>OX457099.1:5030000-10030000 GCA_949752805.1 Deilephila elpenor | reverse complement strand
TATATCTCTGTGATCTTTTTTCAGTTACCTACAATCCTCTCAATAATCAGACCCGTTTTTTTATTATTATCAGGTTACACTGAACGGGAGAAAAGATAATTTAAGCATTGGCGGGTGTTGGTAAGACTGTGGAAGCCTTTAAAATGTATGTTTGAGACTGCAAATTAAAAACCCAACTAATGTTATTTTTAGGTCTGTTTTTCGTGTTTGTTACTCAAATGTTGTAACGGCTGAATGAACTGAATGAAACTGGTTGAACACAGTATTTGTTAGTTAGTTAGTTTAGTAAACAGAACAATTTCAGCCTGAAAAAATGCACGAGTTCTCTAACACGACTAACAATCTACATAAGTAGGGAATAAAGATAAGCTACAATTCTATTATATGAAGTTTTTATCTTAACACATTTTTATTTCTTATTTGCATAACTTTAGTTTGTGTTTAGTGTCTTTATTATGTAAATAATTTGCTATATTGCGGTTTTATTTTATTTTTGCTTTACTTGAACGATGTATAAAAAATAACAATGTATAAAAAATGTTAAATCAGAAGTTTCTTATAGCTTTCTTTCAAAATGTGTACCTAAATTTTAATTTGTTTATTATGAGTTCTGTTATCATTTTTGTTTCACATAATTTACTGATTATCTTAGTTATTTAGCTAAAATTATATACATGACAGACGCGCATGCAAAATGTTTGATTACTGTGTGTACAAATATATTTATTTTAGGTAATGATACCTTCTAACGTATATTATTACAGGTGACAATGACGCCAGTACACAAAAGATGGTAATCCGAAAATTATAAAGATGGCACCTGTCCACTTATCCCGAGCGCGATTATCTCGCGGCTGCGTAATCAAGTAGGTGCGGCATAAATATTCCGCAAGGAAATTAAGTAATCCAATAATTAATCTAAATGGACCGTACAGCCGAATGGTTCAAAACAATCAGCTCCGCCGCAAAATACGCGCATTAAATGAAGTGAATGGCCGCCTCGAGGGGATCCCTGATAAATTAAATTGATTAGAATCCCGTTCGATGGCGGGCCGTCGATGTAGCGCCGCGTAAAAATAAAGCCAAGTGAAAAATAACGCGGCTAGCTGTTCACGATTCCTGTACGAGCCACTTGGCCGGATAATTTCTTTTTTGTATTTTTCAAGTCCGTCAACTTCGACTTTATAAACAGCGACCGGTTGAGCATTTCAATGTTTATTCTATGCAGTGTAATTGAACATTCTTCGCGAGTTTCTCGATGCAATAATGTGGGACGGGAAATACTTGATTAATGTTTTTTTCGTATTGAATTGAATTTATTGCTTTTAAGAAGTAAATATAAATGTTTATCGATTGTAGGAGTGGAAACGTGGTGTATTAGAACTTATTTTAGTATTTTTACTGACAGCATAGCGTCTTCATGTTAAGGTAGTAGTAGGGCTAGACGGACTGCGAACAGAAGTGGCGTGTTCAATCCCGTGACAGTCTGACTAATGGAAGTTACGTGTTTATTTATAGCCAATTATCGCTTGATTTAATGGTGAAAACATGTTAAAAAAATCTTGACCCCTTCACAATTGATTTTGTGTATGAATCATTTCAATCCACAATACGCAATCGGGATGAAAGAAAACTTGCACCTAAAAATATTAAAATCAGATCGCAGAATATTGATCTCTTCATAATCCGCATATGAGTTGACATGACTAAAAATATTTTCATAAAAAAAAAAAACAATAAAATTTTGCCAATAGTATTACCCCTAATCAGTCCATACAATAATCCTCCATACAAACCAGCTCAAGACATAGGATAAAATTAATGCGAGTGCATCAAGTCGTCAAAGACTCACGCGCCCCAGGCCGCTCACATCTGTATAAGCACAACTTCGCCAAGTTTCTTGAGTTTGTCTACTCTAAATTAGTGTATGGAAATTTTGATCCTAGATTGGAATAGAACATACGTACACTTAAAAGGTCCCGTTGGAACTAATTTAAACTGGCTTTCTGCATTATTAGGTGTTTTTAGTCATTTTGGTGATTGGGAGATTTTTCATGAGATAATTCATATTTTGTAATTCACAAGGCTAAATTATTGTTCGAATGTCATAGTCAAGTACGAAGTTATTTAATAAGAGTAAAAATAGATCGTAATATATTCAGTTGGAAAAAAAAATAAGTTTCTTTGCATTCAACAAAAAGTAATTTTAATAAACTTTTTTTTTTTAGATTATTACTCTATATTTTATAATTTAATACATCACAAATCCGCTCAAAACAACGTTTGCCAACCGCGAACAACAATTAACAAAACTTTTCAAATATTTTCTTCATTAAATGTAACACAATGTACATTCAAGTAAACGACGCCAAAATTTCCAATATAATCTACCCAGAAACTCCATTCCGGTAAGCTTTAACCGGCGATTAAAATTTAAGCCGGAATTTAGACAGCCTAATCTCCTCGTTGCGTCGCTCCACTGCATTTTGCGACCTGACACAAATAAAAGACAATAGAATGGCGTAATTTTGTATAATGACGTCGACGTCTAGGTGTCTATCGTGGTTCGCCAAGACGGGGGAGGCACTGTCTCGACTCCTCGCTGTATGTCGCTCCCACTGAGCCTTATCGGCTTGAACACGCGGCTTGTTTATTTATTAAACCTACTAGCCTACTACACTTGTCTCACTTGCGATGTTTAGACATCAGCCGCAGTTTATCCGAGTTGTAACGATCTACCGATATCCGAACGTTCTTGTAAAACGTTATTACTGTAGCTAATTAGTGCGCGCATGTTCCACTACATAGAGAATCGATTATAGCCGATGTATCGAATAGTTGCATTAACAGATGACAACGTACGTTCGATGTTGGTTCATCGATTCGATCGTAAGAGGCTTAGCGAATAAATATTAAATTGAGAAGTTTATGGCTGTGTTCGGAACTGTCGACACAAATCGGTGAATCTGTGCTAATATTGTAAATTATAAATTGGGATCAGCGTTTTGTTTTGGTTTAATAATTTATCCATTGTTGCTTATCAGTCTAAAAGTAATGACGATATTTGGAACGTAAAAGCTCGGCGCCTACGTGCAACATTCATTGATGCTAATAAGCCTGCTTCGTATCCGGCTACAGCCAATATGGATCGATAGCAATTTTTCCGCCTGATCGAATCTCAATCAACAATTATGACTAAATCGTAAATTTTCACGGTCGTATTCTAAATACAATCGGTACGTAGTCGCCATTAGCGTAACACGGGCAATAATTCATCGCGTATTATTTGTTTGCGGTGTGCAACCGGCATTGTTTGTCGAATGAGTACAAGGATGGCGCGATAGAGGCCGCTGTGTACTTAGTTAATAATTACATAAGCCACGTCCATATTCCGGGTTATTGATTATGTATCCTGTATTTGCGAACGTGTTGGCTGTCGTATAATATTAACTAATTTATAAATGTAAATGTTATTGAGTGAAGTAATGCGTGTGTTGTGTGGAAATAGATGCGGCGACTTCAGGCGTTGGGGAATGCGACCGCCTTAGTTGGTCTGTTTGGCTATTAATTAAATTCAGTGCATTCATTACAACTGACTGATTCTTGAGGTACTTTTATTTGGTTGGATTATTTGGCTGTTTTATTATTTACTTATGCCATTATTATTTAGGGAATTGTATTGGTCAATCTTAAAATAAATGTTCCTGCGCCATTTAAAAATCGCTTACATTCATTTCAGATGATCTCATTAATGCAGGTGAACAATAGTTAAATAGCTATAAAACTTTTGTTACTCCGTTACTGCATAATATTATAATTAGTTTTATTTTGACCGACATGATAAAGTCACTTTCTTATAGAGGCAGTCCCGTCCACCTAGACTCTACAGTATCAACTCTCTCTCTCTCTCCCTCTCTCTTCAGCCACAGGAAGTCCACTGCTGAACATAGGCCTCCCCCATGGATATCCACATAGATCTGTTGGAAGCAGCCTGCATCCAGCAACTTCCTGCGACCTTAACCAGGTCGACAACTTTACAATATCAACTAGGTGGAATAAAAATTCAGGTCGAATAATGCTACTACAATTTTATTGGAAATAAAGTTAGTCCTTGCGAGTTCTATAATGAGTCTTAGTCTTTATTATAATGGGAGACCATGCAGACAATTTACCACCAATATCAAGTACTACAAAACCAATTCCAATGAAACTGTAACATTATTTACATCTTACACCAACGTTCGGATAATCTGCAGCGTCATGTCCGTCATATACTACACGCATACCACAAACAATCAGACTCGAGAACGCACACCTGTCTTCGGGCAAATGTTTGTCCTCCCGGAAATCGAGTTTGCAACATATCACCTTAAAGAAGCAATATTTATTTATTATTTAATCCTTTTTTGCACTATAGATAGGATTAAGAATTTAATTAATAGCAATAATAGTACAAGTGGCGGCCTTATCACACTCGGTTATTCCTTACAGGCAACCATGGGATATACCAATAGAAGAAAGAAAGGGCAATAAGCAAAACTTAGACAGATTACACAATTGCTAATCTTACCCTTAATATGGCAAAAATGAATAGCAGAATTTAAATAATTATTTTTGATTAGTTGTTTTTCATAGTTGATCTGATTGAAATCCTAAATGAAGTAAAAAAGTTTGATAGTAAGTATAACCACGCCAGTGTAATTTTGAAATTAAAAAAAATATATGCTATATTAACCCATCTTATTGCACTAAAGCCCAATCGTTTCTGCTTGTGTGAAAACAGATTAACTTGTGATCATCACTAGAATGGAATCTTTATATTTTTCTCATGAAGTTCATTTTTTTTCTACATATGATGATCAGTTGTACAGAACTTATATTTTTGCAAATCCATTGATCCTTTTGGCTTCACATCAGAAAAATAAAAATAAAGTTAATTTGCATACCATGCGAATCAATCTCCAAATGATCATAGCTCATTAATATAGTGGCACAGTGGGAGAGAAGCTGGATAAAACACTAGGTACTATCGGCTCGATAGAAAGGTTCGTAGAAACTCAAAAATAATGTTTCAGATTTAATGGTATTGTGGTAGTAAAAATTTGGGTTCATTTTTTGATACAAACCGCAAAGATATCTTAGTGTCGGGTGTGGCATTGTAACTGTTGAATATGAAACCTATGAGAAAGAACCGAATGTACAAAGAAATCAATAATTCATTAACAGTATAAACGAGTGAAAAGAATACAAAACACTGAATACCACACAACACATAATTTGTTGAAACAATGAGACAGCATTTTTCAACTAAACGGTCGAATGATGAATTAAAATTAAATTAACAAATGCTTAATAATTTAATTGTGAATTTGATATGAGTGGCAAATAATTATTCAATCTTACTTAATCGTACCTATTGTTGGATAATTATTTACCACTACAGCAAACGCTTTCATTTTGAATGGAAAATTTTAATTAATTGACATAGCAACATCGGATTGCTTGAATATTTTATGCAACGCTAGTTAATTATTGTAGGACAATCGTGACAAACAGTTTTTGAATCGCTTTCGTTTAATTATTTTTTATCGCTTATTTAGCGGTTATATATTGTTTATATTTCTGGATATAATTTACATTTACATTGGTTTTCGATTATGTTTAAAGTAAATTAGATTTTATCATATTTTCAAATTGATTTATAATTAAATCCAAATACCCAGGAAAATACCCAGGCCAATGCGGTTTAAAGCATTGTATTGTTAAAAACAAATTCCTTTTAAATTATAACCGCACTTTTTTACTCATATCACCCATCACCAATTAATTATTTAGATACATGTATTTAAAACCACCTCATAAGACAAAATCAAACAGTCTTTTATAATCCAAACAAGACCCAACATCTGTAGGCCAGTGCTGTCCAGCCCAACGCTCTGTAGGAAACGATCCGTCACAACAAAATAATGCATTTGTAATAATTATTCAGACGATAATCTACGCTGCACAGTGTAATTAATTTGTGGCCTGTAACGGAAAGCTCTCCGTTCTAGATTAATGGATTGTAATTATTGCAAACGCACATTGTATTCAATTGGTCTATTTATTATTCTTTGTTGTTTGAAACGGATAATGCGATGAACAGCGGAATTTTTACCGTTTAAATGGTGTTTATTTTAAAATAGTTAATTGAGGAATTAATATTAGTAGTAGCAAAGTACTTGAAGAATTTAAAGTTTCGTACGTTTTAATTAAACCTCTTATCAATTTCAGCGCTATATGACACTTATATATTTAGAAATATCACACAGCTTAAATTGAAGGACGAAAATGTAATGAACTACAACAAAATAATGGAATTAGAACATACAATCTCTATATGTCCGAATCACTTTAGCGAGGTATTTGAATTACAACATTTTTTTCATACAAAACAAGAAATATATTCATCAAAAACAAGGCATGTACAGACGGATAGTGTATAAACGGTCTATAAAATAGGCAAGACAACGTTGCGTGATAGGTCTTTCAGCAATTTCGTACAGAATAATAAATTCTACGTATTTTCTACTGTATTTACCAAAACAGACGAGTATATTGTAGCGTCCAGTCAATCTGAATTTGTCGAATTACAAGTAACTGGCTTAACTAAAACCGTTCTGGGAATTATCGTGAATAAGGAATAGCTTTAACGATGTTTCAATCCAGTCTTAAATTTTCTAAACAAAATGTTCATTGGTTCTTGGTGTACTATCGACATATTTATAAAATTGAATTTAAGGCTATTGAAACTTATTGAGTTTACAGAACATAATATTTATTTTCAAGTAAAGAATTTCTTTAATTATAAAAAATGTAGGAATTTACGAATGATCTTTTGAGAAAGATTTCTAAATACTATTTAAGCAGACTTTAAATATTCATATATTCTGTTCAGTGGATATTCTGTTATAGAAGATATTTAAGCCATCAGCTGAGTATCAGATTTGATAGTTAATGGATAAACATCCGAAATTGTTAGCCGAATAAACTCTACAAGTCCATTTGAAGATTAGTTTATAGGTAACAAACAATACGACTTCTCTTCGTAGGTTTAAATTCTAAAATTCATAGTCCGAGCGGTCGGGCAGTCCAGCCATTACCAGCTGAATTTCGGACGCCATATTCACCGACAACATAATTTACACTAATATGCAATTTAAATCAAAACGTAATTGCAACTTTACTTCCAAAACGGATGCATAAAGTTTGGCGTATTTACTGGCCCTAAGTAGTCCGAGTGAGCCTTCACTATAATAACGATTTTAATAAACCGGAATTGAATATCGTGCGCGGTACTTCCGACAGTCTCGACTGCCCTATGCACTATCTAAATCGCAAGTCCGGTGCACCCGTTCCAGCTCCTCCAACATTATTCCATTTCGGCGAAATACATTAGGCAATAGTTAGCCATTAGGGCGGTTCTATTTGACCAAGCAGAGGTGGCGTGCCGCCTGATAGTTTTGCTTCTGAAATTTACACTAGCAGATACATAGCAGACGGTCCGATATTAAAACGTCTACAGCTTTTGTGCTCGAAACTGAAACCATTTAGAGCGGGAGCCTCGACGGCGCTGAAGATAAAAGTTTATGAGTTATACATAAAACGATTTTCAAATCATATTTATGAGTGTCGTCCGAACATCTGCAACGGCTAGTTCGCGAGGAAATTGAAACCGTCGAGTGCATAACGTTTTCACGAACAATTTAAGTTTGTATTGTGCTCAGGATGCCGCGAACTATGTGCTTTTTGCAATGGTCAGGGATCCGACCGACTTTATTGTTATTTTGTATGTCACTCTTTTAGTACCTTTTGTGGGTGTTTCTGTTATTATAGAAGTCCTTTTGGTGTATTAACTAGCAGCGGCTCTAAAGGACTAGCTCATAACAACGCTAGCAACACGAAAGGTGTGTGACCTCTGTTTTACCGTCGTTGCCTGAATCTTAGATGGGTGTGAGCACTTCTATTGCCTGAAACTTAGGACATTTTATACCTTATATATACCTACTTCTAGTTATATGTCGGTCCCAGCTGCTACTGAACGCTAGCTGAAGCTAACCCATCCGTGCCATTATGCTTGAAAATTATAATACTGCTATAATTTTCTCTGCCCACTGGCCTTCTGGCCCGTAACTGCCCCCACACTGTACGTTACTTATTCTTCATCTTTTACTGAAAAAAATAATTACACCAGGTATTTTTCCCAATAATTTGAGAACCGTGTATATACTTCCGAATGACAATATCATAATTTTTTCAATTTTATTTGACAATGAACTACCAACATTATTAAATAAAAATAGACATACATACATACTTATACTCACGCCTTTATCCCCGAAGAGGTAGGCAGAGGCGCCACCAGGACACCCACATTTCGCCTTGTATGTTTCGTCCCATGATGTGATAGGGGGCGAGCCTATCGCCATATCGGGCACAAATTCCTGACTCCGGGCTGATAATGAATAGAAAAATCCAATATCACTTTGCCCGACCCGGGACTCGAACCCGAGACCTCAGCTTTGTAACCGTACCGTAATACAACTACGCCACCGAGGCAGTCAATAATATAGAAATACAAATAGAAACAGCAATAATCCTCATATCAAAACACAAATTTGCGTCAAAAGCAGACAGAGATTCTGTCCAAGAGATCCGTCACCTGTCAAATCTGGAAATTGAAAACTCGTACGAAGGCATGAGATTTTAATTAAAGCTCATATTATGTCCATGACATCATTGTCAATAATCACGTCAGGAAAGTTAATTATAGAATTACCATTACACTAGTATGCCAGTAATTGAAACAAAGTTGTCTATAAAGACAGCTATATTTCAAGGTATTTGTCCTAACGAGGAGTACAAACAGACTTGGAACATCAAGTATTTCAAGTTTCCCACTACTCAACGATACTCCAACATAGTTAAAAGAATTCCACGTTACTGATTAAGCTACGCGCTGTACAATTACAGGATATTTATCGTCATTCTTGCGAGTACTCTTAAACGAATTAAATGTAACAAGAAAGATTTCAGAGCGCTTACGTATCTCTTCATTATTGGGCGTTCGTTGTTAAGAGACGAGAAACGAGTTATCCTTAACACAATGTGGGTAAGTCAGCGAAACTCGAGTGCAATTTAATTTGCATCAAGGCCAAAGCAAAAGCGTCAGCGGAATAAGACGAGCGCGAGTAATAATGACGCGGCGGTCCGCTTGCACGACTCAACATATTTCGTACAACGGGAAATTGTGCAAATGAGTTGTTTGCTATGTGTGCTTGTAATGGTGTGGTGGATGGATTGTATTCTGCTTTCAAAGGGTGTGTTCCAGATTTTTGAAAATCTAAGTCAGTAGGTATTGTGAGAAAAAGAACACGGATGTAGACGTGAGTGACGGAGCAAAACTGGAGCCAGAGACTATAGAGTGAGAGGGCGTAGGTATTTTGTGACTAAATATACTACCCTAGTAGGTACTAGTACCAGTAGGTACTGACTTATCCTAGTTAAAGTATCACAGAATTTCATTACCTGATGACACCCATTAATGCTACGACAGGCATCAGTTACTTAATTGTTGCACTTCTAAACTTACACAATATTTAATTATTCAATATTTTAAGTCTTGCCTCTACAAGAACTTGTGCTCGGAATGTCGTAGAAACACAGAACATAATAGTTAGCGTTTGGTAACAAGCGCCGCCGACGCAGCAAGTGGCGGTTTGGATCGCGAGGTGCCACGACGCCTAGCCCGCTCTGTTCAAGCGAAATTACTACTTTAATACTCGTTTTATTTAAGTGAATTCACAATATCAAATTGATTCCTTTTTGTGTTATTTTATGAATATAATTGAGAGAGAGAAAAATATGTGTAAGAACAGACTCGTGTGGTTGTCGATGAGACATGACTTTTAAATTGAATCCTTCGGTTGAGTTTTTAATTATCTCTAGAACGTCGTTTCATCAGGTTTGTGCCCTATTTTAGGAAAACTTTATAGTTACCTTTTATCCACATACGGTTGAAATGTGAAATCAATCAGTGCATTAAAGTACATATCTACTCTTTTTTGGTCATCGTCACAATTGTATATAAATGCTATCACAAACAGAATTGAACATCTGTAAAGTTCCGTGTGTGTTGATTTATGTGAATTACAGTTTGCGTCATAATCCTCGCAACATCGCGGTGCCTCGTCACGGTTCGCGAGTCAAAGTTTCTGTTGCAAGTAAAACGTTTCTTAAAATGCATTAATCATACCACTTTAAGTCACCGCGATATCAAAGTCTAGATCCTATCTCTATAATATAAAGTTTATAATGGGCTGCATTCAATCTTGCGTAAACTTGAACGTATCGTCGGCGATATCTTACTTCGGTTGCGCTCCCAATTCATGTTTTGCATTTTCTTTGAGTGTTTCAGTCGGTTTTACTCAAAGGGTTTCCACTCAAAAAAGGTCTTGGGCGCGTGCTATTTCGAACATACTCATACGCTGTGTTCAGTCGCACCTTGATAAGAAACTCACTTAATTAAAATAAACGTTGAACACAAAATAAGTAGGTGCTCAAGTTCACAACGGAGCACCCACAATCATACTAATATTAACCTTAAAAGGCCATCACTGAAAATGAAACGCTCCTTTAATTTTCACAAAATCACCCGAGCTCGATCTCAGTTTTAATTCGACAAGGAGAAGTCAGCAATCAAAAGAACTAACGGCGTCTCCAACGAGGCATTTCCATACGCGAAGGAGGGCTTTGCAAACGACACCGTATTAGTTCGCAACTGATTACATTCCCCCGCCGCCTTCGCTGCAAACGACTCACAATGAAGTAGCGACGAATAAACTTCATTACGCCGAGTTAAGCATGGGAAATTATAAGGAGGAATTATCTCCGAATGGCGGCGGGGGCACGTACGCGAACACTTCGGGATTATGGCCCAAGGCACTTGTAGGACACGGCGCTTCGCCGTTCCCGGCTGATTGTCGCGGCCGTTCAAATTATACGAGTACGGCTGCCATGTAAATGTGTTGTACCTGGAATTTCCTTCGCATCGGATTTAGTGTGTTTGTGCGAAGTAAAGCGTAGGTTTTGCGCTTTGTGAAATTGGTTTCGGATGCCACGGGCTGACGAAGTGCACAGTCCCTTGAGAAAAGTAAATAGTGGCCCGATAGAAGGCTTCGCCAGCGGAGATCTAAATCGGTCTTTGTCTCGTGCTAAACGCTATTCTTTTGAGAGATTTTCCATCTTTGCGGAAGCTTTAGGGTGGATTGTATTGGATGTCGAAATTGAAGGCTGCAGCGCATTTTCCGAACCGATGTTTAACATTGAAGGGAGTTACTGGTTTTACTGTACTGCATGTTTATATGTTATTTTAAAATCTTTCATATTTCAATGTATTTATTGTTAAAAGTAAATTAAATTTCACTACAATGTACTAAAATATATCGACATAATAAAAAGCGTGTATAAAATGTATTGTTAACACAAACTAAACTAAGCAAGCAACCCGTAATTTACTCATCCTTTCTGTTTAATGAAGCTAATCTATTATCAGATGTGCTCCATAATTGTAACTTGGAGTTTGGGACTAGGCATACGAAACTGTTTGTCGACATTCAATGATCTTGTGGATACAGTTACAAAATAAGTTTTAATTAATGGATTGGCACTTGGAGACACGCGTGTATCGACTGAGGACGAATATAGAGGTTACATTAGAGATAACAGATCCTTCTCGACCTTGCTAATTCGCAACCGACTTATTAACGAATTCTGGGAAGGTTTACCGATACTTTGAGAGATTGAATGTTTAATCTACAAATAGCGGTGGAAACGTGATATTCGTATATTGTAATTTATTTTTCTTTATGAGTTTCTTGCTTGAGTTGGCTTTTATTTTTAGTTGGTTTTATACACACAAACTAAATAATGTATGTCGATATATCGTGTTTTACATATTTTTTATTCATTAAGTTTCGTTATGTGTTCTAAAAAAATGTAAATGTTACAACTGTTCAGATCTAAAATTTTGGAACTATACAACTGCTTTTCAATGTAGTACCTACTCCAATCTGACATATGTTGGCTTAGAAGTCCACTCAGCCGTAGTCGCTACACGTTGGTGTTAACGTTTTCAACAACGTATAGGCGAGAAAAAAATAATCACACAAATTTAACGCAAAATCGATAGAACATAAAGGCACAAAGGCGCGAGTGAAACAATTTGACAACATTACTAATAAGAGGAAGTCACCTCGTTACTCACAAGTGAATGGTGGGTCGCCAATCTCGCGAGCGCGCCCTTCACTTCTTCACTTAATGAATGAGAATAATTTTGCCAAAATACTTCGAAGAGACGGGACACACGCCCCGGGAATTTTTCAATTTGCAACTGACATAATGTAATAAGAGTTCCACCGTGAGGATGCCGGCGTAACGTAATTAATAACCTGTGAAATATTACCTGTTACAATGAATTTAGAGGATAAAAGTTGAGTGATAAATTTAAATAACAGCGAGTGTGTACGGTATGAGTGCCCGAAATTCTTATGGATAGTTTGTCCCGGGTGATAAGTGGGCGTGTCGGAAGCTTTACGGGAATCGCAAGTTTGTACTCGCCAGCCTAATGAACGCGTGAACGCGGAATAACTTTGCGAAAGCTTGAATAATGTATGCTTTAACGAGATGTTTTTCTTGAGGGAATCTCATTAACCCACTTTCTGATTGTGTGAATGTAAACTTCGGCAACTTCTTATTCTTTAGTGAGTGGAATCTTTTATGAGTTTTGTAAATTAAATCACCTTCGAATTAAAATATTGTTCCTTCCTCCACACAAAAGTTGGCGATGTTTTACTCAGAAATTGTGTTTAATTGAAATATATGTCGTTATAAAAAATATATGTATCGGGATATTTTTGTAATACACATATAGGTAATTATAAATAGATGAGTTGCTAAAATCGAATTCCCTTTATTGCATCCATAAAATTTACCGATATTATCTCAAGCGGGCCAACAGGGCTATAAAAGTAATCCTTCTATTTTAATGGCTCTCCAACCTGCGGGATGCAACAATGTGCCCAATTTGCCCCCGCCCGCTTCCCTCCCACTGAAGCGATCACCGATTTCCTCCAAGACAATTTTATTTCCATGTAAACCTGCGCACATATTTATTCACCTGCGTAGCATTATTCCCTTCGGATCTGTACTCTCCTTGAAATATACTAAGCAGGCAGTAACAATAAATTAACATCACAAGATGTTACATGAACAATGAACTTATTTTTCCGCTGAACTAGAACCAATATAGCATTTTAAATATTCACATAAAATCCTTCGCCCGGCGTTGTTTAATCGGTGCGTTAAATTCGAGAAAAGTCGAGAACACATCAAATATTTACACGGCACGAGCGTTGTTTCGACAAATGGGATAATATCGCTTTCATGCATCTAAATCTAAACGCGCTTATTTTCAGATAAAAACTAACTCGGGGTGTGGAAACGATTCGATAATTCGTTCTCTATAGAAAATCAGGAGAGTCGCGTTCCGTTTCTTTTTTCGGATCCCCCACCGAATCACCATTAATCAAGTGGAACTCTGAAGTTTCACGCTACCTCCCGAATCTAATTTCGCAAACAAAGAAAACGAAAACCTGTCTACCTTTATCAATCAAAACTGTTTGAAAATTCTATACCGTTAGTTCGCACTGCGGGGTCGTGCAACGGAGACAATTGGAAAAATGTATCACGAATAAAAAGTCCTATCGGAATGTAATATCGAGAGGACACGGTTCGGAATATTCTTGTCAAGTGAAAATAAAGGGTCAGGAAAATACAGTGACAGGTTGTGAGTGGACAGTGGTCATCCGAAACGGGCGCAACTTTCGAATAAATAAACCGGCGAGCAAATAACGGACGTCACCTTCACGCGCCCGCCGGCCGTCAAACACCACCTGCTTGTACACGACACATTTGTGAAATAAAGAAATCCGACTAGCAAGGCTATGAACAAGTCACTTCATTTATTACATCAGCCTGAGATAGAAGTGACAGCTGCAACCATAATATCCTGAAAGTCGTTTTGGTGACAAGTCAATTGGTAATTGGTGTTGTAGTCTTATGGTTCTGAATCATGAGGTCTCGGGTTCAGTTCCCATGTCGATCAATCTACTTTGTATGAGCATTGCTTTTCAAAATATATTGTTCTCGAGATTGGATTATAATCTATAATGTTACACTTGTTAAGTTTGTGGTGTGGTGTTCATGAGTAATGGTGATTATTTTCATCCAATAAACCGTATGATCGATTTACCTATACTACGAAATTTATGAATCATTTTAATAACGAAGTGAGATATTGACTTCATTAATAATGTTTGTTTTAATAATGTAGTTAGCAACCTTGTTTATAAAGATGGAAACATCACTCATTCCAAATAACGAGTTCAAATCTGAAACGTTGAACGTTCAAAACTTGAAATATCTACATTTTATATCTGAAGTGACAGGTGTTGGTGCCATCATCGTTTACGATTGAGGACTTTCCGCTAACACCGAAAATATTTTTTACGATTTTACTTGATAAATTAGGAAAGTTGTGCAAAACGTTTGCACGAAGTTTGTTTGCTACGAATTTTATTCGCCGAATTCTGTCCTTTATTTGCTAATCGTTAGCAAAATCAAAGCGTAGCCGTACACCGCTGTTCGAGTAAATAAATGCAAGAAAAACTGTTGACAACTCCAAGGAGTGAGGGGGAGTATCTCACTTACTTTTTAGCATAGCATTTGACTATGCAAACATATAAGTAGCCGCTCCACTACGGCCCGGCTTCATTGACTTCGGGGAGTAAAAAAGGCAATTTAGCTTACTGACTTTTATTAGAATAGGGGACGATATTCCAGCAGGATCGCTAAGAATCCTAAATTGCAATACCTGAATGGAATTGATTGCGTGTTAGTTCGCCAGTAAAATTATAGGACGCAGCTCAGTTGTACTCGAATATTTGGTTAGGTATTTGTATCAAGTTTAGGTATTGTCATACTAAATTCTACGGTCTAAGCTACGTGCACGTATCTAAATGGCATATAGCTGACTATTGTAACTCTAAGTGATGTGAATGAATATGATTTAAAACTACAGGGGCTTAGAGCTGAGTAATATAATGCAGTTTCGCTTTAATTTCATTCGCAGCTATGTTTTTGTTATTCTGGTACGACAGTTATATGATGAAACTGATATTATGCAGTGGAATGCAGATAGAGTAATTAATGATGAGATAATTTCTCCTCGGGCGACAAAAATAAGCCAGCCTGCTTAGAACCAGATATACTGAGGTGAACCCGTGAGACCCAATAATATGTACAGTGATCGCTATGCCGACTAAAAGTATAGAGCGAAAAAAATCCGAGGTGCCAAAATCTTCATCACCTGTACTTGACAAACACTAAAGAACAATAACAATAATACAGAAGCAACTATTAAAAATAACCTCAAATCCTCGCGAACCCTAAATGCGTTTTGTTTCATAGTCCTAAAGTAATGTTAAGGAAGCAATATTATGCAAATCCATCCTTGGATGCCGCAAATATAAAAAGCTCTCGCTCTCGCACTTTGCATCTCAAGGCTATGCATCTGACTGATGCCGGGATGCCCCAAGAGGGTGCAAAAAAAACCCAGACGCAATTTGAAATTCTATGCGTTTCGAACACACCTGCGTGAATTCTTTTGTAAAGTTTGAAAGAATAACATATATTTTGTTGTGGTTGTTGGTTGTGCATAGTTCAGGGTGTATCTACATAATTTAAAATAGTTGGTGTCTTGACTGTAGCGAGCATAGGTGAAGTCGACGTGGGTAGTTAGGGTTCATGTCTAATCTTTCTCATACTATACTCCTCCCAAGAAAATCGAAACTGCATAAAGGAATCCGTGTTCATTGCTATAAAGAATCACTGTCCACCAATTGAATAAAACGAATATATATATGTGTATATCTTTCTACGTAATATAAACTCTACCCTAGGCACCGGCCTTTTATAAATCACGAGAGCATTTAACATTACCATCACAGTAAAATAGTACCACTATACAAGTTTTACGAAGCAAATAACTCTTCGTACAATGTAAGCTGCGTGATGTTATGTCTGATTGTTCTTATATGCAAATGCACGCTCGAGATTTCATTCACACGAGCTACACACATAAAACTTTTGATTATGTGTTTAATAGACTGTTAGACAGTGAAAAATAATGGAAAGATTGTTTGTAAACGCAAAACTATTGGTATTAAAAATAATTTGCAAATTTGACTGCAAAAAATAACAATGCTATAGTGGAAATATAGGTATTAACTGATTTGTTTAATAACGACAATCATGTAAGTATACATAGATCTCTTTTCGATGATTTTTGCGGTTTTCTTGCATATTTAAGTACGTAAAATATCGTTTTGCCAGCATAGAGTTGATACATTTTTATTTTGTCAACTTGATGAAAATACATTAAATAATACAGTGAATAAAATATACATTGTTATTATGATAGATTGTCTCCACATGGTAATACAATGCATGTAACTTCCTTGAAATTTATTAACAATGATCACTTCGTGAACTCCAAACATTACCGCATATTCAATTCAATTATGATTACAACATATGCATTTTTCATATAATTTTATTAAACGTTGTTTCTATAAAACATTTCTCATTCATAAAGTCCGTATAGAGTTTGACTGCGCCACGTTTCTACTAGAAATCGACATGTAGATTGAGAGAAGCGATGATACAGCGTTATAACAAGGCAGGAATACGAGGACCAGTCGAGTGGATCCATAGGATGTCGAGCTGATAGCAACAGCCGATGTCGGTCGTCAACGTCGCTTTGTCTTGTACCACTGACGCTAGCAAACCGAACTACGGGTATTTGCATAACAATGCTCCGAATTTGATGCGTACCTATGTACGAACCGACGCCAATCCTCTACATAATCCAACTATATGCAGTACGGATAAAAATGAAATGCATTTCGCACTTAAATATTCCGCAGAGTTTATTCGAATAGATGAAATGGAATCAAAAATAGCAATAATTACGAATTAGAACGTCGAATTGATTGCAGCTATACATGCGAGTTTGCAAACTGTTCATTGATTGACTGACAAAGTGCAAAAGCTTTCAATAGATAATACACAGACGTCTATCTCGATCAAAATCAAACCTGGAATAACATTTCAATGCAAGTTCGGCGCTCAGATCCATAGCCTGATCGTATTATGCCAGTTAGTTCCCCCGTATATGGAACAAGATGAAGCTACTCACATAATAGTTCCATTGTCCGCTACTGAAGATGTTATCTTAGAACCAATTCAAGCAACTAACGTGGTTGACGTGTTGATTTAAGTGTTTGCAACAACACAAAACGGGTTTAAATAGCTACCCGGAGTTGCTAGTTGCTAGCGTGACTTAAATTTGTATAACGTAGAAAATTGTTCGTTAAAAATGAATTCGTTGAGTTACATTTTTCACTGAGATACGGTTAGTAATCTGCTAGAGCAGCAGGAAATCTTCAGCCTCCACTCCTTCCTTAATTAGCAGAATATTTCAGAGAAAAAAAGAAGCAACAGGAAGCATCGCTGAGAGTAATAAAAGGAAGCGGCTCGTGACCGTTACGGTTGCCTAATGGAGTCACGTTATCTACAAACGGCGAATAAACAACTTTAGAACGATAACAGAGTTTAAATCCCAATTGGTCTCGTAATTTTTATATTGAACGGGGCGAATTAATTATTCTAATATAATTCGATTTGGTTCATCTAAAACTTGTTCGTAGAACATAAATAAACAAATTACTATTATTTATCAGTATTTGCAAATCTCGGTTTTTCATTGAAGATAAAAAACTTGATTTGCGACTCGAATTCTATGCTTTGGCATTTAAGTCGACCGTAAAAGCATCGAATAAATTGTAGGTCAGAAGGGACAGATAAAGCGAAGAGCGTATTTCCACGGTTTTTTCTTCTAAGTTATTTTGTGGAATATTGACTAGTTCATTTATTTCTCTTTCAAGTGGCTTACGATTGTAATTTTGTTATTTTTTTCTTTTCTTTTACATGAATACATTTGAAATATAAATATATTTATTGAGTGTATTTTACAAAGCATGTTTTGCATTGTTAAATTGTATGTTTATCCACACGTGTAATACTATTGAAATCGTTAATAAACCTAGTAATGGAGTAGGTTATTAAAAATGGTTAAATTCAATACAATTGATACAAAATTTGACAAAATATAATATCGTAATTTATTTTATCTATAGACTAATCCCAATTCAGCGACACCAATCATAATAGCTTAGTTACTTTTTACAAAAAAATATTTTTTTTTAAATTCAATCATGTTATAAAAATTGAAAAATATTACATCAACCTATCTCAATTACAGCCAATGGATCTATTTGTAAAGATCGCGACTAAAATCAAAACTTCATCCTCAAAATGAGTATCGAAAATTTACATCAACTCGTAATACCGTACCGGCTGAGCCTTTATTGTAAACGGCGTAATTTGAATTTCGTCTTTGATATTCAAATGAGCCTCTACTTGAGACACTGCCTTAGTTATTTGAGTTTTTGTAAAGCAATCAAGTTTGTTTATAGGAGTCCGTGTAATTGTAAATCTCAGTCTGTGGTCTTAATTAATGCACAAAATCACTTTTGGTGCCTTTGACGGAACGGCCCTCGGTAAAACTGAATAAAATAAACAGAGGGAAAACCATTTCTCTTATTGGTTTAATTCGGTTATAGGGTAAGATCGTGATATTTAGAATTTATTTCGAATTAAGATTTGACGAAAATTTTAACCTGAATTAAGCAAGCCTGTTTTTTTATTGCGATGAATGGCGAGACGAGTATGCCATTCGCCTGATGGTAAGCGATACGACCGCTCATAGACGGTAGCAAAACCTAACACCATGAAATGTAATGCAATGCTTGGCACTCCATTGCGCTCGCCATCCAGTACTTACCAGTAGTTACTCTTTGTACAATGTCCTTCAAACCGGAACACAACACACAATGCATTTATACTGCTGTTTGGCGGGAGAAATAGACGTTGGGGTATTATCTACCCAGGCGGCATCTCACATATGAGAGACTTACCACCTGCAAAACCAAAAATTATCCTTTCTCCACTGTAGAGAAGGCTTATGTCCAGCAGTGGTATAAATATAGTCTCATGAAAACTCATACAAGAAATAGCGATAACCCTTAAGTGATATCCAATTTTAAGCCAGCTAATTTCCATACAGGGAAATGGTTTGCGTGCGTCGAAACCACCTTTCCGTGTTATAAACTTTTCAGTCGGCCCGTTCGTCTCGAGATCGAATCGATATCGATGCGGCATCGACAAGTCACGAATTCTACTTTAACATGAGCCCGATGGAGGCGTCCTATGATGTACCAAGGTACACGATGCAAACGTAATATTGTCTCGGAGACTTTGCAAGGGCAGTGAGACAGGACAGTATTTAGTTGTTGAGTCTATTTCCAATTTAGTTTATTTTATTTATTTAGTTTTCAAGGTTTTCGAATACTTTAGAAGTGCCAAACAAGCAAACGAACGAACTGATAGAAAACTAATACCTTTGCTTAGTGATACAATCTAGGGAGCTCGATCTGGATTTCTAGTCTTAAGGAATTAAATAGAAAAAGGTATTATAATGATCAATATAGAGAAGTGGTTAATGAGCGGCCGAAGTGATGGAATGCTAAATAATACCTCTTCTTATTGCTACAGTCTGGAGAATTCTATCTTGATTTCTTGTCTTTAAGAAAAAAGATGAAAAAAGGTATTACAATGAAGCTATAATTACAGCTTTTATTGAAAATATTTAATATCAACAAATAACCAAATAAAAAACAGAACGGCAGAAAAATCAACTTTCACCCTTACGTTCGTTATTTATTGATCATAAAATAAATAACCGCACAAAAATGTACAAGTAATTTTTTCCATCAAATAAATACCTCACGTGACAAACAACGCCCAACAATAAAAACGGCGCATAACTATCAGCTATTTGTAAACAACGTTTAAATTTTAAACCAGCGTGACAATAATTACAAGGGAAGCGAAGCGATTCGCGAACACGACGTGTCGACAAGCCGTCGAGTTAGCACGTTAACATGCATTCTTTCGCTGCGTTCATTACCATAACAAGTAGTTTCGTTAATCAAATGTACGAAATTAATAGCGCAGTTTAGAGTCGACGTACCGCCCGACAATCACACGGCCATTACAAATTG
Organism: Deilephila elpenor; assembly: GCA_949752805.1. Taxonomy (NCBI): domain Eukaryota; kingdom Metazoa; phylum Arthropoda; class Insecta; order Lepidoptera; family Sphingidae; genus Deilephila; species Deilephila elpenor. The sequence continues at coordinate 10,009,658 of OX457099.1, read as the reverse complement.
CCAGCAATTACCGCAACGCCACCCGTCCCCTAACCTTTTACCTTCATCACGACATATTTTTATACGGCACACTGAATTTTTCATTAAATACAACATACGTGTCGCATTCGATAAATAATAGGGCAATACGACAAATATACGATAGCTTCAATTCCAGAGTAATCTAATAATTAGTTTCCACATTAGAATTTGCTGAATGATGCCTAAGCTTCACCCTGCGTCATACTTAAACGTAAAAATCTACTCAAAACTAGACACGCAGCGTTTTACAGTGCATAATGGGTGGGGCGTTGGTACCCATTGTGCGATTTGAGGGGGCGAATACCACCCTGTGCCCGTTATCGAGCGTCTAGCGGAGGGGCCCAACAAGTACTCCGAAAAAGGGTTGACGACAGACATGCGTCTGATCATAAAACCAATTAGCTATTATAGCGTGCAAATATTTTACATCATCAAGTGAAATAGGTAGCTTGAAGAATGCAATGAGTGCATAATATGTATTCAAAATGACGTATTAGAGATTTTAAGGAGTAAAAATATTGTGGCTAGTGATGATGATGAATATGCTGCTTAATCCGAGTTTGTTCTACTGTCTTATAAAGTAAGTTTTGTGTTTATGTAACAAAATAGAATATTATTTGAAATGATAAGCAAATAGGACCACAACAAAAGTATAATATATAACTAAAAAGGGTATAAAGGAAGACTCCAATATTTCCATCAAAGGAAACCACCCGTCCTGGTTCAAGTCAATCTAGCTTTCACTTTGATCCATAATAAAGAAAGGATTTCTATGTTGTATCATAGCTCCCTTCGAATTTGAAGTGACTCTAAAGTGATGCAAACCGAAGATCCTGCATACTCAAAGGTATAAACTTACCATTCCTCATCTTTGAATGATGTTATCGCGATTTCCCAAATGTTAAACTCTTTTTGATCTAAATTCTTTATATTTGGCTTCGCGTTTCGCTTTTTCCCACCACACATCACGATTCTTTTGTGGAGCGATAAGGCTTAGTAAAAAATCGAATGTTTATTCGTGGCGCACTGCATTCCACGTACTGAGGATTCTTTTTAAAGTTTCTTTGTTGCTGTGCTTCTATTTTTCACTATGAAACGGACAAAAAGTCTGACTGTTTTGTGACAGTTTTTAAGGATTGCTTCTGGGACACGTGTGGTTTTTTCGGTCTTGTAGTGTGCCGAATAAAATTCTCCATTTTCCACGGATGTTACTAGACTATTCAAATACATGTGATTTCTCATTTTTCGGCCTTATCTTACACAGCATGTTGTGTGTCAGTGCATTTTTATGAATTTTACAAAAAGATGTGTGCGATATTACAACTGATTGTCTCCTTTAACATTAACCCTCCTTTGCATTATTCAAATCAGAGTTGAGAATTTAAAATGAAAAATCGCTCAAAGTAGCGACCTGGTTTGGGGGTAGAATGTAGGGAAACGCACCTTAAGATTACCGAATATAAAAGATTTATTAAATAAATTAATTTATTATGCAAGTGAGAAATAGTCTCTTAAAATCTATAGGTATTGGCTAATACACCGAAAAATATAGTGATTTAAATTACCAGGGCGAAGTGTGTTAGCTATGTGGCTGTTCAGCAAAGCCCCATCTGCGACATCTCTTGCGTTTACTGCAACATTATGCTGAAGAGGCCGTTAGCTTCAATTGCAATGCACCCATTGTAAGTACTGTATACTAACCGAAACGGGAATATATTTTGTAATACAACGCCCGTAAAGTATGCGTATTTAAACTAAATTCAGTGAATTTAGAAACAAAATTTGCAATGAACTCCAAAAATAAATTATATTGTTTTCGCGATTAGAGCACTTGGCCACGAAATTGTCGGCAAACTTTGTAGAAAGTACTTATTGCTGAATAAAAATAATCAAGATATTAATGCGATCAAAAAGCGAGGAAACTCGGGAAAAGAAAACTTTAATTAAACTTTCCAAAATCATTATCAGATAACATTATTCATTAATTTTAAATGGTGCCGAGACGACGGCTGATAATTTTTGCCGTGCTCCGAGTAGACAGGAAATGACGTAAGATTTATCTTCGAACCGAAGGAATTACTTTGTACCAACTCGGCGAAGAAATGGAAATCTGTAGGTTTATAACTTTGGAGAAAATTGTTTTTTTCCCAATTGGAATAATATTAGCTTTTGGTGATGTGGCAACTTCTCGTAACAAACGTTATTAAATCTTTTTAAAAAGGCACCCGGCGGAGTGTTTCATTTCATCGAATAGGTATCGAGATAGATTTTCATTAATAAAGGCTTACGGTACGTCAACAGAATTTTGACGGCAGCCGAGTATTTATTGAAGGGACGGCCGCCTATAACCCGAAAGGAATATAACGCATTCAAATATCAACGAAATTTATCAACCTTCGAGCATTGGTCCCAATACGTTTGGGTCGTTTATGGCATATTACAGTCGAACACTCGTCAGCTCCTCTCCGGAAAAGTCAATTTGACATAGATTACCGAACAACTGGGGAGACTTACTAAAACGCGACTGTTTGTCGATATTCCCTTTGATATGAATAATGAATGTAAGACTTCCACTCGATAGAATTCTAAATTATAACAATCTTTATTGATATATGTCGGCACTTTACAAACTTTGGATTGTTAAGTTGTTAATCCGTCAAATAAATCACGTTTATTTTATTTTATAAGCGTCTTTTGTTTTATCTCTCAGCTTAGAGCATATAAATGTCTGTCAAGTTTGAATATACGAGTAGTTTACATGAAGAAATAGTACTGTATTATTTTACATCGTTTCAAAAATGCTGGAAATATTAAATGCTTGTTTTGTATAATTTATGGTCTTGTGAATATGTCGACAATAGGCACACTTCGATCCATCAGATAAAGAAGCCTATAATAACGATAGAATAAGGGTTATCTCAGTCGAGATTTGGTGCTGTCCGTCCCTTCACGGAATAAAGGACGGTAATAAAACAAATGTGAATCGATCGCACGATATATGCGCAATACTTTACAAATAGGTTATCCGTGACTAATCAGTTACTTTAGAAACGTTCTTGATTCTATAAAAGAAACTTCGCTGACGACTACATACAAGAAAAACAAAGTCCAGTCTAAATCACTGTTATTGCCGTTGCGTGTCACATTATCGTTCGACGATCCTGCGGAATGTACTACAAACATAACGTCCAATAAATAAAAGAGCTGTGTATGTGTCGAAAGCCTAAGCGACCACTGAGTGGGTAGTGTAACTCCATGGGCGCGCTTCGCGACGATGTTCTATTACAAAAGGGAATTGGATCTTGATTCATTGGTTCGGAAAATCGGCAGCGTACCTTGATAATTTCATTTCTGTACAATTTGACCGCGTCCGTGGTCAGACGATTCTTGGGGGTCTCCGCGGACCCGCACACAATACAGGGACTCCCCTACGGTCCTCACACAATACTCAGCATTTATTGCCCCCTTTTACAATCTCCCATTACCTCCAAGGCTCCGGCGCCACTGGGAATCAGCTTCGTTACACTTCGGTTTTTTTCTTTGAACAACTTTTATGTCCGTCAATTTTAGCACTGACTACACAGAAAACTCGATTTAGGCCATACGCGGCAAATATTTTTAGCCGCAAAAGCAAAATACTCTGTGGAATAATATGGGGGAAATATTTGCACTTTTTCACGATGCAAACCGATATAAGATACAAAAACAACAAAAGCAAACAGCAGACGCGACAAGGATGACACAACTATTGATAGCGGTTGTGGAATCAAAAATATCGCATTAGAGATTTTATCGGCGGTTTTGTGCTTAGGCACGGACCGCGCGTCCCCTTAGCTTTTACCCGGATTGTGTTGGCGCAAATACAACACGACAATACTGTAAATACACTAGCTGGCGGCACAAATTGAAAAATTTGTAAAATTCATGAATATGAATAAGTGTTCCGTAGCCGTGAATGGGGCATCAATTATGCAAAATGTACTCGTACTGCATTGATCGGCAGGCGCCACTGCAACACGCCGGTTCCATCTGATGCGCGACACAATCGATGTGTTCACCAGGAGCTATATCGACACTCATTTAAATTTTGCACCCTTATCTCAATTAATTCGATTGCCCACATTGGACATGCACGTGGCAATAAACGTAACAATAACGCGCCGCCCGCTTAGGCGTCCAGCGTTGCTGATCAAATATTATTTGCGGACGCCCCGCTCTTCCCATGTTGGCTTTTTATTTGGTCAAATTAAATTTTGCACCTCGTTGACCGTTTTAAGCGACTTTCATTGTCTATATTTAATCGAGTTAAAATTATACAATACAAAATAGAGGATAAGCATCCTATGACGTTGGTCTGGTTAAAGTGGTGATCGAAGTTAAATTATCATAAGTATAAAAAATACTTATATTTTAATTTTGGAACTTTACATAAGTTAACAAATAAAAACGAATTTCACTTTTATAGTAAGTAAGTTAGGCTCTAAACCGGCTGATATTTATACAGTTATATACAAAATCTACACTCAGCCTTGACAAATAATACATTCAAGAACCATCTACAATCGCAAAACAAACTACAAATCCCGACGCTTAATTATTGCGTATTCTGTCTATAAATTCAAAATTCCTAAACCACAATAAGGCCGGGCTCGAATATCAGATATCGCCTAACCAAAGTCCAGACGCCACGTTCAGTTCAGTAAATTACAGGGCATTGGAATCGGATGCTGTGGAGGCCCGTAGTTCTTTCACTCAAAGCTTTGTGCCTTTCAGCTTGTTTTCAGCTTAACTTGCGCTCTTGCGGCCGCCAAATGGAATAAGAGTTGTATGCAATTTAGGATTTCAGTTTCCCCACTACAAATTTTACTTGGCACAAGTTATGTTACGGGCAACGTAATGGATCACTTACGGAATTAATTTTTAGGATATTTTATTCCAATTTAAATTATTTCACTATTTTGAGAGATATTTTTCAGAACGCGCCTGTCTGAAAATTGAACCAAAGTTTCAACAGTCACAACCCACTTACGATTCCACTTAACCAGTGGCGATAAATAAAAGTTACTATTTTATTTTATTCTAGTCGTCTGCTCTCCTAAGCTCCTCTTTAATGTAAGGCCATAGATGAATCTTGATTTATCTGGCTTAAATGGATTCGAGCCGTCCATCTATCAAAATGTAATTTTAAGATTTATTTTCAAAGATAACAATTTCATTTATATTTTTTATTTTGAAAGTTATAATGGATACGCATTAAGGATTTTTAATTCCACAAAATACTATATAATTGTATGTTGTAGAGCTTCTGAATTATTAGTAATCGTGTTATTAAATGGAGAAACGAAACATTGAGAGGATATCTCAACGCCATGGAGTATATGAGAATAGAATATAATATGAATTTAAGAAAATCGTGAAATCTCCCAACGGTATGAGGCTAACATAGTAAACTAAAACGTCTTATTCCCAAAAGGGATAGTATCAGGCAGATAGGTCAAAACATATTCACTAAATTATTCGGCAATATAGCTACGTAACTGTGAAATAAGGGCAGACAAAAACAAACGAAATTATTAAAATCACTCCATAAATGAATTAAATTAAAACATTTTATTTTAATTTTCAATATATTGCCAATAAATTTAAAAAGTAGCATAACATAATATGACAATTTATACGAAGAATTCATATCAATCAGCGAACATTACATTCCTGTGTTACATTGCTGGCTTGCGCGAAATCCGAAGACCGGCAAAAAAACGACGCGTGCATTCCCCTAATGAAGGCTACCCTTGCATTATTTCGCCCGTATAAAACCTTATAAATAATTCACCTTAAAAGGATAGCTTACATTTACATAATTATGTCGGCAAACATAAATTTTATTCACGATAAGTCGAATTTATGTGCAGTTGACGAACGTACGCGGTATTCATGTGATGTACGTCGGTAACATTTTATCGTTTGCTTAAATCATATTTTCGTCATGAATTCGTTTATTGATCTTAATTATTTCTTTGGTGGTTTTAAAACAGCACGTGTTTTATTTTTCAAAATCATCGAGTTCGATTCCTAGTTAGGCATATTGATTTATAAAAATCTAAGTATACAGTTTTAGTATTTATAAAAATCGGGCTCGTGACTCCTTACAGTATTTTTCGCTATTCCTCATAATTTCGTATTTGGGCATCCACGCCCACTTGAAAAATTCACCCTGTATACTAGAAATAATGCTGGATGGTATACTCATGATAAATCATGAAACTGCTAAGAGTTTATTTTTATTTATTTTATTAAACTAAACATTATCATCCAGGAGTTACGCCCAATGCGATTAAATTTACATAGTTATACATATATTTACATATTCTTACATTACAACTAATTCACTTACAACTAGATGTAAGATATTTCATACTGTCTTTTATGTCTTATAGTTTCTATAGTGGCCGTTATGAATGACCGCTCGCCGTACGTCATATGAGTTGCGGAAAGATTAAATGTTATTTTACTAGTCAGAAAGCATCCTTTAATAATGCATGATCTTGTTACAATAATCAGTAAATGTTATGTATATTTATTGATTCGTTGGGTAACACTTGATTACTCAGGATAAAAATCATAGAAGGATATTAGCTATAAACGTTTATCGTTTTTTAAAACTCATTCTTGAATCATCAAATAAAAGTCATCCATCAAATACCAGATTGAATATAAAAATAACAAAGTTAGAAGTTTATATTAATACAACTGTCATTTTCAATTTGTTAATGCATTTTATCCTACAAATTTTATTTATATTCTGATTTTATAATTCATAAAAGAAATTAATTTTAAAAAATGCTTGATGTTTGTTTTAATAGTATTTAAACCTCATATTTAATGAATTTTACTTCGAATCAAAAGAAAGAAATGTATAGAGCCATAAAATATAATTTAAATTAAATTACTGTTTACTGTCTCTTAATACTCTCATGTCGCAAGGCCCAGATGGGATTTAAATATCAACATAACATCACATTTTCATACAAAATCGTCAATTTTTTCCACATTCCTTTTCTGTATAACATAAAAGCTAATACGTTTATTTGTCAGAGCTCATTTTCTCGCTGGAATTTTAATTCTCTTAACGCTTTACGTGAATTAAAGTTACGACGAACAATATAATTTTACGGGCACTAAAAAGAATTCTGTTAAAAAGGGAAAATTTACATTATAACTAGAAGTGAATTACTGAATCAAACAAAACTTTGGGTGGGTATTAAAAGCTATTGAATGGAGAGGGCGAAGGGCTTGCGTCTGGCGCGCCTCCGCGGCCGTATCTCCATCCAGGCACGTTCCGTCAATAATTTTCTTGGAACATAACAGATCTCACTCGAGAACAAATCGCGATGCAGTAAACATCGACTACAGCGACTTGTCTATAAAATATCATTTCCAGCTCTTTTGTTTTTCCATCGAATCCCGTTCCACAAGTGGGCAATAATTGAAAACGAAACTGTTTTGCGCGGGGCGGGATCGCGAGACACAGCATAAAGGCGCCGAGAATAGATTGAACGTATAAAATTTTCAGTCGAAATTTGCACGAACCGCCGTCGGGGGAGGTGCTCTGTATCTTTTTACTTTGTAACCTTACTTTTTATTCCATTAGCGCGCGTGTGAAGCCTCTCTAGCCAAATATCGTGGAATAATAAAAGCTGTTTAGTAATGATAATGCGGAACGCAGCTCTCGGTACACTATCCTAACTGAATTAAACTTGTGCGCTATGAATTTTGTGTTTATGCTTATTGCTCTGGGGAATTCGTTTTTGAACAACATAAACATTCCGTGTCATGCCTTATTCAAAGACGAGTGAAATCGCATTAAAATGTAACATCGCTGGCGTAAAAAACCGATCCTATTACGTTTGGAGAAGTAAGAAATCTTTTAAATTGTGATTCCCTCGGGAGCATTCTCTTTGCTTTATATGCGCAATGTACAACGCTATTGCTCTAACACAAAACTTTTTATTTCCGTTTATAGCGAGTCAATGGTCCGCGAACATTTTTCAGGCAAACTTTAACAGTGGAGGCAATCGCTCCTGAAATTCGAAAATGAAATCGTTCCGAGCGTCGCCAAGATTTATCGATAGATGTTCGAATTTACTTTGAAACTTTCGGGGCATAAAACTTATGACACGTAATCGTATATTCCAGTCAAAATATCTGCGAGAGCGAATCTTCTGGAAAATTAATCTTGTTTCATTTATTGTTTACTTTGTTCGCAAAACACTGTCATCTCAATTCAATCGGAGACGTCATACTCTCGACAGAGGATGTGAAATCTGAAAATATTTCGCGAGTGTTTCAAACAGGTAACAAGATAATTCGCGCATTATTATATTGATCCGTTACACTTGTAAAACCGCGTGGGGTGAAGTAGATAAACACAACATAAACGAGAGTTGCGTTAACACTCGGTATTTTATATCTCACGCACATTCTGCAATATCCGTAAATTTATACCGACGAAATGAAAATATTATTCCTGATACGTGTACTAATAAAATAAACACTAAAAGGAAGTATCTACTAAACAAATAAAATCAAAATCATAATTATTTTAATATAATATACGTATAGCATTTATGAAATATTCTTAGTGTTAGTGTATTAAAATTTCAGGGTCCTTTTGAACACAAAAGATAGCGTATACGGATTTTGATTTTGCCATTGCAAACGTAAATACATAATTAAGCTTACAACCAAAAGTAAAATAATTTCCTATCATATTGGGGAATGTTGTGCACGTCTCCTCCTTTACATCAATGATCGCTGATACAATTTACCACCAAGTAGGATAACATATAAATGGACTAGTTCAGTATTTAGCTTTCCCAGGGCCTGATAAGCCACTACAAACGGTGAGTGTCCACATATCCACGGCGTGACAGTAAGATAACTTTACGGCAACCTGTCCGCGACAGTTTTAAGAACATTTCTGGTTTTCGGCCAGCTAACTTGTGTAACGAAATATTGTACAGTCCAAGATAAAGAATACTTGCTTATTTTTTAAACTTAGAATTTTGTTGGTAAAGATAATTTATTTTACATAAATACCATTTTCTGTATTCTAAATGTCTCATATAATTAATATACTAGGTTCTAAAAAGATACACTACAATGGTAAGCTAAATCTGCATAAATTTTTATTAGCCAATCGAATATTAATATCAAATTGTTCCATTGAGCCGCTATTCGAAAAAAACTCAATACCAATATTTCAACCGTCTTCACTAAATTCTATCAACCTTACATAGTAGATTTAGAATAGTAAATTGAAAATGAATAAACAAACTGAATTGTGTGTTCTACGCTCACTAAGATTAATCCTTTAAAGAAAATCTTTTACACAATAATATTTATTAAGATACAAACAAAACACCGCAAGCAAACAACTGTCTACTGAAAACAATTGACAGTTTAATAATGTCGGTTGAACAAACGCAAATGTCTTTGAAAGGTTAATATGAAAGATAAAATTCCATTGGCAATGAAGGTGTGAATCACCTCTTTGCAGCCAATCAATACATTTTTTCATTAATTCAACTCATTCGTACAAACGTCTAGAATTTCAATGATGGGATTTGTTATTTGCCGTTATAAATAATACATCAGTTCGAAGATATAAGAAGCCAAGCTTTCATTCTGTACGAGCCACTAGTGAAATTAACCAGTTTTTATTGGCATTCTTCCCGTAGATGCGATTTGTTGATTAAGATAACATGGAGCTGCGGACCAAAATGGACAGTGGGAATGCAATGTTACAATTAAAAGTTAGGAATGGAAATAAAATTTTATTTTTAATTGCGAAAGACTTTGAGTGTGAGTAAGGAATTAAATGCTGAACGAAAAATAAAAATGAAACCAAAAACTTAATACACTGAAATACCACTTAAAATTGTACTCAAGCAAATGTTAACAAAATACGTAAAGACGATATTATCAAAACAGAACCAAATGAACACTTTATGCCAGAAATAATTAGATCTAGACTGCCTCGGTGGCGTGGTTGTATTGCGGTACGACTACAAAGCTGAGGTCTCGGGTTCGAATCCCAGGTCGGGCAAAGTGATATTGGATTTTTCTGTTCATTATCAGCCCGGAGTCAGGAATTTGTGCCCGATATGGCGATAGGCTCGCCCCCTATCACATCATGGGACGGAACATGCAAGGCGAAATGTGGGTGTCCTAGTGGCGCCTCTGCCTACCCCTTCGGGGATAAAGGCGTGAGTTTATGTATGTATGTATGTATAATTAGATCAAACAGAGCAGAATTATTTCAGTAGCACTAAACCAATTGTAAAATTGATTATATGGACAATCTACCACTAAGACATCTCACGACCCCACGTAGACACTACAGAGCAAATTCAATATAATCGAGAAGGACTCGTCTCACAATTAATTTCTGAACGGGAGACTTAGGACATAGACTAATAAAATACACTGCGGAAGCTTTGCCTTCTAAAATAGATACAGTTTCTTCAAATAAAGACACACATAATCCGCACACATTCAAACAACGTAATGAAAGTCACCAGTAGGAAACGCAATTGTCGTTTTGACACGAGAATCAATCACTGGCTGAAGTGTAATGGTGTCTATTTGTTCGTGTCCAACATTGCAGTGCCTAATCCTTGGCACAACGCTAACGGCATGTCTGCATAAAAATATCAATCGGTATCGAGATCCTGAAACGTCTCTCGTAACTCCAATTCATTTTAGACTTTGCTATCATTGTATAAATATCATATTCCCTCAGCAGAAATACTGAACACGTCACGTAACTAATTGCGTTGGTGACAATCGTCGGTTATAATGTTCGTGACATAAAGAATAATAATACCAATCTAATAAAAGGTTAACTCATTTATCAGAATAATATATTTAGAAGAAGAAATATTTCGCTAATTACATTTGGGGTAGGCCTTTATACAACAGTAATTATTGATGATTTTAGGTAAATTAAATGTGTTATAAAAACTTTAGTAAGTACGTACTCACCCCACGTAATGAAGCTCAGGATCTTATCATTTTATGTAGTTTTGTGTAGCCTTAAACATTTTTTTATTAAATAAAAACTGTGGGTGAAAAGTCTATGTAATTAGTAAATGCGAGGTAAATTATACAATATATAATATTTATGTGTATGAATATTAATCCAATGGAAATAGATACATAAGCAAATCATTTTACGGACCAATTATTCAGTTATAGTGCTGATATTTCAAGGATATTACAATATGTTGTGAGTAACGACCCGAGATAACTTGTATAATGATAATTGTATATTTAGATAATACATACCTTGTATAGTTTTTATGGTGGTACTACTAGCCAGTTTTTAGAATCTAACTAAAATATATCAACAATTTTATCATCGACCCCAGACTCACGTACAACTCCAACACCCGCAAATTTTCAGAACTATCAAAACATCCAAAATTAACAATTACAGTGAAACTGTTGGAATTGTAACATTCCGAAACGTGCAAGAGCGTTTATACCACTCCGCCCTCACCAAAGAACTCGTTAGGCAAAATCGATAACTGCACTTATGGTATGAAGATTCGCTGGTAAATTTAACCAAATACGCAACAGAAGCGAGCAGCGGGCTGCCGCATCGAATGCAACAGTACACGGTCGGTCTTGTTAGACCCACCCAATCTGGTGAGGCTCGACAGTCATAAACCGGAGCACACACCGCGGCTAACATTCCACCCGATATTACTATTGTGAAACTAGAATTCTACGGATTTTACATAAGGACCCGTACGTATATGTCCTACGAAAGCTTTGCTGATTTTAATTGTATTCGTCGGTTTCGTTAAATATTGGGGTTTGATGATTTTGATGCAGCGACATCTTGAGGATCAAGGTAGAAGTTCTAAATTTATAATAATTTGGGAGATTGTTATTATATTACACAAAATAGTGTTACTAAAAATGTATCCTACTAATGAATCACAAACAATAAGACCTAGGAATATCATATTAATTAATTCAAAATACAAAAAATATATAAGCTTTTATATAAATTTCATAAATATACCACGCATTTAGAAGTAGCTTTCTACGGAGAAGAAACGTCACGAGACTCGCCATTCATTCCTTTCAAAAATGTGTAATTTACATTTTATTTAAATCACAAGTTAATTACACGTTGGAAAAATACTTTTTAGCGAGCTGAGGCATTTAATTACCCAAATTTCATTCCTAAAACTGTCATGCTGAGATAACAAAACGAACGAGTTGCCTATTGTTAAAGTGGACCTGAAACTCAGCACCGGAAAACATCAGAAAATAGACATTTGACACTTCCAGACAGACAGCTCACACCTGTTTTAGCAGAATAGCTACTGATGAAACTTTAAGAGCATTAAAAATATAACCATAGCGGTTTACGTCACAGATGTCTTTGCTTTCATAATATTTATATGAGACAAAAAACTTAAGGTTAAGGTCCCAACCAACAGTTGTTTTTAAAGTGACGTCGATATTTAAATTATTCAATGTAAAAGAAAGCATAAGATAACACAGACTTCACATTTTCCACCAAACAAATAGAAGCATAGCTCGCAAATATTTGCTTCAAAAAAAAATAATTGCTTGTCGACATGCTGTTATTTAAAATACGCGAGCAACATGAAAATAAAAGCATGTAAGGAACTCATAAATGCGACTTAATTTAGTGCAAATGACTTCTTTGAAATCTATATTAGGATGTTTTTACATGTCAACTGTGCAGTTCTGATTAGAAGTAAAAACACGTGTTTGATTCTAAAACTGCTACCATCAACTACTGCAAAATTGCTATTTTTACTTAAGTTTATTTAAATTAAAGTTGCTGTTTTTAGTATGTGCTATATATAGGCCAAGAAAAATAACTTCGTCACTACCAATGATTCTATCACTTCTACCCTCTAATCCGAACGTCAAAATGACCTCAAATGATTTAAATTTTTAAATATAAATCCTAATTGAATTAAATCAGCTGGTCGGTATGTCCGAGTCCTTAGGCTATCGGGCGCAGTGACGCACCAGCAACAGAATTGTAAGCTCACCGTTCGCCATGATCGGCCCAACGACTCCGCCACTCACGAAGATTGCTCTCACATCGGCTGAATGTAACCAGATCCACCACTTTGTTCTACAGTATTTACTGCACCTCGGTTTAATTGCATATTTCGACGCTGTTCACGTCGTGCGGGGGTTTAGAAAACGTATGTGTAGCTGTGATTAAATGTTTGAGGTTTTTTCGTTGTCAACTTCAGCGACATTTATTAAGTCGCCTTGTTTATGTCCGCCTAAGCTGATTGGTAAGAATTTTAACGATGGTTGTTTTAAGAGCTATGATTTTAAAATGTACAATGATAATAATTAAGTAATCGATATAATGACCTTTTGCCATTAGGATTATTTGGACATAACTGCAGTCACCATCAAGCAAAATGTAGTTTACTTCACTCAAGATAGTAAACAAGTCATGAGGTATTAGAAAGTGAGGCCTATCTATCGCCATGCCAGGTACAAATTTCAATCCTTGGTAACGTACGTTTTTCAAATAAAAAAACTCACACAACGGATTGCCTTATCTATAAAAATAAATCACTGGTCCTCAAGGTCCAAGACCATACACTCTACACAGCCTAATAAATCGACATGTTCATTTCCGCAAATTGAGTTACTCCAGTCAATGTAAATTTCGATTGAGATCGATCGAACTTTACAAAGCCATAATTTATTACTACGTTTGCAACTCAACCCTAAACCGCCAGACCCAAAGTCTAGCAGACTCTAGCGGGTAAACTCGTGCGAAACGTCGACCTACGTCATATCATAACGTCAGTTGATAGCTTCATACGATGGCCGATTAATGAAGCCGGGGTACTGCGCCGCAGAACGTTGCCGTAATAGTTTTACGACTAACCCCGCGCCCCTCACCCCACGGACAGACTGAACTACTTGATTATGCATCCGCGGTAGGTACTTCAGACCGATTATCGAACTAGTAATGAACGTTACCGCGTTTTAAATTGACTAAGTTTTGTTTTTTTAATTTTATTTTTAAGTTGAATGAACGTTCAAAGTGAAATTTGAATTGAACAAGAATGTTTCACTGGTATAGCAATTTATTACAGTTTTCCTTAGCTTTTTCTGTGCTTTATCCTTAGAAATGGTTCGCCTGTATTTTATTCTTTCAACTCTTCTTAACTGTTGCTATAGTTATTGTTAGCACTACATGAATAAGTCCCGAGGATAAGATGAAATTCGAGAATTGCGCCCTCATGCGGTGGTCTAACAGCGCTTTCGAAATTTCCTCAGCAATTGGCCACATAATATATACAAGCTTCCAATATTAATAGTTCCAGGAATCACTTTGCTCATTTTGCGTCTGGCTAGTTTAATTATCTAAATTATGAAATTTGAATATTATAGATTGATTTCTCGTTGATACAAAAATTTGTATGCTTGTATTTAAATAATAATATAATAATATATAACCGTAGCGATTTTTAAGAATTTCTACGGTATGTAAAGTCCGCCAACCCGCACTAGGCCAGCGTGGTGGACTATATGGCCTAACCACTCTTAATCGATTCTCTCGATTGCAGAGTAGGCCCGTGCCCAGCAGTGGGACGTATAAGGGCTGATACAGACTTAAATAATTTTACATCAAAAAGACAGAACAAACTATGATATTCAGGGCCAAAAAACATTTTTTTCTTGTCAACTTGCAGGCAGACGAGCGGCCCGCCTGAAGGTAAGCGATTACCTCTGCTCATGGACCTTCGCAGTGCCAGAGGTCGAACACAACCAGGTCGCTGCCTACCGATCATACCTACATAGTCAGATTAGATTAAATTTAAAGATATAATATTATTAGAGATAGGTCGTAACAGAAAAAATATTAAAGCTTTCAATACTAATTAGAAATACAACACACCAAATTAAGTAGTATTGATCCCTACGATTCAAACTCAAATTTCGAATTCATATTTCGAATCCGGTGATAAACAATAAATAGATTACAACGCACATTTCACAAAACAATTCGCCAATGCGGCTTATTCACGATTCATATATTCGCATATTTATAATTGGCACAAAAATATAATTAATTTCCAGTACGTACGTATTGATAATTGCAACACAAAATGCTCAATCGATCAGAATAATAGAGCCTCGATGCTTCGGTTATTACGGCGCGTCGGCCGCCGAAGAGATTTCAAACGATCCGTCTATTAAAACGCTAGCGTATTTAATGAGAAACTTATTAAATACTTAACGAAGGAAATTTTCTATGAAATACATCGGTACGGTATTAATTAACACGGATAAATAATCTTTATAATATTTATTTTAATAATTTCCGATGCAAACTCAAATTGTATCAGTGAATGTATTGGTAATGTTTACATTACATATACATGATTGGAATTTGAAGATATTTATGCTTATTCCACTGAGGTTTTTAATTATTAAAATATAATTTTATTTTATTTACAAGTACCTCTCCAAATTAAATATCAGTACATTCGTAATGAAGATTAAATCTGTTTTTTACTGTTTGTCATTATACTACTCAATACTCTACAAAGTATTGAAAATAAACCCTAACATTGCCTAATGATACGTTTTAATATGAAAAAGTTCGAACATTTGCGCATCTGTTATTAGACACGACGTCTTCTTAAGTAGTGGTGAGGGGACGTGGAGAGAGGGGCGCGGGGCAGAGGGGAGGGAGGGGGCTCGCAATCCCTCTCATTTAACACCGCTCCATTCCGCTGTAGGTGTTTGCCGAAGCGATTCCAACCCAGGATCCTCCTTTTATGGTGCTACTTACAGCATCATAGTGATTCGCGGTTTTATTTCGGCCGGCTCATGTAAAGGCGCGTACATTTTTCATGCTGCGAAAACGAACAGAGTAATCTTTGCATTTATGCTATGATCCTTTATTGATTTTAGATTTTTAGTGAAAACCGAAACGAATGAAACGAGCGTGAATGGAGACGCGCCGGTTGAAAGCCGATGTAAGCCCCGGCGATGATATAAACTGCTATTCAACCCGGCATATATCAGAGGAGCGTAAAGCCGGCCCGCCGCTTAAAAAATCATTCGCAATAGGGTCTCGCGTTTTAAAATTAAATTAGTAGCTAAGTCAGCAGATTTTGTAATTCATCCGCTCGACACTCTAACACGAAATGGGCGTCTTAACTCAACAAACTTGAGCCATAAAATTATGATAAAAGGTTCTGTTTTTACGAGTTAAATTAACCACGAGTTGCGTTTAAACACTTAACGCCCACATAAGGAATTATTGCGAACGGTTTTTTAATTACAAAAGAGGAAAAATATGTTAATTAATTTCGATGTAACGTCGACAAACGAAACCAATTTGTTTAATTTACACTTCGGTACAAATTGCGACATGAAACGATACGCACACTTTAACACGTTTTTTTTGCGAAACCCCTCATTTCCCTAAGCCTAAAAGAAAAAACAATGAAAGGAGACCTACCATTAAAATAAATAAAAGGAAATAAATCACCGACCGCAAATTATTTCACTTACCTACTTCTTTTTATAAAAATGCGAACGACGCATTAAATTTTGGGGAGAAAGGAAACTACCTTGTAAGCAATATCGAGCAGGCAAATTTTTCAGATATTGCCTTCAGGTAGCGCACATTTATTATGTACCCGAATATATTACTCTTGATTCATTGACTTTGGATATTGATTTACTTTGCTTGCATAAGCTGTAGTTGGGAAGTCCGCGGCTAAACATAGTGGCATTTGATCTGAAGAATTAGTTGGAACTTGGCGCGAGTACAGGGAGCGAGCACTTAGAAACGCAACACACAACTTCGTCGACTCAACTGTTGATATGTTTTCTTGTACGGAAGCCTGATTAATGCAAAGGTGACGGATCAACAAATAACTAATTTAACATTTCCCGTTTTAATTACCAGGTCACTTATGTCGACATGGTTTCTGTTGTATGTGTTCGAATCAAAGAACTGCAAGTTAACTAAATTCAACCAGGTCAAAACACATTTTGCACAAAACAACGGCCGAGTTTTAATATCGTTGTTTACGGCATCGAGTTGGAAACTGTTATCACTTCCACAACCCCGGCCTCTTGTACATCTTGCTTTTGCCGATGTCCACTTGATTTACAGTTACGATAAAGTGTCCCAAAAACTTTCGTGCCTCACCACGCGGAACGTGGTCGAAGATTTAAAACGGTATAGATAGCAGCCGTTGTTTTTATTCTTCAAGTTTTAACTCGAATTGTTTGTTATCCGATAAACTGCGCCGCCGATGTAAAATACAACCCCAATCAAGGAACATTGTGCGAAATTTCGCGAGCATATTGAACACGAGTAATAATCCCGAATAACGGGGTTTGCTTATTGTTAATCTCCAAGTTACAATCAGCTCTGCCCTTTAATTAACACGGTGTCAAAACCAATCCAATAATAACAAGCAATAAACATAAACAAAAGACGTTTACGTTACATTTGGCTGAGGCAGGGCACGGAATGGCTGGCAAGCTGCATTTAGATTTCCAACCGAGGCGTTCCAATATCGGTGCTCGGTATATTATTTCAGGGCGGAGGGACGCGGGGCAATATTGAGTTGTGAAACCGACGATTTACCTAACAGGAGACGCTGTTAACGGAGCAACTTCTCGTCGACACTTTGACAACTTATTTCTTGTCTGAAGTTGCTAAGCCACTCAGTTTATACACACAGTGACGTGATTGTTCTCCGCCGATAGTGACTGTAATGTACTGAACTGTTTCAAGGACGGCAACTATTCTAATTCCCAAATAACAAACGCGATTTTACGTTGAAAGTCCACATTAATAACACGGGCGATAGTAAACGATGCTTAAAAACTTTAAGGTAAACAAGGGTCGCGGAATACGCAGTGAAATATTCCAGCTATGTCCAAAGCAATACGGCCATTAAAGGAATTTAGTTTAGCAACCTGTAAAGTGAATACCGAAATCCTCATTCAACTCGTCCAAACGCTTAATTCAGTTGGAATAATTCGAGTTCTATTGTTAAGTTCCTAAATTTGGAGTCCAACATTTAACTGCTTACAATTCAAAGGTAACCGCAAATTTCGAAACGAGTATGCCTCTCTATAGAATGAAACTTATTCGCAAACCGATAACTTTTAGCAGGAATCGAGTTGGTCAGTTCACGCCCAAGCCAGGCCGGCCAACCGCCGCTTGCCAACTATGCAACAAAAGCATTCTTGTGCTTCTAATTATTGCAGGATATTTCAAAAATTTATCCTTTTCTGCCTTACACGTGGTTAAACATACTCCGCGCATGAATGAAAATGTTTGTCTTTGTACTGTTTAAAATGAACGTATTTTTAATTTTCATCAACAGGTATAATCTGTTAGTTTTTGATGTAGTTTAAAATACTTTTTTTCCATAAAGTGTAATCAAAAACGCAATGTTTAAAAATTTTGGCCATGGTATAATCGATCATGATGATGATAATGATCAAAAAATCCGAATGCGTTTGTAGCAATTTTATTTTAACTTGAATAACAATTGCGAGCGCATGTAGCCAAAAACCTTAAAGTAATACTTTCGTAGCACCTCTACGTTATGTTAGGCAACGGTTTGAAGCGTGTATAATTTGACTTCTACAACACAGCGATGTAGAGACAGGTTGTGAACCTAAAGGCTACAAGTACAGGCTCCATACACTAGTGATCAACAAATATTTGTAAAACTTCTCTGTATAATAGAACAAAAAAATATTTTCGTTACCAAATATTAAATACATGATATTGTATCTGATTATCATTTATTCAGGACTTACAGTTATTAAATGGTTGAATTTAATTTTTATTTCTATGTAAAATGAAATCCATACAAATATTATATAAAAACACCTAAAATTTCCATCCATATACCTAAAAAACTGGTTTTCCTAATATAATACTAAAATTCCCGCACCAAGAAAAGTATTTTGTCGTTTTAGTTCACACAGCGTTTGCGCTTCAGGTGAAGTTAGTTCTAGCAAAATATAGATTGTGGAAGTTAGTAAATGTATCAAAACATACCTCGACCGCCTCGTTGTTGGATCTTTCATAACCATAACTTCTGTGATTTCGCCGAATTTGTTAAAGTAGTCTCGCAGGCTTTCTGTAAAGGAGAAAAACTGATTTAAGCACTTTAACAGTTTGAGCAAGCGTTGGTTTAGTCATTAACGTTATTCTAAGACGTGTTAAATAGTACTAACATATTATTATTTAAAAATTGATTTCATAACATTTTGTGAATATTTTAATTACAATTATCATTTCGGTGAAATGTCATAATTAGAACACAAAGGATTATCAACAAAATAAATAATTATTAAATGAACAACAATGAAACAAATCTTAATTTAAAATTAACTAAAAACTATATAATAATATCGTTTCATCAGATAAAAATCTGGACAATTCGGCATCCACCATCCGGAAAAGTGAACAGGATTTGTTGCCAGTATCAAAAACATTTAGTGAATTTTTTCACCCTTTTCTTCTTAACATCGCTAAAGAAACATAATACATAAAACGTGCAACATTGCTCCAACAGTCCATATCGAAATGAAAGCGGACGCTGACCGGATTTTATTCTGACCTCAGCCTGGTCTAGACATTTTTCCCAGTTACCTATTGGTACAACGACAAAGAACGTTCATAGCACATTCACTCAACATTCACAATAGAAGGCTCGTTTTGTAATGTCGAAGCCTTTTCGAATCGCACTCTATAAAAGTAAGGCGATAAGAGCCGTTCTCTCCGAATGGCTGAAGGAGAAGTCACGCAAATGTTTGCGAGTGCACACTTGCCAGCGTTCCGAATGTTTATCGTGTCGCAAGAGATTTGCTTTGACAAGAAGCTCGAGTATTTAGTATCGCGTTCCTCTATTTATATTAGCCCGCTCTAAACTTTGCCTCCATATGCATAAACTTGGAGCAGCATAGCTCTTTTCTTAATTATGTATAAGATTGATCGCTGTTTAAAGCTATGACCTGGCTGGATCGGACTTAACAAAGCAGACTAGAAAAAGTTGAATTTAAAATTTTCTTTCCAGTATAACATTACAGGTTTTCGTTTAAAATGTGCACTTTTTAATGGGTATATTAACCTTTATTATTAGGTTATAAATTAATTAACTTAGGACTAGTCTACTTGAACCTTTATGGGTGATTTATTTTTCGAAAAACATCTTGTGTCTAAGATTTTTTTTTCGAATTCCCAGGCTCCTGGTAGGTGTTTCCCTGTGGAACTATTTTCAGGTGTTACGATATTTTTATTCACCTATATAACCACCATCACCAAACGTGTAAAACTCGCCTTAAAATCTCAAGTGATTGTGTAGCGTTCTGAGTCCACCCCGTGTAGGTACATCCAGTTTCGAGCAAGCCGACAAATATGCATCGAAAATATTGGCTTTTCGTCAGCTGAAACTGTATCTGGACAGCATTGCCCTTAGATGGGTACAAGCAATGCAGTGTCCAGTATATCCTGCCACGTGAGTGATAAAACTAATTAAAACTATTGTTAATCAGAAAATTTTATATTAAACCCAGTAGTTTAAACTAGCTGTTCTAACAGCACATCCATTCCGTTCTGCTGGTGATATTTTACACTTTACCTGTAAAAGTTGTCGATTAATACTAATTAAGAACAAACAGGCCAATCACGAGGGGCTTATTGCGGGATACATTCCAATTTAAAGTTGCCTTCTGTTGAACAGAAAAGGACGATTCGAAAACCAAATGTTGCTCCATGGTTTTAAAGTCGATTTTCGACTTGTTTCCAGCGGAAGTTTTCTAATCTGACCGCTGCCTGGTCTTCACTTCTGCACTTCCAAACAGTAATGAAAAGTAACGATTGCATGCCGACTCAACCATTAATCACAAGCAGCGTGCACTATAATGTAGAGTTTTTCGGTTTTTAAAGATTAACTTATTTCTCCGCTTGGGAACGTCGGTGTGTGCCACGCAACATGTTACTAAAGCGAATTTTTATTGAGATTTATACTCCTAAATGGGAAATTTTATAGACACGACCTTCAGTATAACAGAGGACAGGCTTATTGGAGCACTCGGTCTTAACATTAAGTAGTTTTTAGGTGACACATGATATCGTCGTTTATAATAGGTAATGAGTGTTTATGCTCGAGAAAATTACTTTTGACTTTTTCTATTTTATCATAGACTAGAGTTAAAAAATTAAATTGATACTGGAACCTGTGCAGCGGCTTTACTGAAATCAACTCTATCGATTTTTGCAACTCCGAGTACATCATATTTAAACATACATAAAATCAATCCTTTTCCCAGAAGGGGTAGACAGATGTGCTACCAGGACACCCACATTTCGCCTTGCATGTTCCGTCCTACAATGTGATGATTCAAACCCGAGACCTCAGATTTGTAATCGTACGTACAAGTTCGACACCGATTTTTCGATTAACAAAAGAATATGAAAAATTATTTGTTCTATTAAGCCTAGGATCTCAAATACAGCCAATAGTTCAACAACTCCAGGAACTCCTACCTTATTAAATAACATACGAAACTTACAAAGCTTCTAAACCAAATTAAATACACGCAGTTTTGCAAAAACGTTGCTCAAAGTCAAACAAAATCGCGTCAAAAATAATTAACGCACAATAATTGGTGTACAAGCTGTCCTTGCTTTTCTGAGGATATTTTATTTGGATGACGCCTACGAGGCAATACTGCGGAGGACAGCGGGTGGATTCGGCACAGTTGTTCAACCACCATAAAATTAGCATTTGCCTGGCGAGTAGCGTTTTCATCCGAACACAAGTCGTGAAGGCACCTGAATTATTCGTCCGCACTTCTCAAGATAGGGGAGATAGGGGATTTTTGTTTCTGTTACACAAATTATAAGATGAATGAGTAGATGTGATTGTTTTTCTTAGAAAAGTTTATTCAATAGTTAAATGCATATGTACCTAAATGTATGTCAAATAGTAATGAAACATGCCACGAGTACTATTGCAGTTGTTAAAAAGTCATCTTATTGCGAAAAAACGAAACATGTTCGATCCCCACACGAACAAAGATTTGTATGTTTTGCAAGTATTTATTAAGATATTGCTTTTTAAACGCACACATAATACGGAAAGATATCCTCATAAAGCGCCTGTATCTTTTCAAAACCGTATTTTTTTTTCTTCCTTTTTTATTAATTACTTATACCAACGAACATAATATTATAATTTGAAATACTAAGACCTTTATTAGTTATTCTTATACAGATATTTTAGATTCAGCAAAATCACATTCTTTAATGGAATTCCAAAGTAACATAAACCAAAACATCACAATATTCTTTTGGACAAATATTTTCGCCACTGTAAATTGCTGCCACGGGTGGTTTAATGATGTATTACGTGTAGCTTGCAATAAAATTATTAATATTGTCAGGGGGAGGCAACGCGGCACTTGCTCAACCACCATTAAATTGGAACTTGCCACCGCTCCTGAACTTGCACCTTGCTACTGAATTACAACATTATTATAGTCACAGCATTTTTAATGAGCGATATGCTTTTAAATGTTACACAGTTTTGTTATACGGTGACGTGGGACACGTATGGGATTTTATTTGCAAAAAACTGAAATAAAATTATGATATCTTATTTTTGATTCATTTATAATGTATTTTGACGAAATAATATAAGCTAATTTAATATAAGATAATATAAGCTAATTATTAAATCTATATCTATCTACTATCTATATCAGCCCATATACGTCCCACTGCAGGGCACGGGCCTACTCTACAATCGAGAGAATCGATTGAGAGTAGTTAGGCCATATAGTCCACCACGCTGGCCTAGTGCGGGTTGGCGGACTTACATACCGTAGAAATTAATTATTAAATAATTAAACTTAAATAGAACACATACAATCTCATTTGAAAATACAAGTCTTGTGTGTATTTAAAACTGCGAGGAAATTGTTGCTTCTACAAAACCAAATCCAAAACAAAAATTTGGTGACACACATATGGATCTGTCTCATTGCAATACCGCGGCCTCTCCTATCACAGTCGGATTTTTGACCCTTTATCTGTCAAATATTTTATTATTTTTCATATACCATTTCAGTATATTGACAACAGAAAACATCAAGGATAGGACCATACGGAAGGTTTAAGGCGAGTTAGAGCGTTTGTCTAGTGCCAAACTGTAAAGGCTATCAGGATTCAGACTTGGCTAACCGGCTGTAGCATGACAACTGCCATGTCCTATAGCTTAAGATTCTCTTTGAAGTACGCAAGCTTTCTATGAATATACTACATGGTCATTTAGTAAGAGGCTTATGTTTGCGTTAACACTCTGGAGACGCATAATACATTGCGTTTATTACTTAGCTACTCATAGGAAGTGTAACGATCACAATAATTATACAATGCAATGACAATGTTAAAGAAAAGCAATGGATGAAAATATGAGCACCTGAAACAATTGACGGGTGGTGAATACGATTGGTAGTAGGAAGAGTGATTTTTATATTCAATGTGTAGGAATCGTCAATTCATGTGAGCTGTTATAGTATTGTTGAAATACATTTTGAACTACAAGGTGATAGCAATCGTTAGGGGAGGCCTGATCAACAATGGACCTGCAACGGTTAAAAATATTAAAGCTTGCTATAAAAAAACATTACAGTAATGCTTTGGTTTACATTATTAAAATACACATTTACCAGTAAAAATTATTAGGTCAGCCCTGACGCAATTATTGTTTTCTCGGCTACTATTTTAATAAAGTAATACAAATTATTGCTGGAGCAATGTCAAAAATTGATTCACGTCCCTTTGTGATTGTTCATCCAACAGTAATTACGCGAATTCTAAAACAACTTGGAATTCAAATGCTCCCTAATTGGCAGTTTTAATCTACTAACTTTTGTACAGAATTCAGCAAAAGTAGGGAACAACTTGTCGTGGTCGGTGGCGAAACGAATCAAAACCTCCTAACTGGAAATTTATAAATTTATTTTGCCAAATTATAATGACTGGAGAGGATAATTTGGTTGATTTAAATTTTCGGATCGCTTTTATGGTGTTCATAATGGAAAGGATAGCGTAAATACCATTTGTATTTGTTATTAAAATTTTAATATAAATTATACGTTAAGGACTTATTATTAAAGTGGTTTAACAGAATTACATAGAAGAAAATGTAATGCATAGTATTTCGTTATATTGAAAGTATCAAAGTTCAGTATTGTTGTATAACATTTCGTTTATTTTATTTTAGTTTATTTATTTCTATTGCCTCGTAAATAATACTATATAAGTATGGTAGAATAAGTATATTTTGTATCAACCTACATGACGAAATTATAAAAATAAATACATGTAATTATCACATAACATGGCCATTAGTACAAAACAGTACACAATTTCAACTTTATTAAATTATTATGGATCAAAATCAATAACAATCCAAGGAACAAGACTCACACACCCACTCTGACAAGTAGTCAAAACATAATTAATTTACATCGAATCCGTAAACGAATCTCACTCGAGCGCTAAAGACCATCGGATGTGTTTGATCACATCAAAAATCCATCACTACATCGCATCGCACTCGAAGGCGTGCCGCGTCCGGATCAGCGAACTATCAACACAAGCAATCAATCAAAATGTAAACGAAAACATTCCGCATAGCATATTTTATCTTTAACAATTCTTGCCCAACCGAACCAATTAGTGTAAAAACCTTTCGTACTACAGTCGCAATGTTATAAATTTGGCACTTAGCCGGACGCAAATTTTCAGTGCTGTCACCAAATAAAATGTGCCGCAGTAATAGTTTTGCGACGGGCTTCGCTAAATTGACGCACTATAGGTACAATTTTTATTTTATTTTTACACAGTTTTCAATTAAACTTTCTGTTTTTGTTTATCAGTAAATATGCAAAAAGAGGAACGAAAATTGAAACAAATAGATTTCAATTTGCATGTGCGTTTCGTTCGTGAGTACGGTGCGCTTTTGGCTGTTGTGGGTCTGTGTCGTTTTAACAGTATAGCTGTATTAATAGTACTTAATTGTTTAACTACTATTAGCAAATGATCCTAACTGACATTTCCAAAACACTTTTTGAAGGTTCGTAGAAGGTACTAAATGGATATAAAACTCTTTGGAAGTGTGCATATATATTAAGTACTAAAACTTAAAAAAAAAAAACATCCTATAGAGTTCCAGACAGGCTTCCATGACACCAGACGCGTTTTACTTGCACTCAACATTAATTTTAGATAGATTTAATAAGTAAAATATTCAAGAACATCTTCACAATCGATGGAAAAAATGATAAAAGATGCGCGTCTTTCGTGTTGCCATAGGTGCAACTGCTCCGCAATAATTGATTAATGAGGTAGATATATTTTGTCCAGAAAATTCATGCAGGCCATTTTCATTTTGGCATCCTAGAAACTTCTTGAGATGGCGCATTTTCAGTAGTAAATAACTCGCGACTATTAAGGACAAATATGTAGTCATAGAATAATATTATCATTGATAAAATGTAACGAAAACAATATAATTTAAACACCAAGAACCCAAATGCATGTTTAATGACAACAGAAAAAAATAACACACGGTTACTTAATATTACTTTTAACGTTTATAGAGTACTTTCAAATTGTGTCCTGTGTATAAAATTGTCCAGTTAAATGTGTATTGCGGTTGGCAGGTGGCCAAGGGAGCCGGTGCAGTGCACCGAATCTGAGAATCTCTCACTCCACCGACGGTTTGTGAGGACTCGATAATCGACATATAAAAATACCTTTGTCAAAATGTTGCATAGCAGTAACGAGGTGGTGGTTTTTTGTGCAATGCGGCTCTTCCAATTCAAGGTGAGTTTCGTGTTACGATTTTTGTATATCGTTTTTAAATTGAATGGATATTCATGCTGAATTATTATGTGTACTAGTTACTTGTTATTGGAAAGTTACATCCAAAATATAAGTAGCGTCGGTATAGCAGTACGCTAATTAACACAACACAGTTCCTCAGAACCTCGTTGGCTTATTATAAAACTGCAATGCTCGGAAAATTCGAACTCCGTTCAGGTACAATCTTGAAACACCCCCCGTCCACTCTAAATAAGACCCCCCACAGAAACAAAACGGGGACCGGAACGCACCAAAAGTATCCGCGTACATCAAAGTGATTACGAGCGAAAAACGCCACGGAGTTGAGTGGAAACGTTGTAAAAATCACGACGAGACGTGTGAAGTGTCATCGGGGCGTCTCAGTCGAGTGGTGATCGCTTGTTTTTCCCACTTTCGATGAGCGCCGCCGGCCTGGCTCGCTGGAGAGCCCTCGCCTCTGATTCCGGCCCTGCGCGGGCACTGTGTTTTATGAGGTCAAGTGAAAGCCTCCACAAAAAACACGTAACCGCGATAAATTACGCACTGACACATTCAGATTCGCCCATAATACACACGATCGTAATATATTGTTTTTTACGATTTTTTACCCGACGCGGGCCGCGGCGTGCGGGCGTTTTAACGTTTCTACCGAATACGCACTCCAGTAAATAATATTTAATTAATATACTCACAAGTGCTATAAATTATGAAGCGATTGTTGGAGTGTTGGAAACGCTATATTTAGAATATTAATTCAAATTTTATGTTAAAACACACACACATTTTCACCCCAGCCATAAATGAAAAATAGACTTACAACGTTCAATTAAATAATATAAGTCAATCTTTTATTTAAACAAACTACAGAAACAGATACAAGCAGACGTCTACGAAAACTAGTCACCACACGTAAATACACTTCAAACCACGTCGCTTCAAAAATTTAGAACCGAAACTCATGCATAAATAATCCCTTTCACTAGTATAAAGCAGCGAATCCGAACCAAAAACAAAGAGTTAAACTCCCACCAGGGCTTAATCAAGCTACTTTATACAACATCACGTGCGGATACCTGGAGATTATCCAAAACCCATCGCTCAATATAGGCCAAAGACGAAGGACGAGTAATTTATTCCTAATAACTATCAAGCAAGTGCAGATGTACTGTTTCAATTTAAGGGCACACAGCGCAAGTTTGCCTCAAGATGAACTTTAAAGGAACTTTGTTCGTACTGACATTGTCAACTAATCTCCGAGCCGACAGCGGTGGTACGTAACAATACACACAATAATTTTATTGTCGCCCTGTTTGTTTCGTTTTAACTGTTGCAATTTTGATTAAATAGGGATTTCTGTGGGGTATTTAGGTTTAAAATTATTTAAGTTTTATTTAGATTTTATATCTAATTATAATGAATTTGAAAGTTAATATTGAATGTGTACTTTTCGCTTATTGTAATTTCAATGATCTTATAAACTTTAGAGGTGTTATATGTATAATATTTACTAGATAGTAAATAGTATGATTTGTGATAATTTTTTATTCGGAAATTATAACCTAACTTTCTTAGAAAACAGAACGAAAAATCGGTGCAAATGAATAAAAAAAAAAAAATGTGTGTGTGTATTAGTGTACACACGTAAGAAGTGAAACTTCTTTATGACATCATTTTTCGAAAAATGATCTACTATTTACAAATTTACAGAATTGGTAAAATAAAGCTAAATTAAATAAAGTTTAAGTTTAGGAGGGGGGAAATTTTTGAGGGAATTTGGGATTTCTATCGGGGCCTATTTGTAGCCCTCACCGAGACGGTTCCGAGGATACCAAGCTCGGTGGGTCCACGACCTTTATTGGCCGAGATAGGTTTAGGGGGGGTGAGGTAAAAATTTTAGGTGGGAGTAGGGGCGGGGGGGGGGCTTAGGTTTCGTGGGGGGGCTATTGGGCACCTTAAAATATTTTTGGGTGGGGAAAGTTGTGGAGGGGGAATTCGGGAATTCTGTTGGGGCAGGATTGTAGCCCTCACCGAGCCGGTTCCAATGAACCCAAGGTCGGTGGGTCTACGATGGATAATGCCGGAGATATGAGTAGGGGGGCGAGGTAAAATTTTTAGGGTGGGGGTAAATCGGGGGGGGGAGGTTTCGTGGGGAGGCTATTGGGCACTGTTTTGGATTTAGGGTGGGGGAAGGCCAGAGGGGGGGTAAGGATCAAATTACAAAAAAGTGGGTGGGACTTAAAATTTTGGGTGGGGCTTGGAAACGGTTGGGGGTGTGGCTTACTGAAGTGGGTACTAATTTACTAAATAAAAAAAGATGGCGCGTAACGGAAGAATGTGACGCGTAACGAAAAATTTTTTCCAACCCCGATAAAGAAGTTTCACTTCAATATGAGCAAAAACATAATTTTCTCAGAGTACACGTATTCTTAAAATAAATAAATACACCCAACAGTCACATTCATAGTCCTGACCCCAATAATATAAAATAACTGGAATTAAAAACGAAATCTAGATTTCCATATCCTTATAGCAATCGTAATTATCATCCTAAACCACCTTAACACGAACATACCCTAATACATACCATCGATCACTCGACAGTTCCGTAATCAAATCCTGATATTAATTATCAGCAACAGCTATGACCTGTCTACTAGTTTGAATATTTTAATTAAATAACACAATAACGTTTCCACGGTATTTATGCAAATGGCCGGCTGATGTATATCATTGGGCTGGCCGTCACACCGTCACACGGGATGATTGAGTGGGCGATAGTTGCATAGCCCACCTCCAATATATTAGCAGGTAATACCGTGTAATTGTCGAGATCTCTGAGAACAACCGTCGCTGTCTTACAAGTGAGATATGATCTGGCACACGATACGTTGCTAATTTCGGATCGTCCATTCATTTGGCGATCAGCTTCGTGAATGGGTTCGTACAGGAATATCTGTCGTACAACAACCTTTGATGCGAAAATGTTGAATTAACAAGCGAATTAAGAGTAATTTAATCAAATATTATGTCTATCGACATGAGATCCTTAATATATACCTAAATAAAAAAGATGCATAAAAATACAATGTTATAATTTTCTGTAAAAAATGGAGGAGGCATCTTTACGGAAGATTATTCAAAGTGAGCAAAAATTCATGAAAAAGGTGATGTGACGGATTCTATGGACCTATCAAGATTTTTTTCCAGCATCAATAATATAGTATCCTTACACAAAACTAAGTTTTAGTCTACATAGACAAAATAATAATATATTTAAAGCATCACTAATGAAACATCCGAAAAGCGTCTATGTGCCAGACAACTATTCTAAAACAAAAGACAATAACTTCAAACACAAAGCACATAACTCCGAGGACCTCAAAACGCGTCACCCGGCTGTCATAAACAAATTATATTAAAATCAGACACAACATCACAGACCGCAAACAAACAAGAAATGCCGAGTCGAAACGAACGCGTCATCAAGCGTTGCGGCGCGGCATTATACGCAAACAGAACTTAATATTAGACCACAACACAGTTTATTCGTGTCACCAGGTGTAGGAAAACGGCCTAACACCCCAAGTTGTATACGTAATACGATATTCCGACGTTACACTCAACTTTACGACCCGAACTGAGGTGGAAAAGCTTACGTTTATGAATCTTTAAACATATTTTAAAATCCATATCGTAATGTCTTGTGTTTATTGCCGTCGCTCTGGTGTTTGTTGGCCGGAATCTTGGCGGTTTGTTTTATTTTTAAACGTATTGTTTTCGTGATTTCCTGACTGGAGTTGTAAAGTTAATGTAAATTATAAAATACGATATAAAATAATCTCACTATAAGTGTGGTATTATTTTGAAGTCAAATTTTGAAGTTTATCCGTATAATAACATTCAATAGCGAATTATTAAACTTTAGGGCATTTTTAATAAATCTCGTTAAAATATTTTACTTCGTGTCAAACAATAAACGCACGCACTAAACAAACTCTGAACCAGATTTCATTCGCAAATACCATCAAACATAAAATAACATTCACATAAAAATAAATTTGAATTTAGAACAAAAGCCAGCGGGCTTATAATAATAAACAATAATAGCAATTAATATCAAAGCCGAATTCTAAAGCCACATTAACACAATAGGTATCTGTTCATTGCACAGCTCTCGAGTCAACTACTCTGAGTGACTTTAATTCATCGCCTAGTACGCCATCTGGGATTACTTGAGCTTGTCACGGAGACGGCGCAGCCAGAGACGTCAGATCTTTGATCGAACTTGTAGGTTAGTTCTGGGACCTAAATTGAGATGGTGCGGGCTTGAGTGTGTTTGAACGAAAAATTGTCATGGGACGGTAGACGCTTATTAGCAAATTAAAGATCTTTATAATTGGATTATAAAATGTAAGCCTTATTATCTGTAACGTAAATAAAAATAATATAAAAGAAGAAGGCTTTAACTGATAATACAGATTTTTTTGTATTGGAAAATGTTGTTGGACACTGCCACTTTCTCAGAATGTTCAACGTTAGCCATAAAAAGTAGGTCAAACTTCACTTTAAATGAAAAATAAACTAGAACCTATATTACAACAGATCATGGAAGAAACAATTCAAGGTGATATTCTGTACGGTGTACGTAAATGAAATACATAGCACCCACATCTCTATAAAAATTCAAATGTGTTCCCAAAACAAAAGTTACGCACGCTATAAATTAATCCCCTTCATCTCATAAAAACATTAATATAACAAAAAGCTATAACACCACCCACATAGTTAATTTAAATATTTTGTTAACTGTTAATTAAAGGGCACAAAACGCAAAATAGCGACGGCGCCGGCGTCGCAACGGAGCTCAAACAATTAATGAATTGTATAACATTTTGAAAACATCTCAGAATCTAGAAGTGTATCTTGCAGATTTAATAGACAATGCCGGGAAGGATGGAGTTTCTTGTAAACTTTAGTGAGAACTTGGATAAGTTTCTGCGCAAGCCCTGTCCTTAAATTGAAATGGGTACCGAAGTAACTATAGTTGCTTCATTATTAACTATTGAACTAACGAACAAATATTTAGGTTTTGTTGCATTAGACACTTCAATTGCGTGGCATTTGTTTTTTGTAGTAATTGTCAAATGAATACGTCTTTGGCTAGAGATTTTAGTAGGCTTTTATTGGCCTTTTGAGACTCCACGGTTTTATATAGTACTATTTCAAATAAAGGGTCTTAATGGTATAATATTTCTGCAACATGCATGATTGGTATGCTCTATAATTAAGTAAATGAATAATAAAACTAAATTAATTATCAACTCCACCTTAACATCTATAAAAGTATTTGTTATTTAAATCTATGTCTATGTCTATACATACATAATAAATTTGTAACTGATCGATGTCTGTACATGGAAGATATTTGAAATAAACTATTACGAGGGAACAGAAAGAACGTAATAAAACCCAAAACAATGATTGTTAGAATTTTTGTCCGTGCGGTTGGGCACAATAATCTCAGAACCGGCTAAACGGATTTCTATGAAATTTGGTATGAAGGTAGTTAACACCCTCGATCAACACTAGGATACTTTTTATCCCGAAAAGTGTATTGTTTCCGTTGGATGAGCCAGGAATTCAAAAATATTTGTTACTATAGTAAACTCAAAGGGATGGGATGGGATATGTGAGGATAGGATAACACGCCTTGAGTCCCAGAATGAGACGGAACAGGACGGGATATAACCAGACGGCAGACGGGACGGGAAAAGTAGTACAGAAGGCGGGTATCACATTGAGTCTAAATGTGAAGTAAACAGTACGAGAAAATATAATAAAAGTTGCTGATGTGGACTGGACATAAAAAGTATCTGCACCCGGGCGGAGGCGGGAAGACCCCGTGTTAAATTATAAAAATGTTGCTCATTGTTATAAAACGATTTAAATTATACTTTTTGTAACCTCAACTGTTTTACAATTGCCACCAAATTTAACCAACAATCAGTTTACACAAAAGAATAATTAAATTTATTCATAAATCAAATAAAAATTCTAATGAATATTCAGCGCGAATCCGCGAATGACAATAAATCGCATAACACACAAATGCTGGCCAATATTCGTATCACTATTAATACTTTAACCTCGGTGCGCGTCATACTCGGGAATCCACCGTGACAAATACTGCGTGACATTAATGTCATCCAATCTAGTTTAACCAGTCTTGAGCAAGCTCCGCCCTAGCATGACGTTTACTGACCAAGGGATTCTATTTGGTACTATTAATATCTTAATAAAATTGGCTCATCCCAATGTACATATTAAATTGTAACTGGTATAAAATCATAGACGCACGTTTTGCACTTAAAAAAAAAAACAAAAAAAATATTGGGTTGCTAGAAACGAATAGATAGTCCGTCCACCCACAAGATGTAAGGACGACCTGGTTAAGGCCGCGTGAAGTCGCTGGATGCCTGCCGCTTCCAACTGGTCTTTATGGCGATCCATGGGAGAGGCCTATGTTCAGCAGTGGACTTAATGTGGCTGAAGAGAGAGAGAGAGAGTAAAATAAGTAATGGATTATAAAAAAAGATTGTGACTTTGTCTTTGTGGGCATCGCGTTAATCCACACATTGGATACAAAATCAAATTACTGAAAATTATGAAGCTTTATTTCTAATAGCATAAGGCAATATTTAAAAAAAATCTGTTTGTACCAGCTAATCTCCGTAATCATGAAAAGCCCGTGATATTCCGTGACGCGGTTACTCGTGTATACGCTAAAGTTTCTGTCTTTGACTCTATGGGGAGGCTCTTGCCACTAATGTCTTCAATAATTGGCAGTCGAACTTCCAATGTACCAATCACGAACTCAATTTGATAAAGACTGCGTCGGAATGTGAGAAACAACGTTGTACATTATTAAAGGGGATAGTGTTTGTGATCTATCTTTTAATGATGACAGATTATAAATTTTTAATAAGATATTGATGTAGTGACGTAGCTATTGATTTACTGTATTATATGGTGAGGGTTTAATAACAACAATTTTAATTTACGAAGCATATTGTAATAGTTTATGGTATAACACAGATTCAAAGGCATTTGACTTATTTAATACTCAAAACTGTCATTAAATAAACAATTAATACCATGTAAAGTTTAATCAATAAAAAGATTGTACAATAAAGTCTAATATACAACTACTTTAAACTACATTATTTTACATTTTAACTACCTCTAAAATATTATACACGCCATTATAAAAAGTTCGCACCTGATTCTTTTCCAGATAAGAACAAAACTAAAATTAAAACGGTATAAAACACAAAACAACACAAATAAAATGTAACGTATTCAGTTTTAACACCTTGGGCGCGAATAAAACGTGAATTGTTTCAGTAACAAGCGATTGGGCCTTCCAAGCGCACAAAAGCTTTTCGGGGGTGTATTCTCAAATATTTTACACAATGAAAGCGAGATTAACAAATACTGTGGCTACTCATTCCAGCCGAACTGAGGCACGGCCCGATGTCACGCAAACTGCCCGCTGCCTCCAAACAAAAACTATATCTCTTTTGACAGCCCTTTCGTGTTCTATTCATACCAATGTACTTTAGCGAAATATTACGTAAATTGTTTTTGGGAATTCGTGACACTTGAAATATTTACACCGCAACCTTAATTTACTTACATTGGTTTAAGTAAGCTTATCTATGCTTAATGTCCAAATATTTTCGCGAGTTTGTCTTTCTGATTTTTTTTGCGCAAACGAGCAAGTAGACTAGACTGCGTTTAGTTTGACGTAGTGAAGAGACGGTCTGATGCACGAAGAACGAACAATTTGAAAAGGCAGGAAGTAGATAGATGCTGGTTGGTCAGAACTGTGTGGTTAGTGGTTACTTGAGGATACTACGTCTAGGAATATCCGGCTAATAGATGAGTTACTTAGATGAGCAAGCATCTCACCCGTTTGAAAATAATTCCTACCAATAGTAAACACCCACAACATCTGAAGGATCATAGATGACTTGTAGAATTTTAATAATCCAATGTAGAATGAGAAGTAAGCGGTGATAATTTAAACTAATCAATCTCGACGTTTACCATTAAGATATACGAGTAGTACCTACGTATGCATTTATACTCCCCTCAGTCAAAGACACTTTATTGAAACAGCGCTATCGGAAGCAGTTGCTCATTGATCTATGTGCATGCAGTCATGTCGGCAATACGGAGGTGTTCCTGCGAGTACGGAGCAATCTTGTCCAGCAAGCTTTGAATGTGCTTGTGAAATATAATTTCGATCGGGCGGCAATCAGGGCCCGTTGAAGATGGCGCGTGAGGCGACTTTGTAAAATATTAAATGTACCGCTTGTGGACGCCACTGCTACAGCTCAGATGCGCAGCGTTATTGAAGTGCTATTATATGTATTATTTTCTCTGTAATATATTGGAGTTGAATTTAATCTGCTTTTTATGGATTTTTTTATTGTTCTGAATAAAATCATTTTTGCCCAGTGAATTATAAGACAAAAACAATGAAAATTGCATGTTGAAGCTTGACGTGAGCTGATAAGAAACCAACAACTCCATACACTTGAATTTCATGCGGATCAATCTGTACAGGTTGACAGAAATTGGCTAAATTACTTCAAACACTGATCCAAATTAAAATAACTATTTTTGCTAATCCATTGAAGCAAATAGATTCACTGATAAACTGATGAATAAAGACACATAACTATGATTACAAGTTAAATACAATTTAGAATCTACTTATAGATATCAGAAAAAATATAAATAGACAATTAATAAAGAGCCAATATTACAAAGCTTCTACACCCTACGATAGAAAGCAGCATGCTATTACGGTTGAAGATTTAAATCGTCAAAATTGCATTGAAGATTCGATATATCGAGAAGAAAGAAATATCTCAGGTGTGTGGCGTTGCCATGGGGATATCATTTTCGAAAGCGATTGGTGTCTGCGCAAAAGTGCATTGTATTGAATATCGGTGCGAAAACTTGTCTGCAGCTTAACATCCTTGCAAGTTGAGCTGTATTATGGTGAGGGCAGAATAGATCACTCCCTGTAGGAAGGCGTCAATCGCCGGCTGATTTATAGAGAGTGCTCCGGTACGGCGGCGTCGACTAAACTGTCGGGAGTTTTGCTCGTGTCGGGAGCGCGAGCCACTGGCAAACAAGTCACTCACCTGCCGGTACTCCCTCATCGAAAATGCGAACCCTAGTAAATGCCTTTATAAACGAATAAATTTTAAATTCCGAATAGTCTACCGACAACACGAACGGAAGTTCCAGACATGACATGCGTGTTAACAAAATGTTGGAGCTTGGTCAATTTCCACGAGAATTTTCGCAGACTTTAGGCACGACGAATTCACGTTACAAAATTAAAAGAGCCTAATGGATCCGTCGGGTTGCGATAAGTTTTTCTAGTTTTCTTTTTGATCGCGCTACAGTTCAAAACAAGAAACGCGTAACAGAAAATTGTTAATTTGCAAGAGGTCTTTTATGCAAACGCAGCGCAAAGTTGCCCTAAGAATTCAATCAGGACTCTGTTGGCAATAATTGCACGATCCGAGAGTGCACTATTGCGAAACTTTACATACCCTTGTTGGCGTTCTATTGAAATCATCTTAACGCTATTCACAGCTCTCCGCGCTATGGTAATAAATTGCTACCGACCAAGCGAACTACTTACAATTAAGCTAACTTTAAAATTTAATCTCAAATTGCAGACAGAAAATTTAAAATTGCGTCGTAATTTATATTATCCTCCACGTGCAGCCCGAGGGAGTATATTTGTTTAATCCATTAGAAAGAGCCGTCGAACCGAGGGCAAGCATAACAGATAAGAATAAATTACCGTGTAAATAGTCACACAAATTGATATTCAACAAAATATAATATACAAGTGAAACGTTTTAGGAGCATTGAAGAAGTTTTTAGTTCAATTTAGCGGCAATCAGAACGGCCGTTGAAGACGGAGCGTGAGCCGCATGACTAAAATATTAAACGTGCCGGAATGACGGGACGCGGCGGGACACCGAGCCACCAATTTGATATTTACCTTGCCTTTACAATCTGTGTCAATGAGATTCTATCAACTTTGGATACTTTGATTATCGCCTCCTGCGTCCACAATAAAAACGTTGTGGTCAAAAATAATTATAAAAAATTACATACAGTATTTATATTTCTATTGTAGCATTCTGGAGTAGGTAAATTTATAAATATGTTTAGATGGGTTGTCATTCTTATCATAATCATATTATAATGATCGCATATCTTCAAATATTTCAGTCCGTTGCAATATAATTACAGAGACAGATGGCATTAAGAAAAATTAGCGTCAACGTACCGTGAAAAATGAGAAAATATAAAGCAGTAATAAAGAAAAAAAATTAAATAAATAAAGGTAAAGATAAAATTGTGACAGCTAGAAGGAAACGCGACCAGCCGAGCGTATCTCACGAATGCAGCTCCGCTCGTTTTGATTTTAATTCAAGAAAATATAATTTTTAATACTATTCTTGTTTATTCAGATTATTCGTCGACTTTGCATTTTCAGACTTTCATAAGTCATTAGCTGAAGACATTGGTGAGCGATCAAACGAAATAACATAAAAAGAAACCAACAATTCTGCTCCCGTAAAATCACGAACGGTTAAGTATGAATACCCAATTTATAAATGCATTTCCATTGCCTTCATATTTGCATTTGCTCATATATTTTCGCATTCAATAAAAAATTATCTCTCGATTTTGTATAAAAATAAAAACACATCAGTTTCCCAGATTGGAACCAACCAATCATTGTTCCACTGCATTGTTTGGTTTGAATGTAGCAACATCATCAATATGTGAAAATCTCATTCGGCGAGCCTTTAACGTCAGATGTCGTGAAATATTTATATTACAAATACACAGAGGAATGCAAACAATTTTACCAATTAATATACTGCACTGTTTAAATAAATACCGCTATTTTCATATGAAAAATGTAATATTTAACCAATTTAAGCAACATGATATCGAAAAGATGAATAATTTTGTAGCTGAAAAAGCTATGATTGGAATACGATGCTTTTATTTTGGACTACCGCTTGACTCAACCACGTATGAAAGTATATTATTTTTTTCACGTCGGAACAAACGCCATAATGACTTTTTTTAAACAAAGCATACCATTTCTACTTAACCGACACTTCACAAAACCACTATCATATGAAACCTCTTACATGTTATAAATGGTACCGGCAATTTTATTTTTTTTTGTCTCTATTTACCAAACCTGCTCTTTCGCGTTTGAACGTGAACTTTCAAATTTGCTGGAACGTCAGGCCGAACGCAATTGCAGCCCTCGACGGTCCAGCCGCGTTCCGTCTTACTTTATTTGCTTCATTTTCAACAACATTCAAATTGCCTTCAAGTTTTACATTCAATTTATTCAATAATAACTACTTTTATTTTGCTTTAGCATTTTAGCGTCTTCATTGTTTTTGTTTTGTATATAGTTATGTATAAATAATGCATATCTTTATCATACATTCCGTATTATACATTATCTTTTATAATAACAATGAATTCTACAACATTAAGACATTGTGAACAAATGAATGATTTTCAAAATATATTCCAAAACTCATTCCCAGCAGAATTACTCACAAGAAGGCATAAAACGTAAAATGTTAAATAAGATTATATTGTAAGCAGTATATTTCAAATTATTAATTTAAAAACATAAATGTCACATAAAACGTATATCTTGCAGCGATGAATTTAAGTGCTTAGAATAAGACGTTACACGCCTCAGAAGACAGTGCTGCGGAATGTATCAAAAATAAAATAAATTATCAGAGTTGTTTCTTAAATAAATGAGTTTTTATTTTTTGTGATCTTAATTTTAGTTCGCCTTTATCCAATACTATTTAAAGGTGGTTATTTTATTTAATTTTTTATACAAATCAATATATAGAATATTTAATGGATTGCTAGTTACCAATGAAAGTTATTGATTAGTTTTAAAAGAAGTGTCAATATTTGGAAACAAAACAACAACCAAATAATATAACTTTTCAATTTTCTACATAATCTAGGTCTGCATTTCAGCAGCTATAAAACCTGCTAAACTTATCTCCTATAATACAGCTTTCATCCTACAAAACGTTTTATTCCACGTTTTATATATAGATTTATGTTGCAGTTTAACACTTTTCATAATAGAAGAGTGTCGACAATTTACGCATCCATAAAATTAAAAAGCCAGCGGAGCTATTAGACATGCGACGAAACCACACACTGAGCTTAGTTTAACGATGCTCATAAAACAACACTTTTATTGCTTGTACTATCCGTATGCTAAGAAAAACGCAGGAAGCCAGCACGGATGATGCGAACAATGTCAATCCCGCGGTCGCGTTAAAATCTTTGAAGTCTTTTTAATTTACAACCGTTTTAAAGTCGATCTTTCCACACCTCACAATGTTGCACCAGAGATTGTAAATTTTATCAATAAACTGACCTCAATCAACGATTACTTATTTTTAGTTATATAGAGCATCATACTTGGTAAACTTTTTCCAGAGAAGAGCGAGCTTATTACGATACTGAAATCAAGGCTAGTGATATTTCCATCAAAACATATACAAATCGGATTGCCTGACTTGAAAATCAAACTCATGTGTCTCATTCCAAAGCCCGTAAACGCTGCTAATACACCAATGAGGTGACTTCAAATGATGGTTCGACATCATGCTTACATTATTGCAACTGCATTACAAACAGCAATATGAATTCCATCGAATCCCAAATCAAGAGGTAACTAAATCACAGAATAGATGAGAAAATCCAATTATCGCCTGCACAATGGGTCACGAAACAATCTAAACTAAGAAAATTAATCTTCTGAGTCCAGAGTGGAGCGCTGTCTGTGCAAACTTAGACAATGGATTTATAGTTCATCGATTTGGGGCCATCGGTAGTGTGACTGAATATCATACTTCCTAGACTTTCATTCAACGCGCGGAATGCGGGTAATTAATGCTCGCTGATTGCATTACAGAAGGTTCTTGATGACAGGATGACAGGACAATAATATAACAGGAATAAAGTTATCGTAGATGTAAAGTAGTGCTCATTTGCTTTATCCTTATTATTAAAATATTTGCCATCATCACCAGCCACAGGAATTCTAGGAATAAACATGAGACTTTTCCTAAAATTTCCATATAGACCTATTGCAAAAGGCCTACATCCAGCAACAAATACAGCAATAAGTTACATTAACATAATTTAATATCGTGAAATACACGAGCAAACTTAAATCAAATATGTTTACAAAGTTTAGTTAACTAAATAATCAAAACTATAACTGTTTGTAAGCGATTACAAAACTGAATTACACTTAAATATTCTGTCTTGGTATCCGAGCGGGCTCTTTGGCCGAGAATGTGGTTTTGTCAAAGTAAACGAGACCACAATTCGATGAGAACACGGTTCATTGTCATAAATTAATTAAATAGGTATCAAAAACCATACAATTTGACGAGGATTGCTTCTCTCTTAGCACATTAATTAGTCCATGCTTTATCTTTGACGCTGTTCCTGATACTTCTGGACTAGCATGCTTTACCCATTGGAACATTTATTTTTGCAAAATTAAAAAATACTGAATTTTAAATGCTTAAGCTTCATATTTTAGCAGTTAGTTTATGAAGGCGGCTTTCAAAATATCACTATTGAATTCCTTGGGGAGGCTTGTGTCTGGCAGTGCATTTTTTGGGGTTGGAAATTTTCATGATGACGATACTGATGTTGATAATATAATAACCATAGACTAATATATATAACACTGGAAAATAATAACTAAAAAAACTCTTATTCGTAAGTATGATAAAAAGAGAGCGGAGACTACTTGGCTGTGTCTGGAAATAATGAAGAGACAAGTATTATAAAGCGTGGCACACAAGAAGGCTGATGTAACAAAACATATCAATACTAACAATGATAATCCAATCAATATAAAACATGAAATTTGGGTATTAGGTGAAGCGAAGCAACGAATCATAAAACTGCACAATGCCATGTACAAAATAAGTCGTTAACCGAAACACGCGACACGACAAAGGCTTTGATACATTTTATCTGATCGTATGTCCTATTTAACAAAGTAAACACTGTCAGCCCGTGTTTATAAAACATAAAATACTAATCACACTACAATTTATAAGCTATTTAATTTATTATATGGCGCAATTTCATAATGTCATGTTGATAGCATTTGTTTCGGCTTTGTTCCGTAATTGATTATCATTTTTGTGGTGTGTTTATTTGCATTGATTTGAATCACGTTTGACCGGCCATGTATGTCTATTGTTGAGTTGGTACTTTGTTCTAGTTTTACATTATTTCTAGCTATTCCAAAACCGTTTCTAACATTACTTAATTTAAATTTGATAGAAGTTTAATTTTCGAATTAAATTAAATAATCGAATTTCGAATTACATAATTTTATTTGACTGATTTAACTCCCATAAAAAGTTGTTTGTATAAAAGTCAGAATGAAATTGAATATTAACAGCTCGTTTAAGTTTCCAGGTATGTGTTGACATCTACAGACTCAGGGGGTGTTACATACAATTTACATTCTAAAGTTAGTAATATCGCAATCTAGAAACGAAAGCCGTATTTTTAGTTCTGTCTCGATTTAATAAATATTAAAACGGACAGGTTGCTCTTTGGAGATTAAACTGTAACCTTTATTTTCCCATACAAAACCGATTATACAGATGGAGGCATTACCACATTGGGTAGGGTAAGAATCAATTTTAATAATTAGATACATTGCAGGTGTACGGATCGTGTGTGGAAAACTAAAATGGCTGAATAACACACATGGCCATTGAATAAATAAGTCGATAGATATTGATCTTTTCTAATTGTGTTGCGGCTGTAAATGTCGAGCAAGCTGCCGCCATTAAATATTACTTAAAAGATTGTAAGTAACTTGTTAGTGGGAATAGATGAGACTTATTGGTGCTGTCTCGTTTTACCAACGTTGAAATTTTCTTTTAAAGCTTTTTCATTTTGTATTTGAAAGGAATATTCGTGGAATAAGCTGATTTAAAATGTTAAGACGCTTTGGATAGGTAGATGGGAGCTAAAAATCGGCACGGGCTATGGATGTGATTTGAGTCTCATATTTATCTAGTTAAGTTGAGAAAAAACATATACCATCATCAATTTTATCATTCAAAATTATTTTTCTTAGATACAGTCACTTTATATGATCAAATATTTTATTTTTGTAAATCCTTGTTTCTGTAATAAAATATTTAAAATATTTGTATTTGATCTTTGTATTAAATCTTTGTACTAAATAATTTTTTTAAGTGTATGCTGTTGTTTAAAACATTATTTCACAAAATATAACGATAATACTAAACATACACATTTATGTCGAAGAAGTCGATAGCGTAAACAAAGAAGAAGAATAAGCGCAAATACAACAATACCCAAAAGAACGAAGGCACTAACAGTAAAATTTGCGCCAACCACATGATAGCTACTTGGAGTCCAGCTAGTATTCAGATCACGAAAAGCATAAAGCACGCAGAACGCAGTTACACATTTCAGACAGTAATTATGGTCGCAATCCAGGCGAAATTCCTCCACCACTAAGCTGACTAGATCGTTTGCGAGCCTTTGTTGCTTCAAATAAATACTACAATATTATTACACCAGTTATACATTGTTAGTAATGTATTGTGCGATAATAGAGACGTTTTTGAAAAGAGTTCAATGTATCATGATTATGACGATAGTGTGATAATTTTTAAATCATATATGGATGCATTGTCACGTTTTTGTAATGTTTTCAATAAACTTCCTAAGAATAACTGTATCGGAGTGTCTAATGATACTAAATACTGTTGTGTTATCACATGAGTGCGACAGTGATAAGGTAAATCTCGCGGCGGTCGGCTAACACGCACTTTCGATTAGCGTGTCTCGCGTCCGTCAATTAACATGTTCCAGAATGTTCCGCGATTAGCGCAAGGCCTCAGAACAGATGGAGGGACAATAATTGGCGAGATACAAACCATCCCACCGATATGTATGGTTTTTGCCCAGATTGCCTTCATTGTTCGACATAGCCCTAATTTTAGCAAAGTGATTCCTTTTTTGCTCGTCCACAGCTGAAGGCTAATATCGCAGATTCCTTTTCTCCGCTCCTACGTATAGATGTTCACGAATTGCAAAAACGCCCCTCGTAAGGACGCAGAAGAATTGTTCAGCTTAACAATGATAAACTGTGATACCAAGACGAAGAGTCGCGGCGACTATTAAAGTTTCAAAAGGTTGAATTTTAGAACAATACACCGAAAATAAAATAATTTATACAGGAAAGCTTAACTTCAAAAGAGTCTTTCACTCAAAAATAAAGCGTGTTGTAGTACCTAAACAAGGTGGAACATTGTTTTGCATAACAAAGGGAAAAAAACACCTAAAGGAAAACATAAAGCCACACTTTATTCGCAGAATACTTATTCAAATGAGGCTGTCCCTTCTAAGTTTGTTTTCAATCAAAAACTCGTGCAGCTTTGTCCCGCTAAACTTTATAAATGAGGCGATTATCCGCGGCGTCGCAGGTTCCTCTCGCGATAGGTGTGTGTTGGCCGGCGGCTCGCCGGTGCCGTCGGCGCCGCCCGCGCGCGCCCCGCACTCGCCCCGCACGCGCCCCGCCGGCGTACCGTTCATCCGTGCACCGGCTGCGACGGGCTGATAAACCGCTGGTCACCTGCGCTGCATGAATTGCAGCGCTTTTTAACTTTCATCCCGCTAAGTCCTTTAAACTTCATCCGCTTTAAACGCCCGCATTTTATTTATGATTTAGACTCTGACAACTACACCGACAACTTTACAAAGTTTTTGCAATATCCAACGCGAAAAATCTTGTATTTTCAAGTAACAACACCATTATGTAAAGGAGACGCGCTCGACTTAACATTTAATTTAATGTAATACAAAACCCACTTCATTATAATCTAAAAAGCCCAAGTGACATAAAATGTATGTGTAGGTAGAAGCCGTAATAATACGAACGTGAAAAGAGTACAATAACACGAACATAGGCGGCTCTAGGAATAGTACATCAAGATTAGCTCGAGGCTGCAGTCTGATTACGTCGCTACGTAAGAGGAGAGTTTCGTCGCAGCCTCCTCCGATTCGAGATGAGCATTTGTATATTCTTTTCTCGAGTAGCGACTTTATTTTCTTCAAGAAATCTCGGTAATCTCGAAAAGTCAATAATATGCTAATGCGACGATACATCATAGGTGTTAAGTTTTAAATTTTGCGTCTACCCACGATCACGCGGCATGTAAATGTTTCTCTCAAATATTTAAAAGTTTTCTTTTCCACGGACGCAATGAGAATGTTATTATTGACGATTGCACAAAGAAGTCGGCGCAACAAGGTGCTCCCGCTTTGTTCTGTCTCAAGTATTATATTGCACCCTAGGCACTTCCCTACTCACGCCTTCCACAACTTTCTTCACAATTTCCTCGAAGAGATTTTCCGTTCAATTAAATTATATGAATTCTATTCCATAGTTTCCCTGATTTTTATTACGCGATTCGAGTTTAATATTAAGTTAGTATCGGAATAAAAATAAACGAAATAAAAATGGCCAATCGCCTGTTCAAAATGAATTGCAAACAATATTACATTTTGGAAGCAATCTACGTTAACCCAAAAGGGAATGATGTGGCAGCTCTTTATATTGCAATTTTTGTGTCCAAACAAAACGAATTTGCCGCGCAATCAAAGCGGGAATCCGATTGATGACATGGCGGAATAATTGTTTCGTGAAATTGAAAATATCGCGGCTGGTATTTTGTGTAACACCTTATAAAACATACTTTTCATTCAAATTTCAACGCAAAATAGTTTAACCTGCCAACCAGGTATAAAAGCCCCATTCTGTCATAACAATAAAATACATAATGTAATAATATTAAAATCGC
The DNA here is from genome assembly GCA_949752805.1 of Deilephila elpenor. Taxonomy (NCBI): domain Eukaryota; kingdom Metazoa; phylum Arthropoda; class Insecta; order Lepidoptera; family Sphingidae; genus Deilephila; species Deilephila elpenor. The sequence continues at coordinate 9,965,579 of OX457099.1, read as the reverse complement.
CAAGCAATAAACGCCGTTTTGAAACTACGAATATCGTATTCAAAGTGCCCGACAACTAAAAACTTTCAAACGCCAAACCTTAAACTTAATTTATGAATCCTCGACGTTAGAAACAAAACTAGAAAGTAAAAACATTCGAATATGATAGCACCTGTGACAAGTACAATAAAACTTTACCAATAAGCCATATTTCACAGTCTACTTCAATCTCAAATACCAATATATTATGAAGAGATTCGTACGTAGGTACATAAGTCAAAGAATTGGATATAAGTTATAAGGGAAACTCCTAGCATATTCATTCTATTGGACTGGAAACCGTCTTTTTAGATTACACAAACGTTTCATACTCAAGTTTCAAGGTGTCTCTGCCCATCTAAGTGGGCTAAACTTGGTGCATCGCGAAAAAGCACTTTAGAAGAGAGTTCGTTCGGGAGATTTTAGTTTTCGCATATAAAACATTTTTAGTATTTGAACAGTAGTTATTGATAAAATAGTTTCTGCATAAAAGTATGCTGCCGTATTTTAACTTCACATAATTATTATGTTCGGAACATCTGCGCTTTCTGCCATTAAGGAGTTAAGTCATATTATAGCCATTTTTGTATGCATTACATGATCATTATTATTATTACCATTGCTAGCTTCCACCTCTTTAGGGTCTTTTAAGATACATGATTAACCAACAACCATATTATCTCAATCACTCTTTAAATGTTTTCATGAAATCCATTCATCAACCATATAACGCATGGTGCGACCACCTCCATAGAGTGTCTGGCAAGATAGATGAAACAACCCAAAAATTCTACTCAATTACGTGCATTTGATAGAGTTAAGTTCGGTAATGGACTACAGAAGGCTAATGATGATGATAATAATTTAAAAGACAGTGTATCTTCAAGGACTGGACTTGCGACTTCAAGAACAGCGATAATTAGTCATGTACCACTGTAAATTACATTCTCTACAAAAAATCAGTAGATACTTATTATTTCTACGATGCAATAATGAACAGTTAATACCAAAAAACATTTATCAGAACAAAAAGACAGAACATACTCTCGGGATCAATGAAACGCTGGATAGAACGAACGGAAACATCAATTTCCATAATGTAGGTGGCTATTCAGAAGATCCCATTACTCTCTATAGATATTTGTTCCAGACCCTACGCAAGGATATATTACTCGGCGCGGTCACTCCGCAATACACCTAAGTAAAATATTACTCGTGTTTTCTTCGAGACAATACATATAAAAATAAGGTAAATATTGAATATGCTAAACAAGAAACGTAACGCAGATAAGGGAAAAATATTCGCTACAATATTGGGGAGAAACGTTTGATACAATCATTCATTTATTTTGTATGAAAGTACGCATCAATGCTTTTAATGAATAAAATGAAGTCCATTAGAAGCCTAGAATGAAAAGCCATCTATAGAACGTTATTTCGTATTTTTGATCCTTGTTTCAAGACCACTTTTTCAGGCTACCTACAAAGTATGAGACACAAGAAATCTATGTAACTCCATGATTGTTAGATGAATAATACTGAAATATCGGAGGTAGGGCGTGATAAAACTTCCCCGCCAGATATTTGTTCGTTCCCGGGAAGACGGATTACTATGCGCGAGCACGACTGCGGCGCACCTCAACACTGAACTTCAAGCCCTGCCGGAGTTACACTTTCAAACACTGCGTACATGTGTCGTTGGGTAATTATAATGTTTGATGTAATGAAATTATATCCCTTTGATCATCAACTAGAATATTGTTTAAACATTTGTTCTTAAATAGGTGTGTGAAAACTGAATGCGCGGGTTTTGTCTTTGTCTGTATGCCATTAACTTACACTTTTCGATTTCTTCTAAGATTCGCAGCAACATCTCTTTTAAACTATATTGTACAATAGTTTGACCCAAAATCAACCCGCACTTTAAATAAGTCTTTTCAATCACTATATTTTGAGTCGCCTCAAAATAAAATAATAACGTACATATTCCAAAATGTTAAACGGAGTGAAATTAAAAAATCAGCATAATTACATAAAAATATACGTGATTGCGCTGAACAAAAGTAATCACAATTGAAATAACTACAATGAGGGACACGCGTTCATAATCAGACCATTTAGCTGCTTATTCATCTCATCAATATGAATGACTAATGAAAATACGAATTTGAATATTGCTCAACGGAATTCACTAAAATCTATCCATATATCGTACGTACACGTGGCAAATGCAAACCGATAATTGAATATTGAAATATTAACATAGGTAATAGATATTGCCGCGCTGTGCTATTGATACACAAGTTATTTCCAGCGCGTCAAATTTTGAACACCTCCCTATTGTTACATTGATCTACGTACTTGGTTCTTTTAATTTGGTTATACTATAGCATTACTTTTCTTACACCACGACACAATACATTTACGTTACTAAAATGTGTTACAAAAACAGTAGACCTACATGCTTATAAAATCTTTTCTGCAAAGCATTAAGAAAGCGTAAGTGCTTCTTAACTTTATCTAGGTAAATTAAGATCGATTAGAACGAGTACTTTTTGCTGCTTTCGCTTACTTTCTATAGAGTATGTTTTATAACACGAAAATATATTTAAAATATTTAAGAGAAGAATTCGTAATTATGTGTATTTAAAAAAAGAAAATTACAAATTTAAAATATTACGTTACTGGCCGCAAACAAAAAAATAAAAAAGAAATTACGGAATAGAAAATACAGCAACAATAACAGTACCGATATGCCTTTGTGGTATTAAAATAATGAGTGTTCCACTTGCAAGGTCACGGATCGCAAACAATATGGATACTTGTGTAATCCCTCTTTGCAGCGGGTTCGAGTGTCTCAATTCCCGTCATTATATTTCAGTTGCGAGATAGTAACGAACCTGTTGCGTATCGAGCTAAGACCACTTTAGAAATGTGACAAAAGGCGCAGTTGCCACTAATTTAGTCTAATTACTTTTGCTTCGTTTGTTCCGATTCTGAATTGTCGAAAGATCTTATCTAAGGAGGGTATTTTCTTGGGTATTATATTAGTAATACGATTACGTAGATATGGGTATTTTATCTAGTTAAGGTAATCAATTATGAAAAAAAATATATCGTAGAGTGCATAAAAAAATTAAATTATAAAAATAAATAATATTCGAAGTCAACACAATATGTAATTCTATAGATTCTCTTAACTTTTTCATACAGTATCAAGAAAAATTTAAATAAATGAAACCTGTATTTATTTAATCTTCTGAATAATAGAAGGAAATATTGATCATGATTTATGTATGAGAAAGTTGATGATTATTGGTAATACTCCACAATTGTGTTCATAATTATCATCTCTCAATATATTACAATATAAATATAATCAAATTCTTAGTTCAAACTAATCATCTTCAGACAGAAGCAAATTAAATTATCCCAAATGGTGGCAATGGCGCGGAAAAATAAAATTAATTTGAGTTTAAACGTTAAAATTTAATGTTTCTCTCTGGTGGCAATAAACTGTCTCGAACAAGTCAAACACGGGCAGCGTCTTCGTCAAATCAAGGAATAGTTTTATGGCACAAGAATTATATACCTATATACTGGAAATAAATCTTCTTTAATTTGTTCTAACTTGTCATTTATTTTTTACGAGACCGGGACGATTTTAAGCAAATAAATGCACCCTAATAATAATAATAATAATCGTTTCTTTTTGTGCTTGGAGAATAAAATCACCAAAAAACGCAGTAAGTTTTTTTCTATTGATCCATAACTTGGCCAAAATTATTTTCTTTAGGTCCATAGTCGCGCTATCTTAATCTTACTCTACAAATTAATGCTACTGCTATTAAGTCAAGCTATTAAGTCAAGAGTTTTTCGTAAAGCTTGAGATTCTTTATGGCGTAGGTCACAGGGCATAGGCCATTTACTTTAAGAAAATAATCCTGTTATCAAACCTTTCATTAAAGGGCTACAACAAGTCTAAATCTACTACCATTACGTTGTTACATTGTCAATATTATAAGCTATAAGCAGCGATTTCAATGTAAACTGCGCTTTATTCTTCATATACTAAACTAAACCTCAAAATCTATAAAACTCGTTTACGTTTTAAAAATCTCTACCACGAAAATTCTATGACTCGAAATATCGGGCTATTTCGGCATCGGCTACAACTGGAATTCGAGTAGTCGCATCCACTGCCTATGATGGACAGAATAATTTGACAAGGAAATCTAGTTTGCTTGCTAATCGGTCGGCTAGATAGCTATTGTTAAACGGGCCCTGTACATGAACGTACGAAACTAAACGATTTATGCTGCACACCTTTATATTGCAACAAACTTACTCATTCTATTAAACATTTATATATTATAATCTCCTTTTCAGTCCAACAATAACAATTGTTTTTTTATTTCTTAAAAAAACTTTCAGACTGTGAATATTTTATTCACACCTTAACGGCTATTGCAAAAAGTCTTTGAGAGGCAAATGATACTAAAATTTAAATTCTTTTAAGCATTTTGTTTTGTTTTTTTGTTTCGTATTTGTATTTTGTAAAATCAATTTCGAGTTTTGAATAAAATGTTTTATACATTCGTCTGCAATAACGAATAATCAAATATTGCTGTACAAATAATTGACAAGTATCTAGTTTGATATGTAAATATGTAGACCTAAGCGAAGATTATTTTTAATAAAAATTTAAAAAAATAGTTTTTAAATATTATTTCTTATGTGAAGGGTTCGGCATATAATAACGAATCTCGGCGATACTTTTCTACACGACAGGCGTTTTGTACACGTATAACCGTAATTACCTCAGAGTATTTACATTAGCTAGTAGGTATAATAAATGCCATTGAATACAATACTAGTATACTATAAAACGAATGCAGGTAAATCGTAACTGATTCTAATCTTACAAATTATGTCTATTATTTTTGTCTTACAGGAGTTAGATGCATATAATATGTATAACTACAAGTTAAATAGACAACAATATTTGTAAAAAAATCCAAAAAGAAATAGCTCTATTTATTTTAAATTACACCGATGTAACTTACAAAATGTCTAAAACCGCCTTACAAAACAACGATTGGCCAATAATCGCAGCCAAATTCTGGAGCTCGCAAATAGGCCAGCGACTTGCTCGAGTACTGGCGGTAGAGTGAACTGGCGCGGACGAGCAGCGTCGTCGTCAATAATTCATGCGGTAGGCACGTCGTGGCCGCCAGCCGTTCCTAATTGATTCCTGATGCGGCCCGTGAGCTGATCGCATCACTGACTCCTTGTACTGCCCTCGGAGGACCCGTGCGCTCCATTACGTACTTACAGAGTCGTACGCAATGAGGAAAATTAATAAGAATTTTATTATGAATTTTGTTCGGGCTCGGGTTTCTCGGTGATTAGCGGGTGTGCGCAGGTTCAATCTACATATTCATGGGTGGAGGTTAGTTATACGTAAGCGTTAGTTGTTTTGAATTTGCCAATAAATCTGTTAAATTATACGAATTATTACAATAAAATTTGGAATTTCAACTCTGCTCACCTTGTTAATTTTAAATTATTCTGTGTCCTTGACTGATGATTTCTTTCATATACTCTGCTCCTATTTCATCCTATTACATAGGGCTTACATGCATAGCTTAATACAATTTTGTTTTATTTAGTTACGCTTCCACTGATATGATAATATCACACCTGACCCCAAAAAAACAAGTACATTTTTCCTGTAAATGTAATACAGCCAACTGCCAAACCTCGTAAATCAACAAAAAAACAAATCGATGAGCGCCTAAACTATTCTCTGACGCAGAACCGAGTTTCTCCGTAAACAAATCCTAATTTCCATTTTAAATTCAGTTAAAACATTCTATTTGTTCGGCGCCCGTGTAACTTATGCAGTTCACGACTGTTTGTCATTCGGAACACATACATAATCCCTGTAGAGAGGCCGTGATCTTGAACGCAGAGTGACAGCGGCCGAGGCTGCGGCCTTATTCTGTGAGTCTCGATACACGGCTATAATCGAATTCGTGAGGGCCACAACCGTGTCCACGTCTGTCACAATTAACACTCGTAACTGGATTTTTGTGTACTAGCTGATGCGGGTTAATTGTAAAATCAAATTCCAAGTTATGAGTTTTGTGCTCTCGTTTTAGAAGTGTAACAGAATAACACAATAAATAGAGATTATATATTCAAATGTAATAAACTCTTTTGCATAATACATAATTAGTAATACTTTCGTTCCATACAGAAAGGAAGACGGGAAAGACCTAAGTCGAGGTTCTTAGTGCTACTATTCAGACCAATTGACATTTATTAAGTATCTCTTTTATTATTCACATGCCTTAAGTTCCAGTGTTCAAAATAAAACTAGTTGTTTTATTTTAAGCCCTAAACATCTGAGCAGTTGCTAACCAACACTTTCTTACTTTATACACGACGTATATAGTATAACAGCATAAAGTTTAAAAAAAATATCCGAGACATATTATAAAAACAATTTATTTTTTCCCTCCCCAAAAGCAAGATAACTTTCAACGTAAGTGGTCGTACCACCGGATCGCATATTGCAATCGTGTAAAATAAAATCAATAAGCCATGAATAACAAATGGAAGCATTCACATTGCCAATATTTTATTCATATATTAAATATTTATACATTGTCTTGATTCGTATTTTTCTGCAATATTATTTAATCCAATCAATTCCGTGAAAACAAAGTTGCATAAAATTTAATTACGTGAAACGGTTGGTATGTACATACGCAAGAATATTGCTGAATGCTGTGGAATTCGGGGTTCATAATATTTTGAGGTAGTATATTAATCCATTGTTTATCATGCTGACCAGGGGAGATACACAATCAAATATAGAGAGATATCAATTATAGATTTACATTTAGGAGTATTGATGAGGAACTTTAGCTTGGATTCTGTTGTAAATAACATGCTTTCATCAAGCAAACTAAGATGTCAATTATACGCTGGCTGAATATGGTTTCTTAAAAATTTATAATATTCTTAAGTTTAGCGTATTATTTTCAAAGTATTAACACGATCACATATAAATAAATAAAAAAAATAAATACACCCAACAGTCACATACATAGTCCTGACCCCACACTAAGATCGAGTCTTGTGTCGTGGGTATCAGAAGCTACGAGAGACTTTTCGGTCTCACAAACACCCAGACCCAAAACAAATACCTGTGGATCACACAAATATTTGTTTCGGTGCGGGGATCGAACCCGCGGCCTCTCGTTTCACAGGCGGCGTCAAACCAACTGCGCCACGGAGGCTGTCAGGTGTGTTTAATTGTATTTTTGAAATGAATAATTTAGATACCCATTACTATTTACTTACATTCTCTCTTCAGACACAGGAAGTCCACAAAATTAATAATAGTAACATATTACTATTTAATATTTCAAAATATTTTCAAACGAGCCGTAAATATGCGCCTTTCCTCAGCATTCACTGATTAAAAATTGTTTAGCATTTTCTTATATAAAAACAGTTTTAATCGTTCACAACTACACTTACAGAATAGTCCCCTCCGATTCCCTTGTTATTCCGTCACTACGTACCTTATACAAGTAACGATTTGTGACAGTTAAGATCACAGGCTATTATCTGATGTTGACTTATGATTCTTATTGTCCCTCTATAGACTACTTTACAGACCCATGTAATAGACATAGAGCGGACTCAAATTAATAATTATGTAAATGGTATTGAATTAGTTGTGTGTAGAGTATTTAAAAGTATAAATAGAATAAAATTGATAAAAATTCCGCACAGTGAGAAAGAGGGTGATAGAGTTATCATGGATATAATAGGTACTATTATCAAGGACAAACAAAATTGGCAAGCGATTGACAAAAAACTAAATAAGAAGCAACTGTCATCTAAAAGAGAAGAAATAATTCATAGTTGATGAAGAAGAAATTATTTTAATACATGTTTTAGAATTGGAATATTTGAGGCACTACAGTTTTTATGTCTCCCAATGGGACTAAAGCGAGATTATACGTATTATAAGTTTGAGTTCTTATAGTTTTTGTAATGCGACTTGATTGTTATACTGCTGAAACACAAAAATATCGAAATAATCAAGACTAATCCATCAACTGGTTCCATATAAGTGACCAGAATTTTTAGATGACCGATGAATGTATTGAAAGTATTATATTTAAAGGCACACATGAAGTTTCACTTGACTGCCCTCATCTGACACTCCTACGACTGGCAATTTAACGTGCTCTTTGTAAAGCGGCGAGACCATAAATTTTAGCTCCTTGACAAATTCGCTTGCAATATTGAAACCTTGGTCACCAGTACCTTCAACTTGCTAATTCAGAGCGAATTTCCAATAGATTTACGAGACAAGAAAAAAGCTTAACAATGAAATTATTCTGTGAAAATCTACGATAAATTATACGCAAACTATAACAAGCGTAAAAATTAAAGATTCTTAAAATCAATGAAATAAAACTATTTTTTACGGATTTTATCGCGGATTTAGTTCAATTTTTAAATGTTTTTCAAATTCGTTTTATTTCAATGTGTAAAATTCGCGTAACTCTAAAGAACCATGATTCTTAAAACCTTTTATTACAAATATGCCGCTTAGAGTACATTATCTCGTAGAACCACGTTTGATCCTAAGTCTCACAACGGTAATGGTGGACTATAAACTTGTAACATATATTACTAAATATTAGAATGCCGAGACAACGTAAAAGGCTATAACTACACGCACCACTCGCAAGAATTAGCTACTAACCGTCTGAGTAAAGATGAAAATAAAATACACTATAACGTGGTATGAGACGAAAGTTATTAGACATGTTTACATTTGCGAATTTATGTAATAATTAATTCAGAAAATTACTCTAAAACGTTTGCGATTCTACGTGGAAGAGCCGTAGTCAATTATAAATAGGAAGACACTTTAGCATTGGAATATAATGGATTCAAATATATAGAAAAAATCATGCTAACTGAATGTCTGATAAACAAAGCTACATTAATAATTACACACATTACATTATATTACACATAAGCAGTTTGAAAGTTTAGAAATTATACTTGAAATTTCTTTATTATTGCCATCACGCTGGTGGCGCTGATGACGGAGAAATTTGAGATGCATGGGGCATCTCAAATCCCTCCGTCTGACACAAGCCTAAAATTATCCGAGGATATATTCCATACACCTAATTACCGTACTAAATGTGCATATGGATTGATGTCTTGTCCGTGGCACATTAATATTGCCAAAGACACGACAAAATTTGCATCCTTTGTGCTCGAATAAGGAATTAAGTGACAGAGAGCGTAATCGAATATAGTTACACAGTTACTTAATAGCGAAGGTGAAAACTTATACCTGGCGACAAGCGACGCGCGACAAAAACACGGGCTTTCGTCGCCGCGACGCGCGTCGTCGGCGCTATGAGTGACGTTAATGAGATGTGCGAGCGGCAATTTGTTTATGCGCTCCCTTGCATACGTAATACAGCGTTTGCAAGAGAACCTTACTGAAATATCATAAAAAAGAAAGACACAGTCTACTAATGATGCACGAGATATAATCCACGGAGCATAACCGTTGTATAAATCGGAAAATTTGTTTTGATATTCGTTTGGTGTTCGACAGATAGAACGCGTTGGAAATAGTGTACCGTTTTGGATGAAACTTGGCACGCGAATGGATTTTGATCTGAAACTTTATACAGACGCGGTTTTATTTCAGTATCGACTCTGTTGTCGATTGATAGCGTTTAATAAAATGTGGTCACGTGATTAAAATAGAATTGCAGTTGTGCTCAGTGTTTCATACGAATGTGTTTCACGGTCTAGGCTCAATATTTTAAATGATATTCTCTATTTTACTAGACTTATTTTAAGACATTTGCTGATACATAATATATCACATAAAGCATATGATGTACTTCATATAAAATATTTTACACATAATAATAAATGTAAATAAAACTTCAAACCTCTAACTTAAAATTAATATTCGAAATTCGAATGACACAAAATATGATGTCGCCAGTACATGCCGAAATCCATTTACAAGATTTAACATAAAACCATACAAAAATACTAGTACATAAGAAAATATAAAAAATTGTTCAAGCCATTCAGCCAGTAACCGTACCGTAGTATGCAATATAAAAATATGTATGTGAGCTTGTTTATTAACAGGCCACGTGACGCACGGCGGTAATCGGCTCGTTACATGTCTGTCGTATAACTTACGATCACTTTATTTCTATTTTGGAAAATGTAACCGACCAGGCTCTTTTGTAGGTACATTTATTCTTAAAAAAGCTGATAAAATTAACGTGCCTTTTAAATACATTGTAAGTTTAAATGTTTGATATTACGAAAATTGATACCTAGTTGGAGTTTTGCATGTGAAGATTCAAAAATCAAGAAAATTCAATATAAAACTTATTTCGAAGAGCTAATAAAGAATCAATATCTGAGACATAAAAGCGAAATGGCTATGGATGACAGTAGATTATAAACGACGAACCCATTCTGATAAAACCTAACCTAAGGAAAAACCAATGTCTGTTGCACCAAAATTAACGACCTACATCCAATATACATCACACATTAATATTATCATAGACTTCGTATGAAAATATCAACCAGACAGAAATACAGTCGGAACATGCAGTTTCATTACACAATACCATGTGTATTACCATAACAGCAAAAGCGAACGAGATTGCGCTGATTGACCGCACACGTATGATTACATAAAGGAGACGGTTATGAACAGCAAAGTCGCCATGTCTTGTATGTCGCACACAATAAATGCCCCTAGTGGAATCCAGTTACGCGAAGCGAGCCTCGACAATTGATAGAGAAACTGTGTGCAACGATGAAATTTAAAAAGTCATTTATTTCGAAATGCTTTTTCTCGGAGCGCCCGCGGCGGAGCGATATCAATTTTATTTTCCGTTGCGGCTTCCAGCGCACGGGCATAGCGTAACGACAGCGTAGAATGGCTCACTTGGAAATTCTACATTCGAAATTGTTGCATTTGGGCACAATCTATGGCTTAATTACAACATTAATCTGGCGATAGCGGCTGCGCGACGTTCTTTGTGCTTTATTTTATTCGTCATTTGGTGGATTTAGTTTTGGAGTCTCGTAGCCAGATGTAAACTTAAATCACGACCGTTTTGTGATCTAGCTTTTAATTCTGAATAAAATGATTAGTGAATAATTAAGATATAATATTTTGTATGTAATATTAGTTATTGACAATAAAATGAAACGGATTCTACTTGAGCACCCAGGAAGGGTAAAAAAACTTATTCAGTAGAAAAGAAAACCATATGAAATACCCTTTCATTTACCTAACCGAGAATTGAAAATTTCGAATAGGGTTTTCAATAAACGTTTTATTATAATAACTGTCAACGTAATCCATAAATAAAAACACAGCATATGTTTCAGATGACGTATCTGAACTATCGAAATCTCTTTAGCTACCATTTTTATTTTAATCCATTTTCTTTGTCGTCCAAGATCACCGGACGTCCGCCGCCGAAGCGCGGTCAATGCAATTAAGCTTTGATCATATAACGACACATTTTCAAGACATTTCCCTCTCTGTGTATTATATTTAGAACTTCTTAAGAAAAACAATTTGAAATTAATAGGAATTGGTTATGGGAAGTTGAGTTTTGGGTCATGATGTGATTAGTGATAGTGTAGGCTATATTGATGAACTATGCTTTCGACCGATCCAAAAATGATATTAAAGGGATACAATGAACTTAATTTTTAGAAATATGTTCAAAATGTGAAACTTGGACATTTGTAATTTTGTTTTTATCACAAGTTTGTTTCTGTAGTAAATACAAATTTAATGATATCAAATGTACGACAACGATATGTTTTTGACTTAACCATTGTACTCAATGAAAAAAAATTGTTTAAACCTTTTAATATTTTCAAGGATAATAGTCCCTTTATTGACACAAAAATAAAACTACAATAAATTTAAAATAATGAAAAATCGTAGAGATATTATATGTAGAACTGAAGTACAAAATCACAAAAATATTAGTCTGTACAGCATATTTATCATTATCTGGCGTTTTATGACTAACGCTAGTGTAAATAAATTTAAGCCAAAACAATCTAGAAATAATAAGAAGCTAGAAAATTCAAATAACTTGTGACGCAAAATGATAGTGACATGGTAGTTTATTTGTATAGGAATCATATCATTAACGGGAAATCCCATACACGCATTTCGTCATGTTATTCTAAGACTACATCTGAATACTTATATCAGTTGAAAAACACTCAGTTCTAAACGCTCGTCATAGACGGAATAGCTTTTGAATCTGGCGCGTTTTCGTAGCATCATTTTTCAGACTTAGAAAACATCGGATAAGTTCAAATGTCCTTTGCATGTTATTTTGATTTTAGAAAATAATTTTGTAGTGTTTTTGTATTATTACCTAAAAACGTATCCAAGACTTATATTTACCAATAAGCAAATATATAAACAGCTCCTCAATCATAGTCTACATGATGAAGTTATCAGAGCCCGCAGACCTAATACAGCCTAACGATCGACGTTTACCATCGCCTGTCGATCCAATAACGCTAGTAAGTCGGAGTATTCAATAAAATGGGATAAATCCCGACTTTTTCCCGACGATCATCGCATCAGTATTCCGAATTTACATTTAGGTCGAGTTGTGTCCCGCTATTCGCATATGATCCCTATATAAACCGATACGTCAAGGTGCCTGCAAGGACAATTTATTTACTTCACTGGTTTTAACTTTTAAAACTATGGTAATACTGTCTGTCAAATACATTTGTAGGTTGACATATTGAATAAAAGATTCGGCAGTATTCCTTCTTACTTGGGACTTTAATTCGGTAATAGTTTCTGCTAACAGAATCAAATGCGCAAGTTTCGGTCTTTAGACGTTTCTTGGATTTCAGTGAAATCGTAAATCGTGAATTTAGGGGATGGGATTCCTTCTACGAAATAAGGTAGTTGTGTAAAAGATCATTTGTTAGAGAGGCAAGTATTTCCATAATTACTGGACTTTCAATGATGTTCTGTTTCAAGAATCGAAAATTTGATTAATTCAAACACCAATTCATCAATCAATTTGCCAAGCATTTCGCGATATGTAATATTTAGTATTTATTAAAATATCCACTATAAACGGTATAACGTAAGTTAATATTTTGCTAAAAAATACAAAGTATAATCTTAATTTAAACTTCCTCCTCGAAATTCGACACGGGACTGCTGTATATTAAAAGATTATGTCAACTTTAAATAGAATGAAAATATATTCGTGGCTGATATCGCTACCTTGTTTACAGTAATAACCACGTTAAGAATATCGCAGGAACAATTTCCTACGAGTTAACGATGCTCAAACAAAAATTAATTTACATCGCTACTCTCACAAAATGAAATCATCACTGGGACTCGACGGCGGGTTCCACCGGTATGACATATTACCAGAAATTTACGTTACACTAACACTCAGACCCAAGGCGTCTATTACGAGATATGAAAAGTAAAACGTTTATAATGCGAGCGGGAATGAAGTATGGCCGGTGGAGTTAGAAAGAGAAAAGATAAGAAAATAATGCGCCCTCATATATCATCACAATCGCCAAAATTCTCCGAGTCGGCCGGGCTGGGCTGGCCACCGACCCTCTTCAGTTTTGTGGGAATCTTTCGAAAATATTTAACTAAGCGAAAATCGCTCGCGATAGTAACCGGTCGTGCGCTTAATGCTCAATTTTAAACTGGAATTAACAGTCTCATTACCGATTTCATTATAACATGCAAGATACTGCTCGAAGTGTTCATTACTAAATATTTTTCATGAATAGGACTTATCGCAAAGATTAATTATTTAAATTATGCTAACAAAAAGAATTTAATTTAAAGCTTAAAAACACTATCGCGGCGTGTTAATTTACATTTTAACTATCTAAACACAATTGCTTCTAGTAACTGAAACTGAATATCAGCACATTAATCTAGATAATTATAAAAGTGTATGGGGCACAATATTTCCATCGGTTGGCCTTGCAATTAACAAACGGAATCATTAGCACGTCGTGTAGAACATGAGTAATCATATTTCAAAAAGTCCGTCATCGTGAACGAAATTAACTCAGAACCGAATCTTGGCGTCAGCGGCAGCAGTCGGTTAATGAGTTCCAGCTGAATGTTTGGTCCATTTCATTTGCACATTCAACAAACTACGCGAATTATTTCTACGGAGAACGCCGTCACGCATACTTGAGATTAGTTTGGCCCGAAACCCGGTGACGGGGGCATCATTCATTCTGGAATTGACTGGACAACCCAATTCTCTTTATGTTACGAGGGTCTTGTCAACTGAATTTCAAGCGGTATATACAAAACCGTAATCGTGCTAAACATTTTCGAGAAGTGTCGTTCGGTGTTACGACTCGAGTGTATATTTCGCGACTATGATTATGCGTATAAACGCAAACTGGAATCTTGTTTAACATAATTTTGTAGTGACAATGATATTTACAGAGTATCTTTATGGGTTTAACGTTTTTAATTTATAAACAAACTTTCTACATAATAGTGCACACCTAATGATAGATATTTAATATTTAGTGATAATAAATTTGTAAGATTTGTTTCTTGTGATCTAAATCTACATATCCGTCTGCTTGCTCAGTCTGTAGAAAAAGGATATGGGTTATAGCGGGTAGAACCAGAAAGTATTGAGCTACATTAAATTCACTTTCTCATCTACTACAATGACCATAAGCTATAAATCATTACCATGATCATCTTGAGTCACACGAAGACTAATGCTGTACATACCTATCTCCAAAATATTTAGAATATGTCTTGGAAGAAGCCAATATCCACTTGAAACAATTATTTACTAAATCATTATCAATCATTTAAGGACGCTTTATGTACATATTTATTATATCTCTAATCGAAAATTCAACACCCAACCTTAAAGACACTATCGAAAACATAATTTATTGTCACTTACAATAACAATTCACTATGAAAAAGCTAATCCCATTTGGTAACCGTGCCGCGATGAGTGGCAAGAATTTATTAACAAATAATACACGGCTAAAGAGGCCACTAAGTGAAATTACATAAGTCGATGACAGCGCCATTTCAGAATAGGGGTAAATAAATAACGCAATTAGTAATGTGATTGATAGTTCCATATCTGAAATCGTTTGGATGGCTATTTAATAAATATTTATACGTAATGGTGAGATATGTGATCGCTTTGTATTATAGTAATGCAAATAGATCGATATATTGGTTGTGTTTCTGATAATGTGTGTATTCTTATATCCTTATCATGTATGTAGAATTTTGTCTGATTTTGTATACATATTATATATTTGGTTTACAATAAAGAGTATTGTATTGTATTTTATTGTAGAATAATCATGTTTCTATACACATTGCAGGATGTTATGATTTCACGCACGGCCAAGTGTTCGACAATAGATTAAGGTCTTCTAGCATGCTGGCAACAGATTGCTAGACTTCACTTACCTTAGATCTTTTTATAGCGAAGTCTCAAGTATGCAGGCATCCTCGAGATGTTTTTACCGTTGATACAAGCGATAGTTAAATAACATTATTAACACGTCACTTTAGTTTATACGATCACTTAACTCACGAATACTACAATATTACACAATATTCACTAGTAAAATTACCGTTATGTTCAAACCCACGATAAAACTATTATCGATTAACGGTTTCTTATATTTACTCTAATGTTACACATTGAAATAAAACTAATTTTACGGATTTTATCGCTGATTTGGTTTGGTTTTACATTTTTTTCTTCCCGACCACAAAACGTTCGATATTTACATCTTGCGTGGTCACGGGACGGACTGAGCTACTTGTCATCCGTAAATGGATTGGTAAAATTACTACCTCCATTTTATTATTGTTAAAATTAAAGAATTAACTGTTCGTGTTCCGAGCTACACAGAAAGAACTTTCTGTCTTTTATAGTCTGGCAGCTCATTTGGATTTCGATTTATTTTAATGTATAAATGGAAATTTGGGTAATTTTTAAACTTTGATATTTTCATGAGAAATGCTGGGCAAAATTCGGTGTTTGTTGCGAGGATTTGAAGCTTGTCAAATCTAAGGTAGTGCTTGGAGCCTTCTTCTGTATGTTTAGCAACTGCAGACTTCGTTGAGCGAAATTTAAAATAAAACCAATCCCACAATAAATCCGTAAAAATAGTTTCATTTTAACTCATTGCTGTTGGAAATATCATTTTCTATACCCTCATTCAATGAATTGTATTTACCATGAATTCGATTGCTTCATGAATTTCGTGAATTTCCCTACGTAAAATAATAAATATATGTTGGTAACTCAGTCATAAATTATTTAATGTTTACCTATGGGCAATTAAAAAGTTGCCTATATGTAGTAGGTTGTTTTGTTATATATATAAAAACAATATCGTAAAAATTACTTACCGAGTTAAGGTCACCATTAAGGCTCCAGATGTTCAAAAATAAAAAGAAAACCAAAATACATATTGAATACGGAATAAAAGTGACCTCTCCCCAGGCACATAGCCCGCAGAAGCGGCGGATATTGAACCAAAGTTCTGAGTGGAGACCACACATCGAAAAATTGTGTGCACCAAACTCCCTGAATGAACATGTAGAAAGAAGCCATTGGAAATATGCGGCACTGAAAATGTCAATGTATAAAGTGGTTCCGTATTTTCAGCAAATAAAAGCCAAATCTGATGCATTGCCTATTAGTGCTGAAGATAAAAGCGGAATTTTTGTCTTGGTAATAATTGATTTATTTTTAAGCTGCTGTATTATTGTTGATGTAAAGGGACCATTACCCAGTCTGAAGAGTGGGGGGTGCTGGCTGGAATGAATGTCAATGGATGCTGCTGCTGTAGGCGATGGGACGAATGAGGATTTCCTACTGATTATACTTCAAAAAATAGTAGCATCTTCTAGATAACCAAATTAAACGTGAGGATGCTGTAGGTACCTCGCGTCGTTTATTTATGATTTAGTGCTGTCCTGGTCAAGTCAGCCTATGGTGATGATAAAGTTAATAATTAAGACGCCTTCAAGTATAACCAAAAGTCGTAGTATTAGAACCTGATTGTCACGTGCTTATTACCGAGGCACAAATCAAATTTTATCACACCAGTGATAAAATTCAATAAATTATACGACGCAAAATTGCCGGCTAATATTCTTCCGCCAGTCGAACGTCACAGTAATTTGCAGTATTTAAGAAACATATATTTAATCAGCCCGCATGCAACTGCTCCGTTTAACTCTCATTAAGAGCTTGCCTTTCCATTCGAATAACCACGGGTTAGATATTGAAATTAAAATGAAGCATTTACATTTTACTTTCGAACTTTATGATTTGTATTTTGTACGATGATGTGTAAAAAAACTGCAAAGTACGTCTCGTTATATCCTACTTTTGAATTTGTATCTAATAATTAGAATCTTTAAGGTTTAGTAATAAACCCCTTTTACTTGGCGAAAGCAGTTTTGGACACAACATGCGGTGCTCGCCAAATGTAGCCGGATTTAATTAACTGGACTAGTGACCAATCTAGCGCCGATTCTTGGCTGAAAAACTGCCCCAAATCCTTCCGTCCACAACATACAATTTAAGTAGAGATTACACTCTTATTGTACATAACAATTAGAGCCAACCCATTTCATTTATGTCGTGATAAACGTAACTAAACATTGTACTATGATTTTTTATTAATCAGTGTCTGCTATATCACAACAGATATTGTAGAATTTTAAAAGTACTATTAGCGTCTAGTTTATTCTAGTAATGCAACCATGGGTATCGCTGGGCTTATTTGCGACAAAAGATGCTCCAGGAAGAGAACCTATCGCCTTCGTATTTATCCTGTATCTATGACTAATAAACCGATTTTCTTTCTTTCTTTCTTTCTTTCTTTCTTACTTTCTTCCTTTCCAAGATAAGCAATCGACTCCCGCTCTACTCCTGTGAGATTTTTAAAACAGGTGCAAAAGCTCAGTTAAAACGCCCCCAAAAATACAAAGCTGTTTGTTAAACAAATTGCCAAGAATGTTTCTATGTATTTTAAAATGTAACAACGTGAGACTGCCATCCATTGCGGTCAATTTGGCGTAATGTAATTAATTGCCGAACCAATAAAATAAATCACACGAGACAGTTTTAATTGATACTGTTCAGTATTAACTGCGAACCCATCGACGAGAGTGCGCTTACAATAGGTAGTATCTAATAAAAAAATCACCCCTACGTAACAAATACCCCCGGGAAAATGCCTATAAATGGCAATTACTAATTTCAATGGTTAATAAAAACGTTTATAAATCACGCTAAAATTATAAACCGGCTAAATTAAAAGTTAAATCAATATTTAAACTAATTAATGATTAAAAACGTATTTCAGATTAGCACGTATCTCGCAATGTTTGCAAAGGTCACGCAAATAATATCTAATTTAAAAATCTCATTCCGGCATGATTGATGTTTAACGCTCATCGGCGCATATTGTCACTTTTCCATAAAATTAATTCATTTTCGAATGAGTAAGTGGGCAAATATACAATAAATTTAATGTAAATTAATTATTACAATGTATAAACCACAAATTGAAACGGGGACGCAATGAATTGTTAAGTGAAATGTCATTTGAATTGACTAAAATATGAGTGGGAAAATATATAATGATCCACGTATTTTATTCAATTTCCATAATAACAGCATAACGTGTTTATATTTAACGAATGACAATTAAGGAGAGACGCGGCGCGGCGCACGCTGCGCACTTTACATCTGTTACGGGCATTGATAAACAATCGCCTTGAATAAACAACAAAGAAAGAAGAAATGGGTCAGTGGACGTAAACAAGATAGGTAGAGAGCTCATCGCAGCAACGTCAATAGGCTCGTGAACGTAACAGAAAGGTTTAACTGACAATCAGTGCGCGGGCAACAATAAAATAGCGCACTACCCTTTGAGCTCAACAATGATTAAACCTCAATGCCTGGCTGTTTATTTACATATCGACTCAATTAACGAATACACCAGAGCTCATTATCCATTCAAATCGCAATCGCAGCTTTCCCACGTTAGCCGATTTTCCGTCGAAAACTCAATGAAAACTTCATAACAGTGTTGACTTTACGCTCGGAAACGGATCGCGTAATGGCCTTTGTAGTGCACAAAAAGCGACTGATCCGGCCCAGATCCGCTTTGTATACCCGTTTGCTTTAGTCAGTTGACAACATAATTATCGGCTGTAGTGCCGCGACGGAATAGGCCGGTCAACGCACTGCGCCCGGCGGAATTGCAGCCACTGCACCGCCGCCGCTACTGCCGCCGACGCTGTAATCCTTTAAGGGATTCTTTGTGAACTCGCCTGTTAGCTCCAGCATGGAATTAGTTTGGAAATATCCTTGGCCAGATTTAGCTCGTTTTGATCGAGCTGTTTTGAGATATAGGAAAAATTAGAGGTGTTACCAACCAACCAACTGTTAACCAGGCAAATGGCTTGTAAACTATTTTATAAAATACCTTTATCAATATAATTATTGTTTAATACAGTAAAAATAATCACGCTTTTATAGCAATTGTCATTATCAAAGTTGATTTATATTTTTGGGGTACCTGTTTTAAATAAGTGCGCGCGTGAAAGAAACTTATTTATAAAAATAAGGCTGACTCTCGCTAAACAACAAAATTTAGTCCACACAGATTGATATAGACATAAAATGCACTCCTATGCAACATCTCATTGCAGCACATCGTGACAAAGTAACTTAAACTGCGTTCAACAGATGGCGCTCCACAGAAATTCGCAATAAGAATGGCAAATGAGAAAATAAGTTGGGGTCATGTTTACACTAGAGGTCGTATTCTTTCTTGAACTATGAAACTGTATTCGCATCCCAGTCCTAAAAAGCAAAATTTAATACGTTTCTCAGTAATAATATACTAAAAAAATATATTTACTAAATTAACCCAACAAAAAACACCAAAAAGAATTGAAAGGGGAATATAAAAAGATCATATCTAGCCTAATATCATGACACGGAAAGATTAATTATCACTAACTGTCAACGAACACGCCGTCAGATTTTTTTAGCCCCCATGGATTACGCCGTCGCCGTAATTAAGCGGAGTTTTACATAAAACTACATGTTTGTAACACATGTAACGCGCGCCCTAATGACAGGTTATTTTTTACATACACACAAATAGCTTTCGGTTACTTTGAAAAGTTCCAGTGGTAAAAAGGCCACTCGTCACTCGTCGCTTCGGAATGCCGGTCTATACCGCTTCTGTCTGTGATCGAACGTACAGTCGCCAATAACATTGATTGGCTAGAGCCACTATTTATAATTAAACTCAAAATTGCGCAATTTATTTATCATTTCGATGGTAAATTCCCCTTTTGGTGTATTGAATCGTTTGAACAAAAACACATGATAGTTTTTGCAAAAAAAAAAAGAGATATTTCATTCTTTACAAGTCAACTGTTTTGATCATCTGGGACAGAAATCAGCAAACGAAATGTGAACTGCATGTCTACTTACTATTTCAGGCATACAACTATAACCTAATATGCACTGTTTTACTTCCAAATCTATTTGACTACACTTTTTGCGTAGGTTCTTTATGTCTGTATTAGCCTCCTTTACAATCGAGAGTACGATTGAGAGGGGTAAGCCCATAGGTGTTGAACAGGCTGGCCTAGCGCGGGTTGGCAAAAACATAGCATAGAAATTCTTTCAAATTGCTATGGTATGCAGGTTTCCTCACGATGTTTTCCTGCGCCGTTATAGTACGTGGTGATTGGCTTTCAATACACACACGACTCTAGAAATCTAGAGGTGTGCACTGGGATTTGAATATGTTGGCAGCCGTGTCTGGTCCGTTTATTAACAAGCCACCACGCACTTAATTTGTTACGCACTTATGTAGTTTTTTTATATAATTGGTGCCTAAATTCGCATATACGCTTATGTAAGTGACTGTACTTACAAAACATGACATGTGTCAATCTCCAGAGGATAGATTATAATTAGACAGCGGACGGGACATGTTCTACATATTTCTATCAACGGTGGCAGCTATTGCATATGTATCGATTAAATTACTGCTGAACATAAACGCCTATGTTATGCAGTGCCTATGTCAGACACTTGCAGAGCTGATTATGGTATCATTGTTGATGTGAATTATAAGTGCAATACAATGTGTCTGAAAGTGATATGAATTAAAAAGAACATTTTGTTTTATTTTAGATTTTGTCATATGTAAATGTATGTGAGCATCGAAAATTATGAAAAATATTACTACAAACAAAATCAAAATATTCTTAAAAGACAAAATTTTAAGAATACAGAGTTTTTGTACCAAAGATATTGTTACAATATAATAATGAATCAAATAGGTAATAATCCAAACAACATCTTGCAACATAAAAAATAAAATCACCCCATTTCGAGAAGCTTCTGAATCAATAGTTATATAATTTTAAGATGTATATTTAAAAATTTCCATGCATGTTAAGGTAATTAACACAGATCAAAACTAGTTCCAAGGGAGACACGGTGTGAATTTATATAATGAGACAAAGGTTAAATATAACTTGCGTTCAAAGAAACTGACAATTATGGATGACTTTTACAGTGTTTTTAAAAAATAATAAATGATACATACAATGTAAAGAAAATAATAATCACGTTTAATAGCAAAAATCTGAAAAATCCATGCCTCAGACAAGATATCGGACTGTAGACAGTAATCAATTACGTACACCTCGATTATATTTATTATTTTAACAACCAAAAGTTGCCAAAATTTGCCGAACAAAGTATCTTTCAAAAAATACTTTAATATCTGCGCTTAAATGCATATGTTGCAGCGATAAAATAAGCTGTATATCTAACTAAAAAGTATCTTAAAATTAATTAGATATTTTCCATGTAGAACTACGTACAAAGTCCGTAATTCAAGGAAGCAGTTGTGTGCGACAACGCGCGTGACTTCAGAAAATTGAATAAGTGTCTGTTTTTACAATAATGTTGTACCCAGTATTACTAAATATTTTGTATAGTTTTAAAAATGTTATGGGATACTAACAAAACACATTTGTTTTCGAAAAGCAAAATGGTATTATGGGTTCGAATTTCGAATTTATTTTTCAATTCGATTTGATACCAACTAGCATAGCGCTCACAATGCCAAGGAAAAAATAATACTAAGGAAGGCCAATAATTTAAGTAAATTATTTAATCTAAGCCAGAAATCTAAGCTTAAGAAGAAAGTGAGGGTGCTGCATAGTTGTTCCAATTTTAGACTTTTAAAACTCAACAATCAATAATGAGAAAATTACCTGTGTAAACTTTGAAATTTTGAGAGCCAGTCTGACATTTATCAACAAACTTCTACAAGGCATTGCCCCTCTAATCTTAATTGAAAATTCAATCATTTATTCATCTGATCACAGTCGTTAAGGCTCTTTAGTGGTTTGTGTACTTTTTCTTCATTTTTATTTCTTGTTGTAATGGCCTGCCAATTTCCTTTTTCCAAGAAATGTGAATTGTTTTTGAAAAGTTTACCAGTAATTGCAGCGACGGCTTAGCTACCACAATGTAATATAGTATTGTTAGCTCATTCTACCGACTCTTGGATATCTACCCACAAATATTGGAGAAGTGTACCCTCCGACTAGCTGCCTACCCGCAGCTACGTACAAATCTCTCCCACCAAGGCTGTGGAGGGTGGTGATGTCAACTCAGCGGGTTTAAAACTAGCCAGCTACACGATGGCAGCTTTTTGGCTGCTTGAGTTTCGGAAGGACAGGTCGTTGATACATGACGAGCGCGTTAACCTTTTTCACGTTGGAATTGACGGTTGATTGCTTAGTTAATTATTTAGTTGTGCTTTTATGATATTTGTTGTTGTTCCGATTTATTTAGGTTATGCTTAAGGTTAATTTCATATTAGTTAATTCCAATTGTAAAGTTACCAATAAATTGTAGTTGAGTGTTTGTTTTATTTTTGATTAATTAAGTTCATTTAACCTAAAATCAGAAGTGGGATAAGTTCTTACGATACCACTTGCAAGCAAACAACCGTCAATTTGAATTCGTCATGCCTCGTTCGCGATTGTATCGCTCGCGTTCACGTAGCCGGTTGGGTGGGACTCCTTGCCTTATGGACAGTCAGTCCCGCGCTATATCGACACGAGATGAACAAACGCGCAATAGGACGTCACGGGCGAAACGCACGAGCCGCCGTCATAGATCGCGTAGTGAATCTGATGAAGAACGGTTATCTCGTTCGCGTAGTAGATCCGCGGGTACACTCTGTACTGAGAGGCGATCTCGCAGTAGACCTCGTCGTAAAGAACGTACGCGCAATCGTCGTGAGCAGGTATCGCGTCGAACTACTGATCGTCCTCCGCGTCCGCTTGGGTCGTGTTCTGGGGATCGCGAACGGTTATCACACTGTAACAATGAGCTTTCGGGTAGATCTCGTTCACGAAGTGGTAATAATAGCTCGATGAAACATGTGTTAGATGGCATTATGACTCGTTTGTCTGCCATTGAGCAGTCAACAGTGAACTTGTCACGAAATTCGTTACCAACTGATCGCGACAGTATTCCTGTAGTGGAGAGCAATGCGTCCACCAGCACTGCTCAAGCGTTTACGGAAGCATTGCTTGCCATTACCCGAACCAAGCCGCAGAGCTATTATATTTCGAATTTTGATCCGGCTGTGCACGATTTTGAAGTGTGGTGTAGTGAAGTGAATAGGGCGAAGCAAATTAACAATTGGGATGATTTAGAGTGCTTATCGCGAGTCGCTAGTTTCTTGAAGGGGGACGCTAAGACTTGGCTAAACGAATGGTCCAGTAATGATCGTTCGTGGTCTAATTTCACTCGTGAGTTTAAATCGCTTTGTCCGCATCAGTTAGATTACGCAAATATACTTTACCGAGGTTATGAGCACTAGCTCTGATAGGTTTTCAACGTACGCCGAGTATGCGCGCAAATCTTTATTGCGGCTACGCATTGTAAAAGGGATTAGCGAAGAGCTTACGGTCCAAATAGTACTTCGAGGTATAGACAATGCACAGGTTAAAGCAGCTGCTATAAATGCCAATTTGACCGTGGATAATTTAGTACCGTTTTTATCTATTTATGTCAAACCTAAACCAAGCCTTAAATACGAGGGTCGTAGGCCTATTAGTAGTTTTACTGATAGTTCTAATAAGCGTCGACCTAATAAGTGTCACGGCTGTGGTAAATTGGGTCATATTCGTGCTGAATGTCCAAAGAGAACAGTCGATGATAAACGGAAACCTAAAATTGACAATGAGGGATCGAAGCCGACTTGCTTATTTTGTAAAAAGATAGGTCATACGGAAAATGTCTGTTTCGCGAAATCTAGGGCTCTTACTCAGAATAATAATCACAGAAAGGTTAACTTATGTAAACAAGTAAATAGTAGTCAAGAAGTTGGGGACATTAGCACTGCGGTAATACAGGGTATACCTGTCGACATTTTAATAGACAGCGGGGCGCTTAATATTTCTTTAATGTCATCGGATATTGTCAAGTATTTTAATTGCCAGCGTAAACCAATTAACTGTGTATTGAAGGGTATAAGTAAACAGGCTATTGCCGCACAAGAATTCGTTACCCTTGTTGTTGAATTTTGCAAAATTGCTCTTGAAATTGATTTTGTGATCGTTCCCGCGACATGCATGAACACCTCAATAATTATAGGCACGGACGTACTCGATAGAGATGGAATTATTTATGTTAGATCAAAGTATGGTCAGTATTTGATGCATACTTCGAATTCTATTGTCGTTAACACAGTTGAGACAGGAACTATAAAAATCAATTCACCTCTTCAAGGTTCCGATTTTGATTCATTACAGACAGTTATTGATAAGTTTTCCTCATTTTTTATATCTGGCACTGCTTCTTCTACAGTGAAAACTGGTAACATGCAAATTAAATTAACTAGTGAGATTCCTATTGCATATCACCCATATCGGTTGTCTCATCAAGAGAAATTAAAAGTACGCGAATTAATAAAAGATTTATTAGACAAAAATATTATTAAGGCGTCTACTTCTGCATATGCGAGCCCTATCATCCTTGTGAAGAAAAAGGATGGTACCGATCGCATGTGTGTAGATTTTCGCGCACTGAACCGAATTACGATAAAAGACAGATATCCGCTTCCACTTATTGAGGACCATATTGACCGCCTTGGGGGTTCTAAATACTTTAGTTGTTTAGATATGGCGTCAGGATTTTATCAAATTCCAATTAGCGACGAATCCACACACTTGACAGGGTTCGTTACACCTGAGGGACATTACGAATTCCTAAAAATGCCTTTTGGGCTTTGTAATTCCCCCACAGTTTATCAAAGGATAATAAATAACACCCTTCGAAAATTTATCGATGCCGGAAGCGTTCTTGTGTACATTGATGATGTACTTTTAATGAGTATGAATGTTTCTGAGGGCGTCAGTCTACTTCATGATGTACTGGAAACACTTACTGACGCAGGATTTTCGATAAACCTTCGAAAGTGTTCGTTTTTGACTACAGAAGTAGAGTATTTGGGTAGAAAAATCAGCCATGGTCAGGTTAGGCCGAACCCTCAGAAAATTGAAGCTTTGGTGAACACGCCCACACCAAATAACGTTAGGCAGGTTAGACAATTTTTGGGGCTAGCCGGCTATTTTCGTCGATACATAAAAGATTATGCAACGAAAACGGCAAGTATTACTAAATTGACCAAAAAGAACATTAAGTTTGAATGGGGTGAAGAACAGGAGCAGGTTCGTCAGTATCTAATTGGTCAGCTTACGAATGAACCTATACTTGCAATATTTGATCCACAACTAACTACCGAGTTGCATACGGACGCGAGTAGTGCGGGGTATGGGGCGGTGTTAATGCAGGTTCATAGCGACGGCAATAAAAGGGTTGTAGCTTACTTTAGCAGGGTAACTCTGGGAGCGGAATGCCGTTATCATTCCTATGAGTTAGAGACGTTGGCGGTCGTCAAGGCGTTACAACATTACAGGCATTATTTAATTGGTATCCAGTTTAAAATTATTACTGACTGTAATGCTTTGAAGGCCACTGAAAAAAAAAAAGATTTACTACCTCGGGTCGCGCGATGGTGGATTTACTTACAAGACTTTAACTTTACCATTGAGTATAGAAAAGGTGTTATGATGTCTCATGCGGATTACTTAAGTAGGAATCCTCCAGTTGCGTTAGTAAATAACATAGGTAGACCATTAAATTGGGCGCAGATGGCGCAATCTGCTGATAGCGAAACCCTAGAACTCGTGCGAAAAGTTAATGAGGGACAACTAGACTCGACTCGTTATGTTTATAAAAATGATGTTTTATACTATCGGTACACACCGGTCGGGGAGGAAGCTAGGCTCTTGTGTTATATCCCTAAAGGTCATCGCTTAAGTGTCCTTCGTATCTTTCACGACGAACATCAACATATAGGAGAGGACAAAACGTGTGATCTCATACTGAAACACTTTTGGTTTCCCGGTCTTAGAGTTTTCGTTCATAAGTACGTTTCTCACTGCTTAATTTGTGTTTCAAAGAAAAGGGTTCCTCGAGCCCCGGAACAGCCTATAACATCTTGGGAAAAACCAAATGTGCCGTTTTATACTGTTCATGTAGACACTCTCGGGCCGTTACCCGAATCGAATGGGTTCAAATTTGTGCTTGTGTTAGTGGATTCATTTACTAAATTTTGCTTGTTATACCCTTTATACCGTCAGGATACTAGTGAACTTAGGCGCACTATTAACAATGCAATATCCTTGTTCGGCGTACCTAAGCTATTAATATGCGATCGTGGGCGTATGTTTGAAGCATCCAGCTTTAAAAGTTGGATCTCTGAACTTGGCTGTGACATTCATTATATAACGCCCGAAATGCACCACGCTAATGGGCAAGCCGAGCGTTATATAAGAACAGTTTTAAATTTAATTCGCGTTGAAAGTCGCAATAAGGATGTTGTTTGGTCAGATTCGATAAGTAGAATACAGCTTGTACTAAATATTACAAAGCAAAAAACCACTCAATCATCTGCCATGAATTTGTTGATTGGTACTGATGCAACAACTCCAGTGATCCGTGCGCTGATCCGTGATGTGGCTGTGGATATAGCTACACCTAGTTGTGAGGCAAGACGAGAGTTAACTCGAAGCCGGGCTGCGACTCTGTTGAGTCGAAATCAACACAAACAAGATGACCAGGTTAACCGTCACCGACACCCTCCTAGAGTATATGTCGTTGGCGACATGGTGTTCGTCATTAAATACTCACAGTCTACAGGAAAACTCGACTCAGGTATGAGAGGGCCCTACAGGGTCACGAGAGCTCTACCGAGTGACCGGTATGAGCTAAAGCTCCTGAGTGGCGCTCGTGGTAAAACCACTCAAGCGGCAGCGCAATATATGGTGCCGTGGAAAGGGGAATGGTGCCCCGAGTCTTGTGCAGCGTTTTTTGATGGTGAGCTGTTTGATATTTAAATGTGTGTCATCTCTCACATGTAGTCTCACCTGGCACTTTTAGTGCGTAACGGGCCTTGTTCTGGTTATGGCGTTCTTTGTGAACGTACACGGACTTTGTCCGGCAGACGCAAAATGGTTATGCGTATAAACCTTGGTCCAGGTAACACATTTTATAATGTGGGCAGACTTTAGTCTGGTTTTGGGCCCAAGGCCTTGTTGAACGTTCACGGACACGGACTCTGTCCGGCCAGCACATTTTTAATGTGCACGGACCTTGATCTGATAATGGCGTTTCTTTGTAAACGTACACGGACTCTGTCCGGCAGACGCAAAGTGGTTATGCGTGCAGATCCTGGTCCGGCAGACACGTTGTTGCATGTAGCGTGTGTAGGGTTGCATGTAACGCGCGTTCGATTTAATAAAAAGAGTTGACAGATGATGAATGAAGACGATTAAGTGATCGGTGTTGTTGTAACT
The DNA here is from genome assembly GCA_949752805.1 of Deilephila elpenor. Lineage (NCBI taxonomy): Eukaryota > Metazoa > Arthropoda > Insecta > Lepidoptera > Sphingidae > Deilephila > Deilephila elpenor. Next base: position 9,937,405 of record OX457099.1, on the reverse strand, counting down.
GATCGAAAGGTTTTCATAAAGCTATGTGTGAATATAATTGAATGAGGGCCTTGAAAGCGAGAAGTGTGCAAGAATAGACAATACTCTTTTACTGTTTATTAAACTCATATCTTGTTATGTTTTTGTCGCGAACAGACTCTGTCGCAGATGATGAACGTGACGATGTTCAGCCTGGACCCTCGACGGCTTCCACTGCTGCTCTCCCAGGAGTTTCGCCCGGAGACTGCGATGTCGAGTTTTCGCCAACATCCACTCACTAGCCAGCGCTTGTGGTGATGTGCACCGGGGACGGCGCACGGTCAGGAGAGGCCGTGTTAGCTCATTCTACCGACTCTTGGATATCTACCCACAAATATTGGAGAAGTGTACCCTCCGACTAGCTGCCTACCCGCAGCTACGTACAAATCTCTCCCACCAAGGCTGTGGAGGGTGGTGATGTCAACTCAGCGGGTTTAAAACTAGCCAGCTACACGATGGCAGCTTTTTGGCTGCTTGAGTTTCGGAAGGACAGGTCGTTGATACATGACGAGCGCGTTAACCTTTTTCACGTTGGAATTGACGGTTGATTGCTTAGTTAATTATTTAGTTGTGCTTTTATGATATTTGTTGTTGTTCCGATTTATTTAGGTTATGCTTAAGGTTAATTTCATATTAGTTAATTCCAATTGTAAAGTTACCAATAAATTGTAGTTGAGTGTTTGTTTTATTTTTGATTAATTAAGTTCATTTAACCTAAAAGTATTATTCAGTTGGATTTATTGGATTTTTTTCGTATTAATCTATTACTTTCTAGTGGGTTTATAACTTAATTCAACTATGCTTCAGACCACGAATATAGGCTAGAAATACATATCAAAAAATATATTATTGTTTTGTTATTAATATTATAGAACATTTATTTACTATTAACTTAACCTTTAATTTTCATTGAACTAGTTGAACTAGTAACATTAAAATTAGTTATATTTGCGCATGATTATTAAAAAGAGGTTCATTCTCCTGTTATATTGAACAATTTCTAACCGTAATCACAATATAATAAACATTTTCCATACATAAATCTTCATAAAGGTAATGTGTTGACAGGCAACCCATTGATCTATTTACATACCACTAGTGACTAGATAAACAAATAACAACAATAGCGGTAATTAAAGCTATCTGGAACCCATCAGAGCTGTCAGTCTTAACAGATTAATACGGCGATGACTTATCAATGTAATTGCAATGTACGTTACACGAGCCGCGAATCAATCAATCATTCGCAATGCTGTTAATTATTACTGGACGCTAACCTGCGAATATTCTTTAAGTATTTTTATAGGTTCAATAATTACTGCCTCCTTGGCGCAGTTGTACTACGGTACCGTTACAACGCTGTGGTTTGGGGTTCGAATTCCGGGTCGGACAAAGTGATTTTGGATTTTTCTATTCAATAACCGCCCGGAGTCAGGAATTTACACCCGATATGGCGATAGGCTCGCCCCCTACTACCTCATCGTGGGACGGAACACAAAAAGGCGAAACGTGGGTGTCCTGGTAGAACCTTTGCCGACTCTTTCTCGGAAAAGGCGTGAGTTTAGGAATGTATTTTTGTCAATAATGTAGAGTCTAAGTCGGGTTTAGTTTTTATATCATATTTTAATAATTGTCCAGTTTACTCAAGCCTGAAGAAGCAGATCTGTCTAGCAAAAACATCAGGCAACTATATTAGCTGCTCTGTAGTCCAGGAAATAAAACATAGTATGGGTTATCTCGAGCTAATTATTAGCTGTTCATATTATTTTTAAGGCCGGCTTCTTACCTAATGCGCCACAAAGTCTAAGTTTGAAAGGTGGGTATCATTAATTACATATAGTGTTTGTTAAACACACTACAGATACTTGGCAAAACAAGGCCTCAGATTTCTACATTTTGTATCACGCGTTTAAAGGTCTTCCCTACAATTTCCTTGAAAAATAACGTTGGAAGAATTATTACTATTAGAAACACGTTGAGCCATTTATTTCCACGCAATGTTTCTTTGTAAATAAAAACAGACCACTAAAGTGTGTAAAATTGTGTTCCGCCGAGCGTTTTCACCGTGTATTTACTTCACCCCACAGCAAGACAAGCGGACGAATATATTTCTTCGATACGTAGAAAAACAAAAGGTAAGAGAAAAACCGCGCTCATACAAGCTTTATTATTTATTATTGAGTTATCAATAACTAGCGGCAATAGAATAAAATGCACGTTATTAACTTTCACCGGAACAACGCAATTTTAATCAGTTATTTTCGAGTTGGTTTTGTTATTTAATATTTTTTATATTTTGGGTCCTAGTAGGCGTAGGGGAAGAAATTTGTAGGCTAAAACTTAGGTTTTTTCTCGATTTTTGGAATGCTGGGTCTTGAAGTTAGATAAATCCTTATTTAGTTTTAAAATAATTAAAATAATAATTAATTCACGTATATTCGAAAAACGCCATAAAATTAATTGCTGTAATACAGTCCGTAAGGCGCTGAATTTTAATATGAAGCTTAATCAACAAAAAAAAAAAATAAAGTATGTTCTTAAGGTTTTTAATGACACAACATTCAAATTTTAAATATTTGTAAATTCATAAAATACAACAAACTGTAATATATGCAATTCATAATACTCTTACACAAACGAATTTACATTAATAACTAATTTATGATACTTCTGCAGGGACTATAATACTGCAAATAAATCTTAAAAACAGGAAAAAAATATTCTTCAGACCTTTTTTATTGCTGTATGTATACTTGTTCTATATATAAATAAATAATAAATAAATAAATACACCCAACAGTCACATACATAGTCCTGACCCCACACTAAGATAGAGTCTTGTGTCGTGGGTATCAGAAACTACGAGAGACTTTTCGGTCTCACAAACACCCAGACCCGAAACAAATACCTGTGAATCACACAAATATTTGTTTCGGTGCGGGGATCGAACCCGCGGCCTCTCGTTTCACAGGCGGCGTCAAACCAACTGCTAAAATAAATACTGTGCATTCTTTATAATTTTTGTTAATAATATACTAATATTATAAAAAAATATATTATCGAATGAAGTAGACCGAAAGTCATAATATACACAATTAATAATATACATATTTATCATAAAATAATCTTATTACTCTAAACTAATAAGATTTATGGGCTATAAAATCTTCGACTAAGGAATAATTCGTACTCTCAACGCCATCTATGGCGTCAGTTTGGAATCACAGACACATTTTCTTACTTTTTTGAATTTCACTAATTTTAACTTACTTACTATTTATTGGATTTTTCTATTCATAATCAGCCCGGAGTCAGGAATTTATATGGCGATAGGCTCGCCCCCTATCACATCATGGGACGGAACATACAAGGCGAAATGTGGGTGTCCTGGTGGCGCCTCTGCCTACCCCTTCGGGGATAAAGGCGTGAGTTTATGTACTAATTTTAAGTATATTTTTATTATAGGATTCGTCTATTATTGTACAATATTTCTTTTTGTATTCCTTTCATTAAAAAAAATACATTATACAGAGTATATCAAGACTGCGACCCAAAACGAAGCCAGGTGGTAGTATTAGTGACTTAAGATACAATGCAATTAAAAATTTCTCAAAAAAAATGTCAATTTTTTTTGTCATTTATTACTGATCTTCGTATTTGGGTGATAAATACATAGTTTTTTTCTAAAATAATAAATAGTAATGTACACTGTTTTACAGACGCAATGGTGTGCAAGGGTATAAATTACAATTTTTGCAAAAACTTGATATTTGCCACCCAAACACAATGATGTTTAAAAATTGCAAAAAAAACTGTCGCTTAATTTGCGAAATTTTTAGTTGCATTGTGTCTGTAACCACTAAAACTACCACCTGGCTCCGTTTTCGGCCTCAGGCTTGATATACCCGGTATATGTATATTTTATTACTTATAAAAAACTAAAGTAAATATATTGTGAATAAACATGTGCAAAAATGAAATCGAAACGCAATAATTAAAGCATGCAAAACACGTGTAACGAAACGTTTTCGCAAATGTGAAACAATAATGCTATCGCTGCTTGAGAAAAGCCAAGAACTCAAACTTGAGAGAATTTATTTCATTCTTATGGTACTATTATGCCGTTCTCAGCTACACAACATAAATAATAATGCGGGCCGTTATAGGGTCATTACTGTGGAACGGTCCGAATGACGGTGCGTCTACCCTCACGTTCACCTAACACACAAAGTGTCCACATACTAAAGAAACAGTATTGCAACTCAAGACACAATATAAATCCTTACCGATTGTCTTTGAAAGCCATGATTTTGGATTAATTTTATTGACATTGCTTTAATAGGATTTATGAGAATTTAAAAAAGTGTCCAGAAGTTTTCTTTTTTGGCATAAGAATGCAGTTATTACAAACAAAACGTCATTGCTGCATTCTTAGAAGATGATAATCGTGATTTGGTCTACTAAACATGGTCGTTCCCCATACGTGATTTTGATAATAATCAGGGCAATGAAGATAAGCTTAGTTCCATCCACTGCTATAATCGTTATGAATTCGGTCATAACAAAGTCAACTGACCGTAATTTAACCTTGGTATAAGCTGTGATATAATCACTGACTCGCATTCTTAAATCCGTCGTTTTGTATAGTATTACGGGTCGATTAACTACGAGATTTAGAATAATAAACCAAATGTGCATATATTATTTTTATATAAAAATATCAGTTACGAACAGAGTTTAATAATTTACTACTGATTTAATTCTAAAATAATAAATCTAATTTCGACTTAAATCTAGAATATAAAGTTCCGCAAAAACAATTTTATAAATAATTACGTCATTTCCATATTTTATACACATCTTGATACATTATTAAAGCATGTATTTACTACCCTACTGTACATTTATTGTCTCGCGTTAAAGCTGTTATCATCGCCCACTTGTTTTGACTGAGCCACTTGAAAAAATGATGCCTGTATGCGTCTAAAATGTAGGTTATATGAAATCGGTTGTAGAAATGAGATTTGTACGGTAATATGGGCACTTTAAAAGGTTTTGTCATTATGTGGTACGACATAATAGGTGTATTTGTGGATAAGCGGTACAAAATGTTATTGTTTACCGCGGTACCAGTAATCGTACCCAAATTTTGTTCACCGTATTTCAGTATCAAAATTGTTCAAATCTGTTTATGACTACAAAAACGAAGTATTCCAATATTCTTTCACTATAAGACACGTAGGATTATATTCTACGACGATAGCTAAATACAATTTGAATTAAATAATGATTTCTTATTTATTTATTTCATTAATGATTGCAATGTCTGAAAATACTATTTTTCAATATATTGGACTAACAGCTTCTTTCTAATAAAACATTTTTTATTCTTTTGTTTTAAGTATATTAGATTATTCCTAACTTAAAAGAATTAAATATAAAAATTCGTTTTTCCTTTCTTGTTTTTATTTGCCACCGATAAAATTAGTATTAAAGAAATATATTAAATAATTATATTATAAAGTCATTATTTTTCGCTAATAATTTATCAACATCACACTCAAAACCAGAACCCAGAACCAAAAACATTAAAAAACCATATACAAAACCTTGGATTCATTACACGTTCGCAATTGTCAAGCTTAAAACCACGGCCTCGTAGTGTTGAGCCACGGCTCAACCGGTATCTGAACACTTTGCTGAGCCCATTGAGCCTGAGATGAAAGCGGGGTCATTACCTGAAACAAAGAACGAATGCCGCTCAAACTGCGCATAAATCGTAGCACCCTGTTTACCCACGACGAGACTTCCTAGGAGCCGCCAAAGAAAAACGCAGCCTACTTTGCTCGGAAACTTACATGAATGAAGCCTTTTCTGTGCTCTTAATACATTTATATGTTTGTAAATTGCTTCCCGTGCGAATAGTGCGAGAAAATATTTTAGTTGACAATTATTTTGCTTTTTAGATATGTGGATTGGTGGATGTTGTTATGGGTAATATTGACACTAATATGAGATGAAGGTTTCATTCATTATAATAAAGATAAATATCTAAATAAAGTTAAAAAAAAAAACTAAAAAAAGTGTACAATTTACATTTGATATTCAAAATTATAAAATAAATTAATTCATTTTTAGATATCACAACTTTTAGACGGATTACAAGTTTCTTTTACATTGTATTTATACGTGAATAGCCACAGGCCAAATACAGTTTTTGCCCACTTCAATAGGCCTTAATTTATGTAAATCTTGTTTATAAAACTATGAAAAATAGGTTAAAACGTTTTGAATGTAGAACATGTACAATAAATTTGAATTTTTGTTCAAATATTCCATTGTGAAGCCCATTTTTCAGTTGCCAAACAGTTTTCTGTTAACGTTATGGCGAGGGAATTAAGTTGCTGAATTGCTAATTTCGTTTTGAATTTCAAATGTAAAGTTGTCAAGTTCAAGGATTTGGTTGTTTTTCAATTACCTGCAGTAGGCCGGTCTCGACTGTTTTGCAAACAATTTACACGGCTTTAAGCGAAATTGTTTTAAATTAAAGGCATATTTTTGAAATAAAATACAGTGCATTGTAACGAAACTTTTTATTACAGGTCTATGTTGTGTATACATTTCCTTTACTTTGATATAACAGATTTCTCTACTATAGATACGTGTCGTATTATCATTCATCTACATACTGTTAATGCTACATTATATTATACGTATGTATTTCACTACATATTATAAAGATAAAACATATCAACTACAATTTAAACTTACATCGAACTACCAAATCTCATAACTATGGAGCGGATGTCTTACATACTATGCTTAAATTTTAATATCTTTATTAAGTTCTATAACAACGAATACCTAAGCTGCCAAAAAACTATATGTTAGCAACATAAACTACAGTTAAAAGGGCAGACGGCAATCGCTAACTTAACACTAAAGTTATTTGGCGAGTACATCGCATAACACACAGAAGCTGGCATACTATCTGTTTGCCGGTGACAGCTGTTGATACAAGTACAGCTAACAATTGAATATGGTTGTAAATCAGAGAGATAGCGGACCGGCTGACCCCTCATGTAAATGGCGAGTCGCCTCCGCCCACCGTCTCCAAACTCGGTCTAAATTCTAAGCGTAAGCTTTAAATACGGCGGTTGTTTTTTAATATCTAGACGAGGGTTGTTCATGGCCAAAAAATATATATGTTTGTGTAATTTTTATTCATTAAAATATATTATCAAAATATAATGATGATGTTATATGGAGCTCATTCCAGCATGAGCAGATTATGAACGAGAACAACAATATGGATTATTAAATTATATGAAAATGGTTTTTTTCTCTAATTTAGCTTAGAAAGGTGAGTAAGCAACTACATAATTATATTAGATGAATTTCTATGAAAGATCATACAATGCACTTAACAAATATATTTTATACAAGTAGTGCTACATTTCGTAAAACATAATGTAAGACTAAGAAGAACAAGGAAATTTTTAAATGAAAATGAATTTATGTTTTTCGTTTAACATGAATACAGAAAATATTCAATTATTGTGAAGGAAGGATTTGTAATGAGTGAAAGGGTTTACATTAGAGATCAATTAAGTAGTTTTTCAGTAGTTTCTAATTGTTTTTACAATATGCAATGTTATAAAATCCACATCATTTCTATACCACAGTTAGGTACTAGATACTATAGGACCTTCAGTATAATACCCAGACCCAAAAAACTCAAAACAAATATCTAATATGCTAACACAAATACATATTTATCTTCCTAAAAAGATCGAACACTGTCTCCCGTTTCACAACCATCGTCGACAGTTCTTGCCTACTGTTAAAATTTTATATAAATCAATACCTATACCTATACTTATTCCGCAAAATGCCTTAGATCACGGATGCATAAATTCCACTATGTTTTATGTTTCCGTTTTAAGATTGAAATTCTAAATTTGATTTGTTGTGGTGTGTAGAAACGGTTATTCGACGCTTAAATAATCTGTAGATAAATGTGTAAATGTATATGCCGCTATTGGGTATTGCACACCTACTTGTTTTTAAAAAAGGCATACCCACTGAGCAACCAATATTTCTTTGCTGTAACTTTTGTGAGTTCGTAACATGGGCCAATCAGACTTGTAGAAAGAGACAACCAGTGACCGCTTGATCATTTTGTCCTTTTCACAACTATATCGAAAATCACCATCCATCATACATATGATCATCATCTATCTTAAGATGCATGAAACAACGATAAAAAACGCCCTCTGAATAGGTACCGCCGCTTTGTCTATTTCTGCCAAGAGAAGTGCTTTAATACCGTCGTGCTACGATTTAAAGGACGTCGAAGCCAGTAAAGTTACTGGACATTAAGACACTTGACACCTTATATCTCTTGTTGACGAACGCAGTACATTGCCATTTTATACTTAATAGTGGTGGTGTTGCTCCTGTTTATAATAGAAATGACGCATACCGTTATACAACCGGTAGTCTCACTATTATCTCTAATAAAAAAACTGCACATTAAACAACACGACATGAAAAACTAAACGTGATAATGACGAGTACACTGCTCGTCCCTACATGCACTCTGCATTAACCAACAACATAAAACTGAAATTGTTCCGTGACTGAAGCCAATTTGTACACTGATTCCGCAACCTTTTCATGATACGACAATGTAATACGTCTCTTAGAACCCACACGAGGTAATTAGGCTAAACTCTTCTCTCTAAATGCATGTAGTTTTATGTTTAAAATATTATATTGTGTTTTAAACCTTGTGCGATGTTTAGTGTGTAATTGACTTCATCGTTTAATTGCTCTATCTTTTTTATTGTGATTTACAGTTCAGTAAAATTTGTTCGTATTTCAAAGGTTTTGTCCCGTCTCCGATATAACACTGTCTACTCCTGTTCCGTCCCATCCTTTTGAGTTTAATAAAGTAACAAATATATTTAAATTCCTTTCTCGTCCCACGGGAACACTACATTTTTCGGGATAAAAAAGCGTATATGTCAATCCAGGGGACAACTACATACATATCGAATTTCATCGAAGTCCGTTGAGACATCACAGAAAAACAGACAAAAATTCTACAAATCATTGTTTTAAGTTCAATTACGTAAAAACAGTCGCTCCATATTAGTGTTTCTCCTTTATCTTCCATGCACAGACATCGATCGGTTACAAATTTATTATATGTATAGAAGAAGATATGAATAATAGACACTCTTAAAGCAATCCGAATACAAACATTCCTTTCACAGCATTGCGACCGTAATACCATTAATGTCCACTTTTTGTTTGAGCTTAGTCAGTAGATATTAAAATACACGTACGGAAGATATCTAAGCCGGCATCACAGAGATTCTATCAGATGCTTAATTAATGTGACGCATCAAGCAAGCCGCCATTACAGTTGGTTGGGCACACGCCAGCGCAGCCTTTTTGTTCCTCGCACATATGCTTTATACTCGGCTTTGTCCTGTGTCTGGCCTAAGCGGACTATAAATGTGATTACCTGTTTTAAGGTAATGTAAAATTTAGCAAGGTTTATTTAGCTGAGGTCGGTAAATTGGTCCTTTTTACTATAATTCATGTTGAAATAGGAACAAATATACATATATATAATACATTCATAGTACATACATACATAAACTCATGCCTTTATCCCAGAAGGGGTAGGCAGAGGCACCACCAGGACAAACCCACATTTCGCCTTGTATAACAAACAAATATATTTTTAAGTTAATTTATTAAAACACAGTATAACACAGATCTGATTAACAACCAAACAAATTGAAAAATATTTGAAAGAGGTCGATTTATTTACGTTTAAGGGCTGATATTTCAATAGTCAGATAACTAGAGAATAATATTGGCACATTGATAAATAAATTATACAAAAATTGTCAGAGTAACGTTATTCATCTACCACAAATTATCTAAGAATTTCAAACGGGCACTAAGAAAATTTGTTTCTTCTTAAAATATAAAATTGTATTAATGAATAAATAAATAATTCAGGTAATTTTAAACTTAGCATACAAAGAGGCGAAGTTAATCCCAGAGGCAATAAATTTTCGTGATACACAGGCGAAACCACAAACATGTCCGGAAAACCCCCCAAAGATTCTTTTGAAAGAATGTGTTGCATAAATGTTTGTAAGATAAAACTGCAACGTTTAATATTTTTAAATAAGTATTAGATACAAATTCTACTTAACTTAATCGTGTACTATTTTATCATCTGTTACAAACGTTTCATCTATTTCTTACGCGATATGTTATTTTCAGAGTAGAATATTAAAAACATGTTCGAGATAAATACAATATATTTTATTCTATTTTTGTAATATTACTCTGTACTTTTCTATAAACCTTTTTAAGTAATACTACATTGCCATGTTTTATAAATAATAATTAAGTATTATTTTACTATACCACTGATTATTAAATAAATAAACATTACAAAATTATTTATACGCTTAAGAAATCCTAGTTTAATTATGGTACAATATACCTCAATCCTCATATAATTTATTGATCTTTCTGAGTTACATCGCTGCATACACAACAGAATCTTGAGCAAATAAACCTATTTGCTTTAGATCTAAGTATTTGCGTTGAATGCTACCAGAAACAGAGAAGATATAATCACTGTGTGGCGTGTTGTTTATTTATTTAACACATTTATTCACCCGTCATTCCACAGTTATTACAGATAGCCCAAACCATCAAACGTATTGCGCCCTACTATCGGTATTTTGTTTTATCTACTTCTTAAATAAATACACAAATCCGTATTTAAACTCTCCAAAGAATACCGGGATTATGAAGAATTAAAAATAAACAAAAGAATATCAATCCATCTCCATTAATCTTTTAACCTCTTTCTATTATACTCATAAGCCGATTAAAAAAGGTGGCGGAAATTTGCCGGAATAAAACTCCGAGTCAATAAATAATCTTTATTTTCAACGATTACTCATAGACGCCGTGAGGTTAAAACTAACACATTATGATATATGAACTCTATTTCCGCTTACGAAATGCCGATGATTGGGTCGCTATCCTTAGATCACATGGCACATGTGTTATTTCCTTTTGATCTATACATATTTCTATTATAAAAACTGCACGAATGGACTTTTAATTACAACATAAATACAGAGCGAAACTAGTCTAATTTTAAATATAAAGTTTACGAGCGTTATGTTAGAAAAAATAATTTGCCCGCAAATCAATGATATATTCGATTAGGTTGCACAATAATACAATTGCAATTTATGTTAACATTTAAATTACAGATACATACTTAGAAATGTATGTATACATATAATAAATTATACAATAAAAGATAGTGTAATAAAGCGTGAAGTAATTATAAATGAAGCTGAAGAAGACAATACAAATATTTTAGTAAGTTATTGGGTATTAAAATGTGTTTTTAAAGATGTATGTTTACAGCATTCTATTTTCTCAACTCGTTGGTTGATGTCTCTCGGAAGAAAAACCCAACATATTTTATTTTAACAATATATAACAGTTATAAATCTTCCACACGATCTTATCGATCGAATCAGAGCATTGTTTACTGAAAAACTTGCCTATATACTTTGCTGTACCGTGAAATTTAACAATCGATTATACAGTAACAGAGTTCTTTAAGAATGATACACTGAAGGCAATGACGCCCACAAATCAGCAGCCACTTTGTTCTAACACTCCTGCAACACTTCACTGTCTAAGAAACGTTATTGATCTATTTTTGAACTAATTACTACACATTTCTTACCGCATTGTTCGTTTGTTCTCTTTGTTCCTTTCCTAAGAAAGCATACAAGTAACTTGTCTAATTCTCTATGCTTCATTTTCTCCTCAACATTTAACAAAAACGTTGCAATATATTTTAGAAGCAAAAATGTCGCAAGTAAAGATGTTTCATTGTATTTTTATTTCTACGAAACTGGCGTTCGATTATATCTAGCGCGGCAAAGTGGGCGTTGTGATTAAGCCATGTTCCTTTATTTCATGTCTCCTTTTCAGTTTTATCTTTGAAAATAAAATATACAAGTTATTCTAGGCTATTTTTGGAATAATATTTACTGCACTCGAAGTGCCGTTAGTGAAAGCTTGAGATTTAAATAACCCTTAAATTTGAGGGGAAATATTGATAGTAACTAACATAGCAAATTGAGATGGCTCCTAATTCAGAGAACTTCTGAACACGGAAACACATACCTGGAGTTACAGTGCGGAATGGCCTTAATCAAGATATTGAAGTCATATTAAAAATTTGAAATTTATAAATAATTATAAATTATAAATCTTCCAAGATGATAGTAACGTTCAAATCTTTATGATAAATATTTGAAAATGTACACAAAGTAAATCTGTACATAATGTGTATTTTCAAATGCTAAGTATTGCTATTAATGAATCAGTGATTAAAGTTTCACAATCCCAATAAAACAGCAGATTGCAAAAATCATTAATACACACCAAAAATAAATATTGGTCGTCTTAATACACCTTACCGACATATTGTCGATAACGCTTGAGCCCAGAAATCCTCCCTGGATAAACGGGTTCTTAATATTATCCTCTGGTAAATTTATTCAGTTGCGTGTACTATACTGTGGATGAGTCTCTATCTTCATACCCACGTTAATAAAGGGTGTGGGTAGAGATAAAACATACTTTGCGATAATTATATCAGTCCACATCATTGATTTTTCATATGGTGAGAAAGGAAAGAAACTGTTCCATAGTATTTTTAAACATATATTTTTTGAACAATTGAGGTTCACATATGTAATTACTTTATTTAAATTTATTTATAACACATTAGAGTTGTCTAGAGTGAAAAAACCGTATAGGAGCAATAACGATAGAACGATTCCTTTCAGCATTCATCAAACACAAACGCGACGTGAAGGAAAACGGTTGAAATTAAATTGAAGTTAGAAAAGGCCCATCACAATGGATGTCTACGAGGCCTCAGGATGCCTGAATACAACTACATCGACTTTATAACGCTCTCACAATATACCCTTTATAACGTACCTCATATCTACGAGGGTCTAATTCAAATTCAGATTGACTGACTACTTAAAATATTTCCTTTCATATGTAAACGAATTGTTTGTGCACGAATTATTCGGTAGCACTTTGCTCGTTGAAAACCTGAGTAAAGATTCTTGTAGATGTTCAAATCGGCTAGATTTAGTTACATAAATAATGGGTTTATCTGGTTTCGCTGAGAGTGCTTTGGCTACAATTATAAATCAGTTTATTTGATCATAAACAACACCACACTAGAAACTAAAGAAAATCATAAAAATATTCAGTAGTTTTATAGTTGCAATTATTTTAAGTACTAAATCATGTTTCCCGGAAAGCAAGAAAAGTAATTGAAACTCTATAATCTCAGCAGAGATTTCAGTAAACTATAACTACCTAGTTTATGTTATATTTTGAAACAAATTTTAAAGTTAAATCATTTAATGTTCGCGTAATAGCCGTTTGCAACTTCTTAATATATTGTAACGACTCTCGACGAAATGATTCATAGTCACTTGCAACATCCCGCTTATATTTTGTTATAGTTTCATCCTATCGTACAATATGCTTTTAAAAGTCCACAAGTAACATCCCATCAAGCGTACCTGTATCCAGTCCTAGTACATGTTTCCCGATATTTCGGCCTCAATACAGACAGTTCGCAGCCGAACTAAGATTTTACCGAATGGGCACAGCGAGGCGTTTTAAAACTTGTAAAAGAAGTGTCTCACAACGTCGGTCTAAGAGCGTTCTGGCAGAAACTTGCACTGTTCTGAGACGCAATAAATGGCGCGATCACTGGCCCACACTGGGAAACTACCAATTTCATTCCGCTTCTATTGTTCAACTTCGCGAACACATGTACGTGTCATTTGCATACACTATTACCCGTCATTACCGTTGAAGCATACGCTCTCATTTCGCAAAAAATGCGCCACGGATTGTGTATTGAAATAAGTTGTAATGTGTATTAAGTCATTGGAATTTAAATTTTGTAAAAAAGTTTTGCCATGATTGTGTGATATTTTTTTTGTCATACACATCACGTACCAATTAGTAATTTATGTTAAAGAGAATTTCCTACCAAATAACGCTTCCGTAATGATGCCATATCAAAGTAAGATTTCTAAAGATATCTAAACAATCCGTTAAATTGAAAGCTGACACTTTTCACACATATTTTTACTAGGACATAAACACTAGTACTAACTATTTTCCACCAAAATGCATTGATAATTTTTTTAAATGTAAGAACGGTAACAACAACTAATAATAATTAAATTAAAAGCCCGCAGTAAAAAACAGTATAACTTGCATATCGGACTTGAAGTTAAATGAAAATATAAAGATATTGAATTTTAAAATATTTGATTCAAAGAACATAAAAAGTTTTCAGGTCCGATTGGAATGCTCCTTCCCCAGAAACTTATCAAAACTTGCCCACGGAACAAAATTTAAATACGCGCTCAGTGTAGATACTTTTCGTATTGCCATTTGTATTTTGGAGTAATATTTTCATATTAAACAAGAATATTTTGTAAAAGTATATTTTCTGTTCGTCGTATAGCATGTGTGTCAGTGTCAAAAGTCACATATTTTGATTTTTTAACACGTTAGTTGAATTAAGATCCTCTTCAATGCCACTATTATTACAATAGAGGAAACATGAGGATGTTAATCTACAACACTTTCTTTACGAGTCGATAAAAATGTATAAAAAGATCATAGTTTTCAAACGAAATAAGTAAATAATGTATCATATCATTAAATTATCTAGTAAAAAATACGTAAGGTCGGCACAGCTGGATATAATTTATTCTTTATTTGAGGTATGAACTGCTAACGCGAGACCCTTATACTCGTATTAACGTGTTTTCAAAATAATGTCATCATGTCTTCACGGCTTTTATACTTCATTTCATGACCTGATTTCAAGTATCAAAAATATTAATAAATGCATTAGGTACTATAGCTTTAAACTCCAATATGAACCATATTTGAGTACCGCGGCTCACGACGCTTCACTCCAGCATAACGTGGAACAAACACCCTTCTGGTTAATTAAGGCCAGGAAATTTGGATGAAAATTAAATAGGCTCCAACGAATTGCGTTTGAAATAAGGGTATAGATGCGACCCGCTTTGTTCAGCGATACTCCGTCCGACATCGGTTACTTTTGGTAAAAGCTATTTGCGTGCAGTGTAGGTAAAACTGCGCTGCCCGACATTTCGGTCAGGTGCCCGGGAATTCAGTGACATATAGCTTTATTCTCGTTTTTGCGAGCTGCATTCGTATCATTAATTGTTCTGGTACAAGGCACTGCAATGCTAAACACTCATAAAGGTTTCGTGAACAATCGAAATGACATGTTTTTGGGACACAAATTTGCTTGTTCTGTTTTTGTAATTTCTTTTATTACTTGGTTATTACATTTGGTATGTGGATGTTGGTAATTGAATTTGATTATGAAAAAGGCAAATTACTACACACTCGTTCATCATTCACCAATAAAGTTGTAACTACTCCCAACCTATTTATTTTAATATTGGTTGTTATTACATTGCTCTATCGAAAAGATTCTTCGACATCTTGCCCTATAATGATAATGAACTGCCCAGGCAATATCTATAAATAATTTACAAGTTATTAAATCTTATTATTACTATAACAAAGTGCCAATATTATAATATTATACTATAACACTACACCTTCACACAGCAGTATATTAAAAAGAACTCAACAATAAAACTTTGAGACGTCTGAGAAACTGTAATGTGGTCAATAATAGCGTATTTCTATTTGAAGAATAAGTCGTAACGTAAGAACCGGTATCCAAGAACTCTCATTATAGTTCGAAACAAAACTAACATTCAGCAGTACACGTATGAAACGAAATTATACAGAGTATATCAAGACCGCGACCGAAAACGAAGCCAGGTGGTAGATTTAGCGGCTACAGACACAATGCAACTAAAAATTGTGCAAAATCAGCGATGGATTTTTTTTTACAATTTTTTAAAAATCGTCGTTTTTGATGGGTAAATACCTAGTTTTTGCAAAAATAGTAATTTAAACCCTTACGTACCATTGCGTATTTAAAAATAAAGTGATGTACGTCATTATTTTAGAAAAACTATGTATCTATCACTCAAATACGACGATATGTAAAAAATAACAAAAAAAAATTACGATTCTTTTCTGTGAAATTTTTACTTGCATCGTGTTTGATATCACTAATACTACCAGCCGGCTTCTTTTGCGGTCGCGTTCTTGATATACCCTGTATACAGTTGACAAATAGAGCCGGGTGTACCAGCCAGCCAATTCACCAAATGTTGCTACGTTGTATGGACCCGATAAATTTTCACTTGCGACTCTCATGCCAATAGTGTGACAATAAACGGTCTGGCAGGATAGCCTAAACCGCTTTTTATCTAATTTATAACGCATAGAAAACTTCTCCATCTAATAAAATGAATGCGGGATTTATTTGAGCAGTTAATGTTCATATATCTTTATTTTAGTAGACGGTCGTCACGTGACGGTAATTTATTTATAACATACATGCGTTTGTTTTCGCTAGATATACATATTACTGTTGTTTTAGTATGCTGTGTGGGCAGGAACATCTTCATTATGGAACGCCACTTGTGGCTGTCATTTCATTAGAACTTCCAGGAAAATGTATGCAGACTAACAATCTATCCGTTTCAAATTATTTTGGTCCCACTGTTGGGCAGGAGCCACGCCCACATTTTGCTAAATGAATTGTTTCTTAGTTTACCACACTGACGCTAAACGAATTGGATGATTGATAGATTTTGCAAGTCACTACAATAAAACCTTTAAACCTGTAATGTTCTAAACGCGGCTGTATGTTTTTCGCACTCTTACTTCACTGAGAATGTAAATAAACTAAATCAAGTGATAAAAAACATGAGTTTAAACACTAATACATAGATGTAAAATGTTTGTTGTCATTATGAGCAATATATTTCCGCTTTATATCTCGTCATCGTGCATATCGTCAGAAATGTGTCACCTCACAGACGAACTCGCCGATAAAAATATTCATTTTACACACGAAAGCGTATCATAAGCGTAAAATAATTCCCCTATCTTCAGCATTGAACTCCCGATTTCACATGTCATAAAATTTTTACTCCCAAGATTTCTATCGTAAAGTTTGATTCTAAAATAAGCTGTCACTTACTGCTTTGCAAGAATATTTCTGAGAAGCGCGTTGTCATAATGATGTGGCACTTATGCGCTGCAGATAAAATTCTATGCTGTTTAATATTTGGTTTAAAAATAATTAAATATCTAAGTTTATTTAATACAGTTGAAATAAAATTTCTGAGACACTGAATTAATAATTATGTATTGATGTCAAAATATTCAATCGTAAAAGCCGATTTAGGGTGTATTAGGAATGGAATAGGTATAAAATATAAGAACGTACTACTATTACGGTGGTAACACCTTGTTGGTGTAAACCAATACACTATACTTCTTTGAATTAGTAGTGTATTCCTTAGTGTAGTGATTAAGAATCCCACAAGAGAGACGTCATGATTCCCGAATATAATTTTTTTTTAGTTTGTAGTGGAAGCGAAAAGTCTTTACCTTTTTTACTTGGGTGCACCATTTTATACAAGCATTTCACTGCGGGTCGTTACTAAACATGTTGTGTGTAATTAATTAATTTAAAATTAATGTCCATAACATTACTTTAAATTAAAGGGCGCGAATTAAGATTATTTTGATAAAATCTCTAAAGATATACATAATTATTTAAAAATAATAATAATCTCATCCGAACCTCATTTTCTTGTAACCCGAATAAACAACAATTTGCAGTATTAAAATAAGATTTTCTATGCATATTTTCTATCTCATTTTATTCCCTCGTGTGATGTTGCATTGCTATGTAAATTGTAAAGGATTGTATTGCATGTGCAGCCCCCGGGCACTCAATTGTATTAAACTGAATAATATACGAAATGGTTAATATAACCTAGAATTATTGCCATAATTATTTTTACCGGGTTTGTATACCATTGGACATACAGAAAATGCCCGTTGATATTTTATATTGTGACTAACCAAATACAAAATAAAGAAAATAGGTTCATTATATTATTTTTTAATTCAATGTGTTATTTTAAAACTCGTCTCGATTATTGTTATTTTTTTACGGTGAATGGCGAGACAGGCATGCCATTCGTCTGATGGTAAGCGATACGACCCCTCATGGACAGTAGCAAAACCAAAAAACACCATGAATTACTAAGCAATGCTTGGCATTCCACTGAGCTCGCCATCCTAAGACATGAGATGTTAAGTCTCATCTAAATACTTTGATATAGCTTTTTTGTCATTATGAATTCTTTATAATGTTGGAGAGTGTTTTCTCAAAGTATAGGCAATTAATGGTTTAGTATTTAGTTAATATATGCAAAAATAATTGTAATTATTCTTTGATAAGTATCAGTACACTAACAAGTGCTACACCTGTTCCAATTTTATTAATGTCCAGGAATAAATAGGCCATCCAGTATGCGAACGACGTTTGTTTGTTACACCGAATAATGTTTTTGACAAATGGCAAAGTTTATTTTTTATAGTGACTTGGGATGTGTGTCTTGTTTTATTTTGTAATGTTCTGTTAATAAATCCGCTTTGATATATTGCTAATATAAATAAGCGACGCTTTTCATGTTTCATTTAATATGTGGTTAATATGACGGTCGTAGTTTTCGGAATTTTAAAGAATATTACAACGCAATTCTCGCTCCGATGAGTTTTTGTAAATGAATAAGATTGGTGATAAATATATTACACATATATTTTTATTGTTTACGATTATCATAAATAAAATACATACGTCCTTATTTATAGACAGTTTTAAAACCTATCTTACTTATCGAATGTTTTGTCACATCCAAACGACTTTTAAATTTAGTTTGAGCGAAGAAGACAAAACATTCTATAACTAAAATATGTTTTAAAACTGTTCATAAATAAGGCGGATAGTGTTTGATAATTTTTTTAAGAGTTAATATTTACAGATGACAAAATAACTAGACATCGGTTAATGAGCATTCAAAAACAGATTTAAACTTAAAGTCTGGGTTCCCTGGTAGCTAATATACTTACTATTTTTCTAATAATCACACACCATAATAAATTAAGGCCTCCTTAAAAATCCTTAAAAATCGACAATTGATACTGTTCCATTTTTTATAAATCTCAATATTTACCTCTACTATAGATTTTATGATCATATAATTAAGGACAAAATCCAATAAAAATACAACAATATGGCAATCAGCACGCCCAAAAGTATCACAAAGTATCCAAGAATCAATACGAAATGTCACAATAATGAATGAGAGCAACTCGACCGGGTTTGATGACGACAGAGATACGGAAATAATTAGAGGAGCTTTATCCAAGCAGATCGCATTCAGCATCGCATAATGAATGAAACGTCACCAGAGCGTCACGCCGAAGAATAACGTCATGACCTCATGACTCAGTTGATGCCTACGTACGATAATTGTATAAATAATTTACTTGCCAACTTCAACGGTACGACGTGTGTACCTGCGGAAACATACGAATTTCAAGCGTAGGTGGAGTTTAAACTTAGAATCGGTTCCAAAGAGGTGTCAATTATAAATATTAACTAAGTCTATATTGAATTTCTAAGTTGGGGGTTCTGATTTTATTAATACCAATCAGAATATATTATTGTTTTCTAACGCATATCACAGAAGGTTTTGGCTGTGCATAAATGCCATTGTTTTAGAAAATATCGAATCCAACTTAAATCACAAGTAAATCACATTTTTCTATTGTTATAAATCAGAAAAGAGGAATCACTGTACCTAGGAATTGAATCAAAGATTTTATGTTATACATATAAGACTAATAGATTCTCTCTATTATTTTGAATGCATTTTACATTACACATATATTCATATTCGGGTATTCCTTTACGATTGTTATGATTTCAACCCTTAATCCACAACGCTTCCCTGGAGCAATTCGATTAATAACTATTGACTGAAGCATACAAATAGTTATCACACTGTTCATATCAATATGATGCCGAATTGACTACCTACCTAGGCGGCCTCTCCCATATAGGAGACCTACCACCACCTTTCTCGGAGTGGTCATTGCGGTGGTCCGCAATGTCTATTTCTCCCGCCAAACAGCAGTGTAAATGCACTGTTGGGTTCCGGTTTGAAAGCCATTGTAGCCTGATTAACTACTGGCGAATGGCATGCTCATTTCGCCATTCATTGAAATAAAAAATAGAAAAGTCACCGCCTTTATATAATACCACAAGATAAATCTTTTAATTTGTTCTTTATAAGTAGCACAGCGTCTCTCATATTTCCAAAGCCTTTCTATACACTCCGGCTTCACGTATTACGTAAAAAAAATATCAAACGCGCTCGCCACATGTACTAAAGAAAATAAAACCCGTCTTAGAATGATAACTAATAATTCTTTTTAACGAAAAATTTTACTTTCATAAAAGAAATTCTCGTACGGACGGCAAAATGATCCTTTGAAAATGATTTTCCTTTGATTCATGCCCTGTAGAATAATATACAATATTGAAGCTTTGATATCTAACTTCAAATCCTAGGTTTTCAGCTATGATTTTCACACACACTGCAGCTCAAAATGGTAAAGCTTTGAAAATGATTTCCTTTGACCTACTGGCCGACCTTTTGATACCGAATACATAATCTCAGCTGGTCTTAGGGGCTTTTCAAATAAAAAAACTCATTGAAATAACTGAGAACGCTTAGTGTGTGTTTTGCGGTTTTTTAATCAATGTTAACTGAAAAGCAGGATTTTGGCTTGATGTTTATTTGAACATTTACAAAGATTACACACATAAAACATTAATATTATTTGGCTACAATATTATATGACCTCATAATGATCTGAATCATAAATATAAAAATTCAAATTATTATTCTTTGTCTTTCCTGACTATAATCCAGAAGTAGTTGACACACGCCACTAATGCCACATACAGTTCCTTGAACTCAATTCCGTCCAACCATGTGAGGAGGTCGAGCATTTTGCCATGCGATGCAGTTCATCGCGGTTCACAGCTCCTAAACCACGATAGAGCAATGAGTCTACATTAACAAACATCATCATCATCATGGTTTCTTAGATTTACGCGATTAAATTAAACCAAATCGCAATAAAATCCGTAAAAATAGTTTTATTTCAATCATCATCAACGTCCTTAGCTACCAAAAACTGCCGAACATTGGCTGCCTCCAAGGATTTCCACCGTAACCTGTTGGAAGTGGCGTGCATCCCACGACTTTTTGGTAGCTTTATTAGGTGGTCAATCAACTCTGTTAAGAAAAGTTATTAATTATAGAAGCACTAAATTTTAGTCGTTAAATAATTTACAAAATCCTTTTATAGAACTTTCAAACTTGTAGTAAAAAATATGTTGATTAAATATTTTTTTCCAATGTATGCTGTACGTGGAATCGTTTTTTACACTGGAACATGGACTTTTATAACTGGAACACACAGAGATTCGATAAACGATTGGAAACGGTTACAAGCGAACACCCCGGCCGGGGATTTGGAAAAACAAAAACAAAACGTTATAAATATCGCCAAACCGCAACGGTTAGAATCGAATATGAGGGAAAGTAAAAAAATATTAAAATTTTGAACGGTCGCAATCCCAGCTATCGGTATCAAAGCACGTCCAATCAAAACGAGACGTGACAATGAATCACAACCTTTTCGATTCTCTGTGAATAGCCCCGCTAACTTATTGCCGGTCCTTTATTTGCTGATTGCTGTTTGACACCTCAGCGGGAGCGGATTCGGTTTGGTATTTTTATTTAATTAACTTTTACTGTTGGCTGCGTTTGTGGGACGCGAGGGACGCAGGGACGGCGCGGGGGAGGGGCGTAACACAATGCTGACTAATTTACGCGCGGTTTCAGTTGCTTTTCACTTGAATTTTTTTTTATATTTAAATTTTGTTGTTTTAGAACTCGTTTTAATTATTTTTATTGCTCGCTCGTTTATTTAAATAACTTTGTTGCGAAATTAATTACAAAGTTCGCTGAAGAGTTTTGGAATACCAATTGTGAAGTTTTGTCTCTTTTTCGAAGAGCGCCGTTGGTCCCATTGAAAGTGAGTGCACTGAACTAAGTACAAGTGAGTTGAATTTTCTCCCCAGGAAACTGTGCGGAAGATAACGCGATAATAATTCTTCTTAAAATGTCACGAAAGTTCATAACTGATAAAAGTTTATTCCCTATTATGAAATTTTAATAGAGATTTAATTTTTGCGAGTGCCTTGGACTATGTCGTTAAAAGGAACCTTTTATACGTCTGGCGTAAAAATATACATTTTTACATATCATATTTAATTTCAAAAGCAACAAAAAGTCTTTCCTTCAAATAAGGCGTAAATTTTCACAAAGTATTCGTGAAACAAGTTTTCTACGTCAATTTCGCTGTAAGGCATGTTTCAGTTCCTGTAGGAAATATTTTCCAATTGTCAAAATTATATCTTTATTACTACAGATAAACAATTATATTGAAAACAATAAGCAAAGTGTATTCAAACAACAATAAAGTGTCCTTTAATAAGACATAATTATACAGCAATGACTTCGCAAAGTTGCAGCCCCAAGAAATGTAGTGAAATAAAGACTTCTTTAAATTCCTTAGGCAAAGAAAAAGTAACTTCGCAATTTCTGTACACTGCTTTTGCATTTGCTTTATGCATTTAAAATTTCATTACTTACGCCGATAAAATAAAAATGTAAGAATGTGGCGAGTTGTAAATTTAACACCATTTTTTAAATACGACTTATTTTTCTTCGTGAATTATAATACAAAGTTGTTTCTATGGAAATTATTCAAATGGAGAACTAGATTTGGAAGATTTGTAATTTTGATTGACATTTCAAATATAAAACACTAAAATATGTTTTAAAAATTCAGATTTAAAAGAAAAAATTGAAAATCTGTCCTTTTGAGTCAAATTAAATTGAATTAGCATCGTTAACCAAGCCAAAAACCCCGATTTACTTTTAAATATACAGAACAACAGGACGTCGTTTCCGGGTTTCTGTTTCGAGTTTGACGGCATATTTCTGTCGACCGGCTAAAGATTTCATATTTTGCCAACAGGTGCTGCTTGGACATTTTGTTATGCCGATATTGATAAAATTTTACTTAACTAATGATCATCTTAGGACTATTATACTTAACCTTAATACTATATATTTAACCATAAAATTAGCATTTATTTTAACGGAATGAAAAATAAATAACAGAATAATTTATTTTATTTAATGTCCCAGGTCCCGTAAATAAACTATAAATTTAAATTTTACTGCCAACGTCGTTTTTGATATCACTAATTTAACATTAACGAAGTTAAACTTGTCAAATCTGAAGTCTGCTTAAAATGTTTTCTAATTTTCACGGTAGTTAATTTTATTACTTCATCGTTCCAAAAACGGAAACTATCTAAACTTCGTGATTGTAACCGTGTGATTAGTTCAGATTTTCTTTATGTTTAAGCTAAACTTATCCTTAAGCTGTTGGTAGGACAAACGTGTACCTCCGGATAGCGACCACTTCACTCTGCATGCGGTGGAGAAAAAATTGCCATAGTGGTCCACGCCATAGTCGAAACTGGGTATTAGTTTCGACCAAAAAACGTAATTGCGATGAGACATAATCATCTCTTGCCGGTTCATTCTCTATTGACATTCACTGCACTTACTAACTAATAAGGTGTTTCTTCTTCACAGCTTCACACGATGAACGTAAAAAACGATTCAAAAGATCTTGTGAAAGACTATTTGTACAAAGAATACTTTGATTTTGATATTGAGGAGAGATATAATGGCTTATGTGTAAAACATTGAATGAGAATACACCTATACTTCACTCGCCAAATTGGTAGGATTTGGGATGTGTTTGCTACTTAAAACCCCCCTAAATTGTAGGTGAACCGACACCTATCAAATAGGCAAGTTCTATAGTTTCCCATACTTAACATCGGGCTGCGCCATGCAAGTTTGTAATTGAAAAAGTTCACGTCGTTTTTATCGGGAAGCCTTTTTATTTGCTTTTCAATTTGTTTCACTACCAGCTACATGTGCCGTGTTATGGAATATTTTTCTTTTATAAGTTTCATTTGATACATTTTCATAAAGATTTTCATTCCATTAAATGTGTTCTTTGGTATTGTCACTTTAGGATGTGGTTCATATTTTTATTATAAAAATTCATAACGTAAGAATTCGTAGGACACAAGATTTATTTTATTGCACGTTTGATATATATAAGAAGCATATCTTAATTTAGTATAAATAATTTCAATTGTGAGAAATGTCCAGTGACGACGCTTAACAGTTTACAAGAGGATAAAAAAAATATCTTATCAATTCGAACCCAGTCGCTAATGCCCAAATCGTCGGGTTTCTAAATGGTTTCTGAACTTAACTCAAAGTTCTAATTGTTTAAAGAAGTCATTACCAAGGCTAAGCGAAGCCTAACAATCCAATCTTTCATTTTAAATCATATAAATGACTTGAAACGCAAACAGTGCATAAAATTAACTTTGGTACATTTTTTATTCAATCCAACAATTAATGTCGTGTTAACACCATGTAATTAAAGTCGGAAAAACTTGATTTAAAACATTATAAAGTTTACATGCAATGTTTTACCGATCACCGATCACGAGTATATTTTCGACCTTATCGCTTACATTTAAGAGTGTAATTTCCTTATCTGTCTGGATGGAGCGTGGGCTCTTTTGAAATTGAGTCATATGTATAATTGAGTCATTAGTAGTAAGGTAACACGAGAGGTGAGAATGCGTCAAAAGGTGCAGCGATAAGTAAATGCAATTTCCTTCAAGACTGTGATCTTAAATAACTGCATTTATTACGGGGTACTTTGCTACAGTGTAAGTGAGTGCTGTATACGGCTTCGTTCAAAGGCTGGTGGTGAATGTTATAAATTTAGTTAGAACACTGCATGTTCTTAGTACGTAACCGTTTCGCGAACAGTGTTTGTGTCGAGTCAACACTGTCAAATACTATACAGCACTCGAAAGTGTTTATAGAGACATGTGTTTGTGTAAGCCTGTGAGTACGACGATAGATATTCTGACCGAATTTGAAATCATGTGTACTACCTACATTTTCGTCCGCCAACCCGCACTAGGCCAGCGTGGTGGACTATATGGCCTAACCACTCTCAAACGATTCTCTCGATTATAGAGTAGGGCCGTGTCCAGCAGTGGGTCGTATATGGGCTGATACAATACAAAAACAAAAACCTTCGTTTTTATTATAGTGAATCATTTGTCTTTAAAATTACAGCTTAATAAGCCGTTTCAATCTGTATTCTTAATATAGATTTGACATTTAAGTACTCTTCTGGCCTTAATAAAAACATTTTACGATATAACTTAATGTAATACTAAAATAATTAAAACAGAATGGAGTTCACTTTAGCTGAATTGAATCGTTCATTCTGCCTAGCAATATCCCTTATACACATTTCTTTTGACGATTGCGTTCTGGAACTGGCTGACCCAAAAAGGTCTAAAAATAAATGAGCTGACAAACTTAATTAAACTTTTTATAATCCACGATAAAGACACCCGCTTAAAGGTTTTTCATTACCGCCAACCATAACTGCAAATCCCAAAAATAAATTCCCAAATCCGAGAGCTGTAAACAGCCCTATTCCGTAATAACTTTAATCAAATTGAAACATTTCCCGATATCGATAAAGACATTTATCATCGCCCAAACATTATTACATTTAATTAAACTTTAAAACAAGTGCCGACCGCGATAGCTGCCGAGAGGATTATCAGATCTGCTAGCGCAAATACCCAAATATCCGTTGGGGGTTTCTAAGAGGGTTTAAATGTCAAATGACACCCCCAGTCCTTCTACTACTGTCATGAATATCGCATAGCTGGAGTAAATTGTCATGAATCTATGTAGTTGAACACTTAATAAAAATATGATAAAATGAAACACAATGAGGGAGGAAAGGGGACCTATGTTCAGCAGTGGACTTTCTGAGGCTGAAAAGAGGAAAAAAACACAATCATAATTTTCTCAACTGCTATTTATTCACTTGAATTTTTTTTTATATTTAAATTTTGTTGTTTTAGAACTCGTTTTAATTATTTTTATTGCTCGCTCGTTTATTTAAATAACTTTGTTGCGAAATTAATTACAAAGTTCGCTGAAGAGTTTTGGAATACCAATTGTGAAGTTTTGTCTCTTTTTCGAAGAGCGCCGTTGGTCCCATTGAAAGTGAGTGCACCGAACTAAGTACAAGTGAGTTGAATTTTCTCCCCAGGAAACTGTGCGGAAGATAACGCGATAATAATTCTTCTTAAAATGTCACGAAAGTTCATAACTGATAAAAGTTTATTCCCTATTATGAAATTTTAATAGAGATTTAATTTTTGCGAGTGCCTTGGACTATGTCGTTAAAAGGAACCTTTTATACGTCTGGCGTAAAAATATACATTTTTACATATCATATTTAATTTCAAAAGCAACAAAAAGTCTTTCCTTCAAATAAGGCGTAAATTTTCACAAAGTATTCGTGAAACAAGTTTTCTACGTCAATTTCGCTGTAAGGCATGTTTCAGTTCCTGTAGGAAATATTTTCCAATTGTCAAAATTATATCTTTATTACTACAGATAAACAATTATATTGAAAACAATAAGCAAAGTGTATTCAAACAACAATAAAGTGTCCTTTAATAAGACATAATTATACAGCAATGACTTCGCAAAGTTGCAGCCCCAAGAAATGTAGTGAAATAAAGACTTCTTTAAATTCCTTAGGCAAAGAAAAAGTAACTTCGCAATTTCTGTACACTGCTTTTGCATTTGCTTTATGCATTTAAAATTTCATTACTTACGCCGATAAAATAAAAATGTAAGAATGTGGCGAGTTGTAAATTTAACACCATTTTTTAAATACGACTTATTTTTCTTCGTGAATTATAATACAAAGTTGTTTCTATGGAAATTATTCAAATGGAGAACTAGATTTGGAAGATTTGTAATTTTGATTGACATTTCAAATATAAAACACTAAAATATGTTTTAAAAATTCAGATTTAAAAGAAAAAATTGTAAATATGTCCTTTTGAGTCAAATTAAATTGAATTAGCATCGTTAACCAAGCCAAAAACCTCGATTTACTTTTAAATATACAGAACAACAGGACGTCGTTTTCCGGGTTTCTGTTTCGAGTTTGACGGCATATTTCTGTCGACCGGCTAAAGATTTCATATTTTGCCAACAGGTGCTGCTTGGACATTTTGTTATGCCGATATTGATAAAATTTTACTTAACTAATGATCATCTTAGGACTATTATACTTAACCTTAATACTATATATTTAACCATAAAATTAGCATTTATTTTAACGGAATGAAAAATAAATAACGGAATAATTTATTTTATTTAATGTTCCAGGTCCCGTAAATAAACTATAAATTTAAATTTTACTGCCAACGTCGCTTTTGATATCACTAATTTAACATTAACGAAGTTAAACTTGTCAAATCTGAAGTCTGCTTAAAATGTTTTCTAAATTTCACGGTAGTTAATTTTATTACTTCATCGTTCCAAAAACGGAAATTATCTAAACTAACTAACTAAACGTGATTCTAACCGTGTGATTAGTTCAGATTTTCTTTATGTTTAAGCTAAACTTATCCCTAAGCTGTTAGTAGGACAAACGTGTACCTCCGGATAGCGACCACTTCACTCTGCATGCGGTGGAGAAAAAATTGCCATAGTGGTCCACGCCATAGTCGAAACTGGGTATTAGTTTCGACCAAAAAACGTAATTGCGATGAGACATAATCATCTCTTGCCGGTTCATTCTCTATTGACATTCACTGCACTTACTAACTAATAAGGTGTTTCTTCTTCACAGCTTCACACGATGAACGTAAAAAACGATTCAAAAGATCATGTGAAAGACTATTTCTACAAAGAATACTTTGATTTTGATATTGAGGAGAGATATAATGGCTTATGTGTAAAACATTGAATGAGGATACACCTATACTTCACTCGCCAAATTGGTAGGATTTGGGATGTGTTTGCTACTTAAAACCCCCCTAAATTGTAGGTGAACCGACACCTATCAAATAGGCAAGTTCTATAGTTTCCCATACTTAACATCGGGCTGCGCCATGCAAGTTTGTAATTGAAAAAGTTCACGTCGTTTTTATCGGGAAGCCTTTTTATTTGCTTTTCAATTTGTTTCACTACCAGCTACATGTGCCGTGTTATGGAATATTTTTCTTTTATAAGTTTCATTTGATACATTTTCATAAAGATTTTCATTCCATTAAATGTGTTCTTTGGTATTGTCACTTTAGGATGTGGTTCATATTTTTATTATAAAAATTCATAACGTAAGAATTCGTAGGACACAAGATCTATTTTATTGCACGCTTCTAAAATATAAGAAGCTTATCTTAATTTAATATAAATAATTTCAATTGTGAGAAATGTCCAGAAACTACGTTTAATATTTTAAGTCACAAGAGGATAAAAAAAAATATCTTATCAATTCGAAACCAGTCGCTAATGCCCAAATCGTCGGGTTCTTAACTGGTTTCTGAACTTAACTCTAACTTATAATTGTTTAAAGAAGTCATTACTAAGGCTAAGCGAAGCCGAACAATCCAATCTTTCATTTTAAATCATATAAATGACTTGAAACACAAACAGTGCATAAAATTAACTTTGGTACATTTTTTATTCAATCCAACAATTAATGTCGTGTTAACACCATGTAATTAAAGTCGGAAAAACTGTATTTAAAACATTATAAAGTTTACATGCAATGTTTTACCGATCACCGATCACGAGTATATTTTCGACCTTATCGCTTACATTTAAGAGTGTAATTTCCTTATCTGCCTGGATGGAGCGTGTGCTCTTTTGAAATTGAATCATAATATGTATAATTGAGTCATTAGTAGTAAGGTAACACGAGAGGTGAGAATGCGTCAAAAGGTGCAGCGATAAGTAAATGCAATTTCCTTCAAGACTGTGATCTTAAATAACTGCATTTATTACGGGGTACTTTGCTACAGTGTAAGTGAGTGCTGTATACGGCTTCGTTCAAAGGCTGGTGGTGAATGTTATAAATTTAGTTAGAACACTGCATGTTCTTAGTACGGAACCGTTTCGCGAACAGTGTTTGTGCCGAGTCAACACTGTCAAATACTATACAGCACTCGAAAGTGTTTATAGAGACATGTGTTTGTGTTAGCCTGTGAGTACGACGATAGATATTCTGACCGAATTTGAAATCATGTGTACTACCTACATTTTCGTCCGCCAACCCGCACTAGGCCAGCGTGGTGGACTATATGGCCTAACCACTCTCAAACGATTCTCTCGATTATAGACTAGGGCCGTGCCCAGCGGTGGGACGTATATGGGCTGATACAACACAAAAACAAAAACCTAAATTTTTATTATAGTGAATCATTTATCTTTAAAATTACAGCTTAATAAGCCGTTTCAATCTGTATTCTTAATATAAATTTGACATTTAAGTACTCTTCTAGACCTTAATAAAAACATTTTACGATATAACTTAATGTAATACTAAAGTAATTAAAACAGAATGGAGTTCACTTTAGCTGAATTGAATCGTTCATTCTGCCTAGCAATATCCCTTATACACATTTCTTTTGACGATTGCGTTCTGGAACTGGCTGACCCAAAAAGGTCTAAAAATAAATGAGCTGACAAACTTAATTAAACTTTTTATAATCCACGATAAAAGCACCCGCTTAAAGGTTTTTCATTACCGCCAACCATAACTGCAAATCCCAAAAATAAATTTCCAAATCCGAGAGCTGTAAACAGCCCTATTCCGTAATAACTTTAATCAAATTGAAACATTTCCCGATATCGATAAAGACATTTATCATCGCCCAAACATTATTACATTTAATTAAACTTTAAAACAAGTGCCGACCGCGATAGCTGCCGAGAGGATTATCAGATCTGCTAGCGCAAATACCCAAATATCCGTTGGGGGTTTCTAAGAGGGTTTAAATGTCAAATGACACCCCCAGTCCTTCTACTACTGTCATGAATATCGCATAGCTGGAGTAAATTGTCATGAATCTATGTAGTTAAACACTTAATAAAAATATGATAAAATGAAACACAATGAGGGAGGAAAGGGGACCTATGTTCAGCAGTGGACTTTCTGAGGCTGAAAAGAGGAAAAAAACACAATCATAATTTTCTCAACTGCTATTTATTGTTTAGCTTCTATTTCATTAGTAACTTTACTTACTACTATACTACTTACTACTTGCGAAAACTAAAAATATTTTTTTGACACTTTAGAATAATTACATAAAAAAACATACTAAATATAATACAAGCAAATAATAACAAAAGGTATGTTACGTAAAAACATTTTCCCAAATTTGACAGGAGTTTAGCATTTCATTTTGGCTTATTGGCATTTACACGGCGCCCCTATATTTCCACATCTGTTACACCACACCAAAGTATTCAATACTGTTCAGAGAAAAGTTAGGAGTCAGCAAAAACGCAGTCAGCAAAATCAGCGAAATGCATTGTCCATCGGTAGAGTGGAACGCGGCGTGGTCCGCTCTGCCGCGAAATGGCATTCGTTTTGGCTCGATCTGCGCGCTACGCCGAACTTAATTGCTCTATTGTTAATTAAGTAACATTTCACCGTTGACCACATTGTGACCGAATCGCTATTATAAGTTTTAATTTTACGACCCATATGAATTCGCGCACGGCGGACATTTTGTATTCGAATCATCCCGTTTAATTGTTAAGATAACAATCGGCCTCCCTTACTGTCGTCAATTTATTTCGAAATACGAATTTCGAAAATGTACCAATAGTGTGCCGTGTTTCCAAACAAAATCGCTTCGTCCGCAATCGGTGTACAATTCATTTCAGAATGGGAATATTTTTTCACAGATTTCGATTTTGGTATCGGATAAAGCGGTTGAAGTATTTTTTATATCTTTCAGTTGGAAAGCTCCGCAATAACGGAGCAATTGGAGAGCGTCGCCGCAGCGCAGGCCGGAGCATCGCGAGTTAATCGCGTCCATTGTGACTAGATCAATGTAATGGTAACAAATTGGAAGGTATAAATAATGTCGTCACAAGCCGTTGCTAAAGAAATTCGTCTCAGTCGCCGTTGGATTGAGAAATTACTATTAGAACGATTAGTTTTAAGCGAAAGCTGGTAATCATTTATCTCGGCGAGACAATCCGATCAGTTAGAGTGACGCGGGCGGCGTTGTATATTTATTTATAACATTAAGGTAATACGTATGCAGCGGTCCCGCCGCGCGTCTTCACCTCGCGTATGCGTCATTATGACGCAATACCGCGTCAAAGCTAGATTTACAACTAATTATTTTAATTAATTGTGTCACATAATTGGCTGTAAATTGGAGGTTGGGTTAGATTTATAGAGCTTGATTTAAATCGCATGAAACAGTTCAATGTTACGAAATATTATCTGCCCATACGTCCCACTGCAGGGCACGGGCCTCTTCCACAAACGAGAGTACGATTGAAAGGGGTCACCATGGTATGCAGGTTTCCTCACGATGGTTTGCTTCACCGTTATAGTGCGTGGTGGTTGACTATCAATACACACATAATTCCGAAAAGTCAGAGGTGTGCACTGAGATTTGAAGTCGCGATCACCACGTACATGTTGGCAGCCGTGTCTGATCTATTACCAACAGACTACCACGCACTATTAAGAAAAATATTAACAGCGCGCTAAAATACAATAATGGAATATTTACTTATGCGGCATTGGGCTGAAATTTTATTCTGATCAAATACACTCCGTTTTCATGAGTCCGGAGACCAAATGTTGTTAAATTTTAATTTACCGTCTCAGCCAAGTAGATTGATGACCCTAAGAAAGCGAGAGGCAACAATTTGATACGAAGGGCTAAAAATTGGACATATTTGCAGTCACTAAGCGAGACATAAGCCCACAATTAATATTTAATAGATTTCTTTCCTTTTCTCGGACTGCCAATATGACGGTGACTTTCGTTCTAATGTGCGAGAATAGAGGCCACGTCATGTGTCACAATATTTATTTCGCTACTCAATCATTAATTTAATTAATTACAAAAAATATTATAATTGATTAGTATTAAATTATTTTAAATAACTCTCCGTGTGGTCCTCAATCAGCAGCAAACTTCCCGCAAGTTAATATAAAAGCCATCTAAATGTGGCGTCTTAAAACAAGAAGTTAATACGATGTAGTTTCCGGTTTTACAGCAGTTAATGACACGGGAACATGTCGCGGGCATAAATCAGCATAACATCAAAACAACTGTTCCTGTAATAGTTTTATTGCTCGAATTATATTTAATGTCAAACATCTTAAATCATTTTAATCATATGCAACTAAAATATGAGCAGGTAATACGTTGGTATGTTTATATTATTATACATCATTAAAAACGCAAATGTTAGGGCGTGATGAGGGCCATAACTTACTGCTTAAGATACATACAAGATGGACAGACGATCTACTAAGGGTTGCAAGAAGTTACTGGATCAGGCCGCTTCTAGCAGATGACTGTGGAAATCCTGGAGGATATCTAAGTTGTGACTGAAGATGATAAGGACAAATAGAGTTTTTTCGAAAAATCTATTGTTATTCTTTTGTTAATCTTACTGACCGAAAAGCCGAACCAGCTTGACTCTGCTTATTTCATCACTTTCTTAAGAAAATTGTTCCCTGTAGTCTATAAATTAATTTAAACTGTAGCCGAAAACTTGCGCGACTCATAAATATTAATAATTATATTGTACAAAATCGCAATAATTCCAGGTCGTTAATATGATAAGTACCTTCTGCTGCATGCAATAAACGTCTAGAAATACCAAATTATTCCAAGATCTCACTGCTCTATAAATCACACTACTAATATTAAACCTCTCAATTTATGTATGGTTTACCAAAATGATGTTTTATTTAACATTATTGTAAAATAAAAAACAACCAGTCAATATTATACACATATCATAAGTTTTATTTAAATAATTCAGCAAACATTTCAATGAATTATCGCCCTTTTTTCATCTCGATCATCAGCCACAACATAGTCATACGACCATCAGAATCGTCACGTCTGTATCCCATAGGGATAGGCAAAGACTATGGATCTCGACTTTGCGATCCTGATATATTACTTTCGTTTCATCCACTTTCATCAATCTCATGATGCGTTCTCGTCAGTTCAGGGTACTTTTGACCTGGAATGGTACTCTGCCTTTTCCTCAAGAGGTATCCTTTTGCTGGAATATTTTATCAGCAATCTTTTACACTTTTATTTACCTTGGTCAACCTTTATTGAATTTTATTTTTTATAAATGATTTATATTCCTTCTTTTTTATTGTTTATATTCCACCCTGGTAATTTACTGTTATTATTTCTTAACATATAACATTAATTTAATAAATGCACACATTACTGGCGCCCAGTCAAATGAAGCTGATAACGGGCGTCAGCGTCATAGCAGGAGAAAATACGTCCCCTGCTCGTCTACCCAGCTGCCAAGCGTGGCGAATATTGGCAACACCTCCCCAAGATAATCCTTGAAAGAAAGATTAGGGCCATAAACGCGAACAACTAAGTCTTATAAAGAAATATTATAGAGAACAACTAAGAACGAGGCTTTTGCGTACTATTTCGAAACTTATTAGTTCCTAATTCGTAAGTGCTATGACTCCAAAAGCCAAAAATGCCTGCCAAGCTCTTGTTTACATGTCTGCGCGTTTCTGTATATGCCCTTAGTTTTTAAGCCGAAATGACGATTCAATTAAAGATATAAAAGCAAATTCAATTGAGATTGTTCTTATCTCGGTTCCATCAGTTTATCAGCTCATTTAAATATATACTATTGATACAAGCGGTAAACGGTTTAACTTTGCAATAAAAACAAAACCCGATACCAAAATACGTTACAACCCTGTAAGCGCAAAATGTTAAAAGCCGATTTTAATAATAAGCCGATTTTAAATCGCTTATATGATTTTCCTTCAAGTCAATAATACGTTGGCGCTTTTACTTCCCGCGGTAGTTAAATATTAATTATATTTCCGTAAATTCGTGCTTCCATCTCTGATAAATATTGCGCGGTGTTTTTTGCTCTATAACCTTTATGCCGTGTTATTATCCTCGAGCACCTGCGAGGGTAACACAATTAATGAAACGGCCACCGCGGATAATGACATAGTTTTATACAACTTTGTGTTGAGTCATATGACACTGTGAGGTGTTACTGCTTAGAAAATAACCGAGGTAAGGCTTCCCACCTACTGCTTTGAGTAAATGTGAGTAATAATTAATTATTACTTTCTATCGTGACTGTCTTGTTGTACTTTTGTAGTAATAAATGGAATTGGAATTTGCTTGTGCATTTGTTCATCGTCTGGATATTGAGGAATATTCAGTTTCACCGGGTATTTCATCATATAATAGTCTGCACTATTCAGCACTGGCCAGCTTAGTACCGATTTCAACCCATAAAAATTCTACATTCGCTTTAGCCTTTTTATCAATGCAGGCGACTTTCAAAGGGTCCTTGTGAAAATATTTGGGGGAGGCCTATGTTTAACAGTGAACTTCTCATGTCTGGAGTTGATTATAATGAAATAAACCCATCTTCAACCAAAAAAAAATTTAATCCCTATGCCGTGCGAAAGAGGGGCCAACCAACACACATATTTTGGTATTAGTAACTAGTATGACGACAAGAATTCACCTATTTACAAATATAACTGTTAAAACAAGTTTTCAATGAGAGGAACGTACGTAGATCATCGTAAATAGATCGAATCATAACGCATAGATGCAGTACGCCGTCACCGCTTGCGTCGGCGCACATGTGTTTCGAATCAAACTCAATGTACCTTGTTATGAGCGTTCACTGCTATATAATGAATCGTTTGTGCCAATTTGAATTTGTCTGTAAAATATTGCTGAACGCGTTCGCGTTCATACAATTTACACGTTTCACCAATCAGTACGTTAATGTGGGTAAATCAACGCATATTTTCTGGATGGTTAAAACCTGTAAGATCTTCAATGTCTTTATAAT
The DNA here is from genome assembly GCA_949752805.1 of Deilephila elpenor. Taxonomy (NCBI): domain Eukaryota; kingdom Metazoa; phylum Arthropoda; class Insecta; order Lepidoptera; family Sphingidae; genus Deilephila; species Deilephila elpenor. Next base: position 9,902,045 of record OX457099.1, on the reverse strand, counting down.
TTACATTGAATATTTATTATTATTTAAGGTATCAATCTTGTAGAAAAGTTAAATCATCGTCTTAGACGATAACAATAAAAATATTATTTTTATCTATAATCATTTCTGCTATATCATCAGCTATTTTTATCATAGTTACGACAAAACATTTTTTCACCTCACAGATTTATCACCAATGATAATTGAATTACATACATAGCTCAAGAACTTTCTATAGTTTCTTAATGTTATTGAAAATCTTATAGACCAAATTACTACCAGAAAGATTAAGTTGCAAATGCACGAAAGCGAATATCGGCTCATTGAAACTGAACATATCGGGACTTAACGTTAAATATATGTGTTTCTGCAACTTGCCGACTAAAGATCTCTAACAAGATGCTTTAGTCTGCGTCAAGGTGAAACTTCAGTTCCGAGTCGTTTCCGTTTTCTTGTCTCTATGTCGGCTTATCTAGCCAAAATCATGCAATTATTTCGAGATTAGTTTGTGTTGTCATTTATTTAAGTTCTATATTTTTGTTTCTATTTTCTTTAGTTATTTTTGCTGTAGTATCACATAGACTAGGTATTTTAAATTCTATTTTAACCTATATCTATCTTTATAGACAATATTTAGATAAATATTCGATGCTATCATTTACATTACACGGTCCGGCTATCCTGATAAAATTAGAACTCAACGCACTGTTCGATAAGTAGTGTTTTGTTAAACGAATACTTATTTAAGCAATTGTAATCGTTAAACTGCATCGGTGGCTTAGTTGTACTACAGTACATCTACAAAGCCGAGGTCTGGGGTTCGAATTCCGGGTCGTGCAAAGTGATATTGGGCTTTTGTATTCATCATCGGCCCGGATTCAGGAATTTGTACCTGATATGGCGATAGGCTCGCCCCCTATCACTTCATGGGACGGAACATACAAGGCAAAATGTGGTTGTCCTGGTGGCGCCTCTGCCTCCCCCTTCTGGGATAAAGGCGTGAGTTTATGTACGTATGTAATCGTTAAAACATAGATATTGGACATTATGAAATAATATAGGAAGTTACTTATTCGTGTTGCACTCAATATGCATTACAGTATTACAATGATAAGGACGTGTTAATGGCTCCGAGGGCGAGTGTCGCATTCCCGTGTGAATCCGGCTCGAAGGACCTCGCGGGTTCCTCTCAATATTGCCGCGACGTGCACGAGATGCAAAACCGCAGACCAAAGACAGACTTATGTTACCTACGACATGTCATCATCATAAATAATGTATAACGTTCCGGCGTCGCATTTGAATTATTCAACGTCGACGGCCACTTTATTAAATTTGGCGTTTTACGAAAATATTAAGCAACTCTCTCAACTGTTGGTATAGTACGAAAAATTAATATGTAACGAAATTAACATTTACAAATTAAAAAATTTCGACGACCTTATCCAATTTATTTAGCTGTCTGGTTAGCGGATTTAAAAACAATTACTCGCAAACGAATTTCATTATCGATTCGACGAGGCTGCTGATCGATTAATCAATTATTTATTTTAATAACTTTCGTAATTTTCAAAAGTGGAACACAGTCGCGACTATTGTGCAATAGACTGGCAAATTACCAAAACAAAGTTGCACATCTATGGAATGAGATGGAAACATGATAATTTGAAACAACAAATAAACAGGAATATAATGACAAAGCTAGCTAGCGTTATTCCGCTTCGAATTAAGAAAGTTTGAGACCACTAATGAATGCATCGAAAAGTTCTCTACTGACTTGCAAGTTACAAATTTTAAGACAGAGCAGGATTACGTAGCCCTTTTACACTTTACTTTAACATCAAAACAAATTTCATTTCGCTTTCCCGGCGTTTCTTTGTTTTATACGATCATAATCTACGTGCGTATTTTATGTATCTCTGAAGGCCACGGGCATTTAAATTGTTTATTTGATTTTCATGTATGAAATATGATAAGATTGATATATTTCGCAAAGTTATTCAATAACAATAGCTCTATAACGCACTACTGACTAACACGATGAGATACGCTGGCATGACACCACTTCTAAAAATAATAAACACCTGCTATCAATAACCATGACCTCATACGGATAAAACACTCGAAACAGCTTAGAAATTTATTGGAATCTTGTCACAGTTCTGTGATTTTGATAAAACGGACACTTCGAGTGACAATCTGTCTCAATGTGTAAACTTAAAAATAATCTTGACTAAGAAGACACTTTGAGTAACCCATCACGCAGATAAAGATCACGTGTTGCGACATTAATTTCTTTTTATCTCATTTTATGTGATTTTAAGGCCCCGTATACGAAATTTTACGATTACCCAAAACGCTATAAAGCAAGTCGTTAATGAGGCGAGCGTACGCCGCAAATAGCTGATACAAACGGGGTGAATTAGCCCGCATACGCGTTGGCAAGCCGCGAAGCATTCTCAAGGGCCATCGTGAATTGAAAGGATGACGAGATGGCCGCAAAGACCCGCCCGCGGTGACCGGGTTAACATTGCTGGCTGGACACTTATGTCGGACAAATTAGTGCCATTTTGACTTTTAATCAGATACATGTTCCAAAAAGTAGCATTAACCTTACCAGTAGATATAGCTCTTTTGTGATAGTAAGCAGATACAGGACATTGACATTTTCTATGATCTAATATGTTTTATATTTTGTTAACAATATTGAATAGACTGTCTCACCAATCAATGGCAGATATACTTCGAAATTAAGCATAATATTATTTCACATTTTATTATCGTTAATTATTAAAATCTATTCGTTACGTCATTTAGGCAGAGTATCATAAGTAGAAAGACTAAGTTATTAGGTTCTTTTTGTGGACCAGTTCAGCGGACAAGTAATTTCGTTTCAAAGTTGCAGATTCAATTCCTGCAATTTATTTCACACATTTTTCCGCAGTGTTGGTTTCGGGTTTAAATTCTACACAACTTTTCCCGAATTAGTCGTCGAACCTATTTCACAGCTGTCATGCGCCGCAACTAACCAATGAAGCGTTGACATGAAATATACATAGTTATAAATATCGCAAGGTTCGACCATTTTTACACAATACAGTACACTGTAAACTTTCCAACAAAGGATTAAAATACAAAACCATTTGTCAACCCGAATGGGTTTTTCATTCTGCAACACAGCATTATGTTCTTTTGATTCAATAATGCCATTCAAAGGTTGAAACGTCAAATGTAAAGTTCTATTCTTAGTTTTAATTATTCATTTTTTCCCGGATTTACAGCTACAGTTGGCCTGCGTTTGCGGTACGGGAAGATTGCAACTGGCTGAATGGGCGGAAACTAAAGAAGAGCACTGTAAAATAGCTGAGAATATTAATAATAATCGCGTGGTGAAATATGGCTTGAGCAACGTAGGTACTACAGATTTTAGTATTTTTTAAGAACTATGCATAAATTGATGTGCCTAATTATTTTTTAGCGAAATTATCCCAATTACATAGCTATAATTGAAATTCTGTGAGCCAGTATTTTTTTAGGTGTGGTATCTACAAAACCAACCAAATTTTTGACTATAAAAGGTTCTAATGCAAAATGCTCAGGAAATATTATTTATTTATTTTAGTGCACGGTCTGCGTAAATCAAACCGTATGTACACATACATGTATACAAACCTAACAATAATATTTGCACTGCCTCACTCTTGCATAAACACTACACGCGAAACTGCAACGTCACACAATGAAAGTAATGCAAAACCATGGATCTGATCAAGCACCCTCAGAGCATTAAAGAACCAAATACACAAGCATTAACGGGCAGCAAGTAAGCGTTGTATCTGTCAAAGAATTTTAGAGTGCCATCGAGAAGTGGATGCCTCCGCGGCTGCGGAAGCCACTTGCACACGGACCGGATCTCGACCAGCTATTCCCCTCGGCTACTGTTCACGACATTCTGCTCTTTAGATGCTTAATTAATTTTTAATCCGTCGCTGCAATTATTCTTTGGTTATTGATTGCTCTTATTGGATTTCAGCATTTTTGTAACGGCATGTCTGCAAAGGATGACTGTTTTGTGAATGCAAAATAGTAATTCTTGGTAAAAATTAATAGGAAATGCATTAAATGAGTAGTTTTGTGAAACTTTTACTTAGTTAAAAAACAGTGCTTTGATAATAGAAAATATAGGTAAAAACTTTGTTGGATTTAGTAATTAATAAGTCTTATGGCAAATGAAAAGATGAATTTTACATCAACCTTCATTACAATAATGTTTTTAAATCATATGATTCGTGTTTTTATTGACTACTAGCTTCTGCCCGCTAACTTCGTCTGCGTGATTAACTTTGTTTAAAAAATATACATGTATAGATTATTTGGTATTTCTCATCCCGTCCCATCCCGTCCCGTTATATCCCGCCCGTCCTATATCATTCTCACTCAAGGTATGTAATCCACACCCATCGCATCCCTTTGAGTATAAAAAGTAACAAATTTATTGGATTTCCGTCCTCATCCCACGGGAACACTTAATTTATCTGGATAAAATATAGCCTAATTGTTAATCCAGTGTTAATATGGGGAATATTAGTTTTTCTCATTTATCTTCCATAATACAAAGAAACATCCTGTATGTAAATAAGACATTTACCAGTTTTTAAGTTGGACTTGTACCTATATAACTGTGAAACCGCATCTCATTTCGTCTTTTAGTTTTTTTTATACGCAAGTAAACAAAAAGAAACACCCTGTATATAAATAAAATATATACCAGTTTTCAAATTGGACGTGCACCAATATTACTGTGAAAACTGCATCTCATTTCGTATGGTAGTTTTTGAGTAATGTGCAAGCAAACAAAAAGAAACATCCTGTATGTAAATGAAATATATACCAGTTTTTAAGTTGGACTTGCACCAATGTAATTGTGAAAACTGCATCTCATTTGGTGCGGTAGTTTATGAGTAATGTGCAAGCAAACAAAAAGAAACACCCTATATGTCAATGCAACATATACCATTTTTTAAGTTGAACCCGCAGCAATATAACTGTGAAAACCGCATCTCATTTGGTGCGGTAGTTTATGAGTAATGTGCAAGCAAACAAAAAGAAACACCCTGTATGCAAATGCAACATATACCAGTTTTTAAGTTGAACCTGCAGCAATACAACTGTGAAAACCGCATCTCATTTGGTGCAGTAGTTTTTGCGTGATGCGCAAGCAAACATACAGACAGACAGACAGACAGACAGACAGACAGACAGACAAAAATTCTAAAAAAAATTGTTTTGGATTCTGTTGCTGTTATAAAGACCCCCCGCGTTGAAATTTCTTAAATATCTTCCATGTACAGACATCGACCATTTACATTTTTATTATATGTATAGATATAGATTAACAGTTTAACAAAGCTTTACCTATCCCAATAGGTCAGCTGATGTCTAACACAAAATATGCTCACATCATATCATACTCGTAGTATGACATTATGGAGTCATTACTATCTATCTACTATCAACATTGAGTCATAGGTGATGAAATCGATCTTTTATTTTCGTATCATGCCCAAACCATATAATCAGATGATTTTACAAAAAAACTGTAACGTAATGCTGATAATATTTTTATACGAATAGTAGTATTAATAGTCCAAATTGTGTAACAATACTTTAGCTATAACAATACAATTCAATGAAAATAAATACCACAGCAAAACAATACAACAGATTTGCATCATAATAATATGTAAGTCTAAACCAGCTTCAACGAAGCACTTTGCAAACGCACTAGTGGAATTATTACACTCGAAAATAGACTTGAAAATAACAAAAAAAAACAGTGTTTGTTGTGTGCGACAGTTTTAGAATGACAAGTTACAAGCAATAATTCAATCGGCGAGCAAATAATGGATGAGATTGGCTCTAGAGTTTAAAGCGCAAAACAAACGGCCGTAAGCTGTAATAAACCTAATTAATATGAGACGCATGGTTTAATTTCTACTGTAGGAAAATTTGTTCGCAAATATTCTACTTTCTTGGTATACAGATGGAGGTATCGGTACAATAAATTTATGACTCGTTACATAGTTCCGACATGTGATAATGGGCCCTATTTTAGTGATGGGATTTAAATAAATTAATGTCATGCTAGTTAAAATAGACGATGTGTTTCCCTTCGTTTTGTTTCTCAATGTAATTGTAAATATTTCTAGCCAGATACATTAAATAGTTTTAATTAATATTTTTGATCCGCGTATACGTTATGGTTAAATCTGTAAAAGGAATGTCCTCAAATTCTTTACCAAGTTATTCTTCAATTTTGAAATTTATTATACCTCGTTATATGGTAAATAATATGCGCCATAATGTGTCAAAAACGATACAGACATAAAACACACGTCATTATAACCCATGAGCTATTTTTTACTGAGCGTTAGAAAGGCATTTGAAAATCGTCGTCTTATAAATAAGATAAACAAATAAAAATAACTTCAACTATACTTCTGCTTTCATCTTCCGAGGGAGCTAAAAATATAATGTTCTCGACTATTAAATGCTCTTATATTAACGAATTTGTGACCGCTCCGATATTTTTTGACATTATAATCAGTCAATAGGTTCGGAAACTTCTAGGCAAAATATTGTATGATTATGTATTCGAATACTAATATTACTTTTAAATAATTAGATAGGTGTTTACAAGAGATCGCTAACATAACCCTTTGGTCCTTTAATATTAATTAATATGCATAAAAAATGCGCTGAACATGTCGCAAAATATGTACCCAACATAATCTACGATCCTATCGAATGTTACGCCGGCGAGACGGCAGTCTCTAATTTCCACGGCAGACTTATATTTCACCCTTTATAGAGAAGAAAATTACAAATACATCAGTGGAGTTAAGAAATCAATCCGTGTAAATCGAGACGGTGAGAGGGAAGGGAACTGGGTCGAAGCAGGTCGAATGCGACAAAGCCTAGCGGAGCACATCTGCCCACTCCGGGCTTGTAATTATAAACTCCTTGAAATCATGTTTTACTTGTGATTAACTGGCATTGATTGTATACTGACAATGGAACTGCCAGGCTCAGTAATAGAGTGGGAATAAAGTTGCTAGTGTAATCGAGGCTATATTGGTTTAATGCTTCATTGAATTACTAAGGGGAATGAAGAATCTATCATTGTTAAACTAGTACTAAGGAGCATGCATCGAAATCACTGCTTGGTAACATAATTTAATTTGTAAATAAGCAATCTTTACATTTTAATAAAATAGTTTCATGGTTTTTGGCTGACAATATACTTATTTCAGATATAAAATTACATATGGAGTATGATGAGTACCCAAATTGTCCCACGGTGGGACTTATACGACACAGATGTTCAAAAGAAACCACTACCCTAATTTACATAGACAAGTACGCCTTCGTCAGAATCTACCAATTCTAATGCTAGTCCTAATAAAAGTAGTTGCAAAATATAACACAAACTTACAGCTCCAACCGTACAAGATTTACTACTACATGTAAGCAGCGCTTTCCGCGCTCCATAACTGTTCTTACAGCGTGTATCTCCATAACATTTTGTTTATATTCTACTCAACTGTTACTTTACTGTCTACACGCGGCTTAAGTGAAAGTCGATTATATAGATTTCATAAGCATTACCCGTAAACACGCAAAATCCCTACCTTAACATTTTTATTCCATTTTTTCTCCGGAGAATCTTAACTTTTCGCGTGCTCCTAACCTTGGTCGTGTGAAAGGGTGTAGAAAATCACTTGAATAAAAGAAGCCCCGAGCAACTAAAGTACCCGGCACATAGAGAAATGTGTTGACATGCCTCGCTGGGGAGCCGTGATAACTTCACTTCGGGACTTGTTACGGCGAAATTATTTTAATTTAACATATATTATATTATACTTTTATAACGTGAAGCAGCCGAAACAGCAATTAGTGTACAAATGTAGTGAATTGTTGTACTTGGTGGCTTGTTGTGAGTTGTGACGTATTTACTTCGGAAGTATAAATGTGTAATATGCCGTGTATGTGGTATTTTGAAGTTGTACATGTAGTCGCTAAAATCTAGGCTAGAACGTGTTCAAATGAACGTAAATAAAATGTACCACAGACAGCTGTTGACAGCATGTCTAGACGTGGATGTGACAGAGAAAAATCATTGTCTTGTTGCAAAAATCCCACTGAAGATGAAGAAATATCGCTTCGTTAAATCAGTCATTAAACACATCGCCGCATTCCTACATCCTAAATCACGATAAATTAATTACAAGCCAACGTATTAATTAGCCGAAAAAATTGGAACAGACAACTTTTATATTTTAATCCCCAAAGACAAACCTTTGTAATATGTAGAGTGTCATTTGGCAATTCTAATGGTTCCGATACAGCAATCACCGATCGCAATTAAGACTGTACCGTTCCGTACACGGCTAAAACGAATGGGGCTCTTCAATCAACGAATCAATCTACAATCGCGCCCGGCCGCCACTTGGTAGCGACAGTTCAACAAATTTATCGCTTCGAATGGATGGTAATTTTCAAATTTCGCCTGTTGATTGCCGTTCGGAAAGCGCAACACTACGTGCTTGCCGGAAAATTACAGATTACTTTGTGTACACAATACGCCGATGCCATAGACGGGAATCACTAAATTGTTCGCTAATGATTTTATCGCCTCTAATTACAGGTGTTCATGACACTGCCAATTGTGTCAATACAAGCCGTTCGAATAAAGCTGAACAAGATGATAGGCCACGCAACACGCTTTCTAAATTACAGTACAATACCCCAACAGTAGTGCAATTAGGGAATGAACAATAAAATTTAATTACATAACGAAATCTGGCTTGATCCACTCGAAATCTCTGTAATTGTAGTATAAAAACTCAATGAGAGTGGAAGATTGTGCCATTAAACGGTACCTACTGGAGCAAGCAAAACAATGTTAAGGCACCGTTCATCGGTCCCGACTCATTACGAGTTTTGCTCGGCTCCCGGTTGAGCTTAAGCCCGGTTAAGGTGCGGCCTGATTAAGTCGAGCAGACGTTGGCCCGTCTGCTTGCCAAAACCACTTGAGCCAACACTATGAACGACGCAGTGAGTAGGTACACGTTATATTAAAGTTTGGCAATAGTCGCTAAGTGGATGCCTGATGTTTACTTAGTCTGGTACATACCTCTCCCCTTTCGAGTTCGCTGTAATTGCGTTTATACATTCATTACAATTGTGGCAAGTGAAAAGAGCGAATGTTTAAATAACATTGTATATTCCATTTTACATGTTAAACTTTAAAAATATTTAACAATATTATAAAATAAAAATACAAAAATATTTATCTCCTCAGTGTTAAAGACTTATTTAGTATGTGTCACGTTTCCGTGGTATCGAATAACAAAGTCAGTCATTAGCTAAATAAAACTAGGGCTGCCACGCGATCCACGGAGCGCCCGAGCCGCTGACCGCGCAGTATCCGGCCGTTCCTCAGAAATATCTTTCGGTGATTTACCTGAAAACAATAGAAAAAGGCGTTAATTTACAGCATTGGACAACGGCCAAACATTTCAACTAGTCGTCTAAGTTGGTCCTGTTGCAAAATGAATGAAACAAGCCGACATTTAGTTCGGCTCGCGGTTCCTGATCAGTTATCAGGCCGAGTTGAGAGATGGGCTTAGGTGAGAACAGACAATATAAAACTCATTTATATCCCGTCGCCGTGACGCGTGAGGCGTGCCAAGGCGTTTTCCAATACGCTCATTTATCACACGCCCCTAGACATAATGAGACGCATCTCGACACACACAAAAATACTTTAAATTTATTTTTATTAAAATACCCATTAATTTTCCTTAATATAATTTGGCAATGGGTGCCACAATATAACACGACGACATTTTTTATCATTCTTTTTAAACATGTGAGTTGATAACAATTAATGAATAAATGTTACCATTTTTATTCCTATTATAATAATTGCCAGTGTTATTAATACATGCCAGTCTGCTCTATTTACTACGAAATACAGTATAAGTGGTAATTTCGTCTACCTCTGCGTCTACCGGCAGACAAGATCAATTTAGTAGACAGTTATTTATGAGAGGAAAGATAATTTCTTAAATATTAAAAGCTTTTCGTGTTATTTCAGTAAACAAACTTTTCATTAGAATGAGAGTATTTTTCTGTCTAACTAAACTTTGGACGGTACATCAAACAATTTCAGACCAAAATACTTTTATAAAAACGTGTTATTTATTAACACAAACCAGTTTAGGAGTTACGGTGATTGAATCGATTCCAAATGTGGCTACTAAACGTGTTAACTGAGTTAATTTCGGCTACCATTTTCATTAATATATTATGCCCGGTAAACGGCAAACTACACTCTTCATGGTAAATTATTTTATACATAACTACTACGACCCTTTAATAAATTTTATATACACTGCCGGTCTTCAGGGTAGGTAAGGGTTAACTTGTAAGGCGCTAATGCTGGGCTAGTTAAGTATAAGCTAAACATTGGCGTATTGTCTTATTAGTTTTTTATTTATATAAAGTCTTCGTGACATAAAAGTTCGCATCTGAGAAATATTAATGGATTCTAGAAATATTTATGCCGGGTATGAACCCGATGATAAATTTTCCTAGCACTTGTTGTTGGTACTATAAAAATTAAAAAGTCTTCCTCACAATCTTTATTTTACTATTAAAATAATCATGAACTAGAAAAGTTCCAGTTATCCTGAAAAAGCTACAAATTTCGTATTAAAATCCACAATTTTATGTCCGTAGTCAGCTCTACTTTCATATCGATGGATTTTTTAAAATTATTTTTAATTAATAAAAAAATAAACATCCCAATCAAAAATAAAATACATACGCGAAGTAATTTCAAGAGTATACATTTTCCACGCGAACGAATTCACGAGCACAGCTTGTCGCAATATAAATATTCTGCGTCGAAGCGCATTATCTGAAAATCTGACAGCTCACTCCGCAACATGAACACAAACAAAAGCGATCACGAATGCCATTGAAAGTGTACTCGATCTCAACATAATGAACTAGCATTTCTGCACCCAAGTAACGAAAACAATAGAAGATTTTTATTGTACAATTACTAAAGCCATGCCAATTCATCGCTGTGGAAAAATAATGATGTTATGAACGTTCACAAACGCGGACGTGCAACGCGGGGCGATGAGGCGTTACACAGTTTGTGTGAAATAAATTCACTAATAGAATAGCGTATTCTAATATCTACCAGACGTCGGAAAATTACGGGTTTGTCGCGAACATTCGTGGCGGTCACATGACACTCGCCATCGGCCAACTAGACTAGCTGACGGTGACGCATGACGCAGAAAAAAACAAATTTAAATAAACCATAACAATATCCACGCGCCCGCGCCGCCTCGGTTTTAAAAGATCTGACACTCAAAGCCGTGCTATCACATTAGTCTTTTCAATAGACCACGGAGCTTTGATTATAACAGCTTTAACATATCTCGTACGGAAATTGATGCGACTGTTTATAATTGTTAACAAACTTTTGGGAAATGTTCAAAATTTAACACTTTGATATAATACTCGCATTACTAATGCTGAAATCAATTTCGTACGACATTTATATAGAGCAAAGCTTTTAAGTGTACATTTATTAACTAATTTTAGAACGTTTATGTGCTTTAAAATACTTCTACAAAATTAAATTGTTTTACAGAGTTAATTGTAACTCTATCCTTAAAAAAATATGTAAGGAATGGCTCGACTGTAAAGTCACAGATATGTCCATCACAAGTCTTACTTTTAATGCTAATGCAGAAATGTGAAACCTGGCTTTTAAGTCGACAAAACCTGTTGAAGAAATAGTATTACCTACATCTATTTTAAGTTGTAATGCAAGTCTTTCTATAGTGCATATTAATTCTTTATTTTGTCGCAAACATCTTATGTTTTACATGAGCAAACACACGCCTTCCTGAATTTTTAATATGAGGTTATTTCGGAATTCATAATATTGTTATAGAAGTCAGACTATTATCTGAACTTTCAAATTCAATTTTTCCGAATCGGTTACACATCATAATTGAACTTGACATCTTGGCAACAAACTGTGTCGGTCTCCATCCTGACTCTCCAGAGCAGTACCACGAAAATACATTCCATTGAGCCATAAAACATTTTATTTTGCATAAATAATTTAACAGTAAATGAAAGATATGATTGTCATTTCAAATCATTTGTCGGGACAGAGATTTACTAAACATTGATATCAATAAAGTGCGTATCACGCGGGAGTGGACGTGCGCTCACGTGGTATGTAATGACGCGCAACGAGGCGCGGGCGCGACCGATGCGTGCACGCCGCCCCCGCCCCGCGAGCCCGCAAGCCCGCACCCCCGCACGCCGCACTCCCACGTCACTCGCTGACGTACGCGTGACGATCGACGACCAACAACTGATGACCGGCGACCACATCCAACACACTCCTCGTTAATCATGGAATATTTCACAACACGCATCTCCCACTAATGCACGATAATGTTTATCAACGCTCGATCGTCAGTCGTCACACAAATCAATCCCATCATAACAATTATTAATATGCTTCAGCGTAGGCGTTTTAAAATGATTTGGCTTCATTATAATCAAAACGTTATACGTGGACGCGAGCGAACCAATATATTCAAAATACGATTCAATTTTTCATATACTCAATGCAAAGAGAAACAAATATCGATATTGAACGAAAACATTGCGAATCGACATTCAAAATAAACGTGCGAATACAAAAAAGATAATCACGCACAGAGCGCCGTCAACAAAAATACAGTTTTCATAAATTGACAATAAATAAAATGCACAACAAACAATATAAGGAACAAGTATTTATGTAGGCGGAAATAAAAACCATGATAACGGTTCGGAAGCAAGCGGCCGATGAAACTGGCTACCTCACCTGCTTTTTGCGCAGGATTGCTCGATTAATGAAACAACGAAAATATTCATTGGCAATCAAACGGCCGGCTGGCACTTTCGCAAATATTGGTGCAGAGAATCTGCGTTAATACCACTCGAATAAAAAGGTGAAAACCCTTAAATTATTGAGTTCCGCGATGGCTGCCGCCGAACAAATAACTGCAAGTTTGCGTGTTTGTGTTCTGTCGCTAAATTGTTTTCGTCACATGAACATTAAAAGTTGTCTTAAGCAAGTGAGTGGTGGCTCGTGTTCGAAGTCGGGCGGGGACCGTGAGCGTCTAGACTCGGGCGTGAGGCGTGGAACGTCGCTCTGGAAACGGAACAGCGACATTTTAGTCATGAATAGTGTAACCGACATTGAGATGGTGCCAAAATTTCACGCTGTTATCTACATGACGTAGCTATCGAATATAAGTGGCTATTTTTGGTCATGTGAGCCGGTTACCGAGGACTCTATTGATCTCGTCACGTCCATAATGGACAGTTCACAAATATATTACGCGTTCTATTGGGACTATTGGACTTTCATTGCACATTATGTCAGAAATATTTTCCGAAGGTTTGACCTTAGGTAGGCCGCCGTGAAATTAGAAGCCAAATCACTTAATAACATGCACAAGAATGATATCACGATGAATATACGTAAGGTGGAAGGTGGAGGAAGTATGACACGCGATAAACATGTACCTATTCTTCACCAAATATATAAAATGTTCGATTGTTAAAAAACAAGTTCGACAATTTTGACGCTTTCATTTGCGTCGCTCCCATTAAAGAGCACTTATTGAGCGAACGTCCTCTGACAGGTGGTAACCATTTTGATTTATTTAATTCGTTACAACCTCAGAAAAATGTTGAATTTGTCAGTTGCGATCGCTTGATAGGCGGACGGACAGAAATGAAATTTGAGAGACCTCTTAATAATATTTTTTAACTGACAAAGATTACTAAGCATGAACTATTTGCAAAGTATATTTGAGGAAAAGGGCAAGATTGTTTATACTTAACTTATGATGTAAATGTAAGAACATTGGACCTACATCAACAAAAAATATATTGATCACATAAAAACTACTACAGCGGAATTTTAGTAAACAATTATAGAATGTTTGTGCGCATAAAAAATGCCAAGGATAAATGTGTAACACTTTGAAAAAGAAAATTGCGGACGAGGTCACAGCCTAGATATTTCAATAGTTTTACAAATGAATCCTATAATTGCGGTAAGCGCGTGGTGATTCCTAATTAGAAATGAATTTTAAATAACGCATAGCCAAAATTCAAATTTATTCACAAACAGTACCACTCGCGTAAAATCTGTCACAAAGATATAACAATAATTTTCACAACTTTTGTATAACAATATTATTATATTCATAGCTTCATACAACAACGTACATTCGCTACGTACATAATCTGTTCTGGCAGAGTAACAAAAAGAGATTGGGTTTTAATCCTGCCGGAATATCTACCAAATCCCCAACAAAGACAGCTAATATTTCGATGAAAATACATATTTGATGCTCCCACCAACCTACTTAGCCGCTGATTGATTTTCGAATAAGATATTTCACCTTTATTCGCTAATCTATATGTAATACTGTATCTGTGTTATCGACTTTTAGATTCCGTAGTTGACCATGGATTTTCTTTACCAATGTGAGAAGTTAGGCCTCAGGGATTGACATTAATAAATGGACAGGGCGAAGAGCGCGTAAAGTTTACAGACGTAGAGCGTTACAATTTTGAAAATGCTTGTTTGTATGATGACAGAAAGTTTAGTAAAAAAAAAACTCTTATCACTGTTAAGACAAAATTTATTACAATAAGTTAATATATAATTTAGTATTTTTATTTCGACGTAATTATGAAAAATCTCCTTGATGGCGCGATTTTCACGGCCATCTTATTGATATTCTAAATGTACTGAATCGCCTGTCCTTAGTTTTTAAATCAATGGCCTCAGACCACAATGCAAGCCTATAGCTGTTTGGAGAAATCTTGAATTTTTGTAGAGAAGTCTCAAGTATGCCAGATTCATCTTGGTATTGAACTAATATTCCTATTCACTAATAATGAAACAAATATTAAAACGGTTGCATTGTACAAAGGAATGTAGGACTTTGTTCCTTCAACATTAATGTCACCATTAATGATTGAATGCCCGATCTCTGTCACACAACTTGATCAAAACAATTGACAATCAAACAGCCACTCAGTTAACCACTTGTATGCAATCGTCTAAATAAAAACAATCACGAGCATGACACATAAGTTATAAAGCAGCTATAATGGAGACGGTAGGCCGTTTGAATGTTTTGTATCAACGCCATCTAGTGCTTGCATTCCGAATCTTTTTCCAGGGCGCTGCAACCGCGGTCAGATATGAGCAACATTTTTTTAGTTGTAATCTCGTTAGTAGTTACGAGTTTCGCTACAATACTGAAACGCTTTCAGAGTAAAGCACATTTTATTAATGTATTTTAATTAGAAATGGTTGGAGGGTTAACACGTGCACAATCTCGTGACAGCACGTGTTAGTTGCCGATACCAAAGCTAATTGAATTTTACATAACTAATCGTGAACGTTGCTTCACGTTTTTACCACGTACACTTATTAAAACACCTTTGAAACAATATTTTTGTCGTACATTTCCGTTATAATGTTTTTGCACGTGAACCGTGCACGACATGCAGTACTAGCTTATGCATTTATATAGAGTGTTTGCTATATTAAATAATGAATCATGTAGATGCGCCTCGCAGTCACGATATCTGCCTACGCTATAGGGAGTTTTTGGAATGGCACACTAGTACATTGCAACAAATTTATATCTCCGCAAGTGTATACCTACGTAACGTCGGTGGCATAAGTATTATTTTGGTAAAAACGACCCTATCCTGACGTACCCCTCTTAATAGTACTCGCGATTGTAGAGGAAGCCCGTGCCCTGCAGTAGGGCATATACGGGCCGAAACAGTACAGTACTATTTGATAGAATTACATTACTAATATTGTTTTATGAAGTATTATTGAGTATGAATAGCCAAATCGAAATATTTGATTTTTGTATTTATTATAAATAAATAAATACACCCAACAGTCACATACATAGTCCTGACCCCACACTAAGATCTAGACTTTTCGGTCTCACAAACACCCAGACCCGAAACAAATTCCTGTGGATCACACAAATATTTGTTTCGGTGCGGGGATCAAACCCGCGGCCTCTCGTTTCACAGGCGGCGTCGAACCAACTGAGCCACGGAGGCTGTCAAAATTGTGTTATATTACTCAACTCAGAACTCTACTAAGATAAAATTAATAATCAATAGACCAAACAATTCAACGCAAAGTTCTGTCCCACAGTAAAATAACAGTTCAGTGTTACGGGTATGAGGAATAATGAGATACTTCTTGGTCTTGTAACGGAGAATGTCCAAGTACGTGTTCATGTCAAAGGAATTTGTCCAAGTATTCCGAATTTAGGTAGCAAAAGATTGAATTTGTGAGGATAGAGGAATGAATATTAGGATACCCCGCTTACTGAAAAAAACATTTTCATACTACAAAATACTTCTGTTAATACCATATGGCTTAAATAGCGTTAAGTGTACCTCTAATCTCAACCAAATAAAGAAATACACAGTAATAAAAACGTTTAGCTCGAAAAATGTGTCGGAAACAACCATATAAAATGTATACTAGCTGAATTACTATTAACAGGCAAGTTTAGGTCAAGTTTTATACCTTGTAGTAGTTAATACTTGGCGTTTATTAACTACTTATTAGTTAATTATTCGCGCCATAAATCGTGGAGCGTTTAGCAAAATATTAAAAGTTATTAACGTCTTTAACATTACTTATTGTCAAGCCGCAATAAACCATTATCACTGTTCAAAATGACTGAAATAAAATTTATATAAAT
Source organism: Deilephila elpenor (assembly GCA_949752805.1). NCBI lineage: Eukaryota > Metazoa > Arthropoda > Insecta > Lepidoptera > Sphingidae > Deilephila > Deilephila elpenor. Next base: position 9,885,141 of record OX457099.1, on the reverse strand, counting down.
CTACTTGCTTTTCCTGTCTGTCAGCGGATTTTCCAATAGTTAAATATAAGTTATCCGTTAAAGTTATAATTCAACTAAATGTAAAAGTGACACAATTAAGCAATTTTATAAATATAACTGTTATTTTTATTTGTTTATGTTATTATTGTCCGATGATTTTTTCTTAGACGATTGAAAGATCTACCCGATACTCAGTGAGCTTGTATAATATTATATTGCGGAAATATAGCCTATACCAAGTCTTTTTTAAATTAATATACACATACAACTTGAATTACAGCACCTGCAAAACATACCCGAGATCTCAAAGTCAATCTTTGTTTAATATCATAAAACTAATGATGCGATTACAGAATTACATATTTATAGCTACTTTATTGCTCACTATTATGTTTATAAAGATTAAAGAAAAGTATAACAGTTACTAATAAGTACACCGGCGATAATTCCTTTAATTTTTTCTTACTTAACAGCTCCATTCAAAGTAATTTAATTTTCAGTCTTTAACAAAGAAATGTTATTTCTTAATGAGCACAATTGTCGCCTCTATTCTTTTCTTTAGTATTTTACTTGAAGACAGTCGACTAAAATAGGGACGTGGAAGATTACAAATTGTATTTTATATTGTGTGCGTGACAGCATGAAGGCTTTCATGGACATAAAAATCAATGAGGCTCATAGACGAATTTATTATTTGATCGATATGAGAAAGCACCGATAGTAAGCTCACCCCTATTTGAATGTTAGTGTTTGCGAAAACATGAATAAATTTTAATAAAAATCTACATGGTAAATAGTTGAGATCACGATAAATTACGTTATAGCTTATTAAGTTTAATTGTGGTTAATTATTTCGAAGGCAAATTCAATCTTGCGGGTTTTGTTTTGAATTTTCTGTAAACCCATACATAAGAAAGCATGAAATTTATATTTTAAATTATGCCTAACTTATGCCCTCAATTTTAGTGCATGAAAAAGTCATTGTTACTATAGTTAATTATAATATGGATAATGAAACATTTCCTTAATTAAAACTAGAGAAAAATAGCCTCAAGTTTCGACCAAAACATTCTCTACACACTTTTAACGAACACATAAAATCCCTTCACAACGTCCACATACAAAGCCGATATGCGTATATTGGAACGTTTTTGTTCCAAATTCAAAATATAAACCCGTTGTTTACCTAAATCAATCAAGGGTGTAGTGGAGATGTTAAGGGGCAGGGTTGCCGGCCTCGCCGCCCGGCCTTCGTCATTAATGGCAGGGATAAGTCTCTTAATTAATGCAGGTGTGCCAAGAGCTGTGACAGCCCTGTTCACAACCCTGCCCGTTCTGCGGTCACAGTAAAATACCATGATAATATAAAACGGCGTCTATATTAAATTCTCTAGGTGTCGCATGTATGCTGATTTCGCGATATATCGAAGTTATGGTTACGTTTTGTAGAATATAATTTAATATATCAAAGCATTAACGTTTGTATAACATGCGGTTAAATTCATTGGCTTCCAGTTTAAAAAGCTTGTTAGTAAATAAAACCTTATTTAGAAAAGTATAATCGACGGCAACGATAATTGTTATCATGCAATGGGTCAGTTGCAGCTTTTATCATTTTGATTTGGTTCCTTCTGATAAATTTAATAGCGAGGGAGTAATAACCATGTGGTTGTTTCTTAGAACGCACAACGCGTCGGTGTTCGGTGATACCTACATAAAGTTATACTATTCTGATTTACAATAGTGCAGTGGTAGGTAACACGGTGTCTTACTTCTCTTGGCTTTCACAGGAAAACCAGTAGAAGAGCTTATTAAATGTCTGTCGATAACAAAGCTGTAGTAAAACTATGGACTAACAATTTATGATCAAAATAATCATATAAAATTTTCAACACTTCGTAAAACGTATATAGCATTCCGACTGGAGAAAGATAGGAATCTCTCTGGAAATGTAGAAACCTATATAAACCTTGCGTCATTGATGTGAACCGCAGGCAGGGAAATCAATTAGCGAGGTTTCGCTCCAAAAAACATGATTTGACCACGAACGATGGTTTCGCAAAAAGGTTGATGTGACACAATTGCTTGCGCCAGTGGTGTTAAAACTTAATTAGTTGCGCAAAATGTATGAAAACTATAATGGTTTCTTAGATTTACGCGAATGTTACACATTGAAATAAAACTATTTTATACGGATTTTATCGCGATTTGGTTTAATTTTTACATTTTTTAACTTCCCGACGTTTCGATTACTTTACAGCTTTCGTGGTCACGGAGCGGACGTAAAAATGACGGATGTAAAAATTTAACCAAATCGCGATAAAATCCGTATAAAATAGTTTTATTTCAATGTATGAAAACTAGTTTGCGCAAATGGGATGCACAATAAACTTAAGTCAAAATATCAAGTCGTTTTGAGTGGTACAGCCATGGTTGACGTGGAGATCATTGGGGGAGGCCTATGTTCAGCAGTAGACTTCCTATGGCTGAAGAGGGGAGGGGGGAGAGCCATAACCGCTCTAGCTTGCTAAGGCTATAATGGATCGACACAACTGAGGTAGTACTACTGTTTCATAGTAAATTAACAGAAACTCCAGTTTTTCTATTTGAGATTGCCGTAGATCCTATGGGTTCGACCGAATCTTGACCAACGTTAATTAAATGGTGTGTTTCAGATTCGAACAGTCAATCTCCGATATTTGTCAGTCCGCTCCGTCACCAACTACTAACAAGACTATCTCCCACTTAATTGCAGCCTCCGTTCTAAATATTTAACATATAATGAAACTATAGCGTGAGTTTCGAATAACTTTTACCGCTCCTGAGCGTACGATGTGAGTAATGTCTGAAACAGTGATAATTTCGGCAATTAACATGTCTGGAGCCTACAGCCGAAATGGGAATTTAGTTCGGCTCACTTTCGTCCATCTGTCTGGCAACTTACGCGTAGATACACTTCATTGCTAATATGTGTACGTAGTACATAGTTAAAGGATACTAAAGTGGACAGCCTCTGTGGCGTAATGGACTAGAAGCTGATTTTGAATCGAACAGTGGCTTTGATGAACGTGACCTATATGATAAGAATGATTGGTTTTAAGAATGATTGGAATGTTTTTAAGGGGTCTAAGTGTTGAGTAACCGACAGTTAATTGACTTGTGTTTGTTTGAGAATCTTTTATACTGCCAAGAAAATATGAGTACAATATACCTGTTGGCAAAGCGCAGTTCAGTTCAGGGAGAAAATTTTGCAAAACAGCGATGTCCTAGGTGGCCGACTGTATTTCACAAGGTACCATGATATTTAATTTTACTAAAAGTTGAGCGCACCTTGAATCTCGCTCAAACGACCCTAAACTTGTACTTATTTTAACACAATATATTAACTGGAACAAACCAAAATAGAAATACCTCATTACAATGTGTTTAATACTCATCACATCACATAGCTCAACGTTGCTCATTTCAGATCAAAACAACGGTGTGGCCGATTGTACTTCACGAGTTGACATGCTACTAAATTTAAAAAAAACATTTGCAGCACGTGTATAATCACTCAAATGCCCTTAAACTTTGATTTCATCTCTAAATACAACAGCTCATCACGTCAACAAATCACGAGTTTAAAAATCATCACAGCACATTATTCAACGTGGCACATTATAGATCTAAGCACCGGTGTCGCCGACTGTACTTCAGTTGACATGGTACTGACATAATTCTGGCGCGACTGATACTCGGCTCGAATTTGACATTGCAATTGATTTTGACATGAGCCAAATAACAATGATTGTGAATCCACTTCGACGCGGGCACGTCGCTTTATACGACGGCTATTTCCAACGAGATAATGAATCTCGTTGGAAATATCCAATGGATATTATCCAATGGGATTTGTTGGTACTTTTAACAGGTCTATTGTAATTATTTTTGTTTATTTGTTAAGTATCATTTTTATTATGAACTTATTGGATTGATATTAAACAGTTTTTATATTTGCACGACAGTGCATAAAATGCACTTAGTGGTACCTGAGTGCAGGGATGTCCAAATCGAGTTATGTCAAATCTCGCCAATTTGAATATTACGTTTCAATTAATTCCATAAATATTTACTTCTTTCAAAAATAAATCGTTTGACTTCCAATGTTTAATAAAATACAAAATACTGCCGATGACGTCACAATTCCCAAAAACTGGTACTGCAACAGTTCAAACTGCAACGTATGGGCGTTTAATATCACACCGTTCACAGACGAGTCATATTTGCTTTAGCGTAAAATGGGCGCCAGGGCGTCTAATTGCGAAGTGAAAACAATAGCTACAAGTCTATATTTTGTATTCTATAATCTTAAGTACAGACGTATGTAGTAGTACAGTTGTCTCTCTCACTCGCATTGATACCGAAACAAGACAGAGTGAGAAAGGAGGTGCATATTATACGATGCAAAGCCCTCACTAACAGTGGTTTTGTGCACAGCAGCGATTCTGCTAAATCTGGCTCCCGCTGTAGATGATAAATAACACAATGGCTATAGAATAACGTCTCCTAGTTCAGACAGCGCATTGATACCACTGTTTGCGTTGTACAAAACTAGCCCAGCTTTCATGCAACGACTTCAGACCTTTGAGTGTGGTACACTGTAACTATTGCTGCTATAATTAAAAGCTAGGTATGAGAGGATCTCGCGTACTGAAAATTCCGTAATACTATACAACATAGTATCCTAAGTGGTTTTTCTAATTTATAATTACAATAAACTTATGCAAAATTGGTGCTCAATTTTAATGTTCCGCCATAACACCAAATATTGCTGCAATTTCATCCACATATAACTGTTTTGCCAACCCGCACTAGGCCAGCGTGGTGGACTATATGGCTTATCCACTCTCAATCGATTTTCTCTATTGTAGAGTAGGCCCGTGCCCTGCAGTGGGACGTATATTGGCTGATATAGAATAGAATAGAATAACTGTTTAAAAGATAGAGATTTTCATACATAAAACAGACAGTTTAGTAGTAAGTCTTGGCACAATTTAGGTGTAGAGGCCAAAACTGCATAACCTGACTTATCTTACAAGGTAAACCACACAATCTAAACACGATATGCAATGCCAACGTCCCATCGTTCTGATAAAGTATTCACGCGCAACATAGTCAAATACAACGTAAAATATTTGTGCACACGTCTCGTCTTAAGCTTATTTTCCAAACTTTACTCGTAAAATTTGCCAAATGGCCCCTTAACTTTAACTGGTATGTGATTTATGAATAATTAAATGTGATGAAACAAGCAAGTTTCAACTGCTGTAGTTTCTATGCACCGATTCATTCTGAAATGTCGTAAAGTTCCGCGTGTGTTAGTCACTGTATGACTTTAAGATTCGTGTGTGAATGCATGTGACGGTTTCAATGTTTTGTTAACATTGTTTAATAGTGAGAGACCGCTGACGACTTTATTTGTGGTTTTACGACATGCCATGGGTGTTAATGAATTAACCGTAACAGCGATTTAATGTTTTCCGACGTTTTTGTTTAATTTTGAACTCACTTCTTCTAAAATATGTACTGCACGATTAGTGATATTAAATTGCAATGATCTTTATTGTACTTTTCGGTATCTGAATAAGTTCATACTGTATATTACCTGCAAGATTTGTGTATGTATGAACAACAAATTAATCTATTTGGGAAATAATAACAATCGCACAATTTTACCGCGTGTCTGAAAAACAAGAAGCCGCTAATTTGATTTGATGAGACACATATTTTGCTGATCGTCAAATATTTTTTACAGGTTTATAAGAAATAAAAAGTTGGCGTAATTGTGCACAAAACACACAACAAAATATTGGAGTGGGGTCTGGATTATGTGTGTGATAACTGAGTTTTAAAAAATCGTCGTTTTTCTTTTAAAAATTACGAATACATAAAAAATATCATATGACATCACTGCTTAAAATTAGGTCAATCCTAAATCCTTATTGTTGACAACCTATGAAGGTTTATAGATAAAGCGATCCAAAGTATGATATTTGAACATAAAATTTCAGCTTCAGCTTAAACGCTTAAAAATCTAGACACGTTTAAATATGTCCAACCCAAATCAGGAGAAGCTTTTCTAAAGTCTCCTGGAATAATACGCGCTCACAAACACCGAATATAATTACACCTTACCATAGAAACAATAGCAGAGAGGTGAACAAAGAAAAATGTAATACTAAAAATTCATGAGTATCCGCGTGTGAGATATCCCGTAAAGTTTGCCGGACTGGGAAAAATTCCCCAAAACTAGTACCGTGTGGGGGCAAAATTCATAACGCGCTTAGCAATTCGGTTCACCTGTCTCGTTAAACTTCGGAATTTTTAAATTAAATTCTTGGTACCGTCGACTCGACAAAGTTGCGAATTCTTAAAATTTGACTGTGTAATTAATCTTTCGTTTTAACAAACACACTGCGTTGAAACTTCTAATTTAACGTCTTATCTCTTTTGTGTTGGAGATATTAATCATTAATACAGAAATGATTTAATTTTCAACTTGTTTCGAAACCTAGGACAAATGAGAATAACTATTGTTCTTTTAAAACTTGACAAGTGTAAAGAATTTTTTATAATTAAGAAAGTTTAGCACGACTGTATGCATCATACATTTTTTTACTAGAAAAAATCGGGAAAACTTACATTTAACTTCCCTGGACTAATTTGATAACAAACTAAATTTCCTCTCACGAAAATACAACAAAATACATTCAATAACAAATCACAAATCCCATATTTGACGTGTGGATTACCGCTGTACTACCGAAGATAAGAGGTTGATAAACGTAATCCGCGGTTATCGTCTCTTGCGTACACAAAGCTTCAGCAAAATAATATTTCCAAGCCCTGCTTAATTCCTTATTAATGGAGGCAGATGACGGTAAACCTTGTAATTAATGCAAGTGCTCACATTTTCACAAACTTGGCCGTCAGAATCTTTGACAATTATCAGCGATCCGCCTGTTCCAAAGCGATAATTGCACTAATACAACGCGTTTAAAAGCCTTCGGGAATGATTAACGCTCACGAACAGTTTAAAATATAATTGAATAGACGTTTAATCACGGATATAGATGGAGTAATTAATTTGAAGAGTGCTTTGTAAAGTGCTTTTTAAGGTATCACTGTTTCTTCGGATTTGAGTTTTATAATGTTAGTTAAAAGGGAGTGTAAATTTCATAACACATTACAAAAATATTTTGGCGAGCAGTTTGTTACTCATCTATTTTATTAAAACTTGACATATTGTATTAATGCCATATTAATTTTATGTTAAGAAAAGAAAATAAATTTATTAAAATCAGCATATTATTATTTGTATCTATAGCTAAACTGTCATTATTGTCGATAATAATAGAGCAAAAGTTATTAGTGACGTCACGGCGTGCCTAAGCAACCGCAACATGTTCGGGCAAAAGTAAGTTTGAGTTGCTTTTAGTACTGTTACATCCGTCTGAAAGATACGTCAGCGTGGTACGACACTGAAAGCACTTCTGGAGTAGGTTATTGATTTTCACCGCCCGATGGGCGGAGCCAAATCTGTGCGAAAGGGATCACGCGATTGGGCCCTCATTAAATCAGAAGAAGAGGAATAATTTCACTCGGTACACTTTGTAATTAAGGACGTGCCCATTAACCAACTATTTAAAATAGGTAGGCCTCGTGAAAAACATTTTCGCAAGAATTATTAGTGCCGAAGGTGTGACTACATAAGTTTAAAATGTCTCGCTTTGTTTCACACGTATTATTAAAACAACACAACTTTGCTCATTTGTATTTAAAAAGTAATAAATTGTAAATAAACAACAAATCTTGCGTAAGTTAAATATATTTGAAATTCTCGCAACACTGAAGAATAAAGTGTACCTACAGGGGCGACATAGAATCGGTTTCTATTGAACGCTTCATTTCTCAATACATTGCAAAAGTTTAAGTTCTTTACAAAGATCTCGAGTACAACGGCAAGGTTTCTATTAGCGTAAATAAAAATTATGACTTTCCTCCGTTCTTTTCAAACTGTTCTACTCATTGACTCTGAATACTGTGCGAAGTAGGCCGATTTTGTAACTACTTTTATGTGGAAACAAAGGAAAGAATAGCGAAAAGAAGGTTAAAACTTATCAAGAATAAAACTGAAAACTACTCCCCTTTTTCTCTCTTGTTCTACAGTAAGTTAACCTATACATTATCCATCTATCTTGTTTTACTACTACTAATTTTATCAAAGTTCTAAAATTCAATGTGTCAAATATGTTTAATACATGTAAACATATAATATATTAAAGGTTTGCATTAATTTAAACTCTGTCTGTTTATGATCTACCATCATTCAGAATAATCCAAATAAAAAAATCGCAAGTTATTATTGAAAAAGATCTAAAACTTAAATAGTAAAAAAAATGGCTGTAAATCATCATCTTATTAACTTGCTTACTGAATCAATAACAAATCATAATTCGTTACAACTAATCAACCTAAGTCAGAAAACGTGTTTATACTTAATGAAATAAAATCATGCTCATATGAATCAAGATATCTTCCTATACAACATTTACTTTTTTCATTTCATCATATTAATTTTTTAAACAATGTACATGTTCATTTAATTTCTAATCAAATACAAATATAATTATTAGAGTAATCCACCTCCAGCCGATGAAAACCGTCTCGCGGCGACATTTTCTCACAGAGTTCATGAGGTCAGGGTTTCAGGGGCGAAACGTAATCGTGGCGCATCCCGTCGATCGTGTCTCGAATAACAATACACACTGTTTAGAATCCTGCCAGTGAATCTGCATACTATAGACAGCACCGACTTTATAAAACTGACGAATTACATTCTGAATACAAGAGGCTTTGGCCGCGCGATGCCGAGAATATATTTTTATGAAAATACTTTTGTTACATACGACGCGTTATTTGACTTAAATGTTGAAATTACATTCAGTTTGTATTGTTGTTTTTCCTCGTTGGTATTTCATGTTTCTATTATTAAGACTATAATTTTTTTTAGGAAATGGTTTGAAATCTTTTCATTTACCCACTTGAAAAATTTAAAAGTGTTATCAAGACGCACTTGGCTTTTTGGAGCAGCGACATCTTGTGGCACTTGCATGAACTAGAACAAATTTATAAAAAAGTGTAGGTTAAAGTGCACATTTTTAGTAGAATAAAAAAATGAATCTTAATAATTAAAAGCAAAAAAAAACTAACTTGTTTTTTTGAACATATATTAGGCATAAAAAATATTTATTAAACTTATTCTTCATAAAATTGTGCCATTTCTATCCAATTCCAACAATGATTGAAAGAGATCTTTGTGTCATTTCTCATGGTCGTGTCAATATCGATTTTAATGACGTTTAATAAGTTATCATCGAGTTTTAAGTTTTCAAATCAACAACATGCCTTGTTTCACCGATAGAATGTAAAAATGAAAAGCGTCAAACACAAGACACACTTGCTTGGCCACCATAACATGTTTCAAACCATCGTCTACAAGTCTTTTTAATTATAATAAAACATCTAGTATTTGCGGCAATCTTTTCCGACATTTCGTCCATGCTGGTGGTTATTTAACCATTCTTTACTTCACACAATCATCAAAAACTATGCTAACAAACACATCACTTATAATAAGACAAAAAATAAATAACGTATGTCAACGTCTTGTAATAAACAATTAACATCTCTTTTTAACACAAGTAAAAAGACAGTCACTTGTGATTCTATGACAACAAAAGCCCGTCGTTTCGCACGTCTGTCATATTAATAGCATAGTAACATTGTATGGAATTAGATGACATTTTGTTATATGTCAAAATAGATATACGTTTTGCATACACATCATATTATGCGCACGGGAATTTAAAGACGAGTGGGACACTAGATTTATTAGACGTTGACCGCGGCTCCGGCTGCGAGGAAACTAAATACTGCGCACACTTCATTATTGAGTTAAAAGTAAACTTAATTTTAAAGACGAAGAGATCAATTCCACATCGTTTTGTTTTCAGCTAGAATAGATTCAAGGAATCATGTAGGTGCCACAAATAAGTACTAAATGAGTTCTTAAGGTATAACGAAACGGACTGCAAACTGCGTTCTGCAAGTGGTATGCTTAGAATATTTTTTTCTTGCAACCAATGTATCATAATTGTATCCATGGCACCAATTTTTAAAATCAGCTATAAAGACATATACATGAATATTCCAAATACCATGAGTATTATGAGATAAATCGTAGCTGAGTGACGATTTACGAACATAAGGAAGACAAGTGACTTTGCTGGAAAGTACATGAGATACAACATTTCAAAAACTCTGTCAACGATCGCAGATGAAGTTTAAAAATGCTTTAGAATCAAGCGTTAAATAATGTGTACTTGTTTATAGAAACCATTATATATAACATATAACATAAATCATGCATGATTTATTATAAAGTTGATTTTACGATTAGCAGTATGTTTGAAAAGAAAATTCGCAAATAGCCATCCATAAAAATAAATGTTTGCGGGCTCATGGCACGATACAAAAGTTTTAAAGGATTATAAAGAGTTCCTACAGCCAGCTGAGCTTCATTCAGGTCCAAACAGTATCTAAAGCAGAGTTAGGTACATCCACTACCGCTGATTACCGAGCCTTTACAATCACCAATCCGGCCTCGGTTAAACAATGGCAATTTGAAACTTGGAAAAAAGTAAAAAGGCGGCCTAACTCAGCACAATCAAGGCCCTCAAGTGCAGAAACATAAATGAAACCATTAATTATCCGCGAGCCCAGTTATTCTTCGTCCTGCCCTCCTCTGCCCGCACTCCATTTCGCTTTTATATTTTTCTCTTTGCCGTTAATTTGTCGAAAGTTAATTGAAGGGATATTTCAGTGAGAAACGACGTAAATAGCTCAAGTTGAAACAATCCAGCAGTGAGTTTTCAGAGCTGCATAACAAGATGATCTCAAATTATGTTTCACCCCAGTTTTGTTCGCGACTGTGCGTTTTGATCAAAAGAAAAGATGGTTTTAATTTCTTTTATCCTATTTTCCTTTACGGCCGCTTATCGCAGGGCATTTATAAAGGTATTCTTAATACCCTCCATAATTATACGGAGTTCTCCATTCCACGCTGTTATTTCATATTTATCATGACATTCCAAAATCTGTAATGTCTCGCCGAAATTCGAGTTTAATTGAAATAAATTTCAATGCTTCAAGTTCATGGCTCTAGTTTTTCAAAAGAAAAAAATATATTAATGTAATTAAATATTAAGTTAAAAATTAATTTTCAGGAGCATTAACATCGTCGCAAATATATCACACCGTTTTGAGTAAACGCACATCCGTCGGATACGCGCGCACGTCTAATGCGGATGTTAACACGTCATGTAGCGTAACAAAGTTTAATTAAACTTTTGAAAGGCGTTTCAGGCGTACATTTTTCACGTGAGATTTAAAAGGGTCGCGGCGTCACCTACTGGAGCGAATAACTGGAAGGATTGGAGCCGCACGAGACGTCGGTGCATTGTTTACCAAAACAATGGCCGACCTCTGTGGAGTCATTAACCCACCTCCGATGTCAGCGCCGAGTTCGCGGTGCCGTATCTTAACTTCGTTTTAAACCTACTACACAATTATTCATACACGCCGTGAAATTTGCACATTGCGCCAGGCTTGGACTAATTGTATTATCTGCACACAGCCAGTAGATAATAATTGTATAAGTTAAGAAACAAAGTCTCGCTCTGGAAATTTTAGTAACGTTTATATTTATTAGATTTTGTATCTCAGAGTTAACTTGAAATTTAATTCATCGGGTTTTCAGTTATATGCGCCTTTTTATAGGGCCATCTAGCGGAAACTACTGAAACTATTTGAATGGCCTGAAATTCGATCAATCCACAACTCTTAGCATTCCACCCAATATGTAACGAACTTTTTCATTCCGAATGAGTCAGATACGGTAAATAAACTCTGCGGTATTGTTTGACCAATCTCAAAAACTAGCAGACTGTTAAATCAGAAAATGACTTCTTTAAAAACCAGACAATGACACTGTCAAATAACCGCAGCGCCTTCGACACGCTACTCTTTCGCTCAACATTGTAAATGAAGTTTTGAAGTAATTAAACAATAAATAAGTTCATTAATAGCTGCGTACTGGAAACCCTGCTGAGATTTCCGTACTTTGTAAGCGATTAGGAGCACGTTCCTTTAAGGTTGCTTTCCACCAGTATCGCCAAAATATTTTTAAATCATTTTTAAAGGCGTGGCTAATTAGTGTCTTTAATTATATTGGCGGCAAAATTAAAACCACGTTAAGGTGAGTTTTTTAAGATATTTTCGGTTGTGACTCCAGCATAACACCGCAAAATGGTGACTTGAAACCAATTCTCTTGCAACGTTTCTTTACAATTGTTACACTACTATATAATCACCTAAATCGAATAAACTAAATTAACATGCACCAGCGCTGGTTTTAACTACGTTGATAACAGTAAAGCTTTCCAGACATCTATGAAAAGGAAGGAATAAAAATATTCATTTTCGAAAACAAAAGTTGTATTTAAATTTCTTTATCTAATTATTATGTCTTCTATGAATTCTATGGGACTATTCTGGGCTAGCTCTACGTCCAGTAAAAGGATTGACGAATGGACCTATATGTAAATCAAATATATTACAATACGTCGTATCCTTTTAAATTTATGTAAAATACAATTTACCCAATTGTTTTAGATAAATGAAAAAAATCTAATTGCATGATGCAATGATTATTAATTTAAATGAACGACACTTGATTCATTCTACATAATACTGTGATAATACAGACGAAATTCTCCAGAACAGCACGATCAAACATCGTGAAATGCTCTGGTGTTGACACGCGTTCACGGACAGCCGCCGACCATCCATCATACAAATTCGAATACAACAACGATCACTATGAAATACTGTCATTCCTGAGACGTGTGTAAGATGAAAATAAAGAAGTCAGATAGTAGTGTACAAAATAGCAATCTCTTATTTTAGTTTCACACCAAACAGATGTAGGAGGTATACGTGGACGGCTAGACGATATTTTAATAAAACCATCGTAAAACATTTTTGTTTGATTTACGAAAAGTGTCATTTATTTCTTTACATACTATTTTACATGTAACGCGCGAGTTTTGAATGAGATTGTTCATAATTTATATCTTTTAGAAGTTCCACGTAGGTATCTGACTGCGCGACTGACTATCGACATAACATTTAGGTAGGTACACTTTGATCTTTAATATTCCTTTCATTTTTTAGTACATAAATTGACAATCAAAAAATAATTATTCTAGTTTGAAGAAATTAATCATCACCAAGAATGTATCATCATCATCATCATCAGCCCGTTGCAGTCCACAGCTGGACATAGGCCTCTTCTAAGGTACGCAACAGAGCTCAGTCTGCTGCTTTATGCATCCAGTCGCTTCCGGCCCTCTTGTGCAAGATCGCGACACTTTAGAAGTCTTCCACCTCCGAAAGAATCTCTGGCTTAGAGGAGACGAGAGGACCATCGGCGGTAGTCAGCTTAGATATGTGGCTCCACCCGAGACGCGTCCAGAATATTTGGAAACTCGGTTTTTGTTCTATTGCCTCTTTAATGAGGCGTGTGTTGGAACTCCGAAGATCCCGCCGCACCGTTTTTCGAAAAAGTCTCGTTAGTTCTCTTTGGTCTGCTTCTGCGGCCTCTTTATTAGCGGTCTGTCACTCATAAATGCCAAGGTCTCCTCTGAAAGTTTAGACTTCCTTCTCGCATTCCCATTCTGACAGAACCCGTTACCCACATCCCTCACGACTTTCGCTACTCTACTTAAGTCCTCGGCAAGGTCGCACTCGGTTTCCAGCACATCGAATCGGTTTTATAGTTCCATTTGGAATCTTTTGGAGCCAGCAATGGTTTGAAACAGCGTAGTTACAGGTAGTGGTAACACGGAGCCGACTAGAAATATGAAATTATTAAGAAATCTCAAATACAAATTTCAGAACTCCGATTCAGTGGAAGACTGGTCTAACTGCTAACCAAACAACCGTACGGGCACATGGCTTCAAAGTACACACGTGGCATACGTCCGCATTCATATCAATTTTATGTGCTAATAGAAAAATCGTGTTTATTAAAACTACATCAATTGTCGCAATTCCTTCACTAATGGACGCAGTCACTATGCGGCGTTTAATGTACTAAAAATGTTCCGGTTCGATTTCCGCATAAATCTATATAATATACAAATATCTTGTCCTAATCTTGTTTATTTTTGGTTAATTCCTACATTATATCTCATCTTTGCTCCATTAGTATCTACCGCAAAAAAAACATAGCCAAATTCATTGTGGGTTGTTGAAAAAAAGCTATAAGGGACGAAATCGAATATTCGCGAACTGTTGTGTCAAGGCGATGTCATATTGGCGACATACTCACGCCACATTGCAACTAGTTTCTAATGGGTATTTCAGTATTTTACAAATTTATACCTACACATATTTCAAGTTTTTATACTCTACATTGGACCTAAAAAGTATCTGCACCCTGGCAAAGCCGGGTCGGTCCGTAATGTATAATAAAAGTATATTTTCTAAATGGTAAAAGATCTTTCACATTTAAAACATAATTAAGAATACCCTAAATTAGGCGGTCTTAAGGCTATATTGATCTGTTCTCAATAACTTTTAGAATAACAAAAGTAAGAAAAACAAATCTTCTTTTCAACGCAGTATGGACAATTTGCAGCCATATTTACTAATATCAAATTCTCGTACATTTTTAATTACGCGGTTAAACAAATGAATAAACAACTTTTGTCCATGTAATTGTACACGCCCAGTGAATTAATGAGGACGTATTAACGCAATTCAATCTAATACACATAATTAGTTAAAATATACCTACACAAAAACAATACGTTAATGTTGTGCAAAACCTAAATCCCAAACCGCAAACCGAATTTAAATTGACATTAACTCAACGTTGATACGTAAATTCTGTCCACAGCAGGAACGGTAGTATTCTGTAATGTTACGTCATCAATCGGTGTGGAATATTCTCGAATTTATATTATGTCATTACCATGTATCTCGTTTATTTCGAACCCATATTTTTAATTCTGGTATGTTCACTACGGTTCACTGAGTCGGCAGATTGCGAATGCACCTTTTTAAAAGTCTTTTATTAAGTCGTAAAAGTCTTTCGAAAGTAAAATATAATTTTATGAAAAGTTTCAGAACCGCTTCCGTGACATGTTTGATGCGATACAACATGGGAAAATGTAGCCGAAAATTAAGTTTTATTTAGCAAAGTAGTGAGCAGGGCACGTTGGAAGGGGACAATGGAGATTGGTGTCATGCGACGGGGTGACCGGCGCTGTCCGCCGGATGACGTCACGGGAACCGCTACATCCGACGTTATCCCGATGCTCGCCGTCCACTAACATGTTGCTACGGAATGAGTTACAATAAAATTGTATTACTGCTTTTAAATTTCACGTAATCAGTTTTAAAGCTATGGTTGTTTGTATAGGGGCATTACAATTTTTAAAACAAGTCATCAACTAATGGTTCAATTTTGAATGAAAAGTAAAGTTTTTTACATTTGAAATATACCATAACAACCTATTTATCATAACTATCCTTTAACTAAATGAAATAAATGGGTCAAAAAACATTATTACAACAATTATGATGACATATATAATGGAAATTCGTAAAACAATGCCTCATTAAAACAAAGTACCTTCGTGTAATAATTTTTTTTTACGTAACTATATTTACCATAAGGAAAATGCAAACAAACACAGTTTCCAATGATGCAATAACCCTAGCGAATACCAACGTAGGGCTTTAATGAACTGAGTTGCACGGAGCCGTGATAAATCCCCCTACAAGATACGTTTCATAATTGTATCGTTTGTTCAAACCCATTATTTCTCAGTTCTCAAACAAAAGTGAATTTCTTGCACGAAAAGAACCACTAAGAAATAAAAGTATTTTTATGAGTACTTCTGTCTGCGTGGTGGCGATATCGTTAATCCCCTACACGCTTGGCAGGGTTACCAGACGCGCGGGAACAGGGAAAAACCTCCTCAAATTGTTCATATTTTACGGTACCGTAACCCCATTAATCCATTTGTCCGGGTAAATGTAATTAATAAATTTCTTCCGTGGTAGTTAAATGCCATATTGTTTATTACTTCCGCGGCAATAACTCTTGTTATTTTTCAAGGATGACAGTCGTACCTTATTTGATAATAAATTATTATACTTTTTATTATATTTTTATTATTTAATCTGTCACCGATATGGCCGCTGTTTTTACTATAAAACATCTATTATTCCGCAGTATAAAAGAACAGTGAGCTCAGCAAAACGGGCAACTGTGTACATAAATCAGCAGAATATTTTAATCTTGCAACCCTAACGTTACACTGTACTTTTACGCTTCTTTAAATTACGATGTTATTTTTAGATCACAACTTTTTAATGCTATAAAAATGAAATGGTGAATTGTGAAGCATCTAAGTGTGTGTGATCACTGATCTCAATCACTATGCACGGCGATAAAATACCACCTACCTACATTGAATTATCTATTTAGTATAAAAGATTTAATGCCCCATAGGTTTTAAAGTCAAGGGTTCAATATCCAAGGGAGTAAACACAAATTTTGGGTTTGTATAACGTTAATTCCCGAAAAGAAGTCAAAGTTGTTATAACATCATGAGGTCTTTGTGATTGGAATCCACACATTTTAGTTTTTAAACATAAACGTTTTTAAATTTCTCTGAGGTCGTGAACCATCCTTAGGCATCTGTTTTGTAACTTATATAATTGCATAATACTCAAGCTTTATAGTCTTAGTCCGCCAACCCGCACTAAGGCCAGCGTGGTGGACTATATGGCCTAACCCGTCTCAATCGTACTCTTGATTGTAGAGGAGGTCCGTGCCCTGTAGTGGGACGTATATGGGCTACAGATACAGATACAAGCTTTATACAATCTTATTTCCTAGCATTTTATATCGCTCAACAATTTTCAAATGACAATTCAATAGATAAAAGACTGAACATTTTCTGAGGCTGCGGTCATCTTGCAGCTGCTCCTAGCGAGTTTTATCAGGTCATCTGTCCATCTCGGACGGACCTACATTTCATACCCTTGAACCAAATACACTCGCCTCATGCGTTTTACGGTCACTGCCTGTGACAACAAAATGCTGTTGAAGATTTTATTCAAGCTGGGTTTAGAATTTTCTAACAGATATCCGTGTTTTGGGTTCTGTAAGTTTAGATGTGTCATAAAATAGTTGGGAAATATGTTATTATGTTATTAATTTGATTATCCTTGATCTAGACACAGATGTATTGTTATCTAAAATAAGTATTGTTTAAAAACTAATTTAAGTTTTTTTCTTCTGTGCAGTAAATTATTTTGCGAGAATGTAAGGATTAGAGGAAAATACATTAACGCAAAGCATTCACAGTAATGTGTTTAAAAATCACATTAACTCCAAGATATCACAGTAAAAATACTCTTCTATTTTAATATTCACAATGGTTACAATTTCACATTTCAAGGGCAAATATTCTTAAAATAGCCCAGTATAATGGCAAAAAGTTGTTTGAGAGAGACTTGAAATAATAAGGCAGTTTGTTACGCGAACAATGTATAGCAGACTGCATACATTGCGTCACACTGTGTGAAACTGAACGTACACTCACTGTCATAGTTTTATTATAATTATTTGCACAACTCGTATCGCTTCCACAAAGTTGTGTGTTGTAGAATCACTATCAGTAGTTGTAATTAATATTATGGACTTTTCCTTATATATGGAAAACCTTTACGTTCAACTATAGCGCGCTCTAAGAAGTAGACGGGATTTTATGATAAACCTATCGTTTCTCATAAAATCCCGTCTACTTCTCTACTGTTTTTCATGTCGATAAACAAACGTTAAATGGATTACCCGCCCCGGTGATCGAACTTATGACCTGACAATTAACTATGTATTTACAATGTTGCAAGGTTAATATTGCCTCCTACTTAAAACCACATGAATGTATGTAAAATATTTGTGTGCTAAGTAATAAACCGCATAAAGACTTTGTGGTTTCATAACAATATTAAATGTGTCAATGGCTATCTTAAAGCCTAAAGACGCAAACTTATTTCACGCTTTATTATGTTAAATGTGCATGGAAAACTAAAATAAATGACATAACCTGACTTAACATCGATGGGTGCAAAGTAAAATGAATCGTGTACAAATCAGATACTTTTCTGGAGAACGCATAAAAGAAAAAGTGATCCCATTCGTTTATTTTAAACCAAATGTGTTGAAATTTACATCACAACTCTATTATGTATTAAGGCATCTTTATGTATATGTATAAATAAGTACAAAACAAAATTTTACTAAATCTTTCTGATTAAACATTATTTATTTATTATTATTATATACGAACAAAACACACCTATCTATATACTACAGAATACGGAAACTACTTTTTTGAAGTCGTTAAAAGCATTAATCGGTTTATCATTCCACATTTTGGTAAACAAATAAGGATAAATAGGTTTATCATGGTGTAGTGCGGCGCGTGACGACGGGCTGTAGGCCAGTGCGCCAGCTTTCCCAGGACTTGGCAGCAGCATCGATACAGACAATTTGGCCCAAGCCGAGCCACCTAACCCGTTATTGGATTGTCATAATTTAGCAGCATGTACTTACCGGCTTTACTGGCAGTAACTATTGGGATAAACTTGATACTCCGACCGCCAAATGTTATTAGTTTTCAACAAATATTTTTTGTAAACATTTTGTTTCTTAACAAAAGTTGCGGTGTTGATGTTATGACAGTGTACATAGATTGTGAACTGTGAAGTCTTGGGTTCGATTTCCAGTTCGGGAAATGCCGTTGGTGGCGATTTTTCGCCTTAATAATACATTTTCCGAGATTTATTAATTTTAATGCATAAGTTCCTTATGAGACTGCGCTGAACTTACTTCTACCCCTTGACACAACACTAATAATAATATATTATTTAAATCGTGACATTTAAATAATATATTAATACTTTATCATCCTTGTAAATGTAAACTGCAAACAGACTATTCCTTAGCTTATATTTCCTTAATCCAAGCAGCTGACCGCTATTCATTCATGGATTTGAAACGCTATCTAGCGCTCACAATGCTGTAGAAATTTCTATACCGTCGGTGTCCCTTATTGAATATACAAGTAAATTCACGATACAGTTTCACAGTAATGGTTAAGAGAGCCGTGGGAAACGCTATGCTTGCATTATATGCAGACAATACTGACCGGCGTATAAAAAGATGCGCCAACAATACGCGCCTATGGAAAACCACCGACCATGCTCTATTCACACGAGCTTGGTATAGCCCGATGTTACCAAACCTATCAATGTAGCTGATGTTTACTAGGATTCCATGTACTTAGATTATGTAAGTAACTATTGAATCGTGTTTTATTTAAGTTAACTGTGAATGACGACTTGTAGTAATCTGAAAAGCATAACAGAAAAGTTTAAAGTTTTCCACAGGGTTTCAAAGATGATAAAATGACCAAAAATTGGTTGGTGGGAATAAATTCATAATTTATTTCAATAGTTTTGTCAAATATTCCACTGGAAAGTATATAGGTAAAAATGATTGAATTTTATAACCATTATTCTCATTGAAAATATTAAAACCCAAAGACCTATTCATATACCATAAATATGTATTTATTTCACACCGAAGCTAACACCGAAAGCTATTATGAAACGTTTACCACAAAGCGCGTGCAAGCGGTGCACAAATACGCACAACATATTAACACGCAGTTGACTCGCTTACGGTTAAGTAATCTCTCACGGAGATTGTTGGATGCGTATCATACGTGCGAATGAGCGCAATTACCATACATATGATGTCTCCGCAATCCGTCTGGCCGAGAGCAGCGCTGTTTAAGCTACGCCGCCCATTAAGGCACCCAGACTCGATTCCGCATAGCCATTAATTTAATAGCGCGTTTTCTTTGCCACGGCGGCTATTAAATGACTCCTACAGTGAGCGACTAATTCAACCCGCCGGGTTTACCCCACTGAGCCGACGCTTACGCAGCTTAACTAACTGTGGATTTATGAATCGCCTACTCGCAATTATGCTGGATGCTATTGCCAAATTGAGTGGTGAAGCTTGATGTTTCAATAAATGATTTGATTGATAGCCTCCGTGGAGCAGTTGGTTGAACGCCGGCTGTGAAACGAGAGGCCGTTGGTTCGATCCCCGCACCGGGACAAATATTTGTGTGATCCACAGGTATTTGCTTTGAATCTATCGTAGTTTCTGATACCCACAACACAAGACTCGATCTTATTATGGGGTCAGGACTATGTATGTGGCTGTTGGATGTATTTATTTGTTTGGTATACAGTACGTATACAATGCAACTGCCTATATGGTAGCCACAATAAATTTTCTTATATCCATCCCATGCTAACAAGTACTCGTTACACTCGCAGATAGTGTCTATTCATAAGGCATGAAACCCGCCTTAGTAACCCACACAAGTGTCGCGTTCCCATAATTGTGTCTACCGACGAGACGTAGACGGTAGGAGTCTCGCCAGCCGATACTCTTTACACTGCGCTTACAACAGGTATAGTACAATCACTTTTCAATAACTGAACGACCGATAGCGTTAGTTTTCTGGTGATCGGTTAGCTAAATAGGAGGTCGCGGGTTCAGGACCACAAGCCACTGCATTTTTGTAGTTACGTGTGTATACGTCATTATCGGTTGCTTTAGACGTTGAAGATCATTTTTAAAACTATGAATCGTTTAAAGAGAGTCCTGGCAGGAAACAAATAGTTATAAAACTATAAGTAAAAGTCAAATTGAATAATATAAATAAAAATAAATTCATAGTACACTAACTCTGTCAGTCAATTCAAAATCACGAAAGTATGTAAATACTCGCTAAACTAAACTAAACACTTCAGATTTTGAAGAAAACAAAATCTGCATTTTTATTAAATCCGTGAAGAGAGCGCGAAGTCTATAAACTTGGAACAATAAATAATAGAAAATTAAAACGATGCTAGGCAAGGTGTGATGTTCGTTAGTAAGATGAAATATTCCTCGCTTATGCTAAACTGTTTATGCAAATGAAATAACTTGTCGCCTTGGTCCTTGATTACAAAGAGAGCTCGAAGTAGTTTTGTTTACGGTTTAATCGCAGTTGGCTCTTGTTTCTTCTCAGTTTATTCATCGTAAGACAGGTGCAAGTTTACTATGAAAACATTACAATTCCGAAACTGCTTCATTTAGACTGCATTTGCATAGGAATTATAAAATTAACAGAGGATTGAAATGCTCGTGTTAATGGATGAAGAAAAATACGGCAAATACAGTATTCTATTTCAAATACACATTTAGTCAAACATATTTAACGTTTTTCTTACGATATAATCTGCAATACATGGTTTTTTATTTAGCATTTGGATTAAAGTAATATAAAAGTAAAGTAGTATAAATTATTATACTGACTTTCTTATAATTTGAATGTCTCAAAATGTAGTCAAAGGTTTTTGAAATTATCATAATACGTGAATTGCCCTTGAATAAATATCTGTCTTAATACTATTAAGATTTTAAAACCGTTAATAGTATTAAGACATTAAAATCACGGCCCATAATTATTTAATGCTCATTATAATATGTTTTTTTCTCATGCTTTGTGAACACAAATGCATTCTTTCGAATATCCATGATTACACACTTATTTTTATCTGACACAGTTTAAACTAGATAATTAAATGGCCCTAAATAAATAATAACCTTAATTACTTAGCGTGAGAAAGGGCTATACCACGATAAACATAAAGGCCCGGCTTAGTGCTTACATTACACCTAATAGTAAGGGCAGTACACACAATCCTTATAGAGTATATTCCGGCAAGAGATGATTATTTCTCCTCAGTCGACATAATTACTACGACCTGCTCAAGACCAGGCTGCAACTGAAGCAAGACACTGGCGAGGGCCAATATGACTTCGCCTCAACTATTATCTATAGTGGTTAGTATTCGGGTCGATACAAACATCTCAATTATTATTTTTGCTGTTATATTTCATTTTCATAATATTGTTTGTTTTCTTTGCTTTGTTTTAATTAGAAGTTGTAATTATTGTACCTAAATTTTTGTAAATTGTAGTAAATGGTTGATTTTATTCCAATATCACTTGCATGTTACATACTTTTATCCTGTGTCTGTGATAAATACATCGATTTTCTTTCTTTCATTCTTTCACCAGTGCCCAGAAAAAACCTCCAACATTACTAAGAAAACAAACCCCGCAAACATGATTGAAAAGCTTACTTCATAAGAGCACAAAAACATACCAATACTAAGCTGAATGCTATTTAAAATCATTGAAGAGTACTGTACGTTTCGCTTTTCATCCGGCGCATCTTTGAATAGAGAACACATAAAGTGCTCAAGTCTTGTAATGAAATTAAAAGTTAGCGCCGTCTGAAAAGTTCCCAACGTGCGGATACAGTTGTGGCAAAGGAGATTAAGGGATACGGGGATCAGATTTCTAGTATTATTAATTTATAATTTCCTAGTGAGATACTCACGTACTCAGATAAGTTTTATATCATATGTAGTTATTGCGTAGGTGTTGTATTTTAGGAATTACGGCAGGTTAGAATTTTGGACTAAAATTAACCTTTGTTGAAACAAATGCTGTATTCAATAACCACAATGGTGTATTAGTAGAATACCGATTCCTTCGGATATTCAACTGTTAGTTAATTTAATGTTTGTCATTAGAAATAAAAAAAATTGTTTAAATCAAATCAAATTTATAAATATTAGTAGGTAACACAGAATGCGAATAAAAAAGCTTAGCGGGAAACTAGTGTTTTGCATCATAGTTACCAATAACATATATATTTTAATTCCCATAAACATTGAATAGCAACAAATATATTTTTTCGACCCAAACATTTTTCTATTTTAAGCAGAAATCGAACTCACACACTCTGATTTCCACACATCTCAACTACCTAACTAAACTTATAAATATTCAACAAATGTACATATATAAGTAGTAGGACAATTTTAATACAGTTTAGCAGCGTGGCTTGGAGACGTGACAACAGCTCGAGAGCGCTTCCTACCCCCTCACAGACGCAGGAGGAGGGGGAGGGGCGGAAGACCTTTGAGTTATGCCCGCGGTCTGTCCTCGCCACTTATCTCCGCATAATGACGTCGAGGATTAGGTTACATTCACACATTACGTGCACTAGGTTTTGCTTAATTTTCGTATTTTGTTGCTGAATTTTAGTTGATAGTGGAGTAGCATGTTGGTTGTGAATTGCAGGGGCATGGGTTAGATATTTATGTGATACATTTTTGAGGTTTTCAGTGTGATAAAACACACATGGCATGCTTGAAACAGGCCTTTACTTGCCTCTGTGAAATGCCATGCCACGCCAGATTCAATTTGAATCGAAGAATAGGAGAACCTAGAGAAAAAAGGGGCCGCAGGTTTGATCCCCGCACCGAGACAAATGTTTGTGTGATCCACAGGTATTTGTTTCGAGTCAGGGTGTCTATATACCTATGTCAGCCCATATACGTCCCACATAACTCCGAAAAGTCAAAGGTATGCCCTGGGATTGGAACCCGCGACCACCTTAAGGGTCAGGGTGTAAAGACTGAAAAAGTCTCTCATAGTTTCTGATACCCTTTTTTTTTTTTTTTGTCCAAGAGGAAAAGCTATTAAGCTCCCCTTTCGGTACCCCGGGGGAGGCCGAAAGGGGTATGTCAGTGTCTCTGGCCTTCCAGACCGGCACGCTGCGGATTGTGGCCGGGCTGGGTCCCTAACAGTACCTATGCCAGCATACTGACTAAAAACCCCTTGGTGACCGTCACACGCATTATGGGCGGCACCGGACATCCCAGGGCGAGAGGCGCCCCGATTTACATCCGAGTAACCGCCCCGCGCAAAACCATTGCTGGTTCTTCTATTGTGGGGCCCTGAATGCCCCAACTTAACCACTGTTTTTGGACGCCCATTTGAGATGTTGTGGGCGTCCACGACAGAGACACTAGCCCATGGGCTCTATCGTACATCTCAGAGTCGTTAAAAGTGTGGGCGCACTGCCCAACGACCCCGATGGCCCCTTTAGGTCGCCTCTTACGACGGGCAGGGATACCGTGGCGGAATTCTTGCACCCCCGAACCACAGGGCAAAGGCGCCGGTTCAGCCGTTTATCAGCCGGCGCCTTCTTCTTTGCAGGCGGCGGCGAGCGGGATCGTTCCGCTCACGATCCCGGTCCGCGCTTTCCTTCTGCGAGATCACGATCTCGCAGAAGGACAGCATTGCCTGCCACGAACGTCGACTCTCGACCATGGAGGGAATCACGGCCGAGAGCGAAAGGTCTACTCCGACGGCTGCACGGAGTATTCTACGCTCTTCACCCCAGGCTGGGCACTCCGAAAGAGTGTGCTGGGCTGTGTCCTCCGAGCAGTTGTCACAATGGTGACATACGGTGGTATCCTCCTTTCGTGCCACCCGCCACAGGTATCTACCGAAGCAACCGTGCCCCGATAGGACCTGTGTCAGGCGGAACGCCACGACACAAGACTCGATCTTAGTGTGGGGTCAGGACTATGTATGTGACTGTTGAGTATGTTTATTTATTTATAATTCTGAAGGTAACAACATGAAGGTTCTCTTGAAAGGCGCAATGTGCCTTCGGATCAGACCAAAGAGGAGAAACAATTATCACCTAATCGATGTAGCAGCGTGCGTGTTCTATGAACCGTGAGTATCTCGGTTCAAATCACATGTCAAGCTGTTATTTGTGATTTATTTGAATCCGCATAGTAATAGAATCAGCCTCTTCATTCTTATTTTTGTTATTACCAAGACATATTAACACAATTAAATAACATAGATGTATTATAAACTAGAATAAGTTTTTCTGCGCATCTACAATCATCATCGATCTTCCTTGGGACTGAACTTTGTGGATGGAAATCATGGCTTTTCTTACCGCTCGGGGATATAAGAGTAAATGTATGTATACTTTCACGAACAGCATAATGGCACACTAATTATCGTCTGTTACATTCGGTTATTGATACATAAAATTATCAAATATGAAAACATCTTGCAATGTGTTCGGTTCATTACATCAGATTCTTTATTATCGCCTCGTTAAACAAGTAACAACGTACAAGGGCTGTGAACTATTAGGTCGTGGGTTCGATGCCCCGTTCACTGTAATTGAATGATCTTGTCAAGGGACATAGTAAGATAATTTGACATCTGAAAGGTGGCCGGTCAAAAAATTATGCAATGTATACAAATGAATGCAATATAAATGATATGAAAATAAATCATATTGAAAATTTAATTTAAATACATCACAAAAAAAAATTGTTAAGACGTAATTTTCTAACATTTACAACGTTTGCAACGCCTACTCTATTATTTACAGTAACTTGTTAATTCATAACAAATATTAAATATAACATACTTCCCTTACACATTTCTTTTAAAATAATTACATGCATGAAACTTTAAGGCATGACATTAATTCCGTCAAGATTCCGCAGTTGCATTATTTAAAAGTGAAATAATGGCATACTTGTGCACGTAACGCACCGGAACCCTATAAAACGAATTATGGTCATTTGAATGGTTTGTTTGTTCAACAAGCGAGCAGAATGCCTGTCCGTCATCGGCAACCTGTTCGTCGACAGTCCCTGGTGATGTTCGTGCTTGTGATGTGTACGCAGCGTGAAATTATTCTTCACACCTACCACAGTTCCCCGGCCTTGCCCTGTAGCCTCGTCTTCACGCGTGCTGATTTTTCGACTTGAGTGCGCCTCAACGAACGCATACAGAATTACGCTGCAGAATCAAGGAGTTCGACAGCCGAGCAGAATCGTTCGGCACCGAATCGCATTAGAATCCGACGGATTACGACTAACAAGTGCCCCGGAGTTTACCTTGTTATGCTAACAACGTTGATTTGTTTCTAGTTTTGTTTTCTTAAAGGCTTCCGCAAATGTTTCTGTCTTTCTCTGTCATTGTAATAGAATTAGTGGCGAAATGTTACATTTTAAAATACATATTGTAGATAGCTATGCCAACACATGAAACTTTTAATCAACACTTAACGGCGCCCCGCAAAGTACTAGTGTGAAAAATGTTTAGTGCACTGGTTAAATTTCAAACCTGCTACTTCTAAATTATTTTGGACATTAATGGCTTTATAAAGATGATTTAAAATATATTTTCTGAGGCTTTGGACACATTTCGAAGCTAATTGAAGTTGCCTACCCAAAACTGTTGCGCAAACATTTCACCAACAATATAATAAATCGAAGTCATCAACCTTTTCTTACCGTGTCATTACCTCGGAACACACGCGATACTCTGACGATTAGTGTTAAAAAATTTCCTCCGGACTGATTAGCGGATAGCTAGATCCCGCCAACTGGCACGCTTGTCGTCCGACCGGGCCAAACTGCCCGCCTCAACACGCCTCAATGAGCTGACTGTCCAATTAACTCCATTCATATATGTCTGGCCGACACTAAAACCCACACGCTAACAGCCTTTTTCAAGCTAATATTCACATTTGTACAGCTAAAGTTTCGAAAACGTTAAAGTTTATTGGCATTGTCCCGGGCGGAGATTGCGAAAGAAAATTATGTGTTAGATTTGTTCGGAGAGATTTTTGTTATGTTATACTAGTAGTAATGAAATAACATGAGCACATGATTTTTTTAATGCTAAATCAATTATTGGTAAACTAACTGATGTCATTAATCGAGCAGCATTTAATTACTCAGATAATACACCTGAGTCATAAATAAGCACTCGCAAATAAGAGATGTCTTATTAGCAGCCGACTACTGTTACTCATAATATACAAAAAGTTGGATGAATATCAAATGCGTCACTAAGTTTAAAGGTTAGAAAACAGATGTAGGATGGTAAAAACGGAAAGTTACTAGGTGTCCCAGTCTGACATGCCAACATATCTAGAAAATTTAAAATTGAAAATAGAAGACAAAAAATATTTATATTAGTCATACTATTAGTCAGAAACGTTACGTATTAATTAACATAAATCTACAAATATAATAAATCACAATAGTACTAAATATATGTTTCCATAATCAAGTTTATTCAATACAATATAGCAAATAAAAGGAAATAGAAGTTCGTTCGACACATAAGAACGTAACACCCAGAGTACAGTCGGTCGGCTGGTGTTGAATTTAAGTGCAATGAAAGCAGAAGCCGCAAGTAAGAGCAAAGTGTTAGACCAGACAAAAACTAGAGTTTCCCGAAAAATAAACACGCCGCTTCCATCGAAATAACCTAAAGTGGGACAGGAGACATTGGAACACTTCAGAACACGCCAGATGTTTCGTATACCGAATGTTATTTTAATTTAAATCAAAGAAAAAACATTTAAAATAATTCCACAATGACGGATTTATTTATATAGCTGTCGTGAGTGCATAGAGCGGCATCGAAAATTATTCAAATGTGATGTCAAGTCGTGACAACCCCATTAGCGATGAGCGCAAAATGCATTTCAATTAATAGTGAGCTTCGTGGCAAAATTATGGCGATAATATGTAATAGATAGCATTTACCGGTGTTCTACAAACGTATTCTAAACATAGAGTGGACACGTAGTTATTAGTGCTGAGTGGCTTTTTATTAAGTAGTATATTACTTAATACTGTTACCAATACGAGTAGGTCTTGGGAGTGAAACACACTACTGAATTGAAGGTGGCCGGTTCAAATTCGATTTTGTAAATTTCGTATTTACATACATACATACATAAACTCACGCCTTTATCCCCGAAGGGGTAGGCAGAGGCGCCACCAGGACACCCACATTTCGCCTTGTATGCTCCGTCCCATGATGTGATAGGGGGCGAGCCTATCGCCATATCGTGCACAAATTCCTGACTCCGGGCTGATAATGAATAGAAAAATCCAATACCACTTTGCCCGACCCGCGACTCGAACCCGAGACCTCAGCTT
The DNA here is from genome assembly GCA_949752805.1 of Deilephila elpenor. Taxonomy (NCBI): domain Eukaryota; kingdom Metazoa; phylum Arthropoda; class Insecta; order Lepidoptera; family Sphingidae; genus Deilephila; species Deilephila elpenor. The sequence goes on along the minus strand of OX457099.1, from coordinate 9,856,965 downwards.
TGTAGCCGTACCGTAATACAACTACGCCACCGAGGCAGTATCGTATTATTTATTATTCGTATTTAGTTATTTTCTCAATATTTCGATAAGGTAGTGTCGATTGATTTCCTTTCTTGTTTGCTGTGGAATCTTTTAGAAAAGTATTGAATGCAGGTTAAACATACCTTTCGAATGGAATCTAGACTCTTTCAAGGGCTTCAACCTAGGTCACTATTAGTCATGGAAATATTAGTAATGGAAAAATGTATTTTGTTCATAGCTCCAATCTCATTTTGTTTTAATAAACTATTGCAAATTAATATTAATTAAATTTAGAATTTTAGATACATGCTAGCCTACAGCCATCAACCATGCTAATAATAAATCATCTATTTTGTCAAATAAAACATATCAATTAGATCCACTAAATGATGTATTGAAATGTAAAGTCTACAGTTCGTGATTTGTTATTTGAAATCAAATTAATAACCCTGCAGGCTGTTGAATGAAACATAATTGGTATTTTATTTAATCGCATTATTTTATTCTCGCAATTGGTGTTTGGGCTATTGTCTAAGCTCATAATCCAACTGTCGATTGCAGAGAAGTTTCGTGCTTCAATGGGTTCTTATTTACGATATATTATAAAGGAAATAAATCTAGGTATATTATGCAGCGTCTGGATTTATAAAGCAGCAGACCGGGTTCTGTGGCGTACCTTGGGAGAGGCTTATGTCCAGCAATGGACTGCAACGGGCTGACGATGATGATGATGATATTTTAAGATATTTTAGAAACTACAAAGGGCTGGTCAAATTACTACTACCGGTCCACATTGAGCAGACACGCAATAAACACTAGGTGATCAGTGATTACATAGAAATTTCTTTTAGCACGAGATCGTACCTGCGTTCTCTGATTATCATCCATTCCTTCAATATCTTACATGGAGTGTGATGAAAAATAATAATACACTACCTAACACACCATATACTTAATATTAAATTGATATAAAATATATTACCGTTCTGGAAATCAAACCGAACCACATGGTACAGAACCTACATACCATACTACTAAACTATGTCTATGAACTCGTCTCTATAACAGTCTAATGTTGTCCAGAAAAAATAAGCTCACGTCCGAATCCCGAAAAAATATGTAGAGCTACCACTAATGCTTTAAGTTCGCCGAGCTTATTTCCAACCTTAGATGTGATAGAGGGCGAGGTTATTGCCAAAAATTCTATCCATAGGCAGTAAGACCTTTACAATCATATGTCTTACACACATTCACTCTGACCTAGGATTCTAACCCCGGACTTCCCGGTTCAAACCCATTAAAACACCAAGAAGGCGACTAATGGAAATCTAACAACTTGAAGTATTTTTCAGGGAAATAAGCCATATGAGTTCAGCTTTAAATGCCACGTCACACGCACTGCTTCATGACATACGTGAAGCGAGACTAAAATAATATTTCTTACTCCATTTGTTGATAAACTAGGTCACCTCATGATCCATTTCCAGCATACGACGACTGTAAATAAATCCTGATTAAGAATTGACGTTTTACATTCTAAAATATATGATTTGATAAAGATTACAGGAGGTTGCACGAGGCAGATAGCTTTCAAATTACTGTTCCAGAAATATGTCTGGGAGGTTTACGGTCAATGGAGTCTTGTGGTTGGTTATAAATAACACCCAACAGTCACATACATAGTCCCGACCCTACACAAAGATCGAGTCTTGTGTCGTGGGTATCAGAAGCTACGACAGACTTTTCGGTCTCACAAACACCCACCCGAAACAAATACTTGTGGTTTATGCAAACATTTGAAAATGGTTATAATAATGATGATAGGAATTAAATACTCATTGTCGGCAATAGCCGAGTTAAGCGCCGAATGAACGTATGTCACCCATTCAATCCCACACACCACTGGCCCGGAATTATAAGTAAAGTCATAGATTGTTATAACTTGTCGCAATGGTGAAGATAAAAATATAGGGAAAACATCCTAAGCAATAAGCATTATCATTTCGAAAGTGTATTTACGATATTTACCAGTCAAAATTCGGTCATTTTTTTTTATTATATTTTATTATAAAAGTAACAATTTTACATAAAATAAATATAATTGTGATAAACAAGATTGAAATGCAACATCTAAAATTACTTATAAATAAACCAAATAATAAAAAACTGGAACTTTAGTAGCACAAAGTTCTATAACTCTACTTGTGTGTTTTAGTCGAGCGAAAACTATCACATATGAGGCTGCGTTCCATTGAAGTTGAACTCAGCTATAAACTTAAGTTCCAGTCAACTTGAACGTCCAATAACATCTCATCGTCCTACGTGATATCGAACGAGTTGCACGCCCTCAACGCTAAACAGTAAGCAGCAAGTGAACATTCCTTAAAACGATTTATTATACCGGGTTTTGTTCTCTAAAAAGAAAACTTTTGTATTTCGAGTGGCTGATAAATAAATGGCGAAACTTCTAAGCAAATAAAGTATGTTGTACGTACCTTTTCGCGACCGTTAGAGACCCTTAGGTTTTTATTAAGTGCGGTATCATTCTTATGAAATGTATCGCGGGGGATTAATTTTATATAAAATCGGCACGAAGGACTTATTGGGTCTGCGGAATCGTAGATGTAATGGTGATATAAATAAATATGAAATACTATTTTTATGATAAGTTCTGTGCAATTTAAATATATTATGGACCGACGAGAACTGGCCATGTCTAGCTAGTTGACACAAGTATACCGTCCAGATACAATAAACAAAAATACGACGCACCTTCGTTGATATGAACATCCTATCATCTTCGACACTTCAATGGTCGTATTCCTTGAGACAAAGTCTTGAGACTCGATAACCCATAGCCTTTCTCTCTAACATCGTTATTTAAGCTATTGATGGTATCCCTAATGATTGAAAGGCATGCGTTTCATCGGGTGAGGCATGTTACCATACTACAAAAAAAGAACCAAAAAAATATGTGGTATATTAGCAGACACATCTGCGCGCGGCACTTATCACTGTAATTAATGGGAATGAGTGCAAAAAACGTCCAATATCCTGGAGGCAAGTAGAATTTCAGTTAAAGGAAGCGGCGTCATACAAAGAGAACTCGACACGAGCTAATACTTACACGTCCTCGAGGCAGTAAAGGGACCGTTTACATTTTTCACCGTGCTAATTTTATTTGACTCGCCCTGAATATATTATGCCCTATTATTACGCGGCCCGACCTCCGCAAGCGTTTAATTCTAACAATGAGGATTTTTTTCCTCTTTAAATTGTTAACATTTAATTTTGGAGAAAATGTTAAAAATCTGATATCATTCCGCTTTTATTGCTCATTAATATCAACTTTTATTTTCTTGACGCTTTTAATTTCACCCAGTGATTTTGTGAATTAAAGATGTTTTCGCTTAACTCTCGTGGAATAACAATTCGCTTTTTATATTGAGAAAAAAAATATAGCTCGGAATTGAAATGGTGGATTTTTAACGCAATTAGCGACGGTGAATGACAGCCTTTTGTTCTTTCGTATCACATAGAAGTGGCAAACGTCAGGTTCACTTTATAAAAGCTGATCACCTCAGGTCACAAGGAAACTTAGGTGTGTATTATCTGAAATTTGACGATGGAGTGACAAAGATGAAGGGGTTAATGGGAATTAGCCGTTACGCAACCTCAGTGACCGAGCGACCAAAGCGCGTCAATACAATTTCCACATAGTTCCTATTTTCCTACAATTTATTATTAAATAAACATAATTGAACTATGCATTTCAATAATTTAATAAAACGTACCGTAATTATAATAATTACATTAATTTGCACGAACAAAATAATGTCAAAAAAGTATAAATATTACACGTATTAATTAGCATATGAAACAACACAAATATCAAAACATTCGAAATGAAACATCAACTATGAAACAAATTATATCCGCAAACTCGCGCCGTGTAGAAATAAATCGACCTTAGCAAGGGACCTAATCATACAAATTGCTACAATATGTTAAAGTTACCCTCACCTAACTCACACAGTCCCTTAGTGTTATCACGTTCTCAAATAACTTTACACTTTTATCGCCTTTATCATAATATTGCGACATGACGTGACAAAAACTGATTGATCGCCCACTTGCAATTGAGCAGACTGGCCAACATCTCAATATTCATTCAACAGTTCCATTCAAAATATATCCCATAAAATACTAAAACTGGCAAAGGAAATTTCTCTTAAGTCCAACCAACATTTTCACTCACAAAATTATTCCGGATCACTTCTAGAAATGACATTAATAATTCATAAAATCTTATGGCTAAAGATTTAATCTCATTACGTTAACTTACGTTTGCTCCACATCTACATCGGGTGGAAGCGAGTCAAAGAACTTCTTGTGCAATTTATTGCATAATTCTACCTGGAACAAGAAAATGTATTAGTGCATAGCGTTTTCTTTAACAGCTTTCTCACCTTAAAGTGCACGTTTATTCTAAAATAGTAGAAATTCGAATGCCATTTGCTACGTATAACAGACATAAAAGTAATTTTCTTGTGTTACATACGGCGCCATTATGTTCTGATACACGAAAAGAGTCTGATTGTAGCAAAAATTCAAATAAATTCTACTATTTTAGAAAACATTTAGACAATTAGACATAATTAAACCATTGCCTTGTTCAATTCATTGAAATAATCTCTTTTCGGCTTTCATTTATACAATTAATCGAAAAAAATCACTAAATATTTCATTAAAAAATCAATTAGGTCAGATTAAACAAGGCAATGTACGTGAATTGCCCGTCGCCGCATCATTTGCCATTTTTAAACAATTACCAGTCCAAACAATATGACACAGACATGAAAATGCGAAAAGGCAGCTGAAATTCAGAAGCATTCAACCGAAACAATCCAATCCAATAATAGCATGCTTCGATCGGTCCAAGTATAGCTGCGCCGACCCGGTTAGTCTACCTGGCCGAATATTGCAACATTAATGGAGGCTCCGAATCATTTGTTCTTAAATATAAAACCATCTCTGTTGACCCACTCTCCCCGTGACATTTCCCGATTTATTCCGCTTCTAATTCAGATATATTTCAGAGCGGAATATCATGTCGCTGGCGGAATTATTCATGCTTTTTAGATCACTTTAGAAATGCACCTGAATAAGAACGCCGCAGAGCCACACCGCATATATTTTAATTTACTTGATGAGTTAGCAATGACTTATTCTCAGGGTTTTGTCGTTTGAAAGGGGTAAGACTGCAAAACGGTATTATTATATTTATTACTACCGTCCTTCTTAAACGTTCCATACTTGTAACTTTAAGATTTTAGGGTGTAGAGAGATTAATGGAGGGCATTGAACTGTCGCCCCGCCCATTGTCCAAAATTTTCCAGTATAGAGTAGAATGGAATTCAAAAGGATCAATTTAGATATTTATGGTGAAAAATTTCGTATCATCATTAAGCGATAAATTGATACAAAAATCATATTTTTGCTTGCCAAAAAGGCCAAACAATATTGCTTCTTTCTTATTTACCCACTTTTTAATTATACATTACAACATACATATATGGTAATACAGTTTTTAAATACATAATGTGCTTGCGGCCCAAAACCATCTGACGCTTTCAGCTACTTCTAATTAGTCTAGCTGACACACGGCCTGCGAAAACGGTGTCTATCTTAAACACAAACATTTCATACCAATCACGTTCGCAGGGTTGAAATTCCAATGATTTATACGAAAAGTATTAACTCTCCACGCATTCTATAGAAAAACTCAATATTTGCGCCATCCGATATGTTACTATAGAAATCCTAGGACGATATTTTATGAAACCTACATATTTTTCATATTGATAGAGCAAAATGACTATGCTGCAATTGATGAAAGTGCAGACCAGTACAGATTGGGGTAGGGAAGTAATTATATCATGCTGGTCAGCACCATTGCACCGACATACTCAAAATCAAATTTGACTCGTACCTTTAAAACGGGGTATATTTTAATCGACGACTATAGTGAGATTTTCAGCAGTCACTTTCTCAGTGATAAGCGTTATTAAACTTGTCTGTATGCCTGTAAAATAAGCTCCTTTATTACGCTGAGTAATACATAATATTCTCTGAGCAATACAATAGAAATGCATTTGACTGCGTTCCTGCGTGTTAGATGCAGATATTCGAGTAGGAAAGCGTACTATTTATCGGAGAGCGCACGCCTCCTCCACTCAAGTGGATGTTGCACTCGGCATGTTTTATAGAAAACCTAGCTATATAAACTTACTCAGTAATGCTAGATGTATTTTTAAATATTCTGTGAAGCATTCTTGAACAAAGTCTACCATGTCGGTCTACTTTAGGTTAGATATCACGTTTTTATTAAATATTTGAACTTTGACTGACGTTTCGTCGCACTAAAGAAGTACAGTCTAATATTATTTCTTCGGCCAATTTGGTTTTCATTACTTAATATATTATACTTTAATCAAATGATAACAACAAATGCTGAAGCTTTAACTCCGAGGCACGGGACGATATTTTTTAGCGACTTAAAAAAAGGAGGAGGTTTTCTTATGACAGATCATGCTGAAGTTCGGGCTATCGGAGAATAGTTATAGTAAATATCATTCGGTGCTCACATTAAGACTATTACAGTAACCGCATAGAATAATTTGAGGATTCTAATAGGGAACTTGGGAATTTTTTAGTTCTTCTAGACACTGGTAGTTGTCTTAACATTAAATTTCTGTTTATTAAATGCCTAAATTTTATCCATCACAAGAAATATTGTAAAAAACCTATTGATCAAAAAAAAAGCGTAAATGATAATAACAGTGTTATTTGAAAAATATTTGATCAAAAGTCGAATGAACTCTTTATGAACTTACATACATACATAAACTCACGCCTTTATCCCCGAAGGGGTAGGCAGATTTATGGAACTTGTGACAAACAAATCGCATACTTGGAATCTATAACGGAGGTGATAATTAAATAGTCACATCAAAGCTCATAGAACTGAAACATTACCGGCAATATTCATCAATAATATTAATAATCCGGTTGCACAAGTCCGTTCAAGTAAATGGCATTCCGTTTATAATTTTAGAAGCATCTCTCGCTGTTTTAATTGCACAGCCCGCCGTACACCCACTGATAGATGCTCACTTCAAGTTAATGGCAAACGAGATAATAATTCCTGGCAGGCAACCTTTTACCGTGATGAACATACGTAACTGGCACGTCAAACCGCAGGACACTTAACTAACATGGAAACAAACTGCTTATAATTTTCTCCGTAAGCCTGAGATTCGAAAAGAGCGCTAAGAAAAATAAACAGCACTTGTATCTCAACGCAAGCATCTCATCTAGAGCGCAGCGACGACGGGCTCACGTTTCTTAAGAAGTTGCTCGACAATATAAACACCGTCTGCGGTGTTTACGTTGAGTCTTCATCGGTCGCGGAACAACTGGGAAATTTTACACGTTCAATATGTTCATACGATATGTGACCACTCAATTAGTGTTCGCCGCTTCGGAAAATAAGACACGCGGTACATTTTTAACTATTCTTGCTAATAAAGTGTTTGCTAGATTGTATTTTCACGCGGTGAAGACACAACGAATTGAATTTTTTTTCTGACAGACTAAATATGATTGGTCCATGATGATATAAGCAAATTAACTCTCGTAAAATAATTATGATTTTATAAATGTGGGCTTACAATATCTTAATATTTCTAGGAAGAATGTAAAACAATGAGGCACAATCGTTTCAAATGTAAGAACGTATCTTTACAAAGGATTTGGTTTCTATTTACCACTTCACGCATTCAAATTATAATAAACAATGACACTTAATATTTTTTATTTTTAAATCTTCTCAAACATTGCGGAAATAGGAAATAAGTACGTTTAATCCACGTTACTTTTCCACCGGCTGATACTTTCATCTTTTATTAAATAATTTAATGTTAAATAAACAGTAGTACGAGGACTGTACTCTTGTGATATGAGCGTTTTCATAATATTTAATATGGAAATAATTACGCACTCCTCTATATTAGCGTAACTTTTATTAAAAAAATCTTTCAGTAATTAAAAAACTGAGTAACAGTTGCATGCCTCACGATCTACAGCCTATACTATCCATATCTATATCGAACGGTATGTGTCATATTGCAGTCAATAGTTGTTCCTTTGCATTATAAAAGGGCTTACGGCTTTATTCATAGATAGTTTTAAAACCTATTTCAGTTAGTCTTCTTCGCGCAAACTGCATTCAAAAGTCGTTAGAAAGGAACAAAACATTCGATAACTAAAATGGGTTGTAAAAGTATCTATGAATAAGGCTATTAGTCGTTATCATAATGGTATGCATTGATGGGAAAGCAAAGCAGGATACCATATATATCCCTGCCCCCGAAATATCTTCGCATGGGTCACTATGGTGGGTTTTACGCCATGTATAAATTGTGCTGCGTGATGCGTACCATCAAAACCCGTATTAAAAGTTTTCTAACCTGCCCTATAATAGTTAAAAACTAAATAATGTTCATACTAGCGCGAACTAAATGGAATATATTGCATACATGAAGTATAAGCCCCGTTTTACGAACATTGAAAGAGATTAAAATTTAATTCACGGACCTTCTGTACTAGATTCGTTGTGATAATATTTTAACAAGAGGAAAGTGCAGTTAAATCTCCTATGTAAGTTACATTAAATATCGGAATAGCTTGACAAGAGTGACAGAAGGGAAATTGAAATACCACTCTAAAAATAAAAAGCTATTTTAGTAACAACATGAGAAAATGTCGACAGTGCACTTGATAATAAGTTCAGCGCAAAAAATTGAGTTACTCTATCTAGTAAAAAAATAATGAACTCTTGGTTGTCGACACAGTTATGTCGGCCTGCTCGAAGCCAAATAAACGCAAGCTGAATCTCCGATAACATTTTAGATAAAAAAAAATCAGACAAAATGTTGCTCTGCAATCAAATCCAGATCCTCATGGTTAACCAATGCTCATAATTGTAGTCACCACACTAATGCGGTTACCTAACCAAGCATCAGTTAACAATAAGCTAGACAAATCAATAACATAACTATCGGAAAAGATTGTACGTTCCATTGTATCATCAATAAAAATTTACTCCGACTTAGAGTCACGACGTTGCAATCTCGAACGCTTTGAGCACAGTTACGAAGTTGCCTCGTGTCCCGAGGAACCTAAAAAACTAAAGACGCACTAGTAAATTTCTACAGCAAACAAGATAAGTGAGGGACCGAGCGTGTGTACGCTAACAAATACTTTAATAGTGACAATGGTTTTGTGTGTGTAAGCTGGGAAATGTTCAAAACAGGTCAATGTACCACGTGAAGATACCGGCAGGGTACATTCCGCTGACAGTGATCGATTGTTAAGAAGACTTTAACTAAAGCAAACATTCATACGGGGCGGAGACAGAGGAATCTGTGAAGACGTTGCTTGCACGTCACGGAATGACGGATTAGCAATAGAATTTTATCTGCATAACCAAACTTGTGACGCGCGGGAATTCGTGCGGAGATTTATCAGGAATTAAAGAATGATTAGTGTTGCGCAATATGTTTGTCTTACATTAAAACTTTGTGATAATTATCATTATATACTAAATGTTTATAAAATATTCATTTTTTTCTCTGTGTGACTCTTTAAGGAATATGAGAAATTCACTGTCCAGAGTAAGTGATATGAGGTAATATGGCATAAATACAATTTTTCGTACCCGGTCGAATAGTGACCGCCCTAAAAAATTAACAGGATCATAATTATAAGATTACATAAAAATATTCTATAAATATCAAATAATAAATACTTCATGCAGTGACGGTAATTACAAGTCCCACGAAATCTTAATCTCCTCCGTCGCAATATCGTGTGATAGCTGCAACTTCTGTAATGCCAACATGATGTGTCGTCACTTACTGACGTATACCAATGTAATTAATGACTCAGATTACACTCTTATTTTAATTATAGCTCATGACAAATATCTGCATTAATTAGGCGTAAGATTAAAGTTTCAATAAAGTGTATTACAATTAGATTGGGAATAAAACTTTTTATGCGACAACGTATATTTTATTTATTATACGGACACATTAACTGGTAATAAATAGTTTACAATAAAACAAAAATGTAAGTCCCCATACCGGCTCAAAATATTTATGCTGTGGGCTGTGAACATGTGGCAACTAAAATAAAAACACGCGCACCAGCGTGACGCGTTGATTGACATATCAATCTTTAATTAGGTCCACGAAAATATCATCAACGGGTACTCTGAGCGGCAAACTGAATTCAACATTAATTCAACAGAACTCGGCTGCATTAGTGCACACTTGTGACATCAAACGTCGCACAACTCCCGCTTAAATGTCAATAAGACGTTTACGATCGCGATTGAAGTCAAACATAAAACAAAACGAACGTAATTAGGGACTGCGGATGAACATAGCGGTTTTTGTACATGATGAAAACGGAACCCGGGTGAATGAGTGATTGTAAGGACAATTTATGTGCTAATACATTAACAATAGCGGTATCTGGCAGTAATACGCCGGCGCGCTGTACATTGTAGTTTGAACAAGTAAGCACTACCAACGGTGAATAATGCAATAAATCGCGCGCGACGACGTTAGGGACACAACCGATTGCTGCATAGGTCATACCAAAAATTTCGCCTTTTATAAAATTGAATACTCTTTATTTCTCATATTACCTGTAAGATTATTTACCAATGTTTCTATATTTGAGCTCGTAAACGCATTGAAGAAAAAAAAGTGGAGATTATGTGTAAAAATAATTGCGGAATCATTCGTGGATTCAATGACCGATAAGAAATGTATTTGGTCTGTAATTGTAAGTCGGAAGAATTATCGTAATTAAAATAATTATGTAAACATTGATTGTTCGCCACATAGGCGAATAACATGCAAGTAGAGAACCTGACTACATTCCGAACTAAGAATATACTTTGTGAGGGTTTTTCTAATACAATATTCCTAGAATTTGATTATTTCCTACAACACAAGCCAAGATTAATTGAACAAATTTCGTTGAAACCATTTTTGACGTATGTGCCGTTATTTGCTCTATCATCATGGTGTGATATCTATCTACAAATTCTAACCCCAAGCGATTCATATGATAAATAAAGTGAAAACCCGAAGTAGAAACCCCGATCTGGCAACCGATCCCAAGATGTCTCGTACCCAGCCAATAGACGCAGCCACTAGGCCAATGAGTCAATTAGGTATCTTACACTTATCTTATAGAAAATATTAGTACGTTATATTCCTTGTTCAATCAACAAGTTTCTTATCAATAACTGGAGGCCAGACATTAGGTTAAAGGGGGCTCGTAAAATAAACAAAGAACCATAAAGGTTACTGTGGGTCACATAACCATCACTTAGCTGTGATTATGAAACTTGCATAAACAAACGGTTTACGTCGCGCAGCGATAAGCGACTGCGAAATAGAAGTAGGAACGAGTCTTGTGTTGAGACAAATATTTGTTTTGGGGTTAAAAATTATGACATAGTATCAATACTCAGAAGAAAACGCTTTTTTTAATTGCGATTAATGGCGAGACGAGCATGCCATTCGCCTGATGGTAAGCGATACGACCACTCATGGATAGTAACAAAACCCAACAACACCGTGAATTACAAAGCAATGCTTAGCATTCCACTGCGCTCGCCATCCTGAGACAAAATATGTTAAATTACTATATTATAGGATCATGGCACACGTTACGTTTCTTGATGAAAAGAGTGAACCAGTCATACTATGGAGATAAATCCAATCCTAGACTTAGGTTCCTCTAATGACTCCCAAAAAGAAATCGAACATCACACGTCACAGTCTATATTGTTTCTAAGTCAGCAATAATAATAAATGAAAGTATTAGGCTGACGACTGCGACGACGACGACTGACTGATGACTGCATGCAAGAGCATCAATTCATAATAACAAATTAATTAAATTAAATATATCCAATTCTACATTCGGTGTTCGACATATCTCTACTTAAAAAATTCCACTCGAAATAAAAAATCTCAGGACATAAAGTGTTGCTTCACACGACCTGTCGTACGGTGTGGTGTAATACAAACACCCTGATATTTGTCTGCGTTATCATAAACTGATAAAGTACGCACGCCGCATTTTAATGGGATTCACATACAAATAGGGACGCCACACACCGCTTGAGTGAATACAATTCATACGATTGGAATTTATATGCGAGGTAAACGATTTAATTTCTAATTTCACCAATACTCCACAGATGCGTGGGTTTGGGGCATCATGAAGATTTAATAAGTGTTTCAAAAAGATTTTTGATACTCCACAGATACGTGGGTTCGTGAAACATGAAGATTTAATACATGTTTCAAAATTATTTATGTCTCTTATGCAATACTAGACATTTTTTTAATGTAGGCGAACTAAATTTTGCAAGGCCCTCAAGTTGCGCTTTTTATTCTATTTTTCAGTTGTAACAATCTCATACGTTGGATCCCTATACACGCGAGGCACGAGGGCTGTTAACCTGCGAAGATGTGGGCGGTCACCCACAATCGGAATAATGTAAAGCAGCCTCTGCTCTTTTGGAAAACTATTTCATTTATTCAAATAATTATCTAATTTGATACCGAGATTTTGATTTGATATTTTGATACGGGACCCCTGGGCTAATGTAGCCCCGCCAAGTACATAACATATTTAAAAAAATATATGATATGTATTCGAATAAGACGAACCCCTAACAAGTTTTAACATGGGTGTAATTTGGGACTAACTTCTCTGTTAGGAAGGAAACCAAAGCAACAATTCAAAATCGATGTACGCTGGCACTACAAGGCGTTCACAACATTGTAATATTGATAAATTTTATGTGACCGCTCGACACATAAATCTCGAACCGTGAACCGGCAATGATGGTTCAAATTGTTACCTTGGGTACTATCGAAAGATGCAAATATTTCGTACCATTCTAGTCAATAGCATCTATTGAATGATTTTAAGAGTAAAATTTTAAAAAATATCATTCATTATTACGTCACCTATGTTTTTTTTATAAACACCTTTCTTTAAATAAACATTTTCCCCATACAAGGATTACACGTGGATTAATCTAAAAGGCATTTTTTGCGTGTGAAACATTAACAAGTTTTTATGATGATATACAAATGAACAAGAATTTTTTTATCACATTCTTTGTTAAGAAATTATCTACCAAAATGTATTTAGGCCATACATCTCAACTACAATTTCTAACGCAAAGCTAATTTCTAAGTCTGCAGACATTGCAGTTTCTTTTATATATTCTATAGAAAATGACTAACACAAAAATATCTTTTACGTACACAAGCATCCTTAAGTAGAAAGCATTGTTGGAAGTCAGTCTCCACTGAAAACAGCCATCTTGCATCATAATTTTAGTCCAAGACATGACAAGTGTCTTGTTAGGGAGCCTTGAGGATCATCATTTACGCGCAATGAATTATATTAGGATATAGTGACGATCGTCTGGCAAGCCTTTGCAAGACCTATATTCTGCAGTGGTCTGTCCGTGACTGGAGAAGATGATAAGAATCGTATTATACATTTTCACATTCGATTATAAAAGCCAGACATATCATTTTTCAGTTTAAAAAAACAGACGTTCTGATTGCTTCCATTTCGTATATCAAAATTGAAAAGTAACTTTGTTTATATCTATGTAATCTGACTATCAAACTCTAGCAAATGCAGCTAACTGCTTCACCAATAATAGTACTAAATTATTGATAACGTCTGCATCTCAATGTCGTTCAAAAATGGTTTTAGTACCAAATTCTATTCATGTACAGTTTCACGATTGTTCAGTGCAGTGACTAAGCAGCAAGTTTGTATAAAGTTCACAGATTCCAGAGCTAATATTTATACGTATAATTGAAGAGACAAGAAGGTGTTATGAAGCTTTGAGACTGAATAAATTATGCAAAATCCAACCGGTCTCAATAAATATATATAATTTGTAGGAACAATAAAAATCACAATTTTAATTTCATTTGTGACTTTATATTTTATTTTTATAATAGGAAATCGTATTGTGTCCCGTATCAGTCTTATTATAGTGGCGTTTAATTTTATTTTATTTCGTTATTGCATGTTTGGATAATCACATTACTGTGTACTAGTACTAGCCGTTCGGAAGAGAAAAATTATGTAGAGCCCGCCAAAATAAAGATTACTATCTTTATACTTGTTAATAAATATATCCGCAACGTATTCCTCATAATCCCGTCTGAATACAAATAGAAGAAGAACATTTTACTACAGAAAACATCACTTGCTAAAGCAAAAAATTAAAACGTGTACCATCGTGGAGGCCCAAAGCTCAGCACGCTCCGACGACTTTTTAGAACGAAGGCAACATACATTACACTTCTTGTACAAAAAATAGTATTTTTCCTTCAAACACAATTTGTACTGATATGCAAGTAATTAACAGCAATTTCAGCGCGATCGGTCATCAAGACGACTGTAAATTAGATCGTTTGAACCACGATTTTTTGACTGAATAGTCAGGTTATCAACCTGTGTTTTTAGTTCATCGCTAAATAACAAATCATGTTGTTTTACAATACGCGTGCAGTGTCTATTTAAATGCGTGAACACGCGGTTAACACGTCAATGGTATTTAAAATATTTGTGAAAAATATAAGTAGAGCCCCGACAACTCAAGCTTCGAGGTCGTGTTTGTCTTTCCACCACAAAGTGTCGCAATCCTACTTTCAATCTATTGGAATCGTGCGCCTCCAATCAAACAGTTCAACATTTGATACTTTTCCGAAGATGCTGGGGACCACAAGTGGTAACGGAAACAAATGAACTGTTTCTAGCTGAAGGCTATCTAGGACTGCTGACGCGGCGAACTAAAATAACCTTTATAAATATTTGGTTTACGACTCAAATTTGTTCGAAAAAGTAACGATAAGCAAACAGGTCTGGTCGCTTTCAACGCACTACGCTGCATTCTATTGCAGCCGCAACGAGTCCGTCGGAGACATTTGACACGTGCCCGCTGACAATATGTATGTATGTGTGTATAACACGGGGCGAAATAAACGCGACGAGCTAACGCCCTTTTTCAACGCACACTAATATTCCAGCTGTTTTTCAAAACCGATAAAAATTTACATAACATCACATCTAAAGATGACATTGTAAAATCTCTTTTACTTATAAAAAAAAATATTACTAAGAGTAGTATTTCACAAATAGGGTGTACAATATTTACATTTCATTACATACATATACATGTCACATTTCAACACTTTACAACATTTGCCTACAAGCCCTTTCATAGTATTTTGTAGTCATTTACAGAAACTGTTTAACGCGCTTAAAATACGGGTAGAATACAAACTACAAGTAGAGACTCAATGAGTAAACTTCGTATCGTGTTCAATCAATGAATCTTTGGCTAAACTTGCGTGATAAGCAGCCTTAAAAAACTTACCTGCCGATAACATCTTGGCGACAAGGAGCGCTAAACACTTTCACAAGTCATCAAATCCATTTGAGTTCCGTTTCCCTTCGTTTATTAATTATACGGGTGACTTATCCCTTACCCCCACCCCCTGCGCACCCCGCGTCTACCCCCGGACTCATACTAACGCCAATAACTTGTTTATCGCGCGACTGCGGAAACTAGATCCGTAACTCGGATCGGAAAATATCCCCCGAATTTCTTTTACGTCTGATTGTAACAACATACAGAAATCATTTTTGCAATAAAAATAACTCACGTAGCGTAATTTCTTCATCCAACCACATTTACATCATAGATGCCGCGAATAAACAGTGCAATTAACTACCAGTTTCTTAAATCAATATTTCTCAATTATGTGTGTATTTCGAGATTATTATAACCCAATTCACGGACACCAAGACAGGTAAAATTGTATCAACCAATCAACCAAATAATGCAATTTCATCCTGTGTCTCGGAAAAATAAAAATGATTAAAGATTTATTAATTAGGTATAGCATAGGGGAACCCTGGGGGTTCAAGTGACAGTGCAGCGGGTGCTAGCGGGTGCCGGAGGGGGCAACGAGGGCGCGACGGGAGGGGGTGCCTTCCGGAGTGCCACCGGAGATTGCGTCCCAGCCTCCTGCGCAAGCCGTCTAACTCAATCATCTGCGTGAAAATATCGAATAAAACTTGCTCCCGGCGACACTTTTAACTGTACACGCGGAAGAGCATTCACCGATACGTCTTTCTGTTAAATTGGCAGATATGGCATAAAAATCGTGCTACGATTCCATAAAAAGTCTTTCGAACTAGTGAAACATCATCGCTCACCGAACGTGACGAAGAATTTCCTGTTGGTACAAGAATGTCTAATATTCATTAGCTCATGTGACCGCGCGCATCCAATTCCAACTAATAGAAAAACGCAGTCGGCAGCACGTCGGCTGGCACTCCTTTTCTTGACGCGGAGACGTCAAAAACGAGCGTGCGTGAGACTCGACATCAATCAATGTGGGTTGCTTTTATTTTAGTTCGGTCTCCGTTGACGACCGAGACGTATTTTTAGGGTTCCGAAGGCCTAAGCCCGAGGAGCTACTAATAAAATAAGATTGTCTATGTACGTTTCTGTTGCGTGTCTTCAGACAAACAAATTAAATGCGCGAGACGCTTAGTTTCTTTTTCCGCTTTTTGAAAGAGAACCAATAAAACGGTTTTGTTTTCAATTGCAACATACATTCGGATGTCTATTAAATCCAATTTTAACCAGCATTGATTTATCAAACGAATGGGAGCGCAAGCATCACGTTTATTTCAACACATCTAAAATGCACTGAGCCGAAATTTACCTATCGTTTTTTTTTTTTGTATTTTTTCAATCCTGTCAGTGTTATAATTTGCATAAAATTACATATAAAATGCTTAGATTTACAGTATAATTATATTGCAACATAAATTTCACAGCATTTGCTGGCAACGACTCGTAGTAAGCCAATATTTTTTTGAATGTGGCACTTTTGTCCACGCTGCATCATAAAAAAATAAATTGTATGCATACTATTGCATCATCATCATATCTATTTTTTAGAATAACAGCCGTCCAATTGAGAATTATGAAAATTGTTTAGTATTTCCAATTTAACCGTTACCGAACGTTTGTGAACCGGTAGTATTTTATGCAGGAACGCGGATTAGATTTATGACTTTCTCAAAGGCGAGCTAAATATCAGTACAATACAAACGGTGACAATAACATCCATCACGTCAATGGACAAATTATTGGTTAAAATAATGAGGTGGCAGAGACGAGCACTAAACTATTCCACACACACTCCTACACTCCTACTAAATAACGCCAAGTGGTTTATTATTTTTAGAAACCAACCTATTTTCGTCCAACACAATTAATTTTGTTACATTATTACCAATATGTATCACTGCTACGAGTTTCACTGACGCATTTATTTGATGAGTTTACGTTTCGGAATGTTTAACAATTCTTTCACAAAGTTCACAGGGTATTACGGCAGGTATTGTGTTGACTTCGCAGAAACAAAAAAGCATAATAGGATAAGATAAGTAGCTGAGACTTTGTTCTTATCCTCCCTAGACGGAGAAAAACGTTTCTGAGGCTTGGAACATTGCCACAATTTGATTTTAATGACAGTTTATACACGCGTATATCCTTACTCTAGTATTTTCTCTTTATAACGTACACACAAAACAGACTATTCTGCAAATGTGTAACCGTTCCCCACAATTGAATTAGTAACTACGGCGAGAATTATCCGGAACAACTTCGAGTTTGCAGCATTTTAAAATCCCATTTTGTGGCAATTACTGTTGCCAAACGAAAACAAGAATAAAAAATGTCTTCATGTTATATAAACAAGCAACTAAAATTGCATTGACCCTAACTATTTTCATCGATACCAGTGCGTTAACCGTCCAACGTATATTTTGTAACCGTTGGACGTAGATTTATGAACCAAGGACGCGTTATTTCTGATTAATTATATTTTAGATTACTTTATGATAAAACCACTATGATATAGGCGAAAGTACTCTTAAATGTAATACTAATAACAAAATTCCTAGTCTACAAATCAATAGGATTGTAGTTTTTAAATAGGCTGTAAATATCCTGACCTGACTCTTTGGATAGCTGAAAACGTCGGCAGAATATTTATAAATACGGTAGCGGAGCCGGTAATGCGCCTCGACAGGCAGTTGCTAAATTTCAATGTGCTCTATTTCGAATGTGTGTCTTCGACTATCTCGACTGCGACTCTCTTGCACGACGCGGACATTTGTGCTAAGACTTTGAGATTAGACAATAATAAGTACGCAACATATGCGGATGCGTTGACGGTTCTATTAATATTTCATTCTAGCCGCGTTATAAATATATTTCGTCCGCTGTTTTAATTTATAGATCTTCGTTTATTTGAGAATAAACAGTTTGAAATTTATGATCTTACTATCAAACTACTATAATTATCGACATGAGCGTAATATATATTTTAAGAAACACAAATATTTGCTGAGGAAATACGGAAAGAAAAAAGATAATTTATATGTAGCTGTTTCGCGCAACAACTAGCAACTGCAATAACTGTTTGGCGTTATTAAATTTACAAGTCTCATAAACATTTGTTTAAGTTGACATTTACGCCGCAACTCTGTACAACCAATTGCAATGATGTTAAAGTTCTTTTTACAAACATTGTACAAGAAGTTGAAAGTTGTATACTTAGATCATCGGATAAACAAGATACTGAAGCAATATATGCTGAAGATCTAATAATCGTAGGCGATAACGAGTTTTAGAGTGTAGTCTGCGTTTAAGTAAACATAGTATGGGACGTCCTCCAGACTGATAGAACGACAATTTCCGAAGGGGAGGTGGCACTAATTGCATGAGACGTGCCGAAGAACGAATTTTGGAATCAGGAAAATTGATTATGGAATTATCAATTAATGGAAGAACATTACATTAAAAGTGAAATACTTATACAATTAATCGTAAATTAGATACAATCAGCCAAGAACATCAATGATAACCCAACTTATCTTATGATAGTTGATCTAAAGCTAATAAGTGATATACATGGAATTAATTAATTAACTATGACTTTTATTTTGTATATGCTTAAGATTTTAACTCATCAAATATATTTACCTTGTACTATTATGTCAAGTATTAAATGGTTTTGTATTTAATAGGCATAAAAAGTCGTTAGAAATAACCGCAGTATAATAAATAAAACTGATGTTATATCTCCAGATATGTATCTGTATCCGCCCATATACATACGTCCCACTGCAGGACGCGGGCCTCCTCTACAATCGAGAGATACCTAATACAATGAAATTCGCCCTTCTTCTGCTTGATAATGTTATTTAAAAATTATTATTTTTTGCTCAAAGAAAAAAAGGAAATGATTTTCCACAATCCATTACTACATTTTAATGATTCCAATTTAAAATTGCTATTCACATTCTGCGAACATTTTGCGAGTTGCCGACAGAATTTGCGAGCTATTGCTAATCGGCTGCAGAAATCAAGCTGTCAAATATCACACCGCCTCGTGAAGTGTAACAAGAACTTTCACTAACACTACAACAAACCCACTTTATACCTATTTAATTTCTATTGCCCTGAAATATTAACCAAACGCAATTTAATCTAGCGCCATACATTTCCAAGGTTTAGCTGGCCATTTCGTATGAGCGTTTTTCAATACATTACCTGGCGTAGTAAAGACGATATTGGCATAGCTTCTGTATATCTAGTATGCGAACTGACGCCATATATATTGCTGGAGCTTTGAAAATACCCTAAATCCGACATTGTAGACCATATTACTCGGCGCACTTACGTTTGCTCAGTATGGTCTGCTCAGCCAAATTTTTGAATTATTTCCATGCGAAGTGAAGACAGTTTATGATCGCGTATCCTATTTTCTGAAAACGCTTCAACAAATGCGCCATATTGCCATCCATTTGGCTTCAAGAGTTGCCTGGGGATTATAGAAAAGATGACTCGTAGATCTTGTACAACGCGTACATTCTTGTAAGACATCTGCGTTTAGAAGTGAATGCTCAAATATCTTTGTTGCCTCACTCAATTTTATTAAACTCTTCTGTTGTACTACTATTCCGAGTATTGAAACCATGCTTCTAAATATATAAGTTGTTATTTCAAGCGATTCGTCGGTTGTATCATGATGAACTACAAATACACTGAATTCCGACCTAATGTGTTGCAAACATGCGTGTACACTGTACATTTAACCGGGAACAAGTCGATAACGTCTGCGTTTGTTCAGACGCCATCGCTATTGTATTGATTCTAAACACCCCAAAAATCCGGCGACATGGTAAGCAATAAATGCAGTAGCGTTGCGTTTTATAGTTACGTATGTTCGTGAGAGCATGCTTGCGGACGTAATTGCGTTTCTAGGCGTTGTGACATCGTTCCCCGTCTTTATAGGGCAATTACTGTCGTTATCTGGCATTGATATTGCATCTAATTTATTCATGTGCCCATATATATTTAAATAAATACATATTAGTTGCACCGACCTGCTGGATTCTTTTCTTCCGACGGACTTTTCTCCTTTTGAGCCGTTGTATTAACATAACATGAGTATTATTCTGCGGCGCGGCCAAGAAAACTTGTTAGCGTAATGAAATGACCGCATCTGCATTTTGATTGGGCGATATTTGATCGATCTTCATTAAAACCGCGAGAGCATCGAAATTAAAATCTGCAAGTCTATGTTTGAATATTACATTGACCAACGCTGTGAAGCAGTTCGATATTCAAATTTTAGGGCACGTCCTGCTGAAACCCGCATTTGACGTTACGCAGTCGAGCACCTACTCTTCACGCCACGATCCGACGCTTTCGAAACGCCTCTCCGTGATATGCAAGTTTGAATCTTCCGTTCTAAATCTAAGATATATTTTCCCTTGAATAATTTTCGAGTAACCACAAAATACGAAATGTGACATGCATATGTATGTAGCAGATATACTAATGAAGATCAGTCCAATCAAGCTAACTGTTTCCATATTATAACGTCTCACTATTTTCTTAGGGAATATGGGCGGAAAAATTAATTTCCGAAAGCACATAAATCATATTAAGACAGCTTGTCGTGATGCCAGACTAGACATCAATTTGATAACACAGTCATCAATCTAAATCTTTATCCTTGTCCCAGACTGCCAAAAACCTAGTGAAACCTCTTTTTCTACTGAATATCTTAGAAAACACGCTGGTGCGGGGCAAGGTTATTTAAAGAAAGTAGTTCACATTCACGAAAGGGTACTTGTCCATCAATAAAATTATCTACCTTTATCCAGATTTTTATAAAATGTTATTTCATAATTGCGCTGCCATTTATTTGAAAAAGATTTTTTAATTACTTTAAACTAAATCCAATTATGATATTCTTTGATGAATTGAAAAAGCTATTCCGAGTTATCGACGTAATTGAAACCTTTTTTTACTGAATTACATAAATATTATTATCATGATATAATATACAATAATTTTAATGCAATCGGACAACAAATTTTTAAACATCTGTTTCAGCATAGTGACATCTTGCGGTACATGAACGAACTACTTTTTACAGCTTTTCTCTAAGCTCACCTAACCAGAAAAAAATTACAGCTCATTATTGCAAAATAGACATTTGTAACTCAATAGTAATATTGAATGGATATTATTATGTTAAGACAAAAGACCGACAAAAACTTTACATACAAATCCAGATTGAGCGCGAAATATATCAAGTGTCATGTCCATACAAATAACTACATAGTTTGCTACTTAAATAATTTTCGTAAATTGCGTTGTGATGAATAATCTCGCTAATCATACCATTTATCGCCGGTCTGGAGGAAATATAAGAAATAACCCCATTCATAATTTTGGCAACACGTACATTTCACAGGCTTGAAATTAATTCATCATATACAAAATGTCAGCATAATTTCTCATGGCTCATTATCCCACTTAAAGTCGCAGTTATCGTGTAGTATATGTTTGCCGTGTGTATCGCTTATCGCGGGTGACATCCTGATGTGGTGATTTTTTTATAGTTGTATTGCGTCGTGGTAAGGTAAACACCAGATTCTTAACTTTAAAAAATGATAAAGAAAACAGTTTGTACTATCAGAATGATAGAATGACTAGCTATTTCCGCATTTTTTTAACACGTGTTTTTTCCCGTTCTATAAATGTCTTGATAGAACAACTATGATTTCAGCTTTGATGTAAGCCGTTTTCAACAGTTGGGTGTGGAAAATTTGGGTCAACCCTAATTTCACAAGGGAACTTTTTGGGCTGAGCTTCATGATAATCATGTTTGACTATGCAAAGCCAATATGCTTTAATCTCGAACTATCTGGATCTATAATTGATATAATTGATGTACCTAGTTCAGTAGTACACATCCAATTAAGACATTTTTGGTATACATAATATATAGATTCGCAAACCACCAAACGGCTGAGCAAATTGACTGATTACCCGTCCCACGATTATCTACATTATATTAGTCGTAAGTGCCTTTTCCAACCACGCAAAATAGCACAAGAAATGGAAAGAAAAAGTACGGAAGTAGGTAACGACACACTATACCAAAGCAACCACTTTGCTTCGAATTTCCTTGAATCAGTTCTCAAACCCTGGTCAAAACCACTGTGCGGCTCTACGAAATAAGTAGTAGCATTTGATTCTTTCATTAATATTAGATTTATTAATAGCACCAAATCCATTTATCACTGAAAATCACCTATATCTAGTTAAGGTGAAATGGCGCTCTGACCACGTTTATGACTGCGTAAGTCATGCATTACCCAACTAAATTCAATTCCCAATTTCGCTCAGTTTTATCTCGACGAAATGTCCACGTATATGACATTTTAAAGAGTAACAATATAATTACGGACGGCTATTTGAAATACTTTCGACATACTCCGTCGACCACCGCCACCGAAAGTAGCCGCTCAACTTCCGGAGCATGAAATAGATCGTATAACTTTTTGTCGGTTAAACGGACGCGGTCGCCCATACAACGCACATTTTTACAGTATATTTTACGGTAAAACAGTAACACAATTTACTCACAAAGAGCCTGCATTTTCTAATGCGAATATATTCTAGTGTACAAAAAATGATCATAAGAATTTGTACGAGATAAAAAAAATATAGACACAATGTTCTTGGGATTTTTTTTTTTTAAATAATTGCAACATTAAATCATGTTATGTAATAAATATGTCAATAAATAGATGAATGTCGGTTGTAGGCGGGGGTAGCGAAATAGCATTTATTAAATTTGATTTAGCTAAATACATTTATAACAGAAAAGTACAACATATTTAGGGTATAATTAAAAATAACCACGTTGGGTAGCTTACTAATGCTCATTTAGGGAACATAAAGTGAAACCAAAGGATCTAATACCCTAATACCTACAAAATGTAATTATTTTCAGAACGCTTTGAGCATTAACATTTACACAGACACAATTCACTGACAGTATGATATGAAATGTTCCTTAGAAACGTCAATTAGCCAACTAACACCGTTATTGCCTAAATAAATAACACTAACTAGCTTCCTCGCTTATTAGTACGTATATCAAATATTCGGTAATTACGTATATAAATCAATTTTCGATACTCGGGCATTACCATAAACAATAATTCCTGCAGAAAATTAAACTTTAATTCATACTGTTTGAGTATGTTTTGTTATTCAGCATTAATTCTGAACATGCCAAAGAGACGGGACAGTTATAACATTAATATTTATTTTCTTTGAATAGGAGGGTATAAAATTACCCACAGCAAGATCACTTTTGTGATAAACAAATGCACTGCGTCTGTAAAAGAATGAAAGAAACACTAGCAGTAGACAAGCCACTTTAGTTGTCTGTATTAACTCTGTCTAGTGCCTGAAAATAACTAAGTTAATGCCTGAAATGGCGAATGCCTGCTATGCCAAATAAAGAAATACTCTAATATTTACCAACATAAGCTTAACGCTACATTAAGATTGATCAAGTCTTATGTCTTAGATATCAATATAAGAGACGGTCCAATCTCACAAAACCTTGAGTCGAAAGAAATATTTGTACCCTTACAAACATTTGTCTAAGTACAGGTATTGAATAGGTAGGTAGCAACAAGCGTGTGCATCGGGCAAGCATTATTAAATATCAATTGAAATATTATGCGAAGTGGAGATATGACGACATTAAACCACAATACGATTGCTACGAGTCAATCAAAATGTTTTAAAATTGCATGTTTTCCAATAATTAGATACGTATTTCGTTTTAAAAACTTATATTTTCAAACAAACTTGAAAACCTATTAAATAATAATAAAATATCTAATGGAAAAATATACCGTTAAATACAGGGTATATCAAGACCGCGACCGAAAACGAATCCAAGTGATAGTATTAGTGACTTCAAACACAACGCAAATATAAATTTCTCAAAAAAAATCGGCAACTTTTTTTTTGTTATTTTTTACTTATCGTCGTATTTGGGTGATAAATACATAGCTTTCCTAAAATAATGATGTAGACTTCTTTATTTCTAAATACTCAATGGAACGTAAGCGTTTAAATTATTATTTTCGCAATAACTAGGTATTTACCACCCAAAAAAGATGATTTTTAAAAAAATCTAAAAAAAAAACTGTCGCTCTTTTGGTGAAATTTTTATTTGCATCGAGTCTGTAACCACTAAAACTACCACCTGGCTTCGTTTTCGGTCGCGGTCTTGAGATACCCTGTATAATTTGATAATTTTTGGTTTACGAATCCCTGACGCGACACCACTCTGAATATAATCACTTTTTATACGAAATATTCATACAAGTAACGATATTATGTAACTATATTTTTAACTACTGCCTCGGTGGCGTAGTTGTATTACGGTACGGTTACAAAGCTGAGGTCTCGGGTTCGAGTCCCGGGTCGGGCAAAGTGATATTGGATTTTTCTATTCATTATCAGCCCGGAGTCAGGAATTTGTGCCCGATATGGCGATAGGCTCGCCCCCTATCACATCATGGGACGGAACATACAAGGCGAAATGTGGGTGTCCTGGTGGCGCCTCTGCCTACCCCTTCGGGGATAAAGGCGTGAGTTTATGTATGTATGTATGTATATTTTTAACTAAAAAGAATCCGCCTAAGGAATCAAACGCGAGCCCACGCGTCCTAGTCTCCAAACATACATACAATACCTATTCAATCCACGGCAGTATTTTACGCTCAGCTAAACTCCTAAAGCTGTTTACTGTAGATCGAGGCTTCAATATCCAGCGTGACTGAGTTATACGTACAGTAATGCAAACAAGTTGTGCCGAACATTAATAAACGTTGTACTAAAGTTGTAGGCAGTCTTATATCAATGGCGAGGCTGACTGTACACCGGTACTACAATATGCGCGGTAAGTGTTGATTTCCTGCAACGGAAGTGTACGTTCACATTTGTTAATTTAGTTGTTACCGGTCCGGTCCGTTGGCTGGCCGGCACAGACTGATTTTTACCGCCCTAAAGTCACATTTGGACTGATAGATAAATAGGTGAGTAAGTAGTTGGCTACAATTGGCTTCCGTTTAAACTCAACTCTTTAACTCATTTTTTAATAAATTATGGGAGTAGTTATAGTATTAAGCTTTTTATGAAGATAGACGTAATCTAACAACGCCGCGATTTGTGATTATTAAATTATTTTAAAAGAAAATTTTTTGGTCAGTGGATTTATTTTTTGAAGAAATATTATTGACAACTAAGACATACCCATATTTTATGTGACATGCCATATATATAGAAATTTGTTAATAAGAAGTCATCATTATATTGATAAAAAAAACTCCAAAACAATATATATTATACTATAAACTTTATATTTTCTTGTGCATTTCTGTTTTTCAGAAAAATTGAATCCAATTTCATTGCTTAAACTCGAAATCAACTATCTCCACATTCGACATACTCTAGTATTGCTATTCCGCGAATGTAGCTAGTATTTCGTGACATGACGTGTCCTCTTTCCTCCAAATCAGTCCAACTCTGTGCAGACAAGAATAAACCCGTTCCGACTTCGACAAACATTAATGAAAATGCTATTTGCATTTCGCTGCGAATTTTCCAGTGATTATTTTATTCAAGCCTATATGGATTTTCCATGCCGCTAGTCTGGGATGATTAAAGCATTTTTCTACTGTCTTTAATATATGCTTTTTAATAATCCACTAATAAATCGAACATGTGAAATCTACGAACTAGCTTCAATTCAGCATATTGAACTAAGGCATCATTTACCCAAAGAGTTGATGTCCAACAGACGGCTGATTAAATAATTTTACGACAGGCATTAAAGATATTTGTGAGGACTGGATTGAGGAGGGTGTACGTAATATTCGCTAGAATAAATGCGACAACCGTTACCACCTTTAAGACGTGTGACAATCATTGAATAGTTTTTGGAATTTGCGAGCCTAAGGCCAATGCTATTGGTACAAAACTTTCGGCCTTCCCCGAAATACCGGGATAGCATGTCAATTTTTGTCTTCAACAAAAATTTCATCTAAATTATAGGTAATAATAAAAGTTATATTTCAAAAGGCAATTTATTCGAGATTACTAGTAAAAAGCAATATAAGGTTAAGCAAACAAGTAGCCATATTAATTAAACATAGCCTGTGAACAATGGACTATTAGGGTCTTACCCAACGAGCGTCCGGCGGTCGGCCTATCAAAAATGAACGAGCCAGGTAAACGACACTCACGATGCCCGCCTCGTCATCATTTACATTTCACAACACAAAAGACAACTTAATAACGGTCAATTTGAGGTGTATTACGTAGTAATGTTTATTTTATTAAGTGTTGTTTGATAGCTAGACGGAACTATCGAGGACTAGTCTTTGGTAACGTATTTTTAAGGGGAATTCTGTTACAATTTGCCTTCTACACATTCTTCTACATTTGATAACTTTTATCCAATAAAATCAGAGTAATTACTGTTTAAATCTGTTGACTTACGATTTCTTCTCTATTTTTTCTAAATTAAAAGACCACCGTTCTAATTCACCATTAAGACTTCTAAAATTATCTTTCCAAATATAACGTATGCTTAGTTTATACGATAGTCAATCGTGGATAGGTATAACAAAATGTTTACAAATAAATCGCCGCGGGGCCTTGAAGCGATAAATTTAGCGTAGGGCATGCCCGCGCTATGTGAATCAATAAATTTTAAAGCAAATCGCAGGAACGGCTGGATCTTACAAACATAAATCGAGAAAAGTGGAAAGCCAATTGATAAGAAATTGTAGGTGTTGGAATTTATTAGTGGTGAACAATGAATGAAACAGTTTATGCTGTCCACGAGATTTACACGTATTGAATAGTGATTCGATAACCATTAAAATATATTAGCGTTGACGTCACTAACGTGTAGAATGATTTAGGTCAATAAGTTCTCTCTGTTGACGAGGAGGACATTAAAGTCAATGATCTTAGAACTGAGCATGCTGAAGATCGGGTTAAAATAGAGAGACTAGGAAGGCGGCTTATATCACCAGGATAGCGCTAGGTTGAATGGACGTGTCCATTCTTTATAGATTTTAGATTGGTTATCGAGAGTAGTTTATTGAGCGCAGAACCACAAAGTTTTGCGAATAATATTCGTATTATTGGCTTGTTATGAGTACGTATCAAAATGATGCTAACAATTATTTAGTTTAATTAAACTGACATCCTGACTAGCCAATATACTATTCATTATTAATATCATAAAAAAATCAGGAAAAGTGCAAAGTTTGTCGAAGGCCCATGTCCGAAAGTGGGACTGAATAGATAATGATGATGAATTTAAAAATTAAGTGGGTATTTCGATTAACTAATTAAAAAGATCCAAAGATAAATCTCCACACTAGCCTATTGTACCGTAAACGAAGCTAATATCTCCACCGGCAATTTGTTTTTTCTAAAACAATGTAATCAATACGAAGCGGTTTTTCGAAACGGTTCCACTCCATTCTTGCGGAGACAAAACGATTAGATACAAAGTCAGTGACAATAGTGCGAATGACATAGTCGCCACAATAACCTATCACGAGAATGATGAAATGGATTATTGTGGCTTCAACTAACCGATCGTTTTATACAAGCTGATTCTTTGCAATACTCAATACTGACGATGAATATTTTATGTTTATTTTATTTTAAAAGTTGCCTTTACTGTTGTGCAAGTTGCGATTTTGATTTGGACAAACTCAAAATTTTATTTTCTTTGTGTTTTTAGAGGCATAAATGTCACGTCCAGTTTTGTTTGCAGCAATTAATTATGTCATAAATTCGTACATTTGGGAATTTTACATTAATTTTAATAACATTATTTTTTAAAACAAGTTATAATTATATACGTACAACCGTATGTAATTAGTAGCCGCAGTTGTACAAGTTTTAATGCTCAAGTTTAAGTTGATGTAAATAAATAAGTACGCTCACGCTCGTTTCTCAATAGGATAGATAGAGATACCATGAATGATTTAAATAAATGTTTATTAAAATCAAAATCCGTATTTTTATTACTTGGTACAATTTATCGAAAAATCTTTATGTCATAAAATGAGATTAATCTTAAAATCTGCAGCGAAATGACTTCATACCGCTGTAATACACGTTTGCAAAAGATAGGTATGACTATAAAGATATGACCAAGAATCGGTTCGATTTCCAATATCATTCTGTTTACACATGCGGGTAGATATGAAATATGCCAATCCGCATTACATCAGCATTTTTACATTTATCGACTTTCTTGCTGACGAATTGGACAATAAGTCGTAAAAGTAAAGTCTACGAGTTCGATTTCCACGTCGGTACAACCATCATTAACATTATTGCAATCGTCTAAAGATTTTACAGTAGCCTATTCAAATAATAATTTCAGACACTGTAACCAGACTAGCTGCAGTCTTATTTTATCCAATAGAAAAAAAATGTAATACAATCGCCAAAATAACACATTTTCCTTGGACTCCGAGCATAACTCTCAAAGACACTCAAACAACTATCTAAGACCTATATAACCTAAGATGAAGTCGCCTTAAAATATTCCTTCCATATGAACCCACATAAAAGCGACAGCAATAACCTTGATTAGGGCCTTTTATAACTCATAACATGTCTAAATATCGCACAGGGAGATACGTTTCAATGCGTTTGATGAACATAAAAGGGACGGTTTAATATAAGTTTAAACAGTTCTACAAATTGTATAATTAAATATCAATTTGGAAGATTAGAAAGGTCGTCTATCTCGGCGAAAGTGACAGGAACATTTTGTCACGTAATCGGATTACTAAAGCTCGTAACTTCATACCTCCCGCATTCAGAGTTGAATCGCGTATTTTTCCTCCCCGTAACATCGTAATAGATAACATAGTTGTCGCGATTCCCGGCTGTTTCTTTATTTTTATTATTATATTAAAACTACTGAATTTGTTACGAATCGCAATGAAAATGAAGTACGAAGATTAAATCTTTATTTCAAGTTATGGAAACCGCCCCTATATCCAAAATTTCAATTAATTTGTACGATTTAATTTAAATAAATTTGCTAGTTACGTCTATATCTGCTCCTGGCATTCTTGAAGGGTAGAAATATTTTAGTTAAAATAATATTTTCTAGGCCAGCTGAGAAGCATCTGCTAGTAGCAATAGTATTATGCGTTTGTAGGAGCTGATCGCGTAATGCCTATTTCAGAGGAATACGCAGACAAACTTTCAGCTTTTATTAAATGACGAAAGTCTGGCGGCCACGGGCTCTAGGTCTATATGTTAGATTGAACATTTTCTTATAAATAACATTTATTAATGTATGTGTTAATGGTAAAGTGTGTAATCTCTCATTGTATACAATTTCAAGGAAATCTGTACAATTCCCAAATTTATAGGAATAGTATGATTATTTTTACATCTACTTTTCCTAGGAAATCTATACATTTCTTAAATAGCGATCAGAAATGTATTACATTCAGGATGACAATGAGTACAACGGCTATCTGGACCATTCCTCTTTACTTTTAATTACGCTAACGAATACAGATTGTTGAGATTAATTATACAAGAACAAATGTGATTAATATTTTAAAAAATACACATAGGTAGAAGTTAAAAAAATTGAAATAATCTAACCTAAACTAAAGTAACGATTGTTTCGTTGCGGTCGGGTATTTTGATTAGTTTACTTTACTTTATACAAAGAAGCATTAATTTATTATGTAATTCTTAGGAAATATTCGTACATTTCCCAGAAAATAATATACAGAATCTCCAAATCATAATTTTACATATTTTACATTTCCTAGTAATTGTATCGAATTCCCAGTTTTCATACATTTCCGGTAACATATTATATATTAAATAATATATTTCTGGGAAAATTAAGTACAAGAAGCCTACAAAGCTGAATTTATGAACTGTATTAAACTTGTCCAATATTCTTTTGTTTTGTTATAAAGAATATGACAAAAATGATAAATTCAGGCGGAGTCGCAAGTGCTCCGATATATTAAAGTAAGTTGTGGTTTATTTACGTCGTGTGTCTGTTCAAATGTTCTCAGTTCTCAGCAGCGTCGACCTCAAACGCTTCAACAAGCCATAATGACTGGTAATGTGACACAGCTGAACACAAGTGACAAACGACGCAGTAAGTAAGGGCAGGCGAATAGTGCGAACGGTCGTCACTCGCGAGCAAGTGCCGGTACATGTAACATACACTGCGGAAACTTGTCTGTGAGAGTAGCCGTCGCGGCGAGTGGCTGCGCCCTAGCATTTTGTTACACATAATCGGATTAGGACTTAGGAACGAGTGTCGGCCGCCTCGACGCCGCGCTGCCACCGCCGCGCCGCGCCGGCTGCCCGCGGCCGCCCCAGCGTGTGCGCCACCACACCGCCTCGAGCTCTGCACTCGAGATTTAAATACTTACTTTATAATCACCTCCCTCTCAAATACCAGCTTTACCCCAAATATCTGCCACTAAACAAACACGTTACGTATAAAAAAATTGCTTCATCAATATATAACATACCCGACGGACAATATTATAGAGTTTACAAAATAAGTACGTATAAAAAATATAGGAGCACGGCGTCGGCGCCAAACTCACAGACTTCCATTACACGGATCAGTTGGCTTACGCTCAGGTTCACTGACTAAAGCCTTTCCAGGAGCCTTCTACGATTACTTCGATAGGTTTCTTTGAATAAAATTCTATAGAAGCATATTTTCCTTATGATTATTACAAATCTAGTGCATAAAACAAGTTATTTACATAAGTGCCATAAGAGTGGTAATACAATGATATAATAAAAATATGTGCAATAAACACTAAATACATCAACAGATAAAAGGTGAAGATGAAAGTAGTAAAAGTAATAGGTGCTCTTATCATAATCATGCATAGCGTGACTCAGTCTGTCTATGTTGCAAGCGAACTATGTTCTCAAGCGACTAAACTACGGTGTGAGAAATGCTTCCGGTGGTTCCCGGGAAAGATCTATTATGCGTTATGTTCCGCAATGTTTCTGTACGTGTGGTGAAGCTGTGTGAAGGGTACAGCGGTACAATCGACAAAATATTTCTCTCCGGAATCACGACGGGCAGACTGTGTATAAATGGAGTGCCTCACTTACCAAACTTCGGAAGATGGCAACTAAGGTGCTCCACCACAATTACCGCTTGCGTAACCCTGGGAAAAATATTTTTCTCCGTGAATCTAACGTGTAAGTAATTCTTATAACAGTGGATGTTCTTATAATATAAGGTGAGGGATTAATTTCAATAAATACTCCGTGATCAACTGCTCGGACTGTGATATCTTACATCTAACATGCTGATTTATGTAGCTATTACACGGTGAACAAGAATTCGGGGTCATTTTCCTTTACGCTATAATAGAGTGGATTATCTGGTGTCTGTTTATACTCAAAGGATACTCAATTGGACACTGTCTACTCTTACAAAAGTTTAAATAAAAGTACTAGGTCCGCTAACCGGCACTATGGATACATATAAAAACTAGGAAACCAAACAGTATATATCTATAATATAATAGGTACACATTGTCTAACACACAATTGCAGCAATTGGTAACTAATACTCGACGTTGCTTGTAATTTACAGTAATATACTGAGACAATAGTGAAGGTAAACAAGAAAGACTCAAATAAATACTACAGCAATAGTGAAATGTAAAATATTATAATATATTGTCATAATTAATATTACCATTTACATATACTAAGTGGTAGAGTAACAACCTGCAAAAGACGTTCATAATTAATATTCATCTTCAACATTCAATTGTTACAATGTATTTGTCTATGTTTAATTAATTATATTCGCTCTAAACACATATTGAAATAATAGGCGACGTTAAGTAAACCGCAGACAAAATGTCAGGACCGTGTCGAGGTCTACGCTGTAGTTAATCGGTTATAATCAAATAAATTACGCACATGATAATGTCATGCGTTCTACATATATTATGTACTTACGATAACAAATGGATACGAACGCACGCAGCGCGGTCCATTGCCGTTTCAGAAATTATTCACCCACCAAACAATGTATAAAAACGTAGTTAGGAGTAGGAATCCTTGTAAATCCCATTGATATACAGAAAAGCACATTGTGAAGCAAACAAACAAGCATTGTCGAGTAACCCGAGCGGGTGCAGTGTCCGCTAGTGGAGGTCGGTCGCTCATTGAGCGCTCGCCAATTGAGATAATGGCCTCAAATGCAGATGATTACTGACCCATTCATTGGAAACTAGCTGTTAGTAGCTCGCTTCGTTCGCGATTTACATCATTACGCGGCGATAGGGCACTTCTATTAAATTAAGTTAACGTTAACCACGCGTGCCACCCTACATGAAATGTGTGTTTACCTGCACGCCTAATATATTGCAAATGGACACGATAAACGGATCGCGCTACAATTCGCTATACTTGTTACATTTCAGTTTCAACGGAAACAGAATGTATTATGTGAACCAACTAATAATTTGATTTTCCACGGTGCTATGGATTTGCTTCGCGGTTTGCCAACGGTTTATTACGAATTGACAATTGTGTTTTATTGCATATTGTTTTAAACGCACATCAATGCCGCAAATTACACGAACGCATGGAAGTAATTAGGGAAATAAAGGACTCGTATAATACAACTACAATGTTGGCACAGCACTAAATTTTAATTGGTCTAAATTGGGCTCATCACTTACACTTAGATCACGATTGTAAGTCGGAAATTAACCAACGATCGTAGTTAAGCGCGGTTAAACCAGAACAAAGGGATTCCATATACGTAAACACATGTAGCATATGTGCGATTACGGATGAAATATTTGAACATGTTACATTGTAATTGCGTTTGTTTAATTATTGTCTATGACATAATTTTATTATAATGAGTGCGCAATAAAATTCAGCGCACATTAAGCGCGCTCGAGGCCCGATGATTTAGACAGTAAACTTTCGTCGTAACCGCGATTTACTGTGTCACACAAACAGCTATTTTTGAAACAGTTCGACTCTCTTCACACTTTAATTATAGACGTACTCGTACAATACAACAAAATAATATTTCAGCTTTACAGTTCGCCTTGAAAATAAATATTGTTCTAGTTTATGACTTACGACTGCAACTCTTGAAACGTTTTTATGTATTGGATGTGAATAAAAATGTCTCGGAGCAATAAATAGTAACACAAAACGCCAGCGGGATCCATAAAATGCACGCTACTGCGCCGAATAATATTTAGAATTCACGGCTTCTATCTACACTGCTAATATAAAACTTGGTATGCTTACTTCCGTCTGTGCCTTGAAATTGACCGGCATTGATTCCTATGAAATTTTGAATAAATTATCAAAATCTCTAACTGATTGACACAACATCATAATAATATCAATTAAAAATCCAAAAATTCCCATTAATTTACTATTCGATGAAGACTATTGAAAAAAACGAATATTTTAATTAAGATCACATTTTCTAATAAAAATAAAATGCACCAAAAACTGCTAATTAATGAGATAGAGCCACTCAGATCAATAAAAATTACTTAAATATAAACATTTGCATTCGATATGTCCATTTCGAATTCCATTCCAATATCTATCAGATATCAAACTAGTTTCTTAGGTAAATTGTTGCACACGTTCTAATCCGAGAAATGCCCGTGTACTAAATTTCACTGAAATGCATTCATCCGTAACAGTAACTGAATTCAATGCTTTCACACAAGTAGGCATAGTACATTATCTTGAGGAAAATACTAGAGTCACTCGTGTAACTGATCAATGAGTAATACTTTATTTAAACGTGGTTATTATTACCATACTCTAAGCACTTTGTACGCAGATACGTTAACAACGCGTAATATGACGCGATTTTTACATCACGACAAGAAAATGAACCCAGACAAGTTAACTTGAGCGAATACATGCACGAGTAGAGTGTATTTCACGCGTTCGATTCCAACTGCCATGCCGTTTAAAAATAGTACAACTGAAACACGAAACATATCTTTAGCCATTGAATGGCAAATCTATGGGTTCTATTTTTAATATCAATTATATACGCAGCAAGTACGTTTAGTTATACATAAGGTACTTCAAGTGTATTGTAAAATATAAACTGAACTGGAGTTACGTTTCGCAATTGCAATTGAGCTTTATTAACGTTTGTATTATTTGACGCTGTGCATAGGTGTAATAAAACGCAGACATGTACACAGACAATATTGTGTTAGCATCTAACTAAGAATAATATTGGTTACTATGCAAAGAGTAATAAAGTATTTGATTATTTAAATAAATTGTAAACATATTACACCAAACCCGCGTGAAATACAATCAACAATTTGGTTTGTAAAACGCACAAACTAAAAATAAACTGATATGTTCAAATCGGCCAAGTTTATACCACTAATATAAAAGTAATTTATAAAAATAGAAATACTTGGATAACAAGAAGTATTTTATTTATACAGTGGCTCGAAAAAACGTAAAGTATCTCTTGTGTACGTATGAAAAAATCCAAGGATTATTTGACATGGCAACATAGTCGAAATAAAACTGGCTGTGATTTCAGAAGTTCAGAAGCTTTCGACAAATCGATTTGTCACATAGAATTTAAATTTGAATGATGTTTACACTCCTCTCATTTCTGACGGATTTCATACATACATGAATTTTAAGTTTATGTTTGTATTACGTATAGGAAAATAATATGCACGATTCATGGAAGGACTTATTTTCGTCCGTCAAACGGTTCATACATCCGGCAAACTTAATAATATACAAAATAAACCAACTATTTTCAGATTGCCTATTTTACATATGCGTTTTATTAAGATGATAATTACAATCGAATGTTATAAATTTATTTTAAATACTTCCATCACGTTGAGTCGATAAAATTTAATCCTAGATATAAAATAGGCACATTGGCATGAAATGGCGCACTAGAAATGTCAGCACAGAGTGAATGGACTCAGTTTTTGTTTATTTATTTTTGCGTACGTCCGCATGCAAGTGCCAACAAAGCAAAGAGATCACTAAAGACTCAAAACAATGAAGTCATTAATCAATGTTATTTCCAGTGTAATATGACGTGAGCTAAAACTCCTAGAGAACATTAATAATCATTTTTTAAGTAACATGACAATTTAATTACGAAATTATGCAATTTTCACAAAATATCACCATTCGTTTACCAAGCGCGGGGCAATTGTTTTTCTGAAGTTGCATCTCGCTCCGATCCACCCGTCGAGTTCATTTCACTCTCACAGTTTAAATGTAATCAATCAATTTTAACTCCGTATCTAAAACCGCGTTCGTTTTATGCGCGCTGTTAAATGTATTTTTGCTGTCAATAAAATTTGGTATTTGATGTACGAAATCTCGTGACTTATTTACGTAGGACTGCATTCGGAGTAGTTTGACCGCAGAGTTGTTTCTGGGTACGTGGGTTTTGAAACCGAGATAAAAAATGTTATGTGAAAAGATCAATAGTAACTGATTAATTTTGTCCGTTTTAATGACAAAGGAAATCTTCGGAGGAAACCACCAAACATTAAGCCAGCTTGTTGGACTTTTTAGCTTCTCCCAAAAAGGCAGATATCAGACAAGCAGACGTTGTAGAATTCCTTATAAATCATTCGTTCTGCAACATAGATAAGACGCAATTTCATACTGAACCCATATAAGTGTGCGATAAGAGCATATAGAAGAAGAAGAAGATGTGAAAGTTCAATGACGGGGCAGTAGCGAAGTATCTTTGGGTTTCTAAGCGAGTGTTATCGTTAGACAGCAGTGTACTGCGTGCTCAGTGCAAAGGTCGTATCTGTGCAATCGAGATGCAATATAACGCAACAAGTCTTAATCAACGCAATCTGTCTTTCAGCACGCACATGTTAGATGCTACGATTTTTATTACTCTTAACATTTTGTGCTCCTTACACAACGTTTTTGAGATGACGTTTACTGCTGAAATGATTTTATCCATTTGTATTCTGAGTGTTCCGGGTTTTATGCTTCATATCAATTATTTATACGGATTGTAATAAAATATTATTACAAATTATAATAGCATTGCTAAAATCTAATATTATAATTGAAAATAAAATGTTTAATACCGCGAATTAATCTGTTTAGGATTGGCGTTTTCACTAAACACATTACCTATTAATACAGATTATCACATCAGAACATTATTATCTCATCAGAAAAAAATACAGCGAACTTTTCCACATAGAAAGAGAATTTCCACTTTATTAAAAAATAAACTAAAACCACAAAGGTAGGTACACAGAAAAGTGAAGTGAAAAAACGAAAGATTTTACCTCTACATTCCAAATTATACTATGCGAACGTGAAGCGAGTCATAACAGCATCAGACAAGCTCTCCGCTTATGTGTGTAATGTAGTCAGCCTATTATAATAAACGACCCTCCCTCTCGCTTGTTTTTCGATTTTATTGACGCCTCAATTGAATACTTTAAACGTATTTGCTTATCTTAGGAGTTCAGGGAAATGCTCGCTATTTACGAGTATACGCACAGCTTTGAATCCTAACATTTGCTAAATAAAATGTTACTTGTATTAAGATTGTACTATACCGTGCGTTTTACAATATTCTACGTAGATAAACAGTCTAATCCCTAGAAAAAATTCTAGGTTATACAAATATTTAGTAATGAGAGACCAAACCCGCAACATCCTACGTAGAAAAATAATGTCTTAAACGCAACGCCAATAGCTCGTCATAATTAAATAGGATTAAGATTATGGGCCTCGTTTAACACCCTCAAGTAAAGCGTCAAGTAGGCTAGTCATCAGATTAAGTCACCCGTAACATCACGTGTCAATTTCACGACGCTCCAGTAACACTAATCCTATGATTACACTAATCAGTAGTTTACTAACGACATTGTCTGCATATTAGCATATGTACTTGATGGTTAAAATCTCAACCTCCTTTTTTATTTAGAGTCTCCTCTAGAGTTTCTTGCCCGTTCTTCTCTAGTGAAAACCGCTTTCCGAACCGGGTGGTAGTTCCAAAAATGACTGAATCTAAACAATGTTGAGCATTTTAATGGATTTAATAAATTATTTTCATTTCATTTCATTTCATTTATTTTTAAGAAAAAAATACGTTGACACTTCAGACGCAGGTAGGGCGGTGGACATTTGACGTAAAATTGAACGAATTATTCATTCAATTTCTAATGTCATTCACTTAACCAGCACATTGTTACTCAATACTTTATTTTCACTTGTGAAATCGACGGCACTTTTACTTGGCAGTTAATGTTAATCAAAAAGTAACTAATCAACAGTTTACTTGAAGATGGTGAACGAGGCTCTAGGAGTGTATAGTGTTATTGACGATTGTAATCATTCATATCTTTAGAAGTAAAATACAGACTGATGACTAATCACAAAATCATAAATTCTATAAAGACAAAAAAGTACCTATTATGTTGGTAACCAAAAATAATTTGATGAAAGGTGATAAAAGATCTTTAGAATATTGGATCTTACGTTCTTAAGCTAAGCAGTGATTTTTTACCTAATTCGTGACGCCAAGTGTACATATTTTAAAATTTAAAATCTAAAAAATCCTCTTTCGATTCTAGAGCTGGCGGCAATTTATTCGCCGCAGAATGTTAAGATTATTTCGGTCCGTATTGATTCATTTTGAAACGCGATAGAGTTGACGTGTGGTGCACATGATCTGGATAATTTATATTGAATGCGAAGTCGGGGAATTATGGTTGAGCACTCGGCCGCACAATGCTAATATTTGGCATACGCTGGAATCAACCACGTGGTGAAGCGTCCCAGACGGTACAAAACTGTTTTAGACGCAATTCGACTCGTTTTAACACGATGCTGGAAAAGTCTAAAGGTAGGGTAATTATATTGGCAATTTACTTATCTTTTAATTTGTAAATGTTATATTTAAAAAAAATAACCAAATTTTTTAAAAATATCACACTATGTACCCTTGTTTGTACCGTGTATTTGACAAAACATACATTTGACAAACTATACATGCACAATTAATCAGATCATACAAACAGTATCTATACAAATATGTATCTGAGTCGAACCAGAAACCTCCAAAGAAAAAAGAAATAATTATTTTGTTTGTGATCATATTGAATCGCCGGTAATCATGTATCTGGACTTCAGGCTGGACGCAACGGAAACTAATGTATACGAATTTTCCATTAGTTTTTATGTCGAATTCTCAAATATAAACGAATCTGACTCTATTTTCCTCTAATGTTAAATAAAAATAAAGATAACGAAATTTAAAAAGGTATTGCCTTGGGCTCGAACCCGCAAACGTATTAGCTATCGATTCCTTCATCGTCTAAGTGTTCACTCGTTTTACAACCCATATAGATTATCGCAAAACTAATGAGGCGTTAAATCATAATATTATAATAGTAATATTATATGTATAATTTATGCATATTTAACGCTAACTGATCTGATTTAGTGCACTCGAGAGCAAGGCTTCCGCTCACCTTTAGCATGACATAAAATAATGATGCACGGCTGTGTAATAATTGACTGAAGAGTATTAAACATATCCATTTACATACGACAACTCATTGCGTTAACACGTAGGCACAAAAGATGCTATTATAACGTAAACGTAAGCAAACAATTTTAAAACAAATCGGCTATTATTCACACGCGATTAGGAAAATTTATATTTCCCACTTATTTTAGTAACAAAAATGTTATTACTACACTGGTATTTTCTGTATGATACTTGTAATAAAATCCTTTGCTTTAGTCAATAATGACCTTGTCTACTACCGTCTGCTTGTGTATTATCGCTTACGCTACTCCGAAAAAGTTTTCGTGAGACAATCTTAGTCGCATGACACAATTTGTTACTTTCAAAACGCAATGCAGAGAATTTTTAAGATCTGACTGAAAGATATTGACTTTAAAAATAATGTGTGCCCACGCGTGTTTGAAATTAGAACGAGTTAAGGTCCGAGTGAAAAAAAAAGTCAATTAGCCTTTTGAAATCTATTTCACGAACAAAACGCATTATCCAAATTGTCTGATATAACGTAATTAATTCCGATTGGAACTGAATGACTAATATATAAACAATGAATTTTCGTACAATGCAACAAAACATGAGCTAAATTAACAACAAACCGACAGTAATAGTTTTACCCTAGCTATGTTAAATCACATTAGAATGCGGCGTGGTGTGGGTGAACTGTTTATTTTGCTGCATTTCGGACTCTTATCGTGACATCGAGATGTCTTGGCCACCGTCCAAACACTTTCACTCAAATCAAGAAGCGATTGTACAAAATTGTAGTTATATTATTTGATGTGTATGTCCTAATACAAATCTTTATATTATTGTCTTCACTTATATTAAGAGCACTTTATAAAATTATTTTTGTCGTTTAAAATGTAATTTTCATAATAATTTGCGATAACGATGCTATAGTTTTTATTTGTATAGTCACAATTGCAAAAATAAAATGCAATGCAACGCACACGTTTAATCGTCATTAAAAGTGGTAGAGCGGTTAAAAGAGTTCTCTATCTACGGTAAAGATCCTGTCCTCTTCTCTTCAAGGACATGAAACACGCAAACAATATTTTATAAAAGTATATTTTTTGGGAAATACAAAACAATGAATTAATACAATAAAATAATTCAAAACAATGCAGGTTGTTTATATAACTTTATTATTTTGTGGTCATATAATAAACGGTAATATGAAGTACTGAAACACAGACGTGACAAAATTATAACATTTATATTTTACCGCATTCAACTACGGAACCCTCACGCTATTAAATCAGATATGCGCTCGCTATCAAATCAAAGCCAGCAGCGATGGATGAGTCTCATTACGTGAATGGATCACGATCAATAGATGCGGTGATTATTGGAATGAAAACTGCAAAAACATGAAACTACACGGCTTATAGCTGAATTGATATCCTAGTGACATACGAATTTAGCCGTTAAGACAATAGGATAAAGCTGTTAATTGTTCGAAGAAACTAGGACTGTATGGATGATAAACAGTGAATTTATCCCTAATTAAAATCGCAGCTTTGAAGATCGCATACATACATTGTCGCAATACAAATGTCTGTAAATAGTGCGGAGAAACATTTGCGGAAGCTGCCGAGTTAGACGTACAGCTATACATATAAACAAACGCACGCGTACACATATTTATATGGAATAGAGAGTGCGGTAGGTACACA
This sequence comes from Deilephila elpenor, assembly GCA_949752805.1. NCBI lineage: Eukaryota > Metazoa > Arthropoda > Insecta > Lepidoptera > Sphingidae > Deilephila > Deilephila elpenor. The sequence continues at coordinate 9,815,960 of OX457099.1, read as the reverse complement.
TAGAATAATTCTACAGACGATTATTTTGGTACTCATTTATAATAAATGTGAAAAAGAATTTGTTACCCCTTCACATCAAACAACTGTGTTAAATTGGGACATTCGATTCCCTTTAAGTGTTTGTTCGCAAGAATGTATCTTAAAATAAAATTTTAAAACATGCGTAAATCATTCTTGTGTATAAATTAATCTCCTGTGATGAATTTATAGCTTTATTTTAATAAACGGTTTGTCCTATATTTCTACTTATAATAGAATACGAGTTCAGTATTCTATGAATGAAACGTTTTAAAATTAACTTGCGTCGAATAACTTTAACGATTATTTTGACTTTGACGATGACGTCATACATTTGGGAAATCACATTATCGTCAAGGTTAGTTGATGCAACCAAGCCTTATATGACCACGGAAATATACACATGAATACCTATACCATAGATACCTATAAATTAAATAATATTTTCTGTAGTAATACATCTAATGTTTTACCAAGAACTATAATACCACAATAAACAACTTTTTGTATTAACTCGGCTCAAAAGCATAAAATACATAGATTATATTAGTCGGAGTCGCACAATTTTGGAAAATTAAACTCATAACTTTACACAATGTTCCCAATGCTATGAATATGCAGATAACAATGTTACTATTCGCTTAATCATCCGGTAAGCGCAATAAATTTGAAAAGCAACAGTTGAACTGTTTCGTACATTTTTAAATTTCATATACTTTGCTACAGTTCGCATGGATTTAGGTTATACATATATTATGAAAGCAGAGATATATCTTGTTGCGAAAACCTCAAAACGCGTCTAGGTGAAGTAAGGTAACAATTTTATTCGTAATTCCTTATATCCACAACACGAGTGCCTCGGTGGCGTAGTTGTATTACGGTACGGCTACAAAGCTGAGGTCTCGGGTTCGAGTCCCGGGTCGGGCAAAGTGGTATTGGATTTTTCAATTCAATATCAGCCCGGAGTCAGGAATTTGTGCCCGATGTGGCGATAGGCTCGCCCCCTATCACATTATAGGACGGAACATACAAGGCGAAATGTGGGTGTCCTGGTGGCGCCTCTGCCTACCCCTTCGGGGATAAAGGCGTGAGTTTATGTATGTATGTATGAGTCCATCTTACTTACTGTGAAGTAAGGACAATGTAATATTGCGTGTATTGATATATTACTAAGGATAGAAGACACATGCAACAATATTAAAGAATTCAGCTTATGCCGGCTACACACGTAACGATATATCGCAGTGATTTATCTGTGCAAAGCGTTTTGCGTAGATTTATCGATCGTGTGTATGAAAAATCATAGTAGATTATCGTTCATCGGTGGCAGTTGTATTTATATCATGCTCATTTAGGCAGTACTTCACGGAGCTCACATATACGAGTATGCATGCATACACAACATGTTTGTAGAAGATAGAGGTGGACACCGCGAATAACTGCAGGAGAAAGCTACAGAAGTGAATTTTGCTTATGGAAGACTAAATCTAAAGATCACCAATTTCGTGACAAAAAAGCTGCCTATAACAGGCTAGTCAGAAAATACAAACCCATCCAAATGCCAACAAGGATATAGTGAAATAAAACTAATTTTAACGGCTTTTATCGCGATTCAGTTTTTTTTTTTTTTAAATCATTAGGGATACAGTGGTTAACAAGTTTAATAATCTTAGAACTACCTATAATATCGCAAGCGCGTCATCATTTTCCATCCTGCGTTCTAGTTTTTGCGTAAGCTTCTGCGAAGAACTGATGATTGACGCTGATAACGGAGGCGTGTGGAGACACTAATAACGTTCGATTTATCTGTAGTCTGAAATCGCTACGATATATCGTTACGTGTGTAGCCAGCTTTAAGCTATCCAGGTTACACGAACAGCTATTTTAACCATTCCCTTTAAGTTTATTTAACAAACTAAATAATACGTATATAATCTTATCACTACCTACTCCAAAATAAACCCTGATAAATGATAAATTTGTTGAAATACAAAATTAATGGATAACCGTTAATCGGTTTTTAATCCCTAATCCAGTAACTCATATACCTACTCAGATTTAATTTCGTAAACAAACTGCAAACCATGTGATTAAGTAACGTAGGTACCACTTTACTTAATCACATGCTTTGCAGTTTGTTTATGAAATACAAATAAAAACGAATTCTTGTTAATATAATAATACATACATACATACATAAACTCACGCCTTTGTCCCCGAAGGGGTAGGCAGAGGCGCCACCAGGACACCCACATTTCGCCTTGTATGTTTCGTCCCATGATGTGATAGGGGGCGAGCCTATCGCCATATCGGGCACAAATTCCTAACTCCGGGCTGATAATGAATAGAAAAATCCAATATCACTTTGCCCGACCCGGGACTCGAACCCGAGACCTCAGCTTTGTAACCGTACCGTAATACAACTACGCCACCGAGGCATTAATATAATAAATCTATAACATATCGTCACTCGTGATTCTTCGAACACCTAGACTTACGGCTCATTGAACAAATAAGATCCCAGTCGTCATCACCACTACGCAAATGCAAAAAGAAAGATTTATGAGCTTTTTGTCATCATCGTACTCAGTTTAATGCTCTATAATTTTTCCATTTTGTTATATGAAAATCACATGATCAGTCAGTCATACGCCATCGTTGCCGACGCACGTGAACGTTTGCGATTCATAAACAAAATACTGACGAAACAGATGTCCATCAGAGATCGCAATTCACAACAGAAAAAGCCGAGTGTAGCGTAGACGGCAATAATCTTCATTAGAATACCCAATAAATGCGTACGCGATCTTTTATTTTTGGCATGTTTTACTGCGTGGCACTAAAAATGATTGCGAAAATAGAGCTTTACTGTTAGAGCGTGTCTCTTGACGCCGATGAATAATATTTGCCCAACACGAAAGTAAGTAAGTTGAGAAGTTAATGAAATACAGCCTATTCATTATTTGTACGACAAGAGGGGAACAAAACGAGACATGTATTAGACATATGTTTTTTGTACGCGGGTTCCCCCATTTTCTGTAACATAAAGATTCCAGACGCGGTCATACCGAAGTTGCCGGGATGTATATCTGCATACTAAGTAAAGTCTAGTCTAGACTAAAAAGTGGGGATCGTGTTCTGTAGTACATTACAAAACAATATTAACCATAAAAAAAGATTTATTCGTAACACACGAAGAGATTTACAAAGTTTATGCCACAAGGGGACTACAAATGTAAACCGCATTAAATAAGCATCGAATAACAATAATATTAGTGGTCGCTTTATTGGTGTTGTGGCCGTGTGTATGAACTGTCTATCGTGGCGAATTCGTTTCAATTCAGGCCTATGTGGGTAAAGAACATTAGGCTTCAACAAGAATTTTCATAGTTGGAAACGGCCTGCTGCCAACAACTTCTTGCAAACTTTTTTAGTCATTCCACCCTATGGGGAAAAAACCCATGAAATAAATAAATTATAAAACATTAATAGGGTATTTTACTATGATCGACTTTTTGTATTATTTTGCATACAAACACAAATACCATTAAAATAAAACATTTCTGCCAAAACAGTATCAAAGTAGCTTGTAACATGAGGCACATATTAGTATTTTAAATATAAGATTGGTAGCGTAGTGGGGATATCTCACCGTCTCTTTCACACCCGCACACTGCAATGCATAACAGGCCTAGTGACGTCACTAGTTTAGTTTTGCATCCCTTTTCTTTTACTCCCACTACAAGATTTTAAACGTTTCTAAATTGTTTAATTGTGAATGGATTTACAAAATTCTTTATTTGCTAGATTTTGTATATGGATATCTTTTGATAAATACAATAAAAAAAATGTAGTAAAATACCCAATTGATTGAATTCGCAAAATATAATTTTCAAAAATTATACTGACAGTCCATGGTAGGTTTACTGTCAGTAGGTCTCTCATATGGGAGAGGCCGCCTGGGTAGGTACCACAGCAATCTCTATTTCTCGCACCAAACAGCAGTGTAAATGCACTGTTGTGTTCCGGTTTGAAGGACAATGTAGCCAGAGTAACTACTGGACATATTGAGACTTACCTACTTCTTTTTCAAGATACATTGTATATGACATTTAGCATGTTATCAGGTAAGTATATATTTATTTTATGTTTTTAGCTACTAAAAATATAATTTCAAATATGGTAGAAAAATAAAGAAATCCCAAATATTCGAATTGACTAAATATCAATTGCAAAATAATATATGATAGAATAATAAAAATAAACAAAACAGATCTTCCTATTACTCATTATCAAAATAATAATACAAAAACGATAGAAAAAAATAAAAAGAACAAAACGAATTACAAAAAACATATCACATAATTTATCAACTAAACGTAAACATATTAATCAAGCGCGCGCAATTACTCCAATGAATATTTAAAGAATCAAGATGTCGAATCAGAGATAAGTGTTTAATGAATCAAGTAAATAGCTTGAGGCGTCTAATAATCATATTAATTATGTGTTTGAATATCATATTTACATTAACCGTCAACGTCATCTCTAGATAAGTGAACTTTGCACTAATTCAAGTGATATACCAACATTAATCAGCTTAGCGGTACATCATACAAGGATGATGCTAGCAATTGATATCTCTATACACAATTAATCCTAATTGCTGCTTCTAATTGTACATTACAAACGGTCCTGACATAATAATGTTACTAGACAAACTTGTATTGATACTATTGACAACTTTTCAACAAAAAATGCCTGACTTTGCTACAAATTACTCTATATCTAATATTTTATAAAAAAAAAAGATTTATACATGTTGTTGCAACAAGCAACGTTTATGAAAAAACAAACATTATTACGTTTATAATTTAGTACAAATCCCTCTTCAATTATCGAAACAGAATGAAGTAAGACATTCTGCGAATTTTCAGTGTTACTATGAATTAAAAATTGCATTCTTTCCATTGACTTATATTCTAACATTCTTTCGATTTCCTCACCCAAATAAAAGAGGTACCTACGGCCTGTGGATGACGGTGGACGGTGTAAATATTTAACTACCAATTTGTTCATCCTACCAGTTTGCAGTATGTATTTTTCTTAGACAGCAATGCAAAAAATGATACTTAGTGCAGATATCGTACACGAAGAGAACTAAACAGGGAACGCACTACGCAGTCATAAAAAATGTTTACTATAGACTTTTATCATGTTATCTGCAAAAACATTCGTTTATGAACTAATTATGAGCCACCGCACTATCTATCTTACATACCTACTGGCGCAACGTGCGTAAACACACATTATCAAAACGATTAGAATCAAAATCTTAACATACACCTAGTGCTACTATCAAGATATTATCTTTAAAAATAAATATGTACAACCAAATGCGTTTCCATTGCATCACAGTAGTCTGTTTAGAAGCAAGTAATTTACGTATTTTAATCATATTTAAGTTACTGATAAAACTTATCAAAGTTCATAGACCTGGACCAAACCTAATAATTCTCTATGTCTAGACAACATCCCACTAGGAAGATATCAGTCACTAGAAGAACAATTAATATCACACCATGTCTAAAACTTAAAAAATAGTCTTGAGCTTAACCCTCGCTTCACGCCGACGTCAATTAGCATGTCGTTTGAAGACGCTCTGTTTTGTGGTTTCACGTGTTTCATTAGGGCTTAACCGCCTAAATATGGAATTTCTGAATCATTCCGTGTGACACGCATTTAAAGTCCGTTTTTGTGTGTCGAAATGTGAAATGTGGCATTTCGTAAATGGTAAGCGCGAGCCGGTAGCATGAAGTCGTGTGCGCGACAGATGAGTAATGACAACAACGCAGTGGCGTGTGTCGTCTCCAAACGTTCCCAGATGTGCGTCTGGATGCACGGATTGCACGAGTTATGCAAGCCACAGAGAAATATTCGTAGTTGGTAATACAAACAAGAATTCCGCCCCAGATTGTGTGCCTACTCGGGGAAATTAGAAACGTCGAAATATCTACGCTAGTACATAACGCGCAAATGAACAAACGAGAATAAATGTCTGTACTCTCTGGAATATGGTGCAGTTTGTATTTCATGCATTATGGAAACAACTACTAATAACGCATATTAAAACATGTTCAAGAAAGTTAAATATGTACCTATCTACTCTGTGTTGTGTAACATAGGTACACAAATTAACCAAGTTTTGTAACACCGCTTCTTTTAATTTATCATACCCGTAGATAACGCTTTCGTTTCGGTCGCGTTTGTCATCTAGTAGAAAAGCTAATAACCTAATGACGAAAGAACTATGACGGACATTTGAATAACATCTGTTTATTAAGGTCAATAAACAAACTGACCAGAAAAATAAATAAATGGACGCATATTCATATTTAATGAATTGTGCAGCTATTAAACATAACACGGATGTAAACATAAAATCATCGCTGAAAAAATAAAACTCTCCCGAATTAACAAATTGTTTGCAATAAAATGTTTGGCCACCATCGAGGAGTTAAATAGAATTGTGTATTTCTTTCTCTACATCCGTCGAGTTTTTATTGTCCAACGTTAAATATGATACTAAAAATGTCACCCGGAATGGTGCGAATGATTGCGCTTGCGCTCATCGCTCACATATTTGTTTGGACTATTTTAAATTTAAATAGTTCATTTGGAATACCGGGAATTGTAAACCAAAGGCGCCACGGTGCACGAGACAATCCAAATAAAACTGTACCTATCGTGTCAAGCTTTCAAAGTTAGAAGCTTCCGAATGATTTATTATTTTTTTCTGTCCTAATTTATGTGTGCTAAAGAAATGTTCGCATGCGCACTCCCATGTCTATTTGTGGCCAGGCCGAAATAACTGGCAAAACGAAACGTGTATCCGGTCCCTAGCCGGCTCCCAAACTGTTGTTTGCACGTATACGACCGCTGTGCGCTTTGTAAAAGGGATTATACTACGATTTGCGGTAGTGCGGTTGGCTCTTCACTCTGTAAACTCTTTCCTCTTTGACCACTCGCTAAATCTTTTCCCTGTCAGATCACTCCGTGTTGGAATATATTGGAATAATGTCCTCCCGCTAATACTGCACGGACGCGCTTTGAAGCTTAGTTGGCCACCTGCGGCTTTCAATAATACGATTTAATTTTGTACTAAATATATAAATATACATATGTACATTGTAAGTTCTCTTAATGCTTCTAGACGTGTTATAAATTAAAGTAACATTTAATACATATGACCAACAATTAGCTATCTATTTTAGCATTAGAAGTAAAATCATTATTACACAAATTTCAAAAGGTATTATTGCAAAACATATCAAGTTGGGAAAGTAATAGCTAATTAGGATTTATTTACTCGGCTAGATAATCTTATCTATCGTCTTAACATTCCCAATACGAATAAAAGATGATTACTTGGTTTTTACCATACTTTTTAATGGAAACGGTCCACTTAATTCCAATTTCACTTAATAAAATGGCCAATACAATTATGCCTTCCGTGCCAAAGATCAGAAATTTCATGATTGCTTGGAAAAACTTATTTATCAGTCAATTTTCCACACCGAGCCGATTTCCCGATAAACACAGTGTAGCCTGGTGGTAACTAACTACTTATTAGAGGGGAAGATTGCTTGGCAACATCGAGTTTCCACCTGATTGGCGGCAAGTTCGCGAGCAAGCTGCGTCATTACGCGAACCTCACTCAATGTGGAAATTAAATAAGGACAATCCGTTCGTTCTGCATCACAGACTCCGGTTGTTGCATTATTCAACGTATGCAAAATCTCCGGATTAATAATAGATGAAGGCGAAGGTGAATTCCTCGCAATCGACAGAGGAATTGAGTTGCAACCCTTTCAGGATGTGAAAGGGTTTGGCTGGCTTTTGTCCGCGCAGGAAATTCAATGATAATTTCTCACTTCTGGCTCATTTAGGCACTATAGGCAGACTGGAATAATGATACCGAATAAAAATACTAAACTGGTACACGTAAAAATAGTGTATAAAATTACAATCCACTTGAGAAGAAAACAAAATTGCTTTCAGAGCGAACGTACGAGAAGATATTGATCTGATTTATTGCATTTTGGAAATACCATGGGGACGCGCGCGTAGACGGCTTTACTAGGTATTACTTCTAAATCGGACACTGTCCATTCCGTATTCTTTTATAGAATTCTTTTTCGAACTTTAAAATTCACTGCAATTCAACTAGGTGCATGTACTCTGATATATTTAAAATATTTTATTCGAAAATGTACGTACCTCCTCCAATTTGCAAACATTTTCATTGAATAAGATATTTTTATACATTCGTCTATTTCTAACGTTATCTAGGTAGATACTATATTTAAAAAGCTTGACTTGCTCATCTATTTATACAGGAAATCAATCGCCTTGCGCAGTTTGCCGTTTCCATACATCGGAAAAACTACTTGAATATTACAATTAATATTATTAAAACATGTTGAATTCACTGTAAATACAGTTTCCAAATCTATTTACGCACTCACTAACGATTTAGAAGCGACACCTCAGTTTTTCATATTAGTAAACGTTGCAAGAATGTAGCAATTAATATAATGCATATTTTTAATTACCTACGCTCACTTTATTTTATGCCAGTAGTCAAAAAAGTAGTTATACCTACCCACGCGCATCAATAATCAAATTGATGGCTTTTCACTACAAACTCTTAAATCAATTTGTTAATCCTTACCTCCTATTACTATACAATAAATATTCTAAGCCAACGACACTCGACGTGAGCTGTACGAATTTCTAAACGATGTCATAAATGATGCATGTTTAGAATGACCATGACTTCGGAAGTCATAACATAAAGCGACCATAAATCTTAGTATAATGAAAAGACGAGACGTTTCTCAAGTACTACTGAATTTACCTAAGTATTGTATTATAAACATACTTGACTTTGTGTTAGCGAGAAAGATAAGACGATGGTGCTATTCGTCTGATGACAGGCCTCGCACCTGCGTAGAAAAAGGAGCGACACTCCCAAAATATATACTAATAGGATTACGCAAAGCCATTTATTTCTATAACAAAACCCTGAAGCGATTTCAGAAGGAAAACAGTGTAATCTTGTTAAAACGTTTAATTTTTCCAATTGAAATATTAAATATGTACTACCATTTCGGCCCGGCTTCGCCCGGGTGCAGATAGTTTTTGAGTTCAGTCCACATCAACAACATATTACCTATTTCGCGTACTGTTTTATATTTAAACTAAATGTGACCGCCGTCGACTATAATGCTTCTCCCATAATCCCGTCCCGTCCCGTTATATTCCGTTCTATCCCGTCTCATTCTGTCCCATGACGAAAAGCATGCAAATCTATCCTCTCCTGTCCCGTACCATCAATTCGAGTTGCCAACATTTTTTGGGTGAAAAAGAAACAAACATTCATACATCCATACATACAAACTTTCATTATATATAGGTTCTATGGTTCTCTGAATACGTTCTAGGATAGTAATTCAGTACCTACCTTTATTTTTCCATTATCTCATATTATTAATTGTATTGATTTCGACTATTGCGTTTGTATCGAGACGGCGTCATATTGATATGATCTATCGTATATCTTCAGAACATCATGATATCCTTTAGATAATAAAAGAATTTTCACAGTACTGAACACTTACCACTAATCTACTAGTACCTTTGCAGACTCTAGAGCAACTTAAGTTTACGAATAAGATTAATGAGCAAACTTTCTAAATCAACTCTACGGTAAGTTTTCGGTATGCGAACACGTGTTGAAGCCATCGATCCGGTAGTTTTACAACTTTCCAGTTTCGTGTGATCAAATAATCATTAAATGGTCCAGTATCCACAAACTTCTTTCAACTTTAACTCTCTGTAACTGAATAAAGTGCAACGCGATATTGACCCACAAACTAATTAACTAAAGAAATAAACATTTTCTAAAGTCTCGTGATGTGGTTTTATACGTACGGTTTATACATACATATTATAACTTATAACTATTCGTTTCTCCTTCTAGATGTATGATATTCCTTCCACCCATTTTCATAGAGTATTTAGAGTATAGTAATTTTGAGCAATGTCGTTAATGTAGTTATTATTATTTATTACCCACTTCCTACACATGTCTATGTATAAAAAATACATATGTTACAGGGAAGACTTAAGTGGGAATATATGTCTTCTCTATCAAGTCTTTCTCTTACATAAGCTTTACAAAATTATTATCTTGTAAAGCTCACATAAGCGGAACTCTAACAAAACATAAAACAATATTTTTTCATTTATTGTTAATATTTTTTCATTAATTTATGTATCGTCATTGTTCTTACATTATTCATAGACCAGTAAAACAAACAGAACATCAGTGCGCGTAAGTGATTTTTTATTGCTTGTTGTAATAAAAATACCGTCGTAATAAATTATCCCACAATAGTGCGGAGTAAAAAATCAAGAAAATGATATTTTTACTTCATAGCTATTTTAAATGACCAATTTGCAATTTCTTTATATGTAAATACGTTTGCGGTATGGGTACATCATGTAAGCAGTCATTCACATTATGTACAATACAACTTATTTTCATTATCGTGAGCGATCCTCTTATACCCATACCGCTCACGTATACAAAGAAAGTGCAAATTCTTCATAGGTTTTCATGTTGTTTATTACACATAATCTCACGCTTATATCCTCAAAGAGGCAGGTAGATAGGTTGAATAGTGCCAACTCCAGTTCACCGCGTTTATTTCCATCCTAAGATGTCATAGGGGGCGAGCTCAAATTCACAGAGAGAGAGAGGTAAAATTCACAGAAATGGAAGACCTGGGATTTGAACCCAGGGTTTAATCGACCGACAGTTCATAAACGCAATCGCAACGCATACAGACTTCCTGATGGTCTACGAAACGACCCTTGAAGCCAACGAGTCTATCAATTTATAAAAATAAAAAACTACAATGAAATCAAAAGCAAAGGTTAAAGACGCAGTCGTAAATATAAATGGCTTTCCCGGAAAAGCCAAACTTCCTAATGTTAAATCTAATCCATCTTTAGTTCCAGAAAAGCTGCTTTGTATTCGTGTTGAAATCGAAAAGATCAAAGACGATAATTTTTTTTAAAATAATAGTCAATTAATGTAACTAGTTTAACTTGGCAACTTGGCAATCGACTTGGCAATCGACAACTAATCGAGAAGTGTTTTATTATTCCTAATTTGAAATTTTTGTTCACCGCCATTGTATATACATTTCCCGCCAATTTTTAAATATACAGATAAAATTGTATAACTTTAATAATACAATTACATTGGAAATAGTGTATCACAAAGTAATAACATCTTAACATTTCCACTCATATTGAACGTACGAAACCACAGATCATTGACCGTTAAAAATTTCCAACAGAAGATGTTATGACGCACGTGACCAAATCTATCATTTTAAAATCCTGAATATAATTTAAATAAAACGTTTCCTGACCTACGAAATTATTGCATTGATGGTTGATTCTCGGTATACTATAAAAATCGGTTAGTTTAACTACACAAGGAAATGTATTCCTTATCAAGTGCCTTATCTGTGATCTGTAACTTAAAATTTTATATGAACTAAACAGTTCACCCATGAGAAAATCTTGGATAATATTGTGCAATAATATTATGAAGGAAATAAGGAAGAAATGAACGGTGATGTAAATTCTTAGGTGTTTTGGAAAAACAATGCTTTTGTCAGAACTTCTGAAGGTGGTAGGAAGGTATAATGGTGTATAATGCGCAAATTTATCAGGAATTTCATGAGGTCAATGACCCATCTAAGCTACTGGCATTAAAGATGTTTTTGTTTTACAGAGTACCCTTAAATGTCCCAGATATAATTTAAGAAAATAATATGAGGGTAACTGAAAAAATGGAATGTCGTAAAAATATGTTACCAAAAATTATAAAATCCATCAGATTCAATATAGAGCAATGATCGGAACTGAATGCATGACGATAAAATACATTTTTTATGAATAGACTTATCAATTATAGTACCTATTCCCGTGGCATCCAAGGTATTGTCAACTTTGTTCGTGTTTAAACTAATGATTTTTTTGCGTTTCTAGTGACTTTTCCACTGCAGTACAATGTCATATTTTATGTTATAAGGAATTCAAATTCGAACATAGCATTCGGTATTTTAAAACTTACGAAATACCTTCCTTATAATGCGTATACATTATTTATTTCTTTAAGTATCTACTCTCTTTAATAATTGAATCAGACTGTCATGTACTTAAAATGAAAAATATGGATTGGATTAGAAAATAATGTAGCTGCAACTGCATACAATTCAGCTGACCAGGACCGCAATAAACAAAGCTGCAAGTTATTAATATCAAACTTAAGTATATCACAAAGCTCACGGAAGCCGGAATTCGCCAAGAATCAGTCATACACATCGGCAAAGCATGCAAATGCGCATACACATTTCGTAGAAATGAAACTGACACTAAAGAAGAGCTAAATGGGTGCGCACGAGCACGACTGACAAAACAAAAGTCTGATAACCTTAACGAGACCGCCGGCGGTACCGTTTAGTTAGCTTTGTCGGTCAAGACATAAAACCCCGAAAGTTCAAATACTCCACAGACAGTTGAACTGTGACAATTTCCGTATCGAATCTTCCATGCAGTGTGATTTTAACGGTTTCGGGAAATGAGCTACTAATTGATTTACAACAGATCGAGCTGCTTCGAAAAGAATATTTAATGTTTTGCTTTCTTAATGAAGCAAATAACGTGCATGAATTCTCTTAAGTCCATAGCTATCTTATGTTACTAATGTAATGAGAAAAGTAAACAAACGGTTGGTTCGTATAAATGCGTACGTTCTGTTAAAGTTACGACAAAAATGTATAAAATATTTCAGCATTTGACTTTAAAAACAGTTACAAAATATTTTTAAGCATTCTGTTACCAAATTCCTCCGCGTTTTACGTGGAAACGTAAATGGTACGTTAGTTGCACGCAGTAAACCTGATAATGGAACAACCTTTTGTGTAGACACCGAGTGCTTGCTGTAAAACGCTGAGCTCGCAACATTAAAGTAATGTATTACTTTTGTAGTTAATATAAACTAGAATAACTTATCCTTGTCCCGTTTCATAAACAATTGATATTATGTGACACTGGTGATGTACGCCACTCATTAAAGTTCATTTATACTTTTAAACCAAATGCATTCCTAAACACAAAAGTAGTTTCACTTCCGTTCTCAACATTCAAGAAATCATTTTCCTCTTTGTGTGAGAAAAAATTGCCTATTATAAAGAAACGATGTCATTTAACCGACATTGTTAGTAATGTTAGTAGGTACATAGATTTGTGGGAAACGCAATTTTTACATGTGAATTTGAAATTGCAAAAAGTAAATCTGATACAGCGCCAATACTATTTGTTCAATACTATGTACCTGTCAGTCTTATCGCGGAGCGTGATTGATTTTCATATTTAAAACGTTCAGTCAATTCGATTATTCAAGACTTAGATATATGTAACGCTGAGATTAACCCAACAGTGCTTCGAACACTATCAAAATACTGTGATAACGGGTTGGCGTCTTGATACAAATTTCAAAAATTATCTTATCAGCGTGGTAGAGCCGCAGTACAAATACTTTAAGGAAATAGTAGAATACATTTTACTTAAGAATTTATTCTCTAGGTCGTTGACCACAAATGTTTTTTCATATGCAAAAAAATATTGGCTCGGCACCGTAATGTATTACAACATTGGACTTGTCAAAGCCAAGTACGTGAGAATTGGCAGTCGGAACAATCACGTGAATTCACGTGATTTTAAAAAAAGTATTATTCTATTATATTTGTTTGAAATGTGTTAATAAGCGGCAATACCACAATAGAGCTGCGAGAGAAACATGACAACATGAAAGTTGTTGAGTACAGAGCAAGATCGCTGAAGCGATTGCGTTACTGACATTTCCCTATAAAGGAGTGAGCAATCGATAGATACGATAATATCTCGATGCAATCTCAGATGCAGCGCCCTAGATATCTATCATCTCTGTCCAGAGAAGAACAAAGTTGGCATAGATATAGTGAGGATCAAAGTGCAGCGTGGGCGCACGACCCAATACCGCGGGCGACAGAGAACTCGCTCACTCGCAACGGACCTTTTGTGTGTTGCACTCGACCGAACAATTAATTTGTCTATGCGAGTAATAAAGCTAATGGGCTTTATTACACTTCCTAGTCTAAAACGAAATTATGCACATTTTTGAACGCTTCCATGAATAGTTTGACATTCGAACGTTCAGCACGACGTACTATGGTTAGTTGAATGAGCGAAGTTTATTGAATCTGCAAATATCTACTCTAATCTGACTTTTGAAAGGATTGGAATAAAACAATATTTACGAATTTGTTGTGTATTTCAATAAGTTTACAAGTATCAAGTACACGTCAACTGTATCTTATAGCCAATTGTAGTCCAGTCCCGCTTTAGTACGAGTGAGGAAAATTAAAGTTGACTGAACGGAAACGCGCCGGTACCCTGCACTACGTACTCGAGATTGAGGTTATGTTGTGATAACTGTTTGGGCCAAAAGCCGGCAAGATTGTAACCTGAAATTTACTACCGAATTCGAATGGCGATAAGAACCAAAATAGCTCGTAAGCGTGTTGTTCGGTGAGGTCGGTAACGTGCCGGCGGATGTTGCGCGCGCACCCGGTATGGCCGCCACCGCACACCTGACTGCCGACATACCTCCGGAATATAAGTGAATTACGACATGTTACACACGTTCACGACATCTCGGAAGCCTCACGAGTCACAAGAAAACCAACACGCACACCACCGGCGCCCGCCGGCAACGGTAACCTCGAGACATGTTCGACTCTAGTAATCAGCTGATTACCAAACTTTTACCGGTGTTTATGTACGAAACCCCGCATTTTGTGACTGGAAACGGACCGCGTTTCGCAACTTAAAGCCGGAGGAGGCGGTCTTCTGAGCGATAGACGACCGCTTGGCCATCGCCGGCGGGCGCAATGATGCACATCAGTCGGCGGCGCAGGAAGAGCGCAGCCGGCGACCGACGAGCGTACCTGGACTAGTCTGCCAGCTGAGACCTCCGACGAACATCTTCCTGCAAGATAAACATAGCAATCAGAGGCGAAATACGGAGCGACGGAGCAGTTCTTCCGGCTTCAACACCTACCCCGGGTCGTTGGGCACTTCTCCGGGGCTTCGGGCCGCATCCTGGTTCTGGGTCTCCATGGGGCTCGGTCGCCGGCACGCGGGGCGGGCCGGGCGGCGGGCGCACTACGACTACGAACGAGCGACGACGCGGCGGGGACGGCTCCCGGAGTCGCTCGGCTGCACTACCGACTACCGGCACGAGACTGGCGCGCCGCGGCGCACCCCTCCACGCAGCGGCCGCGCCGCCCGCCTCCCCGCCGCGCCCGCGCGACACCCGCACCGCTCGCGCCGCCGCATCGATTCATTCACTTCGTACACAATTATTCATACGGCGGGCACGACGGACGTGGGCTCCGCGCGCTGCCACCACCACGTGAGCGCGCGGCACGTGCTCGCGCCCCCGCGCCCCGCGCGCCGCTCCGCGCCCGCCCGCCAGCACGCCCACCGCGCGCACGCCGCTCCCGACCACCCCCTCGCCGAGCACTACACCGCGCTCACCGACACTACCCGCACTACCAACCCACATTCACTAAACTTTGGGAGTCCATTCGACTTACGAATTGTTTACGTTGCCTTTATAGATGACACCAAAAATTGCCTATCCTCCACCCCGCGAAATTATTGCATTAATGTCTAACTCTTTCAACATTTCAAACTTATCGAACTCTTTAACAAAGATATATTATATATTTCATCATTAAGGAAACCAGTAACGACAAAAACAAATGGTGAAACAAAGTTTCATCATACAGTTTCAAAAATAGAATACCAATTATTACGATGAAAGCTTCGCCGAAAGTTGTAAAACAGAAATTCGAGCACGTGACACTGATACCGGTAAACACGTGCGTAGCGGCGTGCTACGAAACATCGCTACGCGAACGATTGCTACGGACGGATATTGCTCGGAGGGCCTAATAAATTACTTAAATCGTTTTGCGTTATAAAAAAATAAATGTTATATTACAATAGTAAAATTAAATGTTTTTTTTTTTATTATCGTAAACAAAAACCCTTTTATCATAAATATTTTTAATTTTACATAATTGCGTAAAATGTATAAAATTAAATTGACCTTAGAGCCTCGCGCAAATTGAACCCGGATCAACCTTTTTAAATTAAATAAAAATATACATCTACCCCATTAGTTTACCCAGGGTACTAAATGCTCTTTCGGGCGACCATTAAATTTCACCTTCATATTTACTTTATTTTCTAGGAGCCGGTGAATTGTTATAACGTTTTTACTGGCACAACAAAATGTCTACATTGCACGTGATAAGTGCAGTTCATTCTAAATAAAGCATCCAGCGCCGAGAAAAGCTATATCAGGAAACAATTATACCGCCCTGCGCGAAGTCGGATACACAGAGGCTGAGCCCGAAACGCGACACAATTACGTGGCCCACTAAGAGTTTTCCACCATCATATTATACAATGGTCGCTATTCTTGCGGATACGAATGTTTTAAATTTAAGTACTGTTTCTGTTAAAATCGCGTTGTAATTAACAAAATGTCCCCATTTATTGTATCAGATTTAAAACCATGCCTTTGGTCGCGTTATAAAATTAATCATTGATACATAATAAATCAAAAACCATTTTGTTGTGTCTTGAAACACATCGTTTATTACTTTCTAGTACAACATGCACGCAATAGCCGGTTAAGGGCGGTGCTACACTTACAACCATCAAATTACAACCAAATTCGAAATGAGTGACATACACACGTTTTATTTCAACCACTTTCCAAACAAAACAACTCATGTTTAGTTTAAATATTGAAAAAAGATAACATTGAAAAAATGTGTAACAAAAAAATGTTTATTATATTTTCCTTGATTTAGGAAGTCATTATTAATTCAATATTCTTTGACCATCCTTATTTCAGTATTGAAGTTCCATTAACAAGAAAATTTAACAATTTAAAAAATGCTGCGTCAAAAAATATAACATGGCCCTCAAATTAATTTATAACCATTGTAAAGAATAACCAAATAAAAAAGTAATAATACTGATTACTTAAATGTGACAGCCTCTGTTCACAGAAAAAATAATGAACATTAAAAGAGGTTTTGTGTCAATGTCCCCATTCTCACCCTACATTTATTCTTATCAAATCTGTAAAATAGACATCCAAACATAGATCAAACATTGGTCAAATCTACAAATGTTTGCTCGTTTCATGTATGTATCCACTAGGCCAACTTATGATAAAATTAAGATACAAATATCTTCGTAACTGAATATACGTATTTCGTAACAAAAATATTTCACCGTACTATATTGTTATAACACACAGTAAATTTTGCTTTTTATACTCGCCGCTACTAATTTTAAATGCACACATTTCAATGTTGATAAAAATCATATATTTCAGGTCAAATAATTGACACTTAAAAGTAACAAAAATATTGCTTTGTCACCAAATTTAAAATTATGCCTAAAATAATGATTTGCTAACTTTGCAACAGACAACTTACTTGCATTCATGCCTTTCAAGCCAAATGAATGCTTATAAAAACACAATGAACAAATAAGAATATAATTCAAATATTAGAAATCTCGTAATAGACCTTGGAATCAAAAATACTCTTTAAAGCGAATTTAAATATATTGCCAAGAAATTACAAAAAGAATAAAATCGCGAACAATATTTTTTCTAGGTCAGCAATAGTAAATCATGAAATACTACACTTTCACACAATATTACTTGATTTTTATCAACATTAATTATTGTACTTAACTACAAATACACCGAACAATTTTTACCTAATAAGTAATATTTAGAAATGTGAAACACAGCCATAACGATTAAGAAAACTTAACAATAGCTAAAACATGGAAAACACGTAATTAGTCTTCAACAACTAAAAGAGCATAAGAGAAAGATTTACAGTTAATACAACCAAACGACAAAAATAACAATATTAATTGCATACACACTTTGTCTCATGCCAGAATTCCTGATAGAATTTGACTTCCTACAGTTCGCTAAACTTATTTTTATCTCAAGATGTGGCAGAGAGCGACTCTATCGCCAAGTTCGGCACAAGTTCCAATACCAAGAAATTCATTGAACATGTTTTAAGATATTTTTTTTTATCATATTTATTTTTAATCCCATGACCTGCAGTGGGACGTATATGAGCTGATACAATGTTAAAGAAAAAAATATTAAAATACAATTGTATTACTTTATGTTATAAGTTTTTGGAGGACCAAATTCCCAAACGTCACAAAATAAATAACAGTATTATTTATTTACTGCAAGAAAAAAAACAGTACTGTCACAATTCATACATCTGAAGTAGTATACAATACAGTGTTCACTGATTCTTACCAGTGGCGAAGGGTGACATTTTTTAAAAGGGAAGCCGAAGCTCAAAACACAAAATATGTTTATTTTCTTTATCCTGTTACTAGCTTCTGCCCGCAAACTTCGTCTGCGTGGTTAATTTTATTTGAAATCTCCCATCCCGTCCCGTCCCATCCCGTTATATCCCGCCCGCCCCGTCTCATTCTCACTAATGAAATGTAATCCAGTCCCATCCCATCTTTTTGAGTATGAAAAAGTAGCAAATATATCGGAATTCCTTCTTCATCCGACGGGAACACTATTTTTTTCGGAATAAAAAGTAGTCTATGTTACTTCTAATACCTCCAAGAATATGTGTACAAAGTTTCATGATGATCGGTTGAGTAGTTTTTGCGTGCAAGCGTAACAAACAAACTAACATTCACATTTATAATATTAGAAGGGCTAAGGGATTACGAAATGACTACAATGCGACTAGTACTAAGTAATCTGTGAATGCGACTGATAGTAAGCGTAGTGCAGTCCGAATAGAGATTAAAAATTTACTGTGTGATGTTTCACAGAATGAACGCAAAACGCGACACACTTATGCACGTGTGTCCTTATATTCGGACCTTTGCGAATATCCTCCCACCAGCAAATTATTGCTTCGACAATCTTACTCACCAAACTAAAATAATGGGTTTCATTTGGTAAGTGATATTGTGGCATCTGCCTATTGCGGCCGTCAATTAAATTTTAATATTTTCGTTACCTATGTACTTATACAATATTTACAATGTCCATGAAATAAAAAGTAAACCATGCTTACATAATGAGAAAAATAAAAAAGTATATTTCTAAACTGCACGTGAATATAAGATTAATATAAAAGAAATAAAAACACTAGACTCAATATTTTAACAAGTACGATAGCCCCGCATTTATCAGTTGTAACATTAGTAAGACAATGTATTCCTCAGGCGAGGATCGAGCACGGCCTAAAATCTAAACACTAACTTTATTTGTAAAATCGACAACCTAAACATATAAGTGCGCTCCTAACGATTAGTAATTTCCATTAAAACCATAATATTAATATTACACATTTTGTAATTAAAAACATTTAAAACTAATTGCATGAACCATGAATTTATTGTAAAAATGTAAATACAACACTTATAAATACATTAAACTCCGCATTTCGCTATTGTAATAAGTAATATCTATAACTAAACACACGAAATGCCGGAGAAGCTGCGGCTTGCCTCTTGCTTTTTTAGCGTAAATTGAACCTTAAATCATTATCAATTTAAGGTACAATTTTGCGTGGTTTGTTGCATACTATACAATGCGTAACGGGCGGCGCGGCGGCGGCGCGGTGGCGGCGGGGCGGCGGCGGGCGGCGGCGCATGGGCCGCGCTAGTGTTATTGAATAAGCCGAACAATTTTACAGGAATTCGCCAGAGGTCGCACCGCGTCGCAATAAAAAGGGCTTACTGTGCCGCTTCCTAGTAATGTTTACGTATCTGGCCGACAGATGTCGTTGAAGGTAAAAAATAATAATTGAGTTTTGATATTAAATAAATAAGTTTGAATAATTTGCTTGTTTATAGTGTAATGATAAATTACAAAAGGGAAGCCGGTAGGAACTGGCTTCTAAGGAGCCTTCGCCACTAATTCTTACTTACATGAACAGTTAGCACGTATAAAACAATTTATTTAAAACAGCATAGATAAAAAATGACAAAAATACGTTGTTTATCACAGTTGATAGAAAAATAAAACATATTTATTATGTTTTAAACACAGCCCTTAGACACAGACTTCAAAATTAATATCTAGTATACGAAATGCTGATGATAAGATTATTTATGTGGCTAATAATGGTAAATTACTTCGAAGCGAGATCGATGGGACTTATACATATATCTACTGAAATATTAGGAATCAAAAACTATTAATTAAATACTTTGTACAATTATCGTAGAGCAATAATGTTTTAAGTTGCAGTCTTGTAGTCTTTAAAAAAAACAGGTGTTTTGTAATAAATTATATAACGAATGGAATATATGAAACGAAATTCTTACTATCTTCATGGCAAAAAAAAACATTAAAATTAAAAATTGCTTGTGATAGTGCAGTTTATAATCGACATAACGCATTAAAGCCAGCATTTATAAAAGCCAATAGCAAAGATGCAGATATTAGAAAATCCTATTTAAGTGGCAATTAAATACATAATATGTAAATGCATAATTTTAAGCCGCGGCCCACTCATATATTTTCTATCAAAGCTCATGTGCAATGTTTTAAAATCTATTACACTTTTTCCTCACACTTATAGTTCGTTTTGTACACTATGCAACTAATGTTTCTATGCCCATTTGAACACAATTTCAGAGAGATTGCATCTTAACATCACTGCATATATGCTCCGATAGAAACGTCATAAAATATTACTTAATTCTTATAAACATAGCTTAAGCATTGCGAAACAAATAACTAATTTGACATAAAAGAAGTTATTAGTTCCAATATTGCACGCCAAGCGCTTTTTAAAGCTGCAAAAATAAAAAAGAAACATTTTGCTAAGCACACATTTTAAAAAATTTGTAAAAAAAATTTATTGCAAATAAATAAAAAATAAGCTTTAAAATGATGTTCCCAGAACGTTTTATTTTTACACTTTTCAAAAATAGTAATATGTAAAATATTTCCTGTGGTGCAATATTAAAAAAATATATATTAGTAACATAATCGTCATCACAAAAATATGTCATTTAATTTAAAATAATATAAAAAATAACATATCTTAATCTCGGACTTTTATTTATGCGGTATTACAACCACATAGTTATTGCTGTCATTCATTAATTGTCATTAATTAATGTATTATTACATCAGATCACACATGGCATGAAGAGTGAAAGGTAAGATATACATATCTCTTTGGTACCAACATAAAATTTAATAGTATCATATTAAGCATTGCGATACATATAAATTAATAAAAATTAGCCGAAATTGCACATCAAACGCTTTTAAAGCAGCCAAAATAATATGCTAAGCTCTATAAATTGAATAATATTGCGAATAACAAAACAAATTTAAAGCTCTCGTTTTAGTCGTAAGCATTGCCTGACGTTTTAAAGCAAGCATTGCATAATTTAATAACAAATAAGACACAAAGCATGTAGATTTATCTTTAAAATAAATAAAAAAGCTATTTATACCTTCAAGCCATTAGCACTCAGCGGTCGATTACACCCAGACGTGGCTAATTTTAACCATTTAAACACATTTAACGCGATGTATTTAGATGAGCCTAGCCTTTAGTCGTTTTTATTGAGCTTAACGATCTGATCACTTTGTGAAATATCCTGTACAAATCTCACTGAATAAAAAGTACAGTAATAGAAAAAATATTGTTACTAATTCAACAAGAATAATGAGCAATGTGATTTGCATACTTAAATGCCTAAACAAAAAGATATTAAATAATCTAAAACGGTTTTCGAAACTGTTTATTTATTTTATCTAATAGAAAATGGGACGCTAAATGCTAGTACTACACCGATAGAATACGTTACATTAATACAATCCTAAATGTTATCCCTGACCAGCAAATGATATGAGATCCTAATTTGTACTCTTTTGCAAATAAATGCACAACCATAATATTATGAGAATTAATGGCCGTCGATGTTACTGCAAAACCATATTTGTCATCACAATCATTAACTAGGCTAAATGCGCAACGATAAAAAATTCCTTCATATAATGAAAACATAGAACAAAATATATTTAGTGACTTTTAGATTATTATGGTACCGACACAAGACTCCAATGCATCTTATAATAAGTGCAGTGCAATTCAGATACAATATAAACCGGCACGAAATACTTATCCCAATAGGGTTTTGACGTGATTTTGTATGTAATTGTCCACATTTATATTTTATCCAAATATATTTTGCAGTGGGAGTAAAAAAAAAAGGATGGAAAACAAAACGAATGACGTCACTAATCTTAATATGCATTACAGTGTGCGCGGGTGAAAGAGACCCTAGGATATCCCAACTACGCTCCCACTCTCTTTTTTTAAACTAATATTTGCGTCATGTTACAAGCTAAATTATTTGCGTATTTACAGAATCTTTTATTTTAATCATAATTGTGTTTTTACGTAAAATAATAAAAAAATCGAACATAGTCAAATACTCTATAATACCGACCTGCTCGAAACAGAAATAAATTTATACGGAGTTATTAGAAGGCGATTCACTTGCGTAAAAACCGCCATAATTACTATGACGTTTTTACCGCCATCATATTCCCTATTCGCTGCCTCTGCAAATATTAACAGCATACTGCCCATTTAAATAATTGTGACTTCAAATGATTTGCAGTAAAATCGACGCTGTATAAATATTATGTTAAGCTAAATTAAGAGGTAGATGTAACATAATTCTACTTAGCATTAAACACTTATTTATGAAATAAAAAAAATATTACTTTTTCCTTCAGTTTATATCATAAATTCATAGATTTAATCTAGTTTAAAATGTGGTGTTGTTTTATACGTATTTCAGTTTAATTTTAATTTCTGCTAATCGTTTATGCATATTTCTGAAAACGTCTAAAGAGAGAATTATTAGATACTATTTAAGTTAGTATAACGAGATCGGTAAAATATCCTTTATATGGAATGTTATTTGGCATATCAGTTATTGGCTTGCTGGGAACTATCAGCTGTGGAAGACAACAACGCAGACAATGTAGCGTGTGTCGCGCTCAAAGTTCCCGATGTTTGACTCACAATATTAGATGTCGCATGGCCAACATTGCCATGACTCACACTACTCAGACCAATGTTATTAAGTCCAACTTTATTAAGACCATTGTTAAGACCAACATTATTAAGTCCAACATTGTTGAGCCCAGTATTGTTAAGCCCGACGTTGTTTAGCCCATTATTGTTAAGTCCAACATTATTTAGCCCATTATTGTTAAGTCCAACATTATTGAGTCCATTATTATTAAGTCCAACATTATTCAACCCGTTATTATTAAGTCCGATATTATTCATCCCAGTATTATTGAGGCCAACATTATTAAGCCCGATATTATTGAGTCCAGAATTATTATGACCCACATTACTGAGCACAACATTGTTACTAGTCATTATACCACCTGCTCCGGAACTGACAATAGTCACGTTTGGAGGCGGTGTCACACCATTTGCAAAACCAGTTGACAACACTTTCTGAGTGTTATGCATTACGAATGACTTAGCTGATCCCGTACTGCCCAACGTTAGCACTTTCTTCAACATCACTGATGAATTACAAGCGTTGTCTATCATATCTTTAGTGGTAGATATGCTATCGTAGTCGGCTGAACTAGCAGTAACAGAAGTACTTATTTTAGGCGCTGTAGTGTGTACAGGCGCACGTACTGAACTAACGTTGAAAGTGACCGCAGAACTCACCGCTGTTAAGTTGTTCCGGTTGATAATATTCCGTGAGACGATTGCGTTGTGAAGTATGTTACCGGTGGGGAAAGACTTCGAAGTGACATTGACGTATTGTGGAGTGCCAATAATGGTTCCGTTTGACGTGCGAGAACCGAAACCTATTATAGTGCTTGCCGTACCTTGAGACATCACTGTGCTGAACGTTCCAGTCTTCGTATTTATTGGTATCCTGTAAAGATAGAAAATATATAATTTAATAATTTTACCTTGAATACTTTACACATACACTAGATATGTCAATTCTTTTACTTCTACTGACTAGGATATGTCATACTCTAATGCCTCGGACAAAGCTTTAGTCAGCAAACATGACCTTTGAAAAATATCGTAATTGTAAACGACGTCACTTATTGAAACTTTAAAAGACGATCTAATCCATAGATACAAAATGCAAATACAATATTCACAAAAATATATACGTATTACATTTATCTAAACAATCGAATCTACATACCCTGCAAAAATAAGAAAATTTGCTAAAAATTCATCAACTCACCCTCGTATCATCTGAGACGTGGACCCGGGGATGCTTTGTATAGTGACAGTGGCTTGGGGGAGGTGGTGTATAGTCCTCTGCCCAGTTGGTTGTACGGCCGAGCTGGTGTAGTAATGTACTGTACTGCCAGTGATCCGAGGTGGTGCGGCTATATGAGCCACTGGCACGCTGTGGATCATCCCACTTGTCGTTGATGCTACTGTGATGCACTTTGTTTGGTTTCCTGTGAACTATTAATGTAAGACTAATTTAGCATGTGTAGGAACAGAGGAATAAGAAGTTCAGAATAGATTTGTGTTAAAAAAAGGGAAGGGCTGATCTTTGTTAATACCGCCACCAGGAGTGATCATAACGTTGCTTTTGAGTAAATGATTTTGGAATAAAAATAAACGAAGTTCTAACGGTCTTCATGGGGCTGGAATATTAAGAAACATTGATATCGTGCCTACCTTTAATCTCATAATCTGAGTTCAAAAAATATCTAGTAATTAGTCAAGACATATAGTCAAGACAATCCATAATCAACTTAGAATGAAAACCCACGAAACAAATTATATTGTGCAAATATTTACTACGAAACTAATGAACGAAAGAACACTACAAACTGATTTATCCAAACTTAATAAATCAATATAAAACAAACTTACGTTTGTTGGGTTTAGAGTACTTCCCAAATCAAACTCGTCACCAACCAAAGTAATGGTGTCTGGATTAGCCCCTGTCAGCTTTTCTATAGTCTTTCTCGCATCAGCGTCACTTTCTATGTTCCCCAAATTTCTACTCAAAAATTCAATATCAGCTTCCAACAAACCGTCGACCAGATCACTTTGATCGTCACTTTGCTTGCAAAGCCCAAAAGCATTCATGTCATCACTATCCTCAACTTTGATTTCATCCATACTTATATCGTCAATATTTTCAACTTTGATATCACTTACTTCAACTTTAATTTCATCAAGATCTTCAACTTTTATATTGTCAACTTTTATATCTTCCATATCTTCGACTTTAATGTCTGCGAAATCCGTATCTTCCTTCATGGTAGGGACATCAGAGAAATCTTTGGTATTATCAGAGGTGCTAATATTGTAGGCATTAAAGCTATTGCTGTCAAAAGGCTCTTCTTGAATATTGCTTGACGATGGTTGAGGGCTATCTGCGTTGCTAAGGTCGCCACTGAGAGCTTGTTTCAACACATAAGATTTAATTTTCCTCAGCATAAATAATGGAACTTTAAAACCGGTTAATTCTCCAAGCATTGGCAAGGAATTGTGTTTATATGCCTCGCTGTTGGCAAGCTCCTCAATGTCCTCCAACACCTACAATAAGAAAAAAATACAAAACACACTTGTTACGCCATTCATTACTACCGAAGTTTATGTTGTACATGACAGTATGGTATAGTGCGAGGTGGCCTGTTAGGCTCGCCCCCAATCACATCATGGGACGGAACATACAAGGCGAAATGTGGGTGTACTGTGCCTACCCCTTCGGGGATAAAGGCGTAAGTTTATGTATGTATGTAATATTTTTCATGGATTGGTTTCGACATTTGTAAATTTCTCAGAATAATTTAAATTACATCTTGGGACATATTATCTTTGTCGCACTGTGAGTATCTCTATCACTGTGGGTACTCGAGATATCTCTGCCTATACCATTGGGTTTACAGTCTTGAGTTTACGTATGAAGTAAATAAATAAATAATAAATATACCCAACAGTCACATACATAGTCCTGACTCCACACTAAGATCGAGTCTTGTGTCGTGGGTATCAGAAACTACGAGATCCGAAACAAATACCTGTTGATCACACAAACATTTGTCTAGATGCGGGGATCGAACCCGTGGCCTCTCGTTTTCCAGCCGGCGTCAAACCAACTGCGCCACGGAGACTATCATGGTAATTAATACATCACTTATTAACCCAAATGAGTAGGTTTAGAATCAAGAATGTACTAATTCAATTAAAACTTACCATAATATAAGTTTTCCCGCCAATAGCATTCACCAAATTATGGCAAGCGATCCATTCCTTATCGGCAGTATCTGCTGGGTATCTGAGCAAGCCCGCGTGTCTGGTATACAAACGTCCTCGGGAATTACCTAGTCCTAGGACCTAAAACAATACATGTAGTATTATAATTATCTGTAAACCAATATGCAAAGAAACCAATGGCAGTACCTATTTCGTTATCAAAAACAATGTTTAAACAAAGATCACAACTTGCTTTTCGAAATTGGGACACATATAATAATTGAATAAATAGCATTTTCATTGAATGAGATTTTAAGGTATACACCCATGAATGGCAAACTTGAATTTTTTTACAAATCAAGTTTATTTATATTAATTTTATCCTATTGGGTATGGCACATTGCACTATTTAATTACCAAATCCGGCATTTCTAATCTGTATTCGATTTGGATTATTTTAAAAATGAATAACAGTAAATAATCACCTTATGAGCATGAGACCCCATGATAAACAGGGTGTCCTGGGTCAATCTCTCTGGATTCCATTTATCCAAATCTCTAATGGCTGGTGACGGAAGCGGTGAAGAAGTTTCACTATCAGCATTCTCTTCCTGTTTGATCTTTTTGCGTTTTACGAGGAAGTCAGAGTCACATTCATCTT
This sequence comes from Deilephila elpenor, assembly GCA_949752805.1. NCBI lineage: Eukaryota > Metazoa > Arthropoda > Insecta > Lepidoptera > Sphingidae > Deilephila > Deilephila elpenor. Next base: position 9,788,741 of record OX457099.1, on the reverse strand, counting down.
TGCGCTTGCTTTGCAATGGACTCTGTAACTGTTAAGACAATATTATTTGATATACATAAACATACATACATACATTTGATATACATACATAGGATTAAACTTCATATTAACTTTCAGACTTTTTACTTTAGAATTGAATAACACTGAATAAATACACCTATCACAAGTAAATTTAAAAAAAAGCTGTCACACACTGTCCTGACCTCACTTTAAAAAATAACAAATGTTGCATCCCAGGTATGAGAAACTATCAGATGCATTTAAGTGATGCAAAACTATTACATGCACATCAAGCAACTATTTGTTACAGTTTGGATCAAAACCGTAACCTCCCACTTCATAATTGGCTCTCACCTGAAAAGCAGCAGGACATAGGCTGTCAGAATATGCAGTCTATGTAGTTATTGACCTATTAATTTGTGGAATACCTACAACTATAGCAAACTTAGGTGCATGGCTAAATCATATGACATAATAAAATCCATTGCAACAAAACGCAAAATAGAAGCATAGCATAGCATTTGTTTCCACTTATCAGTAATCATGGCAATAACTCACATTATTGTACTTAGCGAACTTGGAATCAGTACTGTTACTAGATTCAGAGTCACTATTTTCAGCTGAAGGCTGCGCTGGTCGTGATGGTGTTGTGTACAACAGACGAGTGGCATCCAACATGGCTCTGCAAACAGCACGCACCTAAAACAAGAGAATATGATATTATAAATCACAAGACCGGGAAATATATAACAACCTCTTTATACTTTTATAACTATAAAAATTGTTCAGAAGAGTGAACTTTTTTGAAATATTTTGCTATGCTATATTATGATAAAATAAATAAAAAATTAAATTTATTTTGGAACCACACAAATAATGTAACAATTTACAATTTTGCCATAATAACTAATAATAGAGAAACATTTGTGGTATCAAGTTGGACTTGCACTTGCTTTGTGGAAAAATGTACTACCTGATCTTCACTGACTGATTCATCACCCAAATTAAGCCTTATATTGTTCACAGCAGGCACAAAGAATTTCTGAAACGTAAATATACAATTAGTGCTAATAAGTACACCTTATATGTCTTATATCACATAGTACATCAGATGTTATGTAAATATTATATGTTATGTAGTATCTTTATGTAAAGAATGTGTTAATACATGTAAAGTTAACACCCAAATGATTTAAAAAAAATTATACTCCTACTGCCAAATCTCAACATTCTTATTGGACAAATTTTTCTAAAAAATTTAGAAGTACCTTTATTATTTCATATAATAATTTACCTCCAAATACTTTTTGATAACTTGATCAATTTCTCTTGTAACTGCTGATTGAATTGTTTGTCGTAACATATCAAGACTCTTGTTGGCACTGGCACGAAACTCAGCAATGGGCCGAGAGTGAGGCTGAACTGGCCCTGGGAGACTGAACCGTCTGTGCATTGCTGCCAAAGTGTTAATGGCAATCTGTCTTGTAACAGGCTGCTTCTGAAAGCAAATGTGCATTGTTACGAAAAATATTAAATGGTTATTTTAATATTTTAATTATACAAGTCTTTCCCTTTACTAAATATAACAATAAAAATTCTAAATCTTATATAAAAAACAAATTAGCCTTGACAAGAAAGATTAATATTAAAATATGAAAGCTAGCCCTTTGTTGTTTCAAAGTATAAATATCACTAAGAAACATCAAGCACACAAATTCTTGATGAATTATTGGTTTAAGAAATGATCATTCTTTACAAAAAAAACTATTATGTTAGTTACAATATAGTCCTAATATTTTGTTTGGCGCTGAGCATTCTAATGAGTGTGTTGGAGTGTCATTCTTACCGTCTGCATATTGTTATTCGCGTTCGACCGTACGCTTGTAGCCTTAGAAGGAGCTTGGAAGCCCCATGTATTGTTAGAATTATCAGGGAGCGTGTTTTGTTGCGACGCTTCTATATTATTCCAATTCCTTTGAACCACCATTTCGGATCGATGTTTAAAAAACCCTCACATAAATATTCATTATGGAACAACTTCTAGCACATTCACAATATTTTGATCTGTTACATGATATTAATACAATCAACAGTTTAATTCATTTAATTTACACAAACATAAAAATTACATTCTAACAAGAGTGTTCTCAAATCGGCCATCAGTACAATCCATCAGAATTCAGAAAGGCGTCAACTCCGATTGACAACCCGAAATCGATTATTTACACCATCGATGTTTTAGGGCAAAGAATTTAGACCACTAGTTTTAGGTGAAGCACATTAATCACAGAACAGCGAATATGAATTTTAATTTAATCAGTTGATTTAAGCAAGAACTAAACTAAACAACATTAAAAATATCATAATCTACTTGAATGCAAAGCGTTAATGTTTTCTTGTTAGTAGGATCATGAATGTTTGGATTTATTTTTATTTTATACAATCCTCTTTTTTATATGTCCAATCCACTAATCTATTTTTTCTTCGTAATTTGGTGTGTAAGATTTTAACAAAAATACTATTTATTTAAAACGTAGGTATACCTTTATACATACGGCCTTATTAAGCTAAGACTGCATTAAATCCTATTTTAGTAAATGAATGCTTTGTCCCTTTCGAACGACTTTTAAATTCAGTTTGAGCGAATAAGACCAAAATAGTTTTAAAAAACTGTATATGAATATGGCCGTAGGTCCATCAGCATTAAAGCCAGCTGTCTACTTTCGGTGAAACAAGCTGGTATGATAAATGATTTATTATGTCCTTCCGCCGTTATTCGAGCGCCTTTAAACAATATTTGAGATGGCGTTCTTCCGTTTCCTGCCGAATTCCATAGTAAATAGTCGGTAGTTCCGCTAGGTGGCGCTAGGTCTGCAGAGTTTACCAGGTTTTGCTCTTGTCCATATTTCTTCATTGGCGTCTTAAGTTTCGTACCGAAATCATCTAACGCTGTTAGCGTTCGAAAGTATTTAATTTAACATTTAAATATTAATATTAATAAGTGGCGACTATATTTAAAGTAATTTTCGAAAAGAAAATGAGTGACGATAGTAGTTCGGAATATTCTGGTTCGTCTTCATCGACATCCAGCGACGAGGATGTTCCTGTGGCGGATCCTGCGGCAGGCGAAGGAATCACCAAGAAAAGAAAACGTGCACGCGCTTCAAGCAAAGCTGTTCATCGGAAACGGTCACGTAAAGACAAAAAAAAAAGGTTTGAAATACCTTTTCGAACAGGTCAGTGAAATCAAAAACTTTTTGGCTAATGTGTACCCGCCACCGGGGTGGTATCCGCCTGAACAAAGTGCTCATAGTGTAACTCCTGACAATTATAATTGTGATGACGATTTTAATAATGAAGTGCCCGCCGAGACGGCTCCATCTTTCGATTTCAATTTGGCTACCCACGTCAAGGAGCCTACATATTCAAATGCTTCGCAAGAACATTTGAAATTATTAAATACCCTACAATATTTTAATACTGAAAACTGGACAAATGTTCGATATGCTGAAATTCAAAAATCGTACAATGCTCGACCGGGTTTTATCGATTTGGAGATTAACGACGAAATAAAACATTTAGAGAAGCATAGTAGTTTGGTGGCAAACGATAAATCACTAGGTGCTATAACACGTGGTATCATAATGCAAAGTGATGCTATGAAAAAGGGTGTAAATGATTTATTACAATTTTGTCAAAGTAGTGACACCATTAATAAGGATTTATTGTTAACAAAAATCAAAGATATTTTTTCGGGAGATTTTCAGAAAATCTCTCTTGATTGTTTACAATTGATCTGTGGTCGTAGGGCGGATGTAATTGAACAAAGAAGAGAATTATTTTTAAATTTAGTAAAAGATAAGTTTATTAGAAATACTTTAAAGAAAGTACCTCCATCTTGTGAATATTTATTTGAAAAAGAACAATTTTCTGAATTTGTGAAAACGAACGGGGGAGTTAACAAAATATTTGCTTTTGGTAAAACCTCCTTCTCTGCGCAAGAGAAGAGAGTACCTGGGTCTCGGGCTGCGCAACCCGGACTCGGAAGTAGTAGTAGTTGTTTTTATAATAACCATTATGCTCAAACCGGTCGCTCCATGGCACCGTTTGATACCAATGATTATATACATACAGCCCAGAATTATGACTATATGGCCCACAAAAATAAGGAGCAGTTATTTCGATCTCAATTTAGACCACGAATGCCCACAAATAAAGGCGCACCTGGCCCTTTATCAAGACAAGCCTCAACGTTCCCTAGGAAATTCTATAGACCAGGGCAATTTAATCAGCCTTCCACATCTCGTGGCAGTGGCAGAGGAGAAAGAAAATTTTGACTCAGAGATGTTCCAGGGGGGGAGGTTAATGAAATACGTAAACGTTTGGTCGAGCAAAGGCGCACCCAGTACTTTAGTACAAATATTGAAAGGTTACAAAATCCCTTTTGTAAAGAAACCGCCTTTGGTTCTACCACGACTAATCAAAGGTCATTACCTTACTTGTCCTTCTACCCAAATGGACCAAATTATAAACACAATGTTATTGGAGAACACTTTAGAATATGCCCCCAAAACACCGAGTTTTCTTTCAACTCTTTTCTTAACTCCCAAAAGCGATGGAACCATGCGCCCGATTTTCAACTTAAAAAGATTAAATCAATTCGTAAAAATAACGAAGTTCAGATTAATTCCGGTCCATCGTATTCCGGAATTTCTGCAACCGAACGATTGGATGGTAAAAATCGACCTGACACAGGCATACTACCACGTTCCTGTGACATCAGCTCATCGGTGTTTCCTGAGATTGATTTACAGAAATCAACTATTACAAATGACCTGTTTGCCATTTGGGCTTGCCACAGCACCCAAGGTTTTTGCATCCCTTTCCAATTGGACCGCGGAAATACTGCGCGAACAGGGTATCCGTATAGTAGCATTCCTGGACGATTATTTGATTGCTTGCCAGGACAGGTCGCAGTTGCTGTCCCAAGTACAGATTGTACGTCAAACTCTACACGAGTTGGGATGGAAATTGAACCTGGAGAAATCCATTCTGGTCCCCCAAACATCACTACAATATCTCGGCTTAGTTTGGGACACATGGCAAAACCGAAAATACCTACCAGTAAAGAAAGTGCAAGGCATTCAAGTAATGATAGCAAATCTTTTAAAGTGTCAGTCAGCGGCCCTTCGGGAAATTCAGAGCCTTGCCGCAACCTTGAATTTCGCTCGGCTAGTTGTTCCTCAAGGTCGCATCAATTTTCGTTGCCTGTTAACTTTTTGCAAGCATCTGCTTCAAATACCTTCGCAAAAGTTTCCACTACCGTTACAAGTAATCGAGGAACTCAGATGGTGGATGGTGAACTGCACCAAGCACTCTCGGCTTCATCCCCCATTAACAACACACTTCCTTACAACAGATGCAGCCGACACGGGCTGGGGAGCGGAGTTAAACGGGGTCCAAGTGAGAGGCAATTGGTTAACAGAGGAAGAGCATCTTCACTCGAACCACAAAGAGATGCTAACTGTCCTGAAATGTTTGTACGAATTCGGTCCATTTCTGAAACAATCGTCAGTTCTTCTGCAGTGCGACAACAAATCCGTGGTAGCGTATTTAAGAAACGAAGGAGGATGTCAATCTCCAGATCTAATGAATCTTACTTACCAGATTTTTCAGATTATGGACCAATTCGACATTCATCTAATAGCTCATCACATTCCGGGCAGATACAACATTGTAGCCGATCGATTATCACGGAAGTCGAAGCTTCCAGAATGGCACTTATTGCCAGAGTTGACCGACAGAATATTCACAAAATGGGGTGTCCCGGAAGTAGATCTGTTCGCATCGGCCAGAGCCCATGTAGTAAACAAGTATGTGAGCTTGGATCAAAAAGATCAAGCAGCTTGGAGACACAACGCGTTTGCTTGGGATTGGGAGTTCGATCTAGCTTGGGTTTTTCCTCCCCCAACCCTGATGCCACGAGTCCTGATGCACCTCAATCGGGCCAAAGGTACTTTCCTGGTAGTAGCACCCAAATGGCCGCAAGCCTTTTGGAGGGCGGATCTAAAGAGCCGAGCAATAGCACCACCCTTCACCATTCAAAATCTAGAATGCAGGTTGATAGACCTATCAACCCTACTTCCGCCACCGAAAGTCAAAGACTTGACTCTAGAAATTTGGAAATGTGGGGGTGGTCGGAAGCGGTAAAATCATGGTCACAAAAAAAAAAAAAAAAAAACCCTATTGCGATCAGGGTGGAGAAAATCTACCTTGAATACTTATAAACCTGCTTGGGAACGATGGGTTAAGTGGTGTGAAAGGGTGAATGTTCAAGCTACGAGCCCCACAGGTTCGGAGTTGGCAAAATTTTTGGCTGACCTACATCTAGTCGAAAAACTATCATATAGGACCATCCTTGTACATAAATCTGCCGTTTCGACGCTTTGCAGTGCTGGTGAAGGGAAATTAAGCTCACATATTTTAGTTAGGCAAATTCTAAAATCGATAGCTAATTCTGAACCAAAGATACATCCGAAACACATATGGGATACTAAAATATTAATCAATGATTAAATAAAAAACAAAATTAATGAACACAATTTATGGGAAGTATCAAGACGTTGTGCTGTACTGTTATTGCTATGTTCAGGTAGACGAGTTCATGATCTAACCCTTTTATGTGTTTCAGAAGGTTCCTATATTGATAATCAAAAAGATAATTGTTTGACTCTTTGGCCCAAGTATGGCTCCAAAACAGACTCTGAATCTTATGTTCAGTCAGGATGGAAGTTGTTTTCAAATTTAGAATGTCGTAATATTGATCCCGTGTTTTGGGTCAGAAAATTAATTGAAGTTAGTAACGTTAGAAGATCTCAGGCAGAGTTAGATAATTTATTTATCACAGCGCGAGGTAAAGCTATAGCTGCATCTAGAACTATAATTGCGGGTTGGGTAAAATCAGTATTAAAAGAAGCCGGCGTGGAGGCCACACCTGGAAGTATCAGATCTGCTGTTGCTTCCAGAGGGTGGTTAGATAAAGAGCCTATAGATAAAATCTTAGCTAGAGCTAATTGGAGGTCCGAAAATACATTCACAAAGTTCTATAAAAAAGAAGTTATATCTTTAAATAATAAGTCAAAAAATTGTTCTTTGACTAAGCTTTTTGAACCATTACAGAGTTAACTTTATATACATTATATACATAATTATAATATTAATTAAAAAGGCATAAATTATCTGATTATTTTGAGTAGGTTGATTGAAAAGATATGTACATTAATGGCATAATTATAATCAATTTTCACACCTTTGTTGTAAAACCTGATAATTTTTAATGTTTTTGTTTTTATTTATATTTTGTTACAATTTATTATACAATTGGACATACTCTTTTATTATTTATACATCTTCTTATCACATTGGCGTCTTGTTTACCAGGCGAAAACAAACAATGTCTCAAATATTGTTTAAAGGCCTCGAATAACGGCGGAAGGACATAATAGAGGAGTTTTACCTACCATTAAAACTCATATTATGTCTGGAGCCTTATTCGAGGCCTTACATTAAGTTCTGCCTGGTATTACCTACTGTACAATATGTAATTTTTTTTTTAAATTATATATACATATTATGAGAACAATAGATTAATTTGAGACTCAATGAAGAAATATGGACAAGAGCAAAACCTGGTAAACTCTGCAGACCTAGCGCCACCTAGCGGAACTACCGACTATTTACTATGGAATTCGGCAGGAAACGGAAGAACGCCATCTCAAATATTGTTTAAAGGCCTCGAATAAGGCTCCAGACATAATATGAGTTTTAATGGTAGGTAAAACTCCTCTATTATATTGTTTCGGTACTTCACTGTTACAATATGTCGGTTTTAGGCGCCCACCACCCGAGTCACAGGATTTCATATAACTTGTATGCACGCTAGTGAAAGTTCCTACTCATGTCGATACATTTATGTAATTTGTTTAAACGAATACCTACGTCAGGTATTCTTTAAACAAAATATAGAAAGCCTATTTTGTTTTGTTACAATTATAGGATATAAAGTAAGGGTATCCTTATGTAAAATTGCTCGTGGCAGGTAAAGATGCCAAAGTTGATGATACCCATGCATTGGAGTTATGTTTGTTGTAATTTTTGTAACAATCCTTATGATTTATAAACAATTTTAAATTACATAAATAGTTACTCTAATTAACACAAGGAAACGTAATAATAGTTTATATTTCATAGAAATGGCCAGTGGGTACTGGGGCTTATGCGCTTAGGCAGTTGGCAACATTTAATATCTTCGCATAGAAATTAATAGTTAATTTTGCGACTGTTTTGCGACATTTTTCATTCTTTCTACTTTCTAGTTACATTTTGGTTACACGTATTAAACATTTTGGCAAATCACTTTGTGAATAAATTATAAACGAAAGCATATGTGAGTATAATATTAAACCTTTTTTTTGCAAAAGCATCAAATTCTTGTCAGATTTCGCTTGACATGTAAGCGATACCGTTTGCCTAGTGGCAATGAATATTATACAGTCCCGCTAAATTCCGTATTCGTAGACGTCTGTAAACCGTAATTCAAACGTAAGGGCCATTTAGACGCAATAATAATCACATAAATTATTTAATTATTTATTAAATATCCAGTTTGTGCATTTATTCAATTACTTGCTATTCTATTCGAATATTAGCACCTCGCAAGCCTGCTGAACTTTGTACCTTACTATAAACCTGCTTTCAAGGCTGTAGTTAATATGAATGGTTAATTTGCCTTTTCTACAATGTATTATGGTTTTCAATTATTATTTGTATCACTATATGTAAGCTACTTTAACATTAAGCATTATTTAATTTTAAAATCATTTATAACTCTTAATTATTTTACCTGTAGTTACATATTAAAATATGTTTTCCTTGAAATTCTTAAAAGTTAGAGTAAACTTGACAATAGTTTAGCAGATTATTTATTTCAATATAGTAATGCAAGTTGCAATATTTGATAATTAACCAATACTATAAATAACATTATCATCACACCACCCCAGCAAAAATAATCATAGTGCAATGACCTGTTTGTTAGGGTGTGGCCTTTTAATATTTAAATGATGCTCAAATGTTAAAGCATTCCATTCATCCACAATCCTGAATCCATTCCATTGAAGGACATACACCTTTATAAAATTCATTCATTCTGAGATAGTATTAAAGTACATAATCAAATGATATTATCAAATACCTATTCAACTACAATGAATGGTTACCATTGTACATTTGACTATTGAACCATAATAGAACAGCTTGCTTTGTCATAATAATACTGTAGAGTGTAGATATGGGTTTATTTTCTTGTAATGTTGGATTCCAAATGTATGTTTTTTTAACCATTTCAGAGAAATAGTGTGCATTTAACTTCTTTCCCTATTCCTTATTCAAATTACTGTAAATAGTGATTCATTGAATTTTTTGGGTATAAAATAAATAATGTTTTGCAATATAAAAAAATAATACATAAAAACCACAAATCTTATCATGGCTGATAAAATACTAGATACATATCTCATAGTAATTACAGGAAAATATATAAAAATAATTGCATAATATCTTCTTTATTTTGTGGTCAAATAAAAATGTTAAATTTTAAAATAGATAATGATATTATAATATTGAATGTGATTTTTTTCATAATCATTATGAAGACAATAAGTATTTTTTTAATACAATAACAAGTCAAATTACTGTATATAATAGTATGTAAGTGTAATTTTTGTGTCATTATCAGTATCTGTTATTTAGAGTTTATCATATATACAATAACCACAAAACATGAATTCTTAATCCTTATTAATCCTGTTCATATTAAAACAATTCCCAATACAAGTGATTAAAGATTAATTGTGTATTATCTATACATATAATAAAAATGTTAATGGTTGATGTCTGTACATGGAAGATATATAAGAAATTTTAACGCGAGGGGTCTTTATAATAGCAACAGAAGCTAAAACAATTTTTTTTAGAATTTTTGTATGTCTGTCTGTCTGTATGTTTGCTTGCGCAGCACGCAAAAACTACTGCACCAATTGAGATGCGGTTTTCACAGTTGTATTGCTACAGGTTCAACTTAAAAACTGGTATATGTAAGTTGCATTTACATACAGGGTGTTTCTTTTTGTTTGCTTGCATATTACTCTAAAACTACAGCACGAAATGAGATCCAGTTTCCACAGTTATATTGGTGCAGGTCCAACTTAAAAAGTGATTTATATTTAATTTACATACAGGGTGTTTTTTTTTTTGTTTGCTTGCACATTACTCAAAAACTACCGCACGAAATGCGATGCAGTTTTCACAGATATATTGGTGCAGGTCCTAGTTAAAAAGTAGTATATGTTTCATTTACATACAGGTTGTTTCTTTGTACTATGGAAGATAAACAAGAAAAACTAATATGGGGGGTCTATATTAACATAATAAAAATAATGATTTTTAGAATTTTTGTATGTTTGTCTGTGCGGTTGTGCGTGATGAACTCGGAAACCGCTTAACGGATTTCGATGAAATTTGGTATGGAAGTAGCTGCCACCCTGGATAACACTTAGGCTACTTTTATCCCGTAAAATTAAGTGTTCTCGTGGGACGAGGACGGAATTCTGATATATTTGTTACTTTTTATACTCAAAGGGATGGGATGGGACTGGATTACATGCCATGAGTGAGAATGAGACGGGACGGGCGGAATATAACGGGACGGGACGGGATGAGAAATACCAAATAAAGTTAATCACGCTGACGAAGTTTGCGGGCAGAAGCTAGTAATATCTAAAGCAAAAAACTAAAGTTTCATTTTAATTATTGTTCATAAAGTATCAGGCAGCTGCACTTTGTCCTTTATTATTATTTATAGTTACTCAGTCACAAATTTCTTATTTCAGATTTGTCAATATGTCGAAGATCAAGGCTGGACCTGTAGTTGACATCTTGGGTGATGAAATGACAAGAATCATCTGGGATCTTATTAAGGAAAAACTTATCCTTCCATTCTTGGATATTGAACTACATGTTTATGACTTGGGTATGGAAAACCGTGACAAAACTGACGACCAGGTAACAATTGACTGTGCCAATGCTGTCAAGAAGTACAATGTGGGTATTAAATGTGCCACAATCACTCCTGATGAGAAAAGAGTAGAGGAATTCAAACTGAAAAAAATGTGGAAGAGTCCCAATGGTACTATCCGTAATATTCTTGGTGGTACTGTATTCAGGGAGGCCATTATCTGTAAGAACATCCCCCGTCTTGTAACTGGGTGGGAAAAGCCAATTATCATTGGCCGTCATGCGCATGCTGACCAGTACAAAGCAACTGACTTTGTTGTACCTGGAGAAGGAAAATTGGAACTTGTTTTCACACCTACGTCTGGAGAGCCCATTAGGCATGTAGTGAATGAATACAAAGGTGCTGGTGTTGCTCTTGGTATGTTCAACACTGATGCTTCTATCATTGATTTTGCTCATTCATCATTCAAGTATGCTCTAGAGAGGAAATATCCTCTATATCTGAGCACTAAGAACACAATTCTCAAGAAATATGATGGTCGTTTCAAGGACATTTTCCAAGATATTTATGACAATGAATACAAGGCTCAATTTGAAGCTGCTGGTATCTGGTATGAGCACAGACTTATTGATGACATGGTTGCTTATGCCATGAAATCTGAGGGTGGTTTTGTATGGGCATGCAAGAACTATGATGGAGATGTCCAATCTGACTCTGTGGCTCAAGGATATGGATCTCTTGGTCTTATGACATCTGTGCTACTTTGCCCTGATGGCAAGACTGTGGAGGCTGAGGCTGCCCATGGTACTGTGACTAGGCATTATCGCTTCTACCAACAAGGAAAGGAAACATCCACCAACCCCATTGCTTCCATCTTTGCATGGACCAGAGGATTACTCCATCGCGCGAAGTTGGACAATAATGACGAACTTAAGAACTTCGCAGAAACGCTTGAAAAAGTGTGTATTGACACTATTGAATCTGGTATTATGACTAAGGACCTCGCTATTTGCATCAAGGGAATGAATAACGTGAAGAGATCTGACTATTACGAAACCTTTGAGTTTATGGATAAACTCGCCGAAAACCTAAAAACTGCTTTGGGTAAATGACTGCATCCGAAGAAAAAGTGTAGTTTGTGAACTACTTAATATATAAGTATAATCTTTGTCACACAGGAATTAAGGGTATTTTGTATTTAAAGCATTTATTTATTAATATTTATTACCTTAATAAATGCATTTTTAATGATGTTTTGATTCTATTCATTTGATTTAGTGTTTAACTATCATGCCACTAATTATAAATTGAAATTTACGTATTGTTTTCGGTAAGCTCTGTCCTTTGCGTTTACATACATACGTAATTTTTTTTACTGATATCGTGGCAAAATACTTAAGCCGACTCGTGGCGTGATAAAATAAAGATAATATCGTTTGTCGTGCGATTGATGACAAGACATATTTTTTAGGGTTATTCAAGTGCAATTTGTGTATTCGTTTGTATAAATATGGAATTATCGGCGAACGAATCTCACTTGCCTGATGTAGCTTGCCATCGTCAATATTATCACGTCATGTCGAATACATTTCGACTTGTGATATCATTTGGTATTGATATTGCTCTTGAAAAAATATAGGCATTGCTAGTGTAAAAGTCGCGTGATAGCTGATACTGTTTCTTAAACCTTTTTCAATTGTTATCTGTCACATTGGAATATGGATATTATTATGAGTTTCACAATGAGTTGCCTCACTTACCTAGTGGTAAGTGCCATAGTAAGTACCATACCACAAGGCAATACCACAGCTCAGCATAGCGTAGAGGTGAACCTACTTAGTTCACATGTATATGTATATTGTATAATAATAACTGAATCTTCCTTTGTGATACCGCCGATTATATGGAGTTGTTTGGCAATGTAAATAATAATAGTCCGGCTGGAGTAATCGTAAGTTATGTCATAATATGCAATGTACATCGTTATGACCGATATTAAATCATAGCGATAGTGCATTAATCTGCAAGTTTGAAAGAGACGCATTTAATTAATATATTACATGTGGAATACATTTGAGAATGATTACGTAGTTAATACAAATATATTGTAATTTATGACGCTTGCTTGCTATCTCGACCTCGACCGTTGAAATTCGATAGTACCTACCACAATGACCTCGACTTTGCTATTTAAATTCCTAAATACACGAAGAATAGGACAAAAAATTAATGTATGTCATCAGGTATTACAATACTTAACTAAATTTTATAATTAAAATAATGTATGAATGACGATGCATGATCATATTGTGGAATCGGTATTCTGAGCGTTTGCGCTAGATAGAAAATTGACTTAAATAAGTATGCACAATGTATTTATGCATTATGCTACGCCTATACCTACCTATCGCGGAAAGTTAGAGAATAGAAATGTAACTAATCTCACCCACAGTTTGCGGAGCTTATTTCCGTTCCTAACTACGACAGTGGATGAGCCTTTTGCCATACCGGGCACTAATACCCGTCCCGGGCATATTATAATACAACAATTTTCTATTCGAAAAGAAACCAATTGGAGAAATCGACCAGAAAAAACAAACCCGTGCAAACTGCTTTGACCCAACAAAACTTTATGTGGACAAGTTTTGATACAAATTTTACGAACGCTGCTGTGGTTACGTAAGGAGACGTTTTTAATACTAATAGCCTCACAAGTAATCTTTAAGCTTACTAAAATACTTGGGATTTCTATAATTCAAATGTAACCAAATAGGTTTTAAATTAAGACACGACGCCATGGGCGGTCGTCAACATTAGCCCGTGTGTAGCGCCACCTATTGGCTGCCGTTGGAATTATTTCAAAGTCTATTTGACTTAGATCTTAAGAAGTATTCTTAGGTATTCCTTACAAGTCGGTATCATACGAACATCTTGATTTCGTCGGTGTTCACTACTTATGGGCTTTGTAGATAACTTTCCATGGGATAAGCTATTTACTTACTCGTTTGTTTCATCACCTATACAAACAATGTATTTTTTTATTCAACTTAATTTGTAACATGCAAAGAAAAAAATAACAACAAATTAATTTGCGTTTAAAGTTTTGCGAGTCAAATAATATAACGGTGCATTTTTAGGGCGTGTCATGTTTAGAAGTTTTAAAATTGTAAGTCATTGAATTATTTAATTATTTTTATATGATAAGATAATTCAATATTCTTCTTTAATCTTCGGCCTTATTCATAGACAGTTTTAAAACTAATTTTAGTTATCTAATGATTTGTCCCTTGCGAACGACTTTTGAATTCAGTTTGACTTCAGAATTTAGTTTGAACGAAGTATCTTACTAACATTTGTATGGCAGTGACAGAAAATAATAAATAACGTAGATATGAACTATACAGATACTAGTCGTTATATATTTATTTCTTAAGGAATCTTGGCCATAAAACGTTTAGAAAGTGAACTTTACTTGCTCAGAAGATATTATTAAAATGTCGTTACATAGCATTTATATTAATTGGCTTACATTTCACCTCTCACCCCACAGCTGTCGTGAGAAATACTCTCATTACTACTTAGTACTTACTAAGCCAATCGTACAGTTTATAAAAAATATATTTACTCAATGAGCTCATTATGAATTCATCACTTATATGACTTATGTATGTTTGTATGACCTGTGACCATTAATTTTAAAATCTATTGGATATTCGGAGAAATGTGTCTTGAAATGAGGCTGTCAGCACAAAAATAGTATAAGCTTAAATGGTTTCTCGCTGGGTTAAAACCGTTTCGCTGACTCCTCGAATTAAAGCAGTTTATTTTTTAATACAAGATAAGTTTCCTTTAAATACACTTTTCTGCAGTGGTTACAATTATATACTATACTATTCAAAATGTAAACCCCAGTCCATCGCAGTGAAGGCTCGTGCTCAGCAATACAATGTAGATAAAGACAGCCTCCGCGGCGTAGTTGGTTAGATCCCGCCTGTTAAACGAGAGGCCGCGGGTTCGACCCCCGCACCGAAATAAACATTTGTGTAATCCACAGGTATTTGTTTCGAGTCTGGATGTTTGTGAGACCGAAAGTCTCTCGTAGTTTCTGATACCCACGACACAAGACTCGATCTTAGTGTGGGGTCAGGACTATGTATGTGACCGGCGGGTGTACTTATGTATTTATTTAATACCTACATAAATACTATTTTCATACTTGTATATCCATTCCATTTTGCTTGATTATTTTCATCGTAAGATGTCATAATGATCGCGCCTTTTCCTACACGGATCATAAACTCCACTCCTAAATTCATTCGGGTTGTTTCAAAACGAACAACAACTGAACAGAAAATGGAACTTCAGACCTTACAGTTCACAGCCCATACACGCTGCGTCAATACAAAGTAATATAAAAACACTAAGCTGCTTATAGTAATGAAGAGCGTAGGCGATATATTTTACACCAAAATGAATCTGAAGATATTTACTATAGCCGGAGAAAAAACACATCAAACGATGACGCCACTGAAATCGCCGACTAACTGTCTGACTCCTAAAATAGACTGTCGCGACTAATTCGTTATCATAAAGAGCAATTTACCTACAATCAGTTTATCCTCTTGCACGATGTTGGATAAATACGCAGAGACGTGCTAGTACACTGTATTAATTATTCATGATTTTAAAAACAGCTACAGCGTTTTTTAAATAAAAAACCACATACCACTAAAGTTAAATTATTTTTTTTGGTGAGACATCGACGTGATATTATGGACGTCTCATGCTGGTGGATATTTTCCCGTATTTGCATATTAAAAGGAATGCCTTAGTATACTATAATTTTTATATAAATATTATAAATTAAAGTAACATTGACAGAGATAATCTTATTAATCAGACCGTCTTGTATTGGTTTTAAATTATCTACTAGCAAGATATAACTTAACACAATATGGTATTTTTGGAAACACCGATTGAATACAATATCTACGCATCATACTTCGTCACTATAGTGATTAGCGAACTATAGCAAGACTATCTATGTTTTATAAAGATCAAACCTTACTGTCGTCTGTAATAAATTTTGCTAAGTGACCATTTATCATGGATAGCTATGCAGAAGAAACCAGGTTCCTTAATATTGACGAAATAATTCCCGAAAATGTCTTCACACATCACCAACTGATTGATTTAACAATAGTATTAAGTAATAAATAAAATAAATAAATAAATACACCCAACAGTCACATACATAGTCCTGACCCCACACTAAGATCGAGTCTTGTGTCGTGGGTTATGGGTATCAGAAGCTACGAGAGACTTTACGGTCTCACAAACACCCATACTCGAAACAAATAACTGTGCATCACACAAATATTGTATCGGTGCGGGGATCAAACCCGCGGCCTCTCGCTTCATAGACGAGATCTAACCAACTGCGCCGCGGAGGCTGTCAAAGTCTCTACAATAGGCTTGTTTCCACTTAGAATAAATCAAGTACATGAGAGTTTCTAGTGATTATTTATCAAATATATTTAAGAAAAAACCAAATTATTTTCAAAAATAATTGAAGATTATTATTATTTTCAGGAAATAAATTCAATAAAAATTAGCCATATCACACGTAAAACTAAACGCCAATCAAAACCTGTTACGTCACGCCGTGCAAAACATCAATAATGTTTTTGACAGAACTGTACGTGTTAGTTGTTACTCAGTTTAATTTTCGTTTTGGGGAATTTCTGCCAAATTGATACAGTTTTTTGAAGCAAGATATTAAGAGGCAACCATAGAATAGCCATAGAAGCAGGATTTATTAAAGCAAATTCTAATAACTTGCCCAAAATCGACTTGGTTATGCTTGGCAATTTTTTTGCGTCAAACAGTAACTTTTGCTCATCGGAATTTCGCAATATTAAAACATCGATATAAGTGCATATACAAGTGTAAATTATTTTTTATAAGCTACAGCAATATGTTATAAATCGCTATGGTTTTGAGATATGTATTGTATTTTGATCGATAATATTTATTATCTCCATTCTTTGCTTTTTAAATATGTATGGACGTTCTGTAGATTTGGATGTCCGTTTTCTTCTATCTTCTTGACATGCAAATTTACTTGGTATACAACCAGGTTTCATACTTACTTTTGATACTGTTCCCATAATACGATATTCGGTATGATTAAGCATATCATTCGGTAACTAGAAGAATAAAAATAAATTCAGATTCAATCAGTAAACAAAAAAATATTTATAACCCTAACTAGTATATTTTTCGTTTTATTTATTCATCTTAAGTGAAAAACAACATGTTTGTTTTAGAATTAGAACATATATATAATGTAGTGTGAATTCTTGAATTATTTGATAAATAATGAGCATCGTCCCTCCTTGAAAGTTTTAGCCATTTTCTCCGCATTATTTGATTGTTTGGGACATATATAAACAACTTGTTTGGTGTTTTTATGGTTGTGCTTTTACATTGGGGCACTATATAGTACTTGTAATATGAGGGATTCATTATTTATTTAAAGAAAACCAAAAATCGTCATAGAACACTGTTTAGTTTCGCACGGTGTGACGTCATGACAAACGCCATGACAATTTGAAGCGTTTTCGAGGTAAACATGTCATTGCTGTTTTGTAAAGCAAAATACATTAAGTATATATTCGATTTTCTCAAAAATATTGGATTTTTCGCATTAAGGAGATGCTACAAAATCATAATTAAAAAAAAATTCAAATTTAGGCAACTAGCCTATTATCGCATTATTTCACAATTTTTTGGGTAATGATTCTGATATCATTGTCATTGCCCCTCGAATCTTTTTCCCGACTGGCCTCCACTTAATTATTGATTTAGTTCAACAATCGTAACTTCACTTGTGAAATCTTTTGCACAAATTCATTGGACCCCGGTAACTATTAAGACGCATCTGGGATTTTAATCCGCTTAGATATTGATATACGAAGGACTCGATCGAAGGGAAAAGGGGAGGGGAAATGCCGAGCATGGTACATCGTTTACTTCAATGCTCTGCTTTGGTACGTAAATCAAAGGCATTCATCAAATAATATAGGAAACAACAGTTTTTGAGGCACTAAAATATAAATAGACATTAGTTTAATGTATTATTTACTATTTAGTGTATTAAAACTAAAGACCTTTCTAACTTATCCTCGTATAACTACAGCAAATAAATATCCTCGTTAAAGGGCATAGAATAATGGCGCTGAATTTCACTCATTCCTATCTGATGAGATTAAATTATGTTGTGCGCGGCGTCTTGTGATTTATTTCTACGCCGGGAAAGTTAGAACTATATGAGTTTTACTTTCTTACATGAACATTTGATCCCAAAGGATAACTCCGTGAGAAATTTATCGCCAAGGACGTAGGTATTGCTTTAACTTACTGTGGAGATTATCTCTTGAAATTTAAACTGTATTTTCAGCTTGCATTCTGATAATTTGAAATAGAAAATATAGAGTTTTAAATTTTTAAAAAATTACATTCTAGCGGTCTGGCCCGGCTTCACCCGTGTGCATATAGTTATTGAGTCCGGACCACTTTAATAACAGCGGACTAACTGCTTTTTCATTAAACTCTATGTGGCTGCTGTCGGCTGTGATATAGCTCTTCTCGTCCCGTTATATCTCTTTCTATCCCGTCTCATTCTGTCCCATGACGAGAAGTCTCGTGCCATCCATTCGAGTTTGAAGGAGTAGAACATATGTAATGTATTTGAATTCCTTACTCATCCCACGGGAACATTACATTTTTTTCGGTATAGAAAATAGCCTATGTGTTAATCCAGGGTGTCAGCTACCCCTAGTCCCTACACCAAATTTCATCAAAATCGGTCCAGCTGTTTTTGCGTGGAAGAGTAACCTACATCCATACAAACTTTGGCAATTATAATTGATATAAGGAAATGAATGAATTAATGAAATGAAATAATAATAAAAAAAACGAGCTAAACTGTCCCGATCTTTAATGGAACAGACATAAAAATAAATTGTATTCCTAAGTATATTTCAAAAATCTATTAATATGAAATAACAACATATTATTAACTATTAGAGACATACAATTTCTATTTCATCTGTTATTAAAATTCTTCAAGAGCTAAGTAAAAGCCAAATCAATGATTAAATAATTATTAACTGGCCACTTTCATCTAAACGGACATCCGAAGAAATACGGTATGAATTTGTATACACTATACCTACCTAAACATAAAAGAGCAAGTTGTACGACGTCTAATAGGCTTACAGTTTATTTTTTTTTACCGACAACAAAAAGAAAGACCTTCTCAATTGGACACGTATTTTTTTAAACAAGTGCCCGAGATTTGTAGGCTGATTTAAATAATTACTTTTTCTATTTTTTGACCCGAAATACTTTCAGTTCTTTACCATATCAGTTTAATTTATTTTGATACAATAGTTTTTGTTTATTTGATTTTACCTATATATTCTTTTCTTTGCCAAATGTAAGTGGCGAGGTCTATTTACAGCGTAGAACTGCTATAGCTGACTTACCGTTCGAAGCCCATAGGCCGACAGTGCATTTAAGAGGCCAGCTTCTGTGGCGCAGTTGGTAAGACGACGGTCGTGAAACGAGAAGCAGCAGGTTAAATCCCCGGTCTAAGACAAACGTTTGAGTTATCCACAGGCATTTGTTTCGGGCAAAGGTGTTTCTGCGACTAAAAAGTCTCACGTAGTTTCCGATATCAATAACACAACCCTTGTTATTTTATTTGTATTCAGAACTCTGTATGTGACTGTTGGTGCATTTATTAATATTTAAATTTTCATGTGTCCCGTTCATCAGCTAGAAAAAAGTATTAAAAAATGTACAAGGCGAATTACCACTTGCAAGCCTAAGTAAGTATCGTTTATAGACCGTGTTCGTAATAAAGCGAATGGTTTTAATCAATTGCCTACTACTTATACCGTTGGATTGACGCCTAGAACACTAAGGGATAACGGACAATATTGACAATCAATTACTTTGATGGCGAGTTAATCATTATCCAACAAGGAAAACTTCGTCGGGACCTAAATACCTTTAGAATAACTTCTTATAAGAAGCTATTAGCATTATTAAATCTTGCTTCACAGTACAGTTTATAACAAAAGATTCACTTTAGCTAGAGAGAGTTTGTCCCTTTATGGGATAAACAGCTTATGATATCGTCGCTTGGAAATACTTTACTGCCACCGGGGTCGAATAAATGGACATTTCTACAGCGATAAATATTGATCCTCAACTTAAAGTAGAAGTATTTTATCCATTATCGCGCATTCACTAGATTGTAGGTTAAGGACCGTAAGGCCGAGTTTCCTAATTAGAACAATCTTTTAAACCGTGCGATTCTCTTCAGAAACGATTTTTGATGCCCTTCAGGTTCACGGGTTCTTTGGAATACTGATTAAAACGACTGCGTAAACAAAAGGATGCGTGTCCCGTAGGTACTTAATTTGATCATTTTTAGAGAAATCAATAAATATTTCTTTTGGGTCTCGGTTTTTTCTTACATAGCACCCACAAACGGGGAAATGACCCTGATGGTCTTACCGTCATGACTTATCATGGCCGATGCCCATGAACATCTACAATAATTGGATCGTAGAAAGCTTGCCGGCTACTTGAAATGACTAGGGAAAAAGAAGCAAAAAGGTCGGGCGAGTAGAGGAACCGAAAAAATCCTCGTAATTTCTACTCATAATACAAGCAAAGTACCTTAAGGTGGTATCGAGACTACGTGTGCAACTACCGGGTATATTTATTAAACATGTTTAGCCAGTGATTGGCGCACCTATCATAATGGGACGAAACTACCGTTGCCACAGAGTGGGCTTACTGGTTGCACAGGAATACTAGGGTGACGTCACTTGTTTATGGAAAAATATCAAGCCAATCTGAAAAATAACGTATAAATAATTTATTGGCGAAATGTTAATACCAAGAACACTTTAAATGTTTTTTTTTGAATCAAAAATAATGTTTACCTTCTTCCCGTACTTATCCCGGTCTATTTTATAAGCAACCTCATAGTTAAAACATCTTATGCCAGTGAATTTAAACGGGGTGAATAATGTCTTACGTACGTTTGTATAAAACCTGACTTGATATAAGTTTTGTGTTATTATTTTTTATTGTAGAAGTTTCTAATCAATTGAACGGGTGGAATGCACACAATCAACCCCTTTTTCAAAAGCTCATTGTTTATTCCTAAGTATACATAACAAGAGTTAAAGTCGAAGACGGGACAAAAGTAACTAAGACTGAAAAGAAGCCTGTAAAGTGGGATATCTTAGATTTCACTGTGCCCTTGTGGAAACGTTTCGTATTATTATTTACTATAGGAAAAATCGTCTCAGTGGTAAATTATTATTTACAGTTTTCATGTAAACAAATAAGTTTTAGGTTCTATTCCTGTAAGTTCACCTCACGTCAGTCGTAAAACCATAAACACAGTCTTTCCGCAAGTTAATTACAAATAACTTTGTACAGCACCGACCACTTATAGCTAAGGGTTCAAAGAAGATTGACTACATATGAAACTGATGTTAACATTTTTAACCACGTGAAGTGGGGATTACGATCTTGTCAAAAAAATACAACGCTATGTGATGCATATGTTACGAGAACGAAATATAAAACAACATATCAGTGATATGAAGTAATTTATCTCGTTTACAGCACGAGACATTTCTAATATGACAACATAAAACTCTATAATACATCAAGTTTATTACACGTTAGGAATTCAATTTAAGTATTGAATGCAAAGATAACTGCGCTCACGTATAACTTATTCACATTGGAAATCGTTTTCATTTTTCTATTACATCGTCGATTCCCTCTGCGGCAAATCGTCAAATAACTTTTCTTAGTGAATTACCGGAGGCGGTTGGCGGTTTCCCCTACAGATTGTCCCTCCCGCGACTCCCGCCATTCCTCCCTCGGATGGAGTGGGCCATTCAGAGACGGTTCGCGAAGCTCTCACTCACGGTGCTTTGCGCGGTTGCTTCAGTTTGGCGGGCTTAGCGTCAGTCAACAGCCGTGCGCGAGTGGTCACTAAGCAATTGGCGGGAATTCAAAGCTCGCGCGTACTCACGGAAAAAACTACAACACAAACAGATCCAGTTAATGTGTATATCGTGAATAATGTACATTACATCCACAATCATGCAATGGTTCTACATTTTATTTGTGATGGTAAGAAAGTTAGCTCTTATAAACGTATTTGACCTTGTAATTTGTTATTTCAGGTGTTTTGATATGTTAGTGTGACTAAAATTAATGCCAATATTCAAGTTATATAGTATAATACTTAAATAGTTTTAAATTAACAGCGGCTATAGTTCATTTGAAATTGCATTTGTCAAAGACGGGTTTCCCGTAGGCACAATTTATCTTTTCCGGTGATAATGCTTAAGGAGTGGCACTGTCTGTGAATATAAATATTCATTAAATAGGCAGTATAATAGTCATCGAAAAAATGATCTACCTTTCAGTATTTCTCGGTCTATAAAACCTTATTTATGTATTAAACATAAATTGAACATCATAAATAACTAATGTTAATTGAATAAACAAATTACTGTATTATTTTTCCTTAATTATTTCATTCTTTTTTATCAATAGTTGTTTGGTTAACATCATAATTGCCAAACCATAATTACAATCACTTATTTATTTTACCGCACATTCATGATAATTATTTTTGAAATTCCTACATTATGAGCCTGTGTATATTAAAAATATTAACTTATTTTTAAATTCAACAAATATCGTATCTATAATACAAAACACCACGTCTTAATACAATCTTTAATATCCCTCAACGCATTTGGCGGAACAAATGCGCATTAACATAATATTGCAGTTTCATACAAATCGTAACTTGTTTTTATAGCCCCAAGTTTCGCTTGCATAACATTTTTACACGTTGTAATTACACATTTAATCCCATTATCATATGATAAGTATCGCTGCGTCCACTAACTGTAACTGTTGCAACATCACAGCCGAATCGGTCCCCGCCCAGAAGCGATGTTCGATTGCCTTAACGATGAACTTGCAGATCGCAATGCCATACACATCGAAATCGCTGTTAGGGCGTAGTCAGATGCATGCACCGATCGAGAACCGCTAGCTTGCCATATCAATTACTAGCGCCGCTCGGGTGCACCCAATTACTAGCTCTAGTTCACATGATTCCTATTCACCACGCCGAGATTACTCGTGTACCATAAAAAAACATTGTACGTGAACGAAAGTCTACTTAAATAAGTTTACCTGTCTCGCGTAGACACGCGTCAAAAATATTCTTGCGCAGTATAACGTGTTTAAGTGATTAGGGGAGGCTAGGGACGAAAGTGAAGAACTTGTGAAAAAAATATTGTATCTACACTGGTATGACGGACTTTAGTCATTTCGAACCTCTCTTATACCAAACTTGCACTCATAGTGCTGTGCCATCAAGTTTTGGTTGTGGTGAGTTGTTGCTGCCAAAAATAGCCCCAAAGAGACTTTTCACCGTTTTTTTCAACTGCGTTTGTGTTTACTATGGACGGTTTAATATTGCGTGTCATGTATCAATTAAATAATACAACTATTCCTCTTTCTATGACGACGTAAACAATGATAACTATCTACCGATTTCTTTAGGGTATGGTCTTAAGTTTGTCAAAATCTGGAAAATTTTATTGTCGGGACGAAAGTAACAAGTTGTACTTTTAATACGAATGTTTTATATTTCTTAGTAGTTAATAATAGCCAGAATCAAGGAATCAATATGGAAAGTATAGATAAGGCAAAAACCTAGCAAAGACTGATAGGTACTCCGTACAAGTTTGAAATCCAAATCCGTGAAAGAAAATAAATTAGATCCAAAAAGTTCCAGAAGTCCAAAATTATTTTGATAATAATTGAAAAACTTGTTGATTTTTTATGATAATTTGCGTAATATCTAAAAGCCAGATTAAATATAAATATAATATTGTGAAATGAAAGCAATTTATGTTTTTATTCACAATGTTACAACCACCCTATATACTGTTACAACGAAGCCCAGGAGATGTTAAAAAAATTCACTGTTTTTTTTTGGACATTTTTCTCAAAATCTGTATTAGCACTTGCAGTCAAGTTGATGCTAATTGATATACAAAAGACCAATATATCATGTGTAGTAATTATTATTTTGTTATCTAATAAGGTGTATTAGATATTACAAGAAAATTAAAAATCGTTACTTCCGTCCATGGTCCTAAGCATCGCAATCTTCCTCACATACCCGAATCGAATATCTAGTTATTGTAAAATTATACAAGCGCCAAGTGAATTCGTTTTGAATATTCAAAAGTTCCTCAGAAGGAGCCCTTGATGCGCATTATTAAAGCCTGAAATTCCCGGCCGACTGTCAATAAGCACAATTAAATCAGTAAACAAGACGCGTACATCTTAGCGGCAGAAGCGTTGATATACGAAATCCCCCTGCCGTGATTCACGGAATTTTGATTAAAGTTACATAACGACGGTCGTATCCACTCTTGAAGGTTGATCTACAGTGCGGCGCGTGGGAATCGTCTCCATCCATGCAATTAGGGAACGCCGGGAGCGGAGGGTACTCAATTACCGCACGCAATGTTTTTATTGCGATTCTCCTTGTCGATGCAGCGAAACCTCAGCCGAAACATAAATACGCGTCGGACTATAAAACAATCGTAAAATGAACTTACTTCCTTTGTCTTCGCTCATGTCAACTGGCAACGTTCTGTACAAGGTGGTGACATTCCAGTAAGTAAAATACTTGAAAACCTGCCCCGTTCCGTGTTTAGTAAATTATAAGATATTAATATTTGTATAGTTATTCTTATCGACAACTTGTTTCAAAGGTTTTCTCAAGTTTTCAGAACACTGTAGATATTTTTTATAAGAAGCCACGTCCGAACGATAACGTGAGGAAAAAAACGTATTAAAAACCAAGTGTCGAACAACATTGTGTATGTAGTTTTACTGTGTGTACATTACTAATGACTTATTTCTTGTAGCGGCCATCGTTATCTTATTTACAGCGACGCGACGTGCACGCGCTGCACATTTTTTCTTCTAATTAGAACCTCAAGAGGTTGTTATTATTTCTTTTCGTCTACTCAAGCGTAACAATTCTCATTATGGCGACTTAAAGCAAATAAGCCGACGTGCGCATAAAAAATATCTGTGAAAGTGATTTGCGGAAAAAATATGTTAAAAGAAGCATATCATATGTGTTCTCCCGCGTCTTCAAGTCATCGACCCAATCCAATTATGGTTGCATAATAGAATATTTTTTATGCAATGATGTAGATTGTTTTTTTTTTTCACGCGTGAACCAATTTACGATAACTTGCGGATAGTGTCAATGCCTCGGGATCGGTTTAGTTATGTCATCGATGGACGCTGACAGTCATATGCTTTTGTGATCAATTTAAGCGTTCAAATAAGGCTCAAGTTTTTGTATTACTTCTTATAGGTATTAATGTAGACTCTGCTTGTGATAAGTTATTTTATCAAAGAATGTTGTACTATTTTTTCGCGTACTTTTGTTCGTGTGATGACACTATCACCGTAAATGTAGTCTAAACGAACGGTGGCCAACAAGAATCGATCTCTTACAGAGAACCAAAAGTTAAGACAGGGCGATAACAAATTATTTGCAATGTTTAAAATACATAAATGCAGATCCATTAAAATTATATAAAGTTCTTCTTATAATCCAATTTCAAAACTAAATTATTTTTTATCCCAATTAATCATCAATTATGAAATAAAATTTCTTGCATGTTGGCAGAGGGCGCTAAGGCTCTTGAGCGCGTGTCATGGGGGCCAGGAATGTCATACAAAACACTTTTTTATTGTGTGCGGTTCATAATATTGCGGGATTGGAAAACCACGCAAACCAACTCGGGTACACTAGCTAGTAAAAATATTTATTCCTCGGCGAATCAATTGTGAGGCGCCACAGAAATAAAACTTAAGTCACGTTGAATATATTACTGCGTATCCTTTAATATTTGAGATCATTATCTTGCATCTGGAAGGACAATGAACTGAACAGGACTTATTTTAATGCCGTTGAATAAAAAGTGTTCGGACTTTATCAGATTCATTTCAATAATGGCTCTTTGTTATAAGAGTACGATTAAAATGGATTTCAATAATATTATTTAAGAGTTAACACAGCGATTATAGTCGGATTATCATGATTACGATGGACGATCTTCTTTCGACTATAGATTGACTATAGATGAGCTCGTTGCCCATTGTTATTTTATTGCCAAAGCATAGTTACTAAAAAATTATTAAGCTTTGCAATGTTTTACATTAAATATACAAAAATTAAATTATTTTATACTGTACCTAATTATTAATGTATTTATATCTTAACAAAACATTATAGAGTTCTTTTTCTTGGGCATGAAATAAAAATATTTTACAATATATGTAGCTTTAATATATTTTTACGCGTACATAAACGCATATGAAACCTTAACACATCAAACGCATTATAAATTTTTAGCTACACCCGTAGACAGTTCATCACTGTAGTTAGTTGCTTTCATGGTATATTAGAAATTGGTACTGCCAGCGTTTACTACTCATTTGGATCGCAACAGGAGCTGGTAATGCACTACAATTATTAGATTCTTGCCTACGAACATAGGGAAATGCGAAAAATAGCAACATTAGTCATAACTCCTTTCATTAAGCTCATAAAATACACGTTGCGTAAATACTTCCTACTTGGACATATTATTAACACTTTAAGAAAATTATACGCATGTGCAAGGCGGTTTTACTAAAAGAGACAATTTATACATAACCCACTCAATAAAACATAAATAGCGTTTACTATTTAAAAAGAATATTTTGTAGCTAAATTGGGAAAATTCACGAATTTAATTTATTTTATATTAGGCAGTAGGCGTTTAGATAGCGCTAAGACCATGTAAAGCGGTTGACCTAAAACTTACAATGTATGGCATGTAACAATTTAATTCCAATGCGAATTAAGATAAATTTTATTAGGACAGCACGACTTTATTTACACACGTGAATGTTGAAGACATGATTTCGACATTAAATACACGAATATATTTTTCTGACTTTCCATTTAATATTACGAATTTACGACTGAGTCAACAATCTATGTAAATTTATTTGGGGATCTAACTGAATAATATTCTGCATATGAAATTACTGCGCAAACATTTCCCATTGACATTAAAATTGATTCACACAAACGAATGATGGATGGCTTTAAATATAGTTGCATGGGTAAACGCAGCATAAAACCTTTTACGAGCGTGCAATCAAGAAACTGCAGTTGAGCTGTGAATGGTCATGGTCAGTGCAGTACAGTGTACCGTTGCATGCGTCGTACCATCAGTCGCCGTCAATGGTTAGGTCGCTGTGCCTACGACCCTTGATGCCCTATCGATCCATATAAGCTAGCAGAAAACCAGCTTTATAAATAAATATCCGTGTGAATGACTGGTTCCTATCTGTGCACATTCCAATGCGTCAGTTGACTGCACGTACATAAAAGGAAAAATATTCGTGCAGACTCCTCTAAGTAAATAGACCAACTTAAATTAAGACCAGCCACAAAAAATACGTGAATGTTTGCAAAATTGACCACCACGACACGTAAATTCAATTTGGTTCAGTTAACTGCAAACATTTAATAACACCATAATATCTTCTAAGAAAAGGCACTCATTACGGTACTTATGTTTTCATACATTTTTAATTACGGTGTCTAACATTCAACTATACATCAATTGTCTTGTGAAGGTAAATGGGTATATAAAAAAAGAGATCTTCTAAAATCTAAAAGCTTCATTGTAACTCGATTACTTTTTGCCGGTGCGAGTGTTTAATTCAATTAAGTAATCATTACGCTCATGACAGCTAATGTCAGTTGATACGACGGCTTGCAAAAAGTTGCGGTCCATTGGCGGGCCATATCAGATCAATTGAATGGTAAATTTGCTGACAGGTGAATGATACATGACCCACTTACCTGTATTAGTAAGAGAGCTCTGTTGAAGTCTGTTAATTAATTAACACGGTTTCTCCAAACAACAGAGATGTGCATATGGAAAAAACCGGTATTATGTACTCGTAACCGTTATTGTTATGGATAAATAAAATTTGCACTTTCTCATCATGTAAAATAACAATCTGACATTTTATTTTGCTAAAAAACAATTTAGCTCGTTATATCATGATGCGTGTAAAAATGAAATGATACGTGATCGCGGCATGGGGTTCCTTCGTGGGCTCGTTATGCCGACAAGTATAACATGTATGAATGAAAGTGCAAAATGCCAGTCGTTTGAGAATGAACTTGCATTACTTAAATGTTCACAATTGTTCTGTAAAGGTACCAGAGAAAGTGGAATGCAGCAATGCTACAAAATGTGAAACAAAGGAAAGCACTTTCTTCCTTTCATGTCACCGGTTTATTTATATTTATTCTAACATTTTCCCACAACGTACCAACGAAATTTATTGTGGTAGAGTCACGCAGCGTTTCGTATTTCCAAGTCCGTGTTATACAGTGATGTCCCCTAATATAGTGTCGAGTATAAACGCAACTTACATAACGTTATCCTGACACAACTCAAAAACTTGTCTCCCGTTTCCAGAAATCAATGTTGTTTGCTATACGCGGTGGGCAGTGCCCCTCGGGAGGGTGGCAGCCACCCCCGCTATATAAATCACTGTCCAAATTACGGCGTTTCTATAATATTTGTAATCCGGCGGTCGGACACGCGGTCGGAATGAAACACAATTGATACACCCCACGGCGCGTCGCGTAAAAATTAATTGAAACTAGCAAATTTGTCATCCCATTTGGATCCCGCGAAAGTGTTTGTCATCGTTTAAATCTAAAATACTCCAATATTTGTTTTTACACGAAAAAGAATTGAACCCGTAAGTGATGTCAGTATTCAGCATTGGTTACATAGACCACTTTCATAGTTATTTTCTAAATGATTCACATACAATGTATATGTGTACTAATATGTATATGTTTATGTATATATATATGTATATTTCTGTGTATGTATGTATTTATAATGTAGGTATGTATGATATCTACATTCTTTTTTTATCAGTTGTACTACCCCATAGTTCTATATAATAATGATTTAATCCATCCAAAGGTTGCCTGGAAGATATCGCAGGTAATCATTAAACATAAAAAATGTTTTTCTTCATAATCTCGAAGGTCTGTCGTGCACTCAACAAACATAACGTACTTCCACAGCGACCTGTTGGAAGTAGCCTTCACCTGGCAACTTCTTACAACCTCTATCCGTTTATACTTTACTTTAATCTTTATTAACTAATTGTAAGTATACAATTACATTAACAAAATTATGCAAATATAAATACGGGGTTTCACGCTATTATTTTAGTATTCAACATCTAATGTGTCTATTCGTCAGTCGTGTACAAAGTTGCAAATGTACTCGTTTCGTTTCATCGGTTTCATTCTCAGTTAATTCCTTACGTGGGAGGTCTGTCTCGTCTCACGTTCGCTTGAGCAAGATTAAATACTTTTTATTTACTTTCATCACTATATTAATGACTTATAAACTACACAGCTTCAGGTCTTATTTTTAAATTGACTGCTGCTTTATGGCACGGGAAAAGAGGTGTCGTTTTTCGATTCTGTATATAAATTGAAATAAGAATTGATGTTACTTATTCTACTATCATTAAATACACCTTCATTATTGAGTTTTCTACAATTTTGACTTGTATAAACACCCGGTATTAAAATGGAGACAACTGACGAAACGTTCAATGCTATCAAGATGGAGCATATTATTGTCATTAGACAATAGTTATTAATTTGTCATTATATATCAGTGTGGGCACTTAACCTGTAATCATCTGTGTAAATACACATCCCCATGCCGTTGTGCTAGTGGTCTCTTATACAACAAAATTTTGTTTTTGATTGATCGAAAACCGAGCCAAACTTAAACTGAACAAAATGCCACTGTATTCACGTAATTCAGACATCTCCACAATACCATAAATGCGTTTCCTAGTAACCTTGAAGGATACTCAACGCAGGAGGTACGAGATACCCAGTCATTAATGCTAATACCCAATTATGGACTCCGCGTCGAATCGGCACACGATCCCGCCGGAGAAGATTAGGCTCTACACCGCAATGCACTTATTTTCATTGGGGTGGAAGGATAGGGAACTAAAACGCTTAATATCCGTTATTCTTCGTAGTATTAAACTTGAATTAAAACTAGTTTTATATCATTAAGAAAACCATTTAAGAAGTTTTTTATGCGTAAAATTCAATACATACTTTGGAAGCTTTGCTTTAATAATATGTAAACCTAGGCTGATTGTTTCAAATACCTTTATGCATTGCCAAAAAGCACGGCGAAAATGTAATTCATATCAATGAGACCTTGAAGATAAGACATTACGTGAACGTGTATAATGAACGATAAATGAAAAAGCGGTCAGAGTTGAGATTATGAAGTAATAATATTGCCCCCTCGATACAATTTTAACAACTCCGATGATAACCCCGCAAGCGAAGCAGCATTAATGATTAACATAGACATACACGCTACTTTGCTTGAAGTTGAATAGATTTCTTTAAACAATACGTCTTATTTAAAAACTGGCCGGAAACAAAACTGGTAATGATTAATTAAATTACATAAATCGTTGTTTTTACTTCAAATACAGACAATGGTTTATTGTAAAATACTATGAAGAAAGTAATTATTGCGCCGAGCCTTTGTGAATTTTATTATTAAAATAATTAAATACGGTGAAGGCTTCGTACGGACGCAGGAAATCGCTAATTGCAAGCTGCTTCCAACCAGCAATTCTAAAAATCACAGTTCAGCCATGGACAATAGACTTGATGACGATAAATAAAAAATACATATTTTAATAAAAAAGTCCAATTAAACAAACAATTGATAGACGGAAACACAAACTTACAAAACCATTTAATACTTATTTTACCGTATGAAATTCCATAATGAGCTATATTCTTACATTACAGATATATTTTATCTTCTAAGAGGACATGATACTCTAAATGAGACGTTGAAAGGTACAAAGGAACTTGTTTATAGAGCAGATGATCCCACGCGGCTGTCTAGACGAGACACGAGGGTGCGTGCCCCAGGGGACGTCTTACAATTGCCAACCAATAAAATCATTTTCAATATATTTTACTTTCCAATATCCTTGGTATGCACAAGGTCTTTACAAAAGTGATTGAGGGAAGGATTTTAAAAAATGGTTATATATGAATGGTTATAAAAAATACAAATAGAGTAAGGAGATGCTATGACTCCTATATGCATTTGACCTGATAGCCATATCAAACAATTATGATGGTCTTCTCGAATCCGGATCTAGGGAAGCTAAGTCCGAAACGTATTACACATGCATGTCTGGTCACACTATGACTCCAATCTTCTGTACGATTGTCTCTAACTGGGCGGATACACGTCGGATATCTTACCTGGACTTTAATTATTATTCCATTTTTTAATAACATTACTTATACAGGGTATATCAAGACTGCGACCGAAAACAAAGCCAGGTGATAGTATTAGTGACTTCAGTCACAATGGAACTAAACATTTTGTAACTTTACTGATCGTCGTATTTGAGTGATAAATATTTTTTATTCTTTACTGCACACACAAAAAAAAGGCATACAATATTTTACAGATAAAATTAAAGAGTACAGTTGGCGGTCTACAATACATACTTTTCCTTAAATAACAATGTACACCATTTTGTTTTTAAAGACGCAATGGTTCGCAAGGGTTTCAATTATTATTTTCGCAAAAACTAGGTATTTACCACCCAAATACGATATTAAAAAAATTGAAAAAGAAATATGGGGCTCTTTTTGCAAAATTTTTAGTTGCGTTGTGTCTATATTCGCTAAAACTACCACCTAGCTTAATTTTCGGTCGCAGTCTTGTTATACCCGGTATATATTTTTCTACCTATTGCACTTCTTAAACTTTTAAAACATACTACAAACGATCGGTAGGTAGTAAGTGTGACTATAAAACCGCATTGTATAGGTTCGACAAACGATCAAGCAAGTGGTTTACTTCATAGGAAATGATCATCGCCTGCCATAAACACCCACAATACAATAGTCTACGTATACTCTGCAAGGTGAGTGTTATTGTTACGTATCAGTCGCAAGCGTGTTGCAATGCAATGTTATCATTACGACTTATTGTGCAAAATGCTTACATAATGTTGCGATACGTGGAATTATCAGTTACTATCGCACAATTGTAACGCTGACAGGTACCGAATAATGATATCTTATGATGAAAAAAGAGATGAATTTCCTTTTATTACATTACCTAGTATACATACTTAATTAAAATTCCCTACCTTCAAGATCATGCAAGATGCACCGCTACGTAGAAAACTTCCTTTTTTTAGACTGTTTTCGTTTAAGTTTATTGGAAATTGAACATGTTAAGTAGGGTAACGTAAACTCCTGCTTTTTATGGGAGTTCACATTCTTACCCCATAGCTTGCATTACAGTGTTACCCCAACGCATCTTAACTTTATTTCATAGGATTTTATTAATATATTACGTGACAATTTCATGCGCGATAGAGTCACTGACGTCTGGGTATAATCTGAAAACAATATGTTTACTTTGCGTTGAAAGACTAACGTAAACATATTTGTTGACACTATTGTTCTTACGCATTAATTTCATATTAATATTGATAGCAAAGGTGAGAACGGTCAAGTTCAATGTTGATCTGACTACAAACAACAATAGATGTCATCTTTCTTTCCACACAGATGTACTGCTCTATCCGTTTAATTCATGAATGGCATTCTCTGCAACCTAATTCAAAGTACAAAAGGTTGCGTGCAGAATCATTGTTTAGTCATGTCACGAAAAAATCGCGTACCTATTTAGTTTTTTATAAGAATTTCATCGTCAATTGAACTGAAGTCGCCGTCAATTATAGAAAATTTAATAACATTTATCTCTTGTTACGATTCTTATTGTTACGTTTGGCAAAATCGTGAACGGATCTACGCGGTAACAGTATTAACGGTTTTACTATGACACACAAATAGAAAAGAGTTCACACAAACACCCCGTGAAGGTGGAGGTCAAAGAATATTTTGATCACATCATGCAGCGATAACTTGATGTGCTGCGGAGTGGTGCACGCCGCGCCGTACACAATCAATTGGGTATTTTACTATAAGAAAGAAAAAATCTAAAAACTATAAATGTGTATAGTAGAGCATTAAGCAATAAGTATATGTTAATTTCAGTTTTTATTTCCAAGGAATAAATTTTATAATTCGTTTTGAAAATTTCAATTTTTTTATCTGTCCTAAAAATATGTGAAACGGCTGCCGCCATGATGGATAACGATTCTACGTCATTCCGTAAGTAGAATACCCCCTCCGGTGTCCAAGAGCTCATACAAACACAGGTTGTTTACTGGTTGAGTGACGTATCATTTTAAAGGAACATGGCGCCTAGCGTTTTCACATATTTGCGCGCATAAATTTAAAATTTAAATGGTTTTTTATTGGACTTGCCGAGCGAATAAAAATTTGATATTTTTTTAAATAGCTTGTCTTAATCTTAGGAACAACTTAAAAGACTTTTTGAAAATGGGTAGAATACCCAATTCGCTGTGGCTGTTAAACTTTTATTCTAAATACATGTTATATTTGCAAAACCATTTATTGTTTCCAGGGTGTTTGGACTGATGTAAAAGTATGCAAATATTCTTTAGATGTTGAGTCCCTACAACAATTTACAAGGGCTGTATTATTTCGTATTTAAATACGCAAAATTGCTTTTATTCCCAATGTGTTTACTTTTACTTGTACTAATACTTTATTTAACGACTTAATCCCCCAAAAGGGGCAATTGCCATACCCAGAGCTGTGTTGAAATAACTGCCAGTGTTGTCATAAATGTTTGTTTTCATGAAATAGTAAATTTTAATGGTTATCAATTCACTATCCAGTTTGATATGCAGAGCAAATTGCAAATCATTGATGATTTGAAGCATTCAGCGATTCAGCTTTGATTACCGATGAGTAATTAACAATCAAAGGATCATTTTATGACATAGATATTGATTTTTATGCGATAGGAACAGGAATACTATTTTTTGTAACATAGACGTGCAAACTCGAATTTATTTCAAGGTAAGGAATTAAATAAAACATTGCCATTTGAGATATGGAAATATCAAATAACGAACCACGGTTTTGTTATCTTATTTCTTGGAAGTTGGTATCTACTTCTAATTCTCGTTTGATAACACATCTTAATATTTTTATTCAGTTCGGGATTACCTACGTTTCCTTGCCTTATCGTGCAACAAGGTAATACTGTCTGTTTCTACCAATGAATTTATTAAAGGGGTCTAAAAATATCGAAAATGCTAATAAATAAACTTTACTTTATTTTTTGACTCGTTCATAACTCATAATTAACAAAAGGAGGATCTTCGGTAATAAATATTTTGAAGCAAGGGCAACTGGACATTAATCGGCGTGGATTTATGGCGTTATCATACGATAAACATGATAGTATGTGCTACAAGACATAGTAAAGATGCAGTCTCCTCATTGATGTTGTCGATAGCGAGGGCGCGTGCCCGGTCAACGACCAACAACTACACGTCGCGCGAGTTCACTCGCGCATGGGAAGTTAAAACGGCAAGCCGTGAGTGCGCACTGCGCAAGCGCATCCCAACGCGCCCGCGTATAAACTAATGTCTTCCAACGTCGTCGCTGCCTCAGTTTAAGACATCGTTGGCAAACCCGCTCTTGACGTCCAAATCACAGTATCTCACAACAGACACTTCAAGTAGATTCGTTGTGCAGTCGGCTGTAGTCTAAAATTTACATTGTAAATTACATTTTTTATGACTTGCAAGAAACACTTGTAAAACAACACGTATAGGCGTGTTAAGGTTCATACAATTACCTCCGTGGATTATTTAAAGTTTAAAAGAAACAGTCTTCTTGATCGGAACATATTTTTTATACGTGATTCCTTAATGGTTCAGATTTTCCGTTTATCATTAAAAAAACATCCCATGAATAATAAAATCTACATTCTGATCAGTAACAGATAACCAGACATAAAGCATGGCCTAAATCCAAGCATCGGTAATTATCGGCTTGTTTTCAATGTTGCAGGTTGGAATTGATCTATTTTCAAAAATATCCATATATCCGGCAAAAGCCGGTTGCTGAGATCAACGTTCCGCCCATTTTATTTCATAATTGAAGTGTACACTGTACAGACTACAGACCATTAAACGACATGTCGACACGGACGCCTACAAAACCATGTGGCGTGAGATTGTAGGTGACAGAGAAAACCAGAGAAAAACACATTTACCTAGCAGTTAGTGTATGCATTGTAAACACAATAACAACGGCAATTAAAGCAGTAACGATGATATCGAAAATTATTTAAGCTATGAAACAAGAATTTACCTAACTTCCTTATGTATTAATTAGTGAAAAGGCACTTAGCGCGTCATTATTAGAAATACCTGTAGCATTTAGACTGGTTAACAGTATTATTGCTTTTTTATACATTCTTTCATTCCGTGTTGTCTTTTTGCAATTACAACTCAGACTGTAGGTTATTTGATAGTCGTATCAAAGCTATACAAAAGTTGATTCGATTATAGGCCTTGGACACAGTAAACAAATGAATTCTTACCCAATTAAAATTTAGTAGATTTTTTAAAGATTTTAAAGAAATGAATTTAAATTAGAAACCTAAATTAGTTGCCGATATTTATCTGGTACAAGCGCTATTACTTTTTCATTTGCACCGTCCACTAACGCCAAGAAAATAAAAATTCGATGAGTTCTAAGCGTTTCGTCGAATTAATATTAAAAGATTAAAAAACTTAATCCCGATAGCAATCTAACGAAAAAGAGGTACCTACAGTTTAGTCACATCGAATATACAGCCTTTACAAAAGAAGGATGTTAAATTAAGTATTTTTATAACGTGAGACTTTTTACGTTTGCTACCCACATGACTTCAGCATATTAGTAGAATAAATGCATAAACAACGACACCACTGCTAACTCTATCTAACATAAAGGTGTCCCAAACTTATTTCATATCTAAATATATATGGTGGGATTGACATACATACATAAACTCACGCCCTTCGCCAACAACCAGGACACCCACGTTTCGCCTTATTTTCCGTCCCACGATGTGATAGGGGCGAGCCTATCGTCTTTGATAGGGGGACACCACAAAGTCAATAAAATCGTTCATTAGTTTAAACAAACCATAAAATAAGACATAACAGATATAAACCTTATACCACCGGCCTAATTAATATTTGGGGTCTGAGGAGTTGTAGGATTAGTAGTGCCTTATTTTTAAGTTGTCGTATTTCACTTATTCTGATGACGACCCTACTGACTAGGTTAGTATGCACTTGCCTGTCCGTATTTTAGTATTGATGTGGAATACTAAAGCATATTCATGCGTGAATGCATCACGATTGGCGAACAATGCATCGTTCATACAAACGTCTGTTGCATTTTACATAGCACACGATTAGTGCAATTGTAATATCCGTGATGCAACAACACATATACATACATGTCTAATCCGATATTATATATGCAGAAATGTTAAGAGCTGTTAAATCACGTCGCTTGGACATGTCTAAAATTGAGCATGTAGACATAGTTCTAATTAGCACATAGAAAGTGCTTCATTTCATAAGGACTAAAAAAATATTATTCAAGTGACTCTTGTCTCTGCCAATTACTTTATGTTTTCGTAAGTAAGCCAACTTTATTGGCTTTTAGTGGAAGAAAATGTTCTGATGACTTTATCTATAACTGGTTTACGACAACTTCTACAATTTTAATATCTCTGTCAATGGTATGATATCAAGCAAATTATTCTATCAAACATTTAAATACAGTTAATGAACACTGTTATTTTGCCTATTTTAGTAGTATGTTAATTCATTCCGATCCACCTTTTTTAAATATAATTTGCCGCCTTAATGCAATCCTAATTATAGAAAGTAAATAACATACAATTTTGTTTACCTTATGCAAATTATATTAATTTAACAATAAGGTACTTTTACACGTCATTTTATTTTTTACGTTAATCATGTTTCTATTGAGGCAGAGTTGTTCCACCATGACGACATTCGATATTTCCTTAACGGTGTCCTCTTTCAACGATAAATCGAAGATACGTGTGTGAGTACTTAATTTTCGTAAGGCAAACACTGTCCCCCAGAATACAAATACTTTTTCTGAGATGTAAGATAAATGTCAGAGAGATGCTTCAATTTTTCACAATATTGCCGCACATTATTAACCGTCACTTTTTCCGTTGAATAAACGTTGCTCTCCATTAGATTGAGCAGGTAATTTATAATATTACAGCGCAGAAATTATGTTATAAATCTTCTATATTCTATACCTATATATAGTTTTGTAATCTATGGGTAGGTACAATAGGCAGCAGTAATATATAGGCAGTAGTGGTATTTTTTATATTCGATAATAATTATATTTGTTTTAATACTAATAGTTCTACTTTGATCATCCCTTCAACATCATATGATGTCTTATATAAATCCAACTTTGCAAGAGCTCTGCTTTAATAACACAAAGAGTTGTCAGTCGTTAAAAGTTTCCAAAGGTTTTGATGGCAGGTAGACGACAGCAATGTATTTAAATTATTGATGTTGCGCCAAACGCGCATAAATAAAGTCTCAAAATACAAAAACTCTGCCTCATATGAGTGGGCGTAGTAGGGTGACATAAGTTTTTAATATTGAAACGACAATGCAGGTTGGCATGGAGGGTACATTAAGTTTTTTGTTTGTTGTTTTCCCTGAAAGAGTACTGGTGTTAAATTTTGACGATAACCGTGTTGACCGCAACGTGCAATATTCTCATGCGGTTTCTCGCTCATTGTTCCCTGAGGGAAGAGCTACTTTTTTTGTTTAACATTGCACGTAAATATCTTTCATCGTACAATAAAATTAACGTAAGTGTAACCCAAATGTGCATTATTACGCGTGCCAAGAAAATTGGCCACGATTCCTAACTAAGATAGCCTTGGTTTCGTTTCAATTGTGGTTTTAAAAAATGATGTATGAAATTGCAACGAAATTGAATAATAATTGTGTTGCTGTTACTTTTCACAATATTGAAACCGTTTTATAGTTAATAAATAAAAAGCCAATCGTATAAGTGTATCTAAATCTTAATAAAACATGGTCATAATAGCACTATTAAATCTAGTCATAAAATACAACCATTAATTTAGAATGAAAATAAAAATCGGTATATAAATTAATCAATAAATATTTACAATGTAACCTAGTTGAGTGCAGTCTAATTATCTTAAACGTATTTATTATAGATGATTACATCTTGTAATAAAACTCGGGAAGATGGCGCAATCTTAACCGATTCAGTGAGTACAGCACTAATGTGTATTTTAACTCCATAGCCCGTGAAAGCAACATTCATCAGCGATTCCCGTTTTTGTGTCATTAAGAGGAAATTTATGGCAAAGCAACACGATATCATTACACAAGATATAATCAAAATCACAGTTTTTCTTTCACTCATCCGGGATATTTTTCTTACGAAAAAATGTGACTCATCAAATTCACCCGAAGAACATACAAAAATCGGACGGAATCTTCAAAAGTTAACGTAGTTGGCCTCATTTTGTGTAATGCGTGTACAAAAAGTGGAGTGACGACTGGCCATTACATTTCCATTCGACGTACGTAATCCTAAACTTGGAGCGTGTTTCCGCGCAAGACATAATACCACACCATAAACGGTGTTATTTATTGTGTACATGTTTACTGTTTACAATATTCCTATCTCGTAATTCCAGGCATATGTGTAAATTGTCGACGGGCCTTTACTTTCTAGAGGTACAGTTAACCTTGTTGAGTACATTGTCATTGCCAGAAGATGTCCTACTGACTAACAGGAGCTCACGTCGCCCGACTTGGCAGCAAAACGCAGTTGCGCCTTCTTCAGTGTGCAAAATACCCATTTCTAGTAAATCGATCGTTTATGGTACATTGCACTCTATTATTAAGCTTTCTAATACAATAAATGGTGTAAAATAAACAAACCGATGCCTAGGAATATCAACGAGCGACAGAAAACTTTCCTTCCTTTAATGGAGGTAATGATGTTTGATCGTTGTTAACACTGATCTATTACGTGGATGTCGTTAGATGCGTGCCTTTGTCAATGTGTAAGCATTACAGTGAAAGTGCACAATTATGTTTCAATAAAGAATACTTTATTTCAACACCTGTTTATTGTCACAGATTCTCACAAGTTCAATGTTATTTGCCCAATATTTCAGATACAATATTGCGGTGTCGACGTAGAATTTCATACAAAAGCAACACTTTTTCAAGAAAGTAGAGTCAATGAAAACATTGCCCGTTATGTGCAAGTTTTATATCTATAATTACCTCTTATAATTAGAATAATGTTACGTGACGGAGTAACAATGTCTAATTACGTTTTCTGCCCCGATTACAAGATCTTATCAACGAGTAAATGAAATGTAAATTTTCTATTTTCAACAAGCGCAATCAAATCATAATCATAGTTTATGCAAATATTGGTTTGCTTGCACACCACATGGAGAGTTTACTTTGATGTCTATCTTGAATCTTATAGTTCTTTCACAAGCGTTCTTTTTGCATTTGGCTGCAATTTTTTATACAATTCGTAGAAGTTACAAGAAACGGTTTAACCTGAACCATTATTTTTCTTCCAAATTCGACTAATATGGAGCTCTGATCGTGAATTCATTCTTGAAACTAAATTGTACACCCTATATAAAGCCCGGAGCTGTGCCAATAAGATATCGACGTTTATCTCTAGTATCGAATCAACTAAAATAATGTGACGTTCCTTCACAATCGATAACGTTGGAAACAGGAAAAGCAATAACGTACGTTCGAAAATGTACAATATAGATAAATGTATAGATAAATTTTCTCAACCAAATTACACAGCACGGAACGTATATTGCACGAACTGCTCCCAAGATATTGGACTAACGATAATGTTATGAGAGAGGTTGTTAGAGCAAACTTACGGGAATTTCGATCATGCAACAAGTTTACACGTCCGGAACAGACGTGATGGAACCGAAGATGGACATAAAATATTTCCAATAATTGTTAGAGTTACACACAGTGGCTACTAACCGCAATCCGCATGGTACGGTAACGGACACGTTTTTGCCATGCCTCGTTTGCTTTCTGACAATAGTTGTTAAACAAAAAACTGGTTAACGTGAATTTGGTCACATGGAAATTGGGTTACTAATTCACTATATCTATGAAATGAATACAATGCGTTCGTTTCTGTGAAAGAATATAATCATTTGATACCAAGCTAGATTGGTTTGCAGTTAAAAGCATGACCCACTAAAACTGTATCTTTTGTTATTATATAAACGTTCTGAGTTAAGTATATTAAATGTAAATAGTTACGAATGCCTAAAATAACGCGTTATCCAAAATAGCTTTCAAGAGTACACATATTGGATGATCCAAATACCTTTTTTCTATTATTTATAAAGGAACCTTTTACAGGTACATGCGTCGGCCCCTCCTACC
Source organism: Deilephila elpenor (assembly GCA_949752805.1). Lineage (NCBI taxonomy): Eukaryota > Metazoa > Arthropoda > Insecta > Lepidoptera > Sphingidae > Deilephila > Deilephila elpenor. The sequence continues at coordinate 9,747,868 of OX457099.1, read as the reverse complement.
TTTCAGTATAATTTCATGTTTCCTGGCGCTTGAATAAGTTATGTCGCAGTTCCGAAGTGAATCGTAAAATTTTAATTCCGGTCGATATGACGACAGAAAGCGCGACTGACTTACTTTAAATCTACACGAAGACAGAAGAACTATATAATGTTGCAACATTTATGTAAATTGATCTCTGATTGTGACATAGAAACATGTTACAGTTCATCTTTATTATCTTTTAAAATTGTTTAAATATGGAATGTGAAGATTTAAAGTTAAGTGATGGATATTAAATAATAATTAGTTAGGCGTCACACCTGTTCGCTGAGCCCGTCTGGATGATGTATTACTGACGTGGGCCGAGCGGACATCCTCATGTACGAACACGAGATTCATAACTAGCCGCGTCTGGCAATTTGTGCCAATGACATAATACATAACTGCAATATAATCTTACCGAATACAACTATTTAAGGAATTCAAAAGATGTATCTTACAAAAAATGCGATTAAGAACTAAAAGCATTCTGCGCGAAAAGTATGAAATTGCGTAGTAACTTTTTGGATTTTTTGTATGTAATTAGCTCGTAAAACTTTACCAAGGTCGGCGTGTTGGTTTACAATAGATCATTGCCCTCGTTTAAGCAACTAAAAATATCCTGGTTGTGTGTAAAAATAATATAAAACGCAACGTAAGTAAGAGTTGCAACTTGTGAATCCCATTCTCGGAAAGTTTACACTTCGCAGGTGTGATTAATACTGTCGCATTTATAAACCCGCGCAGGTTTTTAAATTACCCTGAGCAATTCTTTGTTTTTCGTTAAGAATACAAATACTAATTAAAGAACACAACCTTACGCTTTCAAGTTAAAAGCGAAGATAGAATTGCGTTACGTACACTTACATTTTGTTTATGCTATTTATAGTACATTTGGTGACTAACAAATCTTTTTTATTTATTTATTCAAAATTTTGAGTTTACAGAACCCAGCATAGTAGTTTGCGTTGACAACTAATGCTTATGCACTTGACCTATTAGTACCTACTGCCTACATTCCACTCATTTATGAAGATGATAAAACAACCATTTATAGGCGGCTGCAGAAACGTATACTTTTTATTAGTAATTAAAAATCTTAACTGCGTCGTATCGTATACAACTTAATAATGATATCTGAAGTATGTGCCATTTTTATGTCTGTTTATACTGCCATAAAAATAAGTATAAGACGTTTTACAAGTAGAATGAAAAAATAAGACGAAAAGTATTTTCATTTAAACCTCCTGCTGTTACCTAGTACCTTGCACCTACCTTAATAGACTCTGTCAAAAATCATGTTCACACTACATAATATTAGCGACCATAACTTGTGTGATAAATTGTTTTCAAATTGTACATCAAATATTACTGAAAAATGATCAAATGAATGCTAATTACCAGGAAATATATTTTTCATGTCTATTTGAATAGCCACCTGATTACAACCTCTATATTTAGTTTTAATCATTTCTGTTCAAAGTGCAATGTAATATGCTGATAAATTATGCAAATAATGACTGTGTTGTTCAACAGATAGTGCAAACAAGAGGTTCGCTGTTGGGAGACCAGTGTAGAACAAACATCGACTGCGGTGTCGCCAACGCTCATTGTACTAGAGGCGTCTGCGCATGTCAACCGTATTACGCACGAGTTGACAACTCCACTTGCCTCGAATGTAAGTCACTTTCATTTTCACTACAACTAATTCATTCATAAACTTGCTACACAATATCGTAATCGAGCATTTACTATTATTACGCACTTAAGTACCAGTTTTCTCCCAATTTTCAAACAAAGGTATTCCGATAATCTTCCTCATGCTTGCGGTAAAGAAAACTTTCTCTACGGTATAGTAATAGTCATGGTCACTATCCATTATTTGCCGAAATCATATTTCGTTTTCCATTACTAACAATTTGCAAGCATTAATCAAAACATTACCCGACAATGAATACGACAGTCGATGGTAGAAAATAATAGCTGCAGTCTTGACTCTATTGTACCTGCATAATGGGAGAAGTATCCGTCTGTATGTTGACAATAGCCAACTGTCAGTGCTGGAATTGCTTTCACTGGATACATTTTTGATTCGAAAGTGAGATTTATAAGATTTTCCCACGACTTCGTTGAAAGGAAGAATAGCAGTCGCACTAGTGCAGAACCAAATTCGGAAAATTTAAATATTCCGAAATTTAAATAGTCCGCCAAGTGACCACGAAAGCTGTAAAGTAATCGAAACGTCGGGAAGTTAAAAAATGTAAAAATTAAACCAAATCGCGATAAAATCCGTATAAAATAGTTTTATTTCAATATTTAAATATTGTTCTCAGAGCTTACTAGTAACTGAATATGTACGTATATCCAATTTTAAGACTGTTGTAACATATTCCCGTGGAGTGATAAAATATTTTTATCAAATTATGTATTAAAATACGTAATGGTTCCAATAATATCCACAAAAAATATCACAGAATTCTCATACATAAGCATCTCCAAAAGTTCTGTCTTTCAAATCTGGTTTGTACACCATTACGGAGAACAAAATAAAATTTCGGTTAACATCTGCCCTTTATCGTGCTACCTTATGATACTCCACTAATGGCACGATATCTGATTCAGAATAAATTGGATGCGATGTTATCGTGTGGAATCACCGATTTCTCACACAGATTGCCCTATAATCCCACGCTCGTCTCACTTTCCTCAAAAGTGCCAAACCAAATTCAGCAACTGGATCATGGGTGGATTACAACGGTTCTTTAGCCAATTACGACACGGGTCATTTCGGAAAGGACCGGTATCACAAGTGAAATTATGCTTTTTATGGATTCGGTGATTCCTTGGAATGTTATAACGGAGTTTTTGTTAGCATGCTGTTAATAGAGTGCGACGATTCACTTGACGATGTCGCAGCAAATGCGCAATATAAGGAGCTGCAAGCGGATGCGGTGAATAACACACTTTCTGGACCTGCGGGTCCAGTCCGGCGGCATTTCAAACCAGGATAGAACATGATCGCCGCTAGCCACCCATCTGAGCTATCAATAAATCATAATTTTCTCATGATGTCCTTTTTAGGAGTCGAATGCGAGCGTAAAATATGCGGAACTCTGAACAGGCTTGCAACCATCTGACGGCAGGTTGCGGCGAGAAAAATCTTGGTACGGGGTCTTGATTTATTGAACCCGAGTCCGACTTGATGAATAAAAAAAATACATGATTAATGTGCAAAAAAATTACGCATAAAATTTTGAAAGGAAGTTACGCTGCGGGCGGGTAACGTCTGTCTAGTCTAGACATGCTGTCATCTTGTCATCTCAAACTTCCTTCTGGTCAGTGTGCCAAGCGTGAGCAATCATCAGATATGCCACGGAGAATAACAGAAAACATACCGTTCAATGAGGCCTTACCGTATGCCCGTAGACAGCTACAGACAGAAATAATTTCTTATTAAAATAAAAGAAACACTTGATAACTTTGCGATTACAATTCAACTTCATAGTAGGTTAATCAATTCTTGAACTGTCTTAACGAAACTTTAAACATGGCCAGTTTATTTGTGGCACCAATTTAAATAAACCTTGTTGATGATTACGAGTATGAACCCGCCACAAGCATCCATCCACTGATTTATTGCGCAGTTTGCAAGTCGTAAATTGGTCTTGCTGTCCTTCGTGTCGGGGTATGTACTGTAGGGTCTGACTTTATTCGCAATAAAGTAACCATTTTAAATCATATTTAATATTCGAGTTGCATTGAGATAGTAAGATATACTTTTTGAATTAAATACTTTAAGTATCCTCGTTATGGATGTAACTGGTGTTGCTTATAACTGGGTTAGATCAAATACACATTTAAGTAGTGTGAGAGAATTGTACGCCAATACTAGGATACACTTATGAATAGAAACAATGAGAAAGTGGGTATCATTTATAATAGTGACTTATGTACAGTACATACTGTTGACACCGTTTACTTTTGTTAGAAATTATCGAAGAATATGTAATATGGTGACTGTCTCAGTGGCGTAGTTGTACTACGGTACGACTACAAAGCTGAGGTCTCGGGTTCGAGTCCCGGGTCGGGCAAAGTGATATTGGATTTTTCTATTCATTATCAGTCCGGAGTCAGAAATTTGTGCCCGATATGGCGATAGGCTCTCTCCCTATCACATCATGGGACGGAACTTACAAGGCGAAATGTAGGTGTCCTAGCAGCACCTCTGCCTACCCCTTCTGGGAAAAAGGCGTGAGTTTATGTATGTATGTAATATGGTATTTTATGGGGCCGACCGATATTTTGCGTGTTTAATTGTTAATGCTTCTATAAACACAGATGTGCTTAAACGTAAGCAAAACACAACCATTTCCAAGTGCGTGTAACCTACTCGCCGCGTACCGTTTTACCAAGGACGTAAAAAATAATGCCATTCGCATTTTCGTGGAAAATGTCAAGCATTGCGTTCAATAGCGTTAGAAGAAATTTACAATGACCTTCAATCATCGCTATTTCTAAGAAGTGGTAATTTTTTACGTAGTTTTTGTATTGTCCGAAAGCAATCATGAAAACTGGTGTTTTATAAATCAAAAATATCCACTTGCTAACTTAATATTGGACTTTTGGGATACCTGTATTTGTGTTTATCTAGTTTTTCTATTGCATTTATTCATAGTTATAGTACAGTACAACTATTCAAAAATATGTCAATATGAACACATAACAGAAGTAACATTGCAGCTCCTTATTACTTTTCTCGATAAGTGTAAACAAAGAATGCTGCTAAGAATGCCGCAATGATCGTTTCTCAGAACAATCTGCCATTTAGCCAGAAGCAAAATCGGACAATTAACAAGTGACCACAAATTTTTCATGGTTTTTGGCAATTGCAAGAAAGTGCGTTGTAATAGGTTGGTACCTATTACAACGCACTTTCTTTACCCGAATTCCATGAATATTACGGGAATGTTATGGCAAAACAATTAAGAGTAATTATTTGAATGACCTGATTTCACTGTTCACGGTCTATCAACCTTCAGGCATGGTGAATTGAGTCAACCTTGCGTCTGTAGGTAACGAGTTCACATCCCTAGTTTTAAAATGGAAGAGTCACGCACATGACGTACCTTTTTACGGTTGTCAGAACCGTGCTAAATCTAATGAACGCAAGTCTACGTTTTGAGATTAATGTGTCAGATAAAATTGTTGCACCGAGATCGGAGACGCGATAAACACAAAAGAATCATAATTGTAGATCGATAAGCGGTGGCGGTTCGCAACACTACGAGTTTCCGCAGTGTCATTGGTCCCATTCATTTGTTGTGAGTATAAATTGTGTGAATTAACGCTTACTTATCACTTGATTTATTATAGCCTAAGGCAAACGAAAAAAGAAATTTTGGCTACATTTCTAATACAATAAAACAAATTGGTTGACAAATGCTGTCTTCGCTATAATAAATCATTCACAGAAAGGTTACGAACCTATTGATACGAACAGGGAAAAGCGAAACTAGACATCCGAAAATAATTATAGTCATTTTCTTAACAAGAATGCAAATTAAGTGAGTAAAATTCTCTCAATAACTTAGTGACAGGCAATCGATTCTAAAGCGCCCAAGTCATGCGAAATGCGAAGCGCGACGTTTTAATTCCAATTAAATAAATTGTGCGTGTTTATCACACTATGTTAACTTACGGCTACCTATAATATTTTTGAAACTACCGGTTACCTATTAATTATGTGTCAGTTGTATTGATCGCAAACATTTGAAAGTAACGTTATGCATAAACAAAGGTATTTTAGAATCTGTGTGTCATTAGACTCGAGTTGTTTTTGAGCGTGCGGTATCGTTTGTGGAATGTATGGTCTTATTGATGGTTACTAAGACTTACGTGAAATTATGTAGAACGAAAATACTTCCTGCCATTGGATGCAAATTGTTTGCCACGCCCGCTTAAACGGACCGACGTTGAACTTGAAATCAAATAGGGTCGTACACGCCTCAGGGTCGTGAACTCGTCATACATTTTATAGAGGTACTCTGGATCTGACATTTGCGGAAAGTTTTAATTCAGATAATACCGTTCAAAGAGCATCGTTCGTCCCAATCAGTAAATTGAAGTGCTCGAATCGTAGCATGACACGACGACCTATTATTCGAACATATCACTGCTGAAATCAAGCATCCTTTCACATTATGGAAGGAGGTTTGGGTCAGAGTCAATCACGCTGGTCCGTTGCGAATGTCTGAACAGTTTTAGAATAGTGACTAGTTAGATGATAAACATATTTACGTAGAATGACAATATATTCATGAGTCATCGTTATAAACACCAATAAGAAGTGAACGTAGATCTCCCTTAAACACTACCACAGTGACCTGTTGAAACCAGCTGACATGTAGCGATTTTCTGCAAATTTTATTTCCACAAGATGAACCTTGTAGACGATTCAAGTTATGATCCCCATTTGGTATGGAGTATAAAGTATTAGCAGCTATTTTAATACATGTTTCTTTTTACAGCTACCCTGCTGGGCTCCGAGTGCGTAGTATCCGAGCAATGTACGTTAAAAGTGGCGTACAGCGCGTGTTTGGAAGGCGTCTGCAGATGCACCGATGGACATCTACAGTTCCGAAAACACACGTGTCTTTCTCGTGAGTAACCAACACTAATCATAGGCCACCTGTTACCTGCCTTGTTTGATTCCGACAGCAGCACTTCATATATTTTAATGTGCGACATTTACTAAAGCGTTTTATCAATTAATCATTACTAATGTAATCATGATAGAATACCGTGAATAGCGTCAAATTCGAGCACGCTTATTTTTCTACTGAATTAATGTAAAAATGTTGTTATATAATATTATGTTGCTGTAGGTGGTGTAGTTTCCTTGATTTCTATCAACAAGGCTGTAATTAACATCAAGAATGTGTAAATACAACCGTGATTCTTAACTTTCCGATCGTTTTTAATAGATTCCAATGAAAATAAAAGTGTAATATTCTATTTACTTTAACGGAAGCGCGTTAACGGTTGTTTAACTAGCGTAACATTGCGACAATGCTATTAATTTTTTGCAATAAGGTGTCAAAAGCGGTGATGGGCTTTAACAAGTTTGAAGTCTTTATCATCTAGGAACTTGCTTACCAAGGAGCTTGTTGTATCATCCACGATACAAATAACCAATAAAAAAATTATAATGTGCTAGAATAAAAAGATAAATTGGAATTCTATACGCACACGATACAGTTCATGCCCGAGGACAATCGAAATTTGTGTACAGCCAAATGATATTGCCGAATTTGCATTAAGCGAACCTGTTAAGCAAAAAATAAATAAAATAGAATAACTTTTTTCTTGCAAATACAGTTTGAATTTAATATAGGTAATTCGATACGGAAGGTACGTATCAGAACATCATTAAATTTACAAGCGACCATAATTATTAAACTAGCAACATAGTTTAAACATTATGGTCGAACGTTAAACTCAATTATATGTAACCTGGCTAGGTTTCTAACTAATTGGCGGCAATAATATTCCGCATTTCAACTTTGATGTCGTTACCGTAATAGAACATTTTGTAAGAGATGTCAATACATCAATAGCACTTTCGATTTCCTCTCACGCATTCCAGCACTCATGCCGAATTGAGCTAGTCTGTAGTCACGGCGCGCGATACTGTAGTGGTGAAACGATAAACCACCGTGTAATTTTATAAAGTGGTGAAGATGAAAGTTGCGATTACGACAATTATTAAGTTGCCTTCTATTTTAATTTCATTGTTTTAAGTAAACTTCATCATAGTTTAGCATCGAGACTTAAAGTGAAACTATACCAATTTACTCGGCTTTCTCAGATATTACTATGATTCGAAAATAAAAACAAACGATACTATTATGAGAGAGATTTACGATTAAGCGCGGCTTTTGCGAGCTCTTTTGAATAGAGTTATTGTGTTGTCGAAAATGCGTGGTTAGCATCATCTATAATGTGTAATTGCCGACCGACTTTGCGTCTGCACCAATTATTTACCAATGAGTCCAAATTATACTTCAATGTTCGTAATACATCAATTTTCACCCGAACTCCCACAAAAAACATACAGCTTCTCCGATAACAGAACTTATTTTATTTCCGCAACGTTCTATTCCCGCTCCGTGAGAAAGATGTTGTAATTGTTCTGTCAAATCTTCCGATTGCAGTTCATGTGAACTTCACCTATTACACTTTATAAAGCTAGTGATATTAACGTAGTGTGAGAACTTCACGTACTTAACGAACTGTCTGAAATTTGAGATGCGCAACAATTCTGGTAGAACTACGATAACTGGCGGAATGCTATTCCTAAGCGGTTCCGAGGAGCACAAACTGCGAGATGTATTTTTAATGTGCACTTACACATGTACTTATCGTGATGATTAATGTTTTTATCAAGTCAAATCTAATTTTGATTCATATAAGGTCGCAAGTTCAAATGGAGGTGAAAACATTTAATGCGAGAAATTATATCGCTTAGCGATCTCGCGTGTACCGTTAACAAACAGTGCCGTTTGACAAGTTAATAATCCCTAGGTAAATTCCTACTTATGTTTATTTGATAAATGGCCAAACTTCTTTCAAATATTCCTCTTAATGGCTAAAAGAAAAAAATAACAGTCGGCATATAATTATGATAGTTTTGCGTGCGCCGTACAGCGCCTTATTGTTCCCATTTAGTATAATAACTAATCGAGTTAAATATTTCTGCATGCGATCACTTCATTTTATAAGCAACATCTCTATGTATGTTTAATGACTCGACGAAACAAGACAGTGCATAATTATAGTTTCGACTGTTATTATACGTCTTACCACAGAAAAAACGTGACATATCACTTGTACATAAATAAGCTTCAGTAGGTTACAACTGTATTTCTAAGGCTATTAGAGCATATGATGGCAGACCGTATGATCAGCGTCAGGAAAATTACCAATAACGACGTGCTGCATCACGAGGTCAATAAATTGGTGTTTAACTTTCAATGCCCAATTAGCATACAATTTATTACAAACAGGTACAATGTATAATTTGCAACATTGGCTGAGAGTCGTAGTTAAGCTGATAATTTTATTTTTACAGCGGCACCCCCTGGCCACGTCTGCTACAGCAACGAACATTGTCGCTTGTGGGATAAAGAGAGCCGTTGCGACTTTGTAATATTAAATTTGTTTGGAAGATGCGCTTGCAATTCTTACTACAGGCAGAGCGGTGACAAATGCGTCCCCACAAAATTACCCACTTACCCTACCGAAGCTGTTGTTGCAGAACAAGATTCTGTGATAGGCTCTACCAATGTGCCTGGTCACGATACAGGGAATCGATTTCCTACACCAGTTATTGCAACTGGCTCACAGAACTCATTTCTCAGCGGTGTTAATGATAAAGAAAACGTTCAACCAAGTAAATTACCCGCGTTTACCAGTAGTAATGATGTACTTAGTATTGAAGAAGACAATCCACTGATGCAAGCTGTACTCAAAGTGCCGACAATTGAACCGACAAACCGTTTGCCCGTATCGAACAGAAAAGAAGGTGAACCAAATGAAATAATTAGAGTAGATGAGATGACCGCTAGTTTACACGCTAACGACCAACCAATCTATAGGGTAGTAACACAACCCACTACAGAAAAGAAAGCTAATAAGAAAGCAGGCATACCAAAGGAACAGCAAAACTCCGGAAATAAACCACACAAAACGGGTCATTCGAAGAAATCATCTTTAAAAGGTACCTAAGTATCGATAGTTTACTGGCCTAAATCTATTGAAAATATTTGATAACCTATGAGTTCAGCTCAATTGTGATTGAGCGATATTCGAAGTTTACTACAAACTGCATAATATTTTTCAGATAAACAACGTATTCGCACGGATGTCGCACCAGTTGTCGACCTTGGCCCGGCGTCTCTTGGTATGCCTTGCGCCACGGACTCGCAGTGCCATCTAGTGGATCCTTACACGAGGTGCCTCAATAAACGATGCGACTGTACTTACAGAACCAATTCTACGTCTGCTTGTTCTGCCCGAAATAGAGGCTGTTTACCTGGCACCTTCCAAGTAAGTCATCACGGTCAAAATTGCGCAAAATTAATTGTTTAAATTCTAGGTAAGCTACGGTATAAAATAAAGCTTTCAATCAATTAACTCGTTAACCGATTGCCACAATTGGATACTATTTTATTCGATACACTATTTTTTAAACAATAAGTGTGATAAAAAAACATATTTGACTGTTGCTCGTACTTTGATCGATTTGCAGCGACTTTAAATTGAATAATTTGTAATTCCAGTGTCGTTCTACTGGTACTTGTATAAGTTGGTACTTTGTATGCGATGGCCGTAAGGACTGTCCGGATGGATCGGATGAGAAATGCCAAGGTATTGGTAAAGGTAATTATCTTCGCACTGACTTTTCATCGCACCGCTTTACTCCATACTGTCCGTTATTTTCATCTTTTATTAATCAGTTTGTATCTTCTTACATGAAAAAGACGTATACCAATGCTAGACTGTATAAATTGACTTAAACATGTCCGTACTCGAATAACTTCGCTGCGCCCGTGCCCACTACAATATTTACGTACTTCATTATCTGCCAATTACAGAACTAGTATTTCCAACAAAGCGTAACAAACAATAAGGTCTAATTTCTCAATAACTGTTCATAGCATCAATAATTCGAAAAGGATTTAGTTATGTGCGGTAAATGAGCAAATGGTTCATTTGATGATGATTGATTACCACCGCCCCTGAATATCTACAATAGTTTGATCATACATCATTGATACACAACCACTAATTGTTTTTTTAATATTTGTTTTTCTTTAATTATTATCGTGTTTTGTTCACAGACGGCACTGGCGAGCGGTGTCCGATGAACTCGTTCCGTTGTGGCGGTCCCGGTTCGCGCTGTGTATCCAGGGCTTCTCGTTGTGACGGAACGCCGCAGTGTCCCGGCGGAGAAGACGAGAGGAATTGCAAAGCGACGAGGCGTAAGGGGTAAGAATTTGTTACTGACAAATAAATACTAAATAAAATAAATAGATAACATACTGTTTCAACGAATCTATAGCATGAAATATATACTGTATCTACGACCTTTTAATATAGGTTGCAAAAGTCGCTGAAGTCAAGCCGCTTCCAGTAGATTTCTAAGGATTGGTAAAAGGATAATGATGATGACGTTTATAGATCCTTTTATTCATTGGCATGAGGTACTGAATGAGATTTAGACGCCCGGCAACAAACGTATCGTTTGATCAATTTGAGAATTTTAATTGATCAGGGAATGGATAATCTGGTAAAAATTGGTCAGCTAGGCGACCGGTTTTTAAATCTTTAACAAGGCGTTCCGCAACACGCATAATAACAATGTCCGATTTATCCCACGCTTTACGTTGGTGTGGGATTAATGAACAATCAGAATTGGAAGAAAATTGGAAAGAAATATAAGAACATCTGTATAAAATTTTAAGAACATACATAAATACACAAGCTCACGCCTACCAAGACACCCACGTTTTGCCTTGTGTGTTTCCTCCCACGATGTGATAGGGCGCGAGCTTATCGCCATATTAGGCACAAGTTCCTGACTCCAAGCTGATAATGAATACAAAAGCCCCAAAATCACGTTGCCCGCCCTGGGATTCGAACAGCTTCATAATCGTACCGTAGACTTACAATTGCGCCACCAAGGCAGTCGAGAGTTTTAAGAATATTGCGAAATAATATATATCGAATTGTAAATAGCTTACTATTCCAAGAGGATAGTTAGAATGTATTCTATTGTTAGTTGTTATTTAACCACAAATGAAATTACCCTTATGAACTTCGGCATTTATTGCAATTTGGTATTTTTATTGAACATTGCGATACTATTTTATTATATGAGTGATATGTAAAAGTGTCTTGATGTCGTTTTCCAGCTGTCCCCGACACACATTCCGCTGCGGTTCCGGCGAGTGTTTACCTGAATATGAGTTCTGCAATGCAATAATTTCCTGCAAAGACGCTTCCGATGAACCTCCGCACCTCTGCAATGAACAATCCAGGTAATGATACTTGATTATAGATATTAACTTCTGAAGGCTTTTTTTACAATATTAGTAAAATAATTACATATGGTGTTAGTAATTTTTTAGTTTTAAATATCTGAATACACAGACTGGAGTGATAAAATAATATTAAAACAATAATTTGTTCAAACAAAAAAAAATAACTCAAACAAAACAACTTAAGAAATATGTACATGCAATGTTTAGATAGCCAAAAAGTCAAGTAAACTAAAAGTTCAATTTGATGAACAAACATTAACATAAGAAAATACTCAAGTGCCTGCACGCATCGACGATGCTTATGAAGTCGTTAATATTCTTCCACATTACCACAAACATTATATTTCATAACCAAAACACGTGTGACCCATAACGGTGTTGGGCCAAATATTTGACCTCACTGTGGTTTGCTTTTGTCCAACTTTTGACATGGCCGCCATGTTTGCTCAGATGGCGGGCTGCTGATTTCTGTCCCATGCGCTGTGGGAACGGTCGGTGCAGGAGTACCGCAGTCGCGTGTTCAGGAAGGGATGGATGTGGAGACAACACCGATGAGATTGCTTGCACAGTTTGTAGTGAGTATCCATATGTATTATGCACTTTGAGTATATGATAGCTAGAAATAAAAACGCTGGGTTGATATCAGCAAGCAAACTTAAGAGGCTGAGTAAGAACTCAGCAGAGAACTCAGAGGATTCAGAGTAAGTATCTAGTAAGAATTAGTTAGGCGGTTTCTGTATCTATAAGAATAATGCTGGACGTATTTTTACAAGATAATTTTGAGTAAGCGAGACAAATTTAGCGAGGTTCCTTGGCGTTAAAAATACAAAACGCAATCACAGAGTTATGTGAAGTAGAGAGGAACTGTTACAGGTCCACCCACCGGCCGCAAGTGTTGCCGCATTATGCACACTCAGTCAATTTGACACGCGATTCCGTTACACGCACAATTGACGCGAAATGAAGGATGGCATAACAATGGACTCATTCAATTATACGATAGCCTCTGTGGCGCAGTTGGTTGGACGCCGGCTGTGAAACGTGAGGCTGTAGGTTCAATCCCCGCACCGAAACAAATATTTGTGTGATCCGCATTTATTCGGGTGTGAGTGTTTGTGAGAACGAAAAGACTGTCGTAGCTTCTGATCTACAACACTAGTGTGGGGACTATGTATTGTCCACTTCATTGTCATTGTTAGGTGTATTTATTTATTTAATAACTTCCGCACTTTTTGCAGAATGTCCAGCCCCTCCGACGCCGTGAAAATACACCCCGATCGACTGAAAATATTATCTAGTGAAAAAACGATGGGATCTCTATGCTCAACCTTTATATTCAAGCTGTAGAGTTGTTTAAATCGATTTTGTTTCGATTAATTTATTTTATATTGAGCTCAAGCTGTATTATCTTTAGTACCAGCCCATGAATATTAAAAAAAAGTCGAGACATAACATTCCAATTAACCTACAATACGATATTAAGATATGTGTATGCTGATGACCTTTTAATAGCCGATATATAAAACGACTATTACAAATAAATGTAAAAATAAAACATATTTAATATTTTTCCTCATGTTTTGGCTTCATATACCTACGTGTAAGTATTATTGAATCTCCAGCCGTAGATCTGTATGAAAGCACTCAAGAACAAAATAAAAAACAAATAAATGGCCTTACAACCGCATAACCACGCATAATAAGACTGAAGAGTGATACTGTCAGAATGAACACTTATCAGAACAGTTCGCTAATTTTATTTAGATTGTAGCGGATTTGTAAATAATCTCTATTTTAAAGTATTTTTACACGTAAAGTCATATGTTTGGATAAAGATATATTGGTTAACATAAGCTGCCGAATGTAGCTGTATAGCATAGTGGTTTAGATTTAAAGTAGAATATATTTTAGTGTTACGTGTGAGTCCCGCTCGGCTTGATGCCACGCCACATAATGTATTATAGTGTGTTTGTGCTACGTGTGTGAATGTATTAATAAGTATTTATTACATTAATTTTATTTCAAATGTGGTTTTATTCATCCGTATCACCGTATATCCGTATTTTACCGTATATCCGTATTTTTTATTGTCACCATAATATAAATACTGGAAAATATATATTTTTTCAATATGAAGAGATATTTTAAAATCATTCAGATATAACAACATCCTCGTTACACTTGAATTAACTCTACAAGACAGGGTATTCCAACAGATGGTGTTAGTTTAACAATCGGTCATTGCGAAATTAGTTTAGTAAAAATAAACACAAGATGTCACAATAATCAAATTATATCAACTGAGTACAGCACAATTTATCTTCCAATTAGGTGTACCTATTTTATGAAATTAAATTTGAGTTTTGTAAATAAGAACCATACGGTGATTCTTTTATCGAAGTAGTTTCATTTATCGAAAGGTCATTTACCCATCCCACATACAAATTGACCCTAATATCCTACTCCCACGAACCACAGTTAAAAGTGGTAGAGCCTTGCTTTAGCTAGCATAAAATACAGAGGAGGACTTGGACTCTACCAAAGCATTAGTACCGTGCAGTTTGTAGTACACTGATAATAACATCACCTATACGTAGTCTCATGACTGATGATATGCTGTAGCAAGGACAGACTACAACTTGACTCTACCTCTTCTATATCAGCCCATATACGTCCCACTGCAGGGCACGGGCCTACTCTACAATCGAGAGAATCGATTGAGAGTGGTTAGGCCATATAGTCCACCACGCTGGCCTAGTGCGGGTTGGCGGACTTACATACCGTAGAAATTCTTTAAAATCGCTACGGTATGCAGGTTTCCTCACGATGTTTTCCTTCACCGTTAATGGTGACTCTACCTCTTACCAATAGCTTATTGTGAACAGATAGAATTTATTAAAGTAATTGCCAGTATAGCCGTGGCATTCTGTAACAACTCACGAATCATTTATTACATTATCTACATATAACACCATAGTTGGCTAAGAATTAAAACATTTAACACCAACGAGTAAATTGGGTCTTTAAGACATGAACTACGAAGTGTTGAGATTCGTGGACTGTGCCGGTTTTATCACTTAATTGGCGCCCTGGACGAGACATTTTTGAATCCTTGAGTAAGATTTCTATGCCTTCCATCTTTTCTGCCAGCTAAAATTGTATAAAATATAGTAAAATAAGGCCTGCAACTCCCATTAGTTTCTGGGGCTCTATGTGAATTCCGTCCTCTACCCTTATTCCAGTACTATGTGTTTTATCTGTTTCTATGCCACTTTTGAATGGACTGTCGTGAGAGAAGACATTGTTATGTTTTTTTAATGTAAACATATAGTTTGATGTTTTAGGATATGTATTGTCTTTAATATTGTACCATCAGTTGACTCCGATCGATACGAGAAAATTCAAGATTCGTTGATAGCATGCCGTAGAGAGCTTAAGAATTAAGATATCATTCTTTTGACTATTCATGGCTGCTAAAATATTAATTAAAAATATTCTACCAATAGCTACACAAAAAAAAGAAGAGAACTATCGAAGTTTGTCAAGTAATTTTAATTTGAACAAAAAATTTGAAACAGATGATAACAATGGCTGTAATGTTTGATTTAATTGCTTAATTTCTATATCTACGAGGGATTGTAAGGTACAGCGATGCAGCGCATGCGTCCGGCATCAAAACAATAATGGCGACACAGCATCCCACATCTGCAGTCAATCCTTAGTGTACGAGAGAAATGTGGTGATAAGTGATAACACTGTAAACAATAACAGGAAGAAATGGCAACCTTATTACGAACTATGGGTAAGTGTAGGTACCAATGTGTATTTTGATAATCATTAATATTGATAATAAGTAGAATATATATAGAACGTGTGTGAAGAACTGCATATTATTCAGACCCAAGATAAAAATGAATCTATACTTCGTCATATGAAAATATCGAACTATGATCACAGCTTTCAGGATAACGTTCAAAGATACTTACAAGAAAAATAATGTTATATTGGTGTGTTGGTGAATGGTGATATACAATAAACAAAATACATCAAGAATTATTGTGCATGTTTACATGGCATGTCGCAATTCTGTTTACGATTTTCGAAGTATCAACAAACTTGTTGCAATAATAACATCCGCAGCAAATAATTCGTTCATACCAATTTAACGAAACGCACTTGAAATAAACCACTGGCCTTAACTGTTTATGTGTATTGATAGTCCATTTGTATTATTAGATTGTGATAGTTATTATAGATAACTGAAATGATAAAGACAAAAAAAGGAAATTGCATCCTAAAAATGGATTTTAGAAGAAAAAAGTGCTGTGTGCTTTTTATAAAAATATTAAAATGGCTTTTCAACCCCTTTACGAGGTCGGTGTAAAAAATATGTATAATATATTTATAAATCTATTGTCAATAAAAAAGGGAAAAAAACGATGTTAAATCAGCGAAAATATTATAACTCAATCGTTTATAATGCCGCAAAAAATCTTTTAATAAAGTTAATCTTTAACACCCTTTTGTCCTTATATACGTTGTGATTAATCCGAAATAAATGGTTAAATATGTATAAATTATAAATTACCGACATCTTTTATTACAGGTTGAGAAAATTATCAAGAAAATCAAACATGAAGCAGTTAAGACTATCGGTAGCAGTTTTGGCGGTTATCTCTTTTTTTGTGACAATAGCGCTGTATTACTGGAGTGATTTAACGATTCCATATTTAAATAAGCGGAATAGATTGGCCGAGACAACTACAGAAAAATACGTAAGGACGTATGCGATGAAACACGTACCTTTGAACAAAGTGTATGGCGGATATAAAGAGACTAACGAAACATCAAGTTTATTAGATGAACATAGACAAGGTAAAAATGTTGTTTGCAGCCTCTTACATAATTATATCATCATCATCATCATCAGCCTATATTAGTCCACTGCTGGACATAGGCCTCCTCAAAATTGCGCCATTTCACCCTGTCTTCGGCTTGTCGCATCATTATATGCATATCCAAAATCATAATAGTAATACGAACGTGCAGAATTAGCCACTAAATCTATCTCAACTTTATTTTTCATATGTTTATCTTTTTTCCAAAGAAATTCGACCAGTTATATTATAATCGCCCAGCAAATTAAAAATTAACATCAACAGAAAAAACATAAATCTAGGCGTCACGGACTTTAAATCCGTATAATAACAGAACAAGCTGTGATGATCATAGAGGTATTTTTTTTATTCATAAACAATATTAAGTACAGTACAAATCGAACCTACCTACTTAGGTAACTCACTACTTAGTGAGGGATACCGTTATACCAGGGGCGTGCGCTCCTTGTAGGCAGAAATGCAGTGCTTTACTTGCCATTCACAGATATTTTAATAAAACGTTCGTACGTTTTAGATGACTTTAATTAATAGTAAATAAATGAATAAACAAAATATAATAAATTAAAAACGCCTAATATTTTATAAATAGCAATAGCGCTACAAAATAATGTACCTAATCAACCAAGTCATGCCGCCGCGTCCCGCAGGAGATTTGTTCGTATGTGTGTAGTAATTTTGGTGTCCGTGCACAGTTCGCAAACGCACACACCCATGAATATCGAAAGCCTAATTGGCCGAATCTAAATCAACTCCTGCGGCAGGCTACGGAAGTTCGGCAGTTGTCGGGAGTAATCGGAAATGTTCGTTGCCTATAACCCGAGTAAAAATAATAGACGGAAATCTAATAAATCACGTATGCACATTATGCATTTTTGTTTAGTAAGGTTTTATTTGTATAAATAGCAGAAATGTTTTGTGTTTCGCGGGGGCCATTTTGCTTTTTTCATGTAATAAGCATTGTTTACTATTTTGTTTGCGCCAGTTTATTTATAGTTTTCATAATTATAAGATTTTTTATTTTAACATTTAAAGTGTGTACATTTAACAGTTTATTACTGAGTTTCTATAATAATTGTAGTGATTTGCTTTTACTAGTGCGTTTGTTGATTTTTTTAAATGTTATTCGATTGTGAGGTTTGTGTTGAAAATGTTTTTTTATTAAAAATAACAAGTTCTCTCAATTATTGTGATTCAGTGAAAAGATTCAAATTGTGTCTAAAGGTAGGTGTGTACCCGAGTTACAACGTTACAAAGTTATGAAATGTATAACTATTATTTTACTTATTAGAATTTCTTCCGCCGCGACAATCGATCGCTGTTTTTTCTGCGTTGCCGTAGAAGATGTACATGTTCATAGTAGTACATCTAAGACTTGTTCTGTTGGAATGGTTTCCGACTTAGGGATCCGTCGCGTGGCTGTGGCTATGCTAAAAATCTATTTAAAAGATTTTTTTTGTGACCGAGTACTCCGCCGCATGCCCAGTGTCATAATCCTGTGCACGCCGCTGCGTTATACCATCGAATACCGACGTGAAGTACATTTTGTTTCGGAGTAAGGTTACTGCAGATCCAAAAACTAAACTATCAGCCACTACAATCGAGAAAACGATTGAGATCCAAAAATTGGTTGACGAATGTTCGAAGACCACTGCGAGAAATAAGTCATAACCATCACCAGCTTCGATCAATTATATTTTATCGAAGATCGCCAGTGGACATGAGGAGCATTGCAATCGCTTTTTCATGCCGGTATGAAACACTTCGAAATATCAATAACAATTTTTTTCATTTCAGTTTACATGATAGACACGCCAGGATGCAAAATCCCCATAAAACTAATCAATTACAAACAAGATTTCAAAAAGATTAAAAACCAGAAGAAATGTGGACCGCGAGCCGTATACTTGACCAGAGACGACGAATTTAAAATTCGTGTATACATAGAAACAGAAGACATGGAACAATATTTAAGAAAAACATCGAAGTATAATTGCTGTTACCGGTATATGCTTAGGAACCATCATCTATACAACAAGCATGGAAGCTTCGAGTACGTGGCCTAACTATGCTTTAACTGTACCCATTATCTATACATATATTTTCTAAATTTATAATATGTATCCTCATATACCCAGTAGGTTTAAAGTTACTTTTTTAGTTCCAGATATTCAGAATGCAAAGAAATAAAACACGGCAGTACATTCAATCTGGAATGGGATTTCATTAACGTGAAATGCTACGATTATGACGAGAAAAATGTATCGCACACTATATACGATGATATTTACGCATTTACAAAAAAAGTCAACGTACCGAAGCATAATAATAAAAAATGTAATTTACAGTATAATGTTATAATGATCGGAATGGATTCAATGTCATTAAACCGTTTTACTCAAACGATGTCGAGGACAGTTAGTTTTTTGTCCGAAAATTTTTGGTTTGCTTTTCGAGCGTATCATAAGGTGAGGTTACAAGTCCTTGATAATAAATTAATGATTTATAACCGATTTACTATTAAGAGCTTAAACCCTAAAATGTTTTAACTCATTAAAAACAACAACGTTAAATGCTAGCAAACATTTGCAAAAACAAATCCTCTCAATCGTACACTCGATTGTAGAGGAGGCCTGTGCATTGCAGTGATACATACCACATATGGGCTGATACAATACAATACAAGAAAATGATTTTTAAATGTAATAATTATTTCTGTTGTAGATCGACGACAACACATTTCCTAATGTGATGGCGGCATTGACTGGTAAAAATCTGTCTAGTATAACGGAAAGATGTTCATGGAAAATGGATGAATGTAAAGATCTCTTTTTATGGCATAAATTTAAGGAAGACGGATATGTCACAGCATACGGCGAGGACTATCTCAAGCTACCGGACACCTTTACAAATCAATACGGCTTCCAAGAACAACCTACCGACCACTACTTAAGGCATTTTTTATTAAATCGGGAATTTGAAACAAACAACAAGACGTTAGTATGCGCAGGAAAAGTGCGTTCAGGAGAACAAATTCTAAATTTCGCATTAGATTTCGTTGATACTTATAAGTTAGAAAAATTCTTTGGCTTATTTTGGTTGAATTCCTTCAGCCACAACGAAAATAGCCGTCCGCAAGACGCAGATAGAAGACTTGAAGATTTTTTAAACCGAATATCGTATACGGGGGCGCTAGTAAACACTTTCGTTATATTTTTTAGCGATCACGGAGTGCGGTTTGGTAAATATCGTATGAAAATGGAGTCATATTTTGATGATCGACTGCCATTTTTATTCATGTGGGTGCCTACATATTTCACAGGCAGACAAGTAACAAAATATAGGTCATTATTCATTAATCAGTTCAGACTCATTACTCCCTATGATCTTTTCAATACTGTTATGGAAATCAAAAGCATATCATCTTGTCAAAATTTTACTCATATAGAGACAGACGGTCCAGCAAGCCAAAGTATTTTTGACGAAGTCACTAAAAATCGAACTTGTGAAGCCATTGGTATACATGATAAGTGGTGTAGTTGCCATAATCTATACCCTTTGCCTGTTCAAGACAATGAAGGTGAAAGATGCGTTTCCCACGTTCTTTCCGAAATGAACGCTATGATTAGAGATATAAGGACCCGACATTGTTGGGGGTGCATGAACCTTGCACTCAGAAATATTACAAGGATTCATTTCTACTACAGCAATGACAGGGTAAATGTATTTTACGTGGTAGCTTTTACAGTGAGCCCCGGAAATGTGTCTTATGAGGCGACCGTATTACGAAAAGGTAAGATTTTAGAGATTGTCGGACCTGTAAGTCTTATATCATCATATAGAGGCTTAGGGAAATGTACAATGAATCCTAAGGACCGACTGTATTGTCTCTGTCAAAAAATTGAAAAATGCTCATGAAATTTACTTTACTATTTTTTATTGAAAATCGTATCTGGGATTATGTGTGTATAATATGCATCTGTGATATCCATAATTGTTTGATGATAAATAAATCCAATATTTTGTTTGGCACAAAGATTAAAAAATTACTGTAATCAAATTTGTTGTTATTATTTCACTACATCTTAAATAAAAGTATCAACTAAAATATAAAATTACATTGTAAATTATAACATTTTGGTTATTACGAGTATAATATAATTGTGATGTTTCATTTGCTAACAACTAGTAAGCATATTCGCTTTTTAGGGCCTGTGCTAATTTTTTGCTGCCCTGCATTTGCAAATTCTATGTTTCAGATAGACACCGGCGTCATGCGATGAATTTCACATAGCTTAAAATACGATTTTTTAAATTAAAGTTAAATATATATATTGTTTGACAATATCAATATATTTAACTAATTAGTATTTTTTCATTTATTTTTGAAACTCGTGAATATGGCATCTAACTTAAAAATGTACTTCTACTCGAAAAAATTTAAAGTTAGCGATATGTTTTATGTAAGAACTAATTATAGAATTAAAACGATAAATATATGACATCATTGAAATGCATTGTATTTATCAGTGGGATTTAGTGCACTTCACATTCAGTTGCCTCTTCCATATAGAACGGTCTATCTAGAGGACATTATTATTTTATAACAAAACATCATAATTGTAACGTTATAAGTAGTTGTGAAGTTTACTGCCTTGTTATTTTTGTAACACTTAAATAAGGGTAAGTACTGAACATTATATATGAAAATCTGTCTCTTAAATCAAATCGGAATAAGACAACTATATCACACGCTAATACTAATAACCATGAAGTTATATATATTCAAACAAACAGAAGTAACAACCAATAAACGATATTATCTCCATAAAGAAACACTTTATTGCCAGCAATAGAAAATATGTAAGTTGTAAGAAGTTCGAACTAAAAGCTTTCATTTGCATAAACGAGTTTTATACGTAGATAAGAATACAAACTAAGTACACACTCTAAGTATTACATTATCAAACAATTATGTAGGTACCGGAAATTCAGTATCCTCTTGTAACATATAGATAAAATATTACTATCTAGAGTGGATGCAGCCTGCAGCTCAATTGCAACTGTATCAGACTTGAATGCAGCTATGTGGTATCATAACTATTTGACTGATTGCAAGTTTCGGTATTCTAAACTTACCGGTATTATTAACTTAACTTACTAAAGCAATTTGGGATAATAATACTGGTGTTCTAGACAAATTAAATGTCCATTTTATCTGTTTTTTTATACTGCCTAGGTCTGGCAAACGAGCAAACAAGTCACCTGATGATAATTGATAACTGCCGCATATGAACATGCACAAAGCTTGGATCATGGATGTATTGCCGTCCCATCAAATAGGGAGGAGAGTGGGATTCAAAAAATATTGGAAGCTGGTATTGGGCATACGACAATACAATACAATAATATTATTTTTTCTTACCTTAGTTTTATAGTTTAGTTATACTTCAATGGTATTTCGATCCCATACGTTGCAAAAAGCGAGCTTAGCATGCAGAAATATTCGCACGAATTGTAGGTATTTTATTAACTTACATATTGTAATGAATATTGCTCTTGCGTCTGAACTAAGCATAAGACCTCATGGCTATCTAAGTAGACATTACACTAATGAGACCACATAGCTACACATTTAAATACCAAAATACTAATTATTACTACTCTTATTTACGTAAGGTGTTCTAAAATAACATCATACGAGGGAAAATCTACGAGGAAAATCCAAAGAACTATTTACTATTGAATTTCTAACATTCATGAAACGCCACCTATTTCTTACTATATTTATAGAAAGAAATAGCTGGCGTTTCGAGTTATTATAACAATTATAATATAATCAAGTATAATCAAGTTATTCTCATTAATTTTTCAGGGTTATTGAAAATAAAGGCATAATGAAATTTTATGCGAAGCTTATACTAATAATATTTTTATCATGTTTCGCGTTTTTATTTATTTTTTACCACCGTGAAACCGTAATATACAGAAAAATGCTCGCTTCGAAATATCATACTATTTTCAAAATGTTATCACGATTTACCTACGGTAAGTGGAAATTTATATTTTTGATTTACCAAAACCGGATTAAAATAAGAATAAACCAATTTGCTTATGCTATGTGTGCCAACCAGTCATTATCTAACCATAATATGTACATAAGGTTGTTTTTAAAGAATTTGTGTTGGGAATTTACGTCTTAGGTCGCCTTTATGGGCAATCCAATTTTGAAACTTATAAGACATTTAAAATAATTTTCATTTATAGGCAATGAAGATTTTCTAATCAAAACGCCGGGATGTTCTATTCCAAACTACGGGGTTTATCTAAAAATTCCAGAAGCACGAAAATTAATCGGAGTTTGCGGACCGAGAGCTGTGTTCATAAAACGAAATGGAAACGACAAAGTTGTTTTTCAAATAGATAAAAAAATCATGCAGAAGTATGTTAAGAAAAAGTGGAAAATACAGTGTTGTTATAGATTTGGTACGAGAGTCGCAGAAACGGATTACTTCGTGTAAGTATATTATTAATTATTTTTTATTCTGGTTTAAACGTACGCACAGTTGCGTAATAAAATTGTGCAACATATCTAAGCATTTCACTTTATAAATACTGTATTGAGAATACCATAGAAAACCGACGAGAATGCATGAAGAGATTGATGAAAGTTGATAAAGCAAAAGTAATATGTCAGGATCGAGCAAAGTGGCGATCCATAGGTAGTCTCTGCCTACCCCTATGAGATACAGGCGTGACCATTATGTATGTATACCACATTCTGTCCCTAGGTTTTTATTAGATTATAGTGAATTTAAACAACGTGTAGATCAATGCACATAACCAACCATCGTAACGTAATTGATTTATTAAAATTCCTTTTACAGGTATACAAAATGTACGTCGTTCCAAAGTGGGAAAAAAGTTAAACTCCTCCAACAAGTTATAACTGTAACTTGCACAGCGCGGATTAATAAAAAAGATACCAAAACTGTATATGAAGACTCTTATATTATTGTAAAGAAAATAAATAAAAAGACAAAACAAAGTGTGGGCAAATCATGGAACGTCCTCGTGTTGGGAATGAGCACTATGTCTCGTGTTCGCATGCACAATACTATGCCGCTTACAGTGCAATACATGCAAAAAAATAAATGGTTAGATTATAAAGGATATCATAAGGTACGTACTGTTTAACCATGGATTATTTAAACCGTACATGTGTTTAACTACAATATGGCAGTTATCAGACTGCTAAACGCAAACTATCCTAATACTGTCATTTAGCTTAATGATCATCTCGAGCCATAAAATATAGCCTAATAAACGTCGAGTCTTGGCCTACAATCCTTACTTAAATTTTACCCTGGTCTCTATCTTCAGATGGGATAATCCAAATTTATAGCGTCTTTCAAAATCTTCATTCAGTTATTCATTAATTTCATACACATAAAAGTTTTTTTTTTAATTACAATTTATAATCCTTTTTTTTTTCGTTTTAGGTTGGTAATGACAACTTTTTCAATTTAGTATCGCTGCTCACTGACAAAAATATGACCACAGTACATCAAAACTGCGCAACGAAATCAAAAAAATGCAATGAGATGTTCATATGGCAAACATTTAAAGAAGCGGGTTATATAACAGCTCTTGGAGCTGACTATTTAAACCTACCAAGTGCCATTTCCAAGAATATATTTGAACCTCCCTCAACGGATCACCACGTTTGGCCTTATTTTCTTACGAAATATCAACGTCAAATGGGTAATTTCTTCTGTACACAAAATACGCCATCCGGTAAACAATTGCTTGATTACGCGTCTCAATTTGTTGATTCATACAAAACAAATAATTTCTTCGGAATGTTTTGGATAAACACTTTTAGCAGTAGGATTGAGTCCATACCTACACTTATTGACGTTGACATTGTTAATTTCTTGCAAAGCTTTAATACTAGTGGTGTCTTAAATAACACATTTATAATGTTACTAAGTGACCACGGTATGACTTCTGGAGATATTAAAACGCAAATAGAATCTTACTACGAGGAAAGATTACCGATGTTTTTCATGTGGGTTCCACATGAATTTCAAAAACTCTATGCACAAGAATATCAAAACGCGTCAATTAACCAGAATAGTCCAATATCAGTATATGATGTACATTCAACCATGGTGGATATAATGAAGATATCGCGTTACTCAAAAGCCACAATTTCAGAGTCATGTCCACAATGTACTGGCTTATTTAGAGAAATGTCACCACATAGACAATGCGCAGACGCAGGTATCGATAATAAATCGTGTGCATGCCGAGACTTACAAAGTGTTGATAATGACATCAGGATGAATGACAGCTTAAAATTTATTTTAAATTACATACAAAATAAATTAAAAGGCATAAAAACTATCCCTTGCATGACGTGCTCCACGTTACATTTGAAGTCAGTTCTAAGACGCCACATGTATATAGACAGTGGTAATAAATATTATGTGATGGCAATAAAAATGTCTCCAGGCGATATTTCTTACGAAGCTACAGTATTAGACGATGGAAATGAATTACGAATTCTTTTACCTATTTTAAGCATTTCCAAACATGGGAGAGGTAACTGTGTCATAGATACAAACGACCGTATGTATTGTGTCTGTGATATTACTGTATGTGATAAGGATTTGATTTCATCTCTTTATACAAAAATTTGAATATATTCCTACATCTATAACCTGGTCTGATCTTCCTATTTATAATATTACTTGTAACATATTCATTATTTATTCGGCTAATATTACTTATTTATTAGAGTGGTGGAGACTGAGCAATTGACACACTTAATGTAGTACCCACTGCTAACATATATGTAGTTACTGAATGTGACCTTTCATGATGTCATTTTTCATTAAATGATCTGCGTTTAGAAACACTTATAGGTACATATTTTTCAATGTGCGGGACCTTTATGGGGGACGCATTTAGTAATAAGGGGACGTTGCATGAAATAAAATACTCGTTTACAAAATAAAGGCGTGATAGTCTATCGATAAAACTCTGGACACAATCTGCCAGGACGGTGGTCGCGGCTTCGAATCAAGGGCACACCTTTTGAATTTGCACCATTTTTGAATTGATAGTCAATCATCATCAAGTAGGAAACATCATGAGAAATCCTGCATGTCATAGAGTTTTATAAAATAATTTAAATGAATTCCGCCAACCCCGCTATACTAGTGTGGTTGACAATAGCCTAATTTTTGTGGAGAAGGCTCGTGCCCTACAGTGGGGCGTATAAAGAATGGATTATAATTATATGCGTAAATTTTTCGCACATAATATGTGGCGTAGAGGATTCTAATCAAACAAACTGTATATTATATTATTTCTAAAGTTATTTTATTTCATTGTCATTTTATAAAATAAATCTTATTTTACTTTTTATATGGTAGTGATATACAGATCATACCAGGTATATCAATACTGCGACCGAAAACGAAGCCGGGTGGTAGTTAAACGCCCGAATACTGGAACGACGTTCAAATAATAAGTTGCTCTTAACAGCGCACGGCTCACTTAGCCAGTACATTTAATCGGGATTAACGTAGTTAAGCGCAAGTTATATTTAAGTTGCGTTCCAGTATTTGGGCGTTAGTGGTTAGAGACATCATGCAAATAAGAATTTCACAAAATAAACAACAGATTTTTTTTGCAATTTTTTAAATACTACCCAAGCACAATGATGCTTGGGAATTGGGTAGTTAATACCTAGTTATTGCTAAAATAGTAATTTAAACGCTAACATTCCATTGCATCTTAAAAAATAAAAAGGTGTACATCGTTATTTTAGGAAAACTATGTATTTATAACCCAAATACGACGATAAGTACAAATTTATCAAAAAAAGTTGACGATTTTTTTTTTGCGAAATTTTCAATTGCATTGTATCTGAAGTCACTAATACTACCACTTGGCTTATTTTCGGTCGCAGTCTTGATATACCCTGTATATCAAGTATATAAAATCAAATATTTTATCACAATCTTTGTCACACATAGGTATTACATGAAAATAAAATATACTTCTTTAATACAACCAAACAAAAAATCAAAAATGCTGTTATATGATATGAACTATTAAATAACAGGAACCCCTCTAATACAGACTCATTGTAAGAGAGATATATTTCGCCGGTCGAATTAATTAAACTGGCAAAATTATAATGCGACACCTGTGGCGACACACTGCCTTCTTCGTCCACAATTTTAATTCGTACGGTTTACGCTACACGGGCTGATACGAATATCTCATTAGGAATAATCACAAATAACAAAGATTTTTTACGAAGTAGTGAGGGGTACCAGAGGGCAAGAAAATCAACAAAATACTCTATCATAAATCTCAAGCTACAACAGGTTTTAGAAATAAATAATATCAGATCTAAATATACAAAAATATACTTTAATATGACTCGTTTTGAACACTTTTAAATTCTAGCTCTAAGATCTTGCAACCCGCTAATTTGTACTGACCACTATTTTATGAACAATGTTTAGGAGCCTTCAAAATAACAGCAATTACCTTCATCACGATTCGGAGAAAACCTATTGTCTTTTCGCTCTATAAAGTAACTGGGTAGCTTATATTACACAATATGGCAGCGAATCACCACTAACCAACTTTTGGAAGCACTGAGTATATATAAATTTTTATATTTAGATATATATTTTTACATTATTTTTAAAGCAATGAAAGAAATATTGCTACAATTACCACATTGTAATGGGACCTAGTATCTATCTTCTTGGGACGATCGAAAAATCGTCATAATATTTTTTTTATCTTTTGAAACAAAGAAATTAGCGATTTTTTTTTTCATACCATTCCGTTTGTTAATAATTTTTATAGGAAAAAAATTGTTTATTATATGTTGTATAATAAGAAAAGTATAAAAATACACAACCCAAAAATTATGTTGTATAGATAAATGTTTGGTATAATAAAACATCATGTTTCGAGATCAGTGCTACCCAGAAAAACCAGCACAACCAAATGAAGACTTCATATTTAAAATAAATAATATTCTATGACAAGATAAATTAAATGCAAAACATTTAAAACAAACTACACACCACTCTTACTATTGAACGAAACTAGATCAAAATAAACCTTCAATTTTGTAACTATGACACTTATAAATAATTTGTAACTTTCATTTTCATTCTAAAGGTATAACTTAACTAGTCTTAATTTTTCTAATCATGCTAATATACTTTTTGATAAACCATGAGACGATGGTTTATGAGGGAAGATTAAAAAGAGAGACAGTTGTAGAGCGGACAGTGTGCCTCCAATGAAGTTAGGCATCTGAAATGAAAAATACATAATTATTATTAATGCAAATAACATTTGTATATATAAGAAAGTAAACAAAGATAAATATTTATTATTTGTACAATTTCCACATTTTGTTGGATATACTATGTCAGAAAGGCAAATATAATTGGCCTACTTTTTTGTAATGCTTTACTGCTGTAGAATTACACAATCATTTTATGTCATCTCTGCAATTGCATAACATGGATTGAGTTGTGACATTTGAAGATGGTATTCAATTGAAAGTTATTGTTACAAGTTATGACTCAACCCATGTTAAATAATTGTACCTGAATAAAAAACTCAACATAGTTTTATCTTATATCTTAATTGAAAAATCAAATGATCTACTATCAAGATATTAAATTGATATGGATAATGGACAAATCAAATTATTCTATCTATAACAATCTGATATCAAACTAAACAAAAATTGTTAATCAAGAAAATGCCCATTTTACTATGAGACTTGGCATCAGTGCGAACATTTTTGTCCCTCGATGAAACCTACTTGAATTCTTGGAGAAATGAACATGGCAGTCCAGTCACTCTGGTAGCCCCATTTGTAGTAATTGTATGAGGTATCGTAAAATATGATGATAATTATTTTATTATATAAAAATCTGTCACCAGGGATAAAACAGGAAAACATTTAAGGACAAACCATTAAAAATGCTATAATGAGTTTTAAGCAGTATCATTATCGGGATCAACAATATTTTTAACCGATACCATGAAAGGGCATTCTCCATAATTACTGATGGTATTTCAAACTTATAAAAGCTTATGACATAAAGATAATCCGAATTAATTATTTGATATAATATTTTTAAGAATGTGACAAATGGGGTATTACAAAGATAAAAATATGTTACCGTGATATATACATCTTCTTCCATTAGTCCATAAAGGAACCACATCGCTGATACAAAGAAGGACATCAGAATCATGGGAAATGGAAGACATTCTGTGCATTTCATTTTTAGCACATAGAAGAACTTGCTCAGCGGAGCAGCTACTGTTAGTAGTGTCAGAGAGCAAGCTAAAAGACCTGGAAATTACAGACATGATGTAAAATAAATAATTATGTATTTTAATTATATCCTTGTAGAAAGCTGTTAATTATGTTAAACAATGGACTTATTAAGGCCGATCTTGGTGATTAATTATTATGTATAATGCAAGTGATATAAATAATCTTCTAGGACAATATAATGTTATTTGGATAAGTAAATATTTAAACATCATCATCATCAGCAACAGGCAGTTCACTGCTGAAAATACACATCTCTCTATGAACTGAATAATGGCCTACTGGAATAAACCCCTTAAAAAATATATTTATGTATGAATAATAAAATATCTCATACCTAATCTACTCAAGAGCAACTCATTGTCCTCTTCAACGGACACATATCCCAGTAGAAATATGGAAAATACTGTAGTCGCAATAATAATCCTTAATACTGATGATTTTTTAATTGTGTAAATGTAGAACACAATGGTGTAACTAATCATTAACAGAACACCAATAATATTCACAAATATTATTTTCGTATCGGGCTTTGTTGTTCCATATAAGATCCATATACCAGCACTGAAATGAAAAAATATATATGATAAAAGTTCATATGTAAATAAGTTTTATAAACATACATTTTCTGCATTAATTAATTTAAATAATATTCTGCAATGCAATGTGAATAATCATTACAATAACATCAAAACTCATTAATATTCATGAATATTAATAAGAACATTTCGTGCTATGTAAGTAATTTAACATAAATATATTGTGAAATTAAATTGCACTGGCCACTTGCCAAAACTTACGATATAGCGCCGAACACAAACGGTAAAGGCGATGCCTCTGCTGTTGTCCGATTAAGCACATATTGCTTACATACAAGACTGCAAATAAAGCAAAATTCTTAGGTTAAACACTGTGTAAAAAGTAAAATTACCAATAAATTTACAGCTGTTTATAGACTACATACATTCCCGACAAAAATTGTAAAATTGTTATAATAACAGCAACGTTACTGACTAAATCTTTTACGTGTGATGAATACATCGTTATAGCCTCGGTGTCTCGCACTAAATTACATACACTTTTCACATTATTCCCAAGACCGCTCTGTTAGATTTATTTGAATATTGCTCCACAAGGTACCATAACAACACATCACCACTGAGATCTGACATTTAGAAACCGCCATTGCTGATTGGTCTGAATTCTGCACAGATCACTCCCAATAGATACCGCATTACGATAGTTTTGTTTTGAACTGAAAACGCCAACGAAGGGAACGGTGCGGGGCAGTGGGCGGGTTGCAGCGCTGTCACGTGGACTTCGCTCGAGAGATGAGGCTTGTCGATAAATAACATAAAAAGTATCGATAGTTCGATTTCCCAGTAAGTTTAACGTGTTATGACCGCTTTTATAACCTGATTACCAACTTGTTAAATGTTTTATAATATGTTTTCACTGGCCTGATCTAATAAATTATACCAATCGCTAATACGATAAAGTAGGATTAAGATTTATACTTTAGTATGTAACGGTTTTATTTCCATTATTCGCCGTTAATTTTTGTATACCATAATGCCGAAACACCCGAATTAAGTGTTGGGTTAAAAGATCAGATAAAAATATGAAATATTAAATGATTAAACCTCACGCCGTAAAGGGCTACAATAACTTATTCTGTTTCTTGAATTCCGACGGCGGCTGTAATAGATGGTAGGTAATATCGGCAAGTGACAATGAAACCCACTTGACGAATTATGAATGTTTTTGGGATGATAATACAACGTATGTTGAAATTAGTGCAACGGCTTGTACTACTCATTCTCAATAAATTTAGTATACTAATAGTTATGTTAAATACCTTCCCATGATATTTGCCAAAGGCGATTCTAACGCCACGCATCAAGCACGAATTTCTAACATTACGTTCTTAGTAATTAAGCAGAAAACCCCAATATCACTTATATCAGTCAATATAAAAATGAATGTATTAAAACACATAGTCAGTAGATACTTGATTCGAGAAATAGGACCCGAAATACCATCAGACGAATACGCTTAAACGAGCTTCATCTCAAGGCTATAAATGTTACTTTTGGATGCTGGACAAAATCAATATAAAATTATATTATTATTTGATAATCATATAATTATATCCACACAGAACTACGAAATTATAACTTTTTAAAAAAATAAAAATGTACCAGAATTGGTAAATATTCTGTCGGTACAGAAGTATCCATTAAACGACGACGATTTTTCATTGGGAAAAAACATTCTTGGGTAAAATGTCGTGAACAAATTACGCTATTTTTTGGAGGCCACCAATCGTCACCTCGACATGTTGCATCTACCCATATTTTTAACTTTCGGGACATGTAGGGAATCTAAAATAAAAATGGTATTATTCAAACATAATGTTATATACTAACCCACAGTTTTTACTCGACGATAGCAAAGCAAGAAGAAACAGAAAAGTACAATTATTGAAAAAGTACCTAGGTAAAAACTTGACCTTTTTCAAATTACATTAAATGAGGTCATCATGGTGATTTTCAATTTTTATTTAAATCAATATACATTTCGAGACATTGTCATTTAATCAAATTATTTTACATTAATGTTTTAAAATATCGATATTGCTTTGAATTATATTATAAACATGCGTCAAGCACTAGAAGAACGCGTGATTTCACCAGAAAAAGATGGCTTATTATGGTTATTGCTATGCGAAAAAGAGACGGCTGATTTTCGATTCAAACTCGACTGTTTGACATCGATACAATAACCAGTATAAATTGAGCTCGCTCGTGAACAAATTAATTTAAAGAATATTAGTTACCGATGAAAAGTTATTCCGTTTTTTTGGATACTTGAATTTTTTGAGTTTTTTCCACACCATTTTATTGAGCAATTCATTTTTAACTGTAATATGATATTTCTAAAACTTAATTTTCGCCAACGCTCAACGATATGTGCGGGTCCACTACTTGGATGACACTGATGACGCGACATTTGGAATCGGTTTATATCAGTCCGATAGCTTATACGTGTGGCGCGCAACCGCTGCCTTGCATTAGGTATCTAGTGGGAGTGATCTGTGGAATTCTGTGACAAATTTTCTATTTTTGTTGCTGGCAATCAGGTATTAATAATTACATCGTTACATAGTGTAAAATTGGATGATATCATATGTGCTATTTCTATATTTTAAGAAATCATAAAATTTCTAACAAAAAACTAATAATATTCACATAATTTTAAATGAACTATTGTATGATTGCAATAAAAAATGGCTATGAACGTATCTGTGGAACGTATTATACAAACAGGACTGCGCACTCTGATCGAAAAAACGAGGCGAGCGAGAAATGTTGAGTGGAGGATTGTGTCCCGTGCTAATAAGGTGACCATAATAAATTTAATACACACACAGACCCAACAGTTACATACATGACAGGTCCCCACATTAAGATCAAGTCTTGTGTCATGTCGTGGGTATTACGGACTGTAAAACTTAGCTTGATAATTTTGACAGCTCACGCCTATAAAGTTACGCATTCTTTTTGTTACGATGTCATGCAGATAAATACCGTACTTCATGGATGGGTACCGCCCCCTTAGAGATGTGCCACGCATAATGAATAACCGCAGACTATCAATAATCGGTTTTGAAATGAAAACAATACATAAAAATAAAAATAATCTGTTTCTTAATTGCCGAAATATGTTCCATTAACAGTACTGATTACATGATAAAATATGTGCATTGAATAAAAGTTACCCAGTCATATTTTTGGTGTTATACTAGAAAATGGATATAAAAAATAGTATCTATTGACTCCATGACTGTAACAATAATATTTCTAGTCCGGTTAATCATAAATAAATAATAAAATAAATAAAGAAGTTTAAAGAAATTATTTTATAAAATCCATACCTTAATCACGCGATTATCGATTACAAGTTCCAAAAAATAATAAACGATAGATTCATTAACGATTATACACAACCCTCATCCCTACTGCGAGCTGTCAAAATTATCAAGCTAAGTTTTACAGTGAAAAGCGCGGGAAACTTCGATCTTGGCGGACGTAATTTTTTGAGTTTAATCTTTTAATTATTATAAAGATTGTAAATATTTCTATCAGCAGTGTTTTGTAAATATTTGCTCTTTTAATAGTATTTTATTTCCTTTTTTATTATTTTCTTCTACTTTTGGTAAGTTTTTATATATATTAATAGTTAGTAATGAATGATCCGCCTGATCCGGGGGGCTTTGTCCCCCCGGCGGGCTGTTTTGTCACGATTGATTCGAATCCACCAAATAATGTAAAAGTACCAATTTCTGAGTCTGGTATGGACACGGATGGCTCGTGTTCATCAACAGCTCGTCCAGTTAAAAGAAGTCGCCGGCATATTTGTAAGATGTGCAACAAGAGGCGGCGGAAACAAGGGCCAAATGAGTCGTTTACATGTGGTTGTATAGAAGCAGATCCATCGACGCCTACTTTTTCACAGTCTCAGCCTTTACTTAGCAAAAATCTAACAGAATCATCAAACACGAAAATTCCCGCGCAAACGGTGGGAAGACAACTTTACGACAGGAGTGATAGCGCGCCTTATTTAATCCATGTTCAAAAAAATGATTCGGCTAATAACTCCACGACTCTCCACCCTCTTTCATTTGGAAAGTTTTTAAAATATCACAATTTTAAAAATATTGTAAATGGTAGCGTAAAACGTATTGGGAGAAATAAAATTTCTATATCCTTCAATAATTATTTGGATGCCAATTCTTTTATTTCCAATGAGAATCTTAAAAAATGTAACTACAAAGCATTTGTACCATCCTTCAATATCATTAGGATGGGTATTGTTAGAGGTGTTCCATCTGAATGGTCTCCAGAGGAAGTTATTGAAAATACTTCAGTCCCCATTGGTTGTGGTCGTATACTCAAAGTACGTAGGCTAAATTATAAAACTTATGTCAATGGCACTGTTGAATGGAAACCCTCTCAAACAGTGGTAGTGACCTTTGATGGGCAAGTATTGCCAAAACGCATTTTTATGTGCTTTAATGCTCTGCCGGTAGACCTATACATTTACCCAACAATTCAATGTTTTAATTGTTGCCGCTTTGGACATACAAAGACTCAGTGTAGGTCAAACCCTCGCTGCTACAAATGTGGACAGAACCACTCGGGTCAAACATGTGAGTTAGAGGAGGCAAATGCCTCGTGCTGCCTTTGTTCAGGGCATCATTTTGCAACAAGTAAAGCTTGTCCTGAGTTTTCAAGACAGAAGGAAATTAAAACCCATATGGCTCAAAGTTCCATCTCATATATGGAAGCTAGTAAACTACTGCCCCCAGTCACTAAATCATACGCAGATATAGTAACTTCCCCATCTAAACCTATAAATGTTAGTAAATCTATTTCACCTAAATCTTTTAGCTATAAAAAAACTGTTTTTATCCCTCCCCGTTCCCCTCCTAACCTTAATAAAGGTTATAACAAACAAGACCACAATGCAGTAATCCGTGAATTCTCTATGCCGGAACCTTCAA
Source organism: Deilephila elpenor (assembly GCA_949752805.1). Taxonomy (NCBI): domain Eukaryota; kingdom Metazoa; phylum Arthropoda; class Insecta; order Lepidoptera; family Sphingidae; genus Deilephila; species Deilephila elpenor. The sequence continues at coordinate 9,712,885 of OX457099.1, read as the reverse complement.
ATGGTTGTGCCCTTGCCTGCAACAACATCAACAATGAAACTCAAAATAATACACAATTCAATCTCAAGGAGTTTATTACAGCTCTGTTTAGCCTTATGAATAAATTTAATATATCACCGTCCCACGTTGCCCCTATTTTAGATAATCCCTCCTTTTTACTCCATAATGGACAATCAGTCCAACATAATACAGTGGAACTGCCGCAGCATTATTAATAAAAAATGTGACCTAATTTACTTAATTAATAAATACCAGCCTTTTGTAATTGCACTATCTGAAACATGGTTAAAACACAGCCATGTTTTTAAAATACAAAGGTACAAAACTGTAAGAGAAGATAGATCTGATGGGTTTGGTGGTGTTGCCTTACTCATTAGAGATTCTGTCCCTTACTCTGTAATCTCTTTACCTTCACATAGTGATAAAATTTCTATAGTAGCTGTAAGTGTAAATAATACCTGTTTTGTTTCTATTTATATTTCTCATCCTTCCTCTTCTATATTTAAGGAAATAAATAACCTTCTCAATTTTCTTCCGAGACCCTTTTTACTTCTAGGTGATTTTAATTGTCATCACCAATCATGGGGTAGCTCTGTTTCAAACTCTTATGGTGAAACATTACTTGATTTATTAGATACACATAACTTATGTGTGTTAAATACAGGTGCTCCCACTCGGCGTTCTGATCCCACCCATACAAATTTAAGTGCATTAGATTTGTCTATCTGCACTCCTAATTTTGCATCGTCTCTTGTTTGGTCTCCTCTTCCCTCTTCTTTCGGCAGTGATCACTTTCCTATTAAAATTTCCTTCCCATTTTTCAACAAAACTTCTTCACATCCTACAAAAAAACCATATTTAAAATATAAAATACCCTCCAGAGATAGTGATACATGGGTTCTATTCAAAAGTAGAGTTGAAAGTCTTCTTTCTTCTCTTCCCATAGTGACTGAGGGCAATGAACATGAATGCGCCGAGGCCTTTGCCTATACTCTAATAACAGCAGCCAATGAGATCTTGCCTCCTAAACATGACTCCAAGCATAGAAAAATTCCCATGCCACCTTGGTGGGATTTGGAATGCACTGAGGCCATTAAAAAGCGAAAAAGGGCAGAAAAAGATTATAGCCTGAACATGACCCCAGAAAATTATGAATCCCTTTCTTTAATAATTGCTCAAACGCGAAAATTATTCAAAAAGAAAAAGACTGAAGGATGGCATAATTTCTGTTCAACTCTATCACCTAATACGCACCCATCACTTGTCTGGAGTAATATCAGAAGATTCAGGTCTGCTCTTTCTAATTTCTCTTCTCCTCAAATCCCTCAATCCTTGGCATGTAGTTATCTTGATATTCTTGCTCCTCCTTGGGTTGCCCAAAATATTATTGTGCAGCCTTCATCCACTGAAATTGGGAACCTTGACAAGCATGCATATTTAAACATGCCTTTTACTATAAATGAGCTAAAAGGTATTATAACAAATGCTGTAGATTCGGCCCCAGGGATGGATGGTATTCCGTATTCGTTCTTTTCTCATCTTAGTGATAGTGCTGTTGAGTACTATTTGAATCTGATCAATTCTGTCATGATGACAGGAAACATTCCTCCACAATGGAAACATCAACTAGTGTTGCCAATTCTCAAACCCCAGAAAAACCCGTCCGTTGCATCTTCATACCGACCTATAGTGTTGTCATCTGTATTGATGAAATTAGCAGAGCATTTAATAAAAAATCGTCTAGAGTGGTATGTTGAAAATGAGGGTCTATTGGTAGATTCCCAATATGGCTTTAGAAAAGGCAAAAGTACCATGGATTGTCTAAGTATCTTGACAACTGATATTAGACTATCCTTTTCCAAAGGTCACTCCACTGTTGCTGTATTTTTAGACATTCAGGCTGCTTACGATAATGTACTTTTACCTGTACTTCAAAGTAAATTACATTCTCTCCAGGTTCCAATAAGACTAACTAATTTTATCCTTAATATATTAAGCGAACGATCAATTAATATGTTGTGTCCTGATGATCATCAGTTAACCCGGGTTGTATGGAGAGGTTTGCCCCAAGGATCAGTTCTTAGCCCTCTACTGTACAATATTTATACTTTTGATCTTGCCTCTTTGATTAATTCCGATGTCCAGATTTTACAATATGCAGATGACATACTCCTTTACTGCTCTTCTGAGACCATTAACGATTCCTGTTCTACTCTTAATTCTTCTTTGCAGTCACTAAAATTATGGCTCCATGATAATGGTTTAGATTTATCTCCCTCTAAAAGTGCAACCGTTTTATATACCCGCAGCAGAAACACACCGGCTATAAACATTGTTTACAATAATGTTCCAATTCCCATTAAAGATAACTTTAAATATTTGGGGGTTATCTTGGACTCCAAACTCTCTGGAATTGCTCATTGTGAGTATATAGTGGATAGGGTGGAACGCCAATTGAATATGTTGAGATGTTTGTCGGGAGTTTGGTGGGGTGGCCATCCATGCTCCTTAAAACTTATTTATAATGCTTTGATCAAAAGTATTTTTGATTATGGGTCCTTTATCTTAGAACCTGCTAATATTAATTCTTTTAAAAAATTAGATCGCCTCCAATCAAAAGCTTTGCGTATTGTATCAGGTGCCATGAAATCCAGCCCAATTAACGCTCTGCAGGTAGAGTGTGGCGAACCTCCGCTTTATCTTAGGAGACAATTTCTCTCTGATAGATATTTATTTAGTATTTTACAATTCGCGAACCATCCTCTCTTTCCGTTGCTAGAATCTCTCCAAAGACATATCAACTCTTCAAGTTACTGGACTCACAAATCTTCTCCATGTCTTGTCAAAAGTTATCAAAAATTTCTATCCCTATCGGCTCCTACTCATCGATCCAATAAACTTCCGTTATTTTCCAATTCATTTAATTCACTTTGTTTTTCTCCTCAAATTATTTATAACTGCGGCCAGAAACACTCCCCAAATATTAAAAATACATTTAATAATTATCTTGTTGAAAAATTTGAGGGTTTCCATTATCTATTCTCAGATGCATCTAAATTTTCTCTTTCTCATTGTGTAGGGATTGGTGTCTTCCATTCCCAATACAATATTGTTCAAAAGGTGAAACTTCCTCCTGAGTCATCAGTTTTTACAGGTGAATGCCTTGGTTTGCTAAAGGCTGTTGAATACGTTCTTTCTTTTAAACTTAATAAAGCCGTTATTTTTACTGACTCTCTTAGTTCCCTTCAGGCCATCGCGAAATTTTCATTTAAATATAAAAAGTTATTACCGATTATTTTCCAAATAAAAGAATTAGCATACAAATGTTTTACCAAGGGCTACTCTTTATTTTTTGGGTGGATTCCAAGCCATTCGGGAATTCATGGCAATGTCGTTGCCGATAAACTTGCCAAAGAGGCGGTGTATTGCGGGGATTTATTTCCTTTCAAAAATTTTAGCCTTGATCTTCTATCTTTACCGAAAATATATCTTCGTGACTTATGGAATGAAACTTGGTGTTCTAGTAGACTACTAAAGGGCCGCTATTACTCCTCTATTCAGCCAGAAATTCCATCAAAACCATGGTTCTGTAGAGCTACATTTGGCAAAATGGAAACTTCTATATTGATCCGCTGTAGACTTGGCCACACTTGTTCTCCTGCTCATCTCGCGAGACTTCATATCTTAAATAGTTCCATGTGTTCGTGTGGTTCAGATGTCGGCGACTTAAATCACATCCTGTTTTCGTGTGCAAAATATGATCACTCATCCTTTATTAACTCTCTAACTCTTCTCCGTATTCCTTTTCCCTGTTCTATTACCACTCTCCTTAGCACTAATGATATGTCTGTATATAAATGTATAGCATCATTTTTTATAAGTAATAAAATAAAACTGTAAATAATACTATATATATTTAATACTTGGTAAAATTATAGAGTTTATTTTTTACTTTATAAATTTTTTTTCTCTATGTTTGTTTTTTTAAATTTATATTTTTTATATTGTAGTTTGTCTTTTTCCTTATCCAACTCTCCTGATAGATAATTAATTTCGTCCTTTTTTTTTTTTTATTATTTTATTAAAAATTAATAGTTTCCCTACCTTTTATCCTTGTCCGAGCTAACCATTATTTAAAAGTACCATAATTACTAACTTGACATTGGCTAAATGTACAAGAAGTACGGAGCCATAAAGGAAGAAAAAAAAAAAAAAAAAAAAAAGTTTTACAGTCCATAGAAGCTACGAGAGAGTTTTCGGTCTCACAAATACCGAGACCCGAGACAAATACTTGTGGGCTCAACAAACATTTGACTCGGTGCGGGGATCGAACCCGCGCACAGTGGGTCGAAACGGCTATTTTTGTGACATAGGATTTTTTTTCGGATTTTCCAATTTTTTTTGACGCCAACGTTTTGATATTATCATTCCTTACACTATTCATTCTTTGTATTTTTTTGCTTAACCCTATAATTTCGGCAAAAAAAAATATTTTAGGTTTTTAATGTATGGAACGCACTATAAAAACCTAAATTTCTACGAAGTCCTGCTAGATCCTGCGTTGAAACCTTATTTTTCTGAATCTTGGTCTGTTCTACTATACTTCTATACTTCGAAAGTCTGCATCGACCTGCAACTTTTTCAGTTATGCAGTTCGAAAGAAATGATAAAATTCAATATTTCCCAAAAGATTTTTTACAATTATCTTCAGTAAATTTGACACAAATAAGATAAATAATTAATCTAATAAATTAACAAATACCAAGGAAAACTTGTATATGTGCCGTGCCAGATTAAAAAAAAACAAATGATGGAAATAACTAAAAAATAATAATAAAAAAGGCTAGTATAAAGCCTATACCTATATACTACTCACTATCACTACTGTTTTGTAGATCTTCTAAAATACTCTCTACATTAATAAATTCTAAGTCTTCTGGTTTTGATGGCAAATGCAGAAGCTCTTTAGCTTTTGTTGAGAGAACCATAACATGTTTTTTTGTCATGCGTGATCTAAGACTTGTGATCTTTGGATCAGATGACAAAAGGAGATTATGTAAGATGTCCTCATTCGAAGATATCCTACTAATTTTTCGGGAATGATTTTCCCTATATTTTTGGAAGTCTTTGTTCCGTGCTTCTGCGGCTTCTTCCGACAGCTTTCCAATGGGTATAGCCCCAAAATGTTTAATTATGTCAGCCCCATGAACTAATAATTTATGTACACTGGAAGGCATATAATACCACGGATATAAATCAACATATAGTTTTGCGGTTTCGGTAGAAAATAAAGCGAATTTAGTAATATCAACACGCTCTCCAGACGCAATGGTTTGTAGAATGATATAAAAATTCTCTATCAACTGCTCATTAATGCCAGTGATACGTGCTGTCATGGCTGTATTTTTAAAAAATCTTCGAGCCGTATTACCATCATTAGTGGTGCCTGCTCCTTGCTTCACTATATCAATTAGCAAGCCACATTCTTCTTTAAATTCTTGTTGAATTGCAGACTTTCTGCTCTTCATTTTCTCTTTATCGTCACCCCTGCAGTTCCATTTCTTAATCTCCAAACGGTAAGCTATGTGGAGTAGGCACTCCATGCATCTTATCCACGCATGCAATGATGACAATCCATACTGGTACATTTCTTCATTCTTAGATCGCAGTTTGTGGGATTCCAAATTATTCATTTCTGTTGGTTTCGCTTTGCAAATGTCACAAACTGCTGTTGAAGTCTCAGAAAAGTATGAAGTTATTTTGCCGTCAATCATTGTCATCATTAATTCGTGGGCAATTTTCACTTTCCTAAATATAGATGGCTGGAGTGCCTCGATTTCTCCTGATATACCGGCTTTTATAGCTGCTACAGTAATTTGTGTTTCTTTTGTGAACGTAAACATAATGGGACGACAGTAAAATGTGGATGAACTTCGATCGTTTTCCCATAAAACCGTTCCATCATCATGTTGTAGTCTTATTGGAACAAGACTTGCCATAAATATACTGGAATCGTCCACGCCTACTTCAGAGATCTGCTTATAATTGCTTTGCCCCGAGGATCCATCAAAGCCCCATTTGCTGATAAGCTTCAGGTCAGTTGCAGAATCTAAATCGAACTCAATTGTATCCAAAAGCCTTGAGGCTGTCAAGTTGAGCAGAGCTTGCAATTTAACTGATGCCGTGCAATCACTAAATGTCATATACTCCTTTCTTGGGTAACATTTCAATTTTGCTTCTTTTAATTTATAATAAGAAGGATACAATTGAAAGCCTTTTTCGCTTGCTGATTCTCTTAGGTTTATATATTGTGCCTTCGACAAATTTAGGGAAACAAGTAGCGCCAACGCTTTATCAGCAGTGTATGGAACATATTTTTTTCCATTCAAGCAATTATTCACTTTTGTTATATCTTCTGGATTTTTAAGTAAATGGTTTATTATATTAGCGATGGCTTCTTGTCCATTACATTTCAGTGTATTTGATGTAGCTGCAATTAATTCTTCCTGAGACAAATTATTTTGAATTTGGTCTACTCGTCTTCGTTTTTGTCTGTTGGACAAATCATCGAATGATTTTCTGGGACAAATCAAAGCTGTAGAAGCTTTCGATGTGGATGGAGACAGATTCTCAAGACCTTAAGTCCTCTTCATGTCTTTCGTGTTCTTCATGTACTTCATGTTCTTCGTGTCTTTCGTTTAATTTTAGTCCTTTAGGCCAAATTATTTCACTTTCTAGCCAATCACCATTTTTTTTAATAAAGTTAGAAAATATACGATTGCATTTTTGCCATCTAGCTGTTATAGAAGAACAGAATTTTACACAAAACTTTTGAAGCACTACACTATTTTCTTCAGTTACGTTTATTTTCTGTTGCAGAAAATCAGAAAGTTTTTTGCTATCTGATAGAGATCCAAGCTGGTCTCTTAAAACAACAAACATATCGAGATTAGTAACTAGACCCTCCATGATACCGAAACAAGGATTCAAAATAAAATGGTATGGATCGTAGCACGGATAAATGTACATTAAGAACGAATTCAAAATATAAGTCATTTTATACCCTGGGCAATAAACAAATTTTATTGCCCTAGATGCTCTCATTAATGATAGAACTAAGTAAAAGGACAAAACATGTTTACAATCGATATCACGAGAATGTTTGTTTTGTTTTAGTTAATTAAAGACAATAAACAAACAGTAGTTGTAAAACAATTAACTAAATGCACCTGTAATCTCCAGATGTCATCAGTGTTAATGACTGAAAGTAATCCTTTGCCATCTGGTGGTCCATTTGCATTTATGATTTATTACTGTGTTTACGTTAATTGTGTAACCACATGTTTTGGGTACAACAACCAATTATGCCAATAAATATTTACTTATTTACTACTATTGTGTTATTCTATTAGATTTTTATATAATAGTTTGTATATCCACAATGTTTTTGTCTTACTATCTTGTGGTTAAATTGACTTAAAATGTCAATTACAAAATTAGAAATAGTACTATTTTTACCATTTTTCCGCTCCTTTAAACTGGAAAAGTTGCAAGTCAATGCAGACATTCGAAATGTACAAGTAAAGTAGAACTGGCCAGGATTCAGAAAAATAAGGTTTTAACGCAGGATCTAGCAGGACTTCGTAGAAATTTAGGTTTTTATAGTGCGTTCCATACATTAAAAACCTAAAATAATTTTTTATGCCGAAATTATAGGGTTAAGCAAAAAAATACAAAGAATGAATAGTGTAAGGAATGATAATATCAAAACGTTGGCGTGAAAAAAAATTGGAAAATCCGAAAAAAAATCCTATGTCACAAAAATAGCCGTTTCGACCCACCGTGCCGCGGCCTCTCGTTTCACATTCATTTCATATTTCTTATATTATTTTATACCTATCCAATAAATTATTTTTTCGGGTAGCCGATTTTCGTGTTACTTTTTCGTTTCATAAGATTTCAAATCACAACGATTGTAAATAAGCAATCACTTCAATTATTATTTTACCAGACTATGCGGTAGTACCATATCATAATGGTTTTGTTATTTTTTGGTTTTTCAAAGACAATGTATTTTTTTTTTATCTGTAGGATAAATTCCATAGACGAAAAATCTAATAGACGTAGTGACCCTGTGTCACCGAAAGGGACAACAAATAAAGTACTTAATTGGTTTAGGGTTGCCAAGTATGGTACAATTACCCACTATTAGGTAACGGCTTTTTAGAATGATACAAAATTTGCAAACAAGGAAGAAGGAAGGATAAATAAAAATGCAACAGTTTGATAGGATTGTTTTATTTATTACTGTATACATATATTTACAAAGTGTACAAAATTACGTATAATAGATCAACAATATATAACTATACGGGTTACTATACAGGGTACGGGGTAATACTACAATCTCACTCTTGCCACACTGACATTTTAGGTTATAAAGTTTACGTGTTTATTATAATTACAATAACATTGAGATAAACAAATGTATAACTACAATGTATTACAGTGTTATCTCTTTTATAAGATTTTATAGCAAACTAGTTAATTTAAATACTGCTGGATACTATTAATTGTTACTAAAGTTATTTACTTACCCATGGAATGATAATCCTGTTATTTTCACACCACTGTCGCCTTTACAACCAAGTACGCTACACCGCACCATTTTGTGATGGATTTAGCAAAGATTTTAGAATTTAAACAATTATAAATCACTTTGAAAACTTCGGACACTAAACACAAACACGATACGACAGTCTTAAGTCAAAATTTGTTTAGCAATTTCAATTCCGACTTTGAAAAAACCGGCACGCGGTGCAGGACAGAAAATGTATATTTCGATCTCTTTCTATCTTATAGCAAAACCTATAAGCGGCATCTCTTTCTGTGGGACAGAATAGGCACTATACCGCAGTCTATTAGATTTTTCGTCTATGATAAATTCTTTTTCCTTTTTTTGTTAGTCTGTGTCATCAGTCATGTCCTAATTTTTTCATTGTTTACGAAAAATGTAGTGTTATCGTGAGTGCCTATAAACATTTCTAAAATTTAATTTTAATTAAAGCAAAGTATGTGAACAAACAACATAATGAAGTCCTTTAAACTTATAGTTCATCAAGCTAGTTTTAGCCGTAAGTATCAATATTATTTTATTAAGAACGAATAAATTCCGAAATTTAATTAAATAAATTTCTCTTTCACAGCCGTAGATTTAATTATAAACCTTAAAGATTACCCTGGTCTAAAAGAAAAGGATATAGTAGAAATCTATCATCCAGAAAATGACTACCCACGGTTGCTTCTCCAAGTTACGAAAGTGGACGCACCGGGTCGTGGAAGAGGTACGAACTATGATATTGGATTGCATCTTTTACCAAACTTTTTCAATATTTTATATGTTTTAGTCATAGCAATGGCATTCTCCAAACTATAACAATGGTCAATGCAAAATGTAGGGTATATTGAAAATTAATCATATATAATCACTCCCAGATTGCATTAATACTGTAATGCTATTATTGTTTGTAATAATCAATTTGAACATAGATTAAAACAATGAAATCCAGAGTATAATATTCCTGGATTACTTTAAAGAATTTTAGTTATAATATATAGGGGTCATAGAGCTTTGTGTCGTAATCAAAAAATATATAAGCAGGTTTTACAATTAAAAGTATAGCTTTGTGTCGTAATCAAAAAATATATAAGCAGGTTTTACAATTAAAAGTATGTATAAATTTTGTATTTTCTATATTTTGCTACATATAATATATATTTGGGAGATAACTTTCATTATAAAAAACACCTTTTCCAGACACCATCAGTGTCGAACAAAGCATAGCCACAACATTCCAACTCAGAACATTTGCTGATGTTTATGTGAATACAATCAATGCAGCAGAAGTGGCTCTCGATTCGGTGGAACTCACTTTCAAGGACCAATACATGGGGAGATCAGAAATGTGGAGATTGAAGAATCATTTGGTAAGTAAGTTATAAATATCTAAGCTATAAATATTGAAAATGTATGTAAAATTAATTTTGAATAGTGTGGGGAATCACAAGAACAACCCTTATTATAGTAAAGTACAATTTGGAGATATGAGATTCTGTATGTGGCTCACTTTTATTTTTCCTATGCTTTGTATTATGATGCATTTGAGCCATGAGGCATTTTAAGTAAATTTGTTTATATTCTAGGTGAGCACATGTGTGTACATTAACAAGAAGATAGAATACTGTGGTGGTGCTATTAGATGTCAGGTGTATGAAATGTGGTGTCAAGGGGACAGAGTAGCTTGTGGTGTCATTACAGAGGACACAAAGATTGTATTCAGATCGTCAACTTCAATGGTCTATCTTTTTATACAAATGTCATCGGAAATGTGGGATTTTGACATACATGGAGATTTGTATTTTGAGAAGGCAGTTAATGGTTTCCTGGCAGATCTATTTGCGAAGTGGAAGGTATGGAATGTAATGAATGAATAGTATATTATTTATATGCAATATCATAATGTTGGTAAACTGGTAACATAACATTGGAGTGCCTCAGTGGCATAGTTGTACTATGGTATGATTTCAAATCCCAGGTAAAGTGATATTGGATTTTTCTATTTATTATCGGCCCATAGTCAGGAATTTGTGCCCTGTATGGCAATATACTCCCTATCACATTGTGGGATGGAAAACATAAGGCAAAATGTGGGTGTCCTAGTAGTTCATTGTGAGTTTATGTTTACATAATATGTAGTATTGGTAAACTATATTCATGATTTTGCAGAAAAACGGCAGCAATCATGAAGTAACAATAGTGCTATTTTCAAGAACATTTTACAAAGCAAAATCATTGGAAGAGTTTCCTCAACACATGAAGGAATGTTTGCAAAAAGACTATAGGGGAAGGTTTTATGAAGACTTTTACAGGTATGATATGGTTAACTCTTTTCTTAACTACATCCTAACCCTGTTTATGGATTTCTATAATAATAATACCAAGTACCACATATTATTGTGAAGACTTGTCACTTTTACAGAAGATTAATTACATTTAATTTGAATAACATGTAAATGAAATGGTTACCGTTATATCATAAGTTTAGTCTTAACAAGTAATTCTACATTCCTTGTTTTTATCTTAAGAAAATAAAATATTGGAATCTCTTGTGATTCTTACATCCAGATTAACAGACAGAGTTCTAATTGCAAAGCATTTACTGCACATTGCCTCATATATTTTTTTACATTTATTTTCGTACGGGAGCTAGCAACGTCTGGAAAACAAGCATTTTAGGTAGGCCAGTTTTTAGATATGCTATCTCTCTCACTCTCCCGGACGTCATACAGGCTATCTGGCTGGCGGTAGTGGTTGCGTTCGTCAGTGCGCAGCCTACCTATACAGGTAAAATATCGAATTTTAAAATCATTTTAAGAAGCTTTTTGCCTTTATTATTATTTTTATTGAACTTTTTGCAACATGAATCTATTATTGCCAGATATTTCTATTGTTGTTTAAACTGTGCCAGACGCTAATTTTGAATTAAAAAAATATTATTTTTCAAAGTATTTCAGTATGGCTGTAATTTTTATATGATGTTATTTAAGTATCTAAAAACCTAAATTTAATTTGCCAGACATTAATTCGATTGTTAAACCTTCAGCCAGACCGACCTAAAAGTGAAAAGTGATGTGGTATCATTTTGCTTGATCTAGGAATAGTTGTCGAATAAATTACATAGAACTAATTAAAAACTATTGAATTAATGTGTGGATTAATATAGTATCAAAATAACTATTTATCGTTGTACAAAATAAGATAATAATCAATCTCAAGGATGAAAATAACCAAAAATTATATTTTTCAATCCATAATTTTATCACAAAAAAAACGGAGGCATCTTGATAATTATCATCATCATCATCATCTTCAGCACTGTAGTCATTTTTATTGTCATCGTCGTCTTTTGAAATGTCATCGTCTTGTAATAAGTTATTATCTGTAAAAGAATGAAACATTTTATAATCTATCGGCAAATAAATTTATTAGTATTTTATTTTTAATTTTTACCTTTAATGATAATGTCGGCAACTAATGATGGCAATTGCTCTCCAACAAACCAGATAAAATCATATTTATGGTCCAGCCGGAAACTTGAGGTGATAGAGATGTTGGTTGTTGTAAATGATCATTTCTCCAAAACTTTGTAACGTAACGAACTCGTAGTAAATGCTGATAAAATTCAGCTTTGCATGGTGGTAGGCTTGATGGATCAAAATTACGATTTTGTTTTTTCAAAATTATCATCTGATTTTGTAGACCGATATGTGTTTGAAAACAGATGACACCGAAGTTCATTGACGTTCCATGAATCCCGAGCTCCGTAAATATGACAAATTAACTTTTCTAAGATCTTAAATGTCTCATCCAGCAATTCTTCATCATCTGTTATAATATTTTGACAGGCTAATTGATACTCTTCTGATTGTTCTAACAGTTGAAAGATCGAAGTTTGCCTTTCCGGAAAAAACCTGGTGTGTAGTCGCATCCAGTGAGTGCATAAAAGCACGGTAGAGCTTTCGATAAAGAATTCTCTAGAATTTCGTGTACTTGATGACGCTTATAAATCGCTCATAATTCCCCACGCCCAAATTTACCCAGATTTTAGTGATGCATTCAAATGCTCCATGTTACCAAGAAGTATTATTAAAATATCTGTGTCTGAGCAGCGTATCACAACTTCGCCATCGACATTTATTTGACAAATGTGATATATTATTATTTGAGAATCGGCTTCTTCTTGTTCTTCGCAAGACAGTACATCTTCAACAGTTTTAATAACCTTATTACTTTCAACCCGGTATGAAAAGCACTTGTTAATTGCATTAGAAGTGTCAATTTCTTGGATATTAACTTCTGTATGTGAATTCTGAGACGTATTATCTGGCAGGGTTTCGCTAACATCTACTGCAGTATTTGATAACGAAGTTGAACTAGATGTGCTGGGAAGATCTACTGTTGACGAGAAATTAATTTCAGATAAATTACGATATTTTGTCATTAGAGCTGTAAAACTGCTGTAACAATTTCTGTGATATCCATCAGTGTCATAACTTGCTCCGGTAACTGTACACTATTATACCGGGTATATCAAGACTGCGACCGAAAACGAAGCCAGGTTGTAGTTTTAGTGGCTCCAAACACGATGCAAATAAAAATTTCGCCAAAACAGTGATAGATATTTTTTTATATACTTTTTAAAATCATCGTGTTTTGGTGGAAAATACCTATTTTTGCGAAAATACTAATTTAAACCCTTATGTACCATTGCGTGTTTAAAAATAAAGAGGTCTACATCTTTATTTTAGGAAAATTATGTTTTTATCACCCAAATACGACGATTAGTAAAAAATTCCAAAAAAAAGTTGACGATAATTTTTGCGAAATTTTTACTTGCATTGTGTCTGAAGTCACTAATACTACCACCTGGCTTCGTTTTCGGTCGCGGTCTTGATATACCCTGTATTTCAGTTTAAAATTTACACGTATTTGCAGAACTTCTTTACACTTTTTTAATGTATCTTCAACAAAAGTTATTATTTTTCCATTTCTGTCTTTACAAAAACCACATTTTAATTTTTCGCTAGCCATTGTAATACAATTTTGTTATACACATTAAAAATAACACGTGATTGTCTGTACTCTTTCAACATGCCCAATCACTTTTCACTTTTAGATCGGTCTGGCTGAAGGTTTAACAATCGAATTAATGTCTGGCAAATTAAATTTAGGTTTTTAGATACTTAAATAACATCATATAAAAATTACAGCCATACTGAAATACTTTGAAAAATAATATTTTTTTAATTCAAAATTATCGTCTGGCACAGTTTAAACAACAATAGAAATATCTGGCAATAATAGATTCATGTTGCAAAAAGTTCAATAAAAATAATAATAAAGGAAAAAAGCTTCTTAAAATGATTTTAAAATTCGATATTTTACCTGTATAGGTAGGCTGCGCACTGACGAACGCAACCACTACCGCCAGCCAGATAGCCTGTATGACGTCCGGGAGAGTGAGAGAGATAGCATATCTAAAAACTGGCCTACCTGAAATTCTCTCTCAAAAACGTTGCTACCTCTTAGACTATTTGTTTTAATACTCAACCTGTGATATTATAAATAATGTTTAATATGATTATTTATTACATTGTTTTGCAGAGTTGCCGTACAAAATGAGAGATACGAGGACTGGTCCAATGTCCTTTTACAGTTGCGTCGGTTGTTTACTGACTATCAAAAAATAGTTTTACAGTATCATGAAAGACCTAACATGGAAATACCTACTGCCATCAACTCCACTGCCGCACAAGGAAATTTTCTTGAAGTTTTAAATATGAGTTTAAATGGTAAATTAATTTAGAATTTTCAAACTGTAATATTTATATTATTCTTCATAATATTTATTATTTGCTTTCCTTGTTACATAAATACACAAACGTCACGCCTGTATCCCACAGGGGTACGCAGAGACTATAGATCTCCACTTTGCTCAATCTTGACATACTACTTTCGCTTTGTCTACTTTCATCGATGTCTTCATGCATTCTCGTCGGTTCAGGGTACTTTTAAGCTGGCCCTTGTTATTTTCTTTATTTAACTTTATTATTTCCACACATACGTTCCGTGGTCTTATGAAAGTTGAAACTTTATAGAGCGCTAGATACTTTAAACATATTGATTGCACTTCAATCTTTTCAAAGATGTTAGCCAATTACGAATTCTTCTTATTCTTTACAGTTTTCGAAAAACACTACCTAGATCGATGTTTCGATCGAACTGGCCAGCTAAGTGTGGTCATAACGCCAGGAGTAGGCGTGTTCGAGGTAGACAGAGAGCTTACTAATGTCACCAAACAGCGGATCATAGACAACGGTGTCGGAAGCGATTTAGTCTGTGTTGGAGAACAACCTCTTCACGCCGTGCCTCTTTTAAAGTTCCACAATAAAGATAATAATTTAAATTCAATAGACGACTACTCGATGCCTCATTGGATTAATTTATCTTTCTATTCTACTAACAAGAAAGTGGCCTATTCAAACTTCATACCAAGAATTAAGTTACCTCCGAGGAAAAGTCAAGAGCCTTTGAGGAAAATGTATGAAGATGAAAGAAGAGGCAAGTTGTTGAAGGAGGATGAATGTATGCACAATTCTATATTTGACTATGATACGTATGACGCGACTGTCTTCCAACTACCACCGGCTCACAGCACATGGTGAGTTAGCATGTTCTTTAATAATATATTTTAGGACGTCTTATTTCTGCTCGCATTGTGAATAAAATCTATTTCTAATGTAACATTCTAACATCCTTCTGATTTTGCAATCAAATAATAGTACTCATAACCAAATGTCCATAAATTTGACAATCTATAGTAAAGTTGAAGAAAAATGTATAAAAAATATATCAAGGAAAACTACTTATTTTGATTTTAAAAAGTTAGAACTATAAAAAATGATGCATTTCTGTTTCAGTGTCCAAAGAGTGGCACGAACTAAAAAGACGTCTTTTGCGGGTCTTGAAGGTAACAGCAGAAGGAGTCCACCGACATCCATGTTGCACCACAGGAAAATGTCTGATCCCGACATACACCACAGTTTAGGAGACATTTTAACTTCTGGAAGTAAGAATTAAAGTTATTCATATATCATAATTAATTTCGGTGAAGATAAATTGCTAGTGGCAGGATATTTGTAAAGACCGAATAGAGACTTTTACTGAAATTCGGAAGATTTGCATAATACCGCAGCCGAAATGAATAATTATTTATTTATCGATGAGTACTCCACGTGATTTGCAAAAATCTATTCCTTAAGTACTTGGTAACTTGATAAATCTCGATATCCTTATTTCTTTAAGGGTTAACTTTGAAACCTCACTAAATGTTGTGTGTATTTGTATAGGCAAGACGTCAGCATACGAAACCGGCAGTGACGTCACCGACTCTCCAATATCGAGTAACCGCCTGTCGCCTCGCAGTTCGATCTCGTCTCACAAGCCGGTGATACGGACGGGCCGGGCGCTCATCAACCCTTTCGATCCATCGCACGTCACCGTCAAACTCACCAGTAACAGGCGACGCTGGACGCATATATTCCCTAAAGGTAAGACTTGAGTAGAAAATAATATAAAAAAATATCTGTCTGTCTGTATCAGCCCATATACGTCCCACTGCTGGGCACGGGCCTACTCTACAATCGAGAGGATCGATTGAGAGTGGTTAGGCCATATAGTCCACCACGCTGGCCTAGTCCGGGTTGGCGGACATAAAAAATATGGAATGTCTGAAAACCTTTTGTTCTTATAGGAACATAATATTTATAAATATCGGTATTTTACGTTTTCTTTCTATATAATCCTATTTATTTTCTGTGTTTAATTTTATTTTAGGAAAAAATAGGTTAGTATTCTCAAGAGATTTGCTAACTTTCAGTATCATTTCGTTTGTTACTGTTGTTATTGATACATAGATATTCATATTGGTGATCTCTGAGCGGAATAATTTCCAATAAAATATCATCATCGTCTTCATCCTCAAAAAGTCCGATTTTAAACATCACCCGCCAAGATTTCTACAGCAACTCTTTCCGAAGTGGCTTCCATAGAATACTGTATTGTAATTATTTGTGTAATAACTATAAAATTTATTTATTTCCAGGTCCAACCGGTGTTCTAATCCAGCAGCATCACTACCAGGCGCGGCCGGCCGGCGAGGCGGCCCGGAACGATGAGCGTCGCTGTGATACCAACATCGCTAAAGATAATGGAGCTTCCATACTTAATAACAACCATTCTATATACCAGGTTGACGGTAAATATACCCATACTGTTTTTTATTTAAATAACGGCAGACTATGACTATTTTCCAGATGTATTATTGTTTATTAAAGCTTAAAAAATAATTGAGTAATTATATATTTTAAACATTCAAAGACCATAATATGTTTGAAATAAAAGGACATCATAGCCAGTATCTATACTGAAGTAAAGTACATGAGCCTCAGGTACATGAATGAATTTTATATTCTTGGAATTTAGTTTGTACCAAGATTATTACAAAAAAGTTTCGCTAGTCGCATATGGTCTTTCTTAGATTTATTATAATTATCGCAAAACGATTAGTCCGGTCTGAAGTTGTAACACGACGGTAAGTGTGGCCGCAGCAATACGCATGAAGTTCACATCGGACAAGTTCTTTTGAGTTTACTGTACCTTATACCTATATACAGGGTATATCAAGACCGCGACCGAAAACAAGGGCAGGAGGTAGTATTAGTGATATCACACAATGCAAGTAAAAATTTTACAAAAAAAATTTCAATTTTTTTTTTGTTATTTTTTTACATATCGTCGTATTTGAGTGATTAAACATAGTTTTTCTAAAATAATGACGTACATCGCTTAATTATTAAACACGCAATGGTACGTAAGTGTTTCAATTACAATTTTTGCAAAAACTAGCTATTTACCCCTCAAAAACGATGATTTTTTAAAAATTGTAAAAAAAAAACTGTCGCTTATTTTGCAAAATTTTTAGTTGCATTGTGTCTGCAGCTGCTATAACTACCACCTGGCTTCGTTTTCGGTCGCGGTCTTGATATACCCTGTATATCTATCGCTTGAAAATACAGCCATTTTTTTCCAGGTAATGTGATGAGTCGTAAGCGAATGATAAGTGCATCAGGCGCGTTGAGTGTTCTGGGCGTGACGGGCGTGACGGGCACCCCCTCCACCACCAACAACGCGTCACTGGCGCTGCTGTGGGGGGCGACCGGCGAACAAGAGTGGACACCCGCCCTTACTACAGGTTAGTTAACGTAGCCAGTATATGTGCATTATGTGATATGGAATTATTTAAGGAATCGTTCGATGTCTGGAATTAAACGCTCATTTATATAATGGTTTCTTAGATTTACGGGAATGTTACACATTGAAATAAAACTAGATATTACGGATTTTATCGCAATTTTGATTTAATTCCCGTCCTGTGATCACGAAACTGTAATATAATCGAAACGTCGGGAAGTTAAAAAATGTAAAAATTAAACCAAATCCGCGATAAAATCCGTAAAAGATAGTTATTTCAACTCATTTATATGTTTGTTACACAATAATTGTATCGAGAATCGTGGATCTAATATTGGTGTCTACAGACTGTCAAATTAAAGCGCAACCCTCCTGCAGAAAGGCATGTCGGAGAGCAGGAAATTAAGTATACACGTTTATCATTTACATTAGTCGATATGGCCTGTACAGACTACAGAGGATGCAGGAAATATTAGTTAACGCATGTCAGGGCTGGCATTCAGGACCCGTTCTCACTAGCCTATAATGGGGCTAGTATGTGTGGTGCGGGAAATGTTTTGTTGTTGCATGTTATGTTACCGGTCCCCATGCCATATGCCGATCAAGATATCGATCAATGTAAAAATGATAGCAAAAAAGTTATAATGTCTTGGTGTCCATCGTTCCGTAGACGGTCGCGCGCGAATTGGTCAGTCTATAGAAGATCGTAGAACCAAATGTATACTACCAATTAAAAAGTAGCTATTGAATAATGTTGTTTAATAAAAACTCAACTGTTGTTACTTTAATTAAGCCTTAAAAAAATCCAAAGGATCTTAGATAGAGCATCGGTGCAGTCAGTTTGAGTCTACTGGCTCTACTTGTAGGCACGAAAAATGATTCAAAAATTATAATTATTTTTACATACAGTATAAATTAACAAAAGAAAACAGGTCGAGTCTCAGAGAACATCAATGTGAAGTAACAGCTTTGTTGATGTGTCTTGTTCTATTAGTTAAATCAGGCGCTACCATTAGTCCTTATCTGTTTATTCCTATTTACGTACTTACCTTTTCTTCCTTTAACCCGACGTACTTAGAATTTTGGCAACGCAAGTACGGTTCCCAGCTATTGTGGATATTAGCCAGTGGAGTAAAGACATTCATACCAGACTTATTCGAATATTTAAATCAGCATTTTAACATTATTGACATCGTTAATATAAGCTTCGGCATCATCATTCGTTTTTGAAGTTTTGTGGCCATTAATTGGAGACATGAAACCTAGTGAAACGATTTGGAGGTCATGTGATGGGCCGCCGTGTTACTCCAAAATATTAAAGTTAATTATGTAAAAATATCGTTATTCGTTCACTTATAAAAATATCGACCTACGTACTATTTTTTGTTGTTTACATTTGTGTAGTATGCAAAAAATCAAGCCTTTAATTTAATTTCAATTGCATCACAGTTTGCGTTACAAAGCCATTGATACAGCAAATAAGTACGTTGTATGGCATAACCACTCTCAATCGTACCCTCGATTGTAGACTAGGCCCGTGCCCTGCAGTGGGACGTATATGGGCTGAAACAACAACAACAGTCACTTAAACAACTTTTTTTTGTGCATTCAATGCATTTTTGTGTAAGCGGAAAACTTAACGTGCAATGTTTGCCTATAGCCATCACAATTCACATATAAAATTACACAAGGAACTTCATGCCTTCAAAAAATATACATAATATGAAGATAGTTTACATACAACGCTTTAAAATACAATATACATGAGGTATTTTACTAAATGTCCAACTCATTTTTAATGTTTCATGATACCGTCGAATTGGAAAATAATCTTCAAAACCACATGGGTACACTTGGGGACCAAAGCGAACCGAGCCATAGGTTTGATATCACATTTATTGGATTTGCATTCAGTAGTTTATGCGTATATTATAGATTTCAGCTATGGGGATACGACTTTAAATAGCTTTATATTTATTGTCACTAGCAAATCCAATGTACAGTTACATTGTAACTGTTTTATTCCAACTTTTTCCACGATAATGAACAATTTGTTCGTGTCTGATAATTCGCATTCAATGCTTTTTCTAATGAAACGCATGATGTGCGATGTTGTATCGTGATTTGCATGATTTATTCTGTGCTTCTAATGCTTATTTCACTATCATAAATCATTGTTTACATTTCGTATTTTTAGGTTTTGCTTTGCATGTAGTGTTCGTTTCATTTATTTTACGATTATCATCCATCACTTCGTCAGTGCTCGTTTTAATGTTATGACACTTTTCTATTTCTATATTAATAAACGTATTGAAATAAAATTTAAAAATATACAATTGAACATCTAAATAAAAAATATATATAAAAATATTATGCACATTTTCAAATCCATAGATAACAAACAGCTTTTAGGTCTGGATGAGGATTTAAGTAATTACCTAGAGTAGTATGAAATAAAAAAAATATTTAAGAGGAATTTTATTAATATTTATAGAGTAAAGTACAGTGTGTTATGCGTATAATATTTATCACAGGTGTCGATTGGAAGTCGCTGACTATACCTGCGTGTCTGCCAATAACTACAGATTATTTCCCTGACAAGCGTTCCCTGCAGAATGACTATTTAGTATCGGACTATAATCTTCTACCTGACGACGTGAACGCTGACTTCGCTCAAAATAGAGCGATCTATAAAGACCCGCTGACCACTATGGAAGTGTTCAAGGAGTTGGTTTCGCAAAGACTCGCACAAGTACGTCACTTTAATTGTTCTAGTTTTCTTGGTGTAATAAATCAGGATATCTCCCTCATGATAAATCAGGTCCCATTAACCGTTTTTTTTATCAATAAAAGTTACAGTTTAAAAAAAATACATAAGGTTCTTTTTTGTCAATAAATAACAAATAAAAGAATAGGAACAGAATATAAAATTATGTCAAAAAGTTCAATAAAAACATATTTATTGTACACCAATTTATATTTATCCATATAAAACTATTTACCTAACCCATACTTCTTCCAGGGTTTTCAATTAATAGTAGGTGTGAATGAGAACGAAGTGATAGAATCTCACTGTCCGTCCACTGCGGCGCCTCCGCCCTCCAAAGTGGCTCCACAGTGCGGCAAGCCCGCCAACGCGGCGCCCACCAAGCGGTACCTGCTGTCTATCGGCAGGATCTTCCACAAACTTACGCTTGTCGGATCTACCATCACTGTTACACGATATAGACCGAGGTTAGTGGCTAATTGTTTATTTTGAGAAAATATTAGGTAATTAATTATTCATTTTTTATTTGCTGCTTTTTCTTTAGAACTTATTGCGTATGAGGCTTTAGAACTGAAAGCTCAGAAGCACAAAAGTTCTTTCGACGTTCCCTCGCTCCAAAATTATTAAAACCATCATACTTTGATCATTCCACCATCACTGTGTCATCACACTCAATAGTGTCAAATCTAGTCGATTCTCTTGTAGATTTGACACTATTGAGTTAAATCTAGTCGATTCTCTTGAGTGTAGAGTATACAGTATTATGCACCGTGGAGTAGCATGGCAATTAATATTTGTCGCTACATCTCAACACACATGTATTTTAAAATCTCCCGTTTTAGGCATCCATACCCCCCATTCAACATCCACTACCGGTACCGTTTCCACGCGCCGAACCACGACACATACGAAGTGTCCTGGGTGTCCTTTACTACGGAGAAGCTGGAGACTTACAACTGGAACTATATGGATCACTACATCTGCACGAGAGGAGACAGCGATTTCGCACTTGTCGAGGTAATATTATCATTTATTGATAATTATGTTGGGGGTAGTCGTAGGTAAAAAGAAATTTCATTAACTAAAGTCGGAGACGTAGTCATGCGATTATTTTATTTGCACCTAAGAAAATAATTATACTTTTGTGACCTTAGTAGAATTCATGTTATATACAGGGTATATCAAGACCGCGACCGAAAACGAAGCCAGGAGGTAGTATTAGTGATATCAAACACAATGCAAGTAAAAATTTTACAAAAAAAAATCGTCGACTTTTTTTTTGTTATTTTTTACATATCGTCGTATTTGAGTGATTAATACATAGTTTTTCTAAAATAATGACGTACATCGCTTAATTTTTAAACACGCAATGGTACGTAAGGGTTTTAATTACAATTTTTGCAAAAACTAGGTATTTACCCCTCAAAAACGATGATTTTTAAAAAATTGTAAAGAAAAATCCGTCGTTTATTTTGCATAATTTTTAGTTGGATTGTGTCTGTAGTCGCTAAAACTACCACCTGGCTTCGTTTTCGGTCGCGGTCTTGATATACCCTGTATATAGTCGAGAGTTTGTGGTTTTAAAGTAGGTACTAAGATTCCCTTTGTAACAAGACAAAGATTGTCACGCAGTAACATATTACAAAGTAATCAGGGATTTTATACTCGTTTCATATATTTGTGCTTAAATACGTGTTTTATCGATGTTTGCTAGCATAGGACATCGCACGCAATAGCGATGTTTTATTTTACCTCAGGTTTCTTCATGAAGATCGATGATAGAATCTGGACAAAATAGAGATGAGAAACAAATTATCGATTTCTAATATAACTGATTTTATATGTAGAATCGTTTGTTATTGGCTATTATGATATGAAAATAATATTACAAGACAAATATAAAGATAAAATTAGAACTTGATAGAATCAGCATCAGAACCTTAAAGGATTGTACCTACTGTAATTTTCGATGCTTCTAACGTACTTTAATTTATAAAGACAACAATAATAATGCCCTAGGCTCTAAAATACTGGCGGTTCCGTACACTCCTACTGCCGCTACACAACCCAGCGACGAAACAAATTCTAGACGACGACTCCACGCACTGCGACATATACCCGACGCCCACGCGCCACGACTTGGATCAACTCACAGATGGATTCCTCAAAATGGCCGAGCTTTATTTCAATAAAGTTAAAAGACCCAACAAGCAAAGGGTAAGTATGCTGATACGTCGCTATGTTCGCCACATTGACTTATCATCGTGGAAAGAAATGTATTTTATTGAAAAACAATTTGGTGTTGAAAATTGTGTTCTCATTAAGTTGCAGAATGTGAACATGAATTTCAAAGCTTATGCGTTGTAAAATAATAATTTCCAATTAATGTGATTTTTATATTTATTGAAAATTGTGTTTTGGTTTTATATTATTTTCCTAACTTTCTTAGGGTGAATGTTACATATATTTTCTTTGTTATTTTGAGGGTAGAACAAACTTTTGTAATAGATGATTTTGTTTTTTGTATATTATAAAATATTTTATTATACGATGATCAGTTGATGTGTGTCCCATAAATATGATTGCTAAAGCCAGTACATCCTTGGCAACAAATACTATTATTTGTTCATTCGTTGTTCTTAATGATCTAAGTCAATGTATGAATTTGTTTTGTATATATGTATAAATGAACGTCGCTGTACTTGTGGATATTGTTTTTAATTATTGAAAACAATATTAACAATTTGCGACTTGTCACTAGCATGACCTGCACCTATTTTCACAAGTAGATAATTTTGCACTGCATGATATTTGAGCACAATCTTCTAAAAATATTTAATGCAAAAACGTTTGCTGAAACGCTTGCAAATGTCTATCAGATTTTGATAAATTAATTTTACTAAATTATTAATTATGAATTTGTATGCTGGCCATTTGTTTATGATCGATGCACATCGATCATATTATGCAACGAATGAGAAATTTTATTTTGAATTTACAAACAAATAGCTAGCATAGTTGTTAAATGGTCACTCAAACATGAAATTTAAATTATGTATTAGTTTACGCATCGCATCATGTTCGATGAATGAGTATATTATTTTTTCTTAAATTATAATTGATCACATATTCCCAGATAGATGTTTAAGCCCACAAATATTTATATGATTACTTGTGTGATTCGGCATGACTGGCAGTTTGTCCAATTACTCAATTTATTTTTATGTTGCATAGCACGTATCTTTTTAATTTCTTGTTTGAGGTCCGAGTGCATGACTACTCGACAGTAATTTGATACCAAAACACATTTAAACAATCAGATCACAGACTGGTAACTGGACTATGCACCTCTCGATGTCATATGATATTTTATATTAAAAATTTAAAGGTTCAATGAAAATCAACCGGGGGTGTTAATGAGAAAGTTACTAAATTCTGTGGTCAATTCAAAAATAATTTGTCAAAAATGAAAGTCGGAGTAAGTTGTCTGGGGATATCGCGACGAAGACATTATGGGGCCGGTGGGTCGGAGCAGCACGGGACGCCGCGGGGCGACGTAGGGCCCCGGTATAGCGCCGCAGTGCGGGTGCAGTTTAGTGCAGCGCGGTGCAGTGTAGCGCAGCGCGGGTGCAGTGTAGTGCAGTAGGCTCGGTGTGGGTGCTTCAGATGGCGGGCGCGTGCGCGGCGGGCGGCGCGGCCGACGCGGCGCTCACGCGGCGCCGACACTCCACCTCCATCCTCACGAGGAGCGCGCAGGTACCACACACACACGCCGTCACACCCATGCCCGCCCACTCCCGCGCCACGACGCTAACGCGACATCTGTCTACCTCGCCCTTTACGAAATAGATGTTGATTTACATGTATTGGCAATTATGTGGATATTTCTTTAATTTTATTTTAATTATTATTTGCTTATTTGTTATATATTTTACTTTGTTGAAAATCTAAAAGCTTCAAAATTTAGGCTTTTTAATTATCAACATGCGATTCGTCGCTTATGGTCCGATTGACTGTTAGTAACGGTACAGATTTATTTATGAGTCGTTGTAGCGTCTGTGCAATATCTTATATCCAGTCCGCAACCGCCGCCACTCCCTTACCTCCACTCCACATCGACAGTTCTCTTCTTGTGACGATCTAGTGATCCGGGCACAGAAACATGATGCCCACCGACTTATACAACGATATTTTACATTGCAGGAACATAATATTATAGTCTCCTTAGGCCCCAAAACATGTTAGGATTGTAGAAACTCGTACCCAAAACTAATTTTGAATTAGTTACATATCATTGTATTTGTTCCGGTCGTTTGAGGCTTAGTTTAATTTATTTGGAATTTAATTTATAGTTAAATTTATTGTTATCTGTGGCATACTTGTATGTGCACTCATTTCATTGGCTCCGCGATAAAATGGGTTCATAAAATAATTAAATCAATCAGTAGTGTTTAGATTTATTTTGGAGTGGCGTTTTACCTAATCCTCACACCTTACAAACTTTGTTTCCGACTACTAATCATAACAGTAAATTAAAAATGACATGATACTAATATACGAATAAAATAATTTTATAGATAACAGTGCAGTTACCTTCCGGGTATTCATCAGGTGGAAGTGACTTCAATCTTTGACAGTAGTAACATTTTGCAAATTATGTCACCCACATTTGTGATGCAATGTCGGGTTTTTACCAGAACATGTAGTTCACACCAATTTAGTATTTACTTAACAATTGGTACGTTCATTATAATCTTGTTTTGAACTATTTCAAATACTCTTTGGTGTGAACAATACATACAGTATTGTACTTATAACAGAGTGATAATATTTGAATTGAAAAATATTAAAGAAACCAATAGTTCTGCAATTATTGAAAAATATAATATATATTTTTGTCATAATATTTTGATCCTTAATTTTCATTATGAGTTAAATGTTATTACTCTGTATTCTCCATAGAGAGATTCAAATGTATAGGTAACAATATACTGTAATTTCGACAATGCCATACGATACATCTAAACTATTGCAAGAGTTGCGTACATATTTGCACTGCTTATTATAAAATTATGCAATTTACTATGCACGGAATGCACTATAACTATGTGACAATATTTTTTGCTCGCTTCATTTGTTTATTTTAATCGTTTTATTTTTAATTATTATGTAGGATGTTTGTCGCAACGTTTAAAAATAGAACATGTTGACGGCATGTCCATCTTATTACAACGTAATAATTTATTGGCAATAACCAAACGCAGATTTAAATAGAAGTCAAAAGAATTCCCAGACAAACAGCATTAGTATTGTTTTACAGTTATTTATTTATGATGTTTACATATTAAATCTGCGTTAATTATTATAAAGTTTTCAAAATATGTGGACAATCATATCCTATTTCTAATCGTTGCATATCGTAAGTGGTAAGTGATGTACTGAGGAGTTGTTAACGTGTTGTGTGCGGTGGTAGGGCGGTGTGTCGAGCTCTCCGTTCAGAGAGCGCGTGGGCAGCACTCGCCTGCCTGACCGACCCCGGCTGCGGATCGAAGCTATGTCAGTACCTAGCGACGCGAATATCGCGTCACATTCAATCTTATTCCAGGGTGATGTAATTTTGTATGCGTTTTATGTAACAATAGGGATAACAGACTGCATTTTAAATATACTTGACTGTGCTATGCTGAAAACGGTTACAAATTGGGTCATCGAATTATATAGTTACATACGGCAATATATACTCGTCAAAACAAAATAAGGGCCACCAATATTTTTCGACATTAATTCATTTTAAGCAGGATTCAAGGTTAGAAATATTCTATATATAATAAAACAAACTATTGTTTTTTAAATAAAATTATTTTGAATTAAATTAAATGAAAAACTAATAGTTTTTATAACATTTTATATTTTTTACAATTTTTTTTAAATTATTTCATAACATTAATATTAAAATTTTAACTTATAGGTAAATAACAATCGGGTTTTTTTTACATTCTAATATCGGGTATGTCCCCCTCTTTTTGAAATGCATTCTTGGAGCCTTGAAGGCATGCTCTCCACAAGATTTTTGACAATGTCATCAGAGATTTCTTCCCAACAACTTTTTAATAAGTTTATTAGCTGCTGTTGATTATGCACATCTTCTTGAGCTGCCCTAACCCGTCTTTTGAGTTGATCCCAGAGTTGTTCAATTGGATTTACGTCAGGACTGTTGGCAGGCCACGCCAAAACCTGGATATTGACTTCGTCTAGGACCGCCAAAGTTGCTCGCGCTGTGTGCGGTCGAGCATTGTCCTGCATCAGGATGAAACCTTCAGACGCCGATTGTGAAAATGGAATGATATGAGGTCTGACTACTCGATCGATGTGACTTTGTGCTGTTACAGTACCCTCGTTCAGAAAAACAAGGTCAGTTTTACCTTGTAAGCTAATACCGGCCCAGACCATAACATTGGGTCCACCAAATCTATCACTTTCATGTATACAAACATCTAAATAACCTTCTCCACTTCTTCTCCATACTCGTCCACGTCTATCATCACTAAAAACTTCACTTTACACTCATCCGTGAAGAGCACGTTACGCCATTGGTATATACCCCATTCCAAATGTTGACGTGCAAATCTTAAACGGCTTGCACGGTGAGCTTGGGTCAGTTTCGCTCGGACTGCTGGCCTTCTTGCATATTGGTGGTCTTCGTGCAAACGATTTCTTATTGTTTGGTCGCTGACAAGAGTACCCGTAGTCCGGTGTAAACGATTTTGTAGAGCGCGAGCTGTAATATTCCGCTCCCGACGTGCACAAAGTCGCACATAACGGTCTTCTTGGGCGCTGGTAGTACGAACTCTTCCTGAGCCACGACGCCGTGATATACTGCCCGTCTCTTGATACCGGTTCCAAAGGTTTTGAACAGCTCTACGTGAATACCCCAGCTGTAAAGCCACGGAACGCTGAGAATTACCAGCTGCGATCATCGTTACGGCTCTAGAAGCAGTATTAGAGTCCATATGGCAACGAATTCGAGGCATTTTACAGATAAATAAACAAACTATACGTAAAACTATCAAAAACAACCGCAGCAGTCAGTAGATTGACGCTAAACTGATCTAACGTTAAGCTCCAAAATTTTGTGAATCTTGCCACTTAAGAACATATTGTTCAAAAAGCGTTTTAACTGCACACTTGACAGCAACATCGGCTATACCTGACCGTCGTCGTTAACTCAAGCACTTAAGACCATAAAAAACTCTTTCGAAAACACGGGGTACCAAAAATCTTTCTCAAACTGCAAAAAATTTGGTGGCCCTTATTTTGTTTTGACGAGTATATTATCATAGTTTCAAATTCAATTATGGAAGAAAACCATAAAGGCCATAGAACGATAAGCATAGTAAAATTGCCCCGAGCAATAAAATATCTCGACCATTTTTTGATCATATATTGATACGAATAAGATTCTTATATTTACTGCCAGTTACAGCTCGGAATCTACCAATGAAGTTTATTTTTAATAATAATTATAAAACCGAATTCAATGAAATTTGGACACCGGATGCCCAACACCCTTTTCCTCTTTCCATCGCCGATTCGATGGGCCGGTAACAAATCTACGTTGAAAGCGTTGTGGATGTTCTTGAGCGGCAGTGACCACTTACCATCAAGTGACCAGATAGCTCGATTGCCGGACCTATTGCATAAAATTATTAAAGAAAACTTAGTTTAACATAACATGACTGCCTCGGTGACGTAGATGTATTACGGTACGGTTACAAAGCTGAGGTCTCGGGTTCGAGTCCCGGGTCGGGCAAAATGATATTGGATTTTTCTATTCATTATCAGCCCGGAGTCAGGAATTTGTGCCCGATATGGCGATAGGCTCGCCCCCTATCACATCGTGGGACGGAACATACATGGCGAAATGTGGGTGTCTTGGTGGCGCCTCTGTCTACCCTTCGGGGATAAAGGCGTGAGTTTATGTATGAAATGAAATGAAATTCGTTTATGAAATGAAATGAAATTCGTTTATTGGTCACGTAGGCAATTAAATAGCATGACTTGACATGCATGTATGTAGTTTAACATAAGGCCTATAACATGAAGAAAAAAATAAGCCGTAATGTTTGTGCGAACCATTTTGAATAAACGATTATTGATATTATTTTCCTTAATGATAAAGTCATGGTCGTACCATAAAGAAACTAGTTTATTCTATTGTGCTAATTGGTAAATTGAATATACTATTAGTTATTTGTTACACAAAACGCATATAAAGTTAGGGTATGCATGCGATTATGTTTGAGCGAGCTTCATCCGTGTCGCATTTTGTGCAGGCGCTTTGCGGTGTATTTGCACTTTACATTTTCATTATTTTCTTCCAAATTACTAACCATTCATTATCATCAATTTCTGTTATCAAAGAATTAACAATACAACACATGTTTAAGAAACACTCCAAAATTTCCTTTCTTTTCTTTCATAACAGAATCACACTTTATACTTATTTTATTTGTGTAATTCTTTTTATATGGCATATTATTTGGAAAGTTATTGATTTATTTCTTTTTTCAGATTACTTCCTTCTTGTGATATTATTGTAACAAATTAATCGGCATTTATATATTTCCTATACCAATATTGAATGTCGGAATGCTAGCCTCTCCTATAAGTTGCTTATTTTTATCCTTTATTGAATGTTTCATTGCAGCAAGTTTCACCCACTAAGTCACTAAATACTAGCCAATGCAACAAGTGAGTATAAAATTCCGCTTCATCATTCACCTATTATATATCACCATAAATATATTATTTGCTTGATCGCTTTAACGCTGCCACTAATTTGCTTTTTATTGCGAAAAGACTTGTATACTAGATTGTTATTATAGTTGAAGTTGTGTTCAGGGCTGCCGCAAAAGCTGTGCTTGAAAGAACTCAGTCGCAAACTGGCGAATGTGATGACACTTACGACGACGGGTAAATATTAGTCTTCTATTTATTTTGTATAAATATCCGCTTCGTTGTAGAGTGTAGACTGTAGTAAACATTTCCCCTCCGTGCTTAGTTAATTTTGGCGTTATACAAAAAAATAATTTAAGTTATAGCCAAAACAGTCATAGATAGAATAACTCAAGAGATTATTTATAAGAAATAAATGGAACCATTTTAGACTATCTTGAGTATCTAGAGCATTACATTTAGAATTTGGCAGTCCAAGAGGTATTGGTAGGTAAGGTAGAGGTACCTGCGTGGTGGCCTGTTGGTAAACGGACTAGACGCGGCTGCCTACATGTTCACGGTGGTCGCGGGTTCAAATCCCAGGGCACACCTCTGACTTTTCGGAGTTATGTGTGTATTGATAGTCAATCACCACGCACTTTAACGGTGAAGGAAAACATCGTGAGGAAACCTGCATACCGTAGCGATTTTAAAGAATTTCTACGGTATGTAAGTCCGCCAACCCGCACTAGGCCAGCGTGGTGGACTATATGGCCTAACCACTCTCAATCGATTCTCTCGATTGTAGAGTAGGCCCGTGCCCTGCAGTGGGACGTATATGGGCTGATATAGATATATAGAAGAGGTATTAAAACCCTAATACGTGAGATAATTGTAACTGAATTTTGGATTTTAAGTATGTACCTAAAGCAAATCACGCCATTTAACTATTAATGTAACCATTTACGTAACACGATAATTACTTTGCCTTGCCAACAAGCAAATCACAGTTTCGAATGTCTGCACAGAGTAATGGAGCCGAAATTAAAAGCGACAGCGCCATTGTCGGAGATAATTGAACGCATGCGACATCAAACGTTAGGCGTCGGATATCTGCAGCAGACTGTTAGCTTGCCTTCGCATACTTTTGTGTCCATATATGCGATACATTGGCTGCAAGCGAATATGGAAGCGATGACCTCGGAAAAAGCAGCCGCTATTATGGAGGTAATGCTGTTAATAACACGCGTATACTTCGATGTATTAAGGTATAATTAACACAGATACATAACTCTATAAGAAGATACAAGTTGTGTGTAGTCGGTGTTAGGAACGACGAACTTCGTTATTGTATTAAAATGATTTGGGTGGCATCATTTGTCCTAGCTTTTAACTATGCTTACCCCAAATTATTATAGCTTTTAGTTGTGCAAAAACTAGAATCAATTACGTTAGATAAAAAGGACTACAATTTACTATTAATAGACCACAATCGATAAAAAGTATGACCTTAAATGCCGGCAAGTACAATGTACACTGGTAAATTAATTGAATTTTATGTTCTTTTATTATTCTTGTTCTAGAAAATGTTACAAGAAAAAATGATTTGTCATGCCTCGGGCGATACTACGACACGTTTTGTGGTCGGATACTATATGTACCATATCTTACCGCAGAAGAAGGACAAAGGTAAACATGATTTCTTCCAAGTGACATTGACTTCCCTCATTCTAGTATACGAATTGGCGATTTTTTTTTTGCCTAGGTTTGGGAAATAAATTATCGTATAAAGTCTGTAGAAAGTGATGGAGATAAGTCGTCAACAAAATAAAAAAGTATATTTCATAGAACTAAATAAATAAATAAACACCATTGAGTATAATTTAATTATTACTGGTGAACGAACTCCCAGTGCGATATGTGTGTGGTTTCAATTAATGTCGTCATACAACACTCCGCATACATTATAATTTTGCTTCCTAACAGAATTGACTGACTACGTGAGGCCTTTGGGCGACTTGCAAAGTTTCGAGAACGAATGGATGGAGGTGGAAGTGATGGGTCCCCGGTCTCCCTTTATACACGCTGAGTCCACAAGTGGTGCTATAGATATATTGGGCTCCAGTCCTGCAAATGACGATACGGGAGTGCCCGCCTTCCTCTGTGATAATATTGACCCGAACTACATGCAGCTGGACAACGATAGTGATAGTAAGTATTTTTTCCTTAGGTGCTGAGGGTAGCAAGCAGTAATTATGGGACTATGCTATCGCTATGAAGTACCTACTAACATTAGCTCATCAAATTTTTGCTCAAAGAAAAATATCTTATAATAAGGGTTATAAGTTATGCGTGGTGGCCTGTTGGTAACGGAACAGACGCGACTGCCTACATGTTCGCGGTGGTCGCGGGTTCAAATCCCAGGGCACACCTCTGACTTTTCGGAGTTATGTGTGTATTGATAGTCAATCACCACGCACTTTAACGGTGAAGGAAAACATCGTGAGGAAACCTGCATACCGTAGCGATTTTAAACAATTTCTATGGTATGTAAGTCCGCCAACCCGCACTAGGCCAGCGTGGTGGACTATATGGCCTATCTATATCTATCTAGTTTTAACCACTCTCAATCGATTCTCTCGATTGTAGAGTAGACCCGTGCCCTGCAGTGGGACGTATATGGGCTGATATAGATATAGAATAAGGGTTAAATAGTAAATAAATGGTTTAGTAAAATATGTTAATCATTTTACACCAAAAATAAATGTAATGATCGAGTTCCAGTATTATCAAGAAATCCCTGGACTAGGTAAAATATCCTTCTGGATGACTTTGAGTGCTCATCTTTAAAGCCGAATAAATGACAGAAGAAAAACATGAACTGCTCCGAAAACAAATATTCTTTATTTTTAGTGCCATTATACAAGCGAACCCATCTGGATATCGATGTGAACAACAAGAGTGACCGGATAGAGTGGGGCCACGCTCGATACCAGGCCACTTTCCGCCCAGACCAGGCCTACGAGATGTGCATACAGTGGGCCGTCGCCAGTGGAAACATTGTCGCTGAACTGGTAAGTCGTATGACTTATTTAATGAATTTAGTGAAGAGATGTTAAATTTCTTAGGTATTCATGCTACCAATGAAATAACGAAAGGTGGTGAAGAATCATGAGAGTATCTCAAACAAAAATAATGCATTTGAAAGTGCATGGAAACTTGGTAATACGTATTTGTGGAAATAGCGTGAAAGTTTCGCAAATGTATGTATAATCTGAAACATGAACATACCTACTGCATACATTTTTAATAATTACCCTTTAAATTTTTCCCACAAGTTATTGTTGTGATAAACCGACAATTAAATATGTGTCATGCGTCATTCCAATTACATATCGGTGTGAGGATCTCATAACTGTCATCCGCAACACTAATTGCAAAAATGGATCTAATATTACCTAAAAATCCCGTACTTTGATAAGTGATGTGTAGTGCAACTCAAGCAGTATAACCACTGGCAAAAATGGTTAACTATTCCCCGTCGACACATTTATACCCACTTGATCATAACCGGATAGACAGCCTCCGTGGCGTTGGTTAGACGCCGGCTGTGAAACGAAAGGCCGCGATTTCGATCCCCGCGCCGAAACAAATATTTGTATAAACAAATATTTTGTGTGCACCACAGGTATTTGTTTTGAGTCTGTCTGTTTATGAGACCGAAAAGACTCTCGTAGTTTCTAATACCCACGATACAAAACTATCTTAGTGTGGGGTCAGGGCTATTTATGGGACTTTTGGGTGTATTTTTGTTAATTAATTTTCTTTCACTGGCTGAATCTGAAACTCGACAGAATTCCATAGGTCACTATGATTTCAGGCATAAAGCGTTTCAATCCACCTTTACTTACAGCTATTAGGCTGGGCTCGTAAAGCGCAGAACTGTCGACTACAAATGGTGCCTATACCCGCCGACCCTCTAGCGTTACCGTTCACGTTAAAGTCTGATCCCTTACGTGGCCCCATCTACGTGCCTCTGAACGTGGAACCACTTCTGAGGAACAAAACAGCATTGTTTGAAGGTAATGAACAATCGACACTAACAGTTGGTTTAGGGCTTAGGCTAATAACGTAAAAATATTAGAAGGTTAATAAAATTGTGTGTAGGTATTCCTAGTCAAAGCATGCTTTTACGACGAAGGAAAACATCGTGATAAAGTCTACGCATCTTAAAGTTACCTAACTTATTAAGTTGAATAAAAATAAATAAAATAAAAGATGTTTACTAATCGCATGAGGCTAGTATGTGCTGTAATTGGGTATTCTACCCATTTTCAAAAAGTCTTTTAAGTTGTTCCTAAGATTAAGACAAACTATTTAAAAAAATATCAAATTTTTATTCGCTCGGCAAGACCAATAAAAAACCATTTAAAATTTAAATTTTAAATTTATGCGCGCAAATATGTGAAAACGCTAGGCGCCATGTTCCTTTAAAATGATACGTCACTCAACCAGTAAACAACCTGTGTTTGTATGAGCTCTTGGACACCGGAGGGGGTATTCTACTTACGGAATGACGTAGAATCGTTATCCATCATGGCGGCAGCCGTTTCACATATTTTTAGGACAGATAAAAAAATTGAAATTTTCAAAACGAATTATAAAATTTATTCCTTGGAAATAAAAACTGAAATTAACATATACTTATTGCTTAATGCTCTACTATATACATTTATAGTTTTTAGATTTTTTCTTTCTTATAGTAAAATACCCAATTACAACGATCAGTGGTGTGCTATTGAAGAGGTTCAATAGTACACTATCATAGACTTGATATATTCCAAGAACTTATAATATGTCGAGTATCAGACAAATTCGAACTTACACTTACGTCTTTAAACACATTTGTTGAACAAATTCCCGTCCCAGGCAACCATTACAAAATTTCTAAAACTGAAAAATTCCCGCAAAGTGAGGGGTGTGTAAATGGGACCCAGGAGTAAGAACCAATGATTCTCAACACAAACATAATTTTGCCTGTGTACCGATGAATCGATCGCCGAATATGAGTGTTAACAGTATTTTTTTGATCACTACTGATTCATGGCTAAATATATTTGTTTATAACGAATATTACTCATCCACCCACTTTGTATTAGTAGTGTTATGTTATTATGAAACTTATCTGTAATATTTGTCTATACCATAGAATCTTCTTTGCCAGGTTTTCCTGAAGAAACATGGTTAGAACGGCTCTTCCTGTTTCAAGAAGCTATCGTAGGTCGGTTTGGTTTTGTGAAATGTACTGTGGAGAGCACATCACATGAAACGGAAAGAGGCGTAGGCGATCATCTGTATGTCCACGTCACAGGAAACATGTTCATCCTTATACCTACCACGGTAAAATCGAAATCTTTACGAATAAAACCGGAAAGTAAGCCGTTAAAACCAAGCAGGTAATAATGGATTTAGATTTAAATGTACCTAATAATGAAGTTCGATACCTACATACAAAGTTTTCAAATAAAGAAAAAACCTTTTTCAAGCCTTGACCTCGCCGCTAATAATGTCAGCAGACGACAAAGGTTTTCATGTCTAAGAAAGCACTAATTGTTAACTTA
The DNA here is from genome assembly GCA_949752805.1 of Deilephila elpenor. NCBI lineage: Eukaryota > Metazoa > Arthropoda > Insecta > Lepidoptera > Sphingidae > Deilephila > Deilephila elpenor. The sequence goes on along the minus strand of OX457099.1, from coordinate 9,677,910 downwards.
AGAATAGCTGAGTAAAGGTCAGTTAGAAAATCGATTCTACGTTGGACAAATAGAAGTCAAACGTTCTTGGCAGTTTTTGAAGCGTCAGAAACTACGTTTTATGATATGTATAAATGTTTACTAAAAGAGCAAAATAATATAGCTACTGCAACACATAGCTTTTGAATTGTTGAAACGTTGTACTTACTAAGAACTGACCGGACGGTAAGATGTATCATAAAAATGTAAATTGCCGATCAATTAGCTGTCCCAGGGGCCAGGAAATCCCAAAAGAGTTTCGGACAAAATGTTAACTTTTGATTTGGATCACTATTCTCGGAATTAAGCACGTCAAGTCTTGAGTCACTCTGAATAAGGTCTAATACTATGTTAATAATAAAAAAAATTAGCAATTCCTATAACGTTATTATTATGCTCTAGATATCCGGTGTATACAGAAGTCGCTCGAAGCCCTCACGAAGCTTACATATCTCGCCATGTGGGAGAAAAAAATAACGACTACAATAACAGTAGACGGGTGAGCAATGCCTTTGTGTACCTTAACCATTTTGTTATCTCACGCTATCGCTCCAAAAAACGGTCAACCACTGTAGATATATGAGCGTACGATAGTTTACAAACAATAAATGTATTTATTAAATGATTTAAGGTAAATAAACACAGTAATTTTCCTGTTATGTAACATTTCATTATTATTTCAGATGGGCTTTCTGTGGTCCTGGAATCACATGATATCCAAAAAATGGAAATGGGCACAAACGCCTGCAACGGGAGACGAAGGTTTTCAAATGCGTATGTTACGAGATTTTAAGCATTTCTGTGCTAATCAAGAACAGAGACTAAGTCAATTTTGGGATCACTGTTGGGAGTTAAAAGAGAAAGCTCGCGGGATTCCTACCTGTTAAGTTGAATAGGATAAGACAAAAATTAAATACAGTTTTCACTAAAGTATGTTATGTTTTCTTTTCTATTAAGATTTATATGCTTGAATAAAAGACAATATGCTTATTGGAAGAGACAATTTATTGCTTACATAAAATATAAACGGAGTTTATATGAGTTTAAAAAATACGTCATTTCGTTGCATCAAAGATCTATGAGGAGATTATTGTTCTTCATATTGATATATAATTTACTTTCATAGAAAGATCTATATTTTTACAAAAGGCACCATCTTTATAATATGAAACATATATAGTAAATAATATAAACTGTTACTATATAACTCCTCACAGATATTTTCAAACTTACATTTTAATTTCAAAATCAGTCATTACCATTATCACATACACACCAAGGAGAATCTTTATTGAGATTCTTGAATGGACAAAATCTTTCTTAATATTACATAGGCTTATTTTGTAATCATCTAGAAATGGTGGTAAAATAGGCATGCACTACATTCCCTAAAGCATGCACTAAGCACCAATAATGGATACAATGTAAATGGCAGTTTGTTCCACAATGGCAAACACATGACAAAACATCACTAACACAAAAATAAATCCTTTCACTTATAAAAACAAGAGTAAGACGAAATACTTAGTGTTACATGGGAAAAAATAATTGTACTAAATTAAACTAAAAAGAAAACTTAACAAAATATGATGGTGGATTAGGTAACACAATCTCAAGAATCCCTAAGTAAACAGTTTTGCAGCACAATAAATCTGAGGTAATCTATGTCTTTAATCCTTTATAAATGCAAGACAATAAAACATGCTAGAGATATGTGATATGTTATGAAATAGAATAAATTTAATTTAACCTGTTCCCTGCCCAAGCCTTTACACCAAGCTTTAAGTACACAACCCCAATATCAAATTGCTTTCCTAAAGAATTATATTAACCACATCAATAAGTCTTACTTATGGAATATTCCATTTTTAATCACATGATATTCACTTTGAGCATAAATTTTCCTAAAGTAGTTAAAAATCAACCAGGCCTAAAATGACAATTTTTTGTGCGTTTTATTACATGAACACTCATAATGACTAATTGATACACAACAAAGGAATCTAATATTTTCTTATCATGTTTACAAAGCATTAAAATTGCATTTTTATTTTTCTATATTAATAATTACAATTTTATGAACAATATTCACTAAACAAATTTGTGACTTGAGTTCATTTTTCCATTATGAAAAAAACTCATCATAATTAATCTATTTTTTAAATATTAAATTCACTGCATTTGGAAAGAGATATAGGATAACCATTCCTAACATATCATTAACTGGTTATTAATTATATTGCTTATACATTGGATTTTAAAGTACCTAAACAATAGGTAGAAATAACAACTTAATAATATAATGAATTATTTTTTACCAAACACAAGAAGACGGGTAAGCATGCTAGTAATACATGGCACCTGTTTCTGTTGATGCATAGGCAAAACATCTGGGGTGTTTGACTCAAAATCAAGAGCCACTTTCTGGCACACAAAAGTTAAAAGTGTGAGAATGTCCCTCTCAGTACCTGTGTAGCGCAACTCTTCACAAAGAGCTTGCATAAACCAAGAACCCCTAGTGGTGTTCCGCCAAGAATAATATCCAGGTACTGTAGAGAATACAATGAGGAAATCAGCATGAATTGGAATTCTGTATGATGCAGAGGACAAGCCATCAGTCTCCGTGCGACTTGTTAGTATAATGCCACCATCTAGCTTGTCACCTTGACAAGCCTGAATAAAGAACATTTTAGGTTTACCAGCTAGTGTTGGACATTTGTCCGCCGTAAAATAGTACCACAGGTTGTCAGGCTTGTAATGAGTATCTTTTGCGTACAACATGCCCAGCTCACCGTGAGTCAGCACCGCGACGAGTAAGCAATCATTATCCGAATGATCCATGTCAGCAATTTCCTGAATGTACTTGTTTATCTCTTCAGCCTTCAAATTATGAAGGACGGTAACGCGAAAACCTAAGCTCTTGAGGACTTTAGCAAGGTTGTCGCCATCCACATTGGTACCAGTGCGAGACTTCAGACTATGAATATCGAAGTGTTCATGATTGAAAATGATGGCCATACCACGATGTTTGTGGTTCATGTTGTAATAAGGCGCATTCCTGTCGACTGGCATCCTAGCGTAGCGCCTTGTACGCGAAGATTCATGACTGCCCCATGCGTCGCTTTCATCGCCACCGCCGTTTGGTCTTTGTTCTGTTTCGCCTCCATTGTTTTGTGGTTCTTCATCAGCCATAGCGAATTTTTTTTTGTGGCCTCGACTATATCCAAATGTATTCACAAAAAACAAATTCGATGTGCAAGTGTAAGTTATTTTTATCAATCCTTTCCTCACAAACAAACAATAAAAATTTACCGCGATGCAACACGAACGATTGAAGTTTTTTTTTAATTTAGTGACGCACTGTATTTGAAATTAGAATAACAATAACTTTTAGTCGAGTTTGAATTGTAATGTTGTTTATTCGATTATAAAATACCTTATTTTATTACGTCTATAATAATTATTACCTATTTTATGCTGCCGTTCATTGTTATTAATATTTTTAACGAAAATGTTGATTGACGATGATTAGGCGATGTTTTGTTCTTTGTACATTTGAATTTCGAATATTTATATAATTTATGAGAATGCATGAAGAGAATGATGAAAGTGGATGAAGCGAAAGTTGTATGTCAGGATCGAGCAAAGTGGCGATCCATAGTCTTTGCCTACCCCTATGGAATACAGGCGTGATGATTATGTATGTATAATTTGTTAGGCCTCCACCAATGATTTCCACAGTGACCACATAGAGTAAGTAATCACTACGTTCTAAGTGACCAGTTGTAACTTGGAGGCAGCCTGCATCCAGCAACGTCCCGCGACCTTTACCAGACTTGTATAGACGAGATATATAAAAAAAATCTACATATTGATCACCTGTTAATTTTTTGTTAAAACTTAAAAGGCATTATGATCATGGATACCTGATGGTACCCTGCTACTGCTGAGTTCTGTCTAGTAGGACAGAAGCGGCACAAGAGATGGGCGATGTGGGTGATCGCCCACGGACTTCCGGTCTAACAGGCATCGCGCTCCCTATACTTTAATATTTAAAGAGCATTTTCAACTCACTTTTTTAAAAAAGTTCTACGATTTAGTATATTCATTTGTTCAAGTTTTCTTAACAAGGACCTCGCAGAATTTATTGTATTCAATACTCACATCTCTAAGACAGACTGGAAGCAAATCCCACCAGTTCTGGAATAATACAGCACAGTGCATGTAGCACATTGTATCATGAGGTCCCCTATATCAGGAACACAGATTACTTAGATCATTCAGAAATTAGGATGCCTCCCTTTAATTGCGCAAGGAGCACTTGCGCGAAAGACTCGTAGACCGAGGTTTAAACAGGGTTCTTCTGCTATACGTTTTATCCGGCTCTTCCACTAATAATAAGTACATAGGTACGTTAATTATTCATTCGCTATATTTACATAATATACAGAGTGAATAGTTTTAGTTATCATCAAAATCGAGCTCGTGACTCCTTTCAACATGTTTGGCTATTCCTCATAGTTTCGGATTTGGCCATCCATGCCCACTTGAAAAGCTATGTTGAGGAACATAAAAGTTTTTATTCTTCAATAAAATAAAGGTTTGTGGGTAAGAGATATGTCTTTTTCTATGTAAAGATAATTTAATATGGAATTAAACGATAACTTCAAAGTTCTTTAATGCATATAGGTACTTGGTTAAATACATTTCGTTTCCAGACTAGTGATTTGTTTTCACTTTTTACTGGTAACGTTGCTAAGGTAACTTAAGTTTACCTACTCGGAATCGGTACATTACCTAAGTGTTATGCATCTTGGTATGAAATCACATATAAAATGTCTATATTCAAAATAAAAGAATGGTGGTCTAATGAGAAACTTCAAAATAGTGAGCCGAATGTGGGAATCCAAAACAGTGCGTGTTTAGCTGTAGATAAATTCATCGGGCATAGTGAAAGCGATTGCATTTTAGTAGGCGAAGGGTCGCTAATAAAAATATACAAACCAAATATAGAACAAGATGTTTCGCATATGCTCTTAGAAAACGATTTAAATAATACGGTTTTACAAATTGGTACTGGCAAGTTTATAAGGTGAGAATATAGCCAGATTTCAAATATTTGTACTCTAGCATGAAATTCGTCAAGCATGCATTGTTTTAAAATAGTAATTAATATAGCTGAATTACGATTATAGTTCACTTAAGTTCAATACTTAATTACTAGGTTTCCAAAATTAATTTCATCCAGGTTATTTAACTTAAAAAGAATATATTATTTGAAATATTTCTCTTATATCTCTTCCAAAATGAATTCTCTATTTTTCTTATCATATTAGGTACCAGTCCGGAAAATCTAGGAAAAAATAAAAATATATTTTTTAATTAAATCATTATATTTTTAGCGGGTTTGAAGATCGTCAAATAATAGTATTACATTCGCAAAGCTATGCAATTTATCAATTAAAACGAAAAGAAGGACACACTGATGCTGGTAAATAATCTAAATTGTTAAATTTGCTCAAATTTCCTTAATTTTTTTCATTACGTTCTTTTAAATTTGATTGCAGGTGAGCAAAATTCATTGGAGCAAATTATAAAACATTCATTTACCAGAAAATCGTATAGTCTAACTTGCGGTTCTTTTGGAAACATTAGAACGAGGGATTTTATATGTATACAGGGACTTGATGGCAGCTTGAGCTTCTTCGATCAAGACACATTTTTATTCATATGTTTATTTAACGATGTTATTATACCTACACCTGTAGTTTACATTGGGAATTGTGATTCGTTTATCATTTGCAAGTCGACATGGACATTAGAAGTATATAGGTAAATAAGCCGATCTTAGTTAATAGCTGTATGAGGTTTGATTTGTGAAATTTTCATAAATTTAATTTAATTTTAGTTACCAACAGCTTCGTGAGTTTAGCGAATTAAACCTAAAGCAAAACAAGAAACATATTCCGCAATGGCTGTACAATGCAGGCGAAGAAATAACGCGTATTCAAGTTATACAGGTTGCGCCTAATCTAATGCTGCTTTCAGTGTTCGTACTTCTTTACAATGTTATATTAATATCGTTTAATTTCAGTCCAGCAGCAATTTTTCAAGCATAGTGGCACTCGGCGAAAGACATCTTTATTGTTTCCAAGATAATGGTCTCATGAAGTATATGATAAAATTTGATTACATCCCGGTTTGCTTTAGTGCTTATCTCATTGGATGGTATTACGGTAAAAAAAATAGAATGCTTACATTGGTTTTATTGTCCAACAATCCATACAAGATTTAAAATATATATTTACAGAACCCACGGCTCGCTTGCTAGTGATGGTAGCTTCTGAAGATGCAAAGCTATTTATTTACGAAAGCACAACCCTCCTGTGGTCATGTGACCTGTTATACCCGCCAGTATCAATAACACGATGTTATGTGAAGGGATTACCTGGCGGTCTCGTAACATTATCAAGAAATTGTAAAGTTAACGTTTGCTATTTAGGTACCGAACCTGACCTGAATAGTAACGCTCCTCCCATGATAAATGAACCTTATGATCCTCAGCAAGTGCAAGAAGAGTTAGAAAGTGTTGAGCGTGACTTGCAAAAGATTCTAGAAAGTAAAGGTACGACTTTATTGTCAAACTCAACCATTTGTATGGTACGAAACAATTCACATTGATTTTAAATATAATTATTTATTTCAGATCCTGATCATAGACTTGCATCGATAGATCATATTATTAAAATAAAAGCAGACGTAGGCAAACCCGTTCAAAATTTGTTTCAAGAATTTACAAAGGGAGAAGAAGCTTTACATTTACTCATGTGTCCTATTATTGTGATGCTAACTTGCGAAGACCCAAAACAAATTCAGAGCGTCCAGATTACTTACGACTGCTGTTCACCTTTCACTTGTTCGGAGTCTACAATCTGTTTAGATGGTGTGAATGGTACAGAAATAATTGAAACTCAGGTGTTTTTATCAAGCGATACAGATATATCCGAGACTCGGGTAAAAGTATTGTTCACCATTATTGATTCATCGGGAAAAATTGCTATATTGACGCGACATGTATTATTACCATTGAGCCTTTATTGTAAGCCAGTGAAAGAAGTTATTGCTAGTCATGCAAAAATATCGGTAACATCCAATCATTCTTGTGTTGAATTTACGAAAATATTTACAGGTAGATCGTAAATAATAACGCATGCAAATTTTTTTTATGTCCATTGTTAATACTGATTTTCTCAATTTATTCTAGATTTTACAGAAGAAGAACTAGCAAGTTATGGTGTAGCTTCAGACGGTGTTACTTTTGAATATCGATCGACAAAGAGATTAGTAACTTTGAGAGGAAGTGGCAATGAATACTTTATAGAAGCTGATGGCTTCACAGAGCTGACATCCGTCTTAGATCATTTACTAATAAGATTAACAGATCATTACAAACGAATGAATGTTAAAGATTTTCGGTTTCAACTTGTTTATGATCAAGAATTTATTAAAACGCTTTTGCATAGGTTTTTAAAATGTATTGAAACTCATGCAAAAGAACGAGTGAAATTGAATACCTTAGAGGTAGATAAAACTTACAGATACATGAATACAGCATGTTGAAAATTCTTTAATCGTCAGCAAGTGTAAATTCGTCTAATTATGTTTCAGGAGGAATTAGAAATTCTCCAAAAGCAGTTTACTTTGGTTCAAAAGAAGCTATTGGTACAATACGGATCATTGCCTCCTGGGGATTGCGACTTATTGGAGTTCCTTATGAGAGATACACATAAGAGGCTAATCAACACTGTACACGAAATCATTCAAAGTAAAGAAACAGTTTGCAGGTATTTAATAAGTCTTTAATTTCCACCATATGATATTTTATATTACATCTTGTTGACCTTATACTATGCATTCTAGAGCTGGTAGTACTTTGACTACGGTTGGCCAGTTAGTCGTGTACTTACTGAAGCAGGCAACAAAAGATAATTTCAAAATTAAACTTATTGAAGAAATGATGTCATTAAATTCGCTCTACGAAGACCACCAGGTACGGAGTATTATACGTACGTTACAATATACAATAAATAACAATTTAGACATAGTTAAATACCTTAATTAGCACTGACTTTACAATTTAACATTTATTTTAGGATTGGGAGGAGGCGATCACTCAAGGCATGTCTTACATTTTAAAAAACATTTTTCAAAAGTCAGAAAAAGATAAAGAAAAGTTGGCACCTGTAACTGAACAAGGTGTGCTATCACAAATCAATTTGAAACGATGTCTGAAACAAATACGGATGATATTGGAGAAAATTTTCTCTGAGTCGCAGAACAACTCCGGACAAGAGCCCGTTAAACGAATCGAAGAGCTTGTCGAAGTGCTATAATTACTTTGTAATTATATACCATTTAAATAAACTAAATTACACAAACATTAACAAAGCTTTATTCAATTAGATTATTACAAAGACAATCCTTATTTCATAAATAATTTTAATTATGTAAAAAATCTTAAGTTATTAAGCGACGTGCAGAAGACTATAGAGCACAAGGTTGAGGTACAACAGATGTACCAACAGCAAGAGGACCTTGTCACGTCATTTCTTCTTAGCATCTTTTAGACCGGCACCAGCGTTAAACTTGAAGAAAATGATGTCGCCATCTTCGACAACATAATTTCGACCTGGCAAAAAAAATAATGATACACTGCGACGAAAGGTCATGTCAATCAACTATGTAATTTCCTTGGGAAGTTTGTTATCTTATACCGGGTATATCAAGACTGCGACCGACAACGAAGCTAGGTGGTAGTTTTAGTGGTTTCAGACACAATGCAATTAAAAATTTCGCAAAAAAAGCGACAGATGGTTTTGGGTTTTTTTTTTAAATCATCGTGTTTGGGTGGTAAATACCTAGTTTTTGCGAAAATACTAATTTACCCTTAAATACTATAGCGTCTTTAAAAATTAAAGGGTGTACGTCATTATTTTAAGAAAAGTATGTATTTATCCCCAAAATACGTCGAATAAAATACTTTTTTAGTCGCAGTCTGGATATTGAATTATTCAAATTAATATAATTAACCGATGTACTGGCCAAACATCCGCAGTTTCATTGCTGTTTAAATTTATTTTGACTAATATCATCAAGGGAATATTAACATTTTAATACAATCGAATAGAACATACGAGTAAAATGAACATAAAATACCTTGCTGCCTATATTTGCCAGCAGACTTGCATGCTGCCTCAGAGCCTTCTTCCTTGAAGTCCTTGTAATGCATCACCTCAGCCATGATGAAACCTTTCTCGAAATCTGTATGAATTCTGCCGGCGGCTTGAGGGGCTTTCGTCCCTTTCTACACAATAAAATAATTAATTTTATAAAATACTCATCGCAGGATAGTTAGAAATAGTTTTTTTTTTTATTTATTTATCATGGTTACAAAATATGAAGTATAATAATTCAGTAGGTATTTTAGCATTTATAAACCACAAAGGTTTGTCACAATGCTAACTATCTACAACAAGTCGATGCAAGGCATTTGTACAAGTGACTGTCAGGTTTACAATCCGAGTACGTAGGTGACAAGAGCTGGGTAAGTGGGCACAAGTGGAAGACACATTAAGTACCAGTTGGTGTTATTTGATAGTGAATAAAGTAGTTTTAATTTAGATTTAATGTTTTTTTGTGTAATATTTTCTTTTAATGTACGCATGACCCACATGTAGTTTTCCGCATGACCCACATATCATGTTATTTTAATCTGAAACTATGAGGGATATCGAAAATTATTCATAGGTGTAGCATTTAATATCACTTTCCAATACTCCTAATGGCAACACTATCAAATGGTGTAATAAAACAGTAAATGTATTTTTGCAGAATCAACGGGTTCGATCCCTGGCTAGGATTGTTTTTTTTAATCCAAGAGTGCAGTTTTACTTTTCATCAATATTGGCCTTGTGACTTATCTTTTGTCCTTTGAATAATTCGATTTGTGAGTATGATAGACTAAAATTCATATTTATTTGGACACACAGATCACTCCCAATAGATACCGCATTACGATAGTTTTGTTTTGAACTGCAAACGCCAACGAAGGGAACGGTGCGGGGCAGTGGGCGGGTTGCAGCGCTGTCACGTGGACTTCGCTCGAGAGATGAGGCTTGTCGATAAATAACATAAAAAGTATCGATAGTTCGATTTCCCAGTAAGCTTAACGTGTTATGACCGCTTTTATAACTTGATTACCAACTTGTTAAATGTTTTATAATATGTTTTCACTGGCCTGATCTAATAAATTATACCAATCGCTAACACGAATAAAGTAGGATTAAGATTTATACTTTAGTATGTAACGGTTTTATTTCCATTATTCGCCGTTAATTTTTGTATACCATAATGGCGAAACACCCGAATTAAGTGTTGGGTTAAAAGATCAGATAAAAATATGAAATATTAAATGATTAAACCTCACGCCGTAAAGGGCTACAATAACTTATTCTGTTTCTTGAATTCCGACGGCGGCTGTAATAGATGGTAGGTAATATCGGCAAGTGACAATGAAACCCACTTGACGAATTATGATTTTTTTTGGGATGATAATACAACGTATGTTGAAATTAGTGCAACGGCTTGTACTACTCATTCTCAATAAATTTAGTATACTAATAGTTATGTTAAATACCTTCCCATGATATTTGACAAAAGGCGGTTCTAACGCCACGCATCAAGCACGAATTTCTAACATTACGTTCTTAGTAATTAAGCAGAAAACCCCAATATCACTTATATCAGTCAATATAAAAATGAATGTATTAAAACACATAGTCAGTAGATACTTGATTCGAGAAATAGGACCCGAAATACCATCAGACGAATACGCTTAAACGAGCTTCATCTCAAGGCTATAAATGTTACTCTTGGATGCTGGACAAAATCAATATAAAATTATAAAATTATTTGATAATCATATTATTATATCCACACAGAACTACGAAATTATAAATTTTTAAATAAATAAAAATGTACCAGAATTGGTAAATATTCTGTCGGTACAGAAGTATCCATTAAACGACGACGATTTTTCATTGGGAAAAAACATTCTTGGGTAAAATGTCGTGAACAAATTACGCTATTTTTTGTAGGCCACCAATCGTCACCTCGACATGTTGCATCTACCCATATTTTTTACTTTCGGGACATGTGGGGAATCTAAAATAAAAATGGTATTATTCAAACATAATGTTATATACTAACCCACAGTTTTTACCCGACGATAGCAAAGCAAGAAGAAACAGAAAAGTACAATTATTGAAAAAGTACCTAGTTAAAAACTTGACCTTTTTCAAATTACATTAAATGTCGTCATCATGGTGATTTGCAATTTTTATTTAAATCAATATACATTTCGTGACATTGTCATTTAATCAAATTATTTTACATTAATGTTTTAAAATATCGATATTGCTTGGAATTATATTATAAACATGCGTCAAGCACTAGAAGAACGCGTGATTTCACCAGAAAAAGATGGCTTATTATGGTTATTGCTATGCGAAAAAGAGACGGCTGATTTTGATTCAAACTCGACTGTTTGACATCGATACAATAACCAGTATAAATTGAGCTCGCTCGTGAACAAATTAATTTAAAGAATATTAGTTACCGATGAAAAGTTATTCCGTTTTTTTGGATACTTGAATTTTTTGTGTTTTTTCCACACCATTTTATTGAGCAATTCATTTTTAACTGTAATATGATATTTCTAAAACTTAATTTTCGCCAACGCTCAACGATATGTGCGGGTCCACTACTTGGATGACACTGATGACGCGACATTTGGAATCGGTTTATATCAGTCCGATAGCTTATACGTGTGGCGCGCAACCGCTGCCTTGCATTAGGTATCTAGTGGGAGTGATCTGTGTTTGGACATAATAAAGAATGCAAACCTGAATAGTCCAGGCTTTGACCTCGTCTGCCCCGGCTGTGAAGAAGTATTCCAATTGCAGTGCTTTGTATCCTTGCACGATAATTTTATCTAAGGCGCTGTGGACAATGTAAGAAAATAATCGCTGACTATTCAAAGCAAGCAAGTAAATCATAATTGTTCATAAAGGTATTATATTTATCTTATTATAATTTAATTAATTTTATGTCAGTGTTGTAGTTTTATAATTCATTTTACAAGTTACAACTTTAAATTATTCACATACAAAATTAAGATACCTGGTGATATTGTGTTCCTTCAAAAACGCTTCCTTTTCAGCAGGTTCCATATCAATCAATTTGTTCTCTAACGCCCCAGAGAAAGGAATAAGGGGAGCGCCGGGATCATTTTTGTCGATCCATTCTTTCAGTTTTGGAAGCCTAAAGTAAATAAAACAAAATTTAGTATAAAACTTGTAACACTAATATTTGATGATATCTTATTTCTCAAATTTTATTATTACCCCGATAATAACATTTTATTTGTAATTTCCGTGAAAATTTGTGGAACTAAAATTGACTTTTATGCATAGTGATTTGGTTCTCAACGGATTTAAGCTATAATTATTTATGTTTGTTGATTGCACTTACCACTTGTTCTTCTTTCGGATGTAGTCTTTTTCGGATAAGTTCACTAGGTAGAGCGCGGGTTTTGATGTAAGGAAAAGGTATTTGTTAAGGACTTCTATCTGCAAATAATAAAATATTCATTGAATATCAAGTTACAAAATAAACTTGTCACATAAACTTTCAAAACTTACATCTGCGGCGCTCCAGTCACCGAATCTAATGTGTTTCTTTTCCTCTACCAAAATTGTCTTAATCCGCGTGAAAGCTTCCTGGAAAAAGGGTTGTATTTTCTTATTATTAAGGTAGATGTGTGAGCTGAGATTTTTGGTATACAGTTACTACGAAAATAATTAAATAACTGAAATGAAAAAAGAAACATTTTTACGTAAACTTGTCGCAATATGTGGTCACCATTGTGCTAACGACATCCCAGGCTTATAAATCAACTAGTACTTTCTGCTACAAGAAATGCTCTTATTCTAAAATGACAACATCCGTACCATAAAGTTACACGTGCATACCATTTCATAAAATGCGAGATGTACCTTGATATTTTACCTATTCTTTATGGTCGTTCGTTATAGTGAATTTGAATACAAGAAATATTGGCGTAGTTCTAACACTGATTTTTTTTAAATATTACAAATATTTGAATAAATTTCACAAGTACATACATATTCAGGTTTCAATTTCTTGTCACCACCTCGATTGACAGTCCTGTCAAGTTTCTCTATGTTTTGCAAAAGCTGTTCCTCGTCCTTTAACCTGAGCTCCTCACCGATCGTCTCCAAGTCTCGGACAGGATTCACGTCACCGTCCACATGAATCACGTCTTCGTCGTCAAACGCTCCTAAAAAAAGAAAGAGAATATAAGTACAACTGTCGTATACGTAGAATATCTTACATTTATTGTAAAATTTAAGAATTCAATTAAATTTTCATTGCGCTAATTAAATATTTTAAACACAGTTGCGGTTTGCAGAGTGATGAGTTATTAAAAAACTTGAGCGATAACTAGTAAAACAGTATACTTTTACAATATACCTATATGTACATTTCTACGTCCATAACAAAAGGTTTTTGCGAAGATTTGTAAAAATAATAAATAGATGACTTACGGCACAAGTTGAAGATGGCATCGCAGGCTTTGATGTGTGACAGGAAAGCGTTGCCGAGACCCTGGCCCTCGGCAGCCCCGCGCACCAGACCAGCGATGTCTACCACATTGAGGAAAGCCGGTACTTTGCTGCACGAGAACAAAATAATTTACTCTCCATCAAACATCATGCAAAAATAGAATAAGGAAACTATATGGTCAAATCGTACCTGGCAGGTTTGTGATACTGGCACAAATAGTCAAATCTCTCGTCTGGAACCGGTACCCTACTTGCTGAAAGATACGAAACTTGTTAGAAATCTACAAATATAAAAAATAAATCTTTTCTTTGTAAATTACTACTAGTTTATTATGATACAAAATAAAGACGTAAGAGTATTTGCAACAATTTATTAATAACGAAAAATAGTGACAATAAACGATGAAGAAATATCAAATACATTTTAGTCAGGCACGATATAGTCAGATGAAATAGATTCCGCAGTAGAACTGATAGAGCTCGGTAGATTTCGATTAATATTCGATTTTTTCATATGATCGCAACATTTAGGGTACTTTGCGAATGGGTTATCCATGGACCTTAAACGCAATCCTAGGTCTATTATTAGATTGCACCTAGCTTTGTAAGTCTTAAAAATGTCATCGTACAAAGCAGATTTGTCCATAAGTACATTATGAGTCTTTAAATATAATGCTACAAACAAGGCTCCAGACACATCAATGCTAAGGCCGGGGTACTTTGGCCTCGCCACGTTCAAAGCACAACAAGCGTCAGTTAATAAAGTACCTATGGATTGTTCCAGGTAGCCGAGATCTGGCAATTTTTTTAGAGGTAAATTAGGAAACAATTTTGTTTCCTTAAATACAGTAATGTCATAAAACATGTGAGGTTTTTCTAGAAATTTTAAGAGGCAACTCTCGGAGCAAAATAAATAATTTTTCCCTTTAAAGCTTGCCGCGAATTTTATACTCCCCGTCTTAATTTTTTGGGCTGGTAAATTCTCCGCGTATGTCACTATACACACTCCATTTTCGTAAACACGACCGGGGTGTATTGTTTTAATGACAGCTGGAATCTCAGGTATCACTACGCGACTTGCAGTCAGACAGCAATATGGATGTTTTAGCACACTGTTCAAGTGGTCAGAACAAACCCAATAAAATTTTTGATTGAATCGGACTATACCTTTTTTATCTACGGGGTATCCACTGTATCTGAGTATATTTTGTTGGAGGCACACCGGACACATGTCTTTAAAGTCCGACATCCGTTTTTCGAACTTTTTATTAGACACGCCCATGGCTTCTACTGGAACAACTGTGGTTTTTTCATTACATAAATAGTAATGAATCTTTGGAATCCTATCAGTAATAAAGTCGTTAATATCCTGTATACATTGCCACTTCGATTTATTTCCATCAATGGAGTACAGATTTTGATAATCACTTTTAATCCAATCCCGCAAAGCATAGGATTTACCTCTAAATGCGTTATATCTCGACTCAATAAATGGTACAGAATAAGGCGGCTTTAGTTTGATGATGTTAAAGTAAATTTCGTTTTGGGAATTTTGCAGTACCTTCTCTTTGGTACTTGAAATGTCAAATATAACGTTAGGATAGAGACCTTGTTTGCTTAATTCTAAGGCTTCGGAAGCTGAATCTGGAAAACCATCAAACACAAAGCCAGACGTAGTAGTACGATAATCAATACAAACTGTTTGAACAGCTTTCACGATCAGGTCACAGTTGATTATCTCTCCTTGTTGAGCCACTTTATTCATTCTGGAACCTAATTCTGTCCACCACATCTTATCTAATATTTTGCGTATAGCTTTACCTCTTGATATACATATTAATCCATATCGTTTAGCTAGTTTTTCTGCTAAAGAGCTCCTTCCACCTTTAGGCGCTCCAATAACACTCAACCTGAGAGGATATCCATAATATGACTTCATGGCGTTACAGTTGATATATTTAAGTGGGTCGGATCTAAATTTTCTTAAATTGTCTTCACTACATATATAATAGATGTAGCATCGATGAACCACGGGAAAAACACTCCCTTTTTTCTTGCTTATTTTGTATGGATGAACGATCGAATGAGGATTATCAAAAATGTGCACGGGACACATTCTGTTAAACTCACTTAGGAAATAAAAACCGTTTGACAATAACAATTCCGAAATATCAGTATCTATGACATAAGTTTGTTCAAAAAATGATGAATTTCTGTTTCTTAATTTCTTTAACTTTGATAATGCAATGCGAAAAACTTTATCGAATTTTTTAGTAGCGTCAATTGAAATAAACTTTATTTTTTGCTCTGACAATGTATCTTTTAAGGTTTGAATATTTTCATCATCAACTTCAAATATGCCCTCTATTCTTGCATCTATTCTTTCTCGAGCATCCTGTGGTTTTTCCCACACATTTTGATCGGTTGGTTCGGGAAATTCTTGTACCATTTCATTGTATGTGTTAAACAAATTTGCATCAACATTTGCAGACCCTGACGGATGAGCATCAATTATAACACTTTCCATGGACAAAACTTTTAAAGGATCTTCTGTAGATATTAATGATTTATCTATGATTTCGTCACATATAAGTTTAACAACTATATTTTTCGTTATAACGTTCATCCATTCTTGTTTCTCAAGGTCTATTTTCATTTTGGCTAAGTTTTTAGCATCGTAAAGTTGCATTTTCCAGGTTTTAAACATCTTAGTCGAAACCCTTTCAAGAGCTTTTTCAGAGGAGCTTTCCAGTATTATTATTACGTCAGGAATACAAAAACATGTTATCATATCTTCAACATCGTTACTTAACCTTGGATAACCATCTAATACAAAACCACCCGTTACAAAGGGACTTTGCAACCAAACTTTTTTCAAAAGTCTATGCATAAGTGCGGGAATAATCGGCGTGCCTTGTTCAAGATAATTATTAACCATCCGCCTTAACTCTGTCTCATTGGACAAAATGTCAGAAATGAGATTCTCGTTCTCCTCATCCATATGAAACTCAGTAGCTTCCTCATCAAGATGAGTATCAGTAAAGCTATTTTCATAACGACGTCCAACTTTCCTGAAGTGTCTTGGCATTAAATAATCATTAATAACTTCTTCGAAATCAATATGTAACAAACCAAGCTCTTTTGCTATATATTTAGACAGAGTGGATTTACCACTACCAACGCTACCTATAACACAAATTCTTAAAGGTGGTAATTTCTTATTAGGATGATTATAGGACTGATATTTCGTGGCGTCATTTTGGAACAACGTAGAACATTCTTCTTTGCAAAAGTAATGTATTCTGTTATTATATTTTATACTAAATTCTGGTTTACCTTCCCACAGCACATCAAAATCGTAGTATGCAATGGGGCAATAAGAGTTAATTTCACATAAAAATTTAGAGTTATTAGAGGTCAGAAGATCTATTGGGATCTCATCCTCGTCATCTAAAACTTCACTTTCTTCTTCTTCGTTAACTTCGCAAGGCGCAGAGTAGCTTCTACGCAGTTTAAGTAATACCTCACCTATTATTTCTATATCTGTTTTACTTTCGAGTTCAACTTCAATAATAGCCTTTGCGTTTTCTTCTATTTTTGGTTTCAAGTTTTCAAATTCTTCTCGAAATTTCTCGATTGATTCTGTGAACGAAGTTAAAAACGCTGCTTCAATCTTAGCTCCTTCAATATCATCGGAATTTTGGTCCGGACCAATACCAAAGATATGATCTATTGTATCATTCAATAAAATACGCACGTCCAACGTACTGACACGTGGAAGTTTACAAGTGAGAAGTTTTGTCTTAATTAAGGGGTCATCCACAAATCCAAATCTTTCTGTATGATTTTTAATACTTTTTTGTAAAGTCAAATAATTTTTAACAACGTCACTATCAATTTCTTTGTTCTCTATTAAACTTATAGTATAATCGGGAAAAACTGTCGAATTTGACAGATAGTTCCAGAATTCAGGATCGGTTGGAAACCCATCTAGAATGAACTTTCCATAACATTGTTCTAAATTCGTGGAACTTTTCACTTCCATATCAATTTCAGATAATATTCTAGATAATTCATTTACCAGTTCTTCGGTGGTTGGTTCAATTTCTTTTTGTAATTCGTTCGCGACGATATACGCCGTAATAGCCTTTGTCACATCCTCATCACCCAATGCGGGTATTGCAGGTTTATCGTTTACAGTTAATAAATGAATTGGGGCATATTGAGATAAAAAGTGACTGTCAAGCAAAGCTCTATGACATGTAGTTAGGTCACTCAAGAAAGGCAATGATTGAAGTTTAGATGCTAGTGCGTTAAATGTTTCCCAAAAACTTTCATCCAGCTCTATGTCTTCAGCGCCTTCTTTTAAAGTTTTGTCTTCTAATTCTATCTGTAATTCTGATATAAGATCCTCTTCTGAATATATTTTTTGCCACTTTGTATATTTAATACTTTCTTCAAGTAATGGTATATATTTATTTAAAGTAGTAACAGTTGAATCACACCAACTTTCCAATGCTTTATATCTTTCTATTTCCGTGTTCTGCCATGCAACAAGTCTAGCATCTTCGATAGTAGCTATAATTTCGGACAGTATAGTTTTGGCATAAGAGTTATACTTTTTTACCCTTTCTTCTTCGGCAAATTTATTATAACTAATAACTGGCGTATCAAAAATCCATGACAAACACTCAGAAATCATTGTTTTACCAGATAATTGTGTTCCTATAATTATAACTCTACAAGTAGGCTCCAAATATTTCAATTTAAGAAATGGTCTCGGATTTCTACAAAATGAAATCAATGCACTGAGAGAAGACAAAAGATATACATGTTTAAAAAACAAAACAGCAAATTTAGGTCTACCTTGTACGGATTGTCTTTTTTTCAGTTCTACTGGACATCTATTAAACCAGGGTGACATATATTTATTAAAACGTATTACGCCACTTTGAATAACATTTAGCTCTTCAACTAATTTCCAAAATTCCTCTAAATCTTCTGGAGGCTCTTCAAGGTATAATGGTTCTGGAATTAATACTGGTTTTATAGGTAGTAAAAGTAGTCTTTCTGTAAGGTGATACATCATTTCATGAGTTGATATCCGACCATCTAATTTTACAACAACTTTGGGATCATAATCTTTTAATTTATTTTGAACATATTTCATAATAAATTGTTTATAGTTACACATCTGTTCACTTGACTGGCTTTTAAAGTTATAAGGCTGTCTGCAATTATATTTTGGATTAAAAATATGGGTATCAAAAGGGCTAGTGTAATCACTTGTTGTATATTTTGTGGGCCACCTAATTTCAGATTCTTCCTTTGTTGTTGTAAACGGTTCGAAGGTATATTGATTGGTCATGTAATTAAAATACTTATGACTTTTCTTAGTCACCAAATCAATGTCAGGACTAGACACATAAACAATTATATCTGGTGCCATATTAATTATTTCTTGAATTTGTTTTATCATAACTATTGACTTTGTGTTAAAATAAACTTTTTCATAGAATATTATGTCTGTGCAAGAATCTAATATAAATTTAGGTAATTCAACAGGTGGTTCTTGTTCTTCTTCTACAGCTTGTTCTTCTTCTGGGACTTGTTCCTCCTCTGCCTCGACTTCTCCTTCAGCTGCCACATCACTACTCACAGAGGACTGAGATGTTTCAACTGGCTTTTTTCCTTTTTTAGGCTTTTTCTTTTTTAAATTACAAATTAGATCATACATGAACTCTTCCATAATGTCTAGAGATTCCTCACTCCATAAAGAATCTATTAAATATTGCAAGCTCTTGTTTGAAGTTACCATGGGAAATCCAGATATCACAAAACCTCTATGTTGAACTGTTGGCGACAACATCTTTTTCTTCAATAATGCCAAAATAGTATCAAATTTACAGACTTTATTGTGTCTAAAATTAAAGTCGAGTGTTTTTCCAGTAGTACTATTTTGATCAATTTCATCAGAAAGGATATTTTTGGGACAAAGATGTACACAGCTGTATTTTTTAGAGACTGCTTCACCAAGACTGTAACAGCCAGATCCCGGTTTTCCCAAGATTAAATAACATGTTGGTTTTGACATCAAAAAAGATTCTTGAGCATCAATGTCTGTCCAGGCATGAAAGTTTTCTGTTTTCTTTGGTAGTGGTGCAGCAGTATTGTTAATTCCAACAATGGTAGCACCCAAAGGTGGCATTTTATTATTTGTATTGGCATTTTCTTCCTTATTTATCAAGTCAATTGAACCTTGATAAATAACACTTTTGTCAATATTTGTTTCTTTAATACCATATTTATCCAAGACATCTAAATTATTTTGATATTTTTCAAATTGAAACATTTTGCATTTAATAAGATGCTATGACACTGAGTTATCATTTGACACCTAAAAAATAAATCATAATGACAAGATTGTAATGGCTATGATGTATTTGTTATAGATACTCCATACTGAAATAAAAAAATAACTGCCCATATTTGCATGTTTAATATAATCTTATTTATTATTTCAATATTTAATCATTTGAATATCCTATTGAAATTTTATAATGTTTATGGTTTTATGAAAAAATATCAGAGTAGCTTTATATTTTTTTTTGTGTTTCATAGATAATAAAGAATATTAATTACAATTTATAAATGAATCATTGACAAAGCATGCAATAATTCATAAAGTGGTTGTTTTAGTACTACAGACACCAAGTGTGAGATTCCTACATAACTCCCTTATTTCTCTAATAAAAGTATATACACCATCAACTTTCTATGTGACTGCTAAACCAAGCCAATCATTTAAAAATCATTATGTCACAAAATATAAGTATGAAGTTACAAATAAATACACATGTCTTAAAATATTATAAAAAGTGGAAAAATATTTTGTAATATAAAATATTGCATGCAGTAGATGCATAAATATTATGTTAAAATGAGTAGATACAAATTGTGATACTTATTTTCATTAGGTTCTATGGTGCAGAATGGGAAGTTTTCTGCTGCAGCCTGGCTTTTTGTCAATACATTGAAAAATGTTGACTTGCCAACATTTGGCACACCAACAATTCCAACTTTTAGATTGGTACCGACTCGGCCAATGAGTGGTTTTTTCTCAGGTTCTTCTACCTTCTTTGGTGGCATCCTGAAATTTAAGAACAGCTTACAAAGTTATTTGAAATATGTTAATGTCATGTTAGAAATGTTTATCCCAAATCTGCTACAAGTAATTTGTTAAGTTGATGAATCTGCCTTTTAAAACACAAATAAGCTTTTCCCAACAGTCATGATATTCTTCGGCACACTGAGATTTCTACTTATGTAAATGATTAGTAACAAAAAATATATACAAATAGTATGGATATACATTTTTTTTTTTCAATACTCACAATGTATATTAATTGATATTAAAAAAACTAAAAGGATTATTCATAGCAGACAAATTATTAAACTATACTTATTATAACAGGCATATATACAAAAAACATATTCATGGATAATTTCTTTTCTATGTAAATTACATTATATTGTTTTTACCTCCACTATTGTATTGTATTGTATTGTATTGTATGACTGCCTCAGTGGCGCAGTTGGTTAGACGCCGGCTGTGAAACGAGAGGCCGCAGGTTTGATACCCGCACCAAAACAAATGTTTGTGTGATCCACAGGTATTTGTTTCGGGTTGGGGTGTTTGTGAGACCAAAAAATCTCTCGTAATTTCTGATACCCACGACACAAGACTCGACCTTAGTGTGGCGTCAGAACTATCTATGTGACTGTTGGGTGTATTTATTTAAGTATTATTTATTTATCTAGTTTGTTGAAGTGGCTTTAAGTCATAAATTCCATAACACATTGACTGCCACTTTAAAACAATAAACTAAACATCCTTGTAGCTTGAGCATATATTTTGGGTAAATAACGCATCGGGAGTGTAGTCAACATGTTAATATATTGTATGTTACCAATGTAGGACGGGACATTCTATTGCAGGCATGTAACCAATAATTTCATAATTTCACAACATTGTGGCATTTCACAATTAAAATAGTGAACATTGGGGATTTATAAAAAAAATAATAAAAATCTGGTATTACACTATCATTTAATTATCACCTGTGAAATTCCATAAAATAAATATTTCACCAGTTTGCAACAACTACTATTAAATTGGATTTGATAGCATTATATTCATTAAGGATTAAATAGTATTTCAACCTTTGATAATAGGTACTTACTTCTTACTCAATTTTTCATATGAAAGTGAAATTAATATGGAATAAATTAGTCTACTATACACATTTATAGTAGATTATTCAATATTATGAATGAAATAGTAATAAATGTAAACAAGTAATTAAATTGCTTGAGCTTTTATATGTCCTAAATTTGACTTTTACTGGTTATGATTTCATATTTCTAGAATTAAGCATATTGCGGAAATTTATATGTAACCTAGTCATCAAAAATATAAATATCACTTATGTACCTTATTTGATTGCAGCGGTATTAATCGTGAAGTCACAAGTCTCACAAGGGATAAATAATTATTGTGGAAATATTTTAAACTCCTGGAAGTTGCTGTAAAATTACAGAACGTGCTAATCTTCCCGATAAACTTGATAGCCCGGCGTATTTGGTCATAGATTATAAAAAGACTGCGTGTACAACGTCAAACTGTCAAACTTACTGTCAGTCCAGTGATAAATCATGGAAGTAATTTACGTTCTATCAATGAAACTTAATAAACTATTAGAAATCAGAAAAAATAAAAATTAGTTGGGCAAAATAACAATTTATTTCAATTCTACTATTTCTATCAATCACTTTAGAGAATTGTTAAACTTTTATAAACAAATAAAATTTAAATAAATAAATAATAAATAAATACACCCTACAGTCACATACATAGTCCTGACCCCACACTAAGATCGAGTCTTGTGTCGTGGGTATCAGAAACTACTAGAAAAGACCTATATGTATTCAGTTCGGTAATAAACCAGATGTCTTTCGAATCACTTCACACTTGTATTCTTATTTAATACTTCTCACCTCCTCTCAACGGTTTGAGTGTATTTCTCAGTCTGATGGACATTATTTGATCGAGGCTGGACAATTGACAATTTTGAAAATGCGTCAGGCTGATGGTTGGACTCAGTATGTTTGCCATTTCGCAGGATTGTTTGGATCTAGTATGACAGGATCACAGAGTACTTTGTTGGAATTTAATTTAATTTAATTTATTTATTAAAAATTCCATTGTACAATTTTATAGATCGCTGGTTCCTAAACTAGGAGATATCCTGTATCTTAGGAAACCAGTGACTTCACATACATTATTTCTCAGGATTTTATGAAGATTTTAATGAATGGAATGGATATAAGCTCACTATTCCAGGATATTTCTCTTGACCACAGATCTTGACTCCGGTTGATATGAAGGCTTGGTATCATTAACCATGCAAATTTACATTTTGAAATTATACTTCCTCTACACTTAACAAATGATCTTTCTTTAGTTTAATTCATAGTTTTCGAAAAATAAATTCCTGTTGAAATTGTGTGGTCGTATGTGTAGTAATTGACCACTATTTAAATATAATTTTATCTCCAAAGGTTTGCCTTGGGGCTCTAATTTGTTACCGACGCATTTTAAGTATATGTTATTTCTGATTTTATATGAATCATAATCAAACAAAAATGTATTAAGTAATTTAATCTTAACCTGAAGTAAAAATTGAAACATTTTTTCTTATAAATATTAAAACAACATATCATTCGTTTCAAACCATTTATTTAGGCACCATTCACAATCTTTCATAAGTAATACCACTCACAAAATAACATAAAACCAAATAATTTAACAATATATTAATGTATACCAATATTTTATTATTTCTATGTTGTTAGTGTAGCCCATGGTGGGGACATTGGTGATGGATTCTGAAGATATGACATTACCACAGCAGATATTGACAGCATGAAGGAACTCACAATCTGAAAAATCAATGTTTCATTAATATTAGTAACTAATTTGTTCCAAAATGTTTTTTCCTAGCATAGAAAAAAGTATATGTTACAACTTGTAAGTGTACAATGAGGGCATGCAGTAGTAGTATTTATTAATTTTCTTTACCTGTTTTGTATCATCTGAAACCCTGGAGTTGGCAAAACTAATACTTGAGCAAAAAACAGCAGTCCATGCACACCATTTAAGACGCATCATGAGACCACACATTGAGAATACCATGCCTGAAAAAGAATAAACCTAAGTTATATATTTTTATTTTCTCATTATAAACAAAATTAAAATATTATTTGTTCAAATAATTTTTCACAATATCACTTTTAATTTTTCATTTACCGAACCACCGACTTGTAACATGTTATAGCAGTGAAGATGAAACTTGAAAGAAACATGCACACAAGAAACTTTTGCAGGAAATTATAGTGGTAACACAATTAATGTTTAACTATTCAAGCAACTGAATAAGAGAAGTTTGTATTGGGTCTGACTCCATCTTTTTTGCAGTACAAGGAGGCCATCTAACAAGATTTGCATTTGCTGGAATTAATTAAGAGAATGTACATACCTAGAATGTTCATATAGTCTGTGGTGAGGTCTTCAGCTGGGGCTGATGTGGGTGGAGGTGGCTTATAGCGACGTTCCCTGTCAGCACGTCTTGGGTCTGATGTTAATTGCATCTATAGAAAAACATACATATTTTTATTTCATTTCTCTGTATAAAGTTCAAGTTTATTTGAGAGAGAAGAATTTTATAAAACATTTACTCTATAATGCATCCTAATTTGCGTGTTAAACATTAATCCCTTGGCAAGGTTTTCAAATAAATTAAGGTCGAACTAACCTTTTGCGTTCTTATTACAGGCCCACAAATAATTGAATCGGACGATTACTGGATTGTAAAATTGTATTCACAGCGAGACTGTGATAGAAATAAGGTATAAAATAATATAATTACTTTATGCGGAAGACAAATCAACAAAGTATTCTTGTAAATGAGATGACATGTCATTTGTCAGTTGTCATTTTTATCACTATAATCTTTTGGCAAAGGCAATCAAAATATTCAGCTTACATTTGTATGGTAAAAATATAAAATAATATGCAAAAGTTCACATAAGCTTGTCGTCCTAAAATGTAAGTAGGTAGGTACCAAAAAACGATGTAGAGCAAAAGCCAAAAAAAAAAATTACATACATCATCATCATCAGTCAATCTAATCTGCTTAATTCTACTTTATTGTTGTCTACTTGATTGGAGGGAAAAATGGAGTTGGGCATCAGCCAATCTCAATTGGCTATTTGACTAATTTCTGAAAAGTGTTTTAAAGTCTAGATATAATCACTCTATACCTCTTCAAACTATTAATTTATTTTTAAAGAGTTGTTTATAACGAATAAACATATTTTTCAGTTTTATCATCATATATGTCACCAAAACGGTAGGTCACGTGACTTTGAAAAAGTTACGTCACGCTTTATAAATGGTGAATGAACTTAGTGGCAGAGATGAATGAAAATTGTAAATCGTGACATCACACACTGCACAATGACAGCTTGTCGTGTTTTGTTACATTTAATCAACAGATAAAAAATGGCAAACTTATTTTAGACAATTTAAATATTTATAATTTAGATAAATGTAAATAAAAATACCTATAATTATTGTTTACCAAAAAGCTATCATATGCAACACTTTTTATAATTTATTGCCACAACAGTCAAATACCCAATTATCGAATAAAAAATTTCTTCCGCGCCGCTTCTACATCTACTATAATCCATGTACAACACCCTCTCTTATACCTACTTTATCAAGTTTTTTTTTCTCAAGACTTATAGATCATCGAACTAGGAAATAGAATTTTGCATTCATCCTTTAAGTTCAAGGCGGATTCATTTATCTATCCGATCTTGCGGAGTATTCTGAAGTAGGTATTTAGTGAACATTGACAGCCTCCGTGGCGCAGTAGGTAATTAGTTAGACGACGGCTGTGGAATGAGAGGCCGCGGGTTCGAACCGCAACAAATATTTGTATGATCCACAGGTATTTGTTTCGGGTCTGGGTGTTTGTGAGACAGAAAAGTACTCATACTCGTAGTTCCTGATACCCACGACTCGATCTTAGTGTGGGGTCAGGACTATGTATGAAACTGTTGGGTGTACCTATTTATATATTTAATAGCATTAGATCACTTTCGCCGATTGATAGTCAGTTGAAACCCACATCCTTCGTCATAGCGGTAATCTGTCTTAGCGACCTGTCCCTCCTTTTTCCTTCGCTCATTGGTTTCATTCTACATGAAAGTCCCTCAAATTGTCTAAATGGCAGGAGTTATTTTCGTGAAATGCATGAGACCACATTGTTACCTAGGTACATTTAGTTTACATGGTGCAAGGTAATGGCCAAAACATGCAAATGACGTCAATTAATATAACTGCCTGTAGAAAAATGAGTAAATATTCGGAGGTTTTGCAATGCGACCATGTCGGGACGTGATTGGTTGGGGCAGCGGCGCACGCCCACTGCCCCGGGCTGCACGCCAACGCCTCGCCCAGACATTTATATGTGAAATCTAAAATAACCTACCTACATATTTAATCGTTTTTAATTCGGATAATAGTCATTTAAATAGTTTTAATGATACAGGAATTAAATTTTAATATAATGGTGCCGATATGTAAAATGTAATTTTATTGAATTTTACGTGACATCATGTAGGTAGGTACTAGAGTGAACCTTTCCGTTGAAAATGTTATATGGGATCAGATTTTATTAAAATACATTTAGTTCGTTGTTAAGTTATGAATGGTAGGTATGGAACTGTTTGTACGTAACATCTTTTTAAAATTTATGACTATTTTAATTCTAACTATAAATAAAAATCAACTAAATAATACATTAATTAATTTAGCAGTTATTTAATAAAATTGTACTTAGTCTAAATATTGAAATTGCCAGTAAATATTTTTAGATTTGAGTACATTCTGTAATTACGCCATCTGTTGACAAGTAGCAGAACAAAAATAATAAAATAGAAAAGTTCTGTATAAGAGACATGTAGTCAAATTTGTGAATTTATAGTTTTGCATAAAGTTAACTGGTTTGAATTTTTTTTAACTAGAAATCCAGACCAAATTCAGCCTCTAAAGTACCTAACATCAAGATTTTTCAAACTTATGTAAGCTACACGATTTAAAAAAAAGAATTTCTACGGTATGTAAGTCTGCCAACCCGCGTTAGGCCAGCGTGGACTATATGGCCTAACCACCCTCAATCGATTTTCTCGACTGTAGAGTAGGCTCGTGCCCTGCAGTGGAACGAATATGGGCTGATATAGATATAGATGTAAGCTACAAATGCTTAGTATTTAATAAAAGTGAAGCATACAAAGACTTGATGATATGAATCAATTTTAGAAATAATTATTAACAGAGGCGACAACTTAACCCCGACGTACTGCGAAAGAAATACCTAACTAATATTCGATATGCATTTTCTATGCTAAATGAAGTCTGCCAACTCGCACTCGCACTCCCCTTCTCAATCGAACTGTCCGTTGTGGAGAGTCTCATGCTTAGCAGTGGGTGATAATGGGCTGATAGTACAGTACTTAAATATATGAACTCACGCCGTTTTCCCAGAAGGGGTAGGCGGAGGTGCAACCAGGACACCCACGTTTCACCTTGAATTTTCCGTCCCAGGATGTGATAGGGGGCGAGCCTATCGCCATATCGGGAACAAATTCCTGACTCCGGGCTGATAATGAATAGAAAAATCCAATATCACTTTGCAAGACCCGGGGCTCGAACCCGAGACCGAGCTTTGCACTCATACCGTAGTACAACTTCGCCACCGAGTACAGTACATACTTTAATTTATTTTATTTCCATCTGCTGTCACTAGCCTCCTAAACATATATCCAATTAAAACTATTCATAAGATTATTACTCACTGCTGTATACACAAGTACACGTATGGTGGAAACAGCAATGGAGACGCGGTGTAATTATCGGGCGCGAGTGAACCGCGGGCGGCGGGGCGTGGGTAATTAACTAATATGGCGGATTAATTAGTAGCCTGTACTGACGTTCTTTATGTTTGCCAGTGGTAATATTAGCTATTGAGGCTATTGCGGTCGCAGTGGGGTTTGAAGCGTAGGCATGCCCTTTATGACACCGGAATGAAATGAAAATTAAAACACAAACATTAATTACATATCTGTCCAGGTATTTGATATTATGATTCATTGTTTGTTTTGATAAATACTAAAGGGTTCTTGAAAACATCCCGTTAGACTGGCTTTTCCTTAAAACTAAGTAATTTAATTTTAATACATATAAAATTAGTGCCGCCCTTCATTCTTGAAAGCTTCCTTTCAGTGCCTATTAAAGCATTCGGTAAAAAAAATTGATAATTTAAAAGCTTATTTCCTTTGCTAGGTACTTCAACTTAAGTCTTTGTCTTCCAATACATTTACTGCAAGATATTAATTACTTATCATCTCGAAATATCGTATGATACAAAACACATTTTATCATAATACGTAGGTACATCCTACTTACATATAAATATGGTTATACTTAAATCTGTTTAAAAGCAAATTTGTATTATTTTATGGTTGCCTGTTTTTTAATTCTTATAAGTATATAATAGATAGCTCATAAGAAGATATTAAAATCGAAATGCATATTAAAGTAAACGAATAGAAATGTCATAAATAAATCGTTTTATTTTAACGATAACTGAATGAAATGTCAAATGAATGCCAAGGATTAAACAATCACGCAGCATTTATGCATAAGAACACCAAACCAATACTCATAGGTAATTTAGACGGCATCATTATTCGCTGATTAGGAAACTTGATTCTCGAAAAATTAATAGTTCCTCAACAATTTTGTGTTCATAATTTTTCTGATTCATACATGATTCTGCTAAAATTAAGTCAAATTACGTGGCGAGCCTAATTTTATTAGCGATTTCATTTAATGTGCATCATTAGTTCGGTGATGGTCGAAGGAAAAACAATGCCCGGGTGTTATTTAGATAAGATATTTATTATTTAAATCGGCGCCGTAAGTATAGGCGATGAGGGCTGGTAATTCGGTAATCAGCGGTTGCTCTCCCATCGGTCTGAGTTGGACAAGGTCAAGAATTTTCAACAAGATTGTTTTAAATTAAACGAGAAAGACGTGGCGACTTCACGGTCCGCCAAGTGTGTAAACGAAAGTGCAGGAATCTCAGATTTATGACTATGACACTGATTCGGAAATGGCTATGTTTTCATTCAATTTACAACAGTTATACACCCTAGTAGGCATATAAGTAAACTAACGCACCCACGGAAAGTAACCAAAATATAAACTAACCAAAACATCTTAACGGTTTCAAGAATTCCTTAAATCTCACCCGTCATTACTATTGAAATATCAACAAAAACGTGTCACGTGCTGATTTGCCGCCTTGAAATGTTGCGGGGCGGAGTTCTAGGGGCACAATATGAGTCCTGGAGAGTCCCGGGTTTCTCCGACGACGGCTCGACTTCCGGCCACCGCTGTGTGGCAAATTGTCGAAGAAAGGGTACTATTGTCAACCGATTTCAACGAATAAAACATTGTTAACAACGCGCTGCCGATCGGCTCTTTGTGCTCGTTGCGCACTCCTTAATTATGTGGAACAATGAAAGGGTCATATTTTCTATTAAATTTATACAATTGTAAATATATGGTGTTTGCTTTTTGATCATTGATTATTTGTTCATCAATGTAATATTGATTGTTATCTGCTGCTGTATTTTATGTGTTTATGAGCGACGAAGGCTACTTACCATCAAGTGGCGGTTTGCTCATTCGCCCCTTGTTCCATAAAAAAATGTCGCTGGGAACAAACATCTGTAATCAGTCTCGTAAACCTAAGGTCTCGTCAAGACGTTGTGTTTTTATTTGTTGCATTTCAAGTCTTTTATTCCCATAAGTAACCATAGGTTCCTGCTAAAGATAATCCTCCCATGAAAAACTCTAAAACAATTTATCCAAAGCAATTTGCATCCAGCTACTTCCTGATAGTTTTTTCTAATTTTAACCAACTTGTGGGTTAAACTACATAATTCAAAATTAGTTTTACGATTTCCTCAATAATCTTTAGCCAAGAACACCTCGGCAGTATTAGTGAACATCCTGTTGCGTTCGGCAGTGCCGCATGTGGTGGCACGGCGAGTGCAGCTATTGTTCCCTCATGAGTAGATTACTATAATCATTGCGCACGTAATGTGGTAAATGATAAGGTGTGCTCTAGCGCTCAAAACATATGCTTTTGTAACTCATTCGTTCCACCGGGGCACCCTCGCCGACCTGGTTTCGCTTTAACAACCCTTCACGTGCATTTGCGACGAAAGTTCGTGTTTTTGGGTAAACTAAGTATCTAATTTATCTTTGAAATCAATATAATTATTGTGTTTAGTATGATTGACACATACTTTAAGGTCAAGTTATGCTGTGCCGCTTAATTATGGAATATATTTCCATCACGTGTAGGTATTATTGTTCCAACCAAAAAAGTTTCATGTAAGTTAGGTTGCCCAGACCCACAAGATCCCTGCTGTTTCTGTTAAAATGTTAACACATTGAAATATTTCGTGGTCACGAAAGCTGTAAAGCAATCGTAACGTAGGGAAGTAAGTCAGGAACAATTTAAAAATTTACCAAATTCGCGATAAAATCCGTAAAATTAGTTTTATTTCAATGTTAAGCAATCTCATTAAGAGCCGACATCGTTACTATAATAGCTTTAAGCATAGTTAATTTCATAAGACAATAAAGAATTTCATAATTATATCTTCATTTTAACCTGAAAAATTGAGCTTTTTCGGCTTCCTCTGTAAAGAAGCTACGAGGGTTTTAAAATAAAAAGATATGATACGGAAAAGTAGTTTGTGGCTTGTTCCTACATTTTGGCTCTTATTCAGTTACTTGCTATTTAATAAAACTCAATATAAACAATGTTTATAAAGTACGTGGGCATTACTTTACGAGTATAATCTAATTACTTGTGATAAAAACCATTATGTAGTATGTAGGTACCCGATACATTACACCAAAATTGTATTACAATAATTACGACATTATTAGTTGTTCCATATAAACCGCGCTGATTTATCGGCCCTCGTTTATGTACAGTTATGTGGATCGTTACTCAATTTTTTGCAGCTACGTGATCAAGAGATATAACGGATATCCACTTGGATATTAGCCGAGGCTGGATAACACCTAATTGGTCGAGCAAATCGTTCTAACCGCTTATAATTACCATATTCCTGTATTTCGTTGCTTCAGGCCTACCGCGTATGTACTGAGCTATAGGCAGTACAGTGCGGTTGTGATCAATCGAGCAGGATCGGCTCATTATGCAACATCCATGAGGTCTGTCATTACGGCAAATGGAGGCAAATTGCGCACATCTAACGCATTGCCGCCGCCGACCGGGTGAGTACCCGACGGTAATGCGGACTGCCTGCAAAAGGGTGAATCCGAATTGCCACACTATTAGCTTGTATGGTAATGAGGATTTGGCTTGCCACGCAAATGCTTCGAAACAGCGCGGCGGCGCGCCGGCGGCCGTGTTCAATACATTTTTGTTGGGCATTTCTAAACAGGTGCGTTGGTATGTGGTTGGTACTTGGTGCAATGCGTATGTATATACTTATTACCTAATGCTACTTTGTACTTATCTACTTTTGTATTTTTATTTAGTGTTCCGTATTCTAATGATCTGAATGCCATGTTATGTTCTTAATATTGAAATTATTTGGTTGATAGCTCCTTTGTCATTAACATGAAATTCAATAGCAAGAGGTTATCGGAAAATACATAATTAAGTGAGATTACGCAATCAATAGGATACGGCAGAAAATATTGCAGCCAAAAATCGTTTGTCTTTTCCTCAATTATATCGAATCGGGATAATTTTATTCACATATAGATATAAACTCACGTCTTTGTCCCAAAAGGGGTGGGCACCGGTGCTGCCAGGCCACCCACATTTTTCATTGTATTTTCCGTCCCACGATTTGATCATAGCGAGCCTATCGCCATTTTGGGCATAAATTCCTGACCCGGGCAGATAATGAATAGAAAAATCCAACATCACTTTGCCTGAACCTGGATTCGACCCCGAGACCTCAGAATTGCAATTATGCCGTAGTACAATGGAGGCAGTAAATTAATTCATTAGTTTTGGATAGATTCAGTCACCAGATCTGGTTACGATATTAATAGTAAGAAGTGATTGTACGATCAAACAAAATACCTAGTTAATTTTGTATGTATCTAGTATTTAAGATGTTTTTTGTGCCTTTACAGTAAAGTAGTAGCAGTAAGTACCTATATTATTGAATAGTTTATTTTAAAAAATCATTTCCTATGATTCCTTATAGATATCCGTACGTAAAAAAGTCATTAGTGTAACCCTCAAACGATAGATTAGAATGATATAGTTATACAAACCTTCCAATCTCTACTTCTTCGTGACCTTAACCTGTGATACCATTATCAAATATGAATAATTATTTTTGTCTCTTTGGGTGATTTGTCTTTCTTTGGACTATCACACCTACGCAATATTAGTAAAGTATATTTACATAACGCGGAAGAGCGAAAATGCAGTGGAAAGACGAGTTAGATGCATTTGAGCCAAAATGGCAAAAGCTCGCCGAGGACAGGTTCAAGTGGAGGAAAAGGGCGAGGCCTTTGCCTAGCAGCGGGACACAACATAGGCTACTAAAATTGCATACTATATTTTGTAGGTATTTTTGTTGTATTAGTATCATGCGTGGTGGCCGCTTGCCGAACGGACCAGACGCGACTGTCACCATATTAACGGTGGTCGCGGGTTCAAATTCCAGGGCACACCTCTGACTTTTCGAAGTTATGTATGTATTGATAGTCAACCACCACGCACTATAACGGTGAAGGAAAACGTCGTGAGGAAACCTACATACTGTAGCGATTTAAAAAAGAATTTCTACCGAATGTAAAGTCCGCCAATCCGCACTAGGCCAGCGTGGCGAACTATATGGCCTACCCCCTTTCAATCGTTCTCTCGATTGTAGAGGAGGCTCGTTACCTGCAGTGGGACGTATATGGGCTGATGCAAGTGTTTATATCATTTAGTATCGCAAGTGCCGAATTTTCTGAAAATCTTAGGAAGTTTTAACAATTTTGACGTGCGATCCAATAAAGGTTGGACTTTGCAGGAACTCGTGTGCAGCAGTGGACTTCCTATGGCTGAAGACGATGATAAAAAAAATCTTGTAAATTATTTTTTTCTAAATAAATTATCCGCGCGGTATATAGAACCCAGGTACTCACTGGTTCCAATACGTACGCACATCTTTTGTCAAAAATAATTACAAAATTGCACCTCCAGAGTACACGGTAAGTTAATTTGCGTAATGTTCATTTAACATTCACAAAGCAAGCAATGCGCCTCTGAATATGCATGTTGTTGAAGGAGGATACCCGACAATTCGTATTCATTAAAGAAAATCATCTAATTGTCACCGGCCTATTATTTGTGGCAATTTGCGTAATAGCCATTGCCCTTGTGCTAGTAATTGCTATCGTATTGCACACCTGTACTGCATATGTACGTGTGTGAAGATTTTTCATGAGCATTTTAGTAACTACCTACCTCAAAAGGAAACGAGAGGGAAAGAAATTGTTTTTATGGGATTTACGAAATTATTTCAATATTATGTAAAAATATTCTCTCATTTCGTGAGATCCACCTTTATCGCTGACGAGTACGTACAGTTTAAAGATATGTTGGAAAATGAAACCATCGTTCTTTGTTGCTATCTTGGGAACGACAAGTCTTAGTGTGGGGACTGAATTATGTATGTGACTGTTGGTCGTATTTTTTATAATTTATTTATCTATTTAAGAAGGAACTACAATTCATGGAGTCTACAGGATAACCACGGTTCAATCCCATCCCTGACTATTTACGCCAAGCACAATCACAAATCCAACGATGTCAATGCTGTAAGTAGCAACTTCCCTACGGTCGTGTAATAGAGGAATTACCCGCATCAGGGCTCGGCATAACGAGCGAAATGACAACAAAAATGAAAATTATTTTTAATCAAGTCCAATTGACATAGCCGTGACGAGTGCAGCTAAACGCTAGCTAACCACTGCTGCGCGGTTAGCCAAGCGTAGCCTTAATTAAATGGTACGCGGATACTGGCCGCATTGCTAGTACTGCGAATACTATTCCTATACTGCCAGTTATAAATAAACTAATTATTGTCTATGGATGTAATTAGTGCTAGGAAAAAGGTTGGTGACAAGCAGGTTGGAATGGACAAGGATTGTGAAAATGAGCTGTCTGGTTATTTAATTTTATAATTATAAATTTAATTATACTTATCCAGGCACGAAACGTTTTGTTAGATTACTAAATCTTGTCGGTATAAAAGCCTTATTATATGTGTATGTATTACACATTTTGTAAACTTCGATCCTTACGAATTTTTCCATACATACAAAGATGGTCCTTTGTCCTCAATCGCTCAATCAAATGCGTAGTTGGAAATAAACATAGAATTGTATCGATTTCTTTGTCGTTGCTATTTTATAACTACTTACTTCGAAGTAAAAATCATGTTTTGTGCACAGAACAATAACATTTTACGTCAATAATTTCTAGAAATTGAAAGCCTCGTCAATACGGCTACCGTAAAAATAATAATAGAAATTAATTGCCCAAGCAGAAGCGTGGTGACTGGTGGCTGTTATCAAGCTCTGATTGCTCCGCGCCGTGTAATTACAGCTGAATTATTTCAGCGTACTTACAGTTATTTGGCGCATTAAGTCTGTATCGCGTGTGTAATTGCGTTATGGTTGAAACAATACGAAATAAAAGTGAATTGGGCGTGGGCGATTTGCATTATCGTCGGCGAGGCAGCGGGCGGCGGCGGCGGCGGGCAGGTGGGATTCCTTTCTTGCGAGGGTTTCGCGCGGGAGCTAGAGTGAGAGGGTGTGGCGGCGGAGGCCCGCGCGTTGTTTCTGCTCGCTTCGTACCAAATTATTATTTTGATTACGTTTAATTTGCATACGACCGGTGGATGGAGCGCCCCGGGCAGGCGCAGCTCGCCGCTCGCCGAGCCCGCGACCCCTGTACTTTTCTGTAATGTTTTCGCCATTTTCAACAAAATTCCACACAAATCATATAATTTCTGATATCATCATGGTTATTACGAAGAAGCGCCCGTGGTCTCCGGACGGTCGATACTCAAATTCTGAATAACTACGAGCAATCAACATAGAACCCGCTCTACCGGCTTAATGATGCGACGTCTTCAATTATTGGTAATATCGGTCTCTTAAACGTTCTTAGGTAGCGGCTTTGAGCACTCCGACGCCGGGGAGGCGGGGGACGACGGCCGTTTATTCTTAAGGTCACGATTATTCTTAAATGAGGACTCGCGAGAACGTCGTATAGATTATATTTAACTTTGCAAAATTAATCGCCTCGGTCTTTACGATCCTCTGACATGCGAAAAACATTTTTTATGTGTCAAGAAAATGGAGGTTTGGATGTAAATTTTATTTTTATGTGTAATATAAGTAGGTGCTTACATAAAGTTAGTAATAAGTGAAATAAAAGCGTGTTGGCTACCGTGCGGCGCGCACGCATTGGCGTCGGCCGGTCCAATCGGCGGCGCGGGAAACGCCCACACCATACCACCACGATTTCCACGCTTGCTTAACTGCAGCACATATCACGACGCAATAGCCACGGCAACTCTGCCTCTGGTAAAACCAAATTCATTTCAAATATTGGATACAATATTACCAATTTTGTATTTAATCACACATCCAGAAATAAGCTACAATCGAAAAGGTTTTTACGTACGATGTACCAAGTAAATTCTTGGAAAAGGCCAGTTGATCTACTTAAGGAATTGTCCGACCGCTAACGTATGATTGGCAACAATCGGGCGGACTATGACCACCGGCTATCGGGCTTTTCAACGGCTTTTGATATCCGGGACAGTGCGGGGCTGTAATGACATAATCCGCGCCCGGGGCCGAGTGGCCGGGATCACAGTGATTACCCACCAGCGTGGTGTGCAACGCTGTTCTGCAAATTGATTCGTCGCTACAGGCATCGCGGATTGTGCACCTGACTGCTTTCAATATGTATAATTCTGAGTTTTCTTTCTGTGATCTAATTTTTATTCCTGTAAACGAGTGATTTGTAGTTTCCATCTTTATCCCTTTTCTATTACTCTACTGACTAGTAGTTTAAATTAAGTAGTATAACATTACTCAAAGACAAAAATAGAAAGGAATATATTATATGCGACGATAGTACAATTTTCAGCCAGATAATTTGTATCTTATTGTCATGTTCAAATATACTGATGAAATTGCAATTGCACGAATCATGCATTAATTTGTGTTTCGTTTTCTATTGTCTACTATATGCATTTTCCTCTCCAATCTGATTCCATCCAATATAGGTACATCTAGGTACATGAGGGTGCAACAACATTTTAAATGCGGGTCCAATTGGTTTATTATGTAGTTCGATGTTGACTCATTTGGAAAATTATTTAGTACTGGGAAAATTATTATACCAAGGTACTAAAAGTTATTTCTCTCATTTGCATTAGGCACTTTAATAATAATATTTATTGTTTTTTACAAAAATAATTTATTTTGCTAATATATCTGTATTATCCAAATACACTTAAATCATCACAGGCAGTTGAGTATTATAATTCAATACATTAAAAGTGCAGAATTCACCATAATAAAATAATCTTTTTAAAAAATAATTCTATGCTAGTATAAATAAATAATATGCCGATCAAAACAAGTCTTCAACAGCTGTCATAATACAAAGGAAAATTGCTAGGCTCCCTTTATTTTCTAGTAACACGAGTAAATTGACAGCGGCTGTCAGGTGTCGGTAATTATTGTTTTAAAATTTCAGCAGCAGCGAAGTGTTGGCTCGTGTTTTTTCAACATTTAATGCCATTTTTATTCTCACTGCATTCGTTCGTAAATAATAGTGTAAATTCGATCAGTTGGGACGTTTGTTTTTATTCTATATTTATTTTTCGCAGTGGTAGAGTTTATTTGAACTACAGGAATGAGGTGGTATCACTGTCTCACAAAAAAACTACATTTCTGCTGTGTAGGGACCACTCCCTATGAATAGCATAGTAGGGAAACTAAGATCCAACGGGCATTTTCACATGAATATCAGCTTTGATATGAATATAACAAATTTATTTCTGCTACCTATTTCTTAAGTAGTAATCCTTACTAATATTATAAATACGAAAGTTTGTATATACAGATGTTTGTTACTCTTTCACGCAAAGATGACTGGACCGATTTTAATGGTATAGGGGTAGCTGACACACTGGATTAACACATAATCTACTTTTTATCCCGAAAATTTATAGTGTTCCCGTGGGATGAGTAAGGAATTCAAATATAAGTATATCCTACTCTTTCAAACTCGAATGGATGGCACGGGACATGATTGCATGGTTTTCGTCATGGGACAGAATAAGGTGGGACAGAACGGGATGAAACGGGAAATCTAATATAGTCGACGGCAGTCCAATTGAGTTTGAATATAAAACATTTAGTACGTGAAATAATAAGCTGTTGATGTGGCCTGGACTCAAAAAGTATCTGCACCCGAGCGAACCGAGTCGGGCCGTAAATTTTAATAATAAAGTAAGTAAGTACGTGCGAGTACATATTATATGCCAAAAAGTTAACGAAATGTCTTTTTACATGAACTTTTTATCTATACAGCCATTAAAACAGCCCTTTCTCATGGTTGATTTTCTTTGAAGCTATTATGTTTCAAATATTTTACAATCCACTCAATGGAACATGAGTAATTGATAACCGAGTTTGTTGCAGATCGGTTTGACAACACAATAACTAAATAATCGAGGTCAAGGCACACTTCTATTACTTTTCGAAATAATTCATAGTCAATATTCGGATTTTTAAATGAGGATTCTGTATAATTCTACAAGTCTTTCAAGTCCATTAACTCGCAATACACTTGCGTGATAACCAAATACCTAAACTTGACCCTTGATCTGCAATGGGACGTTAATGAACCAAATATAGATATAAAAACAAAAACTCAGCGAGCAAATCCACAATCAATCGCGAGTGTTATCAATTTTTCATTTTCCACGTAGCAGTGGGAGTTTTTTTCATTGTCCATCCAACTGGTATTTTCTATGCATAATGGTTGGCTCGTCCAAGATTATAGAGGTGGTGTATGCAATGATAGCCGCGCCGTGGGACCGGTAACGGGAACGCATTAACAAAAGACGCACTTTGATTGTCCACCGCGCTCTGTCATTTTCTAAACTGAAAATGACAAAGGATTGCTATATAATATATTCATTTCGCCAATCTATTGTACCGTATTTTATTATGAAAATGTACGGTGATTTCGTTACTTAAAGGGGCCATTTATATTTCAGTATCTCGACCATAGTGACTAGTAATAAATATAAATTCTATGCTTATGCCACTCGCCTCTAATGAAATTGTAAATCTTTTCTCTGGCAATTCTTAATGATGTTTTGACACACGTAATATAACTAGGATGGTATCAAAGCCTCAGAAAATACTCAGATGTAAGAATAGTTGTGCTGTTGGGATTCATATATAGTTAGAGCAGCTCATGTTAATGCTCTTAAGACAATTAGCAGGAGGGCGTCCTAATAGCTGCCATTATAGCACTGCGATGGGCATTTACATCGAGTATGGGTTGCCGTAGCTATAAATAATTAAAATACATTTTTTTAATGTTTTGGACTGTTATTTTATTTACTTAAACTATTTGATGCTACTAAAAATGATTGTTTTTAAAATGCTTAATTTATCTATTAATTATTAATTTTGGACTTGAAAGCCATTTGTACCACAAACAGCCAAGTCTTAAACGTGTCGAAAATCTATCTGTATAATATTTTATTACATACTCGCACGATAAAGCGCCTGCTTTGCAACTGATAATTTATAAGTGCATTGAAGTGAGACCGAAATGTCTCTCGTAGTTTTAGATACCCACGACACAAGACTCGATCTTAAAGTGGGGCCAGGACTATGTATGTAACCGTAGGGTGTATTTATTTATTATTATAATCATTTAAGTCAAGATAAAGTTTCCACTTGCCCGATATATCTCGTCAACAACAATCACAAGATTTCAAGGACAATGTACAACATATCCTAAATCCGTAACGTGACATGTTTGCATGGATCTTTTTATTTTTTCCACCATTGAGTGCCTAAGATGGTTGTTATCTAGCAGAATAAGTACACCCACCAGCCAAAAAGGTTGGCAGTGGAAATAATTTGGTTGAATGTTTCTAATTATGCATGTAAGTACTATTATACCATTGACTTAAAATATCTTTGTAAATGAAATTCTGTAAGGGATTAGTTTTTTGAAATAATACTTATTACATTCTTGACTACTATAACGGTGAAGAAAATTATCATGCGGAAACTTGCAGGCCATAGCGACTTGTAAAAAAAATCTATGGTATGTAAAGTCCGCAAACCCGCACAAGACCAGAGAGGTGCTATATGACCTAACCCCTTTTAATCATACTCTCGATTTTAGAGGAGCATCGTGCCCTGCAGTGGGACCTATATGGACTGGTACAGTACAGTACAGCACATTCTTAAATGAAAATATAATTAATTTAAAATATGTATGATTTTTAACAAACAAACACACTGTTGGTTGTTTTTTTACTAGTTTCTTAAATCAGACGAAAGTCTTATAAAATTAATAGTTACCGCTTCGTTATTAACCTGAAACCTTAGATACAACAAAGTAACTCAGTACTTCAACTTTATAAAAATTAAACATGGATAATTTTATAGATATCAGTGACTAAAATTATAACAGAGATTCAAATAACAAATCTATCCCATTCAGAATGAAATCCAGATGTAATGATGATAATTTAAAATCGTATTAACTTGATGATCCGTAGGTAAATACTATAAATTGGTAGTAACGTTCGGTCGGGCGTCTAGGGTCCCAAACATAATTGCTAGCCACAACCACCGCATCAAAGTAAATGCGACGTAAAACTTTATTTTATTACCTCAAATTGACTCAAATTTGACAAAGATTGTATCATAATTAATATGATGTGGAATGAAATGGTCATTTTGACATTCATGACAGTTAGAGCCACCTATCCCTGCTCTATTTAGTTGGAATGGTTTTTTTATTGGTCTATTTCGTTTTGTGGTTATGTTAGTTCTACACCTGCTTTTGGGCTTAAGAAGCTAAAGTATTTTTTATTGGCACTATAGATTGACTAAAATGCATTTTATTGTACCTAAGTGCAGAGCAATCCAGATGCGCTCTTATCACATAATATGGGCTTTAGATCTGTGAATTATTTGTACGGTAGGTATCAATTGCTATCAATATACTCTTGTTAAGCCAAAACTTTACAATAATGTTAACATCTTAGTACAAAAAATAAGGTAGAGTACACGGAAAACTCTATCTTATTTTTCGTAGCAAATGCGTTTTTTCAGACCTTAGCTACTCTCCGCTAGATGGCATGCCGACTTATGTGTTTGTTGCAAGTGCCACCAGATGGCGAATCTTGCTTTATAAAGGCTGTATACAGTAGCACTTCCTATGAATAACGATAAAAATTATAATTTAATGACCTTTCAACAAAACATTACTTAAAGATATTACGTCGATTAACATGCAAGAAAAGCATTATGGTCCTAATTAACTGCGTAACGTTGAAAATAACTGCTATTGTGTATCTAATGTGGATATTAAATAATTCACCCGACGTATTGTGTACCCATTAGTAATTAAATTACTGCGTTTCCCGTTGTTTGTGGGCGTAGGCATTACGTGCCATTTGTTCTTTGCCATTCGTAAAAAATGTTCCCTATGGTGCTCCGCCTACGAATGGGCTTATTGTGATAATCAGAGTCCGCTGCTGTTCATGCGAATCATAACTGGGTTCTGACATGCGATCGTATGACACCACCTGAATATTAATTGCGCTACTTGAAAATGATGCTTACTTTATCTACACTAAAAATTTAAAGAGGTAATGTAAGTTTTCATGTGAGGCGTAATCTTTGAAACTAATGTATTTATTAGGATTTTTTACGATTTGAGATTGTACATGAAATTTTCGAAGTGGTAGAGCCACGCTGTTGTCAGTCATGAGTCAATATGAATGGACAGGCTCGTTTAGGGCAGTACCATTTTCTCACAAGAGATCGATGTGAAGCGACAGCTTTGCTGTCGTGTTTTGTTGGGTGAGATTGCCGGATGCCTTTCCACTTCCTATCCTTTTTCTGTCTCGCTTCACTCACAATTTCATGTGATGTCAACACATCTACGATCCAAGCATTGTGTATGATGTTGGGCGGCAGTGATCATTTACCATCAGGTAATCTGTTTGCTCGTTTCCTGGAAAATACCAAATTTAATTGTAGGCATATAGTATAAACTAATGTATGACTGTTTTATTACATTTATTTTATTTTCTGACTATTTACTGATCATAGTTTGGTATTCACTCATTTAAGATTATTGCAATATTAATATAGCCATTAGTGAATCATTTAGTAAATTTGGCTAGATACCACACTAGCCACAAGAACCTATCTATGATTTGAACAATTAATTAAGTGGGTACATTTGCCAGTTTCTAAAACATTGTATTATCCAACACCTAATGAGTTCTTGCTGAATACTGCCATAATAACTACTCCAAGTAGGTTAGTTCTTGCTATTAGGCTAAATGATATTACTATTCAATGATACGAGGCAATCTGCTTTTTTAGGTAATATTGAAATAATTTAATTTCTAGCCAACATCGTCCAAAATAGGTATGTTCAAAGGATACCAACAAATAACAATAATTATTAAGCATTTTCATACCATTAACGTAAAGCGGGAATTGCATGTTGACAAATATCAAATATGTATATGTATGTATATGTTATAGTCAATATATCCTACTTGCAAATCATAACAAGTTATTAATGAACTGCTCTGATTTAAACCAACTTGTAATTTTTGTAATAATCATACATTGTAAACTGGTTTTGAAAAGAGCAACACTAGAGTTTCTTGCCCGTTCTTCTCTAGTGAAAACCGCTTTCCGAACCGGGTGGTAGTTCAAAAAATGACTGAATCTAAACAATGTTGAACATTTTAATGGATTCAATAAATTATTTTCATTTCATTTCATTTAAACCTCGAAGCTCCGGTGCTCCTAAGTTCGACTAGTCAATCCTCAGGTCTGACTTGAAGTCTTAGTCAAAGCCCAAACAAATGTAGTTTTCCGGCCTCTGACTAGAGAATCTTCGTCAAACGTAAGAGAAACTAATTTAGTCAAGCAAAAGAAGAAACTTAATTTAATAAAATCGGGGTTTGACGAGTCAAACTTCAATTAAGTTTTAATTTGCTAGATTAGGACATACACATATATCAAAAAGTTTATTAATAGATAAAAATAACCTAACCTAACGATTGTTTCGTTGCGGTTGGGTATTTATTCGACGTTTGACCAAGTCTGCCAGTCGTTTCGAGGATCGACTAGGCAAAGCCCGAAACAGATTTTATTACTTCCAACGTTTGACTGATAACTTAAGAACTTCTATGTTTGCCTAAAAATACTTTAATCGAAGGCCGAAACTGGAATTTATTTCGGGGTTTGCCCGAACACTTCGGTCAAAGTCATTCCGGGAAGAGTCTGCATATCGACCTTTGACTGTGACATATATACCTATTAAGTGCAATGTTTGGGACGATAAGTCTCTTTAGAATGATGTACGAGCTAACGATCACTTTATTGCCTATATAATTATCAAAACATCCAAAAACCTTTGCGTATGTGAACTAATTACTTTTTATTCAATTATTTTAAGCTGAATTAAATTTGCCAACCGTCGGATCTGTAACGGTCCCCACGTGCCAGTAATAATGATGGCAAAAAGCATGGAGTTCGTGCGGCAGGAGGCTCGCAGTGTGTGCTCCACAAAGAGCGGCAGCAGAGGGCGGGCGGGGCGGCGCGGGTCCGCCTATATGATTGTAACACTAACCAACTGCCCTGTTCGTCACGCTTTTTATATGAGTTATAAAATAAATTGGGATTTGTAGGAAAAATGATGCAATTATTTTGATATTTTTGTGTCGTAAAAAAATCATATCTGCTATCCCCGAAATATCCAGTGTGGTGGATTATGGCCTGAATTTTCTTAATCGATCTTTTGATGGTAGAGGTGTCTCGTGCTTGGTATAGGCGATTTGGGCTGATACAGATAGTCATAATTACTTGAATGATTTCGCAGCGCATTGGGCGAGAACCATGCTATGAAAACAAAGGCTTCTGATTTAATCTTTTCAACGAAACAAATGTTAGTGCGATCATGATAAAAGTCTTTCAGGTCTATAGGTATATTGAAAAAACACGTCATTTATTTTAAATAAGTAAGAAATTCATTAAGAAGAACCACCTTTTACATTTGACTAATATATATGTACACTGTGTATCTACTATCTACGTGAAACTTAATAACTTCTTACATAGGCGGGCT
Source organism: Deilephila elpenor (assembly GCA_949752805.1). Taxonomy (NCBI): domain Eukaryota; kingdom Metazoa; phylum Arthropoda; class Insecta; order Lepidoptera; family Sphingidae; genus Deilephila; species Deilephila elpenor. The sequence continues at coordinate 9,634,487 of OX457099.1, read as the reverse complement.
TAATGTCAGTTGATTATTGAATTCTCTACAATATATCCACAAAATAAAAATTCTTTAATATTCCTGTAGTGTTTATTAGATTAGTATAAATTACAATGCGATCCAATAAAATAATTGAGTGTTTTCAAGACTGGTTGCTGATGCATTAATATTCAGGTGTCGTAGTCGATTGATAGATGTAAACGATGTCACTGCCTGTTATTATAATGATAACCAGTTGCTAAGGCTGTTTTGTAAGTAGGTACTAATTGTACCACACAATTTCGCCCGCGGCGTGAAACGTATCCAGACTTTAATATCATATTAATTCCATGTTTCAGCGTCAACCTGCATATGCCTATTTTGGTAAATGAATTTATTTGCAAACTTGAATGAGAATATGTAGATGTTGATGGCGAGGATAATCACCGTCTAGTGAGATACTTGCTTGTTCGCTGCTTGAACGCTTTATTCTTTCACTAATTACATAGTTCGTACCTATAGCTTCTTGCGTGTTTAAATAAAACCTATTTGTCTCTGATTCCACCTCGTGTTGACGGCAAGAACGTACAGTTTATAGAAGAAAGGAATTAGCAAAATTGAGTTCCCGATCTATGATATCTCATATGTTACTCCACCGGCCAATTGAACGTCTCAAATATCATACATTCAGGAAGAATGAAGCATGAAACAGTTATTTCAGTAACAGGTATTCCAGTAAACACCACATACGTGATTCACTTAAAAATTCATGAATGCCGGCAGTGCAGCACACAACACATAGTACAGTCAAGCGCATGCAACAAAGTGAACGCGCCGTCCGCGTGTAATACACCATGTTCAATCGTTCCCGCAATAAAACCGTGGACGTATTTCACAAAGCGCCATAAATAATGGCCAATATGTCGAGCGGCATTGTCGATGGTGACAAATTGCCCCTCTCGCTTGCCGCCGCATTGTTAGCTACCGAACCGCCGAGATTCGAGAGACTTTTGTCGAACGCTCCCCGTACAATGACACCGAATGACTTTTGTCAGCTATCATTTTCACTTCTATCGTGCAGGATCGCAAATCGATTTTATTGTGTCTTGCAGGTCGGCAGAGGCGTCTTCTTAATTTTATTATATGATAAATTGTTAGTCGTATTGTTGTTTGGGCGATAAATGTTTGGTTTGTGTATTGTTGCGTTATTATTGTCAGCGATTGGAATTTGGTCGGTGCAATGAAAGGAAAGCAAACATAAATTGACTGAGCAAAAACTGTGCTTGTAAATAAAAATTGTGCGCGGATTGTAGCTACGTTTAAGGCATACTTTTTAATTCTACCTTGGCCTTTTGAAGGAACGAAGCTGGATGCAGACCGTTTTTTACTGTTCCCTGTCGAAATCTTTAAAGGATACTTATACACTATGTATTTATAGTGGAATTTCTGTATCTGAATATGATTTTGAGATCAAGTGTACCAATTCTGGATGGTAGCGACAACATACTGTAATAAAATAGAAGGCAAATTCAATTGTTCAGAGTTATACACTCTGAATACACAATGGGTATCAGACTCAGCAATAGATATGTAAGTTTAAATATAAATAGCTATAAACGTGCTGACTAAGATAATTTACTTTTACCATAAGTTTCATTTTATTGCATCAGTTTTGATAACAATGAACAAATTCTGCTTTATCAAAGACCTTTTGCATCCAATAACAACGTTACAGAGTCTCTATAGGCAATAAATTGTGTGATAAGGATGGTAATAATATATTATTCTATTCAAAAACTTGCCTATATCAAACGCTGTTTACATCCGCTAGTGTATCTAAATGTTATCTCATAAAGAGCATGACTTAGTAAAAGTTTACGAAAAGAGATTCAGCAGGAAGGTTCTTTGTTCTATACTTACGCCAGCTTCGCCTAGGTGCAGATATGATTTCAACCCACTTCACACCAATTTGTCAAAGCATTTATTAAATAACTGTAGCTTTCGCTTCAACTGCCATATTTTCATTAATGTATTTTTGTAAAAAAAAAAAAAAACTTGTGGAGGGTAGTAACCGTTATTACTTCTTAACTACCCTAACACTAGGTTACTTGTGCTATTTTCTTGGACTGATGTTCAGTTTCTCGTGAATACTTGCAAAACCAAAGCGCGTGCTCCGTTGCTGCGCTAGAGTTCTTCACTAATTAGGATTGTATTATTGACAATATAGTGCAAGTGATTTTGAGTGCTACAACGATACCGTTTTTGTGTTTGACCAGCCAGCTTCAGGAGCGAGATTCCGGTAAGTGATAGAAATATCCTTTATTATTATCATTTATCGGTTTAACTGTATTCGCTGTTTTATGCACCATTTTCCAATGGCTCTGTAACCAATTCCGTTCTTAGTGTGTTCTTACTCCGCAAAAAACCATCTGATCCAAATATTATATCAATCAGACTTGTATTAGTTTTTAGCGGTGAATCAATGTACTATAGTAGTAATATGCATTACACATTGTAATATCGCTTTCCATTAATGGTAAACATCTTGTAGAACTTATGCAAATGTTACGTCGTATCATAATTGACATTTAAATACGATTAATTCATCCTAATTTATGCTAGATTTTCCAAAAACCTCTATATATATACCTAAATTATCACAATTATTTTAAGACCAAAGATAGTCAAATCGGTCTAGCGATTCTCGCGTTTTGCGATTAACAACACATTTAGCCACTTATTTTTATTTATAGAGATTACAAATTTATAAACGTATTCATAGCGACATGTGAAATGTATTTGAAAGGACACAGAAGCAACAGGCCTATGAATAGGTATCTATGTCAAGATTCCATTCAGCGGTGAGAGGGCAAGTCTATTTCCATAGTGCGAGCACAAATCAAATGCTAGACCAAATAATATGTACCGTATTAAATATATTCTAGGAAGCTTATAAACTCAATGTAAGTTTGTCGTCTTGGTTTATAGTGGCTACTTTTAAGATTTAACTGCTAAAACTTATGCATCTGGCGAGAGGATTATCTACATTTTACCTAATTTAAGGAATCGAAATACAACACTGTAATACGGTCAGTATAGTACTTTACTCCGTGAATGTTATAAGTGTAAATATTTTCTAATAGAAGCAGGGATTACCGTGTTGTTGTTCAATAACTCTTAGTTACTTAATTTCATAGTGATTTTGTGTTCGTTAAAGAGGGTGTGCACCGTGTCCCTGCCACTCCCTCAAAGCCTACGCATATTTGCTTTAAAATCAAACTGCAAAATAACATTATTGTCCCCTAACAAAAACGAATTACTGTGAAAATAAAATAAAAACCCTCTCCTCATCCCCTACTATTAAGAAATGATGTAGCGATACACTGCGCGGACGCAACTGCGAAACATTTCGTACTTCGGTACATTTGTTACACTCGATAGCCGTGACGAATTTGAATTAAATTCGACTTTATAACTATCGTGACAGGGTTTAAAGTAAACTTGTGTAATTAGAGAGCTTAACGTTACCGAAATACAAACTAAAGTAAGCGTGACGGGTGAATAGGGCATAAAAAAAACATAAATCAAAGTCAAAAAGGCATAGAGAAAGGACGAGCGGCCGCGAGAGCTTTGTGCCCAGCTGTGGGTCGCGAGTGGTGTCGACACCGAGTCACAATGCGCCCCGCCGTTCCCATCAATAATGAGGGTAATTTTCGGCATTTTGTCATATTTGTCACATGTAATGTTGCTTGATTTCGATTTTGGATTACATTTGCAAAATTTGGCGGCATACGTTACAAGTTACAACTAACATTCTTTTATTGTGGGGTTAACTTTGTTGTGGTTTATATTTGTAAGTAGTATTTCTGCTGACAGGTACCTAGGTATTTTGTAAGCGTATAACATGTAGATATACGTCACTATCTACTATCTGAAACCTGTGTTTAACAATTTAGAGACCGTATGTATTAAGAAATATACACTCCCTAAACAATTAAGATTTAAATGACTTAAGATATATTGTATGTAAGTCCGCCAACCCGCACTTGGCCAGCGTGGTGGACTATATGGCCTAACCACTCTCAATCGATTGTCTCGATTATAGAGTAGGCCCGTGCCCTGCAGTGGGACGTATATGGGCTGATATAGATAGATAGATAGATTACGCTTTAATTTGAAATTGTAAAGTTAATTTTTCCATTAATTTGTTATACCTATACCTATTTAATATAGGTAGTTGGTAAAGATGGGAGCAAACCGCATAATGCAGGCCGCTTCCAGCAGGTGGTTATGGAGAATGGTAGAAGATAATCATGAAATTGATGTTTCAAATGTTGCGAATCGCATACATTTAGTCCCAATAGCAGACTAATTGAATCAGTAACGTTGGTAATTATAACATGACGTTTGTTTATTCAATGTATAAAAACCTTTATAAGTTTACATTATTTCGAACTTCAGTGAAAATGCCCACTTTTATCTTGTTCAGTCGGCTTTACGAACAAGGTAGCAGTGAACAACAACAGTGATGTAAATATTTGAAATCGCAGCGGGTATCGTGTTCATTTATTGCTATCTATTGTGCAATGTTTACATTGATTTCGAAATCTTTTTGTGCTGATCCCTAGCAACCCGGCTCTCTATGGAATTCGATTTGTTAGTTTAGCTTTGCAAAATAAATAACACAGTGTTGATGAATTGGAATGTAAACAAATTCGTGTAATTTGTAATTTAAGCGTTGAGCAAAAGGTCCATTTTGTCGTGTGTTTTTCCAAGTCATCATAAAACAATACTTAGTACTTAATATGAAATCAGTCTGAGTCTTGGTGGTAATTAACTATCGGAATTTTTATAGACAGTTTTAAAACCAAATTTTGTTTTCGAAAGTTTTGTCTTCTTGACTCAAACTGAATTCAAAAGTCGTTCGAAAGGGACAAAACGTTCGTTAACTAAAATAGGTTTTAAAACTGTCTATAAATAAGGCTGTATTAGTGTAATTAAATACGACGTACTATTTTCATCATTTTTCGTTCAGGTTTCAATTCACATGACTAATCTTAATTCAAAACGCATTCAAGTTTTTGGAAACGAACGAGTTAAATTAAATACAATTTCAATGTTGGATTACTTTTAATTCACTAATTATTTTATTACAGCGAGAATAGCACATTACACATCCATAGACAGGTTACAAAAGAACAAAAACCAAAGACAAAAAGGAAGTACACAGTAAAAATTACAAATAAAAATAGAGTAAGGCACTAATTTCATTTTTGGCACAGATAAAACATAACATAATATCAACAGAACGGAAAAACTCGCTAATTTATTGTTAGTATTATGAAATCTTGCGGTTGTACGAAATATACAAAATATCTAAACAATGTCTTCATAACAAAACATACTGCCTGACTCATTACGATTAGAACCTACTACGGTAACCGATGTAAAAATGTTTAATGCAACATGGTATAAATATTATAAAAGAAAAATGAACAAAATGATAAATGTAGACCTTTTTCAAGAGCTAAGAATATGTACCTAGGTATTGTTAATTGTTTGATACGTGTAACACATTGGTTTTTATAGAATTCGTTCAGATATTAATAATAAGTAATTTATACATTTAAGGCACATTTATTATTAAGAAATAAAAAAATAAGGGCTAATTATTGTTTTTGTTAATAATAAAGTTAACCATTCCATTTTTCTGGTAAAAGTAAAACGATAATTTTTATTATCACAATCTAACACGAATAAAACACAATGAATTGATATTTATTGCATAGCAGTATTCCAGCTCAAACATATGCAATGTTTACACCACGGCACTCGGTAGTTCTTTGCGGTTATGTTTGTTGGCGGACAAGGCGCGCGGCCGCACTGCCATCTGCCGGTCTAATTACTTCCTACGCTTTATACCACTGCACCTTCTTTTGTTACTCACCCACATTAAATGTTTTAAAATGAATTATTTGAATAAAGAAATAAGAAAGTACGCCACACAATACCGACGCAACTGGTGGAAACTTTCGTTTCGTCAACTGCGTTCGTCATCGGCCTGCGTAAAATTGACAGTTTCCTTCTAACCGCAAATTTCAATGATAACATATAATTTGCGAAGTAAATAGTCATTAGTGCGTATAACATAATATTAATTTAGGCTGTGCCATTAGTTCCGCTGTTTCGCAAAACAAGAATTTATGAAATGGGGAAAATTTTGATGCTTGTAGCGGAAATTTAAATATCTGCTGTGTTTAGCAATAACAAACGAAAATGTATTGTTAGGGTTCCGTACCAAAAGGGAAAATCGGAAACCTCAGTGTCTGTGTATCTGTTCATATTATATGTATCAAAAAAATATAAAAGGCATTTCCCATTAATCTCTCCCCTCCCCATTCTTCAGGGTATTCCCCTCTCAATGCGGAATGACCTGAGTATCCTTGGTGTGGATATCCGTTGTGATCTTAATCCAAGGAATCACATCGAGGGCGTAATATCTGCCACTTCCCGCAGGGTTGGGGTCCTGAACAAGGTGCGTCGGTTTTTTGCGCCCGGTCAACTCTACCGCTTGTATAAAGCGCAGGTTCGGCCGGGTATGGAATACTGTTCGCACCTCTGGGATGGATCCGCCCAGTACTTACTCGATGCCTTGGATGGATTGCAGCGGCGGGCCATCCGCATTGTGAATGATGCAGACATTACGGGCAACTTAGAGTCGCTACAGTTACGGAGGGATGTCGCCTCTCTAAGCGTGTTCTACCGTCTGTATCATGGCGAATGCTCTGAGGAATTGTTCAATTTAATCCCCTCCTCTCCTTTCCTTAACAGAACCACGCGTGCTGGCTTGCGGAGCCATAGCTTGACTGTTCAATCCATTTCGGCGCGAACCAAAAGGTTCTCTAATTCTTTTTTCTGCCGTACAGTCAAGCTGTGGAACGGTTTGCCATCGCACGTGTTCCCTCCTTCCTATAGTCCTGGGTCCTTCCGCCGTAGCATGAAGAGGCATCTCAGCGGGCCGGCATGATTGTATCGAATGGTATGAGACTACCTTTGATACCATTCGATACTCTATCTGGACGGCATTAGCACTTACCATCAGGTGCAATGCAGTCACTATGGCGTGCCAGTAAAAAAAAAAAAAAAAATCTAGGTATCATGAAATTTTGCGAGAAGCATGGTATCACAGTACCGAATACCCTTAAATTTTATTCATAATAGGTAATTTAGCAGGTTCTTTTTTCCGGATCCAACTCAATGGTGTCGTGGATTTTTTATCAGGGTGACAAAGACGAAATATTTATTACTTTGTCGAATCAACTATAATGAGATAGATATATTGTTTTTAATTATATGGATTAAAAAGTAAATAGAAAATACAATGGCAAGGAAATCTATAAGTCAAGAGTATTACTTATATAATATATAAATAAACGCTACAGTTATGAATACCAAAAATGTTCAAAAGCTTAGGTATAAAAGCTAAGATGTAGTCGAATTCTCTACTCGCCGCAAGATGGTGCTGCGTCGTTGACATAGGTGACATCTATACATTATAAGAAAAGATTTTAACTTAATTCTTCATCACTAGTTTAGTTTCAAAATGGTTTTTGTAGACTTAATATATCTAATCATATTTTATTTTTTTATTTATAAAAAACTACACACCAAAAATGTAATCAAGTTGTTTTTTTTTATTGCGGCAAATGGCGAAACGAGCATGCCATCCGCCTAATGGCAAACGATACGACCGCTCATGGACAGTAGCAAAACCAAACAACACCATGATTAACAAAGCAATGCTTAGCATTGCCCTGCGCTCGCCATCCTGAGACATAAGGTGTTAAGTCTCAATATGTCCAGTAGTTACTTTGGCTACAATGTCCTTCAAACTGGAATACAACAGCGCATTTACACTGCTGTTAGGCGGTAGAAATAGACATTGCGGTGGTACCTACCCAGGCGGCCTCTTACATATGAGAGACGCGTTGTATTCCAGTTTGAAGGACATTGTAGCCAGAGTAACGACTGGACATAATGAGACTTAAGATCTTATGTATGAAGATGGCGACCATGTATACATAATACACACGTATTATGCATCCATGGTCGCCATCTAATTAATCCAAAAATCCATTAATCCAAAAAGCCAGAGGTGTGCCCTTAGACTTAACCTGCGACCACCGTGAACATGTTGGCAGCCGCGTCTGGTCCGTTACCAACAGGCCATCACGCACTTCAGGACAGCAGGACATCAGCATACGACACAGCAGGCCTATGTGCTTGAGTAAAATTCCACAAATCATATAATTAATAAGAAATTAAAGCCACTCTAAATTAAAAAACCTTCGTAATTTAAAATCGTCTAGTGACGAATAAAAACACGCTATGCCTTATTCACTGAATTCACAAAACAATGAAGTTATCAAATTAACTGAGTGACTTAACGTGTACAGAACATTAATTAGTAAATGTCCAAACATTTTAGCAACGAACGTGTTGGCTCTCGTGAAGCGTTTTAATTTAATTAATTTATTTCCAACCACCAATTAATGGAACAACACCGAAGCGGCCGACCGATGAAAATGCGAACGAAATACGACTATTTATTTTGTGCATTGTGTCGCCGGCGCTGAAATAACACTGGGCGGCGCTCCCAACACAATGGAACTCCATTATACAGATAAAACAATAAGGGCTTTATTAAAAAGACATTCAATAATTTATTTTATTCATATTTTATTCGCACCGGAACGATTCTAAACAAAACCGTTCAATACAACGCAATTCAATACAGACACGTACCTGTGTGAAATATTTGAATGATATAAATATTGGAAATATTTGAGGATTTATTCTAAAAAGGGGAGGATATGACCAATTTATCTAACTTTCCCTATAAAGGTCTGCGTAGTGCAGTGTTGGTGCGAAGCCCTAAATACGAGGGACCACAGTCTCATTCATATAACAAGAAAGAACTTTGAGAACTTTGAAGTATGCAAATCAAATGAAGGGGGTCAAAATCATGTTCAAAGATTCCGTTACATACTAACATACATACCTACGTCTGAAGCTAATAAAAGCGTATTAAAATAGTATTGATTTGCATGTTATGTACACCGAAAAAGTTTCTAGGAGTTCCTGGTATCTTCTATATAAGTCTTGTTCCTATCTCTATGTTGTGTTGGGACTATAAGAGTGTTTTTTTCGTGTATTAATACTATTTTATCGAAAAGATTTCATCAAAGCATCGAAAAGATTTCAAATTAAGAATGTAATGCTTACACAATAATACGAAAAATCTATTTCTGTTCTGTAAAAAGTAATTCTGTAATAAGTAAAAGCTCTGGCAAAATTAAATAAAGCAACGAGGTTCATTCATACCTTTCTATCGGCATATGACATCTAATGAAGAATAGAAGTGGGCGTCGCAACCGCGACAACAGCTGAACCATTCATGGAATGTTTGAACAATTCGGGTCGCGCGCCATCTGTCGGCATGATTGAGACATTTTTGCGAAATAGCACTGTAATTACGCACTTCCGCATCCGGCGCGTGCGCAGACGTCGACACTCACGCCCACAAATTCGGATTGCACGTAATCCAACACCACTTTGCAAAATTGTTACAGTAGAAGCTTTTTCAATATTGTGCAGCTGCCAATTAATTTTTTATATTATATGTATTAATAACAAGGAATGGGGAATTTTAATTAGTTTTGTAATTATCCTATTAATAGTAAGTCGGTGGTTCTATATCCTTTTGATAGTGAACCAATAGCTCATCAATATCAATGTAGTACTATCATAAACAAGCTCTATGCTATTAGATGCGACTTTACTACTGTTTTTCAATGTATAAAATTGTTTTCCTAACATTGTTTTCATTGCTATGACGATTAGAAAGGTTACTGGTCATAAAATACCGCAATTCTTCGTGAAACACCACTTATAAGAAACATGTGGTGATGATGACACGTGGTAGTATGATATCTTTTATCTATCTATATATTCAGCCGCAGGAAGTCTACTGTTGACCATAGCCTCCCCCAAGTAGTTTGATCAGGGCTTTTAAAAAATATCGAATAGAAGCTTCTAATTAAATAGAATTTGCGGTTAATATAACGTTACTGTCGCCCACACGACGCTGAACTAATGTTACGGGGTAAAAAATGGATTACCAGCAAATTCATTATTATTCATATTATTTATCGATTTAAATGTCTGATTATATAAACTGTGCTCGAAAGATAGTTATAATCAAAATCCTTGCGTATTTGCATGTTACATATATTAAAAACGGACCTTACATTTTAAATGGTACTTTTGGTATTAGTGGTTAAAAAAATTTAATGAAGACCTTTATAAATCAGTGAGTTCCGTATGAAACAGATATGAGTCTAAATTATGATTCTTTGACGTCTACGAATGCCAAGTTGAAATAAAAAGTGCTAAATATCCGAGGTTCAGTGACAAGCATTCTCATAATTAATTAAAAGGTTCCGACTCGGAATAACTGAGAGATTTATAGATGTGTGGTATTTAGCTTTTTGCTCTGACACACGACAGTTATTAACAACGTTCAGTTATGAGCAAAAAGTGTGAACCGCTATACAAAACCCCGAAAAGAGCTTTGCGACGTGAATTTTGACTTCGCTTCAGTGCGTTTCTGAGCGTTTCGGAAAGCATGTTAAGCGCTCAGTCCTAGTATTTGTTTACTGGTTCGCAAGAAATTCAAATGACTGAAAATGAGGCCATAACAGTACTTAAACTAGTGCTCTGGTGGACACTCTAATGAAATATCAATTTATTGTGTTTTTCAACCTATAGTAGACATTGTGTAGTGCCTGACTCAAAATTGTATATTTTATAAAAATACCACTATCTATATATATTTTTACCTTTTTAAAAGCGCATTTTATTTATCCTGATTCAATGATTGTTTTATATTACAAAAATACACATTTTGACCAAATTACATTTTTTTTTCCGACAAACGAAGTTTTTCATACTCGTTGTGAGGTGAAAAGTCAGCATCAAACATCCGCCCGACGTCAGGCATTCTTTGATTGGCGAAGCTTGCCGATTTGCCGAGCGCCCACCGACAAAGCACACATTTGCATCCACTTTGTCATTCATGTCGTATCCTCCGTCTCATTCCTATTCAGCTGATATCACCCGCTGAATGTACGCTATGATAATGAGCTTCACTCGTTCCCGACTTTCTTTTAAAACTAAATGACGTCTGCTTGAGGAAACGTGTAATATGCATGGAGTTAGGTACATTTCGCCTACATTATTGGTACGTGATATATTTTTTGATAAATACGTGTAAATCCAATAAATGCTATTTTAATTATAATCGGTCATAATTCTGTTTGTCGAAAACTTGATTTTTTCTTATGGGAGTTAATATGTCTAGTCGGGAAAAACGTAACCTATAAATAGAGGTTCAATAAAGGAAACATTTTTTCAGGCAAAGAGATACATAGGTCTACATAGTCATTGTTGAACATTCATTGAACATTTATACCTACAGTAGGTACATTACATATCATGCTCGATAGAATAAAAATATATTGTTTTATAAACTTTTAATCAGTCACTGTACCTATAACAAAATCTGCGCATCTGTTTTGGTTTCAAATATTAACTCATTATGTGATTCTATATAATCAAAAATCTCTTTGTCGTTTCAAAATGAAAGCCAAATTAGCATTAACAAGAGTGTCAATAGTAGCGAGATTACTTTCAAACATCAAAAGAACAAAATAAAGCAGAAACTAATAAAGTGACGCAATAGGAGATTGCTTTAATGTTTAAAGTCCCCAAAGGAGGGCTGATTAAAATGTTCCCCTAAGCGCCGTCGAATGACAGACTCCAGTTTTCATTTCGTTGAATAGATGCGTTAATTTGAATCATCTCTTTAGATTACGTGCGGTTGTATCAACTGCTTTATTGATGTTTCTTATGAGATTTTGCGAGGATGTGGTAAGCGATTATAATTTCCCATTGCTTTGTGTTTTATCACTTTTTTCTTTTATTTTACCAACCTAATATAAAGTCCGATCTTGACATATTTTATATAATATTACTAGATTTTAAAAAAGTATTTGTAAAATATTATGTGTTAATATGTTGTCATTAAAATTACGATTAACAGTTAGAAATTCAATAATAAACATTAAAACACATCTAATAGCGCCTAAAGCTAATGATTCCAATTTGCAGTCATTACGCTATCATGTAGCAAAAGACGTGTCGAGTTAGACGCAAGGGTGCGAATTTGCAATTTTTAAATACAGTCGACGCGTCGTGTGTGAATCTGACGCCCCCCATCTTTATTGGCTTCGTCGGCTCTTTATTAACCAGTGTGTACTGTACGATGCATGGGGAAATAGATAAATTGTTTGTTTTCCTGCTCCACTTCCAAAGCAACGCTCAGATTTACTTGTTAATCTCCGTGGTGTTATTTCAATTTGGTTCCGTTCGGAATTATCGATCCTGATGTTGAAGGAATGGGTTACGCTGATGGTTTATTAGTATTCTAATGAAATTATTCAAAGGATATGATGTTGGGTTGAAAATATATTCATGGTATTGGATTTTATGAAATATCAGTTTATAATTTCTACCACTGTATGATTAGAGTGTTAGTAAAATGTCTTCATTTACATTTAAAGTTGAGAACGCATTTTATTGATTGCCGGTTTCTCAAATCAGAATTGGCTGTAAGCCTCTTCCAGCACGCCAAGTGTAAAATCAATGAAGTTTCTTTTTTTTAAATACGTGGTTTGTCCGAATCTTTTTCGAATGCTAAAAGAACAAAGATAATACATAGTATATAAAAATGTGTTAACATTCAAATTCAAGTCATTTCAATAATATTCGAGTACTACCCACTGAAACAAATATCAATTCCACCATTATGCTTACCAGTGAAACGAGACACAGAATGGAATATGAAGGGTTTAATTTCCATGATTAGTGATGTACCACGGGTATAGATTTATCACCTCTCAGAAAGTGTCGGATGTCAGTCGAGTGCGGATATGCCGCACTGTGACGAACTGCGTCGGTAAATTAAAACATTTTAACTCGACAGCTCGTGTCACTTTTGTGCCGCGTGTGTTTTAAAGGAGCTTTGCCCTTGAACGAACATAGAGATGCGTGGAGACTGTGTTGTGTTATTTTTTGTATTGTCTTTAACGATGATTGAGGTTAATGTATGTAGTATGTATTTTGAAACATGAGTTTTAAAATTCATATTAAATAAGCGTTATAAATAACATACATGCAGACAAAATGCCGTTAAATAAAGTCTACATGCAAAGTTAATTCTTAATTATTAACACAATAAAATATTGAGTATTTTGTTCTTGCTTTTCATCATGTAGTATTTTAAAAATACAGTCTGGAACTATAACATAATATTGTATCGTAATACCTGTTTAAAAAATAATACCCAGAGATTTTTGCACTAAAAAAATAGCGTTGGCGTAGGTGAATAGAGCCATTATTTTAAATTTAATGTTACGTCTAAATAGCCAAACTGTTACTTAATTCAATTATAGAGACGATCAATAAAGCCAGCAATTTATCCAAAGAAGTATTTATGACAATCAGATGAACCGTTTCTTTAATACAATCGCGGCTAATATAAAACGTTGAAACAAACATGATTATAGCTATATTAAACTCTAAAAAAATACATAGATAATCAATATTGGATTTAAGAAGTAACGAAATTTGAATTTGCTAAAAAACCGTAATTCGTCTCCTTCTTTACTTTTCCCATTCCTTACCATTAATTACCAGGCTTGCAAAGAACCGACCTATTAATAGGCGTTCATTACATTTATTGCATTGATCTGGCAAACGAGCAAACAGGTCACCGGATCGGGCTGATGGTAAGTGATCACTGCTGACCATGAACAAGAACAACGTTTGTATCATAGATGCGTTGCCGGGCCAGCAATTTGAGAGGTGAGCGGGAAGGAATAAAGAAGAGAAGAGATTGCCGGATACCAAATACTCCTTATTCGCAAAGCAAAGCTGTCGCTTACGTCCATTTCCTGTGAGACAGTGGTACTGCCCAGGACGAGCCTGTCCATTCTTGCTGCTGGATGACTGACAACAGCGTGGCTCTACCACTTTTAGAATACATTATTCATTCATTCTTTCAGTTGTGCCATAATTGAAATATTTTATAGCTTCGGTTTCGCAGTTAGTTAAGACGTTGAATGTGAAAGAAGATACCGTGGTAATATTTAATATTTTTTTCGGGGCTGGTAGTTGTAGTTCCAAAAATTCTTGCGTAGTTTTGAAAGGTTGCATTTTAGTACTGAACATTTTATTCGTTGTTTCACTAAATTAGTATATTTTTGTAGCAATAATGTTAAATACTCTTTTAAACTTAAGGTTACAATTAGAATGGAGTGTTTTTAAAAGAAATAGATTTTAAGTATGGAAAATGGAATGAGTAATTTTAAAAATGTACAACAATGTCTTTTGATTGATGCCCTGGCGTGTGGTTGGTCTGATAGTGTAATGTAGTATAAAATGATGTAAACGAATTGGAGAATGATATTGTTATTGAACGGGATTCTTAGTTATGTGTTCTTAGCCAGAGAAAACCCTTCCTAGAAGAAATACAGAAGAATTATCCAGATACAAAGAGAGAGGATTGTATGAAAACCTGGAGGTCTTTGTGTCCTACTGTAGGTGTGATATATAACATAAAGAGGTGCGTAGCTTTTGTGTATTTATTAATTATTATTTTTCCATTACTCCATTCATTTGCTGTTCCAGCGGAGTATGTCAAAGGATTCAGAGGCATCGCGGAGCTACTGTTTTATGATGCTCGTTGACAGTTCCAATAGTCTCGTCGTTTCATTACAAAAAGTGAACAAACGATGACAGCGACATCATGCTTCGTGAAATTAGAAATTAAAGAGAGTAAACCAACCTCATTATTTATTAACACATGCGTTTATTTCCAAGTTGGGCTTTTTTAAACTACGTCGGTTATTTCAGTTTGTTTGCATTCGTATGGTTTTGTGTCTTGACGTTTCCTTTCTCATATTGAAGTATGGCAGATTAATGTGAGTTCGAAGAAGTCGATATTACTTCTGAAGGGGGTCTAAACGTTGTGATTTACAGCGACCGGGCATAGCTGTTAAAAAGTTGTAAACTGCCTGTGTTTCCGCCGCGTTCTGCAACATTGTAATGACATTTTGTTTAAATATTAACAATGTGATGTATGTAGTATTTCATAACTTCGTCATTCATGAAAATGTCATGTAAATAAAATAATCTTTAGAGAAAAGATACAACATGGTTTATGCTTGCTTATTTAAGTGCCTCAAATAAAATCACTAATATATTTAATTATGTTGCCAGCTGTATTTTTCGAGGATACGTATGTATGTTGCAAATTTTTCTGTTTTATCATTCTCAGTTTCACCTTCAAATTCTAAACAAGAACAACCACATAACATTTTTCCACGATCCTAATTATGATTCACTGTCTTAAAGGCAAGCTAAAGCTCCGATTCAATAGTCCGTGACGACTGACGTCACGGGCAAATCAGACAGTTCTGGGAAGGTGTCGCGTCACATGTGCGAGCGGCGTCTTTAACTCCGAGCGCCGCGATTTATGACGCCGTATTAATCAGAACTTGTTAACTAGAGCACAATATTTTGCGGTTGAATTTGGAACGGATATCACTTTTTATGTTCGAATTATTTTGAAATCAATTCGTGTGTATTTTGTTTCTGTGAAATTTTATCAACGTACCTAATAATTGTGCGGTAGAACTTCTTTTAATAGGTTTCTGAGTGAATAAAATAGGTAAAGTTCAGCTACCTCTCTAGGGACAATTTTCTGCGAATACCGGGACTAGATAAATAAAAAAGTTTATACGTTAAAATCGATATGACATATCGAAAAAGCTTTATGTGAATTAAACAATAACATGTTATAAACAGGAATTTGCTTTTAGATCAAAATTTCTTCATCTTTATCATCATTCCACGGTAGTCCATTACAACTACTTACTTCCATCCGTGTCAACGACAAGTGGCAATGTCTGGCACAGTTTTGCAAATACTCCGGTGGCACAACAAGTCACGTTTCAAATGGCTTGTGTAATGCTTTCTCTTTGATGTGAACCCCGGACGGCGAGCTTGACGGAATGGCGCTGTTCTTCGCCACATTAACTCTTTACCTCAAAGTATCTTCCACATCTAAAGCTCGCTAGTGATCGGTAAATGTTTACAAAACAGAAGTGATCAGCCAAGCACCTGTGAGTGTTGTGAGGAAACATAAATTTCTTAACTACTAAGTTGGCTGGGGATATTTCCACATTGATGAGTTTTGTCTTAGGAAAATTTCAATGTATGGACTGTGATGGCTATATTTCTGATATTGTACCATTATGAAAAAGGGGAAAGTGGTAATCATCGATAGGTATTTGAGAAAATAAAGCTTTATTTACAAAAATACCTTTCTGCTCTACTTTAAAATCAGTGTATTTACTATTATTTAATTAATAAATTTCCGTGTTCCTTTAAATGAGTGAACAGCCTGTACTGTATATTTATGTACTTAGTATTGGCAAGTGAGTTCTGTCTTCCATCATTTTTTCCACTTCAGCGTCCCCCTGTGGTATATACGTAAAACGACTTTAAAAGTATTCGTCTGCAATAAAAATATAATTTAGCAACAACTTTCGAATTCGCTAGGCGAGTGGATGTCGGGAATATAACAGTTAACGACGCCGCCCTCTCGTACGCTCAATCAGCTTACGAATAATTCGTTTAGGGACGATAAATCTCAGTTTAGATATGGGGAACGAGTCTTAATTCTATTATGGGGGGTTTGACTCCGATAACAGACAGGATTACACCATTACTGAGGTCATCTTGTGTAATTAATTGTATAACGGCTGTAATTAAAATAAATATTGCATTGTAATTTAATTACATCCCACGCCAGTATATTCGATGTGTTTTATGTGCATTCATCACAATCAAAATCAATTGTGTCGTGCCTGAAGTAAATTGAACGTCGTTGATTCTTTACGCGTACCTATATTAGTAAGCAGAAAATGTTAAACAGCGAATACGAACAATAGAAAATTTATTCACTAGAAGTGTTTAAATTGAAATCACTTACAGTAAAAAGAAATTGATTACTTTCGAATGGATTTATATGACTTTATAGGACTTTACGTGACTTGAAAATGTCATAACTACCTAATCACTAGTTAGCATGTTTTATCAGAAATATCTAGTTCAAATGTTTATAGGCAAATGTGTAAAACTTGAGAAAACTTTGCCGTTGTTTGAATCAAAAGTCCTAGCTGAGCTTGCAAATATTAATCACTCCTAATTGCTTTATTAAAGCGTTACTAGATATATTTTTATTGATTTTCCAATGCGGATCCTCTGGCAGTAGATGGAAAGGGGCGTAGATGTTTGATAAATACAAACTTTATAGTGTTTTCAATAAAAGTGGTCTGAAAACTTATCTTACCAGGTTCTTTTATTTTGTAGATCTCCGTCGTAGATAAAGTTGGATCAAAATTCATGACTCATCATGATCAAAATGTTCCAAGGTCATTATTAGGAAGCATGAACCTACTTGTAAAGCATTTCAAAAAGTCAGCACTCAATGGTATGACATTTTGTTCTAACAGGTTTAAGATTGTACTGCACACTCAATTACCTACTTCTCCAGTTACGGCTAGCCAGAGAGATATTGGCATGCAGGCGCACAGAAAAAGCATCTAACAAATGGAGAAAGAACTTCACAATAAGAGTCGCTTATACCTGTGGTGACCACCAGCAAGCAGCAGAAATGAGATGCTTTGGATTGTCTTTTTTCAAAATAGAATAAAATGTATTAGTGTTACCTATTTCCGACTCTATATTTAATTACAAATACTGTGCAGTGGGTATCGACTATGGGAGAATTTTTGGTGTCAAACCACCCCTAACTGAAAAAAAATGGTTATGGATCACACAACTGCAGTCTCGGTAATCGAATCCACAGTCTCGTTTTTGCCGTCGGTACCTATACCAACTGCTCCAAGGAGGCTTTTAATTTGCAAATTGTATTAAAAGTTAAAATATGTTTACCGAACTACCTGTAAATAGCCGTTTCTATAAAAGTTGAACGACAAGAAATCCTAGTTTTTCAACGCTCTCGCCTACATTGAGATGTCATTGAGGTGGCGTCACAATATCGGGGACCACCGAGGCGCAACGCGTCATTAATAAAGCGAAAATTAACCTAGACCACGAGCGTCGGTGTAATGGAGTTGGCTGTCGCAGATGAGGTTGGTTTTTACGCACGATTCTGGCCACCCGCATTGGCGACACTACGCAGTAAGCTCCCCTCCTCATTATTTGTGGTTTCAATTCGCTTTTTACGAACGTCTCCCTTTGCTGCGTCTAAATTACACTCGCCCAAATATGTCGTAATCAACCCTCTTCGGCGAAATGAAAAGCAATGGCAATATTAAATATGCACACAAATAGCCCTTCGTGATCTGGTGGATGATTCTAGAAATAATGCCTTTGCATAGTTAGTAATTGTTGTTTTCATAGGTTGTGTTAATAAAAAATATTGTCATTAGTAATTTGTTGCTGAGTAATGAGTAAACCTGGTGGGTCTTGATCTAGATTTTATTATATTTATCATTTATAACTTTTTGTTAACGTAACTACAATGAACAATAATTATTATATTTATATTATATTTGCTTACCAAGCACTATGGTGTGTGTCTGCAATTTAGGAATTTTAATAATCAAATATTTTTTTATCTCTCAAATTGCTGGTGTCAAAGACGTAATAATTAATAATTCTATTGCCCATTCGTTTTACGATGAAGATACATAACTCTTCTCATTCCTCACAATTTTAATTTCATATAAAGAATACCCTTACCTGAGCAAAATCTAGAAGTATTTGAGCAATAAATGCAGTGGTCGTAGTGTTGAGGCAGCCAATGAAAGATCTTTATAAGATCTTGTTTTAATGAGAGTGATGTGAAATTAATACCTTAGTTCATATGTTTTTATTAATACTATCATAACGTTCTGTTCTCGTATTACTTGTGGTATTCTTCTGTTTACATTTGTTGTTCAGTAGTCTTCCTAATATTCAGTAAGTCGGTGGAGTAATGAATAAATTAATGTACATAATGTTCCTGATGATTCCATGATTTTCTATTCTATAAAAATGTTATTTTAATAAAAAACGAATAGTTTGATGTAAGAGCTCTCGTGTTCATACTATTATACTCGTAGTTGAAGTTATGATAATGATTCATTTACTGCTTATTTTAATAAGTCTTTTTGATTTCTATGGGTATTGGTTATTATTTTGATCTTTTCTTTTATCTAACATATTGCAAATGATCTATTTTGAAAATAGGCCTGTTATAACATTTAGAAAAATCTTTTCGCCCTTGGTTCATATTGAGTTCGCTAGAGGTCGCTAAATGTCAGTAGCGTTGAACAGACCACTCTAGAAATCTTTGCGAGAGATCTATATTTGATATTACTTATCCTGAGTGATAATTAGATAGATACATTCGCTTTTTTTGTTTAGAGTTGGGTTAATAAAAATACAAAAATCCACTCGGAAAAATATATTCAATTTTTATAAAATCAATATCAGGCATTTTTTAATTCGCACAATTTTGTACAATATACAATACATATTATGTAGTTCATTAATTATAATAAATTTTACAATTATTTCTCAAGCTAAGTTATCGTGGTAGTAGAACGATTGTCGACTGATAAATCATAATGTTAATTATCATTTTATTACAAGTAATGTTTACAACGTTTTTATACACAAATTCGTTGATACTTCTAGTAGCCAGCATTATGGTAAAGAATTATAGTTTGCACGTACATTCGAGTCTTATATTGCATTCCTTATCAGTATATTTACGTTGGAATAAAAAAATCTGAAAATGAACGCAATTCCATGACTTACCTATTGTCCATATTCTTTAACAAAATGCTGATTTCACACTAGTGATTTATTGTAAATTTATTATTTTAAAGTATTCTGTGATAGATAAAAACAATATAGCATTTGCTTCGTATACTGAGGTAATGTTACAAATAAATAAATCTGCAATTTTGGACTAAAATAGTGATACTACTTATTCTATTTAATTTACCATACAATCTCTAGCTACAATATGAGATAATTATTTTTAATAATATCTATACTGTACAACACTTTTAAGTCTCACAACAATAACATACACACGGCAGCGAAAAGCACCGTAACGTTTAATATTACAAGTCCAGATAGTTTATCTTTATACAGTAGTTTGATATGTAGTATGTACAGGGTGTATCGGTGGCGGCGGCGGCTCGACGCGGCGGAGGCAGTATCACAGGAGCGACGAGGCGTAGTGCGGCACGGCGAGCGCCGCGCGCCCCCGTCACACCAGCGCGCTCGGCTTCACGTCCAGCGGGTGCTCCGGCGACCTACCGCCACCGCCGCCCTCGCCCTGGCTGTTCTCCTCCGAGTCCGAGCACGAATCCGAACTCCCCTTCTTGCCGCCGTTGTGTGTCTTCACGTGCTTCGCTAGGTGGTCCGACCGCATGAACCTTTTATTGCACACGGGACATGCGAATCTTTTTTCCCCCGTGTGGGTGCGGAGGTGTCGCTGTAGTTCGTCGGAGCGCGTAAATCGCTTGCCACAAAATAACCAATTACACACGAAAGGGCGTTCTCCCGTGTGCCAACGCAGATGTGCTTTCAAGTGGGACGTCTTTCCGTAAACTTTTCCGCAACCGGGTATGTGACAACTGTGTATATTTTTCTTCCGAAGGTGGGCCCCAGCCGGGCCGAGTCTTTCTGCTTCTTGACAATTAGGGCAGTCACATGTCGCTCTACCGGCATAACGACGTTGTGATCTCGGCGATGGCGCCTGAGCGGGAGGAGCAGGTGAACCCGGCGCATGTAGACCAAACGATCCTTGCGCGGGTAGTACTGATTTGTATGCATCTTGTAAAAGGTGAGGTGCAGGTGGCAATAAATGCGCGCCTCCAGAAAGCGAATGCGTGAGCTGTGAATAATCTTGACCAGCATAATTCGCCATCTGTCCGCCGACGTCGAGCCATCCGCTGTGTACGTCCCACCACGTGCTGCCGACAGCGCTGACACCGCTCATTTCGGCTGCTTTTAGTGCTCCACTACCGCCACCACCTCCGACATTGAAGGGCCATGACTCATAGGGATGTCGAGAATACATTGAACCTAAACTTGCACTAGATTCGCTTTTGCCGAGAAGTTGGTCGCCTGAAGACGGGAAATAGAGATCGTTGCCGTAAGAAGGCGCCGCGGCGCACGACGTGGGGGCTCGTGCGTACGGAGTGCAGGTGGGTGCTTGGGAGCGTGGCGTAGCTCCAGGTCCTGGAGGCGAGTGAGCGCCTGGACTCTTCTTCCAAGGATGGAAACCTTTCCCGACGGCGGCATCAGCGAGCGGCGGCGGAGATTTACTGGACAATTTGTTGCACTGGGCCGCCAGCATCGCCAAAGGCGTGCCGCGTAAGCTCGGATGTTCCTGGAAAGAAAGAAAATGAACTTTTAATCATTTCGAACAAAAAAAGGTCAATTCCTTGTTGAGATTTAATTATCAGCCGACGGTCAGACCGTGAGAAGCGCTCAGAGTGTCGAACCAGATTTATAGTCTAATTTATATGTGAACTAAGGCGGCGGGTTCCAGCGGTGCCCGAGGCGAACAGAAATAATATAAATAAATTATGAAGAGCTTATAGGTAGTGTATTTACAATTAGTCGGTGCGGTGACAGCTCCGGCCGCTACCGCTCGCCAGACGGCAGCCCCAGGATGTCGTAATTAATAAATACTGCCTTTGGCTCTGTATGTCTTGTGTCTTAGGACGTACTTCGAATAGTGAAATTAGTGGCATTTCTAATCATTATGGGCAAGATAGGAAAACATACTGAAAGCGATAACTGTTTCGTAGTTCACAATTATTTTAGTAAATAAATAAAAAAAGATAAAGATATCAATTCATGGACGCTTCTGAACACACGGTGAGATAATTAATTTGATCCTGATTTCCTATTTTTTTGCGGTGAACATTTTCCCATATTATATTTTTAAAATCGTGTATAATTTTTGTTATATTTTGATATTGTGTATAATTTTAATAGCTCATCATCCAAGTTGATGCAGATTTGGAAGCGCTGAAATCGGACTTATTGGCTTAAGCATTATTATTTATCTTCTGGTTTTTTTTTTAAAAACGACTGTGTTACATTTTCTTTACATTTTCCTGTTGTACTATTAGTGACTTATCTAATTGGTTTATCATATTCACCTCAAATCTAAGGACATAATTGTCCACATTATTATTTGAATCAGCAATAAAAACCCAAACTTTCTCGTACGTTAACCATAAAAAGTAACATAACCATAATATATTCACACAAGCAATCCTTTCCCAGTTGTTCACTTCACGCATCTAAATAAAGGTGAGAGCATAGTACATCCGGCCGGATATTTCACCCTAATATAAAACACAATGGGTCGGTAAAAAAGTCCCATTGTAAGCGATATAATCCAAGGATCACGACACATGATCGGGGGAGGAAGGGAGCGGGAATCGGCCACGCCCTGTATATTGTGATTGGCGCAGCTGTTGCGCCGCGCTCGCCCTTACAACTGTTAAATCAGATCTCAATCCTAGATATACTTGGAATTAAGAATTGGACCAGTTTTTTAAAAAGGTATGCCCTTGTGTGATAAAGGACTGGTTTAAAACTTAGCTGTTATGTTGCAAGTGCTCGGATTTAAGGCCATAACACAGTGTATTTCGCTACTAACTACTGGTAGAGTCATACTTCTTTTCAGTTCACATAAAAAGTAAGTAAGCAAGTAAGGCATTGGAAATCTTTTGTGAATTCAGATTTTTTTATTAGAAATTTAGCAATATAATGTTTCCCGCAACTAGACTAATGCCTTTACGATAAGCAAATCCTACTTTACCGAAATGGATGACTGTAAATCGAGAGCCCTATAGTTTTTTTTTGTTTTAACAATATTTCCAAAAGTCCATCATAAAATATGGCTTAATGTGTGAGAAAACCAGGTGTGGTAGACCATTAGTATTATTATTACACTATAGTTGAGACCATTGGATGTATTCTTTTTTAAATTGGAACTAGTACCTTTTTGTTTAAAGCCTGTACTCGCTGTCACAACATCAATAAGTCGATTAAGCTCGAGATTCGTTTGTAGTGAAAGTAGAACAGTAAAAGTTGTATTAACATACTAGTATTAAATTAACTTAATAGCGTAGTAAATCGTGTATTTTCATACACGCTTATAAACTAATACGTCGACGTGTTAATAAAAACTACTCAATTTATATAAAATGAGGCTAAACACATGATAGCACTTGATGATTGATGACTAACAATGTTTCATTTATAAGGTTTTTAGAGTGTGTAAGTGACGATATATAACTCTCGCCTCACAAAATTAATGTTTGCAAAATTAAGATGTCCATTTTGTGTGTTTAAGCTGAGAATGTAAATGACGAATGAAGACAGTAGATAGTGAGTAATTACACGCGGTGTGTTATTACTACCTAATGTTTGATGTAGGCTAACGGCGGCATTCTAGTAAATAGAAATAATGGACCGACCCACTGCGCTATCGACGACGGGATCTACGGAGCCGAGTTGTAAATATGGCTGCGCTCTCAATTAGCCCCACGACAATTACAATTACCATAAAAAAATAATAAAGCGCCGCCAAATTGCGGCAGCGGCCACTTACGTCGCTCGTGTATGGGCCACGGCCGCATTATTTGTTTTGTGTTGTAGAAATTACATTCCACTCCTTTTATGTATTTCAATCTTAAACAAAAATTGTGCCGAAAGCCGCAAACATATTCTTCAATTCAAATTTCTCAATATCATAATATAAAAATTATAAGAGACATAAAAACGACACCTCACACATTTACTAAAGCTATTTCATAGCAATTTGAAATAATAGGCATTAGACGCTGAGAGCTGTGGAATCAATGCGAGCCGGCGGAGGCGACGGACGGCACTGAAATCATAATTACCCTTGGCATTATGCTCCATTTGGGCGCGGGCCGAAACAGAGTGATATCGAGAGTAATTGGTCGTCAACTCGGTCCGCTCGAGTCGACCGTTCGGCCGCGAGATTGGATCAAAGCGCGGATGACGCCTCTGAGCCGACTCAATGGCGCCACCTCTGTATAATACAACGCTGATGGCCTTTTCCTTGTCAAAAATGACGAAGATCATTTTTTTATAAAAAATGTTGAGAGAAAACGAAATGAAATTACCTAATGTGAACACGAAATTGTGGTGTAACCGTCAGGTAGTCGACACAGCCGGTCAAGTTTTTAGGAGAGGCATCACCGACAATGAGGTAAATGAACGAATTTGTAAAAGAAGAATGGAGTTTAATACCCAGTCGGCGAATACGAAGGTGATCTACATTCGCAAGTGTAAAAGTAAAGCTTCTTAATTCATTTTTTTGCAACAATTTCAATTTTAATGACGCTGTTAGCCTTGAGCATGCACGTGTTCCAAAAGTACCATTAACATACAGATTGCCATTCGTCTAAAGATTAAACTATTAAGTGCATGAACGAGGCCACTGTAATCGAATGCAGCTTCTTTGCAGTTTTGTTTCATTGTCGACTTTAGAAAGGAGACCGGAAGCATCAATCGTTTGATAGAAATTGCTATACTATGTAAGCTAATCGATTTATATGATATGAATCAAGGTCTCGCCTCCAAAGTACACCAAAAATGTTTGAGAAAACAAAATGACTGAAAAAACTGATTCTCCCAGCGCCATGTTGTGGATTTATCACTCGTAGCTCTAAATCTCGGCATCGGCTTCACGAATGCTGATTTAAAATTATCTACCAAAATTATGATGAACCAAAATGAATATTCAAGCGAAACGCTTAGCCCTCGACGTGTTATTAAGATGATCGTGAAGTCGTTACCGACCAAATTGTATTTCATAAAATTCATAACTATACTTATGAGCTAATATTTCTTCGACAACACGTTATTGAAAATAATGAAACTTATCTTCTTTACTCTTTCTATTATATTGTACACGATAATAACATTGATCGGTTGTTAACGCACCGCCTCAAGAACGAACACCTTAAAGGTGCTTGCTCATGACTTCTTTGTCGAAATTTTAAGTATTTGTAAAAATATTAATTTCTCCAGAAACTCCGCGCTGTTTTTCCTAGCTCAAAACTTTATATGAAAATAAACCACCGTTACACTTATTTTACTAACCTAAACCATGCTAAAAAGCTTGTGTAGAGGTATTGATAAAATAATACTTTTAAAATTATCAACAAAAAACTTAAGCTTTTTACAGCTATAATGTTACGGCGCATTTACGTACATAAACTCTACGAAAATTAATTCCGTGACATTAAAAATCTCATGAATAGCAATAGCTTATACCAAGGACATTAAATTTTAAAGCTTCCTCGAGACAGTGAGGTCGGTGGATAGAACAAATTGCCGATGGCTAATTGCACAATTAGGGAATTATCGAGTTAATTCCGGGTGAAACTGTACCCGGCGGCGTTCGAGCGTCGCCTTCCAACCCCTCGCTACAACCCCTCCATACTATTCTAATGCAAACTAACTTGAATTTACAATTTATCACATATTGTTGGTTTTGATGGCCTGGATGGGTGTAAAGTTGAGTTTGATTTTGGAATTGCGCGGTATGAGATTTGCGTATTTCATTTTATTATTATTATATCTATACAATGACTTACGTCTAAACTTGTTTTCCTAGATAAAGTTGTTTATGTTTAATTTATATGGGGTTGAAATTGATTCTTATGAAGATAAACGTGCCAATTCATAATGTAGATCGCTTACCTCTGTATATAGTAAGGGCAGCTGTATGAAGTAATTTGACTTTAAAACCAACTAGGAAAATATTTTATAGAACATGATGCGATATGGTGCAGGAGTCTAGTTAAGAATGAATAATCGCCGGTTATATGCGGGTTCCGTCCAATTAATGAGACAGGAATATGACATCAAATTACAAAATAATTCACAGAGGCTTGTCGTAACTAATTACGCGGAGGAACATTAGCAGCCGCGCAAGGGTTCAGTTTGTCATTTGACGCTTGAAGGGGAAATATTGATTGGCGCTTCCTCAAATAATGATGATTACGCTCTCAAATAAACGACACTCATTTCACAGTGTAAGCAATGAGACAGACGATCTTACTTGTGATTTTTTTAAATAAATGCTAATTTAAGATAATAAAAATTGTCGTATTATATCGTGAATTGAATGTAATTATCTTGATATTAGACCGTAAATTATAATAAATATATGTATTATGTATACATACATAAACTCACGCCTTTTTCCCAGAAGGGGGTAGGCAGAGGTGCTAGCAGGACACCCACATTTCGCCTTGTATGTTCCGTCCCATGATGTGGTAGGGCGAGGCTATCGCCATATCGGGTACAAATTCCTTATCTGGGTTGACAATGAATAGAAAAATCCAATATCACTTTGCCCGACCCGGGATTCGAACCCTAGACCTCAGCTTTGTAATCGTACTGTAGTACAAATACGCCACCGAGGCAGTCGCATATTAAATATTAGCTTAATTATTTTTGAGTAGTAGTACTATGAAAAATAAAAAAATAAAAAATCTTCGTTTTTTGAAGTCGTATTATTAAAGTAATATTTTATTATCATGTATTATATATTATGTAATATTCAATAAGGTTATTTATTATGTAACAGAAGTTGAGATACTTAAAAAAATTCTATACGCTCACTTTGTATTCACGTTATGTGATTGAGATTTAAGTTTTAGACCTCCAAGATAGCCTATTGCAAGTTTGTGGATAAATTTCATCACTCTACTAGCACTTGTCAGATTAGCATAAATATTTTTCAATATAATTTACAAGTTTAATAACGCGGCTTAACTTTTAATACCATTTTAAGAATAAATGGTCACTTGCTCTAATTTTTCGAATTGACAATATTGCCAGACAATTAGAATTTTCGCTATCAACTAAAAAAATAAAAATATATCACTTATATTTTACGGTGTCGCGGACCAAGAAACTGCCACTTCATATAAAGTGTTGTCAAATAATCGAAGTTGTATCACCGGGGTGTATTAAATAAAATATAATGGTGCGGTAACATTATTTCTACATCAAGTGTCATCTGGCTGCACGCAAGCCTGATGCGAGTCTCGTTCGTGGCTCCATTACGTTCAATAAATCGGCTTGTGTTTACACAATTCTGTTAATATTTGCCTCGGCTTATTTATCATGTTTTGTTTATACTGAATTAAAGGATTAAATATTAAAAACTGTCATGACAGGATGATTTGCCCTGTTATGCTCTTCATCAACGTAAATCAACATTATTTGAGTTGTAGCATTTGGTCGTCCCCGTAAGAAGAATATCATTTAGGAAATTTGGTTATTTATTTATGAAAGTAAATAGGTAATCAGTAAGTAGTACATGAAATACTGATTGCAATTATAGTTAGTTATAACAAAGTTATATCATTGCGTATTTAAATAGCTTTGGACATAATTATCTGAATTAAGCTTTATATCTGTAAAGTCTAATCGCAGGAACAGGTGCGCTACCAGGATATTCTAGCATCTAGGTTAATTATATTATTATTCAATTATCGAACGAGTTTATAGCGCAGTGGTGTAACGCGTAATGCGATTCGAAGAACTCAATATAATTGTAATGAGGCCAAATGCCCGCTCACTCGAAATTACTAAATTATCTGAATGTCTAAATGAACGAGTTAATATTGCTGACGTCATGAAATTACCTATTTGTAGGATCTTATGAATTGTATATCTACTGAATAGCTAGGGCCAACTAAACGAACCAAAAACCTTTCAGATTGTTGCTAATTGACCTAAGCCATAAAGTCTGGAAGGAGTAAAGGAGGCTTTTATCTCTGGTTAGCAAGTTATGGTAATAATAAAATTATATTATTCTATGGTAAAAAGTGTACATCCATCGCTTTTATGAAAGCGTATAAAAGTTAACATAGATATAATTGTAATTTCTTAATTACAATCATTAGGAAACATATTTATTATACACATATGTAAGCTATATCTTATAAATCCTTGCCGTCATATTTCAGTTAATATTCTACCTTCACAACACTGCATTTGCCATCAGTTGTCACTAAGCCGTTTCATTTTAAATAAAACACTAGAACCCGTTACATAAAATTAAACGAAAACTCCCAAACATTGACTTGCAAATTTAAAAGTCAATAAACGTCCGGACGCCAAATTCGGTTATTTACGTAATAAGGGTAGTCTGAGCGTGGTGATGGAAGGCGTGAAACCGCGCTAGTTACGCAGCTCATTAGGCCGCCCCGAGCCACATGACGCTCAAATTGAGCCAAACAAATTATTTATTTAAATGGAAATTATCGCCGTGACCCTAGGAACGCATGTGCGGTTAATTCGAATGACATGTGGTAGGGATCAGTCTTTCTATCGGTGTTTGTGTCCGGTTGGAACGTGGTAGTGGTGCTTTGTGTTTGCCTATGACATATTTTTTTAATTTAATACGATTGATTGATAAGCGCTTTATTTGAATCTTATATTATTTTATGTTGTTGTCAATGTGAAATAATTTTAGATTGATCCACAATCCATTTATTTAAACTAACATGCAGTCACAATAATCAAGTAGCGTTAAAAACTTTCAAACGACTTTGAAAACAGTTTTGTTTTAAATATTTTTAATATCATTAACTCAAACATAATTCGCAAATAAATTCCGAAATAAACTTGATATGAATGAAATTTGATAAGTCGATGAAATATAGTGATAATGTGTCGGACATGGTCGTGGGCGCACTCTCGCTCCGATGTTAGCCCGCGGCCCTACCCCGGTTTATCGACCCGCCGGCTCACTGGACTTCTATCTCTAATAACAATTTATGTATAACAAATTTGGTGTACACACACCTTTATATATCTAATTTACTATAAAAAATAAAGGTACCGAGAAAATTCTAAATAAATTAATTATGATATTTTGGTTTATTACGACACATAGTGTGTTGCTTATTGAAAATATTTCAACGTGGGTAAATACATGGTTTTGTAAAAAAATATGGTGAAAATTTAATGTTGTCACTTCTACATTTACCAATGAAACTAAGTATATACGTTATTTAATACGTTTAGATTAATGTCGATACATTTCTTAATATCAACAGTTGGAACAAACGAACTTATTTCGAATTCACAGTACGAAAACACACGAGTACTCATCGCACATTGGACATTGGCTGAATTATCGATATCGGACTGCTTGCTATATATAAAAACTGAACTGAACTAAGTATGTACATATATACTCACGCCAAGGTCCCGTTGAGATAGGTAACGTAATCTCTCAATGAACTGTCATTCATTGTATGCACTAATTATCTGTGAAAAGTTTTGCGAAGCTTTCTAAAGTAAGTTCAATATCTTTAAGTCTAGTAATCACAAAAACAAGACAAAGAAGTATTTTAAATATTGCGGTGCAATATCCTTTCTAAGCAAAAACATTCTCAAAATCACGTTACAATACAATGGCACCGATTTTTTTCTCATTTCGAAATAGTGAAGTCGGGATGTCAAAACGTCTGCCTTCGTAATATACCAATATTTTGCGTGTCGGAATTTGTTCCAAAATATTAAGGTGACTGTCGGCCTTCACTGGCCGGGACCAGATAATAGGTGTACCAATTTGAGAAACCAGTTTCCAGCATGATAAAAACAACCGGCGGACGAAACAAGCCACATATTGAAGCCTTTGTTCTGTCGCTGCGTAGTGGAGTACGTCAGCGTTACAGGGAAAATTACCGCTCCATGCTTTGTTTACTAGTCTCTGTTTTTGAAAATAGAAATTGACCGTAAGCTCCTAGAAATCTGAACGAATAATCTATTTAGCTCGAGGATTTTCCAAATAATCGTCTTGACATTTGGAAACTGGCCTCTATAAAAATTGGAGTTGGGTAAAAAGAGACAGGTATATTTTTTAATGAAAAGGTTAAAAAAAATGCTTGACTACTAATATTAAGTTGATATATTTCTGTTTTTAATCACATGTCGACTGATTTGATGAAGATAACGAAATCTTGATACTAGTTGTTTGTCTTTCCTCAATAAATCAACATCTCAAAAATGAATAACAAGTGAATACAGAATTCATTTCGTATATATGAGAGGATCACACAAATCGCCTCATTTGAAATAAAATAATAAAACACATAAAGCTAGAAGTATCGTAAACATAAACAATCCAAATAAAACATTTCGAAATAAATGTATATTTGTTGCATTACATGACGCAATAGATGTTGGCAAACTGGCAGATATAACCTAGCCTCCGGTTATAAAAGCTGAACAATTATTCAGTCAGGAATAATTACGTCACTAAATTGTTCATTGAAATAGTGCGCTCTTTGAGAGGAGTTTAAGGTCGCGTCACAAACGCGCATGCAGTTGCGTGCACGTCGCTTCACATCGCCGTCGGCTTCGTCTCTCCGCCGACACTTCCAAGAAACACTCGTTAAACTCACGTATTTTAGGTAGCAACTTAATTCCAGTAATTTTCAATGAAATTATTATAATTATATCCATTTATACCGCAGTAACAAACAAATAAAATGTTTGGAAATAACACCAAGAACGTAAATCAGTTGTCTTGCCCGCCGATACCGCCCGCCTCTAAACACATTTCTAGAATTACTAAACTGTATAAGTTCTTATATTCCCTTATCGCATATACACGTTTCTTCTGTATCCAATAAGACAATGACACGCATTAAGGCAATTAAGCTGACAGTGTGAACGGCTCGGTCTGAAAGTAAAACCGCAGAGCCACATGTCAACACAATAGCGAAGGTGTAATCGGTTGACATTTCATCCGGTACATATTGCCGTATAATAGCACAAAAGTGTTTCCAATGGATGCGGTAACGTAATTTTCCCCGAGTTGTGTTACACATTTTTTACTTTTAACCAATTGAACAGCATAGTATATTAATTGCTGAGAAAATTACCGACGCACAGGCCCCGAGGGTCTAAACCACAAAGACGGCGCTGCAGCGGCGTAGAGCAGGCGACTCATAAAAACGAACAATTATTATGCATTCAACTCTTTGCTCCTCACCAATTATGCCTTAGACTACGATTTCTATAATTTTCCTTTTTCGTTAGCAGAATGATTACTCCGACAACTAATTACGTGTTACAGTTAGACCCACAAAACATTACAAGTGTTTTTATTTATATTACTATGTGTTAAAAGGATGGTTTGTGATTGTGTTAGTGTTTGAATGTTTAGAAAAATATAACATTTTCAGGGTTTAGAATTATCCCAGTTATATGAATAAAATGATTTTACTACAGTGTAGTATCTCGAAATACCATATACAGGGTATATCAAGACCGCGACCGAAAACGAAGCCAGGTGGTAGTTTTAGCGGCTACAGACACAATGCAACTAAAAACTTTGCAAAATAAGCGACGGATATTTTTTTACAATTTTTTAAAAATCATCGTTTTTGAGGGGTAAATACCTAGTTTTTGTAAAAATAGTAATTTAAACCCTTACGTACCATTGCGTGTTTAAAAATTAAGCGATGTACGTCATTATTTTAGAAAAACTATGTTTAATCACTCAAATACGACGATATGTAAAAAATAACAAAAAAAAATTGGTGATTTTTTTTGTAAAATTTTTACTTGCATTGTGTTTGATATCACTAGTACTACCTCCTGGCTTCGTTTTCGGTCGCGGTCTTGATATACCCTGTATATATATATCAGCCCATATACATCCCACTGCAGGGCACGGGCTTACTCTACAATCGAGAGAATCGATTGAGAGTGGTTAAGCCATATAGTCCACCACGCTGGCCTAGTGCGGGTTGGCGGACTTACATACCGGAAAAATTCTTTAAAATCGCTACGGTATGCAGGTATCGAAATACCATATTGCACATCAATTTTTTGAATTGAATTTTGAACAGATATCTAAAGATTGAAAGGCTCTATATTTTGTAACAATAGCAACAATTAGATAATAAAACAAAAGACTGTAATTTGGCGTCACGAAAAGAGGTGATGCGGAACAATTGCGAGAAGATAGCAGACGATTACAACTCGCTGAGTGTTCAATCGGCACGTAGTACTCGCCGCGGAGGAACAAAGCCGCACCAAACAATTGAACCGCCACAAAAAGTCCCATAATTCAATTTGCATCCCGCTAGATGAATATAATCGTAGACGTTAAGAAGTATCGGCACGATTACAAGCCGCGGGCGCTCGGTGAGAACCGCTTTCGCCGCTTTTCAACACTTCTGCGAATCGATTAGATGTTGTTTCTTCCTGTGATTGTATCGCTTATTATCTGTTTAGCTTTTGGTACGTGATACGTGCGTACGTCTGAATCACTGTTATTTGAGGTGTAAAGAGCGGTCGAAACATGTATAAAAATATAATATTAAAGGTCATGAACCAAAATTTTGTCAAGTGAATAAACCGCATGTAGGACGATTCAGAATATTGGCACAGTGAAAACAAGTTGGAAAGGGTGTTGCAAAATTAGTGTGCTTTACAAGTTGTGTTGGGTGTTGCGGTGCGTGTTGAATTGGTTAGTGTCGACAGAGGACAGTCGCGGTGCGGGCAGTACAGCGAGCTGGGCGAGGTGACTCGCGCATTATTATGATAATGCGCCAATGCGGGCGGAGTCGATTGTATCGCGCCGCTATCCGCTCTCGTAACACAATTGAATTAGCATAGCGCAGCGTCGGCCGCGGCGGGCGGTCTCCGCCACGCGACCACCAAAGTACATCTTCCATTTTAGAGATTCATTCGGATTTAACGGCCTACATTATTCTTGCCATTTCTGTTGCATGTTATATTATTTATGTAATAAAATTGGCTCAAGTTGTAAATGTCAAATTTTTATGTATGAAAGTCAGTATCAAAATGGCTATTTTTGTACAAAATAATGTAATTAGAAACAATTTATTGTTGGATATCTGTACAGCCATTAGCTAACAGCATTGATGAATTAACGTAAAATCATATACATCATCCTATAACCGGCTCACCAGAGACTACTAATCAATGCCCCTACTTTATAAATAGAGCATTTTGCCATAAATCCAATGAATGTCTCATCAACTTTCAAAAATATTGATATTATATGAGTTAATAATCCCGAAAACGTTACCAACCAATTTTATACATTGGCATGCATCTATGCTTAACCATCTAGCCAAAACGTCTTTTAAATTTAATAAATGGAAGCAATAAGCGCAGCCAAACACTCGAAGTCAAATTCGTTCCATAACTCATATTCTAGGTAAATTGTGCTAATAGCCACATGTCTACGTCCGGTGGGCAGCTGGCTGTTGGCTGTTGGCTATTGGGTGTTGGCTTTATGAATGAGGTGCAGTGTTCGCGTTGAATGGAGTGACCGCAGAGACCGCAACGCAACGGTCGCCCAGCGCAAGGCCGTTTCCAACATACGCTTACTGTAATTACTGTAACTAGCGTCGTGGATGTAGGAAAGTTTAGAAT
Source organism: Deilephila elpenor (assembly GCA_949752805.1). NCBI lineage: Eukaryota > Metazoa > Arthropoda > Insecta > Lepidoptera > Sphingidae > Deilephila > Deilephila elpenor. The sequence goes on along the minus strand of OX457099.1, from coordinate 9,600,806 downwards.
AACTTAATGTGGACGTGCAGCCAACTGTATTTGGAACACGGATGCAAATTGAGTGCTTGTTATGCGCACTCTGAAGTGAATTTTCGTAACATGCGGTTGTATTCAGAAAGTGCGATGTTTTGAAGTTAATATCATGTCAATAAATATTGGTTTTCGATAGCATTTCTTTTTATGAAACTGAAAATTAATTGCGATGTCTAGGTGTCGTTTGTATTTTAAAGTCATGATCGATTATTATCAGGTAAGCCAATTGCCGATTCTACCGCGCATTTACAATTGGAACTGTAAAATATAAGGAGTACCTATAAACATATTCTTTATAGAAACTATAGTAGAAACTCTTTTTACAGATTAGATTTATAACCAAAACAGTAAACATTGAAAAGCGCTCATATAACGACCCTCCCTTACTTGAGAGATCTGCGTTCGTCAATTGTTAACAGCCGTCAGAGTCTAAAACTTGACAAACCTCGAAGAGTGCGTTTAATGGCCACTTTAGAGGGAGCATTTCATTTAAGCCAAGCTCTGTGGGACAAATTGCAACCGGAAAATTTACACTTAAAAGCCGGATGCTGTTGTAAATAGTTGCAATTTCCGATATATCTTATAATAGATTTAATGGGACGCGTGCACCGGTTTTACGGTTCGATTTAAAGTTATTTTGTTGTGCATTTTTAGCATAAAATGTACGTAAAACTTGAATTTTATTAACAACATTGTGTAAAAGGATATTTGCATCATCTTTTCTTTTATTTTTTATTTACAATATGAAAATGCTTTTTCTTGGTACTTATATTCAATCTTTGATAAATAGCGTAAGTAAAGTCGCGTAAAAATTGACACGTTCTTAATACCGAGTTCAAGTGAGTTCCTTAATACTGTAATGTATATGTCGGAAACAGAAGTGACAGTCACTGCGAGTTATAAACAATTGGTTGTTATGGTGATGTGATAACTGAGATTCGGCGTGGGCCATGAATGGCGCTATCGGTGTCGGCGCGCGGCGGGCGCGGCGGGAGACCAGCGCCCTGCCGCGCGCGTGCCGGGGGGCCGCCGCGACCTGCCCGCCACCATCACGGCCTATCTTTTGTACTCCTGCTTAAGTGTTAAATTAATTGTTTCCCGCGCCAAGTATCCAACCCTCCAGAGACTTTAAAACAACCGTGTTTGTGATCCGCTATCAGCAGTCCGCAAACTTTAGTCGGCGAGCACCGCATTAGCCTCGTATTTCAACACTCCGCACATGACAGTGGGACAAAGAAGTCGCCGCTTCTTAACTTTTTTTACCCGGTAGAGAGCATTAATTAGTGGTGCTGCATCTTTGAAAATAACCTTCTCTGTTGTCGGGCCATCACATATTGACAGGGCGCGCGATGACGGCGCTGACGGACGGCGGCGGCGCCTCTGGCCCCGTGACTTGCACCTCGCCTTCATTACGTGCCTCCGAGCCGCGAGCCGCACTAACAAGCCGGGCTAATGCAATGAGTTGCAAAATCCTACTCCGTCATCGATTCCGACTTTATTTTTATCATTGGAATGTTATCTTTTTCACAAACACAGAGGACGCATATTGTCTTGGCAAAGGGAGCGGTCGAAATATTCCAGGAGCCGACTAGACGGCTCTGATGACATTAATGAGTCCGAGCGATACTTTTAAATCTCCGAGGACTGTATTAGTTTCTTTTACGGCGCTCATGACCGAAGACCTCCATTAACTGGGGGCGGAAACAACAAAGGAGCACGAAGGGGCCTGTTGAGAGTAATCATTGATGTTGATTATAGCGGCGACCTGTGAGACACTGCATCGAATCCGTGCTCACGCTGTTTGTTTACACATAGCGCCGTGACGGATTACTTTTATATCAACAATTTGTACATTATTCTACTGTATTGGCAAAATATTACATAACGGAAATTGGAATGTAGAGTCGCGTGTCTCGTTTATCACTTGTTTTTTTTTATATTTATTTATTGAAAATATGATTCACATGAACCAAGCAATAACTAACATGATCACGTAAAGCTTATAAATATTTGCATACATGTCTTTACGAAAAATAAGAATTACTTACTCTATGTTAATGAGATTTATTAATAAAGTCTACACACTGCTTCATGTATAAAAATATGACTTGAAGAAAGACATCTAAATTAGGGTATTTTAATTGTACTCAATATAAATCTCTGAACCGCAGCATCTAACCCTTTGTAATGAAGTGCTTGTCTATAAGAGACATGTTTAGTAGCGCATATGTCACAAGCTGCCCGTTCACAGACATTTATCTCTTTAACGAGTTCACACATTCACCCTGCTTACTTGGAATAATGAAAACGAACGTTTTGTTGGATGGTATTGTCTATAACATGTATGCATGATCTCTATACGGGTAAATATTTCGTATTATGAAGGTAAAAGAGTATCTGGCATTAATATAATCTGAAAACGGTATGTTGAATATAAATGTATACTTTGAGATTTCAGTATATTTATTGATAAAAGAAAAATGTAAAGACTGGATCTCCAGCCCAATAAATATTAAAATCGATAACAATTTGCTAAGTTGGGTGTTGATGTATGAAAGATCTGATCCAATGCGAGGGTTGAACAAAATTAATCTAACATTACAAGCTCTCCAGATAAACATATTAATTACGCTTAAACAGCTAACTGCTGGCAGCCACATCCTACCCAATGGTACAGATAACCGTCGTCTATTGAGAAATGCAAGTACAATAATTACCGGGCACGCTTAACGGTTCAAAATTAACATCGGTGAGGCTAACAAGCTGTATTAAAAGGTTATTTGTGGTCGGCGCAGGAAAATGTTGGCTTGTGGTCGGAGCGTTTCTGTACGCGTGTAATGTAGCGCATTTAATAAGTTGTAGCGATTATACGTGCTGTAAGCGCTTGATAGTGTCAATAATGCGCGTGACGAAATTCAAAGAGCTAGAGCATTGATTCATTTGGATTAATAACTAAGGTCTATATGGTCACCCATTGTACCATTTAATTTTTATTAGTTATCTAATTCCTTTCTAACTAGATATGTACAATAAAGAGTATAAATAAATAAGGTTGCTGGCAGATGCTGGATGCGCCTAGCCCAAGACAGGGTGAAATGGCGCAATTAGGAGGGGGCCTATGACCAGTAGTGGACAATAAAAGGCTGAAGCCTGAAGATGAGGATGATAATGATTAGTGATGTAACGAATGTTCGCATTCGCATTCGCGAATCGCGAATATTCGCATATTTTTTGGCATTCGCATTCGCATTCGTATTCGCAAGAAACGAAGCGAATGTTTAGCGAATGTTTTTGACAAATAAAATGGAAATTTATACAAATTTTGATGGTTCTGGAAAAATAATACAACTATTATAATTAGCATATTTTTTAATTACTTATAATATTGATAATATCTACGTCTCGTAAGTCTTTCGACTGTACTTATTAAGTTATAGCTTCTATTTTTTTTAACAAAACCAAATGCTATTTAAACAGTTATAAAAAATAATCAACCAAAATTAAACATTTAATATCCAAAATGTTATATTTTTAAAACCTTCATTTTCAATTATTTTTCAATGCAATTAATAAACATACTCTAGAAAACAAAATAATAAATACCTACTTGTAAATAAAATTACAATTTCTTCCTTACAATTAAGAAAACAATATTTATTTGGTTTTAAACATACAAAGTTTTAATGTCTACATTGATAATAATTAACCTTTGGTCTTAAATATTTTTTCTACTATACTTATATTTATATTATGTTTCTATGATTTAAACTTTAAAGATAATTAAATGGCAATATGTTATTAGCACAGTTGACTATTTCTGGCTTCCTAAACTTAAACTCTTCTAACTCTAATTCTTACTAAGTAAAACTACCTAGTCAGGTCATAAATTCTGTCACATGTTTAATATAAAATAATTGAAACAAGTTTATTCATTATGTAACCATTTATATACCAACATGAACTTAACAAAACATAGATTCTTATGACACTAAAGTTTATTCAAAATGACCTGCGTGATTTTGAATACAGGCCTTCAATCTGCGCGGCCAGTCGTCTATCGCAGCACGAACGAGGTCCATGTCAATATCGGCGGCTGCCTTAATCAAAGATGTCTTGAGTGACTCCAAATTGGGATGAGGCTTTGAGCACGCCTTTTCCTCCGAGTGCTGACATATCTTGTAATCTAACGGATTCAAATCTGGACTGGAGGAGGGCCAGTCTTCGTGCCGGATGAAGTCGATTTCACGCGCCGCCAGCCAGTCTTGTGTGCTCTTCGCTCTATGAGCTGGCGCCGAATCTTGTTGGAATACCCAGTGCCTGTTATTGAACATGGTATGAGAAACAGGTCCCACAAGGTTCGTCAGGACTGTATTTTGATACACAACTGCATTCGTTTTTACACCTTTCTCACAAAAATGTATCTCTGTTAAGCCCCAATAAGAAACTCCCAACCATACCATGAGCGAGGATGGAAAATGACCTCATTGGACACGCGGAATACGGTTGCTGGCTTCTTCACTACTGTGTGCGTACACCTTATCATTTTGTTTGTTGTAGCTCTCTTCTACGGTAAACATTTTTCATCCGAAAAAAGAATTTCCCGATATTTTTTTCCCGCGTACAGCTTTAACAAAGCGCGGCATCTCTTCAGTCTCAGGTCCATTAGACGAGCATTCAAACGATGTCCTGTTTTTCTTCGATATGCCCGAAGCCCTAAGTCTTCATTTAACACCCTTTTCACCGTGGTTCTGCTTAACCCCATCTGAAGGGCCAACAGTTTCTGCTTACGTTTGGGATTTCTTTGAATTCGCGCCTTCACAGCTTTTATCACTGCTGGAGTCCTAACAGACCGAGGGCGACCACTTCTTGACCTGTCATCTACACTAGAGTCTTCATTGTATCGTTTGATGGTACGATAAACGAATCTTTTGGTTATATTCAAATTTTTTTGTATGTCAAAAAATTGAAATTGGCGCGTAACCGCAACGATGCAACGCAATAACTGCAACACGGTCTTCTTTAAGTGTCCACTCCATATTTAAAAATGAGTAAAATTCTAAAAAGTATACATTTTTATTTTCATGAACAATTCGAAATTCAAATTCAATAAACTTTTTTGTGGCCAGCATTCTAAAAGAAAAGTTTTTACTGTGTGACAATACTTATGACCTGACTGTGTAAGTAAAGGAATGTTAAAAAAAATAATAATTTTGAAAAACAACATTCGCATTCGCATTCGTATTCGCGAATGTTAGATATGAATATTCGCATCCGCATTCGCATTCGCGAATGTGAGAAAACTAACATTCGTTACATCACTAATAATGATTACATACGAAGAGATGCTGTATAGAACAAATGTATACTAAATTACGCTGTATAAAGGTACGAATGAATAGATGACCACTTTAATGGACCCCGGTACAACTTAAGGTTTGTTTGTGATACCGTTTAGAAAAAAGAAACATCTGTATAAGCCATACGGGTATGGATGGAATACCAATTTGCCCAATCCTGATATAACCTTAGAATATTTCTTTAGCAAGCATGACAAAGTGACAACAATCCATTGTGGTAACTGCAGTGCAATCAATATGAGAGTTCGCCGCTCGACACATTTATACCGTCCAGGTCGAAACCGGATCTATACAAATCGATCCTGAAACGCAACATACTCGCTTGGGTCATGACGACTGGATTTCCACAATCTGATACGGTACCTACCTACCGTATCAGATTCAGAAGTCTATATCGAGGCAGATTGTACATATATGTATGTATATATGCGTGTGCCATCAGTTCTGTGGGGTTACTACGTAACACGTATATCGTGCGATTCATCGTATCGAAGTATACTCCTTGTGACTTACTTTTCGCTTAAATAAAATATCGACTGTTAAACGACTCAACAGTGTTTGACAAGTGTCGCATAGAGAATATTCATCGAAATTATAGTAAAAACGAAGTCTCTAGGAGTAGATTTGAATACGAATAATCGCATGATATATCGAATATCGTGTTACGTAGTAAACCCTCTGTCGCTGTTCGAATTTTCATGCATATTATTTCTTTAACGCCAATAAGAGAAAAAAAAATACTAGATAGAAATATACGATAACTAAGCTATAGCTTGTATTACAAGAAGCGTAATATACCTAACCTAACCAGAATTTTATGAATATTGTAGTAGTAGTATACATTTTGCATCAATTTATTTTATTCAGAGTCTAAAAACTCGTATTATTGTATGAACATATAATATTGCCAGCTTCCTAAATTTTTTCTTATTTTTCCTATCTACATTAATGTTATTATCACCACATATAAAAGAGTCAAAAAGATAAAAATCAAAATAATATAATTAACAAAAGGCGAATAATCCAGCCGCAAAATTGTCTAAACACCAAACAACAAGATTTAAAGCTCAATAAATCTGACATAACGCGCGCACAGACAGATTTGCACTTCGTTAATTTTTTGTCAACATTCCGTATCGAAACCGTATGCGTTCCTAACATTGTTAAATTTGTCACAGACGATGCTTTGTCAATTGTAATACGGCCGAGAATAGATTGCAAGTATTTGAATAACCTTATATAGCACAAAAGTAATGTACCTACTTGAGATTTAAAAATAATTTTATTATTGTTTAAGATATATGATACATTCATATTCAAGTTTTAAACATTAGCTCATCTATTTTTCATCTTACTCTCAAAGAGACTTTAGCGTCAAAGTTTGTGTCAAATGTTGGTAATGCTAGTCCACGGTTAAAGCAACTGCTTGAACCTTAAAAAATGTAGAGTTCCTATTTTACTATGTATTTGGTTTCTCATTTTACATACTGGAACTTGAGAAAACAGTTCCCCCAAAAACTTGAATGCAATGTTTATGAATGTAAGAATCTCATCACTTTGTGGTTACTAGATAAGTATTGTTCCATTAAACTCACAAAATCTTGGAAGTTGAACAGAAAGTTAGAGGAGCCCTATCTTCATCCATCAACCGATTTCCAAACTCTACTTTGACATTCCATGACAAAAATATTTCCAACATTCGGGTGCAGATAACGAATCTACACGCACGAAGTTCGTCCTGAACGTTCCTGAGCACGCAGTAAATATCGCTCGCGACAGCTTCATTTAAATACCTTTTGTCAATGAACGGGTTAAACACGTCGGTGATGCGATAAAAAAGAATTATGACGGGGTGTCGCCACCGGTACAAGCTGTTTATTTTTTCTCTAATTGTTTCATGCGGGAAATATTTTAATTAGAACGGTACTATTTCAGGCGTGATTTTAACATGTGGACTGTGTTTGGGTATTGGATTTAATGTTGTTAAATTAATAGATTTAAGTCCATATGTTAAATCGTCTTAAAAATAATTAGTATAAAGTTGTTGTATTGATCGTCATCTCATAGCTCTATTGGCAATAAATATACGTGAACTGTAACATAAAATGTCTTGAACTTTAGTTAGCATTTTATTTCTTCTAAAAGATTTATCACTAATTATCCGTTTCTTTATGCTAAGCTAAATCTTTCTCCACATGTCACGGGCTTAAGTTATTTGGAGCGAATCTCTAAAATACATGATAGAAACCTAGCTATATAATAATTATTATTTTTGCTTAATCTTCCTTAAATGAATTAAAATTCAAAAACAAACTAGAATGGTCCCTTATAGGAATCGAACCCAGAGTTACACATTTCACTATATGGTCTGATGCTATGCGTGTAAAAACACTTTGTAATATCAATCACACACGTCGACATACCGCTTCACACTGAAAAAGATACAGCTAAAGAACAAATTGCTTTTACATTATGCAGGATAATGAAAACCCAGCGTAGAAAACCAACAAGGATTATGGTAAAGTGATTGCCACGAAGAGCCACTGTAATAACTACCATCAATAACTCTAATACATTCTATCAAGCAAATTGTCACACGCAAAAACGCACTGGCCGGCCACTAATGGCACTCGAGAAAAACTTTTTTAATTCTCTATATTTTCTAAGTGGCCAGGACTTGAGTTTATCCTTCGATAACAACTTTTTTTAAATCGTACCATTTTCTAAGTGGCCAGGACTTGCGTTAATCCTTCGAAATACAAATTTTTTTTTATTCTCAAAGTTTCTAAGTGGCCATGACTTGAGTTTAATCCTTCAACTGTCACAAAACAGCAAAAGTGACATCTCGAGAGCGCATTGTCGCGTTAATGCTATTTCGCCATCCATTATTTCGGATTTGTTGAATTTGCTAACGTGCTCGTAGCGATGACAATACAAAAAGCTTAATCCCCACAACAGCCATTTAGGGCTATTACAAATAAAAGTTTGTCGGTTGTCGGTCGTCGGTCGTCGATACGGCTCAATGCCACAATGGCCATTGACGGGACTTCACGCTGCGCCCGCTGTGAATGGGCCAGCACCAAAAAAATCTATTAGACACGCATAATGCTTTTGATGTATGAACTATGAAGCGGTGCGCAGACTAGGTGACAGTTTACGACCTGCACGCACAATACTCAATATTATAACGTATTATGTATTTTATAGATGTTTAGTGCTAACAGGGTAAAACATATTTAAATTAAAAAATGATGAATATGAGTAGTCAGACTGACTAAAGTCTCAAGGGCGATACAAGAAAGTACGACTCTATGGATGTAAATATTGGATTTTAATTGAATATATTTTGATTGAAGTTTTGCTGTTATGCATAAAATCAAAACATAGCTTTTCAATTTCTAAATATCAAATTGTATTACGTGTAAGTACTCTTATTAATTTTTCTCAACATTAAATTTGAATGTGCTGACATGCACCAGATAAAATAGTAATAACACCACAATGTACTTTCGAAGCGAGAGATCCGTATCAAAACAATCCAATAATAAGATGTTTAAGATATAATCTATTAAATTTAAATCAAGTCAGCACAATATGTGCCTGCTAACAATGCCTCATTGTTTCCATTACAATATAATAACATCCGATATAAAATATTACAATCCCGGTTCCCTAAAATTCGACAAATTGATGTATTGCCGGTGCCGACTGTACCGCGATGACGTATGAATATTGATTGCGCGGAAACAATGCGAATTGCGTTCGGAAATTTGTCTCGCAATCGATTACACTTCTCGATTACTAACACAATCGATTGTTTAATACGATTGAGCGCGCTTTGACAACAATTGAGCAGCGTTCGAGTAATTACAAAGGGTTATGAGTGTCGTTTATTGATTGTTATATACATAATATTGCGTGCCTTTTGGCTGTTGCAATACGTAGAGCAAACAGCCATGTTATTGATAATTAATTTTGTGATTTCTAAACTTTTGGTTTAGCACTAACGTAAATGGTCTTTGAACCGTATGGTCTTGGGTGTAATTTCCAGGTCAACAAACTTGTTTTAATTATTTCAATTCAAATAACATTATTTACCTGGAATTCAATAATAACTATTTTTAAAATATTAGCTAGAGTTAGGTACTTACGTAAAAAAAGTTATTATAAGCCAAATGTCTCTGGATTTTGCAAAACATATGTAACAAGTGTAAGATAAGGGCAGGCAGAAAAATAATTACACTAAAACATACTACATCTCATTATATTACATCTTATACTACAACATTTGTCTTCGTATTTCTTATGAATGTAATATTGGATAACTGTAATCTAAATGTGTGTCAAATCCATCTATTGTGCAATTTAGTAGTGTTTTATGTATCTGGATAAATATTACTAATTGCTAAGATATAGATGATAACATAACGATTATTATTTATTAAGCGCTGAGCTAAAATCTGATATCGACTAGCAACCGTAAATACGCTTAACAGATTTATCCAATTCCATTTGTCATAGTAATTGGCAAATAATAAATCATATAAATCTACGTAAATTATTGTGAAATATTTAATTTAACAAGGTATTTAATTCATTTGTATAGGTATTAATATTACAATAATCTAAAACATAAGCTCTTAAAAGTACACTGGCACACTTTGATGCTTTTGTCAATAAGGGTGACTTTCCTTTAACACTTTCGAAGGTTCCAAAGATCAATAATATACAAAAACAATCAATATTATTATCTTACTAATCCAATTTACCGTTCACAATATTTTATAATATTTATTAACCTACAAATAACTAAAAAATTGCGAATGAAACACAAACTTACAATAGACTTGTTGGAGGGCGGCGCCGGCAGCGGCGTGTACATATCTGTTATCATTGTCCGTCACTTGGCAAGCACTGGCACATTCCGAACTCGAGCGGCACTACGCAGACACGCGGAGAGCGCTCGCAACTCTCATAGCTCGCGTAGTGGCGCTGCGCCGCGCGACACCCGCCATCGACAGCCTGCCGGCCACCAGGGGGACTGTGTGGGAGCCGCGGGGAGGGGGACAACGGCGGAGGAGGAGGGGACGGGAGGGGAGGTGGGGGGAATGGGCGGAGCTCACCAATCCCAGCCTCTTACCGGTACCCGCCCACGCAACGGGCCGCCCGCAAGGTCGCAGGGCGGGCGTATCGATCGCACGCGCTCTACCACGGGACTCCATTTTATTTCGGCTCCCTCGATTTGCATAAACTTTTTTGTTTCAAATTATATTGCTTAGAATACGTAATGTTGACTATGCTTTATATTTAGATTTTATCGGCATATTGGTACGATTGCTTTTTTAGTTTAGAAAGTTTAATAAACAGCTGGAGAGGAATTTAGAGAGCGTTTTAGAAACAATTTGGCAACGAATTATTGGGCTACGTAGACAGAATTTATTTGACCTAGTGAAATTTTAAATATACAATTTGATTCAGATTTTAGGTTTGTGAAAAACCTCAATAGCATAAAAATATGAAGTGTTAAAAATAGTTTTTTTGGGTACTTTACTATTAATGAGTTTAGGTATGTATTTTATATGAGCACCAAAAGTTCTAAATAAATATAGTAATCTAGTATTTATTGTATCATTAGTGTTAAATTCAGGAAATACATTTTAAAACTAAATAACACAATTTTATTTACATAAACTTTTAAATCTTTCACGGCATATTTTATAAGTGAAGAATTTTAGTACATATTATTTTCAAGAATTTTTACATGCCTACTTTAAATTGAATTTATATTTTAATCTTTTAGTTTATTTTATCAACCACGGTATCTGCAAATGTTTATTTTATGTTCTTAAAATGCGATGTTTACTTGGATTATTTTCAATATTCAATATGGATAATTCTATGTTTAATAAATATTAACTATATTACAAACACAGCGGACAATAAAGTCCTTGTGTTTTATATTAGCAACTTGTTATTTTTGAAAAGCTTTATTAAGAAATAACTCGTTGGCCGCGTGCTCATTTCCTTTGCATCAGAAACATCTGATAGCAAACCATTATCGACTTAATAAGAAGGACGAGTCCAACAAGGTGTTAAAGATAATGAAATATAATGCTCATCACAAAAAAAACATAATAATCTACGACCAAATAACACGTAATGGGGTGGTAAAAAAACCGTCGTAAAAGTATAAAAGTTTGCGGGAAATAAAAAAATTGATGGCGCCCTTCCGCACCCCGCGACCACGCACACCGACACACATACCTACTGAAAGGAACCTCGACGCTTTAAGAATAGCTTAAGCGGCTAATAGTTTTATGACACGCATAACACGGTTGAACTTTACCCAAATATCACCAACGAATTGTACATTCTATCCCTGGAGTATAAAGTATGATTTCGCATGCACCATATCTGACAGGAAATGACAGTCGCAGAGCATTATAGCGACATTATAGTCTAAGAGGTAGCAACGTTTTTGAGAGAGAATTTCAGGTAGGCCAGTTTTTAGATATGCTATCTCTCTCACTCTCCCGGACGTCATACAGGCTATCTGGCTGGCGGTAGTGGTTGCGTTCGTCAGTGCGCAGCCTACCTATACAGGTAAAATATCGAATTTTAAAATCATTTTAAGAAGCTTTTTTCCTTTATTATTATTTTTATTGAACTTTTTGCAACATGAATCTATTATTGCCAGATATTTCTATTGTTGTTTAAACTGTGCCAGACGCTAATTTTGAATTAAAAAAATATTATTTTTCAAAGTATTTCAGTATGGCTGTAATTTTTATATGATGTTATTTAAGTATCTAAAAACCTAAATTTAATTTGCCAGACATTAATTCGATTGTTAAACCTTCAGCCAGACCGATCTAAAAGTGAAAAGTGATTGGGCATGTTGAAAGAGTACAGACAATCACGTGTTATTTTTAATGTGTATAACAAAATTGTATTACAATGGCTAGCGAAAAATTAAAATGTGGTTTTTGTAAAGACAGAAATGGAAAAATAATAACTTTTGTTGAAGATACATTAAAAAAGTGTAAAGAAGTTCTGCAAATTTTAAACTGAAATACAGGGTATATCAAGACCGCGACCGAAAACGAAGCCAGGTGGTAGTATTAGTGACTTCAGACACAATGCAAGTAAAAATTTCGCAAAAAACATCGTCAACTTTTTTTTGTAATTTTTTACTAATCGTCGTATTTGGGTGATAAAAACATAATTTTCCTAAAATAAAGATGTAGATCTCTTTATTTTTAAACACGCAATGGTACATAAGGGTTTAAATTAGTATTTCTGCAAAAATAGGTATTTTCCACCAAAACACGATGATTTTAAAAAATATATAAAAAAATATCTATCACTGTTTTGGCGAAATTTTTATTTGCATCGTGTTTGGAGCCACTAAAACTACAACCTGGCTTCGTTTTCAGTCGCAGTCTTGATATACCCGGTATAATAGTGTACAGTTACCGGAGCAAGTTATGACACTGATGGATATCACAGAAATTGTTACAGCAGTTTTACAGCTCTAATGACAAAATATCGTAATTTATCTGATATTAATTTCTCGTCAACAGTAGATCTTCCCAGCACATCTAGTTCAACTTCGTTATCAAATACTGCAGTAGATGTTAGCGAAACCCTGCCAGATAATACGTCACAGAATTCACATACAGAAGTTAATATCCAAGAAATTGACACTTCTAATGCAATTAACAAGTGCTTTTCATACCGGGTTGAAAGTAATAAGGTTATTAAAACTGTTGAAGATGTACTGTCTTGCGAAGAACAAGAAGAAGCCGATTCTCAAATAATAATATATCACATTTGTCAAATAAATGTCGATGGCGAAGTTGTGATACGCTGCTCAGACACAGATATTTTAATAATACTTCTTGGTAACATGGAGCATTTGAATGCATCACTAAAATCTGGGTAAATTTGGGCGTGGGGAATTATGAGCGATTTATAAGCGTCATCAAGTACACGAAATTCTAGAGAATTCTTTATCGAAAGCTCTACCGTGCTTTTATGCACTCACTGGATGCGACTACACACCAGGTTTTTTCCGGAAAGGCAAACTTCGATCTTTAAACTGTTAGAACAATCAGAAGAGTATCAATTAGCCTGTCAAAATATTATAACAGATGATGAAGAATTGCTGGATGAGACATTTAAGATCTTAGAAAAGTTAATTTGTCATATTTACGGAGCTCGGGATTCATGGAACGTCAATGAACTTCGGTGTCATCTGTTTTCAAACACATATCGGTCTACAAAACCAGATGATAATTTTGAATAAACAAAATCGTAATTTTGATCCATCAAGCCTACCACCATGCAAAGCTGAATTTTATCAGCATTTACTACGAGTTCGTTACGTTACAAAGTTTTGGAGAAATTTTTTTTATTTTTTATTTTTTTTTTTATTTTATTTATTCAACATACTTACTACTATTACAGGATACACCCAATACAGTAGAGTAGGAAATTATATTACAAAATGATCATTTACAACAACCAACATCTCTATCACCTCAAGTTTCCGGCTGGACCATAAATATGATTTTATCTGGTTTGTTGGAGAGCAATTGCCATCATTAGTTGCCGACATTATCATTAAAGGTAAAAATTAAAAATAAAATACTAATAAATTTATTTGCCGATAGATTATAAAATGTTTCATTCTTTTACAGATAATAACTTATTACAAGACGATGACATTTCAAAAGACGACGATGACAATAAAAATGACTACAGTGCTGAAGATGATGATGATGATGATGATAATTATCAAGATGCCTCCGTTTTTTTTGTGATAAAATTATGGATTGAAAAATATAATTTTTGGTTATTTTCATCCTTGAGATTGATTATTATCTTATTTTGTACAACGATAAATAGTTATTTTGATACTATATTAATCCACACATTAATTCAATAGTTTTTAATTAGTTCTATGTAATTTATTCGACAACTATTCCTAGATCAAGCAAAATGATACCACATCACTTTTCACTTTTAGGTCGGTCTGGCTGAAGGTTTAACAATCGAATTAATGTCTGGCAAATTAAATTTAGGTTTTTAGATACTTAAATAACATCATATAAAAATTACAGCCATACTGAAATACTTTGAAAAATAATATTTTTTTAATTCAAAATTAGCGTCTGGCATAGTTTAAACAACAATAGAAATATCTGGCAATAATAGATTCATGTTGCAAAAAGTTCAATAAAAATAATAATGAAGGCAAAAAGCTTCTTAAAATGATTTTAAAATTCGATATTTTACCTGTATAGGTAGGCTGCGCACTGACGAACGCAACCACTACCGCCAGCCAGATAGCCTGTATGACGTCCGGGAGAGTGAGAGAGATAGCATACCTAAAAACTGGCCTACCTGAAATGCTTGTTTTCCAGACGTTGCTAGCTCCCGTACCATTAGACAGGGGTGCCATCGGGTTATAAAATAGTGAAATTGTACCGAGGTGTACGGGCGAGGGTTGCGAGGCGGGGAGGGGAAGGGGTCTGAGAGGTAGGCGTGTCCGGGATAACGAAATAAAAATGCTCCGGGCCGCTCATGGGAGACCGTGCGAACTCCGCTTAACGCAATAAACATTTTAATTTGAACACGAAACTCACGCTGAGATGTGAAATTACAGCATGAGAGGGCGGCGTGTGCAAAAGAAATCAAATTACGTGAAAATTTCGCGAGATACGATATTTTTTGAAGATCTATAGCGCACTCGTAGCGGAATGAGAAACATTCATCTGCTTAATGTCCGTTTTTATATTCAATTCGCGTGCACTCATTCATGTTCATTGAAATCCGTTAAGAGACACGAATTGATGTTTTCACTGTTGCATTATCACATCGACAAATCATCTTGCATGTAGCATTCGGTATTAGTAGAGGCGACTCTACGTGAATTGCCCGGCCCATTTTTTTTACCAAATCTCTTAGTTACAGACATATCTCGATGAAAGATTTAATTGCTAACCTGTTGTTGTACTGCTTATCACATCTGGTAATCTATAAAGCATACAACGTGGTGGTAACACGATTTTCTGTATCGGGTTAGGCCATATAGACCACAACGCTGACCTAGAGCGGGTTGCATGACGGGAATGGCTATGGTATGCAGGTTTCTTTACGATGTTTTTCTTCACCGTTATAGTGCATGTTGATTGACTATACACACATGACTCAGAAAACTCAGAGGTGTGCCCTGGGATTTGAATCCGCAACCACCATGAACATGTTGGCGGCCGACTAACAGGCAACCACGCACATGATTTAACTTAACACGATTTTATTAAACTACAATGTTAAATTAACTTAATAAATTATATTTAACTACATTTAAATTACTGCTGATACGATATTTAGAATGTAGTTTACATTGAGGCTATCAATTCTCTACTACCATGTACCAAAAAAAAGCAATTGTTTTAGATCATACCCTTAAGTAATGATCAACACGCGAATAGGTAATACATGATAGTCTTTGAAAAAGTTTCACTTCTTCTCTTTTCTACTCTAGTACAGGCGTCTGTCATGGCATCGAATTGACATTTTCCGTCTTTCAAAGATTCTCATTGGTGTAACGTCGAGCAAACGTTCGAGATTCAGTTATGGATTCAGTAAATGTTTATGAGCAGCGCCAGATAGATGAAACACGAATTTAGTACAGCTTTGCTACACCAAATTAACTTAATTTATACCTTGGTGCTACACTTGTGAAGTATTTTTATGCAACACCTTTAAACAAATATTTTCTGCATCGATTTTAAAGATTTTGTTTCGCCTATAGTCTTTATACGAAACACTGCCATCTACAATTTACGTAAAAGACTATTCTAGATACCCTAGTGATGGGCATATACCGTCTGCTCTACACTACAAACATCATACAGCCTAGCCGGTAAGTTTGACCGGCACCGACACAGGCCGCCGGAAATAGCCGGAAGTGAGCGGCGCCGGATCGCATCAACAGCCTCCACCGATCAGGACCATTTAGTGTCTGCGCAGTTTCAATGACAGCCAATCAATTCTGATTAGGTTGTAGCCGAGCGCGATTTACTTTATATCAATCATGAAATAATGATTTTTTTATTCATACATCCTAAATCCTGTTATTTTTTTATTTTAAACGTATCAACGAGTCCCCAGGCTGTGATTGTTCATGTGCAACATTCTGCATTTAAATATTTGATAAGGTGAAACCAGATTCCTAATTTTAAGTTCGTATTCAAAATTATTACCCTATTTGTTTAATGAGAGAATAATTGACTAAATACTTTGATTTTAAGCATACTTGAATCTATGTCATTGAGGAGCTTCAAAAGATTTCAATTTCAATTAGTGCTATGAGGAACTTAATAATGAAAAAAGAAGTGAAAATACAATGTTTGTAACGCTATCGACACATTTACAAACAATCAACGAAGTTATAGGGTATACTTCCTAATTACTTAAAGTTCCAGTCGGAGAAATAACGGACAACGTCCGCATTAACTTCTACCTACAAAGTAAACAATACACGAAGCACAAAGACAAAATGATGTGTAAAGTGTAAATTATACCTTCCGCCAAATGTTATGTTTGACGTTAATGTACAAGTAACAATCGTTTATATTGCTGACAATGTTATGTAATACTTGTTTCGATAGCCATAATCGCTGCTCGTTCCCTACAAACTTTACAATGTACGTAAAATAATTGCCAATCTCAAAATGATAGTTGTAAAGGTTATAAAATGTAAAGCTCTTGTTATTTTATAATATACATTTGGTAATCATTACTGTAAACTGTAGAATACAATATTGTGTATCTAGTGAATTTACGCAATAATCAGTACAGAGTATTAGGGTGTATAAAATTATTAATCTCTTGATATTGCGTTGCGGTATCTTTGGCAAGAAAGGGCCGCCCACGCGCCTATTCAACTTATGGCCATTACGAAAAACAGGTCTCCAATATAAATTCATAAACATAAGCAACACAGTACCAAAAATGTTCTTAATAATCTTTCATATTTTAAGACTATTCGTTACATACGAATACATTAATAAATCTTAATATTTTTTTATGGATACAATTTTATTATTAAAGTTACGTTTGAATACGAAGGCATAGACAAAAGTATGACGTAATAGAAACTTTTAGATACATACTGGCCGAATACAAAATACTGGCCGCCAATAATAGGAGCTAAAAAGAAAAAATTATAAAATATTTAGAATACTCTTACTTAATGCTTTCATTTATTGTATGTAAATTAGTTACATTAATGGTATGGAAGAGGTCTATTTAATTTTTTTGCAATCTAATGCATAGAGTAGTATGTAATAAGTAGGTAATGAATGAAATTAGTGTCTCTTTTTATCATTGTATTTCTTCGATATAAGGACGACACTTGCAATTTAATATTACTATTTAATGAAATCAACTAAACACACGCAAATGGAATCAACAGAACTAAAACAGTTCCTTCAGGTTATTTATTAATTTAATGTTGTATGTCGATTGCGGACAATAAATTGCGCATAGATAATTCTAATTCATTACAGGTAATTGCTTAATGATATCTGAGCGGCCATACCGACGACGCCTGTGGCATTACGATTTTCCGGTATTAGACCGGGGAATTATATCGGAACGAAATGTCCAATGACGAAATCGGTAATTTATTTTGATTTGTCGTCGATCGATGGACACTGTGAAATGGGCATTGTAGGAACGCTGAGAGGCGCGAGTAATGCATTCGACACGGGATAAAGGCGCTCCGACACGGCCGAGGCGCGCGCGTGCTCGCGTCACGTGACTACACAAACCTCGTGTATATTGTTGTCCAATTTCACGTAGTATCCGTATGATACTTCAAAAAGGTTAAAGATTTACCTTTATGGTCTACTTTATATATATTTTTTTAAATAAACTTATTGTTTACAATAGATCTTGTAAACTTTAAGATGAAGTTAAAATGTAGTGGAAAGAACCTAGCTTATCTACCTCCGAATATCCTACTACACGTCATAACATCTTCTAAAAATATAATGCAAAATTAATCAAAATTTTCATAAACTAGCTATTAACAGTCGCGTGTGTTTATTTGCGTTTCTAAGCACCATTGTGCGGTGTTTGTTTAGTACAATCCTCAATAGAAACCGACATTAAGAATGTTCAATTGAAAAGGCTATCGATGAATAATGTCGAGTGGTCGTGCACAATGCGCCGGTGAAGCGTACCGCGGCGCGGTCGCCTGTGGGCACACCTCACTAATGTATGGTAAATTTTGTACCACTATTTATTCATGCTGCACATACCTGTATGTTGTAAGTTTATTCAAAAAGATGCTGACGTAATACGTATTTGTATGCACTATGCATTAATTTTCTAGAGAAAATGTGGCAATGATGTTAAAATTAGGCAGGGTAAAGATCGGACGAAGTAGCAAAAATTTAATAGGATGGCGCATCGGCTGGGTCAACATAACATACTTCCATTTATATAACATATGTACATATATACAGGGTATATCAAGACCGCGACCGAAAACGAAGCCAGGAGGTAATATTAGTGATATCAAACACAATGCAAGTAAAAATTTTACAAAAAAGAACGACAAACTTTTTTTTGTTATTTTTTACATATCGTCGTATTTGAGTGATTAATACATAGTTTTTCTAAAATAATGACGTACATCGCTTAATTTTTAAACACGCAATGGTACGTAAGGGTTTAAATTACTATTTTTGCACAAACTAGGTATTTACCCCTCGAAAACGATGATTTTAAAAAAATTATAAAAAAATATCCGTCGCTTATTTTGCAAAATTTTTAATTGCATTGTGTCTGTAGCTGCTAAAACTACCACCTGGCTTCGTTTTCGGTCGCGGTCTTGATATACCCTGTATACATTTATGGATGCATTTTTTTCTGGAAAAAGTTATAAAAATTATGATCATAGGGGTTTCTAAAAATTACAAGGGTTTTTTTAGTACGTTGTAATAAGATTACCGAGCCGTGCTCATATGTCAAACGAAAAGGCTAGCGACAATAGAATCATTCCTGACCCTCCCAAGGAATGTAAAATGAGTTTAACTGCAAAAGAAAAGTTTATCTAGCCCGAGCGTTGTTAATTTTCTAATCAACTAATTTGTTTTAAGAATAAAGTGATCATTTTCTATTTTCAATATTTTTGAAAGGTTATTTCGTAAAGGATTTTGCACTCATAAATAGTGAGCAAAACGTGATGATGCATATAAAAACTTAAAGACCTTCTGGTGTTCTGTCAATATTTTGCAAGCCACTTTAGAAACGTAGGAAGTACATATTTTTCTCGATTGTGTGTGATATCAAAAGTTTGAATAATGTTGAAAGGCGCAATACAGGGAAACTGCATAATAGACCATATTAATATCTACCTATTTGTCTTTTGGTGACTGTTTAATTTTATCTTGTAAAATATTTGTATAATTTGTGGTGTAATTTGTTAATGATGTTGCAATAAGCTGGAAGAAAATACCATAATATTTCAATTCTTATTTACGGTCCCCTGAACTTCATAGTTTATAGTCACGAATAATTGACGATGATATTAAATACAAAAGCATTGAACATAATTGTCTATACAGAAGCATAATGGTCTATTTTTTAAATAGAGTCAATACGCCTAATTGTTTGCAAGGAACAAAATGAAGTATAATTAAATAACAGAAAGCGCTTTCATAAACGCTAATTAAGCCATTTACTTTTCTTAAATTATTACCTACGTCTCATTTTAATAGGCACTACTTCAGCTTTGTATTTACGTTACGGTTCGAAATAAACAGTTGTTTTATTCATTTTTAATGTTTTGAAGCATGCTTCTTTGTATTGTTATTAATTTTTATAGTTCCTTTTTTAACAATTTAATTTCATAACTTCAATAAATAGAATTGCCTTTTATTAAATGGCGAACAAATTTTAAACTTGAAAATTATGTTTATATTGGTTACTCAATATAATATGTAGGTACATATACAAATTATACTTTTAATGAATCATAATTTGTAATATAAATTGGATGTTTGTATTAAAAAAAATAGTTGATAGTTATACTGCGCATAATATGTAAATATACATAATAAAACGGCAGTACTTACTAAAATCTTCATGTCCTTGTGATCCGTGGACACGGGGTCGATACTAACCTGAAACATAAAAATTATTTATTAGTAAAATATTACTTTCTCTTATGGTATGAGGGCGCAGACGAACATAAGACTCCCTTAGTGGATGGTCACTACTCATTACTATTCATTATCACCTTCAACAACAGGGACTCTGAAGATGTATTGCCAGTCTTTGGGGTGAAAGCATGCTTCATTAGAAATACATTATTAAACATCCGACAATTTTACTGACAACGAAAAACAGGGACGGCGTAAAACTTAATTTTCAGGAGGCCAAAATAATTTTGCATGGCCCTTAGTAATGCGAGGCATCGAATATCTTTGGTGAAGAGATTCTTGCAAGGTAATGGGATTAAAATAATCATGAGTAAGATGTATCGTTATATAGCTAAATAATTCTCATAGGATGTAGAAAACTCCCGAAAATTTCAAACTACAAAGTCGGTTGCTCACTTTGACCAAGTCTTAAGCTGCTCTTGACGAAAAATGATACTTCTTTTACTCCCTTCTATATAAAAGCCGCCCATGTACCTACGCTACACACTTTAGAGTACCTTTACTACTTTGTTTATTTCTGCCACAAAGCAGCACTATGAAAGCACTGCAATACTCCGGTTGTCATTCACATTGTACCTAATGTCACAGAGAGGTTTATTTAGGTATCATCAGCGCAGTAGGATTATATTAAGTGTTTAAAATAATTACATTTAATCATTTGTGGGTTATGTTGCTCCTGTTTAAGGGCAGACGTTGGACTATATGGCCAAACCACTCTCAATCGCACCCTCGATTGTAGAGAAAGCCCGTGCCCTGTAGTGGGACGTACACATATGGGCCGATATAATAAGGGCAGACGTGATGCCTGCCAGCATGCGAACCGCTGGTCTAGTCAATTTTGCTAATAAAAAGAGACGGACAGTGATTATTTCACGTTGATTTTCTGTGAGATAGCAATAGAATATATGAGACACATAGCGACTTATAAGTTAAGGGCGGAATTGTAACGTCCACGTCGCGTCGTTTATTTTGTGATGTCAACATCCATCACTTAGTACATACTCGTATTACTAAGACAATTTACCCATATGTTGTACGCAAATAGCCGCCGTATTGTAAAAAATATTTATTTTAAAATTTATTGACTAAATAATTTTTTAAGTTATTTGATTAACTCTTGTGTCTTTTGAGTTATGAGTTTCATTAGACTACAAATTGGACACATCCTCAGACACTTCTGAGAACGAGCATCATTCAAGCTGAAACTAAAAGCTCGAAGTAAGTGTCATAGGTACCTACCATTAGAAACAGGAACTACAGAACTGCAGGTAATAAACATCTTTAGCATAGCGTCTATAATCGTCTTTGGCTCTTAAGCATTTGTCATTTAATTACATATTTAAAAAGCCGGAATCACTGATTGATCTTGACCAGAAGCAATTAGTAGTCATTGCAAAGTTTCATAATAGCTAAAGCGATTTGAAAAAAAATGGCGTATTTTTTGTCAGTGTCGGAAGTGGCATTAAAGCTGCGGTCAACACAAACAGGCGGCGGCACCGTGTAAAACATTAATGCGGTTCCCTATTTTCCCATCAGTCAACACAGAAAAAACAAAACTAATTAGAAAGGTTCTAAAAAGTTAATATCATAAGTCGGGGCCGCGTACACACGAGCGAATTTAATTTGGAGCTTTTTTAATTACGCCAGGGGATTCGTCGGAGCCGGGCAGCGGGCTGCTTTCGGCGCCGGTCGAGAGACAGCCCTGTAATTATGGGCCCCGTAATTGCGAGACCCAACAGTGTGCACCCCGCGCCCCCGCCCTGACACCTCCGCCTAGCCCTGGATAGTAAGGCCGCTGAAATTGGAACATCCGTTTTTGTGTAGCAGAGATTTGTGAAACGCGGCCTGTGAAGTATTTTTCATGTGTTGTTGTCGAATGTAAGGATATTTTTACTGCAATTGAAACCGAAAAATAGAATACAAAACAATATTATAAACCATAAATGCATACAATCCTTCATCAGATAAAAATGTTTTCACATATCGCTCATAAAGTTTCTTGGAACTCTAGACACGGAGCTGTGATGGCATCGCTTATTATGTAAGGATTCAAAAGATAATGTAAAAGACTGTTTCAACATAGAAAATTTTTACTTTGAACAAGAGTAAAAACCAGGATTTAAGTTAACAAACATGTTAAATGCATACGCATAACACGCGTAACGTATTGGGGCATTAACATAACAAAAGATAACTAAAAGATTAACTTTGGGGTTTACTAATATATTAGCCTGCTTCGTGACCCGTTTTTGAATTTGCGTCGGTTAGTTAAAATAAATGGAAAACCGAGTTAAAATCTGTATAACAAGTTTTGATTCAATCTATAACATTCAATAAGTGACCCTATTAGGTTCCTAAACATTCGGTTTCATAAACCATATACAAAAATGATCAACATTGAACTGGCAACCTTTACCCGAGAAAGTACCTACGCTTTATTACCGCGGCGCTAATCGGAAATCAATAACATAAATGGTATGAGTTTTCAGAGTTCAACAAAATCGTGTGCATGTGTTGACTGCTTATTTTAACATTATTACATTGCACTTATATAATTTTATGTTAATGTGCTAAGGATGCGCATTTGTAAAAAAAAATCTAACCTTAGCGCAGGGATACTTGTAAATTTACCGAAGAACATTGTTCCATAACACAAAGAGATTTTGAACACAATACAAATGAAACATAGGAAGTAGATTTTTCATGGTTCCAAAATTCAACTTGGCAGAAAAAGATAAACTTGAGGAATAAGAACTTCATAAGTAGTTGAAGAAAAACATTGTTACGGCGAACTTGTGCAACAAATTGAAAACTCTTCACTTTTTTCTGCCCGGTCTCAATTCATGTTATGTAGATAATTTACCTACCACGATATGATTTAAGATGTACCTTAAATTCTACTGCCAATTGTTACTTTATATTGAAGCTTCAAAAAAATTCACATCACGCAGTTCGTAATTTTTCCAGTAAAATGTCTGTTAAATGCTAACTTGAAAATATAATCTTTGCCATTTAGCATATTTACCTACACAAGTTCCACAAAGTTATATGTATATGATAACATAGTAAATTAAATTAATCCGTATGTTTGTCCGTGCGATTGGTGGGCACTCCTTTCTAATGCACAGTAGACTCAAAAGGATTGTATTTAATTATGATGACTGGCTTAATGTAACTGGAGAAAAAATATTTTAGCTGTACATTACCATAATTATAGAGGCTCGTCGGCCAATGACTAATATTAAGCCACATTTGTTTCAGATTGATGTCTATCTTATTTCTACATTACATTACTTATGCATCGACGATCAATAAAAAACATCGTGTATTGGGTGCATAGTGCGTGTTTTAAAAGTAACAGTGGCAAGTAATAGATGGAACTTTTTTACACACTATTATTCATTTATCGGAAACATTAACGAATTTACTGTAGATAGAATTTTAACCTTTGACATTATTACTTTTCCTAAAAGTATACAAAAGAGGTTAAATAATCTGTTGAGACTGAAACGTTGCTTTCTTGTTAGTCAGCCTGTTCTTAGAAACCAATGTAAACTAAACTGTCGGTAATTGAAAAGTTTTACTCGAGTTAATTGCGGCAGTGTGCGGAGATGTACACTCATTAATGGAACACAATAGAATAGTAATATTGAAAGAAACGTGCATAAAACAAGAAAGTGTTGAGGGTTCACACGGGCCACGTCGGCAGTGGCGCGGCCCCAGTGCATCATAATGCTGCGGTGTGACGCATGACGGGACCACAGGAGGTGTTTGTCCGCCATAATCACACCGTAATCACACCAATTAAATATTTTTATTCCCATTCTGGCATTGTGGAGCTCCAAGGTGTGCCTTTGTTGGCTCATTTTAGTGAGCATCTTTTGTTCGCCGAACAACGCGTGAGCGAATTATCGTCGTTTCTTACGTTGCTCGATACAGCTTATTTATTACGTTATCTAATTATTCCCTATTTGTAATGTGATTGTTGCTTTTTTTGTAATTTTGTATTGATGTATTGTTTGTTGCATTTTGTAAACTTTTGCCGTTTTTTGTTCAGTATAATGTAAATAATAAGCTAATTGGTTTCTTTGTAATGAAATAAACAACACATTGTATCAAAAAATAGTCCAATTTGATTTATAAAACTTTTTATTGTTTTTATATTTAATGTATTATTTAAAAAAAACACGAAAAAAAATTAAAAATTACCTCGTTGTAGTACGAATTAGCGACATTATGAGGCACGGGGTGCGCGCCCCCGTGCTGCTGGTAATACGCGCAGTTCATCAGTCCATTAGCCGTCAACCAACACAAACACTTTAACACTCGCGTGAAAATTCGTGAAAATTCCGGCGAGCAATTATCTCGTAACGAATCGATGCGGCGAACGAATCTCGCTAACTAATTGTAGGGTTGCGAGTAAGGCTACGCGTGTGAGCGCTCTCTGTCGCACGGCGCGGCGCGTCTCTGTCTGTGGCGCAGTGAGCGGCGCAGTACGGCGCAGTGTCGGCGCGCCACTGTTTGTTTACGGCGTCGTAGCGGGGCGGCGCGAGTGCTGCAGGGCGGCTCCAGGGCGGCCGCTAGTATCGCACACTCGCTCTTATAACGCACTTTACACTTACACTAAGAAAATATAACCCCTGCATATTATTACAGGGTTGGGACTTTTTGTCAGATTCTATTTTGATTTGTATTAGAATTAAAGTGTATTTTGCGTTTTGCTCTATTATATTGCGATTTTATTAAGATTTCATTATGTATTGTAGTTTTATGATGAACAATCAAAAATTAGTCACTTTCATTCTCTCATTACTCTGCACTAGGCTAGTACAGTATACTTTGTTTCTAACTGCCTATAATAATGCGAAGGGAGGTCTACATTTAACAATCGTAATCGATATATGGACTGATACAAAAATAATAATTTTATGAAGAAAATGTGCTTGAAATTCCGAGTATTGGATCATTAATAGCCTGCCTCTAATTAAATCTAGTTACTAGACATTTTATTTAAAATTTACACCACAATAATTTTATATTTATCTTCGATAAACTATATCTTTATCAGTCAAATCAATCCGCCAGCAAAAAATAGAAAACGAAATCCATCCTCGGTAGATAATATAATAAATATATCCGGTGGTTAATAAAGAGCATTTGTATCGTTACCAGACGCGACTATTATAAAATCGTGATATTTTTTACTGTCAATCTGTGCGCGGGCGGATGCGGCTCCTATGACAGGATACACTTTCTTTACAATGATATCACGCGAAATACTGTCACGTGATACTTTAACATCTGTTACAGGATTTACAAAAACTTATTAATTGTAGGAAAAAATCACTATTACACATCTGATAATAATAAACTTGCTTTTTTCAATATGAATTCAGAAACATGTCTGTTTTAACTATTACATAAAAATACGTTATTATGTAAGCAAATTATAATCATTGTGTCTATTCATAACTTAAGTATTAGAATATGCTTGGTGAAATTAATTCTAACCATTATGGTGTCTTACACTATGATAAATTTATTCTAACACTCAAATCCTCACACGTTATTTGTAGTGATTATTACAATTCGCAAATTGCTGTACTTTACATTAAAACGATCCCAAAACATTCCTTTAAATCATAGACTATTCCTATAAATATGCAATCTGTATTTGACAGTATTAATGAAATCACGCGTGACCCAACACAGTTGCGACTCGCGTTCTCGGAGATGTCGCTGCGGATAGGGCGAGTATTTTGTACTGAACATAGAATAACATGCGCAAATGATAGTGATTACAGTGCGAATACAGTGGGTGCCGCGCGTGCGCGTGCGCGCGTAATTATTGTAATCTCGGTGCGCATGCTGTGCGCTCCGCTCCTCCGCTCCGTCATGACTTACTGTTGTTCTATTGTTACATTGTTAACACATTTCTTTTATGATTTTCTATTATTTTGCATTGTTTTATTAATGTAGTTTACGCTTACAGAAGAGGCGATAGTGTTTTCTTTGCAAAACTATGATTTTTCAGAGCATTATTTTACTACCAATATTATTTAAAAAAATTGTAACATACTTTTCAATACGCAATTGCTTTCAAAATGCATGTTTTTCATAAAAATATAGGTCAATATACAGAACAATCGAAACGCCCTTAGTCAAAGCAAAAAGTAAGAATATAATTATATTTTTTAAATCAGAACAAATGAATGAAAATGTATAAAGGTTTGTGATTGTAGCGTCGCGTGCGCATCTGGTAGTTCCGCCCTCGGCGCCGCCCAGCGCTAATGTACTGCAGATCGAGTTACTAACAATCACACTTTTATTGTGTGCAGTACGTTTGTTTCATGGTCAACGAATATAAAGACTTTATTTTGGTAAAAATATAATACAAAGAAAACTTATATTTTATTATTTTATGTACATATTATTGCACACATACAAATAAAAACAAATACAATGAGAAAACACACATATAAAAAGTACAATTGGCGGTCTTATCGCTCAAAGGCAATGTCTTACAGAAAACCAATTAAGAAACGGATAAACAGAGGACAGTCTTAATGTGTAAAAGATAGTTATTTTAAATTCCTCACTTCCATCGACATTTCATTGATATTTCCTACCATATTTTCAATTTATACTTACCTATTCTTAACCACTAACTAGACCATGTTTTAAATTAAGTGTGTCTCCTAAAGATCGCTTTACTTTAACGAATACTTCCGACTGAATCAAGAACCAAACAGATGACCAATCCGTTTTAGACGTGGCCTTATTGTATCCAGTACAGTTATACCACATGAATACTCAATAAATTCATTACATAACACAAGTCGTACGTTACATAAATATCCGTACAATCAGTCCCCTGGCGTGGTATTGTGCATAGTTAGTGTAAAGGGGTGCAACGTATCCGGCTGCAATCTTACACCGACTTCCGTTCACTCGAGACCGGACTAACGGTCCTAGAGTGTATTTTAGCATAAACTGGCTTCGAACAAGACCTTTAGATTCTTAGGTGTGAAATGTCAATGAGATGGGTATCTCTGTTTTTGAAACATGTTTTAAATGGTTTTGCAGTGTGAGACTGGCGAAATTTTGTGAATGGACACGACTCAAAATATTAGTACGTATTGCGTCGATTTTAAAGCTATGAATTTTGAAATAGAATTTGATTTAGAAAATCTAATGGATTCGATCTCACCAATTCCTTGTTGATACCAAATCGAATGATATTTTCTAAATATGAAGTGTAAATAAAGCGCTACCAGAGATAATCTGGAGCGATATACGTAAATCCAAAATGTTGTCCAACATCCATTGATACTCGATTTCTCAATTCAGATACGCGGGTATTGTTGGCGTAGTCAGCTTACCTCCATTCACCTACCTATTCAATGGACAGCCTTTTGAATAATTCGACATTCGACGACAGCTTCCTATGCAAAATCTCTCTTAATCCCGGAATAAAGGTCCGCATGTTTCCGTTGAAAATTTCAATGAGAAATGCACAAGTGTTATCAAACAATGAAGTATCCCTATTTTGAGATGTTGGAGATGTTCACTTGACGTGATATTCAGATGTCACCACTCGACACTGTTTACGAACATAATGGGATTAAATGTGATGGGCGAATTGTGTTTTGAAATGTTAGCGAACATGATTTGATTGTAGTCAAATATTCCCATGCAGATAAATCTAGTGTTGGAAATTAGTTCGTAATATATCCTACATATTCATAGAAGTTTCTTATTTCTGGAATAGAAGAAAATATGTTAATCTTTATTTAAATGTTGACACTAATCGACTTATTAAACGCCTTTAAAAGCTTTTCTTAAAATAGAAAACATAGGCATCATTTGCGTGCTGCATAAACTGTTTGCACTTACAACCAAAATAATGTGAAATAAATTACAATAATATTGTGCATGTAGTATGTATTGACGTGAGCATGCATAGCGGATAGCGTGGCGATGGCGCGAGGCGTGGGTCGGGAAGCGCGGGACTCACGGCCGTGCCACAACAAAATAAACCAGCGAACCCGTGTAATAATGGTGTTTCCACCCTGTAACAATAACTACATAATAGTCGAGAGCTTTTACGAGCTTTTGTGAGCTTGTCGAAGCTTCTACTTGGCGTTTTTGTGATGGACGCCGCTCGTTGCGCCGGTTCGCGCTTTATGACCGACAATGTTTTATTGAATACTCATTCGGAACTTAAATATTCAGCATTCAGCTGAAAGGGTTCGTAAATTGGTTTACTGTCTGCCCATCATCGTATTGTTGGACGGATGAAATACTTTCTTTTGTGTTGTATACCTTCTTAATATACGAGTACGAGTATAAGGTATGTGCGACTATCGAGTCCTTATCTTGGACATTGACAAAGCGCCGATTACCGTATAAGCGCGCACGTCGTAAAGGCATCCGATACAAAACGTACCTGCATGAGATAAATTTTCCAATTATAAAAGGAGTTAAGCGTAGCCTATAAAAAAATAATAACCGTTTTAATTGATTCTCATGAAAATACTTTTATGAAATATTAATTACCTGGCTTTGTTGTATGTATAGCTTTTATTTTTCTATAGAAAATATTAATGCACTAATTATTTTATAATAATTGATAGTATGCCCAAGCCCATTTTATCGATTGTAGCAATATTTATTTTTTAATTTACCATAGCACCTAGATCGATAACACATCTACTATAAACGCTGAGCTAAAACTAATGAAATCAAAATGCACATTTCAAGTATAGAAAGATGCTTTTAGAGAGAACGCTCGCGCTATGCTCCGTTGAGATAAAATTAATAGCCGCTATTAAAACGCGAAACTCTCCGCGAAAGACTTCATTAATTTCCCGCGAAGGAAAACGCCTCTAAATGCCTAAGATGGGCCAACGATAGGTTTATTAATTATTAAATATAATGACCGTTTTGTTGCCTGATAAAAGGTACTTTGTTGAACTATTATGCACATTCTTGGTTGACGAAACTTATTTAAGGAAAAATTGTAAAACGCCTAATAGTTATAGTGTAAATATTAAGAGATATAATATAACTAAGCTAACGTATTATTAAGTATTTGTAAACAAAATATGTTTAGAAGATTTTTAGTTTATAATTTTCTCAATTTGGTTTATTAATTTAATTTTAATGCAACATTAAAAAAATATTTACGGGTAAATATGCACAACACTGTTAGGCAATATATTCAATATGCAAATTCCTAGTTTCAAACAACCGATGGCTTACCTATAACAGTTGTGCGCTCGTAGATATTTAGATAATAAATGATATATGGGATTTTTTACCTTACACAGTAACATCAATGTTTAACTAAAATAAATTTTATTTTAGCCATTAATCATATTTATCATGTATATCTATAGCTAACGATAAATTTCAACTCAGAATAATTTAATGAAATAAAACAAATCCAGCAATATCACATGGTTAAAAATAACATGGTTTGTTTTTTTTTTATTATATAAGATTTTCCGTAGCAATATTGTAAGTACAGAAACTTCAGACATAGTATAAACCACACTCTTTTATCACTACTTGTGGACTTTAGTGGAAATTATTCAAAGCCAACTGAAAGCTTTGATAGTCAATTAACACACACTTTAACATAAAGGAAAACATCGTGAGCGATACCTATAGACCATACAGAACTTTCAAACAATATCTGTAATATTTTCTGCAATTTAAATCTGCCAACAGCAGTTATGTTAACCCATAGTGTTTAGTTATTAGTAGACAATGACATAAACACACAATCGTAATCTCGACTGTTGAGCAGTCCCGCGTCAGGCAGTTAGCGACATAATAAAATATTTGCGTAAAAAGGACAATACGTGGTTAATGGTTATATGTACCAGGTGAGGAGTCGCAAGGAGTGAGGCCGGCGGAAAACGAAGCGGGGGGCGCGGTCGATAGCCGCAATAAATCAAGATATTATCTTCGCGCGAGCATTACCGAGCCGATACCGAAGGGTGAGTCGCGCACCTCGGATTTATTATGAATTTCACGCGCAAACATACACCTATATGCGTTTCCAATGAAATGAAACATTTGTTACGTGCTGTCATTTGTGTGCGAGCTGAACATTTTTCAGTGTGGAGTGTATGGTTGCTGCTAGATCGGCTGCAATAAAAATTATATTTTATGGGTTTACGGTACGAATGCGTGTTAAGGATTGATATTAAATTGATTACTAATCTGCAGATAAGGATAAAAGTTTGTTAAACTAAAATGATCACAAAAAGGACCTAACATCAGAAGTGACATCATACCTAGCATCGGAAATTATAGAAAAATCTTCCGTTCACTTTATTTCGGGCCTTAATTGCAACAACATTATTTTTATCGTATTTTAGTATGAATATACGAGTGCGAGTAGTATAAATATAGAAAACATAACAATAAGCGTCTATTTAATAGATATCATTCCTACAGTATATTTTATGCTTACTAATAATTCTTTCAAAACACCTATATTTTGTTTCCTCTAAAAATACACACAAAATAGCGATATATTAAAAGCAATAATCAATGACGTAGCACCATAATTACACACCAGACCGTACAATTTCGTAGTCATTAATTAAAATTCAACTAAAGAACAACAAAGTTATGTTGGAATCACAAATCAAACTGAGTCCCGTCGATTGCCGCGGGTGCAATAAATCAGAGGAGCGCTTAGGCCTTCTTAGCTTTTCTAGATAGAGATTTATCCCGTAATAACATGTTGTTTTTCACTAAATCAACCGCCGAATTATCCAGTAGAACAACGATGATTAATCAGCAGGCTGCCGATGTAATAGCGGATGGGATACTCTTGTACGGAAGGTTACTAGAAAAACGGTATTCGTGGACCTAGTTAATATATCTATACAGAATAATTCGTTTTCATATTTTATTAAGAGTACATTTAATTAATTATTTAAAAATTCGAATAAGTAGATTGATAATGTTACAGCCTAATATTAGTTTTTTATCCTGGTGGAAGACCTTATAAGTTATGATGTGTGATTTCATTACATTAGAGATAAATGAACAGTAATGGTGATACTTTACTCGAGCTACATGTTATAAATTACGAGCTAGGCATTCACAACACCTACTTACACTAGTACACAGGAAGATTTACGTTACTTTTTGAATTATATTCACGATTAAACTTCCAGATCGTGCAACCCAAACAAATAAAGTTTATAGCGAGCATCAAAAAGCAATTACATTAAAACGAGCCTTTGCGCCGGTACGGACGACACGAATCTCATCTCACCACTCATCTGTTCAGAGATTAAGTTTATATAAACGCTATCTTTAATTAAACTTACATGTGCCCGACTATATTTCATAAAAATAAAATACGTTTGTAGTGCATCTAGGAAGTCTTTATTAAGATTACGACTGCAAAGAGGCGGGACCGTCCACTTATTCGAGAATTTGAATAATCGCCGCATTACAAGTTTACATTATTATGTGCGGTCAAATATACAGCCATTTTCAACATATAATTATCATCGGCGAGCGAGCCGTGTACCACAATGTTCCGCATTAATCTATTACGTTAGACGGCCAAAACATTAACTTTTTAATATTCACACTCTGCCATTTTGCTATTCACACGATTTGGACGCTAACAACAATAATTAAAAGCGATTATTATTAAGATTATGTACCGTATCTACATTTTCTTTTTGTCTATTATAATATTTGCTTCGCGTTTGGCGTGGCATTATCGGTGAATCATAGCGGCTTGTACAAACTAAGATAAATAGCGTTCAGAGATAACTTGGTAATATAAACCGATATTATTTAAATGTAAGAAAACGTACCGGCTTGCAATATCAACTGGATCCGATTGATCACCGGCAACATGGCGAAATTCCTAAGTTTGCATACCAAGTACCGCATCGGCCATATTTCAACGATAATGATACCGGCCGAGCGTGATAATAATTGTTATTACTATGATCCACATCTGCTATTATTTTATAATTGAGGGCTTTTGGGTGAAACCCTGCAATTATAAGGAGAGCCTGGAGCAACGGCGAGCAACATGCAACGAGGTGAGCCTGTTTTTGCCTCGTTCCCTAAATTATGATATATTTACTAAAAATAAACTTACACACGGCTGAGAATGTGATAAATTCAACGTTTCCACAGGATTTTGCGCCTTCGTATCTGTTTGGATCCGTGCATAATTCCTACAGAAATTCAACATAAGGCATCAGTATGTCTACATACTGATGATGACGCTTTGCTGGACTAAATTGTTTTGGCGAGACGACAACGCGAGGACAATGTAACTTTGTCGTTGGCTATTATGACGGCAAGAAAATTACCTTTTCTTGTAGCCATTACATTACTAAGGTTTGCTATTAAATATCAGGATACATTGTAATACGCGCATAACAAAACTCCGAAAACTCAACCAAAATATTCCATTCAAAATCCCAAACATAATTCGATTAACCCTCAAAATATAATCGAACAAAAATCTAACCGTGATCTCGAAAGTCCTGAGAACGGAAAGTTCATTATTTATTATGAATATTAGTCAATTTTTATTTAGTCAAAAAAGCGAACGACGCTCGGGACGGCCGGGCGGCTGCAATTAACCGGCGGAACCCTGTAATTATGGACAGTAAATTTCTGGACGCGTCCTGGCCGCGTCCGCGGCTATATTGTTCTATCTTGGCCAGCTTATTTGATTGGATTAGCTCACTGTTGCCACGCGCTATCACGCCGTACTAAACGGAAAATTTACGTAGTTTTTTAAGGCCGTGTATGGAAATAAGGATATACATTTAATAGTAAAAATGTTTCTGTTTTTGCATAGAATAGAAAACATAGCTAATTCATAGCAAACTAATCAGTTTGCTACGAGTATACTCCGCACTCAACCTTAATTTTACCATTTTTTATTCTTCCTTTCAATACAAAAATCAGAAATAGGTATTTTAACGATAGTATTTTTCTCTGGTTTTAGCAAGCGACGTTATCTTGATATCAACCCTCTCGGGAAATAACTCAGGCCAATTTGTATTTCAAATTAATTAAATTACTTCAAAACTCGCTCGTAGTGGGAATTGAACTCCGAATTTTATGTTTACATAGCACGCTGTCATTTGAGCAATGGTACCTACAATGACAGCCTTATTCATAGACAGATTTAAAACCTATTTAGTTATCGAATGTTTTGTCCCTTTCGAACGACTTTTGAATTAAAATTGAGCAAAGAAGACAAAACAATCGATAAGTAAAATAGGTTTTAAAAGTGTCTATGTATAAGGCCGTGTTTGTTTAAACATACGAAAATAACGCTCCGGACTAAATACACATGTTTATGAATATGCATTTATCGTCAATTTTATAGCTATAACACAAAGCTACCCTATTCCAAAGTAACCGCTAACATGTCGAAACATCGTCGACTTGCGGACAGGACATTGAAGAAAAAAGTTTTTAAAGGTAATTACATGAGGGCTCTATCTGCGGTCGGAATCTACGGACAGTGACTCGTAATTGAGTCTCTTATTTAAATAATTTAGATCAGACGATTTCTCCCACTCCGACTGGTATTAATAAAATATTTCTTTTTTCTTAAAATAATTACTGAAGATATGATTTCTTTAGGCCGACAAAACTTATTCGTTGGAATAAAATGAATCCTGACATGATTCTGATCTTTAAGCGCTTATTGTCTATATAGGGTGAATTTTCATATGGGCGTGGATGGCCAAATCCGAGTCTATGAGGAATATCGAAAAATGCTGAAAGGACTCACGAGCCCGATTTTAATGAAAACTAAAACTGCATACTTTAATTTTTGATAAATCAATATGCCTAGCTAGGAATTTTGAAAAAAAAAAACACGTGTTATTAAGCCCTATTGATAATGTTGCTAATAAGGATCGTATATGTATCGTGTATGTGTATAAACATAATGTCATTTTTTCTTACCCGAAATATATACGCAAACGGTTAATACGGTTAATAATATACGGAAATTGGTTAGTTTTGCCAATTAACCAATTTCCTATAAAAGTACTTTAAGGTTTGAAATACCATGCCGAAAGAGCATAGTAGCGAATTAACTATTACATAAAAGTACTTACTCCTTACTCGTATATAGAAATAGATGAGGGCTTAACCGGTGCATCAGGCATAATAGCCGAAGATTACCATTCCTTTCCTGGTGCAGACCGGATTTCCCCGCATAAAAAACATAGCAAATTGAGTAAAAATAAAAATAAGGCTAAGTTGTAAAATATGCCATTTTTAACGTTGAACACTACATGCGGTGAAACCTGTTAGTGAGCGGTAAACACATTAGAAACAATTATGGCAGTGCCCTGCAGGTTTCCTCTGGTGTTGGCATTTAGTACCCGCTTTTGGTAAAAATGTAAAGGAAATGAGGAATAAGTCGAAGACTAAATGTAGGAAGTACAAAAACAACACTACCGATTATGCTAATTTTTATTTTATTAAAGGTTAATTACCAATATAAATAGAATATTCATGAAATTTGTTTTGTAATATAGTTTATTTTCTATTCAGAAAACACAATTTCTTGTAAGCAAGTGAACACAAAAACATACAACATATTTACAACGACCAATTTAATTATTTTTACAAATTATCTATTTAAAAATATGGATACTAGATCCCAAACAGATGCAATTTACACAGATTTTAAAAAAGCTTTTGACAGGGTGGACCATAAAATTCTATTAAACAAGATCTCGTTCAATGGCATAAAAGGGGACTTATTACGTTGGTTTCAATCATACATTAGCAATAGAGTGCAAACTGTGGCATGTAATGGATTCCATTCTAACTCATTTTTGGCAACGTCTGGTGTCCCACAGGGATCGATACTAGGCCCTTTATTGTTCATCATATATATCAATGACATTAATAAGTGCTTTCATAACAGTAAATTTTTATTATATGCAGATGATCTTAAGGTATATAGAGCCATCAAAACCCTAGATGACAGCCGTCTTCTGCAAAATGATTTAGATAGACTATCCGATTATTGTGATAAAAATAATCTTAAACTAAGTATCAGTAAATGTAAATTTGTAAACTTCACAAAAAATAAAAATACTATTAATTTTGATTACACGTTATGCAATGAAAAACTAATTAGGGAGACTCAAATTAGCGATCTGGGTGTTCTCATGGACTGCAAATTGCATTTAAATTTACACATAGATAAAATAGTTGTCAAAGCATTCCAAATGTATAACCTTGTTATGAGAACATCATCTGATTTTAAACTCAAAAGCACTTATTTTTATCTTTTCAACTCTTTGATACGCCCACAGGTTGAATACGCCTGTATGATATGGGATCCATACTATGCCAAATATGATCAGAAGATAGAGAAAATTCAACGGAAGTTTGTTAAGACCTTGCAATATAAATGCCATAATAAGAGACAACCTGTTATGCCATATGATGATTCGCTGGTTGAATACGAGTTATTGACACTGAAGTCGAGACGCTTGATGTTACAGGCCATGATGTTACATGGGTTAATTCACAATAATTTTGATTGTCCAGAACTTATTAATGATATATTTTATGTTGTACCTAGGACTGTAATTAGGCGAGAGGTGCGCGTCTATCCACTTTTTGCTACAACCACGAGTCGTACAAATGCGGGGGAACGGGCGCCTCTTCATAGACTAGTTAAAATTTATAATGATCATTTTACTAACATAGATATATTTGCTTTTAAAAAAGATGTATTTAAAAAACAAATCATAGATGCCCTAATGATGCGCCAAAACACGAAATGTGATTGTATATTTAATATGTAATTGTTCTTACTGTACCTTTGTGAATTACATTATTACTTTAAGTAATCCGTGAAAACGTAATGGAGTGTAGTCTACCTTAATCTTAAGATCTTTTAACTTGTAATATATCTGTATACTTGTTTGTTTTCCCAATAAATAAAATAAAAAAAAGTCTAGGCCAAATGCAGGTGCATTTAATAATAATAGTTTTTATGATCAAGAAATCTTGAAAAATAAATACCTATACGGTTAGAAAAAACTATTTATACCGTCTACTGTTAAATTTAAGGCGCTGCGCACAGAGCGATTTAATTATAGAAACTGTCAACATTTTACTAGTTTTTAGATAAAGTTTTCAGTCTCACAAACACCTACGAGAGACTTTTCGGTCTCACAAACACCCAGACCTGAAAGAAATATTTGTGGGCCGCACAAACATTTCTCTTGGTCCGGGGATCGAACCTGCGGCCTCTGGTTTCACTGCCGGCGTCTAACCAACTGCGCCACGGAGGCTGTCAAAGAGGCTTTCATAGAAATTGACAGTTACTCCAAAAAACTTGCTGTGTGTGCACGGCGCCTAACAAGCCAAAAGACACCTAGATAACAATGTCGTATCACCTCTGGCATTATGTGTCCATCGCTTTTTCTAAAACATATCTCTTCAACTCAACATGCTGTAAAATATGAGCATTAAAGCCCAAGTATGTCGATCTCTGACCCTCATTGAGTCACAATTAGTGTTGTGTCGTGACTGTGACGGCGCCGTGTCGTTGTCGAGTCAGATTCGATACAATGGGATTCCGTCATGACTCGGCAGAATGTTCATTCATGTTCACCACGTATGAGTATCACTAACATACTCGGTAATGTACTTGTTTGGGTGTTTCTGAATAACGTTACTTTAATAGGATAATTTTGGTAATTTTACATACATACATAAACTTTTACATACATAAAATCACGCCTTTATCCCAGAAGGGGTAGGCAGATGCGCCTCGAAGACACCCACATTTCGTCCTGTATGTTCCGTATCACGATTTGATAGGGTGCGAGCCTATCGCCATATCGGGCACAAATTCCTGACTCCGGGCTGATAATGTATAGAAAACCCGATATCACTTTGCCCGACCCGGGATTCTAATCCGAGACCTCAGCTTTGAAATCGTACTAACTACCACTGAGGCAATTTTAGTAATTTTTATTGTCTAAATATATAAGAGTAAACATCCTGGGCACAGAGTATTTTTAAAATTTAGAATAATAACGGCTGTTTATGTAAAAATATAAGAACTAGTTGTAAATAAATTAACAAATATAATCTTCATTGTTATAACACTTAAATAAATGTATAACTACAAAATTATGTCACTTTATGATTTAAATAATCATTCTTCATTTCATTCTTCATAATATTCTTAATCAAATTAAACAGGTATTTTATATAACGCCTCTTTCAAATCATACTCGCGTTGCATTGCAAAATACCATTAAATAATTGAAATATAATTCATTCGTGTAAATAATTATCAAGTATATTAATTATAAAACTTTAAATTAAATTCATAAATAAATGCCATTCGGACTATAAATAACATATTATTAAAAATTAATATTCATTATTAACATTTGCATTTTCATGAACAAACAATCTTGTTAGTTAACTGGCATTCAGTAGTAACATTCTCATTTGACAATCTGATAAATTAAAATTATTATTTAGCATAGTTAATAAATAAATTGAATTAGAATATAGTTATAATATTTACATGCCAATAGAATAAGACTAAAAAGACATTAATCAAAAAAGAAGGTGATCAACATGCATACAATTTTATACCAAGTGCAATTAAATTGGTTTAAACTGTATATTTTTATTGATATACTAAAACATATTGGATTTATTTATTAACGTCAACACCAAATACCTAGTTTTATCTATATTTGAATCAGTCATAAACTTTAAAACTGAGTGAAATTCATTCAGTAACGTACATCACCAACTTATTCTTAAAAATTCTGAATAAAATATTCTGCCCAATGGGACCTTCGGACGCATCATCATAATTTTTCTGCTCATATTTAGCTTTTATACAACTACAAAAATCCATCACCGTTACGTTCCAGCTTGTTTGCTCTTCCATAAAAAAACATCACGAGTGAACCAATAAAAGCATGAAGTGGGACGCTAGTGCCCGATGGCGACGCCGACCTGCGACCCGCAATTTGCATACAATGTTTTAGAGCGTGGGCGACGAGCGAGAATTTTTCCTGCACGTGCTTTGTGTAAAGTGCGTTTCACGTATGAATAACTTACACGCGTGTTTGGATAACGTTTACCTTTGTTTTTTAAATGTATGGAAAAGTTGAGGCACGGTACTATACAGGGTATCTCAAGACCGCGACCGAAAAAGAAGCCAAGTGGTATTATTAGTGACTTTAAACACAATGCAACTAAAAATTGCGCAAAAAAAATATAATAACAATTTTTATGTTGAATTTTTTACTGATCTTCGTGTTTAGGTCATAAATACATAGTTTTACTAAAATAATAATGTACACCTGTTTAATTTTCAAGACGCAATAGTACGCAAAGGTTTAAATTACTTTTTTCGCAAAAACTAGGTATTTACAACCCAAACACGATGATGTTTAAAAATTTGCAAAAAATTGAATAAAGATAATAAATACGAAGCATATTTGTGCAACGCCACGTCGTCGAGTGGAACTGGTAATTTTTCAGTGGTCGTGTACCGCAATGCAGTAGCAGAGAGATTTATTGCCAAAGAGAGGAGTTGTCCCTCGCGTCGCCCGTGTCGAATGAAGCGCAATGTGATTAATGTGCACTATCCAAGTATTTGTTGTACCCAGATTAGTCCCCGAAATGTTTTAAATTTTAGCACATGAAACATTGTTCATCGGACTGTTAGATAACTGTCCACTTGGCCCAGTAGAGGTCGTAGAAAGTACCTGGATCTAGAAAGGTCCCAAGTTCTAAAAGATCACCATGAAGATCTTTGGTGCAGGTTTATGTAATATGTTTATTAAAGGTGGAACGTTACGAAAACCTGTCAAAATGTCGATATACCATATTTCCGACCCTATGTAAATGTGGAATAAGTATAATAGAAAAACGTTTTGTACTCATTGCATAAACAATTAGGTATTTATAATTATCAACTTGATAAACGTTACAAATGTCTAATGTTTAAGACTATAACTATTAATAATTATTATTGTAATGACCAAACAAAGTTCTCTTCCGCGAATTATATGATAGTTAAGAAAAATAAAAGTAACTATTACAACTTACAAAAAGTTAGAATATAAAACGGCAGATTCCAAACCAGTATTCTTTGAATATGGTGTAACTTTGCTTATTACTGCCTTTGGTCCTTCAACTAACAGTTGTGGATGCAACGCCTGAAGCGCTCACCCAGCATACGTCTCCATAGATACTGTGAATGCACTTCTAAAGCTTTTCTATAGTAAAAAAGGTTTGTTATGAAATGTAAATATTGCCTGGCGCCTAATGGTTCATACTCTCGTCGAAAGAAAAGTGTTTCGATGCAACCTTTAATTAATATAAAAACGATAAATAAAATTCGCTAAATCATTATAATGTCACGAAAATTAACAGTATGAAAGGATGCAAAATGATATAACTTAATATCAATTAATAGCTACATTTGAAGACAAAATATACGTATGAACAAACAAACCTAAAAATCACCTCGGGGACTTTAAATCAGGCTTGACATTCAGCGGCAAAAACTCAAACAACTATAGAAAGTAGTAAGTACCTACTAAGTTAATGCTCCTAAACAAAGTCAGATAATGTATTATGCATATAAGATAACATCTACAACCGCAACAGCTTGAAAACTAAAAGCGATAATTCCTTATGACATGCTTTCCCATCGCACAAGTCGGGGGTTGCCGAGGGTTGCCGGGTACGAGTTGACCGCATTACGAGCGCGGCGAAGCGGCGGCCACCTCCAGGGACCATTTATCAAATGATCATTTGATTTGCTTGTGTTTGATCACTGAACACATTAGAATTTGCAACAGAGAAAACTGCTGTCAAGTAGCTTCACTGTATTTGTACAATGGTTGTATTTTTAGAATAGTTAAGGATGGTAGAGTTGGTAATTTGAAAATCAACATACATGTTTATTTGTTGTTCGAATCCGGGTTTGTGACTCCATTTAGTATTTTTGAAATAAAATGAATGACAATAATATTTTACGAAAATATTTTGTACAATGCTAGCGTTCTATCTGGTGAAGATTTAGGTTGTCAGTCAAGAACATTAAACTTTTTAAGCATACACTAATTAATGAATATGAAAAAAAAAAAACGTAAAAAATACGTTTTCTAAAACTTATTACAATCTCCATGCGAAATATTTTATAAATTAATTTAATAATTTATTTAATACTGTATCAGCCACCAAAATCAATGACATGAATATATAGTTAAAATTCACGGAAATTTTTAACTCGCGCCACAATCGAACCTCGACCCACTGTGATAGTCTAACTTTGTACCACCAACAGCGTACCCACGCACCCTCTCCCTCTTTGTTGAGTGCACGTCTTATAAAATACGATCTGTTTTGATTGTGGCCTGGGGCTCAAATCAATTAGGTCTCCCCAGGCCCCCCGGGGTCTCGCGACACCCGTACCAGTGGCCCGTTTTATGACACATCTCACAACACACCGAAAAGCGATTCATTAACATTCACAGACTTTATTAGCTCCAATTGACAAGCCCCGCTTACCGGCAGCGCGGCATTATCGATTCATTATTTTTATTGTGTGTGTTAACGTGAAATTAATTTATAGGTTACTGTTTTCGGAAATTGTAAGTGGTTTATTCAACGCTATCAAATTAAATTTAGGGAATATAATTAATTATTTTATAGAATATGTTGCTAGAAGTATTGCCAAAGACTTGCTTAAATATACGCTAGTTTATCAGCTATGAGGAAGAAACCAAGCAGAAATATATTTTATAAGTAAAGCATTTTCCTCAAAATTTGTATTAAAAATATAATTTTCTGCATTTATTCATGCCAAAAAGCTATACAGAAATCTGAAAAAGACATATTTTGTAACGCAATCAACGATTACTATTGATATTCCTCATAAATATACTCGATTAAGCTTCTAATTGAGCTGAGTACTAAAATATGGGTCTATGAAATATTCAATCCTTAATTCATAAGCCTAGGAATTTATTGAACTACTTTTAATATTTGTGGTGTCGTCGATTCATTGGTATGGAGATAAATTCATGAGTCGATATCTAATAGAAACCGACGGAGACGGTGGGCCGTGTTTCTATCTCATCGATTTCCTATTAATCTCCCATTTATTACCGAATGTAATATAGAAAATAATGACGTAATAGAGGCCGGCGGCGACAGGGTCGTTTCCCACGCCTGCATCGGCGCGGACAAATTTAACATTTTTTATAAAGATGAAAATAAATTAAGTTTCGGTAATCAGACGCCGCCCGATTCCTGACCCGTTTCTTTGCAATATATCTAAAAGCTATTACAAATACATTTATATTGCCGTACAAAAAAAAAGCTCTCGAACAATTTTCGCCACATAATGAGCCCATTATGGGGAATTTTGTTTTACCAACATAATAACACCGCCTTTTATTCGGCCGATCTCGTCCGCAAAGGTCTTCGTGTTTTAAAGGACAATATTATTCCGGACTTGATGAGATTTTCGTGCTAAAATTTTAAAACTAAATTGCAGTCATTATGTATTTAACCCGGTGGATTAAGACGGCGAGGTCAAATTGGACACTCATCACAAACATATTACTGATTCCTAAAATAAGGAATAAACTCTAAAGTTACCATAAAATCGCAGAAACCGACAGTCCGACCTTTAAAAAGTCGGCATGAGCTAATGATAATTAAAAATAAGTTAGCATTATGACGTAAAATATATACACTTGTTAGTTAAACTCGATGCCTTATTATGAATTCTTTACGAATATCTGCCACGTCGATTGCAATCTTGTACTTTCTTTAAAAAATAATTCAAGCATAATGTTTTTGCAATATCCGAAGGTAAATAATCGCAACGTGACTTATTACGTAAAACGTTATTCATGAGGTGACAACCCAAAAATTGTGTTCCAATTATTATGCGCGTAATTTATTTTCGAAAAGTAAGTACGTAATTATTATAAACATTACACGGAGAGTTTTATAATATAAAAGCAACAAGAACGGGTATTTCAGCTATCCTGGCGGAGTACTGCCATTACGTGACACGTGACGAAGTGAACATCAACAGATTCATTTCGCTGTTGTGTAAGAAGAGTGTAATTATAGATATTTTGTCGAAGTCAACTATTCAATCTTAAGGCGGCAGGAGATTGAGTTTATTTTGGCACGTCGTAAGCGCGGCGCGGGGCCGACGTGCGCCGGCGCTGCCATCGCTCCCGACATTATCCTTGTAATTGGCGATTTTGTGCAATTTATGGCGATTCGCGCAATTTACGAGCAGCGGACAAGAGGGCGACGCACCACTTTTTGTCCGGACCATAGCGAAATTGACTCGGAGTTTCAATTAAAATTTTATATCCCACAAATTACCCGCCAATTATATTCCATTAAGCGGCATAAAACGACTACGACAATTTTCACTCACTATTTTTGCTGTGATACAAAGATATAATACCGTTCGGAATACATTTTATAAAGATCATTTGATTACAATTTTGTGCACTTGCAAGTGGCATTGCGGCGTCGAATTTTGCGTACAAAATATACAAAATTCCTGTATAACTGTGAATAACGGTTATCATTTTAATGAAATAATTGTTTGCAAATTATTTTATGATAATATAACGTGGCTGTTGAGCAATAAATTGCCGGTAATTTAATGCGGAGAGTGGACGAGTGGAGATGGGCGCGCACGTCGCTGTCCCGGCCACATGTGTGGACGCTGCCTGAACATAAATATTATCTTCGTCTCAAACATCCAACATTTTTACTTCCACTCAATAACTTAACAAGAAAAATTCTTGTAAACTAATTTATTACACCTCACCAACGCGAAAACTACAGGTAATCTGAGTTCGCTGCTAAGCCTTTCTGGTAAAAAATAAAGCTGTTAAAA
This sequence comes from Deilephila elpenor, assembly GCA_949752805.1. NCBI lineage: Eukaryota > Metazoa > Arthropoda > Insecta > Lepidoptera > Sphingidae > Deilephila > Deilephila elpenor. The sequence continues at coordinate 9,557,196 of OX457099.1, read as the reverse complement.
AAAGACCAGTTACAATTATTTTAATCACCTCTTTAAATATATGAAGATTCCTGCTGTGACTTTTAGGTCGACAATATTCAATGAAGAATGCATAATAACCTCCGCGATTCCATCCACATAGTAGTGTTATACCGACACACGCGAGCAGCTGGGGGATGATTAAATAATTGAATATTTTGCATATTGTAAACACTGTTATATTGTGTAATTAAAATCGAACATCGATACAAGCTCGATAACGCTGTCTAGTTGCTTATCTATAAAAGTAATATTGAAGATGAATGGCTTTATGCTGTGAACAAATTGTTTATATTTTTCATGTCAGTAAATTCTCAAGTTTATTTATGACGTAATAACCCTACCTTTTTTGAGTGACAAATCAGGATATTTAAATATTCAATTGTGGATATAAATATAATTAAGATACTTTTGTAGTCTACTGACGGACGCAGGCTTCGCATCTCGTTTAGAGAAACAGTTCGGACTTTAGCCCACGCTAGCATAATACGGGCTCGACAGAGTTTCGTTTCTCTCTGAAACTTTATCAAACCAGGGATTTTTTTCAACCCATATCGATCGACCATCAAACGTGGTCGCTTTACATCTAACATTTTAACGCCCTTTAACTCTTAAATACATTTCATACGTTGAGAGATTAAATATTTTTGTTTAAATCTTCTGAGTATCTTAATTACCTATCACACAGGCGTCCTAAATAAGATCGTTCATTGATTATACAAACTCCAATATTATTGTAGCAGTTTGCAAATCATTTACAAAAAACATCACGCTATTAGTGATTTGTATAGATAAAAGTGACCTCGGATACCGTGAACCATCAACCGCTCCCGAGAAACGGTGGAAGTGTAGAAGGCGTCGAGTCCAAAATAGCTCCGTCCAGATATCCGCCGCTCTTATGACAGCGCGGCCGATATTTATGTCGCGCGGCCCCGCCCACCGCCGCGGCTCCATTCAGCCTGTTTGTATTTATTTCGTGCCTATTTATTTGTATTTGCCTTCGCTTTTGAATAATGCATGAGCGAAGCGTTTCCGTCGTGTGTAGGCAGCGTGACGCCGCCGCTTGTCGCGCGACCCCGGCCGCTATTTCGGCACTTTTCTTTAAAACTAGTTTAGGTAAAGCTTTCTTATTGTAAGGAATAAACTTGCTTCTAACAATGTCTCCATCGGCTTGATATTGTATTGTATTGGGAAGAATTACGTGACTACTGCCTATAAAATATATAATACTGTATAAACAGAAAAAACTTATAAATATAAAACAAAAGTCAAGGATATGAACTCTACTAATTACATAAATTCCCAAGCTCACGAAATATACACATTTTTACGTTAAATTATAACCAGATATAATTTTAATTAAATTTCACGCATAGATAAAACGGACGTCTTCATGAGGTTAATTAACGAAGGGTGTGGATGGGAGTTAATTACCAACATGGTCCGATTGGATGGACCTTTATGATTCGGTAGGTAAATCACGGAGTATCGCGCGGTATCGATCGGCCACGCCCCGCGCGATTTACTGCTTGCGTCAACCCGGTGATATCACGGTTTGTCTCAACCGCACAATGTGAAATCATTATTTGCAAAACATAATTTGAAAATGAAAACTTTAAATTTATTTATGGAAATTTGGTTGGTGATCTAACGCATCGACTTTTCTGTCCTTAATTCAATATTTCCGCGATGCCGATACACGGAGGAGTAGTTTCATGCATCTTGACGAAAGATGTAAGACGTCAACTTTGCCGTGGGAAATAACGCACTCTAAGACATATGTTTATTTTTTGGTACCTTAACCTTTAAATTATTCATATTAAATAATTTAATGAATAATTCGTTCTCAATAGTTATCAGCTCAATAATAGCATTACTAAAATTACCTAAGCCTTGGAGACAACAAAAATCGATACCCATTTTTTGCGTAATCTCAATAACCAGAAAAAAATATCTACGAAAAGCTTTTTCTTGAATGCCCGTTATTCATAAATCACGATGCGCAGTGCACGCGACAGCAATCGATGATCGCAATAAAGACATTATGTAATATTGAAGCCATTATACGTATAATTACAACAGCAATTGTTATTATAATTACCGGCTGACTAGGCAAGTTGAGAGCTTGACACACTTTTGCGAAATCGTCTATCAACAGCTATTAATTAGTCGGGCCGCGAACGCTTGATTGAACATAGTTCTTGCTGTATGTAAAATATAACATCGTCGCTTTACGATCTTCTTTTATATACGGCACGTAAATTATTGTATTACTTGTAATACTTGATATCCTGATAATTAAATTAGTTATTGTACCATGGGTAGTTGCATGTATAATTATCTTCTTGATCACTGACAATACATTTCTTTAAAAAAAGTTAATTTATCGCCTTTTTGATACAGATGCATCGTACATATTATATGATTTGTGAACTATTACGTTCTCACAGTTCGAATTTAAATCGGATAATCCACTTTTTCGATTTATAAAGATGGATTTACCCGGCGTAGATTTACCGAAACGTTTCCCTTAGTTATTTTGAGTCAGCACGAATGCCGAAACCTCAGGAAATATGTAGTTCGACACGTACAAAGTATCTTATTGATGGAATTATAATAATTCATTTGTTGGAAATAACAGTAACGAAACTGCGTTTCTTCCAAAACTTCTTGGTCTACCAAATCATTTTTTTTTTTTTTTTCAAATATAATTAGCCTCCAGCACCTATTTATAGCCCAAGTTCAAAACATTAAAATTAACAATCGAACTCGTCCCACGTCTGTACATACGTAGACTAAACACGTTTAATACGTCGTAGTGACATGATAATAGTGGTAATAAAAACTAGCACGTGCGGGCATCGCATGATGCCACTCATCAGCTCCGAGAGCTTATGACCGTTTTATTGATTGTACGACTCAACGAAGCAATGACTCGGGAGTCATGCCACTTTGTACGGTTCAGACACGATTGGGTAGACACAGTTTTATAGAAATAGAGTAAAATGTTGAACTATATTTAATAACAAAGTATAAATTGTGTTAAAATTATACGTAAGTCAATAATAATGATCCACTGTTAATTTTTATACTGCATTACATAAATTCAATTGAAAAAAAATCTATTCTAGCCTTAAGAAAGCTTCAAGCTGAAGCTATTAGAGCTAAAACTACTCCATTGTTTGCAACGCTAACCGCATAAAGAGGTTTTTTTGTGAAGAAACTGGTCGATGAACTGTGAAAGTGCCCACAAACACCATAATTGTACATAGTGGAACGAAATAAGGGACAGGTGGAAAGCAAAGAGCACCCTCATAACAAGATTTTAGTTTTAAATGAGCCATATTAGTGACCATTGCATTTGCTACTAAATACACATATAATTTGTTAGTTAAATATAATACATTTTCATTAATATTGAATACTAAATATGCAAAAGATGTTCCCACGATGGCGATAGGCTCGTCCCCTATCATATCGTGGGACGGAACATACAAGGAATGGAAATGTGGGTATCCTGGTGGCGCCTCTGCCTGCCCCTTCTGGGATAAAGGCGTGAGTTTATCTATGTATATATGTAAGAGATGTTCCCTTCGAAATAAAAAAAATCGACCAAATCCTGAAATTTTATTCAAGTTTTAGATGTGTGTTTGTAATTTTATAAGAATATTATTGATTTTAGAGTTAAAATGCTTTAGGATCTTTTCTCAATAACACAACATTATTTTACAACTGTAACAATTCTTTATACCTACTTAAATATTTTACAAGATCCAAACATAGTTTAAATTGTTCTGCTTATTTCACAAGTGTATTGGTTGTAGGTAGGCGTTGCCATGACAACGGGGTTGTCTCTCGGGTCGCTACCTCTCTTCAGTTTATGTGTTTCATTAAGTGGTCCCACTTTATTTATATCCCCACAGGCTATTGTAACTGCAGGGGAAATTAGGTAGCTCTTTGTCTGCGGCTGACTTTGCACTCCCGTGAGGGACACCCTCCAAAAGGGACGTATTTATCTTTAATGTTTGGCTCTACTTCTCCTACTTAATAAGTAAATGCATCGTAATTATTCCTTAATCTGTTTGGTGTGGATGTATCTGTGTTATGAGTGAATAGTCTTCTCTGTAAAACAGTCTGGCAATAAGTAATAAAAACACAATTCCACCTATTTGATGAAGTCTCTGTGTGTAAGTGTCACAAATGTATGATTAACGAATGGTGGCTCTCACATTCCTGTGCGTCGGCCGCCCGTTACAAGTTCATCCCATTTAAATTTAGCACGACGCGTGCCGCACTGGGGCGCCGCGGGGGTGAGCGCGGGGCGCGGGGGTAAGCCGCGGTGGGCGGGACGCTCCACCATCACTCAAGTGACGAAAATTGACGGAAAATGGGCGGACACCGGTTGGCCGCGACGTCATCAATTACCACGTCCCGACGGTCACTGGCGTGCAGTTTCGACCGAGAAACGCATATCTACCTAATATATTTTCTGATGCCGTACCATTATTAGACACCGAGTCATTTTGTCATCCGTGACAATTCCGAGAAGCTGAATGCGCACCGCACACGGCACCGGCGCGGCGCGCTGCTCGCTGCTCGGAGCTCGGTGCTCGGGGTACACGTTTATCTGGTTTACTGGCTGCACCGATTATTATACAGAATCCCGGAAGGACAGCTAGTAGCTGGACGCACGTTTGCCGAGCAATCTTGGGCGATATCTCGGACAAGGATTATTGAGATGCAATCTAGAAGCCATCGATCGGTGGATAATTCGATCTAACTGCGTTTGTTGTTGCGCAACCACTTATCAGATCAGATCCTCGATTCTTCGATGATACCTTTATTAAGTGGTAGCCAGTGATAGCCCCTGTTCATTTTATACATTACTTTGTTAAATTATTGAGTGCACCGTATTATGAAAGCGAAACGGTACACATATAAAATCAATTTCAGCTACAAAGTAGCAGTACAGGTTTACTGTCACTTTATAATTTTTTGAAATTTTGAAACTGAAGTTGAAGATCAATTTTGGAAATTGCTCCAATTACCTTGTACTTGAGTGAGCGTACAAATGTTTTAAAGAGACTGAAGTTTGTAGCCTGTATTCCGGTAGCGTCTGGGCAGGCGACGGACACAAATTGCCGGTGGTGCAGCGAGCAGGAACAGTCACTGCGGAAATCGTAATTGTGCGATCGATTGTTCACGGCGCAAACATCTTGCCGCTTTATACCAACCACCCAGTGATTAAACTCTTTCTTACATCTAATTTACGTGTTTTATTTTAAAGATCTTCTGATTTAAGACAATGTGCACCTGAGGTTTACTTTATTTTGTTTAATCGTCTTGCTCCTTACGTTGATAATTTTTGGGCATAACTTTGATGGTAACATATTTTAGTAAAAGCCGTCTAACAGAAAAAAAATCAAGTTAATGGAAATTAACTATCTAAGATGCAGAGGACAAATAACATACATTCAACTCAAACATTTATGAAATTATAACATTAATGGCTCGTCTACGAACTAAGCAAATATAACATTGCCAAAACAATCCAAGGCCGTTCAAGAAGCTTATGTTCAATTTATGACCCAAAGCAATTCGATATAATTATACAGCCATTATAAAATACCTATTCCGCCCTTGAGGTAAGACATAAAGCAGGCGCCTGTTGGTCGTGCCGCGCATAATTTCTAATCTAGATAACGGATTGGTAGCGACTCGACTCCTGTCTACGACATTTGACCGCGGCATACTAAAGTGCAAGGTTTATTGCGCTTATTGTAGTATTTTAGAAGCAACCGTATAAGGAATTGTATACTATCCAATCATTGTAGATGTAGATGTTATTTTAAAACGACTTTATCGACTTCGTACGTTTCTATGTGAGCGAACATCTCGAGAACCAATAAATGTGTTCGAATGAAAGTTTAATTTATTTCGTTTCGGAAATTCCCCAGAAGGCCCTTGGGAGTATTTGAGGGTATTCTAATATACAAAATTATTTTTATTTAAATCTGCATTTACAGTATAGATATAGACTATTAGATACTATTGACGATCGTAAAAAAATTGTATCATACGTCTTTCCAAATTGAAAGTCTTTTACTTCCATCTGCCGTCAAACACCAAAGATCGGTCATCCAGCATCCTATAAAATCATAAACTTCAAATTTCAATCAAAAAGGAATTCATACTCAGTACTCACTCAAAATCTGTATTACCTCATCAACATCATCTAGTTACTCACAGAACCAGAAACCAATAACCCAAGAAACTAGAAGCACGACCCCCGTCTGGCTTCGTGCCTGGTCAGTATCGGTAATTACGCAGGTATTATCAGCTGACCCCATATCGGCGAGCCTACACTCGGCGCCCGCGGCTACCACCTTAATGGTCACGATACTGCAACATGCACGTTGACAACCAATAAAACTTTACTTTAATTCTCTTTGATTGCCAGCCAGTATTGGTTATTGAATTTACGTTGGGTGGAATTGTGCCGCTACTGATTTGTTTAATAGGAATTGTTGGATTGATATTGAGTGTTAGTAGGAATACCTGAATGCTGGTAGAATGTAGAATTATTTATCTAAATATTAAAGAGAAAAGTAAAAGTACGTAATACTAATATAGTAATTGTAAGGTTATTATTATTTTAAAAATTAATGATAAACTGACCATTTCTTTCAAGATAATAAGGCACTGGAAAAGCTTAGGAGTGTAAAATATTATTTCAACACTAAATTTTCAAATGAATATTTTATACCTCGTTTATTCTTCAGTTTATTTTAACAATTCAAGAATCCTGGTATAGGGAATTTTTATAATAAAATTATTCAATACTTATTTTTCCTTATTAAAGTAATGGCAATGGTTCAAAAACAGATGAACTTTGAACATACAGCTGCCTTTGTGAAGACAAATGACCTTCCCAGGGCATTTAATTTGAAACAATGCAACATATTTAGCGGTGGATGCAGGGGACTCGAGCGCCCGACTGTCGCCGAGCCCTTTGATGTCTCAATTAGTAACGGGAGCGGCTAATTGTGGCGAAAATTATTTCGCACCCCATCTCCACAGCTCTCGGCTTACCATGACCTTGTTTCGCCTTGCGTCTGCATTCTAAAATCAATATCAATTATCTGCTGCGGTGTTTTAATCTGAGGCATGTGTGGTGGCATAAAGTTAGTTTAATATTGTTTTGTTTGCACATGGCGGCGAAGGTTATTATAATAAATACATTTTCTATGTATCGTGTTTAGAGTACCTTATAATACACGGATATTTGTAAATGCAAGGATTGATTTATTGGTTATATTTTTACTTTAACCGATAGAGTAGGGGTTATTTGGACTTAACTGACATCCAGAATACCGAAACCTCTAAAATAGGAAATGGTTACAGCGATGATTATAATAATTCTTTAAATTTTCAAGAGGTGTAAGTTTATATATTTATTATAAATTTCATTTCATTGAAGACTAGCTATTTTTATTAAATTAATCTACTTTTAATGATACTTCATCTGCAAATTGAAGTGTTAAGTATAGCTTAAAAACTAAAATTATATGTTTCGTGTATATACATTATACGTAGTATGAGTATATCAATTTCGATCTCCAAAAAATATTCGTCAATGATTTAAATAAACGACCACACAACAGTATAAAACTATTCATGTAGCGTTAATGTATGTTAATTTGGTTCATGTGGAATCTCACGCAGCACATGCGATATCCGGAAAACACTTAACGCGAAAGCGTTTAATATTCTACTTAATTTCACACTCAAAAACATTGCGGTGTCTTAATAAACCAATTACGGTTCATTACCTAATGCAGCCCGGAAAACAGACATTACTCGCTCATCATTATAGTAACCAAAAAGTTCCCCTTTTTAAAATTTCACATGTTTGTGAAAAAAAGCAGGCGCAGTTAACGGCTTTATCGCGAAGGATGTAAGGCTTGTGGGTTTTTTAAACAGGTCGCTGTGAAAAATGAAAACGGCGAGCTATTTGCGGCTTTATGATGAATGGCGGCGGTCATTTCCCGCTCGCCGGGGCCCATTAGGCTTGTCACAGCATATGGCTGATTCGACCCTGTACGCGCACCGGGAGCATTGTTTGTTTTGTATCACCAAGGGGTACACAGCCCGCTTTGATGGCAAATACGTTTCATTTCACGCGGTTTTTGTAATAATTTTAATTACGGTCAATTAGATGTTTACAAAATACGACTAAAATTAGACGGTGATTGTAATAGAACTGAAAGTAAATATACTTCGTAGGTACGTTTATTGTTCCGTTTTTTGACTTCATAGCTTGATTAAGAAATGTATCTTTATAAATGTTTTGCACGGGCAGAAGCACAAAAATATAGCCTCCGAGATTTTAAGCAAATTCAAAAAATATATCCGTAAAACAACATACACCAATTGTACCATAAATACAATACATTGCAGTCCATATCCATTAATGCGCAGTATATATTTTTTTGAATGATTATATTGAAGCTCAATATAAAACTCCTCGTTATCCTATTGCAATCTGTGTTATAAAATGTAAAACATTTCCAAAATAAACCTGTATCCTTTGAAATGTAAATCTGCTAAAACGTTCTGTTTGTACTGCAAAGTGGGGGGAGACACACACAATGAAACTGGAAGTGGAATGCAATAAAAGTCACATTAAGTCAAGAGCAAAGACCTTAGCGACGCGTCTACCAGACGAACGATTGAATTTATTCGCGCCAGAAACACGCCGCAACTCTTCTGTTTGACAAATTGAACGCAATTATGTTGCGGCTGGTAAAAACGCGCATTCATTTTAACACGAAATGATGCCAACTATTCGCTGGAATTCGAAATTCGAACTGGACTTACTTCAAGAGATTTTTTTATACTGGCACAAAAGAGTAACTGCAATGTACTTTAATTATGTATTTTTTTTTTGTGAGTAACGACAGTGTAGTACCTTTGTGTGGCCATCACCGTTGACGTAGAGCAGTATGGCGAATTTTCCATCTTTGTATAAGGTGGTTACTATCCGGGTGGACACTAATAGATTTTTTTTTTGCCGTAAATGGCGAGACGAGAATGCCAAATAGTAACCAATACGACCGCTCATGGATAATAGGAAAGTAAAACAACACCATGAATTACAAAGCAATGATTGGCATTCCACTGCACTTGCCATCCTGGGACAGAAGATGTTAAGTATGTCCAGTAGTTACTCTGTTCGGCGGGAGAAATAGACATTGCGGTGGTGCCTACAAAGGCGGGCTCTCACATATGAGAGACCTACCACCAGTAAGAACGTATCGTAAAATAACCAGCTTGTTCGAAGTATTGTTCACAATAGCAAGTATAACTCGTTTTAATAGATTAACCCTTATCCCATATTTATCTGAGCCTAACATAACCCAGACTTACAACGCCGGACAAGACATGCTTTGGTTCACCATTCTGGCCTGTTTTTATTTATTGGCTTACATACATTTTGCACTCAAATTATCCCGTATAAAAAACCTCTAAACAATAACATCAATTTATTTTTGAAAATTCAGTTTAAATTCCGTAATTGGAACAACAAACGTGAACAATTACAATTAAAACTTTTATCCGCGGTTCAGGAACGGTGTGTACAACCGCACAACCTTAAATAATTTCCCTTATAACAAGCGTCTTTAATTATCGGCCTATTACATTCCACTCATTACAGGCTGAAGCTTATTTCAGGTGTCATTTGATCAAATATTTATCGCCGTATAACAATTAAGTCCCCGCTTTCCATATCAAACGGATAATTTAGTCTATCAAGTATTCTGTCCTATGGATTTTAAAGGCGATCTACTCTATAATAAAGAATGATAATTTCAATCGGACAATTGCGGCAAAGGACATAATTACACCGTTTAATTAAGGCTAGTTATACGAAAGGTGTTCACTTTCACGCGTACACCCTGCAACTAGGAAATCTTGGAACTTGCGACGTTACTTTGTAATTAATGCATGAGTGATGAATTTTTAAACAGCACATTACAAAGCGTTATCATGTGTAGAAAATCATTGAGTTTTTTACATTCGGATTTCATAAATCAAGCACACACGTGTGTCCACAATAAATCACGAAACACAAGCTGTAATTAAAAGCACGATTTCGGATAAGATTTGAGAACGCACTACTATATAATTAATTTTTGTATTTCTTTAGATGAATCACCGTTGATTAGGTGCGCGGAGAGGCCTCAGGATTTCCGTGACCGTTTCTGTGGATGCAGATGTTTACCTTATAATTGCTCTCTCACTTAATGATCTTTTCACGATCACCGACAATGTGGAATCATTACGTATTAAAATTAAATTAAGCATAATTCAATACGCCGCGTCGGTGAACCTTCACAAATTATTTTTAGAATAGCCATAAATCTGTGAATATTACCGTTAAAAATGTTATTTCGCGCGTCTTTATTGCTGTGATTATGAGAAAATTATAATAATTGTGCGCGCCGTAATTATGTGATGTAATGCGAGGCCGTCCATGTATATAGTGAACAATTTGAATTAATGTAAAATATCGCGCAATAAATTTACATTTTATAACTTCGCCGTCGTGGCTAACGTGGGTGAGATATCTTGATTTAGGATCGAAAACTCGTATCTGCAAATTGCGCATATCGATCTTACACTGACCTGGTCACTCAGCATTGGCAATAATGTTCCATGGTATTGTTTTTTCAAGACGACGACGCCTTATTGTATTTACTATTTCACATAGTCACTTGTAAAATTACGTTCATTAACAGTTCATTTAACACATCAAGTATGCAAAAAAAGTAATTTTTAGTATTTTTAGTACGCATAATGCATGTTTCTCGATTATAATTTTATACAAAATATTTTTCTACTTTCCGCTAATGCGTGTATACATGAGTAATAAATATTAACCGTTTTTTCGAACATAAAACAAATAATCTGGAATCAAAGTGAGTTAATGAGCTGACAGTAATTCTTGCAAGACTTAACACGTTCGTTTATTTACAACAGTAATTATGATATTAATTAAGAGTATACTGTGCCACGTTATCAATCTTTACAATGTTACAGCTTAAATCGGTATAAGTTTCATAGCTCCACGTACTCAAGTAATAATACTTAGCTAATACCACACACACCACAGAGTCTTATACCTAATTGTATCACCCTTAACAAAATATGTGTCATTAATTGTAATATGTTTAAATGCGTTGTATCTGTATGTTTCCTAAAATCTAGTAAATAAAATAAGAAGTAGTTTAATACAGACGATCTATCGCAGAATAGAGATACGTTTCTAATTTAAGCTTGGATTATGTTTAATCATTATACAAGATATACTTTTCGGTTCTTTGTTATGACTAAAATTAATAAATGAATATAATCTACTTACTCAATTTTATATGCTTCAAACGTTGTCTGTCTTTTATTGACATCTTTTTGCCTGCAGCCTGTCTGGATTGATATTTTTATCGAACGTTCTCACAGAACTGCGCAAAGGGATTTAGTAACTACCATACAATCTTGTATTCATATTGGAATGACAAGTAAGTAATTGATCTATAATCAAGTAATAAAATTTTATAGCCAGTTGAGTTGTCACCAGTATTTCACGAGCTGCGATTACGCATAGATTTCAACCGCGTAAAATATTCTCGGTATGATAATGGTTAATTCTTGAAATATTTTATATAATGCGAGCCCGGGGCGGGCGGCCGACAATATGTCTAATAAATTTATGAACATTCATTTTTATGTTGATCGGAGCTCAAAATGATAATGGTGGTGCTCGGGGCGCGGCCGCGTGACGCGTACGCTCCGCAGCAGATGCGAGTTCCACGTGGAATACAATGCGCCAACATTCGTACAATTACACTATTTATATGAAAAAATATAAGATTGAGAATTGTTTTAACAATGTTATATTGTTGAGCGTCCACGAATTCATACTCCATGACAGAAAATATTATGAAAATATAAAATACACGTCCCTATATTCTAAGTACCGACCAGGCTCAGTGTCGCGTCGGTGGTTCGACACCTCAGTTTGCAAGTGTAAGTATTCATACAAATACGTCACGAGTTGAAGATTTGTTAAATATTAATGTAGAGCCTTCTCTATTTGGTTCTATCCATATCAACTTGTATTACTAACGGCATTAATTAAAAATCAGGAGTTTCTAGTAAAAGATTAAATAAGATTTTTTCAACTTTAACAACATTCGTATCAAACTAGTATTGTCTCATGATATCGTGTTGTAAAGGGTTAATCCACAATATATCCACGTAATAATTTTCCGAGTCTTAAGTACTATTTCTTTGACGAGCCTCTGTAATTAGGCGGCCTATATATAAGTTATGAGCGTAATAAAATTCAATAGACGGTGTTACCTACTGGGAGGTAACATATACACCCACATTTTTACGATGGTTCGTTTCACATGTTCTCACGCTTCATGTTTTCAATAAAAAAACAACAACAGTTAGATGCTCGCAAAAAGTGGCAAGATAAATGTCAACACAGAGTATAAGTACGGAAACGATATGCGAGGGTAATGACCTGGAAACTGTTCAGCACAGAGTTACAAGCTACAGAGGGTGGTTAAACTAGACTTGCAAATATTGTCGCCAAAAAAACCAACTATGGTCCAGTCTGTCGCAATTTTTTGCGGTGACCAGCGTAATTGCCGCAGAAACCACAGGCGTCTAGGTTATTAAATATGATCTACTTAAAGTAAATACTTAGTTTTTGCATACCTTTAAATATTAGAAATGCATTGAATTCCTGTTTGCGCCGGGTTTTATTTATAACTGGAAATTAAATGCATGCAATACAAGTTCGTTGAAGTAATAATGTATAAACTACATATTATAATTGTTGTAACGTTTTTTAAATTTTACAGCTTTTTCAAAATTTTGTGTCGCTCTATTTCTCTTCTTTCATTAATTTAGAAAAAATAATTCATTTGTACACTTTAAGAAATAAACCTTTTTTATTAAACATAAAATGCTTCAAGCTTAGTTGCTTTCCAGTAATAAATAATCGCGGCAGTAAACTGAGCATCTGCTAGGCAAGTGTAAGTAAATTACTGAAGTAGTATTAAATTATGCTAATATAATATTCTTCACGCATTAGGTGTAACGAATGTTTTATTGGCATTTTCCGACTTTTTAAAATTCAAATCTATTTGAATTTATTGTGGCCAGTACTTATAAGCAACATTTTAATAAAAACACATTGCAATAAGCTCTACTTGTCATTTTGAAAAAAGAATGTGCTTGTAGCCTAATAAGGTTTCAATGAAAATAAAAAACAAAACTGTATAAACGGTATTTTTTTCTTTTTAGGTAATATAAAAATGAACGTAAAATGTTCATATGCCAGTATTTTTATTTTTTCTTGTTCATCATGTCAATTGTTCAAGTCTCCCTCACATTTATTGTTGCGGTTTACTCCGTAATCGTTACAATAATTACGTATAATGTTGGCAACATTGTGCAAAGCGACTTTCGGCGAAACGTGAGGCAAGGTGCCACACAAACCAAGATTGGCCTGATATCGTTGAGATAAACATCGATACCACATACTGTGGTCAATATACGTATTACATGCGTTAAAGTTTGTCAGCTTTCGTCTTGTTATGATATAGATGTATGAAATGTTAGATTAAAATACGTACAATCTAATTTTATAATAATGCAATTATTAGTCATAATAATTAAGTATATTACTTATGCTTCAAGTCGGTTTTCTAAAAGAAATATTCTGACCTGTACCCTAGTCTAGATTGACTTTACTAAAGTCCATTTTAACGTTATCTATAAATTATAAAATCTTCGCATCATTTATCTTATAACAACAAAAATGGGCTACGACTGGCGAAGACCTAGGTTCGAAACCTAGGTTAAGCAAAGGCAATCTAGATTGTATAAGACAGGGAGATTCACCTTCTATTAAATTCGCAACAGAAATAAGTTCAACGAACCGTGAATAATGGCACCTCTACCTACTCCTTCAGGGATACAGGCGTGAGCTTATGTACCTTTGTAAGAAAATACGCGTGATAGTGAATCATTAATCGATTCTGAATCATTGTTGAAGGCTGATTAATAGGCGTGTAAAACGGTTAATCATAACGCGGAGTTCACTTAAGCTCAGTTAGCTTACGGAAACATTATCGGCGCGGGTCACGTGGCGGCCCCTTGTAGTAAATGTGTAGTTTTCCAGCAAATACTTGGAAGAGCAACATTAACTGCCATTTTATGGTAATAAAGCAATTTATCTTGTAAATTTTCCCGGCGACAGAGCGACTTGTCCCGGAAATAAAGTGCTCCAGGAATATGTAGATTTATCTTCGTGTCACGTGGTCGACGTAAAAAACTCGCACAATGCCGACTTGGGGTTGTTCGGGAAGTGATTCGAATATTTGCAAGGACATTTTCTGGGATGTTTCGGTTAGCATTCGTGCAATAGGTTTGATCAATTTGTGAGCTTTTTGAAACACTGTCTTTTAATTCTCTACATTTTGTAAACTGTTTTTTTTTGTTGGTAAATCTACTTTTTATACTAAATATCTGTCACTGTTTTAGCGAAATTTTTATTTGCATCGTGTTTGGAGCCACTAAAACTACCACCTGGCTTCGTTTTCGGTCGCAGTCTTGATATACTCGGTATATTTTATTAATTACAGTCTAATCAAATATCTATACTACAATTTTATTATCTTATTCTGTAGCACAGAATAAGATAATAAAATTGTACAGCATTATCTCATTCTGTTTACTGGTGGTAGGTCTCTCATATGTGAGAGGCCGCCTGGGTGGGTACCACCGCAATGTCTATTTCTCCCGCCAAACAGCAGTGTTAATGCGCTGTTGTGTTCCGGTTTGAAGGACATTGTAGCCAGAGTAACTACTGGACATATTGAGACTTAACATCTTATGTCTCAGGATGGCGAGCGCAGTGGAATTCCAAGCATTGCCTTGTAATTCATGGTGTTGTTTGGTTTTGCTACTGTCCATGAGCGGTCGTATCGCTTACCATCAGGCGAATGGCATGCTCGTCTCGCCATTCATTGCAATAAAAAAAAAAAAAAAAAAAAAGCAATATTCATAAAACGAATTCAGGATCAAAACCAAACGATCATATATTTCAATACGAATATGCATTTAAAAAATATCGTGACTGATATGTCCGCGTATTAACTCGTAAGCAATAAATGTCAGATTCGCACTTATCGATGATCTCACAAAACGGAATATTTCAAACAAAGGCTTTTGCTGTAATAAGCAGGTATTGAAGCGATTATGCCATTACAGGGCATTAAGCGCGTAACAAGCCGATTCCTGTGTATTTTGAGATGCCACAGTAATTAATAGGGTAACTTTATTAAATCAATAAGTGTAAGCGACATGACTACATGCATTTAATAATATGATAAAATAAAAGTAGTTTATGGATAAACTTTTTAATGTTTGGAACGAATGCTAAATATCTGTAAAAATATCTAGTCTTATTTAATTAATACTAGTGTGTATGGGCTTCGAACTGGAAGTTTGTGGGGTCGATTGGCAATTTTTACTTAAAGTGAAAACTGTTTGAAAAATTCCAATATGGACAGGAATTTGTGCCAGGCGCGGCGCGGCGCGGCGACCGTATGTCTGTGCAATTGTTTTCTTATTTTTTAAAATCCTCTTTACAATACCTACTTATGTGTAATTATAAAACATAATATGGACGAGACAAAATGACTTGTCTTCGTTATAAAGCACATGGCGAGTTCCACTCTAGTGAAATCATTGTGTTTGGAAACAATAAAAACATCATAACAACATATTTCGCCTCATTCACAGAAACGCGCCACAAAAACTCACGAGAAACCTGCATCATACCTTGTAATTACAGTATGGCGCAACTTTGTGGAGTTGAAAATAAGAGATAATAAGGCTGTCACTTTCTGGTCAATTGTGAAGGTCGTAAGAACACAAAGGACAGGTGAAATGGTGGTGTTATCGCGCGGGTTGTGTTCTAGTGCCATGCGTTGCGCATTCGAAGCGGCGAGACCTGTTTCGCAGTTGACATCCACTACTCCAATGGACGCCCAACTGGTTATGATTGGTCAAATTATACCTTTCCTTTTGATTTTTATGTCTATCCATTGTACCTTTAGCAAGTATTTTAATTTTTATTAATGCAATCGGTATACTAAAATGAAGTTGTATTAATCTTATAACCAGCTTTGTATAATTTTAACATCGAAACTATTAACTGCCCTCTATTTTCATGCCATAATCGATATGCGCCTAATTACTATACTCTTAATATTAAATTATTTGCTCAGTGCCTGTCGAAGAACGTTTAATGAAATTAGACGTCAGAACTTCTAGATCACGTCGTTATCTGTCTAATCGAATCTATTACAAAACTATTTATTATATCAAGATTATAATGAAAGCATAAATTTTAAGATGCGTTATGTGCCTTAAAAAATATTACTAAACTTTATATCTGGTATTACAATCTCAGATTTAATGAGTAAATTAATTGGATTGCAAATGGCAGCCACGGGACTATAATTGAACGAACCGGTTGTGGGACAGAGGCTCTCGTCCTCCGTGCAACATTTCTTGGCAATATCCTTAATGGTAACGTTCTGAGGACGATGACAGCGAGGATAAAACGCAAATACTATGTTCCTATGCGTGTAAAGAGTTAGAAATATTGCGCTCCTCCCGCATCGAGGCAATTAGATGCCGACCGTGTTTACATGCCCATTCTCAGTATGAAATACAATTCCTGCCGCACAACCTGGCACTTTAACTCATGGATGCTGTCTATTGATCGCGGTACTTTATAGGAAACCGATATTTTTTGTTATAAAAATCGCATAGATTAGAATATTCATGATAAAGGTAGAGTTGCACGGCGTTCAAAACTCACACCAAATATAAAAATGATTTAAGACGATTATCACAAGCTAATAGTTTATGATTCAAGGAAAATTGAAGAATTAATTAGTCACAATTATCCGATTTAAATAATTCTTAATAATCACTATCTATTTAATATGGAAAAAACATAATAAGGGTTTGCAATTACCTTTAGATATACGAGATAGGAGAATAATTGTCGATCGTTCAATACTTATTCATTGAATTTTATGAGTTTCCATTCATTTGGAAATTCCTGTCTGGTAAGGTAATAACATTTTTCCAGCGGATAATTGGCAAAAAAAAATTAACATTTAATTATTATCGAATATAAACGAATATTCGATTACAATGAAGTTAATAAGTTATTTCATGAATGCATTAAAAATGCTGTTAGATAAACTTAAAATTATGAGTAAAGTGCTATTAAATAAATAGTAATTGTGAAGTTCTTCGAATAATTCAATCTGCATTGCTGTATGAAACATACAAAAAAGTTGTATTTTTAGAGAAGTGAACTGTTACTCAAAAGATCTCGTAAGTGTATGGGGTTCTAATATAGGATGAGACGCCATCATTTTAATATAATCACATATACCTACTTCGTCAAGCAATTAATTGATCAATTATTATATTATATTTTTAGGTTTGCTATGTTTTAATCTTTATTCAAACGGCGACCGACGAGACAGATGGTAATATTTTCCCGTGGACAGTTTTAAAGTGCATCACACTAACTTGCCATCTGCATTGTATTACTTCATCATGCTAATATTAAAAACATGGAATTATTTCTTCGATGATGTCGTTACATAATTGCTATTTTTTTCATGTAACTAACGAAATATACCTAAGTGTTTATTATATTGTGTTATGAGATGAAAACAAAACTGTCATTTTGCACTATTAATATTCATAAAAGCGACACTGGGCGATCCACACATAAGAGACATCAAGCCACGAGTTACACGATAATCAATTATCGCCTTAAACGTCCGCCGCTTTTTGCTATTAATTTAATATCTTAACTAGGTAACACCAGGCGCGATCCCACTCGATTGTTCCATTACATGTGAATATTCTGCAAAACGACGATAGCGTTGGAAACACTATCATTACGATCACCGTAATACGTTTGCTGTGTCTTAAAAAATCTATGAGTTTTAATGACATGAACGTGTTGCACGTCGCAATTATACAAACAATAATTGATGAAGGGCTTTCAATACACGAATTACGTCTGTTTGTTTTTTAGGAATTGTATCAGTTACGAATTTATTGAATTAAATTGTTGTGAAATTGCGTGGCGAGTTTAGAAGTCCACTGTATTACATTGTGTATGTTACAGTTAGAAACAACTAAAATGTGAACATTTTAATGTCAATTACTTTATATTGGCATGTATAAATTTAAATGACTCAATACTGCGTGGCTATAAAAATATTGCAAACAAGCGCGTATTTCATAGAGAGTGAAGAGACGGAGGTGCTTGAGAGCGTCTTTACACCTCGACAGAATGTCTCGTTCAATTTTAAATTAAGTTAAACAGCTTGTTAGGTTCACAGCGCAATCATTTTTCTATGCACGTACGGCGAGGTAGAGATATAAATTGCTACTTAGTGAGTGGAATGAGTTTACTGCAAATGTCAATGGTGGTGGGAGCCGCATGCGCACGCACCACTCCATGTGTACGCTATTAATGCGAAATAACTATAATTTGGAAGACGCCGGTGTTTGGCGTTTAACCGCCAGCCTCTGTAAAGGCGACGGAAGCCTGTCACAGGCGCAATTACAGTACCGAGAATCGGCATTAGTTCGTCGAGTTGAACTATTTACGTATGTAAAATAAGAACAACCTCTCGTAGGGGGAAACGGCGATTGCACGCATCGCTCATTAAGCACTTTAGAGCAATTTGAGGAGAGGAGAAAAACTCGGACGAGACGCGGCGCAACATCGCGTGGTCAATTAAAATGTTGCCGCACGGCTGCCGAGTGGCGAGTAGTGAGTACCGCGCGCCACTCCCGCGTGCAGCCAACGGTACATTCGCGCACAAAGCGGCGAAATAACACACTCCACTTGCTTCCAATTGCTCGCATCCTCTGCTGTGCCGTAGACTTAACGAGAACAGGTGACATGCACAGTACAGCCAACCACCGCGCACCCTGCCAACTACATGTACGTTCCGCTGAACTCCCGACGGCCTAGCAATCTGCAAATGGATTCCGCTAAACAATTAAAACTGCTTTGACAATTACGACCCTGTGTTAATTATTCATTATGTTGCATGTGTTGACGGATGCTTTTTTATTTGATTCATAGTTTAAATGCGTTATAGCGATGTTAATCACACAAAGATATACACAGTAGGTAAAGACCAAGCATAATTTTGATTACATCAATATTCTTAAAAGTATGTCGTCGATGTTTGATTTATTATGAAAAAGGTAAATATTTCACTTTATGGTTAATGTGTTCATGAAGACTACACCTAAATCTTTTGTAATGGTAGCATCGGCATCATAAAACAAATACTAGTGGCACGATTACGATCCAAGCGAATAGCATGACTTGTAAGTTGTAAGTTGTCGCGTCAGATAAGAACCTGCGCGCCTACGCGTCTCGCCCCCGTGCACCCACCGCTCTATACCAGGCTCCGATGAAACGTGTTGTGAAACCTTTACCAAATACTATTTATTTACATTTTATGACTCATGAACCCTTTCAGAATACTATCTAAAGTCTAGATGACGTTTTTGTTTTGTTGAGATACAAGATCATTTTTACCGGCGCCGTGCTGTGAAAGTGGGTAACCAAGAGTAAGTAATAAATATATCAAATGACAATCAAATCTGTCTGTTATGGTCAGAAAAGTTACGTAGATCGTAAGTAGGTATTGGAAAGATATTGTAAATAAATATTTTTTAATAAAAAATACAGAAGTAAGTAATGCTAACAATTTTAAACATACAGAGCGGTAGACCATTACAATAATCAACTACATTATTCGACAGCTTTGTTCTTAATACTTCAAAATGATAAAATTAGGTGTCACATTAAAATAATTTTATGAATATTTATATATACCCTATACTTTATGTTGTAATCAAATCATGTACTTATAATAGATCAGCGGTATATCGACGGCATATTGTTTTACTTCCATAAATCTCTATAGAGAACAATTTTCATATAGCCAGCCCCTGTTAAATCTATAGAGATCGTCCCGCCATCGCTTTCGGGGTCTGCTACTTCGCTTATACCCTTACAGTACCCATTCCACTCTTGGGGGACGCCTTTGCCCAGCAGTGGGATCTTTTAGGCTAGTATAATATGGTTGTCTGTAAGATATCGCTTCAAGCGATAAGACCGCCATTTGTACATTTTTTTTTCTTTGTACTTTGTTATTTTTGTATATCACAAGAGGACAATAAAGTTTTAAATAAATAAATAGTAATAATTGTTTTACTGGGTAGTTTAGAATATATGGTATTTTTTCTTTAGATCCATTGGTGATATTGATTTTCTGTATTACAATCCTTTCTAAATCACATTTAAATGAACAAACTTCCACTGGATAAATTTGAAAGAAGAGTTAGACTGACTATAGTGAGTATATATTATTGTATAATGACTGATAGAAAGAAAGAGTTACATTTGTATAAGGCTAGGAAGCATACTTCAAAAGGTCGCAGAATTGATTTTTTGTCATGTTTGATGTCAATAATTATACTGCCTAAATAAAACTCAGCAGCTACCTGTGTCTTACCCTGAGGCAAAAAGTACTTAATCATAAATTATATATTTGCTAATTAATTTAGCTACCAACAAGAAAAGCTGCTTATCTCAACTTTAACTACATTTATTATCTTAAACGTGTTAATGTTTTTGCGCATATTTTTCACTTGTTCTATGAATTTTTAATTACCTGAGTAACAAAAAAAGAAACGTTAATTAAATATGTCAACTGTCCTTAACATTAAACTATTAATTCAATTCTATAGATCATTGAAAAACCTCTACAGGCAGAAAATACTATTCGATATTGAAATAGTTAAACGTACTTTCGTTTATTTTAAAAGCTTCAAAATTATATCAATATGGGATGAAATATTATGTATTGCTACTTTGTTTAAAGCTAATCTATTACAAGCAGTTATGAGACATATGAATGCATGAAATAAACAGTACCTATATTTACTATGTGCCTAAATATGAATATGCTTAAGAATAAATATAGTTTAGACTTAAAGTATGCTAATGTTTCAAAAACCTATCTTCCTTGACGTTTTGTGTATTTTTAATAAAGATTCTCGTAATACTGAATCACATATGAAAATAAAGAAACATCACTAGTCTTTGGATGTTTTTTGCCGTACAACTAATTGTAAGTAGGTACATACATAACGCGGGCGCATCAATCAACCGTCCGAGCCGCAACAACGAAAACACTGTTAGTTTTGCCGCGGAATTATTAATTACATTCCCACAAAAAACTCTCACACGACGCCGAAACGCATAAATTTCTTCCTTTTTCACCGCACAAAGGAGCCGTTCGCCCTACAATATAACGCTAAACAGATTAGGCGAGCCGCTCCCGCCCGCGCCCGAGCCGCCACGCTCGTCGCGGTATAATTTTTGGCGCCAGTAGTCCTGCCTCTAGATTAAACTAATATGAAAAGGAAATTGGGTAGAAAATGGATGAAGCCTCTATGTGTCATTAAGGATTTGTTACGGCTCTCCCAAGTGCCGGCACTGTCTTTATTTATTTGACTTCTTTTAATTGAATTAACATTTTGATGGTTTTTACGAGGTGCCGGTAATGTTCGGAACTAACATAAATGGCCCGTTTTCGGATAATAACAATAACGTTAATGTAACCAATATTGCCTCTTAAATAACTGACCCAACCTTTTTTTCAAGTTATAATGATTTGTCAGTAGCAGGTAAAATGTCCAAATACTTTTTGTTTAATGATTATATAGTAACATAAACTGCCATAAAAGTGGAATAAATATAAATAATGATGCCTAATGGAATTGCTTTCACGCATATGCTTAGAAAAACATATTTCTTATAGCCTACATTATTATTATTCAAAAGGTCTCGTCAACCAAAGTACGGTTTGACTTATTATTCAAATGCACGGAAATGTGAAGAATTTTTCCACATAATATTTTCCCTAGTATAGGTATATTTCCGTGAAATAGCTATGGGTCCACTCGGCCCACGGGGGCGGCCGCTATGAATAGTAATAGGGGTTAGGGGCCCAAAAGGCTCGCAGACTCAATCGCGGGTAATGCGCCGCTTATGGTGCGTGCTAAATCGACAATACCCAGGGGCCCTGCTCACTAACAAACCATTTCATAGTTCCTATTTGAGTCGAGGTTTGTTCTTGAAATTAAACTTTACAAACCATGAAGAGTGTCGAATGCGCTCGTCATGGATGTATTTGTTTAATTATGGAATAAAGAACTCCCTTCAATTTTGATGAGGAGCACGCGTGTTCATTCTTTACAGATCAACCACGGAAATGAAAAGTAAAACTCTATATTCATTATTCAATGAAAGAACTATGTAATGTTTCAATATTTTTAGTGGTCAATCATTGGTTATTATCATATTGTCAATCATAATAATGTAACGGCAATTGGAATTCATAGAACAGTACTTGTACATGTTTATAACGTTTAGATATAATATAAAGTATGTTGTTTGGTTATAATTCAGTTTATTTATAAACTCTAGGCCTAACTTGTATGGATAGGAAAGAAGTGGGATGCATTAGTGTTACTTGTTAGTAAGATAGAGAGGTAGAGCATTGAAGCGTGAGTGATGGGTTTTTGTGGTGGTGGCGGGCATCGGGAGGGTCGACTCACATTCATGAGCAGGTCCGGTGAGGAAGAGCCCTTGCCGCTCATGGCGCTGCCCGTGGCGCATGTCACACACTCACAACACTCGCGAGGCGCAGGCGGCGGCGCAGGCGGCGCTGGGCGCTGGCGGCGCGGGCGGTCTGCGTGCGCCGAGCGAGCACGACTGCCGCGCGCCGGCCCCCACCGCACCACGCGAGCCCCCACCGCTACCGGCTGCCTCATTTCTCACTATAATTTGCGTGCTGCTCGTTTTTTACCATTATTACTCCCTCGTTTTGTTTTACGTATTATCGAGTGCATCCCGCTCACACCGGCCGCCATGCGCGGCGAGCGCCGCCCAGATAATAGCCGCGTGCAATTACTGTTACGCCGCGCGGCAGCGACGCGCGCTGTGACCGCTCCGTACCGACGGCCCTGTGTCGTGCTCTACCAGCGCCATCTCGTGACGGGAGGAGGCGACGCAACGAGGTAAATATCAGACGAGAAAATTGTCTAACAGACCGACAAAAACCAAAAGCAATTCATTTTACAGTTCAGAAATCTATGCTCCATGATACGTATCATCAACGCATCAAGAGAGATGACGCTCACCGAGCGCAAAAACTTAAACCATTAACCTCATATACCTACTCAATTATTTTCTATTAAAGAAAACATATTAAAGTGTTCGTTAATATAAATATTTTAGATGCTATCAAGCCATAACGATTATTACTTCGACTAAGCATTAATATGATAATTTCTAAAATTGAATGAAGTTGTGTTCCGCCCACATCGATATTTATAAATCACGAAGGTTAAAGTTCGCATTTGCCTAAATCTATTACATTATGTATATGATTTCAAAAATTACGGATATAAATTCCGACTCGTTGATTATTACTTAATAATGTTGCCTTTCTTAAAAATCCAAGCTAGGATGAATGGTATTTTCCAAGTACGATAATACAAACTCTACTTTCTGTCTTAGAGTAACTTTGGAAAACCTTGATTGAATGCAGGACTTGGGTTTAAGGAATTTATTCTCATAAAGACAAATAATAACTCACTTACATGAGAATATCAACTAAGCTTAAGTAAAATTGATATACATCAACTACTAATAAATCAAGTTTATGTTATATCAATATGTAAGCTTTCTAATGATTCGCGTATGATTAGGAAACAACACTTAAACTTTATTAAATTCTTAAAAGAAATTGTTTATTGCATCATAATCATCATCATCATACAGGCTGTTGCTGAATTATTTTTATTGTATCGGTTGATTCATTGGTATAAGTAGAGAAGAAACTTTAGATTGTAAAATGGTAATACAAATTTCCAGTGCAATCCGCCGATTTAACAACCACCGTGGTGCAATTGGTTAGACGCTGGTTATGAAACGTGAGACCACGGGTTCTATCCTCGCACTGAGACACAATATTGTTTAATCTATAAGTATTTGTATCAGGTTTACGCTTGTGAGACCGAAAAGTCTTTCATAACTTCTGAAACCTATGACGCAAGACTTGTGTCAAATTAGTGTGGAATTAGGTTTATGTATGTCTGCTGGATGAATTTGTGTGTGTGTGATTATATGTAAGTTTAATTGAGTTTGAATTTATTGATTACCCAGTATTTAGAGCTCAAATACGAATAAATAATGTGGCAAATTCCTCCTCTTGCATTATGTAGGGATAAATATATTTTTTCCAGCAACGCATTTTTTTTATTTCATGGATTCCCTAGACATGTGATCCTAAGATATTATAATTTCTTAAATTAGGTAAAGTTTCAGTACTTATAAATAAAATCTTAAGAATCAATTCAATTATTTATTTATAAAACATATGAACTTATTAAGGCACTATTTCCAGAGTTATAATTAAACTATTTTACAAAAATCACATTTCGAATGTATGGTAACTTATCACAAAGAGTTTTTCACCGAGTTATTACATTCACAAATATTATTTAAATTAAGACGTCAATTCACTGTCACGCCGTACCTACTCGTACTTGCACGTAATACTCGGACGATGCAAACAAATTAATGACGGCCCAATGTAATTACTGTCCAAGAGCCACCGGCGGTTGTAAATTGTAGTGTCCTTGGAAAACTGCATAATTTTCTTTAGTCGCGCATTGGTATGTGTTTATGGGGTGCGGGTATTGTTGGTACACTCGCATGGGCGGCCGGTACAACGTGTCTTGTCTCACCTCGGGGTACCAGCCGTTCATGACTCCATTACTGCCGTACACTGCGCTATTATAAACATTCGGCCCACTTGGCATATTAGGCGCTACGGCCGCGTAATTTATCGACGCATTGGGCTTGGTAGTCGCTGCTGTAGGCGCTGTCCCGTAGTTGGTACTTCCAACAGGGACCACGGGCGCCGGCGCCGACGTCACCACTTGTTCACTTTTATCACTCGCCGAATCCTCTTTGTCGTCTTCTTTCGCTTTCTTGTTCTTTCTCGGCACATTGGCGTGAGTCTTCACATGCTTCGCGAGGTGGTCCGACCGCATGAAGCGCTTTGTGCACAGTTGGCACGCGAACCTCTTCTCGCCGGTGTGAGTGCGGAGATGTCGCTGCAGCTCGTCGGAGCGCGTGAATCTCTTGCCGCAGAACAACCAGTTACACACGAACGGACGTTCTCCTGTGTGCCAGCGTAGATGAGCTTTCAGATGAGATGTTTTTCCGTACACTTTTCCGCATCCGGGAACGTGACAGACGTGTTCCCTTTTTGCACCGTCTTTTCCGTAGTTGGGTCCGAACCCGGCCGCCTCCGTGAGGCAGTTGGGACACCGACACTTGGCGCAGCGGCGTTGCAGTTCGCGGGCCTCTTCAGCGGCGGCGGCGGCGGCGGCCGGCGGCCAGTACGCGGGGTACTGCGCCGGGTAGGGCGGCAGGTCGCGCCACGCTGCCGGCGCACACCACGCGCCTGAAGACGCGCTGCTGCACGAAGACAGGTCCGAAGCGGGAGACAACGCGTCTCCGCGTCCGTACCCGCACCCATATCCAGACATCATGTTCATCATCTGCAAAAAATAATCACTCAAATTAGAATACATTATAAACCACGTTAGACACTTTTTCCGGATGTAGAATTAAAATAAAAACATATGATAAAACAGGAAACCAAAATGTTACACATTTTATATCAAAAACCACAATATTATAAGTAGTGTGAAAGCGTCGGTTAATAGACTGGTAATGTGGGCGGGCGGACGGACCTGTTGCGCGGGTGGATCCACGTATTGCATTTCCGGTAACTGTGGTGACAACGTAGCGCAACGAAAACCTCCAACTGGATAATTACAGGGCGGCGCACCGTTCGCGCCGAGACGTTTTTAATAACTGGCTTGGAATAGACGTAACGAGCGGTTGTCACCTCGCCCCCTGCCCCCCGGGCCAGCCGAGGAGCCGAGCGGCGCGAGCGCACCCCGGAACCCCCCGCCGCCCCGCGACAGCCCGCGCCCGAGCAGCGCAGCCTCCGCCGAAACACCCCACCCCACGCCCGTGAATTATGAGCTTACCATTTAAGTTCTTGAGAATGGGAAAATCACGACGCCGCGCCGCGGCGACACGATAGCGCACAAAGGTTACGTTCTCGCGTATTGATTATGTACGTGTATCGCATCGGAACTCGTTTTATATGTTTTCTAATTTCGTAGTGCCTTTCTGTATACTCGATGTAGTGGACGTGCGTAATAAATTTTGTGTTAACTACAATTGCAAGCCATTTTCTGTCCATAATATCCAGAACAAATTTATTAACTAGGGACAGAACTCAGTTTCTAAACAATTCCGCTTTGTTTATACGAGTATGTCCACTTAAAACATACGGAAAAAATATCTACTAATGATCAGTTAGCATGATTTCAAAACACAACGTATAACAATTACCGTGAACGTATTATGGTTAACAATGTTTGTAGGTAGAGAGTGTAGTGTGGACTGTAGAGTGTATCTTTTTGGAACTCCCAGGCGCTTAATGTATTTAATTTTTTCTCTATTTCGGTCGGCAGTTCGCGGCAGACGCATGATTTATGCATATTCGAGCGGAGCCAAACCTTTAATTACACGTTGTTAAAATATGGCAGTTTGTTAAATCATTCGTTGTGCTTTTGTTTCACTAAACACCGCGCCCTCTTAGAGAGAACTACATTTCCTTTTCTTCCATCACAAAACTTTTAATATTATATTTTTTTATTTAGCTCGTGTGTTCGGGCTAGTCTTGTTTCTTTTACTCAACATTAAAATGATACCTAAGAGTAGTTTGAAATCTTCGAGGCTTTAAATGAAAATAATACACAATCCGAGAATTAAGGTTTATTTAAAATATCTTTTATTAAAAGGAATGTTACAATTAATATTGGAAAAAATTGGTATATAAATATTGGTATTGGAAAAAACCAATCTGAATTAAATATATATTTATAATCTGTAAATCGTATGCTACCTATTTTCTTATTACCTAATATATTTTATTAGTTGCCTGCGATATTTTTTCCTACTTTCCTATAGATACATGCAATTATCAACAGCTACAGTAGGTTGCTTAAATATAAAAAGAATGATTTTCCGTATATAGTATACTTATATTTTATTCATCCTAGCCAATTTAGTATTCATAGGTCCCGTTAACATGAAATAATTTGAAAGGCAATATGACAAACAACACGACCACAGGATATAATTAAGTTTCTGAATGAACATTTAAATAAATAATGTAGATATTAATAAGCGGCGATATACAAAGAGGTTTGTCCCGAGTGTGTATTGCTTTCAAGAAAATAAGCTTTGCTAATAAATTAATTAATTGAACATAATTTTAATGTTCGTATTAAAATGGCCGCCATATGTTAGATCCCTATACTATTATACATTACAGTTTTGTTAATGCTTTCTATAAATACTGTTATGTAAGTACTTTTGTACAAATTTAGTCTTAATTACGAACACACATTATATAAGGCTAGTGTTGTCATAACGTTTAAGCCTTAGGTACATAAAGCATCTCATGTAACTTATACAGGGTATAACCAAACTGCGACCGAAAACGAGGCCAAGTGGTAATTTTCGTGGTTACAGACACAATGCAACTAAAACATTCGCGAAAAAATCGATCGTTTTTTTTCGCGATCACGAAAATACGTAACACGTTTTTTCATAACTTCGCTCAACTCTTTAAGCAAAAGTGTCATCTATACGATGTTCCAAGGGTGTCTTTATCTCTGTAGACCCGAAGAACGATGAATGAAGAGCGAATAAAAAATACAATGCGAGTTTGAGTGGCAGGATAAGCCGTATACAACTTTAACTTAAGAGGATTATGTCAAATACTGGATAGCAAAACTGGCACACATAAAACATGCATCATGATCAAAAATAAAGAAAATATAAAACATTTATGCTG
Source organism: Deilephila elpenor (assembly GCA_949752805.1). Lineage (NCBI taxonomy): Eukaryota > Metazoa > Arthropoda > Insecta > Lepidoptera > Sphingidae > Deilephila > Deilephila elpenor. Next base: position 9,528,940 of record OX457099.1, on the reverse strand, counting down.
GACGGGTGGAACTATGCGATAACTCTACTGGAAAATTAATTCAATACACGTGCTTGCGCTGTTGAATTTCGCAGATGAAAATGTAGAATACTTTTTATAATAAAACAATAAGCACGTTTCGCATGCTATGCGGTAAAATAAAAAGAAACTTCATCATTAATTTAAAATTGTATATAATTGTAAAGTACAATTAGTATTTATTCATTACATTTAACTAATTATCTAAGACGTAACTTAATTAATGAATGAATAATGTCTTGTTTTTTAGCAGACACCAGTGTTATTATCGCCTTTGCGAATGAACATAAATAACCATGTTTCTATTTAGGTGCTGAAATAAATTTATGTAAAAAATACTTAATAGTCGACTACAAATCCCAACAATATGCATAGTAACCAAAACCGTGTGAATCCAGGGTCCTTTCACGGGGAATAAAAGGCTGGAATACAGTAAAATTCCGCAGACAACCTTGCTACTGTACTTAAACGGCTCGTTATTATGAACACTGAGTACAATACGTCAACCTGTCGACATGTTTATGGCAGCGTAGAACAAAAGTTTCGAGGCTCGGCTAAAAGACAGAGGTGCAGCGAGTAGCTACTGTTGTAATGTGCCGGGCCGGCCGCTCATAAAGCCCACATGCAGTGGACAATGTCGCCTACTAATGCGCTATGATCGCTCTTCTAACGCCATAAATCTTGACGGCTACTGTGTTTTTGTGAACGCCGGGCTAAATGTTCGTCTGTCCACCGGCTGTCTTCGGTCGTGTTCGCCCTTAATATATTGAAAATGCCTTTTGATGTTTAGGTTGTAATTTATAATTTTTTCAATATTAATTACTTATACAATTATTAAAAAACCCAAAAAAACGTTAATAAAAAAAGAATTTCCATTAACCAACCATGTTCAAGTTTCTTCATTTGTTACAAATATTCTATTGCTAAAAACAACCCACCTCTATACATCTTTTATCGTCTCGCAAACTAATTCCGCAGGCTTACGCCAAAGAAATTCAGATATATTACACGTAATTACAGGTTTCTTATATCGTAGGCGGGTAATTGGTTTTATCGCACGCTGTCCTTCACTTCCTGTCTTTTGGCAGGGCGCCCTTATGAATGGGACCCATGTATACTACAAAGTACCGACGTGGTGTCAAGTTGCACTGTGGCTTCGTACAGCCAGCGCGGCACCCACGCTATTTAGCCAATCAATTGAGCATGTAGAAAATTGTGCATTCACATATCGGCGATTAACATTCCTAAAGATGTCTTAGCTTTCTCTTTGAGGTCAAGTAGGTAATTAATGTTTTTAATAAATTATAATTAAATGTTCTCTTTCTCTACCAAAGTACAGATGCTAGATAGATATATTTGTGGATGCTAGATTTTGGTCATATTATACTTATATAGCTTCTAAAATTGATCGCCATTTCACCCAAATATCATATAAATGATGTTACCTCTATAGCTTAGTATGCGAAACTATCTACAATATTAGCAAAAGCAACTGCGTTTTTTTAGTGGCAAATTATTTGATATTTCTTCCTAGATATTAAATTAAAATTCAATAGTCTATAACTTTATACATTCTGTACTGTACTGTATCAGCCCATTTATGTACCACTGCATGGCACGGGCCTGCTCTACAATCAAGGGTACGATTGAGAGTGGTTAAGCCATATAGTCCACCACTCTGGCCTAGTGCGGAATGGCGGATTATAAGTACCATAGAAATTCTTAAAAATCGCTACGGTATGCAGATTTCCTCACGATGTTTTCATTCACCGTTAATAGTGCGTGGTGATTGACTATCAATACACACATGACTCTAAAAATTCAGATGTGTGCCCTGAGATTTAAGCCCGCGACCACCGTGGAAATGTTGGCAGCCGCGTCTGGTCCGTTACCAACAGGCCACCTCGCACATACGTTATACGTTTTTATACGTTCATAAATAACATATTGAGCATAAAGAGTCCTTCAAGATAACTCCTACACCTTTTACACTTTTTTAGGAAACATGATACATATCCCAACAATGATGATAAAAAGCTCGCATGTTGCCAATAAGTTTTACATTACTTTTGTACCTCGGAGCGGACGCAAGTGTTATCTGATCGGAATTCCGCTCGTTTGTGAAAATCTAAAGTATTTAAAGGAGTGAATATCGATGGATCCTCATTGTTAAGTGTAACCAGATCGCTAAGTGTACCTGTTCGTGACAATGCTGTGCACAGGTTCGCACGAAACGATGTGCCCTTGTCAAACTATTGTATCTCGTGTGCATTGTGTCCACGTAAAATCGATAATTTTTATTTTTTTATTTATTTTTTATTGTTATATGGGTGTCTTATAACCCTATATCTGTGTTTAAATTTCAATTAATTTATTTAATATATTGCCACCTTATAGTACCTACTACCTACCTGAAACATTCACTTATAATAACAGCTAGGTATTCATGATATCTGTAAAAGGCACTTATGATAAATCATATCAATTATGTATGATATTCACATAAAAAAATTGTACCCATTTATTTATTTTTAATATGCAAACAATTTGTATGTACCTACTAATTACTCTGAATATGTATGTGCCTACGCTACAAAACAAGGAAAATGTACTTAAAATTTAATGAACCTAGAAAATTAGTCTACTTAAGTTTAATAGACGGCCGGTCACCATTCGGACATCCACAAAAAATCGTAGTAGGTAGATTTCTGCGGAGCGTCGACACCCCGTGGCGCCGCGGCTTCCATCAAACGGCGCTCTTTCTGTGCTCTGACAGCCGAAATTGGCTGACATGAGTAAAAACTACGAATCCAGAACAGTTTGTTTTACACAAGACATTTGAGAATGATGAGGCTATGACACGTTCTTGATGTCTGTGGATCTGTGTCGTAATGGGGGTCTTTCGCAAATGTGCATCGAGGAAATTAAATAAGTATAACACATAATTCATGCGTTGTCAACAGCAATGTCTTTGTTATCAGTTTTGTTTCTATTCTGGCTCGGCGAAATAACATTGCAATTTGGCGTGGTGATAAGTAATTAGTAAACTACCGTCTAGATAGAGCATCGACTGGCGAGGTGGCTATTGAATATTATATTTAATTATTATTTATAACTTTATATATCAAGTTTAATTGAGTAGATACATCGGTATCGTTAAGACTGTTAAGTGAACTAATAATCCCTAAACCTACTTAAGAGTAATAATAAAAAAAATAACAGTCACAACTCTCATACAAAGTTCTGACCCCACTAAGACACAAGTCTTGTGTCATGGTACCAGATACTACGAGAAACTTTTTGAATTCGATGTCGCAAATACCAAGACCCGAAACAAATACTCGTGGATCGCACGAACATTTCTGTCGGTGAGGGATTGAAGCAGCTACTTGTCATTTTACAACGACAAGTGGCTTCGACGTTTAAGCAACTAAGCCACGGAGGCTGCCAAAAACTATATTTTCCAGTACGTAAATATTCGCGTTTTGATTTTTTGCAAATGTGTTCTATGTCTTATTAAAGGGGACATCGTGAATAAAATCTATTCGCACGAGGAATTAAGTAGCGGGGCCGACGCCCGATACCGGATAAATGATGGACGTTTTAAAAATAATCTAAATAATGTGTAATGTCTCAACTCATATTCTATTAACCAATAAAACCAAAGAAACAAATCCACTTTTTTGCTCTCAAGCAAGCATTAGTAGTCGAGGAGGGTGAAGAAAGTTGAAACACTCCTCACCGCACTAAAATTTAATTAAAAAATATTTACCTACTTTTTAATTCTCCGGTTTTCCTACAGCACTACTTGCTTTAAATACTCCTCTAGCACAAATTTCGCCCCTTACGATTTTATTTTCGGTATCCGCTTCTGTATATGTTTCCCAGCGGTCTTTGTTGAAATTTTTGCCATTTAAAATGAAGTTTCATTAGAACACTCGAAACAAAGTAGGTAGGGGGTAAAATAAAATAATATTTTATAAGGTTCGAAAATTTATTACAACACACGTCACAAAACATACATTTTGTACAATCATTTAACGTTTCACAATATACATTAGATATTTAAATGACTACTCAGTTTAGATCGAGGAATGTTTTATCTCGTCATAAGTAGTTACAAAATGTGTTGAATAAACCATATCGATGTAATTTACGATCAACAAATAATTATCGATTGACAAATTGTAACGGAACCTTAGTTGTATAAATATTAAAAAATAAAAAATAAATATTTTGCTAATTAATTATTAAAGTGCAAAACACATGAAAATACATAATATTTAAATACTAGACATAGTAAGAAAATCTACAGGATTTGCCACATCCATGGCATTACAAAATCGTAATTGATTATGGACATCGTAACTCTACAATCATAAACGATAATATATATAAGAATTTACCAAATAGGCGAATTTTAAAATCAAGTTGCATTCCTCCGCCATTGATAACTTCAACTATTCAAAGTAGGTAATGCAAATTGATACCTAATAAATACATATTTTATATTAACGGTATATTACCACAAAAATTGCGAACGAAACATAACAACTACAGCTAAACTGGAAGAAATACTAGCAATTGAAAACAGTTTAATATAATAATAGCACGTTTTCGAGTCACCAGCGTAACGAGACATTAACTGGTATAATAGAGACAGTTGACAGACAGCACTATCATTTGAACCGTGGTATTCTCAATGAGGCAAAATGGTAGAAAATTGCAAGAAAATATAAGATAGATTTTGAATGAATTACAATTAAGTATTCAACATTTTTTATAAGAAAAAACAACGCTTAAAATTGAATGAAAGTGGGATTGACATGAAAATGAAAAACATATGTCCAAACAATACGTCATATTGGTGCACAAAGTAAATGTGTAATATACACTTATTTTTCTTGTATTGATATCTCGACCTCGCCGTAAAGGCACCGGCTCATTACACATACTACGTCAATATGTATGTAATTAATAAATAAGTATACTCTACAATAGAGTACAATTTTTCATTTTAAAGGTGAGTTTCGGTACTTAAAAATGACAGAATAGAATGCAATTATATTCTCAGATTCAGCACGTGAAAATATATAAGAAATTAGACGTGTAATCATAGAACATACCATATATTTCTTGTGTGGCTATGTCATTTTAATTTCCGAGAAGGAAAAGTAAAAACAGTTTTTTTTAATACCTACATACATTTTCGACCCTCGTAACAGAGTTGAAGGTTAACTGAGGCAAACAGGCACTAATTTAATAGCAGCTAAATAAACAAAAAATAAATATATAACATACTTTGAAGATTACAGATCTTTAATACAAGCTTTTAGGGTCCTTTAGAAGATTTACATAATATTTCATGTAACAAATGAAACAAAAACCAAATACTAGTTAATAAGACATGTTACAGAATAAGCCTCATTCCAAACTTCTAATCGTAGTTGTAATTAAAATTGATATTTTAATAACATTTCATTATTTTACGCTATTGAACTGGAATTACCAAAACAGTATTGGTCATAATTATGACTTGCAGTTTTATTACAAATATTACTCAAATAACTATTTGTTATTAATAAATTAGCTTAAGGTCAGACAATATCCTCTATTAATAGGTAATTTAATTTAAAACAAACTATGCATAGTTCTATTAAATTGTTTGTTGATAATGCACCATTTTATTGACAATATTACCCCATCTATATTTAAATACCTACGAAGTAAAAATTAAGGATTTTGTAATGTCATCACACATTTATAAATATGGACGCTGGCCTAAACCCTCTCAATCTTGGACAAGAACTATGGCCTCCAGTGAAATGTGTGTATATGGGCTGATTAATTTATATTTATTTTATAGTATTTTAACTGTTCTGGAATTTGGGTAGTTACTTTCCAATGTGTTCTCAACGTAAGAAACAGAATGAACAAATTGGGTTGAAAAATATCATAATTTATAAACAAACGAGAGAAAACAATTTTTCACAAGTACTTATTACGTAACTTACACTAAAATGCATGAGCTAAGAGGTATGACCTTATAATTCGTCACGAAGAAGTGTGTATCGGTTCTTTGACGGTGCTAGCTTTTTGAACGTGGATTCCGGAGGAGTGGTCACTTTGATGTCATTACTGATCTCTTGCGCTGGGTCTGGCCCGTAGTGGAACTCTCTGGAAAAAGAGTAAGAAATATACATATAGAAATAATTTAATACACAATACTTGTTTCAAAGTATACAAAACTCTACTTGCAAGAAAACCTTGTAGGTTTTAAACTTAAATTATATTCTACGACCCATTAGTATAGAAATCGAGGCGTACGGAAGGTGTTGTTAAAAAAACAGTCTGGGAAATATAAATAACAATTGTAACCTAATTATTATGTCACGGTATGACGACTCTACGATAGTAGATGATAACGACACTCTTAAAAGTACATTTGTTTGCAAAGTAATTTCCTTATCAATCGCTAGTACTAGATTATCAAATGATGTTGTTATCAAATTCAAGAGTGTTCTTTTTCTGGGTTTGTTGTCGTCAATAATTTTATTCCTTAGTGAATTGAATATCTCTACAAATATTTTCTAATCACCTTAAATGCAACCTATTTGTAATATCAAATCATGTTGTAATCATAAAGGCACTAATATTCAATTATTTTGTTCAAAATGCAATTCAATAAATGAAATATGTATATCAGAAGTTGTGTGTCATCGCATATAATCTGGGTAAATCAGAGTACAATACTGTTTAATATGTCATAAAGTACTAAAGATTACATTTGTGGTATTTGTGACCCTCGAGCAATAGGTATCAAATCAATCTTAAGCCGGACATAAATTACTTAAAACATAATACAAAAACAATAATAAATTACCTGTGCAACTTCCCAGAATACAAGTCAAGTAGGAACTGTTTGAGTTTCCCGGGTTTCTCCATGTCGCTGTAGCTTGGGAAGAGATACATGTGACGGAAGGAATCGATAGCGATGAGCGGCAGATCGTTGATGGACTTGCCCAAGTGGTGCAGGGGATGTTCGAACCGCACACCGTCGGCCGTCAGGAAATTTATGTTTTCTGAAAAATAAACACATGTAAATTATTTAAAAAAACAGTGTACTTTGTAAAGAGAGCACTGCATTGTCATTTCAACTATTGGGACACTAGAGCGCACATCACGATGAAAACCACGTACAGTGTGCACGGAAAATCCATGTGGCGGGATGGGAATTATAGATGAATCATGAACCACATTGTCAATTCATCATATTTGAATTTTGAATATATTTTATACAAGTAAGATGCATTTTCATCCAAGGGTCAGAGCCCACCAAATGAACTGTGGACTGCAGCTCTGTTTCCGTTAAAAATATTTATTACGTTTTATATGTTTTTACATTCTTGTCTAACATGACTTGTAAACGTATGTTGAAGTTACGCTTGAAAATTTCATAATAGAACCATTGATAAAATGCATATAGCAGAAAATTATTGTTATGATTATAAAGCACAGTTAACGACGGCTGTAATGCGTCACGGTTCACGCTGTATTAATCGTATATTGCCATCAGCTGGTTAGTGCAGCATATATTTCCTACTATTCTTTGACAGCCTCCGAAGCGCAGTTGGTTAAACACTGACTGTGAAACATGAGGTCGCGAATTCGATCCCTGTACTAAGACAAATATTTGTGTGATCCACAGGCACTTGTTTCGGATCTGAATGGTCGTAGTTTTTGATGCCCAAAACATAAGATTTGATCTTAGTGTGGGGTCAACACTATACTATTATTCTTCGATTACTTACGTTTTTCAGACTCAAGTTCTCTTTGGATAATTTCTTTATATTTCTTCACACTCTCCGTATCTGTTGGGTTGTGGAACAGAATAAGGAATGGCAGTCCTTCCTCAGTAAGCTCTTCGGCATTCTCAAATGTAATTTCACGGACTAGAGGGATACATTTCTCCTGCACCCAACTGTGAACCTCATCGAAGTTTGTCAAAGAGCCAGTGAATGTCTCGTCGGATTCCACAGACGTCTTCTTGTCAGGTCTGAACACCACAACGGGCTGGCCTAAAATAGCGAAAGAGCTTTTAAATTTTTTGTCGATTTTCTATATTCTAAGATGAATATTTATTATTTAATTATGTACCAATCAATGAAACATATTTAGTTTGGAACATATAATAAATTATACTCATTAAATTACTGTTTCCAGTACTTATTAGTTATTGGGAATTAGGAAACCATGACATTCATTTTTAAACAATGTCATAAATGTAACTTTTTGTCACTCATAAACAAATGATGTTATTAGTCTAATGCGTAACCTACAATTATAAATTAGGCTATCAAATATTTACTCAATACATATATTTATTTGTTACTCTTGGGGACAGTAAAAATCTTATTCAGACTAATGCAATGCACCAAGTATCATTCAAGTCAAAACTATATCTAGTCTTAAAATGTTACATAGGTATTCTAAGGATATATGTAATACAAATCGACAAACTCTTTTCGTATCTCCAATTTCATGCCGGTTGGAATACCAGTAGAAAAAATCAAGTGGCTGTGTTAACTGTGTTATCCGAATAGATAATCAAAGATAAGAATCGTATTAGAAAACAAAATCGTAATATCAATATTAGAAAATATTTTTTTTATTGCGATGAATGGCGAGACGAGCATTCCATTCGCCTGATGGTATGCGATACGGCCGCTCATGGACAATAGCAAAAATAACAACACCATGAAATATAAAGCAATCCTTGACATTTCATTGCGCTTCCCATCCTGAGACATTAGATGTTAAGTCTCATTATGTCCAGTAGTTACTCTGGCTACTATGTCCTTCAAACAGAAACACAACAGTGTATTTATACTGTTGTTTGGCGGGAGAAATAGAAATGGCAGTGATACCTAACCAGGCAGCCTTTCACATATTAGAGACATAACGCCAGTAAGTTTTACAACAATTACTACACAGACGCATAGACTCAACCCTGTGTCCTAAAGGGGTAGGTAGAGCTGATAACTTTTGAAAAAAGTGAGTTAGCAAGATGCAAAATACGAAGCGACTTTATGCTTATTATCTTCTTGATTCTTGTTCACATAACATGCAATACCAGGAAATATACATTGTTTTTGCTACAACTTTCACATAATGTTTCATCTTAATAAATATGCAGTTTGGTTTAAAAGGCAAACAAGAATCAAAGTGAAAGGCAGTGGTACAATATGCAAAATGGGAAAACCGCACTGAAAATGAATGGCTGTCAATTAATAACTAAATTGTTTTTTTATTCCACTTATTACAAACAATAAAAATTTTTTTATTATGTTGAGTATATTTACCTGGAGGATGCATTTGTTGAGATGCATCTCCAAAACCAGCACGGAAGATGCATTCGTCTTTAAGACTAGCTGCCACTTTCCTCAGCACTTCATATTCTGGCTGATCTCGTCGATCCATATAGGCGATTATGTGCCTCTTGTCATCACTCAGTTCGAGAAGCTCTTTCAACGATCCAAATGTGATAATAGGATCTGTTAGCTGTTTCTTAATGAACTCTGCGAAGGCTTCCACAGACCTTTGACCTATAATGAATTTATAGCAATCCGTTACAAACATACCAGTAATAATATTTGCACATGCAACTAAAAAGAACAGGGATCCTTCACTGAATTATGAAATGGAATAAAATTGATTAAAATTGTATTGAATTTTTTATATACAAAACACATGTTGGAACATATTGTGTTTTACATATAAATACATAATTTGTGCTGTTTTATTAATTTATTCATATAGAACATATTTTGAAATAGTGGTAGCATTGATGGACTATTTATTACTATAAATATTATTTACTGTTTATGTAAGGCACCAGTGTTGGAATAAATACTTATTTATCATAATTATTTTATATTTTTAATATTAATATATTGCAATGTTTCTATTATGCAGACATATTTTAAAACTTTGAATCTTATGTTCAAAATTGGAATTATTTCCTCATTGTCTTTTAATTCCAGTTGTTCACAAAGTGTTAAATTATAGCAAGAAAGTAATAAAACAAGATTATTTATAAAAAATATACCAACAATTTAATATAAGGAAAAAGAAACTCACCTCTATATTCTTTCTTAGCAGGTAAACCATTGCGGAAGAGCTTCAATGTTGGGTACTTGGTTATATGGAACCTTGTGGCTATGGCACCTTCACGGTCGCAGTCTACCTTACCCATCACTACCTTCCCAGGATCATAGCCGGCTTTAGAAACTTCATCAGCAGCATCGTCAAATATTGGCATAAGCATATTACTGAACTTACACCACTCAGCATAGAAATTTATAAATACCACTTCATTGGAAGCTGAAAACAGGTTATTGTTGAGCAAAAATCCTCTTGCTATGTAAATCTAACTATCAATTATATACATGTAATATATAAAATAGCCTTTTAACAGCTTGAAAATATGAGACCATGGAGTTAGTTCCCAAATTAGGACAAGTTGTTATCCATATGCATTTGTTTTGAGTCTGAATATTGAAAGACTAAAATGTCTCTTTTAGTTACTGATATTTACGACACAAAACTCAGTCTATATGCATGTGTCTTTTAAATGTCTTTATTATTAGTTATTTATAGGAGCAGCTTTCATAATCTCAAGACAACTATAATTGTTAACACATTTACTGTGGCTCCATTTGTTTAAGTAGTGAGTGGACATGTATATTTGCATAATAAAATGTTGCACATTTGACAGGTTGTTTTATATTCTTTCAGTAAACAACTCCAAACTGAGTTGGAATATGTATAGATATAAAATTATTACAAGTGGATGTTTTATTCACATAAATAACTAACTTAACTTATGAGCCTTCTCTTTATAATGACACTTTAATTATTCCATGACTAAAGTTATGGCAGAATAAGAATTTGATGTATCCAAATGTTTATTTTTTGTTTTTCATTACTCATGCGCTTTCCGAAAGAATAAACGTCATGAGGAAAGCTGTAAAATGATGTAAAATCCACAACACTACAATACTGAATAATTAACATTCCATGCAATTAATTAAGTAGATAATACAAGGGGATTATAATGCTAATTATGGTACTGACGAATACGAAAAATGCTGTTCTTTTTCTAGAAAACGCCTTGTCGGCAGCGCTCGACACTCACCTAAAACCATGTCCAAATTGCTTTGTGAAATTTGAACAGCTCCGCTATCGGTGGGATTGTAAAAACTGTGGCAAACCTGAAACATAACAATCACAGATTATTTTACAGCAATTACTTATTCATAATAGACCATAAAATCAAACAATCAACCCGTATTTGTGAAACGATTCCCACGCAATTATTTGATATTTCTTGTGTACTTACCAAAACTAACAAACTACCTAGGAATTTGTAACTAAGTAAATTAGGATAATTTTGATTCATATTGAAGAAATAACAAGAATAAACTTCTAATTATAAAGAAAAATGGTGATACGGCAACCGCTGGTGCTGGCACTTGGCACTTGGCAATTGAATGCAGTGAAGTTAGCTCTTTGCTAGAAGTTAACTTGACAGCCGAGTGGAGGATTGTTTTTTTTTTACTGCGGCTAGTCGATTATTGACTACAAAAAGATATTATTATTAATTTATGCGGATTGCGATACCTTTGCAAATATGATAATTTTACTATAATTACGTAAATGTGCACTAAGCTTTATTATACTTTCCTTTCATAAATCGGAGATAATAAGTTTGCCAAACTATGCCAGTGCGCACATTAAAGACAGAGGGACTTGGGGCCTTGTGAGTAGGAACTAGCGCTTTAATAGCATATAGTAAAGTAACTTAAATATAGGGAATTTAATAGTATTAACTATTAAGTTAATAACTACCTACGGTATCTACCAGCTACTTACGTACTAGGTACCTATGGCCAGAGAAACTTATATCAACAATGTTATCTTTGTAGACCCATTATCCTCACTAGAAAATAAGAGGATACGAAGTGCCCATAATAAATGTACGATGTTTTCTTAAACTATCGATATTGTTTGTTTTAAGATTAAATATTGATTTTTGAACCAGTACGATTTGTATAGAAATATCGGTTAGACATTAATGTTCAAAACATCATAATGTATTTCAATTTCGAAATCAATTCGATTCACCCTCGATGCAGTAAGGCATTTTAACCAAAGAGTACAATTTTAACGACTACGCGTAGACCAATGATTAAAGAATAAATACTATAATCATTGGCGTAGACCAATGATCTGTGACATGCACAGAGTACATTACTATATATGAAATGTCTGTGACGCAACTACCGCTACACTGGAGCGCGCGCACCACTTTCGTCGAAACACTTTCGGCGCCCTACGCCCTGTCCATATATTTACGTCAATGGATGTATGTTTATTTACTTGTACATTGTAATAAAACAATAATGATCATAAATCGGAAATGAAATTGACAGCCTCCGTGGCTCAGTTGGTTAAACATCGGCTGTGAAATGAGGGGCTACGGGTTCGATCTCTGCCCTGAGGCCAGAGAGAAATGTGTGCTCCAAAGACCAGAGATGTTTGTTATGTAGTTAAGTAATTGTTGGGTATACCTAGGTACTTTTTAATGTATTATTAACATAATTAGTTATAAAATAGTTACATGTTTACATAGTCTATAATGGTCTTTGATGTGCTTCTAGTAGTAGGTTATAAATTATAGTGAAACAACCAATCGATAAAAGTAACATTTATTTTATAAATCATAAATATAAATTTGTTTTATGGAATTTTACTGTTAGAAATTTAATACTTGACTGCCTCGGTGGCGTAGTTGTATTACGGTACGGTTACAAAGCTGAGGTCTCGGGTTCGAGTCCCGGGTCGGGCAAAAGTGATATTGGCATTTTCTATTCATTATCAGTCCGGAGTCAGGAATTTGTGCCCGATATAGCGATAGGCTCGCCCCCTATCACATCGTGGGATGGAACATACATGGCGAAATGTGGGTGTCCTGTTGGCACCTCTGCCTACTCCTTCGGGGACAAAGGCGTGAGTTTATGTATGTAAATTTAATATTTCTTACTTGGGACAGAAACTAATAAAATCTAAAACAGTAAAATGACTTAACATTTTGACATAACGCTACTAGAAATCGAATCGTTGTAAAAAAATTATTGAATTTTCTGATTAATTGAGATACCTAATGTGGCCAGGATTTAATTCACTTATTATAATAATATGCATAAATGGGTGTTGAATGTGCATATTTTTTGAAAACATAATTGTACAACATATGTAACCATCTTACCATCAATGAAATAAAAGTTAAACCTGACCACATTCGTTTTTAAAGGAAACAAATACAGATTCATAAAGTATACAGGGTATATCAAGACCGCGACCGAAAACGAAGCCAGGTGATAGTATTAGTGACTTTAGACACAATGCAAGTAAAAATTTCTCAAATAAAATCGGCTACTTTTTTTTTGTAATTTTTTACTTGTCGTCGTATTTGGGTGATAAATACATAGCTTTCCTAAAATAATGATGTAGACTTCTTTATTTCAAAACACTCCATGGTACGTAAGCGTTTAAATTATTATTTTCGCAATAACTAGGTATTTACCACCCAAAAAAGACGATTTTTAAAAAATTCTAAAAAAAAATCTGTCGCTGTTTTGGTGAAATTTTTATTTGCATCGAGTCTGTAACCACTAAAACTACCACCTGGCTTCGTTTTCGGTCGCGGTCTTGAGATACCCTGTATAATTTTTTTTTTATACGAAACATATTCTCCAATAACATTTCTTACTTCACCCTGTTACAATTAGAGAGATTCACATTGCTGTTGTAATTTTAAAGATATTTATAATATCAACATGATGTCGTTTTTTATTTATCAATAAAACTTAAAAACTAACTACCTTATTTATAGTTAGTTTATAAACCTATTTTAGCTATTAAATTGTTTGTTTTGTTCTCTTTCTCGATCTCTCTATCTTCAGCCACATGAAGTCTACTGTTGAACATAGGGCTCCCTCAATTATCTCCATATCAACCTGTTCCCTTCTTCGCTTAAACTGAATTCAAAAGTTATTTGAAAGGGACAAAACATTTGATAACTAAAATGGGTTTATAAACTGACTATGAAAAAGGTTGTAATAATATCATAATTACAAATAATGAAACAAAAATGTGTTGCTCATTGCTTACTCCAGTTGCTGCCACAATATTGAATTTTTCATGGCTATTATTTATTAGCACACAAATATTACAATTGACTTTAAGTATAAAAAATAATATGTCAGATACATTAATTAATATACCAACATATTTTGGTCAGACTAATTGTCAAATTTTATACATAAAAACTTAATATTAATGCTCAAGAAATATAAAAGTATTTACTTAGCCACTGAAAAATTATTAACACTAAAATCAAATAATCTGTACATAAAATAGGCAGCTTATTGAAATAAATGCATCCCTGTGTTAAAAATAAGGCACTTATTTATTTTCTACAGACTTTAGATAGAATGATTGTAGTTTTGTTTCTATGTCATGATGTTATCCTGATTCTGAATCCATATTGTACCTAATTATAAGGAATTGAATTCAATGCATGCTACCTTGTTTTAGACATTCAAATTCACATTATAATTTAATTATCTCTACCTTTGCTTGCATATTATTCTATGAAGCCAGATTGGACGGAATGTTTGTAGATATTTTGTGTTTTTACAGCCTTTTGTATACTTAATATCTTAGAAACTAACAATCGTCATTACTGCTTGTGTTGCAAACATCCCTAATAACAAAAATATACCTGGTGTTGTAACAGTGCTGCCACTCTGAAATAGAAAGATATAATTTTATTAAATTTTTGTTTTCCTCATAGAATACATTAGTACATTGACTAAGACTGATGTTTGTATGTATGAAAATAAAACTCCATGCATATAATAGCTGCAGTTAAATATAACCAGCTTCTAAGTAGAGGAGCATGTTATTCCAAACTACTTAACAGAAAATTAATGAGAAGTAATTACAAAAAAAATCATGTAAAATGAAAGTAGGCAGATGAAGATATGTTTAACTAAATTCTACATAATATTAAGTAGGTATTATAGAAGAAATAGTAATAGCATAATGAACAAAACATTTTTATCCATCACAGAAGCAATTGCTTTATTAATTTTTACCTAAAACCTAACCTACCCAATCAGCAAGTCTTCAAATAATATTAATCACAGTTTCATTATTCCAATAAGACTCTAATAACAATGTCTTGACTTTCCAACTCGCAGTCTTAGGTTATATCCCCAATCTTCACATAAATTGGGGATAATAAGACATACTTTCTTTTTAGTACCTATTTGTTCTGAATAGAGAAGATTTCAATTCATAGCTAATTTGAAAGAATTGAAAGAGTTAAAAGACAAAAACTTCGGTTAGTTATCATGATTGAATAACATTTATTAATGAAAAAACTTACAATAATATAATAGTTGCAGCGGTCCCCAAGGCAGCAATCTGAACACACCCAATCCTGGTACCATATGTGGGTACACAGGGACATGTAGTTGTACCTGGTCGCGGCGCATTCCGTTTTATTAGAGCATCTCTTGGATATGTAATACTGTTTCTTTGCTCCCTGCGACCAGTACGGAGTGCTCCCCCAACGAATTTCAGTCAAGCAAACATCTTGCTTGTATTCACAGGCCTTGATAGTATTGATACATTTCCCATTGTTGTCCTCTTGGTTTTCGCAGACATAACATTCTAGAGAAAACACTATGGGACAAAAACAAAGCTGAATGAGAAAGATCTCATAAAAGATTTGTATACACAATGATTATATATTTTTAAATGCATGTTTATGGAGTTAAGTAAATAAGCGTACCTTCGGTAAGTGATAAAAGGAGGAGAGTTACAAAAATGTTATATTTAAACATGTTTTGATTTAAAACATTAATTTGCCACACCCGACAAACTTTGAATCGTTTTTTGGTTGAGGTTGATGTTTGGTAGCGATGCGCGATGACGAGAGGTTTCATTCGATTGTTTCGATTGTTCGAACATCTCGATGGTTCTCGATTGTTTCAACTTGGACTCGAGTCCGAATGCGATTGGCGCGCGGCGCGTTCATTCGAGACTCGAGAGTAATCGAGTGTTGTTACTCGATGGTTTAGACGCGAGTTCTTGACTTGCGTTGAGATTGCGAATTTAAACTAATAATTCTTTTAACAAGAGCAATCAACAATAATCAATACCGCGACGTGAATAAAATATAAGTAGTTAACTTACGTACGAATAAATAATTACTAATTGTTTATTAACAAAACTCCCATACTATTGATCTTTTAAAAATTCGTGGCATATTAATTAATTAAAAAACTAGTTAAAAATAAAACAGTGTATCGTAATTAATCGTAAGTAAATGTATTAAAGTTCACAAATTACGCACGCCTCTAACTAACATGCACCTCGGCTCGATGCATGCAATCGACCAAATACTAATCTATGCAATCGACTCGGTGACCGAGCGCACAGACTATTAAACAAGAACCGAGCGAGACTCGGTGACTGATTCGAACGATCGAAAACTAACGGTCAAATCCATTGACTCGAAACAATCGAAAAACATCTCGATTGTTTTGTAGAACGGCGAGTCGATGGTTGACTCGATTATTTATTTTAACGACTCCGATTCTTTCGATTGATATAACATCTCGGAATCGCCCATCACTAATGTTTGGTCAGTTTGGATTGGTTTGGATCACAGACCATAGATAATATTGTATACACAGATTACTTAGTACTAACTGTATATTATATATATGAGATCACAGACTAATAAACAAGAGTTGGGATTTATGTTTTTAACATTTGCTCTATGGTTAGTTTAGGTTTGAAATCCAAAGACAAGATCACAAATAAAAAAGAAAATACGTCAACTTCAAATTGACATAATATTATGGCGCGAAAAGATCCCTCAATTAACTGTGTCAACATTTCATTATAAACAAGCCTTTTCTATTTTAAAAAAGTGATCTTACTTCTTTACAAACCCACCGGCGTATAATATTGGTACTGGTTAGTATAAATTCGTATAAAACACGACCACAGTTTTCACAAAAAAGATGGATAAAAAGAAACAATTTAAAGGGCCGCCGCCAAAAAAGTTTAAATCGCAGGATGACGATGAAGATAATGAATCGTGTACGTTTGAAGAGCAACTGGCTGGGCTGGAAGCGAGTGAATTTGACTCTCAACAATTATATGGCGACGGCCCGGAAAATCGGACTACCAACATGAAGTGGTCGCGGCCTCCGCCACCTACATTTGATACTAAAACCGATTCTTTAGTGTTTCAACAAATTGACATCGACCATTACAATGGACAGCCAATATCAGGTATGCCAGGCTCACAGTTGGCTCCAGTGCCTATTATGAGAATGTATGGAATTACTATGGAAGGAAACTCCGTATGTTGTCACGTTCATGGATTTACGCCATATTTCTACGTTACCGTACCTGTTAACTTTACTGAGTCGTCATGCAACAATTTGAAATCAAATCTTAATAAGGCTATTCTGGAAGATCTCCGTGCGAACAAAGATAATATTAAAGAAACTGTCTTAGAAGTCCGCTTGGTAAAAGCTAAATCCATTATGTATTACAAAGGCAATGACAGTGTTACATTTGCTCGAGTCTCAGTGGCACTACCCAAATTGATAGCTGCAGCAAAACGTCTTATTGAAAGACAGCCAACATCTTTTGGTGTTATGGACCCATTATTTTATGAGACTAATATAGATTTTGATATCCGCTTTATGGTGGACACTGCAGTTGTTGGTTGTAGTTGGATAGAGCTGCCAGCAGGGAAATGGATCCTAAGGACATCAAATGGCTCTCTAAAACCAGAAACCCGGTGTCAAATTGAAGTAGATGTGGCATGGAATTCATTTATAGCCCACCAACCTGAAGGAGAATGGTCTAAAGTTGCACCATTTAGAATCTTAAGCTTTGACATTGAATGTGCTGGTAGAAAAGGAATATTTCCTGAACCAAAACATGATCCTGTGATACAAATTGCATCTATGGTAATAAGACAAGGTGACACAGAACCATATTTACGTAATGTTTTCACATTAAACACATGTGCACCAATAGTTGGATCCCAAGTTTTAAGTTTTCAATCAGAATCTGAAATGTTGGACAAGTGGTCCGATTTCTTCCGTGAGCTAGATCCAGACATAATCACTGGTTACAATATTAATAATTTTGATTGGCCTTATCTCATAAACCGTGCTAAACATCTAAATGTACAAAACTTTGATTTTTTGGGCAGAATCAAAAACATAAGGTCTGTTATTAAAGATACGGTTTTACAATCAAAACAGATGGGTCGAAGGGAGAACAAAAGCATCAACTTTGAGGGTAGAGTTCCATTTGATTTACTCTTGGTACTGGTTCGAGATTACAAACTAAGATCATATACTTTAAATGCTGTAAGTTATCACTTTCTTCAGGAGCAAAAGGAAGATGTTCATCATAGCATTATATCAGACTTACAAAATGAAAATGAACAGACTAGAAGGAGGCTGGCTATGTACTGCCTAAAAGATGCGTATTTGCCTCTAAAACTTTTGAACAAATTGATGTGTATCATAAATTATATGGAAATGGCTAGAGTGACTGGTGTCCCACTATTGTGCTTATTAACTAGAGGACAGCAAATCAAAGTTGTGAGCCAACTTCTCCGTAAGGCAAAAGATGCTGGTTATTTAATGCCAGCATATCATGGCCAGGGTTCTGATGACCAGTTTGAGGGAGCAACTGTGATTGAACCCAGGAAGGGATATTATGCTGATCCTATATCAACTCTAGATTTTGCATCACTATATCCCAGTATTATGATGGCACACAATTTATGCTATACAACATTAGTTCAACCAAACATGCAAAATCAACTCAAACTTGACAGTGAAGATGTTACTGTAACGCCATCAAAAAACATGTTTGTTAAAGCCAATGTGCGCAAAGGCTTATTGCCTGAAATTTTGGAATCATTGCTAGCTGCCAGAAAAAAAGCTAAAGCTGATTTAAAACAAGAAACTGATCCATTCAAAAGATCTGTATTAGATGGCAGGCAGTTGGCTCTAAAAATTAGTGCAAACTCAGTATATGGTTTCACAGGTGCACAAGTAGGCAAACTACCATGCCTTGAAATTTCTGGCAGTGTAACTGCTTATGGTCGAACAATGATTGAATTCACAAAATCGGAGGTAGAAAAAAAATATACCAAATTAAATGGATACAAAGAAGATGCTATTGTAATCTATGGAGATACTGATTCTGTTATGGTAAAGTTTGGTGTCAAAACTCTTGAAGAAAGTATGGAGCTAGGCAGAGAAGCAGCTGATTTTGTTACAGAAAAATTTGTAAAACCTATAAAACTAGAATTTGAAAAGGTGTATTATCCATATCTTTTAATTAACAAGAAGAGATATGCGGGTCTCTATTTCACAAAACCTGAGAAGTATGATAAAATGGATTGTAAAGGCATAGAAACTGTAAGGAGAGATAATTGTCCTCTTGTGTCAAACATGATGAGTACATGCCTTCAGAAGTTACTTATAGACAGAGATCCAGACGGAGCTGTCAATTATGCCAAACAAGTAATTGCAGATTTATTATGTAACCGAATTGATATATCACAACTTGTAATAACAAAAGAGTTAACCAAAAATGACTATGCTGCAAAACAAGCTCATGTAGAATTGGCAAACAAAATGAAAAAGCGTGATGCAGGGACAGCCCCTAAACTAGGAGACAGAGTTCCTTACATTCTTTGTTGTGCTGCAAAAAATACTCCAGCTTATATGAAAGCAGAAGATCCCATTTATGTTTTAGAAAACAGTGTACCTATAGATTTTAATTACTACTTGGAGAATCAACTGGCTAAGCCATTATTGAGAATTTTTGAACCAATCCTTGGAGAAAAAGCAGAATCTCTTTTATTAAAAGGAGAACACACAAGAACTAAATCAATGGTCACTTCTAAAGTATCCGCTCTAGCTGCCTTTACTAAAAAAAAAGAGAAATGTATAGGATGTAAAGTTGTTTTACCTAATGATAGCAAAAAAGCTTTGTGTAGCCATTGCATGGACAAAGAAGGTCAGCTTTATATTACTGAAGTTTTTAAATTAAGGCAATTACAAGAAAAGTTTTCAAGACTTTGGACTGAATGTCAAAGATGTCAGGGAAGTTTGCATGAAGAAGTTCTGTGTACTAATAGAGACTGTACAATATTCTATATGAGAAAGAAAATGGGTATAGAACTTGATGGCCAAGAAAGGAATGTGTTAAGATTTGGCAACCCAACTTGGTAATAACTGCTGTAATCAGTGGAAAATAAATAAACATATATTAAGTTGTATTCTTTTATTACTTTTTATATTATATAAGCTTAATATGACTTTAATATATATCCATAGAAAGAACTAAATAAACAATAAGGAGCATTAATACAATAATTCAGAATACAAACATATTTCATTGCAATACACATTAAATCTAAAGTGGCACTAATAAAATCAGTTATTGGTGACATGACTACAACTTTTGATGACTTTTATACAGAAATGAAAATGATTTTTCTATCATTACACAATACTAATACTACTGCATCACATCTATTACAGATTTTGCAAATCTTTAAGTATATGTTATCATGTAAAAACATTTCAATCCATCACAATTATTATTCAAGCAATATCACAGTGTGCAATGTTAAAATGTAGACAAGCCTCATGATCTGTAGGTACATAAACACATAATTTTCATGAATGGAACTTTTTCGCAATACTTACTGTTTCATTATTTATATTAGGTAAGCACTGTGATAGGTGAAGAATGAAACAACACCATAAGACTATGAATTATGAAGAAGAGGTCTACTAAGCTGAATTTATATTATTATTTGAATTTTAAGTACTTATAGTTAAAGGAATGTTAAAGAAGGCTTTTTGAAAGTACTGTAAACATTATGTTCATATAAAACCATTTTAAAAATAACAGGGAGATGTGTAAAACTTATTTAAATTGGTCACATACAAAATATGTTAAACTTATTAATGTTATACAAAATATCCACATTTCAAAGTGCCTAACAAATAATTTGACACTTACAACCAACCAATCAATAAGGACAATTACTATAATTTAAGTATTTTAGTATGAATACATGTGTACAAAATATTTATATCAATACTTGCTTTTCACCTATTTTCTTGCGATAAAGATCTACTTAAACTCTGTCTAGGAGTTTTAATAGATAATTGTGATTTATTTGAAGAATTATTTTTATTTATTACTAAACTAGGGATTGGCATTTCATAGGGTGCATTTGTAGCTGCCGATGTTAACTTCATTATATCTTCCAAGGTTCTTATAAATGTGTCGCATGTAGCAGTCAGGAGACTAGTTGCATCATCAATTATCTGAAACAATGGTGTGAATACTAGTAAATACATACAATTAAATTATAATCTAAGTTGTTTATAAAACTAGAACTAATTCACCAAATTATTCCTATGTTTCATAACACTAGCTTAGTAATTGCTATGTAAATTACAGGTTAAATTAGAATTGTATATAAATTAAAAATTCTGATTTGATTTATTTTATAATAAAACAAATTGGGTATTTGACTCATTATTTTTTATTGTATTTGTCAAAAAGTATCCATATCCAAAATCTAGCAAACAAAGAATTTTGTAAATCCACTCAAAATTTAAAAAGTTAGAAACGTTTTAAATCTTGTAGTGGGGGTAGAAGAAAAGGGATGCAAAACAAAATTAGTGACGTCACTATTCTTAATATGCATTGTAGTGTGCGGGTGTGAAAGAGACGGTAAGATGTCCCCACTACGTCCCCACTCTTTCATTTAAAATACTAATATTTGCCTCATGTTACAAGCTACTTTATAACTGTTTTCACAAAAATGTTTTGTTTTAATGGCACTTGTGTTTGTCTGCAAAATAATACAAAAATCGATGATAGTCAAATACCCAATTATGGCAATTGTAATATTTATTTTTGTAGTTGTATTACCATACGGTATTAGTGTAGTACAAACCTGAATTTCAGGTCCATCTTCTCCATTTGCAGCACTTTTAACAGCATGAACTTGTTGCATCATGAGATCACAGTACAGTCGTAGTTCTGATTTTTTATGACTTAGGGAATTTACATCTTCCAAAGTTGGTACTGAAAAAGAAATCATTATTATAATAAAAAAATATTATATTTGCAGGAAGTCGAAGGTGAGAAGTCAGAAATAGAAGTAGATATATGGTATCCTAAATTCCTACCTTTTAATTCCTTACAGTCGACACAAGCTTTAGCACTGCCCAAAGCTACTAGCCATTTCTGCCTGTCTTGCGGTGATGGAGCTCTTAAGTACATATGTTGCTGCCCAGGTATCACCAAGTCTAATCTTGTATTATCAATATTATTCACTGAAATGTATGGAAATAAACATCTTGTGTTATATATATATTTTTTTTAGCTAAGTAATATCAGAAAAAATGTGTATACTGCTGATAACTAAGCTATTAATTAATGATACACACATTATTTTTAATACAATGCATCATGTGGTCAGGAAATACCGCCAATAAAATCAAGATAAACACAGACTGATATTTTTATGTTATAGTCAATGACAAAGATTCTTATCTACTTAATGATATCAGAATTAGTTTTGATAAATATATGTAAATAAATAAATATTGAAGTACATAGTTGTTTTTTTCTTGCGACCAATAATTGAAGATTATATTGATTTAGTTAACGTACCATTTATTTGACATACCGACACCTTCACAGAACCCTTACATCCTTGACTGACTTCCTCTTGAGATTTATAGTACGAAAGAATACCGTTTTCTAAAATAAACCATCTGGTTTGCCAACCTGCGATTAAAAGGTTTAATAAATAATAATATTCACTGGTTATTAATATTACATAAATATTTACTATCTCTATAAAATTACCATTCCAATAATTTGTCCACTTCCATAAAACACCTTCCATACTTCATAAAAATTACTACTGCCACTTAAAAGATTTTGATTACGTTTTGAATGTGAAGAAAAAATTAAATAGTTCGCGACAATTTTCGTCTTGTTGGATTAGAATTGTCAATATTGTTGTGTCACTTTTGAAACAAGTAATTCCGGTGTGACCACTGTATAAAAGAGTATATATTATCTGTGTTAGTAAACCTAAAGTTGAAAACTATCTATCTGATACGGCTAAGGGACGCGGCTGAAGAGCGGCAGGGAGGCCACTGCTGAATATATGCCTCCCCGTAGATCTTCTGATAGACCTGCTGGAAGCAGCCTGCAAGCAGCGACTTCCTGCGACCTTAACCAGGTCGTAGCTTTCTGACGTTATTTTTTTTCTTCTATTTCCAATGACAAGGCATGGTTTGCTCATCTGCCAATGACGAAGTTTATGGGGATGGAAGAGTGGGTTCTTATGTATATATTATGTAAAGAAAATTGTTGAGCTTGTCTTTATATTAAGAGTTGTAATTTTTAATAAATGTAATAGTCTGGTTTACACATTACTTAGATCACGTCTGTGCCCCTAGCCGGAACATTTTGAAGTATCGTATAGTAATTCTCGTATAGTAAAGTAAACGTTTCCCGCTGTGAAATTTTAGTTCCAAATACGCTCACAATGGCGCTGTTTTAATTCCCATACAAAATTTTACTATTACTATTCTATTACGATACTGCAAAATGTTCCGGCTAGGGGCACTGGTTTAAAAGAGTTGTAGCCCGACTTATAGACTTATTTTTGTATTAGAATTCGATCTATCTATTATACGATCTGTCGCCCAAAAGCGCGGGTGTGCAAAGCTATATGCTTATTTTGTTCTCTGTTCAAATTTTATTTCATTGAACATGTTATTACTACTACTAGATTGGTATAAATCATAGATTATACATATATGTTTTTCTTTTATTTGTAGTTCCTAATTCCAC
This sequence comes from Deilephila elpenor, assembly GCA_949752805.1. Classification (NCBI taxonomy): domain Eukaryota; kingdom Metazoa; phylum Arthropoda; class Insecta; order Lepidoptera; family Sphingidae; genus Deilephila; species Deilephila elpenor. The sequence continues at coordinate 9,504,835 of OX457099.1, read as the reverse complement.
CACACGTCAACTGATGGTAGACACGCTGTATTTGTCGGTCGTTAGAACATATCCAAGGTGAGGTCCGCCGTCCGCGACCAAAGAGTAGAATAATACTATATGAAATCCGCGACTTACGACTGATAGAGTGCACAAAGAATAGATCTTCTTTCACTTCTTTGGTGTGCACTTAACAAAAGTATCCATTGTCTAAATCGGTTTAAAACGCGTTCTTCAGGCGCGTCCAACTGATAGTTTGTTTCAGAGAAAAGCTCGTAAAAATGTTTTTTTTTAATTGCGCTGTTATCGTAAGGTTTAAAAAGTTTGTTGGTTGTTGTTGTTGTAAGTTATCATATTTTTAAAAATATATAAATAATACAGTTAAATAAAAAATCAATGTTTCTGAGATTTTCAAAACCTTTACAAATCAGATGTTAAAAATAGGTACTGTACGACAAACTTTTCTGACCCGGTGAGAGAGTCGCTGTTATCGCATTTGGTGTTGCCAGTAAAAAATAATTAAGCAACAAAGTGGGTAAATAAGTCGTCGAATTAAAAATATTATCCAAAATACTATTATATTATTATGTATATTATATAGTGCAGTTCTATTAATAATACACTGGTATGTGACTAAATCATAACCTACTTGTTTGAAGTTCGTTAAAAATATGAGAATATGCACACACTACACAATATTATGTATCCGGACTTGACGTTATACACCTGGCAATTTGAAAGAAAGTACATGGGTAAAATAATGGCGTCATGTCAGCGAATGGCAAGCAGATTTCAAAATGGCGTCATTAGTTTCCTCTTTTGGCCACCGGGCCAGATATGTTTGTAAATGTATGTAACTTAGGCCTAATTGCTAACAACAAATCAACGAAACACATGCCCGACTAACCTCCTAATTATAAATTTTGCCCTTCTATAATCTGTGTTCCAATGATACATGACTTTTGCACCCCCCGCGCACACATCGCATTCCCTGCGGTCACCTATCGGTGGGCGGTACCTAATTCCGCGGCGTCTACGCCGCCATTGTTGATTGTTTATTTGCGGCTGTGTTTGCGGCGGTTACCTGTGCATTACAAGTACTGCGTCGATTAAGTGAACTTATCCTCTCCGTAGTGTTTTAAAACAAAAATATAACTTTCTCGTGGTGAACGGTGGTTTTGTTTTGAGGAAAATGACAGTGTTGTGTTGGCAAATGCCTAAATTCGCGACCAGACGCTATATTATTTAAGATTCCGAGAAATGAGAAAAGACACAATGTGTGGTTGCAATGTCTTCAAATATTCTTAATAATTATATTAATATTGTTGTGAAATTTACCATAATGAATTAAATAAATAAATAATAAATAAATACACCCAACAGTCACATACATAGTCCTGACCCCACACTAAGATCGAGTCTTGTATCGTGGGTATCAGGAACTACGAGAGACTTTTCGGTCTCACAAACACCCAGACCCGAAAGAAATATTTGTGGGCTGCACAAACATTTCTCTCGGTGCGGGGATCGAACCCGCGGCCTCTCGTTTTACAGGCGGTGTCTAACCAACTGCGCCACGGAGGCATAACATTGGTGCAAAACAATTAATAGGATTTAAAGGGTACCGACATTTCTAGGTTAATTATAAGGACGATGTTACCAAAATTACAACAAAAAGCTATATTAAAATTAGAGATGTACAAAAAAAAAATCATTTAATAAATAATTATAAGGGTTTTATTTACAATTCATAAATCTAATATCAAAAAGTTGCATTTATTTTATTATTTTGCTATTTTAGCAAAATAATAAAATCGATGAAATTTAGAAATTACCCTGTGGAGCCACGCGCAGCGCTCGTAACAAGGCTGAATACAACTTCTGCCTTTGCCTGCCCCACGTACCATGTTTAAGAAGAAAAGAACTGTCATGTAATTCTAGCGAATGATTGAATGAATGAGACTGGGCTAAAAAAAATGTAGGAGAGTTGGTTGTCTGTTTACTCCTTAGTCTTTGACGAAACATGAATAAAATAAGGATTATAACATGTTTTAGTCCCATTTTTTTATATGACAGGTAAAATTAGTGAAAAAAATGTAGGAAGCATAAATAAGCATTAAATTAGATTAAAGACAGAGTCTAATATATCCACAGACTAAGGAGTAAAAATATATCTCAGTTGACTTTACCATAAAATTACGTATGCGTAAACCACAGACTACTTAGAAAGAAGCGTAAACCTTTAAGTTTAAACCGAGGAATTTATATTATATATTAGGTATAAAGATATGATGCTTAGCGTAAACTAATAATCGATATCATTGTTGCACAATATTGATCCACGAAATGTAACTGCGGTGTGAATCCACTATCACGTCGTTTGATGCAGCAGGTTGTTGATTTCACACTCTTTTTTCATACATTTAATTAAGTATAATCACTTATATACACCCAACAGTCACATACTTATATGCGTATGTTGTTTTTTTCATGAAGCCAGATACACCTGACGTGGTACCTATATTCATTGTACTTGACAACAACAGTTATATGCATGGAGCATTTAATTTTTAACACAAACAGGGGGTCGTCATGGGTATATATGGTATGAGGGCGTAGAATAGCACCTCGAAATATCTCGTAGGAAGAGATTATTTTGTTCCGTATTCTTATTGTGAGGAGTGATGGTGCAGAGGGAGCTAGAAGAACAGGAGTCAACTGAGGATTTTAGCCGGTATACCGGTATTGATAATGTCAGTATTAAGTACCTGGCCTCCCACGTTCATTTGCGCAATACAGAGTCCTCGCGGACAAGGTTGGAAGGATGGAGACCTCGAAACATCCTTCCTAGTAGGTATACTAGGAAGGATGTTTTGAGGTCTACAGCTGAGATACCCCTCAGCCGGGAACATTAGAGAAGGAAGCTCAACGATTCGGAGGGAATGCCGTGGCATTAGTCTTCGATCCAATCTAAGTGACGTGAGTTGTAATATTCTATCAAAGGACAGAAACTGATTTATGTGACGCAGATTTGTCGAAGGAATGCCTTGCTTGCATAATTCCTTGACCAGATGAAAGTAAAATTATTTTCAACATATTTTGGGAATTTCCGATTTCGAGCAAGGATTCCAGTGAAAGATAATCGTTGGTCGCTGGAAACTTTATCTGCTTTGCACTGAAATTAGTACCATCAGGTTTATTGCAGTCTCATAACATAACATATCATGTTGAAAGTACATACTGTGAGTAAATAAGCTTCATCGTAGTAATATCTACGATTTTACGTGTTGTGGTTATGTTACGTTTAATCTTCACAAAACCTTCTAAGCACCTATCAGTTACAGCATTGTTTGAACTTTAAAACTTAATGTTAACACTTAATTACCTGCTAAGTGAGTTTTAAAAACTAGTTGATTATCTACGTGTAGACATGTGAAGACGCGATAACGTCCTTTCTTTAAAAAAAATAGGACACCAATAATATGATGATAAATAAATATTAGGACCCCATTTAAGTAAGGTGAATAAAGAGCAAGTAGGTATTAAAACAACAGAAGGCATAATCGCGACGTTATTAAATCGAGTATCCTAAAGCACTTTAGTCTTTTTTTAAATTGTATCTATAACAGTAAAGGAAGCTTAGATTAGTGTTGAAAATGATTAAAATATTATACAATTTATTTTATGTAACAATGTTACACAATATTTCATACTACAGATATTTAAGAGCATCTTTTATAACTTAACATCATGGTTAAAATAAAAGAGGAAAATCGGTCTCATTTGTTTAATGAAAATTAAAACCATTTTAAGTTTTCATAATATTTCTTTATTAACTACACTATAATTTTGAACCAATTGCATATTTCGTTTTATTACGGATAGAAGTTGGTTAATTAGATCGTCTTTTCTGCGTACTTAAACAATAAACTGGTGCGTACCTATATAGTATAGATTCGTGTTCGGTGTTATTGAAATGGATATATATTTATACATAATATTTATGTCTTTCTTTGTTTTCTAAAATCTTTTTTATTAACGTGTTGCATTCCTCTTCATAACAATGACGTTGTTTCGCTAAAGGAGATCGGGCGCCTTATGGCTGTGGTTGTAGGCGCCTGGCGGACTAAGCGTGATTCATTTTGCAGCACGCAGCCTAACAAAATCACTATTACCATGAATGGTAATGTGAACTGGCTCCGTACATTATCATACAACGCGAGGAAAATCTTTTTAATACCTACATTAGTATACTTTGTAACTACAATATTAATAATTCTATTCTTGGTAGCCAATGTTTCACGATTGGGTGAGTCAAATCGTTATATTTGGATAATAATAACTTCAATCTGTTTAGCCTTAAAGTTGAGTAGCAAACATTATTTACTATAGTTTTTGGTGTATTTTATTATGCAAACATTTGGAGTTTCATCCATAAGACATGGTAGAGCCCCACTGCAGTCCGATTTGGCTACAGTCTAGACTATTAAAAAGCGTGCGCTTAAACAAAATTAAAACCTGTGTCACGTAGAAAACCGGGCATAATAGGAGCTTTGCATTTTCATTTTAGTTGTGAGGTAATTCTCTCTTTCTTTCTCCTTGGTTTTATTTTTAATCGATACTTAGATGCTGAGGTGCAATGTTTAGAGTTTTGCCCAGGTGGTGGTAAGAAATAAGAATCTGTGAACAGGTTACCCTATAACTTCTCGTTCATAGGGCGCTGTGTTTTAACGCTTTAGTTTATTAAGTTGTACTGGTTGAAATGAAACTATATTTTACGGATTTTATCGCGATTTGGTTTATTTTTTACATTTTTTAACTTCCCGATGTTTCGATTACTTTACAGCTTTCTTGGTCACGGGGCGTAAAGTAATCGAAACGTCGGGAAGTTAAAAAATGTAAAAATTAAACCAAATCGCGATAAAATCCGTAAAAAATAGTTTTATTTCAATGTGTAACATTCGCGTAAACTCAGAAACCATTAAGTTGTACTGGCGTATAGATAGTGTAAGGGCAGTTCAGTATCAACATTTTTAAGGCAACTGCCAACTACTAGGTTTAAGGTCTATTTTTATTGCCAGATCTAGAGCAGACACATTCCATTTACCGTTCTTAAGGCTTGGAGTTAAGATTTTTGCCACATAAAGACGTTTTCTACATCCTGTTGGTAGAATCAAATAACCGTTTTTTTTGCCGTGGCATAGGGCGATGAACTGATGCCCGATAGGGCTGAAAGTTCTGGAGTGGAGGCCACGTACTGGCAAGCGAAGTCCCGGCCGCTCGCCTACAAGGTGGACGTGTCTAAGGTTGCAGAAAGTTGCTGGATGCAGGCCGCTTCCAACTTGTCCATATAGAGAGATTCTTGGAGGAAGGCTCATGTTCAGCAGTGGACTTCCTGTAGCTGAAGAGAAGAAGAAGAAGAACCGTTTTTCTTTTAGAGCGGAATTGCGTTCTTACCAAGGCGGTATGAACCATTCTTTGAATAAATAATTATATAAATTAAGCTTAAAAGTATATTATGTTAATGCTTATCAATTCATAATATTATTATTGTATTATTTTTATTTAAAGTTTGTCAATGAAATCCAATAAAGTACTTACATCGAAAACATTGCTACTTTATATACTATTCACAGGTAGGTACTAATTATGTGTATTGTCATGCCTTCATTTTCCTTCGCCTATTATTTATATATTACCTTTATGAACTATATTATTTAATTGTAATAAAGGTCAATAGTTTTTGTTGTTTCAGACTCCTTCATGCCGGCTAGTTCAAATCAGTGTAATTCTTAGAATCTTCGTTCAATGAGTTTCCATGGTAGCGATGACGATTCGCCCTATTAATACTTTAAAAATGACAAATAAACTATCGCCACAGACTTATTCATATTTCTAAAAATATAAGCCTATGACGCTCTAAACGGAACCAAAAGCTATTTATTTTGTAAGGAACAAAGCTCTTCCAAACAATTTACTTTGTACAGAACAAGTTTATCTACGGCGCCATTTGAAGTATTATGTTGGTATTCAAGTAAAAATAAAAGTATTGTTTAGTATGTCAGTTTCGTTATTATAATAGGCTCCACAACTATGGGAACCATGAAAGTCCTTGAAGATATTGCGCGCACAGTCTCATGTAAATTTGATGAATGTGAACATAAAACAAACAATTTTATGGCAAACAATAAATCCCTGTAGGGAATAATTATTGCATCTTGCAAGTCTTCTTACGAGTTTTCTCCAAGTGAGTATAATAAATTGTGTACACTATTCAGCCGACCAATCCGTATTACGGTCGTGGGAAAGAACGCCGTTAAAACTGAGAGATTGAATAATAAAATAGAATCAAATCAAGAAAAACCCATAAACGTTTCATTTTACTCATGTTTTAGTACAGACATTTTAAGATTTATTTGCTTGTGGGCTGAATGTAAAGATATTTGCGGCTTTCCAAACAGCTTTCTTTATGATTATTCTGCACTAAACAAATGTTTATAAATATTAAAAGAAATTGTCTATTAATTTGAATGATCTCAGTTACAATTAATTGTCATAATACGTAAACCATGTTGGCATTACAGTATTCCCTCTGTTAGTTTGTAGAATGGATTGAAGATCGTGCATTTTGTAAAATAATAAAATTTAATTATGTACATACCTTTTAAAGTCATCGCATAAAGGCGTGTATGATTACTGTTAGCATTTCAACAAGCACTCGTCATGGGAATGTATTAAAGTTCACACGTCCATTTCGCAAATAACTGCTGGGTAAAGGCTATTGAAAATACAAATTGGTTATTACGTCGAGCAAACATAAAGGATTTACTAATGAGTTTCTTAGTTCTTTTCTAGAATAAGTTTCGTCGAAAATTATTTGTGTGTTCTTTTTGTAGATTGGCCACTCTTATTATGTATTGTGTAGAGATTAAAGATTATTTTTTGATAAATTTGTACTAGAATGAATAGGTTTTTCCTGAAACCCAACTAAAAGGTAAGAGAGAGATTATTGCGAAAATGTATCTTAAAAATATGCGTTGTCAAGTTGGGATTTAATATAAGGCGTAAACTATGTACCTAGATTGAGATATTCATTATGACTCAGAATAATATTTATGTTAAATTTTAAAATTTCTTCTTCTGTATACTAAAAAATATTTTTTTTTTTATTGCATAAGTCCGGAAAACGAGCAAACAGGTAATCGGATTGCAAGAGATCAGTGCCGCCCATGAACATCCAAAGCGCTGGGTCATGGATGTGTTGCCGGCTCAATTGGGAGAGGAGCGGGAAGGAAAAAGGATGGGAAGAGGAAAGGGCTATTGGCGATCTCACTCACCGAACAAAACGCGACAGTAAAGCTGTCGCTCCACATCGATCATCCGTGAGACAGTGGTACCACCCCGGATGAGCCTGCTCATTCATGCTGAGTGACTGACAACAGCGTGGCTCTACCACTTCCAGAAAAATAATATAAATTGAGCTTAAATTTATTTTATTTTTGAGATTTGCCAATAAAAGCTCAAGCAATACATGATCACATAGAAAAGAACATATCGGTTATTTTTTAGCCGGTCAAAAACTGTTCCGGAGAAATAAAAAAACAACGTTTCTTTTTAACATTATTGGGTACGTTCTGTGTTAATAAAATCTTGATTTGGACTTTACCGCCTAGGAATCCGTGAACAAAAAGTAGGTACACATATAAAGATATTGATTGAAGGTGAGGCATAGCCACATAATAAAAGCAAATTAAGTAATTCTACTCATGGATAACTCATAAGTAGTACAGTCACACTTCTATACATTTAACTGCTGACAAATGAGACGAATAGATAAATAAAAGAAATAACGATCTCATTGTTTTTTGGGCAGTGCTATTAGTAAAGGCTCTATACCTTCCAAAAAAAGGCAATAAATCTAATATCCTTAAAGGTTGTATTTTTATATTCGCCGTTAATCACACTCCTACGAGTACACATAATACCTTGTACCATTTGCTGGAATTTAGCATGACTTGTAAAATAAACCATTCTGATGTAATAGTTGGCAAAAATAATATAACCCTGTTTCTTGTAAAGCATGTTAAACTGTCAGTGTTGTTTTTAATCAAACAGCAATGAGCACTGTGTCATGTCAGAAGTTCTATTGACGGTTATGAAATCACACGCTGTACTGGCCATCGTCCATTAATTGGTTCTGATCTAATGGCAATGGTTGGAACAGCTTGAGTGTGGATGATAGATTGCACTCTGAATTGATACTCGATCGACAATGTTTTAAATACATTACTTCCATGCTTGGATTTATAAACAAATATTATTGAAGTTCTACTTAAATATTCTTAACTGTTGTGACTAGATATATCTGCATAGTACTAACGATTGACTTATATAATTGAGAGCAGTACAAAAATTACGTCATATTATAATTGAGTGTTCCAATTGGATGTGGTAAATCGTATCAGTTCTGAAAATTGATTTAGTAAATTTGGTACTAGAGCGGAACTCCGGCCCACCAACAATTTTGTTTTTCCCTATTTTTACACTCTTTCCAAAATTAAACTCTTTTTGGTATCGTATCGTCGCAAAAATGTATGATGCAAAGTGCGATAAAATATGCGTCTGTGAATCTCCACATATAAATACGAATAAGCCCGACAGGAGCAATTGGCTGGCGACGAAACCTCGCCAATTAGTTAATTCGATTCAGAGATGTGACTAGGCGTAATTTTTCATGCCATACAATTCTGACGAAATAGAATCATTTTAAAAATGATTCAGTTTAACAATTTAAACAATATAAATGACAATGCAATCTGATCTCTTGGGTATGACTGAGTACATTCTTTAAATTCGTTTCATTGTGATATTTGTTTTAACTATTAAATATATCGTGCAAATTGAAACAGTCAAATGCATTGCGGTTAGACGAGACGATTTATTTCCTTGATATACCATCTGGCTATGATAGTCATAGAAAGGAATTTTAATGTTTTAATTGCAACGAATTTATTTTTCAAAACTGTATACTTGTGCTGCTACAATGTTCCGTATTTTACACGATGCAAACTAATTTTGTTCAATTGTGAATTTAAAATTGCAATTCCGTATATACTTACTGCAACAACAATGTTGTTCTACATACAAGAACATTAATAAATACACGCGACATGTCTGACATAAAAATGACTTCCTGGACTGAAATTGTATGGTCTAAAGGTTTATTTCTTCTAGTGGTTGATAGTTGATACATTACTAGAACAATAATAAATAATACCTAATTCATTATTAATTGTGTATCTACTTTTATTGGACGGTCTTTGAACAACGTGCTCCAACAATGCGTCAATTGTGTTGTTATGTAAAATATTGTACGCGTGGTTGTCGTATAATGTATGTAACTATTCTAGTTTTTTGTTAGAATTCTAATATGGTGTTCCCGTTACATGGTTTTGCGTAATCTAAAACTATTTACTTTGTGTTCGACACTGTTATCATTACCACCAAGGACATTTACTTAGTTAGAAATCGAGCATGGCTATTAGTTTGTGTGTTTAATAAATAGAGTAAGCACAATATTTTTAATTATGAGGTTGAATTGGACAGATTATATTTGGAGGGTGGCTTATTGGAAATCTGATTTGATTATGTCAGGGCAACACAGTTGAGCTTGCCAAAAATATTATTACTCAGTTTGATAAAATTATATCAATAAGTTTGCCCCATTAAATCAGAGACATGATTAGTCATGTTAGAGCTTAGACTTGGCAAATGTTGATATTATTGGTAACACCTGTGCCTACCACCTACGACTTAAGAGATGTATATGAAATTATGTATAAACTATAATTAATTAATTTACTTATTTTTCAATTGACTCTAAATAAATAAATATGTAAAGAAACAAGGGGCAAGACTTTTAGTAGTAACCCAGTCTAGTGGTAGTAGCTTACAGCAACAGTAGTTGCTTTTTTATTTTTATTTCTATGCAAGCTTCCATATTACCATATACACAGAAAAAAATGATTAAGAAAAGGTATTTAATCTTCACACTATCATTATTTCACACATAATCGAACCCCCTCCCCGCTAAACATTCATTTGTCTGCGTGCTGCAGCTGTTAATGTCACAAATTAAGCTATCTATGATCTTGTAACTTGACATACTTTTAGAGATTGCAAGTCTGCGTCTGTAACTCTGTATCCAAACACAAAATGAGAGAATATTACTTCTAATCAAAATGCTGTTCAATATTGTAGAATTGGATGGAGTAGAAATTATTTGGAAAATTTAAAAATGTTTAGTTTCAATTGTCATTGTTGTTCTATTATCATAGGCTGTGATTTATAGTACTTAAAGAAACTCGCTGGGTTTTTATTTTTGTGTCTTGATTAATTAAGACTCACATTAAGAATAGCTACTCTTTGTTCCAAATCCTTTACGTTTTAAATTAATATACATCGCGACTTACATTTATGAAAATTATCATTTTTTACTGTCATTTTATTAGACTTTTCCAATTTTTATATTTTCAGAAATAAAGAAACAAACTCAATAAATCGATGGGAAGTCGTGGCACTTCTTGACGCTTCAAGATGTTTTATAATCGTAATTATTTGAATTACAAATTTCAACAAGTACAATTCCATTGTGGTGCACTTAAAACGGTCTGCAGAAAGGATATCGGGTGGATAGATACTTACGCTTTGCTTATGTTCATTCACAGAGTCGTTAACAATATCAGCGTTGAGATCACCGCAGTGGCGAGCAACAAACGCGACGTAAATCACTCATCTTCACGACATTGGTTCTTCGTATCGATAATTGAATAAACTCGTTCATTATTACTCAGTAATAAAACTCTGTGGCACAACTGAGACGATTGTGCGGTTTTACGAGCCTTACCAGCTGCATTAATTTCCTATCTTTATTATTCTTACACTGATCGTAATGCGCCACATAGTTAATACATGCCATGAATGAAAACTTCATTTTTTATTACTTTTTAGACGTACACGTACATGTTGCCCTTCATTTGATTATGACAACAACCGTACGTTGTTGTTTCTAAGAAATTTTAACATTTTATCAGTATTACGCCCTTTCCTTAACATAATACGTGTAATGGATGCGCTACATTGATAAACTATCGGAATCCGTAAGTCCAGCAATAACCGTTAATTTATGTACATTACAGCTGATTCAACGGTCTCAGGAACTTAATGGGGCATAGACCGTGAGCGGTGTGAATAAGCTTTCTTTGCACATGTGGTACTTAATACGACGTTTAAGCATTTCGACAGGATGTCGAGCGGTAAACAATGCGCCGGGGCGTGCAGGTGACTTAGCGGATTGCAATGCAGTCATGGAAATCGAGGAAGGACTGCTATCTTATCTGGGGAATGTGCCATCCCTCACAGCGCTGTGGGTTGCCACTTAACGCCGTGCCGCAAAAGGCAACAAAAACAAACTTTTGTTACCCAAAATCAATACGCTTATCTGGCCCGCTTTGTGTGCATAACGGCACTGTCAAAGAAAAAGTGAATTTTTGAGTCATTAATCTTTGACAGCATATTGCTTGTTCTAAAAATTAAATATTTATGAAGCTTTATCGTAGAGATAATTATGTAGGAATGCTTGCGAGATTTATCACACGATTTTAGTGTGCTAACTTTAAATAAATACTTTTTGTGCCGGCGCTGACTGCGGACGATTTCCTCAATGCATTTTCGCACGATAATAATTTTCTTCATTAATCAATTCATACTTTTCAATATTGCACATATTTTCACACACATTAAAGTTCAATTTCTTCGATACTCTACAAATGCCTATTTTTTCGTTTTCTAACAATGTTCTTATAGTTCCAAGTAATTGTTTGTTATGGTTCAATATAATGTTATGATTTTAAATTTCATATTGAGCCTTTTAAAGCTCACGCAAGAAGAAAAAAACTTATGTAGTGGCTGGGCTGATAAATATGAGATTTTTTGTTCGAAGTAAGATAAACTTATCGAGGAATGACAATGAAACCAATAATAAAATAATTATCTTGGTGAACATGACAAGCAACGACTTGCACGAAGGGCAATGCACTTTACGACTGTAAGTCGACTCGTGTTTTCATTTCAAAATGTATCCGTTTGTCTTGGAACATATTATCGGCATTTAATAATAAATTCATACAATAGGGATATTTCATAAAAGGTTTTCGACCTGTCTCGCGTTCCGATGACTTACTGCGGGCTATGACCACCTTTGCCATTTTGTGCGGATACATAAAGGACGCTGTAATTATTGGAAATAATGCCGAATGGTCTTTCCAATGTCGTTCAAAGTTGAATTTAATTACTGCGTATGTATACTGTGCTTATTCATTTATTCTTCTTGTCTGGGTTTTGGAAATACCTACTTAAGTACTTGTAGATTATATAAACCTGTTTATATTAAATGTTAATTGTTTTAGCACTTCATGTAATGACTTGTAATTTGTTGATAAGTACTTGTATTGGAGGTATTAAAACAAACTGAAACTTTAGAGAGGTCAGATTAAAAATGAGATTAGGTTTGTATTCCTGCATGGATTGGTTGGCAAACTTTTCCGTTTGTTATTTACAACGTAATAAATTAATCATAACCAACGACTGTCTTTAAGTATTGATATATTATGTTATGTATTTACGATGTGCAATAAATAACAGTTAATAATATTGGCCCTACTTTCGCCCTCGTGTTTTGAAGTGTAGACCGGAGTGGTGGCAAAGGTCTTGATAACGCGCAGTTTATGTCTGATAGTCTTTGGCAATTTGCCGGATGTATCTAGATAAATAGTCCTAATTTGCCTCGAGAAACCACCCACAGAGCGTGTACTTATAAACAAAAGATTGCATTATGTTGTTTCGAAACTGCTTTAAGTACCTGGGCCTTATCAACAAACCATAATGCCCATACAAAGATTTTTACCACGAATATTCGATTTTTGTACAATAAAATAAAAAGAATGTGCGATTTTATAAATTGAATGCAAAATATTATAGTGAGTAGGTAGTTCGTAGTAGTTATTGGGAAGGGATAGTACTGTTGTAAGGAAGATAGAAAACTACTAAAGGAAATGAGATACACTTGAATGGTCTTTATCAACTCATTGAGTGCTGACAGAAAAAGTCGTAGTGATATGTCCAATACACTTTGACCTTTCCGTGTTTATCGTAAACATAATAATATTATAACTTCGGAGGATTTCGTTTCAATGCAAATGCGCTAGAGTGCCATTTCTCTTATGAACTTTTTATATTTTAAATTGGAATAAATATTTGTGTTAAGTATTTGCATTTTTTTCTTATCTGCTTACCCAATACTTGCTTGGATTTTGTATAAATTTTATGAGACGTTGAAGAAAGATTTGGCTTATGATTTAAAACTTTATTCTGAAATTTTTCATAGTTATGGATTTTTGAAACGATTTCTACAACTAGGAATCGACCCCAATAATTCGCGGCTTATAAACTACCTATATACGCTGAAGTTAGATGTAATTGTGTAAACTATGACATCATGAATTCGAAAAAAGAACTTGTACTAGGGGACTGTGGATCATAAATCCATGACTTGACGTGTACTTGGACATTTACGTGTATTTAGACGACAGTTTGAAAGGACTCGGAGCTAAATAAATATTGTCGATAACCACTCGATTAACATGGAGATAGTGTGGCTGCAAAATACATAATAAAAGCGCGTGGGCGGCACCATTACGGTGTATTTATTCTATCCACGGTCGTGCGTCAATTTACTTACTTAATCGCAAATCGTCGTCACTACCCTTCGTAGAATGTTTTCTATCATGACGTCATTACATTCATAACTTACGTGTGCCTGAACAAACATTTGTTTTGATTTGTTAGTTAATTGAACGCTACGTCAGCGAACAGCTAGACCTCGGTGTCTACATCGTTAATTTTGTTATGTCTAGTTTTGCTAATTGGGTTACTGTTTGGTTCTGGCTAGTTTGGGACAAAAGAACTATTCATGAAGTTAATGGAAATTGTACCTTTGTAAGATTGTTCCGGAAGTTTGTATTACAAAGTGTGTTTTATGAAGTAAAAATTTAAAGTAGTGCTAATTTTTTTAAATTTCATTAATTTTTTGTGGCTGAATTTGTTGTTTATGAGAAAAGCAGTATATATTATTTTCACGATATTGAACATTAGGTTTAATTTGAAATTGAAAGATAGTACCTACGAATTCACAATGAAATTTTATATAATTATAAAGGTTGCAGAATTATTTTCTTACTAATTTTCTGTTTGTTGGAACTAGTCTAATTTAAAACGTGAGTTAGAAATCGAAAGGTAGGATTAGTATAACGTATAAGGTTTAAATGCGACAAGTCCGGCGTTAGCTACGCGTTAAAGTTTTCAATTCAACACTACCGGTATTGATAATTTAATGGCGACTAACATTATTAACAGCGCAAGGATAATAAACAGTTTAAACATGATTTTCCTATACAACCATTCGACTTCCAATTAATATGAAAATCATGTTGTATAAAGGTGCCAATGGAGACTTCATAAAACTTTATTATTTTCATAGTGATTAGTAATAAGCAGTTGTTTTAAAGTGGAATTTTAATCCGATCTCTTAATAAAGTGATACTGTATTAACCACGATTTTATTTTACAAATAAGGCGATTTTCAATAGAAATAAAAATGATAAGTTCTATAAAAATAGTAAATGTATTTAAGAACCGAGTCATATTACTGACAGGGAGTAATGAATCATCACCAGCCTGTTATAATCCAGATTTAACTTCCAAGCACAGTAAGTATCATGATTTTCGCCTCGTCTCATTCAGACGCTATGTAAGCTTTTTATAGATTTTCGCTTCGCCTAGCTGTCGGACCGGACGTTCCATACTGCATTCGTTACTATGACAAGTTCCAATTAATCGGTCTGCGATTTATCTGCAGGATGTCGATAAAATGTTTGAAGGACGAACGCTCTTCTCGAAAGTTAGCTTTTGAAAAACAAGTACTCGCGATTCTAAAAATCAGTATTCCAGTTAACTTTGTTTCATACATAAACATCGTCTGGCATTGAAGCATTGATATTCTTACCGTCGCAGATGTTTTATAACGCAATATTCATAAATTGCTCGTCAAACCGGGCAAAACAATCCCAGACAAGACAATTGAAATGTATCAAGGCTTCAATTATAACCTGACTGATAGGAGGTTAACAGGGACAATCAGCCCTTCAGTTTGGAGCGTTGATTAAATGAATGGCACATTCGAGTTTATGATCGTAATTTAGTTGATCATCTAATTATTTGGTGAATAATGAATATTTTGTTTTCTTTGTGCGTACATAACCCATTTATGCGTCATGTTCTGGAAAGAAAATAGTGTTAATGTTATTGAAAATCTATTTGAAACATTGGTATGGATTAAAATAAAATTAATTTTTACGGATTTTATCGTGGAATTGCTTTATTTTTACATTTTTAAACTTCCCGACGTTTCGATTACTTTACAGCTTTCGTAGCCACCGGCGGACTAAAAAAATTAAAATTAAAACCAATTCCTCAATTAAATCCGTAAAAAATAGTTTCATTTCAATGTGTAACATTCGCGTAAATCTAAGAACCCATTACATTCGTATGGTTTCGATTTGTCATGCAGTCACTGGTCAACATGTCGAGAGTTGCGATCGGCTGTTTACGTTTTGATTGCGGTGTGATTTGGACAGCAACATCGCAACTTTAATGGCAGCCGTGATGGCGTCATCCGGATCTCCCAAAACATGTTTAATGCGACGATGGAAGAAAAGCACAGTATTATGGTCATCAGCCGGCCATGTACTCATTTGTGAGGAGGGACGGGCGATTTAGTCTTTAATTAAATGAGGTTATGAAATAATGATACAATATTGAATAAATTAATTATTGAGCCCAACAAGACCATACTTTTATGCATCGAAACCCAGCGTTTAAGTCAATTTTGATGTGTCTTAATCGGCCAGAATTTAAAAAATCTGTGGGACGTTGTACGCATACTGATTTGATTAGAGATTCATGATTTACTTATAATTGTAGAAGATATTATGTTCATAAATAACTGATGAATTGGTGTCCTAATTAAGAGTTTTATGATATGCTGATGCAGGCGCAAAAATAGAATTCGTTGAAAAATCCTGTTATTTCCAGAGTAAACAACGCCACATGATTTCATTAAATGATTCAAAGCTTTTAAACCGCCTTGTGTATCGTGTCAAATAAAACAATTCCCTATAAACATTCATTTCTATAAATCCATTGCATTTCAGATGTATTATGATCCATTATTATGACGTATTATATTCCGCAAGCAAATAGTATAAACACGTTAGAAGTAGGAGGCTTCCGTTACGTCGACATTGAGCTACTTAATTTTCGAATTTATTGCCCCTCGTGAATAAATTAACAACAATTTCCTGCTGCCAAAATATAAAAATAATATTTTTTCATTCAATATCGACGCTTAGATAATGGGTTCAAGGATTTAATACGTGCTATATTAATGAGACTGGTTGTACTTTAAAATAATTGGTGAGTGATATATGCTCGTTCAATACACTTGTATAAATTGAAAGCTGGCGGCGGCTGTCGACTTGTTCTTATAAATGTGGGAACACACGGATAAGACAGATTCATTGGTTGCCTTGCAAGGATTATTATCGTGACCAGTAATATTATTAGCGTATTTCTTACAATTGTACTTGACTGTGGGGTATCGAGTAGTTTAGAATTTTCAACAATTATGAAGTCTCGACTCCTACAAAGCTTATATAATTATCATTGTCCCTTAGAAAATCATCCAGATTAGGTATGAGAATACGGAACTCTCAATAATCCTATTGTACAAGATCTATTCTGATGTGCCGGCAATGCTTGTTGAATGAAATGACTCCTGGTTGTGTGGGTGTAATGGGTGAAGAAGATTGCTCACTCGGGTGGATCATATGCTCATTTTTGTACTTGTCTACAAAAAATGTGGTAGTTATATTGGCGAAATATCCTTCTTATACTGTCGCAGCATTTGTGGATCAGCACTCTGTGGCGAGACAATATTGAATTTATTGATCTATATAATGTTACTTTTTATTCCTATGCAACAGAATAAATACAGAACTAAATGGAGAGCAAGAGTAGTCCACATCGAGAGAATGACGTCAAGAAAGAGGACGCATGAAGATAATTTTTCCTCGGTCGAAATTATTATAAACTCTTGCTTGAAACTGGACGACTATGACGATTTTTTCATTACTTTGTTCAGTGCTCATCATCCGGGTGGATACAAATATACCACATTAGTATTTTTGTATACGATATATTAAAAGTAGTGGCAACGAGACAAGTGAAATGGACATGTAGAACGAGAGAATTAAGGGCAATGCGTCACATGATGTGGCATCGGCCATAATTATTACGTTAATAAGTGAACCCTCTCGTCTTTGAACTTGTGGGAGACAGCTTGTTGCTAAGAACTTCCTGTGATCATATTTCTTTTCTTTTTTTTAAAGGATGTGAAGAAAAGATATCGTTGCGAAATAATTATATCGATAATGCAAAATGCGTTATCAATATTGCAAGATGAACCGTATTTTAGGAGTCTTAAGGCCGCACCGAAATAGAATCAATTTAAACCGCTTTTTCAAAGATTGGAAAAAATGCATTATACTGAGAAAAGTGGAAAGAAGAAAGTGAGGCCTTTTCTTCGTATGTAGCGCAAATCCGAATGAGAAGGCTTTAAACATCAAAAACACACTCAATCATTTTCAACAGTAGGTATCATTTGTAACGTATTTATATTGCTACTAAGAAATATATCATTTTAAAATATTTAGTTGGTATGCAATCGGGGACAAAAAATCCGGCGCTACGAGCACAACCTGCTATTTTTTTCCCTTCCAATCAGAACGTATTGCTATTCGCCCGTTTCCTCGCCAGGGCTGACAGATTGTTACCAAGGAAAAAAAAAAATGTACGTATGCAAATAAGTCGTCACCTATTCATACGATTCCCATCGGGTTTTTAGGTTTGTAGGTTAATGCATTTGCTCTGCACTCGGCATCATATCCTTGACGCGTAAAGTTCTTAATGCAGTGTGGATTAATGATCATTTTTATATCATCGTTATAATGGACGTGTTCAAATTGTCATTAACCTTCTTTTACATTTGTATTTGGTCGGCTAAATAGATATTATAGAATATTGCAGTACAGTCGCACTACTTAGTTCGACAACCCTAACCGCAATTTCCATATCATTATTGTTGTTGTGTGTATCGAGTTATGTTCACAATATAATATTATGTAGTTGTTTCACTAATCAAATCAAATCTCGTGAATAAACAAGTCAGCTATATTGTGTGAGTAAAATCCTTCCGACGCCAAATCGTCGCGAAGTATTCGTCATTAAGAAAATACACATCGTAGCACATCAAATGAATGAAACTGAGGGGCGCCCACGCACTTAGCACACAATGAGACAAAAGCTCTTAAAATGGTGCCGGTGTACCTATACATGGTGGTGTATTGTCTCCAATATATAGCGCTGTAGTGATCGAACTCAGTTAAAAAATTGTCATTGTAATTTGGGATCGTTAAATCCCTCGGCATTAATTTCGCGTTGAGTTCTCATTTCGAATACGGCATCAAAAATAGTCGTGGCATTGTTTAATTGATGCAATTAGGCAGTTGTTAGCGGCGCAAGTGCGGCGAGGAGTGGTGTCGCGAACTGACACGTCCCTGCCATCATTGCCTGCGCGTGAGCACGCCGGCCCATGCGAACTGAATAACTTAATGAAAATAACATAAAAACTATTTTTTATCGTCTCTTTAAATGATTCGTAAGAAACAATCAAGTCGATGACCTAATCTCGATTAATAGCCGAGAGGAGCCAGAAAGGATCAACTTTCATGTCTGCTTTACCCTCAGTAATAAATCCCTGCGGAATAAACGTACTTAAATTTTGAGTAAACGATTATTCATTGTCGCATGTGAATGAAACTAAAAAGGTGTTATTTTACCAAAATCCTTTCTTCATAATACACCTACACTCTCCTTGTGGGAATGTGCTAATGAGGTGTCAGCTTTGGTTCCCGTGAGTGGTACGGTACACTCAGCTCTAGAGAGACATTTCTGACTGATAACTTACGACACTTTAACGCCAGCCCTTTGCTATAAATTGAGGCTCATTGAATATCTAGAACAAGTCCACGGTCTGTCTAATTTTACGCTATATTCATTGGTCTAGTTTAGGTGTAATGATAACCTCATTCCGCTATTTATACTGCATGTAATTTTCCATTATATAATGTATGTAGTCGCAGAATCGTTTAATCGCCAATTAAAAATAATAAGACGGAGTTACTTTATTTTCAGTTCATAGGTACGGTGTATTTTATATACATTTATTTTAATCATTGCGGCTCGATGAAATATATTTTTCTAAATTAATGGTATTTTTATTTAATTAGGTTATTAGTTTTTAGTGTTATTTTAGATTGATAAAGGAGTGGAGATTAATGTAATTCTGTCTATATCCTTAAGAGCATAATATATTTTAAACATTATGCCCTTTATATAAGTAACCAACAAATTCTGTTGCACATTGGCGCCACGGACTGGATTTTTATAAGGTCTACTAGTTAGAATTTAATGTATTCGCTATAGCTTGATAGACCTCACAGGTTTTTCGGATGCAGTATGAAGCGAGCGTCTTGAAGCCATAAATACACTATAAATATTAGATTAATATATCTCCAGTTTAGCAGTATCAAAGCAATAGGTACCACAAGTTCGTGGTCCTCGTACTGTTAGTTGGTTGAAATACCACATTAACTTTTATTATATGCTAATCCATCAGAAATATCCGGGCGAAAATAATCGGGAAGTCTCACCACGATGAATACAAATTGTGTACACGAGAAAAAAATATCTGTATTGATTTTGTAGAACCTATATTTTACCTGTATGTAATGGACAGTAGAGTTTTAATAATTCGTCATATGAATGTGTGTATCAATGTAACTGAGGAGTCAATATATTTTTATGCCCTGTAGGCAGGCTCAGTGGTCAGTGATGTAATTGTCTGTAGCCACTAGCTAGTAACACATGGTCACCCGCTAGTTATTAGGCATTTTGTATGTAAGACGCAAACTAAATTGCTATTTGTTACACCCACGAGAAGAAAAACCCGCGCTTTATGACAGCTCTACATCTGGACGATCACTTTATATATTAGCTTTACAATTTCTATGCAAGACACAAGTTTTGTACTATTTTGGAAGTCTGCACTGAGATGATCCTGATGATAAACTAAGCGGTGTCCTATTATGTACTTTTATTTATGTTATGTTTCAGCATTATTAAAACTACGGTTTGTGCGGCAAAGGTCAATGATATGCGGTTTAAACATGATATGATATTTTATCTAAAGGGGTTTATTGACCTTGCGCCCTTTCGCGAGGGTTTGTGAGTTATCCGAACACTGCTCTGATTTGCTTTATTTTTTTGTAGAATAAATAAAAATAGTTAAGCCGTGAAAAACCTTAAACTATGTATTAACTAAGTATATATATTTTGCCTTTTGGTACACAGTTTGTTCATATTACTTACATGTAATATGAACAAACTGTGACACGCAGCTCACCTTGAGTCTCCAACCAGGAATATTCGCACAGCCTGCATTTAGTGTCTGGTGATTTGGAGACCATTGATTGCATATAAATTGCTGTATTATTTTTATATACCATGTTAATGCCATGGGGTAGGCACATATTGCCGAATGTTGTAGCTTAAGATTCATTTATTAGTTTGTGCTTGTCCGCCGTCGAAGCGTATTCTTTACTAACTTTGTATCTCTGAATTCTATGATAAATATCTTGTGCATGCGCTGTATTTTATTTATTCTTTATATGAAGACGCCACTTTATTATAATAAATAAAGGATTAAAGTAATTACATACCTACATATAAATAAAGGAAACGCTCTTGATTTATGACGCAGTCTCGCGTTTTCACACATATATCGCGAACCTATGATAAATAGTATCACGCATCCCATAATGCCAGCATTTAAGAATTAAATACATATTAATTATGATTACCTGAAGATTATTCCTAGCGTATTTTCATGACGGGCAATTATAGGTTTAAACAGAAACACATTAGAGATATTGCGAGGTAAGTTCTTATAAAAGAGTTCCAGGTAGCTAGCTCCACTCGGCGTTTATCTGTTAGAAAGAAACGAAGTTCACATTCCTACACGCGTCGTGCAAAAACAGCCGCAAGTACCTACTCATTGATTGATACGATAGTCACAATTAGAATTTATTTAATAATTTATAAGCTGTGCTATTGTCAAGAAATGTTGTATGAGCTGAGCGGCGGTGTGTGCTCCTATCTAGGGTATTGTTCGGAGTAGGGCCGAGTGGCCCAATCGCGTATTGAATTCATTACCACTAAATGATTCCTGATTTATTAAAGTAATGTATTGTGGAGCGACGACTTAAGAATGTTAAACGATACCCTCTTCCCCCGCATGTGTGGTCTTCCCCTTTTTACTTTTGTCATCAATCCGCTTAAGGTGCGATCTTCATTTACAATATAGTCAATTATAGTGACTTGATTCCTCTGCTAATTTTAGGTTCCGCTAGGGTATATTTAATGAAACTGATTAAACAAGGTCAGAATGGATTATTCTAACATTGCGACGAATAATATCAGAAACGTAAGTCGGCATTAGTTTTCCACAGTACTTAATGATTGTGACGTAGTGATAACAAAGGCGACTACTGTTTGCTGTGTCTACCAGTGTAGATAATCTCGTGCTGCGATATTTTCATTCAAAAAGGTTGCAAAAGCCTGATTGTAAAATGTATACCCAATTATAAGGTATTATTTGAATTTAATTTGTTTGTATTGATTCTTAGGGCATGTTTCCAATTATTGGTATAATATTTTGTAATTTAAATACGAGCCTAAATTGGAGTTGTCTGCTGTTATTACCAAATTTAATATTTGTTAAGCTAGTTGAAGACTAAAAGTGACTGAAAAACGAATTATGATAATGTCACTCAGGATAATATAAATATGTGAGTTTGCGATTATTTTTCAGTAAGTGTCGTAATGTCTACGTAACGATTTTATCCTTCCACGTGTCCGGACGTGGCTTAATTAGTGCAAACTTATATTTATACATTAACATAAATGCTGTTCACAAGAAACTGTCGGCGTTGGCGCCTTGTCGCGCCGATCACATTAGATAGAACACGGGAAAT
This sequence comes from Deilephila elpenor, assembly GCA_949752805.1. Taxonomy (NCBI): domain Eukaryota; kingdom Metazoa; phylum Arthropoda; class Insecta; order Lepidoptera; family Sphingidae; genus Deilephila; species Deilephila elpenor. The sequence continues at coordinate 9,482,528 of OX457099.1, read as the reverse complement.
TACACAGCTCGTTGAGATACTGCGAATAAACAACTATTTTGTTGAATAATTGCGCCCGTTTACCTATTTAGAAACATTAACAGAGCATATTTTTATGCGCAGACCATTATTATTGTTTATTTTGCGTTACATAAGACAGTAATTGATAGGTGCTGTTGCGATTACAGTAGTGTTTATCTTGTTGCTTAAGTGGCCACAATGTGCACTAGCCGTTTCATGGGACGTCGTTTGTACGCAGACCAATAAAATATTCATAGTGACAGTTGTCTCTTTATCAACACGTGTTTTTCCTTTATTGGCCTATTCATTGATATATTATAAGTACACATATCTCCGATACAAGTTTTATATGAAGAACGAACGGACAAAAAAATAAAACATATTTTTTCCTATTCAAGTATCGGTACTTTGCTTTGTAAGTGTGACAACCTTGTTAGCGGTAAGTGTTGCATTTATGTGTCATTATTGCTTGATTGAACACAATTTAACTAAGATCCATTAGGTTCGAACAAAGGTAATTTGCCCAACGTGTAATCTAGCTGGCGTGCGTCTGGCGTTGGACAGTTATTACCTGTGCCATTATCACTTTAGCGTAGTAAATCACACCGATCGACAGTGTCAGATAATGATCTACGCGTTGCAAGGCATCTAGTGTGAATTGAGAAACCGCAACCTTTGTCGGCCGGTGTGCGTGTGCGCATACTGTAAACATTACACATTTTTATACACAATTCTACTTGTAAAACATGACATTGTGACACATATAACAGTTACTCGTATCTCTGTGTTTACGTGAATATAAGCTTTTGTTCAATGAAGTATGTTCATAATTGCATCATTTATCTAGTTGTAGCGCAGAACGGCCGTAAACTATGAGGTCCTGCGTTCGACTTCCAGATCTTGCAAAATATGTACGAGTTTATCGATTTGTTTGACGGATATTGTTTGTTTGAGATTAGATTTGTGCCCAATATGGCGATAGGCTAGTACAGCACGTATTGCAGAATCATTGTGAATACGTAGGTGCTTTCGTTTTCAGTTCTTTGTTATAAACGATTGATTGGTTCATGAATACAGGGATGTGCAATAAAGGTGGTAAGATGTGCAATATTTGTGGTAAGTACCACCAGTACCACCACCGCAATGTTTATTTTTCCCACCAAACAGCAGTGTAAATGCACTGTTATGTTCCGATTTGAATGACATTGTAGCCAGAGTAGCTACTGTACATAATGAGACTTAACATCTTATGTCTCAGGGTGGCGAGCGTAGTGGAATGTCAAGCATTACTTTGTAATTCATAGTATTGTTTGGTTTTGCTACCGTCCATAAGCAGTCGTATAGCTTATCATCAGGCGAATGGCATGCTCGTTGCGATATTCATCGAAATATATATTTTGGATTGCTGCTGTAACATACAGGTGGTTTACATGTAAAAGTATTTTTAAAGATTTTAAAACCTATGTATAAGCACTTAGTATAAGAATATATTGGCTTGTACTGTTATTAGGTTGTATTTGGTTAATAATAAAAAATCCATATTCTCGAATGGAGATAGTATCTAAAATATACTATCTCCATTCGAGAATATGGATTTTTTTATGTCTTTCAGGTCAATCACAGAACAGTTATTTCGGTATCCAAAGATAGTGAAACATGTTTATTCCTGTAAAATTTATGCGTTTGTAACGTCTAAGTTATTGGCGTAACTAGGATAGTCGGTGCTTGGGCGGACTAGCTGCCAAAATCTGCGGTTGTAACCGGAAATGTATGCGTGGGTACAGCCTCCTACTGACTTCGAAATCCTGACTGCTTGAGCAGAACCTTCTTTGGAGAGGGTGCGACCCAATGCTCCGTTACTTTCGCATTGTACATGCAAAGCTGTGGCCAACATAACGCAATAAATTAGCGACACAGAAGTCATTGGATCTAACTTCGATTTCTAAGTTATAACTTTCAACTAACTTGGAATGCGATATATATAAAGATATCTCATTATGGGGGCCTGAAATGAGAATTCTAGGTATAGTTTGAATACTTAATTAATTTTCTGTTCTATTAACACGTCTGCATCACCCAATATACATCATACTGCAGGGCACGGGCCTCCTCTACAATCGAGAGTACGAATGAGAGGGGTCTACTAACACGTAAGAGATATAATTTAAAGGATTGAAAATAGACAAAATCAATTTTCAATAACTTACAGTTTTCAAGCTGGCACCGACCACAAACAAATAGTTGGAGTATTTTACGTATTACATCATTTTAAATGATCAATTTTATTTTATTTTTATTTACAATTATGAAGTCGTTTTAATTTTTTTAATTCATTTTTATTTAGTAAACTGACCTGTCTTGCCAGTACAAGTAGATAGAAATAAATGGTCAGAGGTGTGAAGGTTAGAATTTAAATAACTGGCCATGTTAGTAATTTTAATAGATTTAGAAATGAGTCTATTTTACAAGAAGTGAAGTAAAAATACGGGCAATATTTATCTTTAATCACACTTTAAGAACTGACTATGATTATGTTAATCGATTTAGAGAAGAGCAAATTCACAAGAAGTGGAAGACACAGGCAGGCTATGTTTGTTGTAGAGACTTTCTACGTTTTTGTAAGTTTGTTCTGACAATACAAATAATTTGTGTACATAGAATTTCTTTTCATGCCCTTATCTTAGTAACGCTGTCAGACTGCAGGTCAAACATGGGTTATGACTAATCTTTCATGCAGCACTCTGTTCGCAGCTTTCCTTTGTAGAAAGTTTTTTCGAAATCAGGATGACTGTCATTTTTATTTGTACTGCCTGAACAAAGCAACTAAGCTGATCCTAAGGGCAGGCAGAGTGGCGTCTAGACAGAGTATCAGAATGATTATCACTTGCTATTCGACACAATTTTGTCGGTCTACATAATCATTCACGTAAAATATATTTGGATTCGGGGCAATACGTATTGTACATCCGAAAATGTTATAAATCCGATTTAAATAAAACCTATCACAAGTCGAATAAGTTCAGTAGTCAATTCATGAATGATAAAATTTATTATATCGGTTATGCACATCATTACGTTTTGACACATTTAAAAAGATAATGTATGTAGTTATTAGGTGTAGTTACACGAAGTAATTGGGATAAGAGGATATCATTTCCAGTATTGATTAAATTATTGTTATCATTTGTGTTTTGAGTACATTTTAACAACTTAATTGTAGTAATGGTTAAATGTTTGCGCTATCTGTGTCAAAGGAACCAGACACAAATTACAGTACGTTTGTTGACATGCAAAATGCATTCAATATTTGTTTCAAATATTTATTTGTGTATTAACTAAACCTGTTTTTAAAATAAATTATTGTATTCCAGTTCCCGACAAGTCGAAGAAAATAAAATCTACGCGCATGTGGCTGCACGACAATAAATGCCTTGGGTCTTAATAAAAAAATATTTAAAAATAAATCTAGAATGATGCGTGTGTTTTATTTTATTTTTAAATTTAAAAAATCCTATGTTCTTTATTTTAGTGACGTAAGTAAAACTTATAATTATTGTGTTGTAGTATAACGTTATTAATTAAAATTAATACGTTTTTGATCATTCACAAAGGGATGCATGTAAATGGCAGTTGTAACGTATATGGAAATGAAATATTCAATAGCGCAAGTATATTGTTGAATACGTATAGGATACGACAGATTACGTATCGGTTTTTGTTTATAATAATTGTGGTTCGTGACGCTATCTCGAGAGGTAACATTGATTGGAATTGAATCAGCTGTTATGCATGAACGATTCATACGTTATCTACAACAGGAAAAAAGGTATCTGAAGTGCATACGTCACAACGTCACTTCATTCAGTAGTATGTCTTTGTCTGAATTCTTATTGTGTTATTCACGTATCGCTATCAATACATGATACGCGATATAACTTGTAACGCATGTATATCTAATTGCCGCAGACAGTCAGAAGAATTTCATATTCAGATTTTTTATATAATATCAGTTTTATTGAAAATTCTTTCTCTCATCTATGTACTATGATTCGGCGAAATATTTTATACATGTAATGTTTGATATAGTTGTTGTAAATCATTTTATTGAATAACTTATTTTTATAATTACGGTTAGATAGCAACATCTAAAATTTCCTTGACAAGCTTTTTTGTAAGTTTTCGAGTAACATCGCGTAAAAATTTTATGCAGAGTAGGTACCCATATTCCTTTTTTACAATGGTGCCTTTTATGTCGTGTTTCGCTTTATCCTATATCTAAGATAGAATTAGCTGATGACCCTCGTGGAGAGAAAAGCAATATGCCGACACATCAATTATTGTCAATTGTATTTATAAAATATATTAAAAAAATAAGATTTGTGAAGAGAATCCCAAACTGATATTCTCCATTACAATTTTCAATCAACAAATATGATGTTTTCCTCCATAAGTCTGATGACGTTGCCTACGACAATGACCTCATTAAAAACCTTACTTTACGATGTTATTCAATTCAACAGTTATTTATCTGGACGTAAGTAAGATAGTCGTGTTTGCCTCTGTACTGCCACATGAATATATCTTTGATGACAAAACATTTTTTACGAAAATAATATCGATATTGGACAAATCTACCCGGAATTGTCTTTAGTACCTGTTATTTTCATGCATTTAAGATTTTTGTACCTCTATAATTTCTAGGTATGGAATAATAAATAATATAAAAATCTTTTTTCGCTGACTTTAACATGTCCATTGACTGGACAGACTATCAATAGGCAACAGAAATGTCTCTAGTCACCAATTTTACATTATTGCATCTTCACGCTATGGCTACGATACACGATTTTAGGAAGAAGGTAACACGTGGGCTGGCAAACCGACCTAAGCATAATAGTAGGGCAAAAATAGAAGAAGACAAGAACACGAAGCTGTGGTTATCGAAGTCAGTACGCATGAATCTGAAAATAAATAATAAAATTAATTCATACGTACACACGGCAGCACCGTAGAATGTGCTTAGATCGATGCCATTCCTTTGAAACCGCAGCGACTCCAAGTTGCTTTTATCATCTGCTTCATTCACAATACTTATAGCTTGCTTAGAAGAAAAGGCTATCTTCAACAATCTTTTGAGACATTCAGACGTGATCAGCTTCAAAATGGTACTAAGTTCAGTATTACACAACCTTTGCGTTGGGCGAGGGAAAGCCATGGTTTTAACCATTAGGAAATGCATTAATGTTAATGTATGAACCTAAAACGTCCTAATGGCAATGTGCACAGCAAGCGAGTAAGCCTAACATTTGTATGCAATACTATCAAAAATGGACTGTGTTAAAAGATTTCTATTGAAAGATTATGATTGCGTACGCTATTGCTATATTGCTTTGGTCCTTGTCTACGTGTGTCAGTGTCCTGGCGGTTGGCATACAATTCGCTGTGCGTGGGCGGTATAGTTTCTTATGTATCCTTTGGGTGCATTCGTTTATCATTTAAGCTTTGCAATAAAGTCTGCTAAATATTATGCCGGAGGCATCGTAGCTCAAATAACAATAAAAATATCTTCGATATTATATTTGTGGCACGAGTTGCGCTGGTACGAAGGGGATTCCAAATTTCCAATTGAGAATATTAACTTATCCCTTACTAATGGAGTACTTGAATTATTTAGTACTACTTTTCGCCATTCCGCAATAACTAATGGCAGAATCCCTTACATCGTAGCAGAAATTCTATGAGTAATTAAATACTTTTGGTATTTGAAAGTCCTCTAAATGATTAATATACTTCTGTCTAATCTGCGTTGGACCAGTGTGGTGTGGTTCGAGTTTTCCAAGCATGTGAAATGGTTTGGACAAAGGTTCAAACCATTTCGCATGCAATACCCGCGCCCAGCAGAGACTTATATGGGCTGACACAGAATATAACTATTATCTAAGATATCGATGTATTATCATACGTAAAATTCTGACTCATTGACTAAATAACTAGTCATAGAAGATTCTTGCAAACAGCAATACTTTTTAAATTATATTTTATACTGATAATTTCTTTTGCATATGTATAAATTGTCATAAAATTATGAAGCGTCTTATAAAATTTGTATAATGCAGGATTTATACTGCATAAAAAATAATTAAATAGTAGCCAATAAAATTGATATTTTTTACTTAACAGTTAGTGTTCAATATTTTTTGCTTAAGCAGATACAAAAGTTATATTTACAAATCGAAACTACCGGCTATAAAGTACACGTGTACCGCAATTATGTGATGTAACTTTGATCAAAGTAGACAAAAATAGATATTTGGTAGTGAGTTCGATCGTCACCCTTACTCCGAAACGCTCGTGCAATGACATCATACCACACTTTGTTTGGGTTTAATTTATAATGTGATCATTGAACGATTCCGTCTTAATTCACTAAATAAGGTTTACTTGGAAATCGCACCTTGGCTAATTTCTTTGAATACTTTTACGACTTATAGTCTGTGGAATTCAGTTTAGAGTTAATCAAATACGCATACATGTGTTTAAATAAGACACAAAGATGATAATATGAAAAATTGTTATTTGAGGTTTTTTTATTCACATGGAAAATGCATGGTGGATGCGAGGCGAGTGCATGGGCGGCGTTGCAAGCAGTGAGTGCAGTGTGGTGTGTTGCGAGGTGCAGCGTGCAGCGCGGAGTGGTGTGGTGCAGGCTGGTGGCGCGCGGGAGGCTGCTCGGCCGGGAACTGGTCCGGCGCACGCGCGCCGCGCGGGGCAGAGTCTCGCGGCGGCCGGCAGCGACGCGCCACCGGCCACGGCTCCACACTCAGTGCACGCGCTGCCTCGCCGCCGCCAGCTTGCGTGGCGACCGTGCGACCATCTCCACCTACCGCTCCCGACACATTCGACCCGCACCATATCGCCGCCACACACCATCCCTCTGTCGAACCCGCTTCCCTCGCAACGTTCCACAGTACAAACACCCTTAAAACACTGTAAACATTCCAAACACGTGAGTTTCGCCACCTCCTTGTCTGTTTACATTTTTTAAAAGGTGCTATTTTTTGTATTACCGAGTTTCTTCATAGTGCATCGCGAGTGTAGTTAATGTTTTTACCGGCACTGGAAAGACTACGAACTGATTTTTAAGGTGAGTTGTTATAATTAATTTAAAACTATTTATATTATAATCATGTGCAATATATCTTTGTACTATGATTTTGTATGTTATATTAGAAAGTTACTTGCATAGCAACGAAACAAGTTAAAGCTATACACGTACAGTAAGTACGCAAGTACGTTCTGAAGTTGATGTAACCTCGTTATGTTGGGACAAGTTAAATAATGTTCAATTCTTCAAACATATTTGCTACGTATCACTAGGTTCAATATAATTGACCAAAACATGTACAAGTTTAATTTTTCCTTATTTTCTGAATGAGCTTTTTGAGCGTGAAGTACAAAGTGGCTTTATGTTGAAATAAATTATTTGTGCGTAAATTATCTAAAAGTATGTAATATTCAAACTGGACAAGGGCTAATTAGTGAGATATAACACATAAACAAGTTAATTATGTTGTAACTCTAATATGATATTCACCTACGAATACACGACACACACATATTGCTTCGCTTATGTGAATGCCACTTATCATACCAGTCGAATAAATTTTAGAAAGCCATCAACAAAAATAATATTATAATAGGCAAAATTGATTGCATTTTTGGACTTAATTTACTCGTAATTCAATTAACATCTATTTATTTTGTTTTGTATGCTTTTGTTCCATTTCGTTTTGTAAAGCAAAGTATTTACTGAAAGGGAAGTAGGTATGTAGCTTTATTAATGTGTCTTTAATTCAATAATAAAAGTCATAATTAATACGATATGGCATTAAGTCATTATTATAATTTTCCATTCCAAAACTTTATATTGGGTCCCAATCCATAGTTTTATATAATGAACAAATTACACCTAGCAAATTTTTAAACTTATTTACGTACATGTATATTTTCGTAATGACGGCTACCTCCTATAACCTCGGTTGCGAAAATTGCCTAAATAAATAATCCTCACCTTCATCACCTTCGTCCTCAAGAAGTCCATTGTAGGGCATAGGCCTGCCCTGTGGGTTTCCATAACGAAGTTTCCAAATCTTGCTTCCCAGATATTTATCATAACATTCTCAAATAATCAAAAATGTCAAATAGCTGTATGTAATCTGTTTAGTGTGTAATTTCACCTATTACGAAAAAATCTTATTGCTCTATTCAGGATTCCGTCAAGTTGAGAACGAACTCCGTTTCATTTCCCTAAAACATTATTAGTAATTTCAATTAGATCGGTATATTTTGGTTGAAAGTTGAAACCCAGAACATTACATTACCACCAAAGTTTTAACCTGTTATTATATACCTTAGCAAAGACCCTGGGTTCCAAAGTACAAATTACCCAAAGTTTACAGTCTAAAAACAAAACCGCTTAAATCCCAACGAAATATATTTTTTATAATAAACAACGTAATGTGGCTGTTTAATTAGAATTTAAATTAATTTTGTATATTGTAGATGCTCTGTGACAAAGTTTACGATATTTAGCGTGCGTTGTAAAAAGTGTTCATGTTGACAAGATGTCATTAAAATGAGACCAAAACCTCGACATCAATTTATAGCAAACCATAAGCTCGTGTAACAAAGTTGCAGCCATAACGTAAAACTTTATTATACGCAACAACCATACCCGGAGTTATTATGACAAGTATCCTAAATTTTACTTTGATTCTCAAATGACTTTGCATGTAGATTTATCTATATGAACTGGTTTTACATAAATCTTCCTACTTCCAGAATGAACAGAAATGTTCAGAAATAAATGTATTAAAATTGTCATTGCGAGCAAAAGTTAGACCGGCTAAAATTTTCGTCATTAAAAGTTTGGTAAACAGCGTTACGGCTGTTTCGTCCCAACGAATGGAGACAAAGACTTTTGGTAGTTGATGATCTAATTTAACTTCACCTCGACCTGGTCGCGATAATTATGACGACACATTTCATAGTTTCGGCGAAAGATAATGTGACTCATTTGTTTTTGGGTAGGTATTTCCCGCACTACTCATTGATGTCTGCTGTATTTTTACGGAAGTGACATATCAAGTCGGAAGTATTATTAGTATCTTGTTTTTACCGACATTTGGCGACGCATTTTGTTCATAAGAAAAACATTTTGTTACGATGAAAGTCTTAAGATACTGCCAATAATTATTTTAGTTGATTTTAATAGTAGACTAGTTTAGCGGACTTTTAATACTCTTTAATTTATATTTATTACATCTTAGTTATCAAATCTATCAATTTCACAATAATGTTTTTAGCATGCAATTAATACAGCGAACGACTTAAAAGCCTACCATAGAGCACAAAGAAAAAACGTGCATAAAATATATAAATATTTGTTACAGAGCCAACAATATCTTGATCATATTTAATTATGACTTACGAATATGAATGTCTTCTGAATTAGAACAAAGACCTGGTATTCCCTGATTAGTAATTTCACAATACAACGTCAGTATATTAAGTAGTCTTCGATAACTATTGTATTTATATATAGACGTCGCACTTTAACAGCATACAAAATTATATGCATGGCTATGAAATTGATGGTCATGACTCTAGATTGAGTGCGTACGAAATTTGGTTTAAACATATGGATTTCTAGACAATAATGGGATGTTTAATACGAAATGAAACAAAGATAACCTTTTAAGCTACACAGATAAATATCGTCTGAGTTAGTTGCAGTCGTTGCGTTGTGGTGTACCACACGAGAACTAATTAAAGTTTACTTGACTGCAGTCCGGCTGGACGGTGCTCGTGCGCCGAGAATAAAATGCCCACTAGATAGTGTATTTATGAACTTCTTGAGGATCACAAGTATGTTTGTAAATGTATCGATAGAGTTCACAATTCTTTAGTTGGCTTTTGTATTCGGGATGCAGCATTTGCAACTAGTGTTAGTGGATTTTATGATAAAATGTAATCAATATCTCATTTTTGGATAGCACAATGGAAATTATGAACCATGATCCAACCACTGAAAACTTTTATACCTCTAAATTAATTATGTGCGAAGTAAGACCCAATTTAAAGTGGGCAAATTGTATAAGAGGTAGTCGTAATATTGTATTCTAATATACGAGTAGTATCTATTCGTCATAGTGAAATGAAATAACAACAATCATTTGTCATCGATGATTACACTATTGTGTAATTGGAGTACAATCAAAATCATCGAGAGCTTGTCAAATTTGATTGCAAACATCTACTCTGTTTGTAATGCTACGTATTTTTAAATTTTTTCTTGACAAAGTGACTACAAACCACCTGGTGGAAATGCAACGCAATCCAAATATCGTATCCACTGGTGATGGTTATCTCTCCGGTCGTAACAATTATGCCGGTCTAGTCGGTCTGTTAATATCTCATTAACATTTAAAACAAATGTAACGTTACCGTCTTTCTTTCATTAGAGATCTGTAAAAATCAGACTGCTTTCTTTAAAATCTTTATTACTTAATTACTTACACATTTTATCATAAAACAATTGCAATCATGAAGAGAATATATTATGTAATTCACGAAACTTTCAGTGGTATTAATTTTTTTCTTCTTATGTCTGCTTTGGTTTCAGTACGGTTTTGTCTTAATCCTTTTATGTTTTTAGATGATATAGTCAGGTATTTGGTGTCAATTTTAATGACCTTTCCTGTAGGTATATGCCCTTTCAGAAAGGCTAGTAACTTGACCGTCGGTTTAATATGCTTTGTGATTCAATTATGATCCTTTTACTCCCGTTCAACAATATAACTGGGTCATTCAAAAAGCTTCCAAGCAACTGAGTTAATCACTAATACCTTTTGACTGGCGGCGACAGGCATTATCAGTCGCTTCTAGGGGGTTTCCACTCGACTTAGCGATTGCTCTTGTTATTATAATAATTGAAAATGATGTTTTGACATGAGCTGGTAGCGGGGAAGGTAAATATTTCAATTAATTATACAAAAGGTTATTTATTTTAAAGATCTTGCATTATTAAGTATGTAATACCGTGCCAGCACCTGATTAAGTGTTGTTTAAAATTGCGACCATTGTGCAATCAATAAAATTGCTAGTATTACGTCAGACATTATCAGAGCTAGACACGACTTGTTTATCTTTGATAAAGTTTAGCTTATTGACCGTCGCTACCGGCGATATGGCGACGATTGCCCACGAGAGTGGGCAGGTTCGAACCCGACGTCGCTAGTCTTTTTTGATACTAATACGATTGCATTGTTTGAAACTTAATATGCATCTTATTAGAATATATTCTAAGTAGATATTTGCATACGATGTAACTACCTGCCTTGCAAGACTGAAATAGATCACAGGATGCGTTAAATAATCTCTATAGATGGTATCCATTACTATACACACTCAAAACATATGCGCCTATACCGGAGATGTCCGTATTTAGCTCTAAGTGAATGACATCAAGTTTATTCCGTAAAATATTTTGTCGTATAAATAATCTCAATTACAAGGTATTTTATTGTTACTATTCTATAACATCGTGTTAGCAATATGTTTAATTAATATATTTCTTAGTAACCATTCATTTATTTTAATTAGTATTTGAATGAATAGCCGGCGATCTTCCTTATCAAAAGTCACAGTATAGAGTGGTGGTCGAACTCAATCCGTGTTTATAATTACCAACATGTATTTATGTGTGTACGTACACATGTTACGATAATAATAATTGGGTGTGTTGAATGAAAACATACACATTTCTGTGAATTATGAACGGATATAATTCGTAACGTCTGTCTATGGAGGAAGTGTATTCAAACTTACCAATTCCTATTTGGGACACTTTTATAAAGTCGTACATTTGATTCGCGTAAATATTTGGATATTAGCTACTAATGGATTTCGCAAAATACTTTTCCTTTGCGTTATCTAAATTCGAGGAAAAAAATTACGCATGTTGCTAGGTATATACGCATATAGTTTCAAGTAAAAAATACTTTATTTAAATTCTAAAAGCCGGTTTTGTTTCTAGATCCAGTTATAACAAATTCGATATACATTATCTACATTTTTGATTGATTGTATTTTATATTTATGTACGTTATACCATATCCTATTTGATAGCTAATATTTTAGAGAATCAACATTGAAAATTCTTTGATAGAAGGAGTAAATAGTAATTTCGTATTTGGCCCCATATAAAAATAGTTAGGATCTAATAATGTATTATAGACTTGCAAGTTTGCTGTTGGTGTGGAGCTCTTCTGTTTTTGATCAAAATCATCCATAATGGGACTGGTCATGGTTAACATCTAGTTTAATATTATTATGTTATTTATCTTAATTAATCATATTTAATATCCAATAGATTTACGGTAATATTCTCAGAAAACATGAGATTGATTTGGTTTTGTCATATTTAAACATTAAAACGTAATGGAATGATATTGCAAATTCGCTTTTCACAACTTAAGCGTTTTATCCTTTTGTTTTTGTCTCCTTCTCTTCGTTACTGTAGATATTAAACATCTCAACATAAAGTGTTGATAACACAAAACGTTAGATGCGTTGGAAAGCAACTTTGGCAAAATGTAGTCGCGTGTAGACTCACACGTGTTAACAATTGTTAGGAGTTTAACAATTAGATAAAAGAATTGTGCGTGTAAAACCCTGCAAGGATTGCAGACGAGCTAGTGATGCGGTTGTCAGGGGATTGTGCGTCGTAGCGCCTAGGTGTTTAGTGCTAGTGTGGAGTGTTCGCGAATGTAAAAAGTGTTGGTTTTGGGTTGTTGGCGACAATCAGGCTGCGTGGGCACTATCGGCGCAGCGAGGTCGCGCCGCTCACCCCGCTATCGCGGCCGCGTTGCCCGCCTCATTAACTCTATTAATAATTCATCTGGTATCTCACCCTATTGTTCTGCGAGATTATTTTCCATTCCTCATTAACTATTTGCACCTAATGAGTTACATTAATCTATGATTGTTTTCATATTTTGTTGCCGACCACCGAAAATCATTAAGATATGATGACCGTTTGTTATCACGTGTACAAAGTACTATGTGTTTCTAATTAAATAATAACATTGAACATGTTAACCTAAGCGGTTGTTATGTGTGATAATTCAAAGTATAATGAATGTGTAATGTAGATACGTTTGAAACAGTTTATAGGTATGAACCAACGTACAGTGAGATGTGGTAGGTATGCGGTGTAGTGTATAGTGAGGGTTGAGTAATGGATTCCTCGACTAGTATTTCCGGGTAATTCTGTGAGCGGCAGGTGCTCGCTCTGTGTAGGCGTGACCAGGTGAGAGGGCGTGGCGTAGCGCAAGCACCCTACAATTGCATTTCTATTTGTCTGCCCCCTCCCTTACGCAATTTTATTTTATTTTGCAATAGTGACTTTTATATTGTAGATATATTATGTTGTGGAATATAATCATATTTTTTTTCAATGATTTCAAAGTACTGTTTCAAGCGTGAAACATCTAAATCTTATATTATATTTTATTTTTTGAGAAGTTTTATTTTCGCAATGTTTAGGACTAATATACATACATAAATGCAGATATCCCATAAAATAAATTCTACACTCATTTAATATTATTGACCTTAATTACATTTCTCCCACAATTTATAATAAGAAATGCATACCGCATAAGTTATAAATAAAACAATTATCGCATTTTTGCGTTCATAGCGTTGAAATATTTTAAAGCTATTGTTAGCAATTAATATAATTATAATTAGACGGCTGCATAAGTGATGTTTACGGCCGTGACTTGGTATTTTTATTGCGTCCATCATATTTAATATTTGAACAAAGTGAGTGAACGATATCCTGTCGCGCGTATGAAACGGTAGACTTGCATCGGGCATCTCCTGCGTGTTTGCCGAGAGTCGAGACTTAATGGACATGTTGTGTTCGGGCCTGTTAATTCAATTAGCCAGACGTGCAAGACTTCGACTCGTCAATCAACGGTACTCATTGTTTTTACGGCACAATGAAATCTTTAACGCTTCAGTGAGGTCAACTCAAATATTTTGATGGCACTTCGCATTCGTTTCTCGCATTTGGCTAAAAAGTACTTAGGCGTAACTTAAAAAAATAAATAATTGAAACATAGATTTGCATAGTTTCACAAGGAAATACCATTCGCACTTAAGTGTGATCCAAATTTATCTCAGATCTGCAAACAAAGGGTAATTACGGATTCACCTTCAATATTTGCTGAAGATAAATGGCAGTGCGGTGGCTATGATAGCCGTTGTAGTCATTACATTATAAATTACACGCCTATGCGAAATACTTGGCTGAACAAGAACACGCATAATTTTTGAGTTAAGACGCACAAGCTAGTACTTAAGATATTTCTATTTATTTCCGTCAAGCCGATTCAAGCCAGTATGGTTAATAACTGCGTAAGCTTTCCAGCGGTTGTAATTGCTTTTTATGTCGCTGCAACGGTTGGGAGGTGTTGTTGGGAATGCGGAATAAATAAAAAAGCGCAATGGCCATAACAGTAGTTTGGTTGCGAACCGTGCTCGCATCTGCACCCTGGAGATGTCCCATGCGATCATCGAACCTGCTCAGAAAAAACCTGATCTTGTTTCTCTCCGCTTGTACAGTTAGCCACGAAGCATTAAGTAATCGGAGCCGAGAGCGACGAGATAATGTTGCGCACGCGTGAAATATATCCGAGCGTTTTTATTGCGACCGCGTTCCGCTCCCGGACTGGTATGCGCGTGTCTCTGCGTCGAAGAAATTCTGTCGACGAGTGGTTTGCCTCACGGCGACCTTGCCGCGCACGCAGCGCACGCAGCGCCCTCCCCGCGCGCTCGTGCTCGCGAGCTCGTCCGCTTGTTCGCGTGCTCGCGTGCTCGCTCGTCAGCGGCCGCTCCTCTGGTGCTGCCTCCGTGAAAGTAGGTGACGGCGCGCCGCCTGCCGCAGCGCCGGCCACGCTGCCCGCCGCGCCGCCGCGCCGCCACTCCGCGCCGCTGCCGTGCTCTCCGGGCCCTATGCCAGATTTTAAAGCGGCTTTCTAAATGGATATAAGTGCTCACATGTCACGCTGTAGTCTGATTTAAGAGTTTGAGGTGTCTTGATACTCAGTGACGTCACGAAAAGTTCTTTTTGTCGTTTCATATTAGTGTTTATGATACATGAACCATAGTAGGTAATTGCGGAAACAAATTATGATTTTACATAGTTATGATGTTTTTGAAATTTGTTCAACGTATATTGGAAGTACACGGAAGTTTGAGATATATTCTAAGCGAATAGTTATTTAGAAATTTAATAAAATGCGCTCTATGACGACATGTTCCATTAGGATTTTCCAACTATATATTGCGATAGTGACAGTAAGCTGTCTATTGTCTTTAAATAGAATGTAGTTTTGTTCTTTTATGTTATTTTCTTAGAAACACTGTGTAAGGTATTATTCCTTTTGGTTTAAATAATTCCGGGCATATTGTTTTTTGGAATGTAGGTACCTAAGACATTGAAAAGTTGTTTAATATCCATTCTGCATTATGTTTTACATTAACCTTATTATGGCACATAAGTTCCGTAATTAGTATACATAAGGCTATGTGGTTAATATATAATATTGTTATTAGTTACGTACATTTAGTAATTCATTTTGTACTTAATTAGTCGCAAAGGGTCACAATGCCGTGAAATATAAAGATTGCGTTAATTATATTTCGTTCGTTAAAAACTTGTCTCATGAATTTTACATGCAATTAGCCGTAAACACTGCGATTGAAGAAAAATAACGTTGCTGTTTACATCGGCGCGTGCAATTATAATTTTATATTTCCATTGGTGCCAGATAAAAAAACGGCAGACCAGATGGCCTAGTTTTTCAAAATTATGTTACGCTACGTCCCTATGAAGTGTGCAAAGTAATAAAAACACTTTTGCAATACTTATTTGAATTGTGATTGATGTGTTCACTGTTCTTCGAAATATTGCATCAAATATAATTGAAATGAAAGACAATCGAATGCTTAGTGCAGGGTTCCAGGATTGCTTGTTCGCGGCGCGCTCGATGTGTCTTCGGGGAACCTGTTCCCTTGCTTTCAGTCGCCGTCACACGCCTTATGTGATTAGTTGATAGTTTACTGTGATGCTTTCCAAGAGAAAGATACGTGCTATGTCTACAGATTTGAAAGTTAGTACCTAGATCTTAATGTTAACAACCAACACGCGACTTACGACACATAAATATATGACTTTTCCGTTGAATAATAACTCCAGTTTACTTCGAAGTGTTTATTACTTAACTTTGAAAAGTTATGTTTTGCCTGAATTTATGTTCGAGAACGTTTAACGCGAGTTACTATTTTCCTGTATAAAATTTCCTTTGGTAGCGATGCTGATTTCTGCATTTCGATTTATTACGGTTTTTAAAGTTGGGTACATTTCTTCCATTTTTAATTTATGATCGTTATTAACGTGTGAGTGGAGAAACAAAAAGTGTATATTATCGATGAAGTGCGGTTTTCAAACATTTTTGTTATGATATTATTTTTGCCGCACTTTATTGTTTACGATACATTTGTATAACGCTTCATTCGGCGGATTAGATAAACAAAGTAAGTATAAATCGATAAGTGAATATACAAATAGATACTAACTACACATATTTTGTTTTAAAACAAATATCCCAATGATTAAATTGTTTTTGCGGCACCCGGATATCCGTTTTTATTACTCTAATTTCGTTGATAATAACAAATATGTTGTTCCGTGACAGCTAATGGATGTGTTGTATCATACAAGTGGTTTATTAGTTATGTTTTGTGTGGCTTTAATAAAAAGAATACGTTAACCGATTCAATTACGTTTTTGTGTATTTTTTGTGTTGTATCTAAACGCATTACCAAGGAGGATCTGGAACCGGAACTAAGGTAATTGACAATATCGCTGCGCCGAGTCGCGGCCGCGAGCGAGGTTGCATTATAGATTCTTTCTATAGTTTCGACGGCCATTACTACCTCTATGCAAAATGTTCCTAATATGAACCACTTTTTGCCTCACTGTGTTATTATTAATGAATAAATTCTATGTGTCCGAGTACTCGAGGTCAACGTACGCGCGGAATGCTGTAAAAAATACGTTAAGGATATCAGACCGTCGTTCTATCAACTGTAGAATCGATGTTCCTTAAAGTTTGGGGTCATTAAATTCTTTGATTAGTTTTGAATAGTTAATTAATCAATGATTCGCGACATATGTTTATTAAAATTTATATAAATCAAATATTTCGATACTAGGTGTAGGTACACTTTTCATCGATTTTCTTGAGTGTAGGCAAAATTGCGGATTTTGTTTTTAACAGGAAAATTATGTTGTCCAAATACAAGTTTGCTGAAATATGTTGTTTGCGAGGCATTAGATCGTGATACTAAAATCATGAACTTATCGAACCGCTGATTTTATTCGTAATGAATAGGAAACGTGCACTATTTTGCCGTGTTTATGAAGCGGCTAAATAACGAATCGAATTAAGAATTGGTTATTGCCTAATAAACGCGATTCTGCTACACTTAATAATAATGTGAACTCATAAACAACAACAGTGTTAATAAAATGTAAAAAAAATTAGAAATGTATTTATTCCGTTTAGCTGCGCTAGGCAGCGTGTCACATCTGAACCTAAGCATAAGTTGGCCAATCGTGGGTGGGTGGCAAATTTATTTTTATACATCAGTTTTATTTGAGGCAAATAAATTTATGCTTTCTATAAAAGGATTTGCTAGTTTTAGCACTCAATATTTACAGTAATAAGGTTATCATGAAATTTGAAGGGACTTGCAGGCTGAAAGAAAACATGATATTAAATTGAGAAATATTGGTAGTGTGAATTTATGCCTATCCCAACGCACCAATTAATATAGGCACTAGGAGCATACTGTGAACGTATTCAGCAATTTTTTTTTTTGAGAGATTAGGTACTACACAACGTTAGCAGCCGATGACGGAACGGGGTACCTAGTAGGTATATTTTTTTCTTGATACGTTCATAGCACGATGACGGTATAAACGTCGTAGTAGGCAGAGAACTTAAGGGTTCTGTCTCTTCTTTATGGACTTCCAAAAAAGAAGTATTAATTCTTCGCATGTTGTTTTTAGCTACGGCATTCTAAAAAGTAGAATTACGATATTTCAACGGTATCTTTATTACTTGGAGTACAATGTCGTGAACATCACGTGCAGTATGTTTGTAAGGTGCGTGTTGAAGTTGCAATGTAAATAAACATTAGCCTAAAGTAATTTCCGTTTCTATTGTATTCCATTGCATTGTGTTTTATCCAATCTTGTGGTAGAGATTTATTATCGGAGACTTCTAGCGTTTAGGACTGGCCAATTTTAAATTACCCATTGAGTATTGACTATTGGGTGCAAAATACCTATTAAGTATACGAGTATTACGCGTGCCTCATTATCGAAAATAATGCCTATAGCAACCTTACTTTGAGGCGTAGGATGTTTTAAGAGGAAATTGTATAAATTTTTGTGTTCCTTTGCACTCAGTAAATAGCTCAGGAATTTGAATGGAACTTTAATAACTTTTTCATTTAAAACCATTTACTCTACATTAATAATTTCAGCGACATAAATGATGTAACTTGTTAATCTGCAATAAGCTCGACAAATACCGAAAACACTAGAGAATTCATAAAAAAAATAATTCATTAAATAAATATACCTACATTATTTTTTACTACTTCTTGGTATGGTTACATGGTATGTTGAAATAATAATTATGTTGAATAAATCCACGGTATATTCCAAACATACATAAGTATCAATAAGTAATATACATATCATAATTTAATCACACTGCGTCAACAATGTAATAAGTTAGGCTACTCGTCTATTTATCACTTGATTTGTGGAGTCCGTTGACTCTACCCGTCATATATTTTTCAAAAATGGTCTATGGCTGAGCTCATTTTTTTTTATATTTTATACATTCCGGAATAAATCTTCATATATAGCAGATATATGCGTAAATACTTGAATATGTGTATCGAAAATGTATATGTGCAAACATATGAGACCTTCCAAAACACCTATTATATGTAACAATTATTACTTATTTAGATAAACGACAGCAAATCTAAGTAATTTAAAAAAAGGTAGACAGAGAAAATGCTGGTAAAAATTAACTTACTAATAGAGCCCGAAAATATTTAACGGTCTTTCAAATATTAATAATCTTGCATCACTCAAAGATTGTTGATTTATCAATGTGACGTACTAACATGTGTTATTTACTAGTGTATACGTCACATACGACTAATTATATATCGTCATTTTTAATCAATACATCATTTAGATAAGATTTAGTCTGTTAGACTATTTAAACTTATCTAGACCCCACGTGAATACTACATACCAATGTCTTGAATCGTTTTGTTGTATAACATTAATTTAATTAAATAAAAAATAGATAACTTTAGAAAATATTATGGAAATAATACTCGTAGCATTAATGTTTGACATAATATGCCTTTTCATAACCAGTGGTAACGCCACTTAGAAATAATTGAGCACCGCGTGTGCTGCACATGGATCGTCATGTTAAAGCTCAGTAAATTTGGCTGCAATGTTCTTAAAAAAATATTTAACAGTGTTTTTACACTGCTAGCAGCAATAGATAAAGTGGTAGTACTTGGTTGTAACCCAGACGGCCCCTGCACGTGAAGGACCTACCTGTTATATTCGGAATCGGAATCCAATGTCTTCGTATAAATAAAACGTATCTGAAGCTATTAAAAGCGTTACGTTTCATCACCTCCCCTCATTACGTCTACTTTAGCGATCTAAAAAAAAATTACTACGTCAAAGCACCTACACAGCCATTTGTCAGGTTCGTCAGTAATCTCAACAATTTGCTAAGTGCACCAAACATTGCGAAATTCATCGTTGAACTATTCATGTGTAATTTGAACGATTTATCACGTCACGGAGTCTGCTAATGTTCCGCCATGGTTTATTTGACTCGTGTTCTAGGTGGCAAGGATCCAAATCCTGCGGAGAATCCAGGTGTATCTTACTCTATCTAGTATAAATCAGAAAGTTGATTTGTTTATGTATACGTTGTGTATTGTTGGCGGTATGTAGGTGGGCCACGTGAAGCTACTACGTGTAAAAAAACTTGCTGATTATATTCTAGTGGAATATAATGTCTTTTTAAATAAGAAATATTCATTTTACCTGGAAGACAATACGTTAGACATTTACATTGACATTATAATGTAAAATTATCCGTCGACATGGTTAATTAATAATATTACTATCAGCCATTTTTAATTCGGTTTAAGACATGGTTTAATATTTTTAAATATTTACTTATTACTTTTAGCCAATGAATCTATAACTTAAAGGTATTTGGTGGTAATTACAGGGCGTTGTTTTTCTAGACAGTACGTTAAATCCGCCTTCTATTCGAGCAAAATTCATACGTAGATCCGTCATAGTGAATGCTTTAAACCAGTGGGTGTGCCATACCCTACACAATTATTTCATCGAGGCCGATGTATTCTAGGTTTTGTCATCTCAGATAGGTTAATCAGATTAGTATAATGTTGTACGATTTAGCCAACGTTTTTAATGCGATATGTACGTGTCTTTATTGCTTATATAGGTATTTATATGATGATAACATGAAAAAGTTTGGATGTCCAAGTCATAATCTTCAATCAATACTGGTTCTGGTGTCATTACATTATTGAGGCGCGCATCTGGCTTCGACAACTTAAGTAGCGTAGATGCGTAAGAGCTGGCTAAAACGAGAGTAGGTGGGTTCGATACCAACGCCGCGACATCGAAAAATACCTTGTATTTTCTAATGCCAACGACAAAAGACTTTATATCTCATATGGTCAAGACCGTTGGGTGTATTTGCCAGGTGTATAAAAGACTAAAGCGAGTTATTTGTGTGTCAGGTGTTGCGCGCGTGTGGCGTGGCGCGAGGGTGTGATGCGAGGGAGACGGCGAGGCGGTCGCAGGCGCCGCGAGTAGCCGCGACCATGCGGAGCCCGCGCCGCACCGCATACGCCACCGCATGCCTGCTCGTGCTCGCCGCCACCATCGCCGACAACGCCGTCGCCGCCTCCTCTGCTGTTATTAGTAAGTAGTTTATTTAGTACGGTACCATCACCATTATCAACATCCTAGTGTATATTTTTGACTATTCAATTGCGAGAGAATTACGCTAGTGTGCCCGAAACTGGATAAAGGTGACCGGAGCGAAGGTGGGACGTGGTCTATGTTACATTGAGTACGCATATTCTTATACGCTTCTACGCTGAGATTTTTTATCCTAGAATACAGTGAGATTCGAGCCACGATGTGGAAGAGTCTTCTTGTAGCTCTTTAAAGCTACAGTACCTACCAATGTCTCGTAGTACCATTGTAGTCGACCAGATTGTCTTTAACTTTTTCTCTTAGAAAACCTACGAGGAACAATAGCTTTGCTGGTACGTTGTGTTTGGTGAGTACTGTTGTCGGTGACCATTTAGCTGATGCCTGATGTTAGGATTTTTATCCGTCTCGATCGCAATATGTACATAACATGGAAAACTCGTCGTAGTAACCCATGTAAATGAGTCGGGTTTCTGGTTAAGCCTGTTTATATCCGGTTTCGAGCTCAGTGGTATAATAGTAAGGCCACATTGACAGCCTCCGTGGCGCAGTTGGTTAGACGATTCGCGGGTTCGATCCATGCATAGAGATAAATGTTTGTGTGACCCACAGGTATTTGTTTCGGGTTTGGGTGTTTGTGAGACCGAAAAGTCTCTCGCAGTTTCTGATACCCACGACACACGACTAGATCTTAGTGTGGGGTCAGGACTATGTACATATGTGACTGTTGGGTGTTGTTATTATTATTTACTTCTCTTGGCGGTGGTAAGGTACTTCTCATTGCGCTGAACTTATCATGAAGTGCGGTGATTTTGCAATAAGTGAAGTTGCAATAATTTTGCTGTTGTGTTTTGTGTTCTGAAAAAATAGTGCAAATTATCCTTAAAAGAGGATGAAGCATCTACCAAATATCTTTTCCATAAATTAATTACAATATCATAATATCACGGTGACGAATAATATTAAACAATTTTGAAACTAAGAATGATTATACCTAGTAACAATTCATGTATAGAATCATAAACGCATCGGTATTGTTTCATAGATAAGAAAACAAAGCATTGCCACCATCTGATGGATTATTGTTTTACAATAAATAGTTTCCATTCCTATCAATACTGTGACATCATAACGATAATTTAAAATCTAACGCAATTGTTTTATTGTAATCTGTTTACACATTCCTGTACTCCATGATAAAGCAAAACTGTAGATGTGGTTCTCAAACTTGTGACACCCTATGATACTAAAAAATACAGGGTCCGTCCCCCTTTTGCAGCTTTACTTTCTTCACTTAGTGGCGTGATAAAAGTGTTTTTATTGCGATGAATGGTCAGACAAGTATGCCATTCGCCTGGTGGTAAGCGATACGACCTCTCACGGACAGTAGAAAAAAAACAACTTATTTAATCACAAAGCATTGCTTGACACTCCACTGTGCTTGCCATAGGGGTAGACTGGGTACGGTTGAAACAATTTAGCTTGTATCGTTTATAATGTTGTTGTTTACGAACCAACTGACGATAATGATGCGTGAAATTCAAATTTGAAGTTTTAGGTACGATATAACAGTATCATTATAGTATTCGGATAACTATCTTTAGAAATATATGAAATTTAAAAAAAACAATAATTTGTTTCAATCGTACCCATGCCAGGGGCGGTTGAAACAGCGATTGGGATCAGTTGAAACACATACAAATAATACAATTAAGACTAATGAAACATGTTTTATTTATCATTAATACTAAATATATTAATAATTATGGCACCACATGACAACATTGATCATTCTTCAAGATTTTAATACTTCTAAAAGATTCATTCCTCTTCTGATGCTTTAGATGACAATTCCTGCTTAGTATTTCTTCTTTCTCCTTTTGAAACTTCTCTTTTACCTTTTTCTTCTTTTACCCTTTTCTTAACTTGCTTAACTTTGGTCCGTTTTAATTTTCTTTCATGCTCTTTTCTTATCTCTTCTTTCTCTGGTGTATCAGTATAACAGTTTTTCGCCCTTTATTACGTAAATATATGTATATTAAAAACACGATTGTGTGTTTTATAACCCATACTTGTATCATCTTTGCCGGTCGCATCTCTCTTACGAATTTTTCTTAACAGGGAACATTGGTTTACACCATGTTTTTCCGCCGCTTTCCGTAGTGGATCTTCAGCTTTTACCTCCTCATATGCGTGACTATAGCTCGATAAGTCAATATTCCCTCTGGAAGTCTTCCCAACCCGAACCCCGGCATCTATAAATAATAGAAATAAATATATATTCTGTTTCAACCGTACCCACAAAAAATGTTTCAACTGTCCCCAACCCCACTTTTTGTAAAATACACTTTATAGTTTCAACAGTAATGATAATACATTAAAAATAATCACTATCCCTTATTCTACAAGCTTCGTAATAATCGCAAACACACACTTAACACATTCATTTATAAAGAACAGATAATATAAGCGTTAATGTCAGAAGAAAAATACTTACTTTTGGGTAATAAATAACAATGTGGTGTCCTGCACACAACAACAACGCGCGGGAACGGGTGCGACACTGTATTCGTGTTCGGACCTGTCGTCCGCTTCGTTTTCCCTTTGCACCCATAGGTCCCCGCGTAACCGTTTATGAGATATTCGCTCTGTTTCAACCGTCCTTTGTATCAACCGTACCCAGTCTCCCCTACTGATAAATAAGATGTCAAGTCTCAATAATACAAGTAACAATGTATTAACAACCGCACGCCTTCTTTACAAGAATCTTCTTTCAAGATTAATTTCTTCCTAAAATGCGATGAAAACTCTTAAAAATATTATTTCGTATTGTTTTAAGCCCGTGTTTTTTTATAAAAATCTATCCATACCCTAATTTTTTTTTAGCCTTCTAACCTCCTGAAATCTTCAAGCGCCCCCTTGTGGAGCGTTATCACCGACTTTGAGAAACACTGCTAGAGTATAGACTACAGACAACAATGCATTGTTCTGGGACCACATTACAATACATACAATCGGCTCAGAATACAATTCTTACCTGTTTTCTCACTCTAGATATATTATTTTACATACTAGTGTACAACGTTTATTACTTAAAACAAATAAAGAAAAGACAATATTTTTGTGTTTAAGGTTCAATTAAAATTTTATTATGACTCTTAAAAATGTGAGATTTGTCTCATGTTTAAAATAATGTTAATAAATAAGCTTATTACGAATTTAACAGGTTTCATATAATAGTTTAACTAATCCGTCCGATGGACTTTTAACATTATTCCACCAGTCTAAGCACAATCAAAATTCAAAGAAATGAAATGGAAGTCACACGCAAAATTGTATATTTCTAGTTCCATCGGTTTTGGACGACCGTTTTTTATCAATCAGTACGTGTTAGAACAAGAAGTTAGGTCAGAATAGTTAGGTTCGTTGAGATCAAGAATAAATTGAAAGAAGATATATAGCATCCGGACTTTAAAGAGAAACACACGTTCAATAAAAAAAACACAGAATTATTTTGCAAAATATCGTCGTCGATGCATGAAAAAATGCAGCAAGAGTTTTGGTACAATTAGCTCAGTTTTCTTAGTTCTCGGGAAAGCTTTTGAATACACAATGTTTGTATTTATGCTAGTAGTATATGAAGTCTAGCTTAAACAAGAGTTATCGTAAATACATTTCCCATAATTCGCTTCGTGGTAAAATTTTCATTCATATATTGACATATTTCTTACTCAAAATAATCACGTAACAGGAATTCTCTTTAATTTTAAGGCTTTAGGGTAATGTCATCAATATTTTAATTTGATGCCTATATCATTAAAAAATGCTTCTTTTCACAATAGATTTAGATTAAATCTTTTGAGTGCTATTTTGTTAGTATTTATTATGAAATAATGAAGTTATTTCTGAAGTATCTGTAAAATTTATAACTGCCTTACGACTTACTCATTCGTAGCGTCTAAGCGGAAAGTATACTAGACTAGGACGTCAGCAGAAAACAAGGTTGCTTAAGTGCAATACATAGTTCAAATTGTTTCTTTGTTTTAATTTTGCAATTAACATAAAAGGTGGCATAAGTCATCGAATGCTTAGGTATATATTTCCATTCGTATTTTATAATACACCATGGTATTAAAATTCGACGCCATTAAAGATTAAACCATAGTTGTAACAGCAGTATTTATGGCCTTTGACTCGAGGTATGTAGGTAATTACATATGGACCACACGTTTATGGTATTTATATAACCTGTTCGTTTAAGGCGCGATATTTATTTTACCTATTTTAAATATATGGTCCTACATATATTGCCACAATAAGTCTTTAAATGATTAAAGCATATTGTATTGAAATATGTTTAATACAATTTTTACCGTGCGCTTTTGTTGTCACTATTCCTGTTAACTAAGGTCAGCTTATTATTTTCTTATCAGTAATCGAATCTGTGTTAAGTTAGGTGTTATTTATAATAGGTATATTGACTTTGACAGCGACCATTTGCAGTTTACTTGGCAGTAATTTCAAGACAATTATCGTATTTCTACTTGATTTTCTTCTTTTTCTTATTTTCTATAAATTTACTTCAAGAAAGTACAAAAACAAGCTTTTAAAATTAGAATTTAGTATTGAAATAAAACTATTTTATACGGATTTTATCGCGATTTGGTTTAATTTTTACATTTTTTAACTTCCCGACGTTTCGATTACTTTACAGCTTTCGTGGTCACGGGGCGGACTGCACTGTGACCACGAAAGCTGTAAAGTAATCGAAACGTCGCGTCGGGAAGTTAAAAAATGTAAAAATTAAACCAAATCGCGATAAAATCCGTATAAAATAGTTTTATTTCAATGTGTAACATTCGCGTAAATCTAAGAAACCATTATAGAATTTAGTACTATAGAAAAGTTTATTAATTCGATTTTTCCCATAACGTATCTCATACTCTTCAAACGCCACAATTTATGAATCCCAACCAAATGATCGAAACTATAAAGTCGTTCTCGAGTTTTATGACAATTCTGTTAAGTTTCACAAGGTACACAATGAACGGGTCCGGACGGTTACCGGTTGCACAACCCGTACTCGACGACAATTCTTCAGTTGCGAAACTGTGAGTTCCGAACGCGTTCTCACATAGATCACACATTCGCTCGCCTCTCTCGATTCCACCTATTGGTTGTCGAGTTCGGTTTTGGTTCTTACTGTGTAGCCTACAAAGTACTCAGTACTACTACTTAACTCGTCATATTTTCTGCTAGTACCAGTATTTCATCAAGGATGATAAAATAAAGTTTGAATAATTAGGCGCTGTCAATCTGTCTAGACATATAAATGTAATTGTATATCTCTCTGGCGTGGATTATTGGTATTAAATCAGGTATAGGCATATTATAAACGTACTAATATCCAAATTCCAAATAATACATTGCCCCTTAAAGCACAAATATTGTAGGAAGTATTATAACATAATGTATTGGAAATTAGAAACACAGTATCAAAGCTTTGCAAAGCAATACAAATAATAACTGTCGTCAAGGTAATTTGCAAAAGTATGCATCCTTAGCATTAGGTGTATAAAAGATCGATAAATTAAAATACAGAAGCAACTTTCTAAAATTATCTTCACTTAAGCGATATTAATGAAATGACCGATAAATGTTATATTTATAATCATTAATTTATGTATATTTCGCGTATACCTTTAACGTCTGAAACATTGCAATTAACTCGAGCGTAAAGTGTTTCAAGCACCGTATATTTTCGATATTTGCATAATTTCTTGTCATTTAGTGGTATAATAATGTTAAGCGATTGATGGAATATCTTTGCACAGGTCTTGGCCGATATTTAAAAAGCTGATTTAAGAACCCGGTATACAAAATAAGAGTTTGCATTTTTATTTCACTAGGACACATTTTAGCTTTTTGTAAAAGCTTAAGTGCTCTCACTGACAGATAACGTTAAAAACAAACATTAATTAATTATTTAAAACAAAATTCACAAAAACAACAAAAGCAGTATAAACATTTAAGCTAATTTAAATACGCGACATTAGCAATGAAAAATCATTGAAACGTAATTGTTAAATGCCACAAAGGAATTCACAGTTCGATTAATGAGGATGCTAGTTTTATATGAGACGTCATGAGCAATATCAAAGTATTCGAAGCAGCTGTGTTGGGGGTCAAGATCAGTGTCAATTATTATTGAGCTGTTGTCTATTGACATTGATACTCGATTAAATAGCTTATCTATAAATCCTTATCTAGGCGAAACTCTTCTTCGTACGGCGCGGCGAGGACATTCGTGACTTGAATCAATTTGTTGAGTATATTTCAGTGTTATTTTCATTGCATTGTTTCTTTTATGTATCGGAATGTCAGTGGTGAAAACATGCGACATGAGGTTGTTAATTAACTAAGTGCGTATTCTTCCTTCTAAAGTTAATGTTTGATCTAGTGTACAAGTTTCATAACTATATTTCGGATGTAAATCTGTTCCTATATAAAGTCAATTTTATGTGTGAATATGTTAGTTTGAATGTTTTCGTTTTTTATAAAAGTCCAAGCTTAATTTCTCAACAATATGGATTACCTATCTAATTTGTTAATTTGCAATTCAGCGGATTATTTATAAATTCGTTTACCTTGAAAACCGCTCGTTGCTATGAGATATTGTGAAATGTAAATACGGAATGGCCACATAACTAATGTAGGAGATTGACCATTAAAATGATACATCATTGAGGCGCTTGTTTAAATCATTGCCGGACACGTTTAATGTGCTGCGTATTCGCAGTACACCAATTTAATTGTACCGCAATTTAGGAAGATAATTTAAGGGATAAATAAATATTCTGCGGCTTGCGTAACCGTGGAGGTAAACATTAGAAGAGGAATACACTCGCAGACAAGCAAATATTAATTACCTACAAAAATATTTACGCGAGCCGTAACAGTGCGACCGGTGCTAGTGGCGCCCGAAATGGCTACGTAATAAGAATGCGGATCCGTGGATCTAAATCAAGGTAAAATGTGATCAGACGACCACGACATCGACACTGAGACGCAACGCGCAATGCGCGAATGTCATCCGCACGCCGCGGACCGCGCCACGGCACCGCCACATCACACTCCACACTCGACACTCCACGACGTCATCACTTACTATGAAACCTTGCGCAATGGATCCCCAACTTTATTGGTATATCAAAATTCCACACCAGTGCCTCCACGTCCATACTTATGCAGATTGTACCATTATTGCGTATCGATATAATTCGATGGACGTCAAACACGGGTAAAAGTCGTAAACGTACAAATATTTCACTAATTCGCCGGAATTCAGATTGTTATTCAAATAACGATATCTTCAATAATAGCTCTCCAATTACATTGGAATTCAGCGTGACGAAGGACGACAACATTGATTAAGCTGCTCCGTCGGTTTATCTATCTCTCGCCATTTATATTCTTTGGCACAATCATTAATTTATTTGACATAAACGCGAAATCGTTTAAAATATTTGTAATGCAGTGCAACGGTCGGTGCATTGATATATAGGACGTTTGTTTCCCACGCAAGTTGCACAAACCGCAGCCTCCTCCGCACTGCACGTGGTCGCCGGGGCCCGGGACGACCGCTGAGTGCCGCGTCGCCACCGCCGCGCCACCGCCACACCGCCGCCGCACCGCGCTGCCGGTTTCGACGCACTCCAACTTTCCTTATGTCCACCGCACCTGCCCAACTCTTACTCAATCGGAAATTATTCCAATGCGTACTCTACAGTCTATGTTAATTCCGTCTATATCTAATGTAAAATCAAATTTAATCGTCCAAGTCGTTTGAATAAGCACGTTCAAAATATGATGTTTTCTTTTTCAGAAGGCCAGCGCGCACCGTGTTCTAACGAAGGCGAGCCCGTTCGGCTGCAAGACGCAAGGCTCGAACAAGATTGGAGCAGCTGTTTCCGCTGCATTTGTAAGGTAAGCATTATGCATATCAATTCTGATTCATAAACTCAAATAAAGTTTGACTCGTATAGTAGCTACTCTCGATCTTACTGTAGGTACATTGTTTTAAATTATCTCACAAGAGCAACGTTGTGGCCTATGTGTATATTTGAAGGTTACCAATCGCAATATGCTATGATTTATGTCGTATACGGAGTATATGTTTGTGTTTGGTTTACTGATTTAGTGGTTTCAGCACGTGGTAGCAAATCATATTAACTGCGTAAACAATTATTACTATTCCAGTTGCTTAAATATTACAGTGCATTTAAATACAATTGTTGCTGTGTGATACCTCAAATAAATGGATTTTCCGAAACATTTAATATTCTACTGAACTCTCCTTAATTGGTGCCGCGAATCAGTATGTGTAATGTAATTTGCAATGGCCGTTCCCATTGGGGCACGAAAACCAAAGTACAAAATGGTACCCAGGCCTCGTAATTATCTCTCTGGATTTAACTTATGGACTGTTTGTATGCTCACACGGCGGCCACTGTCACCAAATCAATTTATCACGCGGCAAGTATAGAATAATAATTCTAACTCGCGCGTGCGGCAAGCTCGCACCTAAACAATAACTAGTAGGTAATTTGATTAGCGGACAATTTTTCTTGGAATTTCTAAGCGAGTTGCTACAAAATGTTTATGTGGAAGGCTATAATTAAGTAGTTTCCTAAATAAGAGTGATAGTTTCACTTATTTAGTTAACAAACTTTTAACAATCGTAATGTTTCGAAAAACTGTTAAAAGTTATATTTTGTTAAATAAATTATGATTTTCCTACAAAGAAAATGTGTTATTGCCTCGCGTGCCTTACTTGTACGTAGTGGCTACGCATTAAAATAATTTCTAACATTATGTGTGTAAAATCGAATGTGATAATTTTTATACAAATCTGTGACGTTTCTAACTGAACACGCCCAAGCAGAATGAGTGAGATAATCTATTACAATACGTCCTACATACTAAGTAGTAAGGACCACATTGGAGTAATGTAGGAAAAATATAATTTTGATTCACAACATAATAATTAGTATATTTAGGTAGAGCAAACAATAGGATTTAACTTATTGAATTACCATAATAAACTGGGTACGTTAATTTATTTTGTGGTAATACTTTTTTTCGTACCTTTATTTAAATAGTTTAGAAGTGATCAGTTGGTTATGATAATATGTAACATTTCGGTGTTATTTTACTGCTTAGGAACAGAAATTGAAATAAAACGTTTAAAAATGTTGAATGTTTCATCATTCTATTTTTAAATTCAAAATAAAATTATTAATATTTATTGTAATAAGTTTCGAAGCATGCAATACCTAACACGTTGCTAATTCACATAATCTTTAGCCACAAAAATCTACAACTGAATATAGCCTCATGTTTTATTGTTAATTATTTAATGAATCATTAATTAAATTCAGAGCATACAGCAAACGGTTTTGGAATTAGTGCGAATGAATTAAAAATATATTTAGAATGGTTTCCTCGTATTTGTATAAGGCAATTCTCGATATAAACTTGGATACATTCATTTGCGATGAGTGGTGGCCTGGCGTCGGTCGGTGGCGGCACAAAAACTGCCAATGCGGAACCTCTCAACAGCCACTGTCAGACCAGGAATCTGGCACAACTGCTTCTGGCATTCCTTTATTGATCACCACCTGCATTCTTTTACTTAGATTTTCAATTTAATGAGTGTGGAGATCCGTTCACAATCGCAGATGGTTTTAAATAAAGAACATCTGATTTGTCCATTACGTTTGCATGGAGACATGACAGTGCGGCTCGTGCACTTATAACGCGCGGCCAGCGAGTAAGTGAAGCTGAGTATGTACGGTATAGCGTGGTATTTCCCAGCCGATCTCACCTCGTCGGATGACTTGTGCGGAATTCGAAAGCCCATAGCGAGATTTATCGCTTATTCTGTATTAAAATATACATTTGCTTACCTAATGGGCTTTTTTGTCGCGTGCCAAATAACGACCACAAGATGTCGTCTGGTTGTTGATGGAATTTTTTATGATTTATCAATCTTATCTGACAGTTTAATGCAAAATAGTTTGGAGTGTCGCAGTGGCGAAGGGTGACTTTTTTCAAAAGGGAAGCCGATACTTCTGGTGACTAGTTTTATTAAATTAACAAGTACTCATACTTATATTTTTACTCCGTTATGTACGTAAGATATTGAGCGACATATTTGCTTAGTAATACTTACTATATTTTCATACAACACTTGCACGGAATAGCACTGTGCCCGTTAGGTGCTTTTTTTAACGTTTTTAAAGTAAATTTCGATTCAATGCAAAAGACAACATTAGCCTGTTTTGAAATTGATCGACAAAAAAATTTCAAACGTTCCTTATATTATATAAAAAAAAGATGAAGAGTTTGATGGAAGTGGACGAAAGTGAAACGATGCCAGTATAGAGCTAACTAGTCCTATTTTGAATCAACGCTAACAAAAATACGGCATTACAATATTTATTAAATGATTAAAACTTGTCAGTTGCCGTTCTTTCTCTGGTACTTAAATGTATTATCAAATAAAATATAATTTCCAGTGCGTTTTTTAATTACGTAAATGCAGCATTTTTAAAATTACCTCATAATAATGCAATTCATGAGATAAAACGATACATACGACATTATCAAGTTTCATTCATCATTAAAGTTTTGCTAAATAGATAGATCTGTTTGCACTTCGAAACCAGTAAAATTTCATAAATTACCCACTAATTATATACAAACCTAAAAATAGACACCGCATTATACATATACACTGAAACAACACAGTAGTAAATAATATTTTCTAATTATAAACACGAAATAAGAGGCGCGAACTGGCAAATTACTTTATAAGCCGTAGGCCCACCGGCATATTCACAAGCGAATACCGTCGTATTTCTACAAATAAATTTAGACCTTAAAAGCTAAGGGTTTTAAGGTGCAATTTTGCATGCAGTTCTGAGCAACAAACGTGTAACAGAGATGGCAAATAATGCGTTGGAAATGAGCGCGAGAGCAACGGGAACTCGTGCTGTGTCCTTGTAGCCTGACGTGACGTCATCGGGATCTAGGCGGCCGCGTGTTTCGTATGCATGTACTTACGTTGAACATCGCGCAATGCGTTTGTCGTTGTGTTATTAATTGATCGATAATATTTTGTTTATTAATATCGAATAACATTTGTTTATTGTTTATATTTATTTTAATATTGTTTATTATTTGATTATTTTCTTCATATAACTTGTTTAAAAAAATGTAAATAATTAATAATTTCCTTTAAATTATAAGGCGTGCTGCTAGGAATCGGCTTGTAAGAACCCTTCGCCACTGGAGTGTCGTCTTTCGCGGGGTTTGTGAGGCGGCGTTCTGCACAGCGTATGTGTGGCGTGGCAGGAGTAATGTTGACCTGAAGTGCCATTAGCCTTGCGTTTTTATAAGAACCAGTAGCTGGTTGATAAAATCTCGTGGCTACCGCGCACCGCTTACTTTAATGAGCCATGTCATTTTGAAGGTGCGGATTACGTCGCGTACCACTCTCTGTCGTACAAGCGATTATTGCACTTAACATCGTTTTCACGTTTCATAAATCTGTCTACGGTCTCAACTTCACTCGCAGCCTTCGAAGCTGTTCAATAAAGTGCGTACAAGCGTATATTGACTTCTAAAGAAATTCCGTATTCTACCATGCATACTTCGTGAATTGTGACATACCTAAGAACTGGATCAAGTTTTACTATTAGCATTTTGAGTACAAGACGATACTTTTATCACCGGCCACTAAAGATATTGATCAATTTTACCATTCTATCTTTTATTATTTTTGAATAATTTCAATAAAACTTGGTTTTTCGATGTTTAATGATTAGAATTTAGCGTGCAGGTAGGTATCGACCATTTTTATGGCTTAGGAAATATTAAAATTACTTTTATTTTATTTCCCATTATGCATGCATTCGCTCAAATGCTGATTGATGGTCTATTCAGAACAGATACACTTTTGTTTGGTAAATTGGTTTTGGCATTTTTATTCGCGACTAATGTATCGATTACATAACGGAAAATGTTTTACTACCTAATGCTTACTGCAGAGTCCTCTTTGACATATATTCGATATTATTATGCTAAAATATTAAAAAGTTACATAATAGCCTTTAATGTTATTTATGTACATATCGTTTGGAATTTGGCGGTCGGAGTGGTTGACAAGTGTTTATATTTTATCTGCCGTTTCCAAACATTGCGACTGCCTGGACATTGTACTATAATATACGACGTGGTTGGTTTGAGTCCAACTGTTCTTGTGGTGTGTGGCGGTGTTGGCGGCTGGTACATGCGCGGGCTCGGCTGGGCCGGGCGGCGCGGCGTGCAGACGGCGCAGGTGCCGGCGAGGCCTTGCCGCGAGCGCGCGCGCGGTATGCGGTCGCACCGGTTAGTCTAGCAAACGCGTATTTTTTACACTCCACACATCATCGACATTGTTGTTATGTTTTGCTATGATGCAAAAAATCTAGTATAATTCAGTTGCAAGTTCTCAACATGCTTTATGAGCCGTTATATTGTGAATCAAAAAGAGCAATTCGTTTCATATCCATATGACCATAAGCGCAGATGTTTACTGTTACTCGATAAAATATTATGTTTTGGGCCACTTTCCGAATTGCGGTTGTGTTATACGATTTATTGAATGTTGGTTAGGGTAATTGTAATATCGAGACTAGAGTTCTCGCCATCGAAATAATATATTATTATATACTCGTTCGTTACGTAATTGAAATTTTGTAGAAGACGCAAATCACGTTTTTATAATTTATTAAAGAATAGTAATGTTCAAATGAATTAATAAATCATTGGAAAACATTTGTATTATCATTTATAATTAATTGCTAGGAATCCATTACAGCGCAGCCATTAAATAAGGATATCAATGTGGATAGGAGACGCGTGTCGCGCGCAAAAAATTGCAAGGAACGAAGGCGCCAGGAGCCTGATTCTGATTGCTACGTTATATAATTTAATGCAAGGCCGCACTAACATTGTGTTGCATTTGTGTTTTTTGTGTTCCGTCCGTATGTATTTTGTAATGAGTAGGTTTGTTAGTACAAGGAAACACAGCAATGTTGAGTCTAGGTAACTTAATGTAAACATTAAAAATTGATATGTGATTGTATTCACCTAAAATACTTTGTTAAATACGCTCAACAAATACTTACAACCGTATACATAGCAAGAAAGCTGCTACATACTCTATGATAGCAGTTATTTCAAAATCACGTCGAACATATCGCACGGAAGCTTTCTTTTGCCAAAATTACTTCTAATAAACTGTACGATAAATATTTTATGTCTTAATATGTTAGTTAATTTAATCTACGCCTTAGCTTCCACGGGTAAAGCCCTACAAAAATGTAGACCTCGTTTAATAATGTTTAAGTAAATTCATTAAAGTGTGCAGACAACACAAAGGTGTCATAAGAATTAGGCGCCAGGCACGCCAGGCAGCCCACATTCGGCCTTGCGCTGTCGCCGCCCTAGGATCATTTACTCCTAGATACTATTACATTATTACATGCTGGACTTTTAATGTCTATAATTAGCACTCCATTCTAGGGTTGCACGAAATATCTCGACCACTTAGTAGGTACTTGTTATGATTTTGTTAGCGATTATCATTTGTAATTTTAATGTGACGTTATCTGTATAAACTAACACCTTTAGGTTGTAATGTTGACATAAAAGCTGTGTTACATAAATCTTATACTGAGTAACGATTTTCTTTATTTAAAATTTATTATAAAGTTAATTTAGCTACACAAAGAGCATGTTCTATTTTCAAACTGTTTCAGCAAACCCTTTCATCCTTACACTTAACGCCTTTTTCATGACATCCAAATAAATCATTTGCTCAATAAAATATAAGGCGACCGAATTCAAAGTTACTACGTTCTGATTCTACGAATAGAAAGCACGTGTAAAGGGCTTACTTCCCTACTTGGCTGTCTATTACTTAGTGGCACTTTACTAGAATGTTGTGAAACCGTACCCAATATGTATTACGACTCTGCCTTTACTTGTAGAGTCGTCTTTTAAAAAAGCATCGTGAATGTAACTGTGGTTAAAAATCGAGTCCTTAAAAATATAGTTATTTTACAATACAAAAAGTAAGTTAGTCCATCTTTTGTTGTTTCATTTAAAATTATATTTATTTGTTAGGTTAGCATAATTGGATATGTATTGCATAATTGAAGAGTATGATCCTATTCCTTTGACCGTGGTGTCATAGTGGGTTTTACAATACATACATAAATACTCACGCCTTTTTCCCAGAAGGGGTAGGCAGAGGTTCTACCAGGACACCCACATTTCGTTTTATGTTCCGTCCTATGATAAGATAGGGGGCAAGCCCATCGCCATATCGGGAACAAATTCCGGACTGATAATAAAAAGAAAAATCCAATATCGCTTTGCCCGACCCGGGATTCGAACCTGAGACCTCAGCTTTGTAGTCATACCGTAGTACAACTACGCCACCGAGGCAGTCATAGTGGGTTTTACTTTAAGTATTTAAAATGGTCACTTTAGTCGCCATGGTTATCTCTCTATGTGATAAATAATACATATTATACTCAAGAATCACATACGGAATCCCAACCCCACAGTAAGATTATTGTGTAGAGTCGTAGGCATCAGAAACTATAACGGACTTTTCGGTCTCTAAATACAGATTTTAAACAAATAATATATCAATATATGGAAATCGAACTCGTGGCATTTCATTACATAACAGGCTACTTGAACACTACGCGCCGCAAGCTGCCATAAAATCTATACAACGATAAATATACCGCAGCAATGAAGCTAGCTTCAAGCATATTCCACGCAGTCGCGTACATTCTAACAGAATTTGAGTAGAAATACATTAAAATATTTTAAAAGAGCGTCTCTAAACAGGTGGTTGTTGAAACGAGAATCCTCGCAGTGGATAGTCCCCGAGCAGTCTGTGTAGAGCGCGAGTCCATTATGTAAATGAAGAGATAAACATTTTAAATGAATGTTAACGTACACATTTTATACATAACAACCAATATTTCTTGCAATACAACCAGAACGCCAACTGCGGATTAAAATTATCAAGTTTTTCTTAAATTTACTTTAATTTTGTCGTTTTAAGGTGGTGATTTTCAAATTAATGCGGCTGTCAACTGTCAAGCAAACGAGTTTGTGTACCCCAAATGTCACCGGTTGGTGTAAACTACGAAAATTTATAAAACATTATTTTATCATTAAAAGTACGGCCAGGAATTTTATTAACATTAACTTCACGCTTTAAAGTAGTATTAAATTGAAAATAATTTCATTACACTAATGGCGTCGCTTGTGAGAAAATAAATAACTTTAATACGAACACAATCAATGCAGCACATTAAGACACCGCTATTTATTAAACGAAATGAACATTAGTTTAACTTTATATAGATAATAAATATATTCAACATTCAGAAAGGTAAATAGTACAATCATTGTAATTAAATAGTAATGTTTTATGTGAAACTAGTATTTGACCGCGACTTCGTCTGCGTGTAATAATTTGATAATGTGGATGTAAAAGAAAAGCAAAGTTATATCGCTACGACTATTACATTGTAACCTCTACGTAAGCTTGTTACAAAATAATCATACAAAAACAACCCTTTCGTCCTCCTCATCTTCTATTCAGCTATAAAACTATCCTTTATTTCACCTTCTTAAAGCTTCTACCCAAAAAAAAAGAAAGCTATTATTTTGTAAGATTTCAAGAATAATTGGATTTATCAGATAGTGGTACTCTGCGTCATAATATTTATAATAGTTAATCCCTGTGTAAAATTTCACGTTTCTATCTTCAGTTGTTTCGGATGTACATTGATTGGGCAGTCAACAAATCCCCCTAGTCTTATAACACGTCAACCCTTATTTTAACCCCTTTGGGGCTAATGATAGCCGAACAAAGTATGAGGTTATTTTTGTTTTTAATTGACTAACTATAGCGCTAAGTTTGACAATTGTAACTTGAAGGGTTTTATTTTCCGTACAACAGTTTTTCATCCTTTTCACCCTTGGGGGTTGAATTTCCAAAAAGACCTTCATAATGCTGATTTACGTCATAATAAGAACCCCTGTGCAAAATATCACGTTTCTAGCCCTAGTAGTTTCGGCTGTGCGTTAATACGTCAGTCATTCAGGTTCTTCTTTTATATTCATGTATGTACTCGTATGTATGTATATAGATTGCATATCATCGTATTATGACATTATCGCAGCGATAATTGACGAAGGTGTCATCAGAAAATTACGCAAATGTCAGGAAGTGTCGAGGATGTTTGGCATTCGTACTATCAATGAAACAGGAAGCGCTGTGACGGCCATCTGAAGAACCACCATATAATTTTGTCCTAATAATGGAACTTTTGTGGTTCTAAATATTCATTTCAGCAATTTTGTATGGTAATGTTTAGTTTTTCTCCGTTGTGATTTATTATTTACAACGCTATAAAAATCTAGGAGTTTGGGTTAAAGAAATAGATCATCTGATGTGTAAAGGTTTTAAAAGTCAATACATTGTATGTGTTTTAGTATAGGTATTTAAAGAGTTTGATGTACGAGCAGCGACCCTGGCGCGCGAGCATGTTCACCTGTTTTCGCTCACTCGCCAACACTTTTGTTGGCTGGCATGGCGCCGGCAGGAGGTCTGCACATGGCTTCCTAGTATCGCAAATTCTTAGATTTTCCGTTTTGTTTAGGAAATTATTTTAGGTGTGCAATAAAAATGTAGGTGAAACACAAGTATTTGTGGCTGTTTCTGTGAGGTGCGGTTTAGGATTAAGGCCATACCAATAGAACTGCTTATACTTTACTCGGTGTATTTAACGATTCCACCGGTGAATCACGACTTGTAACGTTCCAATTTATTTCAATAACCTAAGATTGAGAAAACGTATAAAGCTTATTCTTGGAATTCTTTATTTCTTAATTATTATTTACAGCAGTTAGCTCCGTCCGGGAGCAATTAAAACCCTGTTGTACCTCATGACGGGATAATTTTTAGTGAGTAGGAGGCTAATAGGCTAATGTAAAGGGTTTTATTGCATTCCAAATGTAGGTTAACGAACTATTATAATATGGTAACATCCAAGTTCCAACGTTATCAGATGAATAATGTTCGAGCACATAGCAGTAGCTTACTACAATGTACGCGACGCCAGTAGGCAAACTAACAGACACACAAAATTACTTATTGTATATAAGCCTTTAAAATAAATAATGGGTACATATTTCTTTCAATACATATTAATAACCGTTAAATTGTAACAATGAAGTATTAAAAGCTCTATATTTCAATCAAGATAAAAATAATCCTTGACATTTAATAAAGGCGACAGCAAATTAGACTAATGGCTTACTGAAATCTTCAAATTAATTAAAAAACATATGTTTCATACATAAAATTATCGGGGCTTGGGTATTTTTATTTATATTTTCCACTGATAAGTAAAGTTCTCGCATGATTTTTGTGGAAGATTCTGACTTAGTTCTACACGAGGTCGCTTAGGCGAATATTTAATAATTGGCGAATTAGATAATTATTGATGGATTTTTTGGAGGCTTTCACTATAAATTTTAAGCCATGCAAAGGTTCAACTTTGGTCATAGGAATAATATGTTTTATGTGATGTGACACATGTGATTTAAAAAGTTTTGGAGCATCTTCGGTTGTTCTTTATTTAAGTTTGGGAACTTATTCCTTCCCATGGAGTTGTAGCCTGTAAAAACTGAGGTACATTCTCGAAGGATTGACATAAGGTTAATGAAAATACCTTACATCTATATAGTAATTATAATAATATTACTTATTGTATTAATAATAGGTTTGAACCGAAACCGGTTCAAATGTTAATTTTAAGGTTTACCATTATAATGGAATCGAATTTTTTTTACTGAAATCTTCCATAAAAATTAACATTTAAAAGCTTCCTAATTACATTGACAAAATAAAATGCCGTAACATAGTGACTGATTAATACAAATGGACGGCAAATGATGGCGATTTTAAATCTCGTTTTACGCGGTATCAAGGTTGCTTAACAAAGTTGCCAGAGTACCCCAATTTATCGTACCAAATTTGTATTCTCATAATCTGTTCTATTTTGTTCTGCACACATTAACGAGTAATGACCAGTCGACAGACTTAAAGTTATTATCTGACGTGTAAACGTAAATATTTCGCTATTTGAGGGTGATACCAAAGAGAGCCGCGCGTGAAATTCGGTTGAAGTAATGAAAAACAATAAACAGCCAGTGACCTCGGTTAGTGTTACAAATCTCCAGCTATAAAAAGTAAGGATACTTTTTTTATTTCGTATAAATATAGTGAATCGCGGTGCAGCTCTACGCGTTTAAATCGAATACCGTTGCCTAGCAACACCTGTTCTAATTACTGATACTAGTCGATTTTACGGATGAAAAACATAAGATCATAGTATTTTACCCTAGATACTTGTTAAAATAAGTAATTGGGGTATAAGGTTATATATGTCGCTGGATGCAGGCCGCTTCAAATGGGTATATGTGCCGATCTATCGGGGAGGCCTTTGTTCAGCAATAGACTTTCTGTGGCTGAAAAGAGGAAGTAGAAGAGGGTTTTATAATATATTTAAACGTTTATGTACGTATATACCTCCAGCAGATTCTAAACAGACAGATTTTTAAAGAATTGTCAATAAATTGAATCATGCAGACAACAGAATCATTGCCATGTAATAAATTTTGCAATACATATTAATTTTCTGGTCATATATTACGTGTATGAAAAAATAAACTTCTAGCGTTGGCGCTTGTTGTAAAGTTCGTAAATGAAGAGAAGTTAGGTAAAATTTCACACATAATGAAAACAAACTATGTTGGCCCATATTGTACATTAATTTATGAGGTAAACATTCAATATATTAGCATGACGTTGAACGTGAGGTGTGACGTAAAAGTCCCCGTAACTACCGGGCCGGCTGCATGATTCACATTTACTTTTTTTAACTCATTCTTGAAATTATACAGTTTATATTATACCCCGAAATAGAAAATCCTGTTTGATATTTTTAGAGTAAATTCCCGTGCATTTTGCACCTGGCAACACCGGTGCTAGGCGTTCGCCTCAACCGCGCCCCCGCATGCTACGCCGATGTAGTAAAGAAACTAGTAACATACCTCTATATTATACTCGGTAGTATAGATCACAATTTATGTAACACATTCAAACAACTTTTATGCATTTGCGTGCCAAATGTAGAATTGTGCTATTTTATCAAAAACTAGATATTGCCCGCAACTTCGCCTGCGTGGTTAACTGTATTTACATAACGTTTTATATACCTACTTAAAATCGATTAATACTCCCCTATACCTTATTTCATCCCCATTTCTCCCATCAAGATGAGAAACACCTAAAACCACGAATCTCGGCATTATTTGTTTGTGATTATCCCGTTGGCTAAATTTATTGAGTGGAACCCAATTTTTTTTTACATCAATATAAACCGAAGAAACCTAATGAACTCATCCATCCAAGTGTTATAATTTTTTTTTGTAGCCTATAATGTGTCTCACTGCTGAGCAAAGGCCTATCCTTTTTTCCTCCATACGACCCTGTCCTCTGCGAGCTCCTGCCATTTTGGCTCGAATGCATCCATCTCGTCCTTCCACCGCATCTTCAGTCTTCCGCGTTTTTTTCGGCCATTCGCAGGCATCCAGCTTGTTGCTAGCCTGGCCCATCGGTTTGGATGCATTCGAGTTACATGCCC
This sequence comes from Deilephila elpenor, assembly GCA_949752805.1. Taxonomy (NCBI): domain Eukaryota; kingdom Metazoa; phylum Arthropoda; class Insecta; order Lepidoptera; family Sphingidae; genus Deilephila; species Deilephila elpenor. The sequence continues at coordinate 9,441,446 of OX457099.1, read as the reverse complement.
TGCCCAATTCCACTTCAATGCAGCCGCCTTGCGTCCCACTTCTGTTATAATACCATCTTTAAAAAACTCTCTAATTTTAAGGGTTTTAATTTTTTTACACGGAATCCTAATTTGTTTTCTAAAATAGAAGTAGCCTAAGTTACTCCCGCAGAAATAAGCTATCGGTCAGTGAAAGTCCTGTCAAAATCGGTCCAGCCGTTCTCAAGATTAGATTATTACATTTTTCCTGTGATTAATTAAGTAAGTATTCATCATAATGACCAATAGCCCGGTGCCTGCTCCTGAATATAATCCTCTCCCAAGATCCAAGGCGCGCCACCGAGCCCGGTCTGCTGCTTTATGTACGTATTAGGTACTTATGTAAAATAAACCTTAACATTTTTGGTGTTAAGATTTTAATCTTTGTCCGAATTTATTGTTACTGTTTTGTTTATCGGATAAGAAATTAAATAAGATCTTTCCGCGGAACTTATGGCTAGACTAACAAATAACTTTGTATGAAATGATTAATTATCATTAGATAGATAAAAACAATACATAATTAAGTAATTTTCTGAGTAAAATTAATTTCCTATGGTAGCGATTTCAAATAGATACAAACCACACTATTGTTTAGTAGTATCTAAAATAAAAATCTGTAATATAGATATTTTGATTAAATGACCAATATAGTTACGCTTAGTAGTTAGAGTTAGATAAGAGGTATTTAAAATATTAATTTAATATTTATATCAGTGGTATATAAGTGCGTGGTGGCCTGTTGGTAACGGACCAGACGCGGCTGCCTACATGTTCACGGTGGTCGCGGGTTCAAATCCCAGGGCACACCTCTGACTTTTCGGAGTTATGTGTGTATTGATAGTCAATCACCACGCACTTTAACGGTGAAGGAAAACATCGTGAGGAAACCTGCATACCGTAGCGATTTTAAAGAATTTCTACGGTATGCAAGTCCGCCAACCCGCACTAGGCCAGCGTGGTAGACTATATGGCCTAACCACTCTCAATCGATTCTCTCGATTGTAGAGTAGGCCCGTGCCCTGTAGTGGGACGTATATGGGCTGATATAGATAGATAGATAGATTTATATCAGTATACAGTTAAAACACAGGGTAACCAGACACGTAAAAATATCTGGGTTGCCCTGCCCTTATCCCTTACTTCTATGGGTCGGCGCTCAGTAAATATTGGTCATATTATTAAATAGTATATTATTTCAACAGTTACATGAAAAGCCATGGTCTCACTTTATGATTAACTAAGTTTTGTGTCGTGGGTATCGGAAATAACGGGAGATATTTCGGTCTTTCGAATACTCATACCTGAAACAAATGTTTGTGGAGCGTACAAACTATTTCAGTGCGGGAATTGAACCCGCAGGTTCTCGTTTCACAGCTAGCATATAACCAAATGCGCCACTGAGGCTGTCAATTATATTTCCCCTTTTCATGTCTATTATCTCATCAGTCTGGTGTTATAGATTTGGTAGACATTACAAATCCACGAAATTCTTGAGGAGAACTCCCAAGTATAAATTGGCTGCCTCGCGATGTACCTATTCCTTCGCCTTTAGTGCTAGTGATATTGAACCGAAAAGTAAAAGGCGTTAAATCTACGATCTCTGGTTGAACAATCTGTTCCACACCCTGAGCTATAATATATTTTATTATTTTAAATATGGTTATAATAGATGTTAAATCTGTAACGATCTGACAGGCTACATTAAAATCAATAAAATACATCTAAGATTATTCGTTAATTTATTATAGTCCACTCCCTAGATTGCTAGATTGTGTAATGCGTTGGATTCAAAATATAGAATGTAATATAATAAAATACAAAATATTTTTAGCATGAACAATTAAGTCATTAATTGATTTGTGTTTCCTATTTTTGTGTAATTGAATTTAATGCAATTTTAAGATTATTTAATTCTATGAGAATCTTTGAGGCGTCATTTGAACTTCAACAAGCTTATGCTTAGTACAAATAGTTATGCGTACATATTATGTATTATACGTTTATATGGACCATTAATTTTTACAAAGAACATTCTTTCGGGATAGTGTTGGAGGTCAGGAATATATTCAATGTCATTTAAAATGATCTTCTCTCGCCGGTGGGGAATCCGTGATATAATTTATTTCGGTGTGTTTGTATAAAAATAAATGATGAGAACAAACCTATTATTTACACGTTAGTTTTCTTTAAAAAATAGTTGTACCTTTCCGGACGAGTCACTGCTATTGCCTATATGGCTCTACCACAAATTTTATTTAGATGGTAAAATAGTAACATACGATCATTCATAAACGAATACAATTAAGATATAAGTCACTAACAGCAATAAAAAATCTTTTTAACTCCGACGAACTCCAACAAATTAGGACTCAGTTATGTTTGGTGTTAAAACGTTTGATAAGTTTACAGATTTGTGCAAATATTGGCCGCTAATATTGAACATGTCTGCCAGTTTAGATGCTAATAAGTTGCTTGACTTCTTCGATGGTTAAATATTCGTTATTTAATAATCATTTCCTTATCTGTTTTAGTTATGTGACGTATGATAGAGTCGCGGGAAGTAGTCCTGTCATGTGTTATTGTTAACCCTGAGACAAATGAACGAAAACCAAAATTAACAAAATTGACATTCAATCAGCGTGGTGGACTATATGGCCTAACCTCTCTTAATCGTACCTTCGATTGTAGAGTAGGCCCGTGTCCTGCAGTGGGATGTATATGGGCTGATGCAAACATTCAATCTATTTTTAAGTAATTAAGCTTATATTATATTTTAATCTAAAAACAAAACCCAATCCGAAAATTGGTCGAGTTTAGTTTTAATTCTGTTTGTAATTAGCAAATTATGTAAGTGTTCCAGCCGAGTTCCGAGTAATTAAATGGAGATGAAATCTCACGTCTTTCAAATGATGTTACGGTAGTGAAGTTTCATCAACTGCATTATAAATACTAACGGTCTTGTTTTAGCTTTTGAGTTCCAGCTTTGTTTAACATTCTACAAATCTTTTTTCGATGTTTACACTTGCCTCGGGTTGATGAATAGTTTGCGGAATACTCCTGTATCCAACACATACAGTCATTATAGACACGTGGCCGATAATATATTGTAAACCCTTATGATTTTTGAGCTCACATTGAATAAGTACTTATCCGCTATACCAACGTGCGGAATACAATGGAATTTTAATGAAACTAATTGTTATATAAAAGCTTTACTGTAGCCAGTTTTATAAAATGCGCTGAGAAGTCGCGTTCACTATTTCACAAACTCAACAATGAAGTGGACAATTATTTATTCCAACTTATCTTCGTGTTTTTTACTTATTTATTAAGTTGCTGGTTAAAGACAAGCTAGTGTCCTTAAGAGATTCACCTAGCTTCATGGCTTAGTGTCAGTTTTATGGGTTTTATTGTAGATCTGGTTGACAAGAGCTGCAGTGGTGGATGTGTGGGATAGTCTCTAAAATATTCAAAATTCGTGAGTTTTTATCAGTACCAAATCAGACGATTCTTTGGCGGCAGAACAAGCTCCATAAGGAATACAGGCGCGTCAGTACTTAAGGTCTAAGTGCCGTAGACGTGTGTTGGTATATGTAGAAAACCTATTAACATTTCCCTCAAGTCAGCCACGTGCTTATGCAAATGCATTTTAGAACAAAGAGCCGTTAAAGAACGCATTAAATAATTATGACGGTCGTTTGTGATCTTGTTATCATTTAAAACGCTTCGAATTATCGTGGTGAATAATTTGTATGCATTTATTTGCAGTGCACGCATTTATTAGTGTATCAGTGCCATTTATTCGTACTCCGCTAATAATATCTAGGTTGGTGCCTACTGCCTACCACGAGGTGACGTGTGTTCTGCTCATCGGGTTTACTGGCAGTACGTTTATGAATCATATCTTGTCTACAACTCGATTGTACAATGTTACAGTCGATCTATAATGTATGTGTTAAATAATGATTCATTACTTAGGTGTTTCGATGTTCACTTTAATTTAAATAATAAAATAGTAGATTTCTTAAAATAAATTCCTCAATATTTTCAGTTCAGCCTTGCAAGTAATAAGAATTACCAACAATAGTAAAGGCATTTGTAAATAATGATTACAATTCAATTATTAAAAACTTGTTTGTTATTTTAATTTAAAAAATCTACAAAGGATAAATTTATTAACTGCTCTATATTTATTGGCCTGCTATTTTTTTATATGTATTTTATTCAAAATGAAAATAATTGATTAATAAGTGAAGAAGATCCAAGGAAAACGGGATATCATTCACGTCACACGTTAACGCTTCAATTGGACAACAAACAGTCGTCATATGTTTTCATTATATAACTTGCGCGCGGAATTACCAGTCGCTGATGACTACAATGGCGTCACACACAATATTTCATGTAATAGTGATTGTCAAACTACAAAGTTTTAAGGAAATTATGATGTGGCTTTGAATTTTTTTGCTGAGAAATAATAAGATATGAATATGTTTCGGTATACGACACCAGGACATTGATAGAGAATAGTTTCGAAGAATTCATAAATTTTATAACAGAAAAGTGGGTATCTCTACGTGGTTTATTGAAGAGTATTATTTATTGTAGCTAATATGCATTTCCTTAATACATATCATAATATCAATGATGCACAAAGCGCGCCACAAATCTACATTCCTTTGTTTATTACTGCCTATGTAGATTCATAAAAGCTGGAACCTTGATTGAATCTTCTTGAATGCTTTTATGATTCTTACGTTTTTAAATTAATTGTCTATACATAATAAAACTAAACACATCCCTTTCAACGTACGGCATTTAACATACATCGCCATTGAATTTAAATGCAGGCCTTAGCAACGCCCAGACGTCAATTGCATTCTGAAATTAAAAACATGAATAAAACAAAAGAGAATAAGGAAAAAAGTAATGTTCCTAAAGTCTTTTTATGTTCAGGAATAACCACATGAGTAGTCCTTGAATATTGATCACATGTGATTATAAATAGCTCCTCTTTATGAATGGAATTGATGGTAATAATAAAAATGCAAGCATTTTAATGTGTAGAAATTTTATTCACCGAATCTACGAAGAGCGCACCTGGAGCCGATGCCCAGAAGAGATAGAGAATGTATTTTAATACTCCAGATCCATACAAAATCGCAAATTACAATCGAGACAAGTTGGCGCATATTTAAGAAGCTCGTTTGAAATCCACGCGTTTTATTTATAGAACGGTTTCGTGGAGTGTCGGAGCGGAGTGGAAGAGTGCGGCCAGATGGACGAGTGCGCCGTGCTGATGCCGCGCGAGGGCTGTTGCGCGCGCTGCAAGGGTTGCTGGTACAACGGCACCGAGCACGCCTCGCACTCCGAGTGGAGCCACGACGGCAGCACGCTGCGCTGCGAGGCCGGCGTCATCACCATCTCCCGCCCCGAGTGCTACGCGCCCTGCGACAGACCCAAGCACCAGCGCCACACGCACTACAACTGCCCGGTTTGCGACGGTAAGGCTTAAACATATCAAGATTCTCTCCAGTATACAGACATTACAAATAGTTCAGTATGTTTATTCAAATAGTGTTTAAAGTCGTAAATGTAGTAGTGGTGTTGGAGCTCAAAATATTATTAGTGTAACTTTCACGCAGAACAATTAAGGTTAAATTATTTACGAAGCGGTTTCCACAACGAATAAATTGGCTGGCGAGACTGGCGCAGCGGTGTCTCGGAGCGCTCCGCGCGCCCACCCACACTCGAGAGCGGCAAAAAACAACCACCATAATCCCCTTACGAAAACAAACACACGCCACGCGAACTTAATAAAAGCATAACGACGCTCACCTCCGCTTCCAAACCTTAACAAGTTTATTAAATTCCATAACTAATAATAGTAATTACGCGATGACTCGGAATAGCTTTTGAATATTGCCGACGCATTCCCGACTATCGTTTTATTGCTTATGTTTATATTTTATTAATTACCAGCTAGTGGCTAAGCGGTCTGAGATCAAGGGATCCCCTGCCAGCCTCTCTCCATCATTAAGCCGTGATGATTACAAAATGGAGGCATCATACAATGGTTACAAAGTTGATCCTATTACGAACGTGTATATTAATTTTTCATGTCAGCTCGGAGCTGGGTCGATGTCACCGCCGATTAACCCACACGCGTCCACAAACAATGAAAAACATATCGCACAAGAAGTGTTGCGCAGTAGCATTCCTACGGACAATGGACTAATCGGTATTATACATAAGTTGCTTGCTCTAAAGTTTGTCTGATCATTATTGCGTTCATAAAATAACGAAGACATTTTATCATTTAGGTATAGATTATTGCGCACCTCACTTAGAGCAGTACGACTTTGGTCCAGACGACGGTTTTTATTTGCACGTCACTGAGTATTATATTATACGAGTGTACGATGTGCTATGTACACATTGGTGGCGCCAAAGAGCAATCAATTCTTTCGTAGTAACTGAACAAATAAAAGTATTTTAGTTTACACGCCATAAAATGCTTGATGAACCGCGAAGACGTGATTACAAAGGTTTGATTGTATGAGGTTTAAGTCGCTAATGAAAATGATAATCGAAAACGTTTTTATTGGTATTGACTGGTGAATAGAGCCCGTCAGATTGTTCTTTCGGACCACCCGTGCGGTTTCGCAAAATCGATCACTGTTTGAGTAATTACCTCGAGATAAAGTCATTGACAACGTAATAAGCTCCTCATTATGGGTTCCTGGGTTTGGTTAAATTATATAGATATTTTGGTGGTCGAAATCTCCCACGGCGTTGCGTCTCTATTATTGACCATAAATCAAAAAGTTAACAACCTACTTAAAAGGTTGGGTCGGGTGGGTTTTTGTAGGTTGGTCAAAGCGGCCGACGTCGCCGTGGCTGCGGGAACGCAGAGGTAAATCCTCTGTTTATTTGTTTTACGATCCCAACAGTGCATTAGGTTTTTGTCTTTCCGATTATTATTTTCAATCTTATCAACATGGGATTCTTTTATTGGGTTCGAGTGAGTAATGATATTTATTTCTGAATATTCACTTTACGATTTTATTCGTTGCAGCGGAAATTCAAAGATCACATGCGCATAGCGTTGCCAGGTCGCCAAACCTAATAGCCGGACAGACCAGCCAGTTTGGCCGGACATTTGGTTAAAAAAGCCGGACACCCTATATTATTGAGGATTTTGTCTTAGTATTAATAGGTAGGACATTTTTTTTTATGTAAAATCAAGTCTTTTTGATTATTATCATAAATTTCGGCCACGCTCGGCGCGGCGGCGCGGCGGCAGTGCTCGCTTGTTTGCGAAATGTAAAAAGCCTAACAAAAGCCGGACAAGACGGACACCGTTTATTTTAGCCGGACATGCAATCAAAAAGCCTAACTATGTCCGGCTTTATCCGGACGCCTGGCAACGCTACATGCGCATGAGTTGAGTATGCTATTTTTATGCAAAGAAAATTTTAAAAAGTTCTAGCAATGAAAATACCTAGCTCATCTAAATTCATATGGTGTTTTAAGAACATCGCGTTATTAGGTATGCCTGCTATGGCTATCTGAGGAATTGAAATAACTAGCTTGTGATAAACGCACGACTCGTGTTGTGAATTTACAAAAGACATTTTATGAACATTATGCTTTAAACCGCTATTCATAGGAATACACGCTTTATCTGGGTGCGGTTGGATTATTCATGCGCTGTCTCAATGAATCAACCGAGTGAACGAGCCCGCTCCTGTCTGAAATGTCTTACATACTTTTCGATACATTCACAGACATAATATGATAATTTAGAACGGCTGCGATTAATATTAGAATATTACAAGCGACCAGTGTTACTCCGAGATGTCGTTAATGTTTACAGAGGTACGCGGCACAAGTAAACGTTAATAACAGCTCTGCTAGTTGTTACTGCCATCGTTATGTCATTCCCAATAAACTGACAGCCGCACTGTGCATTCACATAATTATTCATGCAGCACAAAATGTTACTACATAGTCGTAAATAACAGAATATTCATAATAACAGTTATTTTCTGATAGCAATCTCATGTCAGCCGGGGTTATGGTTTACTGTGACAAAGCGCATCGCTCATACGAGTACGAACCACTCGTACTGACAATGAATACTTAATTGTTTGCCTACAAAAGGACAGCCTGCTTTATGCAGACGTCTCTAGTTTTACGACAGACACTTGACTGTTTTCATTGTCACAATTATATGCGTCGACGCGGCGGTCCACGGCTAGCAGCGCGCACGGAATTGAGAGTCCGTGACTATTGAATGAAATGTCTTCGGTTCTCACATAAATGACAAATGAATAAACACTCCACATCGGAGTTGTAAATACTTTATCATTTTGAAAGGATTTTAACTTCAACCACTTTATCTTGTTTGTGGACTAACATCATTAAACTGTCGGCAGGTCGGGACTAAGTAGTTTAGATACAGCATTTTTGTCCTGCGGGGTCCAGAGCCGGCGATAATGAGTAATGGTTGCGGTGTTGGTGTAAGCGAGGAGTGTGTGTTGTGTGAGGCCTGAGGGTGCGAGGTGGAGTCGCGGTGGGCTCGCCGTGTGCGGTCAGTCGTGCCGCTGCGTCATTCATTAGCTCGTTGATTGATTCATAGTCTTCCTTCGCTAATTTATGGAGTTTGCGCTTTGTCGTTGTTGTTAAGCCGCCAGACGGTATTCCATTTCGGGAAACAATGGATTGCATTTTTGTTTTTTTTTAAAGCGGAACACGTCTGCTTTAAAACTGCAATTATGTTTAATTCTTTTCTGTTTAACGTGCCTTTTGTAACAGGAATTTTATTTATAAATGCTGTTATTAGTTTTCCTGGTAATTTACGAGTATCTATGACGAGCACGGAATAACATGTACAATACAAATTCTCGTATACATGATTGTATGGTGTAGAATTAATCGTAATTAAATAAAATTTTAAATACATGCGTATTTCTCAATAACAATTATAATTTACTGATATCAAATTTATGCGGTTTCCTATTAACTGTCACGTCACAATAATTACCAAGAGTCTGAATATTTTATTAGGATATTGAATATTATCAGTGAGCAATTTTATTCCAAAGAATATGTATTGGAGCGTCAAATAGAAGTCCTTTTGAATCCGTGAATAATGCCAGTGTAAAAATATAGAAAACAACAAAGCTTGTTTATTTATCCGTTAATATAAAGTAACCGTGAACTATACATAGTTCAGTTATTAAAGATAAAGTCAATCGTACAGTCAATGTGAAAAGACGAAGCTCATACCAAATCTATGTACCTTGGTTGCGCCACTTTATTAATAATCATATTTCGATATAAAGTAGTTTAAATAATTGTACTTCCGCTACATATTTCACTAGTACGGCATACTTCCTTCCCGCATCCCTTTCCCGCACTGCCTCAACAGTAAGGCGTGAACGAGACCGCATCGCCGTGTTTGGAACGCACTCTAAACCGTTTCCGCATTTCCGCCGCAAGATGGCGACATAATTGTGTGTAAAAAAAGTGGGACTTGCGCGCGCGCGTCGTCGGAGTGAAGTTTTTGTACCGCTCCACTAATTATTAATTAATCAGTGATTTGAGTGTCTCGTCGCCGTACTTGTGTTTCCTTTAGTGCGTAGATAGCCAAAGGGAACTGTGAATTTCCGCCAAGCAGCAGACGAGCCGCCAACAAACACCGCCGCAGCCGCCACGAGGTATGTGCACTACCATTCCTTGTAGAACTGCCTAGTGAACCAATTTTTCCTGAAGGCAGTTCATCCCGCCCTCCGAGTGTGTCGTGCTAGTCCAAAACCGCAAAATACAGTCCACTCATATTATAGATCAAATAAATTGATCATCCGCGCCAACATTTTTATGGTCCTTCGAGCCGGATTTGAATCGCGATTAGACTACTCTGGTCTATTCGCATAATCCGCACATCCGCATCACACATAACATATATTAAAACCGCGATTTATTAAGTTTAGGACTTAATTTTGTCCATTTCATTCGCATTTCATTCGGACGCCATTTTGGGTCCAACCACATTGAATTATAATCTTACCGCATCGTAAATAATTACGCTAATATTCTTTCTCAAGATTAGCTTGAGCACTATTACCGCATTTTATATTAGTAACTTATATTATTTTCGCATTTCTCATTAATTGTTTCGCTTATAGATTTGTTTTAAACAATTGTCTATTATTATTTCGCGCCTATTATAGGACCCACGCTATTTCATTATTACCGCAAATAATAACGTAACTTTGTAGAAAGTTTCAATTATATTTTAAATTGTTTTCTTGTTTTCTATCGTTAACATACCTATTTTATAAATTTAATTGTAGGTATTCTTTTCTCTATCGTATCGCACCGCATACATTGTTGGTATCGTGTATACATTTTAACGCATAATGTCGGAAAACAAATTGATTATTTTAAACGCTAAGCGGGAATGTATGTTTATGCGCATGCAGTCGATAGCTGACAAAACTAGTAATTTGCATAACGATATTATAAAGGAATCCTTTTTATGTGAGCTGGAGTTAATTGACAAATTACGCTCAGATTTCGAAAATGTTTTAGACGAGATAAATATTGTAGAACTAAAGTTAAAGCCTACGCACATTGTTAACTACCAACCGCTTATTGCATTCGACGACTTGTATAGTAAAGTCAAACGCACCGCGAAATCTTTACATACGGAGACGCAGCCCGATGTAAAGTGTAATAATAATGATAACAAATATAGACCCAAACTACCGCGCATTGAATTGCCCGAGTTTAATGGCGATGTTAAATCATGGCCCTTATTTTATTCTACATTTAAGACCATGGTACACAATAATCCCATGTTAGAAGACTTGGATAAATTACATTACCTTACTTGCAAACTTAAGGGCAAGTCGCAAGCCGTAATTGCTGGCATAAGTCCATGCGCCGAAAACTATGACCTCATATTAACCGCGTTAATAAATAAATATGAAGACAAACGTCTGCTTGCTAGTTCGTATTTAGATCAGATATTTGAATTCAAACCCTTTCATTCCGCAAATGCAAATAACCTCGAGCATTTCCTCGATAAGTTTGCCACATCAGTCTCCGCGTTAAATAATTTAAATTTTAATAACCTTTCAGATCTTATATTTTTATACATCGCATTAAAGAAAGTCGATACAGACACCGCGCACGCCTTTGAATTAGACAATCGTGGATGCGATATTCCCTCATTTGATTCCTTAGTTACTTTTATACGTGAACAAACGAAAATATATCAAAACACATCCAGCAAACAAGAATTTGTTAAGAAAGGTTCCGATCGTCGGGCAGATGTGAGTTTAAAACCTTTAAAATCTACACATAGTTATATAAATACCGCGTCAGTAATTCCGCAACCTAATTGCTCACTATGTCATACACAGCATGAACACTTGTATAACTGTTCAGGCTTTCAAAAACTTACACCTAGTGACCGCTTTAAATTCGTAAAATCTAATTCCTTTTGTGTCAATTGTTTAAGTACTAGACATCGCTCAATTAATTGCAATTCTAAAATGCAATGTCGTAAATGTCAAATGAAGCATCATACTATGTTACATTTTGATAATTTTAATACCGCATCTAGATTGAACCCAGTACGTTTATCGTTTGCGGGTGCCGCCGCACCGCGCACTAGTGTAGCCCCGCGTGAGTACAACAGCGGGCGGCCGCTCGCCCCCGCTCCGCATCCCGCGCCCGTGCCGCCGCGCTCGCCCGGGACAGCGCCGTCGCTTGCGCCGTTGCCGCGCTCGGACGCCGCGCATTGTGCGGACGAGGTTTCGCTGTGCACTCTTTCGCACAATATTAATTCTTCGCAAGTACCTAGTACTGTTTTACTCGCTACCGCTCGTGTTATTGTTTTTGACGCTTTTGGTAAGCAACATTATGTTCGTGCGTTACTGGATAGCGCTTCGCAAAGTAATTTTATTACGCGGTCATGTTGTGATCGTTTAGGATTAATTTGTCATAAAGGTCAAATATGTGCCGTTAAAGGTATAGGAGGTTCCGCTAAAATTACACAAGGTTCCGTTAATATTAAATTCTTTTCTCGCTTTAATAGAAGCATTAATTTCGACATGGAGTCTTTAGTTGTAGATAAGGTGACTGAAGTTTTGCCGACGGTTTCAGTTGATATTTCGCAGTTTTCGAATTTTAACAATTTGCCTTTGGCCGACGATACTTACGCCGTCCCAGGTGAGATTGACCTGTTGGTTGGCGCTTCTATTTTCCCGCACCTTTTATTGTCCCACAAGGTTCAAGGACAAACCGCACGCGTCGCGCCGCACGCATTAGAAACCGTATTAGGATACGTGATTGTAGGTTCCGCGCCCGCTTTTAGTAATTCTTTCGCTACAGTCTCATACTGCTGTGCAGTTGAACCTTTGGATACTGTAGTCCGCAAATTCTGGGAATTGGAAGAAGTGGTTCGTCCATCTGTTTTAAGCCCAGATGATAAGGAGTGTGAAGATATTTATTCTCACACTACCACCCGCGAGCATGATGGTCGTTATACCGTCGCTCTACCCTTTAAAGAGGATGTTTTTAGTCTTGGAAATTCCCGCAGATTAGCTGAGAAGTGTTTTCTTTGTCTGGAAAGAAAAATGCAGGCTTTGCCTAAATTAAAGCAAGCTTATGATGACGTCATAGCTGAATATTTAGAGAAGGGATATATCTCTATCGCACCTCAGGACACGGAGGAGAGTACTTCCGCTCCGTCTTACATTATACCGTATCATGGGGTTATTAGAGAGGATAAGCTGACTTCCAAGTTACGCGTTGTCCTTAACGGTAGTGCAAAGACAAGTACGTCCGTTTCTCTAAACGATATCCTTCATAGTGGAACTAATTTACAAGGTGATTTGTTTAATATAATTCTTAATTTTCGTTTATTTTCCGTAGCATTGTCGGCGGACATTAGGCAGATGTTTCTTTGCATAAATGTTCGTGAATGCGACCGCAGATACCAACGCTTTTTGTATCGTTTCGCGCCTGACCAACCTTTGCAGGTTTATCAATTTAACCGCGTTTGTTTCGGCCTTAAGTCGAGCCCATTTCATGCCTTACGGACTATAAGGCAACTCGCGATAGACGAAGGAGATTCTTTCCCCAAAGCTAGAAAAGCTATTGAAAATGGTTTATATATGGACGATTTTGTTTACTGCGTCGATAGTGAAGATGAAGCTGCATCTACAGCTGTTCAAGTTATTTCTCTTATGAAGGCTGGACGGTTTGACCTTGTAAAGTGGACGAGTAATTCGCAAACTGTTTTAAATTCTATTCCGCCTACGCATCGCCTTTCATCAGTAAAGGAATTCGATCAATCCGACATGCATAAGGTTCTGGGTCTGTGTTGGTCACCCAGCTCTGATTTATTTAGTTTAAAAATTTGTACAACTTATGATAAATGTACAAAACGCACCATATTATCGTGTGTTGCACGGTTATGGGATCTGATGGGCTTCGTAGCTCCGGTTATTTTATACGCTAAGCTCCTCATCAAGGAACTTTGGTTAATTAATTGTGGTTGGGACGATGTTCCGCCCGAGAAGATTGTTAAGTTGTGGCAGCGTTACAGGGAAGAACTTCCTATTCTAGAACAACTCAAGATACCACGTCATGTAGACATTCGATCTACTAGCGTTGTCAACATTCTTGCTTTCGCTGATGCTAGCGAAAAGGCTTATGGCGCCGTTGTGTATTTTCATGTCGAAAATGATCATGTTAACACGGTCCATCTTATTAGTGCTAAGTCTAAGGTTGCTCCCCGCAAAGTTGTTTCTCTCGCACGTCTTGAACTTTGTGCCACGTTAGTTCTTGCTAAATTAGTTAGTAATATTATAGACGCTTGTAATAAGCGCCATAAAATCAATAAGATATACGCGTTTTCAGACTCTACAGTCACTTTATGTTGGATCCACTCGTCGCCGCACAGGTGGGATACCTTCGTTGCTAATAGAGTTACGAAAATTCAATCTTTAATTTCACCGCAAAACTTTTATCATGTGCCCGGTATTGACAACCCAGCAGATTGTCTATCTCGGGGACTTACTCCCGCACAAATTATAAATCACCCGCTTTGGTTTCATGGTCCGTCCTGGACATCGTCTGGTCCATCGGAATGGCCCATTACCGCCTTTGAACCTAGCTTGGTTTCAAAGCCGCCAGAAGAAAAGAAACACGCTTTAGTTTCGTCGATTCCATACGAAGTTTCGCCTATTATTGCGTTGGGTTCTCGTTTTTCTTTTTGGAGCAAGTTTTTGCGTAGTGTTGTTTATGTATGTCGCTTTTTAAAATTATTACCCCAGCGAGGGAATATTTTCGCTTCCGATTTAATCTTCGCCGAGAACATAGTTCTTCGAGAATTACAATATTTATATTTCCGCGATGAGTTTAAAAAACTACAAAATGGAAGGAATTGTAGTCGCACGTTCCAACGACTTAAACCATTTTTGCAGAATGGTCTTATTCGAGTCGGTGGGCGTTTAATCCGCTCAGATTTAAGTTTTGATCAAAAACACCCCATTGTTTTACCGCGCAAGCATCATATTTTGAATTTGCTTGTTGATTATCATCATAAAGTTAATTGTCACGCTGGTCCCGATCTTCTTATGTCTCTCTTAAGGCAGAAGTACTGGATACTTTCTGCACGCAATTTAATTAGAAACCGGGTACATAATTGTCTCCCTTGTTTTCGCCTTCGTCCGAAAGAAGTGTTTCCGGAGATGGCGGAACATAGATCTTGCCGTGTGGTAGAATCCGCGAAGCCGTTTGTTCATACGGGTACTGACTACGCAGGTCCGTTTAAGGTCACCGTAACCCGTGGCCGTGGTGTCCGGACCACCAAGGCATATGTTTGTCTTTTCGTGTGTTTAACAACTCGCGCTGTACACATTGAACTCGCCAGTGATTTAAGTACCGCCAGTTTTTTAGCCGCATTCAAACGATTTTTGTCGCGTCGCGGTCCCATTAGTCGTATGTATTCAGACAATGGGACAAATTTTATCGGTGCCAAGCGTGCAATTTCCGAACATCAACAATTTTTAAAGTCTAAACACTTCCAAACCGAATTCGGTCACATCTTGAGCGAAAACCGCATTGACTGGTCATTAAATGTACCGGCCGCGAGTCACTTCGGGGGTAATTGGGAGGCTAACATTAAAGGTTTGAAAACACATTTATTTCGCGTAATTGGTGATCAAATACTTTCATTTGAGGAGTTGAGTACCGTACTCACTCAAATAGAAGCCGTCATGAACACAAGACCTTTGTATAGGACTTTGTCCAGCGATCCTTCAGAGCCACTGGCGTTAACTCCCGCTCATTTTTTGAACTTTACGCCACTAAAATACCTTCCCGCTAAGGAGATAGATGAAAGTAGGTTAACCGTACTCTCCCGCCACGATTTGTTGGATAGATTGGTCCAGTCGTTTTGGAAGCGATGGAGGGCAGAATATCTGCACACATTACAGTTGCGTGCGAAATGGAACACGCCATCTAACCCTATACAAGTAGGGACCGTCGTTATATTGAAGACGGATAACGCGCCCCCTCTTCACTGGCCGCTCGGGCTAGTTGAAGAAATTTTCCCAGCCGCAAACGGTGTGACTCGCGTGGTCCGCATTAAAACAGCAACGGGTTCGTATTTGCGCCCTGTTGTACGTGTATGCCCTTTACCTTTCAATAAATTATAACTCCGCGCTTAAAATAGTTTAAGCAATATTAGTTTACGTTTCCGCATCTTAAAATTTTCAATTTTGTTTTATAATTTCGCACCTAGATAATTATTAAAGTATTTTGTTTTATTATTCCGCATCCGCGTATTTAGGTTTAATTTGTTTTGAAGCCGTTCCTTCAAGCCCGGGGGGAATGGTTGCGCCACTTTATTAATAATCATATTTCGATATAAAGTAGTTTAAATAATTGTACTTCCGCTACATATTTCACTAGTACGGCATACTTCCTTCCCGCATCCCTTTCCCGCACTGCCTCAACAGTAAGGCGTGAACGAGACCGCATCGCCGTGTTTGGAACGCACTCTAAACCGTTTCCGCATTTCCGCCGCAAGATGGCGACATAATTGTGTGTAAAAAAAGTGGGACTTGCGCGCGCGCGTCGTCGGAGTGAAGTTTTTGTACCGCTCCACTAATTATTAATTAATCAGTGATTTGAGTGTCTCGTCGCCGTACTTGTGTTTCCTTTAGTGCGTAGATAGCCAAAGGGAACTGTGAATTTCCGCCAAGCAGCAGACGAGCCGCCAACAAACACCGCCGCAGCCGCCACGAGGTATGTGCACTACCATTCCTTGTAGAACTGCCTAGTGAACCAATTTTTCCTGAAGGCAGTTCATCCCGCCCTCCGAGTGTGTCGTGCTAGTCCAAAACCGCAAAATACAGTCCACTCATATTATAGATCAAATAAATTGATCATCCGCGCCAACATACCTAATAATAGAAATTTGATAGAACGAATACCTACTCTTTGTATATCTTCTTAGCATTTAATATGCTTAGCTATGGTCCAATAAGTTTGGAGGTATCTTATCATTCTTTCTACCTTGCCTTGTCCCATCCGGTGTCAGTCTTCGTCATTATGATCGGTTTTGAGTTCATTAGTTGTCATGTCTTCCATAACGACATCAAACCAGTGCTCTTAAAAGCTACTTTAAGAACTGGGCCCGGCTATGTTGAAGTTGAAGCAGTTTTAGAGTTTTTGCTTTTCGGAATAGCATAAGGTAGAGGCACCACCGGATTCAAATGAAAAGCCCCGGCGAAACAAATTCTGTTGGGTTTACCACTGCGGCTATTACATAAGCACGAAACGTAGTCAACGTGTTAACACTGGAATCCACATGTTTGTTGCCAAGTACTTCTGTTCCATGTCACGTGACCAAATCTTCTACTGAGGTGTAACATTCAGCGTGCTAACACTGGAATCACTGTCTGTGTTACCAACGTACTTCTCTGTGATCATATCTTCTACTCAGATGTATGTGTTCCAGAATGCGTGATCAACGGCCAGCGCGTGTGGGAGGGGCGTGACGTGCGAGTGCCCGAGGAGCCGTGCTTGTCGTGCCGGTGTGTGCACGGCTCGCTGTCGTGCGCCAAGCGCGCATGCCCCGTGCTGCCGTGCGCGCTCTCGCAGCAGTACACGCCGCCGGGCGAGTGCTGCCCCAGGTGCACACACCCTACATCCGACAAGATACTGCCTAGTGAGTTTTCTCCTTATTTGCCAAGGTATAGACGAGGTATGAGGAATATAGGCATGGTATAGTGTAGAGACCGTAGAGGGGGAACGAAATTATGAGGTATATAGACGATGCGACGTATGAAGAACTCTGTACTCTAGCAAACCGTAAGTGCTCACTGCTGAGCACGAGACTTTTCTACAACCGGAGTTTGATTGAAAAGGATCCATAGTCCATGCTAGCCTGGCGGGTCGGCGGACTTCACATACTATAACAAATCTTGCCTCGTGGGTCCTACGTATTTTGTTATTGCCTTCTTTCATTAGCTGCGTTCGCTTCATTTACGAGGGACAGATTAATTCGTATTTAACAAAATTATACTGACCTACCAAAATTGGATATACACCGTCTGAACACTAATCGATCACACTTATATGGGTCACTTTGACAGGTTTACCAACATGGTGTATGATAGTCGCTATCCGGATACGAATCTCCTACTACAAACAAACTGACTTGCGTTTATTTATACAGGCACCGGGAAGGCTTGTAGGGTTGATGTTTCCATTCACACTACACTCAAAACTCAAAACTCAAAACTGGTTATGAGGCTTCACCACTCAAAACATCTTCATAGTGATTTCACTTTAATGACACGTCTTGATGCGGTACTGTTTGATTAGTAATAAATGCCTTACACGGCATGAGTTATATCAATCTTGGCCTGAACATCAGTATAAATGTGTTACTTTGATGAGAGATTTAATGATTGATGGCACCCCCAGTGGCACAGGGTTTTGTTTACTATTAAAAGACTCGATTCTTTGCGTGCCACTGTTGGTCCTGGATAAAACGAGTTGCAGTATTGAGTGTGTTAGTAGGAAAATCTATATCGAAAGACTCATTAAACGGTTGAACGTAAAAAGATTATACTAATTTGTACTTGGTTGCAGTTTCAGGCAACATGCCGTGGAAGCCGTGCATCATCGGCAAGGAGTACCACGCGCACATGAGGCCGTTCCGGGTGGACCCGTGCACGGATTGCACGTGCATGAACGGCACGGCGGTGTGCACGCGGCACACGTGTCCCGTGCTCACGTGCGGCGCGCGCGCCCTGCCGCCCGCGCCCGGCAAGTGCTGCCCCGAGTGTCCGCACATCGAGCACGCCAAGGCCGCCTGTGTTATAGGGAGAAAAACCTACCAGGTACGCCAGGTTTTTATATCAAATACTGGTCTTTGATATGGTTTGGGCGTCGAACCTTGTATAGCCAATCAATGTGCACTTAGATCTATAAGAGCGATGCGACTGATGAATTATCTAATATGATATATACCTAATGAACAAAGATGGAATTAACCAACAAATGACGTTTAGTTTCATGTGCAAACATGTGAAAAAAAAATTATATTATTGTATGTGATTTCAGGATGGAGAGACGTGGCAACTAGACGCGTGTAAATCTTGCGAGTGCCACAACGGCGAGCCGCGATGCGCGATGGAACGCTGTCCGAGCCTGTCCTGTCCCCCGGACCAGATGCTGCGGCAACTGCCCGGGGAATGCTGTCCAAAGTGCGTCGACATGGATGGAATCTGCACTGTATTCGGCGACCCGCACTATAAAACTTTCGACGGAAAGTTTTATAGTTTTCAGGGTTCGTGCAAATATCAATTAGCGTCTGATTGCGTCAACGGAACGTTCTCTATCAGGATTTCGAATGATGCCAGAAACACTTCACACTCGTCGTGGACGCGCACAGCGACGCTTCGTATCGGTTCCACCAAAATCAATATGGGAAAGCGTATGCGGATAAAAGTGAACGGTCGGCGAGTGCCCCTGCCGCACACAGTGGACGGAGTGGCGGAGATCGTGCGCAGCAACGGCTCCGTGCTGCTCAAATCCGACATCGGCGTGCAGATGTTGTGGGACGGTGATGGTTTCCTGGAAGTGACAGTGTCGAGTGCGTACAAAGGCAAACTGTGTGGACTGTGCGGGAATTTCAACTCGGTCGCCAGGGACGATATGAAAACTCGCAACGGCAAAGTTTCCAACGACACGTGGAAGTTCGGGTCGTCGTGGCGCGTGGGCGGTACGCGCGCCTGCACGCGTCGCCAGAAACCGCCGCCCAACACGCCGCTGCGCCAGTCCAAGCTGAGCAAAGCGCGGCGACTGTGCCGTGGCTTCCAGCGCTACGAGGCGTTCACCGAGTGCGCCGCCAAGGTGAACCCGCACCACTACCAGGAGGCGTGCGAGCTGGACGCGCGCAGCTGCTCGGGGACGCGCTGCCACTGCGCCGCGTACCGGGCGTACGCACGCGAGTGCCGGCGCGTGGGCGCGGAGGCGGGCGCGTGGGCGCGTGCGGCGTGGTGCGAGGGCGCGCCGCCGCCCTGGCTGGCTAAGCGAGCGAGGCCCGGGCGGCCCCGGGACAAGCAGCGCAACCTCATGCAGCTCAGCGCCGTGCCCAAGCCGGGCGGCAACCGCGCGCGCCCGCCGCCGCCCATACTACACCTGTAGGCGCCGCGACACTCCTCTACTAGTCAATACTGCCCCCGTGCCGATGCCAGGTAAACATCCATCATATTTTTCTATTACATATTGATGAAGATAAGCTAGTTGGAAAGTATTAAATTAACCTAATGTTACATCAAATATAACGGCATACTTTACGAAATTTTCCTCATCAAAACCTATCGGTAATAATAATCATAATTAATTTATACTCAATTAGGTCTCGATCATAATTTTCATATTGATTCCCACATAACGTTATAATATTTATCGACGTGTGTCCCCAGTTATGGGTTAAATTATATATCATAAAAGTCCAAGAATGTAACCACCGGATTATAAAATTATAGACTTGAAGACATTTGAATATAATGACATTTATAAATCAATAGACGAGGGAATTAATTCGTAAAATTATAATTTCATATCTCCCACGGCGCGGAGACCATTTTTAGAGCGGCCTCGTGACAATATTTATAGTTATAGACCAATGTCCAAACTGTATGCAGTTTATTAAGCGATTGGGAGATATCGTTAAACTGCAGTTTATGGATCATAATTTTAATGTTTATGTAGTTTCTTTAATTGATTTAGACTATTACCAGAATTATTAAACTATTCGTTAAATTTATGGAATGCATTAGTAACTTTTATCAATGGCAACCAATGACACTTTCTTCGATACACGGGGAGGCGAAATTTTATAAACAAATTTTTCATCCACAGCCATATTTGGATCCATGTGAGCTACGTACGGTTCTCTCAAATCATCTACTGGTCGAGTATGCCAGTTAAAAAAAATATATAATACATGTAATACAAATAAGCTTTCAATTTCATAAATTTTAATGTTTTCTGCAACCCATATAAAGATAAAGATAAAGATATTTATTTTGTAAAACATGAGTGACAATAGATTTGTACAAGATGTTCAGTTTAAAAAAAGTTGCTACATGTTTTGCCTTTTATGGCGTACAAAATGTTGTATTTAGCGCATAGGCGCATAGCTTAGAAGAAAAATGCTACATTATCTAATCTAGTTACTATTAATTACAAAATAATAACAATAATAATATAAATTAAAACATATAACATTCAGTTACTTATAAATAGCTAATTAATAACTCTGCATGCTTGTTTACTTTCTGGACATTTGTTGGTGCTATGGAAAACTTGGCGTAGTGGACTTAAGGCTCCCCATAACACTAGAGGCCATGACTTTACTCCCTGCTGTGTAAACAATATTTTTGAGATTCATAAGTGTTTGTTTCGGTGCAGAAAAGTCATAGTTTCCAATAATCACGAATTATTTAGTAATTAGTTCAATGTGGACTAGGGATGATGTTTGGTGTATGGTGTATTTATTATTATTATCAATGGAGAACAAATATTCTACTTTTTGTAATATTCCATGCAATAGAGTCGAGGTAGGACGTAACTGAGGTATGTCATCATCATCTTATCCGATGAATTTCTGAAGTTATTCCAACAAGGATAAACGATGGTATTCACAAAAGCATTAATCCGGAAGAACATCAAACGCGTTCGATTCAAAGGCTGTATCCACCCAATAACATCATCATTTATTATCAAAGACTAGAAGACGATTTTTGAACATACGCTCTCCCACCTATAAGTAATTAGGTCTAATGGTAGCATCCAGCAGCGCCACGGATGAGCATAAAGAGGGCTCTGATGCTAGACCCCCCAACTGGCCTGTCCAGCGTGACTGAGTATGGGCAAATCCTTCCTGAATAAAGCTTAATAACGTAATCTTGAAGGCCTAAGTTGGTCTAACAGTGGACGAATGTAGGTTCATGGATGAATTGATCTAAATTACGTTGTAAAATTATTTTTAAAACTGAAAAGCTTAAACTAACTTTCGTAATATTCAAGTTATACAAAAAAATATTTGCATTTAAAAACACCATAAAATAACTTTATGAATTGATCTTCGCCTAAAAAACATAATGTGGAGTTTTGTAGGCACAGCGTCGAAGTGACAATACAATTCGTAATTAAATTCGAAATAATTTATGCGACACACAGCGATTACTAATAGCGTATGCGACGCATTTATTCCTTTACGTCTCCTATACAATATCTATAGCAGGACACGATTTCATACAACGTGTGATATTAAGCATTGTAATCATTTACTACCTACTCCTATCGATTTAATTATATTGTCATCTTTGACAGTTTTAGAAGGAATAGTATTCTCTGTAGCAACAAGGTTTCGTATTATAATTGCTTCCGTAAGATATCGGGGTATTAAAACTGAAATTATTACTTTTACAATGATTTTATACTAAATAACCAATTAATAAAGTTACTGTAGTGCTGTACACTTTTATTCTATGAAGCCAAAATGACTTTTCTTATCGGTCGTCTGAATTATTCGCAATTGTCTTTTGTTATAAGGTAAAGGCGTTAAAGTACAGCAGAAATAATGTCACTACAGCAAATACATATCAGCCGCATTCAGGTATCAAGTCTGTGGTCAGAGTAAATAATCATTGAATATAGGTCGGTGCCCACCACAATACTAAATGCTACATATTTAAAATGATAATAATATGTATCAAAATTATTGTTATATTAATAAAAATTCTAAAACCATCCCGATTGAAGTCTCGCAAACAATGCTTGATTAGTTGTTACGCTACTAATTGCAAAAAACTTTTAGGCCTAAATCCAGACCCGAAACAAACAATCGAATCACACAAATATTTATCTCACTGCGGGGTTTGAACCAGTATAACTATTTACGAAATGTCTCGCCCACTACACCACATCGGCCATTGTGTCATAATTCGTCGAAATAGATATATGTACCTACATACCGATTGTGTCACGAATTCACCTCACGTTAATCTCATCCATAAATGTGGCGAATCCTTTGTTCTTGCGAACACCTGTTCCTTTTATGTGGGTATATAAAATTGCACATTTGTTTCAGAGTATTATGAGAATCGGACACTGGACTGTACGTGGGCTGCATCTATAAGGCGCAGCCGGCTTTATAAGGAACAAAGATCTATCTACTCAAACAGTATTCATAAAACTATTTCTAGTTAGTTTACGAGATATATTATAACTAAGAACACTTGTGAAGCTCACTATTGCCTCGCGTATGCTGACCAGCTACATGTGAAGGCCTCCTGTTGTGACACACTAATGAATGGATTTTTACGTTTTTAATTAGTTAATTTTGAGTTTCACCTATTTAATAATTATGCAGATAATGAAAGGGATGAATATTGACATTATTTTTTTTGAAAATATGTACGAAAATAAATAAATATTGAAATGATTCATACGTATGAATAGATTGTTCTGATAATTAAAGACCACTTTTTCACAGGGGATATTTATATATGTTCCTAAAGAAATGCATAGTTGCTTTGTAACAAACTTGTCAAATTCATAAATTCCTTCAAGTCGATTATTACTCATTCCTGAGTTTGTATTCACCTCGTACAGCGGCATATGACGTCACTATGGTATATTTATATTTGCTATAGGTACTTATAAATTCACTGTGATTTTATAACATAAAGAGTAAAGAAAATGTGTGTATGCTATGAAAATGCTTGAATATGTTTGGTATTTGAATTTATAGATGTACCAGTTGTTCCACGAAGTGTTTCACAGCAGGAGGTCGCGAACACTATTTTTGTACGTCGAAATGTTTAATGTATGGAAGGCGAAGTACGTGGTCCTGTCCGCTGGTTGTATCTACGAGTATGTGACGGACAAACACTTAAATTAAGTATTTTAATACGTTCTTATATTAAACGTTTCTGTAAATGTGATAATTAGCTTTGAATATTTCAGACAGAAGAACGTTCGGTAAAACATAGTTCAAATTGAGATCTCATCTGTAGGTAGTTCTTTACGAAAATCTTAGATAAATCTAGCTATCCGAAGCCAAGAAGCTAATGAATCGTGTGAGACATGTACATACGTAGAACATAGCGTTAGTGCTTAGTGCATAGTGCAACATACATAACGTCGCGACTATAACGTAGGTTTAATGTTTTAATTGAAGACTCGATGTAAAGATTAGCTCTTAGATACGTTACCAATGAATTTTATTTTGACTTTCAACTATAAAGTAGGAAATATAACGTGATTATTTATTTGAAAGTGTACGAGTTGGGCGTGTGTAGGTGATGTTTTTCACTTGTGACGGTGCCGAGACCGAGTGCCATCTTAATCCGCGTTTGTGATAATGATCCGTCAAGTGCTTCTGCCTAGAGAGTAGAGGATCGTCTACTTAATTGTATTAACCTATTACTGTAGTTATGTGCACTGTCCATTTTATAGCTCGTGTAATCGAAAATATATTCTTAATTTTTTGTATCCAAGCTGCTGTCTTCAGCTATTTTATTTATTTCCGTAACATGTCAGCTGCATTCCATGAAAAACTGCTGAACTATCATTATCGCTTCATTGTAATTTATTTTTAAATTATATTTATTAAGAGTAATTTCCTAATTCTATATACATGCCTATTAAGTACGCACTTTATTTGGTATTATTAAGCAAAGTCTACGTTTTATGTAGGCTTTTAAGTTATTTAAGAGTTTAATTTGGCATACCTACTTATACATTCAATATAAAATAATAATGTATCAAGGACGCAAAAAATATTTGCCTATTTGTCTATTATTATGGTTGGATAAATAGCCAATTGTTCAATTGAGGATCAATAAGCCTTTTTATTTCAGATAAATGTTCTATAAGTAGGTGTGCGTAATGGCCATATTATATTATGTTTATTTTGATACAAGTGATTTTATTAGAGGATACAAGATTACAATGTGAGGGAGGTAATAAATGCTGCATTGCTCTATTTTATTGATAAAACGACACTTTTTACTTTGCGATGCTGCACATTGTAAACTCGATGAAATTATTCAACGAACAAAGAATTACGTAATAAATAAATACTATTGAACCGCAGTTTCATTTCGCACGCGCAGCGACCTGCCGACAGGCGGCGTGTAGTTCTCCAAGTTTATATTTGTGTTCTATCTTAAATAGTCCCATTACTAGAGCCTGGCTTCATGCCAAATTTTCTGAAATTTTGTGTCATCAAAATTATCTAGGACAATTTGGCGTCCGCTTTAAAAACAGAGGAGTCATTATATTTATCTCGGAGAGAAATCTAAAGAAATGAATATAATATCTGAACACGAATATTATTTTAAGAATTAGTTATTCTAGCACCGCGCCACGTTCTATATCCGGCGAGTTGCGAGACGGAGACCTCAAACAAACGCGTAGACAGTAGAATAAAAGATTTATTAATATGTAGATATAAACATTACTCAACCACACGCTTCAATTAAACATGAACAAATTATTATTTTGTACAATACATACATAATACTTGTTGTTAACAGTTACATGAAGTTTTGACTTTATTGTACCTTAATATTAATGTGATGTCCGATGTTTCCATGACTCGAAATGTTGAAGTACCGAAATGTATAGATAACTTATATTAGAAAATAAATATAAAAAAAGTATAGACAAAGGTTTTTATTCTCCTGTCATCATTTCCATGAACTCTGAAACAAGAAACGAAAACTGTTATAGCAAGCATTACGAAAAAAATCTTTTGTCTAATTACCAAATCAATAGAATTCTTTAATCTTACAGATATACAACAATCAGTTACATCTAATTGATTTAAAATTTCTCTATTCCGAAGTCTGAATGCTATGGTTGATGAGGTAATGCTTACCGTCGAAGTCGACGGTGCCGCTGCCGTCAGTGTCGATCTCCTGGATGAGGCCGTCGAGCTCCTCGTCTGTCAGCTGCTCGTCCAACTCGCGGAGGATCTCGCGCAGACTCGACGTGGGAATGTAACCGTTGCCTGTAACATCACCATAAAATGTTATACTTTTATATTCTGATTGATGCTAGGTTGAATTTTCTATTTTCTTTTGTTTCGCTATTAAACTTGAGCTTTTTATGATTCAGAATATTAATTTTGTTATCTATCAGCACACTCTTAACTTTTCACCATCTTTCGGGTGATTGGTCTATGTTGGCAATGTTTGCCATATCAAAATATATCCTATGTACATTATTTTTAATCACTAGTCCGACTTGGCCTACTCAATTATGAATTTTAGTTAAGGTGAAGTTGTAGATTTATTGGGCAATACACTTACCTTCCTTGTCGTATAACCTAAATGCTTCCCTGAGTTCCTTCTGCATAGCCTCAGCGTCCTCTTCTACGATGAACTTAGCGGCCAGTGTGACGAACTCGGGGAATTCAAGACGACCAGATTCTGGAAATTACAGGCATCGTTGGTAAAATTTTATTGATAACTTTGTATCAACAACGTGTCGTCAACGTTTACTTCAAAGACTTGTAAGCACGCCATGTAGCTAAATTCAATAGGAATAAAATAACAGACACTAGACTAAAATATACCTCTATAATTTAAAATAACGATTGTTTATTTGACCATTATTTGAATAAGATATGAAATACATCAATTGTATCAAAAATGAGAAGTGATGAATGTTGGCGATAAGAAGATTTATAGTAAACATAATAAATTTCACCTCTTGAAACAGGCTACCCGGTTATGAAAATAGATTTCACATTGCATATACATAAAGTATGTATTTCTAATTTTGGCAGATGTTCGCGGAGCTCATAAACCATTAAAGCATGTTGATAGTCTATAGTACCGTCTACGTTTGAGATATTACACACACGGTTCGATGTATTACAATAGCCACTACAAGGCTTTAAAAGTGTAGTCTCAAATGTACTTACTGTCGGCATCGACTTCCTCGATAAGTTCTTCAAGGATCTTCTTGTTGAACGGCTGCCCCATCATCCTGAGGATGTCAGCGACGAAGTCGCAGGGGATACTGCCCGAGCGGTTGTGGTCGAAGCCATCGAACGCCTTGCGCAGGACTGGAACAAAGAACACTTCCTTTAGCACATCCCACGTTACGTAAGTTTCGTAATCGCAACTGAGATCCGGCAGTACCCTCAATATTTAACGTGGACATTATGCTCGATATTCACTGTAAAACTTATATTTCCAGATAATTCTTAGAGCAATATGAAGGGACTGGACCGCAGTGTTGCACTGGTAATAAAAAGAGTTAAACTGATCGTTCGACTAGTTGCGCTGTGGCATTAGGGTTCCAGTTCAATGTACTGTGATGCAGTTAGTGCGAATATATTGTGCAACGTGGTTATTTTGGTGCACCAGCGTACGAGTTGGTGCATCTTAGACGACCTGTGCGACGCGTGGAGCATCGCATGTACGTGGATGTAGGTCATCAGCAAAGAATTGTAACAAGGAAATGGTTAACACAGATTTTTGCCGAATAGTGAATGAAATATAGGTAAAGAACTGCTCCTTATATTTATGTCGAGCTTTATATTAATTAAATTAACTGTAATACTATTTCAACGGAATGCAGAAACTTTAATTAACTGACACGCAGATTAAGGACATAAACATAACTTATAGTTGGCGCAATGGAGAACTAAATGCTGGTAATAAAATTTTCATCGTCGGTAATTTCCTTCAGGAACGCAGATCTTAAGAAAGTGCGTCATAGCGTGGGCGTCTGTACATACTAATAACAGTATGACTTCATATGAAAATTTATTAAGTAGAAACAGTTCCATAAAGCTCGTAATATATTTATTTACTACACAAAATGAAGTGTTCTTTATAATTCATATTTATATTTCTACGAATAAAAATAAGCATTGCGGTAGGTTATTGCTAATTTATATTCCGCGAGGAATGTTACGTGATATATCATCAAAGTATCTGAGTCAGGTAAATTGGGACTATCTTTTGGTGAGCGCAATTAGATTTTTTAAAGAAATTTTATGATCCGTAACAGCGAAGCTATAAATCTACATCCGTCGGACAGCAACACATTTCACCGGATTCAGTTTCCGCAATTATTTTACATTAAAGCACGACACTGACGCAAGTAATGTTTAATATCCGTTAGAATTAAATTCAAGGTAAATTCTTAGCTATTTGCTATGAATGCCTCCTTTTTATTATCTATCAATGTCTGGTTGTAAACTTCCCCCAACTGGAAACAGAGATATTCCTGACATTATGTCATTGCTCATCCGAGCCGCATACTTCGATCCAATATTCATTGTAAGACTAATTGTCTAGTGTTTGTTTTATATCTCATCAAATTTATCAATGTCGCTTAACACATGAAAATTTAACGATGTAATACATAATAACTGTGCACATACGTTGTAATGTTGAAGATTGTTGCTTATCCTCATATTTTCTTATTATTATTAGACATATAAAAATATTTTTAAATAATTTTGTGATATCGTTATAACGTTGTGCAGCTGTTCTATGATATTTTGGCAGCAAAATAGTTTTAAAAACATGAATTTTATTTTCGCCTGAGGCGTCGTGTTGTTAATTTTAATCGTCAAGACATCTTGGCAGTTGTCTCAAAGTTCCATGACTTTTATTACGCTTTTTTTCTAGATTTTAGCTGTTTATTAATTACCCGCCCACGATGTGCGTACCAGATCGTTTTGAAATCTAGTATAAAACGAAAATTGGTGCATTATTTCGATCGTTTAATCTACGGTAATTATCTAGCTATTAATGAAATTGGGATATATGTTAAATCTTTTAAATAACATTCATGACTATTAGTCTATCACGTTCAACAGTACACGTGACAGTTTTATGTGAAACTTTAAATACCAGTTCAGTTGTTTACTGAATTTAATATGCTGCGGAATTTTGTTTTTGAATATCTTTGTTATGCATTGTATAGTAATTAGTTTACTATACTACTGTTTGTTCGTGTAGAACAATGCACTTCACTTCGAAAACAGAGCTGTAACTTTTTAACTGACAATAAATATGAAATCAGCTGCGCAGTTAGTTGCCAAGAAGCATTAATTAATACTGTGAACTTTTAGCTAGTGATCCTAGCAATATTTACGTCAATTTTAAACAGCTTCGCAAATAACTATAATAATACGTATGTAACATAATATGTTGTTCCTTAGTTTATTACGTTCGAACGAATTTTATAAATGCGCTGATGTCGGCCCAACACTAAAAATACGTTAAAAATATTCTATTTTTAATGCTTTTTATAACAAAAGTAGTATCATACGAGCTACTTATCATTTAAAATAATCATGTCTAAATCAGCGGAAATAATTTATTGAAACTGATTTTAACATTCATTATCATGATATACAAAATAAATTAAGATTTCGAACACAACGCAAATTTATGATTAAAGTAAAAATAAAGTAGGGCTCGTAACCAGCTGGAAGTTTTTATAAACATTTTTGATTAATTTGAAACTAACTTTTCTTTTCATTTGATAAATAGAACAATTTTCACTATATCTGCGTATCCATTCACCGTCATCATTATAAGCAAGAGATAGCCACAGCTGAACATACCATCATAAATATCTCGAGACTATATACACTTATTGCTATTGTATTTCAGATTACATTTTATACTAACTTTAAAATTCAAATGGTACCTAAATACGTGACTATAATGTAAAAATAAATACACGTGCGGTTTATGAAACGGGCTAGAATATTGGTACTTATGAGCCTGTATTTCGAACTAACTACAGTGTAGTTATTTCCCAGTTCGTGGAAACTCGGGCCGCGATATTGGTTAAACAATGACGATAGCACGCTCTATCTGATTTCCACGGTAGATTGGCCGGCGTCCAAGCGTGTTGCCACGGTGCGGGCGCGGCCACCTCGCTGCCTCCGTACTCGCCCGCCCAAACAACCAAACGGTTACATTATACCCAATAAACAACATTTTCCTCCACTTTCGCAATTCGGGTTAACATTGTTACACCACACCACGTGTTCTGCCGACGATATAATTAGACTAAAAAATATACATTTCAATGTTGAGTGACTTTTGATAAACGTACGCGCACATCAAAGATATATTTCAGAAGGCTCTTATTTATAAGTATCTTGGAAATGTATTGATTGCTTAACATTAGCAACGCTCCTATATGTAAACCAGTGAATCAACATTATTTTTAAATTTGTGATTTGGAGTAGTTCAAAAGAGATATATGATGTATGGACTAGCTGTCTCTATGAGTCATACCCTATGGATTTACACATAGGGACTTAGTTATCACAACAGTTTATATCGTACAGGGAACTATATTAGTAAAGTGTGTATGTGATCATAGCGTTATTGTCGAATACTTATTAATTTATATATGAACGATATGTGATAGTATACCCTGGACAACGTTTTTATGACTCTACCTCACAATAAATGGTCATGCTTCGAGTATAATATTAAATTTAATAAGCAACTACATTTACTTTTTTCACATTATGAAGTTTCTATAGAATCAGCTGAAATAAAATAAGTTCTAAAATATTTATCTAACCTTATAGTTCAAAACGTAGATCCGACGTTGAATAAAAAAAAAAATTTTTTCAAACAATGTTTCTTGGTGTTGCGAATAACAAACATCAAACGCAAAGCTTTCTTTACTAAAATATTTTATTACACTTCACAAACATTACACTGTTGTACTTTAATAAAATATGTGAAGTATGCAATAACTCTTGCCTTGGCAGGGTAGTCCGCCATTGCCAGGACTATTAATTGTTTATTTTGTATACAATTTTGTATTTGTCTGTCACGAACATAATTTTAGACTTAAATTAACTCTATATTGTTTTCAGTGTATAAGTAACTTCTAATGTTACTTGACTTGTTTAAAACTTATATGCAATTTCAGTTCCTTTACAAACGTTAGTTTATTGTGTATTTCAATTCAACTGAGACCCTACACAATATGCAGCATTATGAATAATTGGTCATATTGGTGATTTTATAAATTCAAATGTCTACTTTAAAGAAAAGTAGGTTGGTATTAAAGCTTTATCTACACATGTCATTAGGTGGTGTTACTGCCAATGCAGAATAATAATGATTTGAATTGATTTGCTCTCTCTCAACGATGGCTATGCTTAAAACAGATTAATTTAAATTCCAAAAACAATTTTTACAAATATGCAGACCATTGATCTCTTAATTGCAATCTTCAAAATATCCAAACAGATGAACGAGTAAGTCCCCTAACAATACAGCTAATACCCGATGAAACTAAATTCTCGTTTCCACGCATTTCAATCAAACATAAGAAAAAAGTTTCTGTGACAATAAAGAAGTCTTCACGACATGTTATTGTCATCATTCAAAACTTTAAAGCGTTGGACTAATTTTCTGTCTTTTTACATCGTACACGTCAAACTATCATTGGACATTTGGCAGCAACACAAATGTTTAATGTTTGTGCACTAAAATTTAAGACCACCCTTAATTTACGTTAAGAATAGGATGTTTAACGGCTGCAATAAAATCTTATGTTTTTTCACGTCTAGCAATTACAATTCTTTTTCTAATGTGGTTATGTAATTATTCAGCGTCACTTAATTAGCAAGAGTTGGCATTTGTTTATACTTTGGATACATTTATGTTTTTCTTTTTGCTGTCTTCATCCCGCCCACCGGGTGGAATCAACGGCATTTGACTTACTATGGACGTTACATGTGTAATTTAAGATTATCGTGTTAGGATATTCGCGTACGCCGGTGTAGCAAACACTACACGTGGTCTAACACACATAGATACATTGAAAACCCAATAGTGTTCTTAGATCATTCAGGACATATTGTTCCGGCTGATGGAATAAATCATCTCTCGCCCGTCGATATTGGTACTGCACTTATGATCAGGTGCATTGAAATGTGTAGCCTCATTGAAGTGCGAGTTTGAAATTACGTCTGATTACTACTTTTACAGGTTATATCCAGACTGTGACAGTGGGACTGAAAATGAACCTAGGTGGCAGTATTAATGACTTCAGACAATAAGCAACTAAACATTTTTTATAATTTTTTACTTATCGTCGTATTTGAGTGGCAAATACCTAATTTTCCAAAAATAATAATGTACACTTTTTATTTTTAAAGACGCAATGGTACACGAGGGCTTAAATTATAATTTTAGGAAAAACTATGTATTTATCATCCAAATACGATGATTTTTAAAATATTACAAAAACGACTGTCGCTTTTATGCGTTTTTGGTCGTAGTCTGAATATATCCGGTATAATATGCAGCTTGGTTTGGGAACCTGTTCTAGGACTTTTCAGTTATTGCCCCATTTGTACTACTACTTTTTCGATACTGCGTTAGTACTAACATTATAATTGTTTTTTATAAATTGTCTTTCGAAACCAGTTGCAAACATTAACACGTAAGCTGGGAAGCGGTGGGATGTTAATTGTTAGGCTTAAATCGTTTTGGTTTTTTGGTATGAGAAATCACATACGGGCTGCCTGGGACTCGAATTTGTACCTGGCATGGCTCGTCCCCTATCAAATATTGGTACGTAAATAACCTCGGCAATACGTGAGTGCCACTAATGGCAACCCCGCCTACTCCCTCGGTATTACAGCCGAATGTGTGTTTAATGTAATTAAGAACACACTTGATGTTTATTTGTTTGAAACAGATCTTCTTCGTAAACAAAAATCTTTGCTAAACCTGTAAACGCTTATTAAATCAAATTTCTAATTTCTTGGGTTTATATCTTATGCAGTTACTGCCGATAGAAAAATTCTTGCTGTTTGCCCAAATACAAAGGAAGAATTATTAAAAAGATATTAAATGTGTGTAAATTATGACGCATGTTAAAGAATGTACATTTTTCCCAATCGCCGCGCCCTCTGCCATCCAGACTTATTCCGGGACGTCTAATTAAACCCACACGCAAAATTTTTAAAGAAAAAATAATGTGTGGCCCGCATGTGTTTTTATGGAGTTACCTCTATTGTTGGTTGGCGCAAAGCCAAGTGTGAGTTTGCGTTTTTATGTAAACATTAAAACATTATTTTTATGTTTTCAAAGATTATTAGGTATTTTTACTTACCGGCAATTTGTTCTGGGGGGAGCTCATCGGCCTGAAAAGAAAATTTACGCTGTTACATCGTCTTGATAAAAATCGAAGTGTGTGAATATGTAATTTGTTATGCTAGATTAACACATGTTTCTTTTTAATAGATACTAATAAAAATGTGAGCACGGAGAAATTTTCTGCTCTCTTTAAACACAATATTTACATGAATACAGTTCAGGCGATGTTAGTGGCTACAGCATTGCATCAGAGTCTGATTTCCACCAGAAGTGAGTGAAACATAATAAATATATTTTATGTGCAATTGAAACCAAAATAGAACCAATGGTCTTGCGCACTCTCCGCTAGCCGGGCGGGATTTGAAGACGGCGTGACGTGTTTTTACCAATTCTAAAAATTATACCGTTTTTATAGCGACATTAAATATCATGCGGGGCAATAAGCTTGAGTTTCTATACTGAATATAAAAAGAGAGATATATTGAATCTGTAAGATGTATTAGCTACGGTATTATTATTTTAGTAAAAGAATGTTTGAATTATTTATCTGTTTATAAAACTCAGTAATATTTGTAGTAATATGGAAATTATGGTCTTACAGTGAATTATAGCTTTGTAAATATCATCTAGACTGAGAAAACCTGTAGCAATGTATCTGATCAAACATTTTAAAAACGTTCATTTATTTGTGATTTCTCTGTAATGCAAGATCCCAAAACTTTCATTGATAAATAAAAATTTAATTTCCTTTAAATTGTAGTAGCTTATTATGAACATTCAATATTATGTTTTCTCCATGTTTGATGTCTGTTAAATGTTGTATTAATACATCATAATATGAAGCTAATATATTTGTTTTAATAGCTCGTGTAAGTGTAATGAAAATATAATCCTGTATAGAGCCGGTTTGTTAAAGGAGCAGTGTTTGTTATATTAGTTGTTAAAACAAATATGTTAACTGGCTCTCTCGCAGCTGCTGTCAGTCAGCTGTCACAAACTCATTCAAACGTGTATTATGAGTACAACGACAGCGTCTGTTAGCGTCCACTCGACCGCGTTTTACTTTGTTTATTTTCTACTGTGATTTCTTCGTGTTAAACGTTATTAAAATATTGATGAACGATTATTTTTTAAACAATATATTTTAAATTGTTATCGTTGTAACTGGGGACACCTACCCAGTCTTCGGTGTCCAGAACCATGTTTAATTTCACTAGTTAACACTGTGAGACGCACAACACGACTGGCCGCTAGTCCGATGTTTCCAGCGTTCAGGGTTATTTTCTGCTGCCTCACGATACTCTTGCCTTTCGGATACTTTCATATATAACGGAGGCGAGGGGCGGCGGGGACCGGCAGGCCCGAGTCCTCCCCGGCTGCTTCTACTTGCACCGACCAATAGCGTGAGCCTCAAACGGCAGGATGCTAAAGTATTTTTAGTAGAAACGTGGTTATGAAAAACGTAAACAAGCGGTGCGTGTGGTGCCGCGAGCGTGCCCGCCCGCCCCGTAACCTCGCGGCCGCCGCCCGCCGCGCGCCGCACATCGCCTCACAACGACCCTAGCTTTTTGCTCTGTCATAAACGAGAATAATTATAATTTTAAAGCTGTTTGTCGGCTGCCGAAAATTTATTAGCGTGATGTAAGGCGGTAGTCAAATTTCCTTTGATGAAGTTTTGTTTATAGATTCATGTAACGATTAATTAATTAATTCATAATGCTAAAATTATTTACGGTTACGTGTAACATCTTTTCTAACATAAATGAGTTTCTTTATTTCGATCGTTAATTACTTACCGGGGTTGTGCTAGGACGTGTGCACCTACTAAGGGATTATTTTTCGTCAATTGTTAGTATTTAATTTGCCTTCCTTGGAGGTCATGAGAAAAAATAAAATCTGCTTAAGAATAAACCAAAATGTATTTTAATTAGTTTTTTTTTCGCATTGTTTGAAATAAGTTTGAAAGGGACTTACGACTTACGATTCCCCGATATCAATAAAAGAAGAAATAACTTTGAACAGGCAAAATCAAATAGCTAGAGATACGTCGCGTCGTGCTTATTTATGTATTTGTTTTCTTATTCAATTTTATACAGGGTATATCAAGACCGCGACCGAAAACGAAGCCAGGAGGTAGTATTAGTGATATCAAACACAATGCAAGTAAAAATTTTAGAAAAAAAATCGTCAATTTTTTTTTTGTTATTTTTTACATATCGTCGTATTTGAGTGATTAAACATAATTTTTCTAAAATAATGACGTACGTCGCTTAATTTTTAGACACGCAATGGTACGAAAGGGTTTAAATTACTATTTTTGCAAAAACTTGGTATTTACCCCTCAAAAAGGATGATTTTTAAAAAATTTAAAAAAAAAATCCGTCGCTTATTTTGCAAAATTTTTAGTTGCATTGTGTCTGTAGCCGCTACAACTACCACCTGGCTTCGTTTTCGGTCGCGGTCTTGATATACCCTGTATAATGCTATGTGGAACTGAATTGATTATTTCAATATTTGATCTCTATTGGCTCTAGTAAGTATGCTTCGACATTGCTGTAGGATATTTATTAAAATTGTTCTATTAGATTTATTTACGCTTCAATTAACTCATACAACGGATTGAATATAATGTTGAAAGCTAGATTTATTTTTAGAGAGAAACAGTGAGAGATGTAGTTGTTGTTTCGAAATACACATACTACAATACTACACACATACTACAATACTGTACAGCTTTTCTCATCTAAAAAACACATTGTTGAGTAGCTATGTCTTGCGAAAGATGAAAAGGTTAATTTGAACTGATGCCCATTAATATATTCATATTTAAAAACAAAACCAGATTATTTATTAGCAATATTAAAAGAATATAGAAAAGAATACATATCTTATATTAGAATGAATTGGGACTGCGTGGCGCCTATGATATGCATGCACACATATTTATCATAAATGTATGTTTGTGTGGATTATATTTCACTGGATTATTTTAACATTGTGTTTTTCCTTTCTCTTTTTAGTAAACATGAAAGGAGTCAAACACAAGGGCACATCCTAAAATAATCTTCGTCTTCGTAAGGTGAAGATGTTTAATAAATAATATATTTTCAGCCGACGAAGATGCGCCAATCTATCATCGCGCCGAATGATGCATGCTGTGTTAAGATGAATTGTTTTTGAGTTCGGAATTGGCACAGCGTGAGTTGCAATAACGTCTTGTTAACTCTAGTCTATTGCCCTCATTTCTGTGACGCTTTTGTTAGTAAACACGTCTTTGGAAAAAAGGGATTTAAAAATAATCAATCATCAATTAATCAATAAAAATAATCATCGATTACACTTCATATTTGTCTGGCTGAGTTCAAGTACCTAATTCGAAAGGAAATAAGACACATTTACGAAATGATAATGTTTTGTGGAAACATGTATTACTTACTATATTTACGTGTTTGATTCTGGCAAATGGTTCACCATTTAGTTTTGGCATATATTTAATTGAAAATGAATACAGTGCATGAATAAAGCGGACAATATTGAGTATGTTCCGTGGAGTTATTACGATTGTTCTGTTACGGCTGACTTGTCAACAAACTTAGTCACAGGATGTGATTACAGTGAATATATTGACCATTGTTTAGCGATGCCAATTTTCATCATGAATGCAGTGCGAGCGCGGTTGCTGCCAAACTATATTTCTTTGATACACCACAAAGCCTGTTGCTTTGTTATTTGTATCCTCCTCCAGATCATCAAATATTTTCAGAGAGGGATTTATTACCTACTATTAAGAGTAATTACTAATTAAACATTTATATTTTGAATAATGCTAAACGATCAGCGTACCGACATAATAAAACGATTTGAAAGTTTAAAATTTATGAGAACATATATTTATTAGGCATAATTGATGTCATCTTTATACTGACGCTACATATTAATCATAGACGTGGCTATTTACAATGTCGTCGCGGGCTCCACATTCTGCAATACAATTTTTCATTACGACCACATTAACACTTGCATACGAGAAACGAACGACACAATTACATTAGGAAATTATATTATAGCCAATAATTTATAGCTGTTAAACATGACTGGCGGTACCCAGTCCCATAATGTACTCGTAATGGGTGGCTGCCAATACAAATGTACTGACTATAAATCAAATGA
Organism: Deilephila elpenor; assembly: GCA_949752805.1. Lineage (NCBI taxonomy): Eukaryota > Metazoa > Arthropoda > Insecta > Lepidoptera > Sphingidae > Deilephila > Deilephila elpenor. The sequence goes on along the minus strand of OX457099.1, from coordinate 9,404,517 downwards.
ATTTTTATGAGCACTGGAAATCTCGAGACAGGCTATTTTGAGAAACAGTTATGAACTCCACAGTTCGTAAAATAATTTGAATTCAGGACGGCTGTACAGTAATTGTGATATCAATGGAAAACTTATCATGACACTAATGGGTATCTTTTTCAGTATTCCAGTCGTTAGTTAGTCAATATCATCTGTAAAGACGCAAATATTTGTTTGTGAATCAAGCGATTTACACATAATCAGTGCATGGAATGAAAACGCAATGGGATTGTTTTGATATCTTTTCTCAACATCTTTATTTTGTGTAAGCAATAACAAATCGCAAGTTGATAGAAACCCTAATGTAGGTACCGGCAAATCCACCCACGCAAGTCACGTCTCATTTGTTTATAGAATTGTGCACGATTGCGGAATGATATGTTTCAACGTGAAATAATGCGCCGTCCGAACTTTAGCCCAGTTGTGTTTTATTGTGTGTATGCGATTCGAAGTTTTATATCGTACAGCTGGTTGCCGGATAATCCGTGTATAAATAGCATATAGACAACAAAGCGTCAACAAATCTGCTCGTATCGGATACCGCTCGCTGTCGAATGTTGTCCGTCTTCTAGTCGTATTCGCGTGTTTTATTATCGTTTAAATTATTAAAATTGTTCTATTTTCTTCGGTGTTATAACAGTTTAAAGAGGTTGAATGTACGATGTTATAAAATACATTTATGAATAGCCTGAAACAGAACGTTTGCAGTCTTGTTATCTATTTCAAACGCACATTGCTCTGACCATGGGCCACTTAGAAAGTATCGCTGATTCGATGATGTTAAACTATTCTAATAGTCGTTTTATTAAAATAAATAGCTTTCTCTACTGTTTCTAATATACTATTAAATAACGTGTAAGGAGTTCGATAGGTTTAAGTTTCTCGAGAGTTTATACCAATGATTCCTCCCACACTCATCTTATTGATTGAAATCTCTGTGTATTAAGAACCTAAGTGCGATCTTGCATTATTTATGGGTCTGGAGCTTTTTAGACATGAAAGTAAATAATAAATTATCGAATATGTGTAAATATATAAACAAATCCAACTATTTTAAATGGGTAGTCTATTACGTACATTCTATATCACATTATTTTTAGCTGTTGCTGTAGGCAATTGTATTTTTATAGAAATTGGTTCTAGCAAGAACGACAAAGCTATCTTATATTTTAGAAAGAAAGTTGATTTTTGCTCTGTACCAAAATTGAATTTACGAAATGAATAGGTATCTAGATAGGTACCTAATGAAATTCCCAATAAATGTAACAGATATTGTTTTTTAAATAAATAGAAGATTATAAAGAAGATATTATAAACATTTTGTTTACAATGTAGTAAGACCAGCTTTCGTAGTCACGGGCGGACAGCTGGGAAACAATCGAAACTTCAGAAAGTTAAAATTGATAAATTAAACCAAATCCGCGATAAAGTCCGTAAAAAATAGTTTTATTTCAATATGTAAGATTCGCGTAAATCTAAGAAACCATTAGTAATTACCTACTTGATATTTAGTTTTTTTTTTAAATATATTCCAATTTGATAGAGACCAATTACTATCTTGCCCACACACCCGCCACTGAAACCCCTGTCAAGCAGAATCAACAGTGGTATGAAAAAATTGAAACCGAACTATGAGCCTCAACGAGACTCATAACACTCTAGGTTATCTCTAACCTAGAACTAAATTAACCAGAAAGAAAAAATAAGAGTTACAAATACATTCGATGACCGTCACGCCCATAATGGCCGGCACCGGATATTCTGAGGCATATCCTGAGGTGAGAAGCGCCATATTGTGCTTTCATGTGTCGGCCCGGTGCAATGCAGCGGCCCGTTGGGCGCAACAATTAAATTATTTACCAGAGCTTTCTGATGATGTAAAAAAAAATATTACTCAAGTAAATGCACGGGGTCAAACACGAGTATAAGTTTTGGTTTTTTTTTTTTTGCTGGTTTTACTACGATTGTTTATTAACCAGGCATGCAATGAAGAAATAGCAGATCTGTATACTATATAAATAATAAAAAAAAATGAAACCTACTTTAAAATTGTAATCAAAAAGAGGGAAATAAAATTAATCCTTTGAAATTTTACAATACCTAAAAATGCACCTTATTTTTTGACCTCGGCGCCAGTTGTACTTCTATAAGCTTCATAAAATCACGCTACGAACTACTGAAGCCACTGAAAAAGCAATGGATTAGCTAAGCTGGCGCTATTTCGGCCAGTTAATTTATCATTTTAAAGTGCACATTTTTTTCAATTCGTCCATACATACATACATAAACTCACGCCTTTATCTCAGAAGGGGTAGGCAGAGGCGCCATTAGGACACCCATATTTCGCCTTGTATGTTCCGTCCCATAATGTGATAGGGGGCGAGCATATCGCCATATCGCTATTAATAATATGGTACCTACTTCTTATCTCTAGCTTCCTTGAAGTACATGGATGTCTCAAAAAAGAGAGAATTAAATCACAGACTAGGTCAAAGATACTACATTTAACTTGTAAATTGTAACTATGGACCCAAAACATTTATTTTTAAAACTCTGTCTGACATTGACAAGGCTGTACGATTAACGTTCCTTCGCTTCATTGATTGACCTCAAACTTCAAACGAAGTCTCATTAGTTTTAGTTTGTTAATTTTTGTATTTACGCAATGGTGTTTTAAATTCAATTATTTTATTAGAAAATGGAGAGTTATGTTGTAATATCTTTTATCGGGGAAGGATCTTTTGGACGTGTTTTTAAAGCAAAACATAAAGAGACAGACGCTGTTGTAGCTCTAAAAGTTATAAGAAAGGTAAAAAAAAAAACTATTCCTAGACATTTCTTTGCATTATAAAAAAAGTTAAAAACAAAAGAAACGAGGTATTAAATAAAGCTGTGTTAAATGCATTCATTATTGAAATCGAATATTTGATTAATATTTCAGAAAGGAAGATCGTCAAAAGATTTAAAGAATTTGAAACAAGAATGTGACATTCAAAGGCAATTGAACCACCCAAATATAATCCGAATGATAGACAGTTTTGATACAGAAACAGAATTGGTAGTGGTTACAGAATATGCAGAGAAAGAGTTGCACAGCATTTTGGCTAAAGAAGGATGTTTGAATGAGGACCAAGTGAAGAAAATAACATGGGATTTAGTATCCGCCCTGTATTATTTGCATTCACACAGAGTTCTCCACAGGTAATTGCTCAAATACTAATATGGAAAAACTATGGATGTTTACTTATTTTGTTTATGTTAGTAAATGCTGAATAAAATGAAAAACCAAATTGAATTTTGGACCATGTAAACTGTAAACATCGGCCAGTACACATAGAAGCATTGAATATGCCTCTTAAGTTGATACAGCACACTGCAATCAACTGCAACTCAAGTTATCTATTTCAGTATCTTAGATAAAATAATTTAATTCTAATTATTACTGATTTAAGAATATTTCACAACAATTTTTTGTTTCAGGGATTTGAAACCACAAAATGTATTATTGGACAGTACAGGCCGAGCAAAACTATGTGATTTTGGTCTGGCCCGAATTATGACTAATGCTACACATATTTTAACATCTATTAAAGGGACACCATTGTACATGGCACCGGAACTGATTGATGAAAAGCCATATGATCACCATGTAATTAAAACATGATTTGTATTCTAAATATTTTAATCAATCAAGGAAATATAAGCCTACTCAATTGTAAAGTGATTTGTCACCTTGCAGTCAGACGTATGAGTTGATTTATTAAAAAACATTAATCTCTAATGAAGATCTAAAGTCCAGTATTGCATAAATCTTGTTTTGAGTGTGGCTAATAGGCTTGACTCATAAGTTAACGCAATTAAATTGTATTAGGGCCAATATGCACCAATTATTACTCTGGTTATTAAATGTCTAAATTGTATTAAAAAGATATTAAATAAAACATATGTTTAATTTTTGTAAACTTTTCAATTCCAGGCTGACCTATGGTCATTGGGTTGTATAGTATATGAGTTGATAGCTGGACAGCCACCATTTTGCACCATGTCTATTTGGCAGCTTGTTCGCATGATCCGACACAAACCTGTCCAATGGCCGAGCTTTATTAGTACTGATGCTCGCTCTTTCTTGCAGGTAACAAATATTCGTTTATTAATTTGTATATTTAATAAGAACAGGAAGGAGCTTATATAAAAAAAACAGCTTAAATCTTTAGTCTAGAACTAAGATAATGTAATATGCGGTGAGATAGATTCAACTAATTGAATGATATATTAAAATCTAATGTTGTCCTTACTGATTATCTTGCAATCTTAGTTATCATAAGGTAGATGCAATTGTTATCATGTTTATTGTACTCAGATCATGCATTTGGTTATACTCCAAAATTATTTTCATAAATTTTCAGGGCTTACTTCACAAAGATCCAGTGAAGAGAATGACATGGCCAGAAATATTAGATCATCCATTTGTTTCTGGACATATTCACATTCTTCCAGAAGACATACAAAGTGAATCGCCTTTCACGAAGCCCTTAACACACAGTCAGCAGGAAGCAAAACAAATGCAACGAGAAAAAATCAACAATAATACCAGGTTGATAAACTAACTAAATAAATACTAACTAAATACTAGCTGGCATATTTTCTTTATGCCAGCTAGTATTTATCTGCTTTGCATGAATTAATCACCCAATTACCTTTTGTAGTGTTATAAGTAGGATTTGAAGTTTAACAATTTTGACTCTTATAAAAAAGACCTAAGATAAACAAGGTATCACTAACAAGTAATTTTTGATTTGTAGTATATTTGTCTACATAATATATAATTACAAAAATATGTCTTGCAGATCAACAAAACTAGAAGGAGAATCCAGTAAACATGAAACAAGAGAACACGACTTAAGAAATGTCCGAGTAATGCAGGCAATGGAATGCGTTCCCATGTCTGATGATGATAGTGTCAGAGCTACGAGCGCATTTAGTGTACGAGACAGTCTTAAAACTGACGATGAAGACCAATCACATCCCATCACTGCGGCCAATGCGAAATTACTTCGACACGAATACCATGTTATGGATAACTCAAATCTAGTTGTATGCAATCTTGAAAATAATATGGCACAATTAATGGCGACTAATAAAAAACAACCAGAGGCTAACGTAAATAAAATGGACAAAATTGATGAAGAGAAACATAATGTCGAAACACAGGATGAAATTAAGGCTAAATCTGTTGAGTGCGAAACCAAAAAAGACTTAGTTGACATTAAACAGAAGTCTAAATCAATCGACACAGCTTCACAAAGTCTAGAAAATCCTAAAAGTTCAATTAAATGTAGCAGTGATGTCAGTTGCAAGTCAGGTTTAAGTAAAAGTGTACCACCATCTTATAAACAGAAAATACTGCAGTTTTCTAGAGATAAACTTAGATTTGGTAGTGGAGGTAACAAATTGACGAGGAGCATAAAAAGGTCATTCAACATTAAAAGTTGGGATAAGGGTAATAAAGGTGATAATCTGAGGCGTACAAGTGAACCCAATGTAGAAGTGTCAAGTATTGTTGTTGACACAGAAAAATGCTCTAAAGAAGAGAAGGACGAGGATGTAGAAAAGTGTGAAATTATTGAAGAGACATCTGACGATAAGGATATTGCTGACAACGATCGTATTCTAACAGAAGAAAAAAATGAAGGTAACATCATTTTAAATTCCTTTCAACAAATTGTAAACAACATGCATTTGCATTTTCTGTCTTAAAAGTAATTAATTGCTACTTGTATATTCAATAATGAGGTTTTTAAACAACTGCAATAAGTTAAAAATATATTGATGTACCTAAAAATGTATTTAGGTTATAATAAAGATCATTCTATCGTATTTACCTTTTCAGTTAAAGAACCAACAAGTATAGAGTTAGAAGAGTGGGAAGCATTTCTCAATTCAAATATCAGCGAGGTCATGGATGGGGACGTCGAGTCACTTACACAGCTCAATATGGTATATCACATATTATGATGCTTTTACTTTTAAAATATAATAAATCAATTGAATAAATGCTTCTTGATATGATGTATAATAGATGATAATGTGTAATTTTTTTGCAGTAGTGTTATGATTTTGAAGGTAGAACTTAGAAATGTTCCTTTTAAAGTAAATTCGAATTTGATTTTTATTATTTTTCTCAGTAAATCGTTGTTTTTAAATATTATTACGAAAATCAGCTACAATGTTCCTCATGGTAAATAAAGTGCAGTCCATAATCAAAGACGGCTACCCTTTACAAGTAAATCGCCTAGATAGATCTGGTTAACAGGTGACATGGAAGATATAATGTTTTTTTTTTCTTCTATTTTTGGCTTTGTACTTCTTGTACATTTAGCCAATGTCAAGTATATATCGTTGTTGCAGGTGAGCATGGTGGTGGGCGTGGTGGAGAGCGCGGCGCGGGCGGGGCGGGGCGCGCGCGTGTGCGGCGCCGTGGCCGCGCTGCTGGCGCTGCCCGCGCTCGCGCACGCGCTGCCCTCGCACACGCTGCTCAACATACAGGACGTGAGCACACACATACGAGACATTATACTAACATTCTTCTTCTGTAGGTGCCTCTCCATTACTGAAGGTTTTCAATCAGTTCCATAAACCTCTCCGATGGCTAGCCGGAACAACTCTTCGACCGTTTTTACTCAAGTCCCTTCACGAATGTTGTGAAGCCAGGATTTCCTTCTCCTCCACTTCTCTTCCCGGCTACTATACTAACATTACTAATAAATTAATAAATACACCTAACTCACGCATAGTCCTGATATTAAGATCAATCAAGCCTTGTGTCGTGAGTATCAGAAACCATGACAGACTTTTCGGTCTCGCTGATACCCAAACTCGAGACAAATACTTGTGGTCCTCACAAACATTTGTCTCGTTGCGGGGATCGAACCCGCCGTCTATAGTCTATTCTACTAACGTCATGAACTGAGGAAGAGCCTCGTAAAATAAAAAAAATCTTAAAGAATGTGCTCATTTCATTCACTATTATCTGTTATCTTTATATTGCCGTTCAATGTCAATAGTAAAATAATACAATAAGCTAATCAAGTGAAAAAAAAAACAAAATACTATAATAACAGAGATATCAAATATTTAATAATTGCAGGTTTATCTTGAAGCCAAGGTGGTCTACAACTTTGTCGCTGCAATAAACACGCTGATGAAAGACAGTCAGGAGAACGACGACTGCGCTGAAGACAGGTATATTATAAGTAGATAAAAACAGTAATAAATTCCCGTAAGTGGTATTAGTTTTTTATTATACATAAAAATCTATAGTATGTTTTAGTCCTGTCCATGCATTGATTTATACAAGAGTGGACATGACGCACAAAATTTGTGTGCAAATAATGCAAACAAGATGTATGTAACAAAAATGGACGGTAGCGTAGCGCTGTTACTGTTTCTGTCTCTGTCACGCCTACGCAGTGACACTATCTTCCGTCTCGCTCCACTGGGTTACCGCATGCCCGGTTACATGCGGAGCTCGCACTGATTTTGTCAGCAATGTCCGCTCTAGTAGTCATGATGTACCTCAATGAGTGAGTATGTGTGTGTAGAGTGCAGGGCGTGGGTCGCATGGTGGAGGTGTGCGCGTGGCTGTGCGTGCGCTCGTGCCGCGGCGTGCGCCAGCTCGCCACCGCGCTCGCCGCGCACCACGCCCAGCCCGTCTTCACAACTCTACTCGCCGACTGTAAGTACTTCCTATAACTCCTCTAGGAAGGCTATCGTCATCACACCCCTTACTGCAACTCCTGTGATCAAATGGCACGCATATGAAGTATGAACCAAGCAATTGAGCTCAGCGAGTCACTTGTAATGTCTTTAGTAGGCAACAAAATTAATCGAAATAAATAGAAGAAATTGGTAATAAATTATAGTCCAGTTCCCCTCCGTAGAATTTTAAGGGACAATATGGTGAGAAGTTAAAATTCCTGATAAAACGACTATTACGCCCAGGCTGGCTAATCTCAATACTAACTTAGAACTTTGAATATGCACCTTCCCGGATAAAAACTGTAGTAGTTTATCAACCCCTCCCCTAAAAGTATTGGCATCGGGATTCTTTCAAGGCACCTAAATCAAGCTATTATGAGAAATATCTCATAACATCGTGGGACACGAAACACACAAGAGGCCTACCCCTTTTGGAAGGCAGTTGTTGAAAAAATTAAGAACTATGGAATTACAAAAATACACGCACTTCAGGGCAAAATTTTAGTATACTTTGCTGTGACGCGTGCATTGGCCTCAGTCATACTTGAGCGGCTTTTAGGTCATATTGACCTTGCTCTCGGATTAAAAATCGTCATGTTCATACTTAGACGAGAAAACGGAAAGTTTTATTTATTTGTTTTTGTGTTTACAATCGTCGGCTATTATGAAAGACACATGATGTAATAAAAAAAATGTTAAATCATTTTTGTTCTTATATGGTGTACATAAAATTAAATTACTTTAGTTACTGTGCTATTTATTTGTTTCATAAGATATTTTCGTTCATAAGTCTTTGATTTTATAACATAATAATATGTATTTTAAGCACGATAAGAAACGCAATAACGTTGTTATGTTGCATAGTACATCCTGAAAGTCGCGTACATTTGATAATTCCGAATGCGTTCGCGAAATCTATTATTTACTGTAATAGGTTATCGGTGTCAAAAATACGTATCAGTAACTGTCGCATTATAAAATGTATCGAAGGTGAAATAAAAGTTACTTGTTTTTTGGTGAGTTCAACGATCGATAATGACCGACCTCCACCTACTTGCTAGCTCTGGTCATTTGCAGCTATTTTGATAAACGCAATATTTGATATGAATGTTGCATATATTTTTTTTAAATAATTGTTAAGAGTTAATTAAGAATGTCGTATGTATTAATTTATTTAAAAATACAAAAAGTCGTGTGTGTATGTGTGTCTAGAAATCCATTTTAAAATGTCAATTACCAGCGGACACCGTCATAAAGCGTATAAAATAACCAAAAGCAAGTCTAGAAGTTTGCACATAAATGGCACGCATGGTGCCTTCATAAAATATATTTCCGCGTATTTAAAATAGCTCTTCTTTGCAGACGGTACCTTCTGTACATACCTGTAGTTGTAATAAAAATAGCAGTAAAATATTTACTTTGTTACAGATTCTAAAACACCTCGCATTGCCTTAAACATCGTGGGTTTACTCATAACCGTCCTGCAAGATCTACCAGAACATGCCGACGTCGTAGAGAAGATATTGTTCGATCGCCCCACGTTCAATTTCGTACATTTACTGGACCAACCGAGCGACGCGCTCAGAATGAGAGTCTGTATCCTTATTAGTTTACTTTGTACGTTCTCGTGCACAGCGTTCTCAGCCAAAATGGAGTCGAAATGGACTAAAAAGGATCAAGATTGTTTAGAAGCGTTGCACACACATTGTAATGTGACTTTGAATCGCGCTGCCAGGCTCGCTTCCAAAGAGCTGGGCAATATGCCTTTCTATATCAGCTGAGTGATTCGATTCAATATTTTCTGAGAAATATTCTAAGTAGGTATCACAAGCTCAATTGATTTTATGGAACTCAATTTCGGGGTTTGGAAGTCTTTAAGTCTTCCTTGAAATTATTTGACTTACAGTGGGAAAGAAAAACACAAAAGACTGATAAAATCGGTAGCTGTATTTTTTTATTGTTTTTTTTGTACTGCAAAAGGTGCTTGAATTCATTGTAAAGGTACTTGTGTATTCGCGCTATGTCGAATTGTAAAGTTATCTGTTTCTTATGATATGATTGAAGTCACCCGGAATGAGTATTATTCTATAACATTAAGTATTTTATTTTACAGTTTCGTGTTTACATAATGTAATGTAACCAATTTAAAATGTATAATGTATACTGGGTGATATTGACATATGGTATTTAATTTAACCCACTTGTTTCTCATCACTCCAAGTGACATTTTACAAGATTTGAAAAGAATACGAGATGATTTTTTTTAATAAAATTCGTGATTTTAGTTTCCAAGATTTCTGGCTACTGATTTTATTTTTACCGCGTAGCTAAACTTCGGTTCGGTTCGGGAACTGAGCGGTAAAAACTCTCGTTCCTATATGGGATAATCAAAAGCCTTGAAAACTAAAATCGCGATATTTACAAAACTACCAGGCAGTTTATTTTCAAACTTGGTACAATTTTACCTAGGGTGGTTAGGGCACTTGTGGTTTAAATTAAATACCATATGTCAATATACCGGTATACAAACGAAATTGACCCTTCTGTGTCGAGGATTAAGACCAAAGTCATTGGTCAGATCTCTTCTACTAATATTAGTACTAGGTACAATATCTCACATTAAATATTGTTTGTGAAGTTTTTATTGTCACAATGAATCAAGCTAGTTATTAGTTTGATAAAACACTTTTGTCACAATTTTTATTATAGTTTATCGTAATAAATGGGGCGTTGTATTTAGAATTCACGGTATCTAAGATATTGAAACACAGTGTACATTCAAGTGCCTATTTATAATCATCATGTGTTGCCTTTATTGTAGCGTAAATATAAAATATATATTTATTTCAACTTAAGGCTAGATTTTTCAAAGAAATCTATTAAAATTCTGCAAAAAATTAGGACGTACTTAGATGTTATATGCCGAACATTTGCAATAAATCATATACATACATAGTTCCTTCACGAAAATAAATTAGATTCAAACACAATAATATTATATTACTGGATTAAAATTATATTTTCACATCTTATATTATTATTAAATACTTTTTGAATTAACATTATTATATTCAGTGTAACTCGCAGATCAAAAGGACTGATTTTTTGTAAATTTGGCTGTACCAATCCTGTATCAATATTGTCCCCAATATGTTAAAAGTATTTGTTGAGTAACGAATCATAAATCGGCAGAATGTGTATACGAGAATTAGATCTGATATAACATTTGATTGACAGCTCAATCTAGTGCCATATTTTTATATTAAAAAAAATAATACGCAATACACTTGAATGTTTCATTTCAAATCCTCTAATCATAATAATTATGTTGATTAATTCCGATTAGATATAATTTTATGCGCCGAAGGGTGATTGTCCGATAAGATTAAGATATCCAACATTGCATAAAATAGAGAATGTGGTAATCATGCATATTAACACATATTGGTAAGAGAAAGCGGTTCGTATAATCTGTGGATTGACCGCGGTTCGGCAAGCCAATCTTGAGATCATGAACCCGGCGACGTTACAAGAGAATGAAGTCGTTTGGCTAACTGTCTGTATCAGCCCATCTACGTCCCACTGGAAAACCCGGGCCTCCTCTGCAATCCAGATTAAGAGGGGCGAGGCCATATAGTCCACCATGTTGGCCTAGTGCGGGTTGGCGGACTTTACATGCCATAGATATATTATAATTTATCCATTTAAATGTTTATTACACGACAATAATCAGTTGTCGGGAAGTAATTTATTAGTGGTGAAATAGGTAACTTGCTAACACTTGCTTTACGACTTCAGGGATCGTACAATATGGCGATACGTAGCCGCTACCGTTTACATATGGCATAGCCGAGATTACGGACAGCGTATGAAAGATTAAGGAAACAATGTATCTATTTTGATACGAACATGGTAAAATTAATATAAAGGGTACTTGTTCGTGATTGGAATTTATACGGTCTATCCACCGGGAGAGACAACCGTTTCTCGGAGGTCGATACAATATTGCCAGCCTCAACCAATCTACGACTTCTGGATTTTGTACAATGCGAGCTTGATTACTTTTCGCATACTTACTTACACAGTATGACATTATATTACATTATTTATACCCATGTTAACGGATGCTCTTCTGCATCGCACGGAAATGCACATTAATAAGGAAAACAATCAAGAATAACACTTGAATAAATCTTCCTTTAATAGAAACAGGATTGAATATAAATTAATTATATTCTATAAATTAATTATATTGTAATTTGAATCAATTACGCTTAAATTAAACATGAACATGACAAATTAATTCAATTAAATGTTTTTTGCATTTCCTTGTGCGGCTTCCTACGTGTACAGTGCATGACTACAGAGCAAAACATGAGGTTTAAGAATATACAATATGTTTTTTTATCCGGAAACTAGAAAGAGGTATGTTACATTTGCCTGTCGCGTTTGTCATTAATATCAAATTTAATCTTAAAACAAGATGACCAGTTTGGTTCCAATTCTACCCTGCGTTTTTATACATTACATATATGGTAGATTTCATTGCACTTAAGACGATTAAGATTATGAAAATTTCAATTTGCGCAACGTTTGCACTGGGTCTCAATATTGACGTTGTCAGTGTACTTTTGACTATATTACATAATCAAACATTACTCCATAAATATTACGTACATTTGTGCCTGTGTTTGTTGTACCAATAGAACGAAATGAAATCCTAGTTTGATGACATCATACAAACAAACATACAAACGTGAGCTTAGCAGAATACTTAGCGTTCTCGGTACAGCGTGTTGGCACAACTTGTTTATATAAACTAACGACTGACGTCTACATCCTACCTGCATTTAGGTGACCACTACCTACCTCAAGTGTCAACGAACTCTCATACTTGGGGAATACCTACAATTATTTTATAGATTTGCACCAAGCATCGGATCAAAGACCTGTCTGTCGTGTTACGGCCATTTGTTTAGAGCGTGTCGGTGCACTTTATGGCGTGTTACATAAGGGAGGTGATCGGACGGCCTCGTGTCGGTCGAGCAGTGCATTGACCGCCGAACGTGCACATTCGAATTAATTGATATTCTTTTTGTATATTTGTCGCTTACCTAGCAACCTTTGAGATGTTCGCAGAGTAAGCGAATTGAATCGTACAGAGTAATTATTATTTTGTAGGTAATTGGAGTACATTCCAAAAAGATTATTGCTTAAATATCTTTTCTCGGTATTTTTGAAGTGTCATGTCTGGGCCTAACATGCGTAAAGACTTCGAACAAGTACAGGTGTATGCGTATTTGATTATTGCTTATTTTGCAAATAAATGAGCGGTTTTATCGACAGTAGTGTTTATTCTGAAGATATACATATCTATTACATATTGTTTAATATGTCTAATGACTACACATGGTACTACGAGTATTAGTGACTGAATGTAGTTATTTCATTGGTTGTTCCCGAAACGTGACTAACGTGAATGAGTCATTTTGATTCTCGCTACCCAATGGTCCAGACAGGTAAAAGTGTAATTCCAAGAAGCTGCACAAATCGTTCGCCCGGGATCTCTCGGGTTCATTGGATTTGCCTTCCCGACTCCCGTATACGTACCGCGGTGATAGGTGGGCGGCAGACCGACTAGACATGTTAACGACTTTAGCTTTTGGTTCGATCCGTTCTTTGTTTCCTTCCGTCCTAGGTCGTTGATACCTTCCTCCCTTCTCTGGTCAAACACCCTACTGTAAATTTTATTACTGTACCTTAGGTGTTGTTCCTTAAGCTAGACAAATCAAATTAATCATTTTTACCAACTAAAAGTAGAATTATTCGTTATTGGGTTTTTTACTGACTGATTTTGTTTGGATTAGTTTTTAATCAGAATATTCTGGGAAGCATAACTTGGTCTCCTTAATTTATTTCTGAGTACCTATTTTTTAAGTGCATATTTACGCTAGCTGTACGCGTTACTAGGTAAAAAATAATCATAGGTATTAAAAAACTTACTTTCAAATTTTAATAGAATCAGTTTATGATTATTTTGTAATGTATATAAATATGTTAAACGAGGAATGAGCAAATACATTGATCTCTATAAAAGACTAGTTTTCACTTTTAAGACGGAGTTGTATTTTAAAAACGTGTTTTACTCACACGTTTTTAAAATAACTTTACATATTTTATTAGAACAGGACCAAATAAATGTATACTCTTTTTTTGTTGTATTTTATCGTAATCAAAAAAATGCATAGAGCCACCTCCGATATGGTGGCTATGTTAAAATTTATACTCTATGTAAAGTTCAACTAACTTCTAATTTTAAAGGCATATTTGGCAATACAGCAAAATTAAAGGGAATGTAAGAATTAATGAAGCTGCCATATAGTTTATGTTTAGTAGCTGGGAATTTAGTTCATACATACCTATGAACTATTGCGGTGTTTATTTGACATAGTATAATAAACATGGTGTTTAGGTAAAAGACTAAAATAATAGATCATAGAATAATTAAGTATTATCTATCAGGGATAATTTATCAAGTTTACAAAACTATGAATGAATTAACTATGACGAAAACAATTAATATAACATTCTTTATACTTTATATATATAAATTTATTGATATCGTCTCATTCGTTTCGTGAAATCATATTGCGTCAATGCAATGTGTCCATGGGCATGTAGATGGAGAGTGGAGAAGATTTATTGACATCACGTGGCGGATTCTTCGCAGGCAAGGGATCGTCTGAAATGCTATCATCGCTTTGGTATTTTTCCGCCGAGAAGAAATGTGCAAGAACTGCTGTGCTCGGGTTTGGATGCCGGTATAGCTTGAGGTCATTTGATATTGAGAGGCTTAACGCCCTGTGTCGGGGTAACGAGTCTCTTTTGTGAGTATTGTTGCTCTTGTTTTTGGGCAGGCGTGAATGATTTTCATCAGACCAGCGTCCTGCTCATCTATTATATAAATAAAAGAACTCTATTTACTTGCCACTACGCTGACCTAGTTTCAAATTGAGGATAAGGGCAAGTACGTAAAATGACAAAGTTTTTGAAGTTTCCGTGCCTCTAACAACAAATTATGTTGTGGGTCTCAAACATTGGCAAATACTAATTTATGCAGGGGCTGCTAAGCCAGGCAAAAATTTTGTCGAAATTTTCAAAAATTCTAACATAAGTTAGGTCACTCCTATTATACATTTAATTTACTCGTATCCACCACAGCGCAAAGTATCTATCACCTAATATGATGTTTATGATCATTGTAATATTTATATTATATTTTAGCCTTCTAGTTGTAAATAATTAATACGATAATAATATGTAAGACTTTTATTTTCGGAAAAATGCTTATGACACAGCTGATGACAAGATAGAAAAGTGTTACGCCTCTTTTGTAACCATAGATATTACACAATTATATAACAATCATCACCCCCAGGGTTTAGCTGCCTATTCTTCAATGTACAGATTTATTACCGTAACATTTTTAAACACGACAACTCTATATGATTTTGATCAAATAGAACCACAAATAAATTCTACTTTAATGTAGCAGCTTATCTGAAAGTGATGCCTGGCCAGATTGGGTATTTGATAATTCAGCCAAGGGCGTACCATACACGGCGATAGCACGAAATAGGTACCGAAGTTATATAAGTTCCACCAAAACTAAATATTATGTCAAGATTTGACTTTATAGGTATTTTAAAATATACACATTATAGCAGATTAATAAAATTATGGATTGTTTCTTTCGTATGTTAAACGCATTTTAGCATTAGCCGAATTATCTTGATTGTGTAAAAAATAATAAAATTATTTATATACTCGAAATAATCAGGTACATAATGTACTAAGATACAGTATCTACAATTTTATGTATTTCTTAACAGCCTTATCATTTATTGGTTGCACAGACTGAACGTAACATTCGGCGGTGCAGTGAAACTTTACTCATCGTAGCGTGTTTTATGATCCACAGTACATTTTATTAACAATAAACTATTTAATATCAGTTTTATTTGGATTGGAATATCACTGATTTAAGGTAATCTTTAAATAAAAATAATAAAAATAAGAATTATAATCATTCGGACTCACGTGATTTTTGGTTTCGGGATATTTAGATTTAAACACCTTAATAATTTGGCTTTACATATTGAGAGGATAAATTTTTTAAGCTTCTCGCGGAAAAAAGGTTACCAAGTAGTTTTATAGACCAACACTTTCACTTTTTTCTAAAACTTATTTAATAATGATTTGGAATTCAAGAATGTCTATCAAGTTTATTCTATTGTTTTATATTATACTAAATATTATAGTCTTTCATCTTTTTGTATTTCATTATGGAAATATGTACCATTTGACAGCCTCCTTGGCGCAGTTGGTTAAACGCATGTGAATTGAGTGGCAGCACCGTCGATCCCCACACAGAGACAAAATATGTTTGTGTGGACCACAAGAATTTATTTCGGGTTGGGTGTCTGTGAGACCGAAATGTCTCTCGTAATTCCTGATACCTATGACACACGACTCGATTTTAGTGTGAGGTCAAGACTATGTATGTGACTGTTGGGTGTATTTATTTACATATGTATTACATAGACAAGTGTTCAAAGGTCCTTGTGACTGGAGTGCAATCACTCGTTTATTGACCTGCAATCAAATTAATGATAATATTATTGAGTGTCTTATTTTCCTTATGTTTTCCATCCTGCTGTCTGTGATTTTCCTGCGCATATAGTACATGTGTTTGTTTTTCCTGTCTCAACTTTGACTAATAAAACTGTGAATACAATTTATAGGTTTTAAAATGACTAGTAAAACCTATAAATTGTATTCACTTGAATTAATAACTGCACAACCGTTAAAATGATTGCCGTGGCAACTGGCAATGAGTTAGATTCGAGTGGAGTATGTATCTCGATGGATATGAAAACGTATCGTAAAAGACATGGAATTTTAAAATAGGAACACTAGGCCTGAGAGTTGAGTTCCCTCGGAAGCTTTGTTTCTCCATTCTCTTGCATAAAACTCTATCTGACTACATCGGAGTTACAACATGCTCTTTAATATGATAGGCTTATTTTCACGCGATGTAGTGTGAATAGTAGTACACCATAATGGCCCAATGCAACTTGGTAATCGGCTAGTGTTGTTCTTTAAGTAGAGTCTGTTTTGTTGAGTAATTTTTCAGCACAACACAATTGAAAGTCACGGTCTTAATAGGTATACGATTGTTCCTTGTATTGCTACAAAAACATTACCTAAAGCATGAACAAAAAATGGATCGGCAAGAAATATTTTATTTACCATAAAGTCCGCTCACCTTGGCTTCGATGTTTTTGGAAGAATAAAATCGAATGCGTCACGACATAGTTTTGTAGTATCCAATAAATTATCGTACTTTACAAAATTCCCACGAAAAAGAGTTGATAATAATGTACATGCGTGCCGTGAGTCATAAATCCACCATAGCTTGCAGAAATCTTAAGTATAATGTAAACACAATCAAACAAGAAAATGCGTGGCTGCATTTTGTATAGCCCTACATACATCTAAGACGCTGATTGCAAATATTGAAAAATGCGTCATCTTCTTGTGAAAACAAATTGCTGATTGAGACCTTTTAGATGTTCACTTTGTTTGTGAAGAAAGAGACTTTTATATATCTTGACACTGTAATTACGAATAGTTAGTCATCAAAATTGTGTACCTATTTTGTAAGAGTATATAAACCGACTAAACAATAACTTCGTCTTATTGGTGATGTGGATTGATCTACTTTTTGTATTAACTGTTTAGTGAGTTCCAACAGTAAATACGTGTTAATTTTTTATAAATTTTTGAAATTACATAATATGCTTAACTACATACCTATATATAGTTGTGCAAATATGCATATTATAGTTCTTTGATAGATTAATAATTGCTCTAAATAACCGAAAAGTCCCAAGTCAACCGAGCCGATCGTAAAATCGTAAGGTAAGTTATTCAGTCAAATAGTCAATTATTGCGATATTTAAAAAGACATACTACGTAGAAATTATTTACAGGTGATTTGAATCTATCCAACTTAGTGGAAAAAGTATTTCCACTAAGTTAGTTGTACATTTTCGGGGTCAATCTCGCTCGCAACATTTAAACCTCAAATTAAAAGCTATTCTAATAGGCTTTAATGGTTTAGGTGCGGCAGTGATCAGTGACGGCATTATTTCCTTTGCAGATATATTGATAAAACATAAAGGCTTGACTGATTGATTCACCACCGTGAATGCGAGACCGTTAGCAAAACGAGCGAGGAATTTAGGATGCGGTTAACTATTCTCATAGAATTACACCCTGTATTGGAAACCAGTTTTGAATTTTGGTTTTGACTTTTATGAACAATAATGTATTGCTTAAATTAAAAGAACTGAAAATCTTTTTGACGGACTTACCCTGATTTGAATTGGCGGAAGATTCTTTCATTTAAAGATATTTATACTTTAATACTGCTGAGGATTTAAAAAAAATATTCATGGGTCAAAAACCTTCGATTTGTTGCATTAAAAATCGATTCTTTTGCACTTGTTTGTTTTTCTCCAGAGTTTACCTACATACATACCGTAGGGTATATACGCGTACTTATAGTACAAATGTTTGTGGTTGATGAACTCTAGTCCAATTCTAAAGCACTAGACCAGCATTGACGTCAGCGTACAATTGTTCCGGAATAACAATCACCCGTATGCTGACATCCTATATGCAAAGAATCCCTTTTGAAGTATTTACTACCGCATAAAGTGGATACTTCACTGAACAATATCCAGCAAACATTTTACACGTGCTTTCAAGTGCTTTGTATTTGCCTACTTCATGATTATTGTTGAGATAGTAAGTCTCATCATCATACTATTCCATAATACTTTTATTGCTGCGAGATGCCAAAAGAATCTTCCTTGTCCTGGACTAAAATTTTTCTCTGTGATCTCTAAGTCTCTATGATCTTATTCTTGCTGAATTCAGGCCGTGAAATAATTAACGGGTTCATGTATCTCTCTTTCCCATATTATCTTTGATCGAAAAGTGATAAATCAAAGAGCAGTTGGCATTAGTCCGGCGGTCGAAAGATCAATGCTTCGCCAGTCGTTGCTCCATCTGGCAGTGTGCACTAACAGGTGCATTGTAGTCTTTCGCAGAGCCAGTATAAGAATGAGATGGCTTACCTGCAAATAATCAATAACATTTTCAACATCATTAATATCTCTATATTTACGTTGTCTACTAAATTTATTTTCAAAATCAACCGTAGGTTTTGATTGCGTTGAGTAATTACTGATACATAAGAGTGTCTATTTATAGTCGGAAATTTATTTGCCGCTAGATAGACACAAGGATAAGTCACGCATTGTCCGGGAAGGTAAACGGGCTCCCCTGAGTGCGTCTTTGCATACAGTATCAATATGTAAATTATATACAAAGATATAACAATACGCAGGATTTTTAAATAATTTTAATTGTTTCATACAGGTCTTAAGTAACCGATTATAAAAGTAGGGGATCAATGGGTTATCTCGCGTGATATCAGTAAAGTGCAGTAGACGATATATTCGGGGTTGTGGTAATATCGACCGATAGCGATTTCCTTATCGAAATTCCTCTACTAAAGATTCTGATCACGTTTGTATTTGCGCGATCGCGGCGGGTTCAGCGACCTCGCGTATTCACTGTACCATTAGGTCATGAGTATTTTGACAACGCACCGCGGAAATTATCTAATCGGCACGCGGCCGCGAGGACACGGGGTCATCGACACCGGACCGTTCGCAGCGGGTCTTGGACCGCCGCAACGAAAGTGAAATGTGAACGACAGTCGACACTGAGTACCGATATGGTCAAGTGAGATGACCGAAATCGTTTATTGATAGATTGGGGAGGTTGCTGAGCTCCGGCCGCCACTAGCCTACATACAACAAAGTGATTTGATTTTTTTTATTGATTTGTCCTTATCAAGCACATGTTAGATTTGTTCCAGTTTCGTTTTGATTATATTGGGTGCGCTTTTACACATTTATTAACGTGACAAGAAACGGAAAAATTGCTGCGATTAATCACAAAATAGAATTCGAATTCATTGTAAGAAAACAGAAGGAGAGTATGGGATTTTATAGGGAATATTATAAAACTGTAAATAATAATTTAATCTTAAGGAAAGATCATAATTGGACCGCCTATTAACAAAATGCATAACTTAAAATCTAATTTGAATTGAACCAACAGATTGCACGTGTCAGGTTTCCCTAATTAAGATGAAATATACTGTTTGTTTAAACAAATATTAATTATTGAGTATTTAATACGGGTCATCTGTCGTAACAAACTTGTGCAAACGTGATTACTTTAATCACAAATATTATCTTGACTAATAATAAAATATCGCACCACATCCGAATAATTGTAATAATATTAAAATAATGTAGTACACTTTATCTCGTGACATTAATTTCAAACAGATTAGTATTAGTTAAATTTTTGCAACATTAAATATACGTACGTCATGTTTCTGATATTATTTTTCGACAAAAATATGAAGATTTTTATACGACATATTACAAGAAATCTAATTGCCCTCATATACATAATTACCACAACAAACACGTACATTTGTATGGTAAATGTGTGACCTTTTAAATAATACATAGCTAAATGCTTTACAAGTAAAAGGTCAATCACCTCTTATCTAGAATCAGCACAAACGTTATGTAATTCAAATAACGTTGTGTTACGCATCGCACCAACCTGTAGTATGACATACAACACCACGACTTCTATACAGAATGTGCCAAAACTCATGAATTATCACGCCAATATATGAATGAAAACAATTTTGTGAAAAATATATTTTTATCCCCTATTATTTACGTAAATAAATAATCAATAATCGTGCATCTACCTGGACTAAACAAATACGTGTGCGAAATATTGAAAAACATTGAGATAATTAATTCCCTTCAAGTTGAGCCGATCGTTGACTTAACGGCAGTCCCTTGACTCTAATGGTACAGTATTTGCATCAAAACATAAACAAGGTAAGGGACTTAAAGCTTCTAATCACGTTGCATCTCCGTTTGTTTGGGTCATTAACAGCTTGCGAGGGTTAACGACCGATAGTTTAATTACCATAGTCATTGGCCGTAGTGATACAAATTCTATCAAACTTACTATACAGTTTCTATAGAGCAGTAGTATCATAAAGTGTATTAATGTTATGCGAAAATAACACTTAAATCATTGTTAATAAGTACGTATAAACATATCAATATGAGCACGTGCTTAATTCGCTGAGCAAAACACGTCACTCATTCGCGATTGTACGAACGTCCTTGTGAGAACGTTGAACCCGGAACACTATCGTTCAGTTAAAGGTCAATAAACTATTCTTCATCATGATCGATGATTATGTAAGTTGCTGATTCTTGATAATAAGATGACCTTCGTGGTCATTGCCCTTTTAATAATGAATGACATATCTATTCCCACTTTGTATTTCTTACGTTTGCAGAATCATCAAAACAATCGGGCATGTACCGAGTTATCACGTTATATAATTAAAAATACACACTTACGTCACAATATGTTACGCATATTTTAATGTGTTAAATTTACATGTAAACATTTCTGTAAAGGCGCTACGTTCGCTTCGCGTAAAACTTTTACCAAACATTTTTTAAGCGATTAAAATATACGTTGGGATTTCTTCAACCTTTATAATATGTTTACCAAAATGTGAATGTAGGTAAATATATTATTATCATACGAGTATATTTAATATCAAAGTGCGGGGTGGCCTTTTAGTCGCGGGTTCAAATTCCAGCACCCGCACTAGGCTTGCGTGGTAGACTATATTGCCTAACCCCTCTCAATCATAATTATCCTCTATTGTAGAGGAGGACCGTACCCTGCAGTGGAAGTGTATGGGCTGATACAGACTTAATATGCTTTAATGATGTGCAGATTTGACAAACAGATGCAGGTGTTCATAACAAGAAATTAAACCACAAGATACAGCTTGAATACTTTTTCATATCTTTCTATTTCAGAAGATTTCCGTTAAAGCCTTCCAGCTCCCTAATCTTTGAAATATCTTTGGGACGTTGTATTTACGTAATTATTCCAGATACCTGATCTTCATTTTATTTAAATGAAATTCATTTCAGTCCAATTTATTTAAATTATTTATACATTACATTATGACACCACTCAAATGTAGACCTACTTAAATTAATTTGTATAAAAAACATAATTATGGAACTTTCATTTCTCCACTGATCTCGACGCAGAAGTGTTATATGAAATATAAAACAGACTGAAATGTTGGGTTTAAAATTATGTCAAGTTTTAATTTTCTGCCTTGTATATTACACTATATAAAAATGTCATTGAAAAGAGAGCTCGCTAACTGTATTTATTTGCACATTTTATTCGTGCATTAAATAGTAACGTTGAATTTACAGTGTGTGAAGAGGTCTAAAGAAAACATTTGTCCTGTAGCAGTTTTAACACTGTATTCTCATAAAATACATCTTAAAAAATATTTTCGTCCTACACATATAATATTATGATATCAGAATAACCAAAACAGATTGCTATCTATTTTATATTTATCTTTAAAATATTGTATATTTAGAAAATAAAGGACGTCCTTTTAATGTATAAGACATAGGAGGTCATAGACATAGTCCATTGACCTTTGAATACAAAAGCTAAAACAAAAAAAAAACACTTTAATTGAAAATATATTGGTAATTATTTCCTAATGTGTATAATTCCAACACTTTCACCATGAAAGATTTTCATGAGCACGAAGCATTGTGCGTATTGATGTCGTATGGACGGTCGGATCAAACTAGATAATAATCACAAAAACTATGCACAAATGAGATAAGAGCACGCCGAGTGCGGAAGCCTTTGCTATATAAACGACGGATGCGATATCTCGCCTTATTTTACATTTGACTTCGGCTTGCATATTATCCATTACATTGCATTTAGCAATACGGTTAGCATTGATTTTATTTAAATAATTATTAATATTGCATCTTACGTCATAAGAGACTAATAGGGTATTGGTTAGTGTTTTTTGTCTTAAAGTTAGTAGTAATTGTTGTTTAATGAACTGGCGTTATGTTTATAATTTTTATTTTCATAAGTTCATTGTTGCATCGATCTATGAGATTATTCTCATAATTAAATACTTTGTTTATTTTCGACTCATTTTTTTTTTAAGAAGCTCGAAATATTTTCGAATGTTTTAGGTTAGGGAATTAGTTACTTTGAATATTTGCCCCTGTGGCATAGTTGCTCAAGAAATGGGTTTTAATACGAAGATCTGTGGGTTCGATTCCTGCACCGAGATGTGTTTTTTATGTGACGCACAATTATTTGTTTTGCTTTGGTGTTGTGAAATTTAAAAGTCCCCTGCAGTTTCTGACGCCCACGACATTAGACGTGTATCTTATTATTATGTGAAAGTTTATTATTTACTGTACTTATATATTTCACAGATTTCAAACTTTCAACATGTGGGCGCTTGTAGACATGTGCGTTGCCGCATTTCAGTACATTTCTGCTTTTGCTGAGTCATCGAATTGGTCAATCACAACAATATTATGCTCAGTGCTTGTTGTATATGGAATTTGGGCGATATTTCAACAAGTTCACTATTATCAAAGGCTGCCGCCTGGTAAGATTAATTAAATTACTTTTTAAATTTTTGAGGTATTTTTCCTTTTGAAAAGGTAAAATTTTGAGCCGGCTTTAATAACGGCCATCCTTTCCCACATAATCTGCAGAAAGGCGCTAACAAACTGAGGATTTTAAACAATATTATTTTGTATCTATTCATATTTCACACATACAGGGGTACGGCGCAACACTTTTGGAAAACATCCTCTTCCAATCAATCAAATTATACTTTACTATTTGAAAAATAATACAAAATAGAGTACATTAATGTAATCTATTACACGCTTTTTATTAGCTTCACCTGTATGTTTTTTTATAGTAGGAATCAAACGCGGGACCCAAAAAAACTCATGCGTACTACCACTATACCAATGTTACTTTAGCACTTTATATCGATAAAAAAATAACAACCGTATACATTTTAGGACCATGGGGCATACCTTACTTCGGCTATCTCTTATTCTTGAGCCGCATCTCCCCTCACACTTGGTATTTAAAAATGGCGGAACGTTACGGCGACATTTTCTCCGTGAAAATGGGCAATAATTTGGTGGTTTGCGTCGGCTCGGCGAAGTTGTTGAAAGGACTGTTCCATAGAAGCGACTCCACGGGACGCCCACACACCCCTCTCAATGACCTCATGGAGGGCCACGGTGAGAACTCAATTAATTTAAGTCCTACATTGTCTTGAATGCTGATTTCATATTTAATATCGTTTATAGTCTTTGTTGATAATGGAAATATGAAAGTTGGTCTGATTGTTCAAGTTTTAATAATATTAAATAGTGGGTAGGACTAATGCCAAAAGGAGGCTTCTGTAAAACCCCACGGGAATATAGATGTGACCTCGTGTTTTTATAAGTAATGTTGTATAAGTAACATTGTTCATATTTTTAGGAATAATGCTGAGCCAAGGGGAATTGTGGAAGAAGCAGCGACAATTCCTTCACGACAAATTTCGTAACTTAGGTGTTCGATTATCGCCCGACCAGCGGTTTGAGAAATTTATTATTGTAAGTATTTTTACGTTAAAAACAAAATCATCATAAGTAATATGTAACTTTTATGTGTTATTAAATACACATAAATAGGCTCCGTCGGACAATAACCTTATTTTGGTTCGACAGTGTCCTTTGATAACCTCTAGGAACATATCTGAACGTAATATCAAAATCAATCATATTTCCTGTACGTAATAATTTATGAAAAGATAAATTGTTAATATCTAATCAGGCATTACACTATATTATGTAAAATAATACTATGTAATGTTTAATGCACTGGACTTCCTGTGATTGAAGAGAAAGAGAGAGAGGAAGAGATATCTTAGTCCATTCCGCAAGCCTAGTATGGGTTGGTGGACATTTTATTTTATAGTCTATGTAGACAGATGAGCAAGCGGCTCGCCTCACGGTAAACGGCCACCGCTCCTCATGGGTTTCTGTAATGCCAGCACAGCCAAACCGCCTCTTAAAGCTCTTCTATGACTTAGATGATCTTGGGTCTATGTCCCAAGCATGTTGTTTTCCTCCATTTAGCTTCGGAGTACGGTCTGCTACCTCCTATGTTGTTGCTGAATTAACATTACTGATACTAATTTTCCATTCTCCTTTATCAGATGGAAATTGAAGAGTTCTTGACGAAAGTACAAGCAACAAATGGTAAAGCTGTGGATCCAGTAGACCTGCTTGGACGGCACATACACAACGTCATCTGCCAGTTAATGATGAGCTTCCGATTCGAAGAGAACGACCAGGAATTCACAAAGTTTCATGAAAGAGTAACCCGTGGCATGAAGCTTTACGGATCTGTACATATTGGAGAACACATCAAAGAATATTTGGTAAATCTATTTTATTTAGTCTTCAATAAATCATCATGTACCTGAATGATGTATCTGTATCTATATTAGCCCATATACGTCCCAATACGGGACACAGTTTCCCTTCTACAATCCAAATAAAATACCTACTAAAAAAAATCAATTTTTCGTTAGTATTTTGTTTCCAATGCTGGTTCCAATGGTTCGTAATTCAAAAACTATTAATAGCCGTATCAATAATATGGGATTAATAATAAAATTATATATTATTTCTATGTACAGAAATTACCTGGCAAGAAAGCTGTAGTAAAAGAGATCAAGCGAAACTTAAAAGACGTTAGCAAGTTCCACGCTGATCATATCACTGACCGGATCAAGCTTCGCAATAGCCAACCCAACTATACCGAGCCCGCTGACCTCCTGGACTACTACTTGGACTATATGAAGGAATCAAAGAAATCTGAAGGCAGTGGAGAACTCTTTCCTAATGTTGACCCAAGTAAGTATCATGCGCAGAATCTTCTTTATTATCAACTAAAGCCCAAAAATATCTTCTGAATTTAGACCTCCCACACAGGTTTCCACAGTAATCTTTTTAGAATCTGGTTGTAAATAAATTGTTCCATTAAAAAGTAAAGCTGTGAAATTTCAATTTCAAAAGATTTTCTTAGTGGGAATTGGGGGATAAATTATTTTTTATGCTTAATATGTATATTTTTCTTTTACAATTTTATTCATATTTAAGAGGGAAATATTTTTGTTAGATACAGAATCAGTTGAGTATTAGGAGAGATAACAAGTAACTTGGCAACTGTTTGCCGCTGATTGCTCAATCGCCACTAAGTTTTGCACGTAGCTATAAATTTGTGTTTGCAAAACGCTGGCACGATATAAGTGTAATCCTAATAAGACAATATTTTTTCATATAGAAATAAGCTAAATATGTATTATCCCCTCTCGCAGATAAACAAATCATCCAAGTAATGAACGATCTATTCTCTGCCGGAATGGAGACTTCAAGGACCGCTCTTATCTGGAGTTTCGTGATGATGATCCGAGAGCCGAAGGTCGCCGGTAAAGTCCGCGATGAACTGCGTCAGATCCTGCTTCCTGGACATCTGGTCACTTTGGAGCACCGTAAGAACCTACCATACACAGAAGCAGTGCTTTTTGAAACGCTGCGAAGAGTTTCTGTAGTGCCTTTAGGAACCACACACGTAAACACTAGGTAATTTCTAGTTTTTTTATGATTTAATTGTGATTGCTTGATGAGTCTTATTGAAATGTTTGTGTGTTGTGATGTGACCGCACTAACATCTGATTGAAAGTGGTGTGCAGTGTATGTAAATTTTGGACCGGCAAAAAAAATTATGACTATTTTAGATGTCGAAACTATTATACCATTTTGACCGACACCGGAACTCGAAATAGTTACAGGCAGTTACAGGCAAATCGGGTCTTTGTAACACTCACTCAATAAACGACTCATAATGATATTTCTACACTGTTATCTGTGAGACAGTAGTCCAATTTTACCGCCGTCCTAGCTGCAACGTGAATTCTGCCACTTTTGAACTTGTGCCCACTGTGGCATCAGGCACGCTCATGCAATTATGAGATGTAAATACTGGTGAGAATTGTGGTGGCTGCACGTAATGCACTCGTACCTCTTCGAACCTACCGCCGTGATTTTGGCTGTCTTCCAACTTAGATGCGGCAGTAAATTGTTGTTTCCTTTTATCTTTTCTTTCCAAACATCGTAATTTAATGTGTGGGAGTTTTATTACATATTGAAAGCACACAAAATTCAATGTTATATCAAGATAGAAATATAAATTGCATATATAAAATACCATCCCGATAATTATTCATTAATAAAATTATTAAAAAGTAGACAGTTATAGTGTCAAAGAGCTTTTTTTCTAAAGTAAATGTACTTTACATACTTGGCTAACTTCATGAACAGTAGGTATGCCGCTTTAAAGAGCCAAGATAAAAAGATGTTTCCTTCATAAAGCGATTATAAGATAAAATTTAAATACCGGATAATTTTCAGAACGTTGAAACTTGGCGACTACGTCATACCAGCAGGTACGCATATTGTCCCCCTGCTGCACAAGATGGGCATGGATCCGGGCACCTACCCCGAACCAGAGAAGTTCAAGCCTGAAAGATTCCTTAAAGACGGCCAGCTGCGAGTTCCTGACAGCTTCATGCAATTCGGAGTAGGCCAGCGGATGTGCTTGGGAACACAATTAGCAAGGATGGAATTATTCCTTTTCTTTGCAAATTTAATGAACTCTTTTGACTTTTATTTACCTTATGGAGAGAATGAACCTGAATTGGAGGGCATTTTGTCAATCACACACGCACCCACACCGTTCACTGTTATTTTCCGCAAATTGGACGCTTGAAATAACAATTATGTGAATGAAACTAAAAAATGACCACGCAGCTCTTTAAAAACAATGTATTTTATTTATACTTAAGTGTTTCTTATTTCGTATCGGTACCTGAATTTATTTTGTAATTACAAAAGTTACAACTTATTTTAGTATAGGAAGAGTTCGTGGAACTGTTATTTATATTTTTGTTTTATAAACATGTGTTGTATATTTCCATGTATTTGCTTTAAATTATCGTGATGTATATAAATATAAATAAAAAATGTATAGCAAAGAACTTTGGATTTATTTGACAATGTTACTCAACGCTTTTTATTTTACATTCAAAAGGCCTTATATAATTCAATGCATATATGAATAAAAAGCCCAATAATAGAACTGAAAGAGATTTTATAATGCGCGTAGCGTACAAAATGTCCAAGAGCGGTTATATAATCTTTAGTTTGATCACATCTGGTCGACCCTTTTATAATTTTGGCCTTGTAAATACTATTGAATGGTATGAAGGGAGGATCTATTCAACAATTTTATAATTGACGATTTGTTTGACCCAACGCAGCAAGTTCAAGGCTTTAAGGTTGAGTACCGCAGTTAGTTTACTTCGAATGTGAACCGGGAATGATTCATAAGGCTTGCATTGTTAGTGACGCTATAGTTTTTTTTTTTCGAAAAACAAATTGAACGGATTATTTTTGAAATGAAAAAATGATGCTAGCCGCTGGCATAAGATACACGTTAAGCTGCTTTAAAGTGTTTACGATAAGGAAAGTTTCATATATTATTTAGAAAATGTATTAATCCAAGTATTATTTTTGGTTGTACATAATTTTGTATCATACTCCTCCTGTCTTTGCTCCTTAGGCTATTTTTCTTAAATCGTAAAACGGCTAAATTTTTATTCTTTTACTATAAGCACATTAACAATAAACTTGACTCGTATACATTTTATTTCACATTACGAATATTGTACTAAAATAAATGTATAAATAAGATATCGCTATTGGGACGTACCCTTAATGCGACCACGTGTAACTCGGACAAAGGGCAAGGTCAAAGGGGGTGGACAATAGAGCCGAATTTGCACTGAGGGATTGAACTTAAATAAAACCATTGTCGATGTGTGAGATGATTCTATAGCGGAATAAAAAATGCTTGGATAATAACATTTATCCAGTACCCGCATTGAATCAGTTTGATAGGGGACTGACGAGTTAACATTCAATTGGTACCCGAAATTGGTTGCCAAATAACCATGGTGCTTGCTTGCTGAGAATCTTTCTTTTTTCGGAGTCCTTTTTCTTCTCACCCTACTACGCCAAATGCCGCCCCTAACGTACATAATATATGAAGTAACATTTTCTGTAATAATTTCGCCCCGACGTACACTTTCCGTCAAATTAAGCGACTAAAATGGATACCAGGTTCGCTGGCCATATTGCGGGGTTGTGCGCTCTCACCCATAACAACTCCTAGATAGACAGAGGTTATGGCTTTAAATCTGTCGTGGACGCCCATGACAGCAAAAATCGGCTTCCACACAAAGTAGAAATTAGGGGCATCTGTGTCGGCATCCTAACAGCTTTAGCTTGTATACCGACCGTTAGCTACCCGCCTCGGCCAAAGTTTCCACAAGCGTGTTACTCTAGAAAACCAGCGGCACTTGCACACCCCTCTTTTGGAAGCATAGTTTAACAGCTTTCGTATTATGAAAAATATATATATTCGCACCATCTTGCAAAAAGACTTACACGTGAGTCAAAAATCAGACTTTACAGCTTTGCAGGTTAAGATATGTTTTCCCATGTTGGAATATTTCCCAGAGGAATGACGTCAGGCAGGCAGCCGCTCATTAATTCAATATAAAGAACTCCGCAGTGTAAATTTAATTAACCATTTTTCTCTGACATACATTAATTTGAGATAAGGGTGATAAAAAAAATAAAAATCCATATAAATTACTCGACCTGGGAATCGCACCAAGGACATCGCGGTTACACATTGTTATTGGATCAATGAGTAAATTCAACGTTTTATGACGTCATGGAACGGATCTACTGAATCTGATTATTTCATTTCGCGATGTGCCAAATCCAAGGTATGCTAATAAGCACTCTGAAATTCAAATTAATTCAAATCTTTTACGAAACAAGGAAATTAAAAACTGTGATATACATGTTAATATCATGCGTGAATTGGCTATGACAGTTTAATTTCGACACGTGTCGTATAGGGTTCAAATGGAAACGTTAAATGTCAAAATGTCATTATTATTTCTAAATTCATCGATAATCGGTACACGATACTAATAATGTCATATATATGTATTTATATAAGTTAATCTAACTACATATCAAGCCTTTATCTAAGGTATCTGTTCATAAGTATAAAAATATTTGCATGGACTAAGGTCCTTCATACTCTTAATAATCCAGTCATAAGTCTATAATTATTTTAAAATCATCTAGAGAATTACGTCTTTACTTTGTTGCTTGTTGTTTTCGCCAATAAGTTTTTTACATTTATTGCTTTCAAGGAATGGAAGACCTAAAAAAACAATTATTCTTACTTTTAATTTATTTTATATTACAA
Source organism: Deilephila elpenor (assembly GCA_949752805.1). Classification (NCBI taxonomy): domain Eukaryota; kingdom Metazoa; phylum Arthropoda; class Insecta; order Lepidoptera; family Sphingidae; genus Deilephila; species Deilephila elpenor. The sequence goes on along the minus strand of OX457099.1, from coordinate 9,374,187 downwards.
TATAAAATCTACAATATTTGCAAAGAACGTGTAATATGAAAGCGTGTACAATCTAGTAGTGACCTTACGCACAGAAATCATTACGCAACATAAGAAACTACACAATAGATCAAAAGTTAGAGTTTCAAGACGGCTGATTTCAGTTTGCGTGTTATGAAGTTAGGTAAATTATTGAAGAGTTTATTCATAATTATATATTCCATATTATAGTTAGCACGGGAATTATTGGGATTATTGGCTTCGACATTATCAGCAACTATTTTGTGTAAGTTTGCAGTACGAAAAGTCTTTTAAGGTCAGTTACCTGGGTATCCAGGTCTGCAATGCATGGAGTGGCAACAGACTCGCCCCCGTGCTTTAAGTTTATTCTACTAATGATTTGGTAATATAGGCGTAAACGAGTATCTATCTTGAGTCTCTCCGTACTTAGAAGAGAATCCGATTATTTATATAAATAACTCCATCCCATATCCAAATCGACTCAACTAAATGTTATTTATGTACAGAGCATTGAAGGTAAATCACCGAACAAGCATTGATAAGTTCAATGGTCTGTAGGATTTATAAAATCCATAAAGTTTGGTAAATTACTATCCTTGTATCATATTCTATCGTAAAAAAACATTAAGACTCGTGAGTCGTGACGTTAATACTCTAATAGTTTCAATGACCTGAACAGAAACATGCACCACAAATATTAGTCATTGTGGCGCCTTGCAGCACTTTTTATCCGCACATAATGGAATTAATTGCCTTGAAATAGTTTAGTTTTTACAACGTCGATTGTTGGGCATTTTTTGAATTCTAGTGCACTCATAAGTCGATAAAATTGCCTGAAAAAAATCATTTACCATGTCTTGGAGGCTACATTTCGAAGAAGAAGAGTTTGGTTCTGAGCGAGATTTTAATTTTATTTCAGGAGGTCAGTTGTCGCGGTAACCCGCTCTCTATGACAAGTCGTAGATTGCCTTAGAATTTTGAGGAACAGTGATATAATATATTAGCCAAATCCATAATATAATTATGTATAGCTGAGGGTTTTTATACAAATTAATGATCTTGTTTTTTTATCCTAACGAAAAAAGGGATATTTTACCAACAGCAATTAATATTTAATATTTAAATATTAAACTTACCTACTGTTTTAAACATTACTCAATTAAATAAGAGACCTTAAACTTAGTTGTCAACACTCGATTTATCGCTTCGGACCGAATGTTTTTTAGAGAACTTCAACATTTAATATCTATAAAAGTATCGATCAGTATTTGAGAGAGGCCGTTGAGCCGAGGATCGCGAGTGTTGCCAAATTGCAGCGATTGTTTGTCAAGCCAGAAAGTCTGCTGAGCTCTAGATAAATGAACGCTTGACTTCAGACCATCTATTTATATATAGGTACACCGTACATATGAGATTGATGGCTCAGTTACGGATCACCATATTTTTGTAACTACAGTATCTATTGACTTATAAAGAATAATATGTTTTTTCGGATTAACGGATAGAATAGTGAAAGGATAATTGAAAAAGAATTTCAATGCTTTTAAAGATGTCCTAAAACAGGTAACGTATAAGTATACTTACTGAACGGGACAGAATGGAACGCGATGCGAGGATTGTGCTTGATGGCGCGAATTTTAGATGCACGAGTACAGTAATTACATACATACATAAACTCACGCCTTTATCCCAGAAGGGGTAGGCAGAGGCGCCACTAGGAGCACCACATTTCGCCTTGTATGTTCCGTCCCACGATGTGATAGGGGGTGAGCCTGTCGCCATATCGGGCACAAATTTCTAACTCCGGGCTAATAATGCATAGAAAAATTCAATATCAATTTGCCCAACCCGGGGATTCGAACCCGAGACCTCAGCTTTGTAATCGTACCATAGTACAAATTCGCCACTGAGGCAGTTACTAATAACATACATAAATCATAAAAATGATGAATACATTTTAATCCTTTGAGTAATGAGAGTTAAATAAATAGGACGTCTGCGGCCACTTAGATGGTTTATCAGATTATTTCCTTATCCTAATTACCTCAGAAGCCATCAGTAAATTAACCCTTAAGTTTATATAAAAGGCAGTGAAGCACTTCTTATACCCGCCTGGTCTTTTATTAGCCTTATGACGTAATAACCCTCTAGATCTATAAATAGACTAACCCGTATAGCGTATATAAAACATAATAAAAATCCGTGGAATGCACACGAGCGTGAGTGTTAGCAGGACGCTTACTGACCTCGGCATTGAAGCGATAATAAGGAAAACGATGCATTTGCAACACAATGTTACATCATTTAATGCGCTCATATTTTATCTACATACTAAACGAATAGAAACATGAATGGAGACTTTCTGTTGCTAGAATAATTATATTTGTAATTCTAATTAAATTGTATACATTAGCAAAAAAACAATTAAATAAGTCTGATGGATATTTAAATGGTAGTATAATTTGAGTAGAACGATTTTAAAAATGCAATGCCAATAATTTTGTTTTTCCCCATAAGAGTAGAGTTCATATTATAATTTTTTTAATGACTGTTGTGAATAGCGTTTATGTTTAAAGCGTTATTTTATTTTATTTTGATATGTTTTAAAACAATTAAGTTTCTTTCTTGAACATCTTAAACCATTATTGTTATATTCTTTAAGAGCCGTATTTGTTGCATTGTAACCTAGGTAATTCGTATAAGTTTTAAACCAATTTACTTTTATATCACATAATCATTCGAACGTACCTATTTCTTGATATCAACAAACTATTTTTTGTATTTGTAACTAAATTCTCAATTAATAATAGCAATATTTATTTACATATGGTCGGGTAGGGGAAAGTCATGGATCTTATGACCGTTATCAATCGATATGCCTTCAACCACTGCTCTCGGCTAGATACACTGATAACAGATAGACCGCCATTGTAAGTCACAATGGGGTCAATGGCGTATATTTATCATTAGAGATTCAGTCGGCCCCATTCAGGGTTTCACCCGTTTATATTGATATTAGAATACATAGCGAACGTGATCCCGCACGTGATTCGAGAATGCATATAATGTTCTGTCACGTTAATGATACGTTGCAACTGCGCTACGTGTGAAAATATAGCCGCTTGTAATCCAACCACATGGTTAATGCGATCAATGTTCATAAAAACCAATATGCAAGCTTGTAGACTTAACTTTGGGTTGGTAAGAGTCGCATCATAGCTAATTGGTGTTTGTGAAAAAATCGTTATTTTCTTTTCATTCTTGTTGCAGCGTGATCCCAACATTTTTGTTTTTTTATTAAATGCAATGTTAGGATGAAATGCCAATAATTTGTAATTTGCTCATTTAATGTTATAGACAACAAAAGGCCACAAAATAATACAACTAGAATAAATGGTTAAATGCTATGTTTTTCTTTATTTGCGCTCATCTCATATTTTGAGGTCGATATGACATGGTGTAGAAATAAGTATAAACTTAAGAATAGTTTGCGTGGCTTGGTAATCGGATATAAGACCTTACGGTGCGCTACTAGTTCAATGAGACTATCCTGCGCTATGCCTATCAATAACATATTCTGACGTCAATATGAGATGAGGCAAGTATCAATTACTATATGTATATCTTTATAACTCTGATTTTTACACCACTATTGAAACAATATCTTGAAGCAAAGAAGAAGAAAACTTGTTTATCTTCTACTATAATGACGTCATTGTCCATATTTCTCTATTATAGTTAAGTTATGGGTATATAGGATGTTCGGCCGTGCCAGCAGATAGTTTGTTCCATGCGTGAGACAACACGTACAAGCGCAAAGAAATTAACTAGACGAATCACATCCGCAATGCAGAAAGTATCCGCATCGCGACAGTATTTTTAAAATATAATTATTTTTTCGTGGAGCGAATGATTCAGGGATTCACATGATTTTTAATGATAGGTAGTTTTGGGCTGAAGGTTATTTCCATCTATGAGACATAGAGAGAGTAAACATGCAGATAAAAGGTTTTTAATCATAATTACTTGCGTGTTCATTACTCCTACCGGTCAGCGTCCGAAATCACGACTCTAACATTATCCAAGGTCAGTAATTTGTAAAGATTAAAAATTGCATATTAATAACCCATATAATAGGTTGTGCATGCGAGCGCGTTGGGCGCCGCGTGATGCGTGTCGAGGTGTGCAAATCTATGTCGTCATAAGGATAATAGTTCACCTTAACCTTAGGCTAATGTCGCCACAGCGCCGGGTGGCGTCTGCTATCGTGTATTTACGATAATTTTCTACAAACACAATATTGACATTTAAGAGCCTCTGTTTACTGACTTTGGCCTCTAAGCCAAAGTACCTTTTTAATTGGTTATTCGTTTTGATTTAGATTAATTTTGTAGCGAGTTAATGACACTAGAGTCCGTAAAAGTCCCGTCAACCTTCGGTGTTCAGTGTCAATATTTTGCAATTGTTGATTTTTGTTAACAGGACTGACGGGCCTTGAAATCAAAAAGCTAATTCAACTAATTCTCTGGTTCACACGAACCGAGAAAATGCATGATAAACAAAACAAGTAGTTTCGAGTCTCGATATTGGGGTATGGAAAATTCGGTCGTAGTTTTTGACTCGCAAGGCAACACACCTTAAAGTTTCATTAGTGTTGCATCATATTCTAAACAAATAAGACGGTAATGTTCATGGAAGCTCTTCGGTTGTAATCGCAAACTGGAATAATAAAAAAAGACAGGACATACCTACCCTAGCTGACTCTGAAACATGACTCACGGGAATGAGTCACGATGAGAAGGAATTCCCATGCATATTACGTTCTTATACGAAGGTAAATTTAATGTTGATCGGGATTGGTTTAATTTATTCTTTATTGAAAAACTGGTTCGTTATAATTATAAGAAGACTGCCTCGATGGTGTAGTTGTACTACGGTACGTTTACAAAGTTAAGGTCTCGAGCTCGAATCCCTGGTCGGGCAAAGTGATATTGGGTTTTTCTATTCATTAACAGCCCGGAGTCAGGAATTTGTTCCCGAAATGGCGATAGTCTCGCCCCCTATCATGGACGGAACATACAAGGCGAAATGTGGGTGTCCTGGTAGCGCCTCTGCCTACCGCTTCTGGGATAAAGGCGTGAGTTTATGTATGTACGTTCTGGTTACATTTTTCTAAATACTACCCTCCATCTTACGGAAATGTAGCTTATATAGGTATATTTGTTATATTCGCGGAAGGATATAAAAAAACATTTAAGTCAGGAAGCATTGCGGATATTAATGCTCCCGTGGGAAAGCACAGCTCTGTGTTCGATATATTATTTGTGACATAACTTTGTACTTCTTTTGTCGATATTTTTTTTTCGAAGAATAATCGAGTTGTTTGATCATATAAAAACTGAGACACCAGGAAAACAATACACTAAAATTCGCACTAATTTATTTAAACGTGATCTGTTTTACCTCCATTTTTCTAAGAAAAGTGTTACTATTTGGACATTTTTTTTGGACTGGTAAAATGATTTGCAGCCGTAAAAACACATAAACACCATAAGATTAATCGTTTTAGTTCCACAAAAAACATTCTTTTTTTTGCATTTAAAAACACAATGATTGAGGTTCGCATATATGCTAAATCTATAAAACTGAATAAATCTCTTCGGCTTGCACGTGTTTAACATGCTACTGTAAACAATTTAACAACGCTAACAATGAAATATGCAAATTAAATTATTCTCTTCAAACATTCGTCTGGCCGTGGATTCCGTGGTCCACTGACGAAAGTAAAAAAAGTGAAATGCATATTCAAGATACGACTTAGTTGAAGCGACTGAAACCTGAATCCAGAATGAGAAGTAGCTGCGTTTCGTGGTATAAATCTTGAGGACCTTGACACAGAATCAACGAAAAGACTCCGCAGATTAATTAATTACACTGGTCAACAACATTTTGTAACAAGAAAGGTGCTTGCTAATTTTAAATTACCTACCTATCCTCATTTTATTACCATATTTATTTTGATTCCATTAGGTCTAGTTTTCGTGTTACAGGTACTAACCACAAAATTAAAAATTGACCGTTTTTGTTTTACTTTCGCATTCAGAGAGTTTGTTTATTTGAAGAACGTAGTGTTTTGTTCTGTTTTTAGAGTTAAGTTATTCTTAAATAATGTCAAGAAAGTGTCAAAATGATCCTGACAAGTTTTGTTACATTTGTGGTGACAATACTTTCAAAACTCAGCGAAGGAAATTGACACCATTACTATCTAAGTTATATGAACAGTATTTTGGCTTCGCCATCGAATAATAAGACAAAACGTGGGTTCCACACGTCTGTTGTGTTACATGTGTGGGTCTCTTCACTGGATGAGCGAAAAGATCTCGATGTATACCTTTTGCAATCTCTATGATTTGGACGGAACCAACGAACCACTCATCTGATTGTTTTTTTGTCTTACTGATGCAAAAGGTATTACAATTAATCCTGACCTGCCATCAGCTAAAAGAACGATCCCTCATAGTGAAGATCTACCGGTATCAGAACCATAAAGTGAAAGCTATGGACAACAGGGGTGACGGCTTTTTATACTTGAAAGAAAAATTTCCTAAGCTAAGTAAAGCAAAAATTAAAGAGGGCATATTTGTTAGCCCTCAAATCAGGCAATTGATGAAAGATGATGTATTTAAAGAAAAGCTTATAATTTAGAAAAATCAGCTTGAGAATCTTTCATGAAAGTAACTTCCAATTTTCTAGGAAATCACCGATCAAGTGACTATAAATGTATTATCGCGGAGCTTTTATGTACTTAAAAGGCTTTGGGCTCTAATATGTCGTTGAAAATACATTTTCTTAATACACATTTAGACTTCTTTCCTGCAAATTTGGGCGCCGTCAGCGATGATCACGATGAAAGATTCCATCAATACATTTCTACCATAGAAAAACGATATGAGGGCAAGTGGAGCCCACGTATGTTGGCAGATTACAGTTGGACATTAAAACAAGACGTTCCTGAAGCAAAATACAGACGAAAATCGTAAAAGAAAATTCATATTAATGTTGCAATAAATCGAAATAACTTCTTTTTGTTGATAAAAATTGAAAAATTCCAAAATGTTACAAAATGGTATTACAAAAAAACCATTCGTATTTGAAGCATTTTAATTTTATTTCTAGTATACTTATCCTTGTCCTAAACATAAATAGACAAAAGTTTGCATGTTACATGCAAAAGTTGTTTTTTTGTTGACCAGTGTTATCAAAACGTGGTGACAGAACGTGCAGAACGTGAAAAGAAATCCATGGATAGAAAAAAGAGAAGGGAGACTTTTGTCCATTTGGCAATGCAAAGTTTAAATGGCAGGTTAAGACATTTTTTGCTATTCAACATTTCACACGTGATGATTCTAACTGCTTCAGGAACTCTAAGGAAGGCTTAAACATCCTAATGGAAAGTGGCAACTATTCTTCAAAGTCATTCTGTACTTTAGTCTCCACTGGATCAGTAGTCATCTATCTTTGTTTATTTTGCATTCATTTCGTTGTAGAGCTATATTGAGGAAAGGGTGGTGTACAAAAGGGAATCATATAGTTGCGGTGTATCTTATTTTAGTATCTTGAGATAATAATACATTGTATTTACGTGTCGAAGAAGAATATTAAATTCCATTTCATGTCATCGGGTAAAAATGCTTTTGCTCATTTATTGGAGTCGTGTTTTTCGATATCGTTCCATTAAAACACTTTATTTATAAAGATCACATTTTTCCCACTAAATTCGGAGTCAATGACATTTAAAATAATATTGATTGTCCTTGACATTTAACACACAATTCTACTTAAGTATAAAAAATGTGATATCTAATACGTACGTCAATTTACGCGCTTAACCGTTTCACAAATACTCGGCGACGCGACGGGTTGTAGAAATATCAATATTTTATTTACACAGTTGCTCATTAAGTGCCGCAATTTTTAAAAGGTGATCTTAATAGAAATTAAGACTGATTTGCTAACCGATTGTTCTAAAAGTGAATTAATTAAATAAACTAAGAGAAGTTAACGATATATTGACAGATAAAAATATGATATATTTTTTAATTTGTATATTTACAATATTTTAGTGTTTTACACTTTCAAACAGTAAACCACCCGTTTTAGGTTGGGGTTTATGAACATAAATAACCACAAAGGCCCAATCCCGAACGAAATATCAATAGGTAATATATACATATATGTATATCTAATATATTTTTCGACGCGAGGAATAAACCCGCGGCGATAAAGTCCAAACAGCAGACTTTTAGCTTATTTACGAGATTTTTACAAATAATAATTATGTAATTGGGGATACGAAAGAGATGTAACTCAAGAATATTCTGTTACGTAAAGTATTAAAATTTAACTATGCAATTTTTTTATGAATGTTACGACGGTAAAAAATATTTTTATTATTATTTTCATTTTATTTTATTTAGGTTAGGTATAATAGCGTTTAACATACACTATACTACTACTTACTTTACTACTAGTAAAAATTTGAAATATGTAGCTGTTTGAATCTCTAGAATTTTCTCACAGTTGTCGAACAACTGTAAAAATTCTTAACAACAAGTAGGTGATATTTTATTTTATATAATATTGATACACACATACTATGCTTTTAAACCAAAAGCTTAAAATTAGTTACCAACTATAATTAGATGATTCATTTATTTGTCGGATTAGTTCTATTATAAAATATCGAAAATTGTTGCGAACGCAGTTAAACTTCGATTTGGCAGTATATTCCGCTCTCAAATGCCATATCGTTTAAGTACTTGGGAGTGCTTATGAGAATTTTATTAGTCATTAAGTTTTTCATTCGAAAAATGAATTCTTTATTTATTTGTTTCGTTGTTTTTCGTGCAAACAACTCGATGATTAGATTACGCAAGGAACGTCGACTATTTCCCCGTGCCGTCATGGCTTGGTTACCGATCGAGACAGAGCTAACCTCGACTGAGATCACTCACCTTTCCTTGTGACCGTTGATGACCAGCCAAAACACAGTGTATGTTTTTAGTCTGGCACTGACTGCGCTGCACCTGATCGGCAGTGCACTGTACTGCATGCACTGCCGAAACATTGTTATCTCTCAGCCGCAACGTGTTTTATATATAACATAGTCGAGCACTGTGCAGACTTGGTGATTTACATTGGAATAAAAGTTTGCACACATTTTTTCTTGAATACAACTTTGTAATATTAGACGACGATTTGCAAGTTATGAGCAGTACACGATAGCGTATTATTAGAAGGTTAGCGAAATGTAAGCAAAATCTATGTAAAAATTATCAAATTTTGCGGTACATTGATAGACTCCCCCGTGACACATTCGGGAATAAAAGTCTCTGTGTGTAGCGCTAGTGGCGCCTCTACCTTCGGGGATACTAATGAGAGCTTATGTACATATATTAATTATGGTATGCCAACTGGTGACTAAAAATATGAGGAAGAACAAACGCCACTTTACTCATAACATTGACATAATGTAAATATTACGGCACGTTTACCAACCTGTTTGTAGAGTAAATATTATTTACGCTTCCTATACTATTAAAATACCTTGTCTATAACTATTAAAACAGAAAATAATTCCACGTGACTGCCTCGGTGGCGCAGTTGTACTACGGTATGATTGCAAAGCTGAGGTCACGAATTCAAATCCCGAGTCGGACAAAGAGATACGATTTTTCTATTAATTATTATCAGCACTGAGTCAGCATTTTGTGTCCGATATAGCGATAGGCTCGCTCTCTATCACATCGTGCGACGGATAATAATAAGGAAAACGTGGGTGTATTGATTGCACCTTTGCCTAAACCTTATGGGAAAAAAGGCTTGAGTTTATGAAAGTATGTACTCGTAGTAAAGGATAAATGAAACAGGATGAAGCGAAAGTTATATTTATAATCTTTTTCTACCTCTATAGGATATAGGTATTAAGTATTTAATAGATGCACATATTTCAATAATACAGAATTAGGCAATAGTCATGTCGCTGCACGGGGGCGCCCCACACCACGACTTAAACACTATGTTCATTCAATACATTTTCCAACGCAAACAGGTTTTCTTAGGTTTTCTTAGTCGTTATAGCGCATCATCGCCGCATAGGATTTTCAATCCACAAAATAACCAAATTTAATATTGTTCAATTATTAGACAGTCTCCGTGGCGCAGTTGGTTAGACGCCGCCTGTGAAACGAGAGGCCGCGGGTTCGATCCCCGCACTGAAACAAATATTTGTGTTAACCACAAGTATTTGTTTCGAGTCTGGGTGTTTGTGAGACCAAAAAGTCTCTCGTAGTTCCTGATATCCACGACACAACCCTCGATCAGGACTATGTGTGTGACTGTTGGATGTATGTATTTGTTTATTTATTATTGTTATTACTTTTGGCATATGTGAGCAAAACGCATATACCATGGAGACATACAAGAATGAAATAGATATTTATTTAGAGTATAGGTAGTGCAAAAGTTAAGTAGTACGTTGATTATAGGTAATCATAGAATGCAGGGAATTCTACTTTTCAGCACATTGACATCATTCATATGAATCATCTGGACATGCACTTGTAAACGCAGACAGTTCTTAAGCGTGATAAGACTTCGGGCACGAGACAATCAGTTTAAGGAGATTGACCTCACTTTACTTTACTGCGCTAATTACAATGTTTCACATATCTTACAGGAAAACTACTGGGATGCCTACAATAGTATTTTAAACATAGGTATGTAAGTTCACACCTTTATACCTAAAATAATAGGCAGAGGTGACAAAAGCACCCACAGTTCGGTGAGATCTATTGTCAAGTCGGGCGCAAAATCTTTTCCTGTGCAAGCCATGCTATAGTTTTAAAACCGAATAATGAAAACCGCATTGACCGATCTAGAAGTTAACAATGTCCCCAGGTTTTGCAGTCAAACATATTTCCATTGGACCAATGAGGCAAGCAATTTTATATATAGTAGAATGGCTGTAGGGTAAGCATCCGTTCCTTACATCTCTTTCTTTCTTACCTAAAAAATATTTGCCGAACGTCCAATACTTATTTCGTCTTCCCATCCTTTTTCCTTCCCACTTCCTTCTCAATTTAATAAATAATAATAAATACACCCAACAGTCACATACATAGTCCTGACCCCACACTAAGATCGAGTCTTGTGTCGTGGGTATCAGAAGCTACGAGAGACTTTTCGGTCTCACAAACACCCAGACCCGAAACAAATACCTGTGGATCACACAAATATATGTTTCGATGCGGGGATCGAACCCGCGGCCTCTCGTTTCACAGGCGGCGTCAAACCAACTGCGCCACGGAGGCTGTCAATCAATTTGATGGCCCGCAACTCATCTATGACTGAGGTGTTGTGAATGTTCATGGCGGCAGTAATCATTTACCATCAGGTGACCTGTTTTCTCGTTTACCAGACCTATTGTATACAATAAAAATAAATAAACAAATTAGTAGGGTCTGATATTTATGATTCTTCTAAGGTTGTAAGTGTTTTAGGCGGCAGTGGCTAACTACTATTGACTCCCACCAAATAAGCTTCTTGCTGTATTACCGGCGAAGTGCTAATAATATTAAGAAACATTTTGTGTGTCAATCGTTTTTAGGCGTAAGACTGTTTAATTGTAATTTGTATCTAAAGGATAAGTTATAAGGAAAATGTTCAAGCTACATAGCTAAATATATTCCTTGTGCATTTTGTTTGTATTGTTTTGGCTATTTTGAATATATTCAATTATTTGTTTCGCTTGTTCTGTTTACACCGACGGCAGTTGAAAAGAACCATTCATCATGTTGTTTTCCCCCGAGGAGTCAAAGAAATGGAAGATAAAACAAAGACTTTATCCTCTCCCGACTATTCGTCGTAGTGAAATAATTAATTTATTTTGTCTTGTGCATTTGTTTTTCGATCGCGGTAAACAACATATAGTGAGTCATTTTCTCGTATTTCACTGTAATAAACATTGTATTATTTTTCAATATAATATTATGAAACAAATATACGGCCACCAAAATTCTTTAATTTTCACCTGCCACTATAGGGGATGATCATAACATACATACATACATACATATATACTTTAGTATTTAATGCATGTTGCTAAAACTTTACCTATGTTTGTATGTACTTTTGTACTGAGGTTATTTTTCTAACGTAAATCCTGAACGAAAACAAACTAAGTGTCAACCATGAATCACGTGGTTTTAAATGGAAAAGTTCGTAAAGTTGCCTGACCTGCAGATTGTACACAGAATGAGCTCTCGAATGCTTCCCGATGATGAGAGTTGTGCCAATCAATATGTAATTTGTGGTTTTCTTAAATAAATTGGTCTGTTTATAATTAATTATTATTGTAATGAGTTTGAAAATTATCTACAATTTTTTTTGTTGCACCTGAGTTTATAAGTTTTTTATACGAATATCAGTTACTTTTCATGCCAAATATCAATGCTATTTATAAATGATATTTAAAAAAGCGTTTATAATATTAAACATTAACGATTAACAAAGGCTTTTAATACCCTCATTAACAGCTGCTACCGGGTACTTGAGGTTATTTTCAGAAGATTTGATCCTGTACGAGTGCCTCTATTATAGGTACCTATGTATTGCGTAATTTCAAATCATATTCAAAATGACATCATTCCCCTACAATAGTACCAGTTACGAACGATTAGGCAAATATTATGTTTTGAATTACTAATAAATATAATTTAATTCATAACCCACGTACAATATCTGCATTAAGGAATATTAAAGTGTGTCAAAAGCGGTCACTTGGTTACGGCCTTCAATTTTTTTCCATACTGTTTCGTAAGCTATAGAAGCTTATGGGCATTTTTACCTAATGGCATGTTTCATTCGAATTCGTAGAAAAGGCTATAGGAATGCTTTGAAAAATGTGTTTTGGTTTTGTTTGATGACTCACAATCGAAGTTTGGTGTGTTAGTCCATATAGCATTTATGTAAGAGAGATACAATTATATTATTAATATAATGCCATTTATAAGGCTATGAACTGTGTAAGTTTTTCAAGTTTAAAAATCCAATGTGATCGAAACCGGAATTTGATCTTACTATGGCAAAAAGCTCGGCTCTATCGACAGTAATAAGCTCAGGTAAAGGCACCTCTGCCCATCTCTTCGGAGATACAGGCGTAAGCATATATAGTACGTTTGTATGTAAAATAAGTAATATTTAAATTGTTTTCTGTATATAAGCCACTTCTAAAGAATTCATGCATATTTTCTGACGCCAATTTCCATTACTGGCCTCTCCTTGAACCGTCGCCTACCTTGCAGCCAATTCCCTAGTGACTTTTATTAGGTCAGTTAGATACGAGCTTACACTCTTTCCGATAAGTCTGCGAAATTGTAGACTATATCTTTGCTGACGTAGGTGTATAGTATCTATGCAGACATATACATGCGTGGGTATATTTATCTATGTAATTTGCGATGCAGCTGGACCGCCACCCACACATGGGTGTTTGTTTCTGTGCCTGAGTGACTGGATGTTCTTAGAATCGCACATAGTTTAAAACCCGAGGCGATTGTCTCTACGTCGACTAAGCGTTTCTCTTTAACCACTTTTAATCTTGAACGACGATCGGTTCACTGAGGCGACATTTTTCCCAGGGTATTTCATAAGGAGATTAATAATTCGCATTGTGTGCGTAGGTAAATATTGCCAAAAATGAGTGTGGCGCCTTCCCACCCTTGACCTGGTGCGTTGCACAACCTGTTCCCGGCCGAAGGTGCGCACAAGGTTGGCGTCAAGCGAATTGGCCATGTTTTTCCTTGCCAATGTAAATTTGCATTGTGCAAATTTTTATTTTGTTTACGCTAGCCAATGGTGGATCACACGGTTGTACATAATTTAAAATCACTTTTTAATGTTAATGCACTCGCGAAATAATGCTTTTAGCGTGCAGTATTACGTAACTGAATGGCATAAATGCATTCACCATTAACGTTAATGATAACAGTACGTTCAAATTACATAAACTATAATGTAGATTATTTAATAAAAATACTGTTTATCGCTATTCACAGAGATAAGTAAACAAAAGTGTTCATTTCTGTTGCATCGTTATCTAAATTGTTTCAATATTTTTTCATTCTAGATATCTCTTGTATTAACAAGTACGACAACAATGCTTACTAATGTTGTGTATACAAGTACGCAATAAGTCATAAGCCATATCAAGTAGCGTATGCCGTGGTAGACCTTGAACTAAGTAGAATTACGTAACAAGACGCCTTCTGTTCCGTCTTATTGATTTTGTTGACGTTACATTGCCGGGTTCAAAAACCGACCGTGATCGTCTTCGAAAAACATCCGATTTAAAAACAATATTTATTATTTGTGTACTTGCTTAATATTTTTATGCACGTAATATTCTGAGTGAAGGCTGTTTATTAAAAAATAATGTGCCGTCGCCTATCCACGTGACTAGGTCTGAGTTTAAGTGAATATTTCTAAAGTCATTATCGTGTAAATGCTAAATTAAAATGTTACTCTTTATATATATTGCGCTTTCAAATATTTTTTTAGGTAGTAGTAGTAAGAGACAGCTTACACCTCTTCGGATAGGAATTATTAATTTTGTATTTTCAACGCATTATTTTCATTTGATAGTCCAAAGACTGAAAATAGTTAATTGAAAGTCGTTTATATGAAATTGCTGGCGTGGCTACGAACAGTTTCAACATAAGGGAGCGGCGTTATGGGTATTAATCCACTGTGACGACCATGTAGGTACTTTAAGACATAAATTCAATCCACTCTATGTATAAAGTGAATTACATATAATATCACCCTTCTTAAATATGTATTTAAGGGTAATATTATTTTAGTTCGCAATATTAGGGCCATATAACATGCAATATTACAGTAAAAGAAAACATCGTGAGGAAACTTGGAATTTCTAGGCTATGTAAAGTCCGCACTAAACGAGCGTGGTGCACGATATGGCCTAACCCCTTATTCGTGATCTATATAATTGATTGTAGAGAAAGCCCGTGACTGCAGTGATGTATATGGACTTATACAGAATATAAGTTCGTTTACATTTAACTCGAGTACACAGCGAGTACATAGTAAATATTTAAACTTGTTCATATCTAAAGTATTTTAATAACACTTTCAAGTCAACATATTATGTCATGCACCGCTTTATTAACATATATTTGCGAGTAGAGTAACAAATTATCTTTCCGTTATTTGTTATTTACGAGTTTGTACTCACATAGCCTTGACTTTCAGATAAACAAATGAATCACGCGGTTGACTTTCCCCGCTTTAAGGAATAACATGTTTCCCGGTGACAGGTTATATACATCAGGATGTTACAGTCCATTGCTCTCTTTTCTTGACATTATTTATGATGATACAAATATTTACTTTTATGCAATTTTGCACGAGTTTCGATAAACTCACGCCTTTTTCCAGGGGGGAGGGGGGGGGGTAGGCAGAAATGCTACCAGGACACACGTTTCGCCTTGCGTGTTCCGTCCCACGATGTTATAGGGGCCGAATCTAACGCCTTATCCGACATAATTTCTGACTCCGGCCTGATTATGAATAAAAATCCAAACTATTATGTGGTAAAATAATAATTAAAAGACACCTCCTGCATATTGGAATAATAAAAAAATCTAAGGAATCCTAATTAATCCTATTACTTTTACAAATGCTTTTTCTTTAGAATGATCTAATATTGTATTTAAGTAATGTACATATTATGGTTGTAATGGTGAAATTGAACATTAATTTATTTTATCACAAATTGCTTTTAAATCATGTAACTCAATATTCTGTACATTTACGAGCATACAAATTGAACTAATATTAATTATTGCGCTACTTATATTTTACCGGTTATGGACAATATTAGGTATGTATGCAGTTTTACTTTAAAAAGCATTCTTAGTTTGGTAATGTTTAATATTTAATATATTGTGTAATAGTTAAAAATAAGTTATACAGTATGCTGTTATCAGTAGATTTACATTGTAAGAACATATCGTTCGTAAAATATTCCACTTTGCTTCAAATTATTGTTCTCTTTGGACCCAACAAGTTCAAGCGCAATATAACTAGCATTAAATTAATTGATGAAGACTGCACCTATTCTTATGAATGCTATTTGTAGAGATGATAAGGTGAAGCAAAGAATATATGAACTGCATAGTTATGTATGTAGTATTGACGTCACCCGATTCAATGAATACCAAGATTTGGAGAAAAAATAAATCATAGAATGACCGTGAATCGAGCATCTAATGGGAAACTAATTACAATATTATACGATATGTGACGCACGTGTTCGTACAAAGCTAATTAAATATTTTGTGGATAAACATGCGTGTTGTGACAAGCTGTGGCCCTGAACTCGACGACCTGAGCTTCTGCCGCGTGTACTATACACTTAGTGCTTATAGCGTGGGCTATGTCTGCGCCCTGCGGCTTTAAATAGCACAATGGTTCAACTACTACCTGAACTTCCTTGAACGGTCTTATTGCGCATTTGTCTTTATCTTGTTATTGTTGATTGTTTTTTTTTATGAAGAAGCGATCAGGGTGGACCCGAATTTACTACCACCAGTTATAAGAGATTCTATATCACTCACCGACGGAGACACAACAATAAATAAAATAATAATAAATATACCCAACAATCACATAGTCCTGACCCCACAATAAGTTCGAGTCTTGTATCGTGAGTATTAGAAGCTATGAGAGACTTTTTGGTCTCACAAGCATCCAGACTCGAAACAAATACCTATGGATCACACAAGTATTTGTTTCGGTGCGTATGTCAAAGCCTCGGCTTCACATTTCACGTGCGCCATGGAGGCTATCTATAACAAAGTTTTAACTTTTAACTTTGCGTTCGTTCTGACAGTGCCGTGGTACCTAAACATTTTTTTTAATTGATTTGTTTATACGTCTTCGATATCTTGTGTATTCCCGAACCGACAGAATCAAGTAGATATAAAATGCCTACCTAACATTAGCCGAGCGTACAGGTAAATAATTATAAACACGATATTTTAACAGCATATTTACCTACCTTTAAGTTCGTTGCACTACCATGAATTTGTAAAGATGCTATTAAACGATAGTATTATGTTACTCGTGTCAATAAACTCTGATTTATGACAATATGACTCACGGATTAGTATCGTGAAAATCCCTACGGTGGCGTAAAATAAACCCACTGTTGCTGAATCATATCCTGCGACCATTTCGATCTAAGGGTACAATATGAGTAAACAATACGTTCATTCATTACTCGATAATCGATGTATCACTTGTTTGAATCTGAATATAAAGTATACTAGCTGATGTTCGCGACTTTGTCTGCGAATTGTAGTATATTTTAAATATAACTACTGATTTATTTGTGAGCATAGTTCTGTTGTACAAGTTATTAATGTGATCTTATATATGTAGAATAGAGGGATATTATTTCGATATAAATTATCTGTTATATATTTATTTAAAAATATGTTTACTAGGCTTTGTTTATTGCGATAAATGGCGCGACGAGCATGCCATTCGCCTGATGGTAAGCGAGATGATCGCTCATGGACAGTAGCAAAACCAAAGACACCATGAATTATAAAGCAATGCTTGGCATTCCGCTGCGCTCGCCATCCTGAGACATAAGATGTTAAGTCTCATTATGTCCACTAGTTACTCTGGCTACAATTCCCTTTAAACCGGAACACAATAGTGCAATAGGAAAACCACATTATTGTTTATCACATACAGTCATAGATAGTATCGCGTCAGCATACCACATACATACATACATGTACATCCATACTATACGTCATATTTTCTATTGTATAGTTTATTGCTACAAAATAATATGTGCTATTTTTATTTGAAAAGATTGTTTTTTAATTTTTATTTGATAATTTAATAATTCTCAAATAGTTTAGACGCGTAGCGATCATGTTAAGTTGAAGGTCGTTACATTTCCACATTAAATTTTATAATACATCTAGTTATGTTTGTTTTGTGAGGCTAAAAATATCGTAGTTTTTGATTATAATTGTCACCAAAGACCCTTATGAGTCTATCTTTATATGAAATAAGAACTATGTCTGTCTATCGAGTGTATTTATTACGTCCTTATTAATGTGAAATATTAATATTGTATTGTAGACACAGTTAAGCATTACTAATGTTTCGATAATCTTAATTGTATTTTTCTATTTCGCCAACAACAAAATTATTAAAAGTGTGCACATTTTCTTAAAGAGTAAGTTCAATAATATTTTATTACTGCGCCAAATTCTAACAACTCCGTTCAAGTTTGTGAGATGGAGTTGTGTAATTGTTATACATTTTCTTTGGATTGTTTCCAATATTTTAATATGGCTGAATTGTTATTAAGTAGTTTGTTTTATGTCGCGTTAATATATAAATTTAGTATTAAGTTCGTGTTTTATTCTAATGCTTGTTAATTTTGTACGGAATTCTGAAATGGGTGTGTGTTCAAATCTAGTGCAGGGTGCGTCCATGTTGATTGGCAAAATGTAGAATTATCTTCTGATTTAGAGAGAACGTTAAAGCGTCATGTTCGGTTATTGACATTTGGCAATGGCAGGAGCCGATAACCCGCTTTATAAACCCTACAAACGACTGGGAAATCCTAATATTGGTAATAAAATCCCTTGTCACACCAAGCAACGTCGGACTAATGAAGGGGTTCAAATTCTCTCACGTAAGTGGCTAGGGGGATATGTGCTAGGCACCGGAAAATGTACGAAATGATACACATTACATATTATATGATACAGCAGTTATTATAATTTTGTTTTTTAAATCTATAAATAAAAAGATCAGTCCTATGTCAGTTCTTAAATAAAATAAAAAACGACAAGCCATTTAGGCTCTAGGGCGTGCCAAAGAAATATGCACACATACATACACTAGAAAAATATAACCCTCTTTCTTTCGTAGTCGGCTAAAAAGGACTGGAAATCGAAGGTAAATTTCGAAAATAACAATGGCATTTAAAATCGCAATTGGCAGTGTTTGCAAATTCCCTCCTCTTGATTCAAAATAAATAAAATTAACATATTTGCATATATACAATAATTTATTCTTATGTTTGTGACAACAGAGGGTAATTATATAGGCATTCATTTTTATTTATGTATTAAATGATTAAGGAAACTTGTTTTATAATTTTAATATTAAAAATTCCTTTAAATTATAATTTACTATAGTGCAAGTAACAATATATAACAATCATACATAACAAACGTGTCATGTGTATTTATGTTAAAACGGCTTAATATTGACTTTATTTTTAATAAAAAGAAACACGAATCAAGGTAAAAATCTTTTTCTAAAACGTTTCTCTACTTCGGTTTGAAATAAAAATAATATATTTTTGTAAAGAAATTCCCGCATTCTCCTTCGCTATTTAAATGTCAAACATTATGAAAATTAAAACTTTCTAGACTTCATAAAATCTGAAAGTTTATTATTAAAGCAATCCAGATTAATTTCTCTAATGCCTACTGAACAAATTATTGTAGAGTGCTTTCGACGTTAATTTTATTTCATTGAACTCTTCCAGTTCTTACTTTTTAAAGAGTCCTTTAAACCACCTTCGTATAAACTTGAAATGTCTTTACATGTATCACCAATATATTGCGAGCCTTTGATAAAAGTAACATTAATATCGTAAGGTCGGGCTCATATTGCCGAAATTCCGTCACCTTGGCACGTACTTATTTACGAGTTATCTATGACTCCTACAAGGTTGTCAGAACTGCAATAATTACCGAATGTTATATCAGAAAGAAGGCGCAGAAGATAACAGATCCATAGCCAGTGACTTTCGTCATATTTATTAATGGCAATGCAAAGTAATGTTTTCATTCCATTTGTTATTTTTTTTATGTAAGTACATCTTTAAGACGTCAATGTTTCTCACCTCTATTTGATCCCTATATCTCATCAAGAATCTTGGCGCCATCAGGGAGTTAATATTAAGCCCTGCCCAAATTCAACAGTACTGCATTATTAATTTCAATAATACTGCATGAATTTGATTAGGTAGGAAGTGCGTGGTGGCCTGATGGTAACGGACCTGACGCGGCTGCCAACATGTTTACGGTGGTCGCGGGTTCGAATCCCAGGGCACAACTCTGACTTTTCGAAGTATTGATATATAATCAATCACTAAGCACTATAACGGTGAGGGAAAACATCGTAATAGAGCGGACACTCTGTTGACAAACGTTTGTAATTGAAACTATTGACACACAACCCGCAGGGCCTAGACAATCTGAATACTCTTTTCTGCATTAAAGATATTAAATAATTTCTCCACAATGCGAGGAAATATGATGCCACGCTTCAAAAGTAAATAACGATAATTTTACCAAACTTATGTCGATAAATACTTACAATAATTGTTTTGAAAATATTCGTTTTTTTACCGCCACGCTGATTGCACGCCGCGTGGCTGTTACACACTAAACGCGTGCAGACTTATTAGTTATGTATTTAAGTCTACCTGCAGACGAAAAATACTCTTTTTTTAATTAAAATTTAGAAGATACACAAAGGTGTATCTCAGTGTGCCCAGCGGTGTGAAATAATCTTATAATAATAAAAAAAAAAACATTATTAGTCATTTTACGAATCACAAAAAAGAGGAATTACAATGTTATGTATTGCTTATTGTCAGGCAAATCTGCAGTTATCGATGTGGATTTTCCGGCTTTTGTAAACATACCACAGAAGTTTGGCACCAAAATGGTACGTACTAAATTAAAAGAGCTAAATCGCAGAAGCTGTGGCAGCCGTATGTGATTTGCTTCCACCGAAAGGGGCTAGCAAATCCCAATCCGCCAGGCGGCCATTTTATTTCGGCACGAGGCTTGAATATAAAATCACGCTTGCAGAACTAGCTTCATAAATATTTGAGTGGAGATAAAATGAGAAAACTATAAATTATACTAATGCACTGTCTGAGATTGTTTTAGAATTAATGCAGTTCGTATCTTCTTTTGAATTTAATGTTTCTAGTTCGTAAAAAGGGGAAAAATATATCCTAATGGTGGACACGGATCTTTTCAAATTATATAAAGAAATTGTACATAAATATACCATGTAACCTAAATTATAACCTAAGTGTGAATATCATTACCGTAGAAGATTTAGTAATATTCAAATACAGCGCTAGTTAAGTCTACATCCTGTACGTGATATTTTGAAATTGATGCCCTTGCAACATTTGATTGATTGACGCGCCTTCTAACGTTTTCATTTTATCTAACAACGATACATGGCAATGTCGATTAAGATGTATAACCTGTCAGAAATATTTTTGAATCTAGCTGAAATACGGTTCACATTTAATTTTTTGTGTTCCCCTATCTACTATGTTTCTTTACATTAAAAATGTTTTGAGATGAATGCGAATTAAATTTGTTTTCTTTTTTCTATTTTAATTCCATTTGTTTAACCTATATTTTGAATTTGCTGAATTTATGTTCCAATGACGTCAATTATTCAGGTCCACAGATATTTCCGACGGGTAATACGTTGGAACATGACAGAGGTGATAAAAGTATATTATCTACTGAGGTATTGTAGTATTAACCCAGTTTATAACTAATTACCACGCCCTAACGTAACAGGCGATGTAATCGTTTTTTACCATTCCCAACTTCCCAAAGGTGGCCTCCATATTCACGCACTAAATTAAGCGCCATTTACACGGGGAGATTTTCTCGCGGCGAGGATCGTATGCCATTATCGCATGACATACACACAAAATTAATAAGCAATCCCAATCCCTATCTAAGGATCGATCCGGAAAATAGACCAATCAGAACACATCAAATGTGAGCGTGTTGGCAATACCTTGGGCCCATTGGTTTATTTTCGCGATCGATCTTTAGATAGAAACGAAGATCGTTTATTAATATCGGCCAATAGCCGTCATAAGATTTTATCATGTTCTGGCAATGTTTACACGATGCAACTTTATATATCCTTACGATAATCGTTTCTCGAGTCAAGAAATTCTCCCCGTGTGAATGGCGCTTAAATGAAAAACTCAATAAATTGTTTTGCGCGTTAAATAATACATAGAAACAATTGAGTTATGTATTAAGGACAAAGTATCGATGGAAAATAGAAAATTTTGATGTAAAATAAAATCAATCCATTTTTTTCAAGGCGTATTCTCAAGGCTAAGACTCATTATACAGTTTTTATTCGGTCACTGATTTGCAAATGAGGTCAAGAATATTTTTATAATCTTATATTTAAATTATCGTCCTATTGAATAAAAATCCTATTATAAGACCAGTTTATTATTAAACGGTTCAATTCCGACTTTAGTTACTTGGTCATAATATATTTAAAGGATATAATTTCAAATAATAAAACTGTTTATAATTATTAAAAATTATTTGATCTGAGATGATGCAGAGTATTAGACAAATTTAAGAACAATTTAATATAACTATTAAACTATTTTTAAATACCTTAAAATATGCTAATAATTAATTATGATTCTCATTTCTCTTCTTTTAAATTAATTTAAATTTCGCCACCTTTGAATTTATTGATTTGAAACATATCTACACCTTATACATATTACATAAGATTTCCGAAGACAAAAGGACGCAGCTGTGTTCAATCAAGGAGCATTGTATCTAGGCAACATAATAGCGATTATTACTCTAAATTTTTGCAACGCAGATAATTGCCAGAAGTGGGTTATCAGTCACCAAAGTGCGTCGTTGATAGTTTTGACGCTATGACGTCACAGGTCACTGTACGACCACAATTAGGGCCTTTTTCGCACATACGTAAATTAATGTCATATTAAATAATTTATTTACTCTGTTATATTGCGTGCAAATCTTATTCAAATATTTTGTATCAATATTTATGTAACTTTATCCTTAATTGGGTAACGTCGATATACGCATTTTTTGATCCTTAGAACGGAATTATTAAAATCTCAATAAAACACTGGGTATTTTTTTATTGTTAAACAGTATAAGAGCCTAAATTAATACAAAATAATTTGCCTGTCGATTACTAGACATGGGTTCATATCGATTAAATAGATTTTAAATTAGGATGCATTTTTTCTATAAATTACGTCAACGTCATCAACAGGCGGTTTACTCTTGAACATCCAAGGATAAATAAGTTACGAATAGTTAAAAAACTACTAAATCTCTTGCGTAGATTTATCATCTGCAGATGAGTTCCATGTTTTATATTCTATATTGTATACTTCCGGGTAGTTGAATAATTTTTGATGATTATATTAATGACAAAAATCCCGTAGTCATGAAGCCAGAAGTCAGAGTTTTGGGCGATAATCCAGTTAGTATTTTAGCTGCATTTATGGAGCCGCTGACGCCTTTTAACATATCTTTTAATTAGCATGTTGAATCAAGCAATCCAATATCACAGCACCGAGCCTTTCGCATGATTATGGGTAGTTAACTTGCCACTAGATAAAACGTATATCATTTCAACAACTCGTTTAAAGTACGATAACACTAAAAGCGCTTACCTAATAGCTTTCAGGGAAGTAACAGTATTATCTAGATTTGTTCATAACATTTTGTATAAACTTTACATTGTTCTTAATTGCAAAATGCCTTAAACGCCTCTGGACAACCGCTCCTTATAGTAAATCCCTTTGCAGGGCGTACAAGGCGCTTACGCAACGCTTTATCGATTGGTCGCGCTCGCATAGCGCTCACTCCGCTCTAAACAGGTCGTTCACCCCAGCCATTCACGCAAATATGTAGATTTGGATACAAGCTGCATTCACATTCAAGCGTCTTCCTCGTCCTTTATTATACAACTATGTAAGATCGAGGCGTCGCCGCTGCAGCGACGGAGAACGTATCTGCGTATTTTAAGGTCTAAGCTTCGGCAGATTATACAAGAAATAATGATACGGCGGTAAGAATCATTCATAGTCTGTTATTAGTGTTTAAAATATTGAAATAAAATAGAATAATATACCGGTTTATGAGGTATTGATTTTTAGAAAAAAATGCATAAACTATTACCGTAGGCTTTCCCTTCGTTTCCCATTTCAGGAGATTTTTGATTCAAGTGTTCGAAATGTGATGTTCATAGAGCAAGCACTTACTAAAAATTTATCAATTTGCTCGTTTTCCGAATCGATGCAATAAAAAAAGAGAGTATCCTAAATGAATCTTAACATAAATGCCAACCAACGTACAAAAAGGGCCGATATTTATCTAAGCCATACAAATATTTACCCATGTTTTCATCGCAATAAACATAATATATCATGTGGGACCAAATAATTAGAGTTCAAAAAAACAACTTGTAAAGCCGCATCAATCTAAATTTCTCGCAAAGCCTCTATAATTAATCTTGTTTATAACAAAACGCAAACGGTTACATAAACTTTCATTAGTCAAAATTAATACGTCAGTTAAGCCTATCGAGTACGTACAAAACGCCATAGTCCGAGTGATATTTTTTCATTACAAAAGCGATTTATATTCCGGCTACCATAGCTTACATAACGCGTACAATATGTTGCGCGAATCACACCACGTAACATGTGGACCGTTTCGGGTTACGTCGCGTCGCAATCCCGGGAAGACATTACGATTTCGACACGGTTGGAACTGGCCGAGCGCGCCCGCGCTTCCACGTACAGATACGCGAACCCTGTCATACGATAGAGTAAGTACCAAAAAACATCACTGTTATGCCACTTTTATAGCTTAAGAACCCGTTGCGACATTCTTTATTAACTGCGATATAGAGTATAGACGGCTCTTTTAGCGATAACAATGGTAAAATTAAAAGTAAATATAAAATTAATTAAACAGTTTTGCGTTCATAATACTCAGATACACTCGCGTGCAGTTATTTTAAAAATTGAAAATTGTAATTAAATTTTTAACATATAAACTTGGCTATGCACTTAGCATGTCCTTACCTTATCTATATAGCATTGTATGGCTTAAAACTACGTATTATTGTAGTTTCTTTTCTTTTTTTATGATATATTTTTAATAATATTCTCTTCGTTATCATTTTCATAGTAACACTAGAATATTGAAAGTCGTGTTAATTTTGGCCTCCGCAATGCTAGCTGGACAAATTCTGAATACTTAAAAATGATCTCAGTGATTTGTGAACAAGTGGAGCATTGGGTTATTTGGCTAAATTGAATATCCAGTTACGAGAGTCTACATCGGCAAACAAACAATGACGAGATTAATATATCCTGTATTTTTTTTCAATGTAACTTCTAGATTTTATTGAAATATACAATTTCATCTTGCAGTTCAATACATATTTAAGAAATAATAATAAACCATAAAATATATTTATTTTAATACGCAACACACACAATAACTATACTGTATATAATAAATGAGAAATTTGAGTGAATTTAGCGATGTCGATAGAGAAACACTTAAACAATTGAACAGCTGCAGCCAATCGACTTATATTTTCGGCTATTACTTGTTACTACTGGCACATTTGCCCCATTTTGAAGGTTGCGATTGTTGAGTTTTGGACAAAATTCAATATTCATAACAAACGAATGGAACTTAAAGAACTTTACATAAGGTGGATATTTTCATAATATATTATAACTACACAATTGGTTAGAAGTCATTAATTTTTTTCCCTGGGTCCCGTTTTATGAGTTAACGTTTTTGGTAACAATGTAGTCCAAAATGTCCAAATGGCTTTTGTTTTTTTTGATCCACAGACTGGATTACTTACATTTTTGTTAGGCACTGCAGACGTGAATTTAGCCAAGATTAGATTCTGCTATATTTATTCCATCTGAGTAATTTGCATCTCAATCGTAATTAGTAGAATTAGTGAGCATTTTATAGAGAAAAATATTTATTTTTGTATTATTTTTAAAATCTAAATTTAACATGTCTCTAAAATACCTGAAAACGAGTTGTAAACTTCTTGAGTGCTTGCTACGCCACCGT
Source organism: Deilephila elpenor (assembly GCA_949752805.1). Classification (NCBI taxonomy): domain Eukaryota; kingdom Metazoa; phylum Arthropoda; class Insecta; order Lepidoptera; family Sphingidae; genus Deilephila; species Deilephila elpenor. Next base: position 9,348,100 of record OX457099.1, on the reverse strand, counting down.
AGCGAACGGATGTGTGGTTGTACGCGACTCTTAGTTTTATTTAACGTTTTCCTCTCTGACTAATAAGTAATTACAACCTTGTTACAATTTGTAATTACAAGTTTGAAAATGGTCAATCGAGTTTTATCTTTATGATTGAATAATAAAAAAGTTACGAAATTTCATGAATTAATGGAATAACGTAAACGTTCTTTTTAAATTAAATTATAAATTAAACGCTTTTAACCAGACATATATTGTTAAAAATGTAGACACATACGAGACGCTCTCAATGCTTACTATTCATAAAATTATTACATTGCGCATGCCAGTTTTATTAAGTAGACGAGCGGGTAACAAAATATGTTTGCCACTGTTCATTTCTGTCTCGCCGCCTATCATGCGTTTACTACGTGAAAAAGTGCTGAATAATATTCATATGCCCGTAATATCTTCAAGCGTTTTAGTAAACCTTTTAATTTTTAAAAGGTTTAATTATAATTGAACTCGAATTATAAAAAGTCTGCACAACCAATTAATAAAATTGAAAACCTAGTTTTCCCATCCGATGGTAAAGTGATTATATACAATTCAATTTATTTGCTATAAGACGCCATTAATTGTACCACCAAGCAAGAAATTTAATTTGTTCTGGGGATAATTCAATCAGAACTATATCGAATCAGTTGTGATCGGAGAAATGTATTATTATTGCCTTGCCAACATATTACAATATCCGAGTTAAAAATGTTTCTTCCTACAATAAATATCTGTATCAGCCCATATACGTCCCACTGCTGGGCACGGGCCTACTCTACAATCGAGAGAATCGATTGAGAATGGTTCGGCCATATGTTCCACCACGCTGGCCCAGTGCGGGTTGGCGGACTTACATACCGTAGAAATTCCAATAAATAATACCTATTAAACTGAAAGTAAGCGTAATGAAAAATGTACGAAGGCTTACAATCGCAAGATTAAGCTATTTGAATTCTGCTGTAAAAACACATCGTGTAACACGTGTATATGAAGTTACTGTTAATTATTACTCCAGGCACGGTGGAGTTTAAAAATTTACGAAACTAATTATGTCTCTTCCAAACATTAATTGAGTTTTACCAACTATGCTATGAGCTCCCTCACAACTTGCTGATGGCACGAAAATGACAAATATTTTGTTGCTAATGAATAACTAGTGTAAGAGCTACCTAACTCTATGAAATCTTAATCGCAATAATTTTTAAAATAAGAACAAGTCCAAAGATAACCCTTTTAAGTTCATTAATTATGTAACATTAATTAATACAATAATACACAAATAAAGTCCAATTATGTATGCGATTGTTTGTCAGCGGAGTAGTTCGCGTTACTAATCCTTATCTATTTCGTAATTACATATAAAGTGCCGCTATCAAAACAATGTTGTGATATTTTCCACTTATGTAAAAACCGTAAAGCCATCATCTAATATGACGTCTACTAGATAAGGCGGCGTCTTAATGAATTTATTATGCTTTGTATAATAATGAAAGTATTGCTCGTTGGGACGTGGACACGCAATCTTCGAGTGTCGCAGGGCTCCCCGGTTATCAAACTCTTATCATTCCGCCGATTGTATAGGTAGTGCAAAAATGGTGTCACCTACTTTTCACATATTGAAGGTCGCTGATAATGTATTTTTACAACAATAATTTCTTAATCGTCAAATCGTTTAAACTATTGTGATCTCGGTGTCACGGACAAAACGATAAATCGTTTGCCCGACAATAATCACCCAAAATTAAAACTATATCGAAATTATATAATTATTATTATATGCGGTGACCGAATGCAACTCTGTTATGCTAATTAGGCGTGCGATAAGGGGTTGCAGTTTAAACAATAATTTAATTGCTAATACGCGGAAACTGCTTTAAACGCGGAATTGTTGTAAAAATATTTAATGTAAATGATAAGAGATGATGTCGGATGCTAATTAACTACTTTAATAATGTTTAACAGACCCAAGAAGCCAAAAGTACTTGCAGACGCGAAGAAATGGCCTAACAACAATGTAATTAAAAGAAAATAAAACTGTTTACTCGACAACATACTTCTAAACGCTTACACTGCAGTGTAAAATATTTGGACAGGTTTAGAGCAGAGGAGATGGGGCTATAGAGAGCCAACACAGTAAATACAACTAATTTGTCTTGTTCTACTGCTTTGTCTGTAATAAGTTTAGCTAGAAGGTGACTTATGGCTTAATACTTTCCGCGCTCTTTTGATTAATGAGCTGTTTGTAGCGAAAGCAAACGTGACAGTCTGGGCGCCGCGCCGCGCCGGTTTCAATCAAAACAAGAATAGTTTATTAATTTGTTTATTTTGCATTAAATCATAATATATTCTTCATTTTTCTAAGGTGAATATAATGGCACTTTTGAGTTAAATGACTACTAATTTTTTTATTCGATGTAAGAATAATGAATTTACATCAAAACATGACCTGGATGCTGAAATTAACAGCAGAATAGGTGCTGCCGCTGCCGCTTATGGCAAATTACGAGGTAAGGTCTTCCGGTCGCACGATTTGAAACTTTCCACCAAAGTCAGCGTCTATAGATCAGTGGTACTGCCCAACCTCCTGTACTCTTCAGAGACATGGGTCCCCTATCGCAAACACATTCGCACACTCGACAGATTTCACCATAAATGTCTCCGAGACATTATGAACATCCGATGGTCTGACCGCATCAGGAATACAGATGTATTGAGGCGCGCAAACATTGGCGGCATTGAGGTGTATCTGATGAGGCGACAACTGCGATGGTGTGTGTCTCGCATGTCGGAGAGTAGAGTGGCGAAACGCATCTTCTTTTCAGAACTCCAGTATGGTAAGCGTAAACGCGGTGGCCAATACCTAAGATATAAGGATGTTCTGAAGAGACACATGAAGAGATGCAAAATAGATCCATCTGATTGGGAGGCCAAAGCAGAACAACGCCTTGAATGGAGACGCCTCGTTCAGGTTCAGGTAGACGCCTTTGAAACTGAGCGTCGCGAAGGTCTCGACAAAAAACGAGACGAGCTAAAGGCCCGACCACCTGTGGCCATTAACTACAAATACGTCAGCGGGGTGTTGACATGCCCAAAATGCGCTCGTACTTTTACTAACAAGCTAGGGTACATAAGCCACGCAAGAGCGCATGAGAGGACGGAACATCAACGTCCTAATTAAAAAAGAAAAAAAAAAAAAAAAAAAACTTGTGTTCAATGTAATAGTCGCCGAGGCCGAAAACGGCTAGGAATACATCATCAATGAATTTTAATCAGGTATATAAATTCTCATTTACAATGACTATTTTTGTCATACTGATTAAACAATAAGGATATAACATGTTGTACTGTTTTGTACACAAATAATGTTACATCTAACAAAACTATGACACAAACCAAGTGATTCAAAAATCAATGCACAGCCACAATAATAAGCGGGAGTTTAATCAATTCATTACGTTTCTAAACTTAATCTTTGATTTGATCGGTATTACAACAGCTTGGAACCTGGGAAAGAACATGGGCTAATTCTGTATTAAATATTTATAAAGAAAAGGATAAATAATAAACGAAGCAACAAAATTCTTGTACCCTTCCTCCAACTAATCCGCCTGGTATATCTACATTGTAAATACAAGGAAATGTCAGTTTTAATTATAAAATACACGCAAAGGAACTCGTGGGAAACTCGAAATATAAAATAAGTACAAATAAACATTATAAAGGTACACATTTTTAGATTACAAGACACGTTTTACAAATCAGACATACATACATAAACTCACGTCTTTTTCTGGGTAGGCAGTGGTGCTACCAGGACACCCACATTTCGCCTTGTATGTTCCGTCCCACTATGTGATAGGAGACGAGCCGGTGGCCATTTTTACAAATCAATATTTTCTTATTATCGTCATCAGCTTCGTTTACAGGAAGCTTCTTAATGAAAATCACACTTCACACATATATAAGTTTAATATTTTATTTTTATTTATTCTCAAATCGATATAATGAAGGATATAAAATGAAACCTTGCACTATTCATTGAAAGCAATATTAAGTGACAAAAGGAAAACATATCCGCTTGGTAATTGTTTTCAGAAGAATTCAATACATTATTACGTGCAAAATAACAAAACTTCCCGAGAGTTATAATTGACGTCCTCGCTGGAAATGAACAATTACACGTATTCATGTTCGACATTCACAAATAACTGAACTATGAGAATTTCCCTGTTCAGTTTACGTCATAACCTTCCAATGACCCTTTGTATTGAACGGAGAAGGGCTCAGCAGAAAAACAATTTATGCCCTAGATATAATATCATGAGTCGTTTGTGCCCAACTTTCTCTCGCAATTGTACTTGCGTTTGTTTTGATTTCTCGCGCTCGCCGTAGTGGCGCCGGCAGACAAATGATGACAACTCGTTTTTCATATTCGAGATCACGTAGTTATTTTTTTCTATATGTAGCACACTCACGAGTTTTGTCTAATCTCATTTTTTTGATGTTTATCTCGTGCTAAATATAGGTCTATCGTAAAGACATATATAAAATGCAAATGGCACAACGTTCTAATATTAAGACACGTGGCCTATATTATTATTATTACTAAAAATGAACCCTTCTTAAACCATATATGTACTTGCTAAAGACTTTCTTCCACTATATGAAAAATATGTTGGGCGTAAAGCTACCTTGTTGGCCTATTAAAGAATTGTAAAGGTTAAATTTTATTCGGACAGTCGTCAATCTAGCAAAAACTGGGCCCAGTGGCTCTTCGAAACTATGAAGAAGCAATTTTTAGGCAATAACCACGCACATAAACGACAACATGGACTACGGTATGAGAGGTTCGGCAAACCCAAAATAGACTATAACTGGCGTGTTGGACTACGGTGTAAGCGTTCTCATTTGAAATATCGACTAGAGGAGTCCTGTGCCTAGCAGAACACTAAAATGGGGTGAACTCTGCATCATTACAATATTAAAACGTCGCGTATCGGATAATGTTTTTTTCCATTATACATTTGTACCCGCTTAAACATATGTGTATATGGTATGACGCATTTTAAAATTCTCAAACTAGACCATCTTATTAACTGTAATAACTAGCAAGTAAACGAAGTTACATAATAACTTTATCAATTTTATTTTGAATGGTACCATTACGTGAATTCCTCAATTTGTTTTTGTTTTACGGATGGGAAAGCACAATGTTATCGATATACGTATAATCTTTTATTAATATTTTACATTGTTATGAATTTTAACGTTGTTAAATGGAACTCTGTGGTATTTCCAGGGGGAAAAATGAATAAAGGAATTGTGAACGTCCACAAACATGCCGATTTACTTATGGTATGTTATACTCTAAAATTGATATAAGGTTCGGGCTAGGAAATTGTGATACCTTAATAGCCTTACAGGTTTTGTTTTCGATTGTATCTAACTAAATTTGTGGGCACTAGTTTGGTGGCATCTGGTTAGAGCTGTGAGATATGAGATTCGAGATTCGATATTGCAACCGATTTTGGGATCGGGCAATCTATTTTAAGTGTTTTCAGGCTGAAAAGTCCCATATAAATTACTGGGGTCTACAAGCTGCACCAGCATAGCAATGTTTTCATTTCACATCTTGGAACGGAAATATAATTGATAAACTGTGGGTGGCACTAGTAATGTCTCTATCCACCCCTCGGACATAAACAAGTGTAAGGTTATAATGTACATATGCATGTACTCATGTATGTAGAGTTCTGCTCAAAATTCAGCCATGAACGACATACAAAGCGACACTTCTGTCAACATCGTCGGATAAATGTCTTGAAGCCACAATAGAGCAATGAAAACTAACATCCGAGCTTACATTTGTGTCAAGGAGTAAATAATCGAGGATAACCAAACACTAAGTACTCTGCTGATGTCGCGAGCAGTCTAAGTACAAGGCGAGCCTTGCAAAAGAGAGCGACGACCCAATTCACATGCCACAATGAAAATATTCACTGTCAACTTCTTATTTATTTGTATTGTAATTATTTTAGCGCGGGATTATATTATTTGCTGTGAGATAAATTGAAATCAAAGAAAAATATAAAATTATTCAGCATGTATATTACCTACTCCTCCAGCTCCAGACCTCGGTGTCAATTCTTTGCGTGCGTTGATCATGCCTGACAAGATTTGCAGTGGTGTGTGGGCGGTAAAGTCTCATTCCTGATGACAGGAAAATCTTATCCGCCTAGATTGTAAAAAGGATGACGGAAAATCCGTTATAGTAACGCTCGCAAGATTCTCTCGTTTTGGATTGAGACTGTGCATATCCGGTTTCAAATAAACCGGCATCGCTATGTAGATATTTCGCCGGTGGATAAACTATTTGGGTTGCAGTTTACTGCCTGGTGTATTACCATCACTATTTCGTACCAATATAAAAAAAATTCAACGGACATCTTCGAATCGATGTCAAAGTCGTTTTAATATGTACACATTGCCCTAGAAAAGTTCGTAGGTAAAAAATATAATTCTCATTTTCCTCAATACATGATTGAACTATTGAACACAATTTTGTTTTTTTTTTGTCCAACGGTCATGCAGTTTGGTTCAAGGCGCGGATGCAACCTGCACGCGTATTAGCATCACGTGTGAAAAATACATTTTTAACATCATTGGTTAAATGTAAGCAAAAAATAAGCATGTAAAATACAGTCGCACTTCAAATGAGGTTTTTTGCACAACATTAAACTATACCCTACCAACCAGTAATTGCCTCCTGCGAAAAAAATATTGTGTTTTAATAGATCTGAGTTAATTACTTAACACACAATTTGTGCAATTATTTCGTCATGAAGTGGATTAGTACCCATATAGATTGCGAGTTACGTCTATTAAGGGCAAATACCCCGAATCGCATTAAGTCCGCCCGGTTATTCCCAATAGGCAGCAGTCGTTAAGCCCAGTCAAGACCCTAATGACTAAACGCAAGATTGACCTGTTACATATGTATTTTTCCGCGGTCCATATGCATACGTACGTCAAAGAAGTGATTAGGCTATTTAGCAATAAAATGAATCATGGACTGTAGTTATTATCGCGAGTTGTAAAGAAAGCGTACTATGAATCACCGACTCAAAGGTAAATATAAAGGTTTGTTTGCAGCCAAAAAACTTGTACCCAAGCTTCAAAATTTTCCATACGTCCGAATTAAATTGAGCCGCGTACAGCTGCGCTTAAGGTTATGAATGGGTCGGGACGATTGGGTTGGTACCACTATCTCAAATAAAAACAACTTAAAGCAATATCATTATGTATTGTATGAAAATTGTGATTGCCGCTGGCCCAGTTTTCTGATGATGGCATGTTCCTATGCGCCTGAAGTGCGACCGGAATGCCTTTACTAGATTTAAACCCCTCCCTAATGAACCACGTAAATGTGTTACGTTTTGGGGATCACCATGTCCACCATCCGCTTGTCGACTTGTGAAAAATAGTCGTAATCGCTTCTCGCCAATGGAAACTCTACTTGGGCCCACTGCACTGACTTTCATGTATCAATACAGCCATGCCAATATAAAACAATGTTACAGATGCTTATGTGTATTTTCTCCAACCAAAATTCAATAAAGAAGATATCGACATTTATTTTAAATTTTTGGGGTCAATGAGAGATAGCCCTCCAAACATTTTTGATGGCCGGATTCACCTTATGAGTATAAGTAAAAATTCCATATAGGTACACAAATATATACATTTTTTCTACAATGGATAGAAATTAAAAAATATTGCTGAATAAAAATAATATTACTACTGTGTTCAAAACATACCACTACAGGTTACTATTTACTTAAAGTACATTATGTTATTTTAATATACATGTAAACGTTTATTGTCCTAAAAATAATATAAAAATAAAATTTACAAGCGCTGCCTTATTCGTTTTCGATGAAAACTTGCATATTATTTTTTTTTACTATCTCACTACCACATTAATAAGAAGTTTAAATATATCATCAAGACAATTTTGAAAGCGCTGAAATACATAAATATAAACCATATGATAAACACTGACAAAATCAGAGGCGTCTGCCAAAGATTTCCCAAGCAACCTGTTCGAACCGGAAAGGAAAAATCGAATAAAATATTTAAATTACAATTATTTATTAAACCAATAAAAATGCACGAGTATATCCATAAATAAGGATGACATAAGTTTAAAAGCGTCTCACACAAGTATATAGAATAAATTGTACTCATAAATATTTTGATAACTACTTCTTACGAACCTTCAAAGTTAAAAATATCAGTAAGGAAATGAGATAATATGTGATTACTATTGGGGTCAATGAAAAAGGATTTATCAACTAATTCATAATCAGTTAATAGCACATGATTTTTATAACGTTCTGTTCTACGCTATATATTATTTTAATGATATGTTAACTCCAACGGCTGATTATATTAAACCGCAGTTGTAAGACTGATTAACTGTTGATATTTATTGTCCCGATTATATTATTACTGGTATTAAGCAATATAATCTCGAGGACAGCGGTGTCGTCGGTTCACTAGTTCGTCATTGTCTAGTTCCGTTTATTGTTCCTATTTCAAAGGTTTTCATTTTTTTTAATGCTTATCATACTACACTGTTTGATATTTGTGATTGTTCTCATTATTAATGCTACCAACAAAAAGGGAGATCGATTGTGATTCCTTTTACACAGATAAATTTCTAAACTCAAAATGTAAACAGTAATCAATATTTACATCCATTAAATAAGGAAGCACAAATAATTCCATACACTAATTAAACATAACAGTATTGGAAACGGCGTAGAACTAACAATAGTAGAAATTCCACGATAACAGTTACATAAGTCGGTGCGGCGTGGTCGCAAAACGCAATAGCATAATCTAATATTGTTGATAGGAAATAACGAAATGCGATAACTATAGTATCGCAATAAATCGCCGCTGTAACGATAAAAGGGACGGTCGTTGCTCTCCGGTGCAGCTACAGTACGTGACCAATAAATTTATTGTGGCTAGAGACCTACTGAAATGAATGTCCACTGAATTATCAACGTTACATTACTTGTACAATCGTACGCGAGAGCTCCGAAACACTGGTTTACTTTTATCGATAAATAAACATGGCGTGTAACAGAGCCGCCCAAGCATTCTACTCAAAGTGTCGCTAGTCCTCTTACGCAGATTACTGTCTCAATGAAATATTGTATTTCACTTTGATAAAGTTGTACTCATTGTCCGAATCGCGTAATTCAGATTATTTTTTGTTTACGTCCATTTTTTGTGCTTGTTTGAGACAATATCATGACCTCATCTTGTTTGTGAGGCGCCTTTGGAATCTGTAGATTGTTGGTTCGATCAGGTCAATTATAATCTACTTTAAATAAATGACTTCATGTGTAAAATTAATTGTTTTGTTCTGAAATACATGTATTTTGCAGATCATTATAAAGCACAATCATTCCGGCTTTTATAATACTTATAATTATTAAAAGGTATTGAATAAATCTAACTAGCACATATTTCACGTTCTTATTAAATTACTTTTATATTTTTTTGGAATTGAATTGAATTGAAAGAATTGGGCTATCAAATTTAAAAATACCTTTTTCATATCAGATTTATGTTACAAAGAATATTGTCTTCATACAAAACAAACAAACCGTTCAACTACATATATTATATAACAACACATTACTTCACTTTATTAAGATTGTATATTATCTAAAAGGCACCAATATACATGCACATATTCGCTGTATATTTAATTTCAAGTAAACATTTCCAGTTTTTAACTTAATGTAAAAATAACTCATATTATTTATTTTCAATGTTTAACCAACGCAGTAGCATGAACATTACGCCTAGTGCCTACGTAATACAATAAACATTCTAATTATAAAGTAAAAGGTGCGTAATTCCTTAGCTGATTAAAATGTTTATTAACAATACTACTGGCAGTTCTGCGAACGTACTGTGGTCATTAAACTAATCTTAATCACATTGTATTTGTAGTTCTTACGTAGAACTTAACGGAACTGTGGACTATTAATGTCTTTTTCGTTCCATTATTTCCTACGTATATATTTTCTGAGCTCAGCAAGATAAAACTGAGATTAAGACCCAATTGTTCGGAAAAATGAAATAGACTTTATAATAAATCATTGTAACAATACTCGTTTGCACTCCTTAATTACGAAGCGATTTCTATGGCATTGGAAATCCAGAATTAGACGGTGTAATGAGATCTAGCTCATTGATTTTCTAGAGTAGTGCACACACAGCTCACGTTTGTATTGGAGTTTCCATTAGTTCCATCCAAAGTTCCGAGTACCCCTCTAAGTTCTAACGTGATAGCAAGTGGACCTAATCGTAGGTATCTGCGATTTTTCAAGCCGACAAAATCACTTAATTATTTTATGAAAATTGTATGAGTATTCAATGGCTTGATATAAGATTAAATTAATGAAATAGCACGCTCATATCTAGATGTTTTCTGTGTTTAACAGAACTAAATTATAACGCCTAATTGAAACTGATCCATTGATACACAAGGCTTCATAGATAATTTTCACCCTACTATGCGTGGTGGCCTGTTGGTAACGGACCAGACTCGGCTGCCTACATGTTCACGGTGGTCGCGGGTTCAAATCCCAGGGCACACCTCTGACTTTTCGGAGTTATGTGTGTATTGATAGTCAATCACCACGCACTTTAACGGTGAAGGAAAACATCGTGAGGAAACCTGCATACCGTAGCGATTTCAAAGAATTTCTACGGTATGTAAGTCCGCCAACCCGCACTTGGCCAGCGTGGTGGACTATATGGCCTAACCACTCTCAATCGATTCTCTCGATTGTAGAGTAGGCCCGTGCCCTGCAGTGGGACGTATATGGGCTGATATAGATAGATAGATATGCCTCGAACATTTTTGCGCTCCATATGACGTGCTTTATAGTCGTATAGACGTAACTTTTTATTAGAGAAATGTACAACTCCAAGTTTTATTACGTCGTCTACCAACTTTATTATCGCAATAAAGAAACACCGACGTGCTGTTTTTCTCAAAGAGGATGCATCGACATTCGTCAAGGATATATCCGTCAAAACACATCAAGTTTTACTGAAACTGAAAACCTGGTTTAAAGAGTCAAAGTCAAACTTAAGTAGCTGTATTCTGTATCAGAACATATACGTTCGTTTGGATTTCGCGATTCTAATTATAACGTAAACTCCAGTGCGCTTGTGAATATTTTCAGGAAAATACCATCCCCTGTCGAACCCCTCTGCGCTGCTGGATGGGCTCAGACTGCTGCAATGCAAATGCAAACGAATATTTCTATCAAATATGAATATTATTTATATGAACTGCATAAAACTTTTAGCGTAATTAATTTGAAACATGCTTGATTACTCATGCAAAAAGAATTAAACGGTCGTGTTGATGATCATATTTTTACATATTAAAATATTTTATCTAATTTTTATGCACATGTACTCGTATTTATTGTTTTATGTATAGTTGTACATGTTTTAAGGATGAAGGATTTATAGATATTTTCCCTTTGCTTAAAACTGCGGTACAATATGCCTTCATATTAATTCCTACATACCATAGGCGAATCGGTCCACAATTTTTATATGTATTTTACGATTACTTCCTCAAGTCAATTAAAAATGGTCCCAGTTTATTTAACTGAGAAATAATTATAATTAAAACTAGATCCTTTCCAAGCTCAATATTGCTCTTTAACATCGATAAATAATCATAAATAATAAAAGTTAATATTCTTCGTATTAATAACATTAATCATGTAAATAATTTTCTCCCACCAACTTGAGGCTTTCATGTCTATCACACACGACTTTCTTGCGACAGCAACATCAATTAAGAAACCATTTACTACGAGGAAATATTATACATAAATCATTTAGAAATGTAGCCCGAGAATTTTCCGAGGCATAAACAAGCCTAGTTCACCGTCTCAGATAGTATTAAAGTGTTTGCACTTAGGGGAGTGTTAAAAGATCAATAACATTCGACGCCAAGGGATACGAAGTAGGCACTTAACCTAAAACTGGGCATACTGTGTGCTGTGTATGGTAAAATCATATGAAATGAACTTTCATATGTCGAACCTGCTATTTTAATTCACAGAGTTGAAATCATCGGGTTTCACACTGCACAAATGAAATAGATAACAAATAAACAGAAAAAGTATTATAATAATATGTGAAGTAACGGGCTTTACATAATATGAGAAATCATTGCCAATTTACAAGTATAAAATCTCTGTGAGAAAGATAAGAAATGTATTTATTGAAAATTAATAATGAGTACCATGCCAATTGTCCAATACTCCAAACGCTTTATATTTATGACCCCTGGCTTTTGCTTTATTTGCCCAGCACTGAGTATTGGAACGGAAGTCAGTCTCTGTCAGGAGTCTGCAACCTTTTTTGGAACTCCGCCAAAACACTTAACATTTCAGCACGTTTTACAACTGTCGAACTGTGAAGCGGAATGGAAGTCTGTAAAAGGCGAAATAAATAACAAACCAAATGCAGAACTGCAGTGAATAGCTCTATTTATTATTTGCATACACCACCAATAGATATTCAGAATATATATTATTAATGAAAGAAACACCATTGAAACTAAAACTAACCAAATAACTATTGTTTAGAATATGTTGTTTTAAAAGTCTGAAATTATTTATGATCATCGTTGATTTTATTAACATAATGTGCCTCGTTAAAATGCTTTGTCCATTCATAATAGTGCAGTCTTTAATGATAATTCAAGTTAAAAACTGGCCAATGGCCCACCTTTAGATAGCTTTATTTTTTGTTTGTCATTGTTAGAAGTCGATCGTTAATCAGTGAACCATAACTACACAAGTCGCGATAACTAAGATAATAATAAATTAACCAAAATCTGAGCTCACGTGTCGACCGAATGGTAATCCACCTTGAAACATACAATCGTAATTTTAATTATGCAAAAACAAGTTTACGAATTTTTATAATGTACTTTGAATTGTTATCGTTGTGATCAATATTTCATACCCGAAATATTCTATTCAATGTGTCTGCCAACATGCGAATTTTCAAACAAAGCGAGGCCATATGCATTATGCTTTGTTTCTATGTTAGATAATACAGAAAAGTCACACGCTTTGAACCAAAATTTTTGTTAACTGCATTTATTTTAAGTATAATTAAAAAAGTCATTTTTCAGTTTAGTAAATTTAGCAAAGAAATTAATCTGAAAAATTGATTTCATTAATAGACGAAATACATTTTGGATTCTAAAGACTTACAAAGTACAAAATAATAATATTTTATGTTTCAGTAACTAAAAACTTAATTTTAGCTCATTTGATGAAAACAGCTCTGACGGAATATTTTCCTGCGCAATATTTAGATAATATTTGAACTTTCAATTCAACTGTTTCCATTCCATTTTCCTCCTAGAGTCTAATGTTTATGTAACCGAATGCTGTAATATTCCTAAATAATAAATCATAAGCTCAAACGTAGTGCGTATGTAAATTCCGACGGAGTACACATGTACTTGGCTCCGCTATCGACGCTAAACTTACACCGATATATTTGGAATAGTTTTATAAATATTCAGTCGCTATATTTACGACTTTGTATCAGATAGACAAGTGAAAGCTGACTGTTATTTTTAACTCATTTTTTATTTTAATTGGAGATTTGTAAATTACATCGCAGGCATAGTACAAAGGCATTTGGTGTGGTTGCATAATATAAATATTGATATTTAAGTGTCAGTTAGAGGTCGAGCCGCGTAGAAGTTCGCCCAAGGCTCTTGCTCGCGAGTCGTTGACCCGCCGTCACCTTGCACCGCACCAACTTACGCAATTCATTAATCTTATCATCTGCATGCGCACCCGAGCGACCTCGCCGGCCCCCTCACCCCTCGCCGAATTTCGATGTCTGCATTAGCATCAATACGTACACAATTATAAGGCCATCCCCAAAGTCAACGTTTAAAATTCGGAAGGTGTAAATATACGACATTACACACTAGGCTGACGGAATCGCGCTTTCGGACATGGCCGTTGTTCTATCGCATTTTTGTGTAATTTATTACTTAGGTTTGTATCTGGGTTTTTTCGAGTAGTGCTTGTGATAGGTGTTTGATACAAATTCACAAAAAGATGGTAATGAGTTCAAAGCAGTACCTAATTGGCAATTATTATTTCCATAAAAGCAGTTTGAGAGTTCGACGAGGTTCTGTCTTGTTATTCTAGCTAATAGTGCTGTCTATTTTAAAATGTTAACAGCCATTTAAATATCTATAGTGGTGGGAAAAATGAAAAAAGTGTTAAAACGAGCTGTCTTATATTTAAGTCAGATTATATATTGGTCAGGGATTTTCTCAAGATATGTGACGAGGATAATTCTTCGATTAAGCGTTGTTTGTTGCCAGGGTCCGTACCGTACGCTTATGACATAACTCATCGGAGAATACATTATTCTATCTACATAACTTTATGCAAATTAAACTGTACTAAATTCTTCTAAATCTACGATCGCTTCTTAGTAATTTTAGCAATTAAATAAGCTATTTTTGTACGAAATAAAATTCACACACCACTCTTAAAATTTTGTTACACAAAATCACAATGTGTTTGACCTTTGCAAGAAGACGCGAATTGTTTAGAAAAATATAAGGACTACCTATTTGGCAAATAAAACAGTCTGCACTCAGAACACATAACACAAATAACTTCAGGGTTTTTGTAAAATATTTTAAGTTTTACTGGTGGTAGGTCTCTCATATGTGAAAGGTCGCCTGGGTAGGCACTTCTGAAATGTCTACTTCTCCCGCCGAACGGCAGTGAAAATGCAGTATTGTGATCCCAAGAATTTATTCACCGTAATATATATTATACATCAAATTGTGTACGTAATTTATATCCATAATTATATGATTTACTTACATAAGAATTTAATACAATATAAAAAAGTACACAGATATACATTAAACGAGTTTAGTTACATATATTATGTATAATCAATTTTTTCCCTACCTGCGTACAAAATATTTATGTAAATTGGGTATCAATTCTGGAATATTTTCCAATACCTGTACAAGATCTACTATAGTGTAGTACTCAAAAAGATTTAGTTGAATATTATTAAAATATGAAATTGGAGGAACATCACATGTGGTCGCGATCCTCAGCAGTGAGAAAACGATGAGATTATATGAAATTTATTAAATATCAAATTTATTATGGGCGAATCATTAAATTGTTTGATTTAAATTGAAATTTTGTAAGTTTATTGTCACGATGGCTTGTACACGTATGTATATCAGGATAGGTTCTTTCTTATTTAAAATGTTGTTTTATGTATTTTGTAATATTTGTAATATGTTTGATGGTAATTCTTTTGATGACGTCTTTAATAAAATAATTTGTATTTTATTTTCAGATATGTTATACACCAAGATATTTAAAAAAAAAAATGAAACGCTTATATTACCTTTCTCGCTTTTACACACAACTCTTTTACGCATTACATAACAATTTAGTGAGTGTCTTCATTCACAATCCAAGTTACAGTCCCTTGACAAAACAAAAAATCTTCTACACGTTCTACGAGAGCGTGCTACGCGCGTTTCGTAGCGCACGAAGCTGTCCGAAAAGCGGCGGAGAGAGGAGCGGCCGCTGGGACGAGCCTGCGCGTGCGCCACCCCGCGCGTATTTATTCGCAAGGCCACGCCAGCGGCGCGCCAGTGCGCAGACGTCAGTCGCACGCGATATACAATCACAGTGTTCTTGACATCGCACTGTCGCGATTTACGTTCCGCGCACGAATGTTTGCTAACGTTTCGTTTACAACTAAACACAACTGAGTTTTCATTCCGATACCAACATATACTGATTTTCAAAATGATAACGATGCTTACTAATTCAAAAATACTGTGGGGGCTATGCCAAGTGGTGAATTACTGTGTAACGCATACGTCGGTGCCGCTGCTCATGCTGGTCTGCGCGACGATGCTGGCAGCCAGAGTGTACGCGGTGATACGAGAGATGCGCAAGCTGCCTCCCGGGCCGTGGGCGCCACCCGTCGTCGGCTACCTACCCTTCCTCGGCGTCCGACACAAGACCTTCCTGGAGCTGGCAAGAAACTACGGAGCGCTCTTCTCTGCGCGCCTCGGGAACCAGCTGACGGTGGTACTCAGTGACTACAAGCTCATCAGAGAAGCCTTCCGCCGCGAAGAGTTCACTGGGAGACCCCACACCCCGCTTATGCACACTCTTGATGGTCTCGGTGAGTATTTTTATTTTGAAATTATGTATTAATGCACTCCGCAGATTTACGCAAAAATAGTAAAGTATTATTTTTTACATTTTATTTAGTTTTGTTTATTTGATCGTATCGAATTATACAATAGTAATATTGAAGTAAAGTGAGAGTGCACATGTGAATGTGGGCGTCGCGTGGTCTGCCGCCCCTCCCCGCCGCGCCGCCCTCGTGCGTTGAAGCCGTAGTTAACGCCTCCCTCGTTTCAGGCATCATCAACAGCGAGGGCCGCCTGTGGAAGAACCAGCGCCGCTTCTTGCACGATAAACTGCGCGAGTTCGGAGTCACGTACATGGGCAACGGCAAAAAAATCATGGAGAAAAGAATCAAGGTTGGTACAAAATTATATTTTATGACAACTTTATTTTCTGATAAATGCAATAAAAACACATAGATATAAAACCGAAATTCATAGTGTTTTTCTTTTCAGAACGAGGTGTACGAGTTAATATCAAACCTGCACCGGTCGGAAGGCGCTCCCATTGACATCAACCCTCTTCTTGCACTGGGCGTGTCCAACGTTATCTGCGGCATTACCATGTCGGTGCGGTTCAGCCAGGGGGACGAGCGCTTCCAACGACTCAATTACTTGATCGAAGAGGGGATGAGACTTTTCGGCGAAGTTCATTACGGCGAATATATCCCATTATACAACGTGAGTACAAATTAAATCGCATTCAAAAACCATATTTCATTCATGAAAATATGTATCAAAATGTTAAAAAAATAGATAAATTATATTAAACCTATAGTTCAACAAAATAAATGTGTTTTTGCTTGTTTACAGTATCTCCCCGGAAAAGCTCAAGCTCAAGAAAAAGTCGCGAAGAACCGCGAGGAAATGTTTGCGTTCTACCAAACTTTGATTGATGAACATCGTGAAACTCTCGATGTCGATAATGTGAGAGATCTAATTGATGTTTATTTAATCGAGATTGAAAATGCCAAACGTGAAGGAAGAGGAGGTGAACTCTTCGAAGGTCGTGATCATGGTGAGTTCCGTAAATTAAAATTGCCATTTAACTTTTTTTCCCAAAAATATTTTTATAAAATCATCATGAATGAAATAGGTGCTAAATTTTCCTTTGTTTTTAGAATTACAACTGAAACAAATTCTTGGAGACCTCTTTTCGGCTGGTATGGAGACCATCAAATCGTCACTCTTGTGGATGATAGTATTCATGCTCCGCAACCCTGACGTGAAGAAACGAGTGCAAGATGAACTTGATCAGGTGGTCGGCCGCGATCGCTTGCCCTCCATCGAAGATATGACAAGTCTCCCCTACACCGAGACTACTATCCTAGAGACTCTCCGTATGTCCAGCATCGTGCCTTTGGCTACAACTCATTCTCCTACAAAGTAAGTATTATAATATTAACAAATGTGAATTTTACTAGGTTTTTTTTAATAGATAGTCTAATTGGGATTCTTGTTTGTTATCAGGGATGTTCACCTAAATGGATACAGGATCCCAGCTGGCTCTCAAGTTGTTCCCCTGATCAACTGCGTGCACATGGACCCGAACCTTTGGGATGAGCCTAGCAAATTCAACCCCAGCAGGTTCTTCGATGAAACCGGTAAAGTCAAGCGCCCAGAGTTCTTCATGCCCTTCGGTGTGGGTCGGCGGATGTGTTTGGGCGACGTACTGGCTCGTAAGGAGATGTTCATGTTCTTCTCGTGCATGATGCATCAGTTTGACATGGAGATGGTGGAAGGCGATGCGCCTCCGTCTCTGGAGGGCACGGTGGGAGCGACGATATCTCCGCAGGCGTTCCGCGTGCAGTTCCGGCCGCGCGCGCCTATGCCACGGATGGCGGCGGCGCTGCCCGCTGACCACCCTCATCTCCGCCACGTCGGCTCCCATTAACAGCGCTGCTCTTCAGCAGTCGCGATCAATGACGCCACCCTCCCACCAGTATCCAATGATCACTCGTTTTAGAGCGCATCAACGACCATTTATTTAATATTTAAGTTTTTATAAGTGACGACATCGCGCGAGCGATTGTCGAGGCTGTGCATAAAGTGTTCATTTAAATAGTAAAACGAAAGATATAACGTATCAAATATACCCAACGTTAATATTATGAAAATGATGTATGTTTGCAGTATTAGAATGTTGGTTAGATTGTAGAACAACGGGATCTGAACATAAACCTTGAGAATCATGTAATTTAGGGATTTATCGTGTAAGATCTAATACCTATACCAAAATAAAATGCATGCTCTAGGTCATTATTTATTAGTAGGTATCACTTGCGAGATGTATGTTGTGTGTGATCTCATGTGTGTGAGTTTTAGTTAAGGTTATTTTAAGTCATAAAGGTGTTCATGATTGTAAGTTTATTAAGATATACCATTCAGGAGTATATAGTACTACATTCCACGTAGCGTAGTAACCAGCAGCTAGTCTAGAGCGATGTTGTCGCAAGTAGGAGATAATCAACAAATCTATCGTACTGTAGTCTCTTAAAGCTTCATCTTGTTGCAACCAAGTTGCTTTGAACTGAACTTTCATTAAATAAGTATGTTTAGTTAGAATGTCGATGTTTATGACTAAATCTGTTAGAAGACCATTAGTTAATTTACCTAGGCATTTTACGTAATCTTTATTTTTAGGTCAGAATTGTAATGTATGTACGTTGGTGTGGGATAAGGGTAGGTAGGTGGAGAAGAATTGTAATGTATAGCATTGTAATGTCTACATGTATCCCACTGATTGGTACAGTTGGTTAAATAAGAAAGGAAAGCATTGAAATATAATTATGAAAATGTATATTTTGTTTGAATATTTTCCCCTTTATGCGTAAAACATAACCCTTTACAAAGCGGCACTGATCTATTACACTACACAAAATACTACACACAATCTACACAGAATTTAGAAAGTTATTTATAAAACTTCACAATGATATTGAATATGAGGCGGTGCTAGTGTTACTCCGACCGTTCCTTGCATTTGTTCTGCTGAAGGGGGCTTGGAAGCCAATCGAATACGTCTACAGCGTAACAAGCGGGCTACAAAGCCACTTGCCAGCATCCGCGAGAGTTCATCTCCCGGGCACATTCGTTTACCTAAAAAAAAATATATAGTTATCAAATGCTTTGACTATTGGCGGGTGCAATACACCGCGGCAAATGTTTGTGTTCCCAATACATATTTCGGGTGTGGTTGTTAAAAGACCGAAAATATCCTCGTAGCTTTTGATACGCACGACATTACAAAATTATTCTACTTAGACAAATTCTAATAAAACATCAAAAGTTTTTCTTTACTACACTATAATAGAATCTACAATTCGAAAGTCATTTAAAGAAATACTGATTATACCGGTCGTAAAATAATGAAAAGCAAACTGAATGTAAGACTTTCAAAAATTGTCAGTAAAACATTTAGGCACAAAATGCAGACCTAATATCTAGCTTCACGCCTAACTTAATTTATTTCTCTTCATCTACAAACACAGGCAAAACCACACCACCCTATGTATTGCTCCCCTTTTATCAGGTCAGTAATTTACATAAAATACCAAATAAAAAAAACAATCTTGGATTAGTTATTGGATACTAAACACTAAATAGTAAATACCTGTTTGAAAGGGTATGAACTCCTGCGGTTTCAACAAGCTGCCGTCCGGTGCTAGGAACCTACTCGGTCTGAATTCCTCCGGGTCTTCCCACACATCCGGATCCATGTGCAGGGCCCACTGCAGCGGTATTACCATAGCGCCTTTCGGTATTTTGTAATTGCCGAGATATGTATCCTGCGAGGAAACTCTGAATCATCACAACGAAATAAGTGTAATCGAAGCTCGATCGTTTGACTCATTGTTTCGTAGTGTGAATGGCAAGGGTTAAACACGTACCGATTTAGGGCTAGTCTGTTTACTGTTCTATTCTGAAGTGTTTATGTTAGTTGTATACAAGTTTCGAAAGGCAGTATAGAAAGGCAAAGATTATGAAAGTAAAATAAGCAGAGAGAAATTATTTGGTGTTCAATAAAATCTCTAATTCTATAAAATGTAGGTGTAACACAATCTACGTTAACTATATTATACCTTTCCGCATCACATCCCTGAGAAACAGGTATATGATTGTCGTGTTACTGTCCAATTCGCTATACATCAACTTATTCCTTGTTAATCTTTTTTGACGTTTATACACTGGAAGTTTTTATTAAGATCTTATATTCAGTCAATAAAATATTCGCAAATCATCATTTTATTGCTGAGAATAAGAGCAAATAGCCCACGCGATTAATTTGCGCAGGCCTGTTGGTAACTAATAACAAGAATGATTCACATGCTCGATCGGTTCGCGCGCTACCTTTGCTATATGTATATTTCTGTATGGTCCGATAAATGTCAGTGGCAAATCAGATTGTATAACTGCTGGTATAGGCGTTTAAGGTTTATTTACTGCGTAGGGAAACGATTGGACAAACGCAAAGTATTTATAAAGTAATAGAGCTCAATGTGTTGGTTCGCCAATCGATACGACATTTGGCACGCGAGTATTTGGATTATGTTGGACATAAGTAACGTTTTGTGCCATACGATAACATAATGCATATTTTCCGAAACAATAATACGTTTGTAAAAAGATTCCTAGGTGGATGTTTAAAAAACAAACCTCCAAACAGCCGTGAGGAATTCCGACGGGAACGATGGATCGTATTCGCTGAGTCTCATAAATGGTCGCCATTAATCGAGGCAACCTTGAGTACTCGACTTCGCACTCTTCTCGGTATTCCGTAAGTATCTCATTACGAACGATTTCCTATAACAAACGTTTGAATATGTAAACAAACAAAGCTAACAGTAGTGTTCATATTTCATCCAAATAATAAATGAGTACGTTACAAAAACAAGTATGTTCCCATAACAGCTAGATAAAGTGTAGATCGCATAAATATAAACCTGTAATAGAATTATCAAACGATATTTTCCCAGCTACCCATCCAGTGCGTCATGAAGGTCGTCGAGAATTAATACTGTACAACTACATGCGCATTCAAGTATATCAAACAATGACATAATGTAAGTAATCTATCGCACCTGTTCATCAGGATATAAAGCCATGTATAGTAAAAACCAGGCGAGTGTGACTGAGGTGGTGTCCAAGCCGGCGCCAAACATGTCGGCCAGTAAAAAATGAAGTTGTTCGTCTGTCATATATTGAGCCGCTTCGTCGCCGGTCTCGAACCTTTTCTTTTGTTCTATTAGAAAGCTGTCTAAGATGCATTCTCCCTCGGTCGGAATGAGCACTTTTGGATCGAAGATGTGCTCTGTGTTTGGCGCATGCTTGCTATATTTTATACATTTGAGCTGTCCGTCTGGGTATTCGTTGAATAGGTTTCTGTGTGGCAGGTACTCCGCTCCCTTGGGAATCTCCAGCCCGAGCATATTACGACGTCTGGCAATAACGCTTGCATACAGAGTGTGTGTTTGCGCTTGGCCGCGAATCAACATTTGTATCGTGTTCCTGATAGATGACGACAAAAATCTGTAAAAACATATGAGCCACAAAAATAAGTTAATACAAGGAAATTGTATGTTCAGCAATAAGAAGAAATTATTCTTATACCTCACAAAAGGCAGGAAATTTACAACACCAGCCACTCCCATTTCGTGACATCCCTCTTCTTGAATTTTCCTCAACCAATGCCACGTTTTATCGTCCGGGGGGAATTTAAAGCCGAAAATGATTTCGTTGACAACATTTCCAACTGAATTAGTAAGCATGTATGACAGATCAATTTGTGCTTCCGAAGATTTCTCTAGATCCTAAAAATGGATATAAAATGTGGAAAAAAATAACAAAATTCTTCTCGTAGACTTGTATGAAGATAATGCGATATTGAAATTAGGTATGTATTATGAACGAGTAAACTAAAAAAAATGACTTCTCCACTCTACATCGCATACTGAAACAAAAATAGCTTTATAACAAATACTTATTTCATTTCGTAAATATACGAAATTATTACTTTAATAAACCTTCCAATAATTCCAGTAGTTCAAATATAAATTGAATAAGTCTTACTTTAAGCAATTCGTGAGCGCCGTTCGCTACACGTTTTTCCAATTTTTCCCGTAACAGACTATGTTTACTCATGCCAAAACTTTTCAACCAGGACGTGACCAATTTCCTCTGGTCTTTCCAGAGCCCTCCTTCAGCGCAAATAATACCTAGAAAAATATTTGAGCAAAACTAAGAAATAAGTAAAGTGGTCGTGTTATTGTTATGACCGGTATCACATGTAGATGTATTTTTTCATACGATATGAACTGAATAAATAGAGCATGTAATCAACATACCTATAGTACATATGGGGTATAATTTGTATCATGTAAGGGCATTGCAATATGTTTACACTTTACGTTAAAGAAAATCACATTGAGCTTCTGAGTAATATACAATACCTTAAACTGTAAGTAATATAAACATGCGATTAAATTTCAAATAAATAATGCGCTAATCGAAGCAATAACTAAATTAAAACAAATTGTATAGTATTCAAATACTAAGCTAATATAATAATATATACTAATATAATAAGCTAATCAAGGCAAATTTTTATACAACAAAATAAAATCTTCTGTGTTTTATCATATCGAACATCCGGCAATTGACCACTCTACATGACGGTGAAGAACCCATTGTAGAGTTTCTATGTCTGGTTTCATTTAGAGACTTAATAATAAAATTAAACTTAGTCACATTGTCGTAGTATAAAAGAAAAATAAATAGTACTAAATGCAAAACTTTGTAAAGCGACTTACCATTTCCGTGCATGATTCCATGAGTCAAATATAATGGAGCTCGTCCAGAAAAGTTATCTTTAGCGAAAGCATCTCTTATTAATTTGTGGTCCGACAACACAACAGCATAGATGTTGCCCATTTTCAATCCATACATTGGTCCATAAACTTTGGATAATTTTGTCAAAGTAAGGTGGGGTTGTTTGGAGTCGATGAAAGGGAGGTAACCCAAAATAGGCAAGCCCCAAGGCCCTGGGGGTAAATTCTGCCATTCTTTTATTTTCTTGCAGATCCAAAATCCTGCGACGAATGTCACTAGCCATATAAAGAAGAGATCCATTGTCAACTAAAAATAATTGTAGATAATTATTTAATGATAATATGGAAATATAATTATTAATTAAATACGATCTTAATAATACAATAAGGCAAAACCTACACAGTACATAGTTTCTCATAATGTGGGTTTCGTAACTGACAAACTGGTCCAATTTGTTATGATTAATGAAATGGTTTTTGTTTTGGCTTTTTATACGCGAACGTGATTCAAAGCGAGCCCTTCCTAGGATTCAAATCCATATTGTTTAAAATAACAACCTTGACTGTTACCGATTAGTGCGCCATCTATGAACCGTCCTATTAATTTCTCATAACTTTTTTTGTCGACACTGTGAGGTCATCTCGGTATATAACAATAAGAGGCAAATTCATTATTCAAAAGCAATTAGCACGATTCTACTTGCAACTAACACAGCTGAAGATGTGTCGTGTATAAATTAATATTTTTAACATAAAAATGTTTTAATATAAACACTAAAGATTGAAATACCTTAAAGAAGAGTCAATACACTACATCGGTGTTTTATATCGCACGTGACATATTACATTACATGATAGCGTATCATTGTATAACGCGATTACAATATTACGATACCAAGGTTTTAAAATTGGCGGCATTGGCTCTTATAAATATGTGTATTAATAGAAATAATATGTAATAGTTATAGAAAATTAAAGAACAAGATAGGCACATAAATCATATTAAAGTAATGTTTTATAACCAGGTGGTAGATCAAAAAATTACTGAATCTGAATAATGTCGACCATTTTAATAGATTCAATCAGTTGTTTTCATTTCAAAACAAAACAAAATGTTTTAATTTAGGTAAATTTAGTATTTTATAAATAATAGGAGACATTACACACTCCTTAAATTAATGTTACATTCCATTACGTAATCTAATTTTATACAGTAAATTTTGTTCTCAATTACACGCAATATTTTTCTCATCTCTAATAAAAAAGGCGCGGCGCACAGTGGGTCGAAACGGCTATTTTTGTGACATAGGATTTTTTTTCGGATTTTCCAATTTTTTTTGACGCCAACGTTTTGATATTATCATTCCTTACACTATTCATTCTTTGTATTTTTTTGCTTAACCCTATAATTTCGGCAAAAAAAAATATTTTAGGTTTTTAATGTATGGAACGCACTATAAAAACCTAAATTTCTACGAAGTCCTGCTAGATCCTGCATTGAAACCTTATTTTTCTGAATCTTGGTCTGTTCTACTATACTTCTATACTTCGAAAGTCTGCATCGACCTGCAACTTTTTCAGTTATGCAGTTCGAAAGAAATGATAAAATTCAATATTTCCCAAAATATTTTTTACAATTATCTTCAGTAAATTTGACACAAATAAGATAAATAATTAATCTAATAAATTAACAAATACCAAGGAAAACTTGTATATGTGCCGTGCCAGATTAAAAAAAAACAAATGATGGAAATAACTAAAAAATAATAATAAAAAAGGCTAGTATAAAGCCTATACCTATATACTACTCACTATCACTACTGTTTTGTAGATCTTCTAAAATACTCTCTACATTAATAAATTCTAAGTCTTCTGGTTTTGATGGCAAATGCAGAAGCTCTTTAGCTTTTGTTGAGAGAACCATAACATGTTTTTTTGTCATGCGTGATCTAAGACTTGTGATCTTTGGATCAGATGACAAAAGGAGATTATGTAAGATGTCCTCATTCGAAGATATCCTACTAATTTTTCGGGAATGATTTTCCCTATATTTTCGGAAGTCTTTGTTCCGTGCTTCTGCGGCTTCTTCCGACAGCTTTCCAATGGGTATAGCCCCAAAATGTTTAATTATGTCAGCCCCATGAACTAATAATTTATGTACACTGGAAGGCATATAATACCACGGATATAAATCAACATATAGTTTTGCGGTTTCGGTAGAAAATAAAGCGAATTTAGTAATATCAACACGCTCTCCAGACGCAATGGTTTGTAGAATGATATAAAAATTCTCTATCAACTGCTCATTAATACCAGTGATACGTGCTGTCATGGCTGTATTTTTAAAAAATCTTCGAGCCGTATTACCATCATTAGTGGTGCCTGCTCCTTGCTTCACTATATCAATTAGCAAGCCACATTCTTCTTTAAATTCTTGTTGAATTGCAGACTTTCTGGTCTTCATTTTCTCTTTATCGTCACCCCTGCAGTTCCATTTCTTAATCTCCAAACGGTAAGCTATGTGGAGTAGGCACTCCATGCATCTTATCCACGCATGCAATGATGACAATCCATACTGGTACATTTCTTCATTCTTAGATCGCAGTTTGTGGGATTCCAAATTATTCATTTCTGTTGGTTTCGCTTTGCAAATGTCACAAACTGCTGTTGAAGTCTCAGAAAAGTATGAAGTTATTTTGCCGTCAATCATTGTCATCATTAATTCGTGGGCAATTTTCACTTTCCTAAATATAGATGGCTGGAGTGCCTCGATTTCTCCTGATATACCGGCTTTTATAGCTGCTACAGTAATTTGTGTTTCTTTTGTGAACGTAAACATAATGGGACGACAGTAAAATGTAGATGAACTTCGATCGTTTTCCCATAAAACCGTTCCATCATCATGTTGTAGTCTTATTGGAACAAGACTTGCCATAAATATACTGGAATCGTCCACGCCTACTTCAGAGATCTGCTTATAATTGCTTTGCCCCGAGGATCCATCAAAGCCCCATTTGCTGATAAGCTTCAGGTCAGTTGCAGAATCTAAATCGAACTCAATTGTATCCAAAAGCCTTGAGGCTGTCAAGTTGAGCAGAGCTTGCAATTTAACTGATGCCGTGCAATCACTAAATGTCATATCCTCCTTTCTTGGGTAACATTTCAATTTTGCTTCTTTTAATTTATAATAAGAAGGATACAATTGAAAGCCTTTTTCGCTTGCTGATTCTCTTAGGTTTATATATTGTGCCTTCGACAAATTTAGGGAAACAAGTAGCGCCAACGCTTTATCAGCAGTGTATGGAACATATTTTTTTGCATTCAAGCAATTATTCACTTTTGTTATATCTTCTGGATTTTTAAGTAAATGGTTTATTATATTAGCGATGGCTTCTTGTCCATTACATTTCAGTGTATTTGATGTAGCTGCAATTAATTCTTCCTGAGACAAATTATTTTGAATTTGGTCTACTCGTCTTCGTTTTTGTCTGTTGGACAAATCATCGAATGATTTTCTGGGACAAATCAAAGCTGTAGAAGCTTTCGATGTGGATGGAGACAGATTCTCAAGACTTAAGTACTCTTCATGTCTT
The DNA here is from genome assembly GCA_949752805.1 of Deilephila elpenor. Lineage (NCBI taxonomy): Eukaryota > Metazoa > Arthropoda > Insecta > Lepidoptera > Sphingidae > Deilephila > Deilephila elpenor. Next base: position 9,321,317 of record OX457099.1, on the reverse strand, counting down.
TCGTGTTCTTCATGTACTTCATGTTCTTCGTGTCTTTCGTTTAATTTTAGTCCTTTAGGCCAAATTATTTCACTTTCTAGCCAATCACCATTTTTTTTAATAAAGTTAGAAAATATACGATTGCATTTTTGCCATCTAGCTGTTATAGAAGAACAGAATTTTACACAAAACTTTTGAAGCACTACACTATTTTCTTCAGTTACGTTTATTTTCTGTTGCAGAAAATCAGAAAGTTTTTTGCTATCTGATAGAGATCCAAGCTGGTCTCTTAAAACAACAAACATATCGAGATTAGTAACTAGACCCTCCATGATACCGAAACAAGGATTCAAAATAAAATGGTATGGATCGTAGCACGGATAAATGTACATTAAGAACGAATTCAAAATATAAGTCATTTTATACTCTGGGCAATAAACAAATTTTATTGCCCTAGATGCTCTCATTAATGATAGAACTAAGTAAAAGGACAAAACATGTTTACAATCGATATCACGAGAATGTTTGTTTTGTTTTAGTTAATTAAAGACAATAAACAAACAGTAGTTGTAAAACAATTAACTAAATGCACCTGTAATCTCCAGATGTCATCAGTGTTCATGACTGAAAGTAATCCTTTGCCATCTGGTGGTCCATTTGCATTTATGATTTATTACTGTGTTTACGTTAATTGTGTAACCACATGTTTTGGGTACAACAACCAATTATGCCAATAAATATTTACTTATTTACTTCTATTGTGTTATTCTATTAGATTTTTATATAATAGTTTGTATATCCACAATGTTTTTGTCTTACTATCTTGTGGTTAAATTGACTTAAAATGTCAATTACAAAATTAGAAATAGTACTATTTTTACCATTTTTCCGATCCCTATAACTGGAAAAGTTGCAAGTCAATGCAGACATTCGAAATGTACAAGTAAAGTAGAACTGGCCAGGATTCAGAAAAATAAGGTTTTAACGCAGGATCTAGCAGGACTTCGTAGAAATTTAGGTTTTTATAGTGCGTTCCATACATTAAAAACCTAAAATAATTTTTTATGCCGAAATTATAGGGTTAAGCAAAAAAATACAAAGAATGAATAGTGTAAGGAATGATAATATCAAAACGTTGGCGTCAAAAAAAATTGGAAAATCCGAAAAAAAATCCTATGTCACAAAAATAGCCGTTTCGACCCACCGTGCGGCGCCAAAACTACAACAATCACGTTGAATCGTAAATAGCTAGCAACACTATAGCAACGCGCAGTGCTACCAACCCGATGGAGGAAAAAACACGTCTGGCGTGACCCAATGAAAAATTACTCACTGGTCTAAGCAGTTTAAGGATTTTTACGATTTAATTACTTATATCAAATTGTTAGTTACACCGGCGGTATAATGAAACTTACCAAAGGTAATCTCAAACGGTATTTTGTGTTTTTGGCAGATGTGACGTAGATTAGGCGGCAAATTGACCTCCTTGATGAAACACGATGCTTTACGGCGCCTGTTTATCGTGTTGACTATGAATAGACCTCTGATCACGAGGCCAGACGCCTATCGACTGTCTCCTTGAGCTTAGCGACAAAACAAATATAATTCAAATTTCATCTCAATTCCTGATTTAAAATTCAATGGGCGACGAAAGGTTCCAGAAGTCCTGACTTTGCTTGATGTCCGTACGTCTTTTGCGTCAGATAAACAACGTTCGCCGTTTTAGTTTGCATGTTATTTGTCTTCCCATCTTTAGGTACATTTAAAAACAGATTCTCAAGCTCTTGACATATTTTATCCTGCATAATAAACATGCAGACAAAATAATTGGAAACATATTATTAGAAAATGTTTATTTACAAAACTTAAAGGTACCCGTTTATGAGATAACCAATTTTATCTACTTCAATAAGTGTTTTCTTCTAATCCAAATTATCTGATATTGAGTAACGTTATACACTAGTAAGTACTCTATCAGTATTTTTTATTTCATCATCAAGGTTATAATGGATACGCTGTTTTCCTTACATAATATAAATATTTACTTTATCGGACAGTCGTACACATAATAATCTCGATCGAAGTCCCATTTTAATTTACTGAAAGTTATATTTATATAAATTACCTATTCCTTTCTTCGTCGTCAGTTCAGTAACATTTGATTTTTGCCCTCGTGATCACAATCATAGTGAAGCCTAGACTTGACTATAAGTTAACTATCACCAACCACACATTCGGTATTTATCACTAGGAACCTCTACTTATATGCAATTGTATATTTTGGGCTTTTTATGTTGCATATAATCCGGTCTCTATCACTGTTGTTAAAAACGTGTAAATTATTAACGAAGTTGTTTCTATGAATGAATGGCAATAAAAGTACTAATGTACTTGCCTATACTGTTTCTGTATTGGTTACTGACATGCATTAAATTCGATTTTTTTTAAATTAACGAATCGTTAAAAGATTACGTCACGTCTTTTATATTTATTTTCGCTAACAACATCGCAACGTTATTTAAATTGATCTATAGAACAATAGAAATAAGGGATACGATAGATAAATAACAATATTATCAGATTTGTGTCTCAACTGTCCCGTCCCAATTGTGGGCCAAATTAATGACTACATTGTGATTTAATTCCCTACGCTTGCATAGTGCGTTTGAAATTATAGTAAACGGTGCGTCTCAAAACAGATTTCCTTATGAATTTTCCTTCACCTGAAAAGGGAGTGATGATTAAATATGAATTCACCAAAGTCAAATTTGTAGATATCCGCAGTTTGCCGCCAATTCTTTGTCACTTCTATAAAATGCATCGACAGCAATAAAATGAGCCAGCACGCGAATATGATAGCGTCGAATGGCGACCGATGACGTAATGCCTTCCGCGGCATGATGGGAACAATTACCTTTAATTTATCAGATACATCTACAGACTCTATTACAATGACTACCTATGTATTGAATACTGGTGCTCTGTGCTCGTAATAATTGCAGCGAGCATCATCAACAATACCTTAACTACAGATATAAATTAGTATAGTTTTTGTATAAATGCAGATTAAAGTGCAAGGCTAAACTTAATTATTATACTATTATTTAAAGTATTTTGTTTAATAAGAAGGATTTTATGACGAATATGTAGGAACGTGATACTAAAGATTTGGCTCAAATATGACATGAGCAAATAACTGCACGATTAGAGTAATTTAAGGTAGATTATGCGCCGGTAAACTTGAAACATACACTTCACTAATACCAAAATATTAATCTGTGTTTATATAACATTATCTAAGGTAAGTGCAGTATCGGACGTCCACCCATAAGGTGGACAAACGAGCCGATAAATGTTGCAGGAAGTCGTTGGATACAGGCTCTTTCCAAAAGTACTCTATGGAATTCCTTGAGACTCAAATATTACTTATGATCGTGATAACGTCATAATTAAACTTTGTCTGGTACTTACTAGTAATGAACTTAATCGAAGTATATCTACTAATTTGTTCACGTAGTAGAGTCGTCGTCACAAGTAGAGTCGAGCACAAGGTAATTTGGTTTTGAGCGCACATAACAATGAGCCTTCAGACAATCGGATTGTTTAAAAGTATTTTTCATGAATAGATATGTATAGACAAAAGAGTGAGGCTGCAGGGAGTGCGAGACGGACGGACGAGGTCGCGCGCACTCGCGGGCGACGCGGGCGACGCGGGCGGCGCGAAGTGTGAAGGCCGGTCAGCGGCCGAGCTCTTATCGGACCAATCATAACGATCAGTTCGCTTGGTATCGACTAATATATGCATTAGCCTGACCACGTGCCAGTGATTTTATTAATTACGAGGCGCAATTACGCTCACTGACACATACACCGACTAACACATACATAAGCACGACACATTCGCAACAAGCACGTACATTGCCAGTGGAAAATTATATTAATACCATAGATTTAGTATAACACATCTATGGTAAATACCAACTATGAACACTCAAATTGATTCAACGATTACTGACGTTTAACACGCTGACTTCTAAATTGTGAGATAAAACGGAGATAAATTATTTATTTTTATCATCTAGATACAATTTTAGTTCTGCAACACGTATTTGACGTGCTTTGAATTTATTTGAGGAGAACAAAGCAACGGTAATATTATGCCATGGCACTCCAAAGTGGCATAACACGATTACCTAAAGAATGCACTACTCTCCATGCCATATTGTTCAACACGTCAATTAATAGTTCCTCGATTGCACTTTGAGCTATAACAATGGCTAACACATTACCATTGTCTTCATCAAAATAACTGTTCCATTCATTTCTTATAGATATAATATAAGGTATAGTATTGAGAATTTTAATAATAATAATAAATTGACAATAAATATTATTTTTAAATTAATCTTATAATGAAATAATTTAAAAGTTTAAAAGTACATTATGTTTACTTAAATAAATAAAATGTTACGACAAAATTATTTATTAAGATAACTTTAAATTATAGTAGGATATAAACAATGTTTTTTTTTTTTTAATTCACTGATATCCAGTACAATGAATGTTAAATAATTTAGCATCTTCACGTTTTCCCTTTTACAAATAATCTCCGACTTTCTCGAATGATAAACAAAATTTCAATTAACATGAATTAATTGTACTTGTGAAAGTTGTTGGTCAAGTGCTAATTTATAGTTATTTCCAACGTTAAGTTGTCTTCGCTTTTGGAAATATTGAAAAAAATGTGGTAATATCAAGTCAACCTAATATGGACTAAATCGCGATGAAATTTATATATTACGTGATCGACATCATCAACCATTGTATTTTAAACTGGCCTTTAAAAAAAGAAAGAAAAAAAAAAAAGACAGTTCGTGTTGCTGAGGGAGTTTCTTGCGCCGTTTCTTCTTCACAGTTACAACACGTTCCGAAGCGGTGGTAGCAGAAATTAACGATTCAAAAGATCTTGTAAAAGACTACTTGAATTAAGAATATTTTGATTCTGATTTTGACGTTGTCTTGAAAATAACAGAATGTTCAATAACTATACTGAATGAGAAGGGATCTATCAGTGAATTCCATAAATTATAGTTCACGTAAACAAACTGACTAACCTGTTTAATATACGAGTCAAAATGTATAAAACATAACAACACGTTCATTTATTTATAGTTTTATCAGAGAATCGTGTGAATTTATCACAATGAAATGTTGATTCACGGTTATAAATAGTCGAACCTCCATGCAGTTTGAACTATAAGTTATTCCACCCTACGACGGAAAGTTTCGTGAATTAAGCAGTTATCTACCGCAATAGTTTTTGGGGTTCAGAATGCAGAAACGAATTCTCTGAGTTTTTTTTTCAGGGGTGTTTGAATGGTGGCCTATTTTTTCTAACGGGGAGATCCAGATCTTGGAGTTTTTTTGTCATTCTTATTCAACCACCGTACAGTTATTCAGCGGCTGGTGTTACTGACACAATGCAAGGTTAACATGAGGTGGACGCCCGCGCAACTGGCTACATAGCATTCAAAAGGACATTTACGTTTATCGAGTAGAACGGATCAAACAGGACATGCCAAAAATCGAAATCCGTTTCCAAGCGCGAGACTCACAAGAATAGCTTTTTATGATCCTGTGTCGCTATTTCCTAGATTATTATTTAAATTAATACCTGCAGTGACGCGTTTTGGAACTTGAAAGGGGCTTTTTGCTTTTAGCCAGCGCATATGTAGGTTCATGTTGCTGCACTTGGAGTCTTTTCACGAACAAAGCTGATTCTGAGTAGTAGCTAGTATCTCAGTGTGAAATCGCCGCTAATCAATAAAAAGTACAAATAAATAATACTAGTTCCACGTTTGTGCCCTTAGCGGAATGTTTGCCTCATTACGAGGCCATAACGTCAATAACTTAATCGCACCGTGCGGTGAACATTCAACATTAAGTCAATGGGGCTCTAATGAGATACTCATTGACAAGAGCGCTGTGAGCCAGATCTCAATCAACCCGCGACTTTGTTCTCTTTTAGTTTTAAAGGGATATGTCGAACAAGTCACCCGTCGGCGGTCGTCCGCCGCTCGCTACTCTCGACAAGCCTTATTATTTTGTTCGTTTATTTATCCTGTACACCGTAAATACCGTCTAGAATCCTGCATCCCGTGTATACGTCTTCCTTCTTTTATTTTTAGTTTGCGCGAAAAAGGTAGTCGACCAGTCCTAGCATTCAGAGTCGATGTATGCGAGGCTTTTTACCCCTGTCTTGCAGGTGTTGCACAATAGCCGAGAAATTACTCGAATATCGAACTCGCATTATCGTGCTATTTATAGACTGCTTCTCGTTTCCAGGATTATTATGTCTAAAAATAAACTTTGTATACGCGATCTGTTTATAGTTAACGGTGTTCCGACATCGTTCATTTGCAGACTCGTTAACGTTATCTCCCAATTTTACCGGCGAAAACAGAATTACGTGCGTTGAAATAATGCTTGTTGATTTTCTACAAACCGCTTGCAAGTCGCTGCGTTTAAAAGGTTATTTCGAAATCATTTGTGTTTGTTTTTGGGAACAAACAGAAATCGCGCAATGCGTGAACGTTAATTGGCAAACGGTGTGACTGAGAGAGCGGCAGGCGGCGACGCTGGGCGCAGCTCGGGCAGCTCGCGGGCTTGTCGCTGGCCCGCACTGCGCCGTCGCACCAGCACGCCCAGCGGCCCATCGATGTCCTTGCATTCTTTGAGAATGGTACCGGTTCAATGACCCTTGACAATGTGAAGGGATCAACATTGTTCTTGCTTTAAATCGCTAAGGTGAGTTTACGTAATGGAGCCGATCGTGAGGGTCGATGCCGTTTGATGGTCACTAGCGCCGACTCAACCTTCGGATCAAACTTTGAGTGATCTTTAATTGTTCACGGTTTCAATGTATTGCTGCTAAATAAGGTTTGTTAAAACTCATAGCAAATAATGAGGGGATAACACAATACTTAGCACGTCATATAAGCGTCGTTGTGTGGATAAGTATTCATGTATTGGGGTCAGATCTCACGCACTGTTTATATACCGGCCAAGTGTTGTGATGCTAAAACAATAAGGTGTAATATTTGGGCAGTAAAATATACGAGGCAAGCAATTATTCTTGTCAATATTTCGTCTTTAAGCATGGGGTTATACGATAAGCAAACGAATTTAACGACAAATGAAACTTGCGTTCTTTAAAACTCGTGTTTGTGTTACGTTGAACATTCATTTCGCAAGTGGTAAATAGAATAAGCTCGATTTTATTGTTCCTATCCACAGTAAATTAAGGGTACTTCAAAATAATAATTCTTAAAATTTTACTGATTTATACTTACAGAGGTAATACTAATTTTGCATATAGACAAAGGTACATATTATTTATGTCAAAAGGACATTTTTGTAGACCTACCTGTGCAATAATTACTAATTCATTGCTTAAGTTAAGTTTATACCATAAATCAATAAATATTAAATAATACACACATAAACCCACACAGTAAAACATGAGAAAATTTCGAGTTATACCACGACGGCACCCAGATCCCAAACAAATACATGTTGATCGTACAAACATTTGCTTCGTGCGGGCATCGAACCCACGGCCTTTCGTTACACAACCGGCTTCTTGCCAATTAAGCTACGGACTATAACAGTATAGTTAAATACTCTGACCACAAAACCCGCATATTGTTAACAAATTCGCACGTTAAAAGAAAACGCCTAGTTGGGTGCGGATCAAAATGTACAGACTGACATTGCAAGTTAACGGCCGGTCTCTATATCCTATCTATCTTTAACTAGAGCTTAACATAGCCACCATTACTATTTCGTTATAATTAAATACTTCAATAAACAAATATAGACATGAATATTCATCTTAACTAGCTTCTACAAATAAATACACTATATCTTTTGTTTACTAAAAAATAAAATGCATCGAAATATCTTTTTTTTTTTACTGTGATAAATGGCGAGACGAGCATGCCATTCGCCTGATGGTAAGCGATACGACCGCTCATGGACAGTAGAAAACCAAACAACACCATGAATCACAAAGCAATGCTTAGCATTCCACTGCGCTCGCCATCCTGAGACATAAGATATTAAGTCTTATTATGTCCAGTAGTTACTCTGGCTACAATGTCCTTCAAACCGGAACACAACAGTGCATGCACACTGCTGTTTGGCGGGAGAAATAGACATTGCGGTAGTACCTACCCAGGCGGCCTCTCACATATGAGAGACCTACCACCAGTAAATCTAACGAAATTTCTTGTTAAAGATAGATAGATTATAGAAACTGGGCGTTAGTGAGAGGTACAGAATAAGCCATTTATTGACGTGTGGCGAAATTTAGAACTACAAAAAGAAATGTAAAAATGTATATTTATCGCATTATTTTCGATATGTTTTCATAAACAACAAGCATTTATTATCGTAATGTAATAGTATTCCTATGTCCAATGTAACAAAATGTGAATAACTATTCATAATATTTAGACAACAGCGCTTTCGGCGACAGAAAATCGGAGACGACCTTTACTGAAACCTTTGATTTCTAAGTTAACTTCATGTGATTTTCTGTAAGAAAGTGGAACTGCCCCAGTCACGCTAGCCTAATCCTACAACGATCTTAGGTAACCATGGTGTGGCTCTACCACCGTTTTTTAAAAATTCACCAACTAGTTATATTTTATTGTTTACGAACAAACGGTATAAGTTTTTATTTTAGGCATTTTTATGCGTATGTTTATATAGATAAGTGCATGTATTTCGTATCACGACGTGATAGTGGGCAGGCCTGTCGCTATATTCGGCAGAAATTCCTGACTCCGGGCTGATAATGAATAAAAAAATTCAATATCACTTTGCCCAACCCGGGATTCAAACCCGAGACCGCAATATTGTAACTTACGGTAGTACAACTATACAGTCTCAATAATCTCACTTAGCAATAATATTTTAATTGTATGAATATTGATCCTAAAATAAATCAGATTAAGCTAATTTCAGTTGCTCTTAACAATGGTTATCACGCACTTGATATGGAAATAGAACCAATGAACTTTAAATAATCTGTTGACATTATGCGCATGTGTAGGTACTTATTTATTATTATATCCAGCATTAGATTTGCAACTGCAAAATAGGCCGTTGATTTATTATTATTTAATTAATTCGGTAAATAATTTTAAGTGTTATTACACCGTTCCTATCGGACATTTGAATGAGGTAGGACATGACAAAGGTGTTACGAAATGTTATCTAAAAGATTTTTTTACGATTGATAAGCCCAGCAGTTGAAGATTTGAATGTCTATATTCGTTCTATCTGCTCTATAGTACTCGGCGCCACATAACTTAACTACACAAGACTCAATTCCGAAATCTATTGATTTAAATTCTCTAAATAAGCACTTCTCTTGTCAATCCCATTTTTGACACGACAATTAAAGATAATACTATCAAGCATCTTTCTACCATTAAGACTCCTGAATGCTCTACTTTCGTTCTTAAACAATTTGCCACTTGTGATGTTAGGAAAACCATTACGCATATTTCATCAAATGCCATGGGAAGTGACTGTGTCAGCCGTAATATGATTATTCCTATCCTTGACGAAATCCTTCCTGTCATCTGTCACATCCTGAACCATTCCATCTCCTCAGGGATATTTCCTGAAGCGTGGAAAGAAGCCCATATAATCCCCATTCCTAAAAAACCTAAGGCCTCAGTGCTATCTGAATTTCGTCCTATCTCTATTTTACCTTTTCTTTCAAAAGTCCTCGAACGTCTGATCCATACCCAACTTAATGATTTCCTTTATAGTAACAACCTCCTAAATCCTCTCCAGTCTGGATTTCGTCCTGGCCATAGTACCACCACCACCCTGACTCATATTACGGATGACATCAGATCGGGCATGGAGCAAGGTCAGCTGACAGTCTTAGCACTGCTAGACTTCAGCAACGCCTTCAACTCTGTCGATTTTGATGTGTTGCTTAGTGTACTAGGTTCTCTTAACATATCTCCATTGGCAATTGATTGGTTTCGTAGTTACCTGTTTGGACGCCGGCAGCGCATCTGTGTTGAGAAAAGTTTTTCCTCCTGGTGCTCCATATCTGCTGGCGTTCCACAGGGCGGCGTGTTATCTCCTTTACTTTTTGCAGTTTTTATAAATTCCATAACCAATCATCTTTGTTCCTCCTACCACCTCTACGCAGATGATCTCCAAATTTACTCCCAGGCGCCCTTGGATAAGATGGCTGACGCTATTGCAATTATAAACTCCGATATTCAACAGATTTGTGACTGGAGCAAGACTTATGGATTGATGGTTAATCCATCTAAAACCCAAATCATCGTAGTCGGCAGCCCCAAGATGATTTCTAAAATAAATTGGGATATACTACCACCCGTCACCTGTTATGGCACCATTATACCATATAGTGACACTGTCAAGAATTTAGGCCTAATTCTTGATAGATCACTCACTTGGGGTCCGCAGCTTCGTGAGCTTAGTCGGAAGCTGTTTGCCTCGGCAAGGTCCCTGCGAAGGTTGAGCAATCTTCTACCCATCACAACGAAGATTTCACTTGCACAAACTCTCCTTCTCCCCATCCTTGATTATGCCGATGTCAGCTATCTAGATCTCACCGAGGACCAACTTAATAAGCTTGAGCGTCTCCAAAACTTTTGTATCAGATTCATATTTGGTCTCCGCAAATATGACCATGTTTCTGAATTTCGTGCTAAGCTCAAGTGGTTACCCATCCGGTTTCGTCGGAATACTCATATTCTCTCACTTCTGTACAATATTTTGTATAATCCTCTCACGCCCTCTTATCTTAAAGATCGATTCATCTTTCTCCATGATTCACATTCGAGATCTTTGAGGTCGTCGGAGAACCTGAAATTGAGAATGCCTATGCACTCCACAGTATTCATGGACAAATCATTTACTGTCCAAGCTGTCCGACTGTGGAACTCACTTCCAGTTGAGGTAAGACGGGCAAGAACACTGCCATCATTTAAAAAAATGATCAAGAGTTATTTCCTCTCTCAACAAGATTGTCGCTGAGTACTATTCCTTTAATGAATGTTAGGATAAGTATATAATATGTTTACGTATATGTATGTATTGTATGTTTGTATGTATGTATGTATGTATGTATGTATGTATGTATGTATGTATGTATGTATGTATGTATGTATGTATGTATGTATGTATGTATGTATGTATGTATGTATGTATGTATGTATGTATGTATGTATGTATGTATGTATGTATGTATGTATGTATGTATTGTAAGTATGTGTGTATTCATATATTTTTACATGTGTTTATGTTTATATTTATATATATTTAGAGTAATACATTATTATTATTTATTTACGCTTTAGACTGCCCTTTCTTTCTCCTATTTATATATCCATCCCATGGTTGCCTGTAAGAAATTACCTAGTGTGATAAGGCCGCCACTTGTACTATTATTTGTATTGTATAAGTTTTCATTTGTATATGTCCATTTAGTGCAAAAAAGTATGAAATAAATAAATAAATAAATAAACTTGTTTTAGTTTTCTCAAACTTATTTAAATTTAAAAAATAAATTTTGAATTTGGAACACCCAATCTCGGATGAAATATTTACCTATGGGTCGTAAGAACAATTGTCCACGTGCGGGTGTAGAATGGATTTGTCTTTTAATTCTACAGCCAGGTGTTTGACTGACATATTCCCGAGCGGAAATAGGATTTCGATTTCATTCATCACGTAGTCTTGAGAGGGAGTTCATACTTAATAAAACCTTAAACTCCCTTAAATAATAAGGCAAATTAGAAATGAAAATGCGCGTTACTTACCAAAATAATGTATTCAGAATCGAACCTACGACTTACGTTAGCTATTAGCTGTCGTCAGTTTTTTTTTTAATTACTTACTTTCTTGTACATACAACTGTTCGAAATAGCTCAACAGCAAAAATATTTCTCACTAATAAAATAGAATATCGTCCTGTATGTATTTGTTATTGTTATTGTATAGTTTAGCACAATTTACGTCACTGATAATTATAAGCCAATGTGAATCAAATACATCTTATTGTAGGATCATATGCAATCTGTTTTACTCGTATAAAGCATGTTTACATTGTAAAAATGCAGTGGAAAATAACAAAAGTCTTATTAATAAATTACATATTTTATTGTTTATTATAAGGTATTTTTATCATAAAAATACAATTTCAAGTAAATAAAAGTCAATTTAAATATGTAAAAGAGCGATATACAACCAAATTATTAAAGATATAGTGGGTACTGTTATATACTGTTGTACTTAATGTACAAGCACTTAAATATAGCTCACCTCGCGTTATTTATAACTCAGATATTACATATCAACATATTTGGTGACATTAAGATTATCTTGTGATCAAGTGGAAAAAATAAGATAAACCGCAAGTTAATAATCATCGCCATTGCTGGGAAACTGTTGTTTACTTGTAAGCGTTTTGGGTTATGTGTTAAGACGCTAAAACGTCGATTTAAACCGAAGAGGTCTTCTCATTGCAAAAAATACTATGTATGATGAGAATCCACAGGGTGCAGTTTGTACTTCTTAGTTAAAAATAAATAACAAATTATCTTGCATCCCTTTTATTTTTCAGATGTTTAATATCTCATGTATTGTTAAATATCGTATGCATACAGTGAAAGCACAATCACAAACATTGTTATCATTATATCGAACGTGAAACGAGGTATATTCTTCTCTTTTTTTCTTCATCTTCGGTACTGCCCCATTAATTTAATATTTTATTAATCCAGGCCATAAGGCCGCCAATTGTTACCATGTCTTCAGTTTTACGTATTTTATCTATTTATTTTTGGTGCACAATAAAACATATAAATAAATAAAATAAATACAATTTAAACAATTAAAAAAGTAATTTTGATATATCCTCAGCAATAACAGTGCAATAACACGGAATGCAAACATTTATAATTATTGACAAATCACGGAAATAGAACTCGCGGCTTGCAGCTCCTGGCATCTAAGTGACATTTGGAATCACCTCTCTAATGGTCGCAGACAATACGTGGAACCTCTCACGCCATATCAATAAGATCATTTGCCTAAAAAGGTAAATACCAATTTACATTAATAAGTGCCTTATTCAATAGTGGAAACAAGACTAAAATAATTTTGACTTTTAACACTTGCCTTTCTCGAACGGTATAATGTTTGAAGTTAGATTATGAGATAGCTACAGTTAAATATATAATATAATCTTTAGCTTTCGTCTATGTGTATGTGTTACAAAAACGCAATAAAAATAAAAGTATTTAAAACATAGATGTTAATGGCCCATTACTTTTTATTCCACGTATGTTCTTTGTTTTTAAGCCGCTTTGTAATGTAAAAAATGTCGTTACATTTCAACAAATTCCATCTACTTAATTAACTTGTAAACAACATTATTACACGCACTCTAAAGCATGGCAATTATTTATTTTCACGTCTTAACAACTAGGAATTTTAAGGACTGCAACAATACGCCGTTACGATAACCAAATCTTAAAATAGTTAATAAAAAAATAAAGGGGAAGTCAATCTAGTGTTTTTTGTATTATATAAAAAATATGAATATGATTATGATTAGAACGATACAATGTGCAATGTAAACTTTTATTTTTAAAATGTTAATTATCGTACGGAACCGTGCATATACTTCTCAAACATGTTTCATTCATGTTTACAAACAAAGAGATCAACGCTCGCCAAGTAGGTTAACACAGCAGCGCGACGGCGCACCGCCTCGCGCCGCGCGGCCCATGTTGCGCGGGTCGTGGTCTCACAAACACCACTTCACTTAATACCTACACCGGGAACTCGACGTCAATCTACACCAATTCGAGAGAAGCTCACCCATGCTTATAACCAACTTCTTCACAAAAAAATAGAGCAAAGAATTTTTAACAAAACTGGAAAGATTTCAAACAGATAATACATATCAGCTGACTATAATACACGCGTCGGCTAAACCTAATTTCAAACAATATCTTATCATTTAAATGTTATCTAATTATGACTACAGTTCAACCTTATATTGCATTAGGTTAATACAAAATAGATAATATATAGGTAATTAATTTAATGTCACAACAAAATAGAATAAGTCGGTTCGAAGCTGTGGAAGTGTGACATCATGCGCTTGCGCAGGAGAAATCGTTACAATGCCCTCTCACAAATGCGCCGGAAGAAAGTTCCTAACGATTTGCATAGCGTTCAGCGAGCGACGACAAGCGACCGCGCGGCGATCCCGCGCTCGCGAGTCGCGATGGCCCACATAGACATGCTTCATAGTTTATTGTTGCGAACCTATTTCCGTGGGTGCGCGAGCACGAGCAGCGCCGAGCCCGCCAGCCCGCCAGCCCGCCGAGCGACACACTTCGCTCACTCCGAAAGTTTCACCGATAGAGAAACTTACAATATCTAATAGCACCGACATCCGCCTATGCAGATTTCCAGAGCAAACCTCCACACAGACGCTGACCTAAATATGAACTTTACAAAGCTATAATAACTAATGGAGAGCGGATTATTTAGAACGGCGATTATAGGTCTAGCGACGCTTTCGTTTCAGGCGGTAATGAACTTACGCGGTGCAGTCTGCAGACGAGAGTAAATATCTAACTGCGCGTCGCAAAAACTAATGAATGTGGAATCAATAACAATGTTAATTCGTTTTCATTTCCAATGGTAAGCAACGAGAAAAACTTGCACTGGTGTTACGTTAGAAAGCGCACAGCATTTCACCATAAAGCCTAGAAAGTGTACATAAGAAGAAAGTGAAGAAGTAGGGGAAAAATGCAAGTGTATGCTGCGGCGGGAACGCACCGCCCGCAGACAATGCCCGCTCCGAATCTCTCAAGTCAGTCGGATCGCCATCACTTTTTCCCCGTAGATGAAACGGTTGCATTCGCTTGCACACGTTTCTCAGTACACGTTTGCCTAGTTCTGGTATCGATGCACTTATTTTTACTTTCTTTTCCGTTCGCTCTTGTTCGTTTGTTCCGCGCGCATCCACACTATCATAACTAGACATACTATACGCTAGTCACTACATAGCTAGACTGAATGAAAATAAAAACAAGCGCTTTCGTGTTCCATTGTGAAGCAATAACACTGTTCTCTAGTTTTCAATTGCTTACACATCCCAATAACTTTTACCTGTATATTCACGAAGCGACACACAAAGAAATGCTTTAATTATTCAACGTACCGTATTCATGTTAAGTATCATTTATAATTTTGTTGACCTAGTTTAAAACAAAATAACGTTAAATTGTTATTTAAATTTAATTTGAATACTACAGCAAAATGATATTATCGTCAGTATGTACAATTGTTCTAAAGTGAACCAGGAAACTCCTTTGAAATGTATGTCACTGTAGATATGATTTTAGAATTGTGTAGGTAGACGAAGTTACTATAAGTAAGTTTTTTCTGTACGATACAGTTACCATTTTTATCTACCGTATAATATACAATTAGGCTAAATGCACCTTTATTATAATATAATGTTTTTTTTTATTACAGTGAATGGCGAGACGAGCATGCCATTAGCCTGATGGTAAGCGATACGACCGCTCATGGATAGTAGCAAAACCAAACAACATCAACAGCAAAGCAATGCTTGGCATTCGGCTGCGCTCGCCATCCTGAGACATACAATGTCTCATTATGTCCAGTAGCTACTCTGGCTACAATGTCCTTCAAACCGGAACACAACAGTGCATTTACACTGCTGTTTGACGGGACAAATAGACATTGTGGTGGTACCTACCCAGGCGGCCTTTCACGTAATATGTACAATATTCTTAAATATTATGATGTGTATTTAGAAGTAGACAAAATTGAAATATATGTATAATACTTATAAAAGATTTTAGACGTTTTATACCTGTATTGGGAACTTTTAAAGAAACCCTCCTATTATTTAGCCTAGGACGTGCTGAACACCTTTATGTAATCTACAAAAAGATAAGCTTTGAAAACAGAGCGCTTCTAAAATCTCTTATCATTTAGAGTCAACAACAATACAAAATATTTGTAAGTATCAATTTCTTCATATCTGCAGATGTGTTTAGTGTTTACCAACAAGGAATTTTTTTTATTAACACGCAAGTAGGGTACATGCAGTTGATTAAACTCCGCAGTTTAAAATAGCGAATTAATTACTTTTCTTACGAGCATTCCCATCTGAAAGTGAAAATCAAATATTTTACACACATATCCCGCACTCGGCTGCGCATATGCGTAGATCGTCACGCTCGGCTTGCACATGCCACTGCGGATGGGCAACTTGTTCAATTTTTTTTTCATTAGCGATCCTAACTCTGTGACGAATATAGGTAGCTATTAGAAGAGAACGAAGATCGAGCATTCTACTATTAGTTGATACTTTAATGACAGTTTCTTGTGTCAGTTCCGTCGAATAGTTCGGATGGTCACACGCAAGCGGTATGCGCGAGAGAAAATACAAAAATGTATAAGTAAAATACACATGTCGGCGAGCGGGCGATGCGTCATGCGTAAACCGCATCGCGGGGCGTCGTCGACGGGTGCACGTAAGCCAGTGGGAAAGCTGACACCGCGATGTCGAGAGAAAGAGTGTGAAGGAGAGAGATGAGCATTTCACCGCGTGGGGTCAACGCGCTCGCTGTACTGTCGCTGATTATGCCCCAATTGCTGAATGTGGGTCTAGGCCGGCGTTCGTCGACCCGCATGGCATACTTACTGCGCCCGCGCACGACCGTAGTGCTTTCACGCCCCACGCGGCGGTGGGGAGCACTGCACGGAAAGCTGAGAAAAGTTCAACTCTGTACATGGGCGGGCATTGCGACCAAACCGTTTGCACTTTATTGTGTCTTTTGCTTAGTGAACTATTCCGCTCTAATCACATTGGTTATATTCAAATCGACTTCCTAGAAATTAGTTTTAAATATATTGGTTGAGAATTTACGGACTTCCTAACAAAAACATTAGAGAGACACACAGCTTACATTAATTGTCTTAAAATTTAGTAAAGTAACCTTATGTACTCGACTTATACTTTGTATACATATTCTATAATATCTGCCACAGTCTTTTGGGATCCTAACATTTGATTATTATTTTTATTATACAGACACTTAAAGTAAAGCAACGGAACTTTATTTAAATGACTCTTAGGTACGTTACATTGAAGGCATTGAGTGGTACGAACTCAATTAAAAAATCTTGTCTTTAAGATACGCACTCAAAAATAAATACGTATTCGTGACAAACGTTATAATGACTGGGTATATCGTTTAACAAATGATAAATGACACTTATGTCGACAGACATTTATCTATGCCAGTCCCTCGCATTGAATAAATTAAAAACAAAGCCGTATGAACAAGCAAAAAAAAATTACTCAAGGTATTAAAATTTTGTAAATATTTACTTAGTAAAACAACTAAAGTCCTTTAATAAAGGTTACCTATCGCTATGATCTAATAGATCGCTTATTGCGGTATCCCTGCTCATTGAGTAATTAATTACATTATTAATTCAAGTGTGAATAGAGTAAAAATAATGTGGAGTAAACACTGAGCTACCTTCAATAATAAACTGCCGGTAGCCATGTGCAGTACTTACTGAACGTTAGTTTAATAACACTCATTATGAAATACCTAGTTATTTACATACATACATAAACTCGCGCCTTTATCCCAGAAGGGGTAGGTAGAGGTGCCACCAGGATACCCACATTTCCGTTCCGGGCTAATAATGAATAGAGAATAGTTATTCAGATTATTGAATACTTCGCTTATAAGACCATCAGTGCATAATACCATACTCATGGACTAGAAATATTCATATTCCATACAATTACTTTAGTACAAAAGTAAGTAAAATAACAAATTAATTAAAAGTGCTAAAACTAATACATATAACAATCAAAAATAATAACAAACATCATAAATGACAAAACTTAATATAAAATATTAATAGTAATCTTTATTAAACAAATATAAAATTATAAATTGACGATTTAAAAGAATATAATTCCATTAAACTACTAGTAATATAAATTCATTTATAAGATAGCTTATTCTAGGAAAGTAGAAACATGTTGTTAGCTATCTTTTCGCTCAAGGGAATATCTTAAAAAAAGAGATGGGGAAAGAAAGTACATAAAGATATATTTATACTTATATAGTAATAAAAAAACAAACAAGCAAATTTTACCTCTTTATACAGTATGAAAAATCGTATTTAAATTATCAAAAAGCTATACAAAAATATATATGTGTAAGTTGTTCAATTTGAACGCATTAGCATCGATATTGACTGATACAAACATATTAAATATAATTGAATTCACACAAAATACAATGATTCAATTGACACCGAACACGATGCAGTCACACAAGTTGCTTGTTTAGTACTATTATCCACATTTTACTTTTACCGTCGCATTTCATAGCCTCATTACTTCATTTCATATACGAAAACATGTCGATGGACGAATAACCTTGGCGAAAGCTGAGGTTGTACGAACTCAATTCATTCTAATAGTGAGAATATGAAAATATATATTGAATGAATATTAACTTGCTACTAGTAAGGTACTTGAGATCTTGGGCTCATTTTACCAATAGGGCAATCTTCTTTATGTGTTTTGATAGGAAAATACAGCAATTGTTCCAGATTAAGGTATTTTCTATATGAGTTGGCGTCAAGCTAGCCGATTGTATATTACAAGTCAAATAATTTACTTATAATTCAATATTTCCGACGCTGCTAAAATGTAGAGCAACTATTGATTGATTCGTCAAAAGGATTACTAAACTTATAACAAGTTTTGAAGCTTAACATTGTTAACATACTGAAACACGTTATTAAAAGATAGAATGTTTGCTACTTATACACATGTTACTCTCAAATGATTGACCCCAAAAATAAAGTTTATATTTTCATCATCAATTTAGGCAAGTTTAGAGCGAATATGAACCCAACAATGCGTGTGACATTGATCCTTATGGGAATGTGGCTCAATTAAGCGCAGTGGGCCGAATGCTGCTAATGAATAACTATACATTACGCGATAGGCAAGCTCGTTAGCTGAGCGGAGGGAACAAGGTCGCGTGATCTGGAGCAAGGTCACAATGGGCGAAGTCTCAGAGTGATAGCGTGACCTCTGCAGACATTATCGCCTACAGATCATAAACGTGCGTCTACGCTGTATATTTATAATGTTTCACATTGTTTACTCGGTATAATTAGCATTGAGGGTTGCGAGTTTTCCGCGTTGGTGTCGTTTTAGCGGGGGTTTTCATGATTTATGAAAACCAAGTGCAGTTTAATAGTTTTACATTTGTATGTTTCGTGGATGATACTATCTATTTAAAGTGTATTGTTAATCTATATAACTTTTTATAATTATTTTATGCGTGTCGGTTTAAAATAATATAAATTTCTAATTGATTGCGTACATTTATTATAATGTTAACCAAACAACTTTGTTGCAACAACTTTATTTATCAAAGGCAATAACAAACCAAATCAGATTAAAAAAAAACAATCCAGTGTGCAACCAAATAGGTTGCCGGATGAATTTCCGAAACTTATGTATAAATTACCAAAAAACGGTCAGTATTCATTATAGAATAATTACGTCAGAATGAATCAAAATAATAACAACGTTGAATGCCGTATAATACACCAAGTCCCACTTTAGGTCGTTAGGGTATTTCCAAATGAATATTATTAGGTTGCATAAAATTATTCATATGAATTTAGATTATTATAAATAATTTTATGCAACTTCTGATACGTTTATTGGCTGTGCACATAGATTATATACCTTGATAGGATGGTTACCAAAAGGACCAATATTTTTTGTGGGTTTTACAAAAGTTTTACACGTTTCCAGCGGTTGTAGAATTGTCAAAAAATGTAAATTTGTCTTCGTCGAGTACTCAACCAATATTTGCTTCGGGTCTGAGCCGTTGAGGGACCGAATAACCCCTTAATACGATCTCATGACGTATAACATATCTCAGTATGCGTTCAATTGCATTAAAAAGTCATTAATATGTCACTAGTGTTAATTAAAACAATAAGCAAACATTCAGCTTGTTACCTAGATTACACAGTGCACTACAAACCAGTATGAATGAAATGTAGGTTTAATGAAAAAAACTTTACAATGTTTGTATGAATGCAGTGTTGAACAGAATGAAGTGCTTCACCGCGTTTTTACTGAATTAATTATTCGACAAACAAAACACGTACTAGCATTTACCCGTATGGATGTTGTCAACGTTTTTATTCATCAGAAATTATATTATAACACGCGCTATAGATGGCAAACATTTCGATTATCATCTTTAAATAACATTTTGAGGTTTTAATTAAAATTTTGTATAAAAATCACTATTAATTTCTATTCTTTTCGACCAGTGTTTTTTTTTTGTGTCGAGAGGAAAGCGGTACCTCGGAGGAGGATTCAACCAGTAGGTCAAAACCTCCGCTGGTCAAAACTTTGACACTTTAAGGTTCTATCACTTCCACGTGGTGCAATCTTTTAAACCCTCATTTCGAAAACTATAATTACTATTTATTTCATTAAAAAACGTATTTATTTTAAAATTAAATATGTTATATAAAATTAACATATAATTATTCTTGAACATTTGTAAATAAAATCGAAATCGAGTCTCCGTTATTCATAAATAAATAAATAAATATATCCTTTGAGTCCTATTTTTAAGAGAAATTAAAAACAGCGAGCACTGTAGTGGCGCCAACAATGCACAATGGTATAAGGAAAATATCGTAAGAAACCTAGTACGCTCGGAATTAATAACTGCAGGTGCAATTTGCGCCCCATGTGGGTGATAAGTTTTACCGGTTATCAATTCGTAGAAGCGATATTATCATGAATAAAATCTTTTCTTAAAAATATGCGCGAGTTCATCCTTATAAAATCGTGAAATAGCTAAAGATCTCGGAAAAAGTACCGAGGGAATATCAATAAAAAAAAACATTTAAACTTTGATGATACTATGAAGCTTCTGCCCTTAATTATTCTTAAAAAAATGGCGCCGCTGCATCTTATTTATTTTTAAGTGTTTGTCCCCATTATCCAGTCTATAGTCGAGCCCATACGCGTCCCACTGGAGAGCACTGACCTCTTCAAAAATCGATAGTTTGATTGAGAGAGATTAGGCCACCTGTCAGTACCACAGACTTGAAAAGCCTTCTTTAGAATATATAACCCAATACATACAACAACATTAAAAATATATATCCACCCGAAAAAAACAAAGTTTCTCCTATTAAACTCCTTAATGAAGTAGTCCAATTCTCGAACAAACCATTGAAACGCCTTCAATCCAGTCATGATCATACACGTAAATAAAAAACGGGCAAGGCAACAGGCCCGAACAAAAACCCTAACCTTCACTGTCATGGTTATTGATGGCCACTTTGAGCAGTCACAATTAAAGCCCCTACAAACGAAGCAGGTGTGTAAAAACAAAACTTCTTGGAAGCACCGAGACGTTCCGAGAACCAGTCAAATGCTGTAACACATCCACATCTCGTAGTGATGTCATTAAATGTATTTATATCTAAGGGCTGTTCTGGGAAATAATAATGGACGTGAAACCTTTGTTTTTTAGTTATATTTCAACTTCGGAATCGGTGTGTACGGCTCTAAAATTCTTGGGTATACGTATAAAAGCAACTGTGAAATGTGCAGCTAGACTGATAAAGTACCTACTGGTTTCTTGACGCGAACGTTACACATTGAAATAAAACTACTTTTTACGGATTTTATCGCGAATTTGGTGTAATTTTTACTTTCTTTAACTCCCCGGCGTTTCGATTACTTTGCGGCTTTCGTGGTCATAAAATGTAAAAATTCAACCAATTCGTAAACCATAAAAATAGCTACATTTTTACATTTTACTGACACATATATTATTTCTGGTTTTTAGCATTTAAGAGGTAGGGCTATGCTTAGCCCACTAAGCAGGCCGTATGCGGCTTAGTAATTGGTTGAATTTTATTAAACAAAATACCCATAATAGTAGGACAATATGCTTTTTAAAACACTGAGACACACTCGGTTATTCGCCCACAAAGGTTGTAGGTCATAAATTCGTTGTGAGAGCATGCCTAGCGTTAGGTAATGGATTATAACCAACAGAACCATCCTTCAATATACACAGACGTCCGTCCACCTATAAGTCAATACGAATAGAAAAAATAAGGATAACAAGTGTCATAAATTGCGGTATAATATTTATATATACGGTAGCAATATTTATTTATTTGTATTATTAAAGTATTAAAAAAGTGCGTAAAAGAAATTTATTTTATGAATTGAACAGTTCTGTTTACAGTCCACAGATACATTGTTTTGTAAACAAATAAATCCCTCCGGCGCGGCGCGTACATGACCTGGGCCATTAATATAAAACGTGTGATTAAATTGTCGCAAATTGCAATTCATTACGCATAATAACTTAACATGATAGTGACGTCATCATAACATGTGCAATGTTTTGTTCGTAGTACCTACTGGATTAGTTTTGAGTCAGAAAACAAAAACTGGTAATAAATGGCAATCATTTTTCATTCAACCCTCGGTTCGGCGACGTCATTCACTAGCACGCATGACTCACGGATATTTTTATCGGCGCTTCTCAGACCTTAACTATAAATAGTGGTAGCTGTTTACCCATAAATATCCACAGGTTTTTGCCACTACCCTAAGAATTTATTGCTGTTGATACAGGATGAATGAGATCACCATAGGCTTTAAGGGCCTCTTTTACCGAGGTGTTTAGGTATTAAACGTCATCTCACTCCGCACACCCGGAGCTCGGCGCACAGCGCACACTGACATCAGTCGACGCCACAGTTCAAATAAGTACAGCATGCTAACTCACCATGCCATTTCAAAAATTTCTCATGAACGTCCCTAGTTCGTAATAGGAATGTACATTGAGTATATCTTTTATTTCTATATTCTATATTCTATATCAGCCCATATACGTCCCACTGCAGGGCACGGGCCTACTCTACAATCGAGAGAATCGTTTGAGAGTGGTTAGGCCATATAGTCCACCACGCTGGCCTAGTGCGGGTTGGCGGACTTACATACCGTAGAAATTCTTTAAAATCGCTACGGTATGCAGGTTTCCTCACGATGTTTTCCTTCACCGTTAAAGTGCGTGGTGATTGACTATCAATATACACATAACTCCGAAATGTCAGAGGTGTGCCCTGGGATTTGAATCCGCGACCACCGTGAACATGTAAGCAGCCGCGTCTGGTCCGTTACCAACAGGCCACCACGCACTATCTTTTATTTAACGTGGTTTATTTATTTAATTGTTCGTGTGGGGTATTTTAAATTGTTCATTATATTGTTTGATAAAATGCTTTAGTATTAGATTGTTAATGTTATATGTTTTAATTAACTACTATTAACTAAATTGTTACTTTGAGTTTTTATTGTAACGGTTGTTTACTATAGACTTACATAATTAATATACACTGTTTTTTCTATTATACTTGACGCATTCGCGACTGCTGTCCGCTACTGGACATAGCCTCACCATTTTTTCCACAGCATACAGCGTCGGCTATTTGCTATTTTCTGCAATTTATAACCAATAGTGTCCCACAATTTCTCCCAAGTCATTGGTCCATTTGATGGTAAGTCTCACATTGCACTTTCCGTCATGTAATACTTAGTTATTATTATCTATTGAATTTCATTAAAATACTGCATTTCTTCCCACCACAACCTGTTCTGTTCAATCCCGTCTGTTCCGTCACTTCCCGATCGGTCCCGTTCCATCCTTTGTCATTCCAAGCCTTTATATTTTCTCCCATCCCATCAAAAGAAATGTATCAGCTATCCCAGTAATTTTGACTATGCATTTAGAATATCGACACTAAGAGAGGGAAATATCGATTTGACACAAGTCGGATCAATAACAAAAAATTTCTATAATTTTACCCAAATTCTGCCTATAAATTTAAATTATTCGAACAAAGAGTGTCTCAGATATAGATTTATAAAACAATCGGATTAATAATTTAAGACCACAAAATCACGGCCACCATTTAAAATTCTGAATACGAATTAAAATTTTTTAAGTACCTATAGGAAACTAAAAAAAAAGTATTGATTTTTTGGTATGTATTTCACATTTTCTATGCCTTGCAATAAAGGCGGAAAACCGATGCGCGCGCTTTTGCACTTTTCTTCTGTCAAGTCAGAAATAAACTAGCATCTTGTTTGTTCATTGTCATCAGTTTGTTTTATTGTGCTTCCACATTAATATCAATATTATTATTTTTCTCGAACGTATATAATAACATATGATTTCCCATCTAAATTATTTCTACCAATTCATTCCCGTCCCAAGCGCGGCACGGCGCTAAAAATTTGTTCGAAAAAATCAATGCCTTTTCGCCTCGTTAGGGCCAATAAAGAAAACTAAGCATGCCATTATTTTAGTAATTATGAGTTTTTGATATTAATACATTGAAGTGGTTATGATTTTTAATACAATATTTTGTCCCTTATTACACCCCCATAATATTCTTTTTTTATAATTGTTAGTCGCCATTATTAACACGCTTTTACTAGCTTCGCCTGTGTGTAATTCTTAATAACTTCCGAAAAATTGTAAAAATATAAATAATATTGTAACAAATATCTTGTAAATAGAAAAAAGTACTATGTGTATTTGTCATAAGAGCTATTTAAATGCCTACGTGACCAATAAATGATTTGAATTTCAATCTACTAGAATAGTTCTTACATAGGTTCATTGACTCGTTTTTGAAGAGGCAATTGTATGATAGTGCTCTCTCTAGATATTAAATACTCTAAGACGTAGAGATTACCTTAAATATTTTCCATACAATGACATTGTAATACTGAATCTATTATATCAATAACTTCAGTTTAATTTAACATGTCATTCATATTTTAAATGTCAATTTTATTAAGTACAGTATATCAAATGAATTTATTTTTACTGTGGCGCATTTACGCTATTGTTTTAATGTATTTCGCAGTGACATTTCGTGAAAAAATCGGCGTGGGTCCGACCTCGATGACGCCTCGGCGTCGACTGACGAGCTGGTTCGAACGCGTGCATTGCTAAAAATGTAGTTTTTATTTCTTTATAAAAAAGTTACACCGATATTTAAAAATGTTTTCTTACAGATCCCTAAAAAATTAAAAAGCCTATCTTTTGATACAATTTTTACATGATTTTGATAGAATCTCGCAGTATAAAACGTGTTTGAAAAAGCGATTTAGACCCATATTTGAGGTGATTTTTGATCGAATTTATTATTATAATTTATGTTTCTGGCTTTACAATTCCCTCGGTTGTATTCCCAATTTTGCTTAAATGCTTGTTTTTTATGTATAAGTTGTATATCAACGGAGCTACCGATGTTTAAAAAAGGCAAAAATCGGTATAACCCGCCCTTAAGGTACAATAATTAAAAACGTAAAGAAGGTACTAAATAATTATGAAGCTTTGGTTCTCGATTATATACTTTGAAAAAAACCACTAGACTTTAAATATGTGGAACATTAGTTGTAGCGAAAATATCTCAAATAATTTGTTTGTAGAATTATTATTATACGTGAAATCATTTATTTATTGAAAACAAAATATGAGACCGTGTAATTTTTATGGTGGTACTTTATTTCAGTTTTGACAGTATTTTACCTATTATGAAGCCTTCAAAGGGGTCGGGATGATAATTATCCTTTTATTTTAATTAATCATTAATAATATTACATTCGTAGTAAACAATGAGTAACCTATTTCTAACAATATCGCTTGATATCCTACCAAGCAAGAAGCGCCGGTTAACAATTAAACGCAGTACCTACGTACAATGAAAAGCTTTCAAGAAGTGCAAAGCTAAACCGCACATCGTTCTGGAAACGTCTACGAGTCCATCGAGCGGCCAGAAAGACTTTCATATACCCCCACTCGACGGAAAAGTCGGAAAAGCTACACCCGTCGCGACATCACCTCTCCCATCCGGTGAATTTACCCATATATTACATTAATCCCGCTTATTTTCCCGCTGGGCGAGTATCGCTGGAACGTTAAATTTGTGACTCG
Source organism: Deilephila elpenor (assembly GCA_949752805.1). NCBI lineage: Eukaryota > Metazoa > Arthropoda > Insecta > Lepidoptera > Sphingidae > Deilephila > Deilephila elpenor. Next base: position 9,295,101 of record OX457099.1, on the reverse strand, counting down.
GTTGGATAGAGTTACCACCTGACCCCGCTTTATCGAGACTGTCCCGATTCTCATTCGTTCCGTGTCCCAAAGATCTGTCAATTTTGTCCCCAATTTTGATATGACACGACGATCTCCAATTTTTTACCGGATGGTAATATGAAACTTGCTGTATCAAATTGTAATTGGACACGTCACTGATCCTTTTGTTTTTTTTTTTACTCATCACCTACAGACCGACATGATCGTTTTCAAGCACAAGTTTGTCTCGATTTTTTAATCTGAATCGTGGCAACCCTGGTTGGAAAGCCCGCGCGGGCGCCGGCAGAGTGCGTGCGTTGTACCTACGAGCATGTTTCGCGTGGAAACTGTGCCGCGTCGCGCCTTCTCTCAGTAAAAGTACTTTCTTCTAGCCGCTTTCGGAAACTCGTCTAGAACAAATTTCCTCGCTATAACCTTGTACTATGTGACATAAGGTGTTTGCGGTCGCGCACACTATAATTAGACTCCATGACGTTTATAGCCGCTTCGAACTGCCAATCGATATTGTAAGCCGTGTTGTACACTCAGCTTAAAACTAAGGCTTGCGTATTTCCCTGCAAAGGGATTATAGCAATGACTAATAACGTAGGTATTTCTGTATCGCTCAATAACAGCTCTAATGAATGGTGAATCTTAATTAAAAATGTTGACCTAGAAATATTATATTTTTGGCCAAATAAACTTATTTTAGTAAGGTTTTAAAAATAGATAATTAATAAATCTGAAATTGTGTTCCACAACATGAAACAAATATTACGTAAAATGTTTGTTTAGTATATTATATTAAATCATTAAATGTTACATGACGTCATAATATTTACACTAAAAATCCCAATTTCAGGCACATTATTTGTAGGTCTTTGTTCTAAACACTCCCCTTTTAAATTAAATTGAAAATCCTTTGTTACGGTTATCAGGTTCTGGTTTAAAATTTACTAGTCTGGGTAAAATCGATTCTGGCGTCGGGTTTCACCCCTTGCATCGGCGTCCAATTTTAAGCAGTGTCTTTGTTCTTTGTTCATACATTTATGTATAGAGTCGTGTTTAAAACAAAAGATTGTGCTACAATAATTGCAATTGCACACTTTAAGTGATAAAATTTTTATATCTATTCATTTTTGTAAGAGGATTTTAGCTACATTTAACGAATAATAAATTGGAACGTTAAATTAACATTAATATCGTTTTTACCTCTCCAAAATGTGTCTGTCTATGTATTTTATTCAAAATTGCATTAAGAATAAAGGTATAAAGGTGAATGAGTACGATAGTCTTACCATAAAATTTAATCCTGCGTATATAAGGTTTCATTCAGTAATTTCATACGTTTACTAGCAAAGAGCTATCCTTTCACAATTTTCCAGACACCCATAAGGTTTTTCCCTTTTACAAGTTTTAATGTTAGCATATGTGACCACTTCTTTCCATAGCACGTGAACGCAATGGCACCAAGTCAGTCTGTAGACTAATATTGGAACTTCCCAAAATAAGTCCCAACATAATGTTTTAATTAGTTTGCCCATTGAAGTTTCTAGATCGGGAAGCTACTATCAAATTTTGTGAAAATACATAAGTATGGGAATCCATACTCAAATTTAATAAATGTGAAAATATAACTATTGCTTGTGTAGTGAGATTTCATATGTGAATATCATTTACAATAATTAAAATTAATTGTCTGTAACTGTTTAAGTATAATATGATGATCTGTGAATAGGATTGTAATCGGTCTTTTAAAAATATCAATGTAAATATTAATATTAATTTTATAAATTGTGACCTAAACAAAGTTTTTTACAATCTTGATATTATGTGTATTCATAGCTAACACAAAAGACTTGAAGCCCACATACTTCCAAAAGTTCATACAACACATCAATCTGCTTGACATTTCAATATACAAATAGTTTACGAAACATCCTATTCTTTGTTCGCTGTCCTATGTTCGCTTGCAACACAACTATAAGAAATAATTTTATGAAACATTTATGAATGCAAAATATAATGTCCGATCAGATAATGCAAATGTATTCCATTATACTTTTTTGTCTGGATACCTCAACATACTTTTTGGGATCTTGGGACCTAGATTTCAAAATAAATACTAAAAGGCATGAACCCAAAATATCTTAAATACTTTTGAGTTAAAAATCTAGGAACATACTTTTTTATTGTTGTTTTAAACCGTTATTCGACCCGTTATCCGAAATGCCATAAAAAGGCTCCTTCGGAAATTTGACATTTTTATGTGTCTGGACCCAGGACAAAGAGTCGTTCAACTGCTTCGAGAAGCAATAAAGAACTTTTCTTTATTTCCGCCGATCACTTGGACACGCACGTGTGGAAATAGGTCATTTGGTACTCAGTTCCTATATACCTGTAGTATACAATTACATACATATTTCATTATGTTCATTACCGAAGCCCTCGGAAGAAATACTGCAGCCTTTAAAATTGACTCTCATCATTGACGAAGTAATGAATTTATCGAAATAGAACTTTATCTCTTTGTAGTTGAGTAGGTAGGTCTTCATCTGATATCAACTACCAGAAATTGTTGTTAGTGGACAATTTGAGGCTAAAATATTAATTATATTGCGTTCATCAAAACATAATAAATATACAAGGCGGAAAACAATTGAAAATTGACTTCTAATAAAATTAAACGATCATTAAATCCCACCGTAAAACCTCGCTCAACAATAGTTAAATAATCCCTGACTGAAAAGATTTTTGCGCAGATAAGGAAGGAATAACAAAGGCTTCTTCCTTCGAAGTGTCCCCTTTTCTCTCTCATTCAGCTTTAAATGCTTTCAAGCGATTAGGTATTTTTTGCCACAGTTCTCTATAAATGGCTTTGAGGCTGACACGCAGTTTTCGACTCTATTGTCCACAAAACGTTGTTGCCAACCGGCAACACCGGTTCAAATGCTTATTTATTATGATTATTTTGTGCTACATTTTGCATACAGATGAAGAAAGTGTTGGTCCTATTCTAAACCTTCGTACAAATGTATGCGAAAAGCAAGCACTAGAACCAACAAGCTCGTTAGTACACCACAGATTATTTAGAAAGTAAATGACTAGGTTCACAAAACCTAAGTGCATCCGCACTCGGTAGCAATTTTTATATAAAGTATCAAAAGGTTTAAACTGTTGCTATCCAATATATTTATCTGTGTGAAATTACTCATAACCCAGATTTAATACAATCGTAGTATAATAAAAAGTAAGCAAAACGGTGTTGTGAAGAGATAATGTCGGTGCACGTTGAGTGCGAGCCGCGAGGTGCGTGGTCGCGCCGCGGTGCGTGCGGCGCCGGCGCGGGCGCAGCTAAGACACGCGGCGGACGCGCGGCGCAGACTCCACGGCGAATTTCGCCGCTCTCGCCCACTGATCTACATTTCACCTCCAATATGGGTCAATAACTGCCCACGCTCAGCCCCTCCGTGCGCGGCCATTCACCTCGCCACTCCAAATCATTGTTCGCCAAATGTACAGCGTTGCCGGAGGTCGACGACCCCGCGTTGGTGAAGCTGCTGTCAGCGCGGGTCTTCTTCGAACAACACTCGACTCGCTGCCATCAACGCTAACACAAACATCCTCCGCTGTTCATTAGTGCCTAGATATAAATCAGCAAGTTTTGTAAACATAGCGGAATAAATAGAACGAATGTTTAGCGTTCCTGTGTTCATGTTTGTCGCCTGCGGTCATTTAGCAGATGTCCTGATTTGACAACAAAAAGAATTTCCTACACCTACATTCATTGAAATAAATTAGCAAGACTTTTGAAAAAAATGTGCTGGCGATATTGGGAGCATAAGTCATGAGTATCAACTCAAGTATTTCAAATATGAACGTAGTCGGCTTTAGCACTAAAATATATTGGAAACTAATTTAGAAAGATGTCGACGAATGTTATACGTGACGGCCCTTACAAAACCATAACATTCAGTTCGTCACGTAGGTACTTGAACCAATAGCACAATATTCAAGCAAGCATTACCAAGCAAACTGCATTATAAATGCTACATTTTAACGAATGTGTCAAATTATGTATTTACTGTGATTTTAATGACTACTGCTAATAAAAGAGCAATAATATAAGGTTTAATTAATAAATTATATATTACTGAAAATAAATATAAGCCTTCGGGTATTTTAAAGCCGCTCACGTGAGAATCAAGTCTCGTGCTGCAACTTTATTGTGAATAAAATGCGCCTAGAGAACTAACCAAATATTATACCGTAAGGAAAGTGGCGCGCTGAACGGACGCGCATCGCCTTCGCGCTAAGTGTCACGTTGAACTCTTACATAAGGACTCCGTGTGCTTTCCAAAATATTATCGGAAATTTTTGCCTTTTCTTCCACGAACAATGCGTACTTATACGGACGCATTTAAAGAAAGCACAATCGTTGCACGTTTTTGGAACCATAACCATTTAAGATAATCATCTAAACGACGTTTCTACATCACTAACATGGCATTTCATAACAATGGGTTCGCTTCCATAACTCGAAATAACGACCTCATGAATGCCATGGCGGATTCCGTAAGAGCGCGAGTGCGATTACGCGCTCGGAGAAATTTGTCTTGTGTTATAGATACGGCCCCACGTGCACACGTTCAAAGTATAAACAAGCTTATTTTGGCCCGGGGCGGTTATGGCAAACGGCGGACAGGTTGCGCCGTGGCCCAAGGAGAAACATCGGTGCTCTACATTCGTCGAGTTCGGAGCCGATGACTCCTCGTGACCGTGTCCTCCTTAACGAGTGCTGCTTTATCTCACCGAATTTCTCTCTGCTGTTCCGCATCATCACGAACAAAAAGTTAAGACCCGTTCGGTGGAAACGCGGCCTAGTTGTAGCGAGTTGCCTACATAGCGTCGTTCAATAATGCTCGTTGTCCCACCTAAAAGTACTTTCGCGCGCACCTCAAGTGTTAATTGTGCTCAAAGAGGATAGACAAACACCTATGCCAATAGAATGTGCCGCGTGCCGTCGAGGCAATAACAACAAATGTCAACGGTTGTAGTTCCATCAGAATGTTTTGCTAAAGTGGTAGTAGCACCTCGAAACGAAAAGATTTGATAGTACAGATTTTTGTTGTATTATGTGGTTCAAAAGTTGTTGTACTGTAGTAACCTTTGAATATATTGCGATATTTATTTTTGTACACATCAGATGCAGCAACACGGGCGGCAGAGCGCACCGCCAACTGCTATTGTATGCGCGGCGAAGCTTTAAACTGTATTTCGACCGAAGTTCCGTTTGAGTGATGTGAATCGCTAGAGCAGTCACGTGTACAAACTGTGTCCCGACACACGTGACCATCTATACGGGGCCAGCTTTATTGACCACGACAGAGTATTTATTTCAGCAGTCGAATAGTATAATACATAACGTCGAGTCATCTGCAGTCGGCCGAGGCGGACGCTCAATGTTGAGTGAGCCTAATTGACGAAATCAAGAAAGATTGCTGTCGGATAGATATCGGGGACGAGCAGTGGGAAAACTAAACTTCTTCTTGAGTTGCCCAAAACATGAGTACCTGTGAAACTTACCTAGCAACGTTAAAATCCACTTAAGATAAAAGCACAATTCACGCTGATCAATATTTTATAGGATGAATAGAGTTGTCTGCACATATGCTTCCGAATTGAAGGCATTTGTGCAGACAAATCTGAGACCGTCTGTTGACATCACACTACAGAAATTGCCGGTTGGTTTCCGGCTTTTAATCAAAGTTTAGGTTCGTCTTGTATGACTACGCCCAAGACATGTAGAACTGGAAGCGGCGTAAAAATCACAGGGATATTGTTATGGAAATAAAACGCTGCCACTGATAAACATAACACTTTCAACTGTTAGGATTCGGTTCTAAGATCAAGAACTCCACTTCTTGTTGATTTTTCGGTTAGGAAAATCTTATGTGCGGCACACCTTAACGAAAATATGTAAATGTAGCGAAATGCGTGGCGCCACTATTAAGATCTTTGCTTATCACCTCGGGGACAGAGGAATGTACACCAGACCAGTAAATTACAAAACCGCTTAGAAAATAAATTGAACTCACCATTACTGTTTAGAAAATTAAAATAACAATTTACTTTAATTTATGACCCGACTGAAAATTGGCCATATATTTAAATAATGTAATACATGACATACTATATCATATTACAAATATGGAACAAATGTAATCAACTTATAAATGCACACTCATAAATATTTGGGCTCGGCAAGCCAGTTATTTGGACGTCGACTCGGTTGCCTTGTTCGGTAAATATATACATATGTATACCATCTGAACTACCTGAGCTATTCTACGAACAGGAATGCATTTGACACAAACGTGCTAGTATTGCCAGGTAAAATTCTTAACAAACAAAACAATATAAAATACGATAATTTTATTACGACCGCGGAATGATGTAGAGAACACGAATATGTTTAAATTATTGAAAATATGTATAATTTACAATTTATATATATTTCCAATAATATATATTTAATTATTACATGTGTATTTGTTATTAAATGTATTTTTTTTAAACTCAGCATTATTAAAAAATAAAACCTATATATAGAAATATTGAAATGAAATACCGGATACATTTTGTTCCATAATTTCATTTTTTTTTTTTTTTATAATTTATTCATTTATGAGCTTTTGAATCAAATTCAGGATCTAATAGTATAAAAACAAAATACGACATCTCTTTTTATCTCTGCGTCACCCTAGGTTTGGTAGAGACGGTAGAGAATGCCTCAGGCATGAAGACCAGCTATACAGAATTTGTATAGAGTGTAAATAAATAAACATAATGTAGGAAAAAATAAATCATAAATGTATTTTACAATCGTAATTAATAATAATCATCCTCAGTTAAGAGAAATCCACTACTGATCACAGGTCCCCCCAAGGACCTATGGAAAACATCCTGTTTCTTGCGAAGAGATTAGCTACAAAGTCTTATGTACCACACGTGTTCGGTTATAGAATCTCCGATCACCTTGACGATAAGAAGGCTTAGGATTAAATTTCTCAATGTCAACAGCATTGTTACAATTGATTGCTTGTACATGAATATGTATTGAAAAGTGATTTGCTTCGTATTCAATATGACGACGGATAAACGAAATATGAAACTTGGGAAATAAAACATATTTTGATGCAAGTGATTATGTATCACATTGTTTATATCACACATACATGCTAGTTAAATTTTCTCACAGCTAACATAAGCGACACAGCGAAAGATACGATTGTTCATGTCTCAGAAACAGACAGCGTACGCTAAACAAATATACAATGTATAATTTGCTAACAGTAGTAACAGTAGTAAGTACCTATCCATTACTAATGATAAAATGTCATACATCTCACAAAGCAACAAATTCCTCGTTCGTAGAAATCTATATTATAATTTAAATTTAGTTGGTTCTGAGGATGAATGGGAACTTCAACATTATGATATCTTAATCTACATCGTTAACCGGAAAATTAAATCAATTATAACGGAATGCACTTGTATACCTGTCACATTCCATTACCGACCTTACCAACCTTTAAATAAGAAAACATTCTTTCCGAGTTGTCGCCCGGCTGAGATCATCTTTGCTCAAACGGCTCACGGCCGCAACTTTCCTTTTCATAAAATAAAATTTTAATGTTTTCCAAAATATGTGGTTTTTGTATTACTATGTGCAATACCGGCGGAGCGGCGCGTCCGCCGCTGTCCGCGCGGGCCGCGGCTAAATGTCGCGCGCACGGCCTCAGCACTCACAAACGGCCTTTGCAGTTCGGTGCGGTCGACGACCCCCCAGCGGGTCGATGACCGGACCCGCATTTAGTTTTCACTTTCGTTCACTAAGGATAACTGTACCATATACGTCACGTACATACCCACAATTTGGTCGGAGCCCGTTCCGTCCTGGAGCCTGCAGCGCATACGCAACAGTGCGATGTACGCGGTACAGATTGGTCAATGATCATCTTAACGTTATCATGTGCTCGCGCTCGTAAAACATTCGATACGCCTAGTTGGGCTAATACACGGAGCCGACTTTGGAATCGGTGATACTCGCATCGAGTCTAATATGATTATGCGCAGTAATACGTAATACTATTTACATATCAAAATGTCAATCGAAACGCACAATAAACTGCGTCGGGGTCGCCTGCGCCGCCTGCGTCGGCTCGCCACCTGCCTAGGCAGAAGGTTGTTGCACTAATGATTGTCGATGTCGTAACTCGGGCATTGGACCGGTGTCCTTTTGATGCATTTTGGGTACAATTAGGTAATATCCACGAGTAGTGGGAGCGGCGAGGCGCGCGGGGGGTGCGGTGCGTGGGGTTGCGGGTTCGGCTGCAGTTGCGCAAGCGTCGGTCGTCGACTCGATTATGTCAGCGATTTACGTAAGCGTCACCTCGCAACGTTCTCGGGGCAGGCGCCAATAATTGTAGCCCCGCGACCGTTTCGCACTTCTCGCGGACTATTTGCGGACGCCCGCGACTCATTAGCGCTCGCCGCCTTCGCGCCTCTTCGCGCCTCTTCACACCTATACACCTTCACCGACTCGCTGCATTGTGCTTTTTCACCCTCTGTGTCTGCTAAATGCCCTCGTAATTAGTGTTCATTCGATACTCAGTGGTACGTTATTGTTTATACAGATAACTCATACAATTTTCTCACGCTGCAAATTGCTCACAATATTAACAATTGCAATGGAAGCTATGGTAATAGATAACCATAAATAGCATCCTAGAATTATAAATATTGATGGTGTGTAGTACACAGGGCTTGTATACGCTGTCGAGTTGCAATAGGCTGGGCCTTCGCCGCTTGCGTAATGCAGAACAATATCCAATTAATTCAGATATCGCGTGCATCGATTAGCAGGCATCAAATCATTCATAGCGGCGTTTGTTAAGAACAGGTGTGCCCTAAAGGAGTAATTATGCGATATGGTTGCGGTCGAAGTGGAGAAGGGGCTGAAGCGGTTGCGTCAGCGCGCGGAGAGTGGTCGGGCTCAACGCACAAGGTTGCGGAGGTTCAATGCTCTAGAAATACAACACCCGACCCAGGGCAACCGCACGCCACTACGCGCGCGCCTCTCGTAGACCGTAGACACCTTGACTACGCTCGTAGGCAAAACATCAAAAATTGAAAGTTCACTTACATATTCACACAATTATACCCAAACCGCCGAGCGTAACGCCTACATATTGTCTATGCCTTCAAATGCATGTTAAGCGTCATGTGCGTCGTTTTTTGTACAGTTATGATGATTTGGTACCGCGGCTAAACTAGTTCCTTTAAACGAAGACAGTTTTGTTTTAACGGTACGCACAGCTTCGCGATGTAACCTTCAAAAGAGAGAACGTGGCGTCGTAAGCACGTCCAATGTGCCAACTCTTTTTATGTAGTCGTTTCGCAATTTTTTTATAAATTATTTTGCCTTCGACCTTTGTGAGCCGCCCAATTTAGTTCAATTGATATTCCTGCGGTGGCGCCGAGTGCTTTTCGTAACTTGTGGTAGAGCGCAACGCGTCGGCGTGACGTGACCGTCATGTCATTAGCGCCGCGCCGCACGCGCAGTATACAAATCGTTCTTAAGGCGCTAATTAATTATGTGCCCGCCCCATTGATGCGAGTATGTGACGAGCCGCCTTTACAAAGTGCCGCACTTGCTCTCATTCTTCTGCAACAGTTTTTATGCCACGAGTGACTCACTCGTACAAAAATAATTGTTGGGAGCGCTATAATTGTTGACAACCGCTGCTTTATTTGAACGGCCCTCTACTAGTTCGAGGGCCTATGACGCAAGTTTCCTGTCCTGTTACCTTTATCGAACTCATAGAAATTTCATTTCAAATATTCTAATGCAATATTCTAATAGGTACACAGAATTATTTATGTTCGGACATCTATAAGGAAACCGCCCCCTGTCGCTACAGTTCGATTTCCTGCTAAGTTCACTAGCCCTAGTGTTCCATACTTAGAATATTGATACCTAGATGCAATTACACTACTTTTTTTGCACTTATAAATACCAGATTTTTCAGAAATCTAACCAGAAAAATTACATTATGATGAGAATAACCCATTTTATTTGTATTATCCAATTCCTAACAGTCTTATCGTGATATTCTAGTAGAATAGCGCTATCAAATGAAAATACATCAAATCCTACAGTTCGTTCTAGAGTAAAGAGAGAGATAGCAGGAATAGAATAATACACTATTATTTTTCGTTCAGGCACCTGGCTTACGTCATAAAAAATTTAAAAACCATTTATTTTTGTAGCAGTAATAATAATAAATTGCCCTGTAACTTATTCACCCCGCTGTTAAGCACAACCTCTACCATTACGAATATTTAACCTCAAAAACTCAAGTCCACCACACTGGCCTAATATTGGTTGGTGACTCCACAAACCTCCAAAATTATGTAACACCAAAGCGGCATTTTATAAATATAACACGCTATACTTTCTAAATAATGTTCGTGCGTAATAACAAAATTAGCAATCTGGACATTAGCCGGCACTTTGCGTGGCGAGCACGTAGCAAAGTTCATGACATGTTGTAATGAACTTGTCACTCGCCCGTGGGTAAGTCCCTGTAATATAATATACAGAGGTTATAGACTTATTTATTAAACTTAAATAATTATCGATGGACTTGGCCCTGCCGTATCTGCCGACCGTTTAGACTGTGCAGGTTATGTATACTCCTAAGCAAATAATCGCAAGCTAATAACGTAGCATTCTTTACATGACACTGCTGCATATAATATGTATACATATGTGGAGTTGATGCAAAAACAACGAAAAAAAAATGAAACTTGCATATGAGTGTATGTATGAAGTTTCCCAATTCGCGTTGGATTCACGTGACAGATTAAAAAAATACTGTAAAATGTAATTGAATATTTATTTATCACACATTTATTTCATCGGATATTGCAAGATTTTTTCTGCAAAATAGCGGCAGCACGATTTTGGAAAAAAAATTGGCAGCGGTGGTCAGCATCTATTATCAGTCATAAAATTGAAAGTAGGTCTAATAGTTTGAAGCCCCAAAAGACCATAATTACAAATTCGTCACGCGTATATTCAATGACACGAAGTAAAACGGGAGATTTTATGTCCTGCTTAATTTATAAATCCCTGAAAACACGCAAGCTTAAGATTATTTATTTATTTAAAGCTTCATATACTGAAAGCCTGTATACAGGCGGACTTAATGCCTGAGACATTCTACCACTCTACCTTAGGGTGATGAAGAAATGAAGCACAGCAGGTGTAAAAATAGCTTATAAAGCATAGACTAAACGATAATAATAATATACAAGATATGATATATAATATAGATTACATAAATAACTATGACATTAATAATTATTTACACAGTCAACACGAAAAAAATGTTTCAATACAAGATAGGAGAATGGAAATAAACAATATTAGCAGTTACATGTTCTCGTAATATTATTAATATATTATACACTTTTGTTTCTTTGATATGTTATATTTTCATTGTGCTTAATTATTTGTATTCTCGATCTTGTTGAATTCATGAAGAGGATACACTGTTACATTTCTTTGTGATATTATATGTTATTCATAGTCCTAGATAGCTGTGATCTACGTCATCAACAATAATGTGTTGTTCAGGTGTATTTTTAGACCCACTATAAGCATCTAGCCTAAGCGAAAGGCTGAACATCTGCCAGACAGGCAAATATTTTTGAAAATGGGTGCCATTTACAAGTTAGCAAGTACTAACGCATAACTTTTTAAGTGCACTTTAGACTACTAACGCTCAAAATTTCAGCTTCGCTAAAATAACGTAAGTCTGGTGGGTGTTGGACTTTTTATATTATAATAAGATATGTAAACTTTATTTTTGGTAAAAAAAAATTGGTGTGATCGCCGAAACGAATAGTGTTAAAAACATTCATAAACGTTAAATCAAATTAAAACTAATACGTATAAAGTAATTTCTCATACACCAAGCGTGTAATTATGAAAATAATATGCAAATGCGTTGATAAATCTTGAACGTATCACCGCAACTAGTACTACGTAAATAATATAGAGCCATCATTTTATACACTACTAACATCAGTCTAATAAATGTATCTATAAATATCTATCATTTTGTTATAAATTTATTATCTCGCTAACTCATTAATTAGATAATCCGCTACCGACTTTCTAATTCAATTATTTCATTCTAATCTGTCCAGTTAGATACAAGCCATCAGTGTATCATAGTTTTCGATCAAAGGAATAGTTTTGCGTAACACATTCCGCATAAAGCATTTTAGCAATAGATTATAATTTTATCATAATATTAAAATAAAAAACACCCAACGGTACAACCGCGATCGCGACGCCGAAGGAGTTAGTTTTGAAATCTTTGCTTAAGAGTAACGTGTACGAGATCGATCGTTTGGTTTTTGAGAAAACGAAAACGCAACGTTGATGCGGCTCGACAAGGCATAACATTTACCCAACTGAGATATGAGTGGTCAACTCACAGTTGGTTCGCGATTTCTACGACTTTGGTGTGAGGTCGTCGACCTCATTGACCATTCTATGAAGATGTCGGTTCTGTAAGAATGTGCAAGATGTTCTGCGTTTATTAATAAAGGCGTGCCGAGCGACGCAGTAGATCTCCTTGGAATTAATTTCTGCCGGTGTGTAAATTATTGAAAATGTTATAATTGCAGGTAGATTGGCAGGAAGGGTCCCGCGAACGGCGGTGCTGTGCCGCATTACCGGAACGGCTGTACGAAGCCTTTCACGCACTTAATTTGGCAGGACCCCCTGCTCGCCGCGCTTGCCTCGCACCTCCTCGCCCCAACACCGAGAGAAAGTAGCTAGCCTACGCAATGATAGGGTCGATGACCGTACTCGAAAATGCTTACTTCTGACAAAAGTGACACATTAACTGCGTGCATTTCATATTCAGTATGTGTGGTCAGTTTCTTGCACGGATGTTGAATGGTCGATGCGATTAGGTCAGGTTGGACAAGTGGCTATTGTTACACAGGAGTGACTTGCGAGCGTGGAGTGCAGTGGGCGGGCACGTAGGCGACTCGTAGCCTCTACTAATCATTACATTAACTAAAATAAATCCATTCTTTCACACTATTTGCGACAATATAAATAATCGGTATCCATCTCTATTTTAATATGAAACATATTTGTACACTAAATGGCGAGCAAACGATCTACACGCATGTTAGATTAAGAAACCTGTACAATGCGCGGCGCTTAGCAACAGCTAGTTTTACAACAGTAAGACGTAACTAGTATCGTAAAGATAGTTATGAATTAACAAGTTAACCTGCTTTTTTATTGTCATGAAACGAGTAGAAAACGAGCGGCATAACAATTCGATCTGATAAGGAAGGGCTCGCCCTAAATCTGAACATGATCAGGGTCATCGACGAAACAACAACCGCAATAAAAATATGGTAATGTCCTACTAAGCACTTTGTAACACTTGCTTGCATTTTCTGCTAGCGGAATAAACAATTACTAAACAGTACACCGATAAACTTTGCATTGACCATTAATAATACAAAAAAGCGTTGTGTCCCTGCGATTCCATCATGAATGATTTAAACGGTGAGAAATATTGTATGTGCGCAGTTGTCTGAGTGGCCGTGTCCAATCATGTGTTAATTTATTGTATTTGCTTGCATGAGGAATGAGTCGGGCGCTCGTGGACGTTGTGGGGACGTGAAGTGTGACTACTGCCTACCCACGGCAAGTCGCCGCCGTTGCGAGCACGTGCCATGGAAAATCACAGAAAACAAGGACACAATGCAATGGTTCATTCAACTGGACGTTATTATTCAACGAGCGCACTGTGATGAAACTACGGAGATCTTCATTATTATTAACAAAGACCGACGTTACGAAATATTGTAGTACACATAGCGCAGGGCACGTACCGAGCCCTGAAACACGAGCTGCCGAAATACGACGTGCACGGTGCAACCACCGGCCCTACAAGTGCGAAGAATGCTTCCACTACCAGTTACCACATGTCACCGTTGAGTCGAACTCGGAAAAAATTGCCGCGGTATCTATTGCTTTATAAATGAGAACTTGGAATTTATGCGAGACTTAGTTAGATAATATGGTGCCTTATTGTTGTAGAGATTTAATTAAAAAACATCACAATATAAGTATAGTATGTGGGTATGATGCTTTACAATTTGGAAATTCTATTCATCTTTATCCGTACAGTGGCTGTTACGAAAATAGTCATAAATGACAAAATTTTGTTAATTGGTTTTATTAAAACATTAGACAAACTTACTTTTAGACTTTATTTTTCACACCAACGGAATATTAACTGCCCGTCACGAACAATAAAACAAATTTTACGAAGTACGCTTGTCAATTTAATTTTGTACGACATAAATAAGTCACCGCACAAAACTGTTTAAATTACCAATAAACAACGTTTAAGGCTGAAATTAATTAAATAGAAAACTTGTGCGTTTAATTTGTTGTCGTTTTTGCATGTGGTTTGAAACCAGAATTCAGGTAGAAACGTTTAAAAACCGCAAACAAATTAAATATCATTTCCATTTTTAATAACATTACTAAGAAATCTGAATTTTAGTACGTACAGCTCTTTTAAAAGATATTGCAATTTCGTCCACATGCCGTAAATAGTCAGATAAATATAATTGTTCGAATTATTCTGACCAATGGTCCGTATTATTTATTTTAAAATGCATAATGCATTGTAAACAAGCGCTATGGTGTGTATTTTACGAACAATCAAGATACATTTGTAAGTTTATTATTGGCGCTTTTGATGTATATAATGTACACAAGGGCCATTTGCTATTGTATATTATTTATTTATTTATTATACAAATTGCACATGTAACTACAAAATATATTGATTAAATAATAAGATGCTCAACAGAAAACTAATCTCTACGGTACTATAAAGGACATCACATAATAAAAACGCCAACTAAAAAAAGAGAATTTGCGCCCGATATGACTATAGGCTCGCTACCTATCATATCGTGAACACACAAGGCGAAACGTAGGTGTCCTGGTAGCACCTCTACCTAGCTTTCTGATACAAAAAAGACGATTTTATTTATTTATTTTATTCTTAACTGCACATAAAAAAGGAAAAAAAAAACACTTAAAGATATTACAGATTAACAAAAAAAGTACAGATGGCGGTCTTATCGCTCTAGGCGATTTCTTACAGACAACCTTAGGATGGATATAAGAAAAGGAAAACAAGAGAGGGCAGTCTAGAATTTATAGGATACAAGCACCAAAAAAATAAAAAAAGAATAAAATTAAGAAGAAAATAATAATAATTATAAACAACTTATTTATATTTTGTTCAACTCTACAAAGAGTTACTCGCATTATTTATTTTCTATATAAAGTTATATTTCAAGTAAAACAGACCTAAATTAGCGTAAATATGAATAGTATTTTAACTAAAAAAATAACACCTGGTTCCAATTATTATAGATTTGACAAAAATTTCTATCAATACATACGTATCATAAATAGCAATGATGTACCACCCTAGATATAATATGAGATCTCGTAAAAAATACAACAAAACAACATATAGCAAAAAGTATACGTCCATTAACACAGAATATTAAAATTATATAAAATTATAGAAAGGAGATTTCATCAAATGCCGATGATGAGTCTTCAGTTTTGAATTTCCGATTTCAATAATGCTTAAAGCGATCGGTTTTTCGACATCACTAGCTACTAAATTCTAAAAGGCAAAATTAAGAAATTAACTTTTTTTCTTCACGCATGTTACACAATACTTATGCTAATCAGCATTCGGACACTCCTTTAATATAAGCTATACACAAATTGAAATCGATTATATTTCAAAACCATTAATCACTTTTATTGGCCACGAATGCATAAGCACTGTGGCACGTACTTAAATAAGTAATGAGAATATGATTAATGATCTATGCGTAGCTGCGCGATTTTTATAATACGGAATGTATTATTGTGCACGTACCAACATACATTTCTAGTTGGACTAGTTCGATTTTCCATTACCCTATACTTGGTAGCATTTTAATTAAGCTCTATGTATGCAAATTACGGACCTTGATGAAACAAGAGTCTAACTAATTGTGAATGTACATAGTTTCGTTGCGGCTAATGTGTTACACATAAAGTTTATTTATAAAACAGTTTTAAAACAATGAACAGTACGTCACACCGAGCGGTGGCGTGGAGAAATCTAAACATCACAACCCTAAATAACGCTATTTGTATGCATGCCGAAGCGACAAACGCAGCCAAAACCGAACGACTATGTGATGGTGTAACCGCGTGAGTGAGGTAGTAATGGGCCGGGTTCGTTCGCCGATAAAAGCGAAAGTGCTACGTTCACTGGGACAACGACCGGCTCCTGCAAGCAGCCCTGTCGGTTTCCTGCAAGCAGCTCATCGTCATCAAGCAGGCCGACTGCGTCACCACCGCGCCGATTGGTCAGCTTAGGTGGCAGCACCCGTGCAGAATACCAACGCGCCCGCGCACATTAATTATATTACTAACCGCTTAATGACGGACGCACCATTTGAATATGTCACTCCAACAGTCGCTCTGAATGTGAGAAGAAAGTATTGACCTCTCCGAACTTACGTAAGTAACAATATTCCTATAATGGTACGATTATGTCTGCTTAATTAATTATTTGAAACCTAACCAACCATGTGAACAACGAAAAAAATGCATACCTATAAATAAATTAAAATTTTCAAATCTAGTAAAAAAATTGCTTTTTAATTTATCGTTAACATCACAAAAATAACAGAACTCGCCGTTGTTCGAAACACGGACGACGCAAAAACGTTAATATTCAAAATCAATTTCAGTTTATCAATAAAAAAAAATTGTCACTGGACTTAAAAAGCTTTTATCAGAGCAACTGACTCACAAAACAACCACACGGACTAACAATATATCTCTAAAAGCGACATATCCGTACGATAAAAACAATATGACAAGCTCACCCCCGGGCTCTATCACTTTGTTATATTTTCCCCTTGGGAACTTATCGCTTCTCCCACCAGTATTATATTTTGTTTTCCTCATGGACATTTTAGAAATATCGAATAAGATATCAACTCATTGATCATTCATTCGATAAGATAGAAAATGGAGAATATAAAAGGTAGAGTCAAAAATTATTAAAACTGACGTCTAATTATTTATTAAACAGACAAAAAATACTTAACATATTCTAATTACGGCACAATTTTTTTAATTTAATGAAAAAGTAAACATAACAAATAATGACAAAATTGAAATGCAAATGCAATGATGTAAGTTAAAAATAAAAATGAATCTCTAGGAAACCTAGGACCTTTTTATTTAATCGCTAAAGGAAATCAGATCAGATATAAGATATAATAGTTCAGATATATTACATATAAGTCATAAAACTTACTCATACATTTTCCGTACGATTATGAAATTCATTATTTTGTATAGTAAAATACCCACTTTCAAACTCTCATAAAGTATGAAGTAGGAAGTAATTTCTATGAGAAAATCCCTAACAGGAAAATGATTAAAATAATTTTATCATTCTGTTACGTATTTTAATGAACACCTTACGTGGGTTTAGAACTTACTAAAAAGCGACCAGTTAATCTTCCACTTCATCACCATATTTTGCTCTACTTCAGTAAGAATCAGGAAGGACATTAAAAAACACAAAGCCATACCCAAGCTTCCCCATTTTTTTGAACCGGTTACCCATATCTGTTCTTTTTTAACTATCTCTATCGTATTTTGTGTGATCGAATACTCACAATTTTACTCAAAAGGAGAAATTGTTTCCTGGCGCCCAAACAGTTATATCACTTACAATTAAAAACAAAGAAAAATGTTACGCGTAAGTACATCTTAAAAAAGGAATGATTACGCACTATTGAGCAATTAATGTTTTATTATACCGTATTAAATATAAACCACTCTTAATCGATTCTCTCGATTGTAGAGTAGACCCGTGCCCTGCAGTGGGACGTATATGGGCTGATATAGATAGATAGATAGATAGATTAAATATACTAAAGATCAAAGCCTGCAGTAAAAGCAAATTCATATTTTACATCCATCTTTGGTTATTTATTTCGTAACCCGGGTTAGATTTTTCCAGGTAGCAGAACTGAGAGCTCGTAACAACCTTATACATTTTTTTTAAATGGACTGCCGTTTGTCATATTCATAATCATGATTTTTTTATGAGTGTATAAAGGACAGAACACACTAAACTCTATCCTGCAGTACCCACAGAGTACTTACTGCACAGACAAAGGTAGAAAACATACGAAGGCAGTGTACACACAAGTAATGTCAACACAGAGGAAAGTTCGTTAACGAACACGTCCGGGACACAATAGATTAGGCTATAAAGACCATCTCGCGCCAGATTGCGACATACACATGTATATTGTGTTCATACACACTGAACTAATAGCGTAGGTAATTTTATTTACTTCGGAAGCAGGTATTCAGGAGTTAAAATGATTATACGTGAAAATTTTTTAGATGTTCCAATAATTATCAGCTGTGAGAAGATTGGGACTTTTATAAAATGTATGTAGGTACTTATACCAAAATTTAATGATCGAAATTAGAATTACATAAATGAAATTTTAAGTTCCTGTTTATAATTTGTCCACGTATGTTAATTACTTCTTAGTTTAACAGTTTATAAAAGTTTCAGCCGAATTGGCAATACATTACAATGCCTTAAGTAGCATGCGTTCAAAGTGAATTATTCAAAACATAGCTCGTGCGTTAACGGCAGGCGTTCCGTATCGACGAGGGGTTTTCATAAGCCAGACCAAGCAATTTTATAGCTAATATTTGCTACAAAATCAATACTTACAAATGTACTGTATTGCGCACCGATGCTTTCTTTATAGAAGGTCGATTTTCGAAGGTCGAAGGTCTTTGATTCGTCTCCGATAGACAACGTTAAGATTTTAATTTTAAAGATATAGGTAGAGCCTTATTGTGTCTTGTATAGTATTTTGTCAGTGCCATTATTCCTATTTTTGCTATTTTTAAACGCTAGATTAACAATATGATGCATTTAAACACCGTTTTACAATAACACATGTCTAGGTGAGAAAATAAGGCCGATGTTTTATCGTCGTAAAGAATGTAAAAGGATCGAAACATAGAACATTCATGACAATAGAAGTGAGTTGACTATCGATACGAAAACAACGTCTGCTCTCGCAAATAGATAAACAACAAAACAAACAAACATGTGATAGATGAGAGTGACGCAGACTCGTTTATGTTGGTGCATTGTTCAAATTTCCCTCTTGCGAACGGAGACAGGCAGTCGCGTACCTGTCTGGCGGACGCAATCGTTACCGAGGCGCGTCGGTCTGCATCGGCGGGCATGCGCACATCATCCGCACTAACGTTCGACCAAGTTTAGTGGGAAGTGAGGAGGAACGGCACTGCACGCCGCCTGCGAATGGTCGCCGAGCCGACGCCGCCGCGCCGCGCCGCCCGCACCCGCAGTCCTCCCGTCGCGCCGGCTCTGCGCGCTACACGCTAACCGCATCATGGTGAGTCATTACTAAAGTGCGAAACTATTCATTTGCAACGACCTTTAAAGTTTACATACAGAATCAAATGAAACCAATTGCTCCACGAACTACACCAAATGTTAATCCGTGAAACCGATACAAGCATCTGTATCAACGGCTGATCGCGATCACCGCTACAAAATACGTTAACCCAATTATGTGTAGATTGAGCATAATAAAAGAAATTGAGGAGACTGCGTAACGTTAATGAAGGTCAACCCCATAACAAAGTCTCAACGAAACATCTAACAACATCCGACGAATTTCAGGTAATGGACAACCGAATAAACGCAGACGCTGAAAATGAGCACAACTCGTCAATATTCATAACAAACTTTCAAAATGGAGACAGTGTCAACTATTCGGTTATTCTCGTCAAAGGTATCATAACAAGAGGCAATTCGAATAACCAGGACAAGTTAATTTGCACTGTGACGAGCAATGGACTTCAAAACACTTCAGAATGGAGTGTGTATAATGGAGAATTCAAAGTTATAATTGAATTAAATAGAGGAGAAAATGTTATTATTCTCGAATACACGGAAAAACAAAGAAAGACAATTCTTTTAGATTACACCCCGAGGAAAACGAATCTCAGAGTCACTCCAGTATACATTATATGCCAAGGACATGACGGTTGTTTCCAAAGCCCGTCTGATGTCGACAACTCAATAGAAAGTGCTTGTGCAAGAATAGCTCTCGGTGCTAAGCTTATTCAAAGTATAACAGCTGAGAAATTATTTGAAAGCGGCATTGGGCGCAAAACGTTTCAACTTGAACATGAAGTCAATCCCAAAAAACCTGAATGCATAGTTTTCAAAAGTGGTCTCAATGTCAACAAGGCGAGAAAAATGAAACAAGCTGAATTATGGTCATACTTCGGAAGAGAACTTATGCTTTCAGATCTGGGAAGTAATGAAAGAAAATATTTAACATTTATCTCTTGCACAAGATTCAAAGGTACCGATATTGATAAACCAATGACACACGAAGAAGTTATTACGCTAACGGAGGCATATGCAGCATTAGGTGGCGGTGGGTTGGCTCTTTTTGGGACGGCATGTTTGTATACATGGCCTAGAACCGTCGACGAAATTGTCCCAAAATTTTTGGATTCCACACCAGTCAACTGGAAACGATTTATGGACGACAGTGGATATCGTGGAACACTAGGCGGATGTTTTGCAACAACATTGGGGTCCGTATTTCATGAATTAGGTCACACGTTTGACCTCGGACACACAAAAGACGGCATTATGGGCAGAGGTTTCGATAACATAGACAGAGTTTTTGTTGTCGGAGAAAAAAGGTCAGCATTAACAAAAGACAACATGAACAATTTTAGTGGAAAACCAGTACAACATTCGACGGTTTCTCTTCAGAGAAATATCAGCGTCACAATGAACGTTGCAGAACCCCTTCGAGTCTTGGGACCAAGAAGTAAAACTACACTGGGAAACTTTGCATCAATGTCAAAATCAGATATTATAAGGAGAAGTCCTAACGTTACTCCGATAACAAGACCATCTAGCGTTTATTCAAGTATAACAAATAAACTATCTGATTCGAAGAGAAACGTTAATAGATCGAACGGAAATGACTCTATTTATTGGACCAGAAATTGCGCAGTTTTATTATCTTACCATCGATGGTTTAATAATGAGTATGGAAGAGAACGACAAGCCATTACGCGGTATTTGAAGTTTGACAAAAATAAAATGATGATAATATCGACGGCAGGCATTCGAATAGTAGAAGTAAGAGATGAATCCAATGGGATGGTTTTGGATTCCTATGAGTTCACCAATCTGTTGCCTGAGAAAAGATTTTTGGTTCCATTTACATTTTCTCCGAAGAGCAAAGTTTTGACGATAGTGGTTGAAGATGACTTGGGAAATGTGCTGAAACAGACATTTACATACTAATTTATAAAATGTGCTGTCGAAATTGACAATAAAGTGTAAATAATGGAAAATATAAGTATTATAACAGTGAGGACTTTTAAAAACATGTGTTTCCAATCTAGGAATATCAACAAAAGTAAGCCAAAAATGTAAACAAACCTACATCAGTGAAACCATTTTAGATACGGATAAATAGTAATACTATTATGAACCTAATTACAAAATACAAAGTGGTATCCCTATAGTGAAGTGGGCAACTGGAATTTATGACGTCCCACAGTGACAACAAGTAACAACATTGTTTTCTTTCCAGAAATTATTATCATTTTAGTGATTAGCTTATCAATAATCAATGAATATGTGATAAATAGTAAAAAAATAAGTCAATGTAATTTTACTCCTCAAAGTATTGTACATGCCCTGGAAATGGCGAGTAGCTCAACAGGAGATGAAAAGTTTTATATTAAACTTAAACCCTTTCCACCGGTAGTTAATGGGAGGATAAATATAGTAAGTTTCTTGGAGGCGGCGGATGATTTAGTGTCTCTAGTTGGTACGTTGCGCAATTTATTTTCTTCTTCATTTATTATTTAACCATTATTTAAAATTGTTTCAAACGCTACGGTTGACCTGTTACAGAGCGCCTTGGCACAGTATTTGCACCAGTTAAATTTGACATGCAAGGAAATATAGACGTAAGTGAGGTTATATTTACTCAATACCAACACCTAATGTAATGAGTCATCATCAAACATATTTGCACAGATGTAGGTGCACATAACTTATATAATTTTATGCACTGTTTCAGAAAATAAAAAGGCTATTTAATTTCGATGAAAACTCCTGCCTGCTTGAATTGATGCTTGCAGAGAAAAATTTGGGCAAAGCAACTGTTACTGAAGGTGTTTTATGGCTTAACAGGTAAATAGATGCAGTATTGTTTTACAGTCACTTGTAAATAAATGGTACACAGTTATTACTCTTGTTACCAATAGATATTTTAAAAAACCAGACTATCCATGAAATAAAATAATTGACTACTATACATTTTAGCTATATGATTTACAAAAGTAGATTATAAGAATAAATAATATTTGATCTTTTATACATTATCTAAGATCAATTTCAATTGAAATCTTCAGGGTATGCTCAGACACCACTTTTATGTAAATGCATAAAATAAAAAACCCACTTAAAAGTGAAATAAATAGTTAAATATAAAAAAAAAACAAGATAAATTTACTGTAATTTTTAATTTTATCAACGTTTATTTAAATGAGGAACTAATATTATTGTTTAATTAATTTTCAGAGCATTGCTGTTTTTTGAGTTGGTATTTTTAGAAACAATAGAAGTTTTGAAGTCCGAGTGCTATGATGTCAATATGAAAAAGATATTTTCTGTGGCATATGAGGGATCTGTTAAGAAATACCATGGCTGGGTTACACAACAGTTGTTTGCAGTGAGTATCATTATTAAGTTGGCATTATATTCAACTATATTTTTGATAAGAGTATTATTCTTAAAAAATATGACTGTTATTTAGCTCAGCATGTTTTGAGATTATTATCTTACTTATTTAAATATTTTGCACCAAAGGCAGAATCCCAAATTAATGTAGTCAGTTAGGAAATAATCATACAAAATGTCAAGGCTTCAAAATGTTAATTATATGTTATTCCTTGGTTTCAGGTCATTTGTAAAATGTCACCAGACTTGCCCCAAATCATGAAGTCTTTTGGGGTTGATGATGATATGAAAATGTTCGAAATGAAACTGGCAAGTTTCAACATAACATTGCATTTAGTTCGGTGTAAGATTGATGATTTCTTTAGAGATAATAATTTATTTATAGAAGAAGGAACATGATTGTCCAAATTGTCAATGACCATATAATATAATAACTATTTTTAATGTGTACCTAGAAGTATTTAAATATGTACATGATGTATTACCAACACCAAATAATGAGATGAAGATTGTCAAATTCAAAAAAATGATGGATTATTAAGATTGTGTACTGTAAGTGCCGTGTTTGTATAAGTAGTGCTAAAGAGGCTATAATTATTGATAGAAAACAATAGATATTTAATTTAACAACAATTTTGTATTTGCATATGAACAGAGACAAATGTAATTTTGTTTTGTTTTTTATAATTTTGTTACAACATTTTAAATATTCAATACTCAGTGCCTTGAGGAATGTTTGGCGGCAAAGTTTAAAAATATTTAACAAATTGTATTCAGATACGCTAAATCTTATTAAGAACTTATATTTGATACCAATGTAAATGTAGGTCCTCATTCAGTGAGAGGTAAAATTACAAATTTACTGTTATAGTATTTTAATAGTGGTGCTCCGTGTGTGACAATTTGTTTCAAATTGTGTTAAAGATAGAAAATACCAAAGGTACTAAATTTATAAAATATTAGCCCCCTCCTATTTTTTATTCTTAATTAATAATTCCTCTAAGTCACTTAACCATTTCAATTAGTATAAAATTAAGAAAAGCTGATTAATACTAATTTGATAGACTTGTGTCTGTAAGTTTTATAATCTTCATATTGCCTATGTTATACTAATTACTTTATATTGTAATTATGTTATAGACTATATTTGTGTGTCTTGTGTATTAACTTGTAACATTAATTTAAAACCAAAGCTTTGCATACATTTTAGCTTTCTAAATCAAAGCCTAAATTTATGTGAATTCATGTGTTATGCCAGCATTTAAATGTTGTATAACAACAATAAAGTCTTAAAATCCTCTAGTGTTTATGTCAATAGCATTGTACCTCCAATATAAAAAAAACATACAGGCATCTTTACAACTCCTATTGCTTACTCAGTATTAAAGAGACAATAAAAAAATATATTTAGTAGCAAGATGTTAAAAACGTTTCGCTATTGAACATGCCTTATAATAAAGACATAAATTTCACAAGATGATTCCATTAATTATTTGATAATAAAATAGATAATACAAATCAGATCAAAGTGACAATTATTGTATGTACACTATTTAAGAGCCATTTTTAATTCAGATACTAAATACAAAGCAAGCTATAGAATACAAATAACCTGAAAAATAAGTATATAGTTAATATACATCCACTGCTGAACTAATGACTACTTTATAATTGATAGGGTGTAGGCTCATAACAACCACGCTACTGTTTTCCAGGATTACAGATGACACATACAAATAAAAACTAAATTTAATTAAGGACACTTTATTATTCCTCCTTATTTCCTAAGATATTTAACTAAGAGACATTTCAATTTCTTTTGATTTATTTACATTCTATAATAATTACTAATCATTGCATTACATTTCATAATATAAAAACTATAGCTTGCTTTTGCTTTTTATAAATAATAATTATTTGTCTTAGAGCAAAAATGAGAATACATTATATATCAATTCAATGACGACCCAAATTAAATGTTAATGACTAGTAATAAAAATCACATGTCTTAAATTACATAATACATAAACTCACGCCTTTATCCCCGAAGGGGTAGGCAGAGGCACCACCAGGACACTCACATTTTGCCTTGAATGTTCTGTCCCATGATGTGATAGGGGGCGAGCCTATCGCACAAATTCCTGACTCTGGGCTGATAATGAATAGAAAAATCCAATATCACTTTGCCCGACCTGGGATTCGAACCCGAGACCGCAGCATTGTAGTCGTACTGTAGTACAACTACGCCACCGAGGCAGTCGTAAATTAAAAAACTAAATCATTTGTACCTGTCGTTTGATTGTGAAAAATATATTTCTTTTGCCAATGATGATGCCTGTTTTAAAGCCATATAACTGAATATTGCTTCTGCTATAGTTAGCAACCATAATATTGCATGTAGAGTGACTTCAGCAGGGGTGCTCAGCAGGTATGGATTAAACAAGAAGAAGCTTACAAGTGGCATTTGCATGAGCAAAGTCAACATTAGAAAGCCAGCCAGTTCCGGAACCTGAAATGAAATTATTTATTTTTATTCGTCAGTATGGTCAATGATTAATAATCTGTAACCTTTGAGTATCTATAGTCTATTGAGAATTTACACTTTCTACACATAAATGAGACAATTACACATTATTAAGTTTTAGGACCAGTCAAGAAAGAGGATGCGATGTGGCAAGTAAAAAAAAAGTAGAATTCCGCCCCGTGACCACGAAAGCTGTAAAGTAATCGAAACGTCGGGAAGTTAAAAATTAAACCAAATCGCGATAAAATCCGTATAAAATAGTTTTATTTCAAAAAGTAGAATTACGAGATATGTTAGCCCAAAACAAAATTATAGGTGAGAAGAGAGGGCTCTTGTTTCAGAGCCTTAAATTCACGTCGAACTGCTGTATTAACATATGCAGCTTAATTACGAACTAAAATAAAATAAAACATTTTAAAGGGCTAGGTCAAAACAAGAAAAATATTGAGGAAAAATGAAAGCTGGTGTAGTTACTATCAAAAACAATATGCAACATATACATGGCGGGTATATTATTTCATTAAACTGCAAGATTGAGATGTCCATCAAAATTTAAAAAATTATCTCAAATCTGTATCAAATAAATAGTACCCACAACAACAACAGTCCTTGTTCTAGACTACAACATTTTGTATTAAATCTTAAAATTTTACAATACTCCTATTGTGGTAACTTTAATGAGAACTCACCCTGCATGATAAATTTCCATAATGACCAAGATATATTCTTGCCGATTCTATGAATATCAACAATGTAAATACTGTTATAGATAGGTATTTTGAAAGGTGTCCAAGCATATCAAACTGAAAATATAATTAAAATACCATTAATATCAGTATACAATACAAAATACATTGGACTGTGACACCAAGGCAATGAGCTATCTACAGCATTTTTATAGGTACCTAAATAACACACCAGATATGTTATAACTACATGCACTTATAAACCCCTCAGTATAAGTAGATTTTTAAATAACTTTCTAGAATAATCAATTTCTAAATAAAAATTATTTACTTTATTGAGCAGCAAGTAATAAGTCACAAACGGCTTAGAATACTTATGCATTAAGTTTCTTTTATTCAAACCTCAGAGGTATTTGACAATATCTTATGCTTACCTTCACATATAAGAAAAACGCTGTCGTAGCAACCCAGGCCATAAAAAGATAGATATTAAAATAAAGGCACTTTTGAAGACGAAGCATAATTCGATACTCCATATTTGGTTGCTACAAAGAACTGCAAAAATAAAGAAAATGATTTTAAACTATCTGGTATTCCAATTTTAAAATTAACTTATTAATGCGAAGAATTCTGCAAGAAGTAATTTTACATGTCATTAGCATTATTTTATGCTTTTTTCGTTTTGAGTAATTTTTTTGTCATTATTCGTGTATAGTAAATAATTAAATTTTTATTATTTCAAAGTTTGTTTACAAATTTTTTATGAGACAATTGACAGACGTCAAAACTGAAACTATTTTTTTGTCATTGCATCACAGACTAAGGAGTACATTGCATACAGTGGCCCACGAATAGTCCTGCCTGGAGGATTAGCTATATCAGATAATTCGTTGTTACAAGTATTTATGGCTACTTTGACCTAGCATGTGCTTAAAATATACCCTTGAATATATAATAGTCAATAGAAAATTTAGGTCATAAATTAAGTATTGTAAAAACTAATATAAAAAAGTAAAACTATTGTAAGAACTACCAAATCATGAAATCACATCAGCAATAATATTTTTGATATTTATCCCATAAGTTTTGCACTTTAACAATATCAAATAATCAAATGCAGTAAAGTTGTATAGTTTGTCAGTCTTTACACATTTTCAGTGACATTAGAAAATGAAAAAAAATAACCTTACATTCTTGTTTCAATTATTTTCACAAAGATTTTGTTATGTTTGCGCAAAAGCCTAATAAGAAGAACTGAACTGATTATTGATAAATCAATATATTTCTAAAATAATAATTAATTTCTAAAATGTTGACTCGAACATTACGTTTAACGCTTGGTAAGTTTATACAAATATATAATAAATAAATATTGTAGTGACTGAACTATGTAATCTAAAATAATTTTATTATTTATTTTAGGTCTATTGCGGCCTGAAAGCACTCAACTGAACTTTGTAGCAGGCCTTAAATATTTTCCTCCTCCAAAAAACTATGACGGTAAGCCTATCCTACTAATATTGTAAATGCGAATGTTTGTGTGTTTATTACTTCTTCAC
This sequence comes from Deilephila elpenor, assembly GCA_949752805.1. Lineage (NCBI taxonomy): Eukaryota > Metazoa > Arthropoda > Insecta > Lepidoptera > Sphingidae > Deilephila > Deilephila elpenor. The sequence goes on along the minus strand of OX457099.1, from coordinate 9,267,260 downwards.
GTCCAACGGCTGAACCTATGTTGATGAAATTTGGTACTGAGGTAGCTGATACTCTGGATTAACATATAGGCTACATTTTATCTTTATTTATTTATTTGATCCCGAAAAATGTAGTGGACCCGTGGGATGAGCACATTATTCAAATATTTTTACCTTAGTATTCTTTCAAACCGAAAGAGATGGCATGGACTTAGATAGAATATAGGGCGGAAGAAAACGGATATAAAAGGACAGGACAGGATGTAACGAGACAGAACGGAAAAATAAGTTGGTGTAAACGATGGCAGTCAACAACAGAAATAATATGTGTCTGATGAGGTCTGAACCCAAAAAATAAAGTTGCAACTGGGCACAGTCTGGTCGGCCCCTAGTAATAATATTTCTATATTATAAATGATATAGAAATATTATGTAAATTATAACTGTATTACGGTTATGGAAATTGCATAGTACCTATTGTTTAGTTAACTAAAATAATAATAAATAAATAAATACACCCAACAGTCACATACATAGTCCTGACCCCACACTAAGATCGAGTCTTGTGTCGTGGGTATCAGGAACTACGAGAGATTTTTCGGTCTCACAAACACCCAGACCCGAAACAAATACCTGTGGTTCACACAAACATTTGTTTCGTGCGGGGATCGAACCCGCGGCTTCTCGTTTCTCAGCCGGCGTCCAACCAACTGCGCCACGGAGGCTGTCAAATCTTTCTGTTTGATGTAGTTAATGTTTTATTATCAAGTTTCAAGGTATATTAATTATGATTTCTACATATCCACAGACATTGAAATTCCTGAGCGACAGAGGTTGCGTGTGTATGAGAAAGTACCTGTATATCCTCCCAACTTGAAACCACCAAAGATGCAGAAAAGGCTCAGGTATATGAGAGGGCCCGAGCCTCTGCATACAACATTGCAGTTAAAGCAATATGGTGTTGTTGTAAGTATTTTATTTATATTGTGTGAGACATGTCTTTAAAACCCATGTAAGCAATATTAAGGTTTCTTCCTCAGGATATCTAGATTCAGCTAGGCTGGCATAATAAAGTTGATTGACAAGAGAACATTCACTCTTGTTAGTAGATTCTCTTTTTAATTTACACAGAAATTACTGCGGTTGTGTTTCCAAAGTTGGACATGTAAAAATCTCTGAAAATGTACTATATGAAAATAGACATTCACTTGTTTTTTTTTTTTAATTTTGCTTAACACTGAATGCACTAAGAACAGACTATGTAGATTAAATTTTTTATTTTATTTAGCACATTTCCAATTACTTCACAATTTTCAGGCACTAGGAGGTGGCAGATTGCGTATTGAACATTTTGAAATGGCCCGTTTGGTGGTGGCGAGGAAGTTAGATATGAAGAGAATGTTTGCGATTTGGAGGGTTGACCCGCCTTGGCAACCAGTCACTAAGAAAGGTCAAGGACAACGTATGGGCGGTGGAAAAGGCGCAATAGACCACTACTGCACACCTGTCAAAGCTGGCAGGATCATATTGGAGGTTGGAGGAAAATGTGAATATGAAGAGGTGTGTTATCATTTTTTTCTATTAAATCTTATTAAGCTTGTACAACACAATTCTGTTAGATATAAAAAATATTTTAGGGTGTAAAGCTCGCCCCAATAAGCATACGGCATACGGTAGTTCTGGTGCATGCATAAACATCTTATTGTGCAAACTCCTTGTAAAACAATGTCATCCGTCTTGATGTCAGATTTGCTGTTACCTTGCGTTCAGTCAGCGAAATTGAGATGGATCCAAAAGATGGTGGTAGAACATTTGAATTGGCCCAAATAGAAAGCACGATGTTAGAAAATCCGTCATTGCGACACACGCAAGTGTGACATTTCGGGTTCAGCCTGAGTAAATTCGCTTTCGACCAGTAATCGTTTCTCCCCACTCTATACTCAATTTAGATTGCACAGCACTTACCCTTAGCACAGGGTCTATTGCGGTTACTTAGTCTTGTTGGTATGGAATAAAAACTAAAATATCGAAATTATGCACCACTGCAGAGATAATTTATATCGGCCTTTTGTTACTAGATTATTTACATCTTTTTTGACGATTTTAGACTAGTGATTTGTGCATCTAAGTCAACAGATAAAAGGGTATATTAGCTTCATATTCCGTCATCATCATTCTCAGCCACAAGAATGACATAGATGATTATATAGAAACATTTCTATATAACAATCCATTGGAAGCTACCTGCATCCAACAACTGCCTCATGCCTCCAGTCTATTTTACTATAATATTAGCCATATTTACCGGATTTTTTCCTTTCAGGTATACCCAATGTTGAAAATAGTAGCCGAGAGATTACCTTTCAAAGCTGAAGCCGTTTCCTATGAGTCTATGCAGAAAAAGGCAGAATACGAAAAATGGGCGGAGGAGAACAATAAAAACCCTTACACTATGAAATACATCATACAGAATAACATGGGCGGGTGCCATAGAATGCTGTCGCCGTTCGACCACCGTTGGTACGGAAAATATTTGTAAAAGATGGTAATATATTTGAGTAGTCCAATAAATAGGTTATTGTAAGTTATATCTTGGTGTTATTTTGTCCTGCAAATGTTTTTAAATTATTTTTTTTTCAAAATTGTTTTTGTTTTTATGTAGGTACCTTCATATAGTATATAATGTAGGACATAAACTAGAATGTATAGGTAACTGTCTGAGTATTATGGCAATAGTTATTTTTATTCAGACAAAAAAATACAGAGAATTGACGCGTTAGATTTTTTTATTCTAAATACTGCATTATTTTCTTTGTTATAAAACTTGTTAAATAGGATCATTAAAAGTAACAGGCATTTAAATAATGATTTGTTAAGATTTTGCATTTAAAGCATAGTTTAATTACACAGGTAGCTGGTTAGTGGTAATTTAGCTTCTCATAATTTCCTATTCGATTATTTACAATAGATGATAACCTTGCGACCTTATATCGGCCGAACATGGTTTTTTGTAGTTTCATAACATGTAGAAAGTGTGTAGAAATAAAACAAAAGTCTAGTTTAATATTGGTTTATTAAATTTGACATTTCATGAAAGAGTTTTCGTGACAAGCCTCGGTTTGCATACATGTATAAACCTTGTAGCAATAATTATTTATAAACTCCTTTCTTACAATTATGGCAAAAACTCAACAAAAACAAAGGATACAGTAACAAATACTACAGCGTAGAGTACCTACTTATATCTTATGACTCTTCTAACCTAACGACAAAAGCCAAACAACACGCTATTAGTATTAGATGTCGTGATGACGAGTACAGAGGAAGCGGAGCCACGCCGTACGCGGCGCGCGGTAGATTCAATGCTTTTGCTTGGCTTCTAACGTATATATTGTATGTATAATTTATATTTGATCACATTAACACACAAGATCGAAACATTTACTATTAAGTGTACAATACATATTACAGACATGTTGTTACTGTGCGCAACTCTACTCTGTTCGTATTATGTCAAGCCACTAACTACCACATAATATATGCTGTTTAAGTTGTCGTCCCCACGTACCTATAAATTATATAACTTCATAACAATATTTACACAACCTAAACGTCTAACTTACAATGTAAATGCAATGTACATTTTAATAAATTAATAGTGTTTACAATATCATACAAGCGCTAGGTTTTATTATATGATATGGCTTTTTATATATAAGACAGACTGCGTGTTAATCAATTCCTAGCAGTCAATATATCACAACTTCAAACCGTAGCATTAAGTTAGAATGGCAATTTATTGGCAAAACAAAATTTTAACAATTATAATCAAGAAGTGATTAGTTTTTTCGTACAAGTACCTACATCCGTCTGCAACGATGATGCACACACGCCAACTTGAGCTCGATGACGTCATGACATTGTTCTGTTTGCCAAACTTAGGCTTGTTAATTATGCACTGTTGGGGAGCGGACACATGCGGCAGGGTTGCATTCCTTACGATTCTCATATTGGCGTGCGGACAATGTGCAAAACTCTTACTCCAAAGTTTACAAATTAATGCTAACTTATAAGATAATTAAATCCTAATTTACCGTGATACATACAGGAGTGGAGCAGTTGCAGGGAAATTATAAAATTACTAAACTTGGGTCCTCAAATCATTTTCGATTCGGTATTGCAGGAGATGCAGGCGGCTAAATTAAATAGATTAAATAACAAATAAATATGTTTGACTAGTTCTGTGCCTTAGCCTAACTTTATATTTAAATCATAAGTTAATTTCCTAAACACTGGCATTTAACAGTCTTAACAACTATCGTGTTTACCCAGACGTGTACATTATACAGTTAGGCGAGAAATGTTTGTGAATGTGTGCATGGACACTCGTCACAAATAACTGCGTTTGTAACATATTACACATTTCTTGCATATAAATACAGCTATCCGCTAAGCTATAAGATAAAAGTGAGGTAGCGTTTTACAATCTAGTGGAAAAATATGTACAGGTCTAACACAAATGCAAGATTTTTGTTTTTGGTATGTGAACTTTCCAATGAAGACACTTGCCGAAAATTCTCGATTCGCAACGTATATGTAAAAGATTCTGCTTACTATCAATTATGCCCATAACTAGAAGATTATAGTGTATCAATATACAGACAACATTTCGCGTGTACAATATATATAATTTATTGACATTTATAAGTATTAACTACTTGCACACAATTAACATTATTAGGTACTTTAAATATGTGCAGCTTTGTATCATAGATGACTAGATTATAAATATTTTTAACGATAATATTATGTATAAAACAGTTACAATTTGTATATTTTCGATTTCGATCACTGCAAGGATCCACATTCGGACACATATTGTATAGAGGATAATACCATGACCGCCAACAAGTTCACTCATATGGCTCGCTCAAGTGCTCCAACAAGAACTTGAGTTGAGTCTTCATGAAGTGGTTGTTGTGCACGATTGAGTTGCACAACACCTGCGTGGGCGCGTTCACGTTCTCGTACACGTGTTCGCTCGCGCACGAGTTGTTGTTGTGCAAGTCAATAGTAGTATCCTCGTTGCCGGCTGCCCCGGACGTATTAGTGGGTGCATTGTATACGTCGATTGGCGGAGCTTTGATGATATGCTGATATTTAAACGTAGACAATATCTGCCGGATCTTTGCAATGATCTGCTCTACTCAGGCGTTTGATTCCTGCGAAAAATTTGAAAATAGACATAAGTCAGATTTTTGCAGCAGAATCTATATTGATCTGGATGTCTAGATATAAAGTGAAGTTAATATTCTACGATCTATGCTAGTGAGTTTAGGTAGCTGTACTAGCTCTCTACGTTGATGAGAAAGTAATGCATGGTTCGACGGTGAATCGTGGAATGTCGTGTTGGGCGCACGCCGAAACCTAAAACTTGCTCAATCGTGAGACGATATTATCAACTGTTAACAAATGAAACTTAACACATAAATTATGTAATACTGCATGGCATTTACACGAATGTATATTTTTATAAAATGTAAGTACTCATATAAAACGTTATCCTAATCGTCTTATTAAATGCATCAAAATTTAGGCTGTATATTTCATAAGAGAGTACATCGAACATCGAAATACTATAAGTATTATGATAGGAGCACGCCGTGATCGCTATCCGAGCAGGTATCGATGCAAGCGACACAGCAACATCTACACTAGAAGCGTGGTGGGACGGTGGGTGGTAGTTTATACCTTGAGGTTGTGGAAATAGTGCATGATTTGATCGTAGTCCATGTGGAGGTCGTCGAGACCGAGCGACTCGACGGGCGCGTCGCAGCGGGACGCCGCCTCCTCGCGCGAGAACATCGGGTTGCCCACTATTGTGGCGCGCTTCACCTCTGGGGAGATGTTGCCTACAATTAATAACAACTCGTAAGAGATCCACATCTCTTGGAACTTACGATTTGCGCACATTATCTGATTATACTAATTTCACTGATTCATTGACGATTCTTGTTTCTGAGAACTCTATTCTATAGTGGGGCTTCTCACGTGATCTGTGCTTTTAACGTAAGGAAAAATAAATTATAAACTAACCTTTGTTCTGGTTGACGGCATCCACGAAGTCACCTTTTGGTTCTTTGTTCTTGATCTTGTGTCTCATTTGTATTTCTGGGAGACCTGGAATATTCTTCACGGTTAATAAATTTAAAGAAAGTTTTAGTCAAGATAAAATCTGTGATGATAAATTGATTAATCCTAAGAACACGAAGATGATAAATACCTATTCCGGAGTCATGCATGTAGTCAGGACTTTCTGGTTTGGCGAAGGTGCGTCGCGAGTCGTCGGTGCCTCTGTTCAGGCCGACGATCTCCCTGTAGTCTTTGTTTTCCATGATGAGCGGAGCGTCGTTGTCAAATTCGAAGAGTCGAGCGCAGTCGTCTTTGTTGGTCATTTGTTCCACAGCATTGTCTTCAAGGTTGCTTCGATTTTGCATTGAGGCCGAGTCCCGTTTGTTTTCCTTCATGTCTCTTTTGGATATGTAAGGAGCGTCGGTTTTGTTTAGATCAATAATTCTGCAAAGGCAACATGAGTATATTTTTTTTATTAATAGTATTCTCATAAAAATATTCACAAATAAATATTTCGTGAATGTTTACCTGTCTGGGCGGGCGATCTCCGGTGATCGTTTGGAAGGTTCCTGCTCTCGATCATGTTTTTTGTGATGGTTCCTGGAGTAGCTGCGTTTTGTTGGGGGCATGACAGTCTCAGGCAAAATCTAGAATGGGATAATAATCATCAATCAAAATTTGAATAGTATTATATCTGATATGATTAGAACACAGTAAGTAATTAAATGTTTATTGGTATGGAGTATTTGTAAAATGTCTTACTTTGCTTGGGTTCCTGGGTGGCACTGGCACCTGCGGTTGGGGTGTTGTTGAGGAGTTTCGGTGCGGTGGGACTGGTGGGCGGTAGTCGTCTGGGTCGTTGGAGTCCGGCCTGAAGACCGAATGTATTAAATTATACCTTAACTATTATAATTAACAGACACACGACACAACACATAAGCAAAATAATATGCCACTTTTGGAATTAATCGAGGGAAACAAACGAAATCTTTTCTATTTATGATTTTGTCCAATATTTATAATTTTTTACTTGTCCTTACCACTCGTTTTACCTGTGGTCGCGTAAATGTTGTTTCTCGCAGCCTTATAATGTGCATTTTACTGATTTGCCAAGGCAAGGTATTTAAAAAGTTTATTTGAGCCATTTATATAGGTACGAAATGTCATATTTTTCGACTTCCAAATCAAACCGTTTTCTCGATTTACAATCCATGAGCACTACCACTAAACAACGCAATACAACAACTACAAATGCCAATACATATTGTATAAACACTCAAAGCTCAAGCAATAGTTCGAATGTAACTACTTACTGCCAGTGGCCATCTCCTGAATGCTGACGGGTGTGCCTCGCAGGTTTCTTGCAGTAAGTCGTAGTATCGATAACCTTCCGGTCGTTTTGAGAAGGTAGCTCAATGGAATTCGGGTTGTCGAAACTGGTCACCATAACGTTGCCGTTGTCACGGATCGCATCGTCCGGGTCGACGTAGTTGTAGTTCAGAGGGTTGGCGGTGATTCTGATCTCATGGTTACCGTTGTCGGTAGGTTGCGTTGAGTTACGATTCGCTGGGTGACGGTTCCCGTTTCTCTCTATGGTTGCACGACCTTCAAAGTGTCGGACCAAGTGATATAATAATCTTTTAAAATAGTCTCTTGTAGAGAAAATAGCAAATAGATCACATTTTTTTATAAAATTTAGCACTAAGCCACAAAAGTCCAAAAATACCGAAACATATGAATTATTTGTCTATACATTAACTTTGATTAAACTATTGGAATATAGAAAACTAATAGGATTTCTTAGATTCTCACCAAGCCACACCCAGTCATGCGCGTTAGTAGTAGATTCTCTGGAGGGCTTGTCACGAGCAAGGCCGAGTGTGGTACCAACCAGGCCAGCAACTTGAAGTCGACCACCTTCTGCCAACGCTGGCATCTTTCTGCACACCCCACCTCCTCCCTCCGCACTAGCTGGCTTCAGACGAGAGGCGTACACTACACACGAAACTACGAAGACCTGGTAATAAATGATTTAACAGTTTATTTTCACTTCTAAATAGTGACAACAAGGCTACTTGCCTTAAGAAGTCAATATACTTACCAGAATCGCAAAGCAGAATGCTCCGAGAAGAACATACATCCCTGTAAAAAGTTTAAGTGTGAATAAAAATGAAAATGGACAAAATTCTCAACCGTGGCGAATTAAATAGTATTTACCGATTTCGACAGGCGTCATATGGGGCGCCTGGTGCTGACGAGGATGCTGCGCTGGGTTCGGCCGGAAAATAGAATTGTAATGTTGCGCCTGAACTGTGGGCTCGTGGTTATTCTCGTCCTTGAATGGCGATATCCCTAGAAATTTATCATTTTGGTTATCTTAGGAGCTCACCCAACTTTGACTTTCATAATAAATGGCACAGAACTTAGTTTGCGATAACAATTGGATTAGACATTTTTGTAATGTTTTCGATTCAGATCGTAACATTAATCAATCAAAATAAAATAAATAAATAAAAATAAAACAATAATATGGAATACTATGTAGGTAATAAAAAAAATCATCAACTCATCATACTTAAAAAGGCGGTTAATAGTATTTACCATGGTATAAACAATATTACCTTTAAGAACCTCTCCAAGTTCAGACATGCTGCTTCTCAAGCCACCTCGAGCCATGATGTCATCGTTTTGAGGCGTGTCAGGTCTTTGTGGTACATCGCCTCCGCTGAAATCTACGTCGACACTGGCTGCGGCGGTGGCTAGGGCTCCGGGGATGTTTTTAATATTCGCAGGGGTTTTAGCGTCACCCTTCCCGGGAAGAGCGACTCGTCGTAAAGGCCCAGAACGGCATTGTTCAGGAGTCAGCAATGTCACGCGCAGAAGTTCACCACTACCTAATGTTTGCATAAATAATTGATATAAAGTTATTGTTTTTATACGTTTTTACTCGGACAACCAGTGCGGTGGAGGACTAAATTTATTAAATAAAAACATGTGAATATAATGCCAAAATTATCAAGCCGCCATGAACATCAACTTAGAATCATTCAACAACTGGAAGTAGAGAGGGACCATGCTCTTCAAAACAGCGTTTTTCATTTGTCATTTGTTTATGTTATTCCGATTTCTGTATTCATTAATGCAAACTTGACATTTTCTCCGTACATCTACAGCTGGCAATACAATATGCACGCTGTCACTCAGTACTTAGAAACATACGAATGTTTATTTACAAAGAGATTCAATGAGATGGGCGGCTCATTCTCACACTAATAAAGATTGAAGGAGGCCACCTGGTACGAAATTTGGAGGACAGTGTCTCAAGTACACGTGCTCTATGAGGACTGCGTTTGTACGTTGTAAAAAAATACGAGAATTTCGTAGAAGAAGGTTTAGTATTGGGGTATAGTGACCCTAGTCACTGCTGAGTGCGAAAGTCTTTCGAGTCGACAGATTAGTGTAAAAAATAAAATAGATGATAGCTGATGTCTTTAAAACGGAATGATCAATGGATTTCGCAATAAACAGTTTCATGTGCTATTAATGGATTTCTAACTGTGATTCAGAATGTGTATCTTATTTCATTAGTACTTGCCCATGCATTCCAATTAAAAGGCAAATATTGGTTGATCATTTTACACATACCTTCGCCGATGGCAATTACTCTTGGGTGTTTTGATGCCAGCATTGGGGCAAATGCCACAACCTCAGGATCAAGGCTCTCTACTAATAAGAAATAGTCTGACACTGCGACGTCTCGTAATGCGGTGCGACTGCCGTCCGAAAATTCCAGGTCAATGTCCAACAGTCCTTCCTGGAATGGCAATAGAATAGTGGTATAATTGGTGGTAGACACGACACGTTTTAGGACACGTTTTACGAAACATACTTGGTATAAAAATCTACATAAAATCAACATGATATTTAAAAAAGTTTTGTTATAATACTAATGTTAAACTGGAATTTGCCGTATAATGACATTCCCGAAGATCCTTTCAATTCTTTAAATTATTTAGGATGTCTATGTCCATGTCATGTCTAGTTTTAAGTGTTTTATAAGCTTCTTTCATTTTGGTGTACAACAAAGTTTAAATAAACGAATAGATGTCTCAAGTATGACTAATAAAAATAGCCATAATTAAGTAGATACATAATGTCCTCACCTGATATTGTGCTGTAAGGCGCCTAGTGACAGTCGTCTCAGAGACGTATCCGTTCTCAATAGCCGTGTCTGGAGAGATATTCAACTGAAGACCTGATATGACGCGCACCAGCAGCCGAGATATCGACACTTTATCATTACCCACGCGGACTTCACGGAGACCGATCACACGACCTAAAATGTTAACAAGGAGTTGTTAGGACAATGTTTATCCTACTGCATCTTTGATATAGCTATCTTCCCCACTTGCAACTGGCACCATCATGTCAGGGCTTTTTAATCTTACAACATTCTAATAGTATACTGCGATTGGGTGCAAAACTAGTGATTCGTTGAGAAAATTAAATAAACTCCGGTTTTCCCATAGCTTTTTCAAATAATACGAATCACAGTAGCCGCTAGCCCAAAGGATTTGGAAGAACTCTTAGGTAGCCTTTTCTAAGGGAGTGTTAAGTACCTACATTAATTGTCTTTTTGATCATTTAACAATGATTTCGAACTTGTTATTTATTAATATCCATTATCCACTTTTAATTCATCATTAATTAATATACCTGTGATGGGCGACAGTACTTGTACTTCAGTGCGGCCGGTGCTGCGACCCTGAAGAACTTTCCCACGCAGCGTTGCGATGCGAAGGTCGGCCACACGCATTAGCGACATAACCAGCTCGGTGACTTTGAGCCACGTGCGCCGAGACACGAAGTACGACACCCGCCCCGAGTCGTGGTCTTTGGCAAGGAACCGGGCGTAAACCTGCAACGTTTGATTTTTATGAGGCGAAGAAACAAACATCCTAAATTGATTTATCCTTGAATTTCCAGATTTTTTTAGAAAATTATGAAGAGCAATGTCATTAATATCCTTTATGAATCGACGTGATACCTATCTCATCCTATATTTGTTTTAAGACATCACGATATAAAATGAGTTGTAAAAAATAACCACATTTATTTGCATGACGTTGTGAACGTCTTTGATAGTTAATATTAAGTTTTGATTATTTATATAATTCATACATATCTTACTCAGGTAAATACTTATTTAAACTAAATACATTTGATCTGAGTTCAACTATATCCGGATTATCGCAAGAATTCAAGAATTTATAGCCAAAGGGTTCGTTAACGTACCTCAACATTACTCTGTTGGTATCTCAATCGGCATGAGCGCTGGTCTGTCAAGGAGTTTGTATTGTCCGGCCTAGATCCACCCCAACCGCGAGATGAAAGTGATCGTCGCTGCCTGTCCTTTGAGTTAGCATCATCTGACACCTTCCAGCCTGAAAGAGCAAAAGTTTCATCAAATATTAAAGAGAAAATAGAGTTATATCATTATTACTGATTAATTGGCATCCTAATATGTATAAAGTGATAAAATCTATATTCACACCAAAATATACCCAATATTAACATTGATTAATTCCTAATTCGCGTTAAAATATACGAGAAAGCTCTTACAACATTCATACTCGAAATAATTTGCGGATATTACAGACATCTGTCCCGGTGCGGGAATTGAATTTGAGCTCTTGTTTCTCACTTGGCGTAAAGTTTTCTCAAAACGCAATCTATTTAAAATCTATTCGAAATCCTCATTTATAAAAATGCTGAATATTTTTTATTACCTTTGATTTGTGACAGCCTATTATCATCCACGTCAATTTCAAGTGGGTTCTCCGGCATCCAAACAGTGAATCTCGCGAGTCCGGTGTAGGTTCCATATTTTACGATTACAGAGGCATTCGATGACCCCCGAATTTCAGAGCCATCGACGTATACAGAACTGCATGATGAGGACACCTAAATATAAATGAAACTTCGTTAAAAACTTCAAGAAAATAAAGTAATGTTTTATGATAACGTCTGTTAACTATATCACTGAAAAAAATACTATTAATTAGACTCTCAAATTGTCAAACGACAGGCAAAGAGTAACCATTACTAAATTTAATCAACTTATAATCAATCCCCCTAGTCATGCATCATCTAGCCGTCAAACCTTTTAAAATACCAAAAGAAACCCACGTTCTAATTACTTACAGTGCTTTTAGAAGTTTCGTACCTTGAGCACACTCTCGTCCTCGGAGTGGCAAGAGCTCTGGAGTGTGACGTCAGCCACTTGGCCGGCTTGCGAAACAATCAGAACTTTCATGGACTGCGACACCTGGCGCCCCGTTAGCACTGCCGTATTCAATACCTCCCAGTTCTGCCGAATAAAAGGATTTCGGTTGCAAAGTTTGGCTGCACTGCGTCCTACTTTTGATATACTTGGTAGTTGGTTGCAATACACAAGTTGATGTAGCATAGTTCGTATTGTGCTGCGCGTAAACAATATGGAACATCGTCAATTTTACCATTTCAGTAAACTTTGTCAACAACTGAACGTAAATATTCCCGAGATCGCAACAGTTTTAATTGGCCCACGTTAAGGTTTTATTCAGGCACTTTGGAAATACCAATTTTATTCGGAACTAAACATGAATTCATACGGCTATGTTTCAAAATTCAGTGCAATTGAATTGGGAACACGATTCCAATAGAAATACACACGCGCTTATACACTTGTTTTCTTTCATATTTACGACTGTATTTCATTTTTGTTTTATGTTACGACATTCAAGCATCAATTGCTATTACAGCAGTATTGACGTTAGGAAGTACGTATTGCCAAGATAGTGACAGTTATATGCGTGTAAAACCCGCAGTGGCCAAATAAAATCAATAGATTGATTAATTTTATCATTACGATTTACATTAAAATAGGTTCTTCATATTACATGAATAAAATATCCATCAAAATAACGGTCTAACATGCTTTAAACTATAAGCTCCAAGAAATTAGATCTTGCGCAGACCTTAAAAGCGTGCGTACTATTGTAGACACCCAACAATCTAACAAGAATTTAATAGTCAAGTCCGCGTGCGCTAGTACAAGAAATGGGACGAAATTGAAATGCTGAACAACATATTGCACCCACAGTAATACACTTCATCATCCATGTCATAGTTTAATTGCTTTAATCATCTAGCCGAGCGGCAGACAGCGTGCGCTCATCCGTCAGTAAGCAGATATGAAGAGGCTCGTTCGATCTCGACCGCGCCGCCACCAAACGCCTCGGGGCACGGGATAATGGATTCACACTAATATGGAGATAAAGTAATTGCTTTATAAATATTATTTTGTAAGTTTATTAACGTAGTATCGGGGCCACACATGTAGACCGCAACCGTAAATTATACCCGAGAAAATAATTCGGTACCTTCTCGCACGCGGTAATTTCCAGAATGTTCTTTTTAGGTATCATTATAGTTGTATCTTTAAAACTAATGATCGTAATGAAATAGTTAATTTTAGGTTATACAGTGTTACGTCCAAAACTAATGTTAAATCACTGCTTAATTTGTAATGGTTATAAATTATTAAACATTTCTGTGATGCCGAAAGTATATTAAACGTGGGAGGCTGGAGTGTTCTCAGCCTCCATTAGCAGGCGATAAAGCTCCCATTACAGCACTTCATTTATACTTAGAGTACGCCATTAAAAGTTAATCTCGGCGATTTGTTCCTAGCATGTCAACATTTGACGGAAATTATATACTATAGTAAATTGACTCGTAAAATTCTTGATAAAAAATGATAATAATATTATTTTAGCGAGAAATATTGCAGATAACAGACTAATTACATTTTCTGTAAAACATTAGAAATTTAATGACGACATTGTAATAAAAGGGGCTTCGTTAGCACGGTTAATTACGAAGATAATTTCTTCAGACAAATTTATCGCCGCAATCGATGGCTCTATAAATTGCATGTCTTCGGACATCTACCTCTAATGATAGTCGAATTATTACGTGGGTGGTCGTAGATAGTGATCAATATTCGCATTTATAAGAGAATAAGAACAAAAGTTAAAATTTATTGCTGACTTCTACTTATCTAAAAGGTGTAATAAATCAGCTTGCCCAATAATGCTTCGAATAAAAGATTCTATCGCTAAATGTAACAGTTTATTTGCTGCCAAAACTCTATGAATAAAAGCCAAGTTGGGACGGCCAACTTAGCAACTACGTACATCAAGATTGCCAAGTAGAGTGAATTTTATATCTTCTCAGGTAGATATTTACTTTCTCCAACAAAAGGACGAATTTGTTCAATAATGTTTACCGTATTATCTTACGTTATCCGAAAGAATTTATCCTTTAGCTTTATACGTTATTTGAATCTTACCTTTGAGATAGGCAAAACAGCTTGAATGTCGTCTTTTTCGATATCGAGTCGTGTGTTGACTCGGTGTTCGTGAGGAGGGGCCTCGGTCGTCGAAGCAGTTGATGACGATGAAGACACCTTAGCTGACCAGCTTAGTCTAGCTGTGCCCCTCCCAGATTCGCCTTCCGATCCTTCGGCATCACCCTCTCCTTCTGCTCCTACTTCCACTAGCCATGTAAGAACTTCCTCCCAACCAGGCCCTCCAGCACCGCTACTTTCATCACCATCCCTGTATGCCATAAAAAGTAATGTAACATCATGCATAATTCAAAAGTCAGAATAAACTAGGCTTTTATAAAAGGTTAACCAAGGACGTGACAGTTGAAGGTGAACGGAAAGGGTGAGAAAGTCACAATAAATCAATAGTAACGTAAGCTCCGTAAAGCTACGGTATCAACTCTCACGATACTCTATTACAGTACTTTTCAAATGAAATGGAGGTCTTATCTAAACAATGATAGGTCAAAAGTCGTGACACCGAGTTCCATTAAGCGCACAAGCGCCCTGCCGATTTATAGCTCCGCAAATGCAAAGTGAGTCTTGAACAAAATTGTGAACAAATCCCGCCGACGAAACGAGGGAGGGGCTTTATTTCATTACAGAATAAATGAATAAGAACAACGACTTCATTCTGTTGCAATTTTCGTTAAAACAAATGGAACTATAAAGAATTTTCTGCCCTTACTTCGTTATTGTACACGCTTTATTTTGAACCGAGCTTTTGTAATTAGTGACGTAAAAGAGCAGTTCAAATTAACTTTATCAGCAATTCCTCATTCAGCCATTCGAACATGTACATAAATAACCGTGTGATTTAACGCCGACTGTTTCGCAGTTTGACCCACTTTAAATAATATCGTAAAACGGGAATAGCTGGAAGGCGGTGTCGAGAAAATAGAAACGCAACAAATCCTTTATATCCGTAGTGCGCTGGCTAGAAACGCCGTATGCCACTGCTGGATAAAGCCAAATTCATATATGTCCTCTTATAATATATTGACGTTATTTTATAGCTGCAAGGTGTATATTCGATTTCGGCTTGGTTAAAACAAAATAATGTGACATGATAATATTATGTGTATAATGTTTACGTGTTTGTACTGATGTGTGTACCATTTCGTGTACAGAAATGGATTAAATTCTCATCAGCCATATTTTAAAAGCAATTTCGTGTTACTAACTATAAAATGATATACGCGTACGTACATTACTGTAATGTATTCTGAACTATAGTAATTAATACCTCAAACCATTAACGTTAAAATGCTTTAACAATCTTTATACATAGTTAAATATATTCGGCAAACTTTATTTTAAGCACATCAAATTAATAAGCGTTTTTTTCTCAATCAATCATGTAACCTATTGGAAACAATGAGGATTTAAAATGAAATGCAATAACTTACATGTCGAGTTCATCGTCATCTCTCAAAGCTTGTTCGAGTCTGGTAGCCGTGATGGTGGCCGACCGAGTCTTCACTTCAGCAGTGACTGCCCAGCGGGAGTTCGCAGCTGTGACGCTCAGCAACCGCAGTCCTGACTTCACCTTCATTCTGCAAGTATTATTCATATATATATATATATATATATATATATCTGGTTTTAAATAAAAAAATTTAGAGCAATGCTTGTAAGTTCCTGTTTTTTCTTTAAGTATATTACCGGTTTTATGAATTGTGCTATAAATTTACATAAGTATTAATAGTATGTGGTCTTTTTACTTCCGATGCCTCTAGTTGGTATAATTTATTGTGTGTGGGTTCTATTATCTATCATCCATTATAGTCAGATTTTAATATATTATCACGCAGCTTAAGACTCTACAATTTATTGTTTTTCAGTATACAAGGATACTCAAACACAAATTTAGAATAATTCGTTTATTAGTAAGACGTCTGCTTATTACATCATAATAAAGTCATAATAATGCTGTGGACGTATCAAAATGTTTTATAATATTTGTATGAATACTACAGAATACTGGCCCCTGAGCAGTACGTAAACACCGTAGCGTGAAAATGACGTTGCCGCACCGATGATTATTTAAAGATTATATTTATTTGCCTGACACGGTCATACCACGTTCATGGTATGATATTGTGGTGCAGACGTGTATTGTAAAACATACGCCTTGTATTTTTATAACGTAATTATTGTTGGTTCTATGTATTGGTATTCATACCGCTAAATGTTTCGTAACATTTGGCATTCATTTGCATATTTGTTTGGTTGAATACTAAAAAATATAATTTTGTAATTAGCACTAGAAAAAACAAAGTCCGACGCTAGGAACATGAAACAATTGTTATAAGTAACGTATGGCGTATGTTTTTGGATTTGAAATTAATGGCATCCGGGCGAAAGTTGCAATCCCAATTTCCCTCACTTCTCAACAAGCGGCTTAGATCAATATTCCCATTTAAAACAGACGGGCTGTATTCGTGGAACCCACTCTAAAGTTATTTAAGAATTCTAGCTTAGAACTAATTTTAACCGATCAATAGTCAGTCTACCATTGAAACTGTATCGGACTGCGGTCTGGACTTCGTATTATAAGATTAATTATTCAATAGGATAAGGTATGTATTCTGCTTAATTTGATCAATTTCACGGTAATCTAGATCCGCCTTTTAAATGACTAAACTATTAAAAATCGCTAGAACACGGATTGAAATACTTGTTAATTAATAATACCTTAGTTAAAATTGTAAGTATGGTAGGCCTGTTTTAGCGAATATAAATAAAACAATTTAGATTTCGTTACCCCTAGGTATTGTATTATTCGTTGAATGCCCGTACTAGTAGTAATGCACAGCATTCATATGTTTATTTATTGCAAACGTTAAATGTGACGTTTAGTAATGTAATATGTAGGTGTCTACCACACCTAAAACCTACATTTACATATTGTCACTACTTCGAGAATACATTGACACTCACTGACTATTAAATCTTTTCTATCACACGCGAGAAATAAATTCTCAAACCACTTAGCTTCCCATGGAATGTAAATGCTGGAGCCATAAAATGGTACTCGCGTCGTTGTATTCAACGATCCACCTGCTCTATTAAACATTTTAACATAAACCACATGACTAAAATTTTCTTAGTATTCTATTTACACTTCCATTGGTGTATAAAACCAAAAATAGCGGAATTGGTACGTGGTTTACGCATGGTGAGAATTCTTAAAATACCAGTAGTTAAACAGTTATTGTACTGCTTTGGAATTTGAGGAGCGGTGTTATAAAGCATTCAGACCCATGCAGCTTTACTCCTGGGTTGCCACTTTTTGGAAAAAAGTGAGACAATTGGATAATCTCCGATGACTGATATTCAGTCTGTGGTTGCAAAAAAACTCATACGGCAATAACCTGCCATGGCTATTGAATTTTTTGACTAAACTTCCCGACACAAATTGAGCGACCGTCGCATATCAAAATCGGCGGAAAATTGATTGGTCGTCGGGACGCGGGACAATATCGTCGACATCGGGACCGCCCGGCAAAATCGTGATGGTTGGCAACACTGCTTTATTCCCCGACGTCACTGTTTCAGTGCGATCATAACTCAAAGGCAAACGTACCCCTAAAGTTTTGTAACAGGTGCGACGTGTAATATATGGCGTGATTTGTGATCCTTGTTCTAACATTGCGCTATTCCTAATGAGCCTCGTGATTTATGACAAAGCCTCAATGCGCGGTAAGGAAATATAATTACAATTATTGGGATTAGTAATATATGATATTATGTATATCGTTTATGTGTTTGTTGTGTTTTTGCTTCGTTGGTATGATTAATGATTATTATGGATACTGTTTACCAAAATACTGATTATGTATTTCCTCTGTGAAAATACGGAAAATTATTCTTACATTGTTTTTGCAGAGCATCGCGATTTTATTTATAAATAGTCATCAAATAAATTATTATACGCCCTTCAATCTTAATCTGATAAATTAGACATCACAGTGGCTCAAAGCGGATCGGTTTTAAAACTAGCGAACAACTTTCGAGTTCCCCTTGGGACTCCTGATTTAGTTTATTGACTGCTGCCAATTACTAACAACTGTGCCGAAATTTCTAGCACAAAAGAACTTCAAATATTCGCTGAAAACGTGGGACGTACTTTTGAAGGGCTTTTATTAACTTAAATAAATTGTTTTGACTAGATATTTAACAGTGGATAACAAGAAAGTAGAAAGTAATATAAAATTCCAATAAAATTTGTATTTGTGATAACCATCATCCTCAACAACTTACAAATATGGATTATGTTACCACATCATTTTTAAAGAGTGGTGTTACTATAACACAACAAACACAGCCATGAATATCTCTCGAGAATAATGTTTATGTAACAAAGAGTCTCAAAATCCTTTTCTCGAGCGTGTCGTATGAATTACATTCATATGAAATCGCTCGTAAATCAAAATTTGCGAATAGTATTTCAAGAATTCTTCTCTGAGAATTGGTAATAGCAGTTTCAAATGTTGTTTTATGTCGACGTGTTTGTACGTGTGTGTTATCACTGTGAGTAATAGTAAATATTGTAATTCAAGTGTTGTAATAAAAATGGTAGAGATTTGCAAGATGAATTATCGAAGATAATAGACAAATCATATCGAGCTATCAAACTGAATTAAATAGGTAAGCTTAACCTGATAAGAAACACACCAGTGTAGTTTACTATGATTGATTTCCACCATTGTGTGTAGTGGTCGCTAAGTGTATAAAAACATTTTTTTTAATTAGATGTATGTAGTAAAGCTTCCTTTTCGGAACATTGGGTAAGAGAAAAAGGGGTACTCCAGAGTCTACCTTTCTAGCTCGGCACTCTTGCCAATTTTAGTGAGCATTTTGAAAACCTAAAACTCGTAATGCATGCTTGGATGATTAAAAAAGTTGAACATTAAAAAATGCATAAATGTATCTAATTTTTAGCAGCTTTGTATGAATTCGTTTCAATAGCGATGCTCACGATAAATATTCAGTATTCATTCTCGCAACCGGCCATTTGAAATTCACTAAATATTCCGTTTTCATTTAAATTCAGTGTCGATTAACTGCTATTTCACTTTGTACTAAATGGATAACGAATTTTTTCCTTCGACCAACCGAAATTTTATTGGAAAGGAAAATCGCTTCGTTTGGTAGTGTTTTTCAGATCATTTAATTGTTTCTGAGACAATTCATTGCTTAAGCTCTTTTATACATACAAACCCGATATATTATTTGTACTTGACAAGGTTATATATTCAAATTTCCATCATTGACAATAAAAAGAACAAGTCTGTCTAACTTTATCAGAACAACTCACGGTGTATGTCTTTTTCTACGAAGCATTAAACTATATCACCTTTAAACGTCGATTCCACACTTCATTTTTATTTTTATTTTATTTTATTTTATTTTATTATATTTGGGTGGCTCACAGCTATCAATAGCAAACGAACATAATATATCTTACAAATTGAATACAAAGGATAGCCAATTACGAGCTACCGCAGATAGGTTTTGAGTGTTACAAAATCTTAATATCTTAAAAGTTAGGTAACAAAGCTTACTACATAACATACTTATATTAAGGATAACAATAACAACAACAAAAAATAGGTATATATAAAAGAACATATAAAAAAAAAGAATATAAATACAATGCTCTTGTGATTTCAAAGCTCGGATTTTAGCATAGAGAAAAAACAATAGTAAAAATACAAAAACAATAAAAATAAAGATCATTCAAACTGAAAACTAGGTAGCGAATCGCCATGAAACTCAACAAAAATCTTAGTTAATACTTTTCTCGAAAATGAGATGTTGCTAAAAAACAGATCTATGCCTACATCTTTAGGTAGATCATTAAAGGCCTTAGCAGATCGTAGCATAAAGCTATTGGCTCTATAGTTTGTTCGTGCAAGCGGAATGGACAGAATATTCTTTCGTCGTGAATGTCTAAACGAACAATACAAATTCACTTTGGCTAGAAGTTGTGGAGAATCGATCAAGGACTGAGCGATTTTCATTAATAAAGATATATCGGCAATGTTTCTGCGAATTGACAATGGTAATAGATGGTACCGAACACACCGCTTCTCATACTTGAAATTGGGAATTTTAAACTTAAATCCTAAATATCTTGTAAATTTCTTTTGAATCCTTTCAATTCTATTCGAGTGAATGTTATAGAAAGGATTCCAAACTTGGCTAGCGTACTCGAGATTACTCCTAACATAGGCACAATACAGTATTTTTAAAGTCTTCATCTGTTTAAAAGAATTTGCACAACGAAAAACGAAACCAAGAGCACGGGTTGCCTTTTTGACTATTTGATCTATATGAAGGCCATAAGACAACTGGTTATCCATTATAACACCCAAGTCACGCGTGAAAGATGTTCTCGATATTGGTTCCCTCATGATACAGTAATCATAATGGAACGGCTGCTTTTTACGGGTGAAACTCATCACCAGACACTTTGACACGTTCATATCTAACTTGTTGACGCGACAATAATCATCTAATCTTATTAGATCCTCCTGTAGAAGAGTGGCGTCCGAAATATTGTCGACAATCCGATATATTTTCATATCGTCCGCAAACATGAGGTAATTAGAATTTAGGAAACATCTGCCGATATCGTTGATAAATAAAACAAATAGGAGAGGACCAAGAAGTGAACCTTGCGGGACGCCTGAGGGTATATCAGTCCAAGAGGATGTTGAATTATTTAAGACCACTGCTTGAGTCCGATTTTTGACATAAGACGAAAACCATCTAAGCAAATTTCCCCGAATGCCCAGACACGACAGCTTTCTTAAGAGTGTGTCGTGATCGATTCTATCGAACGCTTTACTGTAGTCCGTGTAGACACTGTCTACTTGATGCCCATCATCCATGCTGACGGTGACAAAATCAGTAAAAACAAGAAGGTTCGACACCGTGGATCTTCTTTTCAGGAAGCCGTGCTGATTTGGAGAAAAGCTTGGCTGTAAACAATTGTAAAGTTGATTGTATAAAATAATATAGCAGTTTCAAATGTTGTTTTATGTCGACGTGTTTGTACGTGTGTGTTATCACTGTGAGTAATAGTAAATATTGTAATTCAAGTGTTGTAATAAAAATGGTAGAGATTTGCAAGATGAATTATCGAAGATAATAGACAAATCATATCGAGCTATCAAACTGAATTAAATAGGTAAGCTTAACCTGATAAGAAACACACCAGTGTAGTTTACTATGATTGATTTCCACCATTGTGTGTAGTGGTCGCTAAGTGTATAAAAACATTTTTTTTAATTAGATGTATGTAGTAAAGCTTCCTTTTCGGAACATTGGGTAAGAGAAAAAGGGGTACTCCAGAGTCTACCTTTCTAG
Organism: Deilephila elpenor; assembly: GCA_949752805.1. NCBI lineage: Eukaryota > Metazoa > Arthropoda > Insecta > Lepidoptera > Sphingidae > Deilephila > Deilephila elpenor. The sequence continues at coordinate 9,245,338 of OX457099.1, read as the reverse complement.
CTCGGCACTCTTGCCAATTTTAGTGAGCATTTTGAAAACCTAAAACTCGTAATGCATGCTTGGATGATTAAAAAAGTTGAACATTAAAAAATGCATAAATGTATCTAATTTTTAGCAGCTTTGTATGAATTCGTTTCAATAGCGATGCTCACGATAAATATTCAGTATTCATTCTCGCAACCGGCCATTTGAAATTCACTAAATATTCCGTTTTCATTTAAATTCAGTGTCGATTAACTGCTATTTCACTTTGTACTAAATGGATAACGAATTTTTTCCTTCGACCAACCGAAATTTTATTGGAAAGGAAAATCGCTTCGTTTGGTAGTGTTTTTCAGATCATTTAATTGTTTCTGAGACAATTCATTGCTTAAGCTCTTTTATACATACAAACCCGATATATTATTTGTACTTGACAAGGTTATATATTCAAATTTCCATCATTGACAATAAAAAGAACAAGTCTGTCTAACTTTATCAGAACAACTCACGGTGTATGTCTTTTTCTACGAAGCATTAAACTATATCACCTTTAAACGTCGATTCCACACTTCAACTCATAAATTATTCAAGAAGAGTGCAGAAACTTTTTAACGAGGTTATCCTTTACATTATGGCCACTTAGAGTCGTCTAGACTATGGATTAACAAGATAACAAATTAAAGAACCAAAAGAGTAACGAGCAAGTTGATGTAGGTATCGTAAAGCACTTGAATCAGTGCTTTTACCGTAATACAATATAACTTTGTGAATCTGACCTGACGTCGGTAAAGTTTTAATTGGTGCATCCAGGTTGCGCTGCTCCTGGTTCATTTAATTACGTAACCACAGCCGTACGTACTTAAACACAAATGTGAACATACTTTCTTGGCGCCTCATTCATTTTCAATCCGCCGCGCCTGTTAAAACTTGACAAGCGGTGCACAAGTGCCACTCGGCGTAATGAATATATTTTTTAATTAACTCTCTTGAATAATTGCTTTGTGATATTATTCTGTTTTCGCATTGTGTAAAAGCACTTTGCATGTTTAACTATTCAAACGTAATTGAGTGCTGTCCGCCCAAGTTCAACCGTGTTCTATAAACAAACTGAGCACTCACTACAAAAGGTTTTAATTTTTAATTAATCTAATTTCATATTTATCATTACAAATAAGAGCTTTCGAGAGATGTTTATTTTTAAATTTAAATTAACAAACAATTAACTTTATGTTTTTGCAATGTTCATTAACTCACTTTTAAATATATTGTACCTACTTACCTATTCTATATTCACATTGATCAGAAATACACAGGGTACTTCGAATGCAATGAAATAATGTGTCAGCTCTACGCGACTAGTGAAGCCATGTCACTAGCGATTGCTTAATTTGCCTCGTCGCCGTCGCATTGAGAGTTCGATGACATTCATAAGTAAACTTGCTTGCATGAATAATATTATTGACAGTATTGAACAAACTTATTTGTTTTTAAGAATACGATGTACTAACCTGATGACAACATGGCCGATAGTGTGGGTGCTATCCCGACGAACGACGAAAGGTAGATGTATTCTTGAATGTGGATAGAGAGGTGCCCGAGGAAGTAAAAGGGCAGCGTCCCCAGCTCGGGCCTCTCTATAACCCGCTCTAGCTCCAGCTAACGTCACGGATCCTAAGGGCCAGGCAGGCTGTACAGACACCCTGCCACATGCGTCTTCTCCGGATTCGCCAGTCCCAGCTTCCGTTGCACTGTAAGCTAGGCGAACTGTTCTTGGCGGTCTTTTGCCCTTTCCATCTGCCGGCCACCAAGCAGCAGGCACTGTTAATTCGGCTAGACACGCACCCTCTTCGCCTTCTGGGCCACAAGTTGCCATCAATGTCTTCGAACCGAGACTAGCATGTAACGTTATACAAACACGTCGAGGTCGTGTAGCTGCCCTCCGAGCACCACCTTCTCCGCCAGTGTGGAACAGCACGCGCAAAACGGGGGAATCTCTAGGTAATTCTCTGAACACGAGGTGAGCGGATACATCGAGTCGATGTGCCGTTGCTTCTTGTAATTCCATTAATGTCGCATTCCTCCTCGGTGGTTCTAAGGGGTCGGGCACAGCGTACCGCGCCGGCACAGTCTGCTTAGTAGAGAATGGTCCGTAAGTAGCGCGGACTGACGCCGGAGCCGATCCTTGTAGTACGGTGAAGCGGTCGAGTGATAGTAACGCTCCAGGTAAAGCCGTGCCCATCGGCTCCGGGGGAGGCCCGGCGCCGTTCCATCGTGGCGTGTGTTTCAAGAAAAATCCGCTATCTTTATTTTCGAAATGAACTTCGACAGCGAGCACAGTCCCTGAAACAAAAGAAAATACGTTATTGCCATAAATGTAGGAACATACACACACCGAATATTAAAAGTTACATAAGTGCTACGTTTTGTATATTTTTTGAGATAAAAGGGCATCGTGGCAAATCGTTGGCTTTGTTCCAAGAGCTACGTAAGTATTCTAAAGGGAGACGTTTACATCTTTATGTTTACAAACACAGCGATGACGTTAAATTGATGACGTTGTTGTGTAGTCAGTTTATGAATTTTCATAAAAAATATATTTGCAAATGTTTCCTGTTCCTCTTCAGTTTTCTAGTTAACGTAATTAGAAGGTATAAAATAAGAAAATAAAGTGTCATATGAAAATGAGGAAAGGAAAAAGTAAAACATAAATACGACTGTAAGGCAACGAGCGAAGGCGAAAGTGCTCTTGTGGGTATGACGGATGAGTTAGCGTCACGCAGACTGCGCCGCAAGCCGCGGCGTGCGCTCCTCACTCGGCGCCCGCTCGTTTATTGAGCCCAGGATTTGTGTCACGTTCTTGGTGTACGAGCGCTCGTTATGGAATTAATTACAATCCCCATTTACGTGTATCAACACTCAATGCTGTGTACACATAATTCTATTGTGTCAGAGTCCCATTATTCTAAATAATTACTAGCGGAAACAGCCATGACAGTGAAACATCATCTTTCCAATTTAAAATTCGAATCATCTAAACCGCCTCTGTATTCAAACGGTACCGCTTAATTGTCACCTTAATTGATTGGACTAATTATTTTCCCGCATTGTAGGCCCCACCGAAGACAATTAACCGGTAAGGCGCAAATTTCCTGTATGCGGAAGGATTGCTTCATTTGTAAGGAAATGGCACCGTTCAGCCGGCACGCGCACCCCAGTTATACAGTAAGTAGGGAGGCGGGAAGGTGGGTAATAAAAAGCTTCAGCACGTGATGTTCTTAGAACAAAGAAAAATTCACAGCGCTTTCAAGTTCCAACTCCATCCGAGGATATGTTACATTATATTCGGACTTTCTTGACATGAAAATTGCCAATTCTGCGCTGTTCGCCGCTGAAATCTTAATTTTATTTCTTGTGAAGAAAGAACAGTTAAACTAACGTATTGTTCAGACTAATCTCTTAGTTTACAATAGGAGTGGTAACGACGCGACGTTAAAAGATTTTATCTTCCGCGAAACACACCAAATTTTTACTAGTTAGATAAAAAAAAATCGCACCATAGGAAATACAGTAAGATAACAAACATCGATACTGGATATCGAATGATTTTTATTTCGTTTCACATCGTAATCCGTACACTTTAATTTCCTTCGGACGTAGCGTGGCTACACAAAAAAAAGTTACACGAATTGATATCGCTTTTTCCAATAGTACCGTCGATTGCGTAGCGGGGAGTTTAAGTGGGGTTGCTCCGGGGTGTAATAACTACGACTGAACTAAGTCGGTTCCTTGTCAAAATATTTACAATAATATTGGGCGCGGACGACAATTTACATTTTTGTTTGAGAGACACTCAAATGTAAAATTACGAGCCAAATTCAAGTCGGCAAATTGAGTTCTGAATAATACATATTTAATTTACACTTTTACAGTCTTTTGTACAAATTCGTTGTCAAATAATGTTAAGAAAGTCTTTAAGCGTCTTTTGTTAAGCTAACAATTTCAGTTTGTGATATTAGCGTCTTCATGTTTATAATAATGTTTACTGAGAACAAAAGTTAATGTTTGGTGATTGTAGTATTTTAATTTAACTCTTATTTAGTCTGTGATAGCAATATCATAACATATATTTTGTAGATGACGTCGAATTTTAAATCTTTATCTATATACATATAATAAATTTGTAACCGATCGATGTCTGTACATGCCAGATAAATGAGAAAAACTAATATAGGGGGTCCGTATTAACGTAATAGAACCAAAAAGAATGATTTTTAGAATTTTTGTCTGTTTGTCTGTGCGGTTGTGCGCGACGAACTCCGAAGCGCCTTAACGGATTTCGATGAAATTTAGTATAGAGGTACCTGAGACCCTGGATTAACACTTACGCTACTTATTATCCTAAAAATGGGGATCCCGTGGGATAAGAAAGGAATTCCGATATATTTGTATTTTTTATGGGATGGGACAGGATTACATGCCTTGAGTGAGAATGAGAAGGGATGGGCGGAATATAACGGGACGGGACGGCATACAAAATTCATTTCAAAAAAAGTTAATCACGCAGACGAAGTTTGCGGGCAGAAGCTACTAGTCGTAAATAAAATTAGGCTAGAATTTATTTTGTAATCAATTCGGCTATAGAGTACTTCGCTCTAGAATAAATATACCAGCGAATAATAGGCGCACGGTATAGAGATACGTTAGCAGTGCACATTGATGAGCTAGATTACTTTTATTCCTCGTAACGAGTGGAAAGCTCGGAAGGGGCATATCGGGGTCTCCGGCCTTCCAGCCTGGCGCGCGAGAACGACTGTCCACACCGCGCAGATGTTGCGAGCAGGCTGGGTCCCTACAGATAACTAAAATCCTCTGCCGGCATACTGACTAAAACCTTTCGGTGGCCTTCATTACAGACGATACACGATGTGGAGTAACGCTCAGTTGACTCGCCGTGTCACCCGGCGCACTAGCAAATACGGCTCCTCACAACTTGAGAGAGCGCAGATGTCCCCCACTTTCCTAATTCGGACGCCCATGGTGAGATGAGCGTCCGCGAGAGTCACGAGGCCACGCGTTCTGGCGCCTATTTCAGAGGCGCTCCTAGCACGAGCGCAAAGCCCCCGCTGTGTACCCAGCTACCCTGATGACCCCTATTAGTCGCCTCTTACGACAGGCAGGGGATACCGTGGTGGAATTCTGACGCCCTTTGACCTAATACTAAGTAGTGGAGAGACTGAATACATGGTGGCTGTGTGGTAACTTTAGCAACCCATAATGACGCTCACAAAGAGCTTTGTGATTAAATCATTTGCATGAAAACGTTTCGACGCGAACATGTCCGTTCTCGCGTAGCCCTGGCTCGCTGGAACATCAATAAAGGGGACGCGGTAATGTGTCGGACTCCATTAATGGGTAAATATTTGCACGTTTGTCATGGCGTTGCTGGTCTGTGACGTCACGCGAATGTCCAATTTACATAACTGCTACATACACTCTGGTTTTGAGTTCGTTGATTAATTTATGAAGCTGCTTGATGGACGCTATATTGACTGATGTGCCATTCAATAAAGTCCATTACGGCAATTGAGTATCATTGACGCACATGTTATTGACAAGGAATTCCAATACAACCAGTGAGTTTAACTCCCTTTCATACTTTCACATCGGGGCCTTATTGTACTTTAATTGGGTAATTTGTAACCAATGGCCAGTTATTTTTTTTTTCGTGTTTGTGCATATTGTCGCTAAACATGGATTTTATCTTCAATAGGTGTATAAATGTACAATATACAACTGTATGAAACAATATCCACATAGAGACATTGAATTAGGTCCGGCCCGACGCCAATCCTAGGTCAATCGTTTTATTAGGGTCTGGGGACTAATAAAAATATATTTTCAAACCGGCTTCGCTTGAAAACAGTAGTTCAGCGACAAAATGTTATACTCCGTTTTTATTTTTGGAACAAGCACTTTGATATTTCGTTAAATCAGTTAAAGGTAGTACCGAGTGCTGGGTGGCAATCATTAATCATTATTCACGATAGCATGTAGCTTGTTTCCCGGTTTTCAATCACATGCTCCAACGAAAAACGCTATTGAAAAAAAAATAAAAAATATTGCTTTTATATTCACTTTAAATACATACATGATGAAAAGTTGAAAGCAAATTATTCTATTTTAAAAATTAACCCCAAAATACATTACAAGCAATATCATTTTACTTCGTAGAGAATCGTAAAAATATCTGTTGAGTAAAAATCGAATAGAATTGCTCTTAAAATTTGTATAAAACGACAATAAACCGGAAAAAATGAGGTAAAAGAAGACGTCGTAAAAAATAATGATACGCCCGAAAAAGCGCTGGCCTGCTGAATTTTATTTAAATTTTCTCTCCTTCAGAGCATAGCTATGTCGTAACAATATTTGGGTATCTTCGTACGCAAATATTGATTCTTAATAGTTTTGCGCATGTGGTTCCAGAAAACAAATTTAGAAATGTCCTATTTATAACTTTATTATTAACCATACAATCTGCGGAGGACGTGGTTATTTAAAATTCCGGTTTCTGAAAAAAAATAACATTCATTAAAAGATGTAAAGCGAAAATAAATAGAAAATTCCACCAACAACCACGGTCGGATAAACATTGTCGCCGGCCGCCGCCGCATAAAAACGACGATGTAAAATTTATATGGGCATTAAAAACAAAGTCATTTTCCTCATTCGAAGTTACTTCCGTGTTCGTGGAGGCAATCGGAACGTACGTCATTATGCCGGCGGCCTGTCAATATTCCGCTGTTCGGTTTGAAAGATTCACGGAAACCGTTGTTATGGACAAATATCCTTATGCTCGATTTTTGTTTACGACAGACGTATCGTATGAACCTTACATGACTTCAAAGATTATTCGAATAATACGACTCGATACATTTATCGGTTACCATTTGTTTTCATTTTTGGGGAACATGCCTAATATTATATTTTTCATTAAATGCGGTTGACAATTTAGCGATTTGCTTTCGGAGCTTTTTAGTTATTTTAAACCTAATAAAATTTAAATATCGAAGTTGTTACTACATTTACAACTGAAATTGTATTTATGTTTTTGTTTTTAAATAAGCTGACAAAACATAATATCTTTAAGCTCTATGAACACCCATAAGATCAAAAAATCGCTGAAGCGGAGACGACCTTTCAGACCTTTTTGACGATCATATGTTATGCTGACTGTATTTCGTAAGCACCATATTTTTTACAGAATATAAATACGCGAGCAAAATGCGTGAAAAGGTGACACGAGCCTCTTCGTCTTAAGTCGTCAACATGTTTTTCTACCATTTATTTTACGAGAAATTTACTAAAAGCCTACGTCACAAAAAGCAAATTATTTAATATTCAGATTTTACGCACAGTTGTTACCAAAAAGGGTATAAATGCTGTTGGATAGAGCTGTAACATTCGGCCGCCCGACCACGTCATATTGGACACTACAGTCCGCTCTAGTGATTTGGACAATTCTGTCCCTAAACCCTTTACACAAGTGTGTCAGTCTTTATGTAGTTGCGGTGTAGACAAAAACGGCTTTATGTGTCTCAATGTCCTTAACTACAACCCTCGAGCTAATAAATCCGGATTTAGGCCACTTTTGGTTGTTTCTTGCAATTTTATAAAATTGACGATAGGCATTATTAAATTGGACACGGGTTTTTACTAACTGTAATTCAATTGTTAACATTATTATATATTGAGTTTAGCAACGGAATATGAAAAATAGCATAATCTATTGAAAACAACAAATCTATTTACTGCCAACTATAAGCAGAAAAATTACTTTGTCTCTTTCGGCGGAAATATTTGAAAACAAGGTCTATTTTGAAACTTCACTACCACACTAAGAGCTGAGGTATAAACATATAAAAAGAACTATCAATTAAACGTCGATTTCCGCGACTAATGTCAGTACTAAGAGCTATAACGGTGCTGATTAACCCCGCTACCTACATAATTTCCCTTGCCGTCATGACCACGTTCTGAGACGGATGTGACGGACTTGTACTATTACTGTACTTCACATTACTCTTACTAGTTAATGTTCATTAGGACTTGTTTATTTTACTCAGCTTTGTAATTTTATTAAGGTGGGAGAAAATGCGAACTAATTCGAGATTTGACATTATTGGATTGTTGTAGAAAGATTAATCTTGGTATTAACATTGACTGCTATTCTGATGTTTTTTATTGCAGTGAATGGCTAGCATGCCATTCGCCTGATGGAAAGCGATACGACTGCCTATAGACAGAAGCAAAACTAAACAACACTATGAATTACAAAGCAAATTTGGCATTCCACTGTGCTCGCCCACCTGAGACATAAGATGGTCTCATTATGTCCAGCACAATATTTTTAATATTCATTTCAAATACATTTTTAAATGAGTACTATTTTACGTGTTCCAATGGCAACATGATAGACAACACAAGAAAAACGGTTTACAATATTTTATAATCATACTTAATAAAAATAGACAATTAGAAGAGGAAATAATATAACTCACTATACGTGTTTACAAGAGAGCACACAAGTATTATAGATATATGTACATACTTCCACCGGATCTGTATAAAGCAAAGATGAGTAAGTGAGACATGCGATTGGAGCAAGAATGCGCGTTGTCGTAGAATGGCCGTAACTTATTACAGACGAATTCTCAGAACATGTTACGTCTGACTCATGAAATGAGACAAATGATAATTCAAAGCTTAGAATAGAATGGCTTCAGGAATTTGTCAACTGAGATAGTGGCGAAGTTACGACGCGCAGTTGATTAAACAACACAATGCTCTATTACAAAGTAAATTGTGGCGTCTATATGAAAATTAGTCGGCGCGTATCTCATTTTGTATACGTATAATACTTCACTCGACAAATATTAAACTTACAACAGCTTAAATAAACAAAACGGCACACAACCGTCACGAAGGACTGCTTTATTTTTATAAACATAAATGATGTTTTTAAACAGCTTACTGCTGAAAACTCCGGACATCTTCATGTACGTTGAAATGTCTTTCTTATTAAAAATGTAGTAGAACTCATCTTTCATAACTAGTACACAAAGAGGGTTCGTACTCAAGAGGATCGTTATTATTTTCAGTGGTCCTTTATATTTTATAAATGTTACCATGGTATCGTGTGATCACCACTCGACGAAACCTAGGGCCGTCAACCTCTCGCGTAACACTTCACTCGAGTGCCCTTGTATGGAAACTCCCACGTGATATGATTCTTGGAGATAATTTGAGCTCGACAACATAACATATGCTTGTATGAAGAATCTTTGTTTAAGCAGTTCCCCTCGGGAAATCAAATTGAAAAATGTTCCTCCTTTTGTAATATTTCACGCTAGAGCGATGCAAGGGAATGTTGTCGGATTTGTTTAATGTTTCGTCTGGTGAATCAAAACCTTGTTGGCAATTTGGTTTGGGCGCATTCAACTTTGTGAAATACGGAGAGATGTCTATTCCATTCCCAATCAATATTTCGAACTATTGGAAACTCGAATACGATATAGACATTATATTTCCCTTGAGACTTTTAGAAGAATAAACTTCTGTGACATCTTGCCTCGAAACTATGAATATAAAAGTTTAAAATTACTTAGTTCGCAATCATTACGTTGGGGATTCAAAACACAATTTTTATTCAGGTACAGAATGATCTCTATTATAATTTAACCACCGGCTGCCAGACGCCACCCTCATTGGGGATTTTCCAGTCCCAGGCAAAAAAAATGTTTTTGTATTGAAAAACTCTAAAAGTCAGTCATACGACTTGAAAGTTAACTTAGATCTAAGGAGCTGTTACCTAAGTATTTTGTTGGATACTCAAACATGATTTAGAATTATTTGGTTTATACTTTTTCTCTACGTTAGTGGTCTTATGTCTAAAACTTTCATATACCTTTGAAATTCTTGAGGAGAACCCTCAGGTATGTAGATTTCCTCAAAAAAAATCGTTAATCGTTAAAGCAAGTGTATAATTAAATAACTGAGTGGATGCGGCTAGTTGAATAACTTTGTTATTAGAAATGATGTTTATTTCTACCACTACGCAATGTCATGATATTTCTAACACTATCGGCTATTTACGTTCCCTAAATGCACGAATTGAGTAAATTAACTGCAATAACATATAATGAGATGGAATAGTAAATCCCAAATGAGTTCTACATTCATATGTGGTCGCATAATGGGCGCGATGAATGAAACCACGATTAATGCGACCAGCTCATTATTCTGCATGAATCCAAACTGTATGTTCAACTTCATGCCACGTTATCCTTTTTGTGTCGAGTTGTTCGTTGAATTATAATAATTGAACAGGAGTGTTCCACGGCCTATTCTACCGTTCCTAATAGCTGTCAATTTTCAGGGAAGACAGATTGGAGCTACACATTTCTGTCGTGTTTACACATTTGCTCTAAGCACCGCAGTCGTGTTAGTCGTCGCCATAACTTGAGTACAGTGTATCTTAGAGTACCGTGGGACCCGGCTCTTCGTGCACATATGTGTATTTACTGTGTATTCAACCTGCTTTCTGTTATTACTTTGAATTTGTCATGTTTTATTACTATTGTATTTACAATAACTTTTGAAATGCATATATAAAGACAGACTGAATAATTAACATTATAATTTCGGTTTACACATACGCACTTAAAGATAGCTCGTTTTTAAAAGAAATAAATTGTATACTTATTTACGGCTGGGATCGATGGCTGGGATACGTTATTTCATCCATTAATAAATTACTTTTAAACCTGATTATCATACAAAACGTACGAGCGTTCTATATATTACAGCGGAACAAAGTGAGAAAAATTACCTACTGTTACAGGCTATTACCGTCCATTTTCAAATCCTCGTAAAGCAACGTAGAAAAGTGCAAGACAGTAAGTGGCGGAACAACTGTCATTAATAAATTAGATAGCACAGTTCCTTCCTATTAAAACATCGCGACGGACGCAAGAGAAATCTTCACCGGAACTGTTTCAAAGTAAATAATTAGTCTTCTGAAGGCTTTTAATTTAACGACGAAATCCATTAACACAAACCTAAAGCGATACGAAGAGGAGACCAATTCAATTATTTTTTTTCTAACAGGCCGACGCGGCGCCTCGCTTCTGCTTCGACAAATCAACAATAGATTATGTTACCATGACGCAACCTTTTAAATGAATTAAACAACACCCTGGAATTAAGTTTTAATGTATTACAAAACAATTAAAATTATTGGATTGGATTGTTTTCTCTCTGTGTTTACCAGACTACGTTTCTACAAACAATAATAATAAACATTGTCTTCTGTTTTTCTTTTCTTATATTTCACCCTGAAAGTCTAGATATAAGATTTAAAAAAAGTAAAAGTTCTTAATTATCAATCTAAGTAAATTCCCAATCTACTATGTTAATAACTCTCGTTGTTTGTTCACGTGAAAGCGTAGTGCTTTCAATACCTATTTCGCATTGTACAAAAACATAGGACTTTAATACTAATGTTTTACTCTCTTGTAGGAGAATGTTCATGAAATACTTACATAAATACAGTATCTTTAATTGTTTCTAAGATTTCATGAATATGATAATGGTAGTCAGTGAGTGGTATAGAATTTATACGTAGCATATAGATTTTATTGCCACATTAAAATACAGTAGCATCGCTGCTATATTCTCGATATTTAGGTGACATAGTAACAAGTTTGTCACCAACTGTCTGTGACCTAAAACGATTGGGACGAAAAGTAGGTGATCTTAATCCATACTCGTTCTCATTCTCAGAAAATAAAAGGAATGTGCATTTATTGACTATTAAGATATAGACAATTCAATGTTCTAAATACCGTGTTTCACACAAAAATTGATCTACTATATAGATTTATAACAATTGATTACAGACGCAACGCGACTTTGAAATTTCATAGTTCTTAGTTTCTTACTCGCTTGACGGTAGCAGATTTGATATCGCGGTTTACGTAATGTGACGGAAACTCAACAAATCTCAAAGGACATGCGAGTTTTTACTGTTCCGCCCTCACACCGGCCACTGCAATTCCTGTAAGCCAGGATCAACAATGGCACGCATTTTAATGACACTGAGCATTCAAGCTCAGCGAGTCTCCGGGAATGTCTAACATGTCTTTAACCCGCAACGAAATCATAAACTTAAATTAATAGGAGCCGTTGGAAATAAATTATTGTCCACTTCCCTCCCTAATAAAGCGGACTCCCTAATAAAAGGACATGCGAGTATGTATGATTCATCTTCAATTAAATACTAATAGGCGATAGATAGCAACCGGTTGAAACTCAAACAAGCGTCACGATTGCAGATGACCGATAAACACCGGTGATCTCTAATTTCCTTTGTTTTTACTTCGTCTTTGTCTTTTTGTAATAAAATGTCTCTCAAAGTTTCGAGGATTTAGTTAACATCACGATTTTAATTTTTCCGTATTGACTTATTGTTTTACACTAGACATTTATACTATTAATCCTTTGTCGTGGATGAATACCGTGGTATTGATGTAAATGGTTCTGCCAGTGGTACGCGAAATTAATTTGGATCCCTGTCGAAAGCTGAATAAGTCCCTGAGAGTGAAAGGCATGATTAAAATATCGAAGCTATTCTGGATGCGCAAACTGGGACACAGAATTCGGATATCAAGGTTTAGTTGTCGACATGCAGACAGCAAAATCCAATATCACGGATGGTTTTATTTAGGATATATTGCTTTACGGCTTCATTCTGTTCATTTGAAACTCTATTAGGTTTGGTTTTAAGGAATTTGTGATGCAATACCTAGATAGTTATTTTAGATGGACTCGAAATTGTGTTTATTCGCCGTCTTTCTCTCAATAATGTAACCTACACGGATACCCGTGATTTTTTGGATAAAGTTAATTCATGAGCTTGTTTGATCATGTTATCCTATAAAGATGTTTAATGCAAATTCACGTAGACACAACATACCTCAAATGTCATTAAACCGAGTACATGACAGGTCGCTTTTCATTGCACCTCACACAACAATGGCGTACCTTATTCAACATGTACAATAAACCTAACAGCATGCATCTTAGTCAAGTCCTGAGTCGTTCCACGAAGAACAAGTACACTTAGCATTTGTCAACACATAACGGTAAGCCCTTATCGCATATTTGATGTCTGAGATTTACTGCTACATCCATCTGTTTGGACAAGCTGCACGCCTTGTTTGATAATCACTCTGAAGACATTTCGCGGTTAGCTGTCAAATTGTTTTATATTACGCAATGTATGAACAGCTTTTACATTCATAGAAAAGTGTGTCTTTCTGACCAATGGTTTTTAGTGTTTATTTTATTCCCATTTGCAATTTAATGTACTCAGGTCATTTTAGATTAAGATTATGTTGTGGATCAGGTGGTTTGTGTAATACAAATTGTTTTTTAAACAGCAAACTCACACTATACCTGAAGGCAAGGGCAAATTCTTAGCGATAACAGAAAAAAAAATGTTTTTATTAATCTTGCACTATTTGTCACATAATATACCACAAAAAGAGTAGGTATCTAATATACAATAAAACATAAAACATTTATATACACATATAATACGAATAAAATTTAGTGTTCAGAGAGAAAAGGGACTAAATATAATTATCCTGAAAATGAAGCCGAGAGTCCATATAAAAATAATTTTCAAATCAACACAACTGTGACAAATTTCATATAATAACGTCTATACTTATTCCACCCTTACCTGCTCATAATTACTGAAGTGGTGGTTACAGATAAGACAACTACGAGCTAATGTCGCTTCCAAACCACCCCTGCACAACATTAACTTTTCACGCGCTCTCGTATAAATGCAAATAGAGGTGAACATTTTTCTTTATTTACATACCCCTCATTTGTCGCCTTTACGGTTTACGTATTTTTAATGTGAATATATTAATTGCGACGTTTTCACTGATCCGCGGTATTACAGCTATGAAAAAATAACCTAATTAAGCGTATACTAGAGGCCCGGCCCGGCTTTGCCCGGCTGCATATAATTCTTGACTCTACTCTGGAGCCGAAACACCTTATTTCCCTTACAAACTTTTGTATACCCAACCTAACCCATCCCTTTCTATCCAGTACTTATATACGAAGCTATAGATGACGTGCGGCCTCTATTCCTTTAAGGAAGACAGAGGCCGGGTTTCCACTTTCAGTTGATTTCCACTCGATCCTGACATACCATTGTCGATTCATCCGCTTCATAAACCTCATCACGCATTCTTGTCGGTACGAAGCACTCCCATCCCGACCCATGATTGGAATGTCACCAATATAGCTGTTAAGGTTCTGATAATATTGATCTTGCGCTAAAATAAATGTACTTTTTTATCACACATTTTGTAGGTAATATTTTTCATATTATAGCAATAAAAATAAGCCTCTTAGCTAGCAATGGGACATTCAATAAAATGTAGGTTGTTATTGAATTGAGGATTAAGGATTCCGGTGGACAGTAGAAATAAATCGATTTTGGTTATAACGAGATTCCAGACCGTAAAAGGCGAGAAAATAACATTATATGGATAAGAAGCTATTGCCTCGCAGACCGCTGGCTCTTTGTAAAAGGAAAATGCAAATTTCACGAAAACGACTAGTAGAGTTGTAGAGACGATTTTGATACCCTATTCTCCATTTTATAAACGTTAAACATTTATCGAACAAGCTTGCACGCAAAACGTATCGCAATAAAACAATCTTATTATAAACTTTAAATTAACCCTAATTTCAAAAGTGTAATGGCATAAAATCAATTTGTTCGAACCAAAACCGTTTACTCACAAACTTACCAAAACTAAAGCATGTTATTTGGATTTAGGCAACATTAACTATCAAAGTTTACTAAGTATCTACTATTTGAGCGAGGCAATTCGCAGACAGAAATGTCAAATTAACAATCTAAGTGCAGGTATGTCTAAATGGTTAGGTTCTATTAGCGGGGATGCAAAGCAATTTAACTTGGGCCGTGCTGAGCGCGAGTTGATTGCAATCTGTTAACTTTATCGTCGATACGAGGCACCAAACGTAGAAATTTTCTTCAGTACAACTATAACTAGTTTTAGTGACAAGAAATTGCGCAACTAGCCTCGCTTCAGAACATTTTGTGATGTCCATTAAATGTGCTTCTACCTGACTGTGCCTGTCTACTGAATAAAGAAGTAGTGTTTTTATCCAATAGATATTTCTTTTAACATCCTCAAGTATTTCGAGTGGGGATTAGCTAATGTATTATCAGATTTTAGCAAGTCAGCTGAAGTGTGTCAATCTACACTCTACAGGAGTAAATCGTCGTTTAACAGTTGAAACTCCGTGAGAATTAAATTACATTACCAATCAGTATGACAAAAATAATACGCATAACTCAATAGAGCCAAATAAGGCTATATTATATTAAATTAGGCCTTATTCGGCCGGTGATATTGTAATCATAAGCAAATGCAGTGAGTGGTACGGAGTCAAGCTGCGCGCACGCTCAGCCGCAGCGGGATATCAGCGCTTGCTTGTATGAAGATTATATATATGTATATCCTACGCCATAACCGAATATACTGGCTCAAAACACGGACGCATTATTCACATTAAAAACACATTACTAAATAAATTTCGCCTCCGAATGAAGTAAACTATGAATGTAGGAACTTAGCGCGGCTATGAAATTTAATTTAATTTATCCCACGGGATGAAAAACAACGCTGTAATAAAAACAAAACTTCCCGCGTGAGCTCATTGTGTATCATAAACTAGAACACCTGAGCTTTCTTTTATCAAAATGTAAATATGCGGTATAAAAATACAGTATCTATTGTAAAGAGCGAAATAAGGTAATACCTGAAAACCCTAACAAAGCGTTAGGCAAAAATAAAGCGTGAATAACAAAGATTTTCACACGAACGAAAACGTGCGATTTATATAAACTCAACGGATTTAAAAGCGAGCAGAAAATCCTCGAAAATCTCCTCTTTGAACTCGTTTCGGTGCGGGTCCATTTACTGGAAACCTGTATGAAATGGATTTGCTAGATGATTTCAGAGTTAATGCAACATTATTACTCTGACCACTATCGTGCTTCACAATGAAATTGTTGGAAATATATGAGCCACGATAACTTAATATTTTATCACTAATTTTTACTCCGTTTGATACAGAGCTACAGTTGTTTTTCTCACGAACATAGTAATGAAAAATGTTATATTTCCACCGGTAGTTACGGTAAATCCACACATTTCGGGGAAAACAGAAACGCAGAATTCATACGAACAGGGCACATTTCCGCGAATTCTCGCCATCAGTACTCAACACAGCCCAATATGCAAGATTAAAACTCGCGGTAGGTGCAACAAATCTCTCCGGACTCGCATCACGGAGATTGGCATGTTTGCGGCAAACATCCGACCTGTGGCTGCTTTACAAAGCCGTGCAAGATGTACGCCATGCACTCTCTTTGCTTTTAAAGATACTGTCGGTGTGAGACTGCCGTTTGCCATTGAGTTTTGCTTTTGAAACGTACCGTTGTCGCCAAGACAAATCTCGGCTCCTCGATGCATGCTTGTGTATTCCGTGCTTACTCAGCATTAATACTGTACTCACAGAATAAACATGATGGATTGTTTATGAGAGGAGTTTCAGTAGTTTAAGTTTTATTTTTAATCCGTTAGATGGATGGACTGGCATTAAATTAAAAATGTGCTCTAGATATCGTTATTATCTAGTATCATGTGCTTAATAATAAATGTATCATAGGATGATTAACGAACTTAATAGTGAAAGAGTCTTATTAAATCCGTAATAAAATAACAAGATATATTGCCGAGCTATTAAAATATATTACATATCGACGCCAACATACGTATAAAAAATTATCGTTATAGTTTCGCGCGAAAGACAAGAACATTCATCAATCTTAATGGGCACAAAGGGCATATTCCGCGGTAAAACGAGCAATTTAAGATTCATATACTTTAAAATATTATAGCTAGGATATAACTCAGGTACCAAGAGCCACGAACATACATAAATTACGAACATTGCGACATCTAATGCGAGATGGAACATCGTCTGTAAAACATTTATTTAAGAGACGAGGTGACATGAGTGCACACCTCCGTTTAAAAGAAATATCGAACAAATAAGATTCATGTTTATCACAAAAATATATCTTGAAAGTTGAAACGGGCAAGATATTCCTAGAAGAAAATAAAGCTTGATAGTTTAATTGACTTTGTCGCTCTTTATCTTTCTCATTCTCTTCCTGATGTATTTTCCTTGTTGGCAAAATTTATTTTTGTATTTGTATGAAGATCATACAAATACAAAAATAAATTTCGCGACGAGATATTATATTTTCTGGTAATATTCGCAATAACATATATCATAACTACGAGAAGTTATTACTATTACAGAAATAACTCCTTTGAGAAACGACTTTATTACCATATCCAGAAGACCGCCCCGCCGCTGTAGGAACTAGTAATAATGTTTAATAAGTCTGATTTACGTTCCGGTAAACGTCTAAAATGTAGGTGATTTAAAATAGTGTAATACGGTTCTCTGAAAGGAAGCGTGGGAATCGATGAACGTGATGCATTTCCAACTAAAGATTTTGAAATTCACCTCTTTGAACGGGCACCCGTGCACTTCTGAAATGCTCGAACAGTAATTTAATTAAAGTGAGTGCGCATTAGTGATGCCAAAGAGGTAAACGGGAAGTTCGCTTTGCACTCCCGAACGTTCTTCCGAGAATTTCATTTTTTTTGTACGACAGAAAATTCTAACCACTTCGCCTGCAGACACTCGAGATAGTGCTCCAATTACACAAAACAACCGTTTCACTTGGATTAAAACGGATCTTTGTCATTGTTGAGTTAGCTTCGCGAATGCAACAGATTTATGAATAAAATCTACTTTTCTGCATTTATATTACTGTGAACTAATGAAAACGCGCTTTTGTTATTAAGTTTAGCGCAATATTACTGGAAAAATATAACACGATATGAAGTGTAATTATTCAACCCCACTTGTTAAAAACTTAGATTTAACAGTTATATGAAAACAAATGTCAGTTACGCCCTTATATTTAATGGACGTAATAGTAAACACGTTTCCCTAAACGCCCCATTCGACGTAACGCAGATTAGAAACGTTACAAAGTACTCTTATTGTCATCGTAATCCATTGGGCCCGTTGAAAGCCTCCGAGTTAATTAACAGAATTTACGGCTTCAGAGACATTAGTTATTTCTGCGTAGTACGGTGACACAAGGACACCATAATCCGCACAATAACGTTGATTAACTTTACCTAAACAGGAATCGGGGAACATTATGAAAGCCACTGTGAGTAATACAGGAAGTCAACATTTATAGCTTTGTATGCTTCTACTTTAACAAATATTTGTGGATTTTACTCTTAAGTCCGTAAATGCATAACAATACATCTATTACCTAATTTAAATGCATTAGTATTATAGTTAATTCATGTGCAACTTTAGTTCGGGCGACGCAAGTTTCCCGCCTAGGCAAATCTAGCCGCTAAGTGAGCAAACTGCATAGATGGAGATTAAAACACATACATTTGAGGTACGTGCAATAGAAGTTACACCGTATAGTACTTTATTAACTGTGTTAGAGTAGTTATGCCTTAAACGGGAAATTGCAGTATCGCATCTATACCAATTTGCAAGTTGTAAAGCCAGAATATGCATGCTATAACTACGTTTGAATGAGCATGTGGCCCGCTAACGCAGAGCTTTGCAATTTTTTCACTGTTCTTACCATTTCTGACGAAATAATTGGATTTTCGGCACCTAAAATCTCTTTGGATCTGTTTTCAATGTTTAATAATCCCCGTGACGCAAAGGGTTACACCAGATAATTAATCCAGAAGCCACTGATTCATTCCTCAAAACGAGACAAATGTCTGTGCAATTAACAAATTTTTGCTTTGGACGAGCGCTTTGTGGGATCAATAAGTCTAGTCGTTTTTGATATTTAACTTCACATAAGAACATATTTTACATAGGCGGACTTAATGCCAGAAGGATTCTCATCCAGTCCACCTTGAGATGGTGCAGAGATGACAGAAGTAGGGGTACATATGCTTATTTGATTAGATATTTACCTATAAATATATCCACGATACAAGAATCGTATATGATTATTAGGAGTAAAAACATGTGTGATGGTTAAGAGTATCAAAGGCGGCGACGATCACAGAACACTCCATTACCCTTGCTCATTTGACAGCGCTCCGATATAAAATGTGACATTCACAATGTTCCCACGGATGAGTACGAGTATTAACAAAACGCATTAAACGTTTCGTACCGAGTGTGATAGATGGATTAAACGCGTTTTCAAGTCCGGAAACTGATAAGGCGAGCGTCCGGGCGTGGGAATCTGCGGGAGACACTCGGATGGAACTGGTACCGGCCACATTTGCATTCCCGGACGCGTCCCGAATAATATGGAAATGACCCGACGCCCCGAGAGCCGTCGCACCTCACAGCAGTCCGCACTGCTTAGATAATACTACAATATGTAGTGCGAATGAATTCTAGTTGGGAACACAACGTTAATTCGTGGTCTTGCAGGACTTAAATTAAATCCAACTAATAAATGCAAATGGGCTTGTAAATGTTTTGTAAAATGAGTATTCTTTGCGTTACTGAATGTTTGGCATTTAAAAGTAAAAGATTTAGTATATCTTTTTATTTTAAGGATCTTATAGACAACACACAGCTTTGAATAAGCGGACATTGACTTTAATTAGTTTTCAATATATCTTATGTTATCTATTTTTGGACTATTCATAAAAATATGTCGTGTCTTAACAAAATGGCTACAATGAAAAAAAAAAGTGTCGTTATTCAATTCAAAACATCCGGAACCTCCTTTGTAAGAAATTGTATATGTTTGTAATTCTTATAACTCGGTTATAAGTCCCACAATAAGTTTAGCAAGATGAAAACCTTAGCATAATGCTGAGCTTGGATATCTTGAGAATAATGCTGGATATGCTAACGAGCGACATACTCGCATGCAAGTTACATAAGGCTGACAGAATAATTTCAATTAATTATATCTTTTCCTTACGCTGGCAGATAAATGAGTCTCGGGGGCGCCGTCTCGCCTGAAAACACGAAACTTTGTAACACATCCACGCCCGCCCACTGATTGCGCCAGCTCCCAAAACTTTTGAATTATGTATTCTTCGATATTTTTTAACATAACCCAAAAAATGTCGAACTGTCGAGATTTCCAAACCTAAAAAAGTTGCTAAGTAAGTTGGTTTTACGTCGTTTGTTCGTTCCCGCTGATTTTGCTGACATTAGCTGAATTATTGACGATGTTCGGTCTAGACTCGCGTAATTCGGTGAATTGCAGACTTGAAGTTTTAACAAAGAATCGCTGCAAGAATTCTTAAGCATAAAGTTGGAACCCAAGGTGGCAATTCCGATACGTCCGCCGCCGGATTGGTGGAGTGGCAGTTAGTTTCCGAACGAACAATGACTTCAACAGCGGGTCGAACTCAATTTCACGCGTGATTTGTGCACTTTTATTTCATTTCTGCTTCCCCTGAACCGCTGTCGGAGCAAGCCGAGCCTCAAGATAGATTTATGTTCACCGCCTCACGATTCAGTTTGCTGTTTTATAAACTTCGCTATGGACTAAATAGTTGGCAAGTTTTGCAAAGGTAGTTGTATGAGTTCCGGTGTCGGTTGCCTGCCTTATTGCTTCTGTAGACCTTCACAAGAGTGTGACACGAAATAACGTTACCCGATATAATGGAAATGGCATCCCATAACTCGACAAACAGCGGCTCGTGTAGCAACAACTTGCGGCTCACGGCAAAGTCGCCTCGACAACTTGATATATTGGAGGCTTTGTGGAGGCGAATGGGTAAACACACGCAACCCGAGCTCCCTGTGTCGCTAGATAACATTCTCCGAGAACGGCTACTAAATTATATTTTATCTGAGAGTTGCAAGAGTTGGCCGCTTATCTCGCCTTGCAATATTTTGGAAGCAACGGAAGTTGTAACTTCGCCTTTTAATCAAAACAAAAATAATTGTAAATCATGTTACTCAAAACAATTTCCAAAATTTGTTTTGTTATTTTTATATTTTAGTTCATCCTAATGGATTTAGATAACAAAAAAACATTAGCATTTTTAGTAAAAAGATGTCATAAAGGGTAAAATGTTGGGGTTAAATAAAAAAGACGATAACTCATCGTTATCGTGAAAAGCCGGCGGTAGTAAATATGATTCCTGTTCCATGTATGTTGCAAAGCAATGGGCTGTGAATCTGTGTACGAAACGCTTATGGACGTATGAAGAGAAACTGCAAAATTCCATGCCTGGGTAGACAAGCAACGGCACTTGTAACTTTATGGCTGGCAAACGATGCGTGTGTGCACACAGGAACAGCCGGTACGCCGATAAAAAATCCATTGTCAACACCAGGCCGCTTAAGAGCTCCAATATGAAGGGAAGCTTGAACGAGTACGATAGAAACTTTGTACCAATGTCTAAGCACAACGGCAGAATATATTGAGCCGAAACGTCGGCTGGCGTGAAATTCGATTGACTTCATAAAACACTACGCACCATTTGAGATCCGAAAAGTAAAGAATTCACTCGCAACTCACTTTTGTATGACTGTGCAAAAGCATTTCGGATTCAATAAATAATCATGCTATTAAACTATCATCCATTTACTTTCCAAATCGATAACAAAGTGGCATCAATTATTTAAACATTAATTTATTTTGTGCGTGCACATTTAATAGTAATTACACGATTGACTGATTAAGCTGTTGTGTATTGGCGTTAGTTGGCGTACCTACGTATTATGTAACCACGGACCGCAACTCCATATTGAACTCTCTTTAATTCATTCTTTGAAGTTAGATCGAAGTCATCGTTCCATTAAGAAAATGCTGGGTCATAGAAAATTTTAAATAAATAGATAAATACGCCCAACAGTCATATACACAGTCCTGACCTCACACTAAGATCAAGTCTTGTTTCGTGGGTATCAGGAACTAGGAGAGACTTTTCGGTCTCACAAACACCCAGACCCGAAGAAAAATCCGTGTGGATCACACTAATATTTGTCTCGGTGCGCGGATCGAACCCACGACCTCTCGTTTCATAACCGGCGTCTAACCAAATGCGCCGCGGAGGCTGTCGAGTTAAGTTGTTAAGATTAAATATTCCATTTTACGTTCATTTCGGCATTTATTCGTCCTTTTTTAATATTCACAAAACAGCGTTATATATTAATAGGCGACCATATGCACTTTATTTTTGTAAAAAAAAATGCGAGACAATATAAAAATTTCGTGTCCCCGTTGCTACGAAAACATTTTGTATATATGAAATAGTTGAATATTTCCAAAATCGATATGGACATTTCGGCCGCAAGCGTACGAATTGGTTGCTTTGCAGGTTTCGCTCGAAGGGCGTTGTCTGTTTCCATTATGCAAATGGAGGTTCCGCCGGCTTTGTACGTATTTAGCCGATCTATTCACAGAGCCTACTCGGGCAGACGACAGGATTCAACTGTTACAAGTTTGAACACTCTGCCGGGACACTACGTAAATAAAATAAACTATCGACTAGTTTCCATACTAACTGAAACGCAGGCACGAGACCAGTTTCAGCGAATCAAGCCATTTAAAACGTGAGCCTCGGACATTCAAAACTCAGAGTTGAGCTTGCATAAAACAAATTTGTTTCGAAAAGCGTTCCCTAACTTTTGCTTGTGAGATATTTCATTTACCGATTCATTCGGATGCGTTGTATTTTTACTTTTTCTATGCGGTTCGCAGTAATTAAGTTTTCGCGTAATTTTGCGCCGTACGGAGAGTATCATTTGCATAATGAATGTACGGGGTGTAATCAACTATTCAAACGTGATTTATATTTAAAATGTATTTGTGCTTTTAGTGTTCATTTGTGCAGGTATTAAACGTGGTGATTGCACGTAATGAGTGGAGTGTAATGTGCGGGCGCGCGGTCCCCGGGGTGCGGCGACGGCGGTGACATTCGTTTCATATTAGAGAGTGGCGACGTGCCCCCGACAAGTGTTTGATGCTATCACACTAATGTGTTCCACCATAATCGATACTTACTCACAGCCAAGTGGATTTTTCTTTCAATTTGTGAACAAACATTATACGTGAGGGTATTGACAAGCCATAAAAAAGAACATTACTTTCTTTGCCGTGATCTGTTTACTTTATTCACTCGTTAAATTCCTGTAATAACAGTTCATGAACCCCGAAATGCCAGATATCTCCATAAAGTCACAAAGTTATTGAAAACGTCTATTAGCGGTACAAATAAAGTCAACGAGACCATTTATTTCATAATACTGATTTTTTGAGTTTGAATAAACCTATTTACAAACTAAAATGCACTTGTGCAGCATCCATTTCACATTTCGCCGTGTTCCTATTTGGAGGACAATACTGAATTTACCAATTTAAATTCTGTTAATTTGTTTGTTGGACTGTTGGCACGTTTGTTAGTCCATAAATCTAAATAATAGTTATCAGGTGGAAAATGTGTGTTGTACCATACACACCGACAAAACATATGTATTTATTAACTAATAGTGTTTATTTCAATTTTGAAGTGTATGGAGGCGTGTTTGTAATATACCGGATGCCATTTGCCAGGACGACAGTGGCGAATTAGTTTGATGGGCATTTTTTTTAACTAATAGAGTTTAGACTCATCCTTAATTACCAATTTTGAAGTGTATGGAGACGTGTTTGTAACAAAGATTTGCCAGGATGGCAGTTGCGGATTAGTTCGATGGCATAGATCTGTCTTTTCAGAGCATGTGTGTATTGATATTCAATAAGCACGCAGTTTAACAGTAAAGAAGATTATCGTGTGGATAGCTGCGTACCATTGAGGTCTTCACTAGAATTTATATTGTATGAGAAGTTTGCCAATCCTTGATAAGTCGGCGATGACACTCAGCGTGTACTGTGACCTGAGCTTTTTCAATCTAAATTTCGATTGTTAACGCCCGCAGTCAGAAGCCGTCGATTATATACTGATATCAAAACACAACCCAAGTACAGTGCAAATTATGATTCCATCGGAGAATTATGAATTGTGTAAATAAAAGATCACAAACAGACTCATCGTTAAATAGACTAATACATTATTATTCAAGTAATCCGAATCAAAGCGATTTTCGAAATGCCAAATGTTAAAAAAGGCCAAGATATTATCCGGAGATGATAAAAAACGTAGGAAATTATTCGAAAAGACACGGGCGGAATACAGTACAAGTAATGTGATCAATTGACACGCGCCATCGATATTCTGTGACACAAAACGATGCTCGGATGTTTAGCACATATGAACACACACACATACATACAGCAGTACCTATTAGACAAAATACGATACGTAGAAAAGCATGAACTTTATCACATATTTTATACATGTTACTTGTGAATGCATTGTTTACTCGCAGTGGTTTAACGTTGTGTTTATAAATAAATATTAACATATATTAATTTCCATTTTATAACCATATAAAAATAAAATAAAATAAAATCTCATCGATCAACCTGTGTTCATTCATTTCAAGGTTTTTAAAATACGTCACTAAGATGTTATCAAGAACGATTTGTCGATGATACGCACTGGACAGACAGAGTTCTACTATAGGTTAGATTGTTTAATTAAGGACTACATGAAATAAAACTATACGCTTTCTTTCTTCTGCTGCTATCTTTTATACGCTTAAATACTGCAACCCAGTTCGTAGTCTTTTTTGTATGATTCAGACAACGAAAGCTAGATATGGTTTTATGTATAGGTATGTATTGTATTGATCGCCGATACGTATTCGTAGTTTGGAGAAAACTAAATAAAATAGTTTACAAGGGTTGTTCCCAGCGGACGCTACACCCTCGTTACGTTTATTTGACTGGAATTCGGTCCCGGTATTACTGCGGACCAAATTGAAAACATAGAAATAACAGTAAATCTGAAAATCAAATATACCAAATAAAGAACAAATATTAACAAAGTTTCATAAGCAAGTAATGAGCACACTCAGCGTGTATTTTGACACGTTAATATTTAAGATTTTGGTACCAAAAAATCAACCTATTTTGAAATTCGTATTTTTTGGTAACCTTTTAAAGAAAAAAACCGTAATTAGCCAGGCGCTGTTAATAATCACTATTCTTATATATTTGTCAGAACGTGATAAATAGAACAAAAAGTTTATTCCGTTTCACTTCACCCCAAAAAGCATAAAGCAACTTTTCACTCAATTTATTCAAAAGAATCTCGCAGTCTCCACGGAAGATTTTATACCCCACTCCAAGGTAAAATTGCAAAGATCGTGAAAAAATATCGGTATCAGTATAACTGGTAATTTGTTCTTGTTTGCGGAAGCTAAAGTTGCGAACGAGGGGAGCGTCTTTGACGGTGGTTTCCTTTCGAGATGTTGCAAAGAGTCCGAGACGTACTTTCATTTAATTAAAAAACGGTGGAATATTCCTCATCGCTGTTAAACCGCTACTCTTTACACATTTTGTACAAAGTTTGAATGCCTTTGATAACTCCGACATTATTAATTTCCAAACAATTTTACATTCACTAAATAACATTAATTATGCCTTTCTATACTGTTTCCGTGTTTTGGATCGTGCGTGACTTTCGTGTACAAAGAACCGAGGGGAGACAAAATATATTTCGTAGTTGAATAAAGTTTGGAGCATTCGGTTTTCCACCACAATACATTTTTTACTCCATACATACCAACATATTTACAAAATAATATATTACAATTCTCATTGCTATGTATTCGTGAATAAGCACCACAGAAAATGTAATCTTAGAAACAAGTGGAATAAAAATGCTATTATCTTCGCTATAAAATTGTCATGCAATTTTGTTGCAGTACGACAGATATTTCAGACTATAATCTTGCTTTAGTACAAAGTATTTAAATACTAAATAATACTGTGGAATTAATAATAATACGGTGGAAATAATTGGGAGAGGCCTATGTTCAGCAGTGGACTTCCTTTGGCTGATGAATGGATAGATGCATGATTTAAATACGCATGTTTAGATGTACATGGTGAATTTCGATTCACGTCCCAAATGCCCTACACAAGTAAAATCTTATATTGTGCAAAGAATCGAAAATCGCACCCTCTGTTATACCTCTGCAGATATTGGCAAAATAGGTTGCCTTAGGGAAGGTATACGATACGCAAAGTGTAATATTCTCGTGATGGCGGTAATTTTGCCGTGTTTTCTTATACAAAACTATATACCAAAAACCCAACGTTGTTCAAGTGTAGGCCGCAAAGATTTCCCTCAGGAACGTACGTCGGATTTAAAATGCAAATTGTGCTAAGAAATATTTTAAACTATATTTTCGGCCACACTACAGCAATAATACTTACACAATATGGATATAAAGCAATTTAATAAAACAGAATTACCAGGCATTTCGTTACATCACTATAATGAAATGAACTACGAATATTAAAATTTGCAAGTCAAACGGAGCGAGAATTTTGGCAGGCTTCGCAAAAAAAAAACATATATATTTTCTGCCAATATTTCGAAACATTTAGCAAATGGAGTGAGTAGGCATCCTAATTTAAAAACGGGAACAACGAACCCCTAGAGAATGAGAAAAATAACTAGAAATGGAAAGTATTTTGTCGCGCCGACATAGAATACATAATTGGGGACTCATTTTAATTCTTTAGTTTTTGTTGAATGAAATATTTCCGTTCAGGTACTTCGCCTTGATAAATTCATTATCAAGGCGAATGAATAAAAAAGGGAAAGTGGTTTATTATTACAAAATTCAAATATTCGTCAAATAGAAGCCAAAACAAACTGCCTGGTCATGTTTAGGGAGCACAGATGCAAAATGTTAGCACTTCGTAGCATAAGATCGAAATGTAAACTCTTTGACTCTGTTGCAGCGTGCACATTGTTGCCGCGACGGAATAGATACCACGTATGTGCATACAACAGCCGCAATACAAAACAGCCGACGCCATCTGTGCACCGAGTACTCCTGTATAATGCACGCCTCCCCTTAAAACGAGGCCAAATGGAAACCGCATAGGCCACCACGCGACGTAAGCTCCTTCGTTTGCTATGCTAATTGGCCGGATAAGCTGCCAACACGTATACCTTCCTAATTAGAAATTCCTGGAAAAATAGAGCTTTGCAATCTCATACATAATAAGGTAGATGGAATCAAAGACTAGTTTGTGTAGACGATACGAATTCCACGAACATTAGATAGAATACGCTCTTCGCAATATTAATATACTAATTGCATATGAAACAGACTGAAATGTCAAAGGTAGTTGCTATATACGAGCTGTATGGAGTATTTGGACGAGATGTATTTCAGACGTAGTGGACAGCAAATATTCTCGAGTTGACTGGTGTGTTTAATATAGTGCCGAATATAAATCGATACTCGCACCGAGATAAAAGTACAAGCGTTACATTTCATATAATAATAGGACCGCTTCATGTTCCTCTGTACATATTGTACTAAGGGACAAAATCACGACGAAGCTCTATTGTATCCAACATAATCTGTAGGATGTTGCGACATATTGAGGCATGTAGCATCTTGCGACCCATCAGCCGTCCGGCGACTAATACTCTCAAAGGAGATTGACGTCACGCGTACAAACGATACACGCGTGATGGCTCCAGTTGTACATGATTTATAAGAATATTACCACTCACTATTTATTATTATTATTTTCCTCACTTTTTTTGGGGAAGTAAATTAAATTGGGTCTATTAAAGTGGTATGTTAACTTTCTGATAATTTTTGTCGATAAAATTAGAGTTGTAGTTCCCAATCCTGTAGGTACCCTATGGCTTTTGCTTGCAAAATTTATTTTTTGCTTTACTACGACAAATACACCTAGTGACCTGATAAGATGTATACTGGATGTATATCCAGCAAAATCGACAAATGAGGCACAATTATCTCACGCCGTTGCATCGACATAATTATATAGACCTGCTTAAAACCGGCTGGACCTACACTGATCACTGATGTCGGGATAAGACATGAGTCGTGGGTCACCTTGCCGTGTTTTACAGGTTTTTCACGGTAGTGCCTTTCCGAGCGGATACAAATTTCCAAAGAAAATCGACTGATTGCATATTGTAATAGTATAACTGTAGATATGATGTAATAGGTGGTAATAGTATCCTAAGGGCAAGTTTGTAATGTTTTAACTCATACGTTGCTGAGTGTAGCTATTAAACAGCGCCGAGTTCTTAAGACGGTTGATTGATGTTTCATTTTAATAACTAATTAATGTCAGTAAAAGTTGCAAAGATAAATTATTGTATAACATGTTTTATCGTCATAGTAAAGACAGAACGTTGTAGATCACTGTAATGATATACTTTATGGTCCAAACATATTTGTAAACTTTATACAAATTATTTGTATAATTGGACTAAATGGCTCAGGTATTTTCTACTAGTCAAAATAAAACTAACGGGAACCGTGTCTCGGTGTGGACATCAAACCCGCAACTTCTTGTTTTCTAGCCAAGAGCTGGCTTACTGCGCCAAATGCCTACAGATGCAGTCACGGGGTTTTAAATTTATTTTTTATTATCAGAAAATAACCTTATGATTAAATAAGCTATTCTTATCGACATTCATCACAATAATAATTAAGTATTATTTATTCTAAGTGCATTTTTGTAAGACAAGGCCGTAACAAACTTTCAGACGAGTTTTTTGTTCATTTCTTGTTTACTCATGAATATTATAAGCCTTAATAAGTAATGAATTCTGAGACTGAGGTTTTATATTTGCATAATTTTAATATGCAAAAAAATGCCAAATATTTTTTCAATAAAAATACTTCCAACATTCCTTCCCCAGTTCGACTTCATCATTGTCCAATAATAAATTGAGAATTCCAATATATTATATGTTTACTTGTTCCTTTATTTTATGTATAAGATATGATTTTTATATCGGTTATGCTTTATTGACGAAATACCCAAGATTGCGTATGACAGCAGACTCTAGCATATATCCATGCTAGGTAGAAAAAATACTAACTAATAACTCCTTGAGGTAAAATTAATGTTCTGTCGATAATCAATTTTAATCATCACAATAATACTGTTACGAAAAGTTCAGACGGCACCATTATATCAACCCTAAGAACAGTTACCTAAGCACTTGAAGTCAGTGACAAAGTTTGCCAAGTCACCAAGACCCAGGAACAATCAGGTCAACTTGTAGGAGTTTGTAAAACTAATAAAGAACATGGTCGACTATGCTCGAAATTAAATGCTCCAATTAGAGTGTACTATCGAGTCGAGTTGCTTAAGCAGTTAGCATTGTTTGCCGCAGATTGGTACCCAGAGTTGGTGGCAAGAATAGCCAAGACTGTGCGAAACGTAAATGAAATGGCATTATTTTCTCTCATATTTGAATATATAGAATGTGTAGGTTGATAAGTAGGTTAGGCGTGTTGTTAATTAGTTTCAGCGGCATCACAATAAAAACAAATCATAGATTGACAAATACATTTACTAGCACAAATTATTGCATTAGCTAAATGTAATGATGTTGTTTTTATTTAAAAATCAGCGTAGACGAGTTTATAAAATTGATTTAGAAGCGGTTCATACAGTTTGTAACCCGTAAGATTCTGTGTTCGATTGATCACGCAAGCCTCTGTGCGTGATTTTTACAAAAGAGATGACGTCAGCAGCTGACGGTAGAAAATAAAAGCTTCTGCAATGAATATACAAATATACATGTTTCGCCAACCCCTTTATAAATAGATAGAAACAGTTATGATTTTTTAAAATTATGTATGTATACCGGTTCATACGCCTATTTAAATTTTAAATTTTATACTGACGATGAAACCGATTAAAATGGATAAAAAATATATCTAGTGCGCCGCACAGCCTTCGTATTATCAGTTTTCTTTCATCAGTAATCAAATTCGAGCGCTTTTGTTTTGATGGTAGCGGAAAATTCTATATTTACATATTCTCTCTTTACCTGCGTGGATTGTATTTGCACACTGCAATATTCGTATTTCGTACAGGAGATCTGTAACCAGGACGTGAAATAAGACACCCAATCATGATCTAACGACCAATGAACGTGGGAGTGCTCGAGTAGGAGGCGATGCGAAGTTTAATTGGAAATGTCTTCTGAAATTATAGCTAGGTAGCATTACGAAGTTTAACCAATTTGGGTTCGAAACGCGAGAACGACTCGGCATTCCTTTTCCTGGATTAAGAGAACAGTTATTCAAATTTCTGCTAAGACTCAGAAACTCGTAAACATACTTTACGACGTTTAATAAAACAGGACCAAATGAAAAATTGATAACTTGGCCGGTAATGAAATTTCTTTAGCGTATCGTACGGCGCGGGTTCTGTTATGCAAAAATATTTATGCATTACAGGTATTCCTAGAACGAGTATTTGTAGCCAACATACTCGTAAGTTCTAGTTAACGTCCACACGGCGTATAAAAAATAATTATACGGTGTTGTAGCATCGTTGCATTTTCAACCCGTTCTTCTCAAATAAGAAAGTGGGCAGATGTACGCTTTTAATGTATGTCGTTGTAATGCTATTCATGGACCCGCTATTGGTCAAGCGTGGAGGCAGCGCAACTGTCGCGGTATCCGGCTTTTACACTCTATTACTATACTAAAACATTTTCTCTTGCGGTTTTCCTGCCTGCGACGGACCCCGTACATGACTTAGTACTTTATAACTACATATTTCCAGTCACTGGAATTGAATATCTTCACTAAGCTAAGCGGTTTACCACACTTATATAAGCGGAGGATAAAATTTTTTTTATATCTGTAAATAAAACGCTTATTAATTCATATAATCACCGGCGGCTTTTATCAGTTCATTTCAATGAAAATATGATCATGCACGGCTTTGCCATGGGAACCACGCTCTATCGGGCCAACGAAGTGCATCGACGTAGAGTGGTGCTCCAAAACGCATTAGCATTACTCGCCTGGTGGAACTTGTGGATATTGTGCTACATCTGCTTATTTACACTCCGCCAGAGAGGAAACAAAGTGGCGCAGACAGGCCCTGTTTTAACTTGGCGTCGTCGTGTTAGCTCTACACTTCAACTATACACAAATCAAACACTTGTATCGAGTAATTCGATTTTATTGTGAGCGAGGCATCCGGAATAGAAGAATAAAACAAAATGAAATACCCTTTTAAAATTGCCGTAGGAATTGTTTTATTAAAGGTCGATGTGATGATGACAATTTAAAATTGTTATTTTTTGTTTCCATTTTAACCAGTTGTCCACAAATATTTCGAAGATCAGAGATGTCTTTTAACTAGCACTACAATATGATAATTGGTAGACTTATTTTAAATCTGTTAAAAGAATATAATGTGCCGAAAAAGTGTGTCACTATATTTTTTTCTACAACAAAACCCAATAAGTTTAGGACTTTTCTCAACACCCCAACGTTTCAATGCCATCTAGCTAATCAAAAAAACAGACACGTCTCATTGTACAAAATAACTCAAATTAAAAGTTGCGTTAGGAACGCTACGCACGTGGACCACGTCCGAACCGCAAATTATTGTCACAAAAACTTTTCTGACATCTTACGCCTACAACAATCATTTAATTTTTTTAGCAGGGCACTGGTAAACGAAATAGTGATCTGACTATAAGTGGAGACGATCAATCGACAACCCTGAGGAATTGCAGACGACATTGCCGTTTTTTTAGATGACCTTTCGACAGTCACATTTACTTCCGACAGTCACATGTAACGAAAATGTCTATGTAGCAGTGATACCACCCCTGTCAAATAAGTTCGGGTTATAAAAAATCGGTAGAGAGCATCCATTCGTAAGTAATATATAGGTACCTAACCTCCCCTTTATTCCTTCATTCTCATCACCAAAAAATGTACTTATGAATTCCCAGGTCCATAAAAAAAAGTTTCCTGGTTATGCTTTAAATAACTCCGCTACCCCTTATTCCTATTTTTATTGAGACAATCCATCTATTCAGACGTAATTAAAATCTTCATTAGCTACTATTTACTCAACAACGTAGCCGATGCGTTCACACACTCAATTACAAACGAAACGATAAAAATACTTGGGATACTCTTTGATACACCGCGGAACAATGGTGCATTTTTCCTTAAAAGAATATCCAGTTTTTACGCTCACATGGGACTTATACGTAATGGTTCGATGTTAAGTCTCAAGGTCCACGAGCATCCAGAGGCGCCTGTAGTTTGTACGGGTTGTTTGAGCTATGCATTGAATAAACATTCTTAACAGCATAACAGATGCTTGTTTTAACAACACCCTGGTGATACCGAGCAACTTCGAGTGCAGTGAAATCATAAACAAAATGCGGAAGTTCGTTCGCAGTTGGTTATTAACTATAGCTACGTAGTTAGCGTTGTATTTATTTAAATTAGCTTTATTTGAGTATTGTTTGCTCGGTTGCATACTGTTCGTGTTTGTAAGTAATGGAAACAAAATTTAATATTCTAGTTGTTTTCGTGTGGTTAGAGTTCAATATAATTTTATTATACATTATGAAAGAGAATCTTTATATACAATACGGTATAGTTTTAATTTTGGTTTACGATAATGAAAAACTGAACAAAAGAGTAATATTTTCCGAGATGGAAACAATTTAATACCGAAATAAAGTACGAGTATATTTTCGGGTACTTACTCGCCTGTCACTTACAAAGAATGATTAAAAATAACTGTAATTTAAGAGAGTAAAAAATGCGAAACAAAACTAAACATGCATCTATATTTATCCTTTAGTTTCCTATCTTAATTATTCACTTTAACATAATGCAGGTTACGAGATAAGACACTATGATAACAGGAAATAAATATTCACACGAATATAGATGGTAGACAAGGTGTAAAACCCGCCCTAGTGACCCACACAAATGTCAAATCGGTTATCCATTGGAAAATTGGTTTCGATCACCTGGCATAAATGAGTCGCTAGATCAGAATGAATTGTCCGTCTAGATAGCAAATTACTCAAAGCTTTAGTCACTTTATTTAGTCACTTTTATTTAGATTATTTAGTCACTATTACCCCAGCATAAAAAAGACTACTTTCTTTTTGACAGAATATATAAATTAATATGGAAATAAAGCTGCAACGAATATAGGTATGTACGTGGTAAAACGTAATAAAAGCGCTACTTTATCAAAAGCTTTCACGACAATTTTAGAACAATCTATGTATAAATACCACTGTCCTTGCGTGCTCGAAGGAAAACAAACCAATATTCTACCGTCTAAATACCGCAAATGATTGCCGCCACGCATAATATACTATAAATAGTTCACACAAATTGTGAAGGAAATTAAAATAAACTGTTATACTACTAATCACGGTTAGAGAAATACCAATAAATAAGGATAAAAAATACTATTTTGGTGAGACATATTCTCGTTTTAAATAGTTTTGACTACAATAAAGACGAACATTCATTATTTATAATAGGTGATCTAAGATCATAGTATTACCGGAAGGTTTGATATTAGGCAGGTAGTCGGTCATAACATTTTAAGATAAATTATCTAGCTTCATGAGTGGAGTAACGATATATTGACTCTGGTGCTATACCTTATTATGCCCCCCTTATTCCTTAATTGTGGTGTCCTTATATTTATAAGAACACCACAATTAGGTGAACGTCCAATTAAAATACTATGTGTAATTAGAGGTGACTGATTTACCCTCTTGATACACACCAGAATAGTGAAGTCCCTAAGCATATTTTAACACATATCTGTTTACTGTTTGTCCTGTTAAATATTAACCTTTTTACTCTCCAATAACCCCGACCTAAACAAACTGATAAATATTTGTAATAAACACGCGGATTAAATTGCCCGTAAAATTACGGTAACGTAATAACTACGCGCGAATTGTGTATGATTTTTTTTATTATAAAATAGCCGTTCGTTGTATACTTTGGTCGTTAGACTGGAATCATATTTACTTAATTCATTTTAGGATAGATTTACAGACAGATATAATATTACAATTGCTTTTAATAATGAAGTTACAAATGAGTTTGCTGAATTCGGACGAAATGTTTTTAGGTAGAGTCAGCGGGATTGCGCGCGGTAGAACGAAACAAATTCTAGTACCAATTTGGTTTTAATCTTTGTTATTTCTCTCTGTACATCAGAGATCTCTGCAGATTTGTCACTGTTAACAATAAAATTAATTAGCCTCTTGTTAATTTATACAACAATGAAATTTAAAGTATAATCTTTGTTTAAAATCTACATTCAAATAATTACATCTGACGAAACGAGTGTTTAAAATACATGCGCGTTGAAAGTAAAGTTTAAATTACCCTTATTAAGGTTCTTACGTGTGTTACTTAATTACACCAAGAAACAACTGTTACTTTTCATTGCCCGCGGACTTTTCGCGCCTGCATCCAAGGACTCTACGCGTCCTTTATTACGTCGCCT
This sequence comes from Deilephila elpenor, assembly GCA_949752805.1. Taxonomy (NCBI): domain Eukaryota; kingdom Metazoa; phylum Arthropoda; class Insecta; order Lepidoptera; family Sphingidae; genus Deilephila; species Deilephila elpenor. The sequence goes on along the minus strand of OX457099.1, from coordinate 9,210,678 downwards.
ATTCATTTGCCCGAGGCGGTCTTTGTTCAGCCATGCACGTGTTAATAATGACATAGCGTGCTTACAACAAACATCCCTTACACATTCATTCTGTTCTCACATAAAGATATTAGTGGACTGCGGAAGGCCAGTGAAAAACGGAACCGCGGTAAACTCGGTCCATAGGGTGAAAACATCGTGTGCCACGGATAAATTTTATTACATTCCTAACACGAGGGAAGGAATTACTGCGTACGTGCGCGGTCAAATATTGCCTTTCTTGTTCATTTCATGACAATGCCCTATTAGGAATACAATGTTACTGTCGTCCATTCCAAACCATTATTCCGTTAAAGACGCTCATTTCGACAGGAACGATCCATTATTGTTTGAAATGTAATTTCGTACGTTCCTCAAGCATCTCCCGAACACTTCGACAGATCTCTCTTGACATACTTTTGCACTTTAGAATTTTCATGTCTTATTAGAAAATGTCTTTCAATGCGAACATCTGTCATGAATGTATTGCGTTCTCCCGTACCCCCGTATTACTAATTATAGACAGGTCGTAAAGGCGTTACGATGTTACAAGAAGTAAAATTAATATTTGTACTAAGAAAATTCACAGACTCTAACAATATTTGTATAATACGTATGCCTTTGAGAATCTAAGCAATTTATTAAATAGAAGATTTAAACATCATATTAAGATATACATTTAAGTACCTTTACATGTCCCAGTACCCACAAGGGAATCCCTTTACGAAATTAAGTCAATGTAATTAATTAAGGCGCCCAAATTTACGCTAAATTATCTCTATAACTCTGTTTAAGCTAAATTGCACGCAGAGCATAAGATTTTTCATGATAATGCTTAAAGCATGGTGGCGGTGCCATATCAAGGAATGGCCAAGAACCTCTTGACCGCAATTCATAATTAAGTGTAGGGATCTAATCCCTCCTATCAGCTCGTAAATAATTAATGCATCTTGAACCCATTTTCCCGAAGAATTAAAAGAAAAAGCATCGGCATACTTTCACCAAATTTTACAAACAATCCAAATCTCTTATGGAACACAAATTACTTGTATGTTAAATAATGCCAGCTAATAAAGTACCAAAGCGATAAAAAGCATAAATCGAAATGTCAAAATATGTAATCGAGCACGAAATTAAACAGGATAAAGCGGACTATCCACAAAATAGTTCAATATTTATAACGGAACAATAAATTTAAACTTTCTTCTACCGATTTCCGGGAATCGAAATGTAATTTACGCACAACACACGATAACCCCGTGGTGCACACTTTAATAAATTTATCTTTGTCTCGGCCATATTTTTATGACGTTTTACAGCCGTGAACTTGGTATTATTTATGCATGATACGGCGCGATACACGAGTCCTGCGATGTGGACCGTACATGCCGTCCGGTAAATCGACCAGCCTGGAGGAGCGTCGCATTAATATTTATGACCGGAATATTATCATTAAAATGTAATTTTGAACAGCAATAACGTCACGGATTCGTTACATTCCAATATTCGATCACAAATGACGTGAACCCATTTATCAGACACTGCTTCAGAGCAGAAATAAAAATTGGTAAGGGATTAAAGTTGATTTCTTTTCTAACTTATTTAGCTTGAAAGCAATTTCCTCGATCTAGACAAAGCAGAATTGACTAGTGGACTAAAGTTACATAGAACAAAGTACCAAAACATAACTACTTATAGTGTTTGGTGTATAAAACGGTAAAGACAAGGCAGGTCAGTGGTCATGGTTTACACTTAGCGTGTTCGATTTATGTGAAGGCGACACGGACGCATTCTCGGTGAACTTTCAGAGCGGTGCGGCGCGGCGCGGTGCTTCGTAAATCAAGTCAGATAGCCGACATGCATTTACACGACAAACGATTGAGACGGTTCACAGGCCGTGACATAATCACGAACTACTTTCTTATGATGTATGAACTCTTAACCGACATGAATATCGTGTTCTAGATTCCAGAAGACTGAGATTTCTTTTTTTAAAAATCACTGAAACATCGCTTCGTAGCTGTCAATTATAACATGTTAAGAATGCAAATACAATTTTGGCACAATTTAATTTAAAAGTATGACGCACCAAAATATCACTTGTATATTTATCCGCGACCTTCAAAAGCCACATCAAATATCCAAATAATTTGTTGGCCATATTTCGTTAATACTTTTCAACACGGACGGAACATCAAAGAGAGGTGCATGAAAGTGTTGGCTGCACGACGGCAACTGTCCTACAAGTAGCTCGCTACTAACTCGACCTAAATCCTTGACATAAACAAGTGCCAGCCAGTCGGCGGGCAGAGCACGCCATAATCAATTTGCTAAGCATATGTATCAAGTGTTAAAAGTGAAATATTTATGGTCGGTTCTCAGGCGCATGCGCAGCCGACCGTTGACCCTGCACGCCCGCGCACAGAGCACAGCGCACAGCGCACCGCCGCGCGCGCTCCTCGAGAATGCGCCCGCTCTCCGAGCACTGCCTGCGCCACAACACACACGACAAACACTAACAAGTTCTCGATAGGAACGCGGATCGACAAGTTTACAGGAAATTGTCACGCATTGCAACAACCTCGCTATACACGCTGGAAGAATCCTTCACGTCAATGAGAAGGCCCCTGCGCCATAAAGCCTTGTGCTTACCACTAACGAAATCCGGCTTGTTCAAATTCACTCCCTACTGTTAAATAAATAGAGTCCAATTCAGTTAAGTCCAATCACGAGCACAACTACGCTTCCTAACAATAACAATATCGATCTGTCAGCGGTTACGTAACCGACCCACTGGGTTCCCTTACTTCACCACTCCATAGGAAGCAAGCTGCCAGAAAACTTATGGTCCAATATAAACATTTATATTACTGAATGAACGCGTACTTATCGGAATAATATTTCGAATTCATGCGCAACATTTGAAAGATGTTATCTTTACAGAAACTGGTGAACATTGCGTACCTGCACAGCTGTGTGCAACTATCGTAACAATATCTGCCAAAAGAGATAAACGTGAATAGCAAAAATTGTGCAATTAGTCACAAAACATTATACATTCAAACGGTAGGCAATATCGAAACAAATTTTCACGCGCTATCATAAATATACTCGAAATTGTATTTGCCGACACCAATTCCACTGATTGCCACTGTGTGCCTTCATATAGCGAGCTCGGAAGTGATACTCATCAACAAAAAACATTTTATTATGTAATTCCACGAAGTGACGAGGCCTACCGGTGCACTTTATGCATAACTATCCATAAATGCTCGAAATACAATATCAATTTATTTCTTTAGCGTAAAAACTTTATTATGCTAGTTTCATTAAGCGAAAGAGAAATATGCGTAGGCCGCATTTAAACGACTCAAGTAATGTTGTACAAACAAATTAACATTCTAACAAGCTTCTGAATTAAGCCTTAAAAAATTACATCGTATAATTTAAATTCTGAATACCAACAGGCGTAGTGACCTAGAAACAAAGTTAATTAGAAATAAAAATATAGTATTTAGTACTGCACAATCGCTTTATTGCCTTAAATAAAAATAAGTGAAAATTAAAAATAAAAACGGATTGTCTATTCCATTACCGCTCTTATAGAGATGAAATCGATTTATCCACCTATTCTATCAAAACGCAAAATGAAAAAAAAGTTTTTGATTGGGCCTACGAGACGGGTCAACGGATCGCAATGAACACCGTTCAATTTAATTAAATGTCAACGCGGCCAATGCACCTCAACCGTCGGACACAACAGATTAATATCAGTTTTCACTCAGCCAGATTACCATTCATACACACGCACTTTCAAAATCCAATCGTTGCATGTCGAATTTATAACAATATCCTTAACAGGATGACAGGGAGCGTTGGAATTCGGAATTTAAATTCCGGGCGCCAGCACGTAGCCTCACAATACAAACATTGTGACGATCATGCACTTCGGGGAACTATCGATGAGTTTACTATTTTTATTTGCATGTATGAATAACAAATTCATGTTATATCGCCTAAAGTACCTATCACATAAGAATATATTGTTTTCCTTTGTATTCCGTATAAAAATAAGCAGGAAAAACTGTGATTGTTATTGTAAATGTTACACGAATGCGATTTCACCATAATCGTGGATTTGTAAAATGTTTTCTGGTTATCTATTATTATTGATACATCAAATATTTGACTGCAGATTCATTCTATAAAATACATGAAGAAGCTTAAGAACAGTTCTTATCTTAAAATATGCATCAGTCACATTTACTCTTTAGGAATTAAATAATCCGTTGATTCTTAGAATCACGATCAAAATTTATTTAGTATGAGTAATAATCTAAACATATGCTTGGCTTTGAAAACGAAGCATTAATCACTGACGCAATTAATATGTCTACCCATCGTGTCATTAAATTCCGTTCGCTAATAGGACTCTAAACTGTCTTTGCAAAATTGATAATTGTATTGTAACAATAGTAATTAGGGGAAGCGTTGATTCATATCCAATTAAGAGCTTCGCCTAGAGAGCTCTCGGCACCATTAGGCCACAGCTTCCATTATGGACAATCATAATAGCACGTCACATCGCCACGTTCTCTCACCGGCCTAATGGAGTCACTTCCTAATACTGTTAGTTCCCTTAATTAATTCACACTAGATGGCAGCAACTCAACATTTTAATAATTCAATGTCACGTCGTGTTTTTACACACGAGCCTTACTCGAGGCTCCCTTATTAACGCGCTCATTAATCTTTTCAGATTGCGGACATGAATGGGATATGAGGACGCCTGCCTACCTACACCCATCATATTTTAGTTTAAAAATAACTTGGCTTTATATCAAGTGCAGTATGATTCTGGTAATTATGCCGTTTTCTATTCTGAGTATTGCGAAAATTAATACTTTGGATTTAGCTCTGGAATAATGCTTAATGCATGCATATTCTTTGTATAAGTAAAATAAATCATAAACCTTTTTACCTAAAATTTTTCACCTCTATATTCTCTACCCATGTGATAAGCTTATTTTATTTTTATCTAACATCTAGGTCACGAATCGAAATGCCTGCACAATTAGGACGCCGAGAAATCTAAAATCTAAATCACAAGCCTCATACAAAAAGAAAACATCAAGATAACAACCGGTTCGAACTGCCAACAAAAAAACCGAAAAGCCTGCCAACTAATCGTGATTGGTGTAGCATTTAAAAGATTAGGGACCTAATCTAAAGCCTTTAAGCGATCACATTTCTAAGTAGGCGAGACGGAAGATTGACTTAGGTCAAAGAAAGGCTTTATAATCTACAACTAGTTCCAAAGTCCTCGTTGAAGGCTGAGATGAGTTAATTCGTGTCAGGGGACTTATTAAGTTACTTTGAATATTTAAACCATAACATCCTCGAAGTTAACACCAAACAGCGAGATTACTAGCAAAGCGGCGACTGAATTAAATATACAACGCGATCCATCTCACATTTTCGAGTAATTACCTGCCATATTGTTCATCCAAACTTTAAACAGATTACAAGGTGTTGAATACAGCGGAATTTAATTACATAAAGACGCAAGTAACACCTACACAATCCAGAATCACCTTCAACAAAAAGATTATGTTTCAGAAGAATGAGGTAAATCAATTTCTGGGAATTATTGAAAAATGTCGAAGAGCGTTAAGGTTGATTAACGTGTATTAATGGAAGCTGCGAATCCAGTTACCGGCTTCTGCGGTTAAAGCATGGTTTCCGATTGATTGAGCGCTCGTTGAACCGAGCCGTTTAATCACGGTTACATGGTATGTTGCTCCGGAGCCGTACTACAATGATGTGTGGCTCTAAACTGTGTGCGATTAACACCCTCATTTCCTCACTAAAAAGATTAGCGGCTACGTAATTAACGTATCCATTTCTCTTGGTAAATTAATTTCGGCCAAAAGGGGCTTCACAAATTATGAAAGGGTTTCTCGTTAGTCGAAACAAGATTGTACGTTGAATATAATTATTATAGGAGAAAAAGGTAGGCTTTCTATTTATTCAATTTGCGTTTATTAATGGTTTAATAAAACTTTTATTACAGCTTAATTGTTTTTGCTTTAATGAAATACGCCCGTAAATAACCATTCTCAGAGGTAACCTTTCAAATAAATCTTATTTCATTTTGATGGATATTTCAACGCTGTAGTCTGTTAAGCTTCGTTTGCTCGTCACATTATGCGAACATTCTGCAGAAACATCGATTCAAAGTTCCTCCACCTAATCAAAACCCAAGTTTGTAGAAAATAGTGTCAAAAGTTTTACTACAGCGCCGGGGCTGATTCCAGCTCGGCGCCCAAGTCTGTGAAATGTTCGCCAGAGATGTACCGGGTTTACCTAAGTAAAACCCAACTAGCTGCATAACAAGTTACTGCGTATAAAATGATTTTACGCCAGAATTAAGTCCCAACTTTGGAATATCAAAGCATTAGTTAGGTACCTGCTTTTTGTAATAAAGTAACTAACTTGGAGGATTTTGTGTTGAATTTTTGATTAAACCCTTACAAATTCTATTGACGGCCTGGAATTTTTCAACCGCGTACTGAATTTGTTGCTTTATACTTTCTGAGCTTTTAGTATACTCGGAACAGAAATTACTCACAATTTAATATTTTTATATTTTTATATCATAATTTTCAGCCTCAATAATTTGACTCCTTGTAGCAATGCTTAATACCAATGGAAAGTTGGAATCATTGCGTACTTACAATTTATAATAAACGTTGCAGGAAGGCACTAGATGCAAGCCGCTGCAAACAGATTGCTATGGATATTCTTTTGTGGCTTGTTCCACGATGGACATTTTGTCACTAAAGAAAATAATGATGGCTTTACAAAAGAAAGTTAGGTCCAATAGAAGTAAAGGCTAAGCAACTGACTCTTAGTTAAAGATACAAGTCCGATGATATTTGGATAAATATGTATAATACCAGTTTGTTCCCAGTCTTAGTGTGGGAACGACTAAAAAGTATATTTATACAAATCTAAAAAATCTCGAAGTAACAACGAAGCAACATCTAAGTGAATTCGACATTTTATTATTAAACCCTAATAAAACCGCCCACACCGGTAACAGCACCAATTTTATCGTCTATTACGGACGACGTAACTTTTATTTCCAACCTCTCATTAACAGGGAACATTCTCAAATGTCAGAGGTGAGTCTGTGACTTTAAATCTGCGACGAAATCTACGCTCTTATTCAATTACCCATATTACTTATCCCGAGGTATATTTAACTCCTTGCCGGTAGTTGTGTATGTTATTGAATCTCGCCTCAACGGCAGGTTTAATTTTGACGAGGTTTTAGGTGTATTTGAGTGGGTGTACCTGGATTTTATTTTTTAATGCAATGAATGGCGAGACGAGCTTGACATTCGCAAGATCGTAAGTAATTACGACCGCTCATTGACAGTAGCAAAACCAAACAACACCATTTATTACAAAGCAATGCTTGGCTTTCCCCTGCGCTTCCCATGCTAAGACATAAGATGTTAAGTCTCATTATGGCGAGTAGTTACTCTGGCTACGATGTCCATTTACACTGATGTTAGGCGGGAGAAATAGACATTGCGGTGGTACCTACCCAGGCGGCTTCTCACAAACGACCTACCACAAGTAACCTGGATTGTATAGAATCCTAATTGGTCCCGGTAGGTGGCGCTCTAATCGACTTTTAGGCATGCTGACAACTGGATTACTAGCACTAGTTAAGTACTTATTGCTTCTAAAGTAAGGAAATATATGAATGCACGAACATTAAATACGAATTATTAATAGCAGCGAAACTAAACGTTCACGGCGGAATAAGGTTAAGTACCTAATTTAAAACAACTCAAATTTTCAAACTTTTTATTGTCGTATCGTAATTAAAGTAATTTACGCGCGCTGTGACAAATTTACTGCGTGTTAGCCTCATTACGTCGGTTATTAATTTTAAGGCTAATTTTATAAGTGAAACGCTTATTAAATGTAAATTGTGGACAACTTTAAGAAATAAGAAGAAACAAAAAGTTCAACAGCCCCTGGTTGCAAATTACGTTATGAAGACATTAAAAGAAACATGAAAACATTTTAACTCGGTCTTAAAGAGTAAAGAATTATTCCGGGTAAAAAATAATTAATATTTGCATTACTACCGAATAAGTTATTGCATTCAAGTTGGGTATTGCTCATTTATTACATTATTTTCGAACTTCATGACTGAATGTGGGCAGTTACAATTTTAATTTCAACTGTCTGCCCTAGGACGTCTATTTTGTTTGAAATAAAAGAATGTATCCTATATAGAACGATTTCTATCTACATTTAGTATACTAGGACGCTGGGGATGGTATTTTACGACTACTCGGCTTCTAGCCGTCTCGCCGGCGACACTATGTGGCTAGACGGCGCGGCTCCGTACTAAGTACTTACCATAAAGCCTCGTTAGATAGATGTATTAAGCCTAATGGGTGTCACAAAAATACTTTTAAGGCATAAATATTTTATTCCCAATAGAGAGCAATTTCATTCTCGAGGGATACAAGCCTTACAAGGGCTTACGCTAGTGAATTTTTAATAATTTAAGTATATACTTTCATCTGGACGTTTACCATTTTGTTAAAATCTTTCACAAAACTCTAAGCAGTTCATAGGGTCATCGAATGTCAGACAGGATCATATCTATATACACACAATCACACCAATATGCTTTTTTTTACCATGCATGGCGAGACGAGCATGCCATTCGCTTGATAGTAAGTAATACGACCGCTCATTGACAGTAACAACAGCAACACAACAGTGCATTTACACTGATGTTTGGCGGGAGAAATAGACATTACGGACCCAGGCGACATTTCACATATAAGAGACCTACCACCAGTATGTATTTCTAAATACACCAATATGTATGTGTATTTCTAAAGATAAAGTACACAAAAGTTTTTCGCAATAGGATAAGAGGATTAGTCTATTACTACAATGCGCACGAATTAACTCCCAGAATGGTGGTCCGTGAATGACCGAAATTCGTACATGAAGTAATACCCGAACTCATGTTTCTCAGTCTAGGTATAAATTAACACAAGAGCAAGACCAATATAGCATCCTAAGTAAGGCATCAATATCTTAACATTATATGGGTTGAAAGTGCTTTCAAGACTGTCGCCCAATAAACTTCAAACGGATCAACTCAAACAACTTGTAACAAACTCCACTTGATGAAGTGAAGTCCAATATATTGATATATTGTCTTATCAAACTTATTTATTTTGCTAATGGAATCAATATTTATTATTATGGTATATGTTTATACAAATAATCTAATTTGTAATAGAACTTTTTCCTTATTTTGATCAAAATCCAAACAAAAAAGTAAAGCTACAAGGTATGTAATCTAAAAATAATATTTTCAGTCCGCCAACAGTATAAAAATATTTTAACAAAACTGTTTAAGTACTAGGACAACATAAATACAAAGCAAGTAAAGCACATCTCAATAGAAAGAAAATATTGCTTTTATATTTAGAAAACACGTCACAATGTTTTATTACCTTGTTGTTCTCAATGCTTACGCAAACTCAGTCAGCAAGATTCCAGATTAATGGATGTGAGGACATAAAGAAGTCACGGATAAGGCAAGGGGTCACCCTCAAATTATTCGATAACCTTACTTTGCAATCTTATCGGTTACTTCGAGCTTGCCTACTCCTAGCCGCAATAATTAATTAGTAGCTCTAAGTATAAAATATTTTATGTAACGAATTTCAATCGTCTAAAATACACAAATATTAGTTCATTTAATTATTGACTCAATGCAAAGTTTTAACATAAGTTGGGATCACATGGCATATTATTTCTTTAATTGAATAGGTTTTCAGAATTCATAAGCTTTTTCAAAACCCTAGTAAAATAATTTTCAAACACGAACTATGTAGCCAACTGTTAAAATAAAATGAACTATTGAATTATCATTATCGAAATGTTTCACAAATATAATATCTTAAAAGCCTACTGGCGGGACAGGGTTTAATTAACCCTGGATGGGCACCCAAGGAAAATCGATACGTTACAGCAGCCAGGCGAAGCCGCGTGGGACAGCACAAATTACAAAATAATATTACATTACTGTGATTTCGTTTATATTTGAAGTCATAAAAGTTAGCAAGACCGAATTTCTGCAAATATTAAATTCAGCTTTCGTTGCTCTGACGTCACTTTTCATTTCATAAAGCGAAAATAAAGACATTTGTGATGGAAATATGATATAAGTTTCACAATTAATTGTTAATTCCATTATACAAGTTAATATAAATGAAACTTGTAGCTATTATTCGTTAGTGATCGCCTGCGGGATCGCTTCTGTGAGAGCGCGGCATAGAGTGATTGTTCTTACAATTGAAATAAATGAGATACCATTAGGGAGGAATCTAAGGTAATTTAACATGACGTTGCAATACGTACCCCCGTGTGTTGCAGTTGCTCTACCAGACAAATATAAATACAAATACAAAAAAAATGTAATACGAGGGGTTATGTAGAAAGAATTAAACAAAATATTGATATGATCGTACTCCTTTGTCCGTTACCAATAGGCCACCACGCTCTTGGAATTACAAGTGGTCGCTTACATGATGATGGTGGTCGTGGGTTCAAATCCCAGGGCACAATCCACACCTCTGAATAATATTGAAATGGTACGTAAAAATTTATATCAGTATATAATAAACCAATGGAAAAAAACTCAAATTTTCAACTTTATTAATTTTCAAACTTGTAATATTCAATTACAATCAAATATAAATGAATTTTGAAAGTATTTATTTGTTTTCGCAACACCGAAAAGCATAAAACTTTCATCGGTAAACAGCACTTAAAAATTCATTATTCCATGCTTGCTCTTATTGCCAACTTCGAAATTCAGCTGAGCCATTTTCTGTAAGTGAATTAAACTTGAGTTCTAATCCGTAGGTATTATGTTTTAACTGAACAGATTTCTTTAATACTTTATTTATTAGTATTTACAAATGGCAATAAAAAAAAAATGTGTGTGTGTATTAGTGTACACACGTAAGAAGTGAAACTTCTTTATGACATCATTTTTCGAAAAATGATCTACTATTTACAAAATTTACAGAATTGGTAAAATAAAGCTAAATTAAATAAAGTTTAAGTTTAGGAGGGGGGAAATTTTTGAGGGAATTTGGGATTTCTATCGTGGCCAATTTGTAGCCCTCACCGAGACGGTTCCGAGGATACCAAGCTCGGTGGGTCCACGACCTTTATTGGCCGAGATAGGTTTAGGGGGGGTGAGGTAAAAATTTTAGGGTGGGGGTAAGCGGGGGGGGGGGAGGTTTCGTGGGGAGGCTATTGGGCACTGTTTTGGATTTAGGGTGGGGGAAGGCCAGAAGGGGGGTTAGGATCAAATTACAAAAAAGTGGGTGGGACTTAAAATTTTGGGTGGGGCTTGGAAACGGTTGGGGGTGTGGCTTACTGAAGTGGGTACTAATTTACTCAATAAAAAAAGATGGCGCGTAACGGAAGAATGTGACGCGTAACGAAAAATTTTTTCCAACCCCGATAAAGAAGTTTCACTTCAAAAATATGTAAATTCGAAGACTCAATTATTAATGGCAAAAAAGTATCTAATTTCATTCAGTACATAAATAAAAAGCGACAGTCGAGGATAAAAAAAAAGATGAGTTATTTGTAAGATGAAATTGTTGAAATATGGAAATTTAAATACGGTACCTGGGTCGAATATGGCCAGCCGAAAAATATGGCCACCTACCATTATTCCAAACACGAAAATTTGTATATATCTGAGCGCTACCATAAATTGTCGCTAGTGTCACATGTATCCGAACGACGTACCCGTCATCCTTCCCGCGTGTCCAGTACTCGCCCAGCGTCCATTAAAGTAAAACTGCTGTTGAGGCTATAAAAACATTAAGTAAGTATTCACCTGTCTTTTGTTATTTTTCAAAGAAGAATCTTTATTAATCACATTAGGATATTGTGTGACTATTGAAATTTGATATTTCTTTGTTTAATTATCAAAGTAATAGTGTGTTTTTCATTCGTGAGTATTAAAACAAAAAAATGCATGACTGCAAATATGGCCACCCTTTGGCCATATTTCCGATACCGAAACTTATTTTTTTTTGTTTTAGGCCATGGCACGCTATAAGGCTAAAGGGCTTCGAAGTATCAGAAGCATCTATGAAACTCGCTTTGACTGCAGTCAAAGCGGTAAAATGAAAGTGTATACGGCTGCAAAGCATTAAAATGTGCCAAGACGCACTCTAAGACGATATTTACTAGAAGAAAGGGAGACTAAATCTACTTTGGGCCGGAAACCACTTCTTAATCCTGAACAAGAGAAGATTTTAGCATCACGTATTATTCGATTATGCAATGTGGGATACCCCAATGGGTATCCCACATTGCATAATCGAATATCTAATATACTATCTACGTAGTACACGTTGTGTCAATACACAACGTGTACTACGTAGATGCGTTAAGACATTCTGTGAACGAAATAACATTTTAAGTTAAAAAAATATATATCATTGTTGATTTTGATATCTTTAAATACTAATAACTGTCACCCAAAGAATATCTTATAAATAAATGCTCTATTACAACATAATATCCACTTTTATTTCACTTTATTAGAAGTTTTTTAAACTTGTTAATTCGTATAGTAAATATGGCCACATATGTGGCCATAATTACCTCCCCCGTCGAAAATATGGCCAATTTCAGTTTTTTTTAATACTGTTGTAAAAGTTCTTTTTCTTTTAAATTCCTTGTATTGTTTACCTTTGTTGTAAAGATAAATAGCTACTCTTCATGAATACGTGCTAAAACTTGTTTGTTTTAGCATTATTATTATTAAAAAAGGATAACAAACCTTAAGGTGGCCATATTCGACCCAGGTACCTTATAATTTCACACAAAACTGAAATCGTAGCTAACTACAAATATTGTGTTACAAAGACGGGCAAAGTTCAAAGAGAAACTTCGAAATAGAGTGTTAATACAATTTATTTCCAAAGCTTTATCTAGTAATTCTTATCTTTTTGTTTATTTTAATCGGCACTTATGATCTCTGTGTAAACGTGTCACGATATGCCGTTTCTATTTGCATTGTATTTAAATAGGTGTGCTAACCTCTACGCCCTTGTCAACGGGCAAAGGTCCCGCTTTGAAAGGACTCGCCCTGTTTCTATACCGTGCCAATATGAAGCACAATATTTGTATTTATAAAATGTTATAGCTTAGGTCCGGCAAACGAACACAAGTCTCACCTGGTAAGTGATTACAACTGCCCATGAACATCTACACGTTGCCGGCCTTCAAAATGAATGATAGAGTTAGGGTCTTAGGGAACGAAAAGGACGAGAACAGGAATGGGTAATATCCCTCCTGTAGTATAAAAATAGCATTTTAATAACATAGGTTTTTGAAATGAACGTTTGAATACATATTTTATAAAAGGACCCCAATGGGCAGTTGACGTCTGCGACAAACATGTACAAAGCCAGTAACAATGCATATGAGTCGTTTGCAAAGTCCTACCGACAAAAGAAACTGCTTAATGTTACGGCACGAACGCCAGCCGCCACACGTTGCTTTGCCATTCGTCACGCTTTTATTAGATGTTTTATACAACAAACGTTTAGTTAAATCCTTAAGATTAGCATCGACAGCGTCTTAAACACGTTTCTGTTAATTCTTTATAGAATTTCGTAGCTTTAATTCATGAGCCACTGCTATTTAAATATTTTTGTGTTTATTATACGATTAAAAGCAAACAAAATAATAACACAAAAAGAAAATTCAGTTCTTACCTCTTACCGAGGATATTCAAAAATCTTGTAAAGAATTTCGTGCGCCTTTCCAATTTAGAAGCTCGAATGACATAAAAATTACCTCCCTTAATTTAAGTTACTCGGAGCACAAAAAATAAGTTTGCTAAGCTATTAACTTTTTGTTTTACCATGCAACAGCCAACTTGTTATCGTCAATCTTCTTTTTAATTTGCGTTCTCTCGCGTCTTATTTTGAATTAAAATGTTTTAAAAACAATTAAGCCCATCTCTTTAGGTAAAATAGAAAGTCTTACAAGAGTAAAGTCTTAATAATATCTACAGATTAATATTCCAAAGCATGGCTTCGTTCGGCACTCACGTGAACTTACAAGATAATCTTGCGTTGTTCAAATTCCAACTACCTAATTCAGACTTACTCACTCTGCTCAAATAATAGCAATTATATAGAGTTTCTTAGATGGATAGGCAAGTTCTAACCGCTTAAATTCAGCTGTTCTCGGAAGCATTAAAACTTCATTTTTCGCCTAAAACAAGTTAGTGAGACTGCGTGTCTTGAATGGCGGCCGAGTCGTTAACTTTGGCGCGGTTATAAATCTCCTCAATAGCCAGCTTTATCGGCGTCCGCTAGACTAGACTCCCACAAACTGACGCTTCAAAGCGATATCAAAGAGATTTTAATTGTTCATCGGACCGACATTTACAAACATTATGACTGAAGTAATATAATCTCAGTTATAGCAGCGATTATCACTCACAAATGACTCCTAAAAACAGAATTTGGCAATCTTAATTCTCATTGCTTCAAAGACTTTTGTTTATGCCGTCGGGTTATCCGAAATGCTCAGAGGACGTTCAAAGTCTAACAAAACCAACGAAAGGTAAAACGAAACGAAATTCCAAACAAGGGTCACAGATGAAAACTGTGAAAGTAACAAAATGCTGTGTTGCTAACGTAGTACCGGCATAGGTGAGTGGAGCACCAAAACAGCTCGGGAAAGATTAATGGCCTTAAAATTGCATTGCAGGCTTGCAATAAAAGCAAGCCGGGGGAATCGGCGGCGGGCGCCAAATGCAGTGTTTTATCACTTAGACACGGGAGTGCATCTAGAGTACCGACTACACCGCCGGAATTAAAAGCGAATGAATTTTTAAAGCTTTCTCGTTGACCTGGTTTGCGATAAAGTATTAGGAAATAGGTCTAGCTATTTAGGTATTTCTATAGGTTTATTTTTGCAAGAACAGTACAAACTTACCAATACTGCAATAAAGTATCAAATGAGTTTTCGAAAAGTTTTTATAAAACTACAAAAAGATTGTAATCGTTCCACGTTCCAAAAAGCATTCACAAAATCTGCTCGCTCATATTTTTTGGTATCATTTAAATAACTTTATAAAGGTTCCAAGGAACGTAAGAACCTTGGTCGTTCCACTAATTAAAATGCCGGCGGTCCCATCGAGAGCTGGTACGGAAAGAGAAATAAAATTATGCGACGACGATAACTACCCGGACGTACAGATTACAACAAAAATACGAGCGGGGTTCAATTTTACCAATACGGTGCCCCGGCAACGCATTACACTGAGGAGAAATTTGCACATTTTGTAAAGAATTTTTCTATGATGTACACGCAGATGTTTATAGATAAATGGGACAATAGAGCTGTTCGTCCTTCCCATCTATTGTCAGGCAGTTTGGGAATGCGTAAAATTTGGTGATTGTGTTTTAGTCGTGTTCAATTGGTTGTTTTACTCTTTGCACATGTTGTATTTGTATTTTATGTTTTAGTCTACTTATTTAAATGTAATACTAACCACGGATGTTATTTCAATTTATTTGATATAGCATAATAATGATAACAGCTATAAAACCAAAATGTCGTAGCGAAGGAATTTCTTTCAGTTTATGAGAAGCTAGACTTGGTACCTTACCTACTTAACTTAGGAAAAATCTTATCTGACATGCATGAGAATTCCCCCAGGAATTTTAAAAGTAAATAATTCCACCAATTCGTAGTAATTTGAATATGTATAAAATTGTGCTAATTAAGACCAACCGCAGTGCAAACGCTGCAGTAACAAGCCAATATATGTGCTCATTAAATTACAACGCATGAATATCACCAATCAATGCGTTCTGATACATGATTTAATTATACACGGAATATTAGTGAATTTGATATTATAATTTCATCTCGACGCATTCAATCCATTAACAAATTGATAGGTACAACGGAAGACGATTATTATTATTTGTGTAAATAAATGAAACTCACACAATATATTGACACAACAAAGGAGCCTTTGTTGTTGGAAGTTAATAACTTTTGCGGATATGGTATGTGAAACTTACTGGGAACAAACAAGTACACGAGAACAGAAGTTATTGTGGATGAAATGAAATAACAAATTGATTATTCTTTGTCTCTGTGTCATGTTTCATGGATAATTTTGCTTCTGTCTTTTCTATGATTTCTAAATCCATATGTAACAGATTTGATTTCTACTTTATTTCTTTAGGTGATTAAGCAATAAGCGGTAACTTATAGCACTAAATATAAGTTAAGTAGATTAAGTAAGGAATCAAATATATTATGATTACTTCATCTTTAATATGTTACCAACGCAAATTCGATTAACATAATATGATACAAGCCGTGTTCTTGATGAGTTCCCATTCGCAACATCTTAGCATAAACATCAATTTGCATATACCTAACTTTAAAAACAACAAACTTCCATTCCCTATATAACGTCTTTAGCCGATAAACTTTAGAAAATCTTTCATTACTGTTCAATGTTCATTAACTTCATATTATAAACGCTTGTATGCACAAGATTCACGTATTATACCTTATAAGGATGTGGTCGAATTATTTGGGAATAATTTATTGAAAGAAGAGTAAAGTATTGATATTTGCGATTAGCAATGCAACTGCAATATTTATTATTGCAGTTGCTTGTGGTTGCAGTTCGCTTACTTACTATGCGCAATGTTTAAACTGAGATTCAACCCTATATTTTATCGGGCCACTTAATTTTTGACTGATTGCCTTTACTTGTTTGAAACTGATCTATGTTTATTAACCTTCTGGACCTATTTAAAATCTATAACTAATAGTGTGCGCACTAAAATCTTTCTATCTGTTTATGACTAGCTCACGTTTAACTAATAAAAAGATTCCGCTTAAATCTGTTTAAGAGATACATAGAACTTTATAGTAGGCTACAGTATATATAAAAATTGTTTTGAGAATAAATCCGCCTTTTAGGATATTCGGTATATTCCATGACTCGAACGAATCCGCTCGATATGTAGAGTTCTCAATATCTATAAACATTACTTATTGTCTCATATGGGTCAACTCATATCACTTTAATTATAGTAATAAAGATAACATTCGTAAGCACCAAACGATGTATTCATTCGCTAAACATCAAACCGCTACATCACATAATAAATGTGCACCCATTCAATAAATACTAAATAATTAATTGCAAGACATCAATAGTCTTCGATAATGAGTAGGGCTTCACCGAGGACTAAAAAGGGAAATTCGTTACCAGAAATGTCTAAATCGATACAATGCATCAGATTGTTTAGTATAAAACCATATGTTAGACATTTTTCTTAGTTTATTTTTATAAACGGTCCACGCATCGGTACACGCTTAGCGCTAAAGATTGGTTTGGAGATAGCGGAATTTCGTCATTTCAAAAAAGGTTTGCTGCTTTCATAGATTAATTTATTATGGTTGACATCTGACACACACTCTTTCGACGCTCTTTTTAAATAAAGAACGTGAGAGAGCACCCACGCGTTCTGTATTATTCTACACAAAAAGTTAAAACATTTTATTGTATATTTTATTCAAAAAGTTCCACATGCCTCATTTAATTTTGCCCACACATGATATTTCGTTTGGAACAGTTTTATGGCTTTGTTTTATTGTATTTAACAACTACTTTTTAAAAACTTTAAATGTCAAAATGTATTCATGTTATAATTGAATGAAAAAGATAGAATTACATTACCGATCGTATGTTGAGTAGGTACGTTGTTTAATTATTTACTGCAATAAAGGTCATAGTTATTTGACCTATTTTCCTAATTAATGCGATGTCAGGCAGCTAAGTTCGTGACATTTTGCTAAGTGTGGTCGCAGAAGGCAAAGAATACGAAAGAACTCGAGGCTTGAAAAGTGAGGAAATAAAGTCTAGGTATTTTTACATATTTCCTCTAAAAAGGCATAAACATCTTCATCTCAGTACATATAAAGGGAGGTTGGGCCCGGAACTCATTAATTCACCCCTGGCAGGAAAGTTGAGTGACGTCAATTAAAATTATCGACTCATTGAGTCAATGGAGGTCATACGTCGCATGTTATTCGCAAATGACATGTATTGGCGCTAAGATACAAGCCATTCTTTCTCTCAAAATACACTCGCATTATTCACAATAAATATAATTTATATCTTAGTTGATTATACTATGACGGTATAGTGCCGACTGCTATCGCGGGACGTATTTAATACTGGATGAAAATAAAAACCTTGCAAAATAGTTTTAATCATCGATTCCAATCAATAATATCACATGCCACCGCTTCCTACGAAGCTGCAAATCTTCTGGGATTGTTTGAATGAAACACTCCGCCTGATTAATGCGCATACGTAAGTTGCCTTCCGCTACCTGGATATTGATGATTTTAATATTTTATGCGGTTATATAACCCAGCGACCTAGATTTAATAGATAAGTGCCTTTTATTATAGGTAGCAGTTGGAGTCGACTGTGTAATTAAGAATATTGAGTTTATCTGGAATTCATATTGCCGGGCAGTATCGGTCTTTCTATTTATGTATGTCTCGGCCTCGTCCCCGAGACCTTTATGTTTATGGCTTACAAATTAGAGCGATCGCAATGACTTGGCCGGATCGATAGCTAGATAAACAACTTGGGTTGGGGAGACGACCCTCGCCCTCTCGAGGACGCAGATGCCCATGTATGGGACGCGGAACATTACGACAGTTGGACGATTTAATCTCATTCCGCCGAGACGAACTGGCTACGAAGATTACTCTTTATGTATAAACAAACTCGTATAGTATATACTATACAGTACATATCGAAGCTAAGTTGGCCGTTCATCGGCTACTGTCCTAATCTCCGACCACGCAACCCCGGACTAAATTCGTAATTTCGAAGGATGCGGGATTATTTTCCCTTATTGGACTGTGGTTATTACGTATCAATCTATATTCCAGCTCACTAGATACGAAATATACGGAAAATAAGATGAGAGAATCAGATTAAATTTTGTCACGTAACCGTCAGTCGAAGTCTACTAATGAAACAAGGTAGATAGCCAGAAAAATTAAGCTTTTAAAGATCTTAAGAGTTTTAATTTCTTTTCATCACACTTAGTCATTGTTCTGTTCTAAATCAGGTAAGTTGAGACATTCTAAAAATAAATCTTTTAATTACTGCTCCTATTGTTACATCTCATTAGGAGACTGTAAATATAGAAACACAATACACTACACAGAAGAAGATACGTCACGAAGCGAGGTGATAGGGAAAGTAGGCCGTCCTGTATCGACATGTCTTTGACGAGACACTGACTTATGAAATTCTAAACAGGCGCTTTGTTAACTTCAGTTATTAAAGCATGATATGTCACATTCCTGAGTGCGTGATTTATAGTTAATGTGGGTGGCATGAGGCAACTGGCACACTCGATAAAGTAGATGCCATTAGGAATGCTACACAAAGAAAAAGTAATCCAAAATATACATGGTAAGGAGGGTGGGCTATGTGGTTAATCCCCCAGAGATGCGGCGCCATTATCTACGTGTCGCACAATGCGGGGCAAACGCCACCCCTGCTGGCTTCGACAGCGTAAAAAACTATCGCCAATAACGACTTTTATGTAAACCATTGAATTTGTTTACGCAAACTGTTTCGGCGCAACTTTTTTTTATTCCAGCTCGATAGTGACTACACTGCACTAAAAAGTAAGCGCTTTTTTCTTTTGAAACTAAGTAATATAGCGTATTTGGTTTAAAAGAAATTCTAAGTTCTTTTTTAAATATTCCACACAGCTAAGTTTCTATTAATGCAAGATAATCATGTTTAAAATTTTACGCATTTAATCAGGCTTTTTATATTCGGATTATAAAATCCGATGGCCAAAGAGCATTCTATGAAGATTATTTCAAAGGCAAGATGTAATATGAGGATTAAGTCTGTTTTTGAGCATCTGTATAAAACGAGGCATTTAATTGAAACCATTACCAGTATTGGTAAATTTGTATTTAATAATCTTAGATTATGTATTTAATTCTTTCATACTGCATTCGAAGTCAGAGTTAATGAAGCGTACTACAATATTAAATTGGAATCTTAAACTATATTTAAAAAAAAAGGATTTCTACTAGTTTAATAATAATGTAGCTAGTTTATTATGTACATATGGATATATGTTACGCCTTAGGCAAAGTTTAATATGAAAGAACCCGGGCAACAGTTAATGAATTAATCTGTGCAAGTTCGCCAAGTCTCGAGTTACATTTAAGCTGTATCAGATAACTGGGAGTGACGTGTGGCGCGTTTTGTGGCTTCGCGAGCCACCGCAGTGTATACTATACCTATTTCAAGGCTGAATTCTGCCACTTTTGATTATTTACGTTATTTGAAATCAGTGTTCGTCAGGGTAAATTGTTGTTTAAAAATAAAATAAGTGATTGTGAAATAAGAAGCCACATCGTCGCGCCGAAACAAATGCTGGTGTGATTAACAAATATTTGTTTGGGTTGGGGAACCGAAAAATCACTTGTGATTTCGATTACCTACGATACCTGACACGTAAACTACTTTAGAATTTCGACTGAGTGTGATAATTGGGTGTATTTTGTCAACCTGATTCAACACAATTTACGACCCGTCACTTAAAATCTTTAATTCTCATATATTATGTTAAAAGTGTTAGTCCGAACAAACAAGCAATAGGTCACGCTCAATATGTAACAATAGATACTATATTATTGGGAGAGCCACTTAAAATGCTTTCCATGTTTCGCTTCATCCGGCGGCGCGCGCTCACAGGCCCCGGAAGTGAGACGTGACACCCTAATCAGTAATAGCTTAGATTTATCTGGCACCAAACATTTCACTGCGGACTTTTTTACAGCATTGATCTAAACAGCGGAACATCGGATTAGTAGTCAGCGCTGCCCATAAGCATTCATAATGGCGAATATAATTATGTTTTCTTAAATAATGTAAAGAAAAAAGGGAAGTAAGGAGGCGAAAAAAATGTTGGGTCTCCTGTAATTTCATTACCGAATGAAACACGACAGCGAAGGTGTTACAATAATTATCGTCGGTTTTCGGAGAGAGCATGGTGGCACCCCATCGAGCTATCGAAATAATGAGGATGTCGTGTCAAAGTATCATTAATTCCACTTGTGACCACCATGTTTTGCTGCAGCAAGCTCGCTCGCAACAAAGAGTGCCTGTTTCGAGATCGTAGTGATAAGCATATTACTCTTAATAAGGTTTACGAGCAATACACTAAGCTATTTATGCATTGATTTTACGATCCGGTCAACCTACTAACGGGTCATTATAAGTTGCAAGTGTTTTCTTATTCACTTATGTGTAGTTAGTAGTACCTATTACGTATGTGGAGTTAACATTAATAATATTTATATATTTAAATTTTATTTCCCCATTTTCCATTTACGAAGATTGAGATCTCACGGTTGGAATGCGCTCCCTGAATCAAACAAAATAGCTTTCAATAAGAAAGAAATACAATATTCGACGTAAAATATTCATAAGGCATAAAACGGGAATGATTCTAGACTAAAACGATGAAATATGTGAAAGTATTATTGAAATGCGTTATGTTGTACGCAGAAGTTGCCAAAGAATGATAAAAGAGATGCCCTCAAAAAGCCAGCGTGATTCGGCAAATTGTAACTAATGGATGTGGCGGAGTATGAATCATGAGCCCCGCATGTCACTTTAAGTATGCCACAGCCAGATTTTATAGAGACGCGGGTAAAGGTTCCATTAATGTTCAACTGGCACCGAACGGAACCAAAGTTTTTGACGAAAACATTTTTTATGCAAACATAATCGTGGCTCGACTGGTGACGCGCAGGACCAAAGTTTTTGACGCAAGAAATTATAATGGAGGTACAAATACGTGTGCTTTTGTTGTTCTAAGATTATTCAGTGGTATAGTTAGTTAGAATTTCTAGGAAACCTCCGAGAATAAAACAGATAATAATTTACAATAAAGACTTTATCCGAAGCAACAATGGAAAACTGATAATGGAAGAAATAAGCGCCCGCATTAGAGTATTAGTTATACTTTTACAAGGAGCATACAACCAGTTTTACAAAATAAAACAAGTACTTATTAATATCATAGCTCTGAGAATTATTATAATACAGTAATACAAATTAACAAACTGTACTACTATCGTATGTAATTAATAATTCTGACTAGTCGTGCTTTTGACGTGCTACTACTCCTATATCAAACATCAAACACATAAATATTAATCTACAAATGAAAATGCACATTTATTAGTCGTTCTAAATTGTATTTGATAATGTTTGAAGTAGTTTAAATGGGCATTGGACCACCGAGAATGCAATTAGCTGGTCGGGCAATCATTTTCATATGTATATTATGATTCTTGATAATATATTTAGTCCGTCACTTATAAGGAAGAAGCTCAGCAAACTTCCATCGGCGCCTGAAATATATCTTATTAAACCTATCCTGTATAAAAATATATATTGCTATTTTTTTTAGATTTAATCCGGAAAAATTAAATTTGGTTAAATTTTTAATTTTTTTTCTCAACATCCCGAAATTTCGATTACTATACAGCTTTCGTGGTCACGGGGATTGACTGATGTATATTACTATCAGTAATTATATGAATCTCATGAAACTTCAATTACTTTTACATAAATTGCGGTATATTTTACGTGTCCCGCCACAATTATCATTACTGAAATATTTTGATATATCATCATTTTCATAAAGCAATATAATTTAAAAGCAATCATATTAATATAGTTAAGCGGCATTTCGGTGCTGATATCATACCATCTTTATTATTAAAATTGTGACCCGTCAACGTCATTCTCGCGTCTGTAAAACAAATAGCCAATTGATGTGAATTAAACAGCGGAACGACTGTCTGTTAACTGCGCGCCAAATAAAACGATCATTTTGCCTCAATTAATTAATTTGACCTACTGACAAATGAATATTTAAAACGTAGGGTTGTACCGCTCGACCACTATGTAACATTTTCGTAAAGGTATAAATCCAACTACAATCTGTATACTCAAAGGATTACAAAAATAACCGGATTCAAATGTTCGCAATATGGGGATCACTTGCGTAATACCAATTCAATCTCCTAAGCACACATGCGGACTACATAAATCTCATGTTAGAATCTGAACAAGCCGAGTGCCACGTCATAAATACGGGCTAGTATGTATGCATGTCAAAACATGGGGGATTTGGGCGTCTGTGCTCTCCACACAGACGGCCCAGGCGACGCCACGCGAGATAATGAAAAAAAAGATTTATGATCATCTGTAATCAAATTTTATTGCCGCGTCGACCCCTTGCTTTTTACATAGTGTATTTTCATCGATTTTTAGTTAGTGCATTGTGACATTTAATATTACTGGTATGGGGTGTGGCGTTTGCTTATGTCATTCTTAAAGCATGGGTGAACATTCATAAAATTTATAGCGGATGAAGAAGCGATGTAGCCAAGTTTCTGAAGCCAAAAGGGTCGAGCTCGTAAGTCACCTCTGGCAGCAACAAATATGGTGTTGTAATAAAACGGGCAATAATATAGCCATTTGTACGCTGCGTAGAACAACGTTCACGAGGTGCACCCCTTTCAGCCCACCATAAGGCCTTCACTCGCTGACCCAATTATATGGAATACGTAATATTTTTACCTTTTGTAGCTCGAACACTAACGTCACCGCGCTATTTGAAACGGCCGTGAACTTGAATGGAATTAAATATGTAGGTATAATAATAGAGTATTAAACACACATAAAGCTGTCCCCGCCGATTACTATGGGGCACGTTGAAAAATAATCCCGGACATTTTAATCCTGTAGAAGGTCACAACGTTCATGAAAATCTATCACTCCGTGCTGGTCGTGATTGGCGCACATTTGGTGCAATTGCGCCACGTACATTTCGGGACGTGACTAAATCCAGCTGAGATCTAGGATGAATAATTCTAAGCGCTCTTCAGCCAACGGTATACAATTCAAGTAGCAGTTATAGCCAGGAAACTAGTGCATTTTACCTGTCAAGATATGGATATAAAGATAGTGAAGAGTTTGTTCGTCTGAACGTGCTAGTCTTTGTAATTGTCTTGAAAAAATGATTTTGCGTTTTATGGCTAAATTCTTGTTTTAAATTGCAAGATGCAATAGAACAGCGTGGTTGAGCATGGCCCAAGCTGTGTAAATCAAGGAAGGTTTTAAGCTGTGTCACATGAAGCTACGCCATTAGGAGGCGAATTTTGTTTTAGTGTCAAAAAGGGTGAAGAATATAGTGCACCCGAACAACGCATTGGCCGTTAGTGTGCAAATAAGCCAGAGCTTCACATTAATTAAAAACTTTATAAAATGAATATATTACTTGTTAAAAATTAATAGCTATAAACCTATTTCTCTTCTGAAGTATGCTTTACCATTCGTAAACAGTGTGGTTATCGCTAAACATTGTAATTACACGTCTACAAAGCGATAAAACTATATCTCGGCTGTCAATAGAATATTCAGTTTCGTAAACTGGCAAGGTAACCCTTCGACATTTACGTTAACTAAACTTTTATTAGGTTAGCGTAATCTTTTGTCTATTTATTATTCTCAGCGGGACTGCGACGTAATTACTCGTAGAATTAAACGATTCCACAATTCAATTTGAATGCCAAGGCTCAAAGTAGAATCTTATAAATTATGCACAACAATTTAAAGCACTCAAAATATT
Source organism: Deilephila elpenor (assembly GCA_949752805.1). NCBI lineage: Eukaryota > Metazoa > Arthropoda > Insecta > Lepidoptera > Sphingidae > Deilephila > Deilephila elpenor. The sequence goes on along the minus strand of OX457099.1, from coordinate 9,185,749 downwards.
TTTACAAAAACGTTCCCAAAGTGACCCTTTAGTGGAGAGAGAAGGGTGCCACAAAAGGCCTGCTATGAACCAAAGCGCAGTGACTTGAATTAGTCATTCAGTTGATTATACCTACCCTCCGGCCACTCTATGATTATCATTTTACGAGACGCACGTGCCGGCTTGTGCGGGACAACCCTCGTGCCATTCAAGGTCGATAATTATACAATGTGCAGCCTTTTGTTCCTAACTTGTGCCAACTCCTTGTAAATATTGTTTGTTTGCAACATCTCGAAACCTAGCCCGTTTGCCCCAAACGCATATGGCAGATTATGTTCAATTTTCGAAACTTATTACGCACTTAGAAAATATCATGACTTTTATTATGACTACGAAGTATAAATATTAAATAAATTAATAAGAAAGACCCTAAATAATATATTTACAATAATTTGAAAAATATCCCCAAAGTATCTTCGTCAAAGAGGGCATAAAAAGTCTAATAACGTAATAAGACGAACACTTTAACTGCAGTTTTATTTTTTAAATGTAAACCCAGGCAGGCGTATAAAAACGACCGAGATTCGTAAAATTTAAGCATGGAGCGGCTAAACGACTTCGTAAAATTTATTGAACCTAGGTATTTGTTGCTTAAAATAGAGGCGTTTTAAATTCTACCCCGCCATAAAATTGAGCATTTTGCCACAAGTTATATTAAATGAAATTTTCAAGCGCGAGCCTTAAATCTTTGAAGTTTGTAATTAATTCGATGGTTTAAACTTATAAAGTGGTGTTATTATACCACACTTTCTAATTTCCAGCCTATGGAGCGTATAATAGAAGCTGTATGATGATTCAGTCCCAACAGTGCAGCCAACGTTGGATCAATGGGAGTTTAATTACAAACTCTGCTTAAATCGGCTAGTTTAGCGCCGCGCCTGTTCACCTCTGGGGAAATAACGTGCCCACTTGTGACAATGACAATGGACGCTTTGTCCTAGCACAAAAAGAATTTCAGGCAATTTAGCAATTACACGAGGCTGGGGAATGCACCCTGTAAAATTAACGGCCGTAACGTTTAGCTATATATACACAGCTTAGAAACAGGCTAAGCTTGTGCATTCTTGCATAATTAATATTGTAATTAAAAGAGACTCCACAATTTTATTCGCGTGCTTGCTTTAAAGTTAGAATTTACACATTATGTTAGGCTATTTTTAGCATAAGATGAGGTTATTGCACAATGTAGTAATCAAGTTACACGGCGCCATTTATGTTCATGAACAAATTGTACTATAAATTATGAAGCAAAGAAGACGCCTTTCACAACATCTTCCTTCTTATAAAATCTGTTGAGTTTTATGCGCAATTTGGATAGAACATTTAAGCGCGTCCAGAATTTTCGAGACTAAATTAATAGTCTATGTTGCTAGTATACTGTTTAAACAATGTAATAGTAACCTATTAGTAGGTTCAATTAATTATTTATGATTGATAATGTAAAGAACAGCTTCTGCTAGTTTCTACTAAGGGAACATCTTTGAACTGAGAGTGATGCCAAGTCTTCTAAGAGATATCGGGTGGTAGAAGTCCATATATTGATACATGATAGAACCATATCATAGTTAATGTAATCAGGCCTAATTAAACATGTTTAATAATCTATGTAGCTAGCAAAAATTAGGTATGTAGTCTTCATCCTTATGTTGGAAAAAGATTTAGCCATTTAGAAGCAAAAATCTCGAGTTTCTTTGCTCTGGACAGCGTAATCTAGCGCCGGGTTAAAAAAGGACACCGATTTGCCTGTAGTCAGATGTAACTACTGCTTCAAAGTCTCGTTTTAATCAAGCATCGGGTAAAAATCATCCTTTTCCTATTTCCTTTGAAGTATTCGTTGCGGTACCATTGAATTACAGCTTCTACTATTATTATTTTTTTATTCTGACATGGCGAACTGAGTCGCTAATGATAAGTCTGCCGTCCATATAAAGTACCGGACAAATCAAAGTTTGAATTATGTAGCATAAAAATGTACACCGTTAATCAACAAGTATAACTCATTCAATATTACGGTTCTTATGAAAATAAATATTATATTCAGTTTAAACTTCATAAGTCTTGACACCTAATTAGCAAATCAAGTAATAAAGATTTTTCTTGAAGATTATTACTCCCGAAGCATATACCACAGCCACACTACCCTAAGCCGGTCCTTTTTTGTGATAAGAAGGCGCTATCGGTATTCTGAAAGAATTGCCTCTCGCTACATTAAAGTTACATTATCGCCATTGGATACAAATGCTGACCGTATATCTTTTTATAATCTAAAAAGATTGGAAGGACTCGAGCGGCTCAAAAGGGGAAACAATGTACCTCAATGTGTAACAATGTACGTTTATCTAAAGAAGAAATAGGACCATAATTAACAAATTAGATTGTTGTTAATTTAATATCCTTTCTTTTCGATCAGTAAGAGCATAAACGATTGTTTAATTTTTAATTAATGCCACTTAGTGGTCTAGTAATTTCTACGGTATGTAAGTCCGCCAACCCGCACTAGGCCAGCGTGGTGGACTATATGGCCTAACCACTCTCAATCGATTCCCTCGATTGTAGAGTAGGCCCGTGCCCTGCAGTGGGACGTGTATGGGCTGATATAAGATATATAAGTGGTCTAGTGATGTGGCCGACGGATGCGGGACACTCCATGCGACAATACGTTATGCCTAAATCAGTATTAATAACAATGAAAAAAGGGAAGGGCAAAACAGTAGCTTAATTGACACATAAATTGTCAAAATACATAATGGGGTAAACTTGGTTAAACGTCAAATGTAGGCTTAATTTTCCAACTTCAAGTAAACATTTCTTGTGCTCCGTCTTAACGTAAGCGACAAATGAGAAAACTTTTGCAACATATTTACGTACACAAGACAACTGGGACGGTTTGACTCTTTTGGGAAATTTAAAAACAGCGCCACTTCAACCTTTAAAACCGCCTTTACAAAATACAGTGGTTATATTTTCCGTCCAATTTTCTTTTATTATTTACGGACTAAATCCTCTTAGCGGGCAACATTAATTTTTTTTAGCGGAGCTATGTTAAAACAGAAAGACGCATCTCCATAGTGTGGTTATATGATTGTTATTTATCGGACCAATTTAAAAAAACTTGAAAGGCGAGAAGCTGTGAGGCGCCGTAATCAGTAAAGTCATAAATAAACGTCACGTAGCAAGCGCGGAGCGACCCTTGCATTGCGGAGGTGCGCAGACGCAATACGCGGCCGCAGACGCCGGCGCAGCTCCCAGTGTAAATACACACACTACAACGAGATGAAAGCCGACGCCGGCCACTTATCGACTCACTACACCCGATTTGATTATGCCTTCTCTGTCAGCACCCAGAAATAGACATAAACCGCATACCTCCAATCCATTGACGAAATTTACGTAATTGGTAACGATGATGTTAACGGCAGGGTAATAACAATACGCATCTTTGAAGTGAAAACGAGATCCGTACAATAACAATGTTCCTAGTATAATAAACACATTGGAGTAAGCCATTGCAAAGCGAGATGAAATTTTAACGGTCTCTCGCCCGGATGCGGACTCCTCGTCCCGTTTTATTGCTCATCTGTTAATCGCCATCACGAAAGTATACCTTCCATTATTATTAATGTACTTTTTAAAATAAATTATCACAGGAGAGCCGAGATTCTGATCTCGGTAGGAGAAAAAAAAGACAGACGCCAGGTGCAGTCCATATCCGCTTAAAATAAGCGAAAAAAATCGTTCCTCCCTATCCGACAATACAGAACACTGAAACATGAGACTTCGTGGAACAAAACTTTTAAATCTTCTCCTTAAAAGATTTGCGAAACTGCTGCCATAACTTCTCTTTACTTTGGAATGTTTAAATCCGTCAATTTATTATTTTACGTTCGAGATAAAGACCATCGAGTTTCAATTATTGATTTAATTTAAAAGTGTATATGTATTTTTTTTAAAAATGTAATATTGTAATGAATGTAGAGTAAAGCAAAACAATCCGTGAACAAACATGATAAAACCATGTAAAATAATAGCAATTAATAAAAATAATTGATATTTTCCTTATAACGTTCAAACTGAAAGTTGTAAGGTGAGAAACGTACATAGATATTACATAACATAGGTACATCAGGAACTCTCGAAGAACCCTCTTCCTTCTCGTGCCCGGCATTACAATAAACGTGCAGATATTTTTTGTCCGAGGCATGAATGGCTATATTTTATCGAAGCAATCCCGTCGGCCGGCCGAATCGTTGTGGACGTCTACCTGCATTGAACACCTGTCGCTTCTTCCCATAAATAAAGAGACTAAATCCTCTACCCTTATGAAATATCTTAAATTATGTGATCCCTTGCATTTCTAGATTATCGTTGAAAAGAATTTGAAGGGTTTTTGCTGTATTTTAGAATTTAATTAAATTTCAGACAAGATCGATCCTTTCATATTAATAATAATGTTGTAATATTTGTGCCCAATCACGATTAATGTTGCCGACGGAAATAATTCTTTGTAAAGATGCCGCGGGGTACATCTTAACAATGACTACACAAGAAACTAAAATATTATCTATCCTAGACGTCTCTCATATTATTTTATAGATAAAGCACGATAAAGAGCAAGTAACAATTATATATAATATATATAGTATAAAATACGATTATAAAATATGAAAGTCCTATTCGATCCATACAAAACTGTTTTACTTACAAAGTTTTAAGGGAAGGGCGACGCAGTTATTTGAAGAAATAAATTTGACACAGGCAAAAAATTGCTCTTTTCTGTCCAACCACCCGTTCGTGCCATGAATTATGGGAACGAGGGTCTTATGCCAGTTTTATAACTTAGTTTTCTGGGGACGTGACAAATAACGGATGGAAATATTCCCACAAGTTTAAATAATAGTAGGACCCAGGAACAATTCATAACACGCGCGGCAAAACTTTGGACTTTAGGCACGATAATTTGACACTTAAATACTTGCGAAAGTGATATAAACAACTCCTCCGTCGCAACATTCACGAAGAAAACACACGCCGGTGAGTGAAATCTGCCAATAATATTATTAATTTATACATTTAAAACACTTACCTGTTAGGAGAAGCAGAAGAACTGAGCGCTGCATGTCGGAATTCTCTCTGAGCCGGTGTTAGAGTTCAATGAAATTTCGGCGATGCCATCGTCAACAGTCCCATTAGTTCAAATGTTTACGCGGCTCAGCTGATTCGTCGTATTTTATATTCGCCAATCAAGCACACACTCGCGCACTGCGGGATCCGCACGCTGCAATGTCAACGGCCACGAGCTTACGAGAAAAACCAGACACTCGGCGAAAGCTGTCCTCTTGGGAAGCCAACGGTAACAGCTTCCAACGCTTACTGTCAAATGCGAGTGATCTATTCATTCATCTTGCAAAATATCGAGTTCGGAAGCTAGACGATGCTCCCCTCCGTGATGTTTTCATCACACATGACTAGAGATGGTTCGTAATGTGTGTCGCACGCGGTCGCAGCGCACGGCGGCTGACTCGCGAGTTGCGTGAGTGGGCCGGCTGCGGCGGGGGCAGGGGGCCACGCCTGCGCACCGCTCCCGCACCGCACCACCTCCAGTATTGACCGACGACGCCTCCTTCCTACATTTCACATCCTTAAATAGGTACTACGAATTCTCCTTTGAAAAATCCCCTAATTCCTTCCCTGAGATAGAGATAGACCACGTCTATGGTTCATAAAGTAAGCAGTAAGCACCTTATTATTTAAGAGTGATATGGGTTTTTTTGCGCCGCTATTTCACATAGATACTTATGTAACCTTTTTCAACGTCGGCAGGCATCCTTTTCTATTGAAGATAGAAATTTATTTTCCCTGTAATAATTATGTTTCCCTAATTTATGTACGTATTCTAAAGTCTTCATATGTATGACTTTTGGCAAAAAACTTTTTTTTTGTAAAGTTATATAAATAAAAAAGACATATTTATTAACATACAACATCTACCTACACATATGTATACTCGTTTACGACAAACCATTTTTTTATCAAACCATTGGACGCGTCAGTTCGAGAAATTGAAACACGAGCTATTTTTCAGTTTGATCTGTGCTTTTATACATATTTCCAACGTGCATTCGAAAATTGGATGTACAAAGAGAACGTTTATGGCGCCAATTTCTAGCGATTGTTATGCTTTGCTTTTACATGCATTTCTGTGGAATTTTATTTTTAAAGTTCACATACGTGCTAAAACTTATATGATAAAATAAAACAAAACGAACTGTTTTCGACGAAACATTTCAATAATGTATAACAGCATCAATTCGACATTAACTTACAATATTTAAGAAGTTACTTTGCAAAACTACACTTAATTGATTTTTATTGTTATTTTATTTTATTACACTAATTAAATAAAAAGTTCTTTAATTCATTTGGTGTTACCTAAGTATTTGAAGTTAAGCGCCAATTATCAAACTTTATTCCTAGATTCTTACGTCTTTATAAAGTTAGAGGGTAGAGACCGGCGTAAATTCTTTGCTTACAAAAAGATTACCATAAACTTGCGTTATAAAATTCATAAATATTGTATCTATACAGACAATGATTTTATGAAATTATATAAAGTATCATGTTTGAGTTCACATATATTTGCAACTTGAGCTTACATTCTTGAGCTTTTATAGTACATTGTTTTAAAATACTGGCGTACGGATAATTTCGAATTAACAAACCAATACCACTAACTTAAATAATGCGCATCTATTAATTACAACTTTTAGAGATGCCTTAAAAAAAGATAGACGTGGTAGATCCCACGATTGCAGGTGACCGTCTGGCTTGAAACTGTCAATTTTTCTATTTTTACCGGTAAGCTGCCTTCTCACCGTTGTATTCCGGTTTAAAGGACATTGTAGCCCCTGATTACTAGGCATTTAGAGACTTAACACCTATTGTCTTGGGATGAAAAGCGTAGCACAATGCCATGCAGCCGTTGATAGTAATAAGTTGTGGGTTTTGTTGCTCTTTTTTATGAGCAAGCTTGATGCTTACCGTCAAGCGACCAACTGCTTCAATAACTTTTTAATATCCAGAGCATGTAGTTAATTTTGCAAGCTTACCATTCAGTCTTGTAATTATTTACGATTCATATTGTTTCCTGGCAAAATAAACACCTGTTTTGATATAGAAAATCGTCAACGTCACAAAAAATTAATTTGTAGAAAAAGATAAAAATAGAAAAGGGATGAAAGTAAGATGCCATATTATAATTGTAGCACTCACGATCACACGTGGTATGCCTGACTGCATAATAAATGAGTTAAGGACAACCGAATGATGACGGTATAACCATTATTTAAATGGCGGGGCATGAAATAATCCACGCCTGCGACGGGCTATATCCGTGTGAAGTTACTCTTCGCGTTGACTAACCGGCTTAATCTGGCGGTTAAAACCTGCACATTAGGAATGCGAAGCTAGCACTTCCACATTTAGAAATAAACAGAATTTTTCTTACAAAACCTCTGTAAAATACAGTGATATGGTTAATTTATCAATGTTGCCGAATGTCGACAAAGGTTTTTTGACACATAGGTAATTCATATTAACTGTGTTCATCAAAGTTTTGTTTTCAATTCGAAGGTGCCCTAAATTGCGTTAAACGTTTTTGTGCTCCAATATCTCATGTTCTAACTTTAATAACCCTGTGAAAGTCACGAGTAACATTACACGCTCTGTAATAAAAACGGTGGCTATTTCATTTATAATTTTATTACGCGAGATTGATCTAGCCTAGTTGGACTGCAACCTACATACATACGCAGTAAATGACGTCAACATAAGTTGGCAACGGGATGGATACCCGCAAAGCGAATTAACTTGGAACAAGGACATACTCAAGAATGACATAAAACCTTTATTATGTGGGTTAGACTTTTCTCAGTAAGAAAATGTTTGGTATCGCTTGGCACTGTCTGCTTTGACACGGAATGGTATGATTTTAATGTTTCCTTTTGTGATTCACATGAAAATGGAGCAGAAAAGCTATTGGTTTAAATATTAGGTAACTATATTTGAATGTAGGTTCTTGGCTGGTGTTTAGCTTTTTAAAGTAAAATAATCAATTTTTTTTACGTTTATTACACTTGGTTATGCAACTTTGTCACGCAGAGAAATATTCAAAAATTGTATTTTAGACTGAAAGATGTGACGTCTTCTGCCCGTGACCACAGCAGAAGGGGTTAATTCTCAACCGAGTGTGATACTAACCATCCACAAAATGGCCTGGCCGATTCAAGACTCAAGGATTGGCCTCAAAAGGGCCAAAAAGCCCAACAAAGGGACAGCCTCCGTGGTGCAGTTGGTTTGAAGCCGGCTGTGAAACGAGAGGCCGTGGGTTCGATCCCCGCACCGAAACAAATGTTTGTGTGATCCACAGGTATTTGTTTGGATCTGGGTGTTTGTGAGACCGAAAAGTCTCTTGTAGTTTCTAATACCCACGACACAAGACTCGATCTTGGTGTGAGGTCAAGACTATATGTGAATGTTGGGTGCATTTACTTATTATTTAAGGGACACTAGCAAGTGATAACAATATTAAACATATAGGTACTATAAAATCTAAAGGCATTATTATGCCTGGTATGCAGTAATATAATAGAGCCTTAGAATCTTACACGTTACATTTTGCTCTCTGCAAGAAACATTATAATTTCAGCAGGTAGCACAAAAACTTCACAGTAAACCATCGCATCTGATCTGGCTTTTCTCTACTTTGTAAAAATAATGTGAGAGCAGATACCGACTTACGCTATAACGACCAGTATAATGTTTACTGGCTCTTATTCGCGACTACATGCGCGGCACTAACTTATTGTCTCGTGAAAGACCGTAAAACATTTTTATGGTAGTCAAACGAGTAACTCTTCTAACATATTGCCTTTCCTTGACCTTAGAAATTTAGGAATAAGAACTCTTCCGTGTTGGTCTAAAAATAAGAAAATTTTCCCTGGGGTACCATATATTTGCAAGGCTGTCTTACATATAAAAGCTCTTTACGAGGAAAAGGATTAGGTGAAGAACCTGACTTTTATAGTTCAATGTAGAAAAGATGCATGCTAGTTCTCGATTATTAAGTAAGCGACTCTACTGGTGGTAAATGGTTACGGTCGTAATAAAAAATCTACTGTACTGTACTGTATTAGCCCATATACGCGCCACTGCAATCCTCATCAAACAAGAGTACGATTAAGAGGGGTTAGGCCATATAGTCCACCACGCTTGACGCTGGCCTAGTGCGGGTTGGCGGACTTAACATACCATAGAAATTATTACAAATCGGTATGGTATGCAGGTTTTCTCACGATGTTTTTCTTCACCGTTATAGTGCGTGGTGATTGACTATCAATGCATACATAACTCCGAAAAGTCAGAGGTGTGCCCTGGAATTTAAACCCACGACCACCGTGAACATGTTGGCAGTCGCGTCTGGTCCGTTTACCAACAGGCCACCACGCACTTCAATCCTAGAAAATCAAAGGTGCTTTACCTACCATAATAATGGACAAAGAAAGAATGGGATAGTTAGAGTTATCGGTTACCAAATGAGTCCTTACTTTACGAAGATTTTTACTGAGGCAGCGGTACCACCCCGGTCTATTTACGATACACCAAACTGGCTCCTCCAAAGCTCTATTACTCTCTACTCTCTAGCAAGAAAAAGATGGCCTGTATTATGCAATGAGATTTACATATCTGTATCAACCCATATACGTCCCATTGCGGAGCACGGCCCTCCTCTAGAATCGAGAGTACGATTCAGAGGGGTTAGGCTAAATAGTCCGCCACGCTGGCCTAGTGCGGGTTGGCGGACTTAGAAAATCGCTACGGTATGCAGGTTTCCTCACTACGTTACGTACGTTTGAGCTGACAAGAGTTTACAACAGCACATTAAATTAGGTAAATTTGTTAAATGGTGATAATAAATCTGGACAAAGTTGCGTCCACTATTGGTTACAAAACAGTTACATTTACTAAAATAAATCGATTCTAAAATCCTACAATCAGGGCAACTGTTACGTACACATAAGAACTTACGTCATGCTTTTCCACTCAGAGCGAAATATAGAATAACTCTCAATAGAGATTTTCTCGATTTCAGCATGAGTTTACGGTTTACTTTGACGACAAATGCAATATATAATCTTAAATCTGAAGAAACTACTCAGACACAATGAACACTATTTTCTAAGGACGCGCAAGTTTCGCAACAATGTTTCCTTTTACAATACTTTTATTTACTTTTACTACGCATTATTTTTTAATGGGTTTTCCGGGTAGGTGGGCAAATGATTAATGTCCGCTCTCTTAATAGTAAATGGGTGGCTCCTAGTTAACTTGTAGGTAACATTTAGTACGACTGCTACGCAATTTATCTATGTACCTACATTCAATAATTTTAGATTTCTAGTTACACTTCCAAACTAAAGGATTTTCCGGCCTATAGCGCCGAAAGCTTATTTTTATGAAAACTAATCTTAACCATAATCACAACGCCCTATTAGGGTATTTGACTCATTTTTTAAATTGTATTAATCAAAAATTATCTATATCCAAAATCTAGCAAACAAAGAATTTTGTAAATCCATTCGAAAATAAACAAGTTAGAAACGTTTTAAATCTTGTAGAGGCGGTAATAGAAAAGGGATGCATAACAAAATTAGTGACGTCACTATGCATTATAGTGTGCGGGTGTGAAAGAGATGGTAAGATGTTCCCACTACGTCCCCACTCTTTCATTTAAAATACATTAATACTGTTTTCACAAAAATGTTTTGTTTTAATGACACTCGTGTTTGTCTACAAAATAATACAAATATTCGATGATAGTAAAATAATACAAATATTCGATGATACCCTATTCTTATTACGAAGTATATTTTATTATTGTCTTGGTAGAGCCAAGTTATCATATTTTTATATCGTTAGGATCATGGACTAAGAAGTAAAGTTACGATTGAGTTACTGAGGTTGTTCTTTTGTTGATCCTATAGTAATAGGAGACTCACTCCATATACAGAATGTATCAGAAGTCCCCTAAAGGGGTCAGTTCGGTGGTTAAGGCTCTGGTGCACGTGTAGAGAAGTTGACATTAATTCTGGTATAGAAAAATTGCGTTGGGTTGACTAAGTCGCCCACTAGACAACAGAAAAATATATCTATAAGAAGCTATAATATAAATTATAAAGCTTTAAACATGAAGCCTGAAATCTTTCTTAAAAAATGACAAAGGCAGTGCTCTCTGTGATCTTTACTAAAAAGCTTAAATATTGTATAAAAAATAAATGAAGATCGCTAAAAGTTTATTTTATGTTCGCAGTTGAAGTTTCCACTAAAAATTCTGGTAAGCTGATTTTCATATGGCCTTGTTCATAGAAATCTTTAAATAGGCGCCTTTTAACCTTCGTCGAAGTTTGCTATACATACATATAAATCACAGTCTTAAATTTTATTGGATAAGTTATAACATCCTGCGGTTTGGCATTTGACTGGTATATATTACGTAAATATTATTTATTACTAAATTATTATTTATACATTTGGTGTTACTTTTAATCAAATAGAGAGAATAGTAGCGAAGTATAGGTAAAGCCTATACATTTTTGTAAGTGGTAAAAATTTAATGTAGCTCGTTAATTTTCAGTACAAGCTGGAGCAAAAGCTTAAGCCAAGTGAAATTTCTTGAGACTCTGTATGTAGTAATATCTTACTAAATATTCGTATCATTCCGGATAATGGCAACTTTAAACGTCGGTACAAGAATTACATAGTTACTCACATTCTGGGCTCAACTATAGTAAGTTTAACGAGCAGTCTGACGTTTTTTACTATCTGATGACCCTGCAATATTATAATAACCATATTAAAGATATTTATCTTTAATTTTAGGATCGACTGTAGCCCTAAAGTAAACCCTTGTTAGAAACTTCGCCGGTCAGGTTAAATCATATCTTCTGACATACAATAATAATAATGTACCTATAAAGCGGATTACACAATAAGAAACCCAATCCACAATGTAACGGGGAATTTTCTACGATCTGTGTAGACCCTATAATTAGATTTTATTTGTGGAGAAAATAAGATATTACTTGCACTTGGTCTAGAAAGCACAGAACAGTTTTTTTTTTATCCAAATATTTTATGTTAATTTTTAGAGCCGTAAGCATAGTTTATTAACATAATACATATTGCCTAGTGAAATATCGACGTAACAGTACATGAAATATCGACGTAATGAATGAAACAATTATGCGATATATTTTAATAAATTGTAACGATCATAGATGTTATAACGTATCAGGCAATATTTTTATATGGTCAGACGACAGTAATGGAAAACGGAGAGTGGAGCCAGTAGTAAAGAACAAAAAGTTATAAATATACTCCGTAGGAAGAGATCATTTAAACAGTTTGATTTATTAAAAAAACATTGTGTGTCGAGGATTCTCCTATCCTCAGATTAGAGGCTAAAGGCTAGGAAAGGAGTAGTATCGAATCCATCGATGCTTTTTGGGTTCGACTTATACATGACTTAACACTTAAAATGTGCTTAAAATCTGACATTACCTACCTTTATGTTTTATATTGATATTTTACCATATATTTTGGAGATTTTTATTTCAAGGAAACTGCATTGCACTTATGTACCTAAATCTGTGCGCTTATTTGTGTAGATATACATACATAAATCGCTTATAAGGTAGAGCCACGCCTTCGTAGATAGCTTTCCAATAACCGACAAACGCTTTAGAGAATGTTTACACTACCAAGTACCAGCACAACTTTGTTCTAAATTCTAATCTAATCTGCAGTCGCTAACTCAAAATAGGGACGTTATACTACCTTTGATGCAACCTGGATCTTTTCCTCTAGTCCATTAATTTTTTAACGTTACGATAGTTATGGTAAACGTTAAGATACGTTTATGAAATAAGACATGTCTTAAAAGGAAAGTTTATAAAAAGAAATAAAAAAAAAGTTGTCTGGATAACAACCAGGACTCCAGTTTTTAAGAGCAAAAAGAAACTTCCTGTCAACCATTGTAGCGAGCGTTTTGGACAAATTGAAAAAGGAGTACCAACCACGCGAGCAATTTGTAAAACGCTCGGAATGCTAACTCAATGTTTTAACTGCAATTTAGATTTTCTTACCCCATACGAGACTGATGATTTGGTGGCATGGATTAAGTATTGAAATAAATAAATAAATAAATACACCCAACAGTCACATACATAGTCCTGACCCCACACTAAGATCGAGTCTTGTGTAGTGGGTATCAGGAACTACGAGAGACTTTTCGGTCTCACAAACACCCAGACCCGAAACAAATACTTGTGGTTCACACAAACATTTGTCTCGGTGCGGGGATCGAACCCGCGGCCTCTTGTTTCACAGCCGGCGTCTAACCAACTGCGCCACGGAGGCTGTCAAATAACCTATACTTATCAGTATCACACATTCGCACCATTGATATAGTGGCGGCATATACGGCTGGAGAACCGTGAGATTCTTGGTTCTTTTCCAACATCGGGTGCTACATGCATTTAGCTTTTCTGTTGGTAAAATATGCTCTATATTGTATGAGTTGCTCGGTTTTATGCCCGACATGGTGATAACCTTGTCCCCTATCACATCTCGGGACGGAAGCAAGGTAAGCAAAATACACGTGAATAGTTGTTGGGCTTAACATAAATTTTGGAACGAAGTTCCTTATCGCGCGTTGCGAAAAGGGGCTAGAAAAAATTAAGACCAAAAGTTGTACCGACATTTTTATTCCACGTTTGAGATTGACATTCTAAATTTAAAAATTTAGGAGCTTATTTTTTCTTTTTAATTATTTGCTTATTATTTTATATTTTTAACCGACTTCAAAGGAGGTTATCAATTCGTTGGGTTTTTTATTATTTATGTACCTATAGTCTTTACTCTTTGTATAATGGCTATACAATGTCTAATGTATAGTCTATATGATGACTGTTATTATTGGAACGAAGTTTTGGAACAAAGTTTCTTATCGCGCGTTGCGAAAGGGGGCTAGACGAAAAAATTAAAACAAAAGTTGTAACGACACTTTTTGCTATAGTTGTAAGCCGTACGGCGTGCGCGTGTTTCTCTGTCTGTCTGTCTCTCTCTCTCTCATAGAAAGCAAGCCAGTTATTTTCGTTTCGTCTTTCTATTTCGCATTGAACAGTGTGGTGTCGCGACGATTAATTATTTTTGTTGAGTGTATACAGGTTTTTTGTACATAATAAATAATAAATCGAACTTCGTTCCATCCGGGTGTCCCTTGAAACCTCTCAAGTTTTTTAAAATTACAGAGTTATGTGTAGGAACGGTGTAATTACATATGTATTTTGTGAAGTTAAGCATCAGCGCTCTCACATTTTTTTCTAGACGCATATTTCAAATTCGGTGAAAACTATTTCTCTTCCACAACCATATTAGTACAAACCAAATTCTTCTATTATTGAACATAGTCTAAATTTAATTTATTCAAAACGTCGCCAGTTTACCAATGATTCGCATTGTAAAATTCGATACATAACAATATTGTTAGATTAAGCAGGCAGTGTAACATAAACATCAACAATTATTTTAACATAACATTTATTTCACTAATCACTACATATTACTCATATAAACTATAATTCTAATGAATTCTAGTTACTAAGTAGTAACACCCATTTGGTTCTGCAGCTTTTGTTTTGCCCACGCCTGTATCAACTGTTTCCTGACTTCGAAAGCAATGACTGCCGTCGCCATGCCTGTGTTTAGACTGTCCACGCCTCTTTGAAGAGGTATGTTTAATCTAAGCCCATTTCCACGAGATGCCAATCTGAAAAATAAAATTCATTTATGTTACATTGGCAATATAAGCCTGAATAGTACGTTCCTATTATGCAAGAGGCCGTCTAGGAAAGTACCACCGCACAGATTGTTCCGGTTTGAAGAAGTGGTCAGCGAGATTACTAGGAATTAAGAGTAATCATAAGATTGGACCACTCTAATTGAGTTGCTTCTGTTTATGGAGAGGCCCGACACTTGCCATCAAGTGCAAGACGTGATTTGCTAGCGATTCCCTTAACTCTCAGCAGACGGTCTACTTCCAATTAAGTGTCCGGATTACAGCATAAGACTACCTATTACTGAACAGTAGTTATGACTACGCAATGTTTCATGTATTATTTTTGGCCACTTATTTGTTGCATGTCAATATGAGAATATTGTTACATTATTACTTTAATTAATATTAATTTATCAGAAAAGAAAAAAACAACAATACTTACTGGTAGCTGTCTTCACTAATGCCTTCAGTCTCACCGCCTAATATAATTGTAACATGTTTCAACAAAGAAAAATCAACACCATAGTATGGCAGCACCGGTATGTTACAATGTCTTAATGAACTTTCATCGGCCATGTTATCAACTGTTGTGTTACTGTCAGCAATGAAAATGGATGTGTCTTGTTCTAAGTGATTTGGCATCTCATCCCAATCTATTGAATGGTAAATTGGCAGCCTAAAGTGTGCTCCCGCAGCACTTCGTAAAACTTTTGGATCCCAAACATCAACGCAACCTGCAACAAACAGAGCAAATAACGTAAAATGTACCCCTTTCTCTATTTACAGCTTCATAAAATCAACTGCTGAATATATTAATATTATAGGCCTTCCAATTCCAGATACTTGCTTGAAGCAGCTAGCTTCCAGCGAGATGCTGCAACCAAAGCTGGGTTGCTGTTGGGATTTTAAAGAATTATTTTCAAGAATTCCATCCAATTTTTGATACAGTCAATTTAAAAAATCTTGATTTTTGTTTTAAAGTCGTATTGTAATAAATTCTCGTAGCACCCGTTTTTTTTCAATAATTGGATGTTTGAACAAATTTCTTTCTATATCTATTGTGATGTCAGGTTTAATTTTAACGAATCCCATTATGATTTTACATCCCCATTATGCACATTTGGAAGTACCAGAACATTAAATGATTACAACAAAATTAAATTATAACCTTTCGACAATAGAACTTTTTCGCATCCAACTCCGACTGCAGCTCTCAATATTGCTCCCAAGTTGCCAGGCACTCGGATGTTATCGCATACAAAATGTAAAGGCAGGGGCTTTGACAATCTCCTGATGTTTTCTGCTTTAGGTGTCTCAAAAATGCCTGAAATAGAGGAAAAACAAATTTTAAGTAACTTTCTTACTAACTTAACTAACTTTAATAACTTACAATCATGTGATAATTACACAGACAGAATTAATAATTATTTGCCATACTGTAATTATGTTTCATATCTTAGACATTTGCAGAATTTCTGTGTTACAGTTTTGAAAGGTACTAAATGGAAAAAAATATGAGTAAAATAAAGTAATTTAAATGTGATTTTTAGTTCGTGGAAGAGTTCATAACTATTTTTTAATATGGACTATTAAATCTGATAGAATTAAGTTTGTACACATTATGTTAAATTAAAAGAGTTAAGAAATAAACATTATATTATTTTATTCTCTTAAAATAGATAGTCAACAAAGTTAAAATTTTAACACAAAATGTACTAATACTGATTTTATTAAAATAAAAATGATTTTGAAATTTACCAAAAATGCCCGGTGAAGTATCCACATCTGACCACATCTCAATTTTCTTATAAGGAATTTTATAAAATGTAACTCCAGTTTTTGGTAGGAATGGTCTCAAGTTGTTCAAATCTTCGACTTTGCTGAATATAACATATCTTAGTGTACATTTTGCTTCAAGACCATCCACTATCAGCCTCCATCCTTCTACTAAAATCTGGCCCATATTCAATCTATCTTTTTTTGATTTCAACTTGACAAGTAATGAGCTGGAATAATAAAAAAATAATGAGTTTTGGACCTTCTTGCCACAATGTGACAGATGATGAGCTCTTGTCATACAAGGTAAAAATTGCCACCCCAAGCTACTCACATTAGATTATGACAAGCTGGTGTGCCTTACAGATGGATCAAATCCGAAACTTCACTGAACCAAACAGGCTATAATACCAATGAAGCAAACTGTACATTTAGACTATACTGAATGATATCTACAAAACATTTGTGGAACAGTATTAACATAAGATTTTACCTGATGCGGCCATCAGTCTCCTTTAGTTTCTCAAAAATAATATCATTATTATCGTCAAATACTTTTTTCTGACTCAAATAAAAAATTCGCTTTTTAAGTTTTTCTGCTCTATTTGCTTTGATTTGCTCTGATTTCTCAGGTGGAAGAGTGGATGTAGGCTGATATTTATTTGATGTCTTAATTTTTTTGGGTTCATCTTTTTTAACACCACGTTTATTAAATATTTCTGGGTCGAGATCAATAATCTTTTCCTTTTTTAGATCTACTTTTGTTGTTTCTTCAAATGGTAACAAAACTTTTGCTGGATTTCTATGTGTCCATCTGCTATGTTGCCTTACAGAAGTTATCACTGATTGTTGCAAAAGAAGGCGATGAAAATGCCTCGACATTTTAAGTGCTTTTAATTTTTTTTTATCTTTATTTACAAGCCCAAACCTTAAAATTCAAAATCTAAACATTGAAGTTTGAACATAACCTCTCTTTATTGTTAACTTTTTAAATAGTTCTTCAAAAATCAATACGCAAGGTAACTAAGACTTCACAGCCTTGTCCATAAACGGCATCCATACGCGATGACAATAATTTTCAACATAATTTTCCTACGTTAAATCAATAAAGTTACAAATATTAGCCGTTTTAAACTTATATGAATACTAAATGAAATAATAGCTGATGAAATAAATACTTTTAAAATAAAATCAACAATGAAACTTTCCCTTATAAAACTATTTTCACACACATTTGTGTCCTGCTTATTTTAAAATATTAAATAAATAAGAATAATACTGTTTCCAAAGACTAATCAAAATACACTAGAGCTTTGATAGCAAGTTAATTAAATAATAAAACTTATGATAAGTTATTTTAAAGCTTTTCAACCACAAAGACAATTCTGAGGAGATTATTTTCACACACACACTATAACGTACACAGCTTAAACATAAATATTTCTAACAGATTTTTTCATATTTTTGATACATAATAAAGCAGTTATAAAAAAATAATTATTTGTGTCAAAACACGTGGTTGTGGACGATGACCTTTAGTTTCCTACTACCCAAGTACCCAGTGCCCAGCTTTAAAAAAACATAGACAACATTGAACATCCGTTTTTTCCGCCAGCAACATCGTCACCTTATCACACTCGTCAGCTGAAAATTAAATTGTGAATGCGTAGAAACATTGTGTTTATTTATAAATCGGTCAAAACTAAAGTAAACCAAAATGGCAACAGGAGTAAAACCTCGTGATGAAGAAAGTCATCTTACTAGATCGGACCTAGAGGCAATCCAAGATGCTATGAAAAGTAAGAAATTTCGAGAAATGCTCTCCGAGTACTGCGATGAAGTACGTGACCCGGCAAATCAAGCGATCTATCAGAAAGAAATGACCCAACTGGAGAAGGAACGTGGTTACGACGTAACTTTCATCAATCCGAAAGGAAGTTATGTTATCAAAACAAGTGTCGCCGGCGACAGGAAAGCGTTTATTAACATCTGCAGTAACGATAATGTTGGTAAGCCGTCCTACATTATTCAGGAGGCTAACGGAAAAAGAGGTATGAACTGGCAAATTCCGTATAGTATCATCCCTCCTCGGGAGGATTACGATCATAAGAGACAGCGCTGTGTAATATACGACGTAGTTTTCCACCCTGACACAGTGCGCATGGCAGAGGTCAACAAACGGTTCCGTGAACTTGTAAACAACACCGCAGTTGATGGATTACAGAAAACTTACAACATTCACTTGGATAGCAACAATTTCCGTTACCCTAAATCTCATTACAAGGGGATGACGATCCCCGCCGTCATACGAAAAGAAGACCCCAACTTTAAACCGCCGGAAGAAGATTGTGATGAAGAACTGTCTGCTGAGGCTTTAGAAAAATTGTATCCTCAAAGATTGTACCCAGAAAAATCGAAAGAACAAGAAATCCCTCAACCAGATCCAATTCAGCAAAACAGGGCAAAGAAATCCACTAATGAATTCACTCACTCATCTGAAAATGGCTATACAATACCAAAATATGTGATAAAACAACAAAAAAATATTGAGTTTGAAGATTTTACTTATCATAAAGACAGCAAACAGTACTCAGCTATACCCAGTAAAATAGTTGTTGAAATAAACCTTCCATTATTATCATCTACTAAGGAATGTGTGCTAGATGTTCAGGAAAGATCTCTGAGCTTATCGTCTGAAAAACCAGCAAAATATAAGCTCAATGTTTCCCTCCCTTATTCTGTGAATGATGAATGTGGTAATGCAAAGTTTGACAAAAGCAAACGAAAGTTAATAGTGACTTTACCAGTGATTAAAAAAGAATTTAACAATGGAAATCCAAAGTATCTTAGAGCTGACAGTGGGGTTGAGAGTGAAGAAAATTCTAGTTCACAAAGTGACGAAGAGAATAACAACAAAAGTCTTGTTGTTGAAGTATCCTCCAGTAACAATGATACAACACTGCAGTCCGAAGATCCCAAAGCATGTCCATTAAGTTCCGATGACTTCTTAGAAGCTACACTTGGATACATACTACCGCAATACACATACAATGCTATGGATGATATTATTGCATTTACATTTCATGTTAAAAACACAGAACCTGAATCTGTCAAGGTTAAAAATATTGATAATAAGGTGTACATTAAATTTACTACAATTGGTACCAGTTTTGTACCAATCCACTATGCAGCTATCATTACATTTGATGATACTATTAAATTCAATGATGTAATTGGTGAAGCATGGGATAACAATGTAATTTTGCAGCTGGAACTTGATGGAGATGCTCCACAAAAATTCCAGATTGGCATTGATAGTAAATCAATGGCTACTGAATACTTAGATATCACACAGATTAAAAAACCTTTGAAACCACATGAAGAAAACTTTAACATTGAGGAGAATGAGGCTGTAAGCCCAGTGGTAGAAGTAACTAATTCAGGTTCTGAAACCAACATAGTTGTTTCGTCCAATCACTTAGATTATGATGAAGATGATATAGAGGATTCTAAGGATAAAGAGATTATATGGGTAGAAAGTAATTATGACACTGAAGCTAAGAGCATATTACGGAAACCAATGTCTATGATGCGGAGTTACTCCGAGTCTAGTGTGGGTGATGTTGCATCATCCATGGATTACATCAGTTCTGATTGCATCCCAGAAGAATCAAGTTTGAAAAAGACTGTTAGGTTTAATGATGTTATAGCAAGACAATTTTATAGGTAAGATTCTTGACCAATCAAAATACTAAAGTAAAACTGAGCATTAATTGTTATTGTTATGAAATCTAATAAGATAGCCACAATCAGCATATTTAATGTTTAAGTAGGACAGTAGGTAATAATCACAATTATCTTTGCCAATGAGCATGATAAGGTATAAAAATATTTATTTATTTGTATTTATTTATAATACCTAACTTAGACGTGTCTGCTTATCACTCGTATCTTTTATCTATATGATAAATAGGATGATTTCATAATAAATGACCTCATCTGCTGAAACAGATTATTTTTTGGATTTCAGGTACAATTCTTCCATAGAAGGCCAGAAAAAGAAAAACCAACGAAAGAAGAGTAAAAAGCGGAACCTCGAGAGACGCAAAAGCGAAAGCGAAGCTGAAGATGACACCAGGAGTTCGTCTCAGGTATTAATCTATACTTTGAATATGTTGAGTAATGAGGAAATAATTTCTGCTTACGATAAATGCATTCACAGTATTTCTACATCAGCTAGATTTTATCTATTCATGCATGTTATATGTTTATATCCATGCGACGATAAAACTTAATGTGCAATAATTTTGCCCTTGCTGAGCAAATTTACGTATTTACGATAATGTTAACTTACATTGTAAATTTATTTATAAATGTTACTTCCTCTGATAATACAAACAGAGCATGATTGGTAATAAAAAAATGCATTTTTCAATTATACTAAAATGCCCGTATTTTAAATTAATTAAAAAGAAATAATTTTACTGTTATTTTATAATAAAACTCTTGACAAGATTGAATAACAACGTATTGTTTTGAACACAAACATTCCATACGCGTGTTTTAAAAAACCAGACAAAACAAACATGATAACACACTGCCATCAGCTTGCTTGTAGTAGGTACTAGGTATATAAGACATACGTATTACCTTCGTACTATCAAGAAATGCTTTTAAAAGAGTTTTTATTGTATTTTAAATTCAGTGACCTGAATTTCAATATATTGAAATAAAATAGACTACTTTCTATCTTAATTCATACTTATTGTTATATCCCATTTAGATTAATAATAATTAATTCATATTTGATTGCCACGTGTGTATCTAATATTATACATGCTCTTAATGTGAACCAATATTATATTATTGGTTCACATTAAGAGACTACTTTCTAGGGCTACTAAATTTTAAATCATAGCATGTGCTTTAAACAGGTCGATACTATCCGACGAATGGAAAAATATTTTCTATTAATTTCCTAGCTTATAAATAGTGAGTAAATCCCTATTTATTGAGTAGTATCGCTTATTTAGGTCCTTGTTCCTCACGCATCGAAAAGTTATACTTTCGTAACTTAGTGTTTCCGCGTGGTGAACTTTGTTTGTAATTGGTAGTTGTACATTTGGGTACATAAATGTTTCTATTTCAAGTTACTTTAGTGTGTTAAAAATAAATACTTGCTATAAGTCATTTAGTTTTTAATTTGATATTCCCCAGCCTAACCAGTCAAGACCGAAATCTGTACTGAAGCAACGGCGAGATAGCGGCCTCGCGGACACCTCCGACGCTGAAGCCGAATGCAAATCGGAATCATTCAACACTGCCAACGATGACGATGAACTAGTACAGATGCATCGTAATGCACCTAAATCCATGCTAGACATTGTAAACAACGACGAGACAGTCAAAGTGAAAGCAGAAGCAGACATATGGGAGACTGAAGGCAAACCTAAGAAAGATAAAACAAAATCCAACCCAATCACATGTGACAACATCAGACACAACACAAACTTGTATGATCCCGATAAATTAAACAAGGGCCAATACTTAGAAGTGATGTTTAAAAATGATCTCATTTTCGATTTAGATATGTGAGGTTTGCCATATTTGTTACTGAGTTTTTCCAAAATATGATAATTAATTATAGATATGTTTATCTCGTATTAGTAGACTTTCTTTACGTAGAAATGTGTATTAGATTATTGTATTATTCCGTTTGAAATTCTACTTATTGAATGGTTCCTTTTCTTGATAATAAGTTGTTGTTAAATGTGTTCTTGGTGTAGCTAAGTTTATGGCAATGGTGTTAAATATACATTTGAATATTTTAAAACATGGTATTCAAGAGAACTTGAGTCAATTACAAAATAATAACTGTTTACAAATTTTAATGTGTTGTATTATTGAGATCATTTTACAATCGACAACTTTTTAAATATAATAATAATTGATAACATTTTTAGATCAGGAATATTGGATGTGTAGTAACGTATATAAGGGGTAATCGATATCGTGCTCATATTAGACAATATATCGTAGTCGAAATACGATAAAATGGTACAAATTAGATTAATTGTGGTTCATAAATTAGTGATTGGTTTTGTGAGCCTATTTCTAGGCTGTTTATATAATGCACTGCACACAAAACCACGGTAGTAAAATAATCCGCGCATTTTTTACATGCTTGTACACGTGAAAATAGGTTATACAACACTTTTACACAGTAGTTGAAGATAATTATTTAAGAGATCGTTCATTGCGGCATAACTCATTGCACTTTGATATTGGTCATCTGCCAAACTCTATATTAATATTCCTCGTATTGGTAATGGTACATTTACATCTGTAAAACCACCGCCTGGTGTCGATTATACACTTTGCTTATTGAGTTTGGAATATGACCAAAGGTAATAACTGCATCATTACATCCTTTTTGTAACGTTACCGTCATGTTTCACCCAGCTGTTGTCATAAACCATGCTTTTTGTTTTATTTAAGTAGGCACGGAGTGAACGAGAGTGTGTTTTGTTTGGTGTCATTTGGAACATTGTCTACTAAAGAATAATTGTGATTTGGTGATCTTAGTTTAATACAAAGTTAAATTGAAAAATATCTTTTATTTATACCATCCGCTGCAAACTATATTGTACCGATTATTAAGTACGAGGAAAACCTCTACAGATCCATGATAATCTAATGCACGTACTATAAATCCTTTTAAAAAATATGATAGCTATTGTGTCAGTCTAAGCCTATTTTAGCTGTATAATCCCGCCGAACCTAAATCTCGATTATACATATACATATACATATACAGGGTATATCAAGACCGCGACCGAAAACGAAGCCAGATGGTAGTTTTAGCGGCTACAGACACAATGCAACTAAAATTTTTGCAAAATAAGCGACGGATTTTTTTTTACAATTTTTAAAAAATTATCGTTTTTGAGGGTTAAATACCTAGTTTTTGCAAAAATAGTAACTTAAACCCTTACGTACCATTGCGTGTTTAAAAATTAAGCGATGTACGTCATTATTTTAGAAAAACTATGCTTAATCACTCAAATACGACGATATGTAAAAAATAACAAAACAAAAAATTGACAATTTTTTTTGTAAAATTTTTACTTGCATTGCGTTTGGTATCACTAATACTACCACCAGGCTTCGTTTTCGGTCGCGGTCTTGATATACCCTGTATAATGCCCTTCGAGGCCCATGCTCTGAAGATTTTTTTTTATTTTTTTATTGCATAGGTCTGGCAATCGAGCTATCTGGTCACCTGATGGTAAATGATTACTGCCGTCCATGAACATCAATACGCTGGATCATGGATGTGTTGCCGGCCGAATTGGGAGAGGAGCGGGAAGGAAAAAGGATGGGAAGAAGAAAGGGTTATTGGCGATCTCACTCACCGAACGAAACAAGACAGTAAAGCTGTCGATTCACGTCGATCTTCTGTCAGACAGTGGTACTACCCCGGACGAGCCTGCCCATTCATGCTGAACTGACTGACAACAACGTGGCTCTACCACTTTTAAAAAGTGGGATGTTTATAGGCGAATATACACGGTTAATAACGTATTCAAAACCCTTTAAACGCGATAAAAAGGCACATCTATAGTACTATGAAATCTGTGGGCACATCAATTTTGTGTATAAAGTAATAATAATAACTATGTACTTTAATTGTAACATAAATAAACGTAAGGATTATTTAAGACTGCCTCGGTGGGGTAGTTGTATTACGGTACGGTTACAAAGCTGAGGTATCGGGTTCGAGTCCCGGGTCGGGCAAAGTGATATTGGATTTTTCTATTCATTACCAGCCTGGAGTCAGGAATTTGTGCCCGATATGGCGATAGGCTCGCCCCCACAGACTCGCCCCCTATCACATCGTGGGACGGAACATACAAGGCGAAATGTGGGTGTCCTGGTAGCGCCTCTGCCTACCCCTTCGGGGATACAGGCTGGAGTTTATGTATGTATGTAAGGATAATTTATGGACCGCTTATAGATCTGCATGCATGACAAGCCTTTCAACCTGTGAAATACAATTCAACCACAAATATAAATTTGCGGATGCCGCTTTCACAATTTCCGACCGAAAAAGGACGATTTGAGCGCTAGTACCTATATAATATTATTTCTTTAATATGAAGAATTAAGTGATATGTCATTTTATGATGATTGTTATCATACTTCAGGCATATTATGTCATCATTGAGTGCCGTGGTCGTAGACAGGGTAGTGGCGCATTCTGAAATTTGGTGTCTCAGGCCTAATAGGTTTTTAAATTCTATATATAGGTAAAGGATATATAGGTAATCTCAACAATGGAAAAATAATTTAGTAGATACAACTTGAAACAAACGAAGCGCGAATTATTTCCATCAACCGTCTCCACCGACGCTATCGCCGTCCCTCGCAGCTTAGCGCCCCGGGACATGACTCCATGGACTTAAGGCAAATACGCGACGGATAAAACATAATAGATTTTAAATTATACCCACCGTCATAATTGATGTGAAAAGCCAGACCTGAATGGCCTGTTAATAGTTGATATGAAATGAAATTCGTTTATTGGTCACGTACCTATGCGATTAAATAGCACACACATCAATACACATAGTACCTACTTATTCTTTATTTACAAGATATTTGTTATAATATTATTTATATTAAATTTACTATTTCGGTAGTCATTAAGATATGCTATTAGGATGGCACTCAAAATCAAGCGCTGTGAGATAGGTATGGATGAACTTTTTCATAATATTTGCCAGACTACTCCTTACTCCTCACGTAGACATTGCTCGAGTAAATATCAAAGAAAGTAACACTTATAACATAAATGTTAAAGTTATAGATTTAACAATAGGACAGTCTCCGTGGCGCGGTTGGTTAGAAACCGGCTGTGAAACGAGAAACCGCGGGTTCGATCCCCGTACCGAGACAAATGTTTGCGTGATTCACATGTATTTTTTCGGGTCTAGGTGTTTGTGAGACTGAAAAGTCTGTTCGCTGTCGTAGTTCCTGATACCCACGACACAAAATGCGATCTGTATAGGTTTGTATGTGACTGTTGGGTATAATTATTTATTCATTTATGTATAAATGGTATACAAAGATCGAAGTATACAAACATTTCAGTAGTTTAAAATGTGACATGATCTTTGTAGGGTTAAGAACAGTGATGGATGCATGTTGACGATAAGAGACGAAGAATTATTAGCAAAATGTTCTCATTTTCAACTTTTGACAAGAGAACAACCACTATTTGTCATCCCGTGAAACGGTAATGAGACTGTTGGGCATTAATTTTGTTGCGTAAAATAGGTCACATTTTCACTAAAGAAATAAGCACAATTATGCAGCAACCTCTGGACCTGGTTAATTAGTTTAACTATTTAACCAAGAAAGAAAGAATTAAAAAAAAATAAAAGTACGTACTTAATAAGCCACCCAAAAATTTTATTTCGCGGACTAAAGTAATTATAATTACTTCAGCTTAATTTCGTAAAAGTTGTTTACTTTTGGTAAAAATGACATTTTAAGCCCGTACCGGATTATGTAAACAATCTTATAATTTAAAATAGTTCTACTAAAGGTCGAACAATGCTGCTCCTTGCCTGTTTACTTGGTTAAAACTTAATTAGGTTTTGGATCCGTTCATGTTTGATATTTTATTATGTATTCTGGAAACTCTTATTTCAATAATAAATAAAAATAAAGGTTCAAAATCAGTCACACACATAATCCTTTTCGGTATCTGTATAGTGTATCTAAACCTGTATTAGCCAATATATATACGTCCCACTGCAGGGCACGGGCCTCCTTTATAATCGATAGTATGGTTTAGAGCGGTTAGACCGTATAGTCCACCACTGGCCTGGTGTGGGTTGGCGGACTTTACATACCGTATTTTTATTTACAAATCGCTATGCTATGCAGGTTTTCTCACGATGTTTTCGTTCACCGATATAATTCTATTCATTAATAACAAGATCTTATTAACATGTGTCATGCATGGGTATCATAAATTACGAGTGACTTTTTAGTCTCGCCACATGCAAGTCGAAACAAATGCTTGTGGATCTTAAAAACATTTGTCTAGGCGCAGAGATCGAACCTGCAGCCTCTCGATTTACAGCCGGTGTCTTAACCAATCTCTTATGGTTATACAACAGGCGCGATTTTACTTGAATTCAATAGAATATTAGTTATACGTATGAGTGGGTACCGCATTTTCACACACATATTGCGCTCCCGCGCTCCCAACAAAATTAATCTAGCGAAACTCACACTGGCTATAAAAGGGTGAATATTGCGACGCAAGCTCTGTTATCACGAGAACTGTACCCCTTTATTCTTCAAGTGGCTATTGTTTCATAACAGTGCTGATTTATCCACGTTGAATAAGGTAAGATAAAACCTGAGTGAGCAAAATAAATATTTGTTTGAGATTTTCGCAGGTTAAAACACTTATCATGTTATTGATTGCAGTACGTTTTGTTCCAACTTCCAAGATTTTCAACTTGCTTTTAATAAGAACAAAATGTTATATAATTTCTATGGGAACTTATAATATTTTTAGGCGGCCGCGATGGTTGTGTGACAGAGTAAGTACAATAAACACGTTATGCGGATAAATAATATAATTGTCCTTAATTGTAAAAAAATGTAGGTTCATACAAAATTGGAATATGGGTTTGAGCACAGCATAGTGTAAGTAAATAAGGTTTATTTGACGTTTCGTCAACGATTTCCGACCATCGCTCGTATAAAATGATCGCTATCCAGGCAGTTACCAAAACCCACCAGAAATTTATCACTTTTATAAACTTTTATACTCAAGTATCATACATCAAGTTAATTACTATCCTAATTAATACTTCCAATACGTATCGGACGGTCTAATAAGCTTACGCGTACGGCGTAACAATTAATTTGCAAAGGATGATGGGGAATTGTTGACGGCGCCGGCTTCAGAAATTGTTCCCAAGACGACCGTAACAGAAAACTTCCAAATAAAATTAATACACCGAGGAACTTTTACAAAGTATCTCCTTTTCTTTAACAGTTTTGCAATTTTCATCGTTAGAGATTTTATAAAATGATAGATACTTAGTCATGACAAAACATTGACAAAAACGATTAATCAAATTAAAAATATGAATAGATGCTGGTCTTTTGTGTTTAATATTAGACTTTGTTAGTTCATTAAAATATTTTTCTGCACGTAATGTTGCTTCATAAGGATATCTAGTGTTTGAATGAAGTTGCCATGTATTTAAAAACCTTAGGATGCGTTCCTTGATTTGATTGGCTGTGGGATTTTTGTTTATTAATTATTAAGGCGGCTTACATTTTTATTGAGATAGGTTAATTTCTGCCGCAGCCTGATCAAAATTGTTCTACTACATGTAAATTTTACGGGTAATTTGATAAGTCCGGGCACTATTAATAATGGCCGGTCTGTATTCATAATGCCTGACTCAATTAGGCAATGTGATTAAAACAGCATGATTAATCACTTTTCCCGGCCATTATGAATAATGACCACCCTATCTTGGGCAAAGTAATAAAATAGGTGAACTGGCAGGTTTTGTTTAATAAAAAAAAACTTAATTTTTTTTATGAAAAGTTAACAAAAAATAAACTATTGAACGTAGTAGTTAAAAATAAATAGTTAAAAATGTAATAACATCAGTAGTTACCTACTTTTATTTTGATAAAAATATTACTTAAGAACAATAGCTTAAAATTAGTAAACTGAGAAAAATCAACAGAAATAACCTAACCTAACGCGCCCCTCGCATGTTGCAAGCCACGCCGCGGTTCAATTTATCACATTGCCCGGCTACAAGTAGGGAATTATTCATACTGCCCGGTCCAAGTAATAAATTCAAGCTATCTCAAAACTGACTTATTTCATGGACCACGGGCCGTCGGGCATTATTAATAATGGCCGGTTAAAGTGATAAATTAATCACTTTGCCCATCGCTCTTGGGCATTATTAATAATGGCCGGTCCTTATTAATAATGCCCAGTTAATCACGTTGCCTGTGACATCAATACATATATGCGGCAGCAATTGCATGTAAGTCTGGAGTAATAGAAATAAAATCTGCTGCAATAAACATTCCTATTTATAAACCACATGGTGTGAAAGACGAAGCACAGCAACATAATTTCCTTGTATCATTTTATGTTAAATATAGAATTCATTGAGTAAATTATATGCGAAACCAATTAACTGAGATTTTGCTTACTCACTCGGAAACAGCGATGAGCTATTCGTATGTCTCTGCGAGATGATTTCAGATCACGCTTCACGTTGTTGTTGTTCTCATGCATAGGTTGTCAAATTTAATTTCACCTTTTTGATTTTTTGATCAAAAGTGTGGTGCTGGCATCTCAAAGTAGGTGGAATCGGAGATGAAAAAAGAACGGTTAGAGAAAAGGGCTAGAAGGGCTGCGGCAATCTAACCCAGTGAAACATACATGACTGAAATGCCGTCACTTCAGACAGTACGAGTAGTACAATCCTGGTCGAACTCGCCTTTTCCTACAGTCAGTACAATAAAAAAAAATAAGTGTGGCTCTACATGTTCTTAAAGTATTGGGGATCAAGTTTAATTTTTTTGAAGTGAAACTTCTTTATTATATTAAGGGCTTTACGATTTCAGTGGCAAAGTGAATAAGATTTCTGTTAGCCCCTCAGATACCCCCTCCCCGGGAAGCTTTCAGAGCCTCAAAGGAAGCGTTATCCCCCACTTTGAGAACGCTTGGTGGAATATATGCGGGTTAATAGCTATGAATTACCTAATTAAATCACAATTAGTGGCCAGCTCCTGCGACATACATGTGCATAGATGCTATATTGAAGTAATTGTTCCTATTCTTATCTATGAATACCGACATATCTTTCCATAATTTTACGATTTTGTAGAAGGAACGATGTTTTTCCAGTTGAACGATGTTTATCATACTATGACTGCACAATAATGTGACACGCAAAAAATCATTGAACTAATCGATGTCTACCTTTATCGCTAAATATGTCAACTTATTATATGGTCTTTTTATATTCGTATTACAAAGTCGCTACCGTATACCTGATGGTAAGAGCAATGCGAATCAAGTAATATTCAATAGCAAGAGATGGTTACCTCTTTACCGCCGGTACAATTATGATAGCTTACATAAAACTAGATAAACAGCACTAGGACGGGTTTTTCATCGTGTACACGGGTAACAGTGACCTATCTGGGCGTAGGTATACCGTATAAGATTTTGTACTAACTGCCAGCATAATTCCATTTTATTAAGACACGAAGACAACACATTAATATTAATTATTTTCGAAATTAGAATATTGTAAATAATTTCATTAAGAAAACACTGCGCAATTATATTATCTAAATATTAATTCAGGAGCGTATTCATTACAATTAACAAGTTTATATTAAAACGTTGAGAGATGAACAATTAAAGTGTGTGCACCTTTTTATTATTATTCGCAGACATCTTCATTATATGCGCGGGTAAGCGAATGCTACTCTTAATTAGTAATTTCAGACTGAAAGTGGTTATAGACGGGGTGAATACCGAAAAATGAGCCTTCCAACGAGCCGTGCTTCGCGAAAGGAGATGAAATTGCTTAGTATGCGATTGTCTTAAATTATCTTATAATTATTCTTGTATTTTGTTATATTAATTTGAGACAGTAGTTCCTGTCGTTATTATTGCTAATTCTTTCCGCAAAATATTTAAGCCACGATCGCTTACATAGTACCTAATAAGTGGGTTAAGTTTTCATAATCATCTTTTAGCTAATGAGATACTTATTTCTTTGTTGCTCTTGTGATAAAACGTAATATTAGTTTAATAACACTCATTAAATTAATTTAAGCGGACGCAACCCACCTTTGTCAGCTTAAATAGTAGTATAGTTGAAGTCTGCGTAGAAAATAGTCTGCCACGCTCAAAATACTGTAACATAGAATCACAAAAGGGTATTTAAATTGACAGTTAAATTTGCTCTCCAAACGACAGAGGAACTTGAATTGTTAGTTACTAAACGTGGGTCCGTCCCATCTGGAATTTAAGCCCGTGATTAGAATTCAGTGGACGCATAGACTGCATTTTGACAGCTGAGTTATCTTCACGTTCCAAATCTCTCCCTATTTATTAGGATAACACAATTTGACCTTTGGCACACAAAGGAATATAGGCATTAGATAGTAAAAGGCTTTTTGTCCCTTATACCGATGTGGGTATACGCCAGGCTTCCAACCGCTTATTTATTAATGCTGCAGAAATAGGGGCAGGGTATTAATAACTTCGCTATTTAGTATTTATACCATATAATACATACGAGAACCTAGGTATATGAGAAAGGTTGATATGAAAGTAATAAAACCCTCGTGTTTATGTTGTTAAGGTTTTGTCTCCCTGCTGCTGTGGATTTGTGAGCCGTAAGAATATATTTTTATTATTATAATATTAACTCTTTATACTCGTGTATTTCTTTTCCTGTTCACAATAAACATTATTATTATTTGTGAATTTGCATGGATAGTGACCCCCAAAGAAGACATTGTTCTGTAATGTCAGCGCTGCTCGTAATGCTAGTTGTTATCAATTGATCAGCGACTGAAGATTAGATTAGAATATAGAATTATAATTAATATTTTTATTATTAATCCTTAACTGCTCACAAAAATTAACAAAAAAGTGGTGGAGATGGCGGTCTTATCGCTCTGGGCGATTTCTTACAGACAACCTTAGGATGGATATAAAAAAGGAAAACAGATCTATCTTTATTATTTTAATTGGAGATTAAAGCACCATCAAAGGCTAATAGTGTGTATTACCTATACCTACCTAATATCTGTAATATTAGTTCATCCAATACGTTAATCCGTCGATGCCAGTTAATTCCTACCGTTTGGCAGTAAGTCGTTAATTAACTCTAGGGGTCTGCAAACCCAGCCCTACGCTGACTGGTGTAATAAAACCTGTCCGTCCACTGAGCCTCATTTAGCAAGCATCATGGACTAACCCTTTTATATAACGTGGGCGAAGGATTTTACTCAAAGGCTAATGCAGCATATTTACGTTTGTACACATATTTTTATTACGTTTTCACCGTAGATATGCATATTTGGAGAGACTTATACTAAGCTGCGGAGTTTTTGGGGTTGAACATGATAATAATGGCGATGATGATGATTACTATACCTGGGTTCGATTCCCAGGTTAATGCACTATGTAAGTTTTCCGTTAGAAATATCTTATGTATTGATAAATTAAGATATATATGTATTGCCCGAAACTGTAATTTGTGCCTGCATTGGTGATAGGCTCCCCACATCATAACTTGGGACGGAAATAAATTAAGCGAACTGTAGGTAACATTAATACCATATAGGCGAGACCTTATAAATGTAGAAATAATATTACTATATCACTCGACAAAGTGACTGAATGCCAAGGCCAACCATTCAGTAAAGGACTAGGAGCCACAGTATAGCCATAAACACGCAACTATCGTCAAACTACGCAGAGAGCGTCTAATGCGAAGACCACTCAACATACAACATGAAACGAATATAGTGCACGAGACAAGTATTGTGCTGCCTCGTCTACACTAATATATAAAGCTGAAGAGTTTGTCTGTGCCTGCCTCGGTGGCGTAGTTGTATTACAGTACGACTATAAAGTTGAGGTCTCGGGTCCGAATCTCGGGTCGGGCAAAGTGTTATTGGGTTTTTCTATTCATTATCAGCCCGGAGTCAGGAATTTGTGCCCGATATAGCGATAAGCTCGCCCCCTATCACATTATGGGACGGAACATACAAGGTGAAATGTGGCTGTCCTGGTGGCGCCTTTGCCTACCCCTTCTGAGATAAAGGCGTAAGTTTATGTATGTATGTAAGAGTTTGTTTATTTGATAGCGTTAATCTCGGGAAATACTGATCCAATTCGAAAAAATATTTTATTGTTCGATTGTTGATTTATTAAAAGGCTATTAGATTTTTTATCTAAGATATAAAGCGGGACTTTTATCTCGAGAAAACTTTATCACGCGGGAAAAGCTGCGAGCAATATTGGTAATTTACAACAATAATTAGATCTCAATACATTATAAATTATATCATAAATACCCTGTTCCTTATGTTATTAAACCGTCGTAAGCTCCGAAGTTCGTCTTCTGAGCTTATAACATAACAACTTTCATAGCTTGATAAGATTATTATTTTCGTGACTTATTTCTTTACAACAACACTTAATTAATGCAATGTTTGAAGTTAAATTCCAGTAAAACTCAGCATATATATACAAAATAATACGTACAGGTGTGTTAAGTTAGTAAAACTTCGTTTTTGTCCCGCCAGTCTATTATTTTCAAAGAGCTCACTTCACAAGATAAAATAAAACAATGAAATTACTCGGAAAGAGAACGACGAAAGAGCCAACTTGAGAATGTTTTTATTTCACTCCAGGAAATCTTAGCGTTTATTATCATTCCTTATTTTATGAACACTGTAGAAGTCATGGGCTTTTTATATTCCTGCCTTTCCGCGAGAATTAAAATAAATATTTCTGTAATAAATACCTAAATTATTAAGTGCCGGTTTATTACTTTTCACCTAAAATCGTGTCTAAACATAGTTTATTTTATATTACGGCGTAGTCTGAGATTCGATGCAAAATTCATTGTTTTACTAGGGTTTGCGAACCTGAACTCGGTCTACGAGCTGGACAAAGGCTTTTTGTTTCACTCCACGCCTAAGAGAATGCTGGGTGCGCTCATGATGGTAGAGTCTGAGTGATTTTCATGACTTTTTAAACAGAAACTCGGGCAAAACATGACGAATAAACACATCTGCAACACGTACGAGCATGCAAGTATAATAAAAAATCACACATTTTTATTCGCACAATTAATTTCCAACACGTCCATTTCGCACAGCTGTTGATGGTAGAAAACAAAGCCGCTGTTTGCTCTTAGTCGCAATTTTAAAATTTCAGTGATTTTACGCCAATCTCCGCACTAAAATACAGAAAGAGTGTCGCAGGAAATAATCTTAGGTCGGCGTGCTATTGTGGGAGATGTAACAATGCGGTGATTAATGGCATGGAGGAGCTCACGGCCTCACAGACTCACAGGCCTTCGAGAACAGACGTTCAGCCACCTGTCAAATACGTGCACGCTATTGTCCTCTATGTAGCAACCACAAAGCCTGAAATAACTCATATACACGGCAAATGTGATCGCCTTCCGACGGAATTGATAGCTGTCCGGAGAACAACAATGGAGTATTTGAACAATACGTATTTACATTTGTACGCAAAAATAAGTATTTTACTTGTAAATGTATCTGCCTAATATTTGGGAGGTTGTTGAACTGATTTCAGCTCCATAAAACATATTATATTTAAAATATTATAACTGAGTACAATTTGCTTTTTATTTGTGTAAGTAAATGATTTTTTTTTAGTTTTATTTAATTCAATATACCTGAAGGCTCAAACTTAATTTTACTTCAAACCCTACGGATTGTTAACGGCCCTGAGATAAAATCAAAGTTATGTTTACTCAAATGTTTCCAAACAACACACGCATATTTAATTTTGTTGTAAAATCTCATGTCTATTTAAAATTTTACAGTCTATTCTTGAATATGTACAAACATTTTTTGGTATATTTAATCGCATTATAAAATTATACTTTATTTCATATTTTGTGTTATATATCAATAAAATCTGATTCTTTGTCCATCAAATATAAAGGGAAAATTGGTACAATGAAACTTAACGGATGGACATAGAAAATACAGTACTTACATTAATTGCCTTAATTAGAGATAATACGAGTACTTTATACAATAAGATAGAACATTACGTGGGGAACATTGATAAAGCACGCTACTAATGCATATTCAAAATGATATTATAGCGAGTGTTTCAAATTGTTACGGGTCTACCCTTCTCGCTACGTTAAATAAAATTTCATACAGTCTCTTTATTTTTCTTTTTCTGCGACGCGGGTGCGTATCAAACGGGATTTGTCAGTATTAATGCTCTTATCGTTCGACCATTGCGTCCATTACTGGGTTTTCATAATGGAAATCGATACGCGTACAATCTTGCGGAAAGCTTTTATTGTGGGGCCCACTACGCTGCGCCGTAAGACGATAAGACCCGAGTGACTTGCAGAGATTTAACGTGGCCTGTAAACCGACGGTAACCCTTTATTGATTAATGTCAGAGCGCAGTCGACGTTACATTTATTTATCTGGTACGGAGCCGCGTTGTGTTTGCATTCGGATACATAAATATAAAGTAACGACCCATTAATGTTTCGCTGTTTCTGATAAAAACTGAAGAAAAAGAAAGAATCTGGCTCAATCACCGCCGCTTCAAGTGTTTATGATAATAAACTCGGTCCACGCTAGGCAAGGTTGGATAAGTGAAGAAATCTATTTTGGCATAACCCAGTGGTTATTTAGTAGGTAAGTTTACGGTAAACAGGTTGTCATGGTGTTTTGTAATCGCTGTTGTACTGATAAGGGATATGATGCGTATCTATTTTATATTTACCTTTGTATTAGGCAATATTATATCTGACATTTACGTGTTATCCTAATTATGAGGAAACACAAATAGCACTTAACGTCACCATGTGCAGGGACGTGACGCTAATTCAAAGTACGTGCGAGGAAAAAAGCAACACATAGCATATGTTGCTTTTTTCTTTTAGTTTCTTTTCTAGGATTGTTTTTGTTAATATTTTTTTTTATTTTGTTATGTAACCGTGAAGACCTATTATTGGCTCTATGTTGTATACTATGATATTTATAAAATATTTGTAAGCCGTTGGTTTTCCATGCATAAAAATAAATGTACAATTATATCAATGGTAGTAACAGTAATATTTATTGAGCTCATTTTGTTTATGAATAAAAGATGGCCTTTCCTGTGGGATTTCACGTTTAATTAAGCAATGAATGCGAGATTACGGACCTAAAATTACTATCGGAATATGAGGCTATACAAGTTTTTCTCTGACATTGCTACAAATTAAAATTGCCCTACAAAGTATGGATGATATTATATAAACATGTTTTGTTATATACACTATCTAATCAAAGGTTTTATATGTCTTTTACTGAGATGCAATAAAAACACAGCAGTT
This sequence comes from Deilephila elpenor, assembly GCA_949752805.1. Taxonomy (NCBI): domain Eukaryota; kingdom Metazoa; phylum Arthropoda; class Insecta; order Lepidoptera; family Sphingidae; genus Deilephila; species Deilephila elpenor. Next base: position 9,149,830 of record OX457099.1, on the reverse strand, counting down.
TCCTATTTAACATCTTAGAAGATAGACTAAATCTAGGCTTCATGAGATTAGTTCTAAAGGTAGATGTTATAAAAATATATAAGTATCATTATTGTTGTGACAAAAATACATACCTACATATGTTTCACAGGTGTTCACATATTCATTTTCTGTTATAATAATGCCATCGCAAGGACACAAATATTTATTCTAGGTAAATGACATGTATAGAAAGATGTCGGTATCTGAAATCGAAATATATTGATAAATAAACTACTCTAGAAAAACTAGTATGACGCAAAAACGGATAAAGTCTATACAGCACATATGGGCCGACGTATTTACCTCAGAGTTTTTCGTTCCGACAGCGTGATGTGATCAATATTTTTCAAAACGTTTGACATTCTGGAGTAAAACAAGAAGCCGAACTTATCTGCATGTTTAAGAAAACATTGAATCGAGCTAATGTAAATTAGAAACTTTGGGTCAAAGCAACATAACAAAGGTTAAAAATATCGTAATTAAAGGAAACCACAATTTTTTTATCTACAAAAAGGTCGAACAATAATCGAGGGTTGGGTCCATCAAAGCGAATGTGAATAATTCTAAAAGAAATAAAGACAATGGCACCCGACCGTAGCAATCGTACATGGAATTAGGAAATGTAATAAAGCTGAACCTTCAATGCAAACGTCATGTATATACTAGTAGAATTAGCAATAAAAAACCAACCTTCGTTACTTAGTACAAATTATATTTGTGTCACAGAATATGAATACCAATATAAACAGAATTATCAACAGTACAATATTTACTTTTGAAACAATAACATTTATGTTAACTTTCATTAATTTTGGCAAAGTCCTTTGGTACTATGAATTTACTATTTTGGAACCTAAAGTATTATATTAATGTGTTTGTAGGCTGAAAATAGACACTAGCCGCCTTATTCATAGACAAATCTATAACCTATTCTAGTTATCCAATGTTTTGTCCCTTTCGAACGACTTTAGAATTTAGTTTGAGCGAAGAAGACAAAATACTCGATAACTAAAATAGGTTTTAAATCTGTATATGATTAAGGCCGGAGATACTTAAGTAGTGACATTTTTTAGGATCCCGATTCGTTCATTTATGAGAAAGGTATCGGTTTCAAATAGCAGATTTGTTCAGTAGAGTCAACTGGGAACGCCACAATTATAAGCATGCTCGAAAAGTTCTCTTGACTTTGTTTTACGCCCAATGCAAACAGCCGAAACGATAGATGTCGTCAAACGGGATTACCTGTAAAATTGGAATATCACTTGAAAGGCCTTCATTTAGCTTTTCATCTCGTTTTTTTACGAAGTGCTCAACATGATTTTTGAAGGGTGTAAAATGAGAAATGTTGAAAAGATATGAAAGATTAAGGTATGAATCGATAGCTCTGTCTGGGATAGGTTTTTAGAAATCAGCAAAAATCCTATGCAAACAAACTTTGTTATTTGATCTTATAGTTAAAAGGCGCAATTATATAAGTGAGGACTATTCATGGAGGGTTATGTACGTATAGCCAGCGTCATAGAAATAATTGTGTTTTTCTAAGGGATTTATGATGATCATTATTTATATGATCAGCGATCTTTTGGCGTTCGAATGCGCTGTTTTCAAAATATTAGGAACAGTTTTCCTCTCTTTACATTTTCTTATATTATATTGGACATGTTAATACTAATAGAATACGGGTAAAAATGCTTGTTGTTTATATAATGAAAACATATCTTAAACAATGTGTTAAATAAATATGTTTTCAATTTAATTTGTCGTTCCAAATTTCGCCACATGCCAATAAAACTTAGTTGACTTTGAAGTGTGACCGATACATTTTTGACATTTAAAAGCTAATGACTTATTAAAGTCGAATGTGATATGATACAGCAGGCAAACTGCACGTGCTATATCATCTCCTAAATCACCCTGTGATTGTTAAAAATATAGCACCTCGTCTACGAGAAATATAAAATAGATAGAGGGCATAGAATAAACACTACCATTTTACTACGAAAATATCAACTCAAGATATGATGTAATTAAAGTGATTTATTAAAAAAATCCAATTTAATCACGCAAAGCTGTTTTTTTCCCTGAATTATTGTATTCTTGGAAATGTTTGTTTACCAGACTGACAGTTCCTTAGAAGAGTACAATTATTATTACATTAAATTAAATTGTGTTCTTGTTAATCGCAATTACTTTATTTTGTAAAAATGCTATCACCAAGGTTTACGTTATTTTTTCTGGGGAAAACGCTTACCTTAAGATTATAGGAGTTTTTATTAACTGGTTCTTTTCATTTCAAGGAAGGATAGGATAACTTCAATGTCATACTTTATGTATTTTATTTTGTAAAAAATACCTTATAAATAATTATTGTGAACATTTGCAAAACATATTCGAAAAGTAAATAAAGGGAAAAATCAAGTGGGGTTTAAATCACAAAAAAAGACTGGCGATGCGAAAACAAACCATAAACAGATTGGAGTAAATATAACAGTTTTAATAAAAAACGGGGCATCTTACAGGAGGACGGACATCGGTGCTGCCGTGAGATGCTGACTCTGGAGCCGATAATGAGGATGTAAATTGGCGTGTGCGGCGTTTACGGGGTGGTGGAGAGTGAGCGCGGGTGGCGGGCCGCCCAACCTGTGGCGTATCTGTTGCGCCGCCCGCGACGCCCGCCGCGCGGCCCGGCGACCCAGCCGCCGCAGCCAGTCTGTCACCGCGTCGCCGTCGACTACGCCGTAGTGCGCGACCGCCGCTCGGAAATTACACTTTCCGCCCGAAAACACGTGCCGTGCGCCGCCCGCGAAAAGTGATCTCACTAATATTACTAGCCTCATGCGAAAATTATTACAATAAGGTACTTCGAACTGTATGCACACGTACTGCGCGGTAAATACTTTGTTTTTGCATTTTGTGCATTCATATTTCATTATTAGAATCGATATATAGTTTAAATATTGTTTTTATGTTATTACAGTAAGTGCATTTATTTTGACGGTATATTTGGTATTTATTATTTAAATATTAATTCATAAATGTGCTATATTTAAACATTGAATATTTGTAGCGCTAATATTATATAAAATAAAACTGTCATTCAAATAAGTTTATGGCAGAAGACGAGTACACAACTGAAAAACTATGCGATAACATCCGGCATTTCTTATAAATTATTTGCGTAGTTTGATTCTAGTGTTTCCAAAAATAAATACACATTTATCAACTGTCATTTGCTAATTTTATTGAACAATTTGTACGAATGAAAAATCGAGGTTTTTCTACTTTATCCATATATCACTTTACTTTACGTCGGTTTATTTATGTTTAAGCGAACGTTTCACATTTTTCCGTTTACCTATTACGAGAACAATGATTTGTAATGGATGCTTTTCACGCAGCATCCCTTTACTCCGCTGTGTGGTTTTGAATCATAGGATCGACATATCCTTGAATATGAAATATTTGAATACACTTCAGTTGCGAGAGTTTGAAAGTGCGGAAAAGCGAGTGCTTTTAAAGCACCGTGTTTTATCTGAAAGAGTTTAATAATACTTCAATGTTTGTAAATGCAATCGAATACTAAAACTAGAAACTGGTTTTTAATCCATTGCATTGGAATATATTTGGAAATGTAAGGGTATTTTTAGACTCGAGTACATTTTTTCTTACATTTGAATAAACTGATTTTACGCTCCATCAGGCTATTAATAATGGTTCGTGAAACTCGTCATATTATTTTAGTCTGCGAAAGCGGATGTAAAATAAAATATTTACAGTTTTCAAAACAAGAAAGTTGGCACACTAATTATGGCTGGTTGATAATAAACTTTTTCTTAAGATAACCGAAGAAGGCTATAAAATTCATTATTTATTTTTTAAGGAATAGCTCGGTTGGTAGTTTGGCTGCTTTAACTATCTTACTAAAGTGTATGGTACTAGTCGAATTCAGAATGTTTTTGCTTAGTTTGGAGTTAATCCGCAATCATGACATCGGGTCGACCAATCGTCTCAATCCTCAGTCATTAAGGCCCTGAAGTTATCGTAGATATGAACCATTATCTCCATCTGTTATCTAGATCGATACGAATAAATGTACCTACTGAATTAACACACGCCGAATAATATGTAGTAAGTGCGCATACATATCTAAAAATAAAACCGGGAATAAATCCCACAGTTTAAATAAATACAGTAAGTGAATAAGTGAAATCAATAGTAGAGAGTGGTAGTACAAGTGCAGAGTGCAGTGCAGTTTTTGGTGAGGGCCGCGTGTGATGGCCGGCTCGGCCCGGCGGCGCTAGATCGATCCCGCCTGTGCGGCGCGGCTACCATCCGTAAGTGCATGCTACCTACATGTGCAATCATTCAACCGCCATACTATTTGGCATGGCGGCGGCGCATACTCCAATGCGATAACGATAAAAATCATCGTGCGTGATCAATATTTGATATCTTTTCATACAGCTAACAAAGACATGTGATATACTACGATACTCAATACTTTATTGCACTCCACATGTTAAAAAGATGTTACAAGTTATTGTATGTACAATCGATCATCGTGCCGTTTCGGTTAATTCAAGATAAACTCAATTACTGATAACGTCATGCAAAACAGTTAACAGATGTTAAAACACGGATGAGTATTTTAACGTGCAAATATATGACAGTGATATATTTATTTAGGAGTTAGGTATATTTAAATCAGTCATACTGGTGTTGACACAGAAAATATTGTAAATGTTTTTCAATGAAAGCACAATTCAAGTGAAGGACCCTTTTCACTGAATTTCACATACACATTAATAATATATTAATTATTTTCTATTTAATTTACAAATAATTTTCTGGTTATAAATTATTGTGCATTAAGAATTTTGTTTGAATTGGATATTGGACTAATATAGCCTTTGTTATTCAATTAAAAAAATATTTATTCGAATTCTTAATAGTAACACTTTTTTGTTCAAGATAAAATTGATTGATAAATACAACATTCATTTCTCATAAAATAAGCCAAATTCGGTAATGGAATTAATATCTTTCTCTCTCACTCTCTTTTTCTTCAGCCATTAGAAGTCCATTGTTGACCATAAGCCTGCTCCAAAAATATCCATAGCGATTCATTAAAACGTGTCTGCATCCAGTATGCATTATTATGTAACTTTAAGTATGGACCGGCACAACATCTTAGATAGTCCTAGTGTTGTTGATGTTCTTGGGCGGCACTGATCAATTACCATGTGTTACCTGTTTGCCCGTTTGCCAGAACTACTGAATTAAAAATAGATTTACTTGAAAATACTGAAAATTTTAAAACAATGTGTTAGAGATGTATGACTTACCCCTATCGTACTCTCGATGGTAGAGGAGGCTCGTGGCCTGTAGTGAGACGTATATGGGCTGATGCAGGGACGTATAATATCTTCTTCTGCCGACCGTTACTCCATAGTTACGCTGGGTCAGCACAACATGATCTGGTTGGCTGCCAGATATCATACTCTTTTGAGAGAAGGTTTGAGCGAAGTCTTACATACTTCCAAAATTCTTGTAGATATTAATATATTCTTGTAGATGTATATATTCCCCCAGAATAATTGCCTTCAACATTAAACCAAGCAATAATTAGCCATATAATTAGCTTGTAATTTCCAAATTAGTGGTGTGTATTAGAAGTGCTGCAGGTAATACAAGTATGTTATTTGAAATTTAAATTATTACGCGCATGTACAATGTAATAAAGTTACAATTTATATTAGCAGACAAAATTTGATACTACACAAGTTATTCGTTTTAAAAGTATCGTTTCATATGCCAGCGTTATTACTCCATTAAATTTACGATTTCAAATTACGAAGCTCACAATGAGAGGAGAATTTCCAATGTAACATTTTACACTAATCCACAGAGTAACAGAGTCAGCATCGTTACTATGCAGGCTATTTACTAAACTAGTAAATAATAAAATAACTTTTTTTTGCCATGTGGTCAGGGTCGTTCATACTTCATAGTACTACAATCTTGCAAAAGACCGACGATTGTAACAGTTATGTTTTTATATTTGGCTCGGTGATTGAGAATGCTGGGTGGTCAAAATCTGGTTGTAGCTTATTCGTATCCGCCCGCAACTATATGCATCTGGCCGTTGAAATTCTATTTGGATTTAATGCAGTTGCCATCAAGTACAGTGCAGTCGTTTTGTCGTGCTTATAAAAAAACAGTCGACTGGCCAAGTAAACGCTGGATCATTGCCAGAGGTTTTCTTACGCTCCTTATTAATCAAAAGCGAATAACTATAAATTAAACTATCGCATTTGTTTATTAGAACAAAGCAAGGGTAGCCGACACGAAAATACTTTCACCAATCGGCAATCATAAAACAGCTTGGCCGAAGTATTTATTTACACTACAATACACGCTCCGTGGAAACATTTACACCCCGTATGGACTTACGAGGAATAAATCATGTTTTGGACCCGTATTTTCGAAAACAACGTGCGGTATTCATTGTGATCTCACAACTATTCTATGGACGTTGAACTTCAGCGCATTTACATTTGTTATGTTATACTTATAATATTAGAATTCGCTTTGAAGTGTGTCAGTTTACATATGAAATAATATTTATAGTTTATTACGATTTTTTACCTTTTATCTTAACACGCTTTTATCCTACGTGAGTGGGTGAGTGATAAGTTGTATCATGATTCAGTTCAGGCCACTTATATATTTAAAAAAAACGCTGAATAGAAATAAAACTGATAGCCCAGTTGTTATACTAATATCGTGGCTTGCCGTCGTGTCACTCACAAGCTTAACTATATCTATCTTTTTCCAAACTTCATATTATAATTTGACTTTCAAAAACAATATAACTATGTAGATAATACAAATATTTGTAGTCACAAAACTTGTACAAAATGACTACAAATATTTTACAATTCCCACAAGTAAGTCAAGGAAACGTTGCAACCTAATTCCTAAAGCAATACTTACACAACGTTGAATTCAAAGAAATGTAAAAATTTTATAGTGATGTTTTTAAATGTCTGCAGAAGTATTTTCTTTCGATACTACGCGCGAATTAAAATTTGCGTGCTCATATTTTCCCACGAACGCTCGGTGAAGATAAAACAATCTCTTTGCGTAATTTCATTTTGTTGATGGATCGTTTGTTTGTTATAGACGACCGTGCCGAATATATCAGCGGTCATTGAAAATTACCGCGGCGGGCCTTGTTAGCATTACCTTAATAAGGGACCGGGAAAAGTAATTTCGAAAACTAACCACTCGGGTCCTTTCCAAATAACATTAGTATATTTTAATTCATCTTACAAATTCCAAATTTATCTAAAAGTTCTGTCACATTTCAGGAAAATGTATAAAATGTGAAAATGTATAAAATCCGTCGCGCCGGATTATTGAAGCTAAGGATTATCGTGAGTCCACACCGCATGCAAACTGGAGTGGAAAATTCATACGTTCATACATTTGAAAAATTTAGCTGATCACGCTCGGCAGCGTGTTTAATCTCCTTTGTTTGATTAAAGCAGTTTGCGCGACCCTTCTGCGGATAGGCTTCCGAACGCACTCGCCTGTGATAAGGTTTCTAAATAATTTATGAGTGAATGGGAACGGTGAGGAAACTATTAATTTTATGCACAAAAAAATGGATTGAGTGATTTTTTTTTTCTGTTAATTTCTTGCCTCGACGTGGCTATTATAATTTTTGAATATATTTTTAAACACTGTTTCATTCACACTGTGGCTTTATAAATATAGTATTTTAAATAAGTTCATCAACAAATCAAGTAATCTATTTTTTTATTCAGATTCTTTCACGAATTATTATTTGCTAGTTTGAGGTGTCGCGGTCTAGGCAATAGCCTTCCATATCATGAACGGACCGTTGACGAATTATGATATCATTGTTGTATCTTCTGATCCAAATGAGACATAGTGAATATTTGCCAAGCCTTAAATGATTTGTTTGCTGATAAAATATAATTACGTTTGGCATTGTCATATTTGCCTCAAGATAGCGTCTAAAAGTTGTTAATCACATTATCTTTATTTGGTTTCCAGGTAAGTCTAAGTATCTTGTTTTTCCATTCTATAAAAAAATAAGACTGATGATAAAAAAGCGAAAAAGAGCGCGGCAGGCCAGCTACCACTTGAAAAATTATTCCGCAGCGTGCATAAACCGAATTGAGCCGAAATCAATAAACAATTAAACTAAATGGCGTGAGATAAATGGGTGGGATTTTTTATATGGGCACGACAATATTACTACAGTGCTATTGGCAATAAGTGCAGAGCAATCGACCGCTGAGAGGTGGTTTTTTCATCATTCGATATAATTACATCGGTTTACAGAGGTTGACGCTGATAAACAAAAGAATAGCGTAGGTCACTATGGGTATTCCACCAGCATATGTGAATATTCTAACAAAGAAGAACAATAAAATGAACTCTTACATAAACATTAGCACCAATTGACAACATTGGGCTGACAATTACACTACCCAAAGCTAATCAACCCAAATGATTATTGAGCATTGCATTGTCTAAACATTTCTCCAATGTTTAGACGATCCATGTTGCACGAGGAAAACACTAAAGTATGGTTTTTATGGGAGCAAAGCCGGCGTACAATCCGACGACCTGGCTGACAGTAAGCGGTTTAGCGTCTTCTGCGAACTCTCGCAATACATCGGTAAAGTATTGTACAGCGCACCGGATTCCATAATTCCATTGTTGGAATGGAAAGACTTCAGCTGGAATTATTACAATGTAGGCTTACAGTTGAAAGATTTTTCGTGGATGCTCTGAGCTGACTCTATGCGAAGTGTGAAAGATATTGTGAGTTTGTTTGTCCCTTTTTTGTTGATATATAGTAAGTTGGATTTTCTTCTTCAGCAGATATAATTCCTCATATAAATCCCAGTACACAACGATAGCTAACTGCCCCATTCTGACCAAATGCACGTTCTTTATTTTATGCTGCTATTATAGCAACATAGCTTAATTATAGTGAGGATAGATTTACTGGTGCACCGGTGTTTGACAGTCGTTGTCGTAGCTTAAGTATTAATCATGTGCTTTTAGGATAATTTACAAACTGTGATATCTCACTGTTATTTACTTCATGGTAATTTTAATGCTTCTCGGAAATATTGGGTAAAAGTCTACATAAATAAAATTATAAAACCCGACATGTTTGTGTTCGTCTGCAATCCCAGTCAATATATTGCAAAACGTTATCAAAGCCCAATGGAATCTCGCAGCATTCCAAAACGATAGGGATTGGATTCAAATAGCACTCGCACACCCACACGCCGCTCCAGAACATTACGTTCTAATGAAACAAAGACCGGGTTCACACTTCGTCTGAACAAAGACTTTTAATTTCGCTAAATCGTTTTTTTGCCCAGTATTTGCAGTTCCGATAGATGAGTTTTCGAAACCTTTGTGACGTATCTGACTTCTGAGACGCGAGCAAACAGCTTATTGATTAGCAATCAGCTCTACCCTTAAACACTTACAGCCTTATTCATAGACAGTTTTAAAACCTATTATAGTTATCGAATGTTTTGTCTTCTTCGATCAAACTAAATTCAAAAGTCGTTCGAAAGGGACAAAACATTCGATTACTTAAATGAGTAATTTGCAAGCAAACAAAAAGAAACATCCTTATGTAAATGCAACATATACCAGTTTTTAAGTTAAACCTGTAGCAATACAACTGTGAAAAACGCATCGTATTTGGTGCAGTAGTTTTTGCGTGATACGCAAGCAAACATACAGACAGACAGACAAAAATTTAAAAAAAAATTGTTTTGGCTTCTGTTGCTATTATAACGACCCCTCGCGTTAAAATTTATTATATATCTTCCATGTACAGACATCGACCATTTACATTTTTATTACATGTATAGACACTATTATTTTTAAAACCTAACTCCGTCCATTACGGCGTACCTTCTGCTCTTCTATACATATTCAGTATTTTCCAATAAAAAAAATCACTTTGTTAGGTTACATTGTATGCTACTTTGAATAGAACCGAAACAATAACGTCCCTACGAACTGGCAGATCATTTTTCTTCGGTCAAAGCTCTATGTATAAAGCAATGCACGCCATTTTGTTTGAATTTTAGCGTTTGAAAATAAAATATATTATGAGATTTCAGAGGAGATTGATAAATTGGAATAGATTTACACATATTTGATGTTCGAGTAGGTAAGTGTTGTAGCATTCAAAGTTTAGAATGTTTGTGGTACTAAAAAGTTAAAGTTTTCATTTAAACAATATTATGATTTTGAAACGGCCACTACTTTATCATAAATCACCACGTTACAATTTCACTCACTGTTTTACAAAGCAATTTTTAAATTTACTTCTAATTTACATAAAGTCTTTATGGCAACTAAAACAAAACGTGGGTTTGTATGGAGCATAATTCTCCGAAATCTTATGTGCTTCTCTTCAATGAATTACGTACTAAAACAAAATGCTGCCTTAACATAAAACGCTTACATACGACAGTGAAATCGTAAATAACTTCACGCTATACATTTTTTACCTTATCTGCTTACGACAAAGTGTACATTTACATGAACACCGCCGAATGAAGGGAGAATATAGCTCAGAGATTGATTGCTGCAATATGTTACGCGTATTCGCACTTGATATCTCTTAGGACAGAAGAGAACCCTCATCTTTTCAGGTAACAAATTCAACGGCAAATTTATTCAACGACAGTCTACACGTTGCTTAAGAAACAACATCTAGACTTACTTAAATCTGGAAGATTCTAGGTGTTGTTTTGAACACATGAACTGTCTAGCTGCTGTTGGCTTATAAATACGGATTCAAGGTTGCCAATCTGTTGATTAGTATGTAATTGGCAGATTTCTATGAGGCCCAAACGCAATAATAAAACAAATTTAATATGTGGGAAGATGTCTTGAATTGAGTAGCATGATATAGTATGTATGTTATATTAACAGTTTCTGCAATGGCATTACTTTCTCATAATTCATAGATATATGAGTAAAAATCTTATTGGCTTATGCAATAAATCTCTTATAACATCTATGCATAATACAAAAGATTCATGATTTTATTCAGTTGAAAATATTTTCTGCTAATATAACTCCTTAATACAGCATATTATTAGTTGTAAAATACAAGGAAAGAGGCCCTTTGTGTAATTCCTATCGTTTAGAATAGGAATTTAAAACCTTGTAAATTCCCACGTGAATTTAATTAAAACAAACCACAGAATTCAAAACTCAATTTACAAAAGCTTTTTCAAAACTCAGAACACACACATCTGAATGCCACTCTCGTCAAACAATAATGACGAGAATGATTTTCAAAAGGCATTACATTTAAAGTTGAGGAAAATCGCAGAATTGTCTTTGAAGTTGCAAGTCTCTGTAACCGGAGCGTTCTTCTCAGGTAATTATGTCGCTGAAGAGCATGTTTCCTTTATCGAAACGGTACCATATAAACAGGAATTTGTTAATATTACTTCGTATGTACGCTTTTAGACAAGAATTTTCATTCTGACACGATTATTTTCAAAAATATTAAATCGTATACTCGGTAAGCCATGGATAGCTTAATATATTATCGAAAATGATTTCATAACTTGCTGTCTCGTGCCGCATTTGCGTGGCTAAAAATAAATCGTTGGTCGATTTATCATGTATTAATACGTTTATATCTTCATCTCCTTTGGTGATATCAATCAGAACTAAATTATAAGGGTGGTTTGATAAAGCGAAAAGATTTTTGTACAATATCTGCTGCCAGATAATGCTTCCAGAAAGAGATTGCAATTTCTGTTACAGCATTTTGGATTCCTCAATTAATCAATTTGTCTTCATGTGAGACTATTTTATATAGAAAACCCACAGTATCAAGGAGAAACATTATTTGTAATGCTAAACTACTACTCGGCGGGATACCAAATTTCACAAATATAAAATTAGGATATTTCTGACTCACCAAGTCTGTCATGCTCAATGCAAGTTCATGTCAGATATGGAAGAACCAATCATGTTCCAAAAATCTTAAGTCAACTAGAGTTTCTAAATCGTATTGACAACAGCTAGAAACGATAATTTTCAACAACCAGAGCCTTTGTCTAACGGTATAACGTGTTCTCCTTTCATTCGATGGATTATACCTCCATAAGACACAAAAACCAATGGAGAGGAACGATATTATCTGTTTCGGAACGTAATGTCCTGAATATGCCCACTTAGATAACAGCTGCTTTTATAGACAGGGCGAAAGCAATAAATATTGGGAAATACAAGGCCATGAAAATGGCCAACATGCGATGACATCAGAAATGTTTTAAAAATATCTAAAATAAATATTTACAAGATGGCATTTGTTCTTAAATACACTCAGCCTAAAGTATAATATACGATTGTTATTATTTAAAAAATCCCACAAAACTTGTACTTTGGAATGCCGTCCGCAAAAATAAATTACCTAATAAAAATTATGATAAATGAAAACGAAGACAACAGTAACATCAATTAAGAAAATCATTATTTCCAAACCCTTTTATCGAAGATAGTTCCGTGTGATGTAACTGTTATTTTTTTAAACAACGATATACAAATGAGTAAATAGATTCACTTTAAGATAATGACCAAACCCACACCTCTTCCAAACAATCATATCACTTGGAATTTCTATATTAAGAATTTTATAAATTAGGAGAAGACGATAGCACCATCTCGTTGGCGCATTTATAATATAATGTCAATTGAGCTTGCATCCAGGTTTACCAATAATATTTGTTCTTTTAACAGTATTTCGTCTACCAACTCGCCTCCAACATAACTTGCCCAAGATTGGGTCAAATAAAGGTCAATTGTAGAACATAACTAGACCGGAATATTGAAACCGATAATGCGAAAGTCTTGTTCAGTAAGTGGTTATTTGCCGTTATAAATCTTGCCCGCCAATGAGTTACACTAGAACCCTGTTGTAAAAATAAGTAGCGAGCTTTATTGCCATAGTTATTAGTCTTGTTTCACTGGCAATCTATAATTACTCCAACTCTATGGATGCCTAAACTTAATGTCCCGTAACTAGGGTATTTATAGAAGGTTATTTGTGTATATACATTATACACGGTTTATTACTTAAGAATATGAAGTGTATGAACCGGACTCTGTTCAGTTCTCCGAATGGTTATTTTGCCTTCTTCTTATTCTCTACAGGAAAAGTCGTAATCTTGAATATTTGGACGTGTGTCCACAAAGACATTATGTGCGCCGCCTAATACATATGAAATTACTGTCCTAAATTAAGTCTAGTGCACTTACTACGATTTCGGAAATATACTTACATTCTAGAACCACACATAAGCTCACGCCTTTATCCTCCATGGGGTAGGCTGAAGCGTCGTGACCCACAAATTAGCGAATTTAGCCAAAAGACAGTGATGGTGATAGTGAACTGAAGCACAAATTTAAAAGCCCTACACGGGTATGCAACCCATTTCCACACGGTTCAAAAACCATTTTAAATGCCACTATGTTAATGAGGCGACTAGTAATATTTTATATAATATAATTTGTACTTGTTTTTACATTACAATACAATCTAATAATGAACTAAGTATTCTCACGAGAAAGGTAGTGTTTGTATTAAATTGCTTAAAGCCTCCCGGGACCGTATGTACTGGACTCCAGATTAAAACCATTTTTCTCAACTAAATGTATCTTTGTAGCCGTTAATACCTACTGATACTACTTGGGCCGTATTAACCTTTCTAAGGGAATAATCGATTAATCCAAAGTTTGTTTCCAGCTTGAAAAACAATTCAACAATTTTCTAAGTCTTATTTGACTATTTTGCCAAAGAATTCCTACAAAATGTTGTCTTTTACACCATCGAGTCTCAATATTTATCCCTAAACTTCTAGTTATCCGAAACTATAACTCTTTTCGCGCAAATCCATCACACAAAGTATGTTATACAAAAATTTACAAAGCGGTTTCGAAGATAAAAAATGCCAACAAAATAAAGCATCATAATGTATCAAAAGAAAATGCTTACAGATACGCGTTCGTGACGCGATTTAGTGATTATTCTTAGAAACTATGCGTTTTCCCGGAAGCAAAGTAGTCAGAATGGTTATCGAAGACATTAATTGACTAAACGATTGATTTATAACAAACTTTTCAGTTCCTCTCCTAAACAAATAGTATTAGAAAGTTATACCTTGTGATAATATTTTGTTAAACACCTCATAAATTAGTTGCCGTGTAGTTGCAGTTTTTGGAGGTAAAATACATAACGGAAATTATTCCGATTACCTAAATTGCAAACATATGCTTTATTATCCATAAAATTTCATACAAATCGATACATCATTTGATGATGGCAGAATATTTGAATCCGGCCGACCCATACTAGTGTGTTGTGTTCCGAGTTTAGTTTTTAAATATCCGGCTTCAGCCACTCCGGTACAATGAGTGGGCTGGCAAGAACTAACCGTCACTTTCCGATAGACAATCCATCTGGACTACACCGCACTTACTATCAAGCACATTGTATTTACCATATCGTGCCCGCTTAAGATATAAATATTGAACCCGTCAATACGCACTTGGTCAACGTGAAGGACTATAGCCCAAACCGCTTTCCATTGTTGAGAAGGCCCGTGCCATGTAATAAGATATCTGGATATATGTAAGCTTATTTATTTACCTATATTGTTCATTAAAAGTGTGTTATTTCGTTTATGTTTCTTTACCAGTTATTGGTTAGAAGCGACATTTTTCATATAGTTTACAAACGAGACTGTTGAGTGTCATATCACGGTATAGAAAATGCAGGTAAAAGAGAAGCAACTTCAATATTATTCCATTTTATTGTGTACACGTGCAACAATTTCACAATATCATTTTGTATCTGCAATCCTGAGGCATTTGAAAGAATATTTTCTTACCCGTGTTGCAACTGTTGCGCGGATGTGAAAAGCTTGGATCCAATATTGATAAGAAAACGTGATTGAAATAGTACAAATGACACTTTTATATTTATACCAAGGTTTACGTGTAGTTTAAGTAAGTAAATAGAAGACCGAATAAAACACTTCACGAATACCAATAATATTTTGTAAATTTAACATAATAATATTAAGAAAAACGAAATAAAGAATAATTAAATTATAATTTAATTATTGTCAATAGTAGTAGTCAGTGTACTTATTTAAAATTAAATACATGTGTTGATTTCACGTATTATATAATACTATGTAATAATTATAAAGTAAAATATAACAAAACACACTTCATCAAATTAATTATTTATTTACGTTCAGTTTCATGCATTATTTAACCATATTACAGTATGTGAATACAAAATACGGAATAACTTTATACGAACAGTTATTTCAACACAATTTTGGGATAAAATATCCACAATTGATGCTTAATCATTAACTCCGATTTACATTATGAACAACTGCTCATTTTTATGCCCATTTTATTGCTTTCCAAAAAGTAAGCCAATTGATGTCGACTAGTCAAGGTAAACGCATTGTTCGCTATGGTTTGGCTATTTTCCAATTCACGCAAACGTCGAATTCTTATTGATTGAATAATCCGTAAATATTGGGAACTTTTCAACGTACTTATGATGGAACGTAAGTAGCAGGCATAATTACTGCTGATTTAAAGGAATAGAGATGAAAATCAAGCATAAAGTAATAAAAAATCAATAAAACCAACATTCAGAATAAACTAAACCGCCATCTGCGGATTAAATCGGTAATAGAAAGATTCGTAATTCGAATCAAAAATAGATCTTTTATTTGTTAATTGACATTGAGCTTTCATTGACGTTTGAATTATTGCACGATCCAACGTCCGGATATTAACCCATTGCATAAACATACGCCGGGCCTATTGATTCTGATTGCCATTAAATAACTCATTTAGATGATTAGTTATCGCTTGCAATCTGTTACCACTACCACATTGCTTTAATAAATAAGGTTTCATCTAAAAGAAAATTTATTTAAGAACGAATATTTGTTTTAAAAATAAGACTGCGAGTTTGCTCTAGCCCCACTTCAAAGAGTTCACTTAGCAAATGTAACCGAGTTGGATAGCAGATCGCTCGAAGCGGCGTCTATCTCGGAAGAACTCCACTCGTATATCCAATACTCTTTACGACACTTTATCTTTCATTGGTTTACTGATAATGCCGCCATTTGTTATTATAATACGAGCGATGTATTTTATAGCATCACGAAGTCGCCGAGTTCAGCCCAGATACGTACAACTGTTACGCTCGATATTGCATTGTACGTGTTTGGAACTGTGCCAAAAATGAGACCACAATTTGTTGCTAATAGTTTATCCGTATGTATCATCGTTATTAATTTTATTAGTTTATTCACCTGAGTTCTATTAATACATTCAAAGACATTACTTTTTACACATCAGCGTTTTTTGGTAGAAAACCCTCCATCGGTACACAAAACTTCGTGTGTTTGGAAACGAGACCGAATGATTTCCGATCGCAATAAATGTGTTCTCGCAAAATGTAGGTAAACCATTACGTGTCTACTGCGTTTGCTTTTAAACAGATGTAACTCGTTCCAGATTCTTTAAAAATAGGGAATATTCTACAGAGTTGATAATTACAACGCATAAATATATCACTTACATGTACGCTGGCATTTCTCGCTAAAATTTCAAGTTAAAATCAACAACTACTGACATAAATTCGAAGTGGTGTAAAACAGAGATGCCTACCACATGCGAAACAAACAGCGACAAAAACTTTTGTATCGATTTTTCTTCTACTAGAATCACTCGGCGTAAGATAATCCCCTTGAGAAGCATCTCCTTTGATCCTATTATCTAGTTATGCAGTAAGAAAATGTATAATAAATGAACGTTGACAGCATTGATGTGCAATACAGAAAGGAAACATGTCATAAATACAATGTGTACGCATACTTTTGATATAAAGGTCATAAACGTAGCCTTTTGTATAGACGTAACTTTAACGCTATTAAAGATTTTCCACCGCCGATGATATGAAAGTTTCATGATAAATGTTAGTAAACACTGAGTGAGTTATACGTTTCAATATA
Source organism: Deilephila elpenor (assembly GCA_949752805.1). Taxonomy (NCBI): domain Eukaryota; kingdom Metazoa; phylum Arthropoda; class Insecta; order Lepidoptera; family Sphingidae; genus Deilephila; species Deilephila elpenor. The sequence continues at coordinate 9,132,659 of OX457099.1, read as the reverse complement.
TTTCTTTTAGTGGCACATATGTAAACTCTCAATGAAACATAACTTTTATGAAATGAAAGGTTGACAACGGCATGCATTATCGTGTCGCACGGCATTAACTCTTACATCGGTTCGTGATATTTTTACTGGCAAATGTTAATGTCTCCGGTGATGTAGGCCACACGGTAAATTTAGCTTGATTACTACGTAAATAAAAAGCGATACTCTACCCTTCCTCAGCGGACGGTTAATGGGCTGCAATAAAATTTCCTACTCAAAATAGGCCCCGTCCTTCCTTTAATCAATATAACAGTTAATTTGAAGAGTGTTTTAGATACGGGCAAAAGTAAAGATCATTTTTAAAAGATATCCAATGAAATCGAAAATGATGCATTTGCAAATTAAAATTTTAAACAAAAACATAGTTGTGGTATTTTATCCTCGCTATGGGTAACATTTAACAAAGTATAGTTGAAAATATCTTGTATGGTCGTATGCCATTGTTTGTGATTGAATGATTTACGTCCGTCCCTTAACCCATTTCAAGCAGTGCAAGAATTAATAGCCCTTGAATTAGTAGTGCTTGATTGACACGCACATGACCATAACGAAAGACCAAGTCCGTCAGGGACAATTAAGAACAATATGCAATGTTTAATTGGCCATCAAATAACGAGATTAATAATAATTTTTGTTCTAAATGAACAAATAGAACATAATTTGTCTACTTCCAGTTAAGTAGTTATTCCACAATCTAATCCCTAAGTAATCAACAATAAAAATTAATAAATTAATTCCGAAACTAAACCTTGCAATTACAAGGATTCAAACAGATAACTATCGGCACCGAAGTGTTATTCAAACTTGGATATCCACCTGGAGTGAAACAAATCCAGGAGAGTTCCTCAATAGCCGTTTTATAATGGACGGAGGGCTGGTCGTTATCTCTGAGAGGCACTCGTTTGTCCAGCCCACATGCCAACGGCCACGATAAAGGATTAATGTCCCCATTCAGCTACAACGGACCGGAATGTTAGATTCGATATACGAGCTTATATAAGTGGAGGCTGACGAATCAAATGCTGTCGGAAATACGCGCTAGTTGGACGCGTTTCGATGGAATAATCGCGAACAATGATAGATGCATGAGGTGGGCAGTAACATCAATCCTTTTAGTAACAACATGTTTGTTTACTACATAAAAACAATGACTAATCCAATAACCATTAACTCACCGAAAGCGATGTGAAATTTTGCTGTTATATTTCGTTTGGTGAGTGAGATTGTAAGAGACAAAGCTGATGGTAGGACATTTCTATCTGCTTGATAAATGATTACCGTACGAACAATGATTACTGTCACGATTGTGGAAAACCTGACATAGTGACCCTACATGCATTGCGTTCGACTAGGCTGGCATAATTACGTCGACTGCGAGATATCTCTAAGGAAATCTCTATACGGTTTGCACACCACTTAGTACCAGTCGTATTACACACATTTTATTGTGCCAGTATGACAAAAAGAACATAAATTGGTTTTCACCGTTTCATTCTAAAATGGACAATTATTTGAATCGCCAAACTTTCGAGAATTATCTAGTTTCTGCGCAATTGTGTTCCTGACTTATACGTACGAGTCAAACCCAAGAACTAATAATTTATAGGTCACGGGTACACAATCCTTGGTCTGTTCCAACTGCAAGTAGGAGGTAACTGAAAATAGAAAGCGGTTACATATTAAAAAAACAACATCAAAACGGTGAATAAAGCCCGACATAAGGCAATTAATTACTCAGACTTCGTGAATTCTATTACTTACATTTCTATTATTAATGTACAACTTAAGAAAACCCAATTTCAAGTTAGCTTAATACTTTATTCATTGAAGTATAAATACAAAAGGTATATTAATTAAAATTAAATCGTTGGAAATGTTAACGAAAATTATTAAAATTAAATTTCTGAAATTCCTAAATATTATGCTTATATAAATTGACGCACCTATTCGTTATACTCGCAAATCTGGATAGGTATTAAAAAACGCTCAAAAACACCCATACAACTTGAGGATAATGAGTTATGACATATTGCTAGCCCTCAAACATGAAGGAGAAAGCAAGGGAAAGAGAAAATAGGAAGTAAACATTGTGAAAGTTCCTATTGTATGCTTAAACGCACCCTATCGTCTTTATAAAAATGTATTGAATATTTACTTATTCATGGAAAAAATGAAACGAATTCAATACACAAAAAAATAATTTAATCACAATACTGTTATAATAATATAATTTCGCATGTTGGAAAAAGTGGCACGGTAGCTGAAAACACAGATGTATCAACATTGGCACCGCACAAAAAACATCTTTGTGATTTGACTTCAAAACACTCGGCTTATTGTGTTGAAATTCCACTCCCACAGCTCTTCCATCGAGTCAAATGGATTTCATTACTTTAAATGGTATAAACCTTCTGTAAATAAATTTAAATGCTCCAGACCGTTTATTTAAATATATATATTTTGGAAACAATATAAATTCCTAATAAATTACCGACGCCCTTAATAGTTTACCTAAGCACTTCGAATGAACAAACTTGGCGAATGCTTTCAAAGAGGTGATAAGAGATTCAACCCGTCCCTATATAAATTAATATTGATCTTTTCGGAGTTCTGTTTTAGAAGGATATTCAGTGCTACCGTAATTGTAATCTTGGTTGTTATAAAATGTCTTTCATTGTTTATATTTGCAACCAGTTTGAGTTATGGGTTAATAGCCTCAGAATACTCTTTTCAAGAAAAGTCTTGCATTTAAAGCATTAAGTGATGACTGGTTTCTAAATTTTTCTTGATAATGCTTTGAGTATGTTAAGTCTATACATATACCTAGCTGACAGAATAGATAAGTATTTAATTTATCAATTAGTCCTCTTTACGGCTGAAGATTATTATAATGATTACGTAATAATAATTCGGAGGCTCTTAGTTATGATACATTTCATATATGTAAACACTTGTTAAGCTGTCACGTTCAGACTTTAATTTAATGGTATATACATTATTGAGGACAGCTTTCATATTATGATCAAAATCAGTGACATTTTATTGAACAATTATAGGTATAATATCAGCGAGAGGAAATAAATTTATTTTCGCTGCAAATATAGGGAATTGGTGTCGGCTATAACTAACCTAATTTTTGCGATTGAATACTGAACTTTGGCATTCGATTTCACTGTGTCAATTTTCAATGTGATTTTCAATACGTAATACAATTTTAATGATGTAAACTAATTTGTGGATTAAACACCATCTACAAAATTAATTTAATTTCTTTATTAAGCCTGATTACGCTTTGGACAAGTTTCAGCAAACTTTTTCTCATTCTAATAATTACTTCTTAGAACTCCGTTAAGATTTATAAATAATCTATACATATAATAAGAATGTAATTATTACTAAAGCTACATTATACAACGCACAGAGATGTAGATTTGACTTGCTTCGGGATAATTGCTAATTCGTATACATATCTGTCCCTAAGATCACATTTCCAAACTTCAGCCTGCTTTTACAGCACTCTGAGAGCCAAACTTTAGTAATGTTTTCCTAATGGTACTATGAGTTCGTTATCTTGTAGTAATATAACTCACATTTGAGATTTACACTAGTTAATATTTCAAGGCAGTAGTATGAATTTTTGTAAGGAAGAAAAAAAGGAATTTTGCTAAAAATTACCTCATTCCTTTAGTTTGCCGTATGTAATTACTACCCATAATTTGATCCTTATTAGCAACATTATCGAATGGTATAATAATACAGCATGTCTTTTTAATCATCAAGTTCAATTCTTCGCTAAGAATATTGATTTTTCAAAAAGGTAAGTATGCAGTTTTGGATTTCATCAAAATCGGGCTCGTGGCTTCTTTCAGCATTTTTCGCTATTTCTCATAGTCTCGGATTTGGCCATCCACGCCCATTTGAAAAATTCATTCGAGTGTAAGATGGGAAATGACTTAGATTTGTGGTAAATATATCCCGTCTACGGGTTGAAATGCTCATCAAGCTGTGAAATTGCCATTTGACGGCGCCATCAGACACCACATTGGTGGTCTAAAAATTCTGATATAAAATCTGGTCATTTGTTAATTTTATCCACTCGTAAATTAACAATGTAAGTGTTAAAATAAAGGCTATTTAGATATAGGTAATAATTATTTGGTATTTTATCGATATTTCAATGAGCTACAAGAATGCATAAAGATTAAGCAGTAAATCCTGATAAGAAATTAGAATCAGCATTTTTTAAGCAGATAATAGCAATGATAGCAATATATGTGTCAATAACATATTTTAACGTAATTTATGTGTATAATACAAATATGTCATTAAAAAATCATACATCGCTATGGTATGCAAGTTTTCTCACGATGTTTTCTCTCACCGTTATAGTGCGTGGTGATCAATACACACATGAATCCCAAAAGCCAGAGATGTGCCTTGGGATTTAAATCCGCGACCTCCGAATTTTAATCATACCGGCTGGACGCGAAATTCGTCATACTTATTTGTGTCACTATAAACTTGAGAGTTTTCACTACTGTGTACACAATGATCGCTATCCGGATGAAAAACCCACCACCGGCTATGAATGAAATACATTAAGACAGCTGTTCATTCACCTCGTTTTCTAAAGTATATATTGTATTGTATTGTATTGAATTGTATATACCATCATTAAGATTGGTGGGCTACTCTATACGAGCAGTTCTGTAGTTACTCTGATTTTATTTGTATTTAAGAAAATGTCTTAAATATAGATTAGACCTATTTTATCAGGACCTACCTATTCTAAGCCTCATAAAGATGAATTTGATACAAATACTTGCAGTTAAAAGTTCAAACATTTGTCATGACAAGAGATGACGAAACAACGTCTCACACTCCGAATACAGTCTCACAACACTGTGACAAAGTGATTATCATAGTAATTGACCCATTTGCATAGCATCAGAGCGTCAGTCTTTACGGAATAAAGAATATAAAAACATACACGTGCATGAAAATTAATGGCATCCCACGCGACTTTCTTACGGGTCGCAATTTTAATAAGATTCGTTAAAACAAAGAACAAACATTCGTGTAAAAATAAAGTGGCATTTTGCTCGTTCTTTTTAACCCAAAAGTTAAACAGACAAATTGATGTAGACAACATGTTGAATTTTTAATACAATTTGAGTAAACATATTTGGCTAGAAGGCAAAATATTATATTTGGCCGCAGAGAAATATCAACGTATTATTGACTTATTTATTTGGTCGATATAGTCCGGGTATTACTTCTCCGGTGGGTTAAAATACATACAGGCTATGTAATAAATTATATGGCTTTAATATGTCATATTGTTGATAAAAACAAGTCTTAGTATCTTTGAGTCGTATTTCATTTAGTCCATAACAAAGATTTACAACCGAGAATAGCGTAAATCACATACATATGTGCTCAAAGTTTTTATGCAGAACAAAAGTAGTTTTCCGGCAACGCAGATGAAATTCTGACACGGATGTGTATTTACAGTTAAGACAATGACTTAGCTACCGCAACCGGAGATTTGTACCGTCAAATCTGGGTCAAGAAGGAACGCGCCCAAATTAATGGGAAACTTCTTAGGTGACGTCGCTTTTCACATTCAATCAACTTTTTGCTTTGTTGCATAGAGGAAAAGTATCGGTTTTTTTATTATAAAGATACAATAAGTGCTTAACTTTAAACTAATTAATAGACGACAACGGCAAGTTCAATGATTTCGAAAACAATATATTTTCAGATCAACATTTTTTCTTCTAGGAAGTTTCCGAAAAAAAATAAACACCAACTACCAACTGGAACAAAACCAGTGTGTTGGACTAAAGCCTGAATCCAATCGTAGAGCAGGCCCATTAGTGAGATGTATATGGTTCATTAATCCAGTGCACAATGCATTGCCAGGTATGACGTTCGTTCATATCAACTAGTAGCGTTCTAACCCACGATTCCTAGAGATAGATAGTTTAATAAAACTTTTGATGTAATTTACTGAACGTTATAGCGTAGTTAACGTTATAATATAGAATAAACTGAGTTATTCTATAAGAACGGAATAGGACCATTATGATTTTGCAATTGAAATGTTAGGTTTTCTATCATCATTTATATTATTGCACTCCTGGTCGAGCTTTGTAGCATTATATACATGAGTATTAGTACCGTGGTTTCTTTAGGCATTCGTAATAATAATAAATTAATAAACAAAACAGTTACATACGTATTCTTGACCTCACACTAAGAGTGCAGTGGATAATACTAGTTACATCTTCAGGGTTTCTTAGCAAATTAATCTCCGAAGAAAGAAATATCTTTGTACATCTATGTTAGAGTAATATGTTCCAAGATTATTTTATATGCAGGTTCTTGTTTGTAATCGGTACCCTTGTGTATGAACCTTAATAACCTCTTCAGTAAAGAGCTCTAAGAATAATATAAAGCACAATGCACATCGAGATACGTTCAGCATCTCTTGAGATTTTTGCAAAGAAACATATGTATGTATAAGTTTAACGATGAACTTTGTGTCTGTATAGCTTAAAAATTGTTTTTAAAAGTAGCATTCAATGAAGTCGCGCTTGGCTAATGTGTTAAGTATTAGGCCTTTTCCAATCGAAAAGGAAATATGTCTCCAGGAATATGTAAAGCCGGATATAAAGATGTAGAGTTGTACAACTCGTTGCAACTGTCGACTGCCGCCAGCCAATACCGCTTAACCGCACCCCGCTTTGACGCGGCACACAATCAAAGGTACTCATTAATAACATGTACAGAGTTTGTGTTTGTACGACTGTATTCCACGTTGATAGGATTGTAAGTGAGTTTAGCTGTAGAGAAACGGTTTTCTCCCTTCGTATACTATGTGACCTATATAGGAAGAAAGAAGGTGGACAGACAACCTGATAAATATTGCAGGATGTCGCTAGTTGAGTATGGCTTCCAACAGGTTATTGCGAAAACCGTGAAGATGACAATGCCGTTAAAATGACACAAAGTGAAATTCGTTTATCAGTCGGACTAAATTTCGAAACAAATTTGTATGGAGATTTTTTTTTTATCAAGAATTCTACTGCACTAGAACTAGAGTAAATATTCTTATACATACATTTCTCCTAAAACTAATCTAATGGAACTCATTTCTAATTAAATAATACATCCTGTTTCACGTATATGTCAAGGTTTTCTTTATTATATAATGCATAAAAGCGCTTAGTATGTTATCTCAGGAAACGATTAGGTTGACATTAAATATAAGCTGGTGATTAATTACCATTAATTGCATGTTCATCCTTAATATTTAGTAGAGTGTGTCCTTAACATAAATATTTGATTTTAAACGTATTTAATGATAGAATTATAAACAGATTCACTTCCGCTGAAAATTCACAATTACGGTAATTTACAGGAATCTGTTTAACCCGGCCGACTGTTGCGTCGAGATGGACGTAAATATTATTTTATAACCAAATTGAAATGGGAGCCGAGGGCAGTCGCATTCCCGGAGACATCTCGATTTTTAATCCGTTGATGATGTTGCTTACCGAGAATGTTCTATGTATCGAATGTTTCTTAAATATCATACTAAAGTTAGATGTATCCAGATGAGATCTAGAACTAAAAGTAAATTTTAATACATTGTTTACAACCCAAAAACTGTTTTCTCCAGAGTAGTTTACCAAATGTAACGTCACACGAGCAACGGCAAAACGCTAAATCTTTCCTACAACGATGTGTGAAAAAATATGTGTCTTCTCCGCACCAGCGTGCGATAACGGCTGGCAAAAAGGAGCCCCCTGTATATTAAAAAGATTCCGAAAACCGAGTGATACAAACGTATCGCGAAAAAATTTACATGCTATTTTTTGTTATAGCCGTCATTAAAGGATTGTTGACCTCAGATTATCTCACTCACGAGACTAACCAGCGAATCAGAATTATCGTTAATAGGCTGCCTAATTTAGGCTAAAGTCAGAATTTGCTATAATATGCCCAGATATTTTATAATATATAGAAAGGTACATGAAAAATCTCTCAATTGATTTCTCTTATAACTTGATATCATCAAATTCATTATTCGCCGTATTGAGACCAAAACAAGTAGGTTTTCAAATCATTCGATAATTCATAAGATAAAATACAGAAGAAACTACTCAGACTCCAATTCGCCCAATTTCTCATTTTAATATTCATGATGACTTATAAACTCGCCTTGAACTCAAACAAAACATAAGCGAATGAGGAAACGGTTATGGAAAAACTTTTGTTGCTTCTTACTGTGGACAGAGGTTGTCGAACATTTCATATTTTCATTTCTTTTATATAGATACTGAAGATATAGCTTTTCTCAGTATTCGGCCCATAAACTAGGCCACTGTAGAGTAACAAGGTACTGACTGCTCGTTTTGCATAAGCAAGAACTCATGCAAAATATTTTTGGTTTACTGACGTATTATTCTAGTAGGATGACTATGAAGTGGCAGGGGGCAGCTTACACAACGTGTATGACTGATGGCCAATGAACCCAAAAAGTTCCACGAGTAGAGGCCACGTAGGTACTGGTAAGCGCAGGCCACATGCACATATACCAACGGTTGGTATAGACTTCTTTGGTGGAAGCCTATGATCAGCATTTGACTTCTTGTGGCTTTAGACGGTGATGATGATGGTATCGCATAAACTATCCGTTGAACACGACTGATAAAATAGAGCGATAAAGGAGGAGAAGTGTAGGATAAAGGTTTCTTATTAGCAAAACAGTAATTTGCGTCTGATTCCTACGAGGCACGGTTACCACCCAAGTCGCTCGAGCTAGTACTATAGTTTATATTTACCGGCTAATGCTAGACGGCCACTTTTCATCCTATTGTTTATTACTCTTTAGAACATGATAACGAATTACGTTGGCGCCGCGCAAGTTATTTTAAACTTTATTGTAGCACACATAAACGTGTACATAGGGTCATAAACAAATGTAATAAACTTAAATGAACTTCACTGTGAAAACGTATTAAATACAACCGCAATTTACACAACGCTCTGATGTGCGCTCAAAATATGACGGAGAGTTTTTCAACCACACCGAATCACTGGACAGTCGACTGCAATCAATATACGCCGACACATAGCTCAAAACACGCCGGTGGATAGGGTTCACAAATTTTTTTACTCTCCAAAGTGTAGACTTACATTATTTTGGGAATAAAAATCCACACGGCTCTTGCGGACGCTTTATTAACTAACTAAAAGGCATGAAATTAATACTTTGGCTTGTATTTATTTTGTTCGCGACTTCGTCCACGTAAATTAACTTTAACCTACACAAACCATATAATTGCAATCTCTAGCAGAATAGAAAATGGTCATTGTTAATATCCAGTTCATAAACAAACGCAATGAATTAATTTATAACCGGCTCGGCTTCGCCCGGGTGCACATACTTTTTGAGTCTGGTCCACATCAGTGACATATATTATTTCGAGTACTGTTCTATTTATATCTCAACTTAACTGTTATTAGTAAACTCAATATCCCGTTATATCCCGTCCTGTCCCGTCTCATTCTGTCCCATGACTTAAAGCATGTCCCCATGACCCATCCTATCCCTTTAAGTTTGAAGTGTCAGCTACCTCCATACCAATTTTTTACAAATTTTGTCGTGTCGTCTGAGCCTGATGAAGCAACACATACACACACAAACTTTCGCATTTATAATATTTGTAGGAAGTAGAAAAGAATAGTAAGTCTGTGAAAAAGAAATTAAAAATCACTTACCCGATGTCAGGTGAACAATGCGTTGCTGATATTTAAATGGTGTGGCTGGCAACCTGGCTGCAGGCAGCTTTCATGTCACTTACTGACACTGTTATTTATCGATCGCGATAAATAAATTTTTATATACTGTCTACTACAAAAACATTGCGGATAACCGACACGGTGCGAGCCTCAACGACAACTGGCTTCGCCGGAGTCTCGGTAACGACTGAACTTTATTCAACAGTTGGCGGGTTTATATACTGGCACCAGTCGCAAAAAGACATATACCCACAAACATAATTGTTTAAATACCCTACAAATATCTTTCGCCGATAAGTATCGCATCTAATTTGCCAGTAGCGGTCCGGCCCGGTTTTGCCCGGGTGCAGATACTTTTCGGGTCTAATCTACATCAGATAGCTACAAATTATTTTGAGTATTGTTTTATATATTTAAACTCATCGTGGCTGTCGTCATCTATACCGCATTACCCGTCCCGTCCTGTTCTATCCTTTCCTGCCCTGTCTGATTCTGTACCGTTTCATCCGCCATATATTATATACAATCGAGGCCATCAGTAACAAATATATTTGAATGGCTTGCTCATACCAAGGGAAGACTACATTTTTTCGGGATAAAAAGTAGCCTGTGTGTTAATCCAGGGTATCAGCGATCTCCATACTATATTTTGTCAAAATTGGTCCAGTCGTTTGAGCGTAAAGAAGGAACAAGCACACAAACTTTCGCCTTTATGAAATATCATAGTAGGAAGTAGGATTTCAACTAAATCAGCGTTATTTTAAAATACCAACTAAAACTTGTATAAACTTGCCGAAAATACTGTGATAAAAATTTCAACTTTATCTCAGAAAAGAAACAATAGCGGTCTGCGGTCCACATTCAAATAAGCAGGCGACATTAAATTTCGTACTTTGTTTAACAAAGAAATCTCCAAAACAGCTGCTTACCAATGTCTCTTTTGTTTTACATGGACTGAATCGAATTGGGGAACATTTATCGGCTCACCACTAATTATACTGCTAACACGATTGAAAACTGACTTTATTTAAACACTAGTCACTTATTTCTATTTTATTTATGTGCAATCGAATTAGCAGTTTATAAATGGGCTGTAACTATTCCGAGAGATGGATTATTGACTAGAAATATGTTTGTAACCTGCATTAATCTTAAACGTAAGTAGCGCCGGCGCAGTGTTTTTTTAAATCATTCTGCGTTTTGTGGATTTACACAGTTTTTGTTTAATTCTGTAAGAATATTATGCAAAATCGCTTGTATTATGTTTTATTTATTTATTTATTTATGCTTTATATACAATAAAGTATAAAGGCGGACTTAATGCCAGAGGCATTCTCTACCAGTCGACCTTAGGATGGTGCAGAGAAAATGAAGTAGGCGCATAAATATACTGTTTTGATGAGTAAAGTTTATATAAATGATACACACATACATACATATATATATATATATATATATATATATATACATGCATGCATGTATCATTTATATATATGTATATATATTATATATGTATATATATTTATATATATATATATGTATGTATGTTATTCCAATTAAATTGAATCCGATGGCTTTTCCTTGTATTATATTATTATTAATTGTATTGTGTGTGTGGAAGAAATAAATGGTTTAAATGGTTTAAATGGTAGTCAATACGGGATTAAACTGTGGAGATATCTATATCTTTCCCGGTAACCGCTTTGGCGTTATTCAGGCGAGGATTAAAGACAATTTTCACAATCTGGTAGAACTCCAACCAATCCGTTGACAGTAAGCCCATCCGATATACCAGTCCTATAAAAAATGTGCCTGGAGGTCGTCAACCACGCGTCAGATTCCATAAACTTGAAATTAAAACTCTTACCTGTTTTCAGCCATTTTGAAATACCATTAATTTAATTAGACATTGAAATAAAAGTATCGTTATAACTTTTACAAACTGATCTGTTATCTCTCAATATTGAGTTATAATGTACTACGTACATACGTCAATGTCTCCCGATTATCATTTTGATCCTTTGATATACTTTGTCTTTTATAAAAAAAACTACGTTATTGTACCATTCTTCTTGTGCCACCGACAGAATCTTAAAGGGATCTTCACGGCTTTTGATCTGGCCCTTTAGCAATATCGTTTGAAACAACATTTTTTCGTTTCACTCTTCTGCGGCGTCGACATTACACAGATTTTTACCGTCCACATTGTGTTCCATGAATACCTCATCAATCTTTTCAATCAATCAATCACTTGAGTGCGACATCGTCTATAAAATTTGATACAGTGGCGCTCAACTTTACCACCGAATCCCTATTGATGTTATTGATGCTAAAGTGTTTGTTCTTTATCGCAGCAATGAGGCACTTGGTTTTTTTGGATAGACTTGGATTTGGCATATTCTTAATAAGCGGATAAGTGGCATGGGCTGCCATGTATCTCATTTTGAAATGTACGAACCCTTTGGAATGTCTCAGCTTATAGTTGGATGAACTTTTAAAATATAAGTACCTATGTGTATAGACCCACAGGTGAATGCTTGTGTTATTTTATTAAGACACTTCGAAAAATATCCAAGTGGATAGGAATAATATAACACCATTATGTGCACATGATTAAATAGTAGAACTATGGTTTATAATGTAATATTTACTACATTATATATATTTGAAAGGCTTGAATCATTAGATGTAGGAGTCTGCCATTCGTGCGCAATTCAATAATCTATTTACAGTAGGTATATTGTATAATTTCATATTATACCGTTATGTCTCAATGTAATGGATAAAATCACTTCTATTTAACCTCAAGCATAGTTTTCAAACAAAAAGTTTAGCCTTTGATTACATTTGACTAAGCTTTGTAACATAAATTATATTTGCGTAATAAAGCAAAAAAGCCAGGGCATATTTTCTAGTGATTAATCAGAAGTGTCCTTTGGAAATCACTCGTAAACGAACTTAAGCCCTTCGGCGACCGTCAAGTACATTTCTTCCTCGGGACTGCAGGCTTAGAGCTAGAATTGATTACTTAAGATGTCCTGTAATTACTGTTTTGTCTGTATTCCTGTCTAAAATGTTAGGAACGTAGTAGAACGATTTTACGTTCTGTGTCGTCCATTGCGGAGTGTCTATCGCCCGGTGAGGACGCAAGACCCCGTCAGTGTGCCCTGCGAGCACAACAGCCCCTGTAGTCGACTGCAGACAAAAGATCAGCCCATATACGTTCCACTGCAGGATATGGGCCTCCTCTTCCATCGAGTGTACGATCGAGAGGAGTTAAGCCAAATAGTCCAACACGCTAGCCTAGTGCGGGCTGGCGGACTTTACATACCATGTATAAATTCTTACAAATCGCTGTGGTATGCAGGTTTGCTCACGATGTTTTTCTTCACCTTTATAATATGTGGTAATTGACTATCAATACACAGAAGATACCGCGGCGGGATTTTTAAGCTAATGTCCTTGTCGAATCTCTTTGTGTTAGAAGATTAACAAGTGCTACTAATGAAGGTACTTACTATGTGAAAGTAAAGATATTATTTACATTTACCTTAATAGATTCGGTGTGTTACTAATTTAGTCAAATCTTGTCTAATTTAGCCAAATCTTGTTATTATTTGAAATAAACCACATTCTAATACTTGAGTAAGTAAATTACAGTTAGAATGACTACTTTAAAATACCTAGGGATCTGGGATACGTGAGGCGTATAATTAATTTCTAATCAGCATATTATAAAGTAATTTCAGTATAAAGCAATTATGTAAATTAATAAACATTTTAATAACTCCTACTTATATTGCCTTATATTGCCTTATGACAGCCTCCGTGGCGCAGTTGGTTTGACGCCGCCTGCGAAACGAGAGGCCGCGGGTTCGATCCCCGCACCGAAACAAATATTTGTGTGATCCACAGGTATTTGTTTCGGGTCTGGGTGTTTGTGAGACCGAAAAGTCTCTCGTAGCTTCTGATACCCACGACACAAGACTCGATCTTAGTGTGGGGTCAGGACTATGTATGTGACTGTTGGGTGTATTTATTATTATTTATTTTTATTATTAAAGTAGAATAATTGACTTTTATTTTTAATTAATGCCGCGCTCGTGCGGAAAGGCGACAATATTTGCAAAAATCTTTGAGACGTAATTGTGTTAAATATTTTATCTCTAATGAAAATGTCGCTCGAGTTTAACTCGGCTTGCTAATTGACTATGTCGTGAATACGCAAATACGCTTCTTCACATTTGTTCTGTCCAGATACTAAACAAAGAATAAAGAGTCATCACACGTTAGAGTTTTATAAAGGCCGCAAAATATGCCCACATGAAATAACAACTCCAACACACTTATGCTCTAGCGTCCAAAAATAAATCTAGCCAATAACGTTAACGTAAACATTATATCTATTCCAGAAAATAAAGCTTCTGACACTGTTCAGATCAATGGCGCGATCAACGTAGATGTATGATAACTGCAATGATCTTGGTCACCATAATCAGCCTCAGGAAATCTATTGTTGATTGTCGATCTCCTCAAAGGAATTTTACAACGATCTGTTAGAAGTGGGCTTCATTCAGCAACTTCCTGCGACTTTCATTCGGATGTATATCCTTGCGGATGGACAATCGATGCTGTGCTTGTACGTAACCTCCATTCAAGAACCATCAGCTCTCAGTCTTCTGTGCTCTACTCACCACTTCAACTTACTAAGCCTCTGGACTATGTCTGTAACATTTGTTCTCCTACAAATCTGCTCATTTCTCTTGTAATTACCTTTCCATAGTCAAATAAGTTATGTAAGTTCCAGCGTCTATTATAAAGCAGAATAGTTAGTCATTTAACTTCCGTCGATTTTCCCATTTATACCGGTTTATGTGTAGTTAATTTCGCGTCGAGTAAGCGCTCCGATGAACGATATATGAAATGTGTTGCGAGAACATTAATGTACAGTTTGTATGGCTTGTTGGAATTTAATATGCTACAATAATAAACGTATTTCTTATGTACATATATTTGATGAAATAGAAAACAATGCGCATTATTTATTAATACAATTTTAAGTCGAAGAATTCAAACGTCTTCAAAGCGCGACGTAAATCAAACATTGAAAAGGAAATTATATAATTACTGTTTTGTTCATCGCCCGAAAAGGCTTAGATAATAAACTTTACAAACAGCCAGGATCGTTTCAGAGAAGTATGTATGCTATTTATGTTTTGGAAATATATTTACAGTTATTTCAATATGTTTCGCACACTTAGTAGTAAAATATGAATGCTATACCAATGAAGGGTCTGTGCACAGATGTTAGCATAAGTTTCCGTAACAATACAGCTTAAATCAACTCTCTGAAAGGGTCTTAGTGAAATAAGTTTACTTCCTGGTTAGCTTCCTTCTGTATTTCTTAACATTTGTATAATCTAGGACACGTTACTACAGAATAAAGAATGAAATTACTTTAATACAGCTTCTTTAACTCGCGGATTGATGCTTATGAGATCGGCAATTCAAAATAAAGTACTACAATGTTTTCCTTGCCAGACATTAATAATGAACGTAAAAGGTTTTCGCTTGAAGTATTTCTGTGAAAGCATTAATAACACAATGTTTAATTATAACCACAACTGAGCATCAAAAAATGCAATAAAACTTTTGGTTTCACGACACTCTGTTCCAAAACAAATAATGTGGGCAATGATCAAAATCGCGGTTTCTCGTTTCACAACCAGCTTTTTAATCAACTGTGCCACGAAAACCGTCATATTTAAACTCCTGTACCCGAAATATTAACCCTTTTTCACGTTTCCTTTACCCAAATCACCGACCAGGAAATAATGGAGACGTGAAGGTACGTGACTGTCACACAATCGATAAATCGGTCCTCGCTCTCTCCAAAGGCAATTTGTTTGGTATACGAGAAGGGTCTTCTCTCGTCCTATATATTCAAGCGTGAAATACTAGATGGTGCGTACCTCGCACCGTATTGATTGATTGTCTTTAAGAGAAACTGATTTTTAAGATATAATTTACCTACACAAAAATTTCGCCTCCTAAGTGCCCAACTAACTTTGTAAAATAATATTACTTTATATTTAATTTGAAAGTTGAACAAAAACGATTCTATCTAATATTATATTAGCAATTATAATTAATTTTAAAAAGTTTGCATACAATTTTGACTCGCAAGACCTTCACAGTTACATTAACCATACGCCAAATGCAAGTACGCGGATTATGATAATGAACATTTTGAAATTCATTCAGTCGGGATTTGTTCCTCTGCATATTATTACAATGATACGAAATCGAACGACTTTAGAAAATCCGCACGTAAACACATGCAGATACGTTGTATAATAAAGTGAAATACAAACAATCACGATGCACACGCCGAGCGTCTACTCGAGAATTTCCTCATTGTTTAGCGTAAAAATAGCTTTTATTCAAGCAATAAAGAACGGAATATTCCTGCAATAGTACACTTGCCGCGTGATATTCGATTGACAAGGGTAAATATTTAAAATGCAGATAAACCTGGGCATGTGGGCAGATCAATTATTTCCAGTATGATCGCGTGCGAATATGCTACAGAACGAGATCAAAGGCGATATTGCTACCGGCTAGGCATATAAGCAAAGGATAATGTAAACAACTATACGGAGTATTACGAACATCTCCACGGTTGTTGCGAGTACAATCACAGGCTAAATTAGTTCAGCGCGTTATAACACTTCGCTTATATTTGATATAAAAATAAGTGTTTCAGTGCATCCACCGGCGAACGTGGCACGTTGTATTGAGTTACATGTAAATAAACGTTAGTAAATTCAAGAATAAAGAACTCATGTCTCGGAGGAATGTCTTGGAGAAATATAACTACGCGAAATTAATTAATAAATTCCAATTGGAATGCGGACTTATAATATCTTATGAGTAAAATTTAACTCCGACCATTGAAAGCATGTTAAATCGTAGGTCCCAGTTACCAGTGAGCCATATTTTATTTATGGCATCAGTAGTGGAACTGCAACATATCTCCAAGTATGGCTTCAAAATTCTGCATTGAAGTGACATTAAGCTGACCAGTCCTATTCATTATAACCGTGTTAACGTGACGGAACACGATCCAATCACGAAAACAGCTGTAACTGCCACAAATGATCTGTCATTTTTTCGTTACGATATCGCGATACCAATCTATACAAGTAAAATGATATATTATAGGAGTGTGTCGGTCATGTACATTTATAAATGTTAGAGCACATTTCATAAAATTATTACCATGAGCCACAAGATGTCCACAATAGCCCATAGTTAGTCATTGTAATAATAAATAAATAAATACCCCCAACAGTCACAAACATTGACTCCACATTCAGATCAATTATGTCTTGTGTCGTGGGTATCAGAAACTACTAGAGTTTTTTCGGTCTCACAAACACCCAGACTTGAGACAAATATTTGTGGGTCTCAACATTTGTCACGATGCGGGGATCGAAACCGCGGCTTTTCGTTTCACAACTGGCGTCTAACCGACTGCGCCACGGTAGAATAATATTATACTTAAATTATAGATCATAAACCTCGATCCTTTTTTAGTTTAATGTGCCCATTGTTGCGTGTCATCTCATCTTTGCTATCTCAAGCCGTTATTATATTCAGCAATACCATTATGACCTGAATAGCGTAGATAACGTCTTGTGCCGGGAATACAAGCCTCTGCGATTTCGTACCGAATAAACTCTAATTTACTATAATAAGTTTGTATAAGGTAAATCAGACACAAAGCTACCTATTAGTTTATCTATTTACTCTCCTCGCATTTTTCCTTGAAGCACCTTAATAAAAATAATTCCTGATATTTTGGTAAGAATTCCAGAAAAGCAAATACCTGCTGTATAAAGGTATCCTATTAATAAATATCAATTCTAAAGAATCACCATTGTCAATAAAGCGACAAAATGGTGAGCACTTTATTAAATTACAGATTCAACTGTTGGCGAAGTTTTTCAATCGTTATTGATATTGAAATTGAATGAGCGATGGGTTAGTTAGTAGCGGAATGAGCTGATAAATCAGAATTCCGACGTTTGAATCCGAGGCATTCACTTGTCGCTTTTTAAGTTTTTTGTGTATTTGTAGACAATTATCGTTAACTACAACGACAAAGGAAAATGTACTCGTGTAGTTTTTGTGTCACGTGTAACCATTTCATTCTAAAATTAGGTATTTTAATTAACTTAAGTATAAATAAACAATAATAATAAAATAATCTTTAATATACATTTTTTGTCAGAATTACAATAAGAAATATCAGTGATGCAGGCAATGCCTGTCTTGTCTCGAGAACAAGTAGTTACATGATATACATAAGTGTAATGGGTTATTGTTCACTTCTGTAATTATCTTGTAAACCATTAAACCAATCTTAAAATTAAATTCTTACTAATGCAAACTAACACATTCATTGCAGAGACTAAAAATTACATTTAAACATATTCATGTTTTTCGTTTTATATTGTAAATACATACATACATAAACTCACGCCTTTTATCCCCGAAGAGGTAGGCAGAGGCGCCACCGACACCCACATTTCGCCTTGTATGTTTCGTCCCATGATGTGATAGGGGGCGAGCCTATCGCCATATCGGGCACAAATTCCTGACTCCGGGCTGATAATGAATAGAAAAATCCAATATCACTTTGCCCGATCCGGGACTCGAACCCGAGACCTCAGCTTTGTAACCGTACCGTAATACAACTACGCCACCAAGGCAGTATATTGTAAATAGTGCCTTATTATTTATTTGTGGTTCTAACCGAGTACTTAAAATCAACATTGTGGTGGGAAACCCACGCTCCTAATTAATATTTTAGATATTATATTACAATGATATCTTGATATGAGATGGATGGATATTACCTTGAACATAGACAATGACATCATTTATATTTAATTGTAATAGTATAATATGGGACGCCTACGATATTTGTCCTCAAATTGCGCGAAGGCCGAGTGATTCACATCAACTCATACGAAAGTAAACCTCTAATGACTCAATATTTACATACCTGTATAACCAAATTACATATTATTGACGAGGCCAACCAATTACAAGTTACTAAGCATAAATGAATATTTCACTTGACAGCGATTTTTGAGAAATCCTAGGTTTTTTATTAGCATACACTTGTACATACATAAAAATATATATTCAAAATCGAAGGGGTGGCTGAGATGTCACTAGTGACACACACAGTTCGCCAAATATATTGTCTCACAATGTGATAGGGGTCGAGCCTAGATAGGCTGCCATGCAGATGAATGGCACTGTGGCAAGCTCCAGTCTCCTGCAACAATTATAAGAAATTTCAAATTAAAATTCTCACATAAAGGGCATTGTCTAACGTGAGAACCGCACCCAGCACCTTCCAGTTTACACCCGAATATGTTGCTATTACACCGAAGTGAAGAATAAGAGCAAATTAATTACTTAAATCCATAAATGGATTCTTAGAAATGTACAGTGAGTTTACCAGTATATTCCATTCATATACCATTGTGGCTGACTTTTATTCCCAGAATTAATCTATCAGATAAAGCTTCGACCATTCTGTGAAATATATAAAATTTTGGGAAGTCAACTATGGAAGCGCACTGAGAAATTATAATTACATACATACATAAACTCACACCTTTATCCCAGATGGGGTAGGCAGAGGCTGGCGCCAGGATACCTACATATCGCCTTGTATGTTCCGTCCCATGATGTGATAGGGGGCGAGACTATCGCCCCAACAAAGGCATATCAGGTATATCAAGGTGTATCAGGCACAAGTTCCTGACTCCGGGTTGATAATGTATAGAAAAACCCAATATTACTTTGCCCGACCCGGGCATAATTCATAATTAAATAGTTAATTATATTAAAACAGAATTGTAATGGAAAGATTACCAGCCAAGCATTAAGGTATTAAGCCTCCCAGACGTATCTCGCGTAGGGTTTTAAAGGAATCAAAGACATTACGTCGTCAGTCCGCTTTATCCACTCATGAAATGCCGACGGATCTGAAAATCTTATTTGACACACACTTCTTGCTTGCAACGCGCTTTAATTAAAATTCCGGTAGACTCTGCAGATGCTAGGGCTTTGCTTGTGATATGAATAGGCACCGACGTAAGTGACATGCAAAGTATGAGAGACCTTTTTATTATTTTTGGTTAAGTCTGTGGAAATACGTTCTCAAAGAGGAGGGTTTACATTGGAATTTTACCGGCGAAAATTCGCAGTGCATTCTATTGTCATACAGCAAAAGTCTGGGCTTTCCCAACACGAACGAAATGTCCTTTTCAGTGTTTAACTTTTTGCAACATCGCTGGAGGTTTTGGAATTACCTCTATATCTTACGGTTACCTACTGCTTATATTAACTACTAATACTACGACGTTGCCTTTTTCGAGTTCACCCTTTTGTGTAAATCACTTTTAGAGACGTATTTCACCTATACAAATCACAATATCGATAATGCTATCAACGAACGTATCTTGGACCATTCAGTTTTTAATATTTAATTACATTAACCCCTCTCGTCGTGACTAAAGTTAGACAAACCTTTGAAACCACAGGTAGACATGACTACTAAAATATGCATTTAAAACACTAATAACTTTAAAACGATGTCGCTATAATGTTGATCTAAATGGCAGGAAGCTTGTACGGAAACAGGATATTACTTAATTGGACTGAGTTTATTGCAATTAATAAGTTTGGACAACAATGTTCGTGCTAGTCGCTATACTGTTGCCTAGAAATGTATGCATAATATAAACTTGCTAATGTACGGGCTCTTTCGAATGAGACTTCATATTAGGGCTTTCAATTAGTTTAATCCGTCGTCTACCCTGTGGCAAATATTTGAATGTGTTCTTAGCTTAGTGGTCCTTGATTAAGCGTTTAAATTAATACCCAATTACATTGTAGCTGTACTTACTAATGGCCTTTGTTTATTAACATGTCCATTGTGGAGGCATAATTTGTCTGCATTTAAGACGAATCGTTCTTCGCGAGCTATGATATCGAATTCACTCACAATAATTTATCATTTCTTGAGCATTATCTTCGTGTTTAAACCAGTTAATAGTGCGTTATTAATCGCCGTCAAATAGTCAGTTCGAGCTATTGTATTGAATATACACATTTCAATTGCAGCAATTAATTGAAACGGTTTTCGTACCAACATGAATCGCATAAACATCTGTCTTTGTGCCAAAGTTTTTAACAACTCATTCTTCTCGTCTCTTTTAATCAATTTATTTTTTAATTTTAGAATACCTAATTATGTACACACAATGTTTTACATAATAGCTAAAGATTGTATTGTTAAAGATTTCTGAAATATGCTGATGATAAATCCAAGAGCTTTACATCTCCATAATTTGTTTATTTCAGTGTTCGAAGGTTACATAAAAATTATTTATGAGGATATTCCGCGTGAATTTACAATACGTTTCTCTCATGTTGATGGAAACACAATATTCGTTATTAGTTCCATTGAAATATAAGCAAAACACTGAGCTATCCTTAGAATGAAGTTGTAACATTGTTACGCAACTACAGTACAATATTTGATACTGTTCATCTCGCTTAATAATATCAGTTTCCTTTCAAAGGGTGAGTGTAATTAGATACAAGTGGAACTTTTGACAGTCCCCGTGAAATACAACTCCCGGGTTATTAGCGGCGTTATTAGATGCCATGATACAGCTTCACTGGAAATGTTGTGTTATTAAAGTTCCACCCTCTGACGATTCAAATGTCCTTCCATTTACATAGCTCTGATTTAGCATTAAACTCTCCACGTTCTTCCCAAGTCTCTTTTACTAGATTTGAGTGCTCTCGTAGATTTATTATTTGCAGATATAGGTACGCGGGTTTCGACTTACATAAATATTGGAATGATTGATATCATTCAATATTTATAACGTATTGGCAAACTGATGAAAATTAATTACCCTACGCATTACCATTAGTAACGCTTAGATCGTAGGTGTATTGCCCAGTTCAGAAAACGGGACGGAAAAAGAAAAAAATGAAGGGGAGGATAAAAGGGGTACCGAGTCTCCAACAATAGGACTCGGCGAATAAAACTGCACCATAACCATCGTCTTACAACAGTTTTCTATGAGACAGTGGTACCACCTCGATCGATCCAGTCCATTCCTAAGGTAGTGTAGCTACCATTTTTGTGGTATTATTACATAGAACGAACTAACTAGTGGGTAACCTAAAACTAAATCATCGAATCCGCCCACGAATATTCACACTCAATACACGGTCGGTGTATCGCTATCCTTTGAAGGTTGTGAAGCCACAGTAATGTCATTCACTACATGTAGCCCGTAAAGCTGTTTCCCGTCAGTTTGCTGTAAACTACTGGTGCATGTTATTCTAACCCGAATAATTATGCAAGTATGAACTAAACTCCGTTGCAGAATTATTTTAGGTGTTTATGTTTACATATTTTTTGTTGTTTGTGCTGATGAAAGAAATTAAAGCACCTGATAGAAAATTTTCAGAAGTGGTAGAGCCACGCGGCTCCTCCGGGGTGGTACTACTGTCTCACAGGAAATCGACGTGAAGCGACAGCTTTACTGTCGCATTTCGTTCGGTGAGTGAGGTTGCCGGATGCCCAATACCCGTTTCTTCTTCCCATCCTTTTTCCTTCCCGCTCTCATCCCAATACGATGGTCCGGCAACACATCCATCATTGTGGGTCCAGGGTTTTGGATGTTCATGGGCGGCAGTGATTACTTGCCATGAAGTGACCTGTTTGCTCGTTTGCAGGACCTATGCAATAAAAAGAAGCAGCGCCGAATTTGCGAATTACAATTCCAATATATATTTCGCAATAACACACGCTTATATAAGTTTGTATGCCACGTGTGTTATTACAAGAGAAAAGCTTTTAAGCTTTCTTTTGATATCGCAAGGGAAGCCTATAGAGTTATGTCAGTATCACTAGCCGTATAACCCAACAAGCGTATCCGAATATTGCGGGCGAAAATTGGGTCAACTGTATATTCCTAGGAAAACTATATTATTTCTTAACATCAGTCCAGCATATTTCCATGAATCAGAACTTTCCAAATATTCCAGTAAAATTCCCACACAGAAGGAAATTATATGAAGCGTCATCCATGAAATTTAATAGTCGCTTGGCAAGGCCCGAGGCGCTGTGCATACTCGTTACGATCTACACATAAAGCGTTGCACCTCAATCGCGGCAACTTCGCCTTGCCGTGGATAACACAACAAACTTCATGACCCTACATTTAATATAATTTCTAAGTTCCACGTGTGGCTTGCTAATGAATTGGGATTGAGCTAATTGAATTAGGAGACGCAGGAATCCAGGTTTGTAGGCTGATGATAATTGATATGAATACATCAGACTACAATTAAATACCATGATCAAAAACAGAAAAATTTCCACTAGGATTTGTTAGAAACGACTTGCATCCAACAGCTTACTGCAATCTTTCTTCAGACTAGCTACATTAGGTATCAACGAATTCATTTTTATTTTCGACTTCTTGATTACCCTGAACCACACTATTTCAAGGTTTGTGTAACTTCATTGAATATTCATGCTGTATTCAAGGTGCTCAATAACATGAAACCGTGCGTGCAAAAGGTTCACGCCTACACAGCAAAGCGTTTTTCTACAATGAATTCGTAAATGGATGCATCGAATCGCAATTAATAATGCATTATCGAATATGTTGTTTTAATAGGTAACTAATTACGACCGTAACCCATATGCTCGGTTGAATCTTATCTTATAAAAAACATTCATTTTTTCTATGTTTAAAACACTATGTGTTGAAAAAGCATTAAAATCTTTCGTACCCCGCATTAGACCGATTGAAATATGCTGTCACTAATATAGTGTCTAGATATCAAAGATACTCACTCACTTCCGTATAAATATTGACCAAAAGATCGGAAAACTTGAATTTTATTTCACCAATATCAAAAATTATCATAGACTATATTTGGTATAGAGTTAATGCATCTTCTATAGTTACGTATAACTCGTCGGAAATATCTGTGGACCTGAATAATTAACGTCACTGGAACATAAGTTCAGCTAATTCAAAATATAGGTTAAACAAATTGAATTAAAACAGAAAAACGAATAAAAAATTGAATTCGCATCCATCTCAAAACATTTTTAATGTAAAATAACATAGTAGATAGGAGAACACAAAAAAATGAAATGTGAACCGCATGACAGCTAGGTTCACAGGTATTTCCGACGAGTTATATGTATGTATAGGCCATTTCGGAAAGGTACTTAGAAAAAACTCATGTGAAGTAAATTATTTTGCTGAGTTGTCAAAGACCCAAAATCGCTTCCTCTTCTGTGCTATTTCTATTTTTCACCCAAGTATTTGTAAGGTCAGTATCAAACCTCTGGTATCCCTTAATTATAGGTATGAATGGCCAGCTGCGACTTACCGTCAGTAAACTGTCGTCGGTGGTATTGCAAAATTGCTATGTCATAATGAACAGATTTTTCGACAAAAGTTATCATAATTTTTTTATACTTTCCCAAACATAGTATACCAACTATTATGATTTTATAAAAGTGATGTTATAAAAAAACAATGTCGGTTATGCTGAAGCAACACCGACAATTGAGCGGAATTGTGTCAAAAATGAAGAATTATCTCAATCAAAAAATTGTTCATGCCGACATCGCAAAATCTTCAATGTCACCGACAATATACCCATAGTAGATTTACGTACCTACACGACTGACAGTGTTATACTTATTTAACCCTCCTTATTTCGCAGTCGGGTAAATATTGACAAATGTAATAGTGAATGAGACTGACATTTAGTGCGTAGCCTGACACCGAAAAAAATATGATTTAGGTACATCGTTCTGCAACGAAATTGCTAATATTCATATTTTATTTTTACGATCTGTCAAATATTGGAAAGACATATTTTTATTATTAAAACACCACACATTTAATGGAATAGTAATGACATGTTTTCAAACAAATTATATTTTTGTTTTACCAAGGTCAGTAGTAATAAAAGTTTTGAACTAATTAATTTGGACGGTTGTTGTAATGTACAAGTGTACCAAAACAAACTTGAGTTTTGAAGTACAATTGGGTATATTTATAAAGTACTGAAGTTTATTTACCAACGTGGTTCGGTGTGGGGTCGAGATGTCTGTGGCTTATTGTGTTCCTCAATCCATCTTAAGGAAATTCCGAGCACACTCATCGATTCTGGCGTCGCAGTAAACCAGCCCACGGCACCTAATAAAATAAATATGACAGCTAAAATTCTAGCGTAAATTGATTTACAGCTCTTGTTCACGTTCAACAAAGCAAATAATATAATGGGATTGTGAAACGTGTCTTTGTACTTCACTCTTCTTTTCGTTCTAAACATCAATTTTATTGGATGTTGGTTGTACTATTTTGAGATCTAGTATCTTTTATCAGCGATTTACTTTTCCTCATATTGCAATATTAACGTCCAACCTTTTTCCTAAAGATATATATTATTGGAATATGTATAGTCCATGTACCTATCTACGGTTTTTATGATCTACTGACTAATAATGTAAACCTATTACTACATTACACAATTACTAAATAAATGTAAAATCAAGTAATCACACATAATTAAACAAATAGAATAAATACAGACATAATATAATATTAAATAATATAAAATTGACAGCCTCCGTGGCGCACTTGGTTAGACGGTGGCTGTGAAACGAGAGGCCGCGGGTTCGATCCCCGCACTAAGAGAAATGTTTGTGCGGACCAAGAGAATTTATTTGTTTATAAAATAGCTCGCCTCGGTGGCGTAGTTGTACTACGTTACGACTACAAAACTGAGGTCTCGGGTTTGAACCCCGAGTCGGGCAAAGTGATATTGGGTTTTTCTATTCATTATCAGCACGGACATAATATAAAAAAAAAAAAAAAAAAAATTAAATCTGTATCTAATTACGAGTTTTATCATCTGTCAGTGCCTAAAAGATGTTTACCAACGGGTGCAGTGCAGTCACTAAAACGAACCAACAAAAAAAGTCGAAACATTTTCCTCATTTTACTCGTAATATTTTGAAAGATTATGATTAATACTCCTCAAAATTCGAAAGGGAAAACGTAGGTAGGCATTGTGTATTGACTTCAAAGCGGCACTCGATTCCTCATCATGAGTGAAAGAAACGAGCTCGTCAAGCACATTCCTCGGTCCAGATGACAATTATTTCTTAAGGACCTCGAATAAATGTCGCGTAATCTAAACACTCGTAGTCAGCGTCAACAGCTATATAAAAGATTTTTGGGAGTAATTATATTTGCATTGACTATTGAAAATATTATAATTGAAGAAAATACACAGGAAAAATCAATAAGTGCTCTATCTACGATTGACAGACCGCAATTCACCACGCCGCGCTGGTCTAGTGCACATTGGTAAATTTGACATACCAATACAATTTTCTACTGAGAAATATCAGATTTGTAGGTTTGCTCAAATTTTTGTACGAATAACAAACAATACTGAACAGAATCAAGATAGTGGTAATAAATCATCTTTGTAGATAAAACATGAATATACGAAATGAATGATTTTTAATTATTGGGAAGAACCAAAGATAAAGAGTACCTTTAGTATATCTGCCTAGTAGAACGCAGTGCCACACCACGTTGCGTTTTCATATCGAAAGGAAATAAACTTGCAAGAACATGCAAAGCTTCGATACCTACTGTATTTTAAGCCTTAGTGTGGATGCTAAACATTAGTTCTGGGTCAATTGCCTTCGTGGAGAATGGACCATACTGAATATCCGTAATAAATACAACCCTTGTAAGTAGCTCCATAAATAAGCAGAGTTCGAAACCTTAGGACTTTCATCTATTATGTAATGTAGGTATATTGTAATGTATGTATTTCCTAGACTTCTCTTTGAGAATTCTAATTTTATAACTATATCTTTTAACAATCTTTTTGTGAATTAATCTTTTTTTCTTAACGTTTGCCAGTGTAGCTTCCCTCAATTTAATAACACTAATTATTCAGCCCATATATGTATGTGATGAAAACGATGCCTAAGGAAGGTCACGACTCAAGGAGGAGGATATGTATGTAAGTCCCACTGCAGAGCACGGGCCTCTTCGACAATCGAAAAAACGATTGAGAGGGGCTAGGCCACATACCACCCATTGGTTACCACCCTTTTTTATCTGTTGATATTTATTTCAAATCAGTAAAGAACTGTCCACACGACGTACATGTTTTAATAAAAAGCAGATTTCAGGTTCACCGCATTTACTAGTTTTAACTAGGTTTTCCTGAAAGCTTTCGTTACAACTACAATTTCCTGTTAAGTTAGCT
Organism: Deilephila elpenor; assembly: GCA_949752805.1. Lineage (NCBI taxonomy): Eukaryota > Metazoa > Arthropoda > Insecta > Lepidoptera > Sphingidae > Deilephila > Deilephila elpenor. Next base: position 9,105,368 of record OX457099.1, on the reverse strand, counting down.
TAGTTGGAGTAAGTGTTGTTAAAGCCCTTTTGGTCTTGTTAAAACTAGTAACTGGCTAGTAGTAACTGGTATTAGATTTCGATTTACAGTAAATTTTAACTACAAACATTTAACATAGCGTCCAAGGAAAACAACAAGAGAAAACACGTTTAAAATTACTCTCATACTTTTCTCTACAATCGAGAGGACGATTGTGAAGGGTTAGGCCATATAGTCCACCACGCTAGCCTCGTGCGGGTAAATATTCAGACATCACCAATTTAAGCAGTAGGAATTTTACCTCTGCATACCCCAAAGACGTTTACAGCTATGTATAGAAACGGCCCACGGCACTTTCTACATTTGAAATACCCGCACTCTAAACTGAATATGTAACGAAGCTATTCTTAATCCGGAAGCCGACACGTTAAACAAATAGACTGCTGTTAAAACACGTTCGGGATATAAATAAACTCCCTCTGAATCGGTTGTTTGTCATGAGAACTATGACACAGCTAACCACCTTCATACACAGTCAATAAATTTAATGTTATAATGAATTTATGATCAAAATTATCGTCTTGGCCAGTCTGCAAAATCAACACGACTTGTTTATGTCAATGCAGAGAAAGGGCAAAAGCAACCTCGACAAACCATTAATTCATATTTACTGCTATATTATTTATGAAACATAAAAACTTTACGATACGTGGAAAGGCTGCAAGCGTTTTCTAACGTCATACTTTATGGGTCACCTTTTATATAGATTAAATTATCAGGCGAGATTACGATAAGATTTACGGCAGGTTAATAAATTTTTTATCCTATTATTGAATCATTTAACTTTATTTCAATTTTTAAGACATGAGATATTAAAAAGATAGGTACAGATAAAGATACAGATATATAGAAGATATGGAACTAATGAAATTATTATACAATAATTAGTAACAATAAACAGCTGACGCCTGCGTCACAAACCCCAAACCATTTACATTTTTATTTATTTGTTTAAAAAACCGAATACGCAACCCAAACATAAAGCTATATGAAATATTCAGATTAAACAAATATAGGAAAGTCATGACATACCACTGCTATGAATATTTATCTAGTTTATTTCAAACACAGTAACTGCTAGCAGAGACGTAATAATTTCGGCAAAAAAATCGCACAAGTTTTCATCCAAAGTCGTTTCGTAACCCCGATTTATAAGTGCGAATTAATCGCTCTACTTACGTTAGAAGTGGGCATATTTTTGGCGCTCGACGAGGTAATAATCGATGTAAGCCGCGATTTTGTGAACTAGCAAATAATGAGCTATGTTGAACTGTTTAATTACCATCCACGGTCGGTTTGGATCCCGCATCGAGGCAAATGTTAGTCTGGTCCGCAAATATTTGTTTCGGGACTGTTTTGTACCAAAAGTTTCGTAATTTCTACCACTTACGAGACAACAAAACTATGAGAAACTACGGCTACGGCACTATAGTTTTATTTATTTATCGCCAAATTGTCACACAAATGAATGTTTTATTTGTAATTAGCTTATGTGTTCGTTACGTCGATTTAAAAGATTTCTTAACCATGATGCATATTGAGGATTCATATAAAAAAAATAACGACGTTCCATCGCCTGATGTCAACCCTTTTCGGAATGTCATTTAGTTCCAAGCTAACCTTGTCAATCTTACATCGAATGCATCAATTTCGGAAATCACAATCAACAGCCCACGTAATTGCGTTCTATTCGATTGGCACTACATCAATGAATACTTACGTTATTATTTAAATAAAAACACTATCAAGCATTGACAAAACAATGGGTTAATGTCATGAAGGCAGCCTGTCGTAAAATTAAAAGTCATCATCAAAGTCAAAAGTCAAAATTAAAAATCATGCTAATACAGGGCATGACGATTCACTAACATTAATTGAATGACGCCTTTTATAAATACTGTATAGAAATATCATAGTACCTAATAAGTTTTAAAAGATTTATATAAAATATTACACCTCATCCAATTAAAACGGTTTTGATATAACACGTTTTTTTTTATATTATTGTAACTACAGTCATAACAACTTGGATCGCCGTTGATTATTCTCGTGAGTGGGCGGCAACCTAAGTTTTGTAAACTGGCAATCACTTGACGCCTACAGTAGAATCTAATTAAAAAGTATACAATTTCCAGTCATTTTGCAGTTATTTTATTTCATAATGATTTTACATAACCAAGGTAAAGCGTGGTGCAAAAATAATTTAATGGCGAGCCACGTTTTATAATATTGGAAATTTAGAATACTATCATTAAATACACAAACTATTTTCTGCTATTTTATATAATACCATTAATTGCTAACGCCGCTGAACTTTATCAGCTCGCAAACAATAAAGGATGATACTATGCAAAGCTGAATGACAACCTTACCTAATAGTCGCTGGGGGGGACACTGCAAGAATAAGAAGTAGAAGTTTGTCCCATAAAGCTTTATCACATTAAACGACATCAATACATCATCATCATCATCATCATCAGCCTATATTAGTCCACTGCTGGACATAGGCCTCCTCAATACATATAATCCTATAAATGAATACATTTTCAATATTTATTAAAGTTCATATTTATGCACGTCTCTAATATGAGGCCTGTCTTCATGCAATGTGCTATGAAAATTGTTTATCGCACTAGCTAAAATTGGCCCAAAGTGGGCATGTGGATTTAATTGCATTAGTGAGCAGTCTACCATAGTAACCGTATTTTCAGAGGTTATTTGACACCGCCTAACGAATGGTTCGCTATCCGAAATAGTAACATCAGGTCTGACTGCATAACATGACTTTCAAAACACGAAGAGACTGTGTACATTTGGCGCCATTGTGTATTACTTTGCCACTTAGATCTCCCTCATTTTAGCGCTCTGTTCGAATGCTTCTAATGTGAAAATATTAAATCCTACAATTAAAATCTTCCAACATGCTGTAATTTAAAAGAAAATAGTATAATATAAATAAATTATAGTAGTATAATATAATGTGTTGTAATAAAATTATTAATGTTTTATGCAAGCGTAAATTCGTGATCACAAGCACAACGAGAAAGGCATAGACGATGCCTTTAATCATACCCACAGTTTGAATAGCGTGTTACCAAATGTGGTAGATGCAAGCCTTATCACATGAGATTTTCCAAACCGAAATATCCAACATTGAATGGTATGCTCTACCTAGGAATTGAACCCACAATCTCAAGGTACATATATTCGTTACGACTAGAAGCTTTAGGGCTTTTCATAAAGTCGTCAAATTAAAAGGAAAGGAACGATAAAATTCTTTACGCAAATAAATTAAAATGTCAGTCGTATCAATAAAATTATTCAGCCGTTACCCTTTTAAACTCAGATTATAATTTACTTGACGGATTCTTTTATCTGCCGATCGAAAAATCAGCCCAATAAACAAACAACTTCAAGTACGTAAAGAAAACTGGCAAAAGCTGTTGATTTCTTTTTGAAATTCAAGAATAAAGATTATATGAATCGTTAACTTTGAATTGCGACCGTATAATTAAAAGAACATCATTTTAACGTAAACGTCGGTGAAAAAAATTGCAAAAAGAACGACAGACTAATGAGTATTCCATTTTAAATAACTTGGAATAGACGATGTGCTTTAAAAGAGAGCAAACATTTACTAGCTGTGTTATTTTTATGTCCCTTTGGTTTTCCCTTTTGTCAATTGTTTCCAATGACAGGTTCCGTGGTAGAACACTTTTGGAATACCAATAGCCGAATTTACTTTCACGAAAGTGTTGTGTGAAACGACTTACGTATTCTGAACGAATTCTTGGCTTTGTGGTGCAGTTGTTACTCAGTTTTTTAGTTTTTATAACAAGAGCGACAAATGAGCTAGCGACTGACATGATGCGGATTAATCGCCCTGTTATTAACTCTTAAATACAATACCTGACGAAAGTTTTAAAAGTAATAAAGCCATAATTTAACTCACGCTAACAAAATATAAAATTTAAATATCTTCTAATAATAAGTAATGATAATACTCGTAACTGTGCTTTCCTTTTATATTCGTAACTAAATCTACATCACTTATATTATAAATAAGGAAAACGATAAAATTCTAAGAACAGAAACAATATAAATTGCAAAATCACATAATTCTTTTTCATAAGACAAGAATGTTATAAAGGATTTCTTAAATGAATAAATACTCGTTATTTGAGAAGTAAACAATTCCATCCATTTGCAATACAAATATATTATGTTGTAATATTACAAGTGGCATTTATAACTATTGGCATAGTTTATTTTAGAACAAAACGTGGCTAATGACGTCATCCTTGTACGAACCCTTGATACATGCAGCGTATACTGCATTCACTTGTAATCCAAATTTACAAGTTATTTTCAATTAAAATATTTATATAATTCATATAATTGCATTCATTTTTAAATATACAGGATATATCAAGACCGCGACCGAAAACGAAGCCAGATGGTCGTATAAGTGACTTCAGACACAATGCAAGTAAAAATTTCGCAAAAAAAAAATCGACAACTTTTTTTTGTAATTTTTTACTTATCGTCGTTTTTTGGGTGATACGAGTATTTTTTTATTTTATTTTATTTTTTATTTTTATTTTATTAGGATCACCAACATAACGTGTATTTACACTAATAATAAAGCAATAATTAAAGACATGCTAAATACCGTTACAATTATAGGCGACCACGGCATGCGTATGACGTTTGGAGTTACATTTAACAATCAAAAAGCTAATCAAATAATTTCTTATTTAAATGAATTCAATAACATGAATTACAAATTTTTTTTTGTTTTTGTGAATTATGCAAAATCAAATCACAAACAACTGAGATCAAACATTCAAATAATAATAATACAACATCAAAAAATCTTCACATTAAAAAACCAATAATAACTCGAATTACACATTCAAATAATAAAAAATATACATTTATAACCAAATTAAACATAAGATAAAACAAAATTAAATTAAATAACTAACCCTAAATTAAACAAATGAAAATACAGAAATAAAACAAATTAAGTGAGGCAATTGATAGTATTAATCTTAATCTTATTAATTCGTAGAAAGAACATTTATTAATTAATTCAATCCTAAAGTACATACAGTACATAGTTTTCTTAAAACAAAAATGAACACCTCTTTATTTTTAAACACGCAATGGTACGTATGGGTTTAAATTAGTATCTTCGCAAAAACTAGGTATTCACCACCCAAAAACAATTATTTTTAAAAATTTCTAAAAAAAATCTGTCACTGTTTTGACGAAATTTTTATTCGCATCGTGTTTGTAACCACTAAAACTACTACCTGGCTTCGTTTTCGGTCGCAGTCTACATATACCCGGTATAATATTTTCTTAACACATTTAACTATCGCAAAAAAAGTAGCCTGTTAATTTAAGGACAAATTTAAAACAGCGTGATTGTAGAAAACTGTTTTAGTATGATATAGGTACTAAACTGTGTCTATTCGGCAAGAGACCACTGCGTATAATAGTGTAAAACCTTTGATAGCAGTCCAAACAAATATGTACCTTTAAGATATAAGCTTTTATACATCCATTATATATTGGTGAAGATCTAATTTGTCCCATTCCATCCTCTATTCTTAAATTTATTAATCCAATTTCTCAGTTTTTGGCGGACAAATAATCGCCTTGATTTTTCCGGTTTGTACAAAAAAAACTAAAAATTTTGTCACCCTTCTGATCTCGCAGACCTCTATAATCTGATCAATCTCGGCCGAAGTTGACAATAACACTAAGTCCGTGAGCTGTTTTCATAGGATCATTGGTAACGTGTCTCTGTTATTCCAGGTTGATCGAGGGGTGCGCGGGGTGCGCGGCCAAGGGGGATGCCCGTGCGCAAGGGGCTGCTCGCGCCCCAGAACACCTTCCTAGATACCATCGCCACACGGTTCGATGGCACGCGTAAGTATTTTAAAATATTTACTTATTTATCTACATAGGATATTGTACTGAAAAATAAATTATCAAAAAAACATGAATATATTTATTGGACAACGGCATAGCCATCAACGTGCAACATTGGAATTGTAAATTGACAGTGACTGCGAAAAAACTATTTGCAAACAGGGATTATATAAAGTCACACACGCAGACGTGACCCCATGCTAGCATAATATATCGGTTTCAAAACTGCTAGACTTGAAAGTTGAAACAAATACTTGTGGACTACACAAACATTTTTCTCGGCGTGAAAATCGAACCTGTGATATTTGGTTTCACAAAAGAGGCTTTAATTAACGTCAACGCAGCTATCAATGAAAATATTTATTTTTTATAGTTTGTTAAATTAAAATATTTCAACACTAGTATAACTGGTGTTAGGATAGAAAGTATATTATTATATTTAATTCAAAAGAACAGTATCCATATCATATTAAAACAATAATAGTATTGAGGTCGACGGAAAACATAGAAATAGTATTTATAGACGGCACTAATAATATTCCCTTTTTATTTTAAGCACACGCACACCTACTCGGGTGCGAGGGTTGAACGATCTGTCAACTATTTACGCACGGCGCGGCAACTAATGTGACGGCAGTAATAAAACATGTATTTCCGTATTATTCGCATTTAATACGAATATTCTACATTCTTGTTTTAGATTTATTGAAATAAATATAAAAACATGCCCGTGCTATTTTAACTTATTTATATGAATTGATACATTTTTAGGTTTAGGTTTAGGTTTAGGTTTAAGATACTTTATTTCTCATAAGATTACATAAAATCACTTACTGAGAAACGTATATAATCCAAAATTTATACATACTTGGGCGAGCATACAAATTAAGTACATGCACTGATCTTAACCTATTAACATTTTGTTAAATTATCATCACTTTTATACGTTTATTACAAAGTAACAATAACATCGCACATAAAGTATACAACTATAAATACGTTTTTATAATAGAGATTCAGAATAATTAAATGCTATTTTTTCAGAATTACATGTTTCATGATTTAGGTATACAATAGTTTATTTCCAATTTATTTATAGAATGAGTAATCATAAATTTTATGTATTCCTTTGTTAATACTGTTTCTTATACATTTCAAAGAAACGCCGCATCGTTTGTAGAATCTGATAAAATAAATACATTTATACATCATATGAAAATCAAACGATGCACCTGTATATACTTCACGGAATTAGTATTCTGTACAGAACATACGGTATTAGTGATGCTTTCATGGGAGAATTACTATTCAGCATAATATTACGGCTTCCTTTAAGCAGCATGTAAAACTCACTAATGACTCCATGAGGTACTGACGAAGCAGCATTTGATTGCAAATGTCGGACGTGGCACATTTCATCTGATGCTGGCAGCACAATCTACGAAATTGGGATATTTAAGCGAACAGCGACTGGGGAAATGGCAATGCTAGGCGGAACTATAAACAGAGCAGACGCGTTCAAAGGGGACAATGAAGTGTAATCCTCAAGCATTCCCAGCGAAACATGACGTTAAAATTACTTTTTAGTACATTTTTAGACTTTTTACGATGTGGAATTTGTCATACTGTATCTAACTATCTACTCTTTCCTTCTATTTATAAAGAATTTAATATATGATGTCCTCGTCATTGAACTGAAACTGTTTTGATGAAATATATCGCTACATTTTACGCAATGTTATGACTCACATTAGTGTCTGCGACATTATTTACAATATAGTTTATGACATTTTTTGCGATGCATGTATAAAGATAAAGACGATGAAAGATCTAACAACATAATCGAGGTTTGAATCCAGCCAGTTAAAAATACAAACATTCCACGTTATAATAGCAATATTTCGTTCTATAAAATATTATTAATTCAACACTATGAAAATAGTGTGTGAAAATGTAATGTTACAGAATTTACAAGCATAATTTTTAAATATCCCTTGAAAACCGAAGACAAATTAAAAAAATATGTGTGAAACAAAAAATAACACTCAAAAGAGACATAATTAAAAGAGTGCCGAACATCGCCATCACAGCTGCATATTTTATACAGATTTTTAACACTCGTAAGTTATTACAAAACCGGGAAGAAAATAGAAAGGGAATTGTATAAATATATGTGTATAAGCTATCCCAGAGGACACTGTCGTGCCCTTTTCGACAAAAACTCAGGAATGATATCTACTCACTTTGCAAAATATCAATGGATAAAGAGACGTCATCGAGAAAATAATACAAAAAAATACGAAAAGTTTACCTTAGTATAGCTTCATAGCTAATTGTTTATAAAACATACAGTAACGATATGAACTCAATCGATAAATTCGCCTAAAAGTTACACCATCACTAACAGACGCACAGCAATTTACACATGAAGAAGCTTCAAAGCCTTGGCTAAGATTTAGAGATCGTTACACCGAGGCTTCTGATGCAAAATACACAGATTCTTCACCTGGAATACGTTTATGTTAACTTATTTTCATCCCATACTGTAAAAGCTTGTTCGATGTAGAGGAAATTTTCATTCTTATAGCTTATCTAAAATTCAAAACACAAATTTCAATATCGAACAACGCTACGTTGTTGAAATGTTTTTATCAGTATTATTTTATTTATCCATCGTTCACACGATTTCACATTTTAACGAGCTAAGCTTTCAATATTTTAGCATTGATAGGATTTCTGTAGACAAATACAATTTTTGAATAAATATTACACTCCTACTCGTATGTAAAAGTACCGTTTCAATTTTTTCAACGGTAGATAATTTTTATTATTCATATCCCTTGTTTAAGTAGTATAATCTGTTTCGCTGCGACGGTGTTGTGTTCTCAAACCAAACAAATAACAATCTTTAGAACCGATATATAGCTATAGCTTTAGATCGATTGCACCAATTGACTGCCATCAATCAAACGTTATAAAAAATTACGAGGAAAACCGAGACCGCTGCGGGATCTTACACTTTATATTCAATTGTATCTTCAAAGCGCAGAAACAATCACAGACTAATTTAATTTAAGAGAATAATATTCCAATCTTTTAAGAAATATTATACGTCGGTGGTTAAAACATAAATATCAGTTTTCATAAAGGAGCGTTTAAAAAATCGTAGCGACGTCGCCATTGAAAATGTTGAAATACGTTCACGTCTGAATGGTTACCTTATCATAACGTTTTTTCTGTAAGGCGCCGCGCCTTATGAAAGCAAAGGATTACGGCAGCCGAGGATTAAACGAAAGTAGACCACGCTCATACAAAGACATGTCATAAAATAGCTTAGAAAAGACTGCAGGAGGTACGCTTATTAATAAAAGGTGACATAAAATATATTCATACCTGACTTTACGAGCACTCAAAGTCCAAAGACGTTCCAATTCTATCACGTATTAAGTAGTAATGTGAATATATTAATATTTCATAATATGCATAAGTAGTGGTATAAGGGTGTGCATCGATTTATTGAAGTAGTTTGATTGCACATTATATCGTGGCGAATTGGCGCCAGTTTCAATTAACTGGCAGTTATTTCTGTTGCGCCGCTACACCGCGCCGGCGCATTGACCGTACCGATTCAGTAAATTTAGCAGGGATTCGCGAACGTGCACTAAGCTGCAGCTAAAACCGGAATACATTTATTTGTAGTTTGTTCTTTTACTACACTTCGTGTTGGTTTATTTTGAATTCCGACATAAACCGAGACCGCTAGCCGACCATGCTACACATTATTTTGAGTTTCTCTATACATGCTCTTACTAATGCATAGTTTTTTCAGAAAATAAAACAATCGAATTAATGTATAAAAATACAATTTAAACCTTAAATAGAAAAGAGTAGTTTTCATAAACGTCTAAAATAATCTGGGAAAATATCAGACTGCAAGCGCAATAAAATAACTTGCGCAATTTTAAACGAATAGACATCGACAGACTCAAAAGAAAATAGGTAATAGAAAACTAAAAATAGGCAGAGGTGTAAATAGTTTCTATTTTTAGAGATGCTCGTGTGAATTGAGAATAAAAAGATTCTCGTGTTCTGTGTGTCGACGACCGCAAAGAAATTGCCAGTGGCTAGGAAACTGTTTACAAGACCCGGGGAAGCTTAGCCCTCTAAACTGAAGTGAGACATTTGGTTCAAGTACATACGGACGTATATACTCGCTTTGCAAACAGTTATTTTGCAAACAAATACGGCGCGACATGTATTTACTTTCACCAATATTATATGGAAGTCAACATATAAATGGACTAGTCGAGTTATTACTCTGTGTCTACAACTTGTGAACCGCCTTCATATAGTTAAATACAATATTCATATGTTGCATTTAATTATATGACTAGCAACACGTACTGTTAAGTCGGGTTAAATACAGATCAACGAAATAAATAAGAAATTATTTCTGAATTCTCTGAATGGATGTACACACATTCTAGACCTTTTCGCGTAGCTGTATTAAATATTTATTATTTCCTTTATACCAATAAAATGATTATCTATATAATGGAGGCCAAGTATCACGCCGAGTACCTACGTATATAATCAAGGAGCTCAAATACTGAATACATCCCTTAATTCGTATTAAATTATGAACGTATAACTGAAGCGTCCTCCAGGATACTTCGAAGGATAATAATTGCAATTATAGTGATATATTTCTATTATCCGATGTTACAGCTAAGTAAAAGAAAAAGTACGTACGTGATGACACTTGTATGGTATTAGAAGAATAATTCATTGCGAAGGACATAGTGGGACCTCGGGTTATTGCTTCGGGGACTCGGCGCATACAGATGTATGTGTAAAATAATTACTTGTGTTAAAGGGCTTGCAGGGATGAGTTTTTATTTATAGTGTTGTAGACTTGACGAGATTTAATGAAAACTTTACGATGCAGCCAAAATTCTAAAATTGGAGTCACAAAAGAACAAGTCAATATTTTCAACCAAATTGTATGACAAGAATCCATCTTTTAATAACCCGCATAGTAAAAACCTGTGAGTATAATTTTAAAATACTAAGGTTAGAAAGTGCCATCGCGATATACTGAACCTATTCTACAAGTCCTATTACCAGGGTAACAGAAATTACGATGGGCATTTGCGTCAAACAACATGCAAACCCGAAACAAATATTTGTATATCACACACTTAAGTCTCAGTGCGAAGATCGGACCTGTGACCTTTCGTTTCACATCCAGTGCCTAAACCAATTGTCCCACGGAGACTATCAGATTTATCAAGACTATAACAATGTCGGTTTTATTCCCAAAGTCCTGGTCTGCAGGGAATTTATAAAGACAGATAAAAACTTTTAAAGATAGAGCATAGCAGTCTTTCAAAGTTATGCCGTAATACTGAAAATAATTTTCAACAAACATTTTATTTTTCATTCTCCTCGCTAAAACGCTGTATTATGTTGAAAGCCAGTCACTAAGTTTAGACTTAATAAAGTTATACTTTGCAATTATGTGTTATTAAAGAAATAAAGAAGTAATGATTTGGGTATTTAATAACCAAAAGTGTATTTGGATTTTCAGTATTAAATAACTTTTGTAAATTCTAAACTTTATATTTTTTCTTATTTGAAACAGCAATGGAGCAAATGATTGACCAGTTATTATTCCATAACGTAAGTTTGTTGAACGGAAAGTGACATAAGTTACATTGATCTTGGAAAAATCCTCAGTTTCTGTAGGATAGAAGTCAATCCAAATTCAACGCGAGTGGAACCGCACAGTTATCATAAAAATATATTATACGTATATAGCCGTTTCATAAGGGATGTAAAGGGAATTCTTTTGTAGCAAGGGGAATATTATTATATAGCAAAAAGAGAGCGATAGATTAGCAGGTAGTGGACCGGATCAAAGCTCCTCGGAAATTCGAATGTTTATTTAGAATTTCAACATTTGTTAATTACTTCCAACTTGAACAGAGAAGGGAGTCGGCCAACATGATACATTCAAACATAAACATGTCTGACTCGTCGAAAACAATATGTGTACCGGGCATTGTGGGGTTTGGTCAGTTATCAGTTAACAAACTGTTATATAGAATAATATTAATAATATTATTACATACACACATAAACTCACGCTTTTTTTCCAGAAGGGGTAGGCAGAGGTGCTAATAGGACACCCACATTTCGCCTTGTATGTTCCGTCCCATAATGTGATAGGGGGCGAGCCTATCACATCGGGCACAGATTTCTGATTCCGGACTGATAATGAATAGAAAAATCCAATATCATTAGACCGACCTGGGATTCGAACCCGAGACCTCAGCTTTGTAATCGTACCGTAGTACTACTACGCCACCGAGGCAGTTTTACATTTATATACAGAAAATTATACAAAGCTTTACTTAAGATCCAGAGGAACCTATTTAGGGTTAATAAGGTAGCAGGTATGTAGAGGAAATGTTATATAAGAAAATGAACTCCAAATACGCCGTGTTTGGTAATCGCATCACGCGTAACATAATAAAAAATAAGTGGAACGAATAACAATCTCATTACGTCAGAAACGTAAACTCCGTTAATAAAAGCGATACACGCGCGAGAAACATTATGAAAAGCTTTGATAACATCAAACAGTGGATTAGCTCCTAAACATAAAGACTATGCAGACGCGGAAAATTAATATTTTGTCTATAATTCCTTGCTTATGTATTGATACGGTGATACACCTAATTAAGATTTAAATTATTTATTTACATCAGAACATAGACAATCAATACGGAACAACGTTGGTTTATAATTTGGGTTAAAGATGATAGAATATTAATTACAATTGTCCTCATGAAAATACGATATATTGATAGTAGAAGCAGCGTTATTGGCATCAATAAATTCCGCAAACAAATTATTTTTTTATATACAAATTACTTACTTATATTTATTTAAACAAACAAATAATTAATATTTTACAATAATATCGTAAATCCACCTATATTTATTTTTAATTGATGGTGTGCAGTGAAATGCGGTGAAATACAAAAATATAGTATCCACTCCGAAAGAATACCTGCCGCCAGTGGATACAATTCACCGATCTACTTGAAATGGGATTTATACAGAAACGCGACACACTTGCGTAACATAACGGTATCTTTACCAATGTTTACGGTAGTCAGTGTCTGGGCAGATACGTATTTTCTACCATACATACATAAACTCACGCCTTTATCCCCGAAGGTGTAGCCAGAGGCGCCACCACAGCACCCACATTTCGCCTTGTATGTTCCGTCCCATAATGTGACAGGGGGCGAGCCTATCGCCATATCAGGCTCAAATTTCTAACTCCGGGCTGATAATGAAAAGAAAAACCCAATGTCATTTTGCCCTTTTTTTCTACCACGTTTTTGATAAACGAAATTTACACATGACAAATCTATATAAATAAGCTTTAAAAATTCTCCCATTAAAATAGTTTGACAAATGAGGTGTATTCGAGCAAATAAATAAATACACCCAGTCACATACATAGTGCCAGGACTAGATTTTAGTGGGGGGGTCAGCCCCACACTAAGATCGAGTCTTGTGTTGTGAGTATCAGAAACTACGAACGACTTTTCGGTCTCACAAACACCCAGACCCGGAACAAATACCTGTGGTTCCCACTAAGATTTGTAACAGTGCATGAATCGAATCCGCGGCCTCTCGTTTCACAGCTGGCGCCTAACCAACTGCCCCACGGAGGCTGTCTAACAAAAACCAACTATTTCTGCTTTAAATACAGATTATGCTGAGTGATTTCAAATAATATGTACTTTTATTCATGTAGATAAATTAACCGATATTAGGTAATTAATAAATACATCATGTTACGATCTGAAACAGCTTCTTGATCAGTTTTTTAACATCTAGAAAGTCTCATAACATTACAATAGTTTGTAATACTTAACAATTGCAAAAGTTTTACAAAGGACTATAAACGTAAAGTCCAGTAGTTAAAAATACTGGACAAAGAGCAAAAACCATTCTCAGAAGACAATGGCGTCACTGCATCGACTTCCTGTTTTTCAACTTCCACTGTCATGAACTAAAAGAGTTTTTTTAATGTCGCACAAAGAATAAATGCAAATAAAACCAGAGCCGAAAGCATTTTTTTAAAATAATTGTGTTTTAACATAATAAGTTAAAGAATAATTTATATTTTAAAACCATATTTAAAACCTCGTATGTTTATTGAACCATCTAAGCAAAAGTAAGGAAGTTTAATTAATTTTGCAAACGGTTGTTATGCCAGATGTGTTGTATAAAAGTTGTGCTCATTTTAATACCGGAATGAAATGGTCACAGAAAATTCAATTATGTCGAACAGAAAAGGCGAACGCAAAATTAATAACTTGAAACACATTGATATTTTCTACGGTTGAGAGAGCCCCTCAACATTGGCGTACAATTCGCAAACACATTATGCAATACTAGATTTTAATACAATAAAGGTTAAAATTACTTAGAAGATTAAAATTAATTACTGAATAACTTTTTATTATTTATTTAAGACGCTATAACATTATTGCAAAGTCAGTATGTAGGTATTATTTAAGAAATATATTTTAGGCTTAATAACCTTTCGTCCCATACTGATCCCCAGAGGATCGGAGAAGTCGAATGAGAATGAAAATTGAAAGACATACCTCGCAATATGTAATAACTAATACATGTAACAATATATCTTTATTGAGCGACAGTGATCCAACATCAACAAGTATTTAATTTCTCCTAGTCTACGACGAATTGAAGCTCAAAAATTCTGCTAATCTTGGACAGTAAGTAACCGTTTCGCATTTCATTATTGCTCAACTGTTCCACTCCAGGAATTTTAATTAAACGGCAATGTTGAACGGACAAAACTTAATTTCAAGTTTGACGTGGGTTCTCCGAAAACACAAACAATCTATCAATCGAAAATAATATTAAACAAACTTATTTCGAGCTGAAAGCTGTAACATCACGGCCACAGCACGCCCTCGCCGAAGTCCGACGTCTTACCCAGATATTCCCATCTAATTTCGTTCGATGCCAAAACAATAGACATAGGCTGTCGATAAACAACACGGATTACGCCAAACCGCTACTCATTTTTATACGTGAAAGATACGAATGTTGGCACTGTTTGTTTATGCGTGTAATTTATTACACCATTACGCTAGCGGCTAGGATAACGATGTTGAGTGTAAAAAATTGCGCGTCTCTCCGTATTTGAGAATTGAACAAGCACCTAAGAAAATTAATCCAAAAAGGTTATTGATTAATTATTGATCCACGTTACTAAGATTAAAAAAATTGCCACCAGACTGGTCGCGAGGGTAAACAATTGCATCTAACCGCTAGAACAGAAGATCTGCAATATACAACATAAGCTTAAATACGAGAACAACATTGCCATCTCTCTCTCCCTGTCTCTCCATCCACAGGAAGTCCACTTGTGAACATAGGCCTTCCCATGGATTGCCACATAGACCTGTTGGAAATGGCCTGCACATTGCCTAAGGAAGAGGATTTTGAATTCATGCTCACAGTATCTCAAAAAATAAAAATTATTTAGCACATAAATATGAATTTCCTATTCGTTTCATGTTAATGCAATGTTTGATCTTTAAGTTCAAGACTGGTCGATTTATGTACATCTTGTTAACAGTATTATACATCTCAATGCCAAGATTTACACTCAAAAACCTTAAACAAAAAATATTTTGCTCTTCGTATAACTAAGTACTGTAATAAATTAATTGTATAGCGGATGTCTGGTTAACAAATGATTTATTCAACTATATTTCGCACACGCCGGCTTGTTTTTAAACAAAATTTTTAAGAAAAAACAAAACATTTTTTCTTGTTATTTTAATAATGTTATGTACCTGATGCAAGCACGTGTTTATGTATTAAAAACTGGAGTTATCACTAGTACAAAGAAAATTTAATTTACATACATTATAGTAACGTACCTACTCAAAAGTATGGTCTTAAATTAAGAATTTGTTTTAAAATAATATTTATTAATATATAATGGTTTTTAATAACTCGTATAGGTGGTGGTAAGGCAGACCAAATACCAAACATAAATTTAACGTAGATGAATATTTCAAAGCATTATATACTCTTGCCCTATGGTTTTTCTTTTCTTTATGTCTTTGTAAACCTTAGGTATACAAAAGATATTGAACCTTAGAAATATATTCAAAGGAGATTTATGATATTAATTTTGCATAAAGAAAAAAAGGTTCGTTCCAATCTTATAATTTGGTTATTTGCTCATTAGAACAGAAATAAAGCCTTTCTAAGCCCTCTTCAGATCACTTAGTCCCCCACCGTCAATCAGGACTTAGGTACGTACTGGCTTTTGTGTTATTAAAAGTTGTGACCTGTTTTTTACCTCTGTTATTTCTAAATTAATCATTAGTATTTCAACCTTCTTTATTAAAATACATTTCGTCAATACAACATTCATTTTAAATATTAAAAAGGTTTTAATCCTTTTTGTGTGTATTAAAGTTTGCCAACTCTGAATGATATGTCCTGGATTTTATTCCGACGTAAAAGCGTGAAATTCTGTGAATCAATTTTTTTCATTCACTCTGATACCATATTAAAGCAAACTAAATTTAATAAAACGCGTTGTTCATTCCAAATCCGAACATTTCACAGTATCAACTTTTATCGATATTGTTTTATTTTATGAGAGTTCAGTTCGAAACGAGCAAGCAAAGGATTTTAATATTATAGCGTTTGAAATATATTCGCTATCAAAATAGACATAATGACCATAATATCACTGAAATATAAATCGATAATATTTCATAGAACCCTACATGATATTTCCTATTTCCATACTTCCATTTCTGTCCAAAGTCCTTGAACGCCTAATCCATAGCCAATTTAATGGTTTCCTTTCCAAAAATAGCATTCTTAATCCTCTCCAATCTGGATTTCGTCCCGGACATAGCACTACTACTACTCTGACTCATATTACGGATGGCATTAGGTCAGGTATGGAAGAGGGCAAGCTGACAGTTCTAGCGTTGCTAGACTTCAGTAACGCCTTCAACACTGTTGATTTCGATGTATTACTTGGCATTCTGAGTTCTCTTAACATATCTCCAATGGCGATTGATTGGTTTCGAAGTTACCTGTATGGACGTCGGCAACGCATCCGTGTTGAGGAGAGTCTTTCCTCCTGGTGCACTGTGAATGCTGGCGTCCCTCAGGGCGGCGTGCTATCTCCTTTACTCTTCGCTGTTTTTATCAATTCAATTACTAATCATCTTTGCTCCTCCTACCACCTTTATGCAGATGATCTCCAAATCTACACTCGAGCACCCCTGGACAGGCTAGCTGATGCAATTGCGGCAATTAACGTTGACATCCAAAGCATCTGTGATTGGAGCAAAGCCAATGGGTTGAAGGTTAACCCATCTAAAACTCAGGTCATTGTTGTCGGCAGCCCCAGGATGATTTCTAAAATAGATTGGGATCTGATACCCTCTATATACTGTGATGGTATCATTATTCCTTACAGTGATACTGTCAAAAACCTTGGTTTGTATCTTGATAAATCCCTCACCTGGGGCCCGCAGCTTTGTGAGCTAAGTAGAAAGTTGTTTGCTTCAGCACGGTCTTTGCGAAGGTTACACAATTTCCTACCCGTTACCACGAAGATTTCACTTGCGCAAACACTTCTTCTCCCCATCCTTGATTATGCAGATGTCAGCTATCTCGATCTTACCGAGAACCAGCTTAATAAACTTGAGCGTCTCCAAAATTTTTGCATACGCTTCATATTTGGCCTTCGCAAATATGATCATGTTTCCGAGTTTCGTGTTAAGCTCAAGTGGTTACCCATACGACTTCGTCGGAATACTCATATCCTTTTTCTTCTTTACAATATCTTGTTTAATCCGTTAACTCCTTCATATCTCAAAGATCGTTTCATATTCCTGCATGATTCACACCAAAAGTCCCTGAGATCGTCAGAGAACCTGAGGTTGAGAATGCCCGTGCACTCTACGACGTTTATGGACAAGTCTTTCACTGTGCAAGCTGTCCGATTATGGAACGCACTTCCTGATGCAGTAAGACGGGCACGAACACTGTTGTCCTTTAAAAAAATGGTTAAAGAGCATTACTTGTCCCTTTAACAGCCCAATTCATCGAGTGAGTGATTGTTCATATTTTTATTATATAATATGCTATAATTGTGTGCACTTATGTGTATATATAAACGTATGTATTTATTTATGTATATATTATGTAATATATATGTTTATTTATTTATTATATTAGTATGTTGCATATTTTATATGTCTGATACTGTGTCACTTGTTTATTCGTATATATATGTGTATACGGAGCATCTATTAAATATTATTTTTATTTTATAGTTATTATTAATATGTTTTTAATAAGCTATTGGTGCACTATTGACTGCCCTCTCTTTTATCCTTCTCTTATTTCCATCCCAAGGTAGTCGGTAAGAGATTGCCTCGAGCGATACGACCGCCTTTTGTACTATTATCGAATGTAATGTTTTATTTGTTAAGCTTAAATATAGTGTACAATAAAGGATATAAATAAATAAATAAAATAAATGATATAAATTGAACTCTTATAATTTTTCATAGAAATGTCCAGGGCATTCCCCTACAAACAACCACCTATGTAAATCCATTCATTCTCATCAATCTTCACTTCTTTGTGTGGAGTTCAAGTTTCGCCGAGCCGCAACTGATACAGGCGGCCGTATATTAATGTAGGCAGTTTCTCACGCCAACACGACAAAGAAACTTTCCCACATTTTTCTTTGGGGAATAACTGAGCCAAATGTAGTATTTTATAGTTGAGAGTCTTTTTGTCAAGTTCTTTAATGCTTATACTTGGTTTAACATTTGTTATTTGCTTGAAAAATACCAACTTTTTGTACACTAAGCAATAAAAGAGTGTGGACTGAGACATTTAAACATTTGTCAAAAAGTAACCAAAAGTTGAAATATTCAACGAGCTAAATATGAGATTTTTTTTTGTACACAACGATAAACTAACATTAAAGTACACAAAGCGTTACGATTCACAAAGTTGCTAGATTAAACGTTCGCCGTCCAACGCCACTGGGTAGTTTTGTGGGCCAGCGCCGACCCAACCGAGAGCTATCAAAACTTTCACCTTCTACACACCTTTTGAAATATTATGCTTACGTCACAAAAATACTAGGAAACGATAACCGCGCCTGTAGCGATTATCCCCGAGAAGTTTTAACTATCCTAGTTTTACTTTACCAAACACTAACGAACTACCGAGTGAAAACAGATAGTAATTAAACAATATTTTAACGTCGACGTCAATTATATAGTTCGTAGCTGTACAATTGTTAAATATCAAATGTTAATGAGACGCATGAGAATATTGGGTGTCTGTAGAATTGGAGCACGACGCACGTTGCAAATAGACAGCGAATATGAAGTCCAGGCAACCAAATGGAACACTACGCATGCTTAAGTCATGAGTATTTCTATATTTAAAGAACTAGTTCAAGCCATTTAGTTCTTAACCACACGGCGTGTACAAAGGGAATTGAAACTTTCTCTTCAAACGTAAAGCGGACGAGAAAGTAATTCGAGCATATGAATAAAGTTCGATGGTTGCTTATGTCGTATACACTTGTACTAAACTTTATTCGCGTGGCTGATTTCACGGTAATGTTAGTAATTAATATCGCATTAGTGCTGGTTAATTATATTACTAATTAGCGGACAATTTTTATTCTTTACGGTGGATTAGCCAGCGCAAATCTGGTTCTGGTATTCTGGCGTAATAAAGCTTATATTCGTTTTGCAAAGCATTGTACTTATCATAAGTAGAATTGTAATCATATTGAGGAGTCAGTATAAAATAAAGAGATGAAATCATCCAAGCGTACACTCCATAGTTAAATTGCCCTATAAATCCATCTATTGATGTGATTCAAACTTTAATGGATTTTATCGACAAAAGCGTTAGTTCCCGTTGAATGAGCGCAATTACGAATATTACCAATTATTATTTTCGACGCTTCCAAATAGTCTATAAACAATCGACTACCGACTACTTTACAATAAAATATTATTGTTATATTGTTTTAAAAACATTTGTGTATAATTCTATATTATATTTATAATATTTTAGCATCGTTCTTTGATACCGCGGCAGAAAATGCGGTATTAAATGCGCCTTTACACACTCTGTTTTTTGTAGTTGTGTTCATCTTCAGTCTTAGCTGCAGGATCATTGACTGTTACCACTGAATAGCTGCAATGTTCTGCATACACCTTTACACCGAGACATCTGATGTTAAGTCTCTTAAAGCCCTGTTATCGCTGACTAGCACTACCACAGTGAAGAAAAACATAATGAGGAAACCTGCATACCATAAAGATCTCAACAAAGTTTTCTGTGGTATATGAAGTCTACCAAACTGCACTAGGCCAACGTGTAGAATATGTCCTTTAACGAACTTTCAGTTGTAGATAAGTTTCGTGTTCGTATTATATTTATGTTTTTTTTTAAATAAATAAATGGATAAATTAAATTCTTATACATTGTCAACAGACAGCAACTTCGTCCTGGGCAACGCTCAAGTGCCGTCGTACCCCATCGTGTACTGTTCGGACGGGTTTTGCGAGCTGACAGGCTGGGCGCGCGCTCACATCATGCAGAAGGCGTGCGCGTGCAAGTTCCTGCACGGGCCCGACACGCGCGAAGAGCACCGCCATGAGATCGACACCGCGCTCGACAACAAACACGAACTCAAGCTCGAGCTCATCTTTTATAAGAAGAATGGTGAGTCTAAATGACACATACATCACGCCTTTTTTACCAGAAGAGGTAAGCAGAGGTGCTACGAGAACACATGTTTCGCCGTATAGGTATGTTCCGTCCCGCGATGTGATAGGCGGCAAGCCTATCGTCACATCGGGCACAAATTCCTGACTCCAGACTGATATAATTAATAGAACAATTAAGTGACAGTAAAGGTAATCAAAATTGCGTACAAGCAAACTTAACTTGGCTATAATGATTATGAAATATCAATTAATTTTAAAAATGAAGATACGTCCATTGATAAAATAAATTTGTTGTATTGTTTATAAGTATGGATTGAATATAGCAAAATTTATAAATTTTTAGTGGATATATGATCATCAATTAAATGAATTGCAGTTCGAATTCTCGCTGTGTAAATATTTGTAATAATTGTCATGTAATACGCCAGAAATAATTGATGACGATTATCATCATATTATTAATTTATGCGCCTTTTATATCCACGTTTTACTATTTACTGAATTGCAGATGGCTGCAGTCAATGTATCACAATGTGAGGAAAGTTTGTCCGACACATTTCCTTTTTATTACACTAATGCGGTATATTTTTATGATCATTTAATTATGGTTTCGCGTTTTAGTACAGTTTTAACGATTAACAACATATCCGCCTTCTGATATTGATTTTAATGACTGTTAACAAAACAAAACATTGTTTTTTTATATTGTAATACTCTTTATACATTTACTATCATGCCAGTGAGTTTAATGCACATGATGATAACGACATTACAATACATTTATATAATCGTACACTAAACTTGTTTTATACAGACTAAGTCCGAAACAGGATGCGCAAGCGATGGTAACTATGACAGTTTATCAACATCGTGTATGGTGGTCACTATATGGTATATACGAATGCCACCAGTTATGAGTTCGTGGTGGCCTGTTGGTAACGGACCAGACGCGGCTGCCTACATGTTCACGGTGGTCGCGGGTTCAAATCCCAGGGCACACCTCTGACTTTTCGGAGTTATGTGTGTATTGATAGTCAATCACCACGCACTTTAACGGTGAAGGAAAACATCGTGAGGAAACCTGCATACCGTAGCGATTTTAAAAGAATTTCTACGGTATGTAAGTCCGCCAACCCGCACTAGGCCAGCGTGGTGGACTGTATGGCCTAACCACTCTCAATTGATTCTCTCGATTGTAGAGTAGGCCCGTGCCCTGCAGTGGGACGTATATGGGCTGATATAGATATATATATATAGATGAGTTCTCAAGTGGTCTCAGTCATTGAACGAAACGTGCAGATACAGATACACAATACTTTATTGAACACAACATAATAAAGTTAAAACCAAATATGACAGAGAGACCTTATATATAAGTGCTCAATTAGCGGTCTTATCGTTATGAGCGATCTCTTCCAGACAACCATTACACCAAAGTAGACCCAAAGTACCGTAAGGATGTTGGTAAGGTAGACGTAAAACCAAAGTTATTACTCCATGTCGACTTTCTTTTAGACCATTTTAGAATTTATTTGACTGAACATCTTATCTATCATCTATTATTATCATTGTGTCATATAATTATGTCCCTATGTTACTATTACGTCATTTTCTTCTATAATACAAATACAAACGTATAATGATTTTTTCTTCTGTTCAAGGCAAGAGCCTTATGCAATTTAAATGAAACAAATTGAATTATTTGATTCCCTCGATCTACGGAACAATTTGCGATACTGACTTTCTTGCTGTTGACGTCATTTGTTTGTAGGAGGAAATTATTTGGTATTTCAATAAAGCCCGTAATATTCACGATACCAGTATCGTGTACAATGCCAGCATTGTACTTGGTTTAAAATTGGAAGCGGTAGTATTTCAATTTACTGAAATATCTATTATGTGTTCGAACATTGGCACCCATAGGAATTTATAAATGGAAATGCATAAATATGTTACTTCATTTCTTGAAACCCTTCTATAATTGTATATATCGTACATATCAAACAATTGTGTTATTCAGTTATGTGTCATATATTATTCATTTGTATATTTTTTTATTTAATCACAAGAAGCCTTTAAAAATAAACGAACGTTGTTGCTACAGAGTAGCTTTCTGAAAAGTTTCGGGTACGAAAGCTAAAAAGTCACTAACTTACAAACTTTTCGCTTCCCGGATTTACACTTTGTATGTCTCAAAGCTAAAATACGAGTACCTGCAACTGTTAACAACAACGAAAAGAATTTCCATCTTTCTACTATTATCTAATCACCTACATAGCCTAGTGAGAAAACAGCATAAGTTGAGTAATTTTTTTGTCAGATTTAACAAAAATATGATACGTGCGATTAGCTTTTACCTAAAGGGAACCTACAAAAGGTAAATAAAGAAATATTTTGAGTTCAGTATTTTTTCGAATAATTAAATCCATAATCGGATAATTATTTTTACTGCTTACATCAATATTTTTATACCGGCGACCAACTAATAAACAAATTGAAAATTAAATAGCATATTGGCCCTCGACACATAATGCAAATAACTTCACAAAACATAGTCCACGCTGCAATCGTAAACAAAACCAATAAGAGGTTTACGATTCCATTCGACAAAATTAAACTTTTACAAGCACCCAGCTGTTAGCCGTCACCAAGCGTTTACTGCCTTCAAGAGCAACGCGATGGGATATTGAGGATTATAATGGCACTCTGGCCACACACTTCAAATAACAAATGCGTACACAAAGAAGCCACAGTTCGTCCCACTTCCTGCATATTCAATGTAAAGGCACGCAGTGCAGGTTTTGAATTTACATTAAAGAGGAAATTTACATCCATTAAAATTTACAGGGTCCCCCTTTTGGTGTCTACTCGACATCGTCCCAATTAAGAATGAGAAGCGAGAGGTGGTTTTATTTCTCGCTTCGTTCAAGGACATTACCAACACAAAGATGGCCGCCATGAACTCTAATGAGGACTTTGACAGCGGTGAGTATCTTCTCGGACACCACATGAAATACTTAAGAAGTGCAACTAACAATAACACATTTCCTTTATCACGGCCAGTAGGCCGAGTCACACTAAAATCATTAACAGATGTGCATTTGTAATCACTTATACTAAGCACGTTGTTCTAGTGCTATAGGTACATCCTATTTCCTAAAGGTTGATAGCGTTAGATTGAGCTCCCGTAGCTCCCGGTTGCCATAGCGAGTTTCGAGCTTCACCGCACGGTAAAGTTCCTTTACGAGTATTTATATTATCTACTCACTGTGTAGTATTGATCACATTACTCCGTAGCTAGCCAATTGTTGAGTCTGATTGTGAGTAGAGTAGACAGTAATCTCTATCAAGAATGAAACTAATTCTGATGTTTCCTCTTCGCATTACTTATTCTTAAAAACTCTGTTATACCCAAAGAATTAACTCACAAAATGATGCTCTCTTCCTTTTACCGACGTATCTAAATCGCTATATTATATACATAAATAGAATGTCTTACAGGCTTATGAATTAATACCTAATAGCCATGAATATGTAATCCGCCGTGCCTCTGACGTGAATACCAAATTTTATGATTAAAATCTCTTCAGTCTTATATCCCTAAATAAAACAAGCAAATAGAACTTTTAAATGCCATTTCCGTAATTATCTTCGTAACAAGATGTCATTCTGAGAAAAGCTGCTTGTTCAGCTGAATGGTTGCTGTAATTCCTTTACCAATTTACAGTGCAAATATTCACAGCCATTTCACAAAAAAAGCCATGAGTTACATAATAAATGTGAATAAGATAAAATATAGCATTAAAAGCGTGACAAAGAACTAAAAGATCCACTTCGTCAATAAGCGAAAACAAGCGACCAGACTACTTACCTACCCGTAAAAGAATCTGTAATCCTTGGCTGAATTAAGATTATCTTTAGCCTGTCTACACTTTGTTTTTCTACTGAGAACAACAAGTCAGTAATCTGTACACAACATGATTAACACTACAACAGATACTATTTACTCGATGAAATTGGATTTGTGTTAAGTGTCTAGTGAATATGTTCATTTGATACACTTTTATTGTAACTGTCTATCACTGTACTTTGTTCGTTTTCAATTAATCGAATGATTGAAAAATGTACCTTCACAGTTATTTTTCTCTGTTATTTTCGATAAAACAAAACCACCCTGTGATTCTCGAAATTAAATTTAATTAAAAATTCAATATTTAAATACTTGAACCACTTATTTCACCAGTTAATGCTATTATTCAAATTATTTTTGCACGTTCCTACGCGAATATACCTTTTAATAATTAAATTTAACTATATTATTGATTTTTCAGATCTATTTCTATTCTGTACTGTTTCAATAGCTAGTAAATGCTGATTACAGTGCACGTCCGTACTGCATGCTTCGCTAAATTTATTTATTTTTTTAAATATATCTTGTTTTAACCATTAATTTTTAATCCACTTTTTATATTAGCTATAATTCACCTTTTTTATTAAGTAGCATTTAGGTATTTTCCACGATATCGTACGTATCTAGATCTAGTATTTTTATTTTTATTATGCTTTTATAATGTTATTAAGTATTACGTGAACAAAGTGCCCCGCATCGAGGTGTTAAAACATTTTTGTATGAAATTTTGAAAATAAAGTTGTGTTTTATTTTATTTTTTGTAAGAGTAATTTTTTTTTTGCGATATGGATATGACCAATGTAATATTAATGTTTAAGCGTTACATCTGCTTAAGGCTGGCGACATAATGATGCTGATACCAGTTGAAACCGGTTCGAAATCTTAGCCAACCAACTAGTAAGCTTATGTAGGTACTTACTCGTCGCGCATGGAGGTAGTTATTAAGTACCTATTTTACGAGTATCTACTTAATACGCTTACCTCATTAATCCACCAATATTATCCGTGACATAAATGAACGTACTCAACTAAAGAACCTAATAATAACGTTATCCGGTATATTAGCTATAAGCTCGCACTGAGGAGATTTCGAACCGTTGCTCGGTATCGCGTTCAGCCATAAAAACCTAGTTGCAAGATTTTCTTTTTAGCATAAACATTTGCTAGTTAGATTATTTAATCCTACAATCATAAAACCATTTGCTGCATTTTTTGCGTCTATTAGGCATCCTGCTGTATTTACTTTGGCTCGCCAAACAAGTATTTGAAATAAGTGCGAGAGAGCACCTTGTGGAAATCCTGCAACGAGGCTGAAGCCTGAGAGACCGGTAATGAAGGTCAATACAATAACAGGGTGGTTTGTGCGTGCAGGAGCCGCGGTGCGGCCTTCAGCTGGCGTGGTCACTCTAGCGTTATCCCCATTTGTACCCGCAGCGGCACTCTTGGGCGCCCGGTTCCGCGCTGAATCTAGTTGCCTACTTCCAGACCCCAATGGCAATCTTGACCCCGAAGCGCCATCTCCCGCCAACATGGGCAGGCGGCGCTCTAGGGCGGTACTATACCAGCTTTCAGGACATTATAAGCCAGACAAAATGAAGACTAAACTAAAACTCAACAATGTTAGTAAGGTAACTTGTTTTATATTCGATTCCTGTTTGAATGTTCCGCAAGTTCGCTCATTCGGAGCGGCCGATCGTATCTAAGCGAGTTCGAGCGGGTGCGTAATTAATTCTGTAAATTGTATAACATTAATTACGTTGAAAAAAAGTCGTTTGAGGAAAAAATGAATTATATTCTTCTTTTCAGAATCTGCTTCATTCATCGGACCCTCCACTACCCGAATATAAAACATCAGCGTTAAAAAAATCACGATTTATAATATCACACTATGGCGTTTTTAAAACGTTCTGGGACTGGCTTATTCTCATAGCTACATTTTACGTGGCCGTCGTGGTGCCATATAACGCTAGCTTTGTAGACGAGGGTCATCCCAGGATCAGCGTGACCAGTGACGTTGTCGTGGAAGCGCTCTTTATCGTCGGCAAGTAATCCCTAAGAGGTTGAGTTTCATTTAGGTGAATTTATTTTTAATATTTCTTATCCTTGCAGATATTGTGCTCAATTTTCGTACGACATTCGTGAGTAAGAAAGGGGAGGTGGTGTCTGACTCAAGGCCCATAGCCCTTAATTACCTCCGGTCCTGGTTCGTGGTGGATCTCCTGGCCGCGCTTCCATTTGACCTACTTTACGCGTCGGACGTATACAGCGGGGCGGTGAGTTGACGGCGGCGACTAATTAAACACGCCGTTGTTATTTAATTATAGCTTGAACTTAAAATGGTCCCGAGCGCTTACCGCAATCCGGTGCGCAAACGTGTCACATTTCACCGTGTGTTTAGTAAAGTGTGGCGAAACGCGTTGCATGATTGATGTAGCTACAGTTGAACATGGTTCCGCAGGAGTCGACGCACGGAAACGTGCATTTAGTGAAGTTAACAAGACTGTTGCGGCTGGCGCGGCTGCTGCAGAAGATGGATCGATACTCGCAGTATTCGGCGCTCATATTGACTTTGTTGATGCTCTCGTTCACTCTGCTGGCGCACTGGCTGGCGTGCATCTGGTTCATTATAGCTGAAAAAGAAATTGAAGTTCATAAAAATGAAAGTTGGGACTTAGGTATTATTTATTCACTTTACATTATCCTAAATGGCTTTAATGCAGACTTTCACACTTAAAACTTCTCTCGTTTCACCTTTCTTATAATATCGTGAAAAAACATAATAATGGCCAAAGTTATAATTACTAATCTATGAGGTTGTAGCGCCCGTCGCTTCTAATTTAATTTTGATGAAGGCGAGAGATCATTATAAATCCAAATTAGTTTGACAAAAAAGCCCCGTATGACCCAAAATCGTTTAAAATAAATGTGAAAATAAATCGATATCACATTTCTTAGGAACGAGAAACTCTTGATACATCGAAATTCCAGAACGGCAAAGTTTTTTATTGCTTTCGCGTTATTTGAATACCTTCCAAATATTAATCTACCTGTCTCCGCGAGCTTCAGTTTTACCAAGGACTTTTCCAAACGTGGGCTTGTTTTTATCGTGTCTCGTATATTTTAGGGTGGATTAACAACTTAGCGGAGAGATTAAAGGTACCTATACCTAACATATCACACAGTGAGAGTTACGTGACGGCACTTTACTTCACCTGCTCATCTCTGACGAGTGTCGGCTTTGGAAATGTTTCCGCAAATACGCTTCCCGAGAAAATCTTCAGCATAATCACTATGTTGATCGGAGGTAAGATATTCCTATTTCATATGCGCCTTGCGTCATTGGTAGCTAAGTTTTGTAATGTAAATAAATAAATACACCCAACAGTCACATACATAGTCCTGACCCCACTCTAAGATCAAGTCT
This sequence comes from Deilephila elpenor, assembly GCA_949752805.1. Classification (NCBI taxonomy): domain Eukaryota; kingdom Metazoa; phylum Arthropoda; class Insecta; order Lepidoptera; family Sphingidae; genus Deilephila; species Deilephila elpenor. The sequence continues at coordinate 9,077,176 of OX457099.1, read as the reverse complement.
TTTGTCACAAACACCCAGATGCAAAACAAATACCTGTGGATCACTCAAACATTAGTCCCGGTGCGGGGATCGAACCCACGGCCTCTCGTTTCACATCCAGAGTCTAACCAACTGCGCCACGGAGACTGTCAAATAAAATATAACCACGAATTCTGGGATCAGCAAATGGCCAGATAAAAGTCATTGTGAGACGTTAGCAGCAAATGGTACGGAACGTGTTATTAAAATGTGTAGGATTATATTCAAAATCGGAGTGTGCGTTTCACTGCCGAATAAACCCTTACTGTTATATTGGTAAAATATCACAGGACACAGTAATACACATATTTTAAAACCTTAAATGATGTTATAACTTGGGATATAAATGGAGCCTTAATTAATAACAAAATGTGAGTTAACATTTTGTACAACTGTCTGATACTTTTAACAAGTAAAAACTCGAAATGACGTGACTTCCTCGTAATCTAAAAAAACACGAAAAACTAAACCTCGTTATCCGTTCATAGTAAACGGAAACCGTTCGCTACTTAAACTTTGAGCGAGTAAACTTGTCTTGTTATGTTATTTTTACCCGACTGCGGCAAAAAGCTAAAAGGATGGGCAATCATTTCACCAGTCAATGTACCTTTGTATATATATGTTCCACTATAAAATATAAACTACACATCCAAATTTGATGAATGAGGAATCAACGCGTTTCCATTGCCCGAGTGTCCTTAGCATTTTATCTTGACTACAGGATACATAAAACAAACGTTACATATTTATTCTATACATGTTTTAGCTCTAATGCACGCTGTGGTTTTCGGTAACGTCACGGCGATCATACAAAGGATGTACTCCCGAAGATCCATGTACCAGAGCAAATGGCGTGATTTGAAGGATTTCCTTACCATCAACCAAGTACCGAAGGAGCTTAAGCAGCGCATGCAAGACTACTTCCAAACTATGTGGTCGTTGAACCACGGCATTGATATTCACGAGGTTTGTTTATTATACTAACAAGGAGTTTGTACTTTCTAATGAAGAGTTCGGAGAACTAAGAAGAAAAACGGTCTCGAATTTTTATGTTTTACATTTATTTATTTATTTATTTATTTATTTATTTATTTATTTATATACACTTTATTGCACACACACAAAAAATACAAATAAAAAGAAAATCACATACATAAAAAGTACAATTGGCGGTCTTATCGCTCAAAGGCAATATCTTACAGACAACCATAGGATGGATTTTGGAAAAGGATTAACAGAGGGCAGTTTAAAGTATAAGAGATAGAAGCTAACACTGAATAATAAATCAAATAGAAATAATCTAATAACTACAATAACTACATTAACTACTACAATAACTACATTAGTAGTAAAAGTGAAATAATTGATAATGATAAATCAATATTGGCCAAGGGTTAGAATAACGCCCATTGGCAATACATATTTAAGTTTTTCGGAAAGTTTATTTACTCTCTCTGTCAACCATTATGATTAAACCAGTTAATATAATGTTAATAATTGAACGTGTCTGCATTCGTAAAGATTTAATTTAAAAATCAATTTAAAAATCATGAATATTTCACGCGTGTTTTCTTAGTGGATTCTTTACTCAAGCTTGTTATTTGATTCTTGTACATATTTCAAATAAATAAAAGATATACTATGGAAGAATTTACGATAATGAGTAATTTTTGATTCTCTTGCAACCTTCTACTCATGTTATAGCACGGATTTGGCTTACAATTTACAGTCGCATGATTGCCTAGCGCCAACCTAATGAAAATTAATCCGTTCCAAGTAAATTAACTTTTTAGCAGTAGGAAAACTTTTATACTAGCGGTTATTCGGTAAATAAATAAATCCCAGCTAATTCCTTAATTAATTAAAGCATATATATGTTTAACAAAAGAGTTGATTGAATTCAGAACAGAGTTAATAAATTATTCGCTCTTAATCATAATTAATAAAGGCATTAAAGACAAAACCGCAAATAATTATGCAGCTTACATATTTGAACTATATGTAAAATTACACGATTTCCTCATAAATATTATAATTAAATAGCAGAAACCACCGAACACCGGATATCGTCAAAATATTTGCATTTTAATATTTACATTACTCGTGACATTTCATAAATAATCTTCATTGATTGAACTCAGGTAATTTATAAATCGGTTGGTTTAAAATTTAATGTGAACCTCAAACTGCCTAAATGGGCTGGAAACGAAATATAGCCCGACAAATTTAATCTCCGTTACTTTGCCGGCCACAATTTTTTCCGGTGGAGAGATAATCTTTTATTAACCCTTTATTATTTCTGGAAATCCCTTGCGTTTATAAAGATCGCTTATATTAAAAATACGAAGTGCTTTGATGATGTTTTATAAAGCGAACATATCCGAATCGGAATATAAATGTTTCCGCGCGGCCGTTTGTTTTCAGACGCTGAAGGAATTTCCGGAGGAGCTGAGGGGTGACGTTTCATTACATTTGCATCGTGAAATATTATCTCTTCCGATATTCGAGTCGGCGTCGCAAGGTTGCCTCAAGTTGTTATCTCTGCACATCCGGAACAACTTCTGCGCCCCCGGCGAGTACCTCGTGCACAAAGGCGACGCGTTGACTTACATTTATTATATCTGCAACGGCTCCATGGAAGTGATGCAGAACGATATGGTCGTCGCCATACTCGGTAAGCGCCTCTTGTAATTACGTCGCTCGCACCCGAGGGATCAATACATACAATGACCTCACCAAACTAACTTTAACCGTATTTTGTGAGCGATAAACGTTTACAAATAGCTAAGCGAAAACGCATTAGCCTCTTAGGACTGAAGATTAAACTATATACAAGTTAAGCAAATACTTTAATGAAAAAAGCAAAACAAAAACAATATCCACGCACGGTTGTTATAAAATTAATTGTGTACAATGACGCGTTACTTCAATTTATTTTTGATAACGTCGCTGGCCATGGCCAGACGAGTGACGAGTACACAATATAATCTCATTATCTGTTCACAACTAAGCCGATTTGTGGCGAACTATGTATACGGTATTAACAATTTATGCACGAACGTTTATCAACCAGGTAAAGGAGATTTGGTGGGATGCGATATGAACACACACTTGCAAGCTTACAACGGCACGGGAACGTCCCAGGGCAATAATCCTGATGTCGTTGTGAAATCTAGCTGCGATGTGAAGGTACGACATTATTCACTCACCTAAATGGAAGTAATTGGGCCCGACACGTTTGCATTTCAAATTATTCTTTGGCATACTACGTCAGTCTGTGTGCAGATTATCTTGACAACATTCTCGCACCACTAATCCGAGATTAGTTTGCGTACAGACTAGAAATGTTTATTACTGTTTTCCCAGACATATTTCTAGTTGATTACCGCAAATATTTCTTGCGGCCTTAATTTTCGGATGTGGTATAATTTCAAGATTATATTACGATATTTATTTATTTATAAAAATTACAAAGCAAACTTACAGCATAGGTACGCTAACACGTTTAAATTAATATGTATATTACTGGATCACTTATTTGAAAGTAATTATGATATTAACTATACTATTAAATTAGAAGTATTACTTTTAAGTGTTGAAACAGTTTCCAATTTCAATAACTTGTAGAAAATGAAAGTTGTAAAAGCTTAGTTCATTAAATAGGTTACCTAACAAATTACTTTTTATCTAAGATTGTCTTTTATTAATTTAAGTCTTATTTTATACGTTTTACTTTAAACAGGCGCTAACATACTGCGATTTGAAATGCATCCACATGGGAGGTCTGGCCGAAGTGTTGCGCCTCTATCCAGAGTACCAACAGGAGTTCATACACGACATCCAACACGACCTGACTTATAACTTAAGGGAAGGGTACGAAGCGGAACAAGAATCCGATGGAAATGGTCATCCATCACTTACCCTGCCTTCTATATCAGAGGACGACGAGAACGCCGCGGAAGACCACGCGCTGTCGCCGAAGAAACCGCCTGTGTCCAATACGAACAGCCCGCGTCATACAAAATTCAGGTCAGTGTCCCCCCTGCATAGCTTATTCTGTTTTATGCTGTTGCGAACCAAATCGCCTCTCGGGACAGAGGGAATTTTAATTACCAACGCCGCGGCCCCGCTTTTCTGTTATCCATCTTTTTTCTCGGATTTTTTTTTCAGGGGTCTATATATTTGGACACGGGCCTTGTTTTTATATTCACGACTGACAGTACTTGTTATTCCAAAAAAATAGGCTCTATTTAGAGCTAAACAGGTCAATCATATATCGATATTGACACAAACAAAACCATTTAGGATGTTTATTAACATTACGTAATAAAGCGCTATAGCGTTCAAAGTATAATGTAGAAAATTGAAATACATTATAGTATTGCGTATGTAATATCCATTATTGTAAAAGCATATTGAAGTAAGTCAGACTTAATAGCGCCTCAAAGAGCATACTAACTTCACGCAGCCTAAAAAATCACCTTCAAGCCTCCACATTTCACCTTCAAGTGACACCCGCTCAGCAAAAACGTTTACGACACTGGAAAATTATTTGCTGACAAAGATTAAGATAAAGATTTTTTTTAACAATTGTAAAAATAATTGCTTGACGAGAACGTCTTGCCCTTCGTTAACCAACTGCAATCTGATCCACTTTCTTGTTTCCTCCTTGTTTGTGTCTTCAATACTAAATCAATTTTAAAATGTTGTCAAGATTCTAAAATATTATATTTTTGTATTAGTCCTGCGTGACATTCGTGGTTAGAATTTATTATTTAGGATTAAAAGTGTAGAAATCCTATCGTAATTAATGTTAAACATGATAGAAAATAAAAGGTTTATCTACCACCTGTAGCATAAATAATAGGGAAAGGATTTAACGCAATCTCAGATTATTCACAATGCCTAAGCAAATGTTTAACATTGTAATTGGTTCATCGATTGTATAAACATAAAGTACGTCATGCCCGGTTATGTTTATTGTAGGGTTTGTCTCTGACTCACACAAACCCGTAATCCATCCACACATTCCATTTTACTAAAAAGGTGACACGTCCTTCGGAGATTACCATCTTTACGCCATGATTTATTTCAACGCTAACTAGGAGACGAAAACTTTCGCATAAACAAGTACAGATTTAGAATATTTCGTAAAAATTATTTCCAGCGCGAAGTTTACGTTCTCAGTTGATATTATGTTGTATCGATTTGTTGTTTGTATTCACACTCAAAACATAAAAGGCTCGTCTCTAGACAGCAACTGAGACCTCTTCCATGTAATTGTGTCATTATCGCTCGAAGATATGGGGCGATAAATATTTAATGCTAAAATAAGACGTATCGGAAATCTATCAATCTATTTTCAGAACGGACGGACAGCGTCTCACGCACAGAGAGTTACGTGAGAGAATAGAAAGGCAGCGTTCGGTGGCGACGCCAAAAATTACTAGAGCGGACTCGTTGGAAGGACTAAATTTAGAGGTGCACAATACGAGGTCGTCGGTGGAGAGACTCGATACACAAGTGTCGAGCTTGCATCACGACGTGGCGGCGCTCAGCATGGAGGCAAGTCTACAGTGATGTCATACCACCTGTCACGCTCACCGCTTCACTATTATCACACGTTATCATTGCGATAAGGTGACCGTTTGTTTTATATTGGTCACTATGGGACACTGAGTGCGTAGATAACTAGATAAATCTAGAAAACCTTTCAGTGTCGCGTCATTAATTATGGCATATTTGTAAATATATTTAGCCTTATCTTTGTATTAAGTTAAACAGTAAATCTTCACTCGTTACTTTATTTTCACTCTTTTCTGATTAAGAACTGATGTGGTTATCTGTGCAGGACCTATAAATACAGCCTGTACATAAATCATTACGAAACGACTAGGCTACATTTTATCTTAATCAATTGAGTCCGGTCGCGGTTTGTAGTTAATTACACGTATAAGACCAGACCACGGTCGGCCGCAGGTCAATTATGTAATTATGTGCTTTAATAACGAGCTTATTTCCATAAATTTATACGGCATACATGTTTGTTTAATTTGATTGGTAAACAAACCGTGATTAGAATATGACTAAATGATAGTACCGCATAGGAGCATTAAAGCATTATTCAAATATTGAGTCTTCGTATATACACATAGATTATATGCATCGTGTTTGTTTGTTATAAATTAATTCTCGTTGGACGGAATTGTGAACAATTTTCGTTGTATTAAATTTCACAGTCCATAATGTTTAATGATTACATTTTAAAAACATATCGAAAGCTTATATCTACTGCTGCATGCGAATGTTAATAAAAGGATGAGTATATTTGTTTTGACAGTCAGTTTTCAACAGAAATATGCAGACAACATTTTGATGAATATTCATCGACTGATTCATAGTTCGTTAACAAAATATCTGAAACAATATCTGCCGCGAAAACATCTGTATTATGTATGTTGGCAGTTTCCACGTCATTGTTAAAATATAATATGGGCTTCGTGAATTCATAATTCATAAATCACAATAATCAGCCACTGAGGATCCTAAGGAGAACTTCAGCTGTGATATTTTCATTTATATACACATTTACAACGACGAATAATCTAATCACGGTAATCAAATTCTTTAAACCAAACATTTTTGTAGCAATATGCAATATGTAAACGAAATGAAATAGAACAAAACCATATGCATTTATGAATATTCATGATATTTCAACGCTGCTCTGGTACAAAGGTGACCCAGTTTGAAATTATAAAAACAATAAAATACACACACAAAGAGTCACGCACACACCCTACGGTCGTGTATAGAATAGTGAATATATTTTGTACGTGGACACAGGTGCGAAATGCAATCCAAGCATTGCAGGAGATGACGACAGGCCCGTCGGGCTGGCACGCGGCGCACTCCAACCCCAACCTGCAGTGGAACACACCGCCCAACCAGCTGGCGAGGAGTTGCAGCCATCCACCTGATGTGTTTTGCTGGGATCAGGTACCTAATATATAGATTTATTTTGTGATAAACGTAGTACGATTGGATTACAAGCAGAACAATCTTAATATAAAAGTTACCTTTGCTATGTGTCTGCAATCGGCATATTTCCAAGTCCACGGCTACTGCTTAGCTCAGGTCTCCTATCCAATCGAAAACTCAATTAAGAGATTTCAAAAATAGAGAGGTTCTTTCCTGAACTATCAATCATTTATTGCAGCAGGAACGACCTATCACCCCAGAAAGGCCGAAACTACACCGAAGTACTCAAACAGAACCATTCCTACATTGCGTGACGCAGTACATCATGGAGCACCCAGCCACCGTGATGCTGCTGCTAGGGCTCGACCCCATGGCGAACCTCACGCCGGTCATGCCGCCTACCATCGAGTACTACGACACGCGAGGGCGTCGGCCCAGCGTGCTTGAACAGATCGTCGAGTCAGAGAATGGAAGCCAAACACCGTCCAGCTCGGCAAGCGAGAAATTTGAACCGAACAGAAGCCTCAGTGGCAGCGCAAAGGAACTGTCCAACTCCGGCTGCACGCCCACACAACCCGAGATGAAGAAACTTCTCGATAAAGAACACAAAAGCAGTCTGAAGAGGAGCAGATACTCAGCCAGTGATATCAGCGAGGCTTCTGAACGACTGCTCGCCACAAAATCACATCCGAGCACACGCAGCTTGAAATTCAATATCAACAGTTAAGTAATGAATTCCATTTCGTATTATGCTCATTAGACGTTAGGTTTTAAGTTTTATTTGCCAGTAGACTTATAGTGAATTGTTTTAAGGACTTTTATTAATTTATATCAAAATGTAACTTTAATTATCTATTAATTTTGTCGATCAACGAAATCTACCTATCGTGCGCAAATTAATTATTCTTATGGATGTTTTTATGAAATAATTTCAACCGTATTTTTATAGAAAGATTATATTGGTTATACGATGTTCTGCGTCTATTTTAAAGATGTACATATCAACTTAATATTTTTTTTATTGTTAGATTAGATATTCTCAAACGCTACAAAGAATCTAGTCACTGTTTTGATATGGTAAATAGGGAAATGCTGAATGAATAATACAATTTTCGAATGCAAACTAGATACTATTAATTTATCATGAAAAATACATGTATGTTTTCCTAAATAAAGAAACAAAATTATTTATCTACATAAAATGGTATTTAAGGAAAACTGACTTACTGTACATATGTACGTAGAAAAGAAACTATATCATCTTTGAAGGCATTAGAATCAACAACCGTATGAAATTACCATACCCATATCTATGTACTTTAGAATACTTGTATATTTTTGGTGAACAATATTTTCACGCTGTTCCTGCATATCGGCGTGTTGTTTATAAGACAATATTAAAATAATTCAGAAACACATGTTATTCCACAAATAGGTATAATAAGTTTTGTAAATCGTATATATATACATATTTACTAACCTTACCTACTTACTGTACTGATCTCAATACATATATGTATTTGTAGTAGGTATCCTACGCGTAGTACCCGTCACTTGTTATATTTTCATTCATAACTCTATCTAGATTAATAAACCTATTGCTGCCAATGAAGCCAAATTTTTAATAGAACCAAAAATCTGAGATATTCAATATTATCTGCAGATAAAAGTATACTATAGCTTCGTGATTAGAATATTTTTATGAGATGTCCCCAACAGTCCCATAGGAAATATTTCATACCAAAAGTTATAGGAAAGGGGACTCAAATCCTCACTCGTTACATTTAACGCACCGTTTTATTTATAGATATTAATGTTAAATAAATATATTAAATACATTCAATGTTCTAATTCAAAAAGTAGATAATTCAATATTTGATGTGTGCCACTAATTACATTTCAATACAATTTTAAGCAATATCGTCGTTGTTATACTCGTAAAATATGGGTACAGAAATTATTCCCAAACTAATTCTCCCATATCGTTTAAATGTATGTTAGTCTTGATAAGTCATACATATTTTACCATCTGGTTAATATAGTTTACAAACTATAACTCAAGCATAACCGTCTACCGCGCGTTCGCAACGTCATCCATCGAAATGTCAATTATTTGCATGAAACTAGGAAACTACCTACCTAGTTCTCTATACGCCCGGTAGAGGCGCTGCTTGACAAATGAATTTTAGAAATATCTAACATTATCGTTTCGACATGACGTTTGTGAACGTATAAGAGGCACTAATTGTTAACTTTAAAATAAATAATTTAATTAAAATTTACAATATACGTGTACAACGCGACATTGGTATATAAAGTCCTTAATATAAAATAATATCTTTTACATTAAAATATAAATGGATGTAAAAACTTTGTAGACTTCTTGGTCTTTATTGTTTTTCTTAATATTATATTGATTAAAAGTATATATCACTGTAAGTTTACACTCGGGACTTGTCTATTATCTTTGATAATGATAAAATTGTTGTAAGATTGAAAACGCTTACTAGAATAATTGAATATAATCGTGGTGTATGTTGTATAGATCCCATGAATGTGATAAACAATTTGAAACACGTACAGTGCCTAAATTCTCATTTATTTATTCATTGATTTGTTTACTCTGTATCTTTCTGTAAATTCTATTTTACTACGAGTTATGATGTAAGTGTAATTGTATGTACTATGCATACGTATTTTGTACATATTGAAACTTTATCTTGTAGTACAAAGTATTAGTTACCGTAAAGTTTAATAAAGACAAATTGATGTTGACATATTCGTTTGATTTACATTATTTTATAAAAATAATTTTGATGAAGATGATACGTGAAACATGTATTTTAACACACCGAACAATTTGGCCGCCTATTTGGCATAGAAGCAACATAAATAAGATACGGTTCGCAGTATCCTGGCTCTTATTTTCAGTTCTAGTAAATGGAGTATTTATTAAAACTTACTGAAGTTGCATCGTCTAGGTTGTTATATTTCGCTTATTTTCACAGTATAATGTACTATGATATTATATTGTGGGGATCAGCTGCTGATATTGAGTCCATATTAATATTACAAAAAAGAGTCCGCGCTATTTATGATCTAGGTATTCGCAATTCTTAACGATCTATTTAAGGAGAGTAATATTATACTAATCCTGCCATCTTTCAAAATAAAATGCACGTTCGTGAAAATATCAATAAATTTCGTAAGGTTACTTACTTTTCATAAGTTATAATTTAATTGCCTACATGACCAATAAACGAATTTCATTTCATTTCATTTATTCGATAATCTAGATTTTTCCAAACAGGTTAACGCCAGGTCTGCAACGTGCCTAAAAATCTTTTGTTTGCGATAGCAGCTTTTGAAAATGAGGGATTAGGATAGTTGGGTCTCCGGTAATCTTATTGACCGAACGAAACGCGGCAGTAAGGCTGTTATTTTACCTCTCTTTTTGTGAGACATTCGTATCACCGGTTCTTCGATTATTCTGACACTAGTCTAAACTGAATACAGCAGCGATCACATATAAAACACTCGAAGAGACTAAATCTTTTACAACTAAACTTCATTCGCACAACTGTGTGATTATGACATGGCAACAATTTTCATTTAAGTTGCTCGACTCTTCTGCGTGTAAATGTTTTCCACTTTATTGCGGGAGCAAACAGGACAAGCTTTTGTGAGACTGTTTCAACCATCTTATGTACACATAGCATTAGACAGTTAAGGAGTCAAGAAATAATCCAGTATAAATCAGGTGAATTGGGGTTACTTTATCGTACCGGTATAAAAATAAATGTTTATCATTTACGTCTAAAACTTCCACTCACACAATAAGAAGTCAAGTAATCCCACTTTCTTACTCTTAATATTTTCCCTACATTTTTATGCCACTAAATAAAATTACGAGACCGCCTGGCAAATCTGCTATAATTTACACATTAAGGCTTATTAGAAGCGAGCACAATGCGTTTTATTCTTACAACGAACAATTCATTCTTTCCCATTGTTTGATATGAATAAGCCGAGAAATAAAACAACAAAGGACATACACATAAATGTGTCTTACTTTTGAGTAACAATGGGCGCGCCGATGTGTAAAGTCCGATGTCATTTTAACTTTTCATAGATTTGCTTTATGTAATGCTATTGACCCGAACGGGCCTCACCGATATAATAGGGAATATTAGAGCTTTTTGTAACAGGTCAGACTTATAGAACGAAATATATAAAATAAATAATATACACCAACAGTCACATATATAGTCCTGACCCCATACAAGAGCGAGTCCTGTTTTGTGGGTATCAGGATCTAAAATTAAAACAAATACCTGTGGTTCACACAAACATTTGTCTCGGTGCGGGGATTGAATCCGCGGCCTCTTCTTTTCAAAAGATCAGCAATGCATTCAAACAAATAAAGCAATACATTATACAATACAATCAAAGCAATGCAGACATACATTTGCAGCAGTAATCAGCTATCGGATTTTCCGGATCAATGCAATAAAAAATACCAGCATAAAAAAGAGTATTTTATTTACAAATCGGAATATCCGAGATTAGTTCCTCGACTGCGATTTTCCCGTCCATTTAATGCAATTACATTCGTCAAACGTGCGGGGGTAGCCAGGAGAGCCTATTACCATGGGTTAATAAAGTAAATAATGATGTAGGTAGATGTAGGTCGTGCCGAGCCACGGGGCTCTCTTTAATTTGCCGGCGCCCGGTTAAGCGCAGGTACACTATACCATTTGAAATATCCCAATTATTCAACTTAATTGAGTTTTAAAAAGTTGAAAATCATATGTGTTATCAATTTTTGTATGTATTTCTTTCGTGTGTGTTCAATTTATGGAACATCTAAGTGTTGGTACGTGTAAAGGCCAGTACTATGTTTTGCGTTTATTGAACTTCTCTGTACTGTAAAATTATATTTAAAACAATACCACGCGGCATGCTTTTTTATTACTACACAGACATAAAAATCCAAAGTTCATATTCTGTAATAACGAAAATAAAAGAATGTAGTCCTCGTTTTTATTGAATTATTAAATCATTGTAAGTAATAGAATGAAGAGTTGATGGGTGCTTACAGGCGCGAGCTCGTACGTTAGTAATTAAAGTATTCAGTGCAGGGTAAACATAGTCACGCGCGGCGGCATGCGAGCTACGCCAGGCGTGCGACGCGACCTCGCGAGCCGTGAAATGCAATTTACCCTCGTTGCTACGAGCTACGGGCTACGGACCGGCTACAACTATTGCTTGTCGCCAACACTACGCCGGGTTGTTACTACGAATTTTTCTTTTAAGAAACTGAAATGCTGCAATTGTAAGTATATTTTAGAATTGTAGAGTAATTTGGAAATGCAAATAAAAGATGTTAGTAATTGGGTTGAATAACAAGTTACATCAGCAGAAGTCATGCCATAATATTGAGATGAATTGAGGTCATGCTGTTAGTTTGATAATACTGGTGATTTTTCCATCACAATTTTTGTGAATTTTTTGCGTCATTTGTGAAATAAATGTATTAAGGCATTAGTTTCCTGGCTATAGCCTCCACCTCTATTACATTCCGGAATGATAACAAAGGCACTCTACGCTACATTATTATTTCATTAAACATTAAACATCACAAAGGTAATTATTTCCAAAACGAAATTAAACCAAAGCTGTAATGTAGCTTTGGTTAGCTTATCAAACAAATATGGAATAAACCCGAAACAGAACCCAGAAATTGTTCACTCTCATTAATACAAAATGGTTTGGAAATTATATTTCTACAAAGGGCATAATACAAATCACACGAAATTATTAAATGGTTGTATACTATTATGTAATAACGTCTTTTCGTGTTAGCATCGGTCTGAATGAGTAAAATAATTGAGCTTTTAAACTCTCTATTTGTATTTAAGTCTAAGCACTTACGAGAACGTAAGATTTCACTCACAAGCGGTCTTAATGCTTCCATGTTCGCTCTCGAGAAATAGCAGAAACATTTCACGTGTTAACCGAAACAAAAGATGGAAGTAAATAACTGAAGGGCACGTCTCTGGCCCATTGTAACTATGTACGGCTGTATGGGAACAACGACCCGATAAGTAATTGTACCAAAAAGTGGGCGAAGGATTTTGTACCCGGCGGGTATAATCGGGTGTGCATATGTGTGTAAAATAAGGGTTGCGGGCAGCGGTAACCGACATTACGACCTCTGTGAGGTTTTCAGCTAACCCCAGAGTTATTTGATCGATCATGTGAAAGAACTTATAAAATAGTCAATGCACCGTACCCCATCTTATTGGTTTTCTTGTTAAACGTATTTATAAACAGTTTAACTCGACTTTAGAAACTAGTTTATAATAACACGAATAACCGAGACAATTTCACCAACTATTTCAATTTATAGTATTGAATTTTAGAGACGATTAAGGCGATGCAGACCTTTATTCGGTGTTGAATAAATATATCAATATATTATATAAGATTTGTTTAAATCTAACAGCAGAACAAATATGACAAATCGTCGATTGATATCTATTAATAATTAAATTATTTTAAATGTGATTTACACCATATAATCAAATTATAATAATTGATTATAGTTTTAGAATACATCATCGGAATATTACAAACTCTATGAACAATATGAATGCTGTCATGTACCGGTACATAATTACTGCGAGAGCACCGGCGGCTGTGTTAATTTGTTAATTTAATTAACGATATGCTCGTTCAAATTTGTAATTCAAAGCCTGTGATGTAATCATTCGCTTAGATTTTATCACAACGTTTCACAAAGCGAGATTGTAGGACGTTTGTTTGTGTAATTACGTTTGACTCGGACCACGCTTCGAGCTCAGATGAATGATTGATACAGCCGCCATATTATACAATCCAATTCGCTACGGAACGTTTAATCCAATTTAGAAGATCAGCTTTCTCGTGAGCACCCAATAGTATATAAATATTGTTGTGTATATGTCAATTCCACGAGAGCGTTTCAGTGATTTGTTTAATATTAGCAAGTATTAAAGCATCGCAGACTGCAGTACCCTTTTTCTTTATACTACAAGATATGCTTTAAGTTGTTAAAAGATGCAGGCCAATCTTTAGAAAATTAAGAAAGTTGCAAGCTCTTGTTAATAGTCTAAAACAGCTTGCATTCTTCTTTCATGTTGTTTTTTAATTCAACAAGTATTGTTTTTGCTGTCGGTTTTTTAATGGAACCAACGCTATGGCGGGCGTGGTGTTGCCCATATATGAACTACACATTACACCATAACTGGGCTACTCCAGATTCTGTATCTATAAAGGTATCAGCCTATATACGTCCCACTGCAGGGCACGCCCCCCTCTACAATCGAGAGTACGATTGAGAGGGTTTAGGCCATATAGTCCACCACAATGGCCTAGTACGACTTGGCGGATTTTATATACCATAGCAAATCTTACAATTCACTTTGATATGCAGATTACACACAATATTTTCCTTTACCGTTACTGTGATTCAGGATAGTATCAATATATCAGAAAAGCTATGTATTTACACACTCTGCTTACCAACAATATTTTGCTTCCCTCCTTTCTAGCGAAAAAGGGAGCGCGCCCTCACTCCATCAATCGTCAAGGGCCGGCATCACACCTGTGACTTTAAGATCTTGTAGATGATAATGGAAGGAAGGACAACTTGCCATCAGGTAACCGTTTACTCATTTGTCATACATATACATATACATACATACATAAACTCACGCCTTTTTCCCAGTTGGAGTAGGCAGAAGTACCAGGACACCAACATTTCGCTTTGTATGTTCCGTCCCATGAGGTGATAGGGGGCGAGCCTAGCGCTATATCGGGCACAAATTCCTGACTCCGGGCTGATAATTAATAGAAAAATGCAAATATCACCTTGCTCGACCCGGGACTCGAACCCAAGACCTCAGTTTTGTAATTGTACCGTAGTACAACTACGCCACGAAGGCAGTTCTAAAGTGATTAAAATCTCTGTTGACTATGCAATCACTAATAGTAATAATTATAATTGAAGCTAGGCATGCTCACAACTATTAAAATGCGTCCACCAATTACGAATAATTGAGTACATTCAAGAGACGCTTTCTTAATGAAACATCTATGTCAAACTGCGACCTAAGTGTATATCTTAATGGGCGACGGTAATCACTTACCATCAACTAAACCCTTTTCTATTGCTAAACCTACGCACTAGGGAGAAAAAATATCTACCTATAAGACCTGTATTTCATCATCATAATCATAATCAGCTCTTATTAAATAACCTGTATTTAATAACTATATATTGTACCTCATGTAGTATGGAACTCCCATGCAATGTTAAAATCGGGGAGGGGCACAAAAACTTCCAATACAAACAAAATCGATAAATGCCTTTGCACGATACGTTTTGAACGGAGTTTTTCTGCTCTTTTTGCTTATATTTTTATACGGTTCAATTTATTTCAATAAATCTTTTATTTACGTTTTCATATCGTGCATTTTATATGTTTTGATATTCGTTTTACATTGAATGTATGCGTTACGATATAAACTGCTTTATTTGTTTAAAAATAGAACAATGCAACTGAACGTGATACAACTATTTATTTTTAAAATATTTTTAATATTCCGTTTATTTTAAAAAGCATGCATAATTATATAAAATACCTAAGATAATCTGAATTTCAAAATATATTCCAAGGTTTCGTATAAGAGGCTGAAGCATTATGCGATGCTTGAACTCTGTGGTAAGAAGTAACCAGTTGTAACGAGTCATTCCCGTGAGACAGGTTTAGGAAACTGCCAGTGCATATTCTAATACTTTGCTGAGTAATATACAACCTATACCAGGGGTCGGTTACAACTCAGATGCGTTCTTTTTTTTCAAGTTTACATTGGATATAATGCTGTGCAGTATATTCCTAAAAGAGATTCCAACGATTTTTACTAACACATGACATATTACCTGGGTTACTACGGCCATGACTGTTGTCCAACCATCGTGTGTGTCGGAAGTCGATAAGACAATGTTTGATTAACTAGGCAAACAATGTTTTACGACACCCAATGTGGATACACTATTTATTTCTCAGTCCAGTCATTGTAACGGCTTAAAGATGTGGGCTATGAATTTATAAGTCATGAATTGCATTTCGTCATTCATTCAATTGTTATATAGCTGTGTGCTCCCGAGGACGATGACGAGTGTCACGTTTTTTGTAAAAGCGCCGCGAATCAATAAAAATGATTTGTTATAAAAATTGGCCATATTAGTAAGTTAACTTTGTAAACCAAACTGTCTGAACTTAATTACTGGCACCAATTAAAAACATTTTTATGCAAGCTGCAAGGAGTTCCTGTTTTTCTATTTAGCTAGCATCATTCAAGCCGGTATGCCAGAGACCGCTTTCTTTCTCAGTCAGTTTTTAGCATCTACAGTTGTAAGACTATTGCATCACATACCTTGCCTGACGATATCAAGCCATCACTTTTTGGTGGACCTTAGGGACTTGGCCCAGCAATAGCGCGGGCTGCCAACGCTTCTTCTTTTACCTATCTGACTACAATTATTCAACGAAATCTAAAGTTCACGGCTATTAAAGAAGCCAAGTTTACATCCCCTCAGTAACATAACTCCGTTGTTCAAAACAAGTCAAATAAAACTCAGATCACACAAACAGTTGTCCGTAAGATCTGCTCAAATGATTACAAATGAAACGTATCGCCCGACAACAAACAATCTTCAAGTGATATTGATGACCTATAAAAGGTCGAAAACAAATTTCATAGCGCATGAATCACTCATGGTGCAAAAATCTAAAAGACGATGAAATTATGTTGTTTGTGTAGTATGTGTATATTGCAAATATTGTAAAGTTTTAACCGTAACTTCGGCAAGTTATTACGATATTAAAGAAGAGCAAATACATGAACTGCCGCTAACGAGTTGCTTCGTTGCTAATACTAATACCTTCTACTCTATCTCTCGGAATATGTTTGAACATAAAACAAATTTCCACGAACTTATATACTTAGCCGTCGAAACTGCGCACCGAAAAAGTTTTATTACACTACATGTGGCACAATTTAATTTGGAAATGGATACTAGTTCGATGTTGGCGTGTAGTGTTATTTTATGTTCTCAACTACAGTTTATTTACTTTACCCTCATAGAGACTGCTTGCAACTATGAATGAAATGTCTGTTTTAAGAATAAAAATACTAGTTTCTCTTAAGTTTACTACTTAGGGAATATGAATTGGTTGCTTCAAAAGTGTACTGGTAAATGACGTAAATGACAGCGTGAATTATAAACTGTGGAGTCTCGGGTTACATTCCCAGATTGAACATAATATTCCAGAGATATTTCTTTATATGATTTTGACGTATCTCGACTTTTTGCAAACTCAATATCAGTATTTTCATTTCTAACTTGAAGTTTGCATTACTCCTTTGTTTGAATCCAACAAATTGGATTAGTTATTACCAATTCAGACATTGTACAAATGGAACAGATACAGAGTATTAAATCTATCCTCATCGACTAGATAAAATCTAATTCGCATGAGTGATATAATACAGATGAATCAAAATATCGTCGAGATCCTTGTAATTTGGCTATCGGATGGAACGAACCGACCGAATAATATTTTGTCATTACGCTATTCTGTTACTAAGGCTGCAACTCAGTTATCAGTTAATTTTTATTAACTGATTTCAATAGCGTGACAAAAAAACCATTAATTAAAAGAACTGAACAACTCTTTGTATTTCTAAACTGACCTAAGAATTAATTCCACAGTACTCTCTACATAATACTAAGTACAACTTTGACGGATAAGAACGGGATTCATTATTTTCATATTCATAATGTTTATACATTAATTTAAACACAAATCATAGAAATTTTGTACAAACACAATTTTCATATACAAACTAAACAAAATATTAATCGTAGAAATTCTGACCAAAACAGAAAACTTTAGTTTCCATTGATACGTTTAATCAACAGGAAGGTAACCGCCAAACTTATCATGAACTACGCTCAAATTTAACAATCAATTTGGTGATATTGTACGCGTCCCAAACTCTATATCTTATAACCAGATATCTATAAAGTTACAGAGATGTAAAATCAATATACAACTTCTGAAGGACGTCAGAGTTATGTGGCTATAACGAAAACACTTGGGACTCTATCAACTTTAAGACACCCATAATATGAAAACCTTTGAGAAATATCCCAGATAATGCGAGTGCTAAAAGAGAAAATGCGAGTGTATTTTGCTCACTTTTTTATAGATTACTTAGTTTTACACGAGATAATGAGATGTATGTAGCTTTCTTCAGAGTTCAGAACTTTTCTTGCCTCTACAGTAGGTTGACGTGAGTTTAATTATCATAGAAACTAATCACTTAGAACTGGGTTTCCCAAACTTATTTGTATAATGACGCACTTAAGAATTTGCCATTTTTTACGACGCCCCTCATAGTATTGATTTTTAGAAGTGGAAAACTTATACGTGGACGTCGAACGTTCGAACATTCGAACTTCGTGTCGGTGAGTAGAGTAACCCCCCAGGGCGTCGCGACACACTTTTTGGGTAGCCCTGACTTGGAGCATAATGCTTAGCTTTCTCTTTTTTATGTGGAAATATAACTATTGCACCAATTTATTGATAACACAACTTCTGAAACTTGAACTGAACTTTCCTTTTCCTAGCAAAACCGAAAATTGTTGCACAATATATGCGTTTTGCCAGTACCTACATCATAATGGGGATTACCTTAAAATAATACAAATGTAGGTGGACTGGTAGTAGGTCTCTCATATGCGAGAGGCCGCCTTGATAGGTCCGTCTATTTTCCTGCCAAACAGCAATGTAAAAGCACTGTTGTGTTCCAGTTTAAAGGACATTCTAGCCAGCGTAACTACTGGACATAATGAGACTTAACACCTTATATATCAGGTTGGCGAGCGCTGTGATATGAAATGGTTTTGCTCCTGTCCATGAGAGGTCGTATCGCTTACCATCAGGCGAATGGTATGCTCGTCTCGGCAATCATCGCATTAAAAAAGAAGATGATGAACAGCGATGTAAATGACACATTGGGTTACTAAAGTAAAACACACACGTTTAAGTGCATATGCGGAAAAGTGAGTGTGCACCAGTCTCGAATCGAAAATTGGAACGTAGTTTGCTCTGTTATTTGGCCACACACGTTCCAGTATACTGGTGCAAACTCAAACTTGCATCTTTTATTAGTACACAAATATTTTCCACTTATACTTTCAAATGACCAATAAACACTGCCGCCGTTTATAATAGAATTATCAATTGAAGTCTATTTATTACGAACAAAACTTACATGATTATTGAAGGCTATTTCAACATGAATGTATGTATAATATGTAACCGACACGTATTGTTCATTTACTCTCCTAAAAACAAAGGAATATTTGAACAAAAGCAATTTACATAAGATGGACTCGTACTCGACATAATACAACGCCATTATTTAAACTCGTCATAAATGTGAAACAATATAAACGTAAAAATAAATTTCGCTTGTTTTAAAGGATTTGTCGGATGGAACAGTCCATTTTGCGAGAAACTTTCGCGTTCACAAGCCATTAAAATAGAATGAGCGCGAGATAGTCCTCGTGCATACAATTTGATTTTGCTTTTAATTCAAAATCTATTATGTTACGCATATTCTCACATGATTGTGCCTTCTGAGCAGTCATGTAATATTATAATTGGCCATTTTAAATGTTTTACTTTTCTTTAGGCCTTGGAAGCCGAATTGACATTTATGTAATTTTAAAACACTGCATCAATTCGAAACGTCGCGTTCGGGAAGTTTGAAAATGTACAAATTGAACCAAATCCGCGATAAAATCCGTAAAAATCAGTTTTATTTCAATACGATCCAAAAAGTTCTAGAAATGTTAAATATTTTGGTTTTTTAAAAAAATATTGTCTGTGATAATATGAGTACATAGTATGATCTAACAGACTCATTGAAAATAAATAAATATATTGATAAACGAAAGAAAGTTTTGTTTACACTGTTGCAACCAAGGGTAGGGATAAATGTAACAAATTCCACTGTTTTTATTTGGTCTTTTTTTCTCAAAACCTCTAATAGCAGTTGCAAACGAGTTGGTGTTAATAGATAGCCGAAGGACCAATATCTCATTTGCAGTAATTAGTAATTAGTATTGTGTGATCTAATGAAATTTGTAAGATATTACAATAAATTTCAAAATTGTTACGCTCGCTCCTGGTCTCCCCTGCACATCTAAATTACACGCGAAATATTTGTGTACGCGTGAAAGCGCAAAAGGTAGGCACTGCCATAACATGAAAATTAGATTGGCCCATTAATCTAGCGGCGCGGTGACCGACCGCTGACAGTTTACGGAAAACATTGTTAACACCCACACACACGGCTCACATGTGTACTGCAGTATTTTTGTAATGGATTACAAAAGGGATACATCTAAACAACAAAGTTAACACAAGTTTGCTGAACCGTCCTCACCATACATAAACGTATTACAGAAGTTTGTATAGTTTCCGTTTATTGAGTATAAGGAAAATGATCTCAAATATTTAAACACCCTTTTAAAAGGAGCGTGTGTTGAATAAAATGTTCTTTTAAGTTACGGTCTCGTGGGTTCAAACTCTAGTACGAAGTATGAAATTCAACGCTATTTGAAAACAACTTCTATTCCTAGTAGTGATGTAAAATTTAAACATGTCTAATGCACATTCGCTTCATACAACTACACAAAATGTGAATTCCATTTGAATACACTGACATGTTTAACCTAGATACCATTACGTCTAGTAAAGTATAAAAAATATTGTATAATGCCATACTTTACTATAAGATTAGCTTCTTCAGTCGATAAATACAAAGCTTAAAAGTACTAATCTCTAAACTCCCTCAGCGGTCGACTAGATTCTCTTTGAATTCGAAATAGGTAAGTGAGAATGAAGAGCCCCGTCAGTCAGCGATTTTACGGTTTCAGACCGAGCCACTTTCTTCTTTTCATCGTAATATCTCGGCTACCGATAAACTTTACTCCACACCCATATTCACTCCCAGCGATCCATCAAGAAGTGTACATTAATATTTTTCAAACTTGTCGATAAAATCTACCCATGCGAACACAGGTGAGGGCGTTAACCCCACAAGGGATCATTAGAGATGCATGATTTGAGATTTTTCAGCAATATTGATAACCGGCAGACTTGAATATACTAATAGCAGCAGCAGACTGTCATCATTCATCATTCTTGGTATTGATGCGATTTTCATACAAAAACCTTTTTAGGCTAGTAATATAAATTAGGAACATCATACCTTCAACAAAATGTTTAAATTTATTTTAAAAATCAGTAGATTAAATAAGTTAAATAAAATTAAACTTTGTGGCGATATGCAAAAAGCAACATGTAAGAACCATGTACAACCGGGCAGTTATAAAACCATTAAATATTTAAATTATGACAATGCATATCTGTGCTGATTCCACAATCCCTCTTTACAGTATTTCACAAAATATTAAAAGCTAAGTTGAAAAATACACCCAGACTTTTCAGTCATACTTTTATTTATACCATCCTCTATCTCTAGAAGCTTCTGTTGAATACAAAATATTCTAATCAATAGCCACTGGGCATGATTATCGGATTGTCGTGACCCTATTTGTTATTTAGAAACCTATCATATATATGTCGTTGAGATGATCTGGTTCTACTGCTCGTTTTTGGAGAGTAGTTTTTGAGAAGTGGTAGAGCCACGCTGTAGTCAGTCATGACTCAGCATGATTGGGCAGACGCGTCCGGGGCGGTTACACTGTCTCACAGAAGACCGACGTGAATCGAAAGATTTGCTGTCGCGTTTACTTCGATGAGTGAGATTGCTGGATGCCCAATTCCCCGTTCTTCTTCCCATCCTTTTTCTTTCCCGCTCCCTCTCTGTTTGATGGTCCGGTATTATATCTATGATCCAAGCGATCATGGGCCGCAATAATCACTTACCATCAGCCATCAGGTGACCTGTTTGCTCGTTTGCCGGACCTTTTGAATAAAAAAAAGTATTATTTGGAGAAGGCCTATGATTGTAAATGGAGTTTTCTTTGGTTGAAGTTGCTGAAGCATAAAATAATGTGAAAAATACGATATACGTTCTACAAATTGTAATATCTGAAGTAGGATATCATAATCTGAATTCTGTATTATTTTTTTAATGTTACATAATCCTTAATAATAATAATGTAGATTGACGATAGATTGACGATACAACTGAAATAGATTAATTCAATAAATAGTTGCCGTTATAACAACATAAATAACAAATCATTACCGTAGCAAGCGCAGTGGATTCAAGAATATATTCTATTCATTAGCGAGCTCGGATTTCTACGTACAGTAACGAACACGATCCAGCAATCTGGGCTTAATGACAACCACGATGTTACAACAAAATAACAATTTGCGTTTTGTTTAGCTGTGTATGTTTAACTTCTAATTAGATCTGAAGCTTTTGTCATAAATTCTAATTACCTAGTCGGTACGGAGCATCTGAAAGATAAGACAAGGATTTATTGCCACAGCCGCTCCTTACTTACAAAACTTAATTACGTAATTGTTTTTAATTCACAATTCATGCTATGTTCTGAGATTTTTGCAATCAGAATTGATTAATTTTTTTATATACTCGGAGGCAAAGACAGTTCGGGTCGACACATTTTTTTTACTGGTTCGGTCAACATACCTATAAACTTGTGTTACATTTAATGTATACTCTTAGGGCGGGTCTTTTTTTCCTTTATCTATATCCTTACAGCCACAAGAATTCTACTGCTGAAATAGGCTACCTCTAAGGGCCTCCACATTGACCTGCATCCAGCGACTTTCTGCAACCTTAACCAGGTCATCCGTCCACCTTGTAGACGCGAGTCCGACACATCGCTCGGTCTTATTTTTATTCTTCACAAATTGGAAAAAAAAATTGAATGAAAAATACAAAAATAAATGCTTACAAACATATTTAACACTTAAAGAACAATTATGTGAACAATAATCATGCAATACTACAGGAAAGAAAAAATTAAGTGATTTTATTTCTAGTTACTCCTGCCAAATCATATAACCTGGAATCATGGAATCCTCATTAAAATGCACGTCGCAGGTCTACCGCTTTCCGTGCGTAATTTTAGACGTAATGGCATTTTTATGTCTAGTTGAATTTTTAAAGGATATTCAAATTCCATCACGTTTTAATGTGAATCCATACTACCTAGTACCTCAGTCTATGAAACCTATTACAATTATTTAGCAATAGTTCATCCTATATTGTAATAAACTATTCACTTCGGCAACGATAAAACCAATTTTATAAATAGGAAATAAAAGTAATAAGCCACTTAATTTAAAACTTTTATCCTGTTGTCGACTTTAATGATTATCCTTTATCCCTGAAGTCGATAAATAAATGATCAGTACCTTCCAATAGCTGAGATTGCTAGACGGCCGTCGTCGTTTTATTGTAAACATACTAAATACTTGATTGAAAAAGTTAAAGCGATTAATATTTGATTCCTTTACTTCGAAGCCAAATAAATATTCAGTTTACAAGTAATCTTATTCATTTCCTAATATCTAATCTAACATAGGTAATCAATTATAATGTAGTTGTATAAATGTTCGAGGATATAATCATTAGGCACGACGATGTCAATGTTTCGACATTTCCTAATACGCGTTTAAACGTAAAGTAATTTAAACCACGGTTTAAAAGTATAGCTGTAGGTATTTATAGATATCGACACATTCATTTTCAGGGTTTTTCGGCTCTGCCTAATAAGTGCTTTACGCGCTCGGCCACCTGTCAAAGGACTGTGTAAACGCCGTTTGAAGCTTACACCTGCTATCCATTCAAATAACTTCCATTTATGCACCCACGGGGTAATCTTTTCAATAATATAGGTATATTAAAAGTTTGACAGCCTCGACAGCCTCTGTGGCGTAGTTGGTTAGACGCCGGCTGTGAAACGAGAGGCTGCGGGTTCGATCCTCGCACCAAAACAAATATTTGTGTGATCCACAGGTATTTGTTTCGGGTCTTGATGTTTGTGAGACCGAAAAGTCGCATGTAGCTTCTGATACCCACAACACAAGACTCGAGCCTAATGTGGTTAGAGGATTATGTATGTGACTGTTGGGTGTATTTAGTTATTTATTTACTTTATTTTGCCGAAAATTCTGCATCATGTGAGCATCTTTTTTGTCAGCCGTTCTTTATTAAAACCAGAATGTAAAACACGTAGCAAGCGAGTCGCACTGAATGAAATCCAGCGGAGTGTTCCACTATGAAAAACAAAACAAAATACACTTATGCAACAAAACCCGTACTCGACGCGCTCGTCTGTGTTTAAACGGCAACATTTGTGGAAATATTTTCATTTTCATCTACACAATTCCAGAGATACAACCCAAATCCACAATAACTTGGTCGTCCCGACAGATTCAATTTCACGCCACAGATATCACATAACTTCAACTTGAAATATTATATCTACAACCTACGCATATAAACAATACGAGTGACGAATTTAGCCGAGGCATTTCCCGTTCGTAGCATCTATAAAATTAATAATTACATAATGTTAATATAGAAACAAACTATTTGTTTATTGTAATGAGGGATTTAATTGATTGTAAACGTAACGTGGAAATCTTTGGGAGAGGCCTATGTTCAGCAGTGGACGTCCTTTGGCTGATGGATGGATGGATGGATGGAAACGTAATCACCACTCAGATGATATTGGGAGAGGTCGGCTAAAACCTTTTCTGCTTCTAGTAAGAGCCAAGGTGATCTGAGACACCAACACCTCAATTGACATATTTTAGCAGTGATTTCCGTCGATTAGAGCCCAATCTCAGACCTACGTATTTTAGGGGGTCGCTATGTTAGTAACCACATAGTATTGCCTATCAAACGAGCAATATAAAAGCTATTACAAATGCCAATCTTGAAGAATGGACCTAAACTTTCAAATAGTAAAGTCTTGTAGTTGAACCTGTTTTAATAATTATTCTGTAAATATTTTCCATAGGCATGTCTCCCAGCAAAAACAAATACTAAATTAATAATGGTCGCCACACACGTAACGATACAAATGTGCAAGTCTGAGTTTGCACCAGTATACTGGAACGTGTGTGGGCGCAAATAACTGCGCAACTTCGGAATAGTGCAAGTCTTAAAAAACGTTCGAATTTTCGATTCGAGACTCGCGTTTGCGCAAACACACTTAGAGATAATATGAACGTATAACATTAATAAATGCATAAATTCCCAGGAGATAATAACAAAATAACATATTATGTACTTATCATTGGTTATGTATCCCGTACCAAATTTAATTTCTCATGCCATATCTAGGTATTATTTTTTGGGAAGAGAGTAAAATTATAGAAAACACTCTCATAACGCAAACTCATAGATCTGGAGATATGAAATATCTGGGAAACTCATAGATCAAGGGAAACTACATATAGTTTTCTCGTCCAAATTTCCTTTAATTATGTGTTACCAGTGATGACATACGGCACCGAAACGTGGCCTCACCACAGAAATCTACGGACCTCATAAGACGTCTCAGGATCACTCAACGCGCTATGGAGTGGGCTATGCTCGGTATTTCCCTACGAGATGTTGGAAGAGGTTTACGACCAGCGACTTCTTAAAATTTTAACAAGGTCGTCTGAACCCCTTACATGCGGCCAATTGTGCGGCCAATTGTGTATTATTTAATGAAGTGTAATTATATGACATTAATTGCATGACAACCTCCGTGGCGCAGTTGGTTAGACGCCAGCTGTGAAACGAGAGGCCGCGGGATCGATCCCCGCACCAAGAGAAATGTGTGTGCTGCCCACAAATAATTCTTGCGGGTCTGGGTGTTTGTGAGACCGAAAAGTCTCTCGTAGTTCCGATACCTGCGTCACAAGACTTAAATGATCTTAATGTCGGGTCAGGACTATGAATGTGTGACAGTGTTTATTTATTATTATTAATTACGACAGCGATATAATTATTTTCTTTATTCTTTTTTAGCCTACCATATTCCTCTGCATATGAAAGGCTTCCCTTTCTTCTTTGCACTCCAAAACCCCTCATGACAGAAGTTTTTCCCATATAAGTTCATTTTAAATTCCAACAAACAACTGGGTCTTATAAGTTGTTTTCATTTTCCAAAATAAAAATAAAATGTGTATGAAAAAAAATTACATCTAACAGTTTCAGAACTTTATTATAATATGTACACAGTTTTTGTATTTTTGTTTGTTTGGCACTATCAGAACTAAACCAAGATTTGAGTTAATTTTCACTAAATTAAACAACACATTGGTTGTATTCTTGCTTGCTCCTTAAATGTATTTATCAAAAAAAAAATGTATTTGAAGCAAAATAGTGCGATAAAGTATATGACTAAATTAGTTTAAACATTAAGTAGTTATTTTAAATTTATAAATGTATATAAAACAATGTTGCATTTTACTCTATGTAAATTCAGCAATAAGTATGTAACAAAACATAGTTAATGGTTATCTATATAATAGTATTATCTGCAATCGTATTTTTTTTTTGTTTGCATTTATAACTAACAAAAGCAAAAAAAGGTACTTAAATGAATAGAAATATAAGATTTAATTACTTATTTTTATTATACTTTTATTATTATTTGTACATCTCAAGAACGACAAATACAGATCTAATAATAATAAGCTGTAATATTGTGAGTTTGTACGCACATCACCTACTATATATAATAATATGTAATTCTTTTGTTAATTTAAAGATTTCCAACTATTTACATAGTCTATGACATGCATTACTTCAACAACATCCATTAAATCAACAATAATATGTAGTGCCGAAATCGCCTACTGTAGATACATCTAATCATAAATACTAGTTCCAACATATACAGATTATAGAATAAATACAATGATTAACATTATTGTTTATTTTTATATTGTGATCTGGTATCCACCGGTATGTGACTTGTATTTGTTATTTTATATTTCATTTGTCATGATTATAGTAGCAACCATAAGTGTTTGATATGAAAGTACTAAGTAATTAAGTATTTGTTTAAGTCTTGTGCAACACGCCACGCATTCCTATATGCTGACACCAAATCACAACTACACACAATTCATTTCAAAATTGTACCCAGTTCTGCTGATTCGCTGGTGTTGTAGCCTGTTGGCTGGGGGCACTGGAAAAGAGGAAAATAATTTTATAATTAACATAAACCTTACAGTACTGAATTGATGTGTTTGAAATTTAATGACAGCATTGTATTAGCTGACTGTGTGGTCTATGCCAATAATTCAAAAATATTTTACGGTATTTTTAATGGTTATAATCCGAAATATCAAACAAAAAATATGAAGGGTACATTTAAAGATAATGCCAAAAAAATATACATAATATTTAAAAAAAAATTGATACTAATACAATACCCTTATCTAGAAAACAGTTACATATCTCATGTTAAATAACAATTTTACCTAGCAGAATTGAATTCTCCCCATTCTGAATTAGCAGCTGCTGGAGCTAAACTTGCTGACGGAGAAGGAGCATGCTGTGGGGATGGTGGGGGTGGCAAACGAGAGCCACCTGGTGGTGGAGGTAACAGACCCCCACCCCCAATGCCAGGAACACCTCGCTTAGGTCTTCCCACCTCATTACCATCCTTTTTCTGAAAGGGAACAGACTTAGAGTGTTTATAATATAGAGGGAGATATAAAATATCCAAATACAATTAATGTTTCTCTAATGGCATTTTAAATTAGGATTGTTCTATAAATTAAATAATAATATAATAACTGAATACTTTGTTATCTAAATGCCAACCATAATTAAAAAGTGATTCTAAAATGCATGATTTCTAAAATCTATGATTCTAAAATGCAAAATCGCTAAAGTGAAAAATATCAATGTACCTTAGAGTTACAGTCTAAACTCCATTTTTTTAACAAAACACAATATATAAGGCTATTACATGCCAGGCATGATATTTATCTAGATAATATACGAAGCCCTCATTAATGGATTGTTTATATTGGCACCACTATAAAGGTGTGGAGGTATTAATAATTCTATGTTTAAAGCTTTGTAGAACCCTTGCAATAGGAACTTACAGTAATTTTCATATTAATTTTGATTGTTTCTCCTTCTTTAAATCCTAAGTCCAGCTGCTGTTGTGGTGTTTGTTCACCTTCATGCTCTTTCCTTAGCCATTTGAAATGATCTTGCAATGCAACATTAAGATCAAATGAGTCTGATCTGTCACCAAAACCTAGACCAATGTATGCACTCCTTCCTGCAATTCACAAGAAGAAATATTAAGTTATTGAGTGACACTGAAAGATATGATAATTTAACAAAATTTTAACAACAAAACAACCATAACCAGTTGGAAATAATCATGAATAATTTGCACAGGATACCCTTATATAATAGATAAGCACTAAGAATGATTTTTTGTAAGGTTCATCTTCTAATTGAGTGAATAAATTTTATCATTTTCTAATCTAGTTCCATTCAAAATTATCTTCATACTATTGAACTAAATTAAAATGAATGAAGTGCTATTTTACAAAACTAGATAATTAAGAACCTCCCCCTTTTTGAAGCTGGTCAAAAGTGCTCCAATATTATTTGACGTAATTAATTATTATATACACACCATTATCATCCTGAATCTTGACGACAAAATAACGAGAGCTGTCCGTTACTGCTTCAAGTGCCACTCCAGGATATTTCTCTATTGGGCATTTCGCGAAAAGTTCTCCAGTCGTTTTATCTTCCAATTTCATCACCAACTCTTCACCTTTAGCGACCAATCGCATACGACCAGTCCATTGTGGTTCTTGTAAATTCCAATCAGCTGCCCTAAAAACACCCACTTTTTAAAACTCCGTTAAAACAATGTCCAAACAAAAGCTTTCCGTGTTATACCTGTATCCCCTATTGGATGTCCTCGGGGGTATTTTAAACACGAACACCTCGTTCTTTACAAGTAAAACACTCTCGTACGTTTCCATTTTTATCAAAAAATCAATTACTTGATACCAAAACCTCTTTTAATGGTCGAACAAATTATTTTGATAGAAATTGACGTGTCTGAGTCAACGATACGTTTGTTGAAATCTAATCACAAACATAATTTATAGCAATGTTATACCACAATTCAATAATTAAGTTGGCCGTACTCCATATGCTAAACAAGGACGCTATACATTAAATGGTATAAATATGTTGTTGGACTAAAATGGAACGCTCTCGGCTCTGTAGATAAAATGTTCACTTTCGTTTTGTCGAAGTAGGTAGGTAATGTCAGAAATTAATCCCCATTTGACGTAGGTACCCATACAATTGGGTATTTGACTGTTGTGGCAATAAATTATAAAATGTGTTGCATATGATAGCTTTTTGGTAAACAATAATTATGGGTATTTTTATTTACATTTATCTAAATTATAAATATTTAAATTGTCTAAAATAAGTTTGCCATTTTTTATCTGTTGATTAAATGTAACAAAACACGACAAGCTGTCATTGGCTATTTGACTAATTTCTGAAAAGTGTTTTAAAGTCTAGATATAATCACTCTATACCTCTTCAAACTATTAATTTATTTTTAAAGCGTTGTTTATAACGAATAAACATATTTTTCAGTTTTATCATCATATATGTCACCAAAACGGTAGGTCACGTGACTTTGAAAAAGTTACGTCACGCTTTATAAATGGTGAATGATCTTAGTGGCAGAGATGAATGAAAATTGTAAATCGTGACATCAAACGCTGCACAATGACAGCTTGTCGTGTTTTGTTACACTTAATCAACAGATAAAAAATGGCAAACTTATTTTAGACAATTTAAATATTTATAATTTAGATAAATGTAAATAAAAATACCTATAATTATTGTTTACCAAAAAGCTATCATATGCAACACATTTTATAATTTATTGCCACAACAGTCAAATACCCAATTGTGCAGCGTGTGATATCACGATTTACAATTTTCATTCATCTCTGCCACTAAGATCATTCACCATTTATAAAGCGTGACGTAACTTTTTCAAAGTCACGTGACCTACCGTTTTGGTGACATTTAAGATGATAAAACTGAAAAATATGTTTATTCGTTATAAACAACTCTTTAAAAATAAATTAATAGTTTGAAGAGGTATAAAGTGATTATATCTAGACTTTAAAACACTTTTCAGAAATTAGTCAAATAGCCAATTGTCAATAAAAACTGATAGACTGAATGGGGGTCTGAAAATACGAAATGATGACATCGAGTTGTTCGATATCAATAAAATAATTGTCATTATCATACCTATATTTTAGCTTCAATCTATAATGATACTTAGAACCTACGTGCCTTATTGTATGCACATAATTTCGTACATCTGGAACATATTGTTTATGTACTATATGAAGTAAGCTACGATGCGCTCTAACATAGTTTCAAAAATGCAGATAAGTTGGATGATCATTATTGTATAAAATTCCATAAACCTCTCTGTTGTAAAGGAAGCAATTGTTATAATGCAACATAATATAGTAATCTAAGCATGCCTGCTGGAAATTCTGTGCGTAACAAATAGCAATGAAAGATTTAAATTATTATAGAACATAATCACAATAGTAACAATTATTATTATAATATACGGCCGTACTCATACGGCGACCAACCAGCCCGTATTCTACATTTCAGAATGTCACATACAATTTAACTTCGCAATAAAATAGTAGTAAAATCTGCGAAGCTAAGGGTACATTAAACTTATAAGTGCTACAAAAAACTCAGAAAAATCTTTGAAAAATGGAATATTCCAAAGTTACTATTTAAGGCATATGATTTAAGGCATAGGGCGCGTTCCATTAAGCGTTCACGGCGCTAAAAACACTCATTTCGCCGTTCCATTTGACGATCACGATCGTCGTGGTCGCGGTGAAAACGTCACTGATGACGTCATGACATACGCTCACGGCGACCCATGTCAAGAGGTGGGTCGTGGTGCGCGTTGAGAAAATTGGCGGGATTTTGAAACGTCAAAACAAAAAAAATGTCAACAAAGAAAATTACATTATATGATACGGAGGAATATTTTTGTTACTTCGAACGTAAAATGGGTTTTTTCAACATCAATAAATTTATCTAATTTTATTAATGCTTATCACAGAATACAAGACGATAAAACTTTAATGTTTTACCGTCAAGATTTAACCCATAATGCAACCTAACTCTTTATAGCTTTTTTAAAATAGGTATTTGTTACTTAAACGCTCAAAACGCCTCATAACCCGTTCCACTTGGGTTTGCGATCATAACGCTCACGAGCAAATGGAACGGGAAATATCGCGGTCGCGTCGTGAGCGTGGTCGTTGCGATCGTCAAGTGGAACGTACTGTATAAGATCAAGATTGGATTTTCTAAAATGACATGACTATTGTGTGGATGTTCCTTTATAACATGATTGACATTTACGTTCCATAGCATTTAAATCATGAGTTCGGACTGCAAGCTTGTAATTTATCTGCTGTCACTGTTACACCTATTATATTTCGGATTTCCCATCTCACTTAAAACGGCTGATCACTGCAGTTTGGTGTTTTTATTACATTTGACATATTAACCTACACAAGCGAATACAGATTTGTAGCAGAAAAATAGGTTTATAGAAAAGTTTTGTTTAATTGTCTTATTTGTAATAGAATATTTTTACCATCCAATTCATAATATAAAGTTTATCTAAGACACAAATTGCAACCTAAACAATTTGTTTAGTGCGAAACTCTGATTTAAAGTACATAAAAGTTTGAATCCAATTCACACAAGTAAGTTTGCAATTTTTAATTACGCCCTGTGTTTAACATTTAACAAATTACAATATTAAATAATTACTATCCAGTACATATTGTCTTATTCTACTAGAAATTGCAAGTACTTCCTGATATAAATAAATAAATCTCACAATATGTGCATAAAAGTAAAAGTAATCTCTCCCAAAGAACAAATGTTACAATTACATTTGAAATCATCTTATATAAATTGTGGAATTTATAAAATACATATGCTAATTAAATTATAATAAATATTCCAGGTCACAAGGAAATCATCAAATGGCTTACAATGTAAGTTATTATTAATTCAATTTATAAACAAATTACTTCAATATACTCCTGGAAAACAATATGTCTGATTATATTAATTATTGTAATATTATGAAAGTAAACAATGTAAAGACATTTAAAGGACATATTACTTTTCAAGAGAAATGCACTTGAAAATACCGGGTATATCAAGACTGCGGCCGAAAATGAAGCCAGGTGGTAGTTTTAGTGGTTACAGACACAATGCAACAAAAAAAATCGCAAAACAAGCGACAGATTTATTACTGCAAATTTTTAAAAGTCATCATGTTTGGGTGATAAATACCTTGTTTTGGCGAAAATAATAATTAAAAACCTTACGTATCTTTGCGTACTTAAAAATAAAAATATGAACAACATTATTTTAGGAAAACTATGTATTTATCACCCAAATACAACAATAAGTAAAAAACTACAAAAAAAATTCTAATACTACCACCTGGCTTCGTTTTCGGTCGCAGTCTGGATATACCCTGTATATACCTAGCAATAAAAAAAAAACAATATGCATCCACAATTGTTTCTGTATTGTACCTGAACTTTATTTATCTTTTCCCTACTAGCTAGTGTAATCCCTTCTGGTACTGACTACTAAGATATACTTTTTGCTCAATATTTGCCAGGCCTCTGCATTCCTAATTTTCCTAATTTGTACTTTATTATAATTTAATGTAGTGCAATTTATGAATTGGATAAGATACTACAATAACAAGTTGACTCAAACATAATTAATATTCCTAACAATCCTCAAGTTGTTACTACATAGGTAATAAAAATGCATGCCATTGTAATTATATGTATATTTATTTTCCTTGTTTAACACATTTCCTATAGTATCAATATAAGAGAATATGCACCAGTAGGGTTTGTGAATATTATGTATGGAAATCTTCAATCAACAATACACTAGATAACGCCTCACGTTCAAAAACCAAACTCAAGTATGGCATAGACTGACTGAACCATCAAATGGTAAAACAATGTAAAGGTTTAACAATTTCAACGTAAAGTATGCCGTAACAACCAATAAAGCGTGATTTAGAATGTACTAACATTCACTTATGACCGAATTATTTATACATACATACATAAACTCACGCCTTTATCCCCGAAGGGGTAGGCAGAGGCGCCACCAGGACACCCACATTTCGCCTAGTATGTTTCGTCCCACGATGTGATAGGGGGCGAGCCTATCGCCATATCAGGCACAAATTCCTGACTTCAGGCTGATAATGAATAGAAAAATCCAATATCACTTTGCCCGACCCGGGACTCGAACCCGAGACCTCAGCTTTGAAACCGTACCGTAATACAACTACGCCACCAAGGCAGTATTATTTATACTCGAAATTATTGTGGATCTAAGATGGAATTATTTAATATGCACTCATTGCGTTTATTTCTATTTTACCCGAAAGAACAATGTAAGTGAGCCGCAGTTGTGTTTTATTTAATTTAGATTTCAATTACACAAATGGCTACTAGACTATTTTCTGAAAAATGTTGTAGTGTAAATATTTGGAGATGATGATGTCTATGTGGAGATCCTTGGGGGAGGCCTATGTTTAGCAGTGGACTTCCTGTGGCTGAAGAGAGAGAGAGAATATTCCTAGAGAGGAATCAAACCCGGTGATATTGAAATAAATAATACAAGCTGTATTAAAATTAATCATGTGTATCCATACACCTCAACACCAGATTTTTGATAAAACAGACATTGCGAATTTTCAAGTTTTTCACTAGATTGAGTAATTTGTTAAAAGTTAAGTGACGAAGTCATAAAACATTAGATGATTCTTAATTTGACAGCCTCCGTGGCACAGTTGGTTGGACGCCAGCTGTGAAATAAGAGGCCGCGGGATCGATCCTTGGACCGTAACAATTAACAATTGTGTGACCCACAGGTATTTCTTTCGGTTCTGGGTGTTTGTGAGACCGAAAGGTCTCGTAATTTCTGATACACAAGACTAGATCGTAGTGTGACTGTGGGGGCAGGACTATACAGGGTGTCCCAGAACTAGACGATTAAACAGTAACGGGAGATAGACCAAACTATAACGGTACAATGTTTACTAGAATGGCTGTTTCTTGAAAACTATCGGGGATAGGACTAGTAATTTTTTTTTGTTACTGTGCCGTCATAGTTTGGTCTATCTCTCGTTACTGATTTAATGTCCAGTTCTGGTCAATCCCACAATAAGATCGATTATGTCTTGTGTCGTGGGTATCAGGAATTACGAGAGACTTTTCGGCCTTATAAACACCCAGACCTGAAACAAATATCCATGGATCACACAATCATTTGTCTCAGTGTGAGGATCAGCGTCTAACCAACTGCGCGACGGAAGCTGTCAAAAAAAGGTATTTATACTGTTTAACTAGTGTACTTTGTAAGGCCATTTATGTCCCACTGCAGGGCACGGGCCTCCTCTACAATCGAGAGATTGTCATAACAACAAAATAGATCTATCTATATAAGCCCATATACGTCCCACTGCAGGGCACTGGCCTACTCTACAATCGAGAGAATCGATTGAGAGTGGTTAGACCAGATACTCCACCACGCTGGCCTAGTGCGGGTTGGCGGACTTACATAAAAACTTAAAAACTTAAAATAGATACCCTTCGAAAATTGTTTAAAATCCAATTATATTGGACTGTTTATCTTTTTTACTCAAAGCCCTTATTACATTGAAATAATATACAAATTCAAGCTTTACCTAAATTTATGATTTTCCTTCTATCAATAAGCAAAAAGAAATACCAACTGCGTATAAGAGCGGGCGCACAGTGGGTCGAAACGGCTATTTTTGTGACATAGGATTTTTTTTTGGATTTTCCAATTTTTTTTGACGCCAACGTTTTGATATTATCATTCCTTACACTATTCATTCTTTGTATTTTTTTGCTTAACCCTATAATTTCGGCAAAAAAAAATATTTTAGGTTTTTAATGTATGGAACGCACTATAAAAACCTAAATTTCAACGAAGTCCTGCTAGATCCTGCGTTGAAACCTTATTTTTCTGAATCTTGGTCTGTTCTACTATACTTCTATACTTCGAAAGTCTGCATCGACCTGCAACTTTTTCAGTTATGCAGTTCGAAAGAAATGATAAAATTCAATATTTCCCAAAAGATTTTTTACAATTATCTTCAGTAAATTTGACACAAATAAGATAAATAATTAATCTAATAAATTAACAAATACCAAGGAAAACTTGTATATGTGCCGTGCCAGATTAAAAAAAAACAAATGATGGAAATAACTAAAAAATAATAATAAAAAAGGCTAGTATAAAGCCTATACCTATATACTACTCACTATCACTACTGTTTTGTAGATCTTCTAAAATACTCTCTACATTAATAAATTCTAAGTCTTCTGGTTTTGATGGCAAATGCAGAAGCTCTTTAGCTTTTGTTGAGAGAACCATAACATGTTTTTTTGTCATGCGTGATCTAAGACTTGTGATCTTTGGATCAGATGACAAAAGGAGATTATGTAAGATGTCCTCATTCGAAGATATCCTACTAATTTTTCGGGAATGATTTTCCCTATATTTTCGGAAGTCTTTGTTCCGTGCTTCTGCGGCTTCTTCCGACAGCTTCCCAATGGGTATAGCCCCAAAATGTTTAATTATGTCAGCCCCATGAACTAATAATTTATGTACACTGGAAGGCCTATAATACCACGGATATAAATCAACATATAGTTTTGCGGTTTCGGTAGAAAATAAAGCGAATTTAGTAATATCAACACGCTCTCCAGACGCAATTGTTTGTAGAATGATATAAAAATTCTCTATCAACTGCTCATTAATGCCAGTGATACGTGCTGTCATGGCTGTATTTTTAAAAAATCTTCGAGCTGTATTACCATCATTAGTGGTGCCTGCTCCTTGCTTCACTATATCAATTAGCAAGCCACATTCTTCTTTAAATTCTTGTTGAATTGCAGACTTTCTGGTCTTCATTTTCTCTTTATCGTCACCCCTGCAGTTCCATTTCTTAATCTCCAAACGGTAAGCTATGTGGAGTAGGCACTCCATGCATCTTATCCACGCATGCAATGATGACAATCCATACTGGTACATTTCTTCATTCTTAGATCGCAGTTTGTGGGATTCCAAATTATTCATTTCTGTTGGTTTCGCTTTGCAAATGTCACAAACTGCTGTTGAAGTCTCAGAAAAGTATGAAGTTATTTTGCCGTCAATCATTGTCATCATTAATTCGTGGGCAATTTTCACTTTCCTAAATATAGATGGCTGGAGTGCCTCGATTTCTCCTGATATACCGGCTTTTATAGCTGCTACAGTAATTTGTGTTTCTTTTGTGAACGTAAACATAATGGGACGACAGTAAAATGTGGATGAACTTCGATCGTTTTCCCATAAAACCGTTCCATCATCATGTTGTAGTCTTATTGGAACAAGACTTGCCATAAATATACTGGAATCGTCCACGCCTACTTCAGAGATCTGCTTATAATTGCTTTGCCCCGAGGATCCATCAAAGCCCCATTTGCTGATAAGCTTCAGGTCAGTTGCAGAATCTAAATCGAACTCAATTGTATCCAAAAGCCTTGAGGCTGTCAAGTTGAGCAGAGCTTGCAATTTAACTGATGCCGTGCAATCACTAAATGTCATATCCTCCTTTCTTGGGTAACATTTCAATTTTGCTTCTTTTAATTTATAATAAGAAGGATACAATTGAAAGCCTTTTTCGCTTGCTGATTCTCTTAGGTTTATATATTGTGCCTTCGACAAATTTAGGGAAACAAGTAGCGCCAACGCTTTATCAGCAGTGTATGGAACATATTTTTTTGCATTCAAGCAATTATTCACTTTTGTTATATCTTCTGGATTTTTAAGTAAATGGTTTATTATATTAGCGATGGCTTCATGTC
The DNA here is from genome assembly GCA_949752805.1 of Deilephila elpenor. NCBI lineage: Eukaryota > Metazoa > Arthropoda > Insecta > Lepidoptera > Sphingidae > Deilephila > Deilephila elpenor. The sequence goes on along the minus strand of OX457099.1, from coordinate 9,039,980 downwards.
CATTACATTTCAGTGTATTTGATGTAGCTGCAATTAATTCTTCCTGAGACAAATTATTTTGAATTTGGTCTACTCGTCTTCGTTTTTGTCTGTTGGACAAATCATCGAATGATTTTCTGGGACAAATCAAAGCTGTAGAAGCTTTCGATGTGGATGGAGACAGATTCTCAAGACTTAAGTCCTCTTCATGTCTTTCGTGTTCTTCATGTACTTCATGTTCTTCGTGTCTTTCGTTTAATTTTAGTCCTTTAGGCCAAATTATTTCACTTTCTAGCCAATCACCATTTTTTTTAATAAAGTTAGAAAATATACGATTGCATTTTTGCCATCTAGCTGTTATAGAAGAACAGAATTTTACACAAAACTTTTGAAGCACTACACTATTTTCTTCAGTCACGTTTATTTTCTGTTGCAGAAAATCAGAAAGTTTTTTGCTATCTGATAGAGATCCAAGCTGGTCTCTTAAAACAACAAACATATCGAGATTAGTAACTAGAACCTCCATGATACCGAAACAAGGATTCAAAATAAAATGGTATGGATCGTAGCACGGATAAATGTACATTAAGAACGAATTCAAAATATAAGTCATTTTATACCCTGGGCAATAAACAAATTTTATTGCCCTAGATGCTCTCATTAATGATAGAACTAAGTAAAAGGACAAAACATGTTTACAATCGATATCACGAGAATGTTTGTTTTGTTTTAGTTAATTAAAGACAATAAACAAACAGTAGTTGTAAAACAATTAACTAAATGCACCTGTAATCTCCAGATGTCATCAGTGTTAATGACTGAAAGTAATCCTTTGCCATCTGGTGGTCCATTTGCATTTATGATTTATTACTGTGTTTACGTTAATTGTGTAACCACATGTTTTGGGTACAACAACCAATTATGCCAATAAATATTTACTTATTTACTTCTATTGTGTTATTCTATTAGATTTTTATATAATAGTTTGTATATCCACAATGTTTTTGTCTTACTATCTTGTGGTTAAATTGACTTAAAATGTCAATTACAAAATTAGAAATAGTACTATTTTTACCATTTTTCCGATCCCTATAACTGGAAAAGTTGCAAGTCAATGCAGACATTCGAAATGTACAAGTAAAGTAGAACTGGCCAGGATTCAGAAAAATAAGGTTTTAACGCAGGATCTAGCAGGACTTCGTAGAAATTTAGGTTTTTATAGTGCGTTCCATACATTAAAAACCTAAAATAATTTTTTATGCCGAAATTATAGGGTTAAGCAAAAAAATACAAAGAATGAATAGTGTAAGGAATGATAATATCAAAACGTTGGCGTGAAAAAAAATTGGAAAATCCGAAAAAAAATCCTATGTCACAAAAATAGCCGTTTCGACCCACCGTGGGGCGCCTAGACCGTTATATTGATGGACAAAGTTACCCCAATACTAGCTAATACAAAATTAATATTTAAATACTAAAATGTTGGTAACATTATTGCATTTCAAAGCATTGGTGCTTGGCTCAAAAGACAAATTCCCATACTGAATCAATAAAAAAACGCATCTAAAAGAAAGAAGAAAATGGCCGCCGAGTGTATTGCCGTAAATAATTTGAGTTGTTTTCCTCGTTATCTTTCGATACTTGTGTTAAAATGCAAAGTTTATCACCATTGCGAATAAGTGAAGTGATTTTCACAACGAACATTGTGTATGAATCATTACTAGCCAGAATTATGTAAGAACAAAGAGGCAAGTCAAACAAACGGGCAGCAACACCAATGCATGAAAATGGGAGACTCTCATTTGTTATTGTTTATAACGATAGTCCTATTTGTATGTTCATTGTTGAATGCAGAAAACTACGAGTGCCCATTGGAGTGTGTTTGTCTACAACAATATGTTGACTGTTCCAAAAAGAATTTGGTATCAGTGCCAAAAATTCCAAAGTGGGTGGTACAATTAGATATCAGCCATAATAGATTGAATAACGTTACGGATGCATTTAATGAGTTAACGAATCTAAATGTACTGAAACTGGAGAAAAATATGTTACATAACATACCAAACCTCTTGAAACTTGATCAAATACAGGAATTGAATTTGAACAGAAATAACATCAAATCTATAGACATTGGACATTTTTCTGAAAATAGCTCTATTAGAACATTGAACATCAACAGTAATCACATCAAGGTTATACAGGAAGGAGCTTTAAATAATTTGACAAATCTTGTAACCCTCAAACTAAATAGGAATGAAATAAAATCTCTTCCAAATCATTTATTCATGAATCAGACCAATTTAAAAACTTTGGAGCTTAATCATAATAAACTTCACATGATCAATGGCCTGCTTTTTCAAGGCCTATCTAATTTAACTGTACTGAAACTGAGATTTAACAATATTGACAATATTATGGATGGTGCCTTTTTTGGATTTAAATCTGTGAATTTATTACAATTAGATCATAATAAAATTAAGAATATTTCTAAAGGATGGATGTATGGACTGGAATCCTTGATAACTCTGTCTTTATCTAACAATTTGATATCTGAGATTGATTTTGGCAGCTGGGAATTATGTGCAAATTTAGAAGACTTAGATTTGTCTCACAATTACCTAATGGCAATTGAAGGCCGCACATTTCAACATTTGGTTAAATTACGTTCACTGAACCTCAGCAACAATAATATATCTTCAATATCTCAAGAAGCTTTTGGGTACATGGTTCATCTAGATTCACTGCAGCTAAATAATAATAAAATTTCTTGGACAGTGGAAGATATGGCAGGTGCATTTTCAAAATTACAAAACTTAATCAAATTTAATTTAGCTGCTAATCACATAAAATCAATCAATGCAAGGGCATTTGATGGACTCTCTGGTCTTGTGGAGTTGGATTTGAGAGGAAATAACATTACATCAATCCAACAACATGCATTTGATTCTATGACTAAATTAAGAAAACTGCACCTCAACTCATCATCCCTTCTGTGCGATTGTAATTTGCTTTGGATTGTTAAGTGGATAAAAGACAAAGCAGAGCAGAAATTAATCACCGCTAATTGTGCTTATCCTGCTGATGTAAGAGGTGTCTCAATCACAAAACTTAAAGAAGATAATTGTGGTGATTCCCCGAAACCTAAAGTAGTTGAACATCCTAAGACTCATCTTGCCATAAAAGGCCGTTCAGCTAATTTAATTTGTTCAGCAACTTCAAATCCTTTTAACAATATGACTTTTCTGTGGAGGAAAAATAATGGGAATGTGAGCAATCCAACAGTGTTTGAAAATGTCACTTTGTCAGTAAATGGACAGCCTCGAGCTACATCTGTGTTGGTGATACCCAATGTCACTCATGCTGACTCAGGCAAATATCAGTGTGTTGTGAGTAACAGCTTTGGGATGACATATTCAACAAAGGCAAAAGTTAACATTGTCACTTTCCCTAGATTTATAAAAACTCCAACAAATGTGACAGTGAAAACTGGTGAAACAGTCACATTGAATTGTGCAGCTACTGGTGACCCACCACCAGAAATTTCATGGAAAAAAGATGGAGGCAATGATTTTCCTGCAGCTAGAGAACGACGAATGAATGTGATGCCTGCTGACCATTTGTTTTTTATTGTTAATGCTAAGACTACTGACATGGGTGTATATAGTTGTGCAGCTAAAAACCCCGCAGGGACAATTATATCCAATGCAACACTAACAGTATTACAGGAGCCTTCCTTTGTTAGAGTTATGGAGAATAAAGAGGTGACTAGTGGTGATTCTGTTGTATTACAGTGTATGATATCGGGTTCACCTAAACCTGTTTTAAAATGGTTCAAAGATGGCACACCCGTGACTTTAAGTGAACGTCATTACTTCACTGCAGAGGATCAATTATTGGTCATATTAGGAGTTGAATCCAATGATGCTGGAAGGTATGAGTGTGAAATCACGAACGAACTAGGAACAAAGAAAGACATGACAGAATTACGAGTATTACCTCCAGTGGCTATAATGGTGAATGAAGAAGACATGACCGGTATTATAATAATAACAGTTGTGTGTTGTGCAGTGGGGACTTCTATTATATGGGTAGTGATCATTTATCACACTCGAAGACGTATGACGAGTGCTGTGCGCACTCTTCCCGCCGAAAGTATGAAAATGACACATATTGTGCATAGTGATAGTGATCCACCTCAAATGTTTTCAGACAATATTTCAGAACACTCTTCGTGCAAAGACAGTGGAACTGGTGATTCAGCTAAACAAACGAGCTTTGATGGTGTGCCTATGGATAGGATTGAACAAGTGCACTTTGAGCCTACTGTATGTCGGAGTTATTCTCCTGTACCAGAGGCTCATAAACTTCTTCCCTCTTCTTTCAAACCTTCTATTCAAGTGTGTGTAAATACATCAGTGACACCAGCTACTTATAGTTTTTCTAGTCACAGTAGTAATGTTTAGATAAAATATATTTTGTATCGGTGATAGTACATGTATAATGTTATGATTTCCATTGCATTTTCACTAATTACATTAAAGTTTAATAAAAAAAAATATGTTAATAGAATTTGTGTGAGTATTGATTAAAACTAAATTGCAGCTGTACTCATGTATCAGATGAAGATCTTGAAAATTGTTATTACTATTATGCTTAAACGGATGTAATAATGCTATGATTAGAGATGACTTGTCTTTTAAATACTAATTTAATTTATCTTACATCTATTATTTAGTAAGTTGGGTAAAATGCCTTACACATATTTATATTGATAATAAAGACAATACCTACTTTTTCCTATATGTATCTGTAGTTAGTGAAAAGGCTCTGATATGGGCATGTATAATGTATAATGTAAACTTGATTGCTTAGTACAAAATGTAATAAACTTGCCAGTATTGGTTTTGATTTAAAAGACTGAATGTCATCTAAATATAAGTAACTATTAACTTTGTTATTTTTTAATGTTAATTAGGCAATAATCATACCTCTAAACTTAACTCATGTTACTGATCAAATTTACTGTTATTTAAGAATATATTTCATGTGATTTACCTGGTAGCTTCTATATCTCTGATATGTACATTTCATATTTATATGTAATTAAACTTTAACTTATTTGTGACCTAGGATTTTCTCTTTATGCATATAACTATGTTATGTGTACAAGCTTGGACAAAAAAATGAATTGAGCAACTGAACCTGTTTATCATAGTTAAAAATATATTAGTATATGTACAATTAATCTATTAAAATAAAAACCAGTGACTCTACTGCACAAAAATATTTTAAATTGTTATTTAAAACACTAAATTACAAGCAGCTATAACAGTGTTATGATTTGTTTAATACAATGTATAGTTATTTTTATTTCTTTATTTAAGGTAAAGTTTTTCTGTCCATTTTGTATAAACATTGTAAGAATAAATTAATGTTCGCTATTATTACATTTGAAGTGTTGACTAAATACTGTCCGAAATACCTGCATTTTGTACAAAAGACATAAATAGTAAGTGAATTCAATTTCAATTTCTTAACACATTGTGGTCCTTAAAATAATCTTCACTCTTTGTTCATCAAACATCTTTGAAAAATTACCTGTCTATGCAATTGTTTAAACTTTGAAGTGACTAATTTTAATTATCAAACTTTCGATCCATTGTGCGAACTGTTATTATAAGGAACACAGTCGGCGATAATAATGCAGTTTTTGTATTGTTTATACGTAATATGTACATATAAGTACGTAATAACTATTTATATTATATAGAATAAAGTTGTCTATAAAACCTGGTTATTTATTTTTGGGCATGGTATACCTATATTCATATTGTATTGAATATGAACAAATCAAGAAATTTAGTTCTAAATTAATAACGACGGAATGAGTATAGGACATAAATCATGATAAAATCAAAGCTGACTTGACCTATAGATACAGTGGTAAGATCAATTTGTCATTCTTGCATCTATTAAATAAGACAAATAATTGATCAGCAATCTAAAAACAATAATATTTGCCATTCATGATTCTAAGGTTCCAATAAATAGCATAATATAGTAGCTATGTAAAATATTTCAGATACTTTGTTAATAAAACGACTAAAATAATTTCTAATTTTGATGAAATTATAAAATCGCGCTTTACTGCCGTGGCAGCACAGGGTACATTATATATCTGCGTGGCAGCTTTCGAATTTAAAACGTTGAAAACAGATAAAACTAATAAATAAATAATGTAATAAATATATAATACTAGCTTCTGCCCGCAATCTTCGTCAGCGTGATAAACTTAATTTGAAATTAACTTTATTTGGAAATTTCCATCCCGTCCCGTCCCATTATATCTCGTCCGTCCCGCTTCATTCTCACTCAAGGCATGCAATCCTATCCCATCTAAATAAATATTTCAGAATTATTTCCCCATCCCACGGGAACACTTTAATTTTATTTAGCCTAAGTGTCAATCCAGGGTGTCAGCTACGTCCATACTAAATTTCATCGTAATCCGTTAAGTGTTTTCTGAGTTCATCGCGCGCAAACGCACAGACACAGACAAAAATTCTAAAAATTATTGTTTTGTGTTCTATTACGTTAATACAGACCCCCCATATTGTTTTTTCTCATTTATATTCCATGTACTGACATCGATCGATCGGTTACAGATTTATTATACATATATGTATGTGTAGATGTAAATCCCACTGCAGGGCACGGGCCTCCTCTACAATCGAGAGTACGATTGAGAGTGGTTAGGCCATGTAGTCCACCAAGCTTTTCTATTGGGGGTTGGCGGACTTCACATACATACATACATAATCTCACGCCATTATCCCCGAAGGGGTAGGCAGAGGCGCCACCAGGACACCCACATTTCGCCTTGTATATTTCGTCCCACGATGTGATAGGGGGCGAGCCTATCGCCATATCGGGCACAAATTCCTGACACCGGGCTGATAATGAATAGAAAAATCCAATATCACTTTGCCCGACCCGGGACTCGAACACGAGACCTCAGCTTTGTAACTGTACCGTAATACAACTACGCCACCGAGGCAGTCAGGCAGGCGGACTTCACATACCGTAGAAATTCTTATAAATCGCTACGATATGCAGGTTTCCTGACGTTGTTTTCCTTCACGGTTATAATGCGTGGTGATTGGATTCTGTCAGAGGTTTACTCTGGGATTTGAGCCCGTAACCACCGTGTACATGTTGGCAGCCGCGTCTGGTCGCTTCCCAACAAGCCACGCATATTACCTATATTTATAGTTGAGCAAATTGTTTATCGCCTCGCTGTACTATCCCCTTCGATATACAGAATGGAATATTTCTCACTGGTAGGACTTTTTTCCCAACAGAAAGCATATGCATTTCATTAGGTACGGTAATAAATATACAAGTTGCAGGGCATTCATCGCAACTCATTCGCCATTAAATAGGCGAAAATACTTATATCAATATTACGTATTTTCAGCAAGGATATGGACAACCTGCCCAGGGCGGCCAAATGCCACCAGGACAACTAGAAATAGGTCATGGGCCTTACCCATCTATTGGAGCTGGTGGTACTATAGCGCCACAAGTCCAACAATGGTTTCGAGCAGTTGATAAAGATCAATCCGGTTTTATAACTGCGCCGGAATTAAGAACAGCGCTAGTTAATGCCCAAGGCCAACATTTTTCTGAAACTGCCTGTAATTTGATGATTGGTAAGATATTATTTTTATAGGTAAGATGTACCTACTTAACATTAGCAATACAAATTAGATTAATTAGTTCTTTCATTTCACAGGAATGTTTGATAAAGATCGCTCGGGTCATATCAGCCTTGAAGAATTTGACAAACTTTATACGTACATTAACCAGTGGCTCGCTGTATTTAAGACCTATGACACTGATCAATCTGGATGCATAGAAGAAGAAGAATTGACTAAAGGTGCCTTTATACTTCTTGAAATGAATATTTTTATATGTATATTAGCGCCTTAGGGCTTAGTGCTTGTTCACGTTAACACGTGGGCGCGGTCACTAAATATGAAACATATGGATGTCAACCAAGTGTTCACGTAGAAAACGCACGTGCGATGTAAGTAGCGGGCAAGCCACGTCCATCGCACCCGCGCCCGCGACTGCGCCCGCGTGTTAACGTGAACAAGCACTAAGTCTATCATCACATTATTCCAATGCAAATGTATTAAATAGACCAGTAATATAGTTAAGATATTTATAGGGTTATAACGTCTTGTTTTCACGTATACGTCAAACTATAATATACAGGACCGACAGCCTTTGAGGTATTCTATAGTGCGTGAAAGAATGTCGAATATTTATTATTTACCCTAAAATTAATTGTGAATTTGAATCAATGCAAGGTTCTTCGACGCCAGTGCCTATCACTAAAATCTATACTCTTATAGAGTTTAAAACTTAGAAAAATTTCACTCTTGACTTGCCTCCAGTGGCACATTGGTCAAGACGTTGGTTGCGAAATGAAACGCTACGGGTTCGATCCCCGCAACGTAACTTTTTGTGTGATCCACAAGTATTTCTTTTGGGTCTGGGTGTTGTCAAAACGAAAAATCTCATACTTTTCGCACTCACTATGCAAGACTAGTGTTATAATGTAGAGATGTTATTATTGAGTGTATATTTTTTACCTTTTTTTTCAGCATTAGCGCAAATGGGATTCCGATTCTCACCGGACTTCATCAGTTTCTTGGCTAAAAGAAGCGATACAAGAGATGGAAAAATATCAGTTGATAATTTCATTGTAATGTGTGTTCAAATACAACGTTTTACAGAAGCATTCAGAGTTCGTGATACGCAACAGAATGGGACTGTAACCATTGGTTTTGAAGATTTTTTAAACATCGCTCTTAGTTGTTCCATTTAAATGTAATGGGTTAGCTTCAATTGCTAGCAATCGGGAAATAAAGTAGCTATTTTTTTATTACTTGCCCACCTTTTTATATATTGCAACGATAATTGCAATCAAACGACTTATTTTTACGCAAATAATTTTCATATTAGCTTGTTGGATAATAATACAATATTTATGATAAGAGACAACTGGGATGTTAGTATGGTAAAGAGCTTATACGTTGCACAACTTACGAAATGTTTGTCCACATGCTTTTTCCGGATAAAATGTTACAAAATATATTATGTTATATTTTTATTGCCTAAGAATCAAAATGAAATAAATTTATGAATACACAAGCATTTACACATTTTGTGTTTTATTTAACTACATAATAATTTATTGCCTCTTTGGTGAATAGTGGTAGATTACATGAGAATTAGGGTGTGAACGGTGTTAGTTCACTTCAAAAATCTGGCACTTGTTTTTGCATACATACATACATAAACTCACGCCTTTATCCCCGAAGAGGTATGCAGAGGCGCCACCAGGACACCCACATTTCGCCTTGTATGTTCCGTCCCACGATGTGTTAGGTGGCGAGCCTATCGCCATATCGGGCACAAATTCCTGACTCCGGACTGATAATGAATAGAAAAATCCAATATCACTTTGCCCGACCCGGGACTCGAACCCGAGACCTCAGCTTTGTAACCGTACCGTAATACAACTACGCCACCGATGCAGTCGAGTCATTTGTTTTTGAGTCGAGATTTAAAAATCTCGCGAGTTTCTCTTGAACGAATTTGTTACTGCATGGCATGGCGATAGGGTCGCCATATAATACACTAAAATGTGGGGATGGCCTGTTATTTTTATTCATCTTCGGACGGCGGGAAGCGCGGCGCACTACGTGTGTTTAATGATGATCTGTATCTGTATTAACGCATATACGTCCCACTGCAAGGCACGAGCCTCCTATATAATCGAGAGTACGATTGAGAGGTGTTAGGCCATATAGTCCACTACGCTAGCCTAGTGCGGATTGGCAACTTTTCCTACCATAGAATGTATTAGAAATAACTATGGCATGCAGGTTTCCTCACGATGTTTTCCTTCACCGTTATGGTGCGTAATAATGATGACATTCTATAATTATAAACATTAACTTAATTGTGTTGAACATTCGAGAATAAGGTAAGTACATAAAATACAAGTGACTTGATACACGAAGACGACAAATGAATGTAATGACAATGGAGCACATATTTATGTAATCAATATTATTATACTAAAAATGATTTTAGATTAAAAAAAAAAAATGTTTAGTTTTTTGCTTATAATTTAATTTAGTAAAGAGTAATAAAAATCGTCTCCCAGAACCAAAACTAATTTAATAAGAAATTAATTATTAGTAAAAAATACAGAAATGGTTCCCTGTCCTTGTATGAGAACAAAAAACAACAGAATGGAATTAAAATAGTTTTATTTCATTAAGACGATTTGGGCTGACTATTTAAAAATCCAATGAAGTATCTGAAACAAAAAAAAACTATTATTTTACAAGACATGAAAGTGGCAAAGCAAGCAAGCAATTAGTGAGTGAAATAACTAGTAAGAATCTAAGTATGTATTAAATATAGCAATAACTATTTCAACTACTAACTAGCATCATTTCTTCTTCTTAGAGCTTCAGTTTTTTCTAAGGAGAATACTACTTCTTGAAAATTTTTCACAGCTGCTCTCATGTTAGTCTGGTGTTGAGTGTTATCTGGTGAACTATCATCTAGTAAGCTGTATATAGTAGGTACTTCATCAAGTTTCATATTCTTTGCATTGGCAGGTTTGAAAACTACACAAACTTTGCCTGTTTTTGGGTGTATACTAAATGGTGACTTTAGCAAATGGTTGAATCCTTTAGTTACATTCACATCCAACCTGGGATAGCAATACTGTATTTTAATTTCTTCAACTAAATACTTTATTTTCCGGGAAGCACTACCATTCTGAAATGATAATATAAGATATTTAAAATAAAAGTTAATAATAAACACACACTATTTAAATTTAATTGCATGAATTTACTCACATCTCTATAATAATTGTTGTAAATGTTTAGGAATGTTTTCCATCTCTCCAAAGATTTTTCTGCCATTTTTGCTAAGACCTTCTCAGTTTGAGATCTTAAATTTTCATCTGGTATGATTTTCAAAAACTTTTGTAATCTTTCTGGGGTTGAAATAAATTCTTGTTCATCTAATAACTGTTCAAAATTTTGATCAATGATATTTAGAGCACGTCTGAAACAAAACTAATTTTCGATGACTGTTTTTGGACATCAATTTTATTACACATGCAAATAATGAGTGGCGACACTTACAGTACACAACTTACTATTCAATATTTTTAACACAGCATTTATGTGAGTTATCAAAAGGGTAACAACCACATTTAACAAAATACAATAAATTTTACCACATGTACAAGATTTACTTCAATGATCATTTCAGTCACCTTATACTGGAGTGAATATTTTCACTGCCCAGATTTACTTTCTTGTTCTGGTTATCACCACCCATTATTAAGCACATGTAATCAGCAACAGCTCCTCTCCCCGGGCTGTCTAGTGTTCTTGCTTCATAATCAGACACCCAGCAATGAATACCTCTTCTCCCGGAAAACACCCATAAGATGTTTTGGAAACCAAAGTCATCTGTAAAAGTTAAAAAAATAAACAATTTAGTAAATTTTTTCTCTAAATTTATTCTAAAATTAAATAAAATGTTGACTCTTCACAAGTTCCTGATATTTAAATTCATGTTAAATAATATACAAAAACCAAAAGATACACTGTTCTGTTGTTTTATTGATCTAAGTGTTGATTAAGAAAAGTTTACATATTTAAATATGAACAATTCATTTACACAAATGTTATTCATTTTTTGCTCCTAAAGTTCCAATTGAAAAGTTGTATGCTTCAACCATAAAAAACAGAAAACATACCTCTTAATGCCTTGTCTATAATTTCACAGGCAATAACCATGAACTTCCAGCACTTCTCGCACACTTTGGCTTCTTGACAACATGTTCTCACTTCATCATAATCCGTCAGATCTATATCAAATACCAGCTCTCTAGCAAGCACAACTGAATCATGCCGAGCAATGGAAGGTCTGCAATAGATAATAATATTATAACAATTGAAAAACTATGATTTTCAACTAAACACAGACTTACAGGTTTAAAAAAAAATATGATCAAATAAAGTTTTATCTACAGGGACAACATTTAATAAGCACATAAATTGTGTTAAAATGTATTTAGTAATACACAGAATAAGTACTTACTTAGTATTGTACACACCACCAATATCGAGTTTATGTGGGCATTTCTTCTGTAGCAATGTTTGGAGATCTTTTTGGTTGTTAATGGATAAATATCGAATGTACACATCATCTGCTAGCGTGAACGACAATTCTCTATTCGATATTGGATGAGGATAGCTACCACAGGAGAGCCACCTGCAGAATACGTTCTGAGGGAAGAACCTAGTGTAGTATATTGGCAGCATGTCGGAAAGTAAGCTTTCATCATGCTGGCCCACCTATGAAAATTAAAAATGAGTTAATTAAAACTAAGAAAAGTTCCCAATATTATTTCCAGCCAAGATAAAATTTTAAGGTCATGAACAACACTTTTCTGCAAAAATTATCTCACCATGATCAAAACAAAAAGCTGTTTTACAGTATAAATAAATGAATAGAATAAATAACTGTAACCAGTAAAACTGTTTAAATCAGTAATGTGATTTGTTTTGTTGACTCAATTTAGATTATTTTATAATACGTTTTCAGATTTGTGTTGACTTTTGACTTAAGTCAAATTTTGGCGGCAATGTTAGACATAATTCATTTTTAAATTTCCTTTTAGAAAGACAAGTAACAAAACCATACAGTCTAGGTTTTTATTATAAATTCTTTTGTTTTTTTTACATAAAACGAAAAACGAAGATACTTCTTATATTGTATCCAGTTTAATGATTTATGTAGTGTTAAGTAGTCATTTCTTTTGGGATGGTATTCTTCATAGCTCTTCCTGATGTAAAAATGCTTAGTTCCTTTGTTTCATCCACCAGTCTTTAATACATATGATTCATAGATGGACGGAAATGTATTTTTTTTTCGATTCCCTCATTTTAAATATCATTAGTAGCCCGACCCGGCTTCGCCTGGGTGCAGATACTTTTTAAATCCAGTCCTCATCAGACACGTATTATTTCGTGTACTAACAGTTTAATATTTCAGCGTGACTACCGTCCTTCCTACTACTATGCCCGTCCTTCCTCGTTATATCCTATACTATCCATAGCATATAGGTTCTAAGACTCGAGGCGTACAATCTATATTCTATCCCATCCCATCTCTTTAAGTTTGAAAAAGTAGCAAATAAACTACAGTGCATATATTATATTTACAAATTTTATTTTACATACTAGTACATATTTGAATTCCTTGCTCATTCCATGGGAGCACTACAATTTTCAGTAAAAAAAAGTAGTCTATGCTAAAAAATAGTCAAAATAAAAGCCAACTGCACACCTAATTTCATCAAAATTGGTCCAGCCCTCCGGGGGTTAAGCGTGAACACCTAACAAACACACAATCTTACGCTTTTATAGTATTACAAGGATAGGATAATAAGCAAAGTTTTCTTAACAACAAGAGAAATAAATATTCACCTAAAAAACTACCTGCGCTAAGCTTTAATGTATTAATATTTGGATTTTAGAGAACTAAATAAAATATAAATCTTTCTATAGGAAACTGATCCCATTACATTGTATTTTGCGATCGTAGTTTAGTAACTAGTTAGTGAGTATATTTAGGTTAATTATCTATATTCTATAAGATTGTAATAATATAAGCAGCTGTGTAGGGTACCTACTGAAAAAAAAATTTCAAGAAATATTTTTTTCTACCTACATATGTTTTAAAGGTTTTTTGCACAATACATATACCTGAAGCGAATTATGGAACTCAATTTGACAAAATCATTTATAATTGCATTAAAGTTGCTATGGAGTGAGTTGTAACAGCTATTTTAATAACGGGAATAAGAAATCTATCTAAGTATGTACTTTCAGCTGAATAAGTATGAACTTAATCAGCTGAAAGCGGACGGAATTAATATAATTTATATCACAGTTTGAAAACATTCGTCAGGTTATCCTTATAACAACATAATATCTTATTATTCATGCAAATTTTATTTTACAGGTCCTTACTTCGGGTTGTGGAACACAATCACGGATGAATTCATAAAAAAATCACAAGAAATTATAGTATTTTTATTAGAAGCACCATTATTGACAACTTTACTGACTTCATTTATTATTGTGATAGTTTTAAGCATATTATTTATATCATTTGTCGCCATTGCAACTACTTTAAGCATCATTGTCATAATTTTAACTTTAGTAGGTATGTTTATTAAAGAGTTTATCTTATTTTTAGTACTGAGTTAAAATCAACATATTTTAACTTATATAATATAATCATTTGTTTGCTTTTTTTCAGGTGGCTTCATTTTGGTAGGTATATTTCTTCTGTACCCCTAGCCGGAACATTTTGCAGTATCGTAATAGAATAGTAATAGTAAAATTTTGTATGGGAATTTAAACAGCGCCATTGTGAGCGTATTTGGAACTAAAATGTGACAGCGGGAAACGTTTACGATACTATAGTATAGTTAGCGAGTAGTTTAACGATAGTTTTACTTTAGAAATGTATGAAAAGTGGCAGCAGGAATAATTTTTGACGTATAGTATCGCCAATTACTATAGTTTTGCTGTCGAAAAATACGAGAACTTTCTCACCGAGATTTTGTCAGTGAGAAAGCTATCGTGAATGTAGTTTTGCGATTTATTTTATTTGAAATAAGGCAAAATGTGTTAATTACGATCATACTCAGTGCCCTCGACGTCTTATTGTTATTTTGTTTATTTATCTACTCCGTGTTTCACTAAAAATAGGCAATTCAATATGGAGTTACAATTGTGTTGTTTCAAATATTTTTGTTACTAACAGCGGCATTATCAAAAGAAGGTTACTTCCTATCCTAAGGACTTCTCGGAATCGGAGCAATGAACTTGGGAAAAAGTATGAGGATATAAGAAGACTAGACTTAGTGTAGTTTTAAAATGAATAGCTAACTAAAACTGTAACATTAATAAATAAAACAATCATATTATGCACTTTTGTTTTATGTTTTGTGTACCTACTTACTTATGTTATGCAACAGGCTCATTTCAATGTGTAGTCAATATGGTCAAGTTCTTAGCTACTTCTTCATATTATATTATTGAAATGATATATGTGAAGAAAGTTACCAAGGCTCATAACAGGCAAAAATGTAGCGAATACTTTCATTAAGTTTCCACCTTAAAGGTATAAAGGCATTATATTAAACAAACATCTGTGTCTATATCTATTACCTATTATTTATAAGTTTAATTCTTTACATTTACAATGTGTTACTTAGGATCATACTCAGTGTCCTCAACATCTTATATTTTGATCTTATTGTTATTTTGTATAATTATCTACTCCGTGAAATGAAATGAAATGAAATGAAATTCATTTATTGGTCACGTAGGCAATTAAATAGCTCTTATGACAAGTCAATACACATAGTACTTATTTTCTATTTACAAGATATTCGTTGGAATACTTACGTGTTTCACTAAAAATAGGCAATTCAATATGGAGTTACAATTGTGTTATTTCAAATATTTATAATTCTTACTAATAGGGGCATTACCAAAAGAAGGTTAATTCCTATCCTAAGGTCTTCTCGGAATTGGAGCAACAAACTTAGGAACAAGTATGACGATATAAGAAGACTAGACTTAGTGTAGTTTTAAAAATGAATACCTAACTAACCTTTTATAAATAAAACAATCATATTATGCACTATTGTTGTATGTTTTGTGTACTTACTTATTTATTTAATGCACAGGCTCATTTCAATGTATAGTCGATATGGGCAAGTTCTCAGCTAGTTGTTCATATTATGTTATCAAAATGATATATGTGAAGAAAGTTACCTAGGCTTTTTACGAGCAAAAATGTAGCGAATACATTCATAAAGTTTCCACCTTAAAGGTATAAAGGGATCATATTAAACAAATGTCCGTGTCTATAATATCTATTACTTATTTATGAGTTTATTTCTTTACATTCGTTGACGAGTGGCATCCGTATAAATTTGTTTGTTGTTGTTGTTATGTCAATTGTCAAACAAAAAATGGCTACGTTCGGAAATATAAATGCTTAATTGCTTGAAATGATTTTTAAAAATTTAGATCAATTGTTATTAATACTTTTTTGCGTCATAATTCATTTTCATCACCTTTAACAGGTCTTTAAGGCATGCTATAGGCTTTTTATTATTTTATGATAATAATATATTTTTTTACAAACACGGTGAATGATAATTCCGCACGAATCATTCAATAATATTCATTCATTGCCATAGGTTATCTGTGAGTATCGTATCGTATTATTCAAGAGTTTACGAGAGTATGGTTAAACGGTTCATGCTGCCGCCAAATATAGTTATCGAGTAGTAATAGTAAAGTAATGATTGTTACTATACTATTACTATACGATACTTCAAAATGTTCCGGCTAGGGGTACTGAGTCTGGGACTAATCATCTTAATTATGTTAATAATTATAATCATTGGAATCAAAATCAAATTAATGAATATGGATGTTAAGCCGTTTGAACGTCGAAAATAAGAAATAATAGTAAGCTTTAGAATTAATCTGGTAAAAACATTATTATTGTTTCTGTGTGAATTTATTAAACTATAATACGATTTTTGATCAAAATTGTATGTATAGTTTATATTTAAATAGTATCACACAAGTGATTAAAGTATACATTTATACTAAGAAAAAGGGTCAATGCACTGTTTTAAAATGATTTTAAAATATAGCAGCATACAAACAAATTATATTTTCATCGATGCAAGGCTGCATGAACACATGTTCATTTAACATTTCATTAATTAATTATAATTATATAAAATTGCCAAGTATTAAATAAAATATTAAATGGCTAAGTGTGTTTTTTTATTATTAATCTTAGTGGTAATTCTACAATTTTTCAAACTGAACTTTCTTATTGAGAAGGTTAGGCACAATTTAAAATAATCGTTACTTTGGATTTAATGGTACATATTTAAATATTACATGGCTTGTAAGAACAATGCAACGTGCTAACCTTTGGAAATGATAAATTATAATGTAGTATTGAAGTGGTCTGTTCTTTATTATTAGAGTCTCTAAAAATAAATCAACTAGTTAAAAGATTATTATTTAGCTGCCTAATAACTAAATAAATAATATACTTCATTTTCATTTTTACCCCCTTTAATTTCTAATGATTGAATCATGAATGAAAAATTATCAAATGTCAGCTGGCAACATTAGTCAGAAGTAGCTACGAAAAAATCCGAGGAAAATTGAAATATACTATTGTGTGGTGCCCGTAATTGTAGTGGAATTAGAGAGATAATGTAAAAGAAACCACCATAGAGCATGTGCGCGCAATATTTATTTTACAAAGTGAAAAGGATTTGTACAATAAAAACGGAACGGATGGAGCCTGGGTTTTTGGCAGCAAGGTCATAGTTGTTGGAGTGATGATGTAAATGATGCCTGTAAGTTCTTAAGTATTTACTTATACACCATATATAGAATAATTCTGTTAGAGTGTCTTACTGGGTGTTAAGAAAAATCATTTTAAAAACCCACCCCTTTGTTATTTTTGGCAAGGGATGTGCCAAAGTATTGAGTAATCGTTAAGCAGTGACTGTCGTTCATGAAAACAGTAGTCAAAGGTTAATTGTATTATTAGATAAAAGTCTTGTTTCGTGGCTTATATCCTCATGGAGTAATGTGTTCAGTGGTAGCATAAACTTTTAGTTTTGTTAACAGTCATTATTGCTGTTATCATGGCATTGTTATATTTGATTGCTGACTTAAAACAGAGTAACAAGAAGAACATAAAACAATAGAACAATAAAGTAAGCTTAGGGTCATGGTAACTGATTACCTACATATGAAATATGTATTTAAAGACTTTATCTTTCACCTATCTGGTTGTGATAACCCTAGCTAGAATGTGGTTTTAATCAGGAGTATGCATAATTATAATTAATTGATTAACATATCAGATTATGTGCTTATTTTGTGGGAGATCAAAAATATAAGTCTGTTAAATTAAGAAGGAGAGCTACTTACACTTACGCTTTAAATTGCTGTGAAATACTTGTCATCGCTTCAGCTAAAATAAGCACAATAACTTTGTCAAAATACATAGAATATGGGAGAATACATATATGAAGTATATGTTTGGTTCACAATGAGGCTTTAATACAATTCACAGAATCTGGTTTTGTAATACTTATGACTCAAGTTCATATCAGTAGGAAATAGTTACTTACAAGTTTTTTTTATCAACATATTGTTAAAAATAAGAATGTAGTTTATTTAAATAAGATTCCAAAAATAATATTTTGATGACCAGTTTCATTGGCATTCCCATTTTACCAATCACAGTATTACATATGAAAAACTGAAAACACAACAATTTACTTTGTAACATAATTATTTCTCTTTATTTATTTTACTATTTTTTTACATTTTTACATATATAATAAAAAATCAAAATACATATAAAAATATAAAAAAAAGAGATTAACCCAACGATGGCGAGGCTCGAGACCCAAGCCACCGGTGGTTAGGACCCCAAAGTGAGGAACCTCCTCACTATACGTGCCGTGTCAAGCAATACTGCCTTCTGAATCTGGCTCATGACCCAACGGCCCATTGAGAGCCTCTGGAGATGTTGGTCGAGGCTCTTTGGTATCAATCCATGTGCAGAAACAACAATCGGGACAATAATTGTTGAGTCGACATTCCACAATTCAGTAACCTCGTGTGCCAAATCTAAATATTTTAATTAACATAATTTATTATTATTGTTGGGCTAAATATGTATATTGTAGAGGTTGGTTGCTATGACAATGTTATCAGTATTTATGTTGTCTATAGATAGTTTACATGATAATATTATCATGTATCTTTATCAGTAATCATCTTGCGAGACAATACAGTGACGCTATTGCATAAATTATATCTCCAGTCACGTCTCATTTATAGAAACTAATCAGTTTACAATGAAATATTGTTATATTAAATTTACTTTTTGTGTAATTATTTAAGTAATTAATTTTAATTTTTTATCTATCATTTAGTTATTATTTATATCAGTGGAAATGTTTGGTTGTTGAGGTAATTTATGTGAGCTATCTATTTGTGAACAAGATAAATCAATTGCAGGTATAATTCCATTCCAAAAGTTCAAACTTTCTTTTCTTTAATTTTACTCATTATATAGAAAAGTTTTAAAGTTGTCTTGCATATATTGTATCATACATAAATTAATACAATTTTGGGTAAAATATTACTTATATTAATTAGATATTTTTTCATGATTAAATTAATTTAATTCTTTAATATGTGAATTACTTGTTCTATTTATTATTTCATTTAATGTATTGTTTTTAGTTATTTTCTTGTTAATTGCAGTATTTCCCTCATATAGGTTTAATTTGATTACATTTCATACATCAGATTATTTTAAGAATATTAAATATGTTAATTAACTGAGTTTAAACTAAGCAATTTAATTATTTATTTAATGTAAATGTCTATTGCCTGGTTAACAGCTAATATATTGGCTATAGCCTACAAGAAATACATAATTTTATCATATATGTAAATGTTATTAGAACTATAACAGTGATATATTATTGAAAAATACAGGTGCAAGTTCATCTGCAATACGCATAAACATGATTGTTAAGGAAATGTTTTGAAATGAGGACAATGTGTTTACTATAACTTAGTGACACATGAAAGTGTCTTAGTTTTGATATAAATGTTTTTGAAGTTACTTTGCGCCAAGACATGTAGGCTGTTCAAACAAATTTATCATATGAGTAAAGTAGGTGACCATATTTAGAAATTGAAATAGTTTTGCCTCTACTGTAATTAATGTGTTAAATAACCATGTTATAAGTTAAACAATTTAAGTTGCTTCAATGATTGATATGTTCTGATAAAAGCTACTTACATATGTCTTCAGAAACCACTTAACTATTTGCATGTTCCCCATATTAAATGTGAGATTTTTGTAATACAAAGTGAAACTAAGAATTGGTTTTTAAAAATCTGCTTTAATAGTAGTCCATGTAGTATGTACAGGGTGTATGGTTAATAAGGGACTTATAGAAGGTGGGTACTGTATATTTTATTGTTAATCCAAATATACAATACTTACCTTTATTTGTACAAAATTGAAATACGTCATTCACAGATCATAAGCTTAACATTCGTAATGTGGATAATCAGCTGATAGCCCTTGAATACGACCTTGCTCGGGCGCATATTCCGTTGTGTTGCATGCGCCAACCGCCGATTGCAGGATGCGCGCGAGTGTGCTCGCATGCAAAGGTCATTGACACGCGGTAAAATAGGTCAAAAACTTCCTAGCACAACAATTTCGACGTTGTGAGATTTTTCCGAAAATATTTTAAACATTTCCTTTGTTATTTAACTAGGATTTTGAGTGAGTACCTAGATTTTTAATGGTTACAAGGGTGATCAATTGCGTGTTTAATAAGTTACTCGTTCCGACTTACACCTTGTGTTGTTATCATCCCTTTATCACATTATGATAGGGAAATATTATCTAGCTGGTCTACCGTACACGATACTGGAAAACCCGTCATTGTGCCACATCCAAGTGTGTTGAGTTTTGTATTCAGCTGGTTCTTATGGATTCCTGGTTTCGATCCAGCCGGCAGAATTTTGTAGATCGGCGTAGTTAGTGAAATTTAACATACAGTGGCCCAACTGCGTTTTTACATTGCAGCTTATGAATTCGTGAATGTGATGTTTATATTTCTATCGTAAGGACATTTTTAGAAATATTCTCTTAACTGTAATGTTTTATTATCTGTCTGAACATAATTAGTTGTCGCCGCTTATCATAAGGTCATGGTCATTGCCATTCCCCTCCATTCGCAACCTTGTAGAATCAATATTTGGGCTTTGTTACTTTTTTAACTAAAAGACAAGTTTGTTAAGAAAGTTATTTGATTCTAAACCTAATGTAGGTAATATTATCTGTTTGACAAAACTATCATCAGTAATTACTATGCGAGCCTAACTGGATATAAAGAGGTTTGTCTCCAATAACGACGCCCCGACGCGGATCACTGACGGGTTTTTCATGTATGGTCACGATGAGCATAAGAATTTTATCCTGTTGTCATACTTAATGTAATGGAACACATAGTGGTATAATCTTCTTTGCTAGTTAACGAGTGAATCGTGTTAATAGCTTAGGTTAAATTAAATCATTTTTATTAATATACTATTCGAAGATGTTCATATTATGTATGTGTTTGTTTGCAGGTCCATCCTGTTATAAAGACTGAAGTCCGTTAAACAGATACCGTAAGTGTCAATTATATGTGTTTATAATTCATATTTGTATGTTTGATGTTTATTTCTACTGTTTGCTACGTTGCGCGGGCGTTATCTTACCTGTTCTGGGTCAAGTAAAATATTAAATTATACCAGTCCGATTCAATTGCGCCACGAGACTCGCTGTTATGTAGAATAATTTGTTTAACTTTATTGGATAATGTGAATTGTCTAACAAGACGTGAGTGGGACAATGGTTTGCATTACGCCTTACAAATGTTCTTCCATGTGAAAATATGCAGTCTTAGTACGGTTTCTAAATGCCGCTGCAAGACGAAGTGTAATTGTGTAAGAAATTATCGAGTTTTCATTGCGTTAGCACTAAGGCCATGTTACTGACAAGGCGTGGATTCTATATTTGTGTGATCGTGGGCGACCTGTTGACAAACTGTACAAAGACCGTTGGCCTTTTTTTGTATGGGCAATGTGCGGCTAAAGTTAATATTTTGTGATAGAGTCAATAAGTTAAGTGTAAGGGTTGTTGTATTGTTATTTATGTCCCGGCAGTCGGCACTGATACAGTTAGCGTGTATGTTTTTGTTCGCATGTTTGTTTGTAGGGCAGTTCGTCAAGCTGGCGACCCTCCAGGATGTGGCTCGCGCGCCCTCGCTAGCACCGCGCGCAGTACGACACGTCGCTACACTTACCGGTGAGTAACCCTATTGGTAGGGAATACCTACTCATCACTCGTTTTCCACCACGTCATTTCTAAATAATTGTGAGTTATACATAGCGTGTTAATAAGGAATTGTAACCGTACGTTGACGTATAAAACAAATTGCGAAATTTAATTTTTTAGTAGAGTGCATTTCTTTTCGATTTTTTTTACTTATGCACGCCGTATTAGACTAAGGTTTGTTATGAATAATTAATCGTAGTTATCATACTACTAGTCTAAAGTACCAATTTTTATTTTTATCATTTAACTCATTAACGGCGCGCAGGAATTGCGTACAAAAAGCTAAGCTTAGCATTTCTTCAAAAGAAGGTTGTATAAAGTGGAATTTATGAATGAAAGGGAATTATTAGAGAGTGGTATTATTGGCGGATTGCCAGTTGTTGTCTATTCTGGGCGGGCGGGCGGCGCGAGCGCACCAGTCCCGCGTTGCCTCCTCCGTCGACATCTCGCGAGATAATCGCACGCACCGCATACAAGCCACCGGTTTTGTTTTAGTTATCAATGAAGTTTTATTTTTATTGTCATTTCAATTAAGCTAATTTAATGTCAAACAGTATTAAAATATTTTTAAGGATTCCTACGTGTTTTGTGGTTATTGTTAAGTACGTAAATTAAATCCGTTATTCCAGCTATGTATCAAAATATACCGACATTAGTCACATTCTAAATACAATATTTACATAATACTTGTCTCGTGTTCAATATTTTAATTCTGACAGAATCAGTGGATTTTAAACAACTGGTATTTGATATGTTAATTGATGACATAATCATGTTTTCTGTTTTTGTACAACAAGGTCCAGTTGACACAACAAAATATACAAGAGATAAGCAATGAAAGGTACTTCGGGTTTGTGACATTTAAAACATCTTGTGATGCATGCGATAATAACATTTATTCATTATCGGTTTGACTCAAATAGAATTAACTTAATGCAATAAAGTTTCACTTTGAAAACGGTTTATCTCATTCACCAGCCACTGCAACACCATATTTGGGCCATAACAATTAACCCATTTGATTTCTTGGCTCTTAATAAAGTCCTGGTTGAATGCAAAATTGCTTATTAAATTGCATATCATAATAATGTTAATTAAAACTCTTCAAAATAAATTAAATTTTTCGGATGGCATTGTGTGACAAAAGACAAATTAAACTTTATTATCGATCTTGTTATCCGTCCGCGTTGATAATAAACTTGATAATAGAAGTCTAAAATGAAAGTGGATTGAAAGTGAAATACAATCTCGAGTCAACAATATCACATCTAGCATCCAAGTAATCTATAATCAGATGTGCTTTGACCGTATAACATTTATAAATGGTTGCTTTATAATCGAATAAGGATAATGTGAATGTCACAACAACGAAAAAAGTAAGGCGTCTTCATATAAGGACAAGAAAAGATTTTGTAATACACAAAAAATATTAGTTGTTATGTAATCAATGCTAAATTTTGTTCGTGTTTTATTGGCTTCATGTATTGGGAACCGTTACTTGATTAGAAGAGGCTATCAGATTTGCTGTGCCGCTGGTTTATGATCACCAAGGTCGCGATGAACAGACAAGTTGCGTGAACTAACTGTAGTAGAACAAACAGTTGGCGGGGTGACCCCGCTGCGGCAGCGATGCCAACTTATTGACGACATCCTTATTTTTATTGGTCATACGAATGAGTGCGTCGACCGTGCCGTCACCGCGATGGATTTGTGCGTGTGGCCTCGTGCTTTTTTCTACGCGCAGACCGCGGGGTGTGACAAAGCCAAAACACTTCTCACAAATTAAATATATTCAGTCAATTACTTTTTCCTTTGCCTCGATTTATAAGTAAATAAACGACGC
This sequence comes from Deilephila elpenor, assembly GCA_949752805.1. Taxonomy (NCBI): domain Eukaryota; kingdom Metazoa; phylum Arthropoda; class Insecta; order Lepidoptera; family Sphingidae; genus Deilephila; species Deilephila elpenor. The sequence continues at coordinate 9,015,991 of OX457099.1, read as the reverse complement.
TCAATGACATTTGTTGTAGGTTTAATCGTGATCATGCAGGCAGATGTATAAGTGCTTTTTTTAACAGGTGGTAGAAGTATTCAGGGGTTTTCAGGCGTCGAAGTCACAAATATTTAACAATTTAGCATATTTCTCTTTCGAAACATTTTCAAAGTCAATACTTGCATCGCGAGTCTATGTAAAATTGACATTTATTTACATCTCATTACGGGATGCAAATATAGTCTCTCTACAAGTATTGCCAATTGCTTGCATACAAATACCTCAAAAGTTAGGCTAGGTTTTGTCGTGGATCAGTAGTTTGTGTTTACAGACCGACTCTACATGAAAAAAGGCATACTTCATTTGGAATAAAATATTATTAATTATTTAATATTATGTGGAATACGTATTTGTGTGAGCGGGTTGTTGCTGGTTAATCACATGATTCAGCGGCGTGTGATAATTTGTACTTATGCGCGACACGAAGTGTTATAAAAATTTAAACAATTCACCGGCTGATATTATAATTATTATGATAGCATAACTACTGTATCAATGAGTACAGTGAACAAGATCTTAACTAGTGAACTTGATGGATGTAGTTTTCAGTGGCGTCTAAATTTTATTTTCATACCCAACTGTTGCAAGTTTCTGGCTATTGATCAGTGCTGTTATCGGATTTTATGACGTTCATATACATTATCTCCTATCTATAGGTAATTACCTCGCTTGTATTATGAGGGAGTTCGTTTCGTAACGCACGTCCGCAGACTCAGTGCTAAATATTGTTTTCTTAGTGTGATTATGGTTATTGTGATGTAAATAATGTGAGTGTCGAGTTTTGGCGTTAAAACCAGTACTATACAAGGATTTGCATTAATGTTCTGCAATGAATGAGAAAAGGCATCGTCCGCGGCCGCGGCGTCGTGACGATATATTTGAAAAGCGCCAGGACCTGCTCCTCGCTTGGAGTGACGGTGAGTCAATTGTTTGAAGAGGATAATTTTATTTGTGTGGCCTTTTGAGTGAAGAATTAATACCGGTTTAAGAACCATATAAAACTAATAAAATGTTGCTTTGTAAAACTTGTAAATGCTCAAATTAGGTGTTATCCTGTATCAAGCAATAAATAACTGAAAATATTACCTACTATCATGTTTATTGATGTCAATGTTCCTAATTGACAAATCAAAGCGATTTGTGCGTAAATATTATGAATTTTATCATTTATAACAATCTTTGCATTAGAGGATAGTTCTGTATATCATGTGACATTACAATCTTTGTTTATCAACTTTAAATTCAATTGTATAGACATTCTTTGCAAATCATAATTTTTGTGAAAGAAAATATGAATATTTTTGTTTTGTATCGTAACAATGGATTCAAATTATTTTTCTTGTACAGTTATATCGGGCTCAGACCTTATTTTGTTATGTGCAGGACGAGCTTAATCAAGTTAATGAGGTTTGGAGTAAAGGTTTTGAATTCATTAACAATCGACTTAGAATCGAACTTAACAATCGACTAGGTTTATGTGACTATTAGTAAGTCGTAAAGGCAAGCTTCACTAATTCTCGACGAACACAGAATTGAAATATTCTCCATTAACGTTTATAGTTCGTTTATTACTTTGAGAATTACATTTGCATTCTTATAGAACGATACTATTATGTTCTTGCCGTGTGCTAGTTGAAATTTGGCTCCTGATTTGTTACCTTATTTACGTGTAAGTTATTCTACGCCTAATATATTCACATAACAGATATTTGGACAACTTCCAACGGATATACAGAAATATAAAATGTATTATTTTTTGTTTCGGTCCGTTATGCTTATTTTGGATTGGTTTACTTTTTAAAATATAATTGATGTTAGGTCGTATATATCTTATTTGGACTATGGTTAATTCGCTACCAACAAAAACACTTTATAACTTAATGCAATATTAAAAGTGGGGCTTGTAGCTAAGTTAACAAATGACATGTTTTGAGATTGTTGTTGTAGATTGATATCTGTGACGGAGAATATTTTATAGCGTTGTTAATAGCATGTTTAATAGCGAAAATCTGAAGCCCAAACCGTGGAACACTAGTACACTAAGGCGACGGTTTCTAATGTCCATCCATCTGCTAATTTGTATTGAGGTACTAGGGTAGATTAAATCTTAATAAAAAACTATACTGCGACCAAAACTGGTTTGTTTATGGTAATATAGAATGGATGTAAATATTACATATTTGACAAATAATTATTTACACTGGATTAGTTAATAGCATTCCTTAACTGCGTATGTTTTGCATTATATTAACATATTTTTTTAAATAAAGTGATTGTAATCAAGGTATGCATATTAGCATAAAGTTTGTCACGCTACAATTAGGTGTGTCTAATAAAAATATTTTAATTAACTTTAGCGGTAACTAATTTGACAAAGGATACGAGGGCATGTCGCACATTCATACAAACGTGATTTGATATAGAATATACAAAAGTATATTATCATGGCTATTGAAAATATTCCAAGCTTAACTTGCGTTATCATTTATCGGTCCGTGCGATGATTTAAATATAATAAATGTTAACATCTCGATTGTATTGTTTTTGTCGTCTGTAATCATAATTGCTTCATAAAGAAACCCCCGGAAATGAGAGGAAAACTGGTCCCCGCCGCACCGTCGGTATACACTTAGATTGTCATGTAATGGACATTAATGCTCATGTGCAAGAAATGTAATTACGCCATATAATCATTCGACATTCAGAGACATTAGTTTTTCTAAAATATTTGCCACAACATAAGGTTTTCTTGATCATTTTACTAAAAAAATTCATTTACGAATATAATTTAACGAGCACAAAAACGTTGGATCTAACTAAATCATTCGCATCGTGTGAAATGCATTGAGTTTTTGCGATAACCGCATAACTTCCACGTTGACATGGAATAAAATGTAATACGTCTTAGGCACAAAGTCACAGACGCGACAGTGTAGAGCAGCGGGAGTATTCCCGGAGTGCATGCCCCTCGGCTGGCGCGGTCAGCCACCGCGCCGGGATGGAGGGTGCTATCGATTCTGTCTGCTGCCTCCGCACTAAATACGGAATGTAGACGCTGTATTGCGTGCAACGTATTCCCTGTCTACAAGCTCCATCACTGCACTGCGTATTTTGTCTCGCGTTTGCCGTTTTTCTCACATTTACATATTAATTTTTATATTTTAGTTTTAATATTACTAATAATAATATAATAAATATGTATCATTGATTGTGAATTAATGTTATGTTTTTGTTCGCAGAGGTGTGCAACAGCGACGAGGTGCCCGAGGTAGAGATAGTTAGTCTCCTACAAGAACACATACCAAAGTATCGTCTTAGAGCTGATAGCCTCACACAATTTGGAGGTAATTATTAAGTTTTTTTTTTTCGTACTGTTTGTTAAAATAGGAGAGCCAGCTGGAATTAATTCCTTACGTAGAACATATTAAAAAGTACGCGATTGGGGCCATTTCACTGTAATTTTATACACTGGTGATTTATCCCTCAAGAAAAAACAGGCGTTGAGGCTGGAAAATAAATTTATAAATAAACTTGGGCCTTAAGAATGTCCTAGTTTCAGTCTCAATCTATCCAGTGTATTTCACCAGGTCAATGTTCAGTATTTAGAACGATCTATTTGTGTTGACATGTTGTACTGTTGAAGCTCTATAATATTTGTTCTAGGCAATTATTACTTTCATTTGTATTAAAATAACGCGTTGCAAGCCGGGTTGAGATCTATACTGAGATATAGCTTATCGCTTTTAAATACATTTATGTTGACAGATAAGCATGGGTTCCTAATAAAATATGTTCAATATCAGATAGTAACAAACTATGTTACTTTGAGTATACGCGTGTATTCCAAAACAATTGTTTAAACGGGGTATGAAAGCATAATGGGGAAGTGTGCACATCTGAGAGGTCTCTAATATTACTATCTCAATTATTATATCTTACATATGTGAACTCTACCGAGTTTCAGTCGGTAGAGTAGCCTAAATCGACTGGATTAGTAGGAGATAGTAGCCTAATTCGGTTGGATTAGGCTAGCGTGGGAGACTAGAAAAGGTCTGCTCCCGAAATAGTTAATGTCAGTCAGGCAGACGGTCGTAATACTGTAACCTAAATAATTATGCAATAATTTCTAAAAAGTGATTTTAGGCCGAATCCATGTAAGAGTGGAAGTAGGCACAAAAATGTTGTGTAGCGATTGTACTCGCATAACGATTTTTATTTGTTGAAAATTGTGAACACGGTTTATTTAGCTCTACATATAGTACTTTAAACATTTTTATATTTTACTATTTGGATATGGGCATAATATACTATGGTAATAATATGATATAGGTAAATTCATTAACAAAATATTCTTTATTTTATTTCGAAAATGTAAAAAATAACAGTTAACAGTGCTTGTAATGTTAACAGTTACACAACTTACGCAGCTTCTCATCTACACAGATGTCTCGGCGCACGAGTGTTGTAATTGCAGGAACTAGGCGGCAGTAATAAACTCACACGCGTGTTTAACACTGTAACACGTTGCATCCAACTTTATTATGGTTATAAACTCTGTTATTACTAAGAATTTTCTCCGTTACAAAGCGTTTGTTGGTCCCCACTAAAGACCCTATTGTTCCTTTAATGTCAGCTAAAAATTGAATTGCGAGTTTTTGATGTTGAAAGTGGTCATTACAAAACTTTCCACAATTACAAACCACAAATCTTTCTGCCTCTTTTGTATCTATTTGGTATTAAGGAAATTATTTTAAGGATTTTAGCGTATTAGTGGTTACTTTAAAATCAAACCTAAAAGAAAGTGATATGAAATGTCAACTTACTTTTTTAATATGTTTACGTGTCATTCACCTGCACATGCAATTTCAGACGCACTTTCTAGTTGTTACATATTAATAAATTCATAGCAGGTGATTAAAGTGTTATCTAATACAAAGTGACACATGTGAGTTGGCAGCTTATTGGCATTTTGTCAAGTGTTTATGTAACCGCTCATTGGCTTACTGAGAATTTGCTAAAGTTCAAGTAAGGTGAAGTCTATATGCGTTGTTCCGTCCTAGTAAGTGTTTGAGGCGAGGTTTCCGGCGCCGGCGCCGTCCGTAAACGCTATAAATAATGGTGTCTCATCGGTCGAGTCATCGCCCGGTGGCCAGCATGCGCCGTGCGTCCCCGACCGGTCTGATGCGTCCCATCTGTCAATTGCATTCGCTGCTGCATCTCCATAGTAAATTCTAGGAATGCGATTGCAACACAAACTTGCAAGACCTCTTGATTGTAAAGAGATCATCATTATGCAATAATGTGCCTTCGTAAATTACCAGTAAATAAAAACCGGACCCTTTTAGTTCAGCACATGTAATTATGTTCGTACGCGTTTCGCGAGTTTACCATTTTGGGTTGGTTTGGTGGACTTTACACAGTGAGTAAAAATATTCTGATGCAGTCTGTTTGGCTTAAATGTCATTGAACTTTTAAAATTTTATTTAGATGTCAAAAAAGGCAAGTCGAGGGTGCGAAAATGAACAAAGAGAAGTCATTTTTATCCTATTTGTATTTGATGATTACTCAGATATAATAAGAGAGGTCGTCCCGGCATCCTTTATGAATTCAGCTGTGGACATTCTGTTTACCACGTCGAGTAGGAATAACCGAGAACTTTTATGTAGGATTATGCAAATATGGAATTTTGTTATTGTTCTGCCAGTAAAAGAAAAATGCATCACTCGAAGGTATTTTCCATGTCTTTGAATGGCTGGTTTAAATCAAACTTAAATGTTTAATTCATTCATCTTACATCTCATTCAGAAACTATCTAGGCTAGAAATTTAACAATAAAATCCAATAGTTCTAGAGTGGAGCCTATTTCCTTTGCTGCTAACTCCGCGAGGTCATAAAATAACTTTTACAAATTGATGTATTGAGCGTGCCACTTACAAAGCTGCATGCAGTTTTAAATAAAGTGTTACGTTCAATGTTTTCCTTAACGAAATTGATTATGCCATTAAATCGGCTAGCCGGTGAGTGTCTGAATTCCAACGCTTATCCAAGTGTTCTGCGGATAGGCAAATATCTGTGCATAGATTTGATCAAACGGCCCTCTAGGCAGAAATGTTTTCTAACGGTATTACTATCTCGTACAGAGAAAATATCGTGAACAAATCGGCATATAATTTGCGGAATTCTTGATGCGTATGCAATTTGTATTCTACGAATGGCAAGAGACGGATGATATGGTGACTCTTCCTTTGATATTGTATGCAGCGACAAAGGGTAGATATATTATGTCTCGGAATGTTTACCATAGGAAAGCATACTTATTAATGAGTTTTACAATAGTAGTCTGTTTAGAAAATTTATTTTATTGGTGGTTTAAAAATTACTTAGAAGTTAGAACACTACTTTCTAGTTAAACGTAGTAGTTATTTAATAATCTGTGCTGTGTTGGTAATCTTAAAAACGTGGTTCAGGACTTTAACTAAATAATTTAAAACTAACTAACGTATTTCTGACCACATGTGCCATTTGAACTGGCCGTAACTGGTTGGAAGGCGGCCCAGAGAATATTTGATTATGTCGTATGATTCACCATTCCCGTGACGTCAAACGAGTAATATTCGAATACAGTGGCCTCTTTTAAGAGTTAGCTACGCTCGTAAGTTTTAACAAGCTTCGTTGTTGTTCACGTTTGGTTACATTTTAAGTCTTTTCATAGGTATTTTTTTAATTTGCTTTATATCCTTAATATTTGGTATGAAGTTTCAATGTAATGGGCAACAGTGTAATCAGCGAAATGTATGCTATTTTGTTAACTGGTTGGCAGAAAATTTGTATACTTAAAGGATGGCATATTTGGTAGAGCTCATATAATATTATGTTTGTTTTAAAGTTCCGTGTCTCTTCAAATTATTCATGTCCTGGTAATCCTACTTAAGGCCCTTGTCCCAAAGGGCAGGTAGAATAAGTAAAATACATTGATCTACCTTTCCAATAACTCTTGTTTCTTTCAAATCATTGTATTCAATTGTTGAATAAAAGTCTTTTCCTAACGATTATCTCTCCCTTTTAAGTTATAGAAAACATTGTAGATATTTCGTGCATATAAAAATATAATTATTTATTTTCAGGATACGAGAATCAAGATTGGTTTATACCGTCGCCGGCTTTGAAAGTCAGCGACGCGGACCTCGCCCTTACGCCTGATCAGATCAGGGAAACGCTCAATTATTTCCGTGAGTACATTCTACATCTATTAATAACTGCCACAATATCAGCTTATTTACAATATTACGATTAGCTTTTAAGATCTCTACTCACTAAACCGTAGCAGATCAAAATCTTGCTATGTATGACGTATCAAGCAAAAGTATTCTATATATGAATTATTGAGGTCCCTCTAGATTTCACTGCTAACAGTTAAAATGTAATTTTAGGGTCAGATGAAAAGTGTGAACAATAATATATTTAGGAGTACATACCTCAAACATAGATATGTCGTATTTTTATCATAATCAATAATAAGTTTTTACTGCATTTATAATACTATTCTGTGTAGAATATCATAGCAAATAGGATATACCTACTTGAAGTTTCATGTGAATGAATTAATTTTCTTTAATAAATACACAATTTTCTTTAGAAAGTGCGTAGTGGTTGGTAACGGACCAGACGCGGCTGCCAACATGTTCACGGTGGTCGCGGGTACAAATCCCAGGGCACACCTCTGACTTTTCGGAGTTATGTGTATATTGATAGTCAATCACCACGCACTTTAACGGTAAAGGAAAATATCGTGAGGAAACCTGCATACCGTAGCGATTTTAAAGAATTTCTACGGTATGTAAGTCCGCCAACCCGCACTAGGCCAGCGCGGTGAACTATATGGCCTAACCACTCTCAATCGATTCTCTCGATTTTAGAGTACGCCCGTGCCCTGCAGTGGGACGTATATGGGCTGATATAGATATATAGATAAATAAACAACTTTATATTTACATTTTTGACGTAAGTGCTTTTATCATGTCGCATATTATTTTATTAGAAGAATTAGAAGAGGCCTACACTCAGCATTGGGTGGATACATAGGCTCAAGAAGAAGAAAGATATTATTTTATAAAATAGTCGGTATTAATTACGACATCTATGCTACAACACAAGAAAATTTCTAGGCTTACGATCCTCTTGTTTTGAAAGCTTCTGTAATGCAACAATTACCACAATCTCGCAGATTGTATACTCGGATAAAGAAAACTAAAAGATTTAATAGTAGGTGTACGTGCAAGTTGCTAATGTAGCTACACGTTACTGCAAAAGACAATTTACTCGTGTGATAAAAACGGTTGGCTCGCTTCCGTATAGCACAACAGTTTTTTGTATCACTGCTGCACAAAACTTTATTTAAAATCACCGAGTTTGGTTATTTCATTGACTATGAAGGAAATGGATGTTTTAATGATACTTAAATTAGGCTTGGTTTGTTGATGTTCACGCCACGTTTTGGAAGTTGTTATTATTTCAGTAGTTAATGCTACTGTTTTATTGACTAACAAAATGTACTGAAGACAATTAAAGTGTGCTACTTAGTGTATGTTTTAATTTTTATAACGTTTAATGTAAAAATGTAAATTGCAGTGAATGGTAGACTGATTATAATTATTATAATTTGCTCCAAATTATTTTAGGTTTTTTTTTAAATACTATAACCTGTATTACATAGGATTTTAAATAAATTGACAAAATAAGTTACAATTTAATATAATTGCATGCATCGTTATACTGTGTTTACCCTTTAACACGTTAAATGAATTATACTTATATGCTCAAGCTTCTATTTCACGTGTTTTAGTTCACGTGATTTCTGTATTTAATTATTATAGTGGCAGATTATTTTAATAGATACCGTTACTTTAATCACCGTTTAAGAGAGGCAATGATTGTGTGGAAATGTGCAACGATTTAATTGCATTTTTTAAATACATATACATACTTCTTCAATTCGTCAGATCTTTGAATTTATTTAAACACAGACTGGTACCTTTATATTAATACTATAAAGATCATTCACACGTTTAAAAAAATAAAGTGCTTTTTGGACGTTTTGGACGTTAAGAACTTACGGCCTTATTTATAGATAGATTTAAAGCCTTTAATAGTTACTGAATGTTTTGTCTTCTTTTTCACCATAACCGAATTCTAAAGTCATTCAAAAGGGACAAAAATTCGATAACTAAAATAGGTTTTAAATCTATCTATGATTAAGGCCGTTATTATACATATGAACATAACATTAGTATCCTATACGATTAGATGTTATAATCCACCAACATGATTACTTTTTTAATAATGAATATTATAGTTGAATTTTATCTATCAGGTAGCATATTGTATGCCGAATGTTTTACAATGTAAAATGTGGATTGTGACAATGTGAGCACTCAAAAGCCTCAAGTCAAGAATTCTATTGTATTTTTTTACAAGTCTTTTTTTTCTGACTTGGTAGTTAGGGATATTTTGCTGTACCTATTTGGTAGTGCAGCTACACATTGTTTGGATACAACCAGTTACAAAAATATGGCCACCATTAATCGTCTTATTCCGGTTATAAAAGGATTGATATCCGGCAAGTTCAATAATAAAACATTAAATTTACAATAAACAATAGTGGATATAGTTTAAAGATGTTATTATAATAAATACAAACGATATAATTCTCTATGATATTGAAAGCACGAAAAATAAATCAAATAGTAATCAAATACTATTTTAGTCATATTTATAAGCTTAAGTACATGACGAATAGGCTCTTAACTCTGATATGACTATTGTTTCAATACGTGTGCAGGAGTTTGTGCACTATCAGTATTTTATGCGACATTTATCTTGTCATCAGCGAGATTTGTTCTTGTAATGACATACATTGCACAAGAAAGGAGAACAATGGTTGTGTAAATTGCGATAACAAGTTGCAAATAACTAACATATACCCATGAACATGTACGTAGGTGCGTAATTTATAGTGAATATTTATGTAACGGTGTTAATTTATGCAGTTTTATAAAAATATTGCGTCGATGATAGTTATAATAATTATAGTTGTACGAATTTAAAAGTTTCAGTATTATAGTAAACGTCTATGACGCAAATAACAACGGTATCGCTAAAAATAAACTAAATTGTTTGAAATCCGCAAGAAAGAGCAATCATTGATCGGCAACACCTGAGAACATGATGGAGTTGTTGCAAACTTATAGTATAATGGCGGCGCGTTGCGCGATGTAGAAGTGCGGCCGCGGTGTTTGTGTAGGTGACGTATCAGACGTATTGGTCCGTCGGCCGGTGGGTAATCGGCGTGCCAGTCGTGGCCGCGGTGGCAGTGCGCTTGCGCGACTCTAGAAGCGTGCCATTACCAGTGCCGGTCGCGCCGGTAGCCACGAGGCACGCGTGTTCTTTCTTCGCACACTCGCCGGTCGCCGGCAGACGCTTTACGATCGATATCGCGACGCCGAAAACCGCCGCGCGCCGCACGCTGTGCGCAATCCGCAACACACGCTTCAAGCCGCGCTAAACATAGAGTGCTGGTGTACCGCTGCACCGACTGTTATAGCATACCGATCCATGTCACTCGTGCCCTTATCCTGCTGCCAACAATACCAGCATATTGTGTCTGCCGATGCCGTTGACATCGATGTCAGTAAAAATCGATTAAGTGATATTAATATTACATAAGGGAGTGAAATATCCCATGTAGGGGTCCTCAAATAGTTCTAATCCGTGTCGGTAATATGTATTTTTATTCACGGAATTAATATATACCGAATGGCATTTGGTTTTTGGTGGATTTCGTTAGTAAAAGGTAACGTTGGTTGTCGCCGTGGCATCGATTGGGGGCGGTTCGGGAGACGGGGATTCGCGAGGTATCGACGACTGGGCGTCGCAACGCGCAACAGCTGTGAGCCAGATCTGTTATCTTGACCGTGAGAGGATAATTATTATGCTCATTGTTGTCTGTTTGTGTAGTACTATAAAGAGTTGTAATCGTAACTATACCTATTATACACATTTTATTCACACTGTGGCTTCAATTAAAAATCAATTCGAAGTAGGTACGATATTATTGCTCCAGCTTTATAAAGAACTTATATAGTTCCTCTGCCGCCTATTATTATGAAATGCAATAGTTGGTATTTTATAAATTAATGCTTATACAGTATGCAGTTTATACATTCTTTAAGAAGTTTATTTGCATTATACTGCGGTTACATCAGTACGTAGCATAACTATTAAATATTTTTGAATAGCATTCGATTATTCACACCAATGGGAATTGATATTCGAAAACTAATTAATATTGTGTTAATATGGTGGGAACTCCAAGGTTTGAATAGAACCATTCATATTATACGCTTCTCAGCTTAAATACTATTGTTAAAGTATTTGTTTTTTTTTGCATATGAATCAAAAAGAACAACGAAAATGTTAAATGTCAGACAGCGCAAATATCAACGTTGGCGTTGTGTAAATAACTAGTTTACCTTTAAATTCACGTAAATTTTAATTTTGAAAGGACATCAAGAGAGCCGCAATCGCGAACTATAAAAAGTACCACAGTTACCACATGAATCACCGAGCATTATTTCGCGCAAGGAAGTGGTCAGGGGTGTGACTTTAATCAGACGCCACTTCCTTCCGCAGTTTTTTTATTTGGCTGACAGTATTGCAATGAAACCGTTCTGCATAGATGATAGAACAAAGATTTTGTTATTATCGCATAGTATTTGTTGTTTTGCACAAGTTTGTTGATTTGTTTGGTCATGTTTGCTTGTTTTTCCTGCATTTCGACTTCGAAAATGTGTCACCGTATTTTATGTTACTGCATCTGTTTTCGTATGGTTTTACTTTTATCTTATAATGAAATATTGGCATTACAGTATCTGTACCAATGCTTGCATGAAAAGAACCCATAAATAAAATATTTGTAATGTTTAATCTGCAATCTTGTACTCTTTGATGGATTTGACCGATGAGTGAAGATGTTTGCGCAAGAAAGAGAAAAATGTGGCTCTTGCACATGTTGCAAGCAATACCCAGCGCATTACATCGATACGGATAGAGTGATCAAATACTGTGGATAGCACGCTGACAATATATTAAATATGTTAAAATTTTGTTTCAATCATTTATCACACACATGTTTATTTTAACATTCCATTGCGTTAACTCACTGAAGGAACAAAGTGGTGACTCACATGGGAAGCATCGAAGAAATAAGATGTATTAAAAAGTCGTCCACTATTAAGTTGAATAATGAATCTGAAAGGCAATACAGCACGACGCGACGTGCAATAGATGGGCGCGCCTATGGCCGAGTTATGGCAGCTAAGTAATATTTATTGTACCGCAACACCGTGCCGCATTCACATTATAGTTCCATATAAATAGAAATACAAAAAATCATAGCAAAAGCCATACAGCTTCCAACAAATGATATCAAAGCGCAGTAATGCTTCGTTATAAATGTTTAATTATACGGAAACAAACGGTAACTGTTGCATAAAAGTGTTGTTTCTCGTAGATTGTTTCACTCCACCGGCTACCTGTTCCCGTATTGAACGATGTTGATTAAGTGAAAAGTGCATTTTTTATTCTATCTTTTTTTCAATTTCTCCTCACTGTTCTTCTAAGATATCTACTTATATAAATTGTATGTTTTTGACCCGCTGGTTTATTCTATTTTTGGTATGTATTTGTGCGCGTTGATCAAAATACCGTAAAAAGTAATTAGCACAAATGTCTTCCTAAGCCTATAGCGATGATCTCTATCAAATCATTGTTCAAGTGCGGAAACCGACAACTTCTGTTTATAGTTTTACAGGTGGGACTATAGTAAAAACCTGCTTGCTGTTCGTAACTAGGTGTAGCTAGTTACCGATTACAAAAGCCTAAACTTTTACATATGAAAGCCTTATTGATTCCGATAACCTTTTAGGGAAATTGTTATTGTCTAAAACGTCAAGAGACATTAAAATTAATTTTAAAATATATAATATCCACTAGTACCCAGTTAGTGTTCTTTTAATGTTGACCAATAAATAAAAACTGAAGTCATAAACTGACCATGAAAATAGATTACACTTCAAGTTTATGATCACTATTTTATTACCGCCGTTATGTTGTGACGTGATTTTATAGCTTAAAACTATACTTAAATATATCTTCATATACTTAAATATATCTTCATATACTTAAATATATCTTTCCCGTTCAGTTTTCAATATCAATATGAACGTATTGTGACTTAACCTTCGACCCTTTATCGTGCTAAACGTGGCTCTTCAACGGAGTAGACAGTAACGTCACAAACTACGTCAGTGAACGTTTAACTATTATATACTTTATCACGTTTATTTTCGTATACATTCACTCTATTAGTTTCCATATTAAAACGGGTTGTATCAAATTTAACGCTCGTTTGTTCAAAATGATCTTCAAATAATACTCTGATGATGTACACAAAAATATTCTTTGAGTATTATAAATTATAATAGATATTTAAATGGATTACGTAACGTAATAAGTGTAACAAGCTCAAAGTCTACTAAAGCATGATAGAAACTGTTTTATTAACTTGGATACTGAGAATATTTTTATCTATGTAAAGCGAGAGAAACATACAAGACAATTTGCATAAAATATAACCATGATTTCCAACTAGGAAGGAGGAAAAGGTGGTGGAATAAGTAATTATTATCTGCAATCATTAGAGACCTTTGCTATTTATATCTTAACATTGTCCGTATTCTCTGAAATTGTAGCCATTTCCACATTTAGTAATTCCACATTCGCCTCGTTTGTAGCGTTCATCCTTCAGTGTGGTGTTCGGTGCCGATACAATATAATTAGTTATATTTTTATCGCAGGTTCTAATTTCAACAAGTGAAAGGTCCGCTACAAGATTAGCTAGTCCGTGGTCGCAATTTACAATAAATTTATGTGCATAATTAAAATATTATACGTATAGTAATATGTCACACCGCGATCATGCTTTTGGAATACAAAGCGATGTATTTAGTTATTGGTGTGATATCGAGTAAAGAGGACGTGGCTGCGTCCGGCGCGGCCGCGCAGTCCGTGTGCGCGTTGTGAGGATTTGTTCCGAGTCTGTTCATTGTTCATATGTGCCATGATCGTGTAATTCGCGTGTTCGCTTCGCGCTGCAGACGCTTGCACTTGAACGTGAAAGTTTATTTCCACTGGCCTCAAACACTAGCACCGTTACTAAAAGAAATCTTATTTTATGACAAAGGTTGTCTTGTATGTTTCAGTGGCTAAATTAAATTTCACGGTGACATTGTGAATGAAACATTTTTATTTATTTTCTTTAGTATGTGGTAAAAATTCACTTGCTTCGTTCATATGGCCTGGTTGTTACATTCTGTACCGGATATTTATCTCAGTATCTCATGAATACGTAACTATGTAATGCATTGTTTCATTCAGTTCATTGTAACCTGGACGTTATAGATTGTAGGTGTAAAACCAGATACGATATTACAATCAAGTGCTTTGCATATATTTAATTTTGTGGTCTGTGCGTACAGGGCCGAACGTTACGTCATGTCTCTACTATGTAACCCACTTTCGTTTATTAAAAGGTCTGTAGTCTGTACAATTATTGTAGCTAAGGTAATTACAGCACCTACATTAATAACGTATTTAGTTTCGTAAAAAATATAAACAATTTTAATAATTGATATTTAAATAGTTATAAAGAACTTTTAAGATATTAGAAAATACATTTTATACGATATTACTCGAATTACAGCTAATTACTCGGTCTACTTAAGCATCTGATTACGTTTCGGTCCATTACATTCTTACGAATCGATCGATTATAAGAATTGGAAGGTAACATAAATTAATGCGTCTGACATGTTTGCTGTATATTCAACCAAGAGATACTTTATATTGTAATATAAACCAGAAAGAAACAAACTTAATTCGATATAGGACTTTTTACATTTGAAAAGATTACTGTTGAACCGGGTGTGACAAACTTGAGAATATGCAAGGTCCCGGTCATTTAAACGACCGAGGCCATAAAATTACGTTGCGCTTGATTACATATGTATAAGCGCACGGAGGTATTTCAATGGTATTTTTCAGTTTTACCGATATAGGTTCCGCTAAATAAAATCAACATTTAAGTGCCATTAACCTACTCAGTTATATTTTGACCTACTCTTAAATATTGACATGATATAATAATAGCCGGTAACAGTGCTCTAGACACGACAGGTAGAGAAAAATCGCGGTGCAGTTAGTTTTGGTACAACCTTAAGGTGAGGTTGGTCGACGTCAAACGGTGAATCACGTGCTGTTGCGACCTTGGGTGTTCGTGTTTTGACTCTTGTCGGTCGTGTTTTGTCGTCACACGTACAATTGCGTGTATCGATATTTTTCAAAATAGTCTATTATACATTCCTCTGCCTGCAAATAATAGTTTTATCTGGCATCTGGTTCGATATTTCACTTAAGGTTTTCTGATAGGTAGAGGCGGACTTCTATATCCTCATACATATAAAAAACTTAGTTGAACCAAGTAACGTTATGTAGTCATGAAGCCCTTCTAGTTTAATCTAACATTTAGTTATAAATTTATCGTTGCTCTTTTCAGTTTTCCTAAAGAACGAATCGTCATTAGACGATTAGTATCGTCATTTTAGGCGGCATCGCTGATTCAAGGTTACTAAGTAATTATTGCAAATGCATTACTTTTCTTACGACCATGAACGAATCGTCCGTCAGCAATATCTAGTTAATAATGATTAACCGTCTATTGACTGTTGAGATCATAGCTGATTTTATCATCTATTGTCTATCAGTCATTAGTTTACTGTTATGTTAACGTTGGAAAATGAATAGGAATTGTACTATTTTTCCTACGACTAGCAGTATTTAAAAATATTTTTTGGTGCTCATTGTTCTATAACTGCACACGGACTCTATAATGTAATTTATTGAACACTCTCAATGCATATTGAAACAGATTCCTGTCTGTATTGATATTATTTGAATACAAACAAATGAAACTAGCAACGTCATTAAGCCCGATCAGTTATAAAAAGTAATTTTAAGAATTTTGTGCATAATTACATGAATTTGAGTAGGTTGAATTTGTTTATTTGTAAGATCGAGCTTTCATCATATTTTGCTTTATTTGGTCTTATTGATTGCAACAAATGCTCACAGAGGCTTTTAATATAGTAGAATGAACAACATAACATTTAGTCCTTATTTTATAGTTCCTGTAATTTCTTATAAAACTTTAAAGGTTCTAGAAGATTGTTGTATGTTGTATGTTCTTTCTATGTTGAAATAGCAAACGTATTTTTATGGTACTAATATAATATGCAGTTAGCTCAATCCCAAAAGCCAAACATTCGACAGTCACAATAAAAGTTCTAATTGAAAATGGACCCCTAAAAATGTTG
Organism: Deilephila elpenor; assembly: GCA_949752805.1. Taxonomy (NCBI): domain Eukaryota; kingdom Metazoa; phylum Arthropoda; class Insecta; order Lepidoptera; family Sphingidae; genus Deilephila; species Deilephila elpenor. The sequence continues at coordinate 8,999,462 of OX457099.1, read as the reverse complement.
CACGTGTTAACACAAACCTTATTCTAGACTGTTGACCCCAAAAAAACATATCTCTTTTAAAATGATGTATCTCAGATGGCTCTACCATTTTTTACAAGCAATGTACTTAAACACGATTTTCTTTTCAAAACGAACAACTTTGTTAGTGTGTTCTTAATGGTTTCGCTGTCTAAAGCGAAAATGCCTGGAAAACCAGATCAAGTGGATACTCATACAGACTGGGGCGAAGTTGGGGATATGTAGTAGGTATTCGACCGTGACATCAATATTTGTGATTTTATCTGTATGCCTTGCTAATAAAGAAAACTGTTCCATTACGTAAACTATTGAAAATTTTGTAAAAAAAAGTTATGTGATTGTCTTCCATTATATTATTTTATCTAGTATGGACTATGTAGTAGGGTTATCTACGATTTGGCTTAGTGGTTTCATGTAGTGCAGTAGTTTTGGGCGCTCCTTGTCTCGTCCTCGTTTCAACATGATCAATATTATGACACGTTGATATATTTAGGTAATTTTATTACCTACGCAGTTTCAGTTTGGCAATATTAGAGTATTTGTTTGTATCTTCAAAAAAGAGATTGCTATTGCTAAATATCCTAATGCTACTGCTGTTTTAGTATTTTCTTCATTTCGACAGAGCTAATTTGATCAACTCGCTCAGTTTTGTGGCGCATATATATTTTTAACTTCTCTGTATTCATTTTCCATTACACCTTTAAATGAGTGTCCGACACGATTTTAACGATTTTACAGGCGTTACGTCAATACAAACATTTATATTAGCGAAGTGTAAAATGGTTTGTCATTTCGATTCGTCTTTTGTATGTCCACGGAGACACTGTGAATAGAACTCGTATGGAAAACTCGAGGTGGAACATATTTAGTGGTATAAAAGTGTAAGAAGATAAGTAATAATCGGCGAGAGGCGGATGGTGGCGGCGCCGGCGCGACACGGCGGGAAGCTGCTCGGGCGCGGGCGCGGGGTGCGCGAGCGACTCGCGCGCCTCGCCGCCGCCCGGCTTCGACCCCGAGCTTTTCCAAGAGTTGAGCTACCTCCCCGATACAGAACTCCGTGAGTGCCTCGGCGAATATCCCGACTTCCTGTATCACGTCGCTCGGGATCGATTTGGAAGGCTCTACTTTCGCGTCATCCGGAGTTTGCTCCTAGATCGAGGTATGAGTTCATTAAGTCGGTTGTCATCGCCGGTCACATCATCGCTCGCCGCAATCCTCAATTTTATCTTGTCACAACGGTCTGGCTTGTTCTCGTTCTAAATACCATTTGTTCTATTTACCTCCGTCACGCTTATCGCTTGATTATCACTGCAACAGCACGCTTATCATGTACATAACTATTATATATTCAAAATAATTAACTATCTATCTTTTCGCCTGAATATTGTGACCTCATTATATGATTCATTTTATTTTCAGGATAATTTGCTAATATTGTAATATAATTTAGGATGCCTTGTGTATCTCTATTATCATGAATACTTGTTAATTGTATTATATAATAAATTAATGTCAGTCATGAGACTGCGACTAAACAAAAACTGTGAAAGCCTATCAGGTTCGTGTGGGAGACGTAATCTTTAACACAATCGATATCCGTTGTAATCGTAACGTTAGGTAAGAATGGGAAAATCTTGAGTATACTTAACTGCATCGCTTTCAATGGGGCTATTATTGCCGCAAGTTCCCATAGTTATGATTTTATGGAATGCCATTTTCGCTAGATTTATTAATTTAGTACCGTAGGTCATATCTGAATACAACAGGATGGATTTTTTTTAATATCAAGCTTATTAAGACGTTATATATCTATTATGATGTTGTTTGGCAACCAAGTGATGTTAATTGATACTAGGGACCTACTTACTATAAATAACGCGTTTGGTAACAATGTGTATCGTATATTAAGTAAAAAACAATTGCGAACCCATATAAAAGGCCGGGGCTTGTTTGTTGCTTTTGTAATGCAGTTTTCCCATTGATATACACAATAGAAATGTTTGTTTTGCTTGTTCTCCACAAAACCGACGTGGAGCCGGTCGGCTCGTTGCGTAGTGCGTACGCTACATCAGACAGTCGATGACTTGATCGGCAACCTCGCGCTCGCATTGTCCGCGTGCTCATACTTACCGAGTTCCACGGGATTATTCATGTCAATACTAAAGCCAAATATAGTGTTCCTCGAATAATCGAGTGCACCTATGATATAATGCTCTGTGCTCGTAACGCAATACAAGTTCAATGAACGCACCAGGGCCGAATGCTGGAGACGTTTACCCGGGTCAGTACTTAACAACATTGTAGTGTCCACTCAATGTCTCGTAATATGTAAGTGATTTGCAAATAATTTTAAACTCCATTATTGGCCGTATCTTATCGCGGCCGAGGCGCGCGGCCAGCAATACTATAATTCTGTCTTCACACTCGAGTGCGCCTCACTTACACACTGTTTAGCGATCGTACTGATTCCAGCTCTTTTTAAAGTATTTATTGAATTGTCCGCCTTTTGTGTTTACAACAAATATTTTCGTATTGTTGTTTAACGTTTTTTACACGTAATTGAAATGCCTGTTAAGAAATAGTGGAAGGTTTTGTGTGCGGCAAAACAATTCAACATAATTCCATGTGTATGTATTTTTCTTACAACACATTTTTGTGTAAACATTTTTGTGTTGCATAAACAAAGGTATTTATTTACATTTCATAATGTTTTTGTTTATGCTATGAATTAAAATAAAACACTATCTTAATTAAATAAAGCATTTATATGTAAAGATTTAACATTTTAAATTGAACGTTGGTAAGAAGACCTCACCTTCGCGTTTGCACCTTGTCATGTCATATAGTGCGTTATAATAGCCCAAGTTATTTATGGAAATATCACACATCTCTTATGCCAGACTTTATTAATGTTTAATGTCAGCACAGCCAGCATGAAGCACACAAATCTTGGACAAGTGTGGAGAACGGTGTCGTTTGTTCATGTTCAAGTTATACATATTGTTATTTACTGCACATACAAAGACGTTAGTGGAACAGGCACTGACAATTCTAATGGCATTTTAATATGCTCCTTGACAGATAGTTTTATTATTAATGTAATCAACTGTTAGAGTTGCACTTTCCATTATCTCCATTAAAAAATACGAGTTTGTTTACCTAGGATATTGTTTAAGGTGATATTTTTTATTCCATATTGTCATTGCAAATGAAATCTAGAAACTGTGAAAAGAAAAAAAATGTGCAAGTACATATTTTTCCATAGAAAAATATAGTTCTTAGGTGCATGAAGTAAAGTTTACTATTAGATTCCACTGTTGTTGTTAGTGACTAGTGAGGCTCACAAAATCAGGTCATTTATTATATATAAATATGTATAGTCCAAAACCCGAACGGAATGCAGTCGGCTGAACCACGGTTACGTGCATTTGTACTGTGAGAAGAAAGTTGGAAGGTACCTACGAAACCGGATTTTGACCTAATAGAACTCGTTTCTGTAATTAAAAAAGAATGTCTATATCCATATTAAGTACACGATTATAATCGTATTTATACTTATATCGTTATCGGCAATGCGATAACCGATATTTATTCCAATTTTCATTGCCTGAGAAAAAATCACGTTTCGTGCGGATGAATTACATTGTTTATTGCATGTGTACTAATGTATCCGACATTAAGTGTAACAAGTTCTTTTGACGAGTACCTACACGTCGCTCGTTTTCACGGAAAACATCGCGAGTGACTTAAACTCTGACGGACAACAATATGCCCGACTAAACACACATATCAGTATTATAAACATCGCCCTTACGTAAATAATATTAAGTATACAGCATAATAAAACGTTGATACTCGATTGGTCAGGCCAATTACCGTCAAGGTAGAAGCGGAACTAAGTTAACTGTCATGGTTTTGTAGGTAATTAATCAGATTATAGCTATAAAATTACGAATTGAAATATCCGCTACTTCTAAGCACGTTCTCTTATTATATTTTGCAATTGATGCATAGGAATACGTGTATTGAGAGGAAATTATTAAGTGAGATGATGACATTTCATTATAAGCTTAGTTAATTATTATTACGACATTAGAAAGGTTACATAATTTTTCTGTACAAGCGGTGATGTATGTTGGAATCCTATACTATTGCTCACACTTTATGGACAATAATATAACCTCATATCTTAGCACTTAACATTTATCGAATTTCTTTGTTTAGTATCATAAAACACTTTTGTTTGTACACGATAAGGAAAGAAATGTAAATGGTCGGTACACTCTTTAATTTTGTTTCCAGTTCTATGCAGCAACAGGGTGAGCCAAATGACAAAAACCTACAATGACATCGAAGCGGTAACACGGCTCTTAGAAGAAGTAAGTTCTGTTTATAATGATTGTTTCCACCAGTGAACCCCGTTTGTTGACTCCATAAGCGTCAAATGAATAACAACAAACACGGAAAACTTTCTAAGGACATAGATTTCGGTACGATTGTCCTTAATTTCATATACTGTTTTGCCTCGTTACTGTTTACTTAGCGTCTAGGCTTTTTCTGATTATTTAGCTATTGTTAGAACGTATTTACGCGCTTTGGCAGCTTAACCTGAATATAAATTTGTGCAATTTTGGATACGACGCTCTAATGTGTACGTGTTGACATAAATTATTGATGAAGAAACACTGAGTTTTTATTTGAGAACGGCAGGTAATATAAACCACTCACTCTGAGCTCTCAAGGACACCTGATGTGGGCTCGTTGCATGTCGAGTAATGTTCTGAATTTGACGGCCTCCCCTTTGAGCCGATCATCCTTTTTTAAGAGGGTCACGCTACCTGTGTAAAATAAATTGTTAACCTTCGTCGCTCGTAACATGTTTTTTAATACTTTCGTATGATTAATATGATATGAACTAAATGAATTGTAGAGAAAAATATGATGTGATATATTTAATTTCAAATTTCTATTACAATTATTATCCTAAAGAGGAACGTCTTTGGGTGGCAATTTGTGGATAGATAATTAATCAACGCATTAGATTGACATAACATACCATGCCTTTCATATTGCGCAGTTCTCTTGATATAACCGACAAATGAACTATTGAGTAATATAGCTGTTTACATTGTTTGACTTGTGCGTATTTAGAAAGAGAAGGACCTGGAGCTGACGGCGCGCATCGGCAAGGAACTTCTGACGGCAAATGGACGACTGGAGGCGCGCGTCACCTCTTTAGAGGGAGATTTAAAGAGTGCGCGCGACCATATCACGCAACTGAGGCACGATCTCAACGCCAAGACTGAACTTTTACAGGTACATCCTCCTTTATTCTCCTACCACGTTTTGTCATTAAAACACAATACAAAATGTTATATTTGCAAATACAATTCGTGCAGCGAATTTGTCCAATTACAACGTGTGATTGCTTCTCAGTCACGACTCACGGACGAGTCCTACACTAATTTCATTTATTATCGACAAATAATTTCCACCAATTCCAACAACAATTGACGTTTTTAATAAAATAAATCACACCATTTTAGTTTTAGTCTAAAACCAAAATTGGTCGAACACGTAATAATGCGAAAGAAAGTTGCGAACTTTCACGGTAGCCGTAAAAACTTGTGAGTATCGCTTTAGATAGTTATGTCGATTGTATTCTTTTAGTATCACTAATGGGCCCTGGAATTTATTTTATGTAAAAGTAAATTGTACTTAGTAAAAGCTATTAAGAGCTTCCGATTACGTTCCCTTTACTTTAATAAAAGTTATTCATATGGTGTGATTTTTGTTGTATAAGATTCAGTACCAGAACATTAACTTTATAATTGCATATTACAGTGCCAATAAAGATTTTTATTGATTACATACAAGAATTTGCTTTTAGTTTTGGAGTATGTTCCATAATACTTTTCTTCATTTGGCATTTAATATTGCAGAAAGAATAAATATGCAATGTAAACAGCGTCAAGGGTGTTGGCACTTTATAACAGTATAAATATAATATACGCTAAAGTACAAATACATTTTTGTTGGTGGTCTTTTTAAAACATATGTGAAAGTCGTAAATGGAAAACAAAATGTAGTCTCCAAGCGCTAGGATAATTACATGACCGTGTAGGGTGATAACGTTGGTGCAATGTTTTCCAGGTTATTAGTGAAGATTAGGACTTTTTTAACTGTTTAACAAACTCAAATTCAATCTCGATGATTTAACGTTAATACATTTTGTCCTTCTGACAGCTAAAACTTTAATATCTGTAGCAGGCTTTTTAGTTCTTAGTCGTTCTATCAAAAGACCGATAGCCGTTCCATTAATCGATCATCAGCAACAGCACCAATCTTTCATTAACCTTTATCAATCGGTCTAGCCGTTGAAAATGAAATGAAATGAAAATAATTTATTGAAACCATTAAAATTTTCAACATTATTTAGATTCAGTCATTTTTTGTTCTACCACGCGGTTCGGAAAGCGGTTTTCACTAAAGAAGAACGGGGAAGAAACTAGTGTTGCTCTTTTCAAAACCAGTATACAATATAGTGAATGTTACGTTGTATCGATAAATTGTGATTGTATTCGGCAGGTGTTAACAAATGACACAGAGGAGGGCTCGTCCCCCACGGAGCAGGAAGCGGCGACCGCGGCAGCGCTGCGGCGGCGCACGGGCGCGCTGGAGCGAGAGAACCGCGCGCTGCGGGATGAAGCCTCGCGCCTCGCCGCCGGCGCCGACTGCGCCGAGCTCGCCGAGAAACAGCTGCTGCGGGACATCGCGCAACAACTCGGTAAACACACGCTCTTCTTCAAACTCGCATTCACTCTGCTACTTCTCATTACTGTCGTCATTTTAACGATTATGCTTTCACAACCAGGGAAATATTTACTAGTTGAATTGTTCCTAGACTTCATCAGTAGTGTCGCATACATCTTGGTTCTCACCGTCGTTATAGTAACACTCGTCATGTTCTCACTACGTATTTGACGATTCTAATCATTTCCAAAAGATTCTGATGACGAATTTGATAATAATAATTAAGTGATTATAAAATATATTATACAATTTCGGCCCGTCTTGACTTTAGTTGTTACGGAGAAGTGAATTATTTTATTTAAAATGCATTTTGAAATGTATTAGGTATTTACTAAATAAGAATTTGCTATGTTCATTTATAATTTGCACTTTATTACAATCATTACACACTGATCAAACTTGTTTTGTGGATAATTCCTATAAGCAGTTTAGTAAGTAAGAAAAAAATTGTACTTTGCGGTTATGTCATCGTAGTTCTATTCAAAAGTATTCCGATTTTCCTGTTAAAATGTGTAGACTAGACTGTAACAATGTATAAAATACCTAAAGGGATTATGTATAAAGAAGGCCTAAGCTGTCTGCACTAGACTTAAACTACTAATTGTTCGTGGCTTCTCTCACGTAAGTACTAAGTTTCTTTAATTACACTTTAATGGTTATAATAAAAAGTACTTGATTAGTTTAATGGACGTAACCAGATTTGTGTTGGTTCATTGTTCAGTCAGAAGGTTAAACGTAACAGTTATTTTATTAGTAATTTGTAGACTTATTTATATTGTTAAACCCACCGTTATAGTTTTTTTGTTATTGTTTGTTTTCACTGCCATAATTACCTAAAGTGGTTATCTCATAGTAGTAATGTGATACGAGTAATCTAAATATTCTGAATATTTTGTTGTATTTTCAATAGTGTCAAAGTGAGAGATTATTTTGATAAAGTGAAGCAAACTGCAAATAATTAGGAACGTCCATGCTGATAGACGCAGACCTCTACGTTTCTGTTTTGACTAATCAAATATTTAGCCTACAAAGATATGATTTTAATGAATGTATACACTGATGTGTGATTAAAAATTATCATTGATTAACTAAGTATATAGTTATATATAGGTTGATTATTGATAATATCTATACATTCTGGAAAAATCGAATTCTGTTTGAAGCCAAAGTATATTAAATGTAATAAATTCTAATTAGGTAAAGCATTATATAATATTCGATAAGGTGTTATTTCAAGAACACTAAAAAAAAAAAAAAAAAAAAATAGGCTTAAAGAGAGTACTCTCCTTAAGGTAGGCAGCGATTTTGTTGTGCTGGACCCCTGGCACTGCGAAGTTCTCTGGGCAGCGGTAGCCGCTTACCATCAGGCGGGCCGCTAGCTCGTCTGCCTATAACGGCAATAAAAAAAAAAAAAAAAAAAAAAAAAACTTCTCTACATTGGAAATCGTTCGTACACAATTATAAACATTGTATTGTAGTGCACATACATACATATTAGTATAAACATTGTGTTGTAGAGCACATACATACATATTAATAGTCAACAAAAAGAAGGGAATCTCGGAAATTAATATAAAAAATTGAAATTGAATACACATAATTATGTACATCGACGACTACTAACTATACATATAAAATATAGAAAAGATTATACATACTTGCTTATTATTTATTAAGAGGGCGAATTAATTTACTGGTTTGAAACAATATCATTACATATAAATAAATGCATATTAACGCTTACTTATAATTTGAAATTAATCACAGAATCTAACGTTATCAATCCTTTCAGTCTCCGTGGCGCAGTTGGTTAGACGCCGGCTGTGAAACGAGAGGCCGCGAGTTCGATCCCGGCATCGAAACAAATATTTGTGTGAACCACAGGTATTTGTTTCGGGTCTGGTTGTTTGTGAGACCGAAAAGTTTCTCGTAGTTCCTGATACCCACGACACAAGACTAGATCTTAGTGTGGGGTCAGGACTATGTGTTGTGACTGTTGGGTGTATTTATTTATTTATTATTTATTTCACACTCAAAAATTTCGCTAATTGTTTCTGCATACACATCAGAAGACGTAAAAAACAAGTAACATATAACGTAAAAAATATAAGAAGATATTTTTCCGTGTTCAGATTCTCTTCTTCTATGGAAATGCGCAACTATTTTCCTCACAAACTGGTAGACGCTCTAAATATTAATATAAATATCCTTAAGCTGTTTGTATAATCTGTTACATTTCATTGTCCTTTTAATGAAGGTCATATTATGCTTAGTCGAGACGTTGATGTTATCATTGATGTTATCAGTTTATGCCTTAAATAATTTTGTTTTCACATTCCGTATGTAATAACATTGAGAATTAATATCAAATATGTTATTGTTGGTATATTGTATGTCAAAATTATGGCTGTGACGAAATGTAAATTTTAGAATTTAATATGTTAAATTTATTTTTCCACGGCACTTATAAAGATGTTAACGAATTATTTGTTTCTCTTTTTTATTAATTTAAAGAAATATCTGCGCAAATATTATTTGTGTATAATAAAACATAAATTAATAGAGTATGCATAGTTTTGTTATAATGTTCGTGTTTTATGTTCAAAATATGTCTGAATATAGGCCTAATAAAATTTAATAATTGTATTGTATTTAATTATATTATTTAATAGTGATGATGTATTCCTAGCCGTTTTCGGCCTCGGCGACTATTACATTGAACAAAAGTTTTTTTTTTTTTTAATTAGGACTTTGATGTTCCGTCCTCTGATGCGCTCTCGCGTGGCTTATGTACCCTAGCTTGTTAGTAAAAGTACGAGCGCATTTTGGGCATGTCAACACCCCGCTGACGTAGTTGTAGTTAATGGCCACAGGTGGTCGGGCCTTTAGCTCGTCTTATTCGTATTAAATAGTAATATAGACTTAAAACATGTCCTATAATAAAATATATATGATATTGAAAAAATGTATTCAGAATATGTATAATGTATTTGTATTATCTTATACTTTATTTAAGTACGTGATACGGATTATTACATAGCTATTAATACGAGTGTAGAAGAAAATTGGTCTTGGTGATACAAGGTGGCCTAGCAGAGTGTTTTCTTCTAAGGCTTGCACCCTGTCAGACCATACTTGTTTCAACATGACCTAGATCATCGAGGGACTTGCAAGAAAATACAAGACAAGACAAGATAAAAGCACGAGCAACATGATCTTTTTATGTTTTGTATAAAGTAGTTCAAGTGTTTTGTAAATAACTGTATGTTTTTGCACAATATAACATAGCCCAAAATTATTTATGTATTTAAGGCGGCCACGGCAGAACAAGTTTCTGCGCTTCATCGCCTTTTTTTTTGAGGGGAAACATCCTGAAGCATCCTTCTTGCGTGTCTCGAAGGTAGCAGAAAGGGTACTTCAGGATCTCCAGACCGCCGCGTGGGGACTATGAGCGTCCATAAAATCGCCTCTGACAACGAGTAGGGATTTTTGTTGCAGAATTCTTGTACTCTTTAACCAAAAGGCGAAATAGATTTACCTTCAGACATTCTGTCTTCGAATTATAATATAATATGGTACTAAATAAAATAATACTAAATGCACTCAACAGTACATAGTCTTCTGACCCCACACTGAGATCGAGTCTTATGTTGTAACAAATATCTATGGATCAATTTGTTAAAACTAGGACAAATCAAATGTTGGCATTTTTGGTGATTATATACATGTAATCGACAGCTAGTGCAAATTCTGAGGCGAGCGCGTTGGGCACGGAGTTGTTGGAGGAGCGGCATCGCAACATCGACTTGCAACAGCAACTTGATTATACCAAATCGAGGCTTGCCAACAATGAGAGAGATTTCCGGCAGGTATGTGTGTATGTTCAACTAAGATCAAGTTCCTTTTTTATAATTTCTGTCAGCTCTAGCAAAGCCGTTGGTAAACACTGGTTCCAACCTAAAAAATATTTAAAACATCGAAATATCATCATCTCCAGTAATATGAATTTGATCAATAATGGACATAAAAATAGTACAACTAAATAAGTAAATAGGCTAAAAATAGCGGTATTACGGGATATCGAAATCAAAAACTGCATGTTATATCAATTCTCGATAGTAATCCAACGATTAGCAAACAGTTTTATGAATGTTGTAAAAGTATATTGTACAATCAAACAACACATTTGTATAATTTCTTAAAAACGTGCTGCTTTATTGTTTATATCTAACTTACATACGTAGGTTTCCTTAATGCGCAAAGCGTTTAAAGAAAGTTTATAGTATTATATAAAACTGCTAAGCTAAGCCCGCTATAAAAAGTACTTTAACAATTAGATTAAAGATACAGTTTGGCTTCTGTAATTCAAGGAACTTTGTTGCATATCTTTTTAAATAGTGCGTCACCAACCAAGGATATAGTAGTAGTTTCTTCTCTAAAGAAATAATAGAAAATATGTGGTTTGAAAATATTTACAAACTAATAAACTCGGTTGGTTACTATTGGTTAGCTGGGCTGTAAACAATATTCGTGTAATAAATGTATGTAATTAATTATTTTTCTTTTCAGTTAACAACGGAGCATGAGCACACGCTGAGGATATTAGAAATAACAAGAGAAAATCAAAATGCTCTCGCCTCAGAACTGGCCGACCTTAAGGTTAAACAATTAAATATACGAATTTAACTTGTTGATATGAAAAAGAAACTGAGTGGAGTTGAAAGATAGTCGTTTTGATAACTATCGTTGTGTGTGGTTGAATTTTATCGTATTTCCTTGCGATTACACTATTCTTATATATTTTATTTATTCAATATTCAATAATATTTTAATATTATTGACATGACATACATTGTTTAGTACCATGTATTTTTTAAATATTGTGGTTCGAATTTATTATGCTCGAAGTTGTACTTTGGCTTTGTTTTAATTTAGTGAATAAGTAGAATTCACTAATTATAATAGATTCTGACCTGCCTTGCTCGCAGCAAGAGCGTCTCAAAGAGGTCAGTGGGCTCGCTGATCACACTGCGGGGGCACTGCGCCCGTATTAATTGTGATTCTGAGAAAGAGGCCTTGTGGATGTCTGTGGACGCCCATGGCCCATAAATCCTAAAATGGGTGTTCAAATATAATCATCTATCGACTATGGACTTCCCCTGAGCCACCAGTAATTTGCGTTGATAGTTTAGTACTACTAGCATGGTGAAAAGTGTATTCAGTGTACGCTTGCGCGGTGCAGGAGCGGTACTCGGAGGTGTGCGCGCTGCTGGCGGAGGCGCAGGAGGCGGCGCGCGCGGCGCGGCGGCGCGGCGAGCCCGTGCGCGGCCTCATGCCCAGCGTGGCGCACGCCGCCGGCCTGCTGCCGCACGCGCTGCACCGCGAGATGCACTCCTCCGTCTACTCCGAGCTCAGCCTCGACTCCGGCATCGGCGATCCTCTCGCACAGTCAGTACTCACTACTCAGTACTCGTATATAGTATTTAGAGAATATATTATAACACAGTGATTTTTTAATTTGAGAGGTTATTTATTTAGTGCACCTGGATGTACAAGAAAAGCAGAAACAGCGTATCAGCGATTAACCAATTTTACTTGAGGTTAAACAGTCGTTAATCGTATGTATTGCAGCTCAAGCATGCAGAAAGTGTTTGAAACCGTGCAGTGTGCATCGCGCTGGTCGGGCGGCTCGGGCCCGTCGCTGCCGGGCTCGGACGCGGGCGACGGACCCAGCGCGGGCGCTGCGGCCGCGTCTTTCACCAAGGTTCCTCCGAAGCCTCCCTCGAACGACTCCTTCCTCGACGACACCTCCGACACAGACTCCGACGATCTTTACCCGTACGTAGTTCAGCATTATTTGTTACAATAGCGTGCAAGACACATATGTTTATGGATAAATAAATAAATCATAATGTTAGGCCCCCGATAACTGACATTCAAATTGTGACTGGCTATAAATAATTTTAAAAAGACATATTTTATCAAACATTAAATATTAAGAAAAAAAAATTAGTTTTATTTTGTTCAGATTTTTTTCTCGTTTTCAAAGTATGATCAAGGGCCAAAATACTATAACGACTTGAAATATCTTTTTAAAAGGTAGATTGATGTACAGTAGTGTTGTCGGGGTGCCGATAAAGTATAATTGAGTGATGTGGCAGCGGCGGGCCGGGCGTGGGCGTGCCGGGCGCGCCGGGCGCGGCGGAGCTGGCGGCGGCGCTGCGTCGCCTCACGCCGCACGACATCGACGCGCGCCGCGCCTCGCTCGCCGCCTCGCACCTGCGCCGCCCGCGCACGCACGGTCAGTGAGCTGCTCCTCAATCAACTACGAGCATACAATTGTCTTGCAATTTAGATGTCATTTCCGATTTAAACGTGTTCATTATTTAGTCCTAGAGAGAGACTCAAACGAAGAGAGTGCTGTGTGGGGCGCCGGTGCCGGCGGTGGTCTAGCTCGGTTCCGTCCGCCGCATAAGCTGCAAATCGTGAAACCGCTCGAGGGCTCACTCACTTTACACACGTGGGCCCAACTCGCTAAGCCAAATATGTCAGGTGATTGAATCCACACTGTTCTTTTTTTTAAATGATACAAGTCGATATTTTATCGAAATTATATGATGGCTTATTCGTGTTTAAAATTTGGAATATATTTCTAGGTTTGTTAGAAGAACAAGAGGGTGTCGGTGTTCGCGGGTCGCGGATGACGCCCGGTCTCGGTTTAAGATTGTACAGGCTTTCCGACGTCGAGGAGGACGACGACATGCCGCGGTTGCCACACTCGAGTCACATATACACGTTCACGAACAGGTAGGCAACGAACTTGTGATCTTAAGTTTGGCTACGCAAATCCTCGCACGACATCTCAATTCGCTGATAATAGCGCTCTGTGCCTCGACAGCACGGTGCTGCACCCCAACGACGGCAGCCTCGTGGGCAGCAGCACCAGCAGCGTGTGCAGCAGCGGCTTGAGCAGCCTCTCCAGCAGCGTGTTCGGCAGCGCCTGGAGCTCGCGCCTCACCTCGCGCCGCTCCTCCGCCGCCGTGTCGCCCGTGCACTCGCGCCGCGAGTCCGTCTGCGTGCCGCCCTCGCGCGCGCACTTCTCCCCCACGGCGACGCCCGCCAACAGCCCGCTGCTCGGCTCGCCCGAGGCTTCTCCGCCGGCGACTCCGCGGCCCGGCGACGCGCCGCCCTCCCTGCACGCGCTCATCGCGAGCGGCACGTCTATCCTGCGACGGCGGCACCTCGGCGCCGGCTCACCGGGCACGGAAGGTTCCCCGGCGCCGCTCGCGCTTCAGACACCCGGCTCGTTGTATACGGGTCTCGTGCACCGCAGCCCGATGGAACAGCTGACGTGCCTGAAGCGCACGCTGCGCTCCCCGGCGGCGCCGCTGCCGGAGCGCAGTGCGGGCGGCGGCGCGAGTGCGACGGGTGCGGCGTGCGAGGCGCCGCTGGGCGTGCCCGCCGCGACGGGGTCCGGCGCGCTGGACGCGGCGGGGGTGGGCGGCGCGCTGGGGGGCGCGGCGTGCGGCGCGCGGCGGTCGCGGCCCCGCGCGCCGCGGCCGCGCACGGACCTGGGCACGGTGGGCGCGGCGGCGGCGCCGGCGGTGGTGCCGCAGTCGTCGCACTCGTCGCCGCTGGGCACGCTGAGCCTGCTGTTCGGTCGTAAGGGCGGGTTGTTGTAGAGTAGTGTGGAGGTGGTCGCCGTCCCCGTCGGTGCCCGGCGACGATTCGAGTCGGGTTTTTTCGTAGTATTATTTTCCTCTATCGTAGTCGCTCGCGGGTGATTCCATCCGTGTTTTAACTTTTTGATTTCGTTTACTATTTGTTGATACGAGTATTTCATTTTATTACGTTTTGACGAGTATTTTGGTAGCTATTTTTTTACCCTAGAGTCGCTCGCGTGCATTTATATGACTGAACGCGGGGTGAGCTCGGACCCGATTTTGGTCGCTCAGTATTTTATTTCGGTGCGATAGACGAGGCTCTTGAACATTCCTTTGGTTTGACGTTTTGCCTCGTTCACTCCCGCGTGCTATGTACATTACTGTTATCGAGAGCTATAGCGAGGACCAAACGTATGATACATTTGTAATCAGTAAAAGTCATATCAGTTTATTGTTTGGTCGAACTAAAACATCACACGAATTATACGGTTTTGTTACGTTTGTTGTATACTTAATGATGATTTTCCAATCGTAGTTTGAGAATTACTTATCGTCGAGTAGTCTGTAGTATTATATTGCGAGGGTTGTAATATTTATTATTATTAGGAAATAGAGACAAAACGTTAGGTTTCTTAGAAGCTACTGTGGAGATTGAGAATTATTTCATATTTCCAAATCTCAATGCTTTATTATTGTCATGCTTAATATTATGATTATTTTAGTGATTATTTTTGTGTGATTGTAAATAATTAAATGTTCATTAATTTAATAGAGTACAAATTATTTATGTTTATGATCAGAATTAGTTAATTGAAAATGTATAGAATACGAGTCAATAATTAATTTCAGGTTACAAATTACTTGTAAATTTTCCGGAATAATATAACTTCGACCAAATAACATGTACTTCACAAATACGAGGCATTCGTTTTTTGTTTAGTTTTAACACAACAATTGTTACTAATGTTTACTGTTTAGGTCTAAATAAATTGTAATGGTGCATGCCATAGTGATAAGTAGTACTGAATTAATTAAATTAAAATTGCATCATTATTTTCAATATGTTTTAACGCGGCTGTATGCTTTAATAGGAACCAGTTTATAGTTTAATTTATAACTTAAGTTTACTAAAATTGGTGCTAGATAGTTATTATGCCAGTGATGTTTTGTTACAGAAATTCAATGTTATGGTGTATCAGTCGCAAGCATAAGTTTAATAGTGTCACATTATCCCTAATTTCGGCATCAGATGTTATGTTGGTTGAACAACATGAAGCGTACGCGGACGCGTATGTCGTAGGTTTAATAAGGGCTGTGAGGTGATTGATCGTAGTGGTCACGAAAAAATTTTCCACATCTTGATATTATAATACAATTATTACAGTCAAGTAGGCACAAAACTGTGTAGTCTAAGCGAAACTTGTTGAAATTTTGACAATCACAACAAAACAATAATGATTGTATGGAAAAAAGAAATATAATTTATCCAATAAATATTTTGTTTTTTTTTATCCACATTGTGTATTTATAATTTATATATATTTAGGTAAGATTAATGTCAAAGTATTATACAAATATATAAACTAAAAATAAATAATAGTCACGGTCTATGGTCACGATAAACAATACCATCTAAACTGCAAAAAAATGAAGCGTTTAGAAGACGCTGAAGTCATTTGTTTTCTAGCAAGTGATTTCAACTATATTTAAAAAAGTAATAATTAAATGGCCCTAGCCCTACATAATTCCTCTATAAACGTCCCAGCGATGTTGGCGCAAGGCGCCTTAATACTGTTTTATACTACATCTATGTTTTATTGAGAATAGAACGCGCGGGTGTAACGCTGTAACCTGGCTACATTCGCACTATATCTGTGCGGCACTTAAGCCCCATTTATACGGGAAGAGTTTCTCGCCTCGAAGATACGATTATCGTAAGTATATAAAAAAGTTGAATCGTGTAAACATTTATCAGAACACGATAATCTATGGCGCTTATGTCATGCGTCAATCCCATACGATTCTCGCCGCGAAAAACTCTCCCCGTGTAAATGGCGCTTTATAAATAATGGGGCGTCGCTGGTTTATAAAAGAGCCATAGGTACATCTTTTAAAAGAAGAAGAAAAAATACAATGACTGCCCACTACTGAATATTAATTATTGTTCAGTGTCATTAAAATGCGTGCCACTGTTGATCCTGGCTTACAGGAGTTGCAGTGGCGGGTGTGAGGGCGGGACAGTCTCCTACTGAATATTAATTCCGCAGACTGGGCTTTCTTTTTCTACGCAATTAAATTATTAAGTTTCGTGGGTAACAGCCCACGAAACATAATATTATGTTTATTGAGATGACATAACTAACCTATCCCACACAATACTACAAAGTTAAACACATAATTAACCCACGACAATCATATAGAACATAATAATTTCATAGACAAAGTAGAAAGAAATCTGCTATCACTTACCTTCATTTTCTCTTGTTAAAACATAGAGCTCAGTGATATTCGCATTGCCATTGGTTGCCATGACAATTTTCGTTGTCAACAAATTCAGTAATTTTCCGTGCTAAGGCAATAAACGATCTAGGATTTTTTTAAAACCATTTAAGTTATACATTTCTAAAATGACGGATCAAATGAAGTTTATTGTGCGGGAATTGAACGTTTCCCTGGGCCGAAATTATGACCTTATAAAATTTGACGCTCTCAATGAAAAACAGTTGCTACAACTGCTGGTGGATTTACTGGTGACCTTTGGTGCTGGAGACAAGGTAAGTAGGTATATTGGATGTCAATTTATAGCTGTTTTAATACTAACGGGGTCCTGGAATAAATTTCTACAGTATCTCCTATAATTACTACCTTAACCCGTGTGAGAAACAGTTAAATCAGTAGTAGAGATAGCCTTACTTAAATAACTACATAGCTAGTAATTTATGTCAGAAATTATACAAATTCCGATGAAACTTCAATTAAGCTGTTGGAGCTTGTCTTGAAGTCACCCTGCGTTTAGCAGTGGTAGGTATTTTTGTCTCTACAAGATGATGAATAATGAAATTATAGATAAGCACCATAATTATAAAATATAAATGACGTAATATTTTAACAATATTGATTTAGCACAGTTTCAATTGGCCCAATACACACTGAATATGTCAAAACATCATATTCTTGTATGAATTATATGATATCTCTTGTATGATAGTTACAGTGCAGTGCAATCGAAACACAGAGTATCCTCATCTTAGTTAACTCATTTAGGTAGGTACTAGGTATCCATTGGTTTTCGTGTTGGTGTTAGAATCGCACTGTCAGAGGATATGATTCTCGGAGTACAAACCTTGCATCTACCTACGTTCCGTTTTGTTGATTGTGTTTGTTCAATGGCAGCAGTTAGCACGAACTATCCGATGACCTTTTGTGTCGGATCTGTACGAGCAGAAATCAACATTCAGCGCTATGGAACAAATATCTGTTAATCCATATATCGTTCATTTCAGCGAAATTTTATTTTGTATTTTTCGCCCTTGCGCGGCATAATGACTACAATATAGGTGATAGTAGCAAGTCCATTCGATTACTGTATCCATTAGCTAGATGTGGATTTCTCTTGTGGATTAACAGTTGACCAGACATGAATTATACAGGCTGAACTTGAAATGCGAGATATATGTGTAAATCGTTATACCTAATTAGTTTTTCATAGTCGCCAATACGGTGATCGTTATTTTGGTGTTCAGGAATGTCTTATTTATTGAAATTGTTTCTTTGCATTTTTCTACTGTGAGACAGTAGTTCCTCTTTCATGCCGTTCTATTTCTTCTATAGCTACGACTTACAACAAGGCTCTTCCACTTATTTTTTTTTATTTGCATATTATAGTTAGATGTTAATGAAGATGACACGGAGACGATATCAGTTCGTCTTTTGGAGATGTTGGGTAGCGTCAAGTATCGACCGCCAGCCAACGTGGAACCGCCACGGTTCAGGGCCCAGCTGATCGCCGGCGACGCAAAGACCATCCATCACGTACTGCACTGGCTCCTGACTAATAAGGAACAAGTTAAAAATACTGCCTATCTTGCTAAGTATGTACAATATTGTAGTATTGGATTCACCTTATTGAATTAAACAGGAAAAATGCTGTAATAGTAGACAGTATTTCAAATGTAAAACCAGAAGGCCGTATTGAAATATAACGGCGGAGGCGTATTGGATGAGTAATCGCGTGTTTAATAAGGGGTTGTAGGTTCGGCCTTTTGTTGGAATGTGCTCAAAATAGGTTAACTTATGTATTGTATATTGTCTATTTATTGTCTTTGTGTGTATAGATGTTTCTTGTTTTAAAAAATATATTTACTTCCGTTTTCACAACTCAACACGTAGCACGTTTTATTTAATCCTCCAATAAATAATTTAAATAATAACAGGTTATGGGCCCAGACACAGAGCTATTCCGGGTATAGTCAACTAGTTCATCTTTGCGACAGTTTGTTTTATTGGGATTATCAATAACAAGTTGCAGAAAGAGAACAGTTAGTTGTTATATTTGTGCAGACGTGTTGTGAAAAAATATGGCGTCTAACTCGAGCTATGTCGTAAGCGTACCAAAACTGAAAGGTCGTGAAAACTATAGCGAGTGGAGTTTTGCGGCTGAGAATTTCTTAGTGTTGGAAGGCACGCTAAGATGTATAAAGCCAGAGCAAGGGCAAGCAGCAATTACAGCTGCAGAAGATGCCAAGACCAGAGCCAAGCTGATACTGACAATTGATCCATCCATTTATGTGCATATTAAAGATGTGAAAACTTCGAAACAATTATGGGATCGATTAAAATCTCTATATGACGATTCGGGATTTACGCGAAGAATAAGTCTACTGAGAAGCCTCATTTCAATAAGACTTGAAAGTTGCAGTTCAATGGAGTCCTACGTCACTCAGTTAGTGGAGACAGGCCAAAAATTGTCTGGAACTGGATTTAATTTAAGTGACGAATGGATCGGATCATTGTTGCTTGCTGGTTTAACTGAAAAATTTTCTCCGATGATAATGGCCATCGAACATTCGGGAATGTCTATCACAACGGATGCCATTAAATCTAAATTATTAGATATGGAGTCGGAAGTCAGTGGAGGTGACAGCGCTGCTTTTAGTAGTTTTCAAAAGAAAAATCAATGGAGTCAGCATAAGAAAAATGTCAGGCCAATTAAAGAAAAAAATGGCAACGGACATCTGTCAAAGACAAATGTGAAATGTTATAAATGCAAGAAAATGGGACATTATCGCAATGAATGTACATCTTTTCACAAAGTTGCGGAAACAACAAGAAAGCAAACGAATGCGTTCACTGCTGCATTTCTCAACGGAAATTATAATAAGGACGAATGGTACATTGATTCGGGAGCGAGTGCCCATATGACTGCTAACGAAAGGTGGGTAGAAAACCCATGTTACAAACAATCTGACCAGATTGTTGTTGCAAATAACAAGAAGTTACGAGTGCTGTGTACAGGCGACGTGAATATTGTGACGGTGGCAGATAAATGCGAATATGAAGTGCCAATCAAAGGAATACTTTGCATCCCAGATTTGACTACGAATTTATTATCTGTAAGTCAATTAATGAAAAATGGTAATAAAGTTATCTTTACCGAGTTTGGCTGCAGTGTTTATAATAAAATTGGTCATTTGGTGGCTTTGGCTGATTTAGTCAATGGAGTGTATAAGGTTAGAATGCGTAAATATGCATTGGCGGTTACTTCAGTGTCAGGTGAGACACGGCATGGTCGATATGGTCACATCAATAGTACTTGCCCGAATGGAATGCAGAATGCAGGATTTTCCATTGATAAAAAGGCGGAGATAAGTACAGCGTCATGCGAGACTTGTAAAGGAAAGCAGTGGAGTCGAACATTTTTTAAAAGAGGTAGCAGAAGCAATCAAGTACAAGATGTTGTGCATGTTCACAAGGAGAGAAGGACCAAATGGAATAAGAAAGCTCAAGTTCAGCAGCATATTCGTAATGGTTACTCTAGACATATGAAAGGCTACAAAGTATATGACCCAGTCAGAAAACAAGTTGCTACCAGCCGATATGTAAAGGTGATGGAGACAAAAATTTCAGGTCGAGTATCTGCAACCAATGAAGCGACGTGGTGTGCGGATGGAGGATTGTCTGTTCCTTTAGGAAATTATCGTTCAGTGGGGGAATTTGGCCGTCAAGAACGATCAGAACTAGACACTCAGGAAAGTTCGGACAGTGAATCACAGATAACATTCTTTGATGCTGAGTCAGATGAAACTAGAATGCCTGAAAGTGAGCAAAGGAGAAAGGCAATGAACGAGGAGTTGGAGTCATTCCGAAACAAAATGCGGAAATCAAGATTAAAATTATTATTTACGTTTAGTGTGAAAATAATTATAATTAGTTTGATTAGCATGTTTGGTAAGAGTTAGGGATGAATTATGTAAAAATGTTTATTAAGAAATTGTACACAAGTGTCATGTATAGACATATAAGTTTAATTTTGAGAGTGGGGGTGTTGGAATGTGCTCAAAATAGGTTAACTTATGTATTGTATATTGTCTATTTATTGTCTTTGTGTGTATAGATGTTTCTTGTTTTTAAAAATATATTTACTTCCGTTTTCACAACTCAACACGTAGCACGTTTTATTTAATCCTCCAATAAATAATTTAAATAATAACACCTTTACATCAAATTGACAATATTTTTGGCTTAGATAATTAATTATATTTTTAACGGGGTATTTTGTAACACGTTGTATATGTAAGTCTATATTTTTATTACGCGATTTTTATTTTACATTTCACTCTATTTTTACTTTCCATTGCCATACTGTGGTCTTAAATGTTAATCCATGTAATGTAAATATTGTACATTCCCATCACTTTGAATTGATAAAGAACATACACATTTAAATGCGTGTTGGCCTGTTGGTAAATGGACTAGACGCTACTGCCAACATGCTCACTGTGGTCGCAGGTTCAAATCCCAGGACACACCTCTGACTTTTCGAAGTCATGACTCATGTGTGTATTGATATTTGATAGTCAATCAGCAGGCACTATAACGGTGAAGGAAACATCGTGAGGAAACCTGCATACCATAGCGATTTATAATAATTTCTATGATATGTAAAGTCCGCCAACCTGCATTAGGCCAACGTGGTGGACTATATGGCCTAACCCCTCTCAATCGTACTGTCGATTGTAGAGGAGGCTCGTGTCCTGCAGTGGGACGTATAAGGGTCGATATAGATACATATTATGTTCAAAGTAGGTATTACATTTTCTTAACATTTTGCTGTGCTTCATTGATTTGTCAGCGAGACAATGAATGGGTAATTATTTACACCCGTAAGTAATTAATAATAGCAATTATTCTCCTATAATTGCCTTAGTATCCGTTTTAAACTACGAAGAAGCCTCTCAACAGATAATATTATTATCTTTGCCACAGCGGGGTATCAAAGCAATAAGTTAAATAAATTATAAGGATTTGGTGTGGGGTTTGGGTGGAATCAGGAAGTTTCGGACGTGACTAGAACTTTTATGTAGTGTTGAATCCCTTTCGATGCAATCCGAATTGGGAACCTTTTTACTTATTGAAGACTAGCAAGATTTTCCTACAATCAATGCACAATATACGAAGAAATGTGCTCTATTATTTTTGGTTGATATAACTAAATAGAGAAAGGATAAAAATTGCATAGGAAACTTGATAATTCAAGTATTTAAAATAAACGTTTGTTAATAAGTGTTGAAATAAAAATATTTATATAAAACTATCACCTTCAATTAGAGCGAACAAATGCGTAAAAAGTTATCAATATTTTTTTTAGAACACCTGAATTTTGGTCTGTGGAATGTGTCTAATACTATATGCATCATATTGGAATAAATCGTATAATATTTTTAGGTATCTAAAATTACCAGACATACCTACAGACGTGGCTCGTAACAATACAGTCCAAGATTTACTCGATCTGTACCAAAATTTAATTGAAGAATTTAAAGAGGTTCACAAAAGAACAAGATCGTTGCAAAAGGAGAATGCGTCTGAAATTATAAACGACATCAAGGAAATGGCAGTAGAGAGAGATATTGGTAAGGAAAAACATTTTTTAGTATTGACAATATGTAAGTATTGAAAATAACCAGCCACTATGCTACATTTCTTTTCAGTGATTACCTGATTGGAATCAATCATTGCGGCCTATGAATATCTAAAGTTCTAGTTAGAATGCTAATTCTTACGTTTTGGTGGACATTGTTAACGTGCTATTTCACATAACATACCACAAGAAATACAAGTTAAAACTTTACGCCTATTTGCTATGATACAGAGGTAGCACACTAATTAAATGGATATATTAAAAATGTAATCCAAATTGGCTACGTTTATAGTAAAGTCCTACTTATAAGCATTTTGTTAAATTATTTACAAACGCCTATAAAATATGCCTGAAATTAATTAACAAAATGCTGCGAATGAAAAGCTACGTATTCATTAGGCTAATTGATTTATAACGCATATGGGTTCCAATGTATTCTGTAAGCACGTCAGTGGCACAACATCGACGTACTCGTCGAATGAATGTCAAATAATTCAATTGGTTGCGCAATTAAAATTACCAGCCATTTCATGATATTGCTGGATACATAATTGCTGTGTTAATATGATTGTAAACACGACGGGTCGCTGTACAAGCTTCATTTATACAGAACTGTACAGTGAATGTTGTAGTCGTAACATAAAATATTGACTTGCTTCAATAATGACAAATTTTCATACGCAGTATTTCCATTTGTTGTCTGACCTTTAACCTTCTCGTCACTTAAGAGTTCTTTCTGCCTTATCATTTTTATTTGATTTTGTTTTCTTACGCTTTTTTCGATTTCTTGTTTCAAAATGTGTTCAGGTTTCTCTTATTAAGGTACCGGTGGCAATTAAGGCCCACCTAAAAAAATATCGCTTTAAATCTGCGTACAATGCGTATAGGATGTCAAAAACGTATTGTTTACATAGCTTGTACATGTTGCTGTAATAATTGGTGTAAAACAATTAAGAAAAGCATATTTTATAATAAGAAAATACCCTTTTTAAAAACCTTTTACAGGGGCCTTATTATACTACGGTAGTACATTAAGGCCCATATAAAAATTTGCTTTATTTTTACAGTAAATCGTCCTAAATTTACCTAGAAATAAGTTAAAATAAAAGTAAATTGTTGTTTTTTCCTTATTTAATAATTTTCCTTTATTTATTAAACGTGGGCCTCATTGCCCTCTTAATATTAATCATAGACAATTTAGTTTTAAGGAACTAGCGGTCCTAACTAAGGTACTTAGCACAATCACAACATGTTCTGTAACTTTGAAAACTTAAATAATCAGTTATTTTCTTATTAAACAAAACAATATAATTACTTTTATATTAATTTTTAAGACATAAAATCAGACTTTAATTAAAGATACCTAACTCAATTTTTTAATATCACAATCATATTCTTAGAATAAAAAAATAGACTCTTAAAACAAAACAAAAAAAAATCTTTAAACAAAACAATGTAATTACTTTTATATTAATTTTTAAGACTTAAAATCTGATAGCTGCAGCTCGTTGCGTCAGCTGCCCTCGCTCTATTGCTGCCAAAGCGGCCCGTAAATTGTTTTCTGACCACTGACACTGACACGTTATTAGTCAATTATTGAATTAAAAGTAAAATACTTACAGTTTTTTGGTACCTATGTAAATTATAAAATTGCACAGTAGCCAGTCACTTCATCAACGCATCGCACGTTACTGGTACGATGGCGGCGCTAGCGACTGCGGACCAATACGGAAACATTCACACCGACATTGTGCACACGTGCGTTAACAGAGAAGTGTCATAGAAATATTTTTCCACGAAATTTGAAATGTGGGCCTTATTACCCCCTGGGCCTTATTTACCTCAGGTACCTTAGGACAATAACAGCAATGACTGCCTCGGTGGCGCAGTTGTGCTACGGTACGTTTGCAAAGCTGAGGTCTCGGGTTCGAACATTATTAGCCCAGAGTCAGGAATTTGTTCCCGATATGGCGTTAGGCTGGCCCCCTATCACAACTTGGGACGGAACACATATTATGTCGAAACGTGGGTGTTATGGTGGTACCTCTGCCTACCCCTTCTGGAAAAAAAAGCCGTGAGTATACGTATGTGTGTATGTATGACAATAACGGCCACGTATAAAATTGCAAGTTTCAAGATATATTTCTAAAATGTATTTTTATGTTCCAGTAATTAAAAGGTTAGAAAATGTTCAGGTGAACCTCGTAGACGTGAGTAATAAAGATGAATTGTTGAACGTGAGCAAATCATTAAGACTCCAACAAGAAAAAGCGAAGGAATTAGAGCACCAGGTATACGGTTAATTAATTTTTTTCATTAAATGTCGCGCAAATTTTAAAAAATATAAATGATTATGTTTTAGTACGACACTCAACAAATGCAATTAAAACTAGCGTCCGACCAATTAAAAAGATATTTAAACGTCATTCACGGCCAGAGTGCTGCTCCGAAAACTGTTAATGATGTAATTAAACATTTACAAGAAGAAATACAGGTATAATATTTTTACCATATTAGAGCTAATGGTTGATATTAGGTACTAATAGTTTTAATGAATTTATATTAAGTCTGATAAGTGATAACCCAAGCTATTTGTACCTACCTAACATTATATTTTATTTTGTATTTTGTTTTTCACAGTTAAATAGTTATTTAGTAAAGGAAAAGCTTCCACAAGAGACGACGCATTTACAGAAAGAGTTGAATATAATGCAAACAATAGCTGCTGAACAACACCCGACTCGCTCCGATTTGCTCATGATCCAAGATAAGGTATTCCAATAATCATTTGTATGTATTACGGCTTCAGGTTTTAAACAAGAAAATTCTATCAAAGTAACGCTTGTTCTTAATTACGTTTCGGATGAAAGGAAAGGACGGTGTTGGATTAACAAAACGGATTTATTACAATTACACGGATGTCAGCTTAAATGGATCGGAACAAAACAAATTGGAGGAAATAGTTATTTAAGAAGAAAACAAAAGTTTAATTACAAATCTATGTATACAACTGTTAATATCTAAAGTAAAACAAGCTTAGGATGGTATATTCTTTTGTGGATATAAAATTGTGAACATTTTCAGATAGCCGTTGTGAATGGCGAAATGGAACAGCTTGTGCAACGTAAACTTGCAACGACAGGGCCGCAAGAAGATAAGTTGGCACCTTTCCGACAGCAAGCCGCAGTTATTAGACGGAATAAGGAGGCGAGCGCCGCACGTGTCCACGAGCTCGCCTCGGCTCTCAAAGACCACGAGGCCACCTTGGCAGATTTACAGTCTCAGGTATAAGGCGTACATTTTGTTTATTACACTGTTCGCTTTTCAATCCACTTTGTGTAACTTTTCCGACTTTAAAACCTAATTTTCTTGAGGCTGGATAATCTCGATAGGATTAATGTGCAGATGGTCAGTCTTAAATCATGTGCCAATTTTTCTGCAACAAGTATAACAAATATTGCGCCCATCCCATGTAGGTGCGATAATAATAGTCCAGACAGAAAAAATGCGTTTACTTTTCAAATAGGGTTTAAAATTGTGAAAAGTTAAAAATAAAAATGCCGTGTATATTATTTCGTGGAATACCTCAGTATCGAAAAATGAAATTCGTGCCAGTTACAAATAGTTAGTACTTATCTGTTTTTATGAATAATTATTCTACTACTACTACGAATTATGTAATAAATAGCTGAATTGTTGTTGTGAGTTGCTTTATGGTAATTGCAAATGGAATTACAAACTCAATACTGTCATCGAGAATGCAAATAAGTTTTTGGTGTATTTTGGCCTTAACGACGCTCGTATATTTAATGCAATTTATTTAAATAACGTTCTTGGGGAAAAGGTCAAACTTTGATTACTTGAGCATCTTGCTAAAAATAGAGAATCGTTTCCTTTTTTTGATGGAATGACAGCGAGTGGCGGCAGGATTTGATCGCAATCGTTGTCTGCCCTGTTGTCGATAGTGTTTTCGGTCACGTCATGAAGATGAGATAAAACATTTTTCTCGTTCCAAATAATCGCTTATTATGTCGAAGAACAAGACATGTCTGGGGGATAGGCTGGATTGACTTTGAGAAAATAAGCGATTTCAGCTTTGATCTTATTTATTGCGATATTATTTTCTTAACATGTTATAAAAATATGTACCTAACTCAAAACTATCACTATAAATATTTATTAGTATCATGGCTAGAAATACTTAGACTTCATTTAATATTTAAGAAAAGTACTGTAATATTTTGGTGTTTACCAGGTTAGACAGCTTTTAGGAGATACGGTGCTCAGAGGAGAGGAACTGAAGAAGTACGTAAATTCGTTGCGCACAAAAAGCACCGTGTATAAAAGGCAAAGAGCCAATCTCTCAACTTTTAAGGTAAATATGTCCGCACTCTACACATCGATGCCGGCGAAAAACTCATTTACCTAAATTAAATTTGTTCAACGGTAACGCGGGGTAAGATTTTATGTTCAAATGGCTCGTTTTATAGGTTGAGGCGGGCATTTTATCGAGAACGATACAGATCATCAGTACTTCGGACCCGACCGTCGAAATGGCGCTAGTCAATCATAAAAAAATGAAAATAGAAGACGCCGAGATTTTGGAGAACGATAAAGATAAATCTTTAGATTTATCGAAAAAGTCTCTTCATGATTTATCTCAGGTACCGTTTACAAATTTTATTATCCTTGTTTAGTATCTGGGCCGAGAGGGACTTCAGAAGTGGTAGGTTGCTCACAGATTAATGTAGTCTCGTCATGCGACTACGATGGTAAATGATGGTGTGATGTGGGTAAATGTCTTAGTAAGAAGTAAAACGCCTCTCAATAAGGTGTAGTTATTAGCTATTTCATAAAAACTATCATTTGTAAAAAAATATTCAACTGACGGGCCTAAGGTGTAATCAAATTATAACAAAGTATAAAGCGAATGAAATTGTTTTCCCTTTATGTTACGGCAGTATATTAGTAATAAAATACTAAAAGGGTAGCCTTTCAGCTACGGGAGCATTCCCCTGACACCTACAGGCTGGTGTAGATGGGACAAGATATTGTGTGCGTAATACTCCTACGTACCACGTATTACAATATTTCTTAAAAGAGAGAAAATATGTTTTTGTAAAATATTAAACTAATTTCGAAATGTATCAAATATTAATTTATGACAAAAAAAAACATTGACTCAAAATTAATTTTACGAGTGGTCTTATAGAGTTCCGTATGATATTTAAAACGGTAGTATAGTAGTTACAGCACAACGCTCATACCGTCTAAATTTATATTAAAGCTAGGTTATAATTCTAACGTCGCTTGTGGGCGTAAAACTAAAAGCGTGTTCATTGTTTTTTAGTTAGTAGCGCAGACGGCACAGAAGCTATCCGAGGTCCGTCAAGAAATACAGCCGCTTGCGGACAAAATTAAACCCGTAAAGGAAGAGTTCCAAGCCATTCAACAGCAGTACGAACAAAAGAAAAGGGCTTATGAAGCCACATCGATCAATATAGCCTCGCAAGTGGAGCCCCTCAAAAACCAAGTGAAAGCGTTGACTGACCAGCTGAACAATAAAGAGACTGAATGGAAAAACTTGAGACAAAAAATAACAAAAGCTGAAAGTTTACAAGAAGTCGTAATGTTTGAAATGAAAAATTCAATGCAGTCCCCAAGGAAACCGTCCAAAATGGAAGCCCTAAATAAAAAAGTTGCTGACTACGAGCAAATCGTTAAGCGCTTGGAACAGGTGAAAAGATATAAGTATTTTTTCAGTAATTTAATTTATGTTTGATTTATACGCATTGTTAAGACGTGTGTCTTGAGCCTAAACTCGCATTGAAATAAGTTCGGTTTTTTATTTTATCATTATAAAAATTGGCTTACATTTATAAAAGAACTGCTCAATTATTTTAAATATTGAATAACAGTGTTCATTGACTCATTGATTATAAATTTGTACACATTTTTTTCTGTAGCATAGAGATGAATCGCATAATATCTAAAATACAATTAGAGATGCCGCTGCGTATTATGCACCTTTTTTTTATTTGCACAGCGTTGATGTAAATGCCGTTTCAACCTTTTACCGTGCTTGGCATTTAAGGCTTTAATTTAATAGTTGGTCAATATTTTTCATTTATGTATGATAAACCTTTTGATACATCGATTTTTTATTATTTTTCACCGTTATAAATGTTTCTTTACAATTCCGTAGTGGCCTGTTGATGACACACACGATGTGAGTTGTCATCGCGAGTTTGACTTCCAAGGGTTCCATTTTTGACTTGTATACTTTTAGTCAATTACGATATATTCCAGCAGTAAGTAAAACCATAGAGAGGAAACGTGCACACCATATTATGAAATTGTTAGCAGAATTTCTATGGTAGATGAAGTTTGAACTTTATCCTAAGTCCTCTCAGTGCATATTGCATAGGTTGGTTTGTTAATTCCCAGTACAATTAGTAAATGGTGATCATAATAGCAGATTCCCTCTAACCTGAACCTGAAATAAAATATTCCAGATTTACGCCTTGGTAATAAACATTTGTATACATAGGAACAACAAGCCATCAGTTCCCGTCAAGGTGCGGTGGAGGAGCAGACCCACCTCTGGGAGAACACGCTTCAGTTGCTGCGGTGTAAAATGCGAGCGCGCACCGAGCCGGCGGCACGACAAGGCCGCATGCACATCACTCAACACTCGCAGATGCTCACTCTTACCTAGATTATTTTCACATATTATTGTGGTATGTAGTTCAATAAAAACTAAGTCAATATCTTTGGGGTTTTTCTGTTTGATCACCTTTACGTATTCATGGAGACATCATCCCATTTTTTAAATTATGAATTCACACCTGGATCCATAACTGAGTCTTCACTACTGCCCTCAATTTTTTACTCGCTGTACGCAAAAATTGTTCGGTACAAATGTGTTGACACAGAATAAAAAATAGTCTTATTTATTCTTTTCTTATTGCGTAATAAAAAAGTGGGTAGTTATTATCGTTATATATCAATGAAACATTAAAGAAGGTACAGCTTTCAGCTGGTTCGCTTTTTTATGCAAAATATCTACCCTGGTTTCCTTATTAGCATACGTACCAAAAGCCAAAGGTATTACGTCAATGTCGATTGAAACCATGAATTTAAATTGTAAATGTGTACAGCGTTATTGTCTATTAAAAAAAAGTGTATTATCGAAATGCTAATGTACCAAACGACCCACCCAGATGTAATATTATAGTCTTGCCAATTTCAAATACGTTGGTTGCTGGGTTCTAAAGGCGGCTCCTGTCCTGCAGTGGGACGTATATGGATTGATATAGTAGTAAAATAAGGTATAGGTACATTGCGTTTTTCAAATTATTTTCCAACGGTTAGAGTTTGAGTGGAATGGCATTGGTTCCCCTTAAATATTTGTGAACATTCATTTGGTTATGTGTTATATCCGGTCCGATATTTCCAATATATTTTATTTGGTATATCCCAAGTACACACACATGTATTTACTGCAAACGACTCCGAAGTTATAATTGAAAAATATCCTAAAGTACACGTTTATAAGATTAGAGAAACATAAACAAGGCAACCAAGTACGGTGTCACTTTACTTATGTTATTGAAAAACTTGTTTAAAACGGCACCGATGATTTGCTTACTTTGTGTTTGCGTCTATATACCAGCAATATATCTACTACATAATTGTGTTTTTAATTGAATATAAAGCACACACTGATTATTCATTGTCACGGCGGTCTTAAATGAGTTCGCTACTAAAAGCGCTTTATCGCCAATATGAATGTGCGATGTCGTGCTTAAAAACAATTTTGATTCTAACCACATTAACACAAGATAATAAAGCATAACTTATGTTTTAAATGGGAATTCCAAAGAACATTCAACATAATTTACGTCTTCATTCACGGAAATTGTATATCTTTCAACATTCTTCAACAATAACTTAAACAAAAGCATTCCATTGCTGAATACTTATTTGTTTTGAATAATCGGCCGCGATTGTTATATCATATTTTAGATACATTTTGCGGCTATGGTTATATTTTCATTCATAAATATTTTTGAATAACAATCTATGAACTAAACAGTAAAAAGAAATGAAATTATGTTTATAATATAAGAACATAACATTTTATCATAAGTACGTTTTATTTTTTTGTAAGCCTCATTTTACTCTTAGTGAATGGTAAACCAGAATACTCAATGGGTGATTTACACATGAATGTTTATACTAACAACCCGATTAGTATATCTCAAGCGATCACGTTTCTGAGTTGTGCTTCCGCTGCTGAACAACATTATTCAGTATTTGAAATTCGATCGTACTGGCAACTACAAGCCCCGCTTGTTACGAACTGACAGTACGTGGCACGCATGGAATTATTATGTTCTAGCTGTTTCTTAGAACGTTATAATCCGAATGTGAGTTAGTTTGTTATTTTTTCATGCCTTGCTCTGATAAGCGTTATTAAATATAGTGTTAACAGCTAATGTAAATGGTGAGAGAGTGATACAAGAGACTCTTCGATCGTACTGTATTTTGACCGGACACAAATATTTTTGGGTCGTACATGTAGATGTCTCGGAGCTGGGATCGAACTTACGGTCTCTCGATTGCTCCTAAACAATTGCACAAGGGGTTATCAAAATACATTAAAAAATCAGGTCATTTGAAGGAAACTTTACAAGGATTTCCGTACGAAATATAAATAGTCTATTGAATCGTTACAATCGTTTTACACAAACTGATAATAGGTAGGCACTTAGAAAACATTCGAAAATATTTTATGTTCCTGGCGTTGTTAATTTGAATTCTAATTAAAATATTCTGTCGGGAGCAGACACTTCATTAATGAGTAGCGGGATTTCTTTATCATAGCCTATTGTCGAAAATATTATCTCGTTTTCTAAATTAAATTCAATAGCCATTCATTTTGTTCGCATAGATAGTGCGATAACAACGGAACAACGGCAGCTCATTTCTAAAGACGGGTGCAATAAAAAAATGTCCCCAATTTTAATTAAATTCTGCTCGGAGACGGATATTAAAATTTAAAACACAATACATCTTAGGAAACGTTAATTATTCATTTACAGGCAGGCGTATACCGTTTACAATTTCTTTGATCAAATACTTACAATGACTTCAATTTGGGAGTAATCCTTATCAAATACTTTTAGTGGCTTCAAATTACAGGTATATATAATTTCGTTTCACATTCGTGTATTTCGAGGTCGTAATTTTCTTGAGAGTAAAATTATATTTTACCTATGTCGAAATCATACCTCATATTTTGTGCCATGCGATTGGCGACATCGACGTGTAGAACACAAACCAATCCATTAGGTCGGTGTACTATTTGTTGAGACTTATTGACCTCAGACATCAGACATGTGGAGCCAATAAATTCATAATATTAGCTCAATATTTCCATTTATTATAGGATTTTTTGAGAGCCTATGTTCATTTTAAAAATGCAGGTAGTTTTTGTTACTTTAACAAGTCTACCTTCGTCTCATACTTATGACGAGTCGATGTAACATTATTAGTGTATAGTGTAAACGGATTTAACGAGTGATTTGACCAAAATTTATCAAATTATGTTTTTCGGAAAGGAACATTTTTACAGAATGCTCATGCGATGTTATCCATTTCTGTAAAAGTAATGTTGTGTTTTGATTTTAAAGACAATGAAGTCACTGATTTGTGGGCGTGACGGAACATAAAATAATGCGGGAAGATGATGCCAGTGTAGTGTAAAGTGTTAGTGGTTGTTTGTGCAGTGTTGTGGTGTTCCTGTACATGGACAGTTCTGATCATCAGGGTTCAGGTTAGCGACCTATTTATCTCTCCATTCTGGCTCATACAAAAAAAGCGATGGGCGTATAAAGAGTTCATTGACTGTGTGACATTGGTACATATCATGCTAATCAGACCCGGAACTCGCTTTTGGTTCATTTATCATTCCATTGCGCTATTATTTGGAAGGTTAGTGATAATTGGTTGTTACTTGTAGGTTACTTTCTTTATTTTGTAGTGTTCATACTGAAGGTTTGTTTCCTTTTAGGGAAAAATAAAGGCATGAACATTGAAGATGCTAAAAAAATTTTGAAATGTTCAGGCCTCTAATACAATACAGATATGTGGAATCTTGCCAAATTTCACATTTGGGCACAAGACACATCCAAAATGTTCTTTTGTAACAATTAAAGAAGATAGCTTACAATGACTCCTAAAGCTTTAATTTAATAGATATTTAATAATGTGACGTTTCAACCCATCCATGCGTCGCGCATAGATTTTTCACGCGTACATTGACTCGTCGAAGAAGTTACAATTTACGTTTTAACGGGCAAACTCATTACGGAGCTGTCAGCTGTCTAAAGTAGTTCAAGTTTGTCTCAACTTTGCTGTAATGACTGACAGCGGCGCGGCGGCCCAAAGTTCAGTGGTTGATGGAGCCTACGCTTTGACAATTTACTGCTACACCGAGCGTAGCTTACCGCTACGAACTGCTACGAACCACAATCAATAGCGCGACGTTTGTTATAAATAAATTCGAAATGCCGGACGAATAAAAACTTACGCAAGCGTAAACTTACAACGTGAGAGCTATTTGGTTGAATGAATCAATTACGTTATGCAAAAAATAACTATAAATTCCGGCGTACTATTTGTTAACGAGTTGAAAGCATTTCCCAGTGGCAGAACTTGAATTCAGACGGAAGCATTTTGCTGGAACTGTTTCATAATATCGTCGTTTGGTTTTTTCTCTGGGTAATAAGTTGTTTGAGGTTGATATTCGCACGTACGTTTTGTAATTATCGCTTGGAGAGGTGGGTCGGTTCACGGTTTCCGAGGGTATTATTTTATCAGATTTATGCCCGCCCCTTGTGTAATTTGGGAGAAAAAGAATTAAAACAATCAGAGCAAGCCAGCCATGGGTGATTGATGTTCGACCTAACTTCATGACCGGAGATTATTGAAGGGATACGTATTGAGGTCAACACTGAAATGTGTTTATACTTCAATAATTTTATCGTATGGGTCAATATTTATTATGGATTTTAGTGTATTAAAACATTGGGCAAATGAGACCCCCAAAAATGGGGATTTTTGATTTAAATTATACTGCAACAAAATTTAGATGGAGCGATCAAATCCGTAAAAAATAGCTTTATTTCAATTGACAAAGAAGTAAAAACGAAAGAATTTACCAGGATAGAATTTGAAAACGATCGAATTTACATAGATAGCTTTGATACAAATGTATTGGATCGTACTGAGTAATTTCATTCGTCACATTGCACGTATAAAACGAAATATGACAGATACGCGGATTAGAGGTTTATGTGAAATCGAGTGAACTTTCTTCCAAAACTTCCATTACGTGACATCAAATTGTTTGTGTTTCAAAAAAGTCGTAAAAGGAAAGTTTGTTTATTGACAGATGTTGAAGTTTGGCATATTGTGAAATATACTGCGTGCTATCACGATACTTGGGAACATAAAAAAATGAGACGTGATGAAAAGATGCAAGATCCAAGGTTTATTGACATATTTGGTCGACGGTAATCACTTGTCATCAGGGAGCCGTTAGCTTATTTGCAGGACGAAAACAATAAAAAAATATATATCATTACTTGCATTTATAAATATCGAATTAGACACTCCTTATGTCTAGATTCCCTCTTAAGGCTTGTTATAGTTGAACAAGTTTTCCTCAACGCTAATTTCACATAATTGCTTCTTGTACAGCATTATAATTTATAACGACGGACCTTTCTCACGAGTTTTGTTATAAGAAAATTGGGTATTTGACTATCATCGAATTTTTGTATTATTTTGCAAACAAACAAAAGTGCCATTAAAACAAAACATTTTTGTGAAAACAGTGATAAAGTAGCTTGTAACATGAGGCAAATATTAGTACTTTAAATAAAAGAGTGGGGACGTAGTGGGGACATCTTACCGTCTCTTTCACACCCGCACACTACAATGCATATTAAGAATAGTGACGTCACTAATTTTGTTTTGCATCCCTTTTCTTCTACCCCCACTACAAGATTTAAAACGTTTCTAACTTTTTAAATTCTGAATGGATTTACAAAATTCTTTGTTTGCTAGATTTTGGATATGGATACTTTTTGAGGATTACAATTAAAAAAAAATTGTCAAATACCCAATTAATTTCGTCTTTCAGTATTCTCGTTGTTAATGGCCATTCATAGTTTAATACAACTAAATTACAGCTTGAAATAATAGGTTATTCTAAACGAACGCGCCCCAAAAACAGCGTACCTACGTGCTGTAAATCTCATCGTAAAACCTAGATTTTAGGCGACAAGTTTTGCTGTAGTAAGTTATTGCTTCATCAAGCTAGGCGGGATGGAATGCCTGGCCGAGCTTCGAAAAGCATATTCATATACCGCGCTATTGTTGAAGGGAAACATCGCGCAGATGCCTCGGCGTGACTAGAATTTAATTTCCACGCGGATCTATCTATAGCATAAGTCGAGTACGGCGGGAAGCTCATCGTTTATCACGTCTTATACAAAAACACCACACCGCCTCCCGCATTAAGGAAATAATTTTGTTTAAGTAACTTCGAAAAACTTTGTTCATTCAATTTAAACGCTTACTTATAATTGAAATAAAACGATTTTATACGGATTTTATCGCGATTTGGTTTAATTTTTACATTTATTAACTTCTGCGTAGATCGGGTCGCAAATACTAGTTAGCTTTTTAAATTAACTTTTTAATTTAATAATTGTAAATTAAGGGTAGTTAAATTGTAACAGTCACTGAGCGGATGACTAATACCTCAGTCCGCCCCGTGACCACGAAAGCTGTAAAGTAATCGAAACGTCGGGAAGTTAAAAAATGTAAAAATTAAACCAAATCGCGATAAAATCCGTATTAAATAGTTTTATTTCAATGTGTAACATTGGCGTAAATCTAAGAAACCATTATGCTTACTTATAATGTTGTTATACATGTTCGGTATTGCATTTTGTAATATTAGTCTAAACATATAAAAAAGCATTTAACCCTTTCCTGCAGTTTGTTAATATGCCGTTATCTTTTACAAGACATTGCTTATTTCACGACTGTTTCCTGATTTTGTAATAAACGTAAGGTTTCTAAATATGAGGGTTGCGTGTGTGCTGCTATTATTTCCGCTTGAAGCCTCACCTTGCTTGATACGGGAAGGTCGATAAAGGAACTTACGAGTAAATTTTGAGGTCGCGGCCTTGCCATTCGTTCGTTATCGACTTTCACAGTGCAAAGTGCAGAAGCACGATGTTATATTATTGAAAGCGTGACAGTACTGTGCTGAGGTGTATCTGTGTGCCGTAGTCGACAAATACGACCGCTGTGGATATTTTAAAAAGAATAATGAAATTCACTTAAACAAAAAGAAGGAAAACAACTTCGGCAATATATTTATAATATAATCTTAATAAAAATAATCTGTTATCTCCGAGAGCGGTGACGTTTTTCAACTTTGAAGATAATTTGTCACGTTCGTAAAAGGAACGGACTGTCCTCATTGTCATTGCGATGTTATGTAAACATAATGCTAACTAAGATTATATTCATGTCAAAAACAATGGCACATCTCATTTAATATGGGAGAGAAGCATAGAATAGACTGACTGAAATTAATAATTCTCATCCATTCGATTTATCACCTCAATAAATCAATGTGTTGTCAAAAGCGACGCCAATCACGCTGCCAATTGAATATTATCCATGAAATGAGCTTCCTCAATATAATTTTCCTGTGATTTATGTGACTGTCGCAAACAATCTTTGTTTGAATATCCGAAAACAAAAGGGGAAGTGATATATTACCACGAGGCGCTTTTAAAAAATGAATTATGCATACGCCGTATGAAAATGAATTTTATTAGTACCACTATGCAGTCCTTGTTGAATAAAAACACTCATATTTCCAATGTCACGTTTAGGTAACAAGGTAACAGGCCATAATATATATTACTCTATTTAATACAGCATACCCTAAATGATATAGTACAACTTATATAGTAACATGATTATTATGATTATTATACCAAATAGTTAGTAGTCAGGTGTAAGATCCCCTACAGATACCAATCTACAGGTTTGATAGAACTTAAAAAGCGGTCTTAGTTAGTCGATGGGTGAAGTTTGCTGTATACCAAATATTAAGGACTGGATTTGTTCCCCATACGGCGACAAGCTCGCCCTTTCATATCATGGTACGGTATTAAGCTCGGCGAACTATTAATTACATTGGTAACATCTCTGCCGACCCCTAAAGATATTCAGGGATAAGTTTATTTTTACCTATAGATGTGTAGGTACAACGTGTGGTTCGGATATCGCTTATAGTGCTTGGTTAGGTGTTAAAAGTAATTGTCTTGTGGCGAGCACCAGACACTCTATTGTAGACAAAGTCGGCTCATTTGCGCACTCAATTAACTGCTATTAGTGGCGAGCGATCGCCATTAGCGGGCTCCTTTTGTTAGTCTTAGAATGACCACGAAGTGTAAATTGTTCTCTTTTACTGCTCTCAGCTTACATTCTGTGTGCGTTCACTATTTTCACTTACTTCATGGCGTTAGTTGACAAATTCGGGCACAAATTCCTGACTCCGGGCTGATAATGAATAGAAAAATCCAATATCACTTGGCCGACCCGGGATTCGAACCCGAGACCTCAGCTTTGTAACCATACCGTAGTACAACTATGCCACCGATTATTTCATTTTTGATGTAGCTTAACATGATATTCAAAGGAGTGTAACGTAAACAATAGCTATTTAGTGCTTCATATTTGCTGATTTGTCTAGGACGACAAAGCAATTGACACGTCGTTGATATTGAGACAATAATACCTATGTATACGTGGTAGTATACGTGGCGCCATCGTATTCACGCGGTTACAAGCCAGCAAGAGCTGGATGCAACTCAGTATTTTAAAGAGGTTGTTTATTGTTTATTTATACTTTCACTAGCTAAGCTGCCAGACGATGTCCTTATCTTTTCAATACAAACAAGGAAATGACGAAATTCAATGAAAAGGGTATTAATGATAATTAAATATTTTATTAGTATCATATCACTTACTATACCGTTTCGGATCATAACATACCCTGGAACTATCTATCTATATCAGCCCATATACGTCCCACTGCAGGGCACGGGCCTACTCTACAATCGAGAGAATCGATTGAGAGTGGTTAGGCCATATAGTCCACCACGCTGGCCTAGTGCGGGTTGACGGACTTACATACCGTAGAAATTCTTTAAAATCGCTACGGTATGCAGGTTTCCTCACGATGTTTTCCTTCACCGTTAAAGTGCGTGGTGATTGACTATCAATAATAAATAATACACCCAACAGTCACATACATAGTCCTGACCCCACACTAAGATCGAGTATTGTGTCGTGGGTATCAGAAGCTACGAGAGACTTTTCGGTCTCACAAACACCCAGACCCGAAACAAATACCTGTGGATCACACAAATATTTGTTTCGGTGCGGGGATCGAACCCGCGGCCTCTCGTTTCACAGGCGGCGTCAAACCAACTGCGCCACGGAGGCTGATACAATACACACATAACTCCGAAAAATCAGAGGTGTGCCCTGGGATTTGAACCCGCGACCACCGTGAACATGTTGGCAGCCGCGTCTGGTCCGTTACCAACAGGTCACCACGCACATCCTGAAACTATTTAGAGCAAATATCTCGTCGAATTTAACTTCAATTTATCAAGTCGCTGAAAAATTAATTTATTGCAAACATACCCATACATTTTTATAAATAGCGATTCAAACAATTGTATGGAATCAGCATAATATGATTAGAGAGCTTAAATATATTTTGAACTTTTTAAATTCTGAATTGCAGGCATTGTTCAGTATTTCAAATGAAATGAACTTGGGTTTCTTGAGCGGATTCCTTGGCAAAGAATTTTTATTCGATGGACATTTTTTTATTCACATATAAAATTGCAACGTTAAAATACTGCACATTTAGTATCAATAGAAAGCTTTTCTCTAGAAATAATGGAATAAAATAAAGTGCTTACTCGTGAAATGAACAGAAACTTAAGAGCTTATTAATTCTTGTATATTCTTTTATGCAGCACTTCTTGTATATACTTTTTTTGTGAAAGTCACTACGTACAATTATAAATATTTCTCTTAAACTGATCTTTAACTTTTTTACATTTTAGACGTAGGCATGAAATTGTATAATTTTTCGCATTCTATTTTTCCAAGGAACAATATAATATGTCTTATTAGAATTCATCTTTTAATCGACGACATTATTCGCATTAAGCCAGTAGGTATATTACAATATGACATACACATCTTTAACGGTTTTAAGTTTTAACGCTCCACTCTCCAGATTACTATTAGTCGTCAGTCATTTAGCGATGCCAGAATAGTCAGCGGCAAAAACCTTATTGGCGACATAAAATTCTAATAATAGAATAGTCATAAATCTAGAAAAGTAGTCGTCCAAGCTGTAATGAGCGAGAATAACGGACTAAGACCCAAAACCTATAGACCTATTTGCAGCAGTAAATGGGTAATAAATGTAATATATATTTACCTATATGTTTCATTGGAACATAAATCGATCCGGGCGTCAAATAAATCCTTTGAAACGTGTGTGAGGAACGCACAAGCACAGTAACTCACGCGGTAATGTGTGATTCTCGCTTACAACGAGTTAATTACAATTCCGAAATTCGGGAATCTTGACACAGATTTGCGTGCGTACAGCGTTTATTTGCGTGGAATTTGTTAACTAATTTTACATGATAACAAGATATATATAATAATAAATTAAAATTTGGATTTCTGGACAAAATGAAGACAGGTATTTTGTATGGCCTGTCTGGATCGGTATTCGCCACATTTGGCTGGTGGTGGATTGAAGTCAAACATAGGCCAAAGATTCCCATAGCAACTACAATCACAGACTTATTTATAACAAGTATGTCAGTGCGTCAATTGTCTGTCGATTATTATCAGATGGCAATAAATTGATGTTATCAATCAAATTCATTGATTATCACGCAAACAAAATTCAAATTCATTGACAGAACTCATTGATAGCGCAAACTTCGCTTATTAGATTGACCTTCAACCTCATTTCATTTTGATTGATGTTATTCCGGAGACGACGAAAATCATTTTTTTTATCTCTTCTAGATTAGACTTCTAAACCGATCTTAATTGATAATACTTTTCATCATTGTATTTTTTGTGTGAAAATATTTTTCGACCAAGAATAGACTTAACTAAGTATACCTATATTAAGAATTTTGAAGACAAAATACAAATTAACACAATTTCAATGATGCAAAATTTTGTACATCATATAAAATAATAACATCAAAATATACTTAAATCACACAGCTGTAATTTATTTTTGGATTTTCTTTAATTATGAGCTATCTGACTGAAAGCTCTTTCAGATTCAGCTACGTTTTGTTTATATGGAGAAAATACGGCATAAGTCTTGTAAGAATAAGGTTATACCATATAAATCTCAGAGCCCCACTTTTCAACCATATATTTAATGTAATCAGCATCAATTTCACAGCTCTTTTCTCCTGAATATTTCTACCTTCAAATCAAACTAGGTCATAGCGCTAGGTCCTATAGCTTAGAATTCAGGCTTCGGTGATATGCAATTAGCTTAGTGCTTCATTATTTCGGTGCCCTAACAAAGAGTTGCTTTGAGATTGAGTGTTGTTGAATGGTAATTGCGGTTGGACTTAATTGTTACAGATAATTTATATTACTTATAATTTACGCTAACGAACACAGATATAACAAGATCTAATTCCGTTTCCTATTTATATATACATATGAATTTCAAGTAATTTATGCACCACTTTTCAGTTTGAAGAGATCGTAGAGTTAACTTTTAGTACTTACTTGAATATGTTGTGGCAGAAAATGTTTTAAGACACTATTTCACCTATATCGATTTTTTTTACTATTGGGTTTGTTCTCTCAATAATATCTCTATATAAGCATCATCGCTTATATCATCTATACAGGGTATATCAAGACTGCGACCGAAAACGAAGCCAGGAGGTAGTATTAGTGATATCAAACACAATGCAAGTAAAAATTTTAGAAAAAAAAATCGTCAATTTTTTTTTGTTACTTTTTACATATCGTCGTATTTGAGTGATTAAACATAGTTATTCTAAAATAATAACGTACATCGCTTAATTTTTAAACACGCAATGGTACGTAAGGGTTTAAATTACTATTTTTGCAAAAACTAGGTTTTAGCCCTCAAAAACGATGACTTTTAAAAAATTGTAAAAAAAAATCCGTCGCTTATTTTGCAAAATTTTTAGTTGCAT
The DNA here is from genome assembly GCA_949752805.1 of Deilephila elpenor. Taxonomy (NCBI): domain Eukaryota; kingdom Metazoa; phylum Arthropoda; class Insecta; order Lepidoptera; family Sphingidae; genus Deilephila; species Deilephila elpenor. Next base: position 8,958,423 of record OX457099.1, on the reverse strand, counting down.
TGTGTCTGTGGCCGCTAAAACTACCACCTGGCTTCGTTTTCGGTCGCGGTCTTGATATACCCTGTATAAGCGACTGTGATGTATGAGTATTTATCGCAGTCATAGCTATGTATTTGTGCCTTCCAATAAAATAGGTCTATGTAAGTATAATAATTATAAGTAAGTATGTTCCCTTTTTAATGGAAACATTAAAAGCAATAGTAATATGAGCAACTATTTCTGTTTAATTTTCATGACCTATTTCAAAGGAAAATGTGATTCGGAAAATTCTGTTTATGCCAGTCCTTTGGTAAATGACCGCATATAAAAGGAGAGCACATAGTATTTTTCCTTAAACGCGGTTCGCCACTTAAGAATTCGTTAACATTAATGGTGGTCGTGACGCGGCAGATGTGACCATTCTTAAAAATTCTCTATGTTTTCGTTAGTTATGTGCTAATGATGTTCTACATACAGATTAGCGGGGACATGATAACAATAATTAAAATCAAATATCAGTGTCGTGTTGGTAGTTCTTACGCCAATTGTATTTAACGATATAGCCATTGGGTATTATTATTGGATAAACTTTTATGGTATGAATTATTTTCTCATTTAGTTTTGATTGAGAAAGGTTTTTTTCATTTTGATGTATCACCTAGTGACCTAGTGTAACAGTTATGAATTATTTTGATGAACTACGTAGTAGCGAATGTAATGTATTCTAGTAACTTCATATTTTTGCTACTCAAAGATAAAATGATTTTACAGATTTTTGAAGTTTGATATTCACATTGGGCGGGGTGTTGAGGCGATAGTGCAGGATTTTGCACTAAAACACACAATAAACTACATGTAAATTGTAAGGTCATCTGACAAATATTATTGTAGCATGCATAATAGTCCAGTCGAACTTATAAAATAATTCTATAAGAGTTAGAGGATGAAATATAACTTGTCAAAAATTTAATTACATTAAATACCAACATTATAAACATTGTTTTAAATTTTTAAATTTTAAACATTTACGCCCTGAAGAAAACTTGTAAGTGGCTTATGAATAACACAGTTTTATCGATTAATAAAAAATGCAATCGGTTGATTTCTTTAAAGTTGCTAATGTAATAATAGGTTGCAAAAGTTGAGTGGCGATTATATGGTTTTAATACAGCACATTAAAACTATTCTATATTTTTATAGCTTTTAAATGTGAACTCAGCTGTTGTTCGTAATAATAGGCGCCTTAGTCATAAATATTTCTATAAACAAAAAATCAGAAAAACCCTCATAAATCGTTGTATTATAGAAGAGCAGTTCTAAAAGCTTTTCTAGCGATGCTATTAAAATGGAGATAGACTTTTATTATTTTAATACCAATATTATAAGTAGGTTCTTACTTACTGATCCACTATAAAATGAAACCTTTGAGAATGCACAATGCTTTTAAAGAATAAACGCAAAGAGGTTGCAGATATTTTTATGTAGACGCGCCACCGCAGAATAACAAAAAGTAGGGATATTTTTTTTCTGATTTATTCCAGTTATTTGAGCTCATTTGAACTGGGACATTTCCATGAATAGGTTATGTTTATTAGGTTAGATTATAATTAAGAATAATGATAAATGTTGTTTTTCCAAATACATACATAAACTCACGCCTTTTTCCCAGAAGGGGTAGACAGGACACCTGCATTTCGCCTCGTATACTCGGTCCCATGATGTGATTGTAATCGTGCCATACAACTAATACGCCACCAAAGCAGTTTTTTTCCAAACATGGCGTAATTGATTTGCATGTATTAGTTGCCTGATAAGGATATTAATGAATTAAAAGAAGTTCACGCACTGCATACTCGCATATAACGGACGAGCGTGCTTAAATAGAGTGATGGCTGTTGAAGAAACAATTAGGTATGTTTGGACGACTGCACTACGCCTTGTATTGTCTACGTCTACCTCAATGGAACACAAGCTTCAGCTAATGTTTCAATGTAGGTTTGTATCATGAGTAATTTACATATAGATAGGTAACGTTTTAGGAATCAATATTATTAGAGGAGGTATCTACCGAATGATAGATATTTGAATACATAGGTAGTTAAAATAACAGCTGAATTATGTGTAAATATACTAGTCCTTTAAGCAATTAATCTCTTCCACGTATTTGGTGTATAATGAATCAGTCACAAGTTTAGACGTATCTAAAAACCAAATATAAAAATAAGTACAGCCTACAAAAATATTTCAGTGTAGAGGTCATGATAAATCGCTGATACGAGTGACAAATATTATACACTTTTTATAAAACTATACAAATGACTTGAATGTTTCCAACATACTTCACGTTCAGCACAATATGTCGCGAAATACTCAATAGATGCTTAGTTCACTCTGAGTTATTGCGCGGGCAAGCGTATGACACCAGATGGCGACACCTTTAAAAACTGTCAAAGATACGGTCGTGTGGGATGGTGGAAGATTGAGTGATTGGCCAATTTACAGCCGTGACGGACGCGTCGGCGGCACTACGCACGCACCATTATTTGGAATTATCCATCATTCGCCTAACGAGGGATGGCTACATGAGCTGTATAACTGAAGCCCTCTTGTATTTAGGATCAAGGGTCGATTTTCTTTCGACATTTATATGTACGCAAGTTGCGTGCTAGCGCTGAGCGTGGGCCAAAGATCAATGACACAGCTTTTTAAATGAATTGGTTGTTGTGGGTATAAAACGTTTATATTACGTTATTTCATATTTGACAACCTCTTTTTCACTAAAGCTTTCCAATATATTAGATTGGGTGTATTAATACCTTGTTAATTTGTATTCAAAGAATGATCAAATATTCCTTAAAACTCTTATTTTTCCGCTTTTATTATAGAAATCCTTGAATCAATGCCTCTAATGCATTAGGTAGTACAGATAATGTTCTTTTGTTTGATTGAAAGTTCGAAATATTTCACAATGTGGGATACCACTAGATAACTTTGTGTAGATTGAAATTACAGTTTTTTATAGTTTTCTTTTGCACCGTACCATGTTGTGCCATGTATCTCAATAAAAGTCGCAGAATGAGTCTCAAATGTCAATCAAACTGCGCAGTTTTGTTGCAGCCAGCGATAGGAGTAGTCCATCATCGAAAATGGAGAGGAATTTGTACTCCCCTTTCCAATTAGCTTACAAACTGAACTTTATCCCCCGCTTTGAATTGGAAAACAAGTTGGAACCATAGGCATCGTAAGTGCAGAGTGAAAATATTTTTATTAGTCTATCGCGAATGTTAAACAAATATTTCCAATCACTTTGTTGGATATTACAATCAAAATTGTAATCATGATACGAGAGATATACTTTTGTTGGATGTAATTTGTAGCCCATTCGTGTGTATGATTTTTATACCGTTGCAAAAACTATGCTTGTCAAAGGTGGCTTAATTAAATTTTCCACGCAAATATAAATATCCAGACTGCGACAAAAAACGAGGCCAGGTAGTAGTTTTAGTGACTACACATACAATACATATACTCTGTATAATCCTTGAACACAAAGTGAATTCAATGAATAATGCTATACAATAATATATTATCTGAAACCGCAGAACCTAATGGAATGTGAATATTTATATAAATCAAATTGATACATGATTGCATTTTTTTGTTTATAAAATATACGCTAACAAAGCTAATATTCCTAGAAGGTTCTTCATTTGATTTCGTCGTATTGTGTATTTTTTATCTAAAAGCGCCATTCATCCATATCTTCGACTCGTCTCGCACAGATCCTGCTATCCGCCCTGGGGACATGAATTCAACTTACTTTCTACTCTTTGTATTATTAAATATACAGGGTTTTTATATTCATATTGCATGTAGTTAATGCTGTGTGATCGTGTAAACCTGATCATCCTAACCAACCTAATTATTATCCATCCATCCATCAGCCAAAGGACGTCCACTGCTGAACATAGGCCTCTCCCAATGATTTCCACAGTGACCTGTTGGAGGCAGCCTGCATCCAGCGATGTCCCGCCACCTTTACCAGGTCGTCTGACCATCTTGTGGGTGGACGTCCTACGCTGCGCTTTCCGCTACGTGGCCTCCATTCGAGAACTTGTTGGCCCCGCCCATTGCCACTTCAACTTACTAATCCGCTGGGCTATGTCGGTTACTTTAGTTCTCCTACGGTACCTAATTATTAACATAAATCAAAAATCATATTGATTCTTCAATTGCAGGAAGTCGACAACGACCTCATAAAATATTATTGACAGTTAAATCATTTTAATTTTATGAATAAAATAAGGACCATCTAGCAAATGGTATGGTCTGTTCAATATAACACCTACTTAATTGCAATATTTTTGTAACATAAATATATTAGAGAACCCCACACACACATTCACAAAAGGATATCCCCGTATATATCTTTCCTGATTCCTCGCATGAAAATGCAAAAGCAAATAAATTGTGATTTTTTCCCGTGCGCATGTCCACAGCTATCGGGAAAGTCGAGAAAACTTTAATGTATCGTTTGGTACTAAGCTGCCAGTTTATCCTCAGCTTAAAATGTAGATGGCACTGTATAAAGAATATATTTAACTATTCCGCTATTAGGATTCCGTCGCCGTTCGACTCCCTCGTAAAAGAGATTGCCGACGTGTATTGAATAACGGTGAGGTAGGATCACAAATCCACAGTCATCATATAAATGCGCCCGTATTATATATTCAATTTGTCTCTTTAATCCTCCATGACGTGCTCTCTTTAAAAAAATTAAACTCTTTGAGTTTCCATTTTAAAGATAAATATGTCTGTGATATTATTTCGATTGGAATATATGCCTTATGTCAATGTGTATTTTAATCATTGAGTTATAATGTACTACGTACTTTTTGATTAAGATAATTTTTTATTTTTGTTAATTTGACGAATGTTACACATTTATATTTACGTCGTTACTTTGCACTTGCAAGCAGGAGCTCAGTAGAGCACGACGCCGAAGATTCAAAGTTAAGTGAGTATTATTAGCCAATTATCGCAATTATCTTCCGCAAAAAATTCGGAGGTCCGTGAAGTCCTCCAATTATTGCATTAGATCAGCGTGGCAGACTTAAGGTACTATTCTTGAAACGTTTTTGTCAGGCGAGCAGCCGATTGACAATTTTATGGGTTAAATTATTCCGTAACATAGATAAAAGTAATATGGCGCCGATCCTTCGTAAGTATGGTAGGGCAAGTAAAAGAGCTGTTGTTATGTGAGAAATACGTGTTGAATAAAATATCACTATAATCTCGTTGCTGCATAAACTAAATTGTGGGATTTATATGAATAATTCAGCAAAAACTTTTGTTTATATGTCAATTATATACAACACTACCGGTCCGACCCGGCTCCGCCCGGGTGCAGATACTTTTTGACTCCAGTCCACATTAGAGACATATTATTATTGAACGTGAGTACCGTCCTCTATCCCATCCCTTTATCCTCTTTCCCATCCCGACCCGTTGCATCCCGTCCCGTTACATACCGTCCCGTTACATCCCGTCCTGTCCCGTCTTTTTCATTCCTTATAGTTAAATGCGCATACGATACTTGAACATTATTTTGCTGCTGAGATGTTTTAAAACTGATAAACCACCTAAAATATTCATTAAAATCAAATTATGTTAGGGCAACGTTGTTCAAAATTAAATACTTTTAATGAATAACTTATTTATTTAGTTAAGGATTAATACTATACTAGTGATGTTATATAGTCTTTCCTCGGTAAATGACCTATCCAACACAAAATTAATTTTCCAATTCAATCCAGTAGTTTCTCAGATTAGCGTAAACAAACTAAGAAACAAACTCTTCAGCTTTATATATTATTATAGATTAAAACCGTCACTGTAGACAGTGGCGGTGATTTCATTTGCATGCGAAATCGTGCACGAAACTACGAGTTAGTGCTTCCTAGCAGCGAATGTAATTTTGCAAGTCCAGCTTGCGCTAAGCCTAGCTCGATACGAGCAATAAATTGCGAGATAAATGTATAATAAATCAAGATTAGCGAGAATATTCCCTCATATATTATATTGATAACAACTTGTTGCAACTGAAAGTTTCACCGTGCCCTTCAGCGTGAAGCAACGATGTCATTTCTTTGAGAAAGTATTCGCCTTCTTTGTTATCAACAGTATTCACAATTTTGTTTGAAAATTATGTTTGAATTTTTCAACTAAGTAATTTTTATTTACGTAAAGCCAGCATAATATATGATTTGCGTCATCGGAACCTTACTAAGTTTTTTAATAAACTCAAATATTCATATTCTCCCACGAGAAAATATTCTAAAAGAGAAATAACGATACTTGTAAAGCTTAGTGTTATATCTATCGTGCAAACGGTAGTTAAAAGCCGTGCGCTGGCTGCTTGAGCAATAAGTATTACTCCACAGGAAAAAGCACTTGGAGGCCGTTTCTTGTTACTAGTCACGCAACTGTCTATTTTTTTTTAATTTCCACTAACATGACCTACGTGTGCACATAATTTATAGCTTACATTTTAAGTTCAGTATATTGTGTGGTTATTCGTCTACGATTTCTTTTGTTGCAAGATATTTAGTGTTAACTGGCGGGTATTTTATTTGAGCTGCAGTATGTAAATCGAATTGATTGCTTTAAGAGAAACAGCGCCATATTCACCTACAAGCATTAAGCCAGCGCGCTGGTATGAAACGTCTTTTCATGTGAAAACTTTGTACACTGGGACGTACATGTGTACGTACCAGTTAATAATGTTATTATGTCCCGAATGTTATGTTTCATAAGGAACTATCAAAACGTGTTTTCTTGGCAGCCATACACTTTTATTGGTTCTTTAAACTTGTTATACACATTGAAGATAATATCTTCCAAAACAACTACGATTCAAACTTAGTAATAGCTGATCGTGTGATGCCTATATTACCATAAACTTTTATAAAATAAAATGACGAACGTCTGGTGCTCACGGGCTCTTGGTAAATAAATATTATGAATGATCAATTGTCGCAACAGTAATAAATAATGTAACTCTACAGTAGTTACATGACAAGACATGGCTTTAATCTTTTTTAATACACGAAGGTGACATTTTATAAAGGTACTGGGAGCGAAAGGTACAAAAAGCAATTATTATGTAATATGATAAACATTTAGATAAGTCGACGGTAGGCGTACGGGTATTTCGTGATGGGCATTGGAGGATATACTCGTAGCTCGTTGATAACACTATCAGTACACAAATGCTTAGCTGTTGGTAGATTATTCGTCCGTATTTTAACCTCTCGGACAGTATCATAGATGACAGATGTTACGGGTTTGGCCTGTGCATATCCGGTGTCGAGGAGATCGCCATTATTGTGTTGACCAGTGAGAGAAACAATCTCCAGCCTGTGCTTTTTCCATTTAGATTAGATTATACTTTTCATTAGGTGGATTGTTGTCACTATACCGCGCTATTATAAACTGAAGTTGGTTAAAAAATTGTGAGTAACGGCCTTATTCATATACAGATTTAAAACCTATTTTAGCTACCAAATCTTTTCTCCTTTACGAACGACTTTAGAATTTAGTTTGAGCGAAGAAGACAAAACATTCGATAACTAAAATAGGTTTTAAGGCTGTCTATGAATAAGGCCGAGAGGCTATAAACATGTAACGTTTTTTGCGTGTAAGGTTTAACCTTATATTCTAAGGAAAGCAGCTATGTGTAGAAAGGAAGGTTAGGCCAATATCGAGGAGTAGTACGTTTAGTAAAATCTTTAAGCTGACCTTGATCCCTTCTTAGCATAAATACCCTACCGTGGGCCATGTTCGACAGTCATATGTTTTACATACAGGGTTATTTTAAAATAACCCAAGAGAAAAATAAATACTAATTAACGCATAGTGGAAAATATTCTTTACACATAATAACTCAATAATTTCCATTTCAAAATTTCTTAATCAATGGTCAAATTATATTCAACATCTACGACAAGCAGACGCGCGCGTGTTTGTGTGTAATAGACAAAAATGAATATAAAAAAAAAAAACTAAGTAATGGACTATATTCATGATTCTGCACCTTCTGATAAACCTGTATATTGCGATGTATTCCAAAATAATGATTTCTCTGGCCACAACCATACTGGCTATACCAAGCGCAATTGGATTGTAAGATCTAAGATACAACCCCCTAGATTAAACATAGTTAAAATACATTTTACTACATATTTCTATCTACCATTTCAATGTGAAGTATTATTAGAGAGAATAAACTAGTACTGTTTGAGCAATCCCCGGTAGTCATGAATATTCTATTCGGTATACATTGTATTTTGAAACTAGGAGCGAAATCGGTCACAACTCACAAGGTAGTCACTACATCACGAGTCCAAGCTTTCGAATTAGGTCGTCCGAGAACTACACAATACTACAAAAAGAACTATTCACGAATTTAAATACGGGCCAGGGTTGCCAGTTGATTCGAATTTAAAGGATGTCGTATTAATATTACCTGGCCTTTTTTACGTCATTATGCATCAGTTCTGAAGGCATTCATTGTGTGAGCTGTTTTTGTTTTAATTAGAACTCTTGGTTCTTCTTCTTGTGTGGGTTTTTGCTATAGTTTCGACATTATTATAATCTCTGAACTGTACATTTTATTTATGCTCGCATTGCACACTTTTATTAGTCGTCATACTTTTTAGCTGGCATAACGAAACGCCAAAAATATCCAGATATATTGTTTTCCTGTATGTTGGGGTTTTCGTCACTATGACACCCCTAGTGGTAATGTGACTTGATGCAATTTTTATGGACTTGTCCACTCAATTACAGTGCACACTTCACAAAATTAATGGCTGCCCTTTTATCTCATGGATATTGTCTTATTTAGTACAAAGTCTAGGAAGCATAATATGACGCGTCCTACGACCTTTTTATGTACACAATATACCGGATATATCAAGACTGCGACCGAAAACGAAGCCAGGTGGTAGTTTTAGTGGTTACAAACACGATGCAAATAAAAAATTCGCCAAAACAGTGACAGATATTTTTTTTGAATTTTTTAAAAATCGTCGTTTTTGGCTGGTAAATACCTAGTTTTTGCGAAAATACTAATTAAAACCCTTACGTACCATTGCGTGTTTAAAAATAAAGAGCTTTACATGTTTATTTTAGGAAAACTATGTAAATATCATCCAAATTCGACGATAAGTAAAAAATTACAAAAAATAAGTAGACGATGTTTTTTGCGAAATTTTTACTTGCATTGTGTCTGAAGTCACTAAAACCACCACCTGGCTTCGTTTTCGGTAGCGGTCTTGATATACCCTGTATGTACATAAGTATGGGCTTGGGCCGGCTCTCCAAGCTTGTTTGCTTAGGACTTGGCAAATATGTTCCTGAAAATTTATTCATGACGTTCATCAAAGTCTCAATTTTAGATACTCAATAAGATGCCATCCTTAAAATGAACTTGTTTTAGCCGCCTGCAACATGGAGACGACTAGGTTTTATAAACTATATTAAAATGTACACTACGTCTTGAAATATGGCACATCTTAGTTTTTGAGTGTTTTATTTTTTAATTTTATTTTTATTATTGTGGCGATAGCAACTCGCCAACTTAGATTTAGGTTTTATATTTATTTGCTAATTATTGTAATTTTAACTATATTTAAACATACGGTATATTTTTATTTTATGATATGACTGCAGATATTTAACTGTAGGTACAAAATGTGCGAGTCGTAAAATTTATTTCAGTGAGAATCATTATCTACCGTATTGTATAATTTTAGTTAAAAAATAATAACAAACATAATTTCTTGGGTTCATATTGCTGTCATCAATTCATGATTTGACTAGAGCGATTTTCATGGTGTTCATCCCGGTACTTGTTGATCGCTAGAACCTCATACTTTAGGCAGCAGGATGCATTACTAGTAGGTGAAGCTGACTGGCCCTAGAGGATATTGGTAAGAGCCATTGGCGTAATTATAATAGTATAAAATTTAACCTAACCACTCTAATTCGATTCTCTCGATTGTAGAGTAGGCCCGTGCCCAGCAGTGGGACGTATATGGGCTGATACAATCCAAAAAATATAGTATAATTTGACCATTGATTACGATATTTTGAACTGGAAATAAAAGACTTTTATGTGTAAATTAGAACGTTTTCCACCAACATCATTTAATCAGTATTATTCTCTTGAATTCAACAAAAAATAAGTTTTTGAAAAATAACCCGGTATACAAATACATATGGGCGAGAAGTCTCATAATTACATTGCGCTGGGTTGTCATACAAGATGTAGAACTACCGGCCGGACGTTTGCGTTATCTCCCTCACATGATAGGGTCCAATACCAACTAGACGTCTTCACAGTGATACTGTGCATAACTGTGCTTTATTTTTGTTGATCAAATCAAACAAATATTTTCATGAATGGTGTCTTTTAAAGTCATAATTGGATCTTTTAGGGTTCGAAATGTTAATAAATGTTGAGTAAAATTATTTAGGTTCCACGTATTTTCATTAAACATCTACGTTGTTATTGAAAGTTTCATGATTTTATTATTCGTTATGATTCTTGATATTGTTTTGATCAAACTTTATGTAACTGGCCGTTGAGAGAATAATTTTATTGTAAATTGCTTACAACAACGATATATTTAGCCTGGATAAATATTCATCTGTATTTATAACTATTCCGGGTAAACATCTTAAGTCAGTTTGATAATTACTTATTTACATAAAGCCCTTAGGATGAAGCTAAATTTATACTAAATGCGGCACCGTGTAAAGCGTGTAGGCTGTTATTTCATTACGAGTATGTTCATCTAAATCAGCGCGGACGCTGTCGTCATGGAACTCAGTTTAAACGTGAATTGTCGCAGATGTGTGTCGAGATAATAAAATTTTAGCCACGACAAGTTTAAACATACATGTTGAAGTATTTAATAGTAAACCTAGTTTACCTTGTTAGTACACAAAGACAAAATAGCGACACAAGAGGTTTTCGGGATTGTACATCTAGAATAATAATATTTAGACACTTAATAAACAGCCTTAGTGGCACAGTTGACAGTACCCAAGAAACAATAGGACAAAAGTTCATTCCCCGCACCGAGTGAAATGTTTGTACAATTCACAAATATTTCGGGTACTTTTGTGGCGAATCCTGTAATTTCTGATACAGTCGACACAAAACAAGTAACTTAACTGACACATATATCCCGAAAAAGTTTCTTCTAATAACCTTCTAATAACCTCTTCTTTTAATAACCTATAACGATGACAAACGCATCTTGCAATAACAGCGGAGGAAAAAATATTACTAATAATAGCTGTTTCCAAATAATATGAAAAAGAGTAAAAAATACCTATAGTCATAATATGAGCTTCTTTAACGTGACTGAAGACCATTGAAAAACTGTACGGAAGTCTATTTAAACTACATACTCGTATGACCTTTTCTATTTAAACTGTAAAATCACAGATCGCTTAAAACGAGACGATGTTGGTTTAATGTCAAAGTTTTGAGTTCTCCGCTTCCAATACGGTTTGGAGATCTCAGATCGAGTTCCTTGTTATCAGAGATTCGGTCGCATCGTACTTTAGTGCTCGTTTTCTATCAGATGTGTATGTACATCGCTCGCAATGACCTACAAACTTGTCACACCTAATTTTTGTATGCTATCTCTAGGTGACATTAGTGACATGTCCGCCTACCCCTTTAGTATTGCAGATAATTTAATATTTTTTGTAGTAGGCTGTTAAATAAGACTTGTTACATTTATTGTCGATTTTGAGTAAAACGTGTCTTAATAAGTGTCTCAATTCTCTTTGCACGGGAAAATATAACGCGGTTCTTGTTAAATACTACTTCCACAAATAATTTCTCTTCTTTTCCTTAACATGAACGCTGGCAGATTGCGTTTGGTCTGAAAGAAAGATGAAACGCAATATGGCACAGCCATTTTATACAGCTTTTCTTATTAAATGTGCTACTTGGCGCCGTATCGTGGGAACCTAATAACAACTTGTACTTGGGTTTTTTCTTTGTGTTAGATCTTACTGTCGCGACAGTAAAATCTTCTTGGCTGTGATTTCTGGCTTTATATGTTCGTATAATCCTACATTCAAGAAGTTTTTACTATGATTTTAATGGATTTAATATAAGAGCCCTTTGTTATAAATTATAGAGCCTTGCTGTGGCTTGTAAAAACTGCAGTACCGGTGAATTAGAGCAACCATGATACCTACCTAGTAAATTGTAACACGGATGGATACATAAATAGGGGTTGGAGACATTAACATAGAATAAAATATATTGCATACGGGGAGTCGACTATCTAAAGTCAATTACTGGTAAGACGAGCATGCCATTCGCCTGATGGTAAGCGATACGACCGCTCATGGACAGAAGCAAAACCAAACAATACCATGAATTACAAGGCAATGCTTGGAATTCCACTGCGCTCCCCATCCTGACACATAAGATGTTAAGTCTCAATATGTCCAGTAGATACTCTGGCTACAATGTCCTTTACACCGGAACACAATAGCCCGAGAAATAGACATTGTGGTGGTACCTACCCAGGCGGCCTCTCACATATGAGAGACCTACCACCAGTTGTTTTATCGCCAGTATTTCAACTGTAACTGACCTTACTTTCAGCGATATATTTCCTGTGACACTTTTGTGCTGGAATTGTGGATTCCAACCAGGAATTGACAGTACCTAAACATTAACCCGCGATAAAATTAACCCAAAAATAAAATGGAAGGCCAAAAAAAGAAGAAAAGGCAATTTCTTGTGCCGTTTGTTCGTCACAGTCAAAGTCACACATGTCAAAGCGGTCAATTATGCTCTGGTGAGGCTCTAAGATCGATTCTGAGATCGGGTGCTCCATTTTATGTGCGTTTTGTATAATATGAGTATCACATGAATTAATCTGGATTGCACTTGTGCTCAACCAATTACCCTCTCAAATGGAAATAACATTGGCCAACAGAGAGTGACAATAATACAATTACAACTTTACACCTTTTAATCGTTCTATACAATGTGTCGTGTTACAATATGCGACAGTTTCTAATTTTATCTCGTTTGTGGCAGTTGTTTAATTTTCATTATACCTCGAAATCCCACCGATCGCTCGTGTGCTCACCCAAATCCGTGGATTAGCAAAGACACTCGGATGGAGCGAAATTTTAACAAAATTAATTACGTCCGAACGCTATGTAAATTTTAGTCCGAAAATTTTACTTTTTTATACTTTTCGTGTTGTTATTTGTATGAAATACTAGTTTTTATTATATTTTACGAACTTAATAACTAAACAAACATACTTTTTAAGTACATTTTAAAGTTTCGTGATGTTTTAAATCAGAATTCAAACTCTTTTGATTTAATACAAAATCAAAGTATTTATCTCAAAAGCGAATCGTATAACAATAAAAAGCACCGACAAGATTTTATTAAGCTGTCGCTTTTCGTTGCCAAATAGCAGCTTTAAAGTCTACAATATTAGCTATTTTACAATTCTGACACTTATTTGATAACTGTTATTTAAAAGTAGTAGCAAAAGCAGTACTTATACTATTTGCTTCATGTATTGTGACTACTTAACGTCTTTCTAAACATTTATCGTAATTGATTTTGGGATAGATTGAGTAAATTTGTTGCTTTCTGGGAGGAAACTGTTCTTTTTAATATACTTAAAATATGCCTAATATGTGTTGTTGGAAAAAATAATTACATTCGACGCGTCAGAATAAAAATAAACGGATATTACATATTTATGTTATGTATTAATCCACTGTACAAACACGCCTTATCACATTGTACAAAACATTAAAGTCACAATACAGAAATCCTTGCATAGAATGAATTAACTCCATTTAAAATTTTAAATTCTAAACGGAAAGAGTAAAGGGTTAAAGTCAACGCGAGAAATGCATGTAAAGATGTAGATGCATAATCCACGAGGCCACAAATAGCCGTTTATTTTTTCAATCGTGAAAGGTGATGGCTCCTATAAAACACCTTTATTAATGGCTGTCGATTCTGAAATAAAGTTGGTAGATATTCGTCCTCCAGCCAGTGGCACTATCTGGAGATTTATTGCAACAGCCTTCTTGTTTTATGGCTCATCTAACGTTCACGTTAACTACGCTCATTCCATTCTCATTCAAATATCGTAATTATACAAAAGGTACACGAATATTTTTATATTGTTTTTTTATTTGAGTCCATCCTGTAGACCTGGAAAATATCATTCCAAATAAATAAGATAAACAAATTCAGAATGGATAAGTTTGCATGTAGACGAAAATTTGAGTCTTCATTTTAATATTTAAGCAATAATGTTTTGAATAATTATTTTTGTTGTGACTAGCTAATTTCTGGTCGCCTAGGAATGAAAGACACTGTGCTAATTTAATCTTACCAGAAAACCATTGGCCGCACATTCGGTTTTATCTTACATTCTCAACTTTTACTAGTTTCATAATAATAGTTACACAGTGCACTTTCTCTGCTCCCGAGTCTCTATGTTCACAGTTTGTTTTATTCAGTTCTGAATGTTAGTTATTACAGCGTACAATGTCGAGATTCCCTGGAAACACTTTAATATTTATTTAAACCGTGGAACCGCGTCATTTGAGTCTTGCATGTTTTACTCCCTCCGCGTCAGCACGATGATTAGTTTGGGTCTCATTTGAATAGTTTGCCAATGTTTCATAAACTCCAGTGTCGCAATTCAATTATAAAGGATTGTGTGTTTAGTTGGGTTAAGTTCGTTAGAAATATTAGAATTGTTTTCCAGGAATGACAAATACAATTTAATATTTTTATGATTAATTATAACGTTGTACCGCATACTGAAATTCAGTTTATTAATTATCTTAATATGGTCATACTGGGCCAGCGTGGTGGACTATATGGCCTAACCTCTCTCAATCGTACTCTCGATTGCAGAGGAGGCTCGTGCCCTGCAGCGAGATGTATATGGACTGATACAATATAACAAGTATTACCAAGTATGACGTTGCTCTAAGACGGTGGACTACACAGATAACAGGCTGACAATATTTATAGTTTGAACAAAAATGTCTAAGAAAGTAGAATCTAAAAGAAGAAACACTAATTACTGTTGCTATCTCTCCATGGACATGGTAATAAAGTCATTAGCAATATTTAATTGTGGCACAATTTAAAATTCATTTATACTTCCAGTACATTTGCAATTGTAATTTAAGCGAGATTTTCCGAGCATATCGCCGGGTTAGGTGGTAAAAGCAAGTTGCGCAGCGGCAGTCATACAAAGTGCCGCCCTTTGCAACCATTAACCCGTCAAGGCGTCCATTAACTAATGGCTGCAATGCCGCGCTCGGCAAACAACGCCTGCCGTCACTTAACTCATCCACACTTACTTCAGTCCGATTCACTTTATCTCCTAAGCACGTGGCCTTGAATTGATCTTCTATAGATATCATTTATTTTAATAAAATATACATAGAATATAAAATGCATTTTATTTAATTGTTGTCTCTATATTATACAAAACAAAACGACATAAAAATAAGAAAAATGCATGCGGTCAATTTCGATCGGATCGCTTTTAAACGTCCTCTGACCTCTCTTTCGAGCAATCAAGCTTGATAATATCTTATTTTACCCACAAAGACGCTTATGGAAAAATATGTCACATATTATATAAACAAAACTTCCTAACATTCAAAATTTACTCCAGATCTAATGGAACAAAAGAAAAAGTATAACTTAAGTCGTTTCGTAATTAAAGCCTTTTCAGTTTTCAGCGGGCGCGCAGCTGTATGTGAATTGTTCACGAGTAGTTTCTTGTGAATTCCAAACCCTCCCCCGCCCCGCTAGGTGCGCCCCCTACCCCCGAACGGTCTGAAACTGCCTCAGTTACCGCTTCGCCTTTATTCAAAGCCAAGGGCTACTTGAAATGTCCCAGTTCTGAAGTAAAGGGAATCTGACTTTTGTGTATGATCGGTGGTTCAACATACTGCGCTCTCAAAGCCAATTGCTTTAACATTAAACGTATACTACTATTGTTACCTTTTTATGACCGAGAAGTAAGATCCTACGCATCGCTTCTTTTCTTATGCTCAATCTATCCAGTGCATTGTTCATAACAACTGGTATAAATGGATGCTCCTGTGACCTTTTTATTCGAACGCGACTAAAAGCTTAAAGTAAGGATACAATTATTTTAGCATTCTATACTATATTTTTACTTACCTGTTCCACAGTAGCGCCTGAACCACTCGTCCGATTTTGGTAAATGAGATGTCATTCGATTTGTTATTACAGTCTGGATGAGATAGATTACATTTTATGCCACCAGAGCGTATTCCCATCTTGAAGGCCGGCAACGCATCTCTGTGCCCTATGGTGTAGCAATGTTCATTAGCGGCGGTGATTACTAACCATTAGGTTAACCGTATGCTCGTTTGCCCCTTATATTATAAAAACGTATAAATTTCAGCAAACGTTTTCTAATGTTGTTTTTTCCACTGTCAGATTTGAGAATGTCTTTAGAATTTTGTCAATAACTTTGTTTAATGCGTATTTAAATCTAGTCTTAAAACCAATGCTTAAAACTAACTTAAACAGCGCTTTGCGGACCGGTAACAAGTTCGTCATTATTATGAACAATGGGAGTTCTTGATCTTAATATAAATACCAATACTTAAGTCATTAATGTTTACGATTACCTATAGTTTTATATGTTTGAAGACTGTTCAATATTTTGACGTGAATTATATTGAAAAAACACTAGAAATGTATTTTACCTTTAAAAATTGCACGTACGAAATTTTATATTAATGAATTATTTGTATAAATTATCAGAATTCCCGGAAGCTCTATGCAGTTAGTAGCTTTTCAAACCGTGCAGACTAATTTTTATATAAATTTCTTGATATAATTTCAGATTTCTTAATATTATTATGATGAATTATAAAAAAATGGACATCGTCTCCTCGCCCCATCCTTGAAGATTGTATTATGTATGAATTTGTCAAGGATTTGGATTCGGCGCTATTTCCTACTTTGTATACGATTTTTTTTATTTATCATAGATTATAGTTTATTTTCGACGTAATACAGTGGGTGGCAATAGTGGCACCACTGCCTACGCGTTCAATACAAATGTGAACATAATTATGAATTTATCTGTATTCAAATCCACATTATTAGAGTATTTACAAAACTTAAAATAAAGTATCTATGAAAAAAAATACTGGAAAATATCTATCTGGGTAAGTTCAGAAGTAGCTTGTGAAAAATACTGTACAAATCTTAATTTCACTTAAAATTACATCATATTACACACACAACCCACAATTCCGGTAAATCTCCTAAAAGAAAGCAGAAGCTCAACAAAAAAAAATCTGACTTAAATTAAAAATTAAATTATAAAACTGAGGAATCATCCTCACAACTGATGAGTTTTCGAGTCCAAATCCCACATAATGCACTAGCGAGTCTTGGGAATGGCTAAAAATCAGTGCTGTCTAGCTCGTAGCCTTGACAGCACGAGCTTAGCTTTACTCGTTAGTCTCGTTCATATATTACATTTACATTGTTGTGAAATAAAGTTTCATGCAATAATTTTATTTCTATTGTTTATACAATATTTAACCATTTGATAGTGAGTACATCTACCGTTATAAATATGATACTGATTTTAGTAGTGGAATTGTAGACGCCTTACTCGAGAACTGGTGTTGCGGAATCGTGGCCACTAGCCAGTGTTTCATTTTTCAACATAGTAGGTAATATTGTTTTCACGTTTTTTTTTTCAAGATGAAGACAGCAACTAGGTTACTAGAAACTGTAGAGTAAATATATATAAAGGCCGATACAGAAAGTGGTACGATGCGATTAATGCAATTTGGATCGTGTATCGCAATGTGTATTATAATAACTATGGTATCCTCACGAGGCAGTGGCAAAAGTACATTGCGGCACTGCTTTTATTTGTATCGATCCTAAAGCTGATTAATAAGAAACGTTCAATTTATTGGTAGGGTATTTAATTAACATACCTTTTTATTAATCAGAGAGTGTCATTATAGGTTGCAAGAGTTTTCCAAGTGACGTAACAATTTGTTGTGGTTTACGGTTGTGATGTATTTTCGAACACGCCAGTCGCCTGTTGACGCGGTGTCGGCGACGTGGCATTGCCCATTGGTCCGTGATTAATGGACTCACACCGACCTCGCCACCTTCAACCTGTTAGCACTCTTTGAAAATTTACCACCTTCACTTTGCTTTCGCTGACATTTCGTTGTAGGTTACTGCGATTAATAAATAGCATATTAGCTTTTGCTGGAAGTATATCATATTCCACCTGGATAGCGACTATCGCAAACATAACATCTATCAATGAGGTGAGATCAGAGGGTGAGATCAATGATGATCCATCATAGTGATCCACTTAAGTAGAGTAATAAGGCCTTATTCATAGACAATTTTAAAACCTATTTAAGTTATCAAATGTTTTGTCTTCTTCGCTTAAACTGAATTCAAAAGTCGTTCGAAAGGGACAAAACATTGGATAACTAAAATAGGTTTTAAAACTGTTAATGAATAAAAGCGGTAGTGTTTCGTAGAGATTGACGTAATTGTATCAACCGACGAGAGATAATTTTTTTCGGCAGTGGATGTTTTATCTGGAATACACTGGACTTATCATCATACAGGTTTAGCCACTTTGTCGCGCTAATATAATATAGCCCAGGAGCCCGTGGCTACCAGACCTTTGTCATGTTATAAAAGCCGAAAGCTTGTCTGTGCATGCCTCTAACACAAGCTTCATACGATCCACAATTATCTAATGTTATTAAATATTACGATGAATTTAATGAAATATTATTTTAACAGCCAGACACTTTTGATGGTTCTTTCAACTTGTCAGACACTTTAAAGCCGATAACTTCCAAAGCTACCACGATCCAAACTTAATAATTACTGATTGTATGACGCTTATATTATGCACGTATAAAATGACGAAGGTCTAGTGACCACGGGCTCTTTGGCTAATAGATACAGCCAGCAGTGGGTCAAAATGGAATGAACATGTAGATGATTGACATGTTGCAAACATAATTCTCCGTGGATTTTCAGTATGTATGCAAGACCAATGAAGTCCATCGCGAACGTAGCCTCTGTTTAATATTTAAGGGACATTAAGAGGTGAGGAGACCGGGTGGACGCTCTCGCCAATAAAACCTGCGCTGAGTACCTCTATATCACATTACACACACTTAATTGTGTTTCGCGAGCATACATACATAAATATACTAAGTGATATGAAACTCGTAACGACAGCATGTCGATGCCGGAATAGTTTTAGATATAATTGATTAATGAAATAATGTATTAGTATGCAACATTGACGAAGTATTGGACGGCAGTGAAGATAAAAGTTGGTAGTATTAACCTCGAGAACATATGAGAAAATTTCCTCGAAGACCGCGTCGAGTGTTCGATTTTACCTTTTATTTCAGCAATAACATCAGTTGTTAACTGTATCTGAAATTTCGATGATAACATGAAAAGTCACTCATAGAAGCAGGTCAAAACCACATTACAAAATGACAATGGCAAAGGGGGCCCATGCACAAGGAAAGAGTTTCCACTCAAAAATGTATCAAAAGATAAAATTGTATAAACTTTCGTAGTGGATTGCTCCTTTGCGACCAACGTCGTACAGTAGACAAATAAAGTGCTCGATATTTTTATTACTTTCCTTCATAAGAGTGCAGTACAGGTAAGTTAAACACTTATCTGTTTGAAGATTCTCATTGGCCGTAGTTTCAATCTTCGCTCGTCTAAGTTAGAGTAGGGAGTTGCATATTACAGTTCTTATTAGAGCGTAATATGGTAATATGCAAGTTCTCGGCGAAGCGCTTGAGCTTAGGTGTTCAGAAACAAATAATTACAAGCTAGTAAGTTTCGATGGCCTCGTGGTTGGGTGGCTAAAGGTTAAAAACAGGTTCAGTGTTAAATTTCTGAAGAGGATGAAGTGTTTGTATTTCAGCCTCGAGGAGTTACAATAATTACAGATATTTTTGTGTATAAAATCTGCATCTGTATTAGCCCATATACATCCCATTGCACCGCATGGGCCGCCTCTACAATCAAGAGTAGGATTGAGAAGGGCGAGGCCATATAGTCCACCACGCTGTCCTTGTGCGGGTTGTCGGACTTAAATACCATAGAAAATCTTACTAATCGCTGTGGTACGCAGGTTTCCTCATGATGTTTTTTTTCACCATTATAGTGCCTGGTGATTGGCTATGAATACACACATGGCTTTGAAAACTTAGAGGTATGTCCTTTGATTCGAACCCGCGACCACAATGAATATGTTGACAACCGCGTTTGGTACGTTATCAACAAGCCACCACAATGTAATGTATAGAGGCCAAAATCTATATTTGTATTTTATAGAGGGTATGTTTGTAAAATAACTGAATTGTACTCAGGTGAAACTGGGCCAAACCGCTAGATTTTTTTTATAAAATAAAATAATAATAATGGACGATACTTGCTCACTATTTCGATCTCATAGGTAATAATGCCACCAAAACTAATTTCTGCAATTTTAAGATAAATAACTTTAATTTAGCTAATTTAATGCAATGGTAAATTGGTTATTATACAGGGTATATCAAGACTGCGACCGAAAACGAAGCCAGGTGGTAGTATT
Organism: Deilephila elpenor; assembly: GCA_949752805.1. Lineage (NCBI taxonomy): Eukaryota > Metazoa > Arthropoda > Insecta > Lepidoptera > Sphingidae > Deilephila > Deilephila elpenor. The sequence goes on along the minus strand of OX457099.1, from coordinate 8,937,667 downwards.
AGTGACTTCAGACACAATGTAAGTAAAAATTTTGCAAGAAAAATCGACAACTTTTTTTTTGTAATATTTTACTTATCGTCATATTTGGGTGATAAATACATAGTTTTCGTAAAATAATGATGCAGACCTCTTTATTTTTCAACACTCAATGGTACGTAAGGGTTTAAATTATTATTTTCGCAAAGACTAGGTTTTTACCACTCAAACAAGATGATTTTTAAAAAATTCTAAAAAAATATCTGTTGCTGTTTTGGTCAAATTTTTATTTGTCTCGTGTCTGTAACCACTAAAACTACCACCTGGCTTCGTTTTCGGTCGCGGTCTTGAGATACCCTGTATAATACAGAAAAGTCTAAGTAGCGTGTATGACTTGGACTTTGAAGATTTCGCATCAATGCCTACTAGTATAAGTAGAAAATTTTAATTTCACAACCGCTTGGCTTGTATGAAATTAGCCGTAAATATAATTTCGTTTCGTAATAAATTCTTACAAAATATACACATATATTTATGATTCTAAAACGTAATATAACAAAAGTGTGAACCTTTTTTATCTTTACTTGTCTAGTTAATTTTGGGTTGACATTTTTATAATTAGAAGGTGCTTTAGATATTTACTATGATTGATCTGTTCAAAATGTTAACGTTGAGTAAATAACAACAAAAGGATTTTGAATCCTGTTTTGCGCATAAAAATGTTAGCTTTATGTAAATAATGTGAAAAAAAAAAAAACAACTAAGACAAATTGAGAAACTTTGCTACCTAAACGACTCTCTTTCAACTTCGAATAGGTGTGATAATTCTCCTCGCTCAGTAACAGTATAGCAGTGTTGTGTTACGTTAATTGATTTACATTAGTCTATTTCACACACATGCTTAATACCTCCCTACGTAAAGCGTCGATGATATGATCATGATTATTCATTGTCTATTAACTTGACTTTATTAGTTTATATACAAAAATACATTCAACACGAGTATATTAATGGCATGAAATATTGCGTTTGTGCATTAATTTAAAATAAACAATATACCAAGTAAATAAATCACTTTGTATCTTGAGCACGCACTTAGTGTTTCGAATAAACCTAAACATTCTTAGTGCATTGGCTTGCCACTTGCCACGAAACATTAATCATTCCATCTGAATCGGACGATATCCATCTTTTATTTATATTTTACTTTATAAATTATTTTTGATTACTAACTATACTGCATTCGTTTCAGATATTAACCACGCGAAGAAGGGTAGACCAGGGATGAAAGTTACACGGAACGAAAGTAACAAATTGATTTTTGAAAAAAATATGTTATCTACACATCAGTGTAGATATAAGGTAAGGTAATGCATATCAATGCATTACCTTAGGCTCGACTGTTAGAGAATGCCTCAGGCATTAAGTCCACGTATACAATATATGTACGATGTGTAAATAAATAAATAAAATATGCTGTATGACGAACATAAGCCATTCGTTTTACCTAAGTTGTGATCACAGAGCTGTGCCATCAGGTTGTGGTTGTAGCGAGTCAAATGTTGCAATAATATTTCCAAAGTAACTTTTTGCCGTTTTTTTCAACTGCGTCAATTTTTGTTATGGTAGGTGTAATCTTGGTAGGGTAAACCCTAGGGGTAGGGATGTTTGTAACAAAATACACTGGTTTTATTTTGTCATTTTTCCAAAATCTGCAATATCAGTTGCAAAAAAGTCATTAAATGATTCTTCTATCCCTTGCACTTTAAGCTGCCCTCTATTAACTCTTTTCTTAAATCCAGCCCAGGATTGTCTGTAAGACATTACCTTTGAGCGATAAGTGCGCCAATTGTACTTTTCATCTATGTGTTTTTCGTTTTAATTGTAGTAAGTAATTAGTATTTTATGATCTAATAAGGTTTGTGAGATATTCCAAGAAAAATGCTAATCGTTACGTTCGTCACTGGTCTCCCACTATTTCTTAAATAACTCTTTGTTACTGGAATTCCTCAACGTGCCAAGTGTGAAATTAGTGTTTTGTTTTACGAAAGTTGAAAAGTAACTTCACAGGGAGTTAGTGGAATTGGCACGTCGCCATGTATTTGTGCAACTGAAAATACAAATCACGCTTTAGGAATTAAACATGTATGGATATTGCTTTAACCGTCTGTAAACAAATCACGCAGAGCCAATTGCATCTGAAAAGGTTAAAATGTAGTAAAAATTCAAAAGCTAGAAATCTCTGTATATAAAACGTGACTTGCGTCGAGTATCACGAGCTCGCGTGAATCGTGACAGAATACAGAAGCATTGTTCCGCTTTAGAGGGTAAAGGATGCGAGAGTATAACAATACCTAAAGCGCTGCAGTTGAAGCCACTGCGGAAACATTAAATTGCATTTAGAAATACATCAATTATACATTTTATTTTCCTTTCGACAGCTTGCAACCGACTTTCTAATACGGAGGTCTGAATGCTTTAGAATCAAATAGCATTTCTTGAATCGGGGTAAAGGCAACCCTATTACCATCATATCCGGCGCTCAGGCTAGACATCTTGATCTGAACGCTTTCTCCTTCATTATAAATGTAACGATATTTCCATCTGATCTCATAATACCTGTCATGTTATTTTCTGTAGAATTGTATTTATATGTTTTCCGTAGTATTGTATTTAAGATCCCTCTTCGTATTATATTGGTAGAATTGAACATACATACATAAAATCGGTGCAAAGTTCGTCGCTTGTAAAATTTATTAAACATACAAATGAAGGATCTATTTGGTTCTATAATATTTGTTTAGATATGTAACAATTGTTTGAACGTCACAAAACTATTCCGTTGAATTATTCACAATGTCTTATAGTCTCCTCGTAACTAAGGAGTACGTTGTATATAGTTTAATTTCATTGTACCTATAAAATAAAACGCAACACCCTGTTTGTGCTTTCTATGTTATCATGTCTCCAACTTCTTGTATATTTCATTTCTTCAACAAGAAGCTCTTTGTATTGAAAAATATGTCTTGGTATTTCACATATTCTATTTCGATGCCGGATAAAATGGAAAATTGTTCGAAAATGTAAAAGCGTACCACAAACATTTTATTATGACAAACGTTGCTTATTCTGTGGATAAAGGCTATGTTATATTTTTAAATACATATATTTACTATTATCTGCCTAAATATCTGAGTATAAAATGTAATATTTTAAATACATCTATTTTTAATATTTTATTTTTATTAATTGAACTAAATAAATTCTGTACTGTATCTGTACCAGCCCATATACGTCCCACTGCAGGGCACGGGCCTACTCTACAATCGAGAGAATCGATTGAGAGTGGTTAGGCCATATAGTCCACCACGCTGGCCTAGTGCGGGTTGGCGGACTTACATACCGTAGAAATTCTTTAAAATCGCTACGGTATGCAGGTTTCCTCACGATGTTTTCCTTCACCGTTAAAGTGCGTGGTGATTGACTATCAATACACACATAACTCCGAAAAGTCAGAGGTGTGCCCTGGGATTTGAACCCGCGACCACCGTGAACATGTAGGCAGCCGCGTCTGGTCCGTTTACCAACAGGCCACCACGCACTTTTAAATAAATTAAATTAAAAAATAATTGATGTATGAGATTAAGTAATGAATACGTGTAACAAAGTATTCAACACAGAACTGTTCAATAGAAATTGTAACTTTATAAACATTTTCAGACAAATACAATATATTCAATGAAATGCAAACTTTCATTGAACTCAAAATTCATTGAAATCTAAGCGGGGAACGAACTCGCAATCTCCGACGTAGAAACTACTTCTCAAACTATGTGCCATTGTCATTTAAGAATATATGAAAAAAAGTACGCCGAAAATCCACAATCATTAACGGGGAGATTGATTCGTCTTCATCATTTTTCATTCTGTATAACAAAACTATACATAATATAATAATGATTATTTTAAATTGTATTTAAGTAGATACATCGATTGTCTTTAATAACATATCATTTATATAATATATCATACCTATATGTAAAGATACATATGGATGGAATATATCATGAATATCTCGAATGGGCACAAATAAAAGGCGTCCATGTTGAGTACAGTATACCGAAATGACGTCACGCAATACATTTAAAACGATAATTATGCAAAGTTGTAGCACAAACTCATGTGATATGTAAATGAAGGGCGTTATGTCACTCATGGCTTTAATGTACCTATTACATACGTATAATTCAGATTGCGTGCTGGCCCACAATTTGCACCGTCAAATAATTTTGATTTATTTTTTTAACTAATTTCTTTTTCTTAAAATATCACTCTTGCGTCTATTAACTATAATAAAATTGCGTATTTCGAATATTTTATCAAAAGAAAAATTGCGTATAACTTACATGTATCACAAATTACGAGTTTTGTGAAATGGTTTCATACCCACGTCGTGTTTGCAAAGGATATTAAATTTATATTATAAAATTATATCATATATGAAACGGTCAAAATAAGACGTAGGTATACAAATGCTGGTAGTATTGTCGTATTTCCAAAGAGATTTGGGTCATCGAATGAGCATTCAGTGTAGTAGATAGTTGCAAAGTACAAATTTCTGGTACCATGCGAGTTTCTTACAACCCCAATAAATTATAGAATAATAGCAGTTAAATGTACGTTTATGATACAGGTAATACTTAATGGTTTCTTAGATTTACGCGAATGTTACACATTGAAATAAAACTATTTTATTACGGATTTTATCGCGATTTGGTTTAATTTTTACATTTTTTAACTTCCCGACGTTTCGATTACTTTACAGCTTTCGTGGTCACGGGGCGGACTGAGGTATTAGTCATCCGCTCTGTGACTGTCACAATTAAACTACCCTTAATTTTCAATTATTAAATTAAAAAGTTAACTAGTTGTTGCGATCCGATCTACGCAGTAGGAGCTCACAGTGTCTTGAGGTCTGGCAGCTGGTCTTTTGGGTTCCGATTTAATCAAATGTAGAACTGGATCCCATGATGGTGCAAGCTTCAAGCCATCTTCTCTATTGAAATTTGGATGTTTTTTAATTTCAATAGCCTCGCGAAACATCCTGGGTAGGAAGCGGTGTTCTTTAGCGAGGATTAGGGGCTTATCAAAACGAAGGTAATGCTTGGAGCCTTCTTCGATGTGTTCAGCAACTGCAGACTTCGTTGAGTTATCGCTTTAAAGAACCTGCGATCTATGAAGGAATTAACTGTTCTCCGTGCAGATAAAGGGAATGCGACAGTAGTGATGGATACTTCAGATTATAACAGTAAAATCGAACAACTTTTATCGGATGACACTACTTACAAAATAGTCAAATCAGACCCGACTACCAAAATATTAAAGGCCACCAGCTCTTTAATAATCAAGTACTCCGAGAAGTTAGATCTGAACTCTAAGTCACTCATCCCATCGTGTGCAAAACCTCCAAAATTGTATGGATTACCCAAAATACACAAGGAAAATGCTCCACTACGTCCCATCGTGAGCCAGATCGACACACCAACCTACAGATTGGCTCAGCACGTAGCACAAGTGCTTTCACCACTCAGAGGAAACACTAGAGCATCTGTGAAGGATTCATACCAATTTGTCAGTGACATTAAACATCTACAATTAGCTGACAATGAAACAATGGTTAGTTTTGATGTGCAGTCACTTTTTACAAGCTTACCAGTACAAGACTGCATCAAAATTGTCACTAAGAAGTTAGCAGAGAATGACATGCCACTAGAATATGCAGAATTACTCAAACATTGCCTCACATCTGGCTACATGTTGTGGAATAATCAATACTATGTACAAATGGATGGTGTTGCTATGGGCTCACCTGTATCTCCTGTAGTTGCCGATATTTTCATGGAGGACTTCGAGGAGACAGCCCTTAGTACAGCCCCGGTCTCGCCAAGATTTTACAAGCGGTACGTAGATGATACTTTCACAATCTTACCATCTAACCAAGTAACTGCATTTTTAAATCACCTCAACTCCATTAACAATAAAATTCAATTTACTATGGAGTTGGAACATAATAAATCTCTTGCCTTCTTAGATGTTTTAGTAATCCGTAATCCTGATCAGTCCTTAGGTCATACCGTGTATAGAAAAAAGACCCATACAGATAAATATCTGAACGGTGAATCTCACCACCATCCGAAACAGTTAGCTACCGTGGGTAAATCTTTGTTTCAGAGAGCACAAGGAATCTGTGATGAGAAACACCTGGCGACTGAGCTGCAACACGTCAAGCAGGTACTGCGAGACAACAAGCTCCAAGTTCCACGCCGCCGTCACAGAAACCGAGTGAAACCAGCCACAGTTGAACGGGCCCCGGTTATACTACCTTACATCAAAGGAGTCACAGACAAGATTGGCTACATCCTGAAGCGTGCTTCCATTAAAACATACTTCAAGCCGCCCAAGAAGATTAGTCAATTCTTACCACCTGTCAAGTGTCATATACCTTTGCAAGAACCGGGCGTATATAAAATAGATTGTGACTGTGGCCTCTCTTATATCGGCCAAACCAAGAGAAGCATAGGGACCCGCGTAAAAGAACACATAGCTGACGTCAAACACCGACGCTCAACGAAGTCTGCAGTTGCTGAACACATCGAAGAAGGCTCCAAGCATTACCTTCGTTTTGATAAGCCCCTAATCCTCGCTAAAGAACACCGCTTCCTACCCAGGATGTTTCGCGAGGCTATTGAAATTAAAAAACATCCAAATTTCAATAGAGAAGATGGCTTGAAGCTTGCACCATCATGGGATCCAGTTCTACATTTGATTAAATCGGAACCCAAAAGACCAGCTGCCAGACCTCAAGACACTGTGAGCTCCTACTGCGTAGATCGGATCGCAACAACTAGTTAACTTTTTAATTTAATAATTGAAAATTAAGGGTAGTTTAATTGTGACAGTCACAGAGCGGATGACTAATACCTCAGTCCGCCCCGTGACCACGAAAGCTGTAAAGTAATCGAAACGTCGGGAAGTTAAAAAATGTAAAAATTAAACCAAATCGCGATAAAATCTGTAATAAAATAGTTTTATTTCAACAGGTAATACTTATTAAAGAAAACGAGATTCTCATGAGTATTTTTTAGGAAGCCCAGCATTCTATTAAGAGAACGGCTGAATGTAGTAATAAAGATATATATAGGTATGTGTATATTAGGTAATATTTGGCGCGGTGATGGATTATGATTAGAACGGATATAGGAATTTATACAGGAAATTTTATTTATGCTGTCCGGAAAGAAAATTATGTTTGCGAGATGGGTGAAGATTAAGTATGTTATTATAATATGTGTGGATATATACAGGGTATATCAAGACCGCAACCGAAAACGAAGCCAGGTGGTAGTTTTAGCGGCTACAGACACAATGCAACTAAAAATTTTGCAAAATAAGCGACGGATTTTTTTTTACAATTTTTTAAAAATCATCGTTTTTGAGGGGTAAATACCTAGTTTTTGCAAAAACAGTAATTTAAATCCTTACGTACCATTGCGTGTTTAAAAATTAAGCGATGTACGTCATTCTTTTAGAAAAACTATGTTTAATCACTCAAATACGACGATATGTAAAAAATTACAAAAAAAAAAATTACGATTTTTTTTGTAAAATTTTTACTTGCTTTGTGTTTGATATCACTAATACTACCTCCTGGCTTCGTTTTCGGTCGCGGTCTTGATATACCCTGTATATATGTATAATACGCCGTACAAGATGGCGGGAAACACGTAGTAATGATCCATGTTTTTGTATCGCGTTTTGTAGGCCGAAAATGTTATATGAGCCGGTGGGAGATATCATCGCTTGTCAGTATAGAATACTTTATTTAGATTGCACTGCATTTATCATCAGGCGCATTTTAATCAGTTTGATTGGCCAGTATTTAAAGAGTATAGTAAAATCATTGGCTGTGAAATATCATTTAGCATACTTACTTCATTTTTTCAAACATGAGTATGTTCCCATGTTGTTTAGGAACTAAATTGTATCCATCTTTCGTCTCCTGCGAAATAAACCTCTTTAGCCGGCGCGATATTGCGTTATTTTCGTTCACGTCTCAAACGAACAGTCATCCGAATTCATTGAACGATGACGCGGTGTATTCTCGTGTTATTGCTTTTATTTATTCGGCAAATGCACACGCTTAATGTATTTACCCGCCCACGTTTTGTTAGCAAAATTAAACTTAGTTGTACCGAGTAACTCGCGCTCAATTCAGATAAAGCACCAAGTTTGCGGCAAAAATTCGCGTAACGTCAAGAATTTCACCTCGCCACCATTCTAACTTCATAATAGAACGTACCTTATAAAGTAGGTCTAGTACACGTTAAGTTTCCACATATAAAAGTTAAAAACGGAACTCTTGTGACAAGAATTCATTGCTTCAAATAGCTTTAAAACATACTCTTGAAAGTTGGAAGTTTCGATAATATTTAAATATTATGCTACTTTTATTTAGTAGTCGAAAAATAAAATTTACATTTTCCATATGTATGGTCACGTGAGGTAAGTAACGTTTGTGTTAAACCCCAGTTAAGCTTAGAGAACAGAATTAAAGGATTCTATTATGACGGTGGTTTGATTAACTGAGTCAGTGAGATAAGTAATCGGAGATTAAAGTACTAAATATTTAGGAATTGCACAACTAAAGGGCATAATCAAATCATTGATGATACATGACATAAAAAGATAAATTACGTTAAATAAGTTACTGATATACAAGCTCCTTAGCTGAGGTTTCCGCCACATCGTCTCGGGCGCTCTGAGCGGCCGCCCAACCGCGCTCTACCAAAACTCCGTTAGCGATTTCATTATAAGTTGACGTGGAAAAAACTTTTGCAGTCCTATTTTCGACAACGAATTTAGAACACGAATTGTCTATCATAATTTAAATATTTTTGTCAATATATTTGGTAGGATTAAACGCACTGCTTTTCACAATAGAACAGAGTTTCGTCAAATTATTTCTATAGTTTTGGCACGGTGAAATACTAGCAGAAATTTAAGACTAGATGCCTATAGTATTAAGTAGCAGATTTGCGTGCTGCGGAGTAAACACTGCTATGTGCTTCTATAACAAATGAAGTCTCGACGACGGCACGTACGCCACTCCCGCTCAGCAAATGGAGCGAAAAACCAACTTTTGTACCAGTTACTGCCGAACTTTCAAATTATACCGAAGCCTAACCAACGTCGGTGATTAATGTCTATTAGGCTTATTGTTGTAAGTATTCAATTAATACTGAAATAACTTTTACTAATACTTAACTATGCAAATGGGAAAGTCAATGTAATTTCTTGTTAAATTTATAAAACGCTTTTATGGCCTGCAATTATTAAGCTATAAATACTGTACATTAAGGACGTAATTTGCAGTCCTTAAGTGGCAACAGTTATACAAAAATAAAACTAATCCAGGGTTTGGCATATAAAACAAATAAATTGTTTAATCTTTTTCAGTTGAACACGCTACTCGTACATTATGTTTATTATAAAGAGACGTATGTTTTTTTTTTGTTGCAATACCATTTTCTCTTGAATCTTAAATAGCATGATTACTGTTTTATATATTACCATTAATTGCTTCTTTGAATGCTGTTAGCCATATAATACAGAAAATAAATTGCACATAATACAAGAAAGATCGCGATCTATTTCTTTACAGCATAATAATTCTTATTTGAGACACATTCATAAAGAGAACAAGAAAAATATATTTACAGTCTTACTTAGTACAATCCCTCTTATCGCTTTGTGTGATTTCTTCTAGCCTTTATATTTTACGATAGAAATCTGGCGAATATGAGATATTATGGGTTATTCGATATGACTTGAGTGTACATCTTAAGTATTATTTTAATGGAATGGAGCCTCCTTGCTAATGGACGGAAAGTGATAGAGGTGGGTAAGCGAGATAGATTTTCCTTACAACTCTAGGACACTTCATGAAACAATACACGTGCTGTTTTGTGTAATGCTCGGGAAGAGAAAAGTATTGTATCTGGTACCTATACGAAAGTTTTCATGTTATTGTTTATTTCAGGACAATAATACCAAGAGAAAAACACGAGTAAAGATTAAAATAACTTCAAGTTATCTCATGTAAAATTCCTTTTGAATAGAACTCCTTATTACTGATATGTTAACTATTATTACAAGTGTGAACAGGCAAGAAAAACTACACCGTTTTGTCAATACATGCTATTAATTCGATCTTTAGTGTAATAATAGCACGGGCTGGGAACTTTAATTTATCTGGCTTCGATTCTCACTTCAAGCAATCTATTCTTCATGAGTATTTTGGTTGGAAAAATCCAATATGTTACCTGGGAGTAAAAATTGAGTGCGGCTGCGCGATAAGTTCGCCTCATATTACATTGTGAGAAATAAATAAAAGAAAACTGAAAATGGCAGTAGTGACACTTCTGCTTACACCCTCGGGGATATACATAAGTGATTGTAATAAATAATTTACTAAATAAATAATAATTAAAGAGCTTCTTGTTGAAATAAATTAGTGCTCATGCAACTTCTCGCCGCAGACATATTAGTTTTAATTTGTATTAATGTTAGTTTAGGTTGACGCTGAAAATATACAGCTTTTAATTAATTAATGTCTAAGCGAGAAACTACGCCGGATGCATACAGCTACACGGTTCAGAGGAAGAAGTTAGCTCCGCGTTGTTTAAGGATAAAGTTGCCGGTCAAAGTTTCCCAGTAGATTTAAAGTGATCAGACATTTCTGCTGTCGGTACTTTAGTTCGGTAAAGCCGGGATCGAATTGAGCTAGGCTCTGGTAAGTTAAAGAGGGTAGTCTATTGGACGCGGATTACGTACGGGTTGGCACAATAGCATTAGCTTTTATACGCAGTCTGGCTTACTGAATTAATGAGTCTTAAATCCACAGCAATTTCCACGCCACAGCATACTGGGGTCATGATTTCAATAGCTATTACAGTCAAGCGTGTTTTGACTTCAGAAGGGAAAGTTTGGTTTGTGGTTTTGAACTATGAAGCCATAAATCTGAGCTGATTGAAATCAGTTTATAAATAACTGATATAAATTAATAATATCTAACGTTCTAGAAAACTTATTAAGACGGCGTAGACGTCTATATATTTGTTAATTTAGACAGCCTTCGTAGCGCAGCTATTTAGACGCCGGCTGTGAAACGAGAGGCCGCGGGTTCGATTTCCGCACCGAGACAAATGTTTGTGAAGCCCATATTTGTGAGACCAAAAAGTCTCTCGTAGTTTCTGATATCCACGACACAAGACATAATTGATCTTAGAGTGTAAAAAACGGCTGATATTTTTATCAGTCGGTCAGTCGGTTATTTGAAGTCCGTAACAAATATGACTGCGTCAAGAGCCACTAGAATAATAAAGAGAATTCCTTTCGACACCGCAGCATCAATTTAAAATTTTGGAATTATGTCGTATTCCATATGAATTTGAATATCCTTTGCTAAAAAATTAAATAGCTTCCATGCCGTCCCGGTTTGCCTTGGCCATTATTCTTCACCCCTTATTCAAACTTAAGTCACGCGAGTCCATAAAACGTGCTTTTTACGAAATTGTCACACATTTGCGCACACAGCGCAGTACAGCCGGTCTGACTGCACTCCATATTTGTACAAGGTAGCCTTATCGATGACACCCTGAACTATAACCATGTTTAGATGCTTCTAAAGTACTCCGTTCAGACTTATATAACTATATAAAAAATCCATATAAACCGATTAAACTGCAGATTCATACTCTTTGCCCACCCTAATGGGTTGCAACCGAGATTAAAGTCTTAGAATAGTAGCAATTCGTTCACCACAAATGGTGCTTTAAGGCAAGTAATCTCTCTAATGTTATCGGTCCCAAATGAGATGGAATTAGATATTCACCCCGCTGTCTGTTTATTGTTCCATCTGAACCGATTCAAAATAAACATTGCAATAATGTGATTTGAAATCGCGCGAACACCGATTTGTCCGTCATTTGGATCGATTTCATTCGGATATTGCTTTCGTGCAATTTGCAGATTAATTCGAAAATTCATCAACGGTTAAATAGGGGCGATAATTAATGTTTAGATTTTAGGTGTAATTATTTCAATTAAGAATATATTTGAATAGATAACTCCATAAACATTAATCAAGTCATTCTTAATATTAAATTCCGACTATTTTCATAATCCGCGATACAAAACGATATTATTGTGATGCAAACGTAATAACCGTCCAATAAAGTGTGAATGGTATGAAATACGATTATTTATTTACCAATACAGGAATAAAACTCCATAAAACTTATCTTCATCACAACAATATAAAAAAGTTATTGTCCACAGACATATAAAGACAAGCAGGGAACCTAATGGCACATTAAAGATATGGACATTTCACCGTTAAATGACAGAAATTTTACGATCAGTATAACGTTGATGCGAAAATCATTGTAAAAATTTAATCAGATGTTTATTTTAAAAGACGCGCAAAGATAAGGCAATTATTTGGCATAAATGAACACTATGTTGCGTTTATTGGTACATAAATATGTTAACGTTAACATATAGGTGAGTCACATTGATTTACATGGATCTATATGTCAGATACAAATATTTACATCGCTTTTTTATAACCAGTACTGTACCTACGTACATACCCTCACGCCTGTATGAAAGGGGTAAGTAGAAACACCACAAGTTCTAGACACAGACTGCTGAACTTATTTCCATCTCAAGGTGTGATAAGGGGCAAGTATATAGGGTGAACTTTTCATGCGCGTCGATGGCCAAGTCGGCAACTTATCAGGAATAGCGAAAAATGCTTAAGGGAGTCATACCGGGCACAAATATATGTCTCCTAAGCTAGCACAAAATGGATTACCTGTACTGAGTATCGAAACCTGGATTTTATGGTGCACAGCCCTTAGACGCTCTCACTTCAGTGCTGTCACTGAACTAGTGAGGCGACACAAGGTATCATTTCGACTCAAAGTTTTTTCTAAAATTTGTTATGTCTTAACAGCCTACTTTATACTCCTTGGATCTGCTTTACTTAAATTACTGATTTCAAATTATTGATTGGTGGTAAAATGTGCATCCGAATCTTATTGCAATGTATATGAGACAAATATATAAAAGCTAGCCGAAGTACACAGCTGTAAGCGCAAGTATTCTAGAATATGACAAGTTGTCCATTGAACTTTCACGGTTCAGTAAAAGAAAGCTAATTTTATGTATGAAAAGCAAAAAAGGAATGTTTCAAGTATTATCCACAGCTTAAGTTTGTGCAAGAGTTTTATTACTTACTTCGAGAAACAGCGTCACAGTAACGAGTGTGTTTCCGTGAAACTTTCTCAAGTTATAACCTAAGAGTATTCGTTTTAAACGAGCATCTGGTTCGATGATTTGTTGACGAATAACTGTCGATATTGCTCCCCGTCGATAAACTCTGCTGATTGATGTTTTCAATTAAACTGATAAAACAGATGTCGTGTGTGTGATAACTGATAACGTTATCTTTTACCGATTAGCAGCCCTCGAATTCACTAGCTTGTCCGGTATGGCGTAGTTGGGATTTTGAACAAAATATGTATGAAATTTGTTAATAATTCAGACTCGTTTATTTAAAGAATTCTATTTTATTTAACCGGCGATCCGGCCCTACTGTTCACGGACGGAAATGCTATATATAGATTATATTCCCTTTTCTATTTCATATTGAATTTTGGCTCGGTTATTGAAATTATGCTTAATTTTATGTATTTATTATTTATTTTATTATTTTTTGCACTATGGGGAGATATACAAATACAAAATTACACCATAAAAATAATAGTACAAGTGGCGGCCTTATTACACTACCTAGGTAATTTCTTACGGGCAACTATGCTTAATGTTAAATAGCTTACGTTTCTTAAGAATCAGACTATCAAATGCAAAAAGATTGTATAAAATCCGAATAGTAGCTGCAAATATTAGCGCGTTCAAATAAATAAACTCTTCAGTTTAAATTTATTAGCATAGATAATGAAATCGAAAGATAATAAAGATAATTAACAACTATTCTTTAGATTTTATCCAGATGATCTTTTATAAATGAAACCAGCCATAGGCATTTGGATTCAGGTAATAATGAGCATTTGAGTGTCTTCAGCAGGAATGTATTTAATAAACAAATTTTTGTTCTTTTCTTGAGATATATTTTTAATGAAAAAGACACTTTTAATTATGTTCTAACGTATTAAACATAATTCACAGGTTTCAAAAGAAATCTGAATACGCTAACCAAAAATTTAAAAAGAGGCGCCGGTTTTCTGAGAATCGATACTTAGAAAAGATGTAGTCCTATTACCTCGAATTTCCCTATTGGGTTTTATTAGAGTTTCAATAACCTCTGTTTTAAAACCTCTCGCTCTTCATTTTATTCCGTTAGCAAATACGGGTAGATAATGCATTTGCCTAGTGTAATTGGTGTTCACGAGCTATCTCTTAATAAACGATTTGGGCATTAGCATTGGCATTATTTATTAGCCATTTCATTACACTAAAGTTCGTTTCAAAACATACTAGGTAAAACATTTTAAAATATATTTAATAATTTAATCTAATCAATGTCTACGATCTCCTCACACTGAAAGCGCTGCCGTCATCAAAATAATAAGAATAGTTTTCCCTCTTCACATTTTATTACATTTGACATGTTAATACTATTAGATTATGAGTAAAAATGCTTATTATTTATATTATAAAAATTATCTGAAACAATTCGTTAAATAGAAGTTTTTTTATTATATTTTCTTTCGCTACACGCTAATAAATTTAAGATGATCTGTATGTCTAAATAATATTACTCGTATACTCGAAACACGTTTGTACTAAACACATAACACTGTGAAATTGTAATGAAAATCTTTTTAAAGACCATACTATAGTTCTGCTAATGGTTGCATGTCTCGTCAAAATGAGAATAATTTTTATCATTAATATTTGTGATCGAGGCCTTAAGAGGTCCTTCAGATTATTAAAAAGTTGTTAGGATTGTTCTTTTTAATTTATTTAATTTATATTTATATTAGCGTGTTTTTTTGGTTCTAGCACTATGTTAGTGTTTTGTAAATTATTATTAAATTTCACTAAATCGCCTTTTATTACATTGCAAAATTTAAATGAATATTAAATTACGCTTTTGTTGATGTATAATATCGAACACAAAAATATATTAAATTTAGAATAAACGTTATCGTTGTTCCCTGATATATTCGCCTTGTGATATATTGTTGAGCAGTGTATTTTACCTCATATTTTCATTGAACGTTGAAAGTAATAATTATCACTCGTAAAATAAGAATCAGCCTCTATGAGTTGTGAATTCGTATTTTAGAAATAATTCGGTAAATTACGTTCAACAAAGCTTACATTTTATAATACATTTATATTGAAATGTGACAGGTATGTTTTAAAATAACCTCTGTCTGAAGCGAAGTATTTCTTACAATAATGCTGCAGCGGTTGGCATCGATCGGGAGGTCGGACCTCACGTTTTTAACCTTGTCTGTCCAATTCTTTGTAAAACGTGAACTCAGCTCTCTAAAGACATCTATAACTCACTAGTTCATTTTAGTTTTTGACGTTTATGTTACAAAATGCTAAAGTTCTTGAACAGTTAGATCCAAAACAAAATAACTTTCAAGCTTTTCTATTATTGCATAGATTTAATTGTTGCTGCAAGTGGAAACTTTACTATTCATAAACCCTCACTAGCCAAGATCAATGAACTATTTTTGAAAACTCTTTCAATGTGGACAGAGGTAGGTATGTATTCACCAATAATTTTGTATGTTGTATTAATGAAACGAAAATTTTAAAGAGAATTTGTGATTTATTTACTAGAGAGGTTTTCATATTCACATTTATCACGTACAAAAAATAAAGAGGTGTAAATATATCTCTGAAAATGTAACAAGGTAACATAAGTATGCTTCGAACTAGACAAGGTCAGTCAGGTGGGGGTGGGGATGGGGATGCGGGGACTACGGCGGCGCTCGGCGGCGGCGCGCGCGGCGCCCGCACAGCAGTCGCTGGAACGCGTGCCGGAACTCCGGGCTGAACACCGTGTAGATCACGGGGTTCAGCGTCGAGTTGAAATAGCCGAGCCACAGCGACAGCGATGTCAGCACCGGACTCACTTCACAGTCACATGTCGGCACCAGTATGGCCAGCACGAAAAATGGAAGCCAACATGCTACGAACGCACCCGTAATTATTGCCAAAGTCTTAGCCGCTTTCCTTTCACGCTTGGAATCGGCCGCCTCTTTGGGCTTGCGACGCACCAAAGTCGGATAGTACGCCGCCGCGACGGCTCCGTAGCCCGTCGTCGGTGGGTCGGTTTCGAGGCCGTTGGCGCACGACTGCTTTTCGGGGCTCGTGTTGTTCGATGAAACGTTTGTGAAACCTGTTGTTGTGGTCTCAGAGATCGTCGGCAGAGGTCTGCCAATCACGGCGACGACGGCGGCGGCGATGCCTCCGCTGCCTCCGGCGGCGACCAGCGCTCCGGCCGCAGGCACCGGTGGAGGTCCAACTCCGCCGCGCGCAGTCGCTCCTCGTCTTCGACGTATTCTTTTCCTAGCCGTCTGATATATCCGCCAGTATAGGATTAGTATAATCAGTACTGGCACGTAAAATGAAGAGGCCGTCGCAAAAATTTGATAGCCGACGTCTTGGCTGACGACGCAGCGTAAATCTTCAGACACGCGTCTGTTCCAATCAGGGTCTTTCCAGCCCAGCAACGGCGCGATGCACACGAAGAAACTCACAATCCACACACAAGCAATCATAAGGCCCACGCGACGAGCCGTTCGTGCATGTATGTAGTCTATATTTGTCACAGCCCAATACCTGTAACAAAACAATGGCTTGTAGAGTTTCTATTTATAGGTGGAATGCACTTTAGCCCACGTTTGTGTATTCCCAGAATTTATTTCTGTCCCGAGCCTGAAATGTACGAGCCTATCGCCATGACAGGCGCAAATGATTTGCAAGACTCCCAATCGAACTCAGGGCCAATGAAAACTTTTACAGGCTGCCCTTAAGCCTATGAGGCGATTTACAGGTACTGATTGTACTTATTTCATGTCTTTCACAATCCTATGCCTTCGAAGAGATCTTATTAGGATTTTATTAAAAAATCAGTACAGGTCATAAATATTTGTTGGCTACCTATCAAGTGCGATGGCGACTAGATGCAGGATGGAAGCGGTGCAGCACAGCACGTCACCAGAGGTCCACATGTCGCACAGTTCTGGGCCCAGGGTCCATCGCTGCGCCACCTCGTACACCGCTCCAAGGGGCATCACCAGACATGCCACCAGCAGGTCGGCGACGGCCAGGGATAAGATCAAGTTGTTTGCAGCGCTGCGTAGATGTCGCTCCAGCAGTATAGCTGCTATCACGAATACGTTACCTACGAGCAAAATATCATTATCAAACATCATTTATTCACTCTAATTGGAAGGCGTCTTACACTACGCTTGCAGAGTCGCGGTCTCGAAAATATAAAAGTGAAATATAAAAAGACAGTACATAAATCGAAAATACAACAGTTGTTCCTTAATAGTTTGAAATATTGCTTGGACATCGTATTGGAAATACACTATTGATCGAGCGGAGGGCAAACTTGACGTGGGTTGTATAGAAAAGATAAACGAAATTCTCCTAGCTTTTAACAGATACAATAATGCTCTACCGGGAATCGCTCGCATCTTGAAGTTTAATAGATTCTTTTGAAATGATATTTACTACAATAAAAACACAATTTCTCTTTGTGGTAAGACGAATTTACGTTACGTTGTTAGTGGTGTGAAAATAATTGTTCGATCTTAATTTCATCAGCAATTTAAAATGAGACCAATGACAAATACTATGTGGTACAAGTACCGCATAGTAGTTCACAAAACTACTTTGATTAGGCACGAATCTAGTTCCGTAACCCAGCATTAAATAATAAGGAGCATTTACCAATGACAGTAGCAAGGATGAGCAAGCCAAGGACGATGGCTTTGGCAATGGCGCGAACGAGCGCGGCGGGGGAGTCGAAGGGCGCGGAGGCGTCCCACCAGGTGGCGTTGGGCACGACTGTGGTGTTCCAGTTGCCGGGGTCCCACTCGGTGGCGTTCCACGTGAAGTTGTGCACCGGTAAGCGAAGGTACAGGGCCTCCCAGTCCAGTGGATCATCGTGCTCGTCCGCGCCCTCCATGCCCTCTCACCGCGACTCCAACCACCCTACTGGATAAATAATAAATAAATACATCCAATAGTCACATACATAGTCCTGATGCATTGTATCGTGGGTATTAGAAACTAAGAGACACTCTCATCAACACCCAGACCCGAAACAAATACTTGTGGGTCACACAAACGTGTTTTGTCACACTCCGCGTTTAACTGCGCAAAGGAGGCTGCCAATTTTCAACTACTGGATAATACATTTTATATCGTTCTTGCAGGTAATTCTTCTTCAGCGGGAGGAGGTTCACTGCTGACCATAAGCCTCCTTCAAGTATAAATGGTAATTATTTCAAATATTTCCCATAGTTTCGTCCCACAGCAGGACACCGGCCTGCTCTTCATTCGTGAAATCGATTTATAGGGCTTAGACCACCACGCTGAACTTGTGTTAAAATGGTGGAATGGTCTGTTCTTAACATAATGCGTTGCAATTGGAATTAAAATAAAAACTGTTTAATGTGTGATTTAAGTGATAAAAGGAAGGTAATTAATGGAAATTGAAGTTTTGAAAATACCCAGATACGCATAATTATAATCTCACATGTTGTTTACAACATTTGTTTCGACGCGGTAATCGAACCCGCGGCCTTTCATTTCACCGTCAGCATATTACAAACTAAACCATATTGCTGTTTAAAGCACCATTATAAATAATTTTCTAAAATAAATGTATGCCTAGAAAACGAGATTTTCACAGAAATAGATTTTCATTTTCATAGATTTCATCATATTAATGGTGAATTAATCGTTCCATTAGTTTAATAGAAGCTTGTTATACTCCAAGTGCAATACCCAGATCAGCCAATCCACTTTACGTGAGTTTTCGATTCGTTCGACTAATATGAAGTGCTCGTACATCATAGGACTGAAATGTTTCGACGAAATGTGAGTGCTTTCGATGTATTTCTAGATATACCGAAACTTTTGCAAGATTAATGAATTAAACAGTAGAAATACTAAAAATAATTTATAATTTTATCTATCTTGTGATTGTTAACGTAATTGTTTTTACACAGTAGGTTAGATATTTTTTAACGTAACAATGGTCATCGATTAAAGGATTTAAAAAATCACATTAAATGATATTATTAAATATTTCTATGTAAATATTAATTACGGGATAAACGGTTTACTTCATTAATGATCCGGAATGTGGAAGACACATACAAAGCACACATAGTAAGCCTATATCATAACCAAATACAATTAATTATTTAATTTAATATACAAATGGATTCTAAAACCGTGTCCGCACTCCGCTACATCAAATGGCTTTTGTGTAATTTAGGCGGCAATTGATCAACCACCACACGGCCGCGTATTTACATACAACACAATTCAGATTAATTAGCGTCTAATGATGCATCCCCTCGACAATGCAACATGGTTTTACAATCAACGATGCGAAACTTAGATCCAAGTGAAGATTAAGCAGGAAGTAGAATGTTCATATTTGCCTGTATCGGCCCATATACGTCCCACTGCAGGGCACGGGCCTCCTCTACAATCGAGAGTACGATTTACGAGAGGGTTTAGGCTTTATTATATTCCACTCCGCTGGCTTAGTGTGTGGTTGGCGGACTTTTCACACCATAGAAATTTTCTATAATGGAAAACCAGTCATATTGAAATGCAAGTGGGTCGCGTTTCTTGATTAGCCTATAAAGATTTTGACCAAGTCTGCCTCTTTCAGGAAAATGATAGTCTCTTGCCTGTTGGAATTATAGTATTTAGTTAAAATAGAGAGGCTGGCATTTGTACCTGACGAAACGTATAGTAAAGGGAAGAAAAGGATAGAAAGCTGTGTTGTCTTGATCGATAAACTTTCATGAGATAAATTGCACATCTAAGCTTTCCGCACAATTTTATAGTTAACATTGATCTACACATACTCAGCATATTGCCACTTCCTTATACCTTTCTGCAATCGTTAAATTATTTAATAACGTAAGTGTTATACTTACTGCTCGTGTTGTATCTTCGAAAAATATTATCCAAAGTTCGTTCCATCATTGGTGTTAGTTTATTGCTTCGGTTTCAATCTGCGGAAGAGAATACTGTGTTTAGCTGTGGTGCGCACAATCGCAACTACCTGAGGAAATTGATGGGTACAGCAGTGTACACGTTAATAATATTTGGTTTGGTATATGATAACAGAGCTACCGCAGAGAAAATTAAAGGCTAAATTCGCACGTGGCGTGGATTGGATCGTATCAGTAAATTTTGATCGAACGTTTTTAATAAAATACATACATACATAAACTCACGCCTTTATCCCCGTAGTGGTAGGCAGAGGCGCCACCAGGACACCCACATTTCGCCTTGTATGTTCCGTCCCATGATGTGATAGGGGGCGAGCCTATCGCCATATCGGGCACAATAATTTAATAAAATATACCTGCGTTAATAGCCAACTTTATAAAAACGTTAAAATATTTACATAAATGATGATTTAGTCACGCTTTTAATTTTTTTTTAATACAAAAATGCATTTAAAGAAGTGCATATTATGTGGATACTTATTGATTTTGTGGGTTCTTACACTAGTTGCAACACATAAGACTGGGATGTTTCGGTATCGAGCATTTCACTTTAAACTTATGACGAAGAAACAATTATCAATAATTGAATGAATTCTCGAAACAATAGTAGGTTAGTTGTAAACAACATAAGATAAATCTTTCTGCAATATGCATAAAAAACACGTTTAACCGTAATACGTGGTGGAAAGAAAAACAACAAAAGTGGAACCGTATAAATAACATATTTTATATCTTTCTCTCTCTCTCAAAACCGTACTATACAAGATCCGGCGTAAGCCAAGGTAGCAACCTGGGCCCTTTACTTTTCATCTTAATGGTAAATGACCTACCACAATCGATTTGTCGATCTACACCTTTGTTGTTTGCTGATGACCTTAAGCTTGTTTTTGAGGTGACGCAGATGGAGGATCATAACGTACTACAGCATGACATAAATAGGGTTGTAGAATGGAGCTTGGAAAATAAATTATATTTTAATGTAGACAAATGTTCAGTTCTGTCATTTACCCGCGCGAAAACTCCTAGTCATTTTCAATACTTTATGAACGGGGTACCTCTCCAGCGCACTACTGAGGTCAAGGATTTAGGGGTGCGCTTTACTGCAGATTTAAATTTTAGAAAACACATAACTAATGTTATTAAAAAGGCATACCGTAACTTAGGCTTAATTTTACGACAGGCTAACCAATTTACGAATGTTGGGGCTTTGAGAGCATTGTACGACGCACTTGTCAGAAGCCACTTCGAATCCAATGCAGCAATTTGGTCTCCTCATGAAGACAAGTACAAGCTAATGTTAGAGCGTATTCAAAACAAGTTTATTAGGTTTCTATATTTAAAACAGTATGGTGTATATCCAGGCTACCCTTTGTTGTACCCTACCTTATTTGTTTTGGGAATGACAAGTTATTACAGATTGGAAGTGCGTAGGGAAGTAGCTCTTGCCAAATATTTATTTAATGTAATTCGTGGTAAAATACGTAATCCCAGACTCCTACTGATTGCTGGGTTGTGTGTGCCGGATGGGTATGTGGGGCGACGGCGACGACCGCCATTGCTCTCGGTGCCCCGAGCTCGCACCAACTTATTGCAGCACGCACCGGTGACGCGCGCGCTGCGTCTGCTCAATGCGGTGTCCAACCAGGTTGATTTGTTCTCGTGCTCACTGACGGAGTTCACAGAGGCCGCTAGTGCACTTATTGTTAGTAATAGTGTTAAATAATGTAATTAGTTGTAGTATTGTATTGTAATATAATTTCCTACTCTACTGTATTGGGTGTAACCTGTAATAGTAGTAAGTATGTTGAATAAATAAAATAAAAAAAAAAAAAATAATCTTCAACATCTAACGTAATTGACACGAACACTAAAGATTATGAAAACATCTTTAATAAAATTAATTATTATTGGAATCACATTCATATTCAATCATAATATTTCGTAATTTCCTTTACTCGATACATATGAAAATTAACATTTGAATCGGGTAATGATATGTAGCTGGTTAGTTTCCAGTATTGGTTAGCAATTGCGAATGCAACCGTATCCGGTAGTACATACAATACAACCACTGAGCATCGATCGAATTACTGTGACTATTCAACTCATAAGTCTACCAATGTTTATGATTTAATATCAATCATTTGATTAGATGCCTTGATGGTTAACATACCTATAAAATTGTAACATCTTTATAACATGTGGTGTCTAATAAAGACATTGAGTATTGAATATTAGTGATGACAATGGCTTTATTGTGATTGACGAGACGAGCAGATCATCCGTCTGATGGTAAACGTCACGCCTGCCCTTATAAAGAAGTAATACCATTCAGAATTCATTGTTAATAATACCTTTTATTGTTAGTAACATTTTTAAGGTGGCCACTGAAAATCAGCGTTGTGTTGTGGTTTGCACCACATCATAACATAAAGCTGAGTGGCCACCTACCGGTCACAGTCGCGATCAGCCATTTTTATTGTGTATGTTTGTTTTCATGTTTATTGTTACGTGTTGCAACTGTGATCAATAAATAGTTTTTCTTTCTTTCTTTCTTTCTTTCTTTTGGAAATGGTAGAGCCGCTCTGTTGTCACTCATGAGTATGAATGGATAGGCTCTTCTAGGGTGGTATCACTGTCTCACGCTAAACACACGTGAAGCGACAGCTTTGTTGTCGCATTTCGTTCGGTGATTGAGATTGCCGGATGCCCAATAACCCTTTCTTCTTTCCATCCTTTTCTCTTCCTTCTTCTTCCCTCTTCTTTCTTCCCAATTTGATGGTCCGGCATCACATCCATGATCCAGCGTTGTGGATGTTAATGGGCGGCAGTGATCTGTTACCAACAGGTGACCTGTTTGTTCGTTTGTCGGACCTAATCAATAAATAAAAGAATACCTTGTCCACCAAACATTCGATGTTATGGCTCGTAATAGCCAGTATTAGTAGCCAGACAAATTACTGACTATTAAGTCTTTCATTTCGGAATGTAATTGAGTGCTTAAATACAGCGGTGCATATAATCCTACCCATATGGTCTTTCGTATACGAAAGACTTATTACTCAAAAGTTTAGCATTGGAATAAATTAGCCCCAATGGGTAAATTTTACCAAAAACACGTTTCCCGTCGCCACAAAAATCACGTACGTGACTCCGAAAGCGCTTTAATCCGTCGGTATTGGTGGTTGCTATTTAATAGTGACACAAGTCGTTAAGCCGAGCTGAAACGCCGCGCTGGCTGGCTTAAATTTTGGACACTGGCTAGTAACCACTTTAACAAGACCCATATCTAAACCTTACCAGGTCAGCACTTCAAATTATAAAATGGATGGAGTTTTTGCTGTGGAATATATTATAAAATTCGAAGAATGCAGTATTTATTATTGTAAAAAAAATATCAACATCTTCGCTTGGTAATTATAATAAAGAGCATCTTCTTAGTTTAAGAAAGGTATAAAGATCAATCGAAATATAATCTAGAGATCGCTTCAAGGCTTTTACGTAGGCTGCCACGCTAACCGATATGGATCGGTCGGGTGATGAGCCTTCAGGCGCCGTTCAATTCCAGCCTTCTGTCAAATATTTTACATTGCCAACTCCCGATTTCGGTTAGACTAACTTTTTATACAACGTTTAATGCCAAACGTTTAAGACAGTGACTGATAATGTTAATGATATATTTTAAATCGCGGTATTTTTGGCTAAAATATTTTAATAATTACACCCTTCGATCAAATATATACTAGATGTCGGATGAGGACTTCAAAAACGGCCCGAAAAATTATACCACAACGTCAGTGTGGCTCTATTTCAATTTAGTATGCTTCAATCATCACCAACGGCAACGCGTAAACATGCCGCAGTGCGCCTTTCAAAATTGTCAAAATAATCACCGTAATACAAAGATTTCTGCGGGAGTATCTTTTTTTCGATAAATTAATGTCTATAATTATTTATTTCCATATAAAAAATTGAAAGAAACGTGAAATCTGAATCAATTCATAAATTATATTTTAATTGTTTCCAACAATAATATCTGTGCGCATTTATTAAAAACTTTATTGCTAAGTGACATTTTTATTTTATGTTTTTTTTCTTCAATGTCAT
This sequence comes from Deilephila elpenor, assembly GCA_949752805.1. Classification (NCBI taxonomy): domain Eukaryota; kingdom Metazoa; phylum Arthropoda; class Insecta; order Lepidoptera; family Sphingidae; genus Deilephila; species Deilephila elpenor. The sequence goes on along the minus strand of OX457099.1, from coordinate 8,913,203 downwards.
AACGTCTTGAATGCAAGTATATTGTAAGATATAATAACTCTTATTTCAAACAATTAAAGTTTATTGTTACTTGAAGTTGTTTATATTTTATGACCATTTTTCCACATCTCGTAGTTCGAAATACAAATGTACATGTATTAACAACCTCGGCCACTTTTGGCATGTGATTTTGTTCCTGACACTGTATCTAGTATATATTTGATCGAAGATTACACCCTATAAATTTTACCGCATCACTCAAATTACTTATCCAAAGAAATATTTCTGTATCGCATGATAATCGGTTCATCATTATTAATATAATATATTTTAATGCAATTCAGAGCGCATAATTGCGACGTATCTTAGTTGTAATGCTGTACATTTATCGTGACTATTTGAAAGGCAAGTTCAATAGTATGTTTCTCCAACTATTCTCAATTGATTACCGCCATGTTATTAGCTAATCTGTAGTATAATTAAAGTTAATGCTACAAACGTGTATTTGCGCCGCGTCTGGGTGTCGCAGTTTGTGAGAATCAAGTTCTTGGTGACATTTTATACCCACAATACGCGGAAATCTAGTAACGAGAAATATCTTGTGCTCGTACATACATATATTACACGACGTATTCAAATAGATTGCTATGAACGTGACTTGTCGCATTACTTTTAATCTAGCTATATCTGCTTGATTTGGATCGTGAAATACAATGTTAATTGAAAATCACCGAGAGAGTCTTTGACCTATAATGGCTTATGAATTTACTATCCGTGAAATACATTTTTATTATAATATTATAGAACTTTCAACTTTACAACACCAGATCCAAGAAGAGAGTATTCGATAGGGCCAAGGCGGAACACATCCGCAGAATTAGCGAGCGACCAGAGCCGAAGCTAAATAATTCAATAGTATGCCATTTGGTATTATTTTATTTTCCACCTTGTCTTTCATGACTCGAACGATATAATATCCCTGAAAAAGTCGAAGATGATATTTTTTTTACGAAGACATGTTTTAATAATGAGGTGCGTAACTAAAAACATAATATAAAAAAACTGTGATTAAAATTGAGATTTAAATACCAGGTATGTTAGCATTTTAGAATCTTGATAGAATGCGTTTTTTTTTTATAAAATATGCCATGGGTCCTATAGTACATATTTTTGTCAGTACGACGCGTCGTGTCAACGTTGATCAATAAATAAGTAATTGAATTTTTCTTCTTTGAGGAATTTGATCATATTTCTTGAAAAATAGACTTCTTTTTCATTTAAATTGGTATATAGTTCTTAAGCTTATATATTTAACATTGCAAAACGTCAATTAAAACATTAAATAATAGAAATCCCTCGGCACAATGCTACAAAGTGTTGGTCAAAGTAGATTTGAAAAATATCGGGTATAGGATTACATATCTTTTATTCTGTGCCGTCATAATTTGATCTACTTCACGTTACTAGTTTATCGTCTAGTTCCGGAACATCCTGTATATACAACTGTAGTAAACCTAATCTGAATTGAGAAACTTCCGACACTCAACCGATGTATGCTATTAAAATAACTCGGCTACAAGTTAAAATTATAAATACCAACGAAGTGAGTGTGTTCTATTTCAACAAATAAATATTAAATACCAAAGCGCAAAATAATTAACCAATGATTGTTTTAATGGGCAGACGAAAGTTTTACTGCCACATCAAGCACTGCGCAAATACTTGGTTATTAATCCGAAGCATCGCTGAGAATATTGGTTTATTTCAACAATGTGGTATTGGACGCTTTACGAGTTACGACGGTCGAGACCGACGGTTCTTGCACTATGGTATAACTAAAATAATAAATACAAACCGTTTGCGATACCATAGCGTCCGATTGCAACTAACGGAATATTTATTATTCCAAGAAGTGAATTTCAAACGATAAGTTGAATGTAATATCTCACAGGGACTTTGTGCGTACTATGTAGGATCTGGATATCGTAATATGATTTACTTTGGCACAACATAACACAAACACCGCTCACATCACATCCGTACACGTCGTCAGATCGTACGCGGGATATGGTTTCCTTTATTTACATTGTTTCGCACTGTTGAAATATTTTTCCTACTATATCACTCGATAAATAGTTTTTCTGATTACTCACACCCATATAAAATGAATCCCAATGTGCCTACACTGTTATTTATAGAAAGGTTGCCTCCAGCAAATCTTATGATACAGTTATTGATATTGTATGTTATTATTAAAGTGTAACACGCAATAAATAAAACCGAAATAAGTCTAACGGCGACCGCCCACGGTTACGCGTGATGGCGATTTCTGACTAAGCCAATTGATAGAAGACATTCATTATTTGTTCCTAGAAAATGATAAAATGAGCATAACATCAACAGAACCTTGAGACTTAATTGATTGGGGCTCAGGGTAATTTCCTTCACATTTGTCGGATTCTTTTTGTAGCTGAAGTTCATTGATGGATGTTTTATGCTTTCATTCGTTCGGCGGGGCGATCACGTCGTTTTCCACCCGGCAATAATCGTGATTGTTTATCCACGTTATTGTTCACCTCATTGCGATTGAAGAGATTGTGACACAAATAGACGGCTCTTAATTAACGTTTGTCTCTTCATTCCTTATTCTTTATTTTTGGGAATATTTTTGATATACCTAAGATTGTAATCTCGTGTGAGAGACTTGTTTGTGTAGATTTGCAAGCCAAAGGCAAGTAAAGTGACAAAATTAATCAATTTAGATTGAAAGTATTCTAATACACTTTTTTAAAAAACAACCAGCTTTTACTCTTGATTTCCACTGGGAATCGAGTTATTTCCATTTTTAGGAAAATAGCTTTATGCCATATGTATATACTGTTATAAGTTCTGCTCACCAACCATATAAAAATAATTTTATATCGATTTAAAAGCTGCATTGTAATAAACACGAAGGTTAAATAACAATGTATAAAGAATACCTATATATTTGGCGATTGAAACTTGTGCCTTGAACTTAACTCCCCACTGGTTAGGTTTTCAAAGCGATCGCGTTCATATCTGGGTGTACCTGCTCGAATAAATATGTACATATATACGAACAATGCAAAAGAAGCCGGGTCTGTTTACTTTGTGTTTCTATTTATTACTTTGTGTTTGTATCTTTGTATGCACTTTCTACTGGTAAATATATTTTTGTGTACGTTATTGGACTGCCTTGGTGGCGTAGTTGTATTACGGTACGGTTACAAAGCTGAGGTCTCGGGTTCGAGTCCCGGGTCGGGCAAAGTAATATTGGATTTTTCTATTCATTATCAGCCCGGAGTCAGGAGTTTGTGCCCGATATGGCGATAGGCTCGCCCCCTATCACGTCGTGGGACGGAACATACGAGGCGAAATGTGGGTGTCCTGGTGGCGCCTCTGCCTACCCTTTCGGGGATAAAGGCGTGAGTTTATGTATGTATGTATGTTATTGGAGTAGGAGGTTTGCTATAAAATATTTTTACTTAGGTATTTATTTGGTTACTTTAATTAAATTTTATAAATTTTACAAAAACACAATTGCTTGTGGCACCGGTAACTTCATATTTATCTATTATGAAATTGGGGAGTATACCGAAGTCGCACAGCTATTGCTCGGTTAATAGATTAGATCAATATTATTTATCTATTCGGGTAATAGAGAGGATTTTGATTGGAATATATGTACACACATAAATTATTTATACTGATTTGACGTATTTTTATAATGGTTTCTTAGATTTCCGCGAATGTTACACATTTAAATAAAACAAATTTTCACGGATTTGGTTTAATCTCTACAGTTTTTGACTTGCCAATCTTTTGATTATTTTACTTGGTTTGATTATTTTTGATAGTTTTCGTGGTCACGGGGCGGAAGGCGGCGGCGGTCGTTTCAATTGACGAATTATTCCTAAATAGAAGACGATATTGCGATAATTTTTGATTTTTTTATGAAATATAATTAATCATTCAAAAATATCCTTTTACCTGTAAGTTCTAGAATATTTTTTCAACCTCAAATATTACATAAATAGATTATAGATATTTTAATATATATTTTATATTTAATATTGCCTCAAATTTTACGTAAAAATATGAGATAAAGATTATCATTTTATACATGAAGCACCGGAATACAGATTACTATTTATCAATGGCCACTTCCGACGTAACATTGAGTGATAAAACATATTTCGATAAAAGATATAACCCTAAAAATACATATATTGTGTAAAAATATATAATGGAAACATTTTTATGACGTAAGCTCGGCAATCTAGCGAGCAGGCACTAGACAGTGGAGTGATCATAATCGTTGAAAAGACATCAGGCCTCCTGGACATTAAAGCCGCGGTTCCATTAAGGCGGACACGAGCGGAGTGAATATGTGTAGGTAGTGGTAGCCGCCCAAACACATAGATTCATCACATTTATGATGACATCGATAACATTGAATGATGGGACATTCATGAGGACATGATTGGTCGGTTAACACATCTCCGCTCGCTTAAGTACAATATTTGTCTTTAAAAATGTATGTGGTGGCTAGGTGAAAAAAGCTGAAGTTCAGCGTTCTTCCGTCATTGTATTGTTAATTGAAGTCGGCGTTCGTCAATTTTATTTACAGCAATAGAAGTTATAGGCTATATGTTCTTAAAGTTATCTCTGTCGTTTGTGATTTAAATACAATCTAGTGGTAATAACACATTTAATTACTATTTCTTGCATATTTGTAAAACAGTAAACAGACATAATTTGAAGAAGAATAACAATGATAATTTTTTAGGCATTGAGCACTCTATTATTTCTTTGTCTTAGCGATTTAAAGTCCGAATTGACGTACGAGTATAAAATTCGTCACGCGTCATTCCTTTAAAGTACTTATCGCGCGCTATATTTTTAAGCTATTGCGCCCTTACACTGAACATTTTCAGCGCCTACAAGGGGGAGTTACCATTCACATTTTAGAGACTGCTTTAGTCATGAAAAAACATCTGAAAACGTGTATTTTTCAATAATTGCAAAATCGTGACTATTGTGAACGAGTACAATAAAATTGATTGCAATCAACTTAGTAAATATAGAAAATAATGGCTTCATAAATACATTGAAACTGTAAGGAGTGACGGTACATTGCCACGTATTCTGAAAGACATATTTTTTTAATATTTTAATAGAACAAAAAGCAATATTGAAATTATCCTTTAAAACGCATGATATAATCAATATTTTATTAATATAGTACGAATATACAATAATGCGAGAATCTTAACGTTTATGCTTCATATAGCGTATATTTTCATTATGACGCAGATGCTTGTGTACCCAGGTTATTAAATTTGAGGGTGTATATTAATGTTTAATATGAACCTTTATATACTGCGCTGGGATAATGTTTATGGACCGTTTTTATATAAGCGAATGAGAAAAATATTGCCAGATTAACCCAGTTGTTTTCGCAGATTAAGGCGTGCACAAAATATCAATAATAAAGGTACTGAAGTGCTTGGAAGTAATAAGCCTATTGAGTTAAATATTATTTGCCTTTTTGAAAGTATAAAATAAAATGTAATAATCTGTTATTTTTTTTATTGCAACGAATGATAAGACGAGCATACCATTCGTCTGATAGTAAGTCATACGACCGCTCATTGGCAGCAGAAGAACCAAACACCAAGAATTACAAAGCAATGCTTGTCATTCCACTGCGCTCGTCATCCTGAGACATAAGATGTTAAGTCTTTATATGTCCAGTACTTACATGACATTTTGTGAATACAATTCTCATTTTTAATGTGTTTGTGTATTTTTTCGGTGATTAAATTTTATTTGACGAGTGGAAAATCCGCTAGAAGTCGTATTATACTGTTTTATATCCAGCCAAGTTATTTTTAATTTGAATAACTTTTATCTCGTGATTGAAAAGCTGGACCTTAATCATATGGATACGTAAACCGAGACTGGTGAGGCTTTTTTTCTTCGATTAAAAATATCACATTAGGCTACGTACACTTTACCCATGTCCTCAACTTAAATGGAATGCCTGAGTGCGCCTCAACTTACACGAAAAACCTATTACCCCGGGCCTTCGACGTCATATACCAATATAATGTGTTAGTTCTAGCATAAGCCTTCTGGCGTGTGTATAGAAATCTTACCTTAAACAAGGTTACCTAATTCCATAACATTTTAGGAGGGATATTGTAGTCAAAGTGATAAAAGGTTATTATATATAAAACCTAATTTAAAATTATTAATGGATTGGTTTTATAAAACGAGAAGTATTGTGACTCAAGAAATATATAGATAATATGGTTTATGAATAGCTCATAGTCTTAAAAACCTATTCGATTTCAGCCTGTCGTATTAATTAAACTAACACAGCATTATGTAAGAGAATTCGGAAGTATATAATATTAGGCATGTATATTATGCACTACCTTCCTACCCACGTATATGGATAATAATTATGTTAAATCGATAAGTAGTACCAAACTAAGCTTGTTCTCTTCAAAAATTTTCGAGGTCTTAAGCAGTAGGCATTTTAGTTGTGAAGTTTCAGGTGACGTCTAAAAAGTTATATATTGTTCATGAACTATGTATGTTTTTTCTTCGGAATATATTACTGAAGTCTACGTTTTTCGCCATTTTATTACGTAAACTTTCAGCGGCTTTCTAAGATATATGCTCTGTGGGAGAATATTATTCTTACATTACTATGTATGTAAATATGTATGAGCAATATTTTGAATGGAACACAGCAAATACGGTGCAAGTACAATAAAATACTGTTTTCTTTTGGCACTTGTGCCTGAGCACGTGGAATACTCGTGGATTGCTGAAACAGCCGGGCTAATGAATAGAATTTCTTTGCTTATATTTTTTATGTAAGTAAACGCAATCGTGTCCAATTCATAGCGCTTTTTACAATTTTACATTTTTTAATATTTCTGCATCGCTATTACAGATTATTGTAGGGTTGGTGAATAAGTTAGCGGTTAACCTAATTAAAAGCAGTAAAATAATTAATTCCTGGTCTTGGAAAATAAATACTTCATGTTGAATTTCTGTGCTAAAGTGATACCGTCCCGCTAGTGAGAACCCATACATATTAAATCCAAAGCTGGTTGCAACGGGTCTCTAACGTTTAAAATCACACTACAATCGATATATCTTCAGAATACATTATGATAAAATGAAAATATCATCACCTTTTCGGGATGCGAAGATAACGATGTTAAATCTTTATTTTTAACTAAAGCGCTCGAGAGTTTGGTAACAAAACGAGCGTAATTTCATTAACGACTTTTCCTTGCGCCGCCCGCTATCGGAGATACAAACTGCCGGAGTAGTCACGTCTGTTTGATATTTTAAACAGGTCATTTTACAGGCCTCGATCGATAAACTTAAGTATTCAGAATTTTAATAAAGTATAAACCTTTTCTAGTCGCGGCTGCGGAGCCAGTATTCTTGAATAACGAAATAGTACGCCGTGTTCGCAACAAAGAACATTTTTTTGGCAATAAATTGTTACCTTAAATTTATTACATCACATAAATATCGCTTATAATTTCGACGTATTTGAATAAAAAAATCGTATAACTTGAAACTGTTTCGTTTTATGAAAGAGTTATACAATACAATAAAATTAATATCTGAATATTTTTCATACACTGAAAAAACCGACCATCATGTTGCTGAAATGCTTTAAAACTTAACGTTCGTTAAATGTAGTAATTTCTTTATAATTGTTGTTTACCCGACAGCTACAGAAGAAGGGTGATGTGTTACGGATCATATTGTACCCAGTCTCGGCCTAATCAGTGTTATCAGTCCCTTTTCCCTGAACGTTTACTATTCGTGTCGAGATCCAACATCACCGTAGGTGGGGCCATTGGTTTTGATATCTCAATTTCCGACGTTAAGCTACCATGTGGAGCTTACGAAGGCCTTTTACGTGATGTGTTTTTGGAACAAATAACAAGCTTATTGAGACTAAGGATATTACGTTAATTCCTGTAATATTGGGTACTTTGATGAATTATATGAATGAGGTGATTAAGTTCGAAGCGATAGTCAATTATCATTTTCATTAGAGATAGTTAAGGGGGCGTGTACTCGGATCAGCATGTTATTTGATTCGACAAGGATCGTTTTTATTACTATACAATAATAAATACACCCAAAACTCTTATAAATAGTGAAATCAAAAAGTACGAGAGACTTTTCGGTCTCACAAACACCCAGACCCGACACAAATATATACCTGTGGATCCCACAAATATTTGTTTCAGTGCGGTGATGGAACCCGCGGCCTCTCGTTTCACAAGCGGCGTCTAACCAACTGCGCTACGGAGGCTGTCTTTAGACAGTCTGAGATTATGTTGTATACATAAATGATCGTGGATTAAACACACGCTCGTATGATCGAACATAGGCCACGCAAAGATTATCGAGAATGCATAGTTTGGCTGAACACGCCTTTCATCACGTCGTGTCTCGTTTGGGCCTCTAAGGGAAAATGTGTCAGAAATACTCGTTCCACAAGCTACTATGAAAGTTAGAGCTTTGTGCTGAATTTTGTAGTAAAAACTCGGTTGAAAATGCAAATATAACAACGATACCAATTTTAGAATATTTTTTCGAAAAAATAACCATGTAAGTAAGTTTTGTATATTTTTTTTATTTATTGACATTGCAAGCGTTGTTTGTTTTACTTCTGCAATGAATCATTAAAGTAAACCAATACACCTGCATCTAATTTTGTAAAGTATAAAAGTAAATTACAGATGTTTTAAAATAAACTAGCTTCTACCTTCAGCTTCGCTTGCGTCATCAAGTTACCTTATGCGCTATTCTCAGATATAAGCTACTACTATAATTTTCATCAAAATCTGTCCAATATTCTTCGAGTATACAAGTATCAGACATCCATAAAATTTCACAACCTTTCTGGTTTCTTTCAAGTAGGAATGTGATTATATGGAGCCGTACAACCATACTATGCTCCGTAGATTAATATCGTCTGTACTCTTTTGTCTTCGAAGAAAGGAATTTTCTCCTTTATTTCACAAGCAGTGAGCTGAGGACAGATATAAAACGGCAGCGGACACCTTCATAAGTCAGGACATCCATGCCCTCTCGCCATTTATTAGGTCCTAGACAAATAGTACTTACACCAGACCATTACGACGTATAAAACATATTCTTTACTAGTAATTAAACGCCCCGCTTCGATGAAGTTAGTACATCGATATGTCTACCTGTATACCTTACTCGCTCCTATAATAATATACACTTTTTTATTCTAATTAATGACGTTGAATGTTAGTAGAAATAAAAAAAAGTTATTATCTTTTTCGAGTTAAGATATATTAAATAAATAAATAAATAAATACACCCAACAGTCACATACATAGTCCTGACCCCACACTAAGATCGAGTCTCGTGTCGTGGGTATCAGAAGCTACAAGAGACTTTTCGGTCTCACAAACACCCAGACCCGAAACAAATGCCTGTGGATCAAACAAATATTTGTTTCGGTGCGGGGATCGAACCCGCGGCCTCTCGTTTCACAGGCGGCGTCAAACCAACTGCGCCACGGAGACTGTCAATATTCCAGGATAGAAAGGATAATAATCTCTATTTCGATTTTCAGCTTATTTTTATGCTACAACGAAGGAAAACGAACGAAAAAAGGAGTATCCTCTGTCGATATTCACTGTTGATACTGTTGATAGTAACAATACCGAAATAAATTTTATCTTTACCGATATATATTTATAATATCTTTATAAAACGCTACTTTTACTTTATTTAGAAGATAATTTATGAATGATACTGTGCTCATTCAGCGTCGCTTAACTGAATTTATTTGTACGCAGATTTAGCCTCGACATTCTATGAATATGCTTCAGCAAATCTTATTACGCCTTACTTTGCTACAGGAAATCCATTTGTTTATACAAATTTAATAGTACCTAAACAAAGAGACTTTTAAGTTCTATTTATTATAATATTTTTACATGTACTTATTGAAGGAAAGAACGTACATAGAGTAAATTTCGAAGCCGTAATGTATCCTATTATATGGGAAAAATAAATAGCGACGTCAATTAATGGACTTAAATTCATTAAATTGTTGTTATAAGTATGTGACGTGTACTCTTGACAGTAAATTGTAAAATATAATACGTATCGAAAACGTAACTCGACAACCACAGTTGAGATTTGTCGACGAGAAAACTATTGCGATACGCGCATGTTAGGCCGGTAGGACAGGAAATACACTTTGTGTGAGTTTGCCTAGTACAACGATAGGTTTGCATCCCATGTATCGTCGGATGGAAACAAGCTCGGTGAACTGTGGAAGCCACCAGTGATATCGCTGCCTACACCTTCGGGGATATAGGCGTAAGCTTGTATATATATGTTTATTTAGCCAATAATAATTAACTAATAATACGGATTAAACAGGACATTCGATCGTTAGTGAGAAATTTGGAATCTCCTCGTTTATAGAAGAGCACGTTCGCCGTCAGTTCCGCTGTTGTTAATGACAGCCGCCGTTAAGCTGAGCTTCAAATTATACCGCTAGGAAAATTCTCGAACCTGTCTTTTTACCAATACGTTCATCATACAAAATGTTTGGACAATTTCTAGCTAAAATTCAATGTAGGACATTGTTACGTACTTCATTTACGTAATCTCAGCTTAAATAAAGTCTATTTGGTTTTTTTCTCTTTATCTTTTGCGACGACGCAACGGGCGGGTACGAAGATAGAACTCCGAGAGCATGTTTTATATTTGTCCTTTTATAAAATAATGACGTAACTTAATAACTCTGTTTATCAAAGCTGAGACAAGCTAAGAAAAAATAAATTTTCTTTAGTGTCTCTTACACAAGAACTATATTTTTAATCCGTTGTTTTTAATACACTAGCTTGATGAGGAAAATAATGCCCCGCGTAAAATCGCGACTTTCGATAATGAAGATGAGAATTTTTATGAGCTTTTATTTTATATGGGACGGTAATTATTTGCACTCACCTACATACTTCTAATTAACTAATAGTATATTATGTATGATCATCTTCATATATTAAGTTTATATGCGGAAACATATCATCCATCCATTCATCAGCCAAAGGAAGTCCACTGCTGAACATAGGCCTCTCCCAATGATTTCCACAGTGACCTGTTGGAGGCAGCCTGCATCCAGCGAATACATATAATCAGTAATCATAAAGTATTCATTTAGAAAAAAGTGTTAATGACTCGAAAAAAATAAATTTAATGTTTTTCTTCTAAACACTCGTACTTACCTACTGCTTAATGCCCTGTACATAGTCAAAATAGGCTTCTCAAAGCAGCTATTTAGCCAACTGTGTACATTTTAGAGCAGCGAAAAAATTATGTGTTAATCTTGATCATATTATTTACATATGAGTGGACCATTGTGTTCTAAACACGTTTTCGTAATATTTTCTCTTCAGAAAAAATCCTAAAGTAACCATAAAATATTGAAATTCTAGCAATTGTAACTGTATTATTTATAAAATAATCTTGATAAATTAATAACAGTGCTGTAATATATAAAAAAAGGGGAACTGTTATTTCTATTTATCGATTTAAAAAATATATTTAATATATTGTTAAATAACGAGTCGAATAAAACATCACGTCATTGCGGTCCGGCCATATTTTGTTTCTATTTTATTATTTACTATTAACCGCGCCTTTAGTGAGCCTTACATGATTTTTTATAGAACTATTTTGCGTATGACTTTATAATCGACCGTCTCAGTGACGTCATCCCATTCGGTTAATAAAAGGGGAAGCCATTCTTCAAGCTCGCTTAATACGGTTTGATAGACTTCACTTTTTAATTTTTTTCTATACCACCGTTCGTTTCTCCTCAGCGTTAAATCAAGCGATAGCTAAACTATGAATATTGAATGAACACTAAACTTGGAAAAGTCAGCGTTGTCCCCTGGGAGTATACCCGTGACGTCAGCGTTGGTAGTTACTGCCCCCAACCTATGATGGATTATCGCTCACTTAAACTTACTTGGGTTCACATTAGCTGAATTAACGAAATCTCATGAACTTCAGTTTATAAAGCATTTCCCCTGGTTTTATGAATAAAAAATGTTGTCCACAGTTTGAGCGATACAAAAGAAGTGTAGAACAGTAAGGTATCTTAAGCTTTCGTAATTGTAACTTAAGAGTTTCATAAATCTGAAGGGTTTCACTTATATTGATTTGGTACCTATATAAGTCTATACACGCAGTCACTAGACCAGTGAGGCTTCTTATACAACAATAATAAAAAAGTTACATACATGCATAAACTCATGCCTCTTCCTCCGAAGGGATAACCAGAAGAGCTACTAGGGTACCCACATTTCGTCTTGTATGTTCCGTCCCAGGATGTGAAATAAAAAAAAGTTAATAAACCAAAAAAAAACGATTCAATAATAACGGCCACTGTTTATTAAACTCGCCGTAAGACGAAGTTTATAAACTACGTCACAATGTTTGCTTAGCAAAAATAACCCAACCCTCAATTTTTTGTTATTATACCTAAAATATATGCAAAAAGTTTTTGTGTACGGCTCCGAAACTTTAATACTGACAATTCATTTAAATATACATTTGTATTTTATAAAATTGGGATTGTCGCTTCAGCTACATATAATTTAACTGCGGATATATACATACATTTTAATTCTTAAATATAACGCATGTCATTTAGTAATGGATAATAGTATGCTTTATGAGTCAGTTCATTTCTTTCACATTCCTACGTCCTAAATATAAAAAATAACCCGCACTATTCAGCTGTCTGTAATTCTTCACAAATCACATTCTACTTAAAATAGTTTGCAACGAGATTAATGCAATACCTAGCATGCAATTTTCAGCACCACCATAGAAATAATAATATGCAATTTTATATTTTAGTGGCACACGTGGACATGTCTGCAAAGCGAAAGCACGCGATTACATAATTTTACATTCGCGTGTATTGTTTGATGTTTGTAAAGAGGAAGATTATAACCACTCACGATTTGCATTTTGCCAAATAACAAGTAGGAGACAAACAAGTCATTGTACTCGTAACACGGCAAGCGTTTTTACCTCGAGATGTGAACGACCGTAAAATTTATATAAAAAAGTGTTTACTACGTTGTATACGAAGGGCTAGATCAATAGATAGAAAGCAATATCGTGGTACCACCGCACTGGATCCACTTGGATTCGATTTTAGGAGAGCGACCGCGTTTGCCTGCAAATACCACAAGTACTTACGTGTCTCGGGGAGCATAAGTCGGTTACAGTTCTTGAACATTTCAATTTCAACATCGTTAAGTCTCTCCAAAACCACTGCAAATCGGCCAACTTGGGCACTTGAGTTGCCAGTGGCGTGTTAAACATTTCGGTTCACCAACACACACTGAATAATATTGAAGGACAGATTCCACAATATCAGACCACGGTGATTAATGTCGGTTATTAAAATCTCTAAACTATAACGTAGATATTTCTTAAAATGTGCTCGTATTTGGGTTTAACTTTAATAATATTCTCATCAGGTTGATAAATGTACAGAATGAAACGGAGGATGTTTAATTTTATTTGCAGTATTTATCCGCATTGGAAAATTTGATCGAACTATGTCGTGTTTTCTTCACGTTAGAGTCAACTCTGTTCGCTTCAATAAAACGGTTGATAAAATTATGAAAAGTGTCAAGATGGCCGAACGTACATTTTGATTTATAACAAAATCGAAATATTGATTTATAATAGTTACACATAATATATGTATAAGATTCGTGCAAATTACACGTTGGTGGTCGCTCGATCGGTCACGAGTTAAGCTTGCGAAATAAATTAACGTTATAATAAATATATTTGAGGACAAGACATTATTTGCTGACAGTATATTTGAGGCCTAATATCTTTTTACTGACTGCCTCGGTGGCGTGGTTGTATTACGGTACGGGTACAAAGCTGAGGTCTCGGGTTCGAATCCCAGGTCGGGCAAAGTGATATTGGATTTTTCTATTCATTATCAGCCCGGAGTCAGGAATTTGTGCCCGATATGGCGATAGGCTCGCCCCCTATCACATCGTGGGACAGAACATGCGAGGCGAAATGTGGGTGTCCTAGTGGCGCCTCCGCCTACCCCTTCGGTGATAAAGGCGTGAGTTTATGTATGTATGTATGTATTCTTAACAGATAAGCTGTTCAAATTGTGGTTGTTACGGTGAAGTGTAATTTGGGGCTTTAATTGTATTGTTAAATCATGAATGTATTATTTTCTAATATATTGCGAAATTAGGATAGCGGTACAGATACAGATCCACAACACTTTATTGAACACCACAAAGTACAGAAAAATTAAGACATAGAAACCTTACAAATAAGTGTATAATTGGCGTCTTTTCCAGACTACCGGTTGGATATTCGAATCCGCCTTGATAGCAACCATAATCCAAAATAGTGGAAATGGTGTTTGCTTAGGGGAGAGCAGCATATTATACACACGTATTTAACTTGTATTTTCCTCTCGAGGCTTATGACCGTGAGATCTACAGTAGACACGGGTTTACCGACACGGCTTATCGCGGGCTTATCTTTGACAGAAACTAGGATCGATAGTTATTGATCTACGCCGTATAAATAGCCAACAAAGATGTTTGCTTTGATGCTAGAATTGCAGTCTATATTCATTTAGCATTGAAAATAACATTTATTACATATATAAATGCTGAAAAAATTACTGTTTTGTCGCACAAAAAATTGTAAAATTAGATTTATTTATTGCGAGTAATTATCTAATAGTAATATTGAATAAAACTATTTTATACGGATTTTATCGCGATTTGGTTTAATTTTACATTTTTTAACTTCCCGACGTTTCGATTACTTTAGAGCTTTCGTGGTCACGGGGCGGACTGAGAAACCATCTAAGAAACCATTAATAGTTATATTGCATATATAAATTATTCCTGAAACTTATATGTTAATTTGGCCTAGTTATTGATTAAATTAACTGCACAATTGCGTACCGACAGGTCTACACAAGAATGTCGAAGGTATGTGAAGTCCGCAAAGCCGCACCAAGCCAGCGTGGTGACCTAAAAAGCCTATTCGCAAAAGTGTTATAACACGCAGGCAAACAGTCGTACAATTAAAAGCAAAACAATCAACAACATTCAAAAATAAAGTCATGTAGTGTCGACCTCATGTAGGTATAAGATAAAGCCGGTAGAATAAGATTCATTGAATTAACTTGTTAAGTCCATGGCCACTTATATCTCCTTTTAACAGATAGTGAAATGCCCTTAAGGCGCCAGTCCATTAGAAATAAATTAAATTTTTCCTCTTCGTTTCAGCCTTTAAGATTTACGAGATATAACTAACAAGTAGCGATCAGAGCAAAAACTTCCGGTCTCACTTCTAATAAAAAAGTGAAATGTGCCGGAGACATTTAATACCGTGGCCTCGTTTTTATCAACGTTAAAAGATTAATTTAAATAATTACAAGACTGTAATGAATAAATTGATATAGAACAACAATATTATATTACTTATATTTAACATTAAACTTCAGATGTTAATATATTAATAGCATCCCTAAAATACACTCTGACATTTACGAGTACATTATGTTTTGAGGTCTTAGTTGAAATTGAAGTACCAATTATATTTAGTCCCACGCATACATATATTAAATACTTGTTAATATCAAATTGCTCCATAAAACTCTGAAGCTCAAATTCGAACTTGTTAAACTCATAGATGTGCAGTTTAATTAACTTTCATCCTGAAAACGTTCCACTTAATGGATTGGGTCTTTTCCTCCCATACCGACCTAAAGCCACTCAAAAAGTTCAGCCATACCATTGCCATTTTCGATCACGGTTTGTTTCGATTCTAGAATCGAAGACAAGTCACCCAATGACAGTGACAGCGCAAATTTTATTTTACCAATAGAACTACAAAACTTTTACTTGCAGTAAAAATTAAAGGTCCCTTACGTAATTTCAGACACTGTTCAGAAGACGGATTTTATCTTGTCATAATGATCTATTACGATTGATCACTTCATCAAGTACAAATATTTTAATGTGCGGCAAAAAAATCGACCAATTATTATCCAAGTTCTGAGTTGTTTAAAAAATTAAAGGTTTGTGAATAATTGATTGACTAATTAGCAAAAATTTAAACCAATTACCGTCATAATCACCTTCTTAGTTACAGTTCCGTCTTTCATGAAGAAAATACAGTGCACGAGTGTTTTATAAAAGCAGAGCGTCTATATGTGCGTTTCCGGAATCCGGTTGCGGCGGTGTGGCGGAAGGTATCGGCTTCCGCTTGACGATTCCTTACCGCTAGAGACAAAATAAACTCAACTACTGCTACGGAAACTTAACATGATATAGATCATTTTCCAATAGCGTCGGAAAGCTTTCATAACTTCTTCGTACGTATAAGCGAGCGAATTCTCATATCCGAAATTATGATTGAGCAACTAGAGGTATCTTGGTCCGACCTCGGCGTACGATGTTGGAATCAAAGGTGAAATAGAGGAGCTGCCGTCTGATACGTGGCATGTCGGGAATTAGAGGCGAAATCACTCGAGTCGGGCTGAGGCCGTGGCAAGCATTGCACTAAAGCAATTACGGAGTCTGATCGGGATAGATTGCGAGTTTTTAATCTTACTCTGGCTAATAATGAAGTGAACCATGATAGTACATTAAAGACGTTCAAGTTATAATCTTATACAATTCATAGTAAGAAATACGTATTCGGTATGAATATTAAGGATTTGTGTTAGGATAAATTATCTTATATAATAAGTTAAATGTATTATTAAAAGACTACTGGCTAAGAAATTATGTTATATGTAAAAAAGCTGAAAGGGTTCTGTAATTTTACCGAATTATGGGAATTATATGAAAATATGAATTTTATTCTTATTACCTCTAGAGTTAGAAAGATTTAATACTCATTTAACATTGGACGAAAACACGAATATCTCTATCAAAGAGGACTCAATTTTAATTTGATTTCAATCCTTTGAATGTTCTACATGCATATTTTTAAATTATAATAGTATTTTCTTTCCAGCCTCCAGTAGTATATTTTATATTTACTTTTGTCTTAATTTGATGGGTATTCTGCAATAATGTAAATATAAATAATATATGTTGTTACATGAGTAATGGCTGTTTCTTCTTGAGTTTTTTGAATAATAAAACATTACTAATTGCACATAATATGTTATAATTTTTAAAGACAATTGTTGAGAACTTTTTTCATGACCATAATTACAGCAGTTAATTTGACAAAATCATTGCAATCATAAAACAAAAATCTGTTTATATTGTTGGTGCAGAGTTTTGCTCTCAGAACAGTGCAAAAAATCGAGGGACGTTTCAAGAATGACGCGATTTATATTTTAAAAATTAGGTAAAAACTTTAAACCTTTATTTTTACATCCTTACTCATATTAAGTGAGGATTATGTACTTCAACACAAGGTTGTAAAAATAAACACAAATTTGTAATAGCTGAGCTGGTAACATTAAAACAAACATCTCTATATTATTATTATATATTTGTTTAATAATTATATTAGTATTTAATGTTTCGTTTGTCATATTTTGTCTCATTCTATGCGTATCGGTCAATAACTATACAATATTGTCAATAAAATTGCATTGAAAAAAACTGGAGCACTAAAATAAGAATCAGATAGCGGGCAGTAACGTAAGGGCCGCAACGTGCTTCTTAGCATAGTGTCACAGATAGTGTAGTCAGTAGTGTGTTGGGTGTACCGTGACGGGACCACGTCGCGCCTCTGCGCTTACTCACCCGAGTAGAAACGAACTGATTGCGAGCTCGGCGCCCCGGCCACTCGACCGCAGACTGAAACCCTAAACCACTGCCACTACATACCTACTCACCCACGTCCCCATTCGTAACTAATCGCTTACAATATTGGTTTGTAACCGAAAATCTACATTGAAATTCCGGTGCGCACATCGCGCTGTGCCTACCGTCCACTTTTATTGCGGATTTCGTTTTCTCATTGAGTCTCTGCGAAAGGTTTATTTTCTACTACAATAGGTCAGTACCTACCTAACATATGTTCAAAATAATCCGTGTGTCTGGACTGTAATATAAAACAAAATGGGAGCGTTCAAATGTGTTTACCGTCTAGTCTGTGCTCTGCTGGTAATTACATAGATTATAATTTAGCGTAATTTTTTGCACATCAATTTAGTTTATTTTGTCGTAAAAAGATTATTGTGTAAAATTAAAATGTTGTAATTTTTAGATGCACTTTTCATTAGCCTTTTGTGCGTACTTCGGATTATTTTATTTAGGAGAAAAAATTGATACTTGGAGGTGACCATACAATCACAAAATAAATTTATCCTCAACATACACAATAAAAAAATGTATACCGTCACAATGGCCTCGCAAAGGACAGACAAAGGGAACCATAAATAACAGTTGACCAGTTTTTTGTAACCCAAAAATAACAAATTTGCATTAAATTTATTCAATTAAATCTCAATATTATTTCTCATTGGGATCACGGAATCGCTCCGGATGTGAAATGAAAGCGCCGATTGTATTCCGCGGCTTCTATGTGGTATTTCATTTGATCCTTGCATTAGACGTGCCAAGAACAAGCGCATAACGGGTATAACTCGCGAACATACATTAGTAGATCAAATATATTATAGGTATTTGCCAACTAAGGCTGCCTTGGTGGCATAGTTTTACTACGGTACAATCACAAAGTTGAGGTCTCGGGTTCGAATGTACAAAAGTCGGGCAAAAGTGGTATTGGATTTTTCTATTCTTTATCCACCCAGAGTCATGAATTTGTGCCCGATATGGCGATAGGCTCGCCACCCTATCACATTATGGGACGGAACATACATAGCGAAATGTGGGTGTTCTGGTAGCACCTCTGACTACCCCTTCTGGAAAAAGGCGTGAGGTTATATACAATATCTATGCCCACTACGACATAACTATTAAACCGGCGCTGTGAATGTATCAAACAGAAAAGGATTTTTGTACCTACTATCAAACGCTGCCGGTCGGCGACAGAATTCCATAGCGTATCATACAAAAAATATTTTTCAGCCTTTAAAACTGAAAATTTGTTTTTTAACTTGCACTGTAAAGGGAACAATAATAAACCCGTACTCTTTGTCTTTGAGGGTCTTAGCTTAAGCCATGTTTGTAATTATTGATTGTGTATAAAAGCGCAGGACGCTTTTTCTTAAAATCTTACGAAAACGTAAACTATTTTCATTCACATATTAATTTTAGGAACAAAATAATTTGTGGACAAAGAAAATAATTTATTTATGTTGCCTTTCAATGTAGCCAGCGAAGTATAAGGATCAATCCTGTAAGTTTCGTGGCCGACAATGCGATATACATACAATATGGCCCAATATACAATCAACTGTGTAATAGACTTAACAATATCTATATAACTTACTCTTCTTAAACTGAGCAGAACAATGTAAAAATATCGCTAACATTCAGGTCTGAGTATAAATGAAATGTTATTTCTAAAAATGTTTTCAAGAACAACGTTTCGATTCTGCCGCAAGGCAGTTGGAGTTCACGGGCGACTGTGTATACAGGTATGAGGTAATAAATGTATAAGAAGCTTCTTTCATCGAAATGAATAGCTAATGTGGGAGATTATGACAGCTATTTAATTATTCATGAAGTGTCTCGCGTCTCGGTATTCTGTTGAACAAAATTACATCAATTAGTAAGGTGCTTTTGTCAGCGCTAGTAATTTTAATAATGTGTTACGTACATTAAAATTATTTTCAGTCCTCCAATTAGGGCGCTGACAGTATATTTGAGGCATAATGTCTTTTTACTGACTGCCACGGTGGCGTGGTTGTATTACGGTACAGTTACAAAGCTGAGGTCTTGGGTTCGAGTTCCGGGTCGGGCAAAGTGATATTGGATTTTTCTATTCATTATCAGCCCGGAGTCAGGAATTTGTGGCCGATATGGCGATAGGCTCGCCCCCTATCACATCGTGAGACGCAACATATAAGGCGAAATGTGGGTGTCCTGGTGGCGCCTCTGAGTTCTGACTAACCCTTCGGGGATAAAGGCGTGAGTTTATGTATGTATGATGTATGTAATGTATTTTTAACAGTATCATATTTTGAATAGTTTAGTAATACTTTTATATGAATGCTTACGCCTGTATCCCGTAAAACCTGGACAGAGGTGTCACTAGGGCCACACATAATTCGTTATTTTATTTCAGCCGAAAAAGCGAGGGCGAACCTACAGCTATTTCAGGCATAATATCTAGTCCTGGGTTATTATATATATTTAAAAAATGGAAACTTTCGTAAAATTTATCTCGTAGATATTATTTATCACTTTACATTTGGGGCGGTGTGCCCGTCCAATGTTTATATTAAGTTATAGCGCCATAGAAACTCCATAAACATGTATGTACGTGCATAAACGCGAGAGTGCTTTCACTTTGTCGTAAACTACCTAAAAGCAATATTGTGACCAAACATTCAGCTTCAGTTTCGCTGCCCCGCGCTTCACACCAACTTGGGTTTCATAAAATAGTTTCATAAAATATATTCTGTGCAATTCTGACAATATTACACGCTTACAGGTCGAATTGAATACTGTTGATTGCCGAACTTCATTCTGTGTGCGTACATTTATATGAAAACTATTTCTCTTTGATCTCCGTTTAATGCATTCCCATTACATTTATAACGAAAAGTATCGCTTCAATATCAGTTTATTACATAACCACATCGGAAAGGGCGAAATAATTTCTGCAGAATTCATTTTCGATGTAGGCTCCAGACCGAATCAATATGGGCCCGTTATATTTTCGTCACAGAATATAGACGATGTTTTCAAAGAAATAGTTAAAGATGTTTCGGTGAAACTTGTTTCTGAGATGGATTGAGTCAGGCCGACATATCGAGAAGTTTTTGCTCGATTTGAGCCGAGATTAAATGTCGTCATAGCTGAAAGAATGTCTAGTTTTGTAGCAAGTAGCAAAATATTTAGGGTACAATGTTACGTATAAAGACTGTGACGTAATTGCTGACGTAGCCTTTTGTCTCAACTTGTCACGCCCGCGTGCCTTATATTAAATTACATACATAATGGGAGTTAAATACCAAAATACACCGTTTGAATAAGTCTTGGAGAAATATTTGGTTGTACCTCAACTAATAAGACGCCGGATTTCGACAGACACAAAGCAAATGGGATTTTGCGATGCGTCCAGTTAATTGATAAAACTAGCTTCGTGGGCAAATAATAGAAACACATGGACTGATTTTAACTGTAAATACTGTTACTTTAAATGTAAATTACTTTGAATACTCAATGATTAATACTATTGATGTGTAATTTAGCCAATAAGCATTTAACATTTATTTAAAAAAAAAGTAAACTTAAGACATGGAATTAATTTACAATTGTTGATACTACTTGTTTACCATACACATAATATGTTATAAAATATATTTTAATATACTTATTTTTTGGTATAATAAAATTTACTACATAAATTACATATCACTGTAAGTCATTTACTAAAATTTTAGACATAAATTACTCTACCAAAGTTCAATATTATAACATTTTAGCATAGAACTATTACAAGTCATCCTCAAATTTACACCGAAAATTTCTAACTTCTTATCACCACGTGTATATGTACACACGTGTATGTTATATACGTTATAATTTTAGAGCTTCGATCGAAATTGCTCTTGGTGAGCCATTGACCAGCGGATTGTTTTTCTATGGAAACTAGCGCCACAAGTTGTAAAACGGAAGCTCGCAAGTTCGATCCCAGCCTTGAGATAAATATTTGTACAACCCCCAAATATTTGTTTATGATTTAGGGGTTTAGAGATCAAAAACGTCACGTATTTTTTAATATTTACGGAACTAAACTTGATACCTATATTATTATTGGCTCAGGACTACGTATATGTGGTTTGCATTAATAATAAAGAAAACACGCTTTAATTCAAATACAGTCCAATATGTTCCACAACTGCGGATCCTGCTCGTGCCCGCAATATGCGAGAAAAGACTGGCCTTAGCTCGCAGCCATATTAGTAGTAATTTTGGTAGAATTGCCATTGTCTTTAATAATCATGCAGTTGCCTATGATTATTATCAGCAACTACTGCATCTTTATTAATCTGTCCTTGTAAACGTTTTGATTGATATTTATTGGTATTGCTAACAAATGTAGCCAACCTTGCTGAGTTCAAATCCAAGAAATAGGTACTCGTATATCACAATGTGACTAAAAATACCATCCAATTAAACGGCAGGAGACTTGCCGTTCCTGATTACGCATTTAGGATTATTATAAACGTTAAGAGTCCAATTTGAACACGATATTAAAGCCTATTCAACTTTGTCGACTCACATCAACGTCTTCTTGTGTCTAAAATTGGAACGAATTCCTAAAATATACACAGGTTTTAATAAAAGCTTAATGTATTTCAAAATAGGACTGGCGTAGATAAAGAAGTTACCGTACAAATGTAACTAATTCAATTTCTTTTAACATTCCATGAAGACTTGAATAAAACTATGGAAATTAAAATGTTGCTCTTTCATAGTTTCGTTTTTCGATATTTTATTTTTTATATTGTAATATTGGCTACGTTCACGAGATCTAGATAGTTTTAAAATTTCGTAGCCACAGATTATTAAAAAAAAAAGAAATTTATTCATATCCTTAACTTTTAAAAATATGCAGTGGCAATATCTGTAACTACAGTAAATCGCAAGATTTTCTAGTAAAACCTATGATTTAACAACTCACAGGGCCTCGTTCACCATCTCTAAGTAAACCTTTGATTAGGCTAGTCATTAGTTAAAGCCACTCGTAATGCCTTATGTCAATTTCACCACGTTCGAGTAACACTAATTCTATGTTTCAACTAATCAGTAACTTACTTCCTACAACCTCTGCCAATTAGTGTTAACTTGATGATTAAACGTCAACGTTCGCGTCATTTAATTTTTATTTTCACGATTTTTTAAATAAAAGAATGGAGTTATTTTACTTGATTGAACGTTAATCAAAAACTAACTAATCAACGGTTTATTTAAAGATGTTGAACGAGGCCCTTAATAGTTAAAGTCGCGTATGTTCTGTCGTCATCATTTATTTCTTATTTTACTGCCACATAGATTTATAGGCAGTTCTTGTTGGCGATATTGCGGTGTTTCTTTTATATTTTCATTTTTCAGATGTAAATGGGAGTATATATATTTTGCTTCATAAAAGTCATGGCAAGATCAATTAGCTAATGCGTCTCAGTATTGACGTTACGGTTAATGTCATGGGCCCTAATAATAAAACTGTTAAACTGATTTGTAATCAGCATTGTTTAGTCTCACGTGTTAAAATAGCCACACATAAGGGAACCGCTGGATATTTTCCATTAGAGATCCAGGCGATCTTATATTGTTCTGATGGATATAATATCATCTTTTACCCAGAGAGAGTTTTAGAGTTTAATCATAGACACCAATCACAACACCTAATGAAAGCAATCAATAGAGAAGGTCGTTTCAGGAAAAAGTTTGTTGATAAATAACACGAGCAATCGTTGCCGCGGAGTCGCTAAATTATTAAACAAATGTCGGCCGTAACATTGTTGCTGCATAACTAAATAAGCAAATCAATTACACGGTAATTCCCAAAACGCTTTACACATAATTGTTTGTTTGTTAATTTAAATATACGTTACAACAATACTATCATATCAGAAGTCTGCCAACCCACAATAGGCCAGCGTGGTGGACTTTATTATTTTTTTAAATTCCTGAGTCAAAAATAAAAATTTTTTTTTTGTTCATTATTCTTTTTTTACTTAAAATGTTTGCAGCTAGTAGTGATCAGCAATATGACGCGAACTGTTTCGCTTGAACGGCTATCGACAACGTTGCGTTTAGAGAGAGTGCCAGGAACAGATGCCATTTGCGTGTAAACATGTCCGTATCAAGCGAATTCTGCTAACTATGACCACCAATGATTTAACAGAGCATGTAAAATGTATCGCTGTCCTTCGAAATTTTTTGCAATTCTGTCAATGGTTTCATATGATTTATAACAGCAAAGCGGATTATTTACTTAATGAAAGCATTTAATGAGAAACAAATCAATTCGGGCTAGAATTACTTTATATAAATTAATATAACTAAATAGACTCCGTTACTTCATTTCGCTATATGAAAGTGTTAACAATGTGCTTTTAAAATTCATTTGCATATTATCATCTAGTCAAATGGCTTTTTTCTGGCTAAAAGGCAGGTTATTATGATAAATAATCCAGAGCTCATTAAAAGTAAATTAAGGGCGAGAGTTTATCTCCAGTGGCGATGTTTGTTTTAATCCGTTCGGGGCACATCGGGCAGGCTTTATTGTGCCCAGCGAGTGGCAAGTGCCACTACTCCGATGCATTAATTGTGTCTAAAGTTTATATGATTGCGGTGAAAATGAACATGGGCGAGCATTAATTGTCATCAACTATGAAATTTGTTAAAGGTATTAAAAACTATTGACTAATAAACCAAAGCGTTAATTAATGTTAATTTGAATAATCCGCATTTAATCAGTGTGTTTAATTACACACTTATAGGTATTAATTAAATTATAAATTTAGATACTATGAATAGAATAGAGAACCAGACTTCAATTCACATGACGTCGCATGTATAAGTAATTTAAATAGTTTTCGTGGAAATAAAAGAGACTCTAGGTATACCTAATACCTATATTGCCTGAGTATAAGTACTGACAAGGAAACGATGACAAAACAAAAACAAAAATAAAAATCATTTTATATTATTAATCATTTATAGAAAGATAATATAGAAATAAAATTATAAGTTTGTAATGAACCGTGCAAATCCTATTTTACACCAATCTTACAGAAAATCCGATCACCAATATTACAGAAAATCCTATTAAAAAGCTATAACATGCATGAAATCATTTCTCGTATATTAATCAGAATCAAAATCCTATTGAGTTAAGACTTAATATGTGTACCCAGATATTTAAACCTAATATAGAAAAAATATAGAAAATATTTTGTATTGGAATAACTCATGGGTGAAGAGCAAGGCTATAAGTAACTGTAAATGCTAGGATTTTATATTTAAATCGGACAATTATGCTAAACAGTGATCACCTATAACGAAGAGTGGATAACATTATAGAGGGAGTGCTTATTAAACAAGACCCTAAACTGTAGCGTTAACGGAAACTTCGTTACATCGACTCTCTGTAGCTCCTCGTAATATTGAGTACAAATCTACTCCTCGGAATATTACGCTTCTCATAAAATAGAACCCAAGAAGGGAAGCAAGTTTTGCAGACTATTTGGGGCAATATTCAACCTTTAACTTGATACCTTTATCCTATAACTTATAGCTTGATACCTTTGAGTTGAATCTTTTTCTCATTTTCTAATACATTTCGAGGTTTAAGCAGAAAATTCCCATGTTATGGTGTAATATGCACATGTTTGTCACAAAGTTTCAAAGCGTAAGGATCAAAACAAGATAACAAACGTGCTTATTTCAGCCACGATAAAATGTTCGGAAACAGACAAAAACAACATTCACACGATGATAAAATGTCCATGGATTTGCTTACTGCAGTCGCTGCCGCCGCAACTTCTTTGTTTGGCGAGCATTTTGTCAACTATTACTAACATTACTCTTCTGTAAGACCTTACTCCACGTTTATGTGTGGTTGGCGTAGAGTAATTTGGATTTGATACAAAACATTGGTATTTCGTTTGCGCAGCTGGACAATTTTCGACGGCAACCCTTCTTCTTCTTCGAGTGCCTCTTCAGTGCTGAAGGTTGGCCGTCAGTTTCTTGTATTTTTCCTTGTCTCTAGCCAGGTGGAATAGTTGTTCAAAGGTGCTGCAGCCACTATTTTTTCCTCGTCCAGCGCGTCTCTTACTTTCCACTTTCCATTATTATGGTAACTCAAATCAATTTAGGATCAAATCGTCGGGAAGAAATCTTATATGTGAAGCAAATTGAAGTAAGACCATGATCTTGCGGTTCACTACTTAAAGATGCTGCATCTTGACAAAAACACGTTACATAACTAACTAAATAGCTTCAAATAACGGTCTGAATTGTTTTATGCGTAAGAACCGGAAAACAAAATGTAAAGAAACTTCTATTACTTAAAGTCGATTTTGATTCTTGAAATAAATTAGAATCCCCGAAGACCGTAAGTAGGATCAACTACCACGATTTTAAACAATGCATTAATATTTTTTAACATTATCGCTGCACATTTTCATTTGCATTACATTACTGCAATAAAATGAATTAACATTCATTGGATTCGCATATAATTAGGGATGAACCACATAATATGCAGTTAACTAGCGCTAATCAGATCGCTGGCGGAATATAACGTCATTGCAGTATGAAATTGACCAGCACAAGCGCCAACGTTGCTAAAATTGCTTAATAAGAGTCTATAAGTAATTTGACAAACATTTGATACCAATTTACTCTTAATAGACAAACATTTTATTACTTATACCAATTAACCTTGGATTGGATTCAGAGACTTGATGATGATTGGATTCAATTGTACAATATACGCATACTGTTTTATAGACAAACAGGTTTTATATTGGTTTGCCTGTGGATGTACCAAATTCTTTTTTATAAAATATTTTAATAAATGCAAGAAAATGATTTGTATCAAATGCTAAAACATTTTTAACACTAACACATCAGATATGTTTATTCTTGCTCGAAGCATTGACTATAGTGGTGCAACCAAACCGTTGTTATTTTTCATTGAGCAATATTTTACATTAAGTAATAATCTTTACTTTTTTGTTGCTACTTGTTATTATTTGTTGAATGTTTCTAAATAAGATATAACAAATAATAGTACAAATTATTACAATGTTATCGATTGTTACTACATGTTGGGCAACATAACATGTGATAACATTTAAAAAAATATTGTTATAAGCTTTTGCTGGGTAACATTTGAAAATGTTGCTCAACAAAAATTAACTGCGGTTTGGATGCACCATAATGCACCTTATTGTAGATACAATGTTGTTCAAGAAGCAAATCGATTAGCGACAGACGAATGTGATCTCTGACTATTCGACAAAAACGGCTTACATATTATTTTGATAACTAAAAAACCTGATAGGTTTATTGATCGAATTCCAGGAAAATACTTGCAAATAAAGTTATAATAAAATAGATTGTTTCATCAGAAATTTTAATTGCTGTCACTGCCAATTTCGAATACGTGTGCATTGTACCATTAATTTTATATGGTTGGTCAGTTAACAAAGATAACAAACAACAATACACCCGTAGCGAGATTGGATCGTTCCAGATAATTGGGAACTGTGATTTTGGCACTGCACTTGATTACTAAAGCATTAATAGTTGAAAGTCTCCAAGCGGAACTCCGATAGAGATTTCGGAACAAAACTATTCCAGTTGGCGAATCATATATCACGCTAACGTCGGGGCGAAGCGAAATTAAACTAAGACTACAAGACCAAAATGCAGCGTACATTCATTCAACTTTTAGGTACCTTTATGCACTGGTAATATACACTTTCACAGTACTATGTCGATATTGAATTGTAATGTATAATGCAACTACACAAAAGTGGTAGTCTGTTTCTAAGACTAGTTATATCTATATCTATCTATATCAGCCCATATACGTCCCACTGCAGGGCACGGGCTTACTCTACAATCGAGAGAATCGATTGAGAGTGGTTAGGCCATATAGTCCACCACGCTGGACTATATGGCCATAAGACTATATATGTATATAGTTTTTAATTTGCAGTGAATGGCGAGACGAGCATGCCGTCCGCCTGATGGTAAACGATACGACCGCTCATGGACAGTAGCAAAAACAACACCATGATTTACAAAGCAATGCTTGGCATTGCCCTGCGCTCGCCATCCTGAGACAAGATATTATATAGATATTATATTTATATTAAGATATAGGTCTCAATATGTCCAGTATTTACTCTGTCTACAATGTCCTTCAAACCGGAACACAACAGCACAATTGCACTGCTGTTTGGCGGAAGAAATAGACATTGCGGTGGTACCTACCCAGGCGGCCTCTTACATATGAGAGACTTCCCACCACTAATTTACAGTACTTACCACCCTGCCCGTATTTTTGCGATGAAAACTTAAGAAAATTGCCAGCTTTGAGCGATAATATATCGGTAATTTTCCCATATTATCTGATCAACGAAAACCGGAAATTGTAATCTAATGATATTTTATCGCCTATGGCTTTGGTTGATAAAATAAATCACATGAATGAAAAACAGATCAATCGCATTAGAGATAATCTTTTTAGATAATTTCACATGACGTAGGTGTTGTGGAAAATATGTATCGGTGAACTTTGATGTGACACGTAATTTATTAATTATTTTTTATTATGTTTCCATCTCCGAGATCTTACTGTATTTTAATAAAGACTAATATTTAATTACCTTGTAATTTAGGATTTTTATTGGAGATTCGGAAGCAATTTGCGTGAGCACAGTTAGCCTTTTTCACGAGTCATGCACTTTATGCTCGGCGGGATCTTGCCTGACCAAAGCCAGTTAGCAAAAGTCCAATTATCAAACTTAATTAGATTTTCGTAAGACCCTATACTGCGTCGGTAGAAACAGCATAGATTTAAAATTTAATAAACACAGCCTATATGTGTATGTGTTATACTGAGTTCGTCTTTACATGTACAAAGATTGAAACTATACTCGTATACTTATCATATTTTAAGCATAATACTATAATGTAATTCAAATTATATACTTATACTATAATTACTGGCAGCTTTATTATCAATTTGTTATTTTATTGTGTATTACCTATAACATGTACTTTCCAACAGTTGACCCAAATAGACGAGAAATAACCAACATTTTTGGATTTCAATTTCGAGACGCAAGATAAATATTTTCTCAGAAAATCGTTCTAAAGGGAAGCGCCGGCATATTTTGTATCATGATACACACATGCTTGTAGAAAATTCCAATATCATGTATAACTGTATAAACATTGATATGAGCCTTAAACCACGGCTTGTTTTATTAGTATATTTTCAATATCTCATGTGAACCACTCTAATAATACAGATGTGTATAAAATATAGATAAAACCAAAGATCTATTCTTAGATTTATAGATAGTACAAAAAGCAACAAACGTCTTTATTCTTATATGTGCGAGAGTCGGAGATAAACAATTAGAATACGCCATTGTTGCAACGATAGACTAAACAAATGCATATTTTGATTGCAAATCCACGTACCAGGTATGGATACTATCGTCCATGTATATTTTTTCTATGCTGAATGATGTTTTTGGATTGAAAATTTCTCAGTTAGAGTTCTTTGGAGAAGACCTGTTTTTATTAGTGTATTTCCCGTGGTTTAAGATGATGATGATGATTTAGAAATATTTAATAAAAAAAAAAAATAGAGCTAAAGTGGTTATAAATGTATGTATCAAGAGTTAAATAAAGTCGTCATAACATTCAATGTATTTTTTTTTTTTCATTTTGAATAACTGCATAGATATCACATGAAGCGGTGGGCGAAAAACCGGCTGCGATCGGGGGAGAGTGGGTTCAATATCAATACCGAGTCCAACATTTTTGCAAATAAAACATAATATTACATAGGTACATACATAAACTCACGCCTTTATCCCCGAAGGGGTAGGCAGAGGCGCCACCAGGACACCCACATTTCGCCTTGTATGTTCCGTCCCATGATGTGATAGGGGGCGAGCCTATTCATATTAATACATTAAAACATAATATTAGTTACAAAAAATATTTTTTATGAAAAAGCCGTTGCCGTGACTGATCCCTTAGGCGTAAGTGGACTAAATGTCACACAAAGTAGGTTTAAGATATAAGGTCATAGATAAGATTAAGATATAAGGTAAGATGTAAGTCCGCCCCGTGACCACAGAAGCTGTAAAGCAATCGAAACGTCGGGAAGTTAAAAAATGTAAAAATTAAACCATTTCACGATAAAATCCGTAAAAATTAGTTTTATCTTAATATAAGGTCATTTCAAAATTATGAGATAGTTAACAAGATATTGAGTCGTCCTCAATATCTTGTTTCCAGACGTTCAAGTCTCGAATCGAA
This sequence comes from Deilephila elpenor, assembly GCA_949752805.1. NCBI lineage: Eukaryota > Metazoa > Arthropoda > Insecta > Lepidoptera > Sphingidae > Deilephila > Deilephila elpenor. Next base: position 8,882,892 of record OX457099.1, on the reverse strand, counting down.
AATTGGTACGAAGTTTGCGCAATTATTTGCCCACACACGTTCCAGTATGCTGGTGCAAACTGAGACTTGCACAGTCATATCGTTACATGTGTAGCGGCCATAAGATGACAACAGAGTGAATAATAAAACCGATGGGTATAGATCTGAGGCAAACATTATAACTTAGTACATCAATTTACGTTTGTATCCCAAAAGAGACAGATAGATTCCAATAGTATAACCCACAGTTAGCCACGCTTTTTCCCAGTCTCAAATGTCATAATGTCTAGACTATAGCCGTACTGAGTACAAATTCCAATCTCGGAGATCTCAATTACCTCAGCTGGAAATCGAACCAAGAAATGTCAAGAAGATTACAAGGTTAATATCTCGGACATGTATATAACGCATAAAAATGCACTAATTATTCAAGTATCATACGGGTTTTGCGTCTAAGTTTTAAATACGGATCTCTAGAAATAGGTCAATGAGTGCCATCGTATACAGAAATAAAAGCGTCTAGAGCTATTATACAAGCTTCAACTCAGTGGATGCGCACCTCGGCTATAGAATATGAATCACCGTTTAAATAAACATCTACTGCAAAATATACCTGAAATTTTCCGAATTTTACCTCAATAACACTTATTACAACATAAAATCTAAGAGCGATCAACATAAACATGTCCTGTAAGTGTAGCTCAAGTAAAAAACCTCTTACCAAAATAATAAAGTTTACCAACACAATGGGTTGGATGTTCCGAGCTCTCAACAAAATTACTTGTACAAAAATTAGGTATACCTACGACGGCGAATTTAAGTATTCATATTTTTCGCTCTGTCATATAACAGAGCTTAATCTCGCTTTCATGATTCCTACAGATTTTTTACTGTTGCCGTGGATCATTGCCGTATAAAGTAACATTCATAAAATAAAAACACGATGCGATTATGCATATACTCGTAATTTTAAAATATTATATTCAGTAATACGCGGACTTATTATTTTCCTAGCAAAAAGTGCAACAGTATCATTCTTATCAATTAGTGTGATGATGTTTCAGGAACCAAAACGAATCCCCAATTATTATAATTAAATATACTAAAAAAGTACTGCTAAGTAGTTTTGCACGCAAAATTCGAATGATTACTAGTCTAAATTGTATATTTTTTTCTTTGGCCACGTAAATACTCATCTAAACTCCAAAGAGTATTGCAATTTATTTAATTATATTTAATAAGATGCCTACAATCCGACCTTCATTAAAATATAGAGTACTCATACCTAACAAATTCTTGACCATAGTTAAACAAAGAATTACTCAATTTAAATTCTAATTCACAAAGCAATATACATAATCATCATCTAAATGCCCCGTTGCCTAAACTAGCACAAGTAACCATGTAATAGAAGGCCAATGGTGTGCTAGTTTAATGACTAGCCAAATATTTGATGCCAACCCCTCGTCGAAATTCTAGTTAACACTCGCCTTTAGACGGTCAACCGACACGTGACACTACGTCAGTCTGTGTCCCATGGGATCATTGGAGATGACACAGTAAATCATCAGTGACGTTCATTAATATCTACGTCGGCATTTGAGCGAGTAAACGAATTATTTCCGAGGAAATTACATCTTGTTCTTGGGCTAATAAGTTTAATGTAGAACAAGCTGCCAGCTGGAGACACTTGACTCTCATATCTTTATTGACGACATCAAACCAAAGAAAGAAAAAAAAATTGAGGTATTTTCTGTAACAGTTTGGGTAACCGACATTCGCTTACTTATTCGTATACTAAATTAGAATCGAAAAAAAAAACTCTTTACAAAATCAGATATCACTATTTCACTTAATTAAAAATAGTTTTGTTTTTACAATGGTAATGTTAGTAGTTTACAACTATCAAAATTAAATATATAACTGCAATGAAGTTAAATCTGCAATTATTATAACTGAGTGAAGTTTCCTAACTGTAAGTAATATACAAGCGCTATTTTTATATGGTTGCATCTAGATAAATCGTACGCGCAAAAAAGGAAAACAAATATGGTCCGAATTTTGTAGATCTATTTTTTTACGTTCACATATTTAAATAAACGATTAATTATTCGTGTGAAACCAAATATTTTGATAGAACAGAAAAATGAATCGACAACCGTGATTTCGCTTTTTGTACGACTGTGTTTTTTTATCAAACTGATAAAATCTCAAGTCATGAGCATGGGCACATCGTGCTTCCTACGACATCATCGTACTTGTACCTGTCCATACCATTCACATAATATGTCATTCATACCGTTTAAATTAGTCACAATTTATGGACGCAGTAGTTCAAATACCTTGGAACTCTGTCATTGTTATTTATGTTTGACTGTATGCACCGGTCCCGAAATAACTCTATGTCACCTTGTATAAAACGATACATGTAAATAGATTTTGAAATAGGTCAGATTTGGACAAAATGTTACATTAATAAGAAGGCATAACATTTGTAGACCCATAATAACATATCACTTTTCCATGCGCATTTCATTTTGCAATTGTTAAACCAAATAATAGAAAAAACATCAATATAAAACTTTAAGATTTCAATGATCCCTAATCCGAATTCCAAATAACTACAAAATAAAGTAAACAAGATTTTCAATAGAATACATTTGAAAAATGCCGACGATATCAATGGCACGCAATATAAATCATATCCTCAATGACATCTTAATATGAATGAGTTTGGTAAATAAGATTGCGCACTGTGATTTATAAAATCATTGATAGCGCATGATAAAGACAGATAAAAGTACAAACGAATATACAATGAGCGGGCAAATAATGCTATTTTGATATGAAAAATATCAAACTTGTGACTCCAAATATTGGATATTGTGTATGGGGTATATACATACGTATATACGTATTTTATACGGTGTATAAAAATAGTCACTACTAAATATTATTTAACATTTAGTATACGGAAAACGGAAGCAATTAACATTCTTAAGCGGTATATAAACGGGCTAAAGAATAGTGAGTCTGGAATGGCGTACTGCTGAAACTTTGTTTAAAAGATATAATGAATGGAAAGAGATGATTCAGTCACATAGAAAGGATGTGTAAACTGCCTGAAGAGGTTCCACCGCAATGTCTATTTGAAGGACATTGTAGCCAGACTTACTACTGTATATAATGAGACTTAACATCTTATGTGTCAGGATGGCGAGCGCAGTGGTATGCCAAGCATGGCTTTGTAATTCATTGTGTTATTTAGTTTTGCTACAGTCCATGAGCGTTCATATTGATTACCATCAGGCGAATGGCATGCTCGTTCCTCCATTCATCCCGATAAAATAAAAACAAAAGTCCACATGAGGCGAGTGTGGATGGACACTTGTCCATGTGACGGACACATACCGACGCTAGCCATATCGAAACAAGTGACAGGTCAGTACTACTCTGAACTGACAAGAATGCATGAGGAAATTTTTGAAAGGTAATTTTTGAGGATTGAGTAAAGTGGAGAGTAGAGTGGAGTTGTCTCTACTCTCTACCTCCTCTTACGGAAAGCAAGCGTAATGGTCATGTTTGTATGTAGGTACACTGGTATATTGTCAATGCGGGGCTTAACGATCGTGTTTCCTAGTTCACACAGCAACACAGCTTTGTAACACAGCTATGTGATTCATCAAATTACCAGAAAACATCGTTGTCTTTATTGAAGAATATGATATATTTCTAAGTCCAGATTTTTATAGTACGTTGTTGAATTTATTAGTACTGCATTTGGGCACTAGATGTATTTAATTAGGCATCATGTAATTTATTGTGCGCATGTGCCATTTGAAACGTTCAGCCATAAATCAGTGCCAGCCATTACACGTCTCTAAGTAATTTAGGAACAGCCTATTTACGATGCAATGTTAACCGACCTTCACTCGATGTAATTAGAAAGCATATTGTTGGTGATAATTACTATTTTTCGAATATTTATTTTATCTTCCGATGAGCTAGATCTTTGTGGATCATTCGTATCTTCCCAGGTACTCTATACCTCTATTACCGTACCACATGGTTAAGAACTCATAGTATCCCAGATAAGTGAGTTTCGTTTCAGGAACACCTATTTGACTGCTTAGATTGAGTCAACCGGCAGAGATAACCTTCACACGTCTTCATTTACTCTATCTCCACACTAAACAACAGCTACTTTGTAGTCATTAATTTGTCCCAGTATAAAAAATAAATAAATTGTATTGTGGAGATGCCATACTTGGCAATGGCTGTCTAAAATTTCGGATCATATTTTATGTGGTTCCGTTCGCGTCGAGAGGACGTTCTGGTTCGGTTGGTTTCAAAAGTAAATGTTCTTTCATACAGCTTTCATACTAGCGCTACAAACGCCTTTTCGCTTCTTTTGTGTATAAGAGGATGTGAAAATATTTGCCGCAGTAATATAAAACATACATTATAAGTTAGATCGGAGTAACATTGGTGTATTTATGACCCAAAAAAATTTGGTATCGCATGTTTTTCTTTTGTACAATCAGCGTCAATTGAACAATACGACTTAATTTGATAAATAACGCATAGGCTGTAAAACATGAATTTTAGGTTTAATTCTCATTTCATGCGATAACTTGAGTGCATTTTAATTTTTTTTTCTGGAACGACGTCATATAATTGAGTAACAAATACAACTGTTTGCTGCCTGACCTAGCCAGCGATCAATACTATTATACCTTTAGTATAATTGCACAATAAATCATTTTTTTAAATATTCACAGTGTAATTATTGTGTTTTCCAAATGAATTATTGACTGACGAAAAATGGTTATCTATTATCGATCAAGATAATTATACCGGCCTGGTCGTAAATAAATAAATGCGTCGACAAAACATAATTTCATAAACATTTTTTCATAGCACGTTGTTCCTAAGGTGTTGTAATAATATTAAGAGCAATACGTGTACGGTGAGCAATTCAATTACAGCCCGTGATCGTCTCACAAGACATTACCTACGGGAATGTCGAATTATAGCAGAATAATAAATCTCATAAGCTGTGAGTGTCAGCATATTGTATTTGAAAAAATAAAGAATAATATCTCGGCATTAGCAAGATTACTTTCACTCTCTCTCTCTCTCTTCAGCCACAGGAAGTCTACTGTATTTTTTTACTGATAAGTAAATGTGGGTGTCGTGGTGGCGCCTCTGCCTACCCCTTCGGGGATAACGCGTGTGTTTATGTTATAAGTAAAAAAATTAAGGCTCTTTACGTAATAACTGTTAAATAAGCTAGTTCTATGAGCAGTAGTATCGCTTACCATCTGGCGAATGGCCTGCTCGTCTCACTATTTATCAAAATAAAAAAGTTAACAGTATAGAAGCTTAATATCCGGCGGATGGCGGTCATACGTGAGTTAATAAAGTGCTAAAAACTGATTCGATGAATCTATATTTATATTATAAAGGTGAATAGGTTATATTTTTAAACGCGCTCTTATAATTAACAGTCCGTCTTTTTAATTATTTAATTTATTAGATAATTCCTTTATTGAGGGATGTAACAGGCAACATAAATCAAGCTACGAACCAAGAAGCAGAACAGTAGGTATAAAACAGACAAATGATTAACTTACTTTGCTGTAATAATTAACTTACATTGTAACTATTATTTAAAATTTCATTCGAATTGTTCACTAAAAGAACAAACTGAAATAAAGCTTCTACTAAAGGACATCAATAACGACATGCAAATTCTTAAAAAGTTCGCTTGAATTTTGGCGTCGAATTTTACATTATTAAAATATTTTTAGATATTAATGAGTTTATAAATAGGTATGTTAAAAGGTTAGGGGCAAGGTCAGTAATCTAATATAACTCGTGGTTATTTAAAAATCTCGACGCATTTCATTTGGTGCTTAAATGTGTACGGGGTATATTCAGATTGCGACCGAAAACGAAGCCAGGTGGTAGTTAAATAAAAATAATAAAAATGCTGCAAAAAAATGACAATATTTTTTGCAACATTTACTTATTTGCGTGGTAAATACATAGATTTTCCTAAACTACTAATGAACACCCTTTTATTTTTAAAGTCGCAAAGGTACGCAAGGATTTAAATTATTATTTTAGCAAAAACTACGTATGCAGTGCCCAAAAAAGGTGATATTTAAAAAAATGTCGTCGCTTTTGACTACGAATTTGTAGTTGCATTGTTTTTGTAGCCACTAAAACTAACACCTGGCCTCGTTTTCGGTCGCAGTCTGTATATACCCGGTATAGATAATTGAATTATTTAGGATGTCTATGAAAAAAAATAAAATAAAATGTTTGAACGTTTGCAATCGTGTCGTATCTTCGAGAGTGATGACGTATCGGGGTGAATTAAAACAAACATCAGACACTTTTCATAAGTGTGGACAGATTATATTCGTTCTTTTTAAATAGTTTTTCCGACCTGAAATTGGTTTGATACAACATGAATCATTTTGATAGCTCCAGGCTATCTTTTTAATGGTGATTTTAAAGAAGTAACCGAACGATTTGTGGACGCAAAAAGAAAGTTGGTACCGATCATAAATTCAAAGGAATACAGAAAAACGTTATCAGAATTGTGAGTTTCTGAAATAATCCCTCTCCGATTTTCGTGGCTACGTCTGTAATTAGCGATTCACGAACTTCTTATCTTTTAGGCAATACCTGTGACCTCCTTTAATTTCCCATAAATTCTAATTTATTTCCACAGTTACCAATTATTTAAGGAGCTCTGTGGATAAACACTGTCGCCTAAAATACAGGCTAAGCCTAGTTTCAGTGCCAGGGGACTAAAACTTTTGTTTTTATACAAATTATTATGGGAATTAAATATCTAAATTGAAAAATGTTTCTAAAATACCGAATTCAGCTTTAACATCTAATAATTTAAATTTATGGAATCTCACTGTTATCACTAGAGGCCAGATTATATGCATTTGCATATTTTCACATGCATTTGCATATTATGCCCACTTTCACCGATTATTGCATAGCATACTCCACCCAAAATCTGTGAATTAATGCTTTATATTGTCACCACATTTACTATATTATTAAATTGAATTCCTAAATATATATATATATTTTTTTTTTTATTGCCGTTATAGGCAGACGAGCTAGCGGCCCGCCTGATGGTAAGCGGCTACCGCTGCCCAGAGAACTTCGCAGTGCCAGGGGTCCAGCACAACAAAATCGCTGCCTACCTTAAGGAGAGTACTCTCTTTAAGCCTCTTTTGAAGAAGGACAGGTCATAGCGCTCAGGAAACACCGATGCAGGGAGTTCATTCCAGAGCTTGCACGTACGTGGTAAGAAAGAACGCTGAAAACGTACCGTTCGGGAGCGGTACGCTTCCAGGTGGTAGGAATGAACTCTGCTGCGGTGACGGGTGGTGCGATGGTAGAAGGGCGACGTTGGTACCATCTCAAACAATTCCTCGGAGCACTCCCCATGGAACAGACGATAGAACACACAGAGAGGCCCGAAGTCTCTCCGCAGTCCTAACGGTTCCAATTTGTCCGTAAGATATGTACCGTGGGTCGGAACTACTTTCTCCTTATACAAAATAATTTTCGGAGAACATAAATACGTGCAATCTTCTATTTCACTACTTTATTTATAATTTTGTTTTTATCAAAACGTAATAGTACCATCAAATCCATACTGTTTGTATTTTTATAAGCCCGTATTCGTGCAGGGCACATGGGCCTCCTCTACAATCGAGAGTACAAGTGAGAGGAGCTAGGCCGTATAGTCCACCACGCTGGCTTAGTGCGGGTTGGCGGAAAATCAAAATGTTTTTATTTTTTTATACTTATTGCAATAAATAGCGAGACTAGCATGACATTCGCCTGATGGTAAACGATAGGACCGCTCATGAACAGTAGCAAAACCAAACAACACCATGAATTACAAGGCAATGCTTGGCAACGCTCGCCATCCTGTCACATAAGATGTTAAATCTCAATATGTCCAGTAGTTGCCTGGCTGCAATGTCCTTCAAACCGGAACACAACAGTGCATTTATTAAAGTGTTCATAATTAAAATGTTCTCTCATCGGTGAGATAGTTTTCCGCGAGTTGGAAATAGATTTCTATTACAAAATATATAATCTATTGCAAACAGTTTATATATTTTACTAATAGGTTTCCATATAACAATTTATCCCTGTTTCTCGAAAAGGTATTTTCAATGTAAATAGTTGATAAATAAATTGATACACCCAACAGTTACTCGCAATCCGACTCCACATTAAGACCCGAGTCTTAAGTTGGAAACTATGAAGGACTTTTCGGTCCCACAACACCCGAAATAAATACGAGTATTTGTTGATCATGGAAGTATTTGTGTCCATGCCCGCCTTCGAGCGAAGCAGGAATCTCGCTCGTTGACCACGAAGGTTGTCGATAAATACAAAGGAAACCCTTTTCCTTGCTGAATTTGGAATCTTATCGGGCTCATAATTTATTTACAAAATTAATCTGAACTTGGATCACCTACTCGTCAACAATCTTTATATAAAGTTATGAAATATTTCAAATACATATTTATTTATTAACTTTTTGTTGCACAGAACATAAACCATAACAATTAAATAGAAATCACACATTATATAAGTACAAATGGCAATCTGGTCGCTCTAGGTAATTGCTTCCATTTATCCATGACGTGGAGATAACAAAAGGGAAAAGAGAAGACAATCTAAATAGTTACTTTATATGTTAATAAGATTCATTTCAGCATAACACGTTTCTTTGTCATATAATTGGAAATAAACGCAGTAATAAAAATGATTTACGAGTCCGCGCGGCGAATCAGTTTGTAATTCAAGCTCTTATGTTTTTTCTAGTGAGTCGCGAACTCTAGACACGACTAGTGTAAACCGCAGACTATCAAACTTCCACATCGTCGGACAACAACCGCTCCTCTCAAGCTAAATTCACTTACTAACTTTAAATTCGAGTATCCAATGAACAACACAGCTGGACCATTCAAGTCTACTACTAAATTCTAAATCGTGGTATATAAATTCAATAAAAGCAACAATCTTGGTAAATTGTATGCAAAAATTGCTCCGCACACAATAACCTCGAAGGTTACTGTAGAAAAACACAATTTGACATTTTCCAATAAAAAGGTTTTCGTTTTGAATGCATTGAAATATAAATGCACTGAATCCATAATCGGTTCTCTGAACCCACCAGTTTTAAAAACAAAATATCATTCGAATAAATGTTTCAGACTATTAATACTAAACTACTAGTTTAATGCTACCAGTTTTGGTGTGGTTTTAACTTATATTAAATACGTCGTATCTCACAAGTTATTATAGATAGTCGTAAATCAATATTTTAGCAGGCCTATCCCTAATTGAATAAACAAGTATAAATTAAATCAGTCAAGCAAAGATTTACCTTCCTAAGCCGACCAAAGTATAATAACTATATTTACCCTGTAGATAATGGAAGCTATACCTGGTAGATTGTTCGAACTTCGACCTCTCCGTATATTTTTATCCAAGCGTATTAAATATTTGATCACACGAAATCTCTAATTTACTTGCGACACTCCAATCGGCATAAAAAAGTCTTATTATGTAAAGAAAATGAGTTGTGTCTATACACTCGATCTACATAATAATAACGGTATCAGCTCTGTAATTAAAACACTGACAGCTGGACGCGGGCTCCGGTGGATATTGAAAATAAAATGTCTTGTTTACATTTGTAAAATGGACTTTGATTTCAATTGGAATACCGATTTTACTGTTTAGTCAGCTTTACAATTTTCAACCTCCGTCTATAACGTTAAACTCTCACGATTTTTGAATATTAAATCTATCTACACTGATTTGATTGCCGCGGCTTCAGAATACTGATCTAAAATTAGCAAAGTAACCGTACAAGCGCTTCATTAAGGCCTCAAAGAATTGTAATGTTGAGGTTCAATACATGATGGAAGCCGTTCGATTCTCATGTATTAAGCATGTGGCCTCTTTCTGTGACGATACGAACCCCCGAATGAATAATAATTGACTCGTCCCAGTGGGCTACATCAAAAGTTAACCCAAACGTTGATTTTGTATCACCCGAGGGCTCAGTTAGCCGCTGTAGCTACTGATAATAAGGTTTTCCTGTTACTCTGTCTTACGTAAACAAAAGTTCGGAACATGATCGTAGAGTTTTATGTCAAAGAGCCCTCGACCCTGTAATCTCATGCGAGCACATCGTAGCGAATTTGCGCGATGTGGTTGACAATAGTTGGCTTGTCCCTACATTTGTTGCTCGGAGTTTTGATAACCGGCCCTCTGAGACAAGTTGGTCCCATTTTTAGCTTCCTTTATCAGCCAAAACGCAATTTGAATAAAAGAGAGACGCAAAGAAAAAAAATTAAATTAGCGCCGCAAAATCTTGAGTGGCTCATAAGTTTTTCTCTTTATTTACCTCTTTCGCTATAGAAACTCGAAGCGGAATAATGAAAGTTATGAATATAACTTCAACTTAAATGAAAAACATACAATAACATTTTGAATACAGACGACCGCTAAGGATTTATTTGGATTGAAAGCCGTACAAGTCGATATTTTTACATAAATAATGAATATGATTTTTTGAAAATAACATTGGACACAAGTCACAAAACTGAATCTATCAAATAGCAGTTACGGAAGCCTCGGCAGTGTTTTTGCCTTATTATAGAAATAATTTAGCACTAGGATTAGAGATTATAGTGGTTATACAACTAATTAGTATTGAATAATTAATGTTTAATCCTAAACATAGTATATTAAGACAGCATGACACTGTAAAGCCAGAAGTTACGAGGCGTGAAATTGTGCTGCGTCAGCCTATGCGAGAGAGCCGAGTGATTGATGGACCACAGTTCAATAATATCGTCCATTAATCCATTTTCACTTTTTAATTTGTTAAATACGTAATTAAGGGGATATACGGTGGCAATAAATTTTTTTAATGCTCCGCACCAGTTTGATGTAACGTTTATGACTTTCATTCTGGACCGTATTCCCGCGACATAAAATTAATGTATTGCAATAATTTATGCTGCCAGTTTCATTCCTATTAGGATTATTTCGTTAGGTTAAGAGATATTAACGCTAAAGAAAAATCTCTGATAAATAAATATTTATAGTCCTGACCCCACAATAAGATCGAGCCTGGTGTCGTTCGTATCGGAAACTACGAGAGACGTTTCGGCGTCACAAACACCCAAAGCCGAAACAAATATCTGTGGATCACACAAATATTTGTATCGGTGCGGGAATCGAACCCGCGGCCTCACAAGTCACGTTTCACAGACGGCGTCTAACCAACTGCGCCAAAGAGGCTGTGAAACTGATAACGAATTAAGTTATAAACATGTGTATTAAAATTGCACCAATAAAGTGTACTTTAATAATTATGTAATGTAAATAATCAATTTTCATTAAGACTTCTTTTTCATTAAGATTTCTTTATATTATATTGATATGATTGTAATGCCTAAAATATTTTTAATTACCTAAAAGAAAATTAATTATTCGGAATTGATAACGGGATTGGACTTATAATGAGTTTTCAATGAAATATTTTTTGGTGCAATAAAATTATTTGAGCTAACATTCTAAATAATGTGTGGTTTTAAGTTTATTGTGTATACCTATTTACTTGTTTATTCATTAATTGTGTGTCAGAAGCAATTTCGCTAAATCATAATATTATTTAGACAATTGTTTTGACAGAAAAAAAAACGTGTAGCATTTCAATAGTATTGTAATTTGAATGCCTGCACTTTATAGATATCTATAAAGTATATTCAGAACTGGTCATCATACACGAATCGATTCCCTCAAATATATTTTAGGGAAGGTTATTTAAAAGTCACTAAGAGACGAAATTACAATTTCGGTAATTCAGAATCCGTTTTTATTTTTGATATTTTGCTTTACATCGAAATAAAGTCGTGTAAAGTATTTATTTATTATGTTGTGATTTAGAGTGAAGTTGACGATTCAGCGATGATTTGTAGTGCAAATATATTTTGCTTTTACGTTTGCTTCTAATTTTAAAATACTATTTTATATTATTGTTTCATAGTTAGATTTCTATTTAAAAAAATCTGAAATTTAAAGAATACTAACTAAAATACAGTGTTGGTAACAAACTGTAAAATTAAGACAATAAGTACGTGCGTGTGTACATATGTTAAAATATGAACTTGCCGTTGAAGTACAGCGGTGTCTCGGTGCATTACCCAGTGAGCAAGTCTGGCGGTTTTACTACACCAATACTACGGTCCGTGGGTGGATGTCGGCTGTCGGGCCGTTTACCCCCGGTCACGCACTTATCTCTAGTTCACTGTCAAACGCCAACTAAAGTCACTAAAACTCATAAATCACTAGATTACTGAAGGTATAATTGCAGCAGTGTCTCAGAAAATGTCGTTTTATTTGATAACTGCCGACCAGTAATTTGTTTACGGTTGCGTGTGCCGTGCAGGGCGGGCGGCGCGTATTCGAGAGTGGCGCGATCGTGGCGCGTCCACCGCGCTCGGCGCGCAACAGATAGTACCTAGCGGTACAGATACACGGCGCCCGCGGCCGCGCCGCGCCGGGGCGACGAGCTGCGGCGCGCGCCTCTCTTGCCCCCCGCGCCGCCTCCGCCCCGACGCCTCTGACGTCACCGCACAAACCTCCCAAAATCCCGAGGACCGTATATCACATTGCAACAGTTAGAGCATTTCAGCCTCACCTTTACTTAAACCTACTGTATAATGTATGCTCACCACACGTTTATACATTACCTACATTTACATAACGTCGTTTGTGGACCTCCTTTATTTACCCAAAAATGATTGACTTCCGTTTCATCACAATTAAATGGCCATTTCGATCGAGTATGACGTTCAGTTATGACGGTCTTTTATATATCACCCTATTAATAATTATTAGTAGGCTTTTATTGCCCTATTAATTTTCGTTAGCTCTTAATAAATAACAAATAATAGTATAATTAATGTCTCCACGTAATATCGGAATACGAGAGCTGAAAAAATAAAGATAATAATTTCCAATCTGGTTGAGACGAAATATTACCAAAAATGTGTACTTAAATGTCATCTGTACAAATACACCTACTTTAATACTTTATACTATATATTACTTTATATAATACTATAAACATTAAAATTATTGACTTTCGACTTGTGTCGTTGTTATTTACGTCTAAATAAAATGACAAAACTAGGATAAAAATAAAGCTTTTCATAGATTAAAAATTGCTTTGTATCTAGAGTTAGATCCCCCGTACAAAAACATAAATAAACAGCACCACTCGTTAGAAACTTATACAGCACACCATACAATAAACTGATTATAAGCAAATAGGTTTACATTTTACAATTATTTATTAGTGGTTGTGACGAGGCGAACCTTTTGTTCGCAAACCAAACACTGCAAAATACTGACACTTCAAACCAGAAAACAACACCGGTGCTGGAAAGCAGAAATAGATTAAGCTGTAGGACCTACTTAAATAAATACGGAAACATAAAACTAATATATTTTTAACTTTTCATTTATTTATCATAATTACAAAGATTCAGTAGTTATTAAATCTGTTTACTCGACGATTAAGTACGCAGCCTCATTTCCTTGAAAACAATGCGAGCACATCATCATAAACGGATGCCTCACTTTCATTGTACTAGTTTAGTTCATCTTTATCCTTGCAGCTCTAACTATCCCGTACGAATAATTTCACTTTACAGCAACAGTTTATAACTTTTTAATTTGATAGTTTTTTTTTTATTTATTGAGTTTTTCCCAGTAAAGTCTCTTTCGTACTTTTTTCTATAATTATATGGCGAATCATTCGGCAACTCGTACAACTTATGTAATTACTCAAAATTGAAACCAAATCAGGCGACATAAATTCAGTTTGAGACCGTTTATAGAAGTGAAAGCGTCTCGTCCAAATCTGTTTAGCCATAAACGTTTCTGTCTAGGGGCGGCGGCTGAAAATATAACCGCTAGGGTTTGGCAGCTTCGTCTATCATAAAACCGAGGTAATCCGGGTAACTTTATTCCAGGATAATGGTTTATCCCTGTTGGCCACAATACTACCTTAACAATGTAATATTTGTGGACTACGAAGCCGTATTTACATATTTATCTTTATCTTCATATTTATATATTTGTCTATTGAACTCGTTCACTCTCACTATTACCTTTTAAACTATAGAATTCATAAATGCCTAAAGTATTAATAATAGTAAGGGTCACAGAAAATTATAAATACAGCTTGAGACAAACTATGGCAGTACACAAGCATTAAGAAAGAGTGTGTTTGTGACGGCGCGGAGCACTAACTGCGCGCAATAAACCGCCTTTGTCAAACGTTTAATCCACTTAAGTGTTTGTAGCCTCTGTTCCTAGATGTCGAGTGACTTGCGCCTATTGTCACCGAAAATATTACTTCCGCTTTGCGTCCCAGTGTATTAGCGATTACTATTTGTGTCAAAGATATTACGAATGTAGCGCAGCCGCTGTGACCCCTGTGACAAATTTATTGAGATCTGTTGGAGTCAATCAATCTACTCGTAATTCCGCTTGATTTATAAAAGCTTCCCCAATTTAACATTTGTTTCTGCAAAAATAAATCATTGTAATGCTTTCAAATATTTGATTGATGAAAATTGAAAATCGTGTAGATTTTCTAATTTCATAATCGTAAAGGTACTGGTGGATTCCTTAATGCTCGTACATTTCAGAAAATAAACAATTAATATTATACATAAACTTGAGAATACATTATTACTGAATTGCTGTGCCTCTGCTATGAAAGATTTCTATAATGTAACAAAAATATATATCCACCCGTAAAACCATTTTTAGTATAGGTTGTAAACGAGGACATTTTTCAATAAGGCGACGCGACGCACCGTAAGATTCCTGCACTCCGTGTACGAAATCTATAAACGAGTCTTTTACTTATAAAGCGACAATTCCCAGATGCTGAAGGAAAAGAATGAATCATTTCTTTTGTATTTCCGAGTGATACTAGTCGTCGCTGGCGCAGTTCTACGATTACAACACTTAGGTTTCGGGTTAAAATTCCGGTTCGAGCAAAGGGATATAAAAGGAAAAACGAAGGTAAGAATACAAGGCGATACGCGGGTGTCCTGGTTGCTACCACGAGGCAGAGGTGCACCTCTGCCTACCTCATCTGGAAAAATGGTGCGAGTTTATATACCTATGTATGTAATATGTATGTATGTAGTATGTACCAGTCGTCGTTAACAATATTAAAGTGAGTCAGAAATTCAAATGATAACAACTCCCGAAATTAACGTATGAATTCCTTAATCATAGCTGCTATTATGAATTAGCACAATGCATATTTATAATACTACTGCATACAGTTTGTTTGAATCTGGGATATTAATAGCCACGTTTGGTACGGATAATCGTGAGATATTACGTATATCGGAAAACACGTTAAACTCTGCTTTTGCTGTTTGTCAGTAGGAGCAATTGTTAAGCCTCTTTAAATACCCGGTCACCCGTTTCAATGTTTGGACTCTAAGCTGGCTACTGGTCTAATGAAATTCACGCCTTCACGCATTAGATCAGTGAAATGGACTTTGAGCAATATTGTTTAGTCTGCCAGTGAATGTATGTAGTTTTTTTTATTCAATAGGTCCGGCAAACGAACATGCAGGTCACTTGATCGTTAGTGATCACTGCCGTTCCTGAACATCCACAATGCTTGGATCATGGAAATGTTTACATCTAATTAGGAGAGTAGCAGGAAGGAAAAGTATTGGAAAATGAAAGGGGAATTGGGCATCCGGCAATCTCACTCAACGAACGAAACGCGACATCAAAGCTGTCGCTTCACATCGGTCTGCTGTGAGACAGTGGTACCGCCCCGGACGAGCCTGTCCATTAATGCTGTGACATGACTGACAACAGCTGGCTCTACCACTTCAAGTACTTCAAGTTTAGTGACATTTACCGACGAATTATTATACTCGCCGAGACACGTGGTGAACTAAGATTTTTTTGCACAGTATTCTCGTATCCCATTTGTCACTTCTAAAGTTCTAACGCCTTATTAACGATAGATTTATGAGGAAAATGAGACTGTAATTATTTTGTGCCGGTATTGTACAAAAAACAGAAAATATGGTACCATCACGAAGACTCGAGGAGTGTGAACCTTCATTAATCAAAAACTGTAGGAAGTAAATAAAGGAAAGCGTCTGAAAACACAACAGTATCCTCTCTTAATGCAGATAGGAAACGAGAGCAGAATAAACATGGACAGACCTTTTTTAAAGACAAAGCGAAACCAAAAGCACAAAACACTATCAATATACATACAACAAAATCTAGAGCCTCGGTTCCAATAACAATTAAGCGAACAAAATTGTCTCGAAGTCGCCATAACCAGGGTTAATAATTAAAAAAAAAACAGACGACAATACCAAAATTAACGGGGACCATATACCTACATAGCGCAACACACGTTAAATACTTCCTTTCCTTTCCAATATTTCCTTTTCTTGAAGTAAATCAAAAGTAATTTAAATTAATTAGATCGAGAACTCGTTTTCCCCAGAAACTCTGATGCCGATAACAAATTCATACCACCTAAAAGATATTTCATTCTAGCTTTGTTATATTGTAATTCTACGTTGTCTTTTGAAAGTTATGGAAATATTGCAACGTATTTGCTGCGATAATAATATAGATAATAAGTCATAAACTAATGACATATAAAATACATTTAACGCGACAGATAGCGCTTCCCAGTGGCACAGAGAGAACTAAAATTTAATGTGCCAAGTATTCTATTATACACTCGCACAATTCTCTGTTCTCTATTTCCTGTTCTTAACAATACTATAAAAAATTATAGCTGCGTATAGGAAACAGCATTTTATCGTTGTACAACCGTAATAAGCAGGCATTGCTTTTTTATTTTACTTGTATTGTTAATATACTAGTAGTTTGAAACCGTGCACATCACCTTGAGATTGCTTTGAAAATCGACGAAGTAGAAAAGAGTACGTAACCAAAAGAAAGGAAATACCCGCCGAGATAGCGCCAGATGGGAACCCTCCCAGCTTTTATCGAAATACTACACTACGAAACATAAATGGCAAGTGGCATGGTGTTGTTTAATTTAAAGTTCTTCAATTCTAAGGTGTAAACACGCAGGTTTTGGGTAGTGGGTATTAAACTATTAATCAATATTTGCATGAGCCCGGAAACTGATCACTCTAAATTACATGTACAACGCGTCAGAGTGACCTACTCTAGTATGACGCGTTCCAGAATAAGCCTGTGCACCCGGAATATAGCCATAACTTTACAATATAGGCATTAACTTGTATATTATGTAACGTTACTAACTAATAACTAATTTACCATATTTAACGTTACTAACTAGTAACTATTTATGTACATATGTAGATTTTAAATAATCAATTTTGTTCCTTTAATATTTCCTAATGCTTCGTTTTAAAAATACAATATTTAAATCCGATAAAATATTTACTTAAACATTTTAAATGATGTGAATAGAGCAAAAGTTCCGGCGAGCGAGTTCTGCTCGCTCTCGCATCGTATTTGGAATTCTGTACTGTGTTTTAAATCACACTGACCCGCTGAGCTAACTTTCTCTAGAGATTATAACAGCCAACCCTATTTTCGTAATGAATAGACAGCTTTAACCTTGCAACGAGTTTCTTTGCATAGCTGCAGAATCCTATTAAATATGTACATTCCGTAATATGCAATTTATCATGCATTATATTGGTTATTACGGTTTAACCAAACCACGGCCAAGTGTCTGCAATGTGTGTCTGAGCCTCAGTATAGAGTAATAACAATCTCTCAATGTCTACCATAAAAGCGCTGCCATGATGTTCTCAAGAATGACATGAGAGTCCATGGTCTTGCAACTGAGATCAGGTGCAATTAAGACTGAGTACAATAGTCGATCCGAGTCGTTCCAGCCGTTCGGGATAACGCTTGGCAGAGCGACATTTGTAAGACTGTATTTAGAAATGGTAGAGGTAAAAATATAAACAACAACTCATCTGAACACTAATAATCACCGACGCCCATAACCACAATACATGAGAGCGGTAGTTGCATTTGCTGAGTGCTGACCTTTGAAAATGGTTATGGAAATAAAGCAATTAAACAGACACTAAGATTCTTGGATTCACAATTTCACTCTCAAAACTTCACAAGTTATTTCACTTGGTTTTCTGTAATAAAACCTCGGTCAAATGCCAGTTTCAAGTTTACTAAATGTGTCTATTCAACGACGGAACCTGACATAATAGCTTGTATGAGCGCATTATTTCCGTTTAATATAAAATGTTTTGAACTAAAATTGTCTGCTGAAGTGGTGCGGTGAGCGTAACGTAATGAAATAATCACTTTATCTAGCCGAAATGAACAATCGATAACACGCTTATGTCGCGTTGTTTGCTGCGATATTGCACGTTGCTGGATTTAATCCCTCCATTATAGTTGAAGATTTTATAATCGATTCCACTTTTTTAAACCAAGAATGTACAATAGTTTTGAAATTCTACTTACTTACGTGGAATTATCATTCATAGAACATGATAATTCCCATGAAGGTACGTCGAATATCCATATACATATACATACATACACCCAACAGTCACATACATAGTCCTGACCCCACACTAAGTTCGAGTCTTGTGTCGTGGGTATCAGGAACTACGAGAGACTTTTCGGTCTCACAAACACCCAGACTCGAAACAAATACTTGTGGTTCACACAAACATTTGTCTCGGTGCAGGGATCGAACCCGCGGCCTCTCGTTTCACAGGCGGCGTCTAACCAACTGCGCTACGGAGGCTGTCGACACCGTAATTGGACACACATACCTACTGGTTTTAACAGACATCAAATATAAATATAGCCGGTATATAAGTTGTTTATTCTGCATCACCAATTATTAATGTAGACAAAAACGGTCTCCAAAGAAACCTACAATGGTGTCCCTGTCTCACACATGGTCAATGTTACTTATTTCTTTGTAAGACCGCGAAAAACAAGCTAAAATATCGAGCACTTTTTTCGGATAAATCATTATTCTAATTGATCGCTCTAAAATAATTCCATGATTATACTGCCAATAAACGTCATAACAGATCAAGCCTAGAACTGTGTCCAAAAGCTCGGAGCCCTTAGAAAATGTATAAACCGTCTGCTGCAATGTGATGGAAGGGCGCGCGACCTTTGGCATTCACGGAATGATCCGCGCGCGAGAGCCGAACAAAGGTCTGCTCCACCGGCCGCTGACGCTTGTTCTCCCTGAATAATTGAATATTCGACGCATTTCACGTATGCGACTATTTAGAATGTTTTGTAATTCTTCACTCATCGGTTAAATAACGTGTTCACGGTTTTGGAGAATGCAATTAACTCTATCAATAAAATATTACGATATTTTAATAAGAAATACCATTCCCAGTAAGAAACAAAGTCTTGATTCGTGAGTATCACACTACGGGATACTGTTGGTCTCATAATACGAAGAAGCGAAACCAATAATTATGGATCACACACATTTAGTTTCGGTGCGGGCATTGACCCGGTTGTCTTTTTTTCACAACTAGCTTCGTAAAGAACTACGCCACAGAATGTTTCCATTCTCTCTCTCTCTCTATCTCCCTCTCTCTTCAGCCACAGAAAATCCACTGCTGAACATAGGCCTCCTCTATTTCCTCGATCCCCAGGTTTCCATTAATCTAATTTAATTTATTTTATTTTGATTGAAAGGCATTTATTTCCTCCTGCTGAAACAAAACCACTGTAACTAAATTAAAACCTCAGGCCAACTCAATTTCTACTGCCGCAATAATTGTCGCTATCGAGGACCCACCCAATCTTTAGAAATAATTAGTGTTACAGCAATAAAGTTTAAAGGCGTGATAACGGTTAGCCGACCCTTTACGATAATTTTATAAGGAACCTTGAGGTATAAAACGTAATACATATTTAAGTTTTGGTGTTACATTAAAAGGTAATAATCTGCAAGTCACCACAAACCAATTTCTGCTGACTTGGTATGTTTACGTTTTTTACTACTCGTAACCATCACGTGATACAATATTAAAAAAACCATAAATTGTAATTCACCGTATACTGTATACTTACCCTTTTCATAATGGTGTCCCTCCTTTTTGATTTTTTTAGCAATGTTTATAATTGTACATATGAACAATATTGCTATATTTACTTCATAGTATTACTATATCATGTAGGCAGTAGGTACCTTTTTTATTATTTAAATGAATGGTTGGACGAGCATGCCATTCGCCTGATGGTAAGGGATACGACCGCTCATGGACAATAGGAAAACCAAACACCATGAATTAGAAAGCAATGCATGTATTCCACTGCGCTCGCCATCCTGAGGCATAAGATATTAAGTCTCATTATGTCAGTGTACGCTCTGGCTACAATGTCCTTCGAACCGAAACCCAACAGTGTTACACTGCTGTTTGACGGGAGAAATACACATTGCGGTGCTATCCAGGCGACCTTTCACATATGAGACACCTTAGACCAGTAAACAAGATCGGATATCCACCATTGTGTACTGCGCTCGCTATCCAGGTGGATGTCAATATCTTACCCACGAATATTGATTTCTGTATTGTAGTTTTTTTTCTCTTTTGGCAGTTACTTTTCTGAAAGTATTAATACAGTAGTGTGGAAGCTTAAAATGATAAAGTGTGATACGGGTAGGGGGCGAGACACACAAATGACATTGCATTACCATAAGGCGTGGACATAGTAATATTATTCAAATGAACGTCACATGTTCACAAATTCTATTCAGAAAGGGCCCTAATAGAAGGATCAATTTTGAATAATGGCACTTGCTCTCAAAAATATTAAATTTCGTGCCTAAGTAATGCCGAGTACCTATATGATAAACAAGTTCCAAGTAGTACCTACCTATAGTTATAAAACTACTGACGTGTCTTCATAATCATTTTGCAAGAATCATTATACAATTGTTTTCAAGACCCAAAAAGTAGGCAATGGAACTAAACATACTATTTCTTATGCCAAACTCCAAGAAATTTACCTATTTAAAAAATAAGTTCCGAAACAGATTTTTTTTTTATTTTGCTCTTTATATAATTAATCGATCACAAGCAAGTATACGGCCATTAATCTCCTTCACGACGAGAAATTATCCCACCTGATCGGAAAGTAGACAAAAGATAATTGCATAGTCATAAAATAAAGCACTGCATAATATCCAGTATACTTAGTAAATATTGCAGGGAACATAAACGGGTTAATAGAGATTCAATCATTTGAATAATTAAAGCAAGCATATTATATTACACGTAATTCCTGGTACAATATCGTACTATATAATTAATTTTCATTATTACCATCACAATAGTGAAGTGAAGACAAAGGGGACTGTGTGTATAGAGCCATTTTGTAATTAAATATTATATTAATACATTTTAAGCTATTCCATACATTTTTTTTTATTTTTGTGGTTTGAAAAAGGAACTACAAAAAAACCTCTTGAAATATTGTCAAGGCCAGAAGAAAAGTCGGCGTATTAGTTAAAAAAGGTATTATAAAATTAATCATTTTGCTTTCTCTGTTTCTTATTTTAGGTTTTCTATAATAACATAGACAAGGTTGATAAATACTAGATGGAGATCTGTGGCATTGTTTTGTGTTTTTATCCGCATCAAATTTTGAGTGGCATCGAGTCCGTGCGCATCATAAATTTTTCCGGGATGAAAATTAGTTCATGTCACTCTCCGCGCGTAGATTCTCGAATCAATGAACCAATCCGATCCGTTGCGTAGGAACAAATAATTAATCAATCTTGTATTTATCATATTTTTTTTTATATGCATTTTAATTTAAATTGTGGTCGTTATGTCACATGTTTCACCAATTAATCTGGTACGATATAATTTTATTGTAAAACCACAATGTTCGACTAAAGGCCACAGGTGCATAAAATTGGCCTATTCAACCAGCCATAGTTAATATGTATAATAATTATTCCGCTGGTTGTTATTCTAAATTTCAAACGCTGTGATGCAGAAACCAACTAATTTAAACCGTTGCTTTGTGTTCCATTTCTGTGTTGTACCTGTATGTATAACGAAAACCGAAAATTGGATCTGCAAACTTGTTTGTTAAATTAATTACACAACTATATATAATTTTAGGCATTGCTATGTATATTTATATGAACTAATGCATACCCCACTAATAGGCATGGGCTTCCTTTATTTATAAAAGGGTAGGTGGCCTTCTTATATTTTTACAATTCTTGTAGGGAATCCTTAAGTATGTAGGTTACTTCGCGATATTTTCTTTCACTGTTTTTATAACTTCTGAACTGGAATATTTTTATGTACGGAACTAAGATCACATTGTCTGAATCAGAAACCTTTTAAGCAGCATCTTGGAATTCGTTTGAAACACTTTAGGTGATAAGGGCCTGCCGATGGAAATGTGCCTTCCTTAGATTTCGTATTTGATATTGAGCTTTGACCCTTTTGACCCTTCTTGAGTTATTGCAAACGCTTAACACAGATTATAAGGAAAGGGAACATTTCAAATATTAGTAGTCCAAAAATAATCTATACTAATATTATAAAGGTGAACAGTTTTGTTTCTTTGAACGCGCTAAACTCAGAAACGACTGGACCGAATTAAAATATTATCTTAGTGTTGTATAGCCTATCAATCGTGGAAAGTTAAAGGCTATATAACCTCACGTTAAGATCAACAGAAGCGGCGCATCATTGAAGATGTGACAAAAGCTAATAAAATGAATCCCTTATGAGAGCGTCGGTTGCGTGCACTGCGTAATCGAATTGTTCCTCTGTATAACAGAACTGTTGAAATAAAAAATAAAATAAAATAAAAATAAACTTAATCAAACGTATCTTAACACATTCTGAAGGAATAATGTATAATTTCTGAAAGGGTTTTACATGGTAAGTAACGAATTTCATTTCATAGTATTGCCAACCAAAAGTGCTGTTGTTATTACAACATACTAATAAATATTATCGTTTTCGACAATCGGCAAAATATGTAATAGATGGAAACAAACGCTGTCGACTACGTCATTGCTGCAAAGTTTGATTTCAAGGTCAAAAAGTCTGTGAAATGAACTAAGGGTGACCTTCAGCCAGATTGCCAGCAACATCATTTGGTCATCGACAACGCAGTTTTCAACTGTCATCGGGTAAGTGATTTATTATTTTATTTTATTTTGTGATCACATAAAAAGCAAAATGATATGTTTTGCAGCTTACACTTCAAATGTTTTGTTCCATTTTAACAACTTTTGAATTCAATTTCAAAAAGAAGTCAAAACATTCGATAACTAAAATAGGTTTTAAAACTGTCTATGAATAAGGCCGTTTAAGTGTAAGCTGTAAACATATAATTTTGTAGCTGCGTAAGTGTTAATATTTACAATTAATTATTAAATAATATAAGATATAGACAGTGGGATGGACATCACTGATATTATTCTCATATTAAAGTCTCAACTCTTTAGTTGGCTATACGTGGTCTTCCCTGAAGGGTCCTCCTAACACACCAGTATTAAAACCAATTTAATACAGTTGCTTTTAGATTATGTCTTTACCTATCTACCTGGCGCATTAGTTCAACGAAACCACATGAAATATTTCTCGTTTTACAAGCACAAACGCAGTGCCTACCGTTTTTAATTAAGCATAGACATAAAACAAGGTTTCAATTAAAACAAGAAGTGGGTGTATATTTACATTGTTGTGGTGAGCGGTGGCACGCGCTTCGCATGCGACACACGATACCTTCTGCTTACATCCATACAACGCTTTTAAATACACAACTGTACAAATTAATTATCCTAAATAGCGTTTAAGAAGAGCGACCCCAGTACACAATGGAATACCCGTCATAGTTAAAGACTCGGGTAAGAATCGTTTCGAATAATATTCGGAGCTTGTGTGAAGTGAGTAGTGACCTGTTGGTAACGGACCAGACGCGGCTGCCTATATGTTCACCACAGTGGCGGTTTCAAATACCAGGGCACACCTCTGACTTCGAAATCATGTGCACTGATAGTCAATCACCACGCACTATAAAGAAACCACCACGGGACGTATATGGGCTGATATAGTACAGTAAATTGTACCAATAGCAGTTTGCTAAAACGACAACACCATTATTGCGTTAAGTAACAGATAATAATTTTTCTACGCTGAATACTACGTAGTCAAATGTAGTGACAATTAGCCTCAGTTGAACTGAAGTTAAATAAAGGTTACAGTAAAGAGCGACAATTATAAATCGCTAGCATATATCAAGGGGGAATTTAAGCACCGTACTACTTGGGGTTTACATTAGCTAAAACGATCCGCGATTTAGCCCATTAGGAACAGCTGCCTCCTCAATAACACTATATGGAGGTATGCAACCCCACATCACGTTAAACGTGTTTTACAGCCGCTTATACATTTCATTAGTGTATTTTGAAAGGGCCTGCAGTAATGTACAGATGCCTGTAGTAGCGGTCTCTGTGTTTGTAGTCTTTAGTAAACTATAACTTTTTTGCCTATGACTATTGGGACTATTTAAACAATGAATTTCTTGTAGTATATGATGATATTTTCACTCCTATGAGCATAGCCATCACTTTGGTTAAACTATAATACCTACATATAATAATGCTCTTACCGTCGCGAAATGAGAGAGCTCTGTTTATTTTATTTATTCTTGCCTTACCGTACAATAGTTACAATAAAATTACCATGCCAATGAATGCACGACAATTTTACTTCCGGCTTGCCAATGAAATTAAAGTAATTCCATTTACTATGAGATATCTACACTAAGAAATAAACTGACCATTGTTAAAATATTTAGGCTTATCAATAAGCCTGAATCCGGCCACAAGCGTATATCCGATCAAAAACCGGATACCGGCAAATTGACCGGCTCCAGTTGGTTGATAGACATCAACTGTGTGTCGAGTAAACCATTCGCAGAATTCCTGCGAAGCTTGAACAATCGAGTTGGACATGTTCGCATCGATATTCTGTTAGGTTTTTAATTGTAGCCACTGCCGCTCGCCCACAGCGCGGCGTGACCACGCAAAGCGTCACTAACCGCAATCATCACACTTCATTTGCGCTAGAAAATAAGTTGCCAGGGGAGTTTTATACACAGGATATATCAAAACCGCGACCGAAAACGAAGCCAGTTGATATTAAGTATAAAACATTATACTAAAAGCTTCATAAGCGATTGATTAGATGTATGATATGAAACTTGGGATAATTTTACAAGGAGTTAGTTTTACGGGGATTTAGTTTAACTGGTTTTCAATACATGTTTATTTCTTCCGCCAAACAGCAGTGTAAATGCACTGTTGTGTTCCGGTTTGAAGGACATTGTAGCCAGAGTAAACAAAGTTAGTATCAAACCCGCAGCCTCTCGTTTCACAGCCTGCGTCTTACTAACTTGTCATATTGGATCAACTAAAGTGAAAAAACATTCACCTCTACTATGGGTCACTTCGACTACTTCATGAAGGCGTAGCTCGTAGCACAGAATGATCGTAGGCGCGTAGGCGGAACGTACTACGGAATACAGAAATAGTAAAAGCGCAATATAAGTTTACTGCTTACAACCAAGGCAAGTGTTACCGGCCTTTTATATTTTCCTCACAAAATCGCTATATTTATTTATTAGTAAATACATCTTAGTATTTGATTTACTGTTATACATTTTTACATCGGTGTATGAAACAACAAAATGGCGGCAAACTATAAATGCCCGATTTTTTTATTGAATCCATTCACGATCTGAATCGAACGACAAGTCACTTTAGGTCTTAGGATATCGCAATAAAGTAAACAAAATATTTTTTATACCGGCGTGACAAAATTACTATAATGCATTACATTATAAATGCGTTCAGTATTGCCAATCTATGCAGAATAACCGCCAACGAGATACCTTTCACGGGTATTAATGTTATCTCGGATATGTAAATTAACAGACTATCTCGATATACGAAGCAGGCTAAGACTCTATGACGGGTTTTCCGTCTTCATGTAACAACGCTCTGCCACAAATCTGCCCTTTATCTTTACTGTATGTGACTGTTGGGAGTATTTATTTATTTACCAACGTAAGATGAACTAAACTACTTGACAGGTACTTTTACAAATATTGTTTAAATATTAACTTTATGTTTAGACTATATTTACGCTTCAGAATTATAATGTAAGAAATGAGAGTACAACAATACTTTCTCTAGTTGGTTATTTTACTTATAAAACTAATCATTCAATTCTTTCATTCTATCTTGCGAGAATGCGATCCGATTTAGATCGAGATCGTTTTTGCGAAAAACGATTCCAAAATTCTGAGCTCGATCTTCTAAAAGATCCATTCAAATCGGACATCTCTGCAGTTAACCCTTCGCTAATCGCTTCACTTTGATTTTCCTTGAACAGCGTTAATGCCACCACGGTCGAACCGGCCTATTTCTACAACCCTCCTATACCTTATTTACAGTGTGAATACTACATTTCGATGTGAAAATCTAACACTCCTATCGGTAAATACGTAGTGTCACGTCGGTGTCA
This sequence comes from Deilephila elpenor, assembly GCA_949752805.1. Taxonomy (NCBI): domain Eukaryota; kingdom Metazoa; phylum Arthropoda; class Insecta; order Lepidoptera; family Sphingidae; genus Deilephila; species Deilephila elpenor. The sequence continues at coordinate 8,856,172 of OX457099.1, read as the reverse complement.
ATTCAATTTTATAGGCGATTGTAGTTGAGTCACGTCACAGAATCTATCGAAGGCTTTAAACATTTTGACTCTTATCTATACTAGACTAATAAAATTTGATGTTAGATAATTTAGTTCACTAATTAACATTGGACATTGGACTAACGCATAAAAGTAAAACCTCACAACCACTCAAATATCATTAAAAGAAGCACTAACTTCTGAGACAGCTTCCTATTCACAAATAGTGTTAAACATATTTTATCACATAAATTAACTGATTTAAAGAAAGCAATTAATTTTCCTGACATGAGCTGGTGATTGTTAATTCAGCAAAGTTTGGAGGTTTGCTGACCTCAGTAATTCTGATAGATAATTTCGTTTAAGGCAACCCGAAAAGAATAAGGGTACAATTTAACCCTTTCAAAGAATTTTAAGCTTTATTCCTTCTACATTCAGCGAACCTTTTCAACCAATAAATATAGAAGGAAATAAAAATGAATACGTTCCATTACGCGGTGAGTAGTGCTTACCACACTATTTTACTTCATTGCGGGAGATTTTTATACCTTTGTACCTACTTAAATAGAGAATAAAAATCATTTTTATTAATTATTACATTACATTACGCATAATATTTATATATTCTAAAAAGCTAATATTATACTATAGCATTAATATTAATTTAATACTATTGTCCTACTGATTTGATCAAATTAGTATGCGTTAATAATTCTGCACAAAATCCAATTATAAAACAATCACTATTACAATGAAATCAAAGCTAGATTCACATGACACACAAGTTTGAATTTCGAACATTCATTTTCGCACAAATTAGTTATTAACCCGCCGTGCCCCGCTCACTACATAGTCTTCCTAAATTGTTAATTTGAATGTCATTGTACTAAACAAAACGGCTGAGTCGACACGAAACATACGCAAAAGTGTTTCATTAGGCAGAAAATTATACACAAAAACATTCAGCGTTTATGCGCCGTAAACACCACTTGCACGTAAATAGAGAAGTAATTTTTGACACTCGGCGGAAAATACGCGCCGGTACAACCTTTATTTCACACGCAATATGTAAAGATTATGAAAACTGAAATTAGCAACGTTAACATAATTACCAGCTATTTTCAGCGTAATGGGCATTATTCTGTTGCTTAGCATGCCATTAGGCGACCATTGCTGAGTTTACCGATCCAATTGCTGGTAGTTATCCTACTTCTATCAAATTTCGGTCTCCAGTTAAAAATACGACAACCACCACTAACATGAAGCTCTATGATAATATTGCTCACTTAATAAATGCATATATTCTAAGTATGCCGGTATATATCGTAAGTACTCCTTTTTACTGCCTTGGTGGCGTAGTTGTTCTACGGTACGACTACAAAGCTGAGGTCTCGGGTTCGAGTCCCGGGTCGGGCAAAGTGATATTGGGGTTTTCTATTCATTATCAGCCCGGAGTTAAGAATTTGTGCCCGTTATCATGTGACGGAACATACAAAGCGAAATGTGGGTGTCCTGGTGGCGCCTCTGCCTATCCCTTCTGGGATAAAGATGTATGTAGGTACTCCTATTTAATTATTTTGGTTTGAATAATCTATGAGTAGAAATATACTGGTGGAATTTTAAAATGTCTACAATATATTTTTAATAATAGTGGTGAGCAAACCATGTCCATTGTAAGTTTAATATCACAATAATTTAATTTGCCTGCAAAGTTTGTCTCTACGTTTATGGTAACATTTATGTTTGCCATAAACAACGTTCCATCTATATTTAAACTGTAAATTCACTGTGCCTACGTCGGAAAGTTTCCTAGTCGCCCAGTCAGAATACTCGGAGTTATTTTTGCTTCACATGAATTACAAAATGTTTTCCCCGCATACTTTCCTCATTGTTTTGAGAATGTTTTGAGTTCATTAAGCTGTATGCGGAGCTATGAGTAAGCTCTTAGAATGCTTAAATAGCATAGAAATGGTAGTGATTACATTGTTAAGGCTGACAACAAGAGTGACATATTATTATGTTATGTAACTATGTTTCGTTCGAATTGAATATGTAAACTTTTTATATGCATATTGTAGTCGACATACTTATGATTTTTTAAATTATATTATCGCAAGATTTCTTTAAAGAAATTTCTTCCACGTATCCAACGCCGAACGTATAAGTAAGCAACACAATCATCATCATCATCAGCCCTTCTGCGTCCACTGCTGGACATAGGCCTCTCCCAAAGCACGCCACTGGCCTCGATCTTCAGCCCATCGTCGCCAACCGCTACCAGCCGCCCCACGAATACAATACGGTTAATAAAAATAATAGACATTAAGACCATCACGCAGTAAGAAGGCTGTTTCGACGTTTTCAGTGTAGGTTTTTTTACAGGTTTTGCTATGCGAATTTATAGGATATTACAGAATTAAAAGTTAGTTATCCAAAAAAAATTATAATACATCTGTAGAAACTATATTTAGGCTATAGGCTATAAACGTCTATAGGCGGGCCGTTTACTTGTTTGCCTCCTTAGCTGTATAAAAAAATATAATAAATGACCTCTTTACTCTCTCTCTCTCTCTCTTCTGCCACAGGAAGTCCACTGTCGAACATAGGTCTCCCCCATCGATCATATCGTATCCTTCAATACTCAATCACACTTATTTTTTTGTTACGGATATAAATTTAATTTCCAATAATTGTGGTAGATTTAAACTCAACTAAACTGTTTTATATTTACAAAGCAACCATCACTAATAGTGTGGAATTTATGATATTGTAATTATAAGCAAACTAATAGTTTCAGATATAATAGCATTGGGACTTATGTGATATACGGCGTAGGTTGATAAATTGCTGAAACTTTTATCACTTGTCATAGTTGTTAACTAAATGGCTTATTCCTAACAGGGTTGATATTAAGCGGCTGATCGTAAAGTATGAGCCAAATCATTTTGCATTATGCATAGAAAAAGCGATAGTGTGTCGACGCTAAATAAGTGTGAGGTAAATGCAGGTGGAAGATCCTAATTTCATACAAATTTTCACTGCTAAAAGAAAGCGTTTAACAAATACTTTTTCATAGTTTCATAATCAATGAATAATGTTTTTATGTATAAGTGTTTGTTTTTAACCCTAGTTCATATAATGAAATGTAAATCCGAGTATTTTCTGAATTATGGAATACCTAGCTTACTAAACGATAACAAAATGTAAGTTATTTAGTAATATATGAAACATATTAATATGCCGCCGGAGGCCAAATAATGTGCCTGTATGTGGTGCGCTACTATAACATGTGATATGGCTTTTAATGCAAAACTCATAAAGGAATTGGAAAGATTGGAATTCAAAAAGTAACAATGGTCTCTTTGTACAAAAGGTAAATTTTAAATAAATTTTAGTATGTTAATACTTACTGCCTCTTTTATTTCATGAATACTGGCGAGTCCGAAGTATAAATTTTATCAAAAACCCCTTCCTAAATTGTTCCATTACAAAGTCGAAATCTAGAACGCTTTGGTAAAAGTTTGGGGTTGGGCTGCGGAGAGTCGGCGAGAACCTTTATCTTTTAAAATAAATGTGAGACTTTTCCTTTGTATGCTATTTCTTTTATCTGTAATTTGTGGACACTTCGATAGCTTGGTGGTTTTAGCCGGCGCTTGTTTTGCGACCTCGTGCCATTTCAGAGTTTGGAGATAAACTATCAACGATATTTATTGCATTCAATTCGTCCATACTTTTGGTCTCGGATATGTAGCATATCGCATTTCTTTAAAAAAAATCATTCATATTACAAAAAATGCATTATGACTCACAAATAAAAAAAACAAAATGTGTTTCACTGAATGCATTGTATTCTTGTAACGTTAGTTTTTCTGAACGGTCGTTTTGAATGCAGAATTTCACCGACGCGACGCAACGGGATGAACACCATAACAAAGCTAATGTTAAAATTATTTTTTCCCAAGATAGAGCTACAATATTTTTTTAGTCAGCTTTTTGCTTGAGTTCTCTATGAATTGATTAATACAATCAGCTCAGTATAATGGACTTTTTTCAATGCTTTTCCCAGAAACTTTTCGAAAGCGATCTTAGGTTATCTGTCCAGCTTTTGGGTAAACATTATACCCCGTCTACGATCTTTGACGTGCGAATGCGTTGTTGACAAAAAAATAAGAATAGTTTATCTCTCTTCACACTCAATTACATTGGACTTGTTAATATTATTAGATTGCGAGTGTAAATGCTCGTATTTTTATATTATTAAAAATATATCTCAACTTTAATCTCTCTTCTATTTATCTCTATATCTTTCTTTTAACTCTAATTTAGACAGACGATACATTTAGTGATAAACTTCTAGTGTCTGTAGAAGTTAATTAATGTAATGATGAAGGTATCTCAGAAGGGTCTCTACTATGATAACATGCCTTTTGCAACATATCGTGTAAACACATTTATTAGGTTTTCCAATAAATAAATATCATTCATACATACATAAACTCACGCCTTTTTCCCAAAAAGGGTAGGCAGAGGTACTACCATGACACCCACGTTTCGCCATGTATGTTCCGTCCCACGATGTGATAGCGCGTGATCCTATAGCCATATCGGGCACAAACTCCTGACTCTGGCTGTTATTAAATATCCAATATCACTTTGCTCCACCCGGGATTCGGACCCGAGACCTCAGCTTTGCAATCATACGCCACCGACGCAATCTAAATGAATATCATCCGTTGTACTCGTATATCATGTGACTATAAATAAAATATTGGCGCTGCAACCACAAACCGTCAATAGTGATTAATAAACGCGCGGCCTGCTTCAGTTTGATAATATTTTAACAAATTGGGCGAACCTAAATGCTGTATCGAATAAAAATACATTAAACAAAATAGTCAAGAGACATTTATAATGCAGAAATCATTGAGTGCCACAAGCTACGGTACCAACAAACTTCTTTTAAGTCTTTTACCTCAATACATCTATACATGCATTTTGATTGGTTAAGGATGGTCTATCCTGTATCTTTAATAGATATAAAATGAAATGAAATGAAAATATTTATTGAACCCATGAAATGTCATACATTATTTAGATTCAGTCCTTTTTTCCACTACCACCCGGTTCACAAGGCTGTTTTCGCCAGAGAGGAACGGGCAAGAAACTCTAGCGTTGGTCTTTTCAAAACAAGTTTACAATACAGTAATTATACAGAGGTTGCAGCGCACTTAAATTCAGAGTAGTTAATAAATAATTTAGAATAATATAATCTATCTAAAAATAATGGTAATCTACAGTACCCCAATTCTTAAATAATCCTGACATCGACGCTGATCACAGACTGGGACGATAGGTTCTTATCAATATGTTCTAAATATGGCCCTGGGGCTATGAAAATATCCGTTAATGTTATAATATTTACAATATATTTCCTTTAAATGTTAGGTAAATTACCCAGATAATTACTAATCTAAAACACGACATCGGTTTTAGAAATTCCAATGTTGTTTTTTCTAGAATATGTTGGTAATATACCTATATTTTATTTAGTATATATGCAACTATAATAAACTATGAATCTTGATGTTTTAGGCATTCTGAAATCTTCCTTGGCATGAAAAATAAATTGCACAAATCTTAATTCCACTCGCATCTCAGCCATGTTGCGCCAACGTGTTTAATTTTAATTTCATTGTACGACTGCTGTTCCTGCAAGCTTCCGTGATGGGAGGATAAAGTATTATCCCAGCAAAATGAAATGTTCCCTCAGGGATAAAAATAAAGCGCGAAGCTCTAAGTAACTGTACCCATTTTGCAGAAAAGCTTAAACAGTACACAAATAACAAACAAAACGTTGTAAATTAAATGAAGGTGAACTTAAAACGGTGAAGGAATTAAAACATTAGCAAAAAATAATTAGGAATAACAAGGAATTAGCATTAGCGGTGGCTAAGTTGTACTACGGTACGATTACAAAGCGATATTAGATTTTTGTCGAAGTCAGAAATTTGTGCCCGATATAAGCTCACCCCCTATCACATCGTAGGACGGAACATTGAAAGCGAAATGTGGGTGCCTTGTGGCGCTTCTGCCTACCCCTTCTGGAATAAAGGTATGAGTTTATGTGGAATTAGCGTATTGTTAAACATATATTATCTAAGATGTTTCTTTGCGAGAAGCTTTCCTTGTGGTGAGAACCTTGCAGTGGCTGCGACAATTTAGCGTAATATGAGTTAAAGTTACAAATATTCTTTAGCAATACAATTGTGAATTTGCTTAGTTTAATATAAACAAACAGATAGCTGTTTCATAAGTTGGAAGAAGTCCAAGCGTTTATAAAATACTCTACTTGGGACATTCCTGCTGGAACAATCCAACAAAGCTACAATGTTTCGTACACAATAGCAACATAAACTTGTTAAAGAAACGAAACACTTTCGATCCTACGCAAAGATTTCTTTGATCGGTCTAGTATTTCATTGTTGGAATACAATTCCTCGTGAATCGGGATTGTCTGTGTAGTGGTCTGTTGATACACAAAGGCGCTAACTCAATAGCAATTACCAAACCTGTACATGAAGGATTTCTTATACCGTTTTTTAAGCCTGCAATACAACTTCCATTTTGCTGTCGATCGGGTGGCCAATCGGCTCATTGGCTTCCTAATGTATAACAAAAAAAATTGTTTCACGTCTCAATAAAAGCAGAAAATAATGTTAGTATACTCATCGATTTCCTTTTTCTCCTGGTTGTGCAATTGAAGTGCAGGCTGAAGATTGTTTGATTCGCCACGGAGGAAGAATAGTCCGAAATAACTTTTTACCGTTTTATTAATCTTTTTTATTTTTATTTTATATACAATTTTCTTTTTATTCGTATTTTATCTACAACATATCAGAGCATATCTGACCTACAGAGATAGAAAATATTTTAATATTTTAAAAATTAATAACTCATTCTTACTACAAGCAAAACATGAATACATAATTATGAGATGAAAATCAAACATCAGCGGGCAGCATTTTTTTCACAAAAATAGTTATCCGACTAGTCCTCTTTGTGATACAGATGTCAAAACGACAGTCTGTGAACCATTTACGTTTCGTCTGAATTGACTCACTCCCCGACAAAGAATCTGTGTGTAGTGATAAAGCGAACGAAGGCACGTTGAAATTCTGGGTGCCAACACGCACTATACCCTTCTGTTTAGATCATTGAAACCGGAAAAGGAATAAGCATACGTAATAAACGGGCACTAGCTTCTATTCAACGCGTAAAATACAAGGAAACATTCTACAGCACTGATGCAAACTTATAGCGCATTTTCTTATAAAATACTCGCGCTATTTTCTTTGTTACTGCCTGAACAAGCAATCATTCGAGGAAACTCTTGGAACGTGCGATTTATTTTCATCAAGAAAGCAAAAAATGCAACCAAGTTATCGCTACTAACAGATTTATTATCTTGAAAAGTTGAGGTAAAACCAAGTTTACCTTTAAAAAAAAAAAAAGCAACATACAGTCGAATTGAGAACCTCCTCCTTTTTTTGAAGTCGGTTAAAAACTGGCACAAATCTAACTTACTATAGTTTGTAAGCATCAAAACAGATGTATTTATTATATACCTACTTAACACCTCAATATTTTATTCACGAAAACCAATTCATAAATTTGTCTCAATCAATTTAGATTTATTGTGAAACTTAATTCTATACATATTGTTCTAGCAATGTTTAGTAGAGTGACTCAATAGTTGAGCCCAGAAATTCTGGTAACTTGGGTACTGACCTGTGTTGTGTTAACAAACAGATTTTATGACTAGTAACTTTTACAGTGGATTATTACAGTGATATATTTAGATGCACACAGACAAATATAGAACGATATGATTCACGATATAATATGAAAACATAATAATTAGGTTGAACACCAAAATGTAGCTAATCTTCGGTGATAATTCTTTTCCGCATCACACTAAATCAAAAGCATAAAAAATATCTATCTCGCTATCTTAAACAGTCTCCATTTCCTACCTTAAGATACAGACAAGCTTTATAGTGAAAATTGCGTGTTACAAGCTGAACTACGTCCATCACTACATTTAATTTAAACAATGTAATTACAGAAATCACGGCGAACAAGTAATTAACTTTACGGCTGCGTCACGAAACGAATTAATTCGCAATTAAAGCACTTTGCGTATAAAAGTTTTAACAATTCGTTTCTATTTTAACTGCAACTGCAATTTTTAATAAAGATAAACATCTAAGCTGAGTCAATTAAGAAGTTTTCGAAGTAATTATGATCTTCATGCAAATTTTATTGGCAGAGAAATGTAAAACGACTATTCCCCTCATTATGGAAAATAAGTGCTTAAAAGCTTTTGATCTACAGTTAAATTCTTATTCCGGAAAGTGGGCATCGAGTGTCATTATCACAAATGAGGACACAAAATATTCCGCTAAATACGCCGACAGTACTACCGGTGAATGAAATTGAATATTGCCAATAAGCATTTATCGATTTTATACTTCAGCGTGCCTACACATTGCTCCGACCTTGATGTAAAATTGTAATTTATTGACCTTAACTTCCCTAACGCGTAGTGCTCGGGGCTTCGTGTACAAACATTAAGTCTCTTATTCAAAAGGGTGAAGACTCTGTGCTTAGTCGGCAAAGGTTATTAAAGAGCCCAACCCTCCGCTGAAAGGATTGTTCAAGTCCAATATTTACTTTATTGCGCATACATTTTAGGTATCGTTAAAACGATTAGTGGCTATTTAAATATCATTATATATGTATATGTGGTCGTAACAAGGCCGGCATATTTGTGACGACCTTGCATTTACTGTCAGTTGCATTGCAGTCATTTTGTTGTGCCAAAGTTAAAGTTGTAAAACAACTCGCATATCACAAAAACTGTTGAGCAAAAAGTTCAATGAATATTTACATTTTCTTATCTGGTACATTGCAATGCTACAACATTTAAATAGCGTCGAAATGTTGAACATCTCAAATCGAGGTGGTATTGTAAGGCGGTTTGTGCTGGAGCCACGTCGAGATATCTGTACACGTCATGTTGAAGCTCACCTACGAATAATGCTCATTTCTCTTGCAATGTTCAACATCCATAAAGCGTTTTATTCCACGCTGAACGTGAAATTCTTCGTAATGCAAAATATTTTACCGAAACACTTAGTCTCGTTGAAATTTACAAAATGTAACCTCTCTGCATTGTTATTTTTTAAAAGAGCTCGTAAACTAGACACTTTGTATTAACTAATACAGATTCAAGGTACAAAACCATTTAATAGCTATCTATAAATAAAAAAATACACTCAAACGCGACATACATAGTTCTGAACATACAATACGATTTAATTATTGGATCGGTTATGATAGTGGTTATAAAAACCTATGAGAGACTTTTCCGGCTCAACATCCAAACGAGAAATTAAATATTTATGGGTCGCAGAACCATTTATTTGCTTATACTTATTAACTGACTTTATTAAAGGAGTTTCTCAGTTCCACCCGCAACCTAGTATGTGTATTTGTTTGTTCGGGAATATCTCGGGAATCACCTTATTTCAATGCGGTTTCCAACAATCGACGTAGCTACTTCAGGTAAAGTTTGTTACGTATAATACCTGGCAGTATCAATATTATCTACAAAGTTATCTAAATGTTTATTAAACTTGTTATGAAATGCCAGCTTCATTAGTAGATGTAGATTATTTTATTTATTTCCTTCCAAGCAAACAAGTTGAATTAGTGTCTGTTCAATTGTGATTGTAAAATTATACTTGGTGTAATTCAACTACAAAAAAAAAAATTAATGTCAATTTTAATTCCCACAGTGTCTTTTCGTATCGAATGAACAATCACGCTCTAGGATATATGTAATAAAATAAAAATTCGGAACTCAATATGGAAGTGAGTAAAAAAAATGTAAGCGCAATTAAATTCTATACAAATGAGAAATACAACCCTTTGCATAATTGAAGAAAACGTGCACAACGGCGTTAAATTTCAAATGTCAGACGTAAGTGGCTCCATTCGGCGACACAAATAGTTGTTTGCATTCTCTTATTATTTATAAAGGAAACTGAAGAATACTGAATACACAAAGCTATGGATTTTCTTAGATCAAAGATACAACACGCGCCTTGTTTTAAATAATTCGCAAGCACGTTAAACGCCTCGTTTTTAATAATTATGGTCCAGCTGCGCGCCCAATATCCATCCTAAGGGCTCAGACTACGCTCACTACAATATGATATATTGAACAGCCACCTTAAAATACCGAATCCAAAGCTAATTACTACATGGAAAAACCTAACACGCGTTTTTACCTACCACAAACAACTAAGATATCATGTTTTACTAACTGATACATCTTGACACTAATAGTAAGTATTTATTATGGATTAATAACGAAGATGGATGCAGGCTGCCTCCAACAGGTCACTGTGGAAATCATTGGGAGAGGCCTATGTTCAGCAGTGGACGTCCTTTGGCTGATGGATGGATGGATGGAATAACGAAGAAACGCACCGTACACCAAATTTAAAAATTATATACAGGGTATATCAAGACCGCGACCGAAAACGAAGCCAAGCGGTAGTATTAGTGACTTCAGACACAATGCAAGTAAAAATTTCGCAAATTCGACAACTTTTTTTTTGTAATTTTTACTTATCCTCGTATTTGGGTGAAATATACATAGTTTTCCTAAAGTAATTATGTAAATCTCTTTAAACACGCGATGGTACGTAAAGGATTAAATTAGTATTTTCGCAAAAACTAGGTACTTACCACCCAAACACGATGTTTTTTAAAAAATTCTAAAAAATATCTATCTCTGTTTTGGCGAAATTTTTATTTGCATCGCATTTGTAACCACTAAAACTACCACCTGGCTTCGTTTTCGGTCGCAGTCTTGATATACCCGGTATATAAGTATGTCATTTCACTACGTTTTAAATAAAAACTTCATCAAGTACACGTCTATTTATGATATAGATGCACTGCATGTAGCTTTCGGTCTTGTTCTGTGTTCTATACTCTATGTATTAAATAGCTAGTTGAAAGTCGGCCTAAATACGTCCATCAACCCAAATTCGGGGTGTCTTTGTTAAAAGTAATGGTCTTTGTATTAAATGGCCTGTAATAGACCATATCCGGACGTATTGTACAAGGTATTATTGTGATAAAATGCTAATTCGTTCTTTACTTTCGACAATACTCAGTATTTACAAATAGTATAAATTCCGAGGTTATTTATAAAACAACTCGAAACGACATATTTTCTCGTAGAATATAAATTACAGTTGTAACTTGTACCTACTCCATATTGTACCATAATATTGTAATATTTGTTTTGTTCATTTTTGTAACCTATATTGTCCTACACCTGTGCAGAGGTCTCCTTCATCTTCTTTCCCATATACAATTCAATATTAAAATAAATTATATGCTCCAATTATTAACTACTCACAAAAATTAAAGGATATTTTTTATCAAAGTTTTTTTGGTGTTTTTTGACAGCCTGTATATTGAGGATTGAGGAAAGTGATCGTTAAGAAATTTGAAGAAAATCTAATATCTATTTCTTTATTGAATGACTGGTTAATAAGCAATAATAGGAATACCAACGAGAAAAAAATTCTAAACTTTTACTCACTGACAAAAAACACAAAAATAAATTATAAAAAAGTATCCTTTATTTTTTGTGACTAGTACTCGTATACAAACTTTGTGCTTTTCAAATTAGTAAGCCAATATACGTATTGGTAAAGAGAAGATCCTTAATATTGAAAATGCTAAGCATGAACGAAATTAATTTTCCTCTTATTAAATCCGATTAAGAGTCGACGTGCAATTAAATGGAGGATTACGTTTGATTACTGATTAACATCGTTAATTGCGTCAGCGTCGACTAATTCTGATGTACCTTGTCCATATTAATTTATTTTCTCTGCACATAGTGGGGATAATATTTTGAGTACTGCATAAGTGCTGAAAAGGAGGCTTGAAAAGTACTAGAAGTAATATAAGACACATGGCTGTTTCATATTACTTTTCAAAATATGTTAAAGACCATGGATTTATCCGAAAAGTAAAGCAATCGATCGGTATTCAAAATATAGTATCACCGAGTCGATTTATTATTTGTATTTCAATGAAAATTGTAACGCTAATGCTTTTAACTAAAACTGTATACATATTAGATATGACATGTTACGTCGCATTTACTCTATACTAGATGTTTAGACTAAACATGCCACATGGTTATTACAAACGTCTAAACTAATGTAAAAGGAAAATCGTGATGTATAATATCAAGATTTTCTTAACGAGTATTTTTCCAATAAACCAGAGCTTTTTCTTTTTTAATTGTCTTTTGTCATTGATCAGTTACATTATACTGTATAATGCAATTTAAACAGAATACAGATAACAAGTTTTTATGCACATCTTAACATTGTTAATCTGAATAGTTTGCATAAATAAGCTCTCATTTTATTAGTGGAGTTTATTCGAGGAGTAATGTTAATAAAGTTCTTATCACGTAGTACGCAAGATTATTGATCGCGTATAAACCTGACCGAAAAAAAGACAAATCGCTCCAATAAATCGTATTAACTTATTTTCCCCGGATTACATGTTGGCTTGCAAAGCCACGCGTCTTAGATTAGAAAAGTGACGAGGGTGTGCCGTTGACATATCCGAGCCTTTATAAGCGAAACAACCTGGTATGTATACTCTTTTAGAAAAAAATAGGCCTTTGATACGTTACAGCGAAGGTCCATCCTAACTTTACACCCTCGAATCCCCAATTTACTCTTAAAACTCCCAAATAAATCAGTGCTGAAGGGACGAAACTTTGCCGACGAGTCTGTTGACAATTTAATTTTCGTTTGCCTATGGAAATTTGACGGGCTCATGGAAACTGATCACTGCTATATATGTATAATGTATTCGGCAACCGACTTGTAATTGATGACGCCCGAACTCATAACATATCGTGCTCTGCCCACATTTTGTCAACACAATGTTGATTAAATATGTCCCAATAGAAAGATTATGTGCATATAGAAAATTATGCAGGACATTAGCAGAATACCCGTCTTACAAATACATGAGTTGGTTTATATCCGATCAGCCCTTACCACTCCGCCGATAAAGTTGTTCAAACAGTTTTATTTACACGAGCTGTCGGCTTCACAAAAACGTTTAAATTGGAATCCTGAAAATTTAAAACAATTCCATTATGATTGATCGACAAAGTTGCAAAATACTAACATTTTATATTGTATATAAAATGTTAGTATTTTACAGTAATGAAAGGTGGAATATGCTTGTAGCATATTCCACCTTTCATTACTGTAGAAATAAATTATTTGAATATAGAATCTTCTTCAGATGCGTACTTTGTTCCACTAAAATGTTATGCTACTACTACGAGTATAAGTGCGATAATGGTAATGCTATACATTAATTAGTTCTAATAGTTCATCACAATTGTCAATAGTCTTTAGTCTATAGAACCCTCTTTCATATTATAAAACTTATCTCGACCTTATCCCAGTTATCTCCAGGATCCACCAGCAACAATGACAAGGCCATCGACCCACGGATAAAAGATACAAACACACGGAACAAAAAAAATGAAAAAGATACCACTTCAAATCCCGGTTTACAAGAACACTTTAGAATGACAGCGAATATTCGCTTTTGTGACATACATAGATTCCACCCTTTACAAACAATGTGGATTGTGAAATGGTTCATGTGATATATTCAAATTGAATTTACTATCATCGTGTGTTTTCCGAGTATTCCACAATTTGATTGACGTTCCAATCTTTACACGTTGTAGTTATGTGAAGTGTCACATGTGATTAATAAAATTATTGGAGAAAATCTTAGTCGGCAAATAGAGAGACTCAGCAATGGACTACTCACAGGCCATTCATGGTTATTATACTCGTAGTTAAGTCAATGCTAGGTTAAGTCAAATAAGCACATAGAGAAAAATACTGTTAGTAAGGTACTTCGCGGCTTTGCAGCGAAAAATCTCTGTGTTACAATACGGTTCGACATTACGCCACAGAGCTTTTCAATTGCGCGATGAAAAGTCGTAGTGTCTGCATAATTTGAAACGTCAGCTGTGATTGAGGCACATAATTATGCGATTCTTATTAAGTATTTATTTCGGGTCTGGTAATGAAATACAAAAAATATCCTAGGTTTACATACACAACGTACTTATACACAACGGTGTATGACCGTATATTACAAATGTAGGAGTTAGATATTGAATTCCTCATTAGAACAAGCATATCTCATGGAGAGACAGAAATTACTTCATAACACATCCCAAAAAAACACATTCTCGTACCTACCAGAAATCAAAAAACGTTTACTTCCTCATAAATAACGATAAATTTCCGTCATTTCCCGCAACAGTAATGTATTCCAACTTTAAAATATACTTTATTGTGGTGAATAAAATAAAGCTTAGAGGACTGAATGATTCAATTGTCTGCGTGGGCGGCCAATACCGCTGTAATATCAGTATAGTCGTTACCAACGGCTACAAGACCCAATACAATAATAATGTACTCTCGCAAATTAAAAGCCACGACATTAATTTTGCTTTCCTTTGTGAAATTATTATTCATTAACGCTTTTGTCTACGGTTCCATTTTTTAATAGCCTTTTGAACAAGGAAAAGAGGAATTATTTTAATATGTAGCTAAATGAGTTTTAGCTTGGCAAATTCTTTTAGAATTTATGGGAATATCTTGAAAGCTTTTAAAAACATATGATGGCAAACCCGTCACAGCTTATGGTGCTTAGTTTGTGTATAGCCGGAATCGATAATATCAGCATATACATAGCAAAAGACAACCTTATTTCACTTAAAAATACCAATTCTATATTCATGGCTCCACCCTTACCGTTAGTTCTATTGTAATCACTTAGCTATCCCAATAATAGAAACTCATGCCCACTTTTGGTAACCTTCTGTCTCATGTATAAATGAATACACATTTAACAGTAACAGCTAGATGTATTAAAGTTTCCCATTTAATAGCATAATATATTTTAAGACCACAAAACAGTGACGGTTATCCTAGACGAGCGACGTCGGTGAACATTGCCACGGATTGTGGCTTTAAATTAATAGCACACATTGCTCATAGCTCCGTCTGGCCAATTTTACGGACGCTCGGAGAAAAAAATACGTGCGCCACCGAAGCTCTACAAGCAATGCCAACTGGACTAATATAATTAAAGAGAATGTAAGAAATATTATTTTAAAAAATACGATTCGTTTACGCAACCATTAACATATTGAAAATGTAAAAACAATACCGCATTGCTATTCTACTAAGAGTATCTATTAAATGAAAACAATATAGAATTATCTGTTAAAAAAACAAAATTCAGCGTCTGTATTATTTAGTGTAATCATTAACGTGAAGGAGATGATCGTTTCTAAAGTAGGGAATAATCCTCTTTCGATTGGACACATAGATAATACCGAATTAAACACTTAAACATCGTGAGATAGCAGCACGTCAAATAATTAATTTTAATTTATCTACAATAGTTAAGATCCGTAGATTTTTCAATAAAACTATTAAGAAACCTTGTATATTAAATAGTGAAAGAGATAATAAACTTCAACACGAATATCATTTTATGATTTTTAATGTAGCAACTGCTGACGTCTTGCCTTATATATTTCAATTAAGGCAGCAATGTTTCTGCCAACCGATATATCCATTATATTTTTGAATATTCCGATTCATAATAAATGAATTAAAGATACTGTTCCAAGAAGATGTTATTGATTGCGTAAAATCACCCCGTGTCAGACAGATTTGGCATCAAGAGCGGTGAACTTTCGAATCATACAAATTATTATTCCAATATTCATTAAACTACGAAACATGATATGTCAATTGGCACTCAGATGAGGCTTGGGTACACACAATTTCATTAGAAGGCCCATAAAAGTCCATTAGGCTGGTGCGACATCGGCTACGAGAATGCCAAAGGTCGTAGTCGGCCCCTTTCCACCTGTGTGCTCACGACTCCGCGAGACGACTCCCGACATTAATAATCATATTGTGTAGAGTAGCTGAGTATGCCAGAACACCTTTCAATTAGTGTTAATTGATACATTATCTTTGATCGTAACCGACATATCGTTCAGATCAGCCTCATTATCAACAATAGATACAGCTTTCCAATGGAATTTCCCTTTGACTCACGTTATTACCTCCAAATTAGTGGTTCGAGAGATCTCGCTGTCACGAATGCTCCAAGTATAAAGTACACTTTACTGATGAAACACTTAATTAGATAAGTCCTAAGATGTCTCGCATCTTTTGTTTGAAGGTCGTATTCCAAGTTTATTGAGGTCCGTCCATTAAAATAATTGTAATTTGTAGTATAAACGCGTTTTGTGTGCCTTATCGAACATTTACAATTGTGTATTATTTAGGATCACTCTTGACATATGTAAATGATGTGACCCTACTAACAGTTTTGCGATAAAACTAAATACTTACATGTTTTATTTCAATGCAAAAACGAACCTTGGAAATTTTAGAGCTAAATTAAAATAATCAAACTATTTTGTTTTGTTTTGGGGGCCAAAGTTGTAATAGAATTTACATAAACATCCGAACCCGCATTAAACGTGTGTGGTCGACTGAGCCCCTTACGTAATATGAAAGGAGCCAGCAGTGGGATTCATATAAACTGGTATAGATTAGATTTATTATACGTTCAGGCAAGAAAGAACCTGCAGATATACCATAAACACACCCATCCTTTGTCAGCAGCATGACAAAGGATTCATTTATTCAGACTTGCATATTGTGGCAGATTTTTTACCACATCAGTCTCAAATCTCAAAGTCAAAAACTACTTTATTCATCGCAACAAACTTCCAGGAAGCGGAGTCTATCTTATCTATTTTCACCTGTCTTAATTTCTCATTTCTGTACGTGGGGTGTGATTTTTGATACAAAATTTATTTAGAAATCAATTACAACAACCACATTGTTATCTAATACATTATGTATGAATGTACTGTCCCATTATATCCCTTTCTGTCCCGTGCCATCCATTCGAGTTTGAAAGAGTAGCAAAAATGTATATTTGAATTCCTTGTTCATTCCACGGGAACACTACATTTTTCTGGGATAAAAAGTAGCCTTTGTGTCCATCCAGGGTGTGAGCTACCCTTACACCAAACTTCATCAAAATAGGTTCAGCCGTGTTAGCGTGAAAGAGAAACAAACACCCATACATACAAACTTTCACATACATAATATAAGTAAGGATAAGAATTTATACAGCTTAAATTTAAAATTAGGCATAGCATTAACATATCAGAGTTCTTATAATAAATCAGAATATTTTTTAAATCATATCACTGTGCTCGGATTATAGCGCATGAATACATTGGCCTTTGACATTGATATTTTAAATTAAAGACATCAGAATTGTGGAGACAAAAACAAGTAGACGAATCAGTGTTTAAATTAATGGTCTCTAAGTGTATTTTATTGAAGTTAATTTGTCTTTTGAAGAGGTAATTTAGTGGAGGACTCAATAGTACATAAACCACTCAGAATTGTTATTGCTACTTAACTATTGCCTACTGCTATTCACTTGTTGTTGAAATAGCTTTAATAGTACTGATCAGGGAGTTAAACCTGTACTATGCCAGAACATTTTTATCTCATAAAGATATATCCAAATGATCGACATACATACATATTTTTCAAACCCCTGACTAATAGTGCAACAACAGGCAAATGTGGTGTCCCTTATTGTACACAATTAGTAGCTTAGCTGATGCAATAAGTAATTATTATGCATTATGTACATCTTATTTACCCAGCAAACAATAAAACAGTATCTTTATTAGAAGCCATTAAACTTTACTGGCATACCAAATTAGTCTCTTACACGCAATCTTTTACGTAAAATTAAACACAAATGCATTGTAAAAAGGGGTAAAACAGAGAATAAAACAAAATCCTATAAAATCACGTGCTATTGTTGCCGAACACTTTTTATGCAGGGCAATAAATTTTTATTGGAAACGATAGACATTACTTCCATTAAATAAGGCAATATCAAATGGCCAACACATAAAATTTTAATTTAAACTTTGTACATGGAACTATTTTGTTTCGGGTAATCAAATTTTTTGTCCTTTTATAAACTCTATCTAAAAGGTGATATCTTCCTTCCAAGGTTGCTTGGGAGACGTAACACAAACATAGAACTATTTAGCGTCAAACTCAAATGTATTTAACGTAATTACACCGCAGCTTGCATTTAAATCTCTAACGACCATAGTGGTCGCATTACTTAAACTTTAACTTAGCAAAACTGTCTACGAGATCATCACACTTACCAACTCACATCTATTTTTTAACTCAGCCCTTGTATTATTGATTGCTACCACTTTAATTTAAAGGTTAAAAATTAAGACATTAAGGAGAGGTCTAATCATAGTGAATTAGTGTTGAATAAGAGAAAATGAGAAAACGGTATCGGGTATAAAACTTAACGTTTTACTGGACATTTTGTATGTATTCATTGTAAATTCCATTATACGTAGTTGCGATATAGTGTGCAGCAATTAGTGGTTTAATTCGAAAATGCAGTGACCATTCTCAGTTCCTAATTGTAAAATGTATTTCTAGTTTCTACTGGTTTTACGTTCCTAAGCAAAATGTAAGCTGGAAGCAGCACGTAACATTAATTTCGGAATAATCTTGTATATCGTCGAGCGTTATCCAAATCTCTCATATCAAAGACGCAAGTGTTTCGCAAATTAATAACCATTCCGCCATGATTTATTTCTTCTTGTCAACAACCTGTTACTTTGTCATATAAAATTATCCATCTGTCTGCTTCCTTGCGAAATTATTCTCTGTTATTTATGTGTTCGCTGCATTTGAATAACGATGTACAAACGTAATCATGTTATACTAGCGTATTTTCCATTTCAACTGCGATGACTGTTTGGTATATTTATTGATAAAGACTGCCTCGGTGGCGTAGTTGTACTACGGTACCATTACAAAGCTGAGGATATATTGGGTTTTTCTATTCATTATCAGTCCAGAGTCAGGAATTTGTGCCCGATATCGCGATAAGCTCGCCCCCTATCACATCGTCGGACGAAACATACAAGGCGAAATGTGGGTGTCCTGGTGGCGCGTCTGCCTACCCCTTCTGGGTTATGGGCGTGAGTTTATGTATGTACCTATGTATGTATGTATGTAACGTTCAGCAATTAACTGATTGTTTTTAAAATATATTAATATTAGGATTGATAAGACTAATAATTAAGGATGGATGCTAGGATAAATAAAAGATGCATGTATCTCATTTCATGTAACTGAAATTTCGTTATGTCCTATATGTAAAGATATTATAAATACGCTATATAAAGCAACCTTTCCAACCTACCTATATAGTCTCTCTTTTTAATTATAGTTTGAGTAAATGATAGTAAAATATTATTTTTGTTGAGATAACTATATTAAAATATTTTAGGTA
This sequence comes from Deilephila elpenor, assembly GCA_949752805.1. Classification (NCBI taxonomy): domain Eukaryota; kingdom Metazoa; phylum Arthropoda; class Insecta; order Lepidoptera; family Sphingidae; genus Deilephila; species Deilephila elpenor. The sequence goes on along the minus strand of OX457099.1, from coordinate 8,836,561 downwards.
GGCAATTAAATTCAATATCCGTAATTACTTCTGGATAATGTACTTGTTTGTTAACATAAGTTGGGTTCCATGATCCAAGAAGAATGAAATGCAAGATTTTTATGTAATTATTTTTAAATAATCATATGTTCGGACAATAAAAATTGGCTGCAGTGTCCACAAAGTAAGAGCACTTTTTTTTAAATACGGGTCCAACAGTCACCTATTCTCTAACCTGCCCTCACACTAAGCTCCAGTCTCGTGTCATGGGTATCAGAAACTACGGCACTTTTCGGTCTCACAAGCATCGAACTCACACCCAACCCATAACAAATATCTGTATGACACAAATATTTATCACATTGCGGGGATAGAACCCGTGGAAATAGACTCTATTGGTAAAACAGCTAACTGTTCTAGACCAATTTAGAAATAGCGTAATGCCTAAAACTATTAATTTTATTAGTTATGCTTTAGTTTAATAACGTCTTATTAACCAACTTCAGAGGAGGTTATCAATTCGTTAAGATTTTTTTCTTATGTATGTTCACCGATTGCTCTGAGATTTTCTTATTAATACATCTTATCAAATATACGGAACCCGCCGCGTAGCACTGCCACTGGGACTTGGCCGTATATTATTTGCATCTAAAGAGCATTACGGGGAATATTTTGGTTTGCATTGCATAGTTACATCACTACATTCTGCGAATTATCAATATAATGAAAACAAAGATAATTGCAGTAGATAATAATGATTCTGCGAGCAAGTTGTCGAGTAAACACGCGCAGGGTTATCTTTGAGCTATCCTTATAATTGCTTCGGTGTGCTTTCCACCAGCCATTACATTTGGTAGCTACAGATCAGTTAACACGAATTACTTCCTCCTGACACCCAAGTAAGTACCACACTCATTAAATGTAACGTTTGTAACGCTCCCTGTTTTATTTCTAAAATGCTTGTAAACGACGATTGCCAATCTCAGAGGTGAACTGAACCATTTGAAATTTTACCTTGCGAATCAATTGTTTTAAAAATGTAATCTTAAATGATACTACTTCGTTACCCTGAAATTCTAGTGCTCCAATGGTGCATGGTTCTAGTGCACTGAAGTTAGATATCTATACAAGATATATTTTTTCAAATTACATCTTTTGTGTAATATTAGGCAATCAAAGTTGAATAAATGTATACACGAGTATTAATTTTATTTGTTGCTATACTTTCTGATTTCTCAGGCCGCGCGAAATATAAATAAAACAACAGGTCTCTCATTTGTATATGAAAGACTTTCTTATTCCAGCAAATTCGGTTCTACAGACTTTACAGAATATTTTATAAAACAAATCAGTATAAAAATCTTAACATTATAATCCTATACAATAATTTTCTGACTTACTTATAAATGTGTATGAGAGATGTTTTATGATAGGTATTTGTTTAAAAAAATGCTTTAATATGAATTTCAAATGTATCATAGTTAAATACGATTTCAAATAAGGCTTATGAATAACTATTTTTACGTTTCATTCATCGCATTTCTCATTCAAAACACGACCGTAGGCCCCAGCCGATCATTGCCACCCCCGGAGCTTGGAAATTGTTTTCAGTTTTGCCTGAATCATTTAGGGGTTTACCTAATCCGCGAATGAAACAATTCTGATTCAGTAAGAATCGAAAATTTAATATGAAATATGAACGTAATTTGGAAAATTTATGGACCTTTGTGCCTTCTGCATGTTTTCTAAATTGATGGCAAACATTCATATTTTCTGTCAATTTACTTTGGTACTTATATTTACCCGCTGCTTCGCTTTAATTTTACTCGCGTATAGAAACACCAAATGTACCTATAATTTCTGTAAATAGGAGCGAATGCTTCATGGGCTTCACTATATAAGATTAATTATTTAATAAGGACTAAATATGCTCAGTGTGTTATTCACAGCATCATTTAAGATTTTTTTTTTTAAACCGTACGTGGGGTCACGGAATGCTTAAAAAAATATATAAATTTCAATAGTTTACTTACCTCTATCTCATTGGTCTCGCGTCGACAGTGAATTGAGCGCTTCTGGGTTTATTTCAAATGTCCCAGCCTCACCTTAGGCCCCTTAGGGTCGTCTCAATTCACATCATGTGACGGAAATAAGCTCGCTTAAAGGTGAACGACACTAGTAACACCCCTACCTACATTTTCGTGGACTTAAAAATAAATTATGGCGATGAAGTTATAGTTTCAGTAACGGAAAACATTCGTGACTAAATAAAGAAACATTGGCACCACTAATTTTACATTAAAACTTATAGAACGAAAAAGATTAAAATAAATTTGTAAAGTTAGGTTTAGATTATATGTACACAACATAAAAATTAACTAGCTATTTCATCCATTCATCCATCAGCCAAAAGAAGTCCACTGCTGAACATAGGCCTATCCCCATTGATTTCCACAACGACCTGTTTAAATCAGCCTGCATCCAGCGACGTCCCGCGACCTATACCAGGTCGTCTGACCACTAGCTATTTACATAGAAAATAATATTAATAATAAGTCTCATTGAGAATTAGCAACACCTTATTACATCATCAGTTACCGTTTCAGGATGAAAGCCGTTATTATCCTGCTGGTGGTGGCGTGCGCCATGGTCGTAGTGTATGGAGACCTGGTGTGCGGCACCAGCTACTGCTCCAACAATCCCTGCAAGTCCCCCGTCGCGCAGAGCAGCTGTCGCTCGCCCTCCGTGTACCGGCCCAAGCACGCCGGCAAATGCGCCTGCTGCCCTGCTTGCGTCACTCTTCTTGGTAATTTTGCTATTTCCACCATTTGACAGCCTCCGTGGCGCAGTTGGCTTAAGGTCGGCTGTGAGGCTGTGGGTTCCATCCTCGCACCGAGGCAAATGTTTGTGTGGCCCACAAGTATTTATCTCGGGTCTGGATGGTTGTGAGACCGAAAAGTCTCACGTAGCTTCTGATATCCACGACACAAGACTTAATTGATCTTAATGTGGTCAGGACTATGTATGTGACTGTTGGGTTCATTTATTTGTTTAGGTATAACACTAAACTGAGCGATGAAACTTGTTAGTGTTAACTACAGTACGCTATAAATCTTTCAAAATTATATAACATTATTAAGTTATCACAAAAATTCAAAATGCAATTTGATGATAAAGAGAAAATAATTAATTTATCTAAAACTGTTATTGACCGATTTTTCATTTAATTCCTATTAGGCACTTTTACTTTCACTCCACGCATACAATAGTTTTCCAACATCAAATTATCTGCTTTTATATCAATTCATGACTATTTTTCTATGATGTGCTCATGTGCCTTGTACGTATTTTAGTGCAAACGGAGTGTCCACACAATACTCATACGCCTATTACGCTTGCTGAGCAATCTGTAGCCGCTCTGTGTATTTCTGCGCGGTTGAGTCTCAGGGGCGACAGCACTGTATTCACAGTTGCTCGCTTAGACTTACATGAATTGTATTTGTATTTGCATGACTGGCAGGGGTGGAAGGTCTCGTAATCGCTGGCCTCTTCGATGATTATCTTTTTTATTCGTATAATTCCATATAATTAGGTATAATCATGAAATGAATGCCTGGTGTCGATACCGATGATAATTAGCTTACAGGTTAATCTAATGAAAATTAATGTAGAATAATTACAAAACATAATTAATTGTTTTGCGTCGAAAACCGTATTACCTGTTAGATAAGTATATTTAATTATCAACAAATTCCCGATAAAATAATTTCTTGTAAACTATGACCACACATTTTTAAATACTTGTTTTTACCTAAATTGAATTAAGTAAGTTTAATTAGAATGTTGAGTGGGATTTGTATGCGTATATTTAATTTCGCAGGTGAGAACGCGGCTTGCAAGACCTACAGCAAGGAACTTGGAGAAACTCCTTCCGCCGTTTGTCGTGACCCACTTAAGTGCCTCAACGGAGTCTGCACTAAGGTCGCTCCCAGAGGCTAAGCCAATTACTGCTGTTAAATGAATCTCATTCAATATTTATGAAGTGAATAATATCAACCAGCTCCGTAATTATATATTATGTTCGAATTATACAAACATGCCTTATGTTATTGTTCCATTCATTGCAATAAAAAAGGAGAAGAACTGAATAATCTATTATTGGACAGCCTTCGTCGGGCAGTGCTATAGTTAAAACACTAGCTGTGATAGATACGAAACACAATGGGTTAATTCCCCTGACCAATACCAACGTTTGTGTGATTCACAAGTACCTGAGTATTTGTTTCGGATTTTTATTTTTGTGAGGGGCGAGACTATGCAGGTGACTGTCGAGTATATTTATGTCTCATTTATGTATACCTATATTTAATTATTATACTACTTACTTGATGAATTCAGACTCACCCAACCATGTGACATCAAAAAGTCGTTTAACATCAATTTAGGAACAAAATTATCTACTATGTAACGAAAAACCCACACTAAATGAACCGTCAACTGTCAAGGATATCTAAGGACACCATACCAGTGACACGACACAATATAACGTAAGTCTTTATTGGATACAAATTGCCAGTCCCTTAGGCTATATGCACTTACCTTAATAACACCTGGCTAGTCGAATAGGCGTCGTGATAAATCAACATCATATTGGAAATCTATAATATATGCCTCCTACAATGACCTACCTCCTATATATACCTTGAATAATTACTTTCAGGCTAATGGAGGGTAAAATAATCAGCTTACATACGGCCCGTCACTTCAGCCATTTCTCTTAGACTTCAAACTGTTTGCAGACTTACTTGTTTCCAAAATAAGTTAAATATAATGGTTTATAGTCTAAATACAACTTCCATTAACGTAACATATTTTGAAAATCACATTTAGAATTATGTTTTAGACATACACCTTTCTTGCATTTCGATAATAATTTTTACATTTTCCTTCGGCAGCTGCTGCGCCAGAATGTATGAAAACTAAAAAAAGAGCAAAACATGAAAGAATTGGTCTACAATGGAATTCATTGCATTCTAGTTCAAATATTTTAGTAAAAATATATCCGAGCTTACCGACCGTTGCAGATTCCAAGCTGCAACCGCAGCCACGATAACGATGTCCGAGACCCCAATCCAATATGATATTGTATTGGCATATGAAATCTCGCTCCAATTTTCTATTCAACCATGAACTGTATATAATATTTACTATTAGTATGAGGCGAGGCGGAGCAAGCAGTTCTATATCACTCAGTGAAATAATACATTCTTGGCAAGCGCTAATTGTATGGTATAATGAATAATCTAAGAACAAAATTCAATACAAAGTCGAAAATATTTTTAGTGGGAATATTACCGATGATATGATGAAGTTCAAACATGCATATTTTGATAAAAGATGTTAAAGCGCGTGCAGGAAAAATATATAAAAGAAAAATACTTATATTGTTTAAAAGCTGAAAAAACTACTCCTTAAGCATTAGATCTTAACATTCCTCAGGCATAATTCTTATGGCATATGTATAGTATGTATTTTATCAAGCTGAGCTACAGTATAAAATATTATTATTAAATATATTCATCGTTGAAACATGATTTTAATGATATTTAAATTTCTGTGTTGCTAAGACATTTAATTACGCATTTTATTTGCCATGCCCATTATACGTTGTAATTCGTAATACGTGACCATTAAAAAGTTTGGGAAAGACTACTTGAATAAGGAATATTTAAAATATTGTATGACGTGGTTTATTGTTGAGCTGGAGTTCTCAACTGAAGTGCACCAACTACTTTAGTCAAGTTCTTATATATGGTATTAAATCCCAGAAAGCCATTTATTTTATACGATGACTGAATACACCTTTAATATGGAGCCGAAAAGGTTGCGTACGAGTAAATTTATGTAGATGGTAGAAAGGTTATCCATGTTTCCTGCAAGATTCAATTTATTATCCTTATTCTGGTACGACGCTGAAGTTACATAATATAGGCGACGCAACCTGCTCTACTTACTTGGCTTCTGACAACTCTCAACCATTCCAGTGAATGGAACCTAATAAGCAGCTAAAATTGTCAATCTTTGCCTACAGTACATGGAAACATACCGCGCCGCTGTTTCTCTTGGAAGTCACGACGCAATTTGCCCATAATTTCAGGTTTCATGATCGAACATTTTCAGACTTTAATAATTTACCTTCCTCCTTGCTTGTTTGTGATATAAGGTTCTAACGCCGTACCTAATCTTACTTGTTGAGAATTAGTATTCACTATTCTCTAATAATTATGCAATTAGATAGCGTGTGATTTTTATGATTATATTTTTCTATGGGGCAATTTTCGGGTGGAACGTTTTTGTGTCTTTGAGATGTGCTTCCTGGATTGCTGCCTAAATAGTCCAAAAATACCCTCTAAAATATTAAAAATATATATTTAACTACTTATAAATATTTTATTCTACTTTCTAAATATAATTATAGAGGTATAACTCTAAAAGTTGTATATTAATTACTACCTGGAGTTTTATGAGGTTTCTATTAATCTTTATTATAAATGCATTAAAAAACAACAATTATCTACAGACAACTTAATCATCGAATTCTTATCAACAATTGAGTCATCATACTGTTGTCATCGACAGTGCGACGGTCTGCATAGTATATCTACACATGAGATAACATAAAAAACCAGAAGGTCATAATTGCTCAATTGAAATTGTCAACAACTTTAAGATGTTTCAAAAAATTATAATAACATTAATTTTAAAACCTAAGAATCCAAAAAATCTTAATATATCTTTAATAACACCTCGATATTGTCATGATTTCGGTTCCCTCCCAACTCATATAAGTAAATAAACATGTGTTCCGTTGTTTCTGATTGCCTTCGTACAGTTATATATTAAAAAACTTTTTAAGACTGAGTGGCAGACCAAAACCCAGTCTCTCGTACAATGTAGAAATAAATCTGTAAACACAAATAAAAAGATCATAAATATGATTGGTTTTGTGCATAAAAATATGATAGATATACACGATATATCAATAATTAATCAGATGAAAAAAAACGTATCTTTTGACATCAGATTTTTACAATATATTTTGAACTGAGTTGATTAAATTCGCAATTTGATGAAATCTGTAGGACTTCATTTGGTGCGATCCGGCCGCAGATAATATACCACACCGTCTTATATTAACCATTATTACGAAGATTGTATCAACTTCATTAGATTTTATTATGTGACCTGATGTTTAATAAGTAAGTTTTTGAAAGATTCTATTTATTCTTAAATAAAACCGTTAAATCTTAATATGATAGAAGTGTATGAATACAACGTTAGATACCAATAAATATTTCAAGAAATACGGTGTGTATTCCGCTCTTTCCAAGATTAAATATCGCTTAATTCCTTTTCCGCATTCCATTCTTCTAAAATCCTTTATGTACGCCTCGCCCACCGCTGCAGACTATTGAATATTTTATTCATAGCTGACGAGCTTCCACTTCTCAGTAATATCCAAACAAACCTCATATTATAACTGCCCATAGATTGATATATTATTAAAATACACTTTAATGCGGTGAATATTACGGTTACGTATGCACACAAAGGCTTGGAAGAAGGATAATTAATTCCTCTCATTGTTTGTTGTAAACTAACATTTTTCCACCTAACAAAGAGTGTGAACATTCTTTGTCAGCAATAGGAGCTAATTACCATTATAACACAAGCACGGGAGCGACACAAGGCACGCTCGTATTCCAAGGTGATTCAAGAACAATGAAAGCTCATAAAGATTTTATGTATTTTCATTCTTTACGGGCGCCCCATTCCGCTTTGCCATTTGTGGCCTTATGACTATTTAACTCGCAGGTGGGAATATATCCTTATAGGAAGCACGTCCAACTTTATTATACATATTTGAGATGTTGGTATTTATGATCTATGCCTAAGCATTAACATTTTATTGCAAAGACGTTAACAATGTCGCGGGTGGATTTTACTATTATTGATGTAAAATGAAAACCTAAAACCGACGTACAAAAAAGTAAGTCTACGCTTCAAAAGGGCTGATAAATGTACTGCGCTAAGCGTTCATGTAGAATATCAGGGCACCTGGAATATACGGTGCTGCCTTCAGTTAGAATAACGACCACGTTGGGATATTAAAAAATACGACGAGGAGGGATTGTTAGGCACCAGCCGGGGTACAGCACGCAAGCGAGCAGACTGGAAGGCCGGAGACACTTGAGCAAATATGGGAAATATCAAGAAAAAAGTGGGGTCCATATTCAGAGGTACCATCATAATGTAAAAAGAATGATTACCACTTAAATCACCTGAAGCCACCCCGAAGTGTATTGACCTGATTGACATTCAAATCGTGATGGCTGTAAATGTTCGTTTGAAAATGGCACGGTTTGCGCACACAAGAGCGGGTTTTAATAATTGCTCGCTGAGTGTGTCAGCTGTACGAACGATGATATTTTTTATTCAGCTCAATTTCTTCTACAAACATCGATAAAATTGAATCATATTTTCAGCGAGAGACGGTTTGATATCAATCATTCGGAATTGCTAGCATATATTATACCATTTTACAAAATAACCCGCGGCTTAAACGAATACTGTTTTCATGATCACTCACGCATTAATTGTGTTAATTATTTTTAAAATATGTTGCGTATTTACATTATTTTAATTACAATAATTGAAATAAAGAAATGAAACGAAATTGGTAATCTTTATCTTTCTATTATAACTTATAGTCCATGTACCTTTTAGCACGGACGTAATATTCTTGTCTGAACACGAATCAATGCCATTGTTGTTCCTCTTCCTACTTTCCTTATACCGTCTATTAATTTATTAGTCTCACCACCGCTTCTGCTCTTTCTTTGACTGATGGAATTAGGTCTGGTATGGAAAATACCACGGATACTTTATGGTTAATTTGTGGATCATTTTTAACGTCATCAATTGCAATCTTTTGTCTACACTTTTCCGTCGTATATCTTTGGAAATGCGGGATGGGTACTTGCTTTGTTAGACGTATCTTAATATAATACATATCGAATTGGATTAAGCTTCCTACTATAAAACAGAGATCAATTAAGTGTGAGGATAGTAAAGCCTCCTATAGACTTTTGTTGCGATTAATTGAATGCTATAATCTTATAGCAATTTTCACATGCGATATTGGCATACGATTCCCGTCTAAAATCAAGGGAGAAACTCTCTCCGTGCAAATGGAGCTTTAATCAGTAATCACAGGGACTAATCGACTTCCAAGTGACTGGATATTCATACCATCAAGCGAGTAACTACTCCTCTCGAAATCGAAACTTCATCATTCCTTTACTACGTGCATCAGAGCTCATAATATCTTATGACATAGCTACAACCATTTATTAACACGACACTTGTACTTGAAAGCTTTGGACACCTAGCTTAAGACTATAGGCACTTACCTATCTGCCTAAAACGTGTAAAGATATTCCATAGGGTTTAAGTTTAAGAACATCTAAAAAAATTAATATATCACCTAAGTTTACAACCTTCTAGATAAAGGCCCATAAAGAACACGTGAAAGGTTGAGCCATAAATCTGTATTGTAAACTATCTCGATATGCGTTTATCTATAGCCATTAACACTATTTACGAATACATAGTACAAATCAAAACATCACTAGAATTTAAACGTTTATATATTTGATCAAATCTAATATGTTGCATATTTTACCACTTTCATTGATTTTCATGCATATTTTACGCATACATGCATGCATATTTCGAGCTTTTTATGTTGCATATAGTCCAGTCCCCAACTATTAATTTCATGAAATTATAATTTTATTAGCTATAAGGGTTTGTATTCAATCATTCTTAGGAACGTTAACCCCTACGTTTACAATCTTCATATTGTTTACGTTTAAGTCTTTATTGATTTCATGGATCGCCTCGGTGCCGCAGTTGTACCGTAGCACGCAGTACCGTAGTACGGTACAATTACAACCCTGAGGTCTCGGTTTCTAATTCCGGGTCGGACGACATGATATTGGATTTTTTCAATTCGTTAACAGTCCGGAGTCAGGAATTTGGGATATGGCTGACAGGCTCGCCCCCTATCACATCGTGGAACGGAAAATACAACGCGAAAAGTGGGTTTCCTGGTAGCACCTATTCCTACCCCTTTTAGGAAAACGATGTGAGTTTATGTATGTAGGTCTTTATTGTTACGATTAGGAACGTATTTTTTGCAAATCAGACAACGTTCAACATCATTTCCTAAGCATACATAATACAAGTATGAGATCCAACCTAGATAATACATTTAATTGATATTGTTTGCATAGGATCGGCGAAATAATTGACGCTGATGAATGCTAACATTGTACTAACACTCGTGTTATTTTTACTGGTGGTTGGTCTCTCACATGTGAGGTCGTCTGGATAGGTACGACCGCAATGACTATTTCTCGCGCCAAACAGCAGTGTAAATGCACTGTTGTGTTCCGGTTTAGAGGACATTTTAGCTAGAGTAACTACTGGACATAATGAGACTTAACAGCTTATGTCTCAGGATGGACAGCGCAGTCTTGATATATGCCAAGCGTTGCTTTGTAATTCAAAGTGTTGTTTGGTTTAGCTACTGTCCATGAGCGGTCGTATCACTTACCATCAGGCGAATGGCATGCTCGTCTCGCCATTTATTGCAATAAAAAAATTGGGTTAGCTAAGTAACGAAATACATTCGATATTTAGACGTGTATTCATGAAGCCAGCAGTTAAGTTAAATTTTAATCCGTGTTTTTAAACGTAAGATGTATGTCGCCAGACGCAACAAACGGGAACTGTCATGAAATAATGCCCGGATTATCTTCCCACACGGGTCGCCATCCCAGATGTTAATATATTTTTATTATCCCGACATAAAACATTTATTTCTCTTTACCGTTTGTCACATGCAACATTACATAAATTGTTTTGGCATTCGTTTAAAAAACTTTTTTAATTAGCAGTTATCAGCCATCTTATTTCTTCTGGTAATAGAGAGGAATTAAAATTAATGAAGTCTGTTACATCGTAAAACCGGGCAAGAGAGTTTGAGCTGTCTTTATTAAAAATTATACATTAAAACAACGAAGGTACGATGACTTTTAATATATTGACCTGGTTTCACGATATTGTGTTAAATTTTATCCAGAACAATAAGTAAATGAGAATTAAAACCAGGAATGATGGGGCCAATTATTTATAAATTTACATTTCTTCCGGTACATTTTGACTCTACGGTTTATGTTCCCTTTTATAAAATGTTTTATTTAAATAACACATTAATGGCCTTATTCATAAACAGATTTAAAACCTAGTTTAGTTAGTTATCGAATGTTTTATCCCTTTCGAACGACTTTAGAATTCAGTTTGAGCGAAGAAACATTCGATAAATAAATAGGTTTTAAATCTGTCAGAATAAGGCCGTAAATCTTTAATCGTGTCATTTGTCATTCAGGACACAACATACAGGAGAGGAGTCATGGAAGGTCGACCTTCATGACTTGATAACTAGATCAGACATATTTGAAAAAACAAAGTCTTCACCGGCTCTAAGACTAATATGGAATAAAACACAAATTACTAAAAGTTTGATTAAGCACAGATAACATCGATTTTAATTTTGTAAATTTACAGAGTACGTGCATTCGTATTTTAATGACAAATTATTCTAATTTTTAAACATAATGAATAACTAACTCGAGATAAAATGAAGGTGCCTTTTATTGAAGTGAAACTTCTTTATCGGGGTTGGAAAAATTTTTTCGTTACGCGTCACATTCTTCCGTTACGCGCCATCTTTTTTTATTTAGTAAATTAGTACCCACTTCAGTAAACCACACCCCCAACCGTTTCCAAGCCCCACCCAAAATTTTAAGTCCCACCACCCACTTTTTTGTAATTTGATTCTTACCCCCCCTCTGGCCTTCCCCCACCCTAAATCCAAAACAGTGCCCAAAAGCCTCCCCACGAAACCTCCCCCCCCCCCCGCTTACCCCCACCCTAAAAATTTTACCTCACCCCCCCTACTCATATCTCGGGCATTATCCATCGTAGACCCACCGACCTTGGGTTCATTGGAACCGGCTCGGTGAGGGCTACAATCCTGCCCCAACAGAATTCCCGAATTCCCCCTCCACAACTTTCCCCACCCAAAAATATTTTAAGGTGCCCAATAGCCTCCCCACGAAACCTAACCCCCCCCCCCCCCGCCCCGCCCCTACCCCCACCTAAAATTTTTACCTCACCCCCCCTATTCCTTTCTCCGCCAATATCCATCGTAGACCCATCGACCCTGGGTTCATTAGAACCGGCTCGGTGAGGCCTACAATCCTGCCCCAACAGAATTCCCGAATTCCCCCTCCACAACTTTCCCCACCCAAAAATATTTTAAGGTGCCCAATAGCCCCCCTACGAAACCTACCCCCCCCGCCCCTACCCCCACCTAAAATTTTTACCTCACCCCCCCTAAACCTATCTCGGCCAATAAAGGTCGTGAACCCACCGAGCTTGGTATCCTCGGAACCGTCTCGGTGAGGGCTACAAATTGGCCCCGATAGAAATCCCAAATTCCCTCAAAAATTTCCCCCCTCCTAAACTTAAACTTTATTTAATTTAGCTTTATTTTACCAATTCTGTAAAGTAAATAGTAGATCATTTTTCGAAAAATGATGTCATAAAGAAGTTTCACTTCTTACGTGTGTACACTAATACACACACACATTTTTTTAATCATAGGTATGGTGGTAAGTTTTTGTTCTATAATAGTCAAAACTATATATTATATTCTAAGTATGTTTTTTTCCCTTGTCTTTATCCCACGCTTAGGTACACGTTAGCGTGACTTGACTTTACGTCCATGTTTTAGAATGATGTATAGAAATATTTTACTTTTGACTGCCGCTTGTAGTAATCACCTACCAAAATTCAATGAATAAGTTTCTACTTTACGTTCTGTTATCAAAACGTCTACTCCCGTAGCTAGAACCAATGCAACGTCTCGAAATGACAAAAAATATAAACTGCTTGCTTGTCTGTAATTATCGTCGTAATCATTATCGTAACCCAATGTTTTATACAGCTCAAAGTCATCAACCCCTAGTGTAAATTGTTGAAATCCTTTCCAATTTGCATGACATCGAACTCGGTCTTCAGTTTCTGTCATCCCTTACCGCTTGTCTATATTTAACCACGTTCCTAAGTAATCAGATTTTCAGCGAATATAATGCTGATTGTAAATACTTATGACTGTGTATATTTTCCTCTATTCATAATCCGACGCCGGATTGTGTGACTTCGTCTAGACATTGGAAAGGTAGATCGTTACTCAAAAGATAAATGTTTGCCCTTCGCACAAGAATAGTAAGTAGGACAATATGTAATGTATAGAAAATAAATGACCTATATCAGTGCTATAATGAAAATAAGGCAACAATGGACAAACTGTTTGCCACATAAAAATGGTCAGTAAATAAAAAAACCGGACAATGCAATTCTAATACTATTTGACAAACACGTGAGACACTATGTTTTAAGAATCGCATAATCTTGGAACGTTTAAATTTTTCCGTAGGAATTAAATAAGTAAGTACTGGTGGTAGTTCTCTCATATGTGAGCGGCCGCCTGGGTAGGTACCACCGCAATGTTTATTTCTCCCGCCAAACAGCAGTATAAATGCGCTGTTGTGTTTCGGTTTGAAGGACATTGTAGCCAGAGTAACTACTGGACTTAATATCTTATGTCTCAGGATGGCGAGCGCAGTGGAATTCCAAGCATTGCCTTGTAATTCATGGTGTTGTTTGCTTTTGCTATTTTCCATGAGCGGCCGTATCGCTTACCATCAGGCGAATGGCATGTTCGTCTCGCCATTCATTGCAATAAAAAATAATATTATATTTATACCTAAAAGTCTCGTGGCAAGGTCGCTAAATCCGCACGTCATACACATGCAATGCAAAACAAATCTATGATGGGGAGCGAACATATGAAGATAATCGTAAGAAGTTGCCTTAAAATTCTGACGAATTAAAATTCTATACCACATAACATACTCTTAAGTCCAATCATCCACCAAGCAGCGTAGAACTTGCTCCTGCATAATTTAAATTGACATATAATATAAATAAATACACCCAAAAGTCATTAATATAGTCCTGACCCCACAGTAAGATCGAGTCTTGTGTCGTGGGTATCACAAACACCCAGACTCGAAACAAATACCTGTGGATCACACAAACATTTGTTTCAGTGCGGGGACCAAATCCGCGGCGTCTAACCAGTTGGTTAGACGCCGCGCCGGGCCACCGAGGCTGTCAATGTATGCTAATTCAATTCAATTTTTTGTTTATGGCAAGCAGTGCCGATGTCGACAATTCTGCCAATTTCGAATGTGCGATGAGTACTCGTGTGTTTTGAAATAATGTTCGTTTGCTTCATTTCAACTGTTAACATTAATTTACTGAGTGTTGTAAAAACATTATACTAAATGTATTAAATAGCAGCAACGTGGTTAGTACACTGAAACAGGACACACACTTAATATTTGTAAAGGTAACATGCAAAAATAAAATTAAATATACAGTAAAAATTACAAAAAAGTTTCTTAAAACCTTTGGTAAAATGATGTATGCTAATTATTAATGTTTGAGATTATATCAACTCTCATAATAATATCAAAATAACTACGTAGGTACGTGTTTTATCAATCCACCCTAGGCTAAATAACAGTCATTTCAAAATACAATCGATATTTTCCCATAGATAAAAGTTATGTAATTATATTTTAGTTGCACTAAATAGCTGATTTAGATAATAAGAAACACTGCAGGTGTTTCTTAGTTTTAGTGTTATACCGGATATATCCAGACTGCGAGCGAAAACGAAGCCAGGTGGTAGTTTTTGTGATAACAGACACAAGCAATTAAAATGTATATACCCAGGATATACCCTGTATAAAGCCATTTAGAAATCTACAACTGCGAGTAATTTGTGTATTTTTAAATGAAACAAATCGCACAAATATCAGACCCAAGTTGAAATTCGAACCTAGGATTGTTGGATCACAGAATATGTATATGACTTCAAGTCATATGACTGCAAGTCCAAAGTAAAACCAATGAGGTGACAACTACCTTTATAATTTCTTGTTATGATTGATCGCAAATATTTTTTATCTTGGCTACTTTTTTATATTCCCTATTGATTGCTGCTCTAATATAAGAGTTGCATATAAACTGCATTACTTGTCATCGTATCAGTAATTTAAAAATAAACGATCCATACGATTAATCCATTTATTCCGTCTACTCTATTAGGTAAATGTTTACTTAACCTTGTGAAGGACTTACTTAACTTTATTTGAGAATCCGAGTAGTCGCTTGGTATTAATATTCCTCGGATAAAAATTAAGTAGTGAGGCTAGCGATTCCCACCTTAATTGTGTAACGATTATAACTTGAGATTATTTTATATTAGAAATAAGCCCCATTTCTTGGCATGGGCATTAACAAGAAGCTTTCAGAAGGGTTAGGAAGCGATGAACTAATAAGTCTTGATTAATATGAACTAAGAAGTCCTTGTGTATAGTGTTTCCCTTCTCGGTTAAAATATGTGATGATAAAATACGTAGAAAAGCGTCGCAGAGCCACGTGGATAGATAAGAGCTACCAGGGATCGAGCTTCTAAGAGCAATAATTCCTACAGGTGTATTCCGAATGAGATTTATGAGATCTGATTCGAAATTCCGACGAACATTGCCAAACATGCTTGGAGGTCATGTCCTCGCTCTAAATTTTGTTAAAAAGCACTGATTGGTCTACAACTATATTTTTTTTATAAAATTTTCCTTCGACCACAAATCCATACCATATCGTTCTCTAACCTGGGTGGAAATAGTGGACTGGAACTTAATCCATCTTCATGCTGTCGTGAAGTCCTATATCAAGGACCTCGATATGTCCTCATGTTCAAGTGTTGTTGTCATGTCCATTTACTATCATTCTAAACGCAAATTATCATTATGATAAAAGTATTAGATAAAAAAACAATCTATTTTCTAACCGTTCGTTCTGATAAACAAGGTCTGTAAAGTTCAGTTGTTAACATACTATTGAAAGGCACGGTTATCGTAGCTCATTAATTAATTAAATGCCAATAGTCGGTTAAAGAAAAAATTACAGTAATACTTTATTTTAATAATATGTTATGTTAAAATGTGTTGTGGAAACAAGCAGGACTTCTCGTACTCTTTAACCAATATTGCATTGGACAAATAGTGTTTTCTGAAGACAGTGACGTCTTCCTGAGAGGAATTTATCTCGTGTGTAAGGTTAGTTAGATAGTTTACAATGTAACGTCGCTGTGGACGTGTGTTGTATTCAGTTATAATTCGATTTCCCGTCATAGGTGTACAAATATTCGAGGGTAGAATTGGGTTCTATTTAAAACTGCTCTAAAATTATTTTGAAGTCGGACATTGCTCAAGTATAATGTAATTAAGATATGAACTGTCTTTCATCAAATTAATTTCCGTTTCCTTTTATACAGATTCAAAATTAGCTTTGATTATTGCGTGAGAAATTGTTTCTGCTTTTATTAATATCACAGGTACGTAATACGTACGTAGTAATATTATGATTAAAATAATACCATTCATAATTATAATTTTAATCACTAAATTAATGTCTTAATTTTTATTATAATTATTTAAACATATACCATAAGATTTCCGAATAAACTAAGTGGTTTAATTAATCGAAATGAATTTTACAAAACGGTGCGTTTTTGCCGTGTTTTGATAATAAGCAACATTGTATAATATTTGTATAAATATTTTAACGTTTATTTGTGATAACATTTTACCCTTGAATTTAGTTCTGACAAAAGAGTAGAATACAAATCAGATTTATATGTAACTTTGCACATTCCTATTTTTTATAGGGGACAAACATTCTGCGTGTAGGTAGATTCATCTTGAAGTGCATTAAAGTGAATTTGTGTGTGTGGAGAGAAATATTTTAATTATTAAATTTGTTTTGCTACATCCATTCATCCGAGTGATTCCATTTGATAGGTGCTAGTGTACTCGTATTTTATAAAAATATAAACAAGACTTTGTGTCAAAAACACTATCAAAGGTAACATACATCAATATTAATATGGCTCTTGCTAAACTTCTTGTCTACAAGTGTTATCTGTTTATTATTTATCAGAGTCAATACGCAATTTGTTTATCCCTAATATTGAATTAAAAACTTTGATGCCTATAACACATGACGGTGAAACAAAAGATAATAAAGTAGCGGAAAAGATAAAAAAATTGGGTCGATGACATTGATAATAATAGATATACTTATTAATTTATAAAAACAACTTAAACATGGATAATACTGTAATGTATGTGTTCCATTATATTACTAGTTAAATGTCTCGTCAATTATTTTGTGAATAACATTGTTTTACGATATAATACCGAGTCATTAGGTTGATTGAGTATTTCGTTATTGTACGACGAGCTCGAATGGATCTTGAAGAGCAGAAATATCCTATTTATTAATATTAGTGAAATTAAATTAGTAATGCTCGTTCGTGCTAAATGCCGGACTCATTCGGTCGGCACCTCGGCGCGCGTCGGAGCGTACCTTCGCTCCACACGACGCATCACTGAACTTCATTTCAGTTTTTATTGAAGCCCATTAATTTCATGCTTGCCATTATACATACTATCGTACACATAAAGTTTTCATGCACTTAAACGTCTGAACAACAGTTTCCAAATATTTAAAGAAAACATTTCTGAAGAAAGCCATTACAATTCTGTGGTAATTTTTTTTCGTGTACTTTGAACTTCTTGAGTAAACTTTGAACGCACAAGC
Source organism: Deilephila elpenor (assembly GCA_949752805.1). Taxonomy (NCBI): domain Eukaryota; kingdom Metazoa; phylum Arthropoda; class Insecta; order Lepidoptera; family Sphingidae; genus Deilephila; species Deilephila elpenor. The sequence continues at coordinate 8,818,651 of OX457099.1, read as the reverse complement.
AATGATTGTTTATCAATAAACTGAAAAGAAACTAACGCGTCTGATAAACATAGACCTACTTATATTTTAATTTGTTTACAGATAACAATGACAACAACAGGCACTGTACGTTATCGTAACAAAGGAATCACAAATGAAGGATCAAAAAATGGAAGTGCCCCTCATAGTGAAGAAAAGATGGACGATGAGTTCGCAAGCAGAGAGTCTCCCCTGACGGTGCTAATAGAAAATTCACTTCACATACGAGCAATATACCATATATTTGTGGTCATCTTGCTTGTGCTGCTCTTTGATACAGTTATTTACGACCTCGTCGAGAGGGGGAAGTTAGTATAGACATGTATTAAATGTAATCCTGATAGTGCAGATGACAATATTATTAGACATAGGACATACCGACGTCTGACGCAATCAATCTGCGTGGAATTACTCAATCTACATATTGAATGTAGTGCAATCTACATGCCCTTTATAGTTAAACCGTATATGTATGCACTGATTTAATGATGATGGTCATTAGCAATCACTCTCTAAATTATATAGGAGGAAACTAGGTTTATGGAAAAATTAATTGTTCGGTGTCGCTTTTTTATTTTAAAGAATTGACATCACTTTAATATTATGGCGTTGTGGCAAATGGCAAAGTTTTTTAAGTTTATACTATTTTCTGTTGTGACTCTTTTACGTGATACATTTACTTAAGATTCAATTTGTTAACTTCAATCTTACTTCGCTCTGCGACCTGCAATAAGTTTCGATAGTTTGAAAATAAGAGTCATTTTCCATCAGAAACTACAAACATTTACAAAACGTAGTTATTTACCGCTTATATCTTGTATTCAAGTTTGCAACGCTTTCTGACAGCCTTATGAGATCATTTTTCAACCGGTGTCATAATGATTAAAGTATATCATGTTGTGGCGAGAAAACATTTGGTAAAAGAGTTTCATTTCTCAAACACAGGTAAAATATCCAAGTTAGACGTGCCCGACTGCTCAGCTCTTGTGTATTCTTGGCAAAACGGATATTGTTGGTTCCAAGTTCGCAACTGTAACATTTTCGTAAATTTTAATTATATTGCGGAAACCTCGAGTTTTCCTCGTCAAAAGCATCCGCGTTGTTGTTGAGTTTCAATCTTACAATATTTATTAAACTTTATATAGTACCAAAATGAACTTAATAATTTTCAACCAGTGTGTCTCAAGGATCAATGAATGAATGAGAAATAGACGAGGTACTACGGGTCTTCGAATACATCATAATTATTAAGTACTATGATATTAAATACGATTTTCTTTTCAGAATAAATATAGGGCTGAGTGTAATTGTATATGGGTTCGGCGACATACGACGAGGTGTTCTGCTGTGGCTGTTCGAATTTTCAGTAACTGTGCTTGTCTTTCCCGCACTGAAGCTTTACGCAACAATCGGAAAACATTTCAAAAGTCCAGGTGAGCTTTATGATATTAATTTATGTAAGACGAAGTTTATATAGAATAATTTAAAGAGAAAGCTACTCAAAAAAGTTATTTTTAAAAGTCACTCTCACGTTACTTTGCTTTAGGTATACAATGCGTGGGAACAACACTTAATAATTCAGACAAAAAAGAACTCACAAGTTAATTGTAGATATTTATTTTTAATTTAACTGTTTTCAAAATTCCCATAAAATTACATAATTGATGTTGTATAACAAAACATGAACTAATAACTAGTCAAAACATACAAGACTTTCCATCTTATTCAGAAACAAATTATCCCTATATCTTGCATAATGTGTCACGAACTCAATTTCCGTTTAGATATCGCATTAAAGGGTCAATAATTGGACCTTTATTATCGCGCAGAGCACGATGTTTGTGTAAATAAGAGTTAATTGTGTTAATGATGCTTCACTGAAGCGTAAATAACTTAGACGACAAACTCTTGACTTAGTCGGAACCGAGCCAAAACTTATCTCCAACATTCAGACGTGGAGTTTCTGTAGATGATAAAAACTCTGCGATGGCTTCTCTTCACTTATTCTTTAATGTTATAATCTACTATTAATATCTGCTACTGATACTGTTAAAGTACATAATTTATGAAAGATATTGTATGCAGAGTTCAGTTACTATTAATACATACCTAAATCACACTATTATAAAGATAAAAGGTTGTGAGTACTTTAATTACTTCTTCACGCTCCAACGGCTGGACCAATTATTTTAATAAAATATGTTATTGAGTTAGCTGGCAACTCGAATAACCACATAAGCTCCTTTTTATTCCAAAAAATGAATATCTTGTGTACATATGTGTAACTTTAGGCAAAAAGTTGTCAATGACAGTCTTCTATTTTTAACCGACTTCAAAGAAAGGGAGGAGGCTCTCAATTGGACTGTATGTTTTGTTTTTCAAATATTGATGCAAAATGGCTAATAGGAAAATTAATGTCCTTATGTTAGTCTTCTTGAAAATCATTTATGTAAAACAGCGGGTAGTAGGTATTGCGGGACTTAACTAGGAGAGAATCATAATTGTTAAGGTTGCTAACATGCCTTATAAGTTACAAAATATGTTACAAAAAAGGCTTCCTAGACGATTATGCCCATACTTAGAGAACTTATGTCTCTTGAATTATTCAACCGGATTTCCTAAATGGGCATTTACTCAGTATGTTTAGTATTTAAAAGGGTCCCATAAACAATGGAAAAAATGAGAAATAAATAGATGCAAATTGTTATGTCATTTTTATCATCTTGAATCGTCCACTGTTCGCCAAGAATGTCCAAAACGACCATCTAGAAAAATAATTGCGGGGGTCGCTTGGTTTTTAAAACCTTCCGTACGGTGACCACTATCCATGCGAATATCAATATCGTCATCCAGCATTTCAGTTTCTGAGAGTATCATCGAATAGAATATAATAGCAAAACGGCTGTTTCAATCAATGTACCGTCTAAGTCCCACCGACTCATTTGTAATGTAGCTTTACCAAGCAGCAGCAAGACTGAGCCATTTATTTAATAGAGATGAGTAAGACTGCCTCGGTGGCGTAGTTGTTCTACGGTACGTCTACAAAGCTGAGGTCTCGGGTTCGAATCCCAGGTCGCTCAAAGTGATATTGGGTTTTTCTACTCATTATCATACCGGAGTCAGGAATTTGTGGCCGATATAGCGATAGGCTCGCCCCCTATCACATCATGGTACGGAACATACGAGGCGAAATGTGGGTGCCCAGATGGCGCCTCTGTCTTCCCCTTCTGGGAAAAGCGTGAGTATAAGTATGTATGTATGCATGAGTAAGGCAATATGTAAAAGCCACAGAATAAGGCCCGTGAGAAGACTAGCTGCAGAAACTCTTAGTCAGTATTTTGTTTAACCTACATACTTCCCAGCTTTTAAGGCAGGGGCGCCATTTACTCATTTAGCAGTTTGCTAGTTAAATTAACATTCACATCATAAGATTTTTCTTACAACACTTCAATAATCTAATATAAATGTTGTTTCCTTTATATAAGATTTTATATAACAATGGATAATTTAATTTAACCAAAAAATAAAAATGTTGTCAGACGGTTTATGTTGCGCCATTGCTTTTTATTATTCATTAATCCTATTTAACATTTTCAAGAACTTGAACATTCATTCCTTATCATGGGAAATGCTGAAATAATTAAAATTTAAACATCTTTTATTCCATTCAAAATTATTAAAATTGTGTTAAAAAATTAATTATTTATGCACACAATGAACAAAAGTTGTATATAAAATGTATTCATGGTAATGTATTTATATCTAATCTACATACAAGTTAAGCGCATGGGTGTTTCCCTGCAGATGCACGGCGCCCAAAGGATAAATCGATACTTCATTACGCGAACAAAGCGCTCAAGCAAAAGCTAGTAATAAAGATGCCAATATTTATTCTCGATGCTTGCGTTCTATTGTGCGGTGCACGTGATATTTATTCCGAGAGAATCGTTTTACGTTCATAAAACGTTTCCACACCATTGTATTGCCATATAAATAATGAACACTTCTTAAGTAAAGATGAATTCCTTTTCCCACCTGTCTTTAAGTCATGGAGTTGATTCGCCAACATAAGTATATGGCTTATGCAGATTAACATGGCATAGGTTTGTGGACGTCAAATCTTCCAGGATGCTATTTTCAAGAGTTTCGGGTAGGTAATAAAAAAACGCTCATAAAAATGATTACCTGCACTGAAAATAGCAACAAAAGCCATAAACATGATATGTATTTTGGAAACCTGCTAAACTCATCTAATGCTATCCCGGGGGATACCAAAAAGGGTGTTCCGTGTCGTCTTTTCAGCATGGCAACTTTGTACCTACATATTACGGTTGGACTGAGTCACTGGTAAATCTTAGCTGACATATAGATAAAATTCCTCGGTTAACGTTAAGCGCGATAGGGGAAGTACTAGATATCGGAGGGAGACAAGCATTTCGTTTTTCGCCCGTGACCTAGCCTAGAACTCCGAATTGCTCGCTCAAGTTGTGCGGGGACGCGGGGCAGAGGTTTAGCTCACTACCTTACATCGTCTCACAAGACGAACAGGGGAACTTTAAGGAATTCTTACCTCCTCTAACCACAGAACGCGACCCATTGATAAACCAACCGCGATTCCGATTACTGATATACAAAAATAATCAAGGTAAAAAAGTAAGCATATTAATTAAGATACTTTCCATTACTACGAATTCCCATTACATAGTCCAAAATCCATTAATTAACTTATTTAACTTAACAAGACTTATTTTTATCACATGTGCTTGGTGTTTTCGTCATTATTCCGCAATACAAACACCATGTGAAGCACTCACTCTTGACGATTATAATGTACTAGTCTGATTATAAAACGTATTTTTTAATTGAAGTGTAAATACTGTAGTCCCGTAACATCACAAAGTGTATTGTTAAATAGATAGAATTATTTCATATCAGATAGGAGCAACGGCTCCTCAAAGTAATAACATGCGTCTGGTGATCACAATCCGGTGCCCACGGAGGAACAATTTAAATAAACGAAAATGTTTTAAGCCGGGCAAACGTACATTTCACTACAAATTCATTTTTTGATGGAGGTGCGGGCTTTACGCGGTACCTTCCAATTTACCGCATCGCAAACTTTTATTTCGTTCCACACAAAACAAAACAGGGGCATACCTATCAGACGAACCTTTGTTGCCATTTGCCTAACGAATCTCCATCTAGTTACATAAGCGAAAACTGTGATTCCTACAGAAACATCTGCTGCTTTTGAAGTAGTGGCGAAGGCTCCTTAGAAGCCAGTTCCTACCGGCTTCCCTTTTGTAATTTATTATTACACTATAAACAAGCAAATTATTCAAACTTATTTATTTAATATCAAAACTCAATTATTATTTTTTACATTCAACGACATCTGTCGGCCAGATACGTAAACATTACTAGGAAGCGGCACAGTAAGTCCTTTTTATTGCGACGCGGTGCGACCTCTGGCGAATTCCTGTAAAATTGTTCGGCTTATTCAATAACACTAGCACGGCCCGTGCGCCGCCGCCCGCCGCCGCCCCGCCGCCACCGCGCCGCCGCCGCGCCGCCCGTTACGCATTGTATAGTATGCAACAAACCACGCAAAATTGTACCTTAAATTGATAATGATTTAAGGTTCAATTTACGCTAAAAAAGCAAGAGACAAGCCGCAGCTTCTCCGGCATTTCGTGTGTTTAGGTATAGATATTACTTATTACAATAGCGAAATGCGGAGTTTAATGTATTTATAAGTGTTGTATTTACATTTTTACAATATATTCATGGTTCATGCAATTAGTTTTAAATGTTTTTAATTACAAAATGTGTAATATTAATATTATGGTTTTAATGGAAATTACTAATCGTTAGGAGCGTACTAATATGTTTAGGTTGTCGATTTTACAAATAAAGTTAGTGTTTAGATTTTAGGACGTGCTCGATCCTCGCCTGAGGAATACATTGTCTTACTAATGTTACAACTGATAAATGCGGGGCTATCGTACTTGTTAACATATTGAGTCTAGGTTTTTATTTCTTTTATATTAATCTTATATTCACGTGCAGTTTAGAAATATACTTTTTTATTTTTCTCATTATGTAAGCATGGTTTACTTTTTATTTCATGGACATTGTAAATATTGTATAAGTACATAGGTAACGAAAATATTAAAATTTAATTGACGGCCGCAATAGGCAGATGCCACAATATCACTTACCAAATGAAACCCATTATTTTAGTTTGGTGAGTAAGATTCTCGAAGCAATAATTTGCTGGTGGGAGGATATTCGCAAAGGTCCGAATATAAGGACACACGTGCATAAGTGTGTCGCGTTTTGCGTTCTTCTGTGAAACATCACACAGTAAATTTTTAATCTCTATTCGGACTGCACTACGCTTACTATCAGTCGCATTCACAGATTACTTAGTACTAGTCGCATTGTAGTCATTTCGTAATCCCTTAGCCCTTCTAATATTATAAATGTGAATGTTAGTTTGTTTGTTACGCTTGCACGCAAAAACTACTCAACCGATCATCATGAAACTTTGTACACATATTCTTGGAGGTATTAGAAGTAACATAGACTAATTTTTATTCCGAAAAAATAGTGTTCCCGTGGGATGAAGAAGGAATTCCGATATATTTGCTACTTTTTCATACTCAAAAAGATGGGATGGGACTGGATTACATTTCATTAGTGAGAATGAGACGGGGCGGGCGGGATATAACGGGATGGGACGGGATGGGATGGGAGATTTCAAATAAAATTAACCACGCAGACGAAGTTTGCTGGGCAGAAGCTAGTAACAGGATAAAGAAAATAAACATATTTTGTGTTTTGAGCTTCGGCTTCCCTTTTAAAAAATGTCACCCTTCGCCACTGTTTTGAAGTATGAAACAAAGGACCCTATCGAACAAATATATAAAGCGTTAATATCAAAAGCTTTGAAATATTGGTTACTTATAAAAGTTTTGAAATGTTTAACGAAGTTTTAATTAGGCATTTCGTCCTTTGTTGGCCCTTAGAGTGAGAAAACGATTTCAAAATTATTTCTAATTTAAACTTTTATCGTTTCTTGTATAAATGTAATTACTTAAATTATTTTCGAGTGTCTCACAATAACGATACCATTGATTAAATTTTCAGGGGCGCAACAAGGCTTCGCATTATTGGGCATAAGTGGTTTATTCATTTTCCAAGGATCTTTAATTGGGGTACCAGTATGGAATTTGGGCCAAAAACATCTAGCAATAGCGTCATCCGTCGCTGTCACTTGTGAAATGGTAAGTCTCATCTCTGTATTGTTCTGATTAAGTTAATATTTTCAAATAACCCTGCGAATTTTACAAACTTAGAATACACACAATACAATTTCCGAAAGAGACACGCTACATGTATATATTCAATATAAAACCTTTATTGGGATCGTTACTAGGATAAAAAGAATACTAAAGTGGTTTGGATAAAGTATTGGAGCGGAATGCGAAAAGAGGATTGTTTCGAACACGCCGATGAACTCGATATCGTGTTAATAATTGATTAATCCATTACGTACATCGGAAATGGTCTTTACTCTTCGGCATCGAAGATTTACTCGTAACCGTAGATACGACATCAATGCCATCTAGATCAAGTTAAATGTAAGAACCCTGTAAATATTTTTCGATTAAAATAATAATATTATTAACGTGCATCTACACAGGGTGATGAAAAATATTATTCAACGTCTAACCATATTTTTTTATTGCACTCAGGAGAATTATACCAATATAAGACATGGTGAAAAATATTCAAATTTATTATTCCATTTCTTAATTCTTAATATCTTAATCAATGTCCAAATTATACGTAGGGTCGCCAGACATTTTTATATAGAGACGCGCGCGCGGGTTTGTGTGTGTGTGTGTGTGTGTGTGTTTTATTTTACTAATGGACTATATTCATGATTCTGAACCTCTTGTTAAAATTTGGACTCTCAGATCAAAATAATCATGTATTGTTTAAATTGGGATATTGTATTACAAAAGCCTCCGTCGCGCAGTTGGTTTGACGCCGCCTGTGAAACGAGAGGCCGCGGGTTCGATCCCCGCACCGAAACAAATATTTGTGTGATCCACAGGTATTTGTTTCGGGTCTGGGTGTTTGTGAGACCGAAAAGTCTCTCGTAGCTTCTGATACCCACGACACAAGACTCGATCTTTGTGTGGGGTCAGGACTATGTATGTGACTGTTGGGTGTATTTATTTATTTATTTAAAATACAATTTCATACAAAAGTCAGAAAAATGCAGTGAATAGGCGCGCATAACTGTAGTCTGTACTTGACAATGGCACGGAGCTTGTCGCACACAAATTGACACACAGCGGTGATTTATCAAAGTACGCCGTTAGAACGAAACTTGGCGCTGAAACAAACTATGTATTACACAAAGAGCATCTAACTTTGCTACAACTACCTATTTATGTGCCTTAACTCCAAACGAAAGTAATTTGTAACAATAACTTGCTACGTAACTTTTATTAGTATCTATAAAAACTAAAAGAAACAATCTACATTTATTACCAATGAAACATAAATTAGTCTCTTAAGGCAATATATTGATTAAGGAGTATATTAATTTGACGGGACCTGTCTGAGATCATTTGTATAAAGAGCCTTTTTTTTCTATCGCTACGGATGGCGAGACGAGCATGCCATTCGCCTGATGGCAAGCGATACGACCGCTCATGCACAGTAGCAAAACCTAACAACACGATAAATTACAAAGCAAGGCTTGGCATTCCACTGCACTCGTTATCCTAGTACATAAGATGTTAAGTATCATTATATAATTAGTTACTCTGTCTACAATATCCTTCAAACCAAAACACACACAGGAGCCTTAAAGTAATATGGGTTATAAATTTTCCTGCTAAATTAGATAACAAAACAAATCAAATTAGATAACAAATTTACAGGAATTTTAATGCATTTTATACGTCGTTTTGTACAGTTGCAATTATACTGTTAATAAGAGAAATCATTTTCTCTGCTTGTAGCATGTTACTCAGATTATTTGCGTAGATTAATAAGCTTAGAAAGTAATCTAAATCTTTAGGTTGCACAACGTTAGAAAGGGAACGAATAATAAATTGCTTGCACGTGAGACCGAAGAAAATTTAATTCTAACTTTAATTTCCGACACAAAGCAAATACGAACTGTCAAACGACGTTCTCCTAACACACTAATGTCGGGTTTAGTACGTACGGCGTTAATACAAGTAACAAAAGGTTATCAGCCGAAATGTCGTTGATCTCAAGTGCTTATAACGCTTAACAAAGTTGTGGAAATAGATTTTCCTCTTATGTTGAAAGGTATATGTGCTCAAATTTATTTAGCAAGTGAAACGAATGCACAAAAAATGTTTTTGATGTACGTAGGAGCAGAAAGGGTATAACAGCATTGAAAGTAAAATATTACATAAATCACCTGTGTGAGACCCCTGTCAGAAGGGGTGGCTGGCGCCAGTAAATAACAGGGCAACGGCTGCTTGTACTTACCGAGTGTAGCGACTCACTTGCCGGCGAAATGATCGCCATTCACTGCCATCTGCCGTTGGCTGAGAACCTCTGACGTCACTTATAATTAAGCTGACGCATAGCTCTTTCATTACGGTTACGCCAACTATTCGAATTTTGTCTTCTATATCAAAATCTATATGTTGTTTTCGCTGCATATAGTTTCAAGCTTCTTTTTTATTCCAACGAATTGATTGACAAAACAGCATTTCAATTCAGAAACTCTATTAAACAATTAATAAAGCTATGTAATATACGTACATAGAACTGTAGTATCAAACATATTAAAGTTAACGAGGCACTTTATTAAAATTAATGAGTCTCTTGACTTTATCTAACCTATTATAATATGCATTAAGTCGGTTGCATATAAGCAAAAACAGTAAACAGTGATTATTATATATATTTAACCACTCCTTTTCATGGGAGTCGTTCTTCCTATAATCATGGGTCTAGCGTAAAGAAGCGCCGGTATAATTGTGTCAAATGGCATTAGGCCACCATTTGATGCCTTTCGAGGCTCTATGTAGACGCCAGACGGTATTGCTTTATCGTCAGGTGCGGTGCAGTCACTTTCTTGTGGCAGAGTAAATAATAAAAGCAATTCATATAACCAGGAAATTAAAACCCACATCTGACGGTATGAAAACCTTATTTCGTCTCACTAAATTAAAGTAAATAGATTTCTTAATTTATATTGAAAAATTACATTTTGGCTAGGTAATATTGAACAAGACGATAAATTTATAAAAAAATTATACCTATAAACGTTAAAATGTAGAAACTGTTTAGAAATGTAATGGGATCGCATTTGATGCTCCATTTTCCGAACAATCTTCTATTGGAATCGGTATCAATTTAAATGTATAATGCTAACATATTTTACTAACATTTAACTTGATTTTAAAGAATAATTTACTCCGTTATTGGGTATAAAAGGGTTCAGCCTCGTATTTTCTGCACCTGTTCCCCAAAGTACATTGTATTCTCTGACGTCTGACAGACCGCAATTCGAAAGGGCCTAGCTGACCCAGGTGCTTCCCCAAATTAAATAGACTTTACAATAGTACATTTGACAATTACGTAACTGTCTAAGCACATACGTATACAAGTATACATCCTACCAGCAGTTATTGGGTTTCCAATTATTCCACTTACCGAACAAAATGCAACAGCAAAGTTATAGTAGCTTTACATCGGTTTTCTATGGGACAATGCCACTCCGGCACCTGCCACCTATTGGTAGCTTCATAGAACTAATAAGTAATATAATTTATTATTGTTTTTTATTAAATAAAATGTATTATTAAGTAGATACCCAACAGTTACATACATAGTCCTGGCCCCACACTAATATCGAGTCATGTATCCTCCGGGTCTGGATGTCACAAACACCCAGACCCGAATTAAATACCTGTGGATAATATTGTTTATTTGTCTCGGTCCGGGGATAGAGCCCGCGGCCTCTCGTTACACAGCCGGCGTCTAACCAACTGCCCCACGGAGGCTGTTCTACAACAACACTTTACCATTTCTTTTTATACATTATTGATTAACGTCTTTCTTTCACAGTTTAGATTAGCGATGAAAATCCACGCTTTTGCTATGGCGTGTGGTCCTAGATGCTATGGGGATGGTCCGCCGCTGCCGCCGTTCTCACATTACCTTTATTTCCTCTTTGCACCTACACTTGTATACAGAGATCAATATCCAAGGTACGTCCAAAATCTAACTTAATAGTAAGTTTTCCAAATATTGTAAAGGTGATTACAACAACGAAATTGCAACACGGCTGCTACGAGGTAATCAAAATCGAATAGTCAATATTTTTGTGCATACGGATTATGGATGCTAGAAATAAAATAATATGAAAATACCCTGTGGCCATTTGTTGTTACAATTTAGAAAGAAAGTAGAAAGAAAATGCTTTTGTTTAACATTTCTTTGGTGTACAAACAATTAACGCAGCACTCTGTAGGTACCTACATGAATTAAATTATCATGTCTGACCAATGTTATATTGCCAAATAAACTCGACCAAAATTATAATGTTGCAATTCAAGTCGTAAATCATGTTAGTAGTTAATTTCAAGTAATGCCAAATGTGCACGTAATAATTTTCACATAAATCTTCGGAGCCATTTGGTATTTAGGCCAGATGCCCCGGAAACTTTCCGCCGTAAAATATAGCTTTAGGCACAAGAATTTCATCCAATTTTCATTATATTATGTAAATAGAGAATAATTAACAACTTGTGTTTGAGCAGGACGAAAAGGACCAGATGGGGCGTAGTTGTGTTTCATTTAATGGAGGTAGCGGCAATTATCTTCTACAATAGTTTCTTATGGGAGAGATTCATTCTGCCTTACTGGTCAGATTATGGAAAGCAGAAACGGGTAATTATTGTCATATATTACTTATTACATTTCATGTTATATACGTGGTACAACATAAGACAACAACATATTTGCTTTGTCTTTTTAATGACACGCGCTGCTCTTTAACCTTTTCATACACATTTTTCTTTGAATTTTACACGACAAATTGTAGTTAGTAGTAAACGGAAACCTTTTATTTCCACGCTCGTTAAAAATATGAAGAAATGCAGCAGTAATCCAAATAGTCATATTTTCAGTATGCACATTATTACGAATAGAATGTTTGCTCTATAATATGTAGACTAAATCATCCAAACCAATTTATAAATAGTTAAGTGAATGTCCTTCGCAAATGACATTTTTCACCCTAATGTTATATTCACACAACACTTGAATATGGTGTAATATTATTGGTTAAAATTATCTTTTTAAAGTGCAAAAGACCCCGTTTCCTAAATCATCACAATTTTGGATAGATAATTTTACAAACTTTTATATTTCAGGTGGAGTTAGGTACCGTCGTCCGTGGCATGTTCGCATGTGTGCTTCCCGGAGTCATATCCTTCTTATGTGGTTTCTATTGCGTCCTGCAAGCTTGGCTCAATGCATTTGCGGAAATTCTCCGATTTGGAGACAGACTTTTCTATGAGGTACAAAATATAATACAATATTTTGTAAGTTTCTGCTAAAAATAAAGAATAAAGTTAGTTTCATGGTTTAGCCAAATTAATTATTTTTGCTTCAATTATTTCACGCAGGTTTCAAACCAAGTTTATGAAGAAATATTAAATGGATCATTAAAAAACTGGATCCAGGCTATGCTTCTCACATTATATTTTTTACCTAAAGTATAATTTACCACTAAATCGCTACTAAATATTATAGTCCTTTGAAACAAATTTCACTATTAGTAATTATTGTATTGAATATTTTGTACTAGTCGCAGTAGATATTACTTATCAGGTCATCTGAATTGCACCATGTAGAAGAGGTTCATATTCAACAGTGGACTTCCGGCGACTCTGGGGGTTCCTCAATACTCCGACACGAAGTTCGAATGTTCGAATGTTCAACGTACACGTATAAGATAAAAGTTTTCCACTTCTAAAACTTATCACACTCCAAACTTAGTCTATGGTTACAACGTACGATAGAAGATTCAAACATTTTGTAGACTATTTAGGCACATTCGTACAGTTTTACGTACGACGTTCTAACATTCGTCGGCGTGTCCGAGGAAAGAGTAATCCCCGGGAGAGAAACAGAGTTATTAGACTTAGTAGTTTTATAATTAGTATATTTCCAGGATTGGTGGACGACATCCCGATTCTCTCGATACTACCGTGCGTGGAACCGCGTGGTGCATTCATGGCTCAGGGACCACATCTACAAACCACTAGCGCCTCGCACGGGTCGAGTGTTTTCCACGTTTGTTGTATTCTTTGTGAGTAAATATTATATTTTCATATAAAAATACGTAATGATTACCCAGAAAATATATCAAAAAGTATTGCTATTTTAATTGACGGTCAATTTGGTTGGTTGGTTTTAAAGTTTTAATAATACGTGATAAGGATAAAACTATTATGGGTTTCCTACGGTACCTAAACAACAGTAGTGACCATTTTTGGGCCTTTCCTGATTTAGTTGACATAAAAACAGCCGGAAATAAAAAAAATGATTTTTTTCATTCTGCAAATTAAAAAAAATCATGTTCTACCCACTATATGTACCTACATATTATGTAGATGCGATAATCTAGACATAACTCGTCAGAAACATCATTTTTACACGCATATCATTATTTTACTACTTACTAGAGCAACACATATTGTATTATTATAATTGTAGATACTTAATAGTTTATCGCGCCTCATACAAAGTGAAATCTTATTATAACCCCACATTAAGATCAATTAAATCTTGTGACGTGGGTGTCAGAGACTACGAGAGACTTTTCGGTCTCACAAACACACAGACCCGAGAAAAATACATACTTTTGGGCCTCACAAACATTTATCTCGGTACAGGGATCGAACCCGCGGCCTTTGGTCTCACAGCCGGCGTTTGACCAACTGCGCCACGCCCCATAGAGGTTTTTTTTTTTTTAAACTGGCACGGCATAGTGACTGCATTGCACCTGATGGTAAGTGCTAATGCCGTCCAGATAGAGTATCGAATGGTATCAAACGGTAGTCTCATACCATTCGATACAATCATACCGGCCCGCTGAGATGCCTCTTCACGCTACGGCGGAAGGACCCAGGACTATAGGAAGGAGGGAACACGTGCGATGGCAAACCGTTCCACAGCTTGACTGTACGGCAGAAAAAAGAGTTAGAGAACCTTTTGGTTCGCGCCGAAATGGATTGAATAGTCAAACTATCAAACTCTTCAATGTTGAACATCGTTTTAATCGATTTTCTTAACAACTACTAAATATAATTAATTAAAATATTCACTTCCCTTTTGTGGGGAGTTATTTTTGACACAATATTTGCATTCAAAGATCGTCATAAAATCACGATTATTTCCAAAATATATTATTATAAATAAGATATTGACCGGAACTAAATTATCTGGCCTATTTCCATGCACACTCCAAACACAAGAACATGTTCATCATAAATTAGTGTAAGTAATTTGCTCTAATTGAATCACCAGCAACTGGCATTTGCTAATCTAATAAACTAGGTGGTTGAACTTACTAATCGACCCGATCTGTGGAATTATATTACTAATTCGCGTTTAGGTACTGGCTTCCTTAACGGCAACGTAATGACATCAAAATGCATGACGGAGTACGAAAAATGCAAAGTTCTTTCTTTTGTACTCATCTTTCACCAACTACTGAAAAGTTTTGTTTTAAATATAAATAATACCTAAAGTATTTATTTTCACCGTCATTAAGATACAATGAAAGCGAAAAACACTAAAATCTAGATGTGCCTACTTACCCATAGCTTTTGTAATTTATGGGCCAATGTTAGGATAAATAAATCGCTGTTATGAACACTTTAACCCTAGCATACCAAATCGGCACGAAGATAGGTTAAAATATCTGTACTACATCAGCCCATAAACGTCCCACCGCAGGGCACGGGCCTACTCTACTATCGTGGATACGATTGAGAGTGGTTAGGCCATATAGTCCACCACGTTGGCTTAGTGCGGGTAGTTTCAAACATCGATATATAAAAATCGTATATGTTTTTTGTATAAACTGTAAATAATATGATAATATTTTAACCAACCGATTCAAGGAAGTTTCGCACTAATAACATTGGATATACCAAGGTATAGGTAAGGTATAATTCCAAGGAATTACCCAACAACATGGCATGAAATAACAGCCCGAAGATAACAATATATAACCAGACCATTATTATTTAGTTTAATCTAATCAAAAACATTTCATGCAGCATAATACCCTCAAAGAATAACGCTTGTTATCAAAATGAAGTACCAAGTGCCCATAAGTACGAGGCCGAACTCTACTAACCGTTCATTCTTGCAAATAGTTATAAGTTAATAATTTGTGCCCGACATAGCGAGAAGCTTATCCCTTATTACATTTCGAAGGAAATAAGGCCGACGAAATTTGGGTAGCGCTAGTGACACCTCTGCGGACTCTTACCTCTTGATCTCTCCAAAATTCGCTGCTAAGCTGTCTATTCTTTTTCTAAAACGTAATTGAATAAAAGTAACCTTCTTTTCCAGGTGTCAGCAATAGCGCATGAGATAATATTAGCCCTTTCATTCGGCTTCTTCTATCCGGTTCTATTGACAGAGTTTGGATTAATAGGACTCCTGATGTTACCACTGACCGCGACTACAGGGCGTCGGTTCCCTAATGTATTGAACCTTCTTATGTGGTTCTCATTCTTCATTGGCAATGGTAAGTACTCACAGTATGTTTAAGCAGCGTTGAGTAGTTTTTTTAAACCTTATTTGAAAAATTCAAGAACCATATGTAAAACTTTTTGTTAATTATTAGTAACACGTGATGTTGGTGCCTACGACAAAATATGTGCTCTTGCACTAGGCGTCTCAAATTAGTCTCGTAATCCATAATATTAAACTTGTGTACTGGTCTTGCACGGCCTCTGAAGCCCAAACCTTGATATCAGTAAAATATTTCAAGTTTAACGTTAGTCCAATTTGTTTTGTAGTATCTGATGATTATATTCCACATGTGATAACCTTAACACACTGTGACACGATATATCTCAAATAAAATAAAATATTTCTTTCAGGCATTTTATGGAGTTTATATCCCATGGAATATTTCGCCCGCAAAAACTGCCCACCGTCGGAATACGACAGCTTCTTTGTTCCAAAATCCTGGTCGTGTCCGGAGATCATCCTCAAGCCAAACTGGACCTTCCAAAACCCATTGGATTTAGTTTACTGACGAATTAATAAAGGTGGTTTGATTGTATCCCTTTCGTAGTTTTTACACCTACTGCAAACTATGTCCGACGCGAGACGTCGACTCATTACCATTCTCCAAGACTACGAAAATGGTGCGACCACACCGCAGTTACCTTTTGTGTAGCAAAACTGTGCAACACGGTAAACATTCTGTAATTATTGTTGCTGCTTTTTTACTTTTGTTGAATGTTACTCAAAGCATTCATACCGCTAATAACAGAAAATAACAAACAGTAATTTATATTTTATTCAATAACAATGATATCGATCGTTACCAAAATTAATGTTGACTATGAAAAGTAAGGCAACATTACGAAAAATAATATGACAATGACATTGCGGTAGTACCTGCCCAGGCGGCCTCTTACATATGAGAGACCTACCAGCAGTAAATATTACATTATGTACTTACAACAAAGAAAAATATGTGTGTCAAGATTTAATCAAGACATTCTAAATTGTTGGAACCTATTTCTATGGTTATTGTTAATAAAACTATCGAGAAAACTAGGCATCGTTTTAAAGCAAACAAAAATATTTATCTTTAAATGTATTTATTAACTAGTAATTGTAGTCATTATAGATAAAAAATGATTTTTATACAAAAAAAATAAAAATACAATAATCCAAAGTTTTTTCATACATATAAACATTTCGCGTGACATTCATTCTCTGAATACATAACAATATATCACACTGTTCATTATATTCCTCGTTATAGTTTAATGGAAATCTCAATCGGCTAACAATAATTAACCTAATTCTATGGCAACTTACACTTACGTATAACAAAGATAAAATATGTATTTAATAATAGTGAAAATATTTGAAACACGGTATGTCGTTGGCTTAGGAAATGGTTACAGAACGGAAAATGAAAGCAAAGAACTTATAGACGGAAGAAATTGACTTTAACCAAATTTTGTTAACATGATTCTCAATCCAAATATCTTCATATTAAAAATTATTAAATGAGCGCGTAGGACAGGTCATTGACTTGCACTTGACATAGTAAGACAGGTCAAGCGAGTCGCTAGTGTCAATATGTTATGTTACTCACAGAACATTTTTATATGTGTTATTTCTGAATGTTACTATTTGCGTATATTTTTATTGACAAGTTGCAAGTATAAACTGATATTGAATTAAAGCTCTCATTTAACTCTGCACCTTGTTCTTAATGACAGGGCGGAACACACGTCATTAGTGACTTAGCTTATTACTAGCCAAACTCGTTACACATCTTCCTAAATTCTTATCAGCAAGCGCCTAGCTCTAGATAATAAATTGTCAACCCCTTAATTATTGAAAATTACAGTAAAAAGGCTTGGAAAATTCTGGAATTCCAGAATTATCAAATATGACATTTCTGGAATCCCAGAATTCCCAAATATGGCAGTCAAAAATCTTATTAGTTTTTGGTGTATATACCTACGTTGAGACTTAAGACCCGAAGAGTGAACGAGGGACATTAATGTTCTTGTGCCGCCTGGCTCTCTCGTATTAGATGATAACTAGCATTAACATTTTGTTACAACCTACGCAATCTATAGAAAAATAGCTACTAAGAAATTGAAGGATACAAGCACATTCAAAAAATAGTGTGATTACGTAGATAGTACGGTCATTACGTTTTTGATACAATGCATGTTTTTGTACATTTAAAAAAATTTATCGGTTGGAAATCTAGAATGAGCTGAAAACAACTGTTCAGCATGCGTATGATTATTGTTACGGATAAATAAAGGAATGTGGGATTTTAAATGCTGCATGGATAAGCGAGTACTACAGAAATATTTTTTTGGAAATATTAAATATAGACAAAATTTTGTACACAATTATAATAATTTATGTGTTACGATATATTTGAAATAAATCAGTAACATTTTCCAACAATCATAACCATCCAATCTTTTCTAAAAGTCGTTTTAGCACCGTGACAACACGTCCAAATATCGATTTATAACACGGCATCTTCATATCTTGAATAGTTACAAATTAGCTTTGAGGCAAAATATTTTCACAGCCCTTACTGACTACGTAGTGCTATTTATACCTACAAAATACTTAAAATTAACATAGACATAGAAAAGGATGTAGCGAATTGTACGACTAAAATTTGTGTATAACTTAGTTTTTTATTTAAGTTGCCATCCTTTGTGATATAAAATAAAATGGTGATGAGTATATAAATTCGTGGGATGTAAAAATATTTAAAACTCTATGTAAAAATCATTTGCCGCTGCTTGGGTCAATAACTAAACAGCTGGTGTGCGGTCAAGATCCTTGAAGAGTGAAGACGACATCCTGAAAAGTTGAACAATTTTGGTGAGAAAAATGAAAATTTTCTGAAGCTCCATTAAAGTAAATACAAAAAATGATATCCCGAACAAAGTGTGCGTGAACAATGACTGAGAAAGACAGTAACAAAGTCAATGTGTGCAAATATTTAATTTCACACGCTTAATACTAAGCGAGTGAATTGGAAAGTAATCTAATAAATTAGTTATAGATATTGTATTATATACTAACGACATCTGTAACCGGATTCTATCTGCGTTGTTTAAATCTTCTAGTAAACCATTAACCATTTGACATTTGCAACGTTTTTGTCCTAATAAACAGCATAATAAAGTCCCAAGTTTTAGGCGTTTTTTGCGTTTTCCACTATTCATATTTTCTATTCGAACTTCGGTCACTTTATAATGCTTGTAATATACCAATTTTGCCCCAAGTTTACCTCAAAGGAGGATAAAAAATGACGAGGAAAGAAATATATTCAGTTAAAACATGTTTCTAAAATAATTCGCGTGCAATTTAATACTTCGTTCGTTGGTATAGATAAAATGTAAATATTATTATTGAATCATAAATTACTCACTTGCTTATCATGTGCTGGTATATGTAGAACGGAATTACTGTGATGTGAACAATAGAGGGGCTGTTGTCAATCACCTTTGATATCTCCTTGTCTTTCATGCCCACTACATTAATAGTGTTTATTTCCAATATTTGATGATCCGTAAGGAGACCGTTGCGCGCGGCGGATGAATCTTTAACCAATCCCACAATCTTTCCATCTTTAAAGTGGAATCCAATGTGTCCGAGAGAGTCCTTGTGTAGTGTTATAGTCCTCTCGAATGGTCTGGAAATTAAATAATTATTAGCTTTACTTTTGATATTGGTTTTCTATATTGCTTATATATAATTTCATATTGAATATTTTCTGAGTTCTGACTAGCCCATTAAATATAATGTTGACCTACTTTTATAATAATAGTAGACCCGATAAAAAAAATGCAACAGTTTCACCTAATATTCCTATTTTTCTTAAATAAATAAAACAGCTAAAAACAGTTACACACCTGTCACGAACAGCCAAATTGATCCCATTAACTGGAGCTTTCTTCAATAAATTATGGCATTGTTCCATACTCATTCCAGCCACAGACACATTGTTGATTTCAAGAATCTGATCACCAAATCGCAAGCCAGCCAGGGCTGCAGGGCTATTGGCAGCCACGTAACACACAAACACACCGCTGTTAACCGAATGCAGCCTCACCCCGCACTTGCCATCTTTATCTTTGCACATAACAACTGGTCTGATGGCTTGGGTGACCGTTGCTTTAGCTAGAGTCGGAGACTGTGACGACAGAGGAGCTATTATTAGGTTGTTGGCTGCACCTCCGGAATTTACCTAGAAAAGAAACAATAGAGAAAATAATTTTACATACAAATACAAGACACAGATAAATAAAAAAAACTGCAAAATGTAAACCATCCATGTGTTATACCATCGCATGTGTCAAAGACCTTTATGTGCGGACACACTCTAGCGCACATCGTAGTCAGGGGCCGGCTCATGCAGCACAAGGGAAAGGGCGAGAATTGCGCGGCAGCGAGATCGTTTTCAAGGACCGTCCATGTTTCATTGCGTAATAACTATCATTGCATTTAGCGTATTTTATAATAAATTTCAATAGGCAGTAATTCATTTTGTATCTTATAAAGGTTTTATAACTTATTCTACATGAAAGCTTAATATCCCCTAAGAATTGTCTCATTTACTCTTACTCTTTGTATACTTAATTAAGTGGTTATAGTTGATTACATATTTGTGAATGGCATGTGACTCATATTATTTCTCTATGCGAAATAATGGTCATACAGTAAACATAAGGAAAACCTATAGGCTGACTCACATATCAAATGATTTCCCAATGGAAATTATTAAAATTGTATACAAGGTTACTCAACTAATTATTTTTAAAAAACAATTTATTTAAACATGACTATATTACACACACAACTTAATCCAATTGACTTAAAACAAAACTATTAAAAAAACTATGCTATTAATATTTCTTCCTTCACATCAGAACTTTATCCTGTTATGGATGTTGTGAGGCCAAAAAATCTGTCGTTTCTGATAACCAGAACACGCCATGTATCTTAATGAGAGGTCAGGACTAAGTGCGACTGTAAGATGTACCTATTTAACCTTCCAAGCTCATTAAAAATTGACAATATATTATTTAGCTCCATAATATGTTTTACTGTAACTATTCCAATATCACAACAATGTAGTAAAGTTCATGTAACATATTCAATACCAATTACCAACGTCATAAATATTAACTACAAAGTAAAAGCATAACACAAATGTTCCTTATAATTCTATAATATTATGATAAATATTCCAATTTGTCATTGTGACCTTAAATATATTCGAAAAATGTAATATAATATTGGGACAAAAATTGGCTAAGCAAAAATGGTGTGACAACCTTAACCTATTTGGCAGCATTTGGACTATCCAACTGATAAAGGATAAGTGGAAGAAGTTGAGGGAAATCTTTGCCCAGCAGTGGCACAGTATCTGAGTATGGGTTTAAATATTGTTGTCTTGTTATACCCTGTATATAATATTGACGCACAAGGAATTTCTGTAGTACTCTATGTTACCAAAGGATGACCCTGACCGAGATGGTAGACAATGATTGCTTGAAAACCCATGTGAAATAACTAATTAGCTGTGCCTTTGTTTAGTAAGTAAGATTGCCAAGACTCAGCCCTACAGTTAGTAGGATGTTTGTATTCAGCCCAATAGCACCAACTTTGCACAGTGTTGGAAATTCCATCACAATGACCCATATAGGACTAGCTTAATTGTGTTAATGTACCTGATCAGATGAAGGGTAGAGTGGGTAAACTCTCAACAAATGAAAACTATTAGGTACATTGTAGTTTCTTTGTTTTACCAGTTAAGATATGGAAAGTAAACAACTAGCATGCTATAAGTACATACAACTGCAAGTCGACTATCTATACATATATCTATCTTGATAAATAAACACATTATTTCATAATATTAAATCAATGCTTTTATAATTTAGTTTTCTATTAAAATTCGTCTAGTTTTAAGATAATATAAAATTGTATTCATAGAACATGTTTTTATCACAAGTCATGTAATTTTTAGAAACTGGTTTCTCCTTGACAGGTTGGGTAATATTAGTAGGCAGAGTTTATCCTACTTTACAAGGATACATATTTTATCCTTATCAGAATATAAAAATAATTAACCCAAAAATGTAACAATGAAACAGGAAATTTAGTTAATATTACTTTGTCCAACAACACATACTAGTTACATAGGTACACTGTTTCATGTTGTTATGATAATTGTATGAGTCATTTGATATCTGGGTTTTGCCCATTATACATTTTACTTTGGACTACTTTTCCAAAAATTGAATTTAATAATAGATTTATGTGGATATTTACCGGTTGTATCTGATATTCAGGCATATTGCGAGCAATAACATCCGCAGACAACTCCAATCCCATATAATTTCCAAGAGCTGGGTACATGGTGGGTGCGCTGGCAGCCGCGGGTGCCGGCGGCAGGCTGCTCGGCGCTCCATGCTGCTGTGCCATCTGAGCCCTCACCATGCTATCCACCTTCATGTCCTCCAGAGACGGATACAGCGACATTTTGTTAATCTAATAATACTCAGTACAAACACACAAGAAAGTTGCACGATATCCTCTTGACAAACGAGAGTAAATAGCACCTAACGAGACTTGTGTCTGATGTTGTCGACAAGTTTTTCGCCAAACAAAAGTGAAACAAAACTAGGAAGTTGTTTCCACTAACCACTGACAAATAATGATTGCAATTGATTGCAATTAAAGCGAATGGTTGTTTTGTGAGTAATGAATTAGGGTGACCAATCTGGCAGTGTTACTAGCTCTGTCCACAGACCACCACAGACCAAGGGACAAACTTATGTCCTGTCAAGTGTCAACTGTCAATCAATTCGCAATTCCATAGATATTTTTCTTTCTATATAATTGAACAGTAAAGGATTCTCATATCACACAGCCTTGCCATTTTCTTAGCAAACTAATCATGGATATATAAGAATAAAATCAATAATTTTAGGATTTATAGGCTCCGATAAAGTTCATTAACTGAGTTTTTTTTTCATTGTTTTTACATTTTGAAAATATTCGTATCGTAATACTTTGCTTAATGGGTTAATAAAGTAAAGTGATGTGTTATATATTTGAAATCTTATTCGGGACTGTAACTGATTTTGATTTACATTGATTGTTTCTAATTAGATCGCTGTTTACATTGCCCAAAGGCCAAAAGGTTTCCTTTGAAAAAAATTTATTAGAAATAAGTAACTGGTAGCGTAATAGAGATATATCCAAGGTTTAATTTTGAGCAGTATTCTATGGCTCTTGAAAAATATCGCTTATAAACAACACAAATTCGAAAAAACATAAAAAAAAATTGTAATATGACTGAGATGTTAATATTTTTAATAGTGCGGTGGGGACACTTGTTTTCTCTTTCACACGCATGCACCATAAGGAGGATGACTTCACGTCGTGCTTGTTGCATCCATTTTTATTACTGTAACCATCAACTTGCATATTAAACGGATTAAAAATAATCAGTTTGAATATAACGCTTTTGAAAGTAACTCTGTCCGACTGTAATTTTTTCTTGATTGTTTCCCAAAATAATCTCACGTAGTTTTGTTCCCCGAATTGTACAGCAATTTTTATTATTAAAAATATGCGGATAAAAGAATACCTCGAGCATAATATCCTTCTAAAGGTCAATTAAACATTCTGTAATTTAAGGCATAAGCAATGTTTTCTGAAATCTACGTGTGGTAACTTTTCTTAATTGCTAGTAATATTATTAAGGAAATAAATGTTATATCAAATTAAAATTCAATTTAAATTGTCAGTCCCCATAGGTAAAGTTGCTCGTGGAAGGTAAAGTTGCCCAAGTTGACGGCATGCGTAACGATAAAAAATATCACTCAGTTCATAAACTGTATGATCATTTATCCCTTCAGTTAATGTAGACAAAAAAAAATTATCTATGCTTGCTGAACTTCCAATTTCAAAATGTCACTTGCAATTGTCATTGACAGTTACAGAATTAACCCTTCAGGATACAATTAATAAATAGCACCCAAACTTGATTATCTCGAGTAAAAACGAGTATATGACTTAGTACGCCAATAATTATATAAAATATGGAAACCGTAAGCAAACGTTCTCCAACGTAAGTACCATAGCACTGAAACTTATCTATAAAAAAATCTCCTTATTCTTCCACTAAATTGAATATATTTTTTAGGAGATGCCGAGAATGGGAACGCCAAAGGCGTTATAAATTTAATGATGCAATTACTAAGCTGGGAGAAGTTGTAATAGCTATAAACAAAGCCAGAGATATCATGGGAAGGGATATGGCAAATGTGCAATATCCTAAAATTGAAATAATACACAAGGCTATTATATGCCTTAACACTTGTGCACAAGAGCAAACACAACTCAGTAAGTTGAATGGAGAGGTAATTTCAGTATGATTATATAATTGACTAACACACAAAATTAATAAGCAATCCCAATCCCTATCTAAGGATCGATCCGGAAAATAGACCAATCAGAACACATCAAATGTGAGCGTGTCGGCAATACCTTGAGCCCATTGGTTTATTTTCGCGATCGATCTTTAGATAAAAACGAAGATCGTTTATTAACATCGGCCATTAGACAATAACAAATAATAACCATGTTTTCAAAAGGTACCAATTTTTTAGTCCAGTTTCATTCACATTGCTTGTTGTAAGCTTGTTTGATATTGCATAGCTGCTAGGGATAATTTAATTATCTAATAAGATTGTTTTCATGAAAACTATAAATAAGTACCATACATAAATGCACCATTGACTTTCAGTACTATATGATAATTATGATTTAATAATGAACAGGAGCAGTTTTAAACTAAAAAGTATGAAATAATGTAACTACAATTTCAGAATCTGAAATTTTGGCACTGCAAGTCGAACTTGATGCTATAAAACGTAAAAAGTCCTACAAAGATGCATCAGAACAAGTACATATAGATATGAATAAACAAGATGTTGCTACACAAGTGGGTATATGTAAAAAACATGTATCAACTCAAGTATTGTCCGCTTCAAATAGAAGAAATAGAAGTGAGTATGGTATAATATAAAATAACATGTAAAGATAATGTTTGCAAGAAAAGTCTGCCAACCCACACTAGGTCAGTGTAGTGGACAATATGGCCTATGCCTTCTCAATCATACTCTGGGTTGTAGAGGAGGCCCATGCCCTGATACAGAGAAATAATAAACACACAACTAATTAGTTTTAATAAGCTTTGTAAAAACACCTTATAATTACTAGTAACTGTGCCTTACATATTGTTTGAAGTTTAGTCCAAGAACAATGCTGATTTATGGCAATCTTAAACACAACATGATAATTTTTTTGTAGATTTATACAGATAGGTTACAAGAGATGTTATGATTCAATTTTTGAACTTGGTATTTTGGTCATAACAGTAAATTAGTCCAATCATAAATTACATATGCAGACTTTAAAATATTGCCATAAGTTTTCTAGGAAACTTATAGTAAAATTGCATATAGTTTTGTGTATATTGAAATTGAAATATGTACAATCATTTGTTTTTAGATGGAAAGTATTCAAAAGTAATGATGCTACAGAAATCAAAACGAAATGCTTTAAAGGAAAAACCTGTTGTTACTAATATTGAAACAAAAGTACAGAATGTAAACCCAGTGAAAGAACAAAAAATATTTCCAAAAATAGAATTGGAAAATAAGAAAGGTAACTATTGTTTCATTATTTAACTTATTTTTTCTTCAAAACTATATACATATAAAAAGTAAACTTTTAATTATTCTTTAGTTCCAGTGCCAGAAAACACCATTGTTGTGTTACCTGCTACACCATACATTTTCCCACAAAGACCATTGCTGATTCCCCCAATGCCACCTACAATAGTTTTGGTAAATCCAAGTATGCAATCTTTAAATAGACAACCAGTGCAAATAATTGGTAGAAATAATGGAGATATAACAAAAACTACTATGGTCAATATTTTGCCGATATCGGCATATTCAAGACCGCTGTCTGCCGCGAAAAATAAAAAGAGTACAGTGAAATTAAAAACTGAAGGTGTCAAAAAAACAACCAAAAAAGCGAAAGTAACTGAAAAAAATATGAAAGAAACATCTAAAACAGATGAGGATATTGCTAAAAAGGTAGTAGCACCTAGCAATGAAAATAAAACAATAGATAACAACAATAAAATTGAAATTAACAAGCCAGAAAACCCACTTGATAAAATTGATAAGGAACCTAAAGACAAAGAGAACTCTGTTAACAATGATACACAAAAAGAAAAACCTGTGGAAAGCTCTATCTGTAATGATGCTAAAATAACTAAAACTTGTGAAGTTTTACCTGAAAAGGGCGAAAAAAATGTCATAGACGCTCCAAAATGCACAGAATCCATTGTACCTGCAATAGTGCCATCCACATCGTCTGCAGCTTCTATGATTACGCTTATGAAATCTATAGGTGGTACAGATAACAAAGATGGAAGTAACAAAATAACTAAAATAAACCTTGAAAAAGGCAGTTCTATAGATGACAAAGATAAAGAAAATAAATTGCCCACTATTTTAGATACTTCATTATGCGATAGTAATGTAGAAGGCGGCAATGCACGTCTCGAGCTAGCAGAAGAGTTTTTAGCTGCTTCACCAACTGCTGCTTTTCTTATGTCTTTTCCTTTAGTCAGTGGCAATAGAGCAGATAGCCCCGCTGAAGAACATCAAAATGTTCCGCAGCCTACTAATACTAAAGACGCAAGTCAACCGCCTTTGCCGAGACGTAACGAGGTTATAAATCAGCCAAATCAGTATTTTGAAAAACCTGATAATGGCGAATTAAAAATTAAATTATCAAATAAAAATACCAGTTCAACTACACATAAACAAAATGAACAGCAAAAGTATGTTGCTCAACCAGTGAATAAAGAAACACAGTCAAAAGCCATTAATACAACAACGACGACTAATACCTCAAATGACAACCCATTTTTAAATCTCCCCATGCCATCTCTGATAACATCCAACTCTACAATACCCGAAACTGGATTCGGCCTGGACTTCGACTGCAATATTAATAAAACATTGCCAAGCCAATCAACAAGCTACGCGAGTAATGGAAATTTATTCTATAAAGGTGATCCATTTAGCACTGTTAAGAATAATATTTACAGCTCAAGTAATATTACATCGTCCCACGAATTTAATAGTTTAGGTCTTTACCCGTGCGCTATGGAGAAATATACGTCAAAAAATAAATCTGACTTTACAAATGTCGAAGAAAATATTATGAAAATGGGGCCATCAAGATTAACATACGATATCGACTTGGGATGGTCACATAAAAGCTTTGATTTTGTTACTTGCACTACAAGTACAAATACATTTAGCAAAGATATTTTGACTACTGTTTCTGCGCCATACTCAACTACGTACAATCCATTTAATCCAGAATTTCATGTCCCTCTAGTATCAAATTCTAATAAAAAAGACAGTGCAGCTAATAAACCTGTTAACTTTACTGAATCTTTCGGTAGCTTTTATTCTCAATCAACGAATCTGTGGGCGGAAGAGGCACCATTTTATACTAGCAATAATGGAGCAAAGAGTCACACAAAACATCAAAATTATTTACCTTCAGAACAATCACAACCTAATGTCAATTTAAAAAATAACGATGTAAAACCTTACGAATCGAAACATAATGCTGATACTGCCTTGAATACTGCAACAAAATCTTCGAATATTAATTTACAAATGCCAGAAAAATATACCAAGAAATCACCTAGCAAGATGCATATTAACTGGATGACTTCCGAGATACGGCCCATGCAAAGTAACTGCACGATTGCGCACTGTGAACCTAAAGACACAAATAAAGTCACGTTTATTCATCCAGACCAAAAATCGTCGTATAACAACATAGACAATGCACCTAAAAAACAAGATCACGAAAGCAATTATTTCCCGTTAACAATGCACAACTTTTCATCACAAACGGCTCAAGAAGATTTCCAAATATGGCCTCCAGCAAGACCACTGGGCACCACAGAAATTAGTATAGAACCACCCCCCATGAATTTACCCACATTGGTTGGTGATTTAGCTTTAGGACCTCACGACAAAAAGAAAAATTTAGAAATGGCAAATAGAACATTGCCGCATGCCGAGATTAACAATTGTGGCAATTTCCTGTCTGTTACCCAACTTATGAATCGTACAACAGACAATATGCATTCTCGTTATCAGGCTTCAAATGCCGAAACGTCTAAAACAGTTCCTACAAAAGATAATGTTTTACATTATCCCAATGAAAATAATCGCAAAATAATGAATTCTCGGATAGAGAACAATGTGGCACAACCATGTTTTGTTTTAAACGATCCAAAACTGGCCCATCATTATGAAACAAATAATATGTCACATTTTGCTCACTCAAAATCTAAATCAAATAGTAAATCTGAGAAAAATTCAAAATCGCATAAAAATAATTATTCTGCTGAAGCGTTAATCAGAGGTGGGAGCTGTACTCAAAAAATTCACGATCCGAGTAGTACCAAGTTTGTGATGCCACCACAAAAATATAATGAGTTCAGCACGGCCCAGGACAGCAGCGTAGCACAAGTATCACATTTTCCACCTATTATAGATTATTCTGATAACTCATACGCTGGCCAACAGTTTTCAGGAACAACTTTATACAACAGCACTACTAACACTATATCGAATTCATTTTATTCAAACTTTATGCCAGGAAGTGGTAATTTGATGTCTAGTAACTATGCAAGCGGAGCTTTCACTAGTGACTTCATCGATTATAATCAAGCAACGGAATGTAATTACACCAACCACAAATATGAAGAATTGAAAATGAAAAATAATTTGACAGCTTATCAACAAGACAAAGTTCCTTCCAACTACAAAAATTCAAGAAGAGAATCAGCTACGAAACATAAGTTGGAATGTTCCAAAAAAGAGTCCAGCAAGAAATACCAAAGTAAAAGAAATAAACCTAATCCAGAAGTAGAAGATTGGAACGACCCGTCGCATCTATTGTGGCAAAACAAACCAACCAATAAGAGACACCCCAATCTAATGTCAGAAGAATTACCGTTTCCGAATTACGTCGGCAATCAAATGGGCGCACAATATCAACCGGAATTCTTTAATAGTCACCTGATGCCGTCTAACATGCAAAGCGTCGGTCACAACGTTGACAGGACGCTATCTACCTTTCCAGTAACATCGCGGGCCAACTTTAATCTTAGCACTATTTTCCCAGAAATTGCTATGGTAAGTGCATATTCATTATAACTATCTACTGTTGGGTCATGAAAAATTTCCGAAAATTTTCCAAATGAAATTTCAATTTTTCAGAAAAATATGAAAAATTTCAGAATATTTTTCCGATATTTTTCAATTTTTGAATTTCGAACGAAACGTAACTTCCAGTAAAACGGGGTGAATCGAAACTCAGGGAGAAATAGAAAAAAAAATATTGTTTGTTTTTTCGTGTTTTATGAACCAAATTGATTATATTTTATTTATAATTAATGATTTATGACTCTTTTTTACAAATTGCAGCCATTACATTTAATCCCTATCGCGAATTTGGACTTTACAGTATTACAAATGCATGTATTTTTACTTTATTAGCAAATTTATTACGAATATAAAACAATTAAATCGATTTTACGATTAAAAAGCAACAATTAAGTTAAATAATCCAATTTTTCCATTATTTTTCCATTTTGAAATTTTTCCGAAAAATTTCCTGAAATTTTTCCGAAAAATAGAATTTTTCCGAAAATTACACAACACTATAACTATCTAATGTGTAGTAGCTTTAGTAATAAATCGATTGTTTTAAATGCGCTAAAATAATTATATCTTTCTCAGAAGGTGCAATGATGATGTAATTGCCAAGACAAAAAAATGCTTACCAATTACATAGCACGACAGCATAACAAAAGGAATATTAAATAAGGAACTTAACTTGGACTCATGCAGACTTGAGATGAACTGCCTTAAAAGACTAGATGCAAGCAATACACAATGTAAACAAATGAACTTGAACTAGTAGTGATATAAATATATACTATAAGCTAAATTATTAATTATATAATAAGTGGTAAATGAGATTTACATTATTATATTTATACATACACGACATTATTAAAAAGTTTACTTGAACAGTTTATTTTATTTGACCTAAACAAAAACTATAAAAACTAAACGGTTTCATCATTTCTCTATTGCAGGCAATGCCTCGGTAACATATCTGCTTGAAAATGTAGGTACGTTTCGATCATACTACTTATTCAATCTATAAAGACTCCTGGCCTAACTACCTCATTATTTTCGACAGCCTCCGTGGCGCAGTTGGTTAGACGCCGGCTGTAAAACGAGAGGCCGCGGGTTCGATCCTCGCACCGAAATAAATGTGTGCTAGGCCCACAAGTATTAGTCTCTGGCCTGAATGTTTGTCCGAAAAGTGTCCCGTAGCTTCTGATACCAACGACAAAAGACTTAATTGATCTTATTGTGGGGTCAGGAATATGTATGTGACTGTTGGGTGTACTTATTTAATTATTACTTCATCGTTTATCATCGGCTACAGAAGTACTAATGCAGAACATCGTAGACCTCCCCTTTAAGCATTTTCAAAGTGACCTGTTAGAATCGGTGTGCATTCACTGACTTTCTGTAAGCTTTATTAAGTTGTCGTTTCATCTTGCTTGGCTATATCAGACGCTCATGTTCCTTTGGCCTTATCTATTTCAAAACATTTATTAGAACTAACATATTTGTTTATACCTAGACAGAAACTAACGCACGTGAGGTACTGAGGTACTTTCATATTCCAGCCACTGTGAGTATATCTGGTATCGAGCAGTGCGGCATAATTGTTTGTCTTTAAGCAAAGGGGCGTTAAAGAGCCCTGCTGCGGTATTATTTGCATATTAGAAAAACTAATAGAACTCTTAAGATTCTGTGTCTTAAGGTACTAAGCGCGCTGTGAGCGCGGTACGCTTTTACCATAGAATACTAACTTTTACCAAACCTAGCCAAAATGAAATTGAATATTTATTAATAAAATTAGACAATATCTTATTAAGGCAGAGACAATATAGTTTTATATGGACCGTAGTATATCTGTGGATACAGGCCACCAACCTACCTAATAATACGGATTACGGATGTATTTTATAAAATAGACATACTTCAAAGTACCTACGGCCGAAAGCTAGTACACGTATGCTTAGTCGTGACCTCTAATTTCGTACTTCGTGGGAATGATGTTTAGATGAGATTGTACAACTATCGCTAGTTTCATCTTTTTCGTTTAATTTACGTGTATTCATAAAGAGAGTATAGAGGGTTGTGTTGGGTAGGTACCTATTAGATTGTTCATAATATGTTAAAAAAAATCTTTCCTTAGTTTTTAAGAATTAATTAGATTATTGACGTACACCGAACGCACTTGTAGGAAGTGAGTTGGTAGCCTTTGAAAAATGTCCCAGTCTTGTCCAGATAATAAATTATTTATGCTTAGAATAATAATTACCAATGCTTGTAGAGAATTAAGTCAATGCAGTTTTATGTAAGAACTCTTTTTATATTTGACCAAAATCATTGCTCAAATTAATGGGTCCGTGACTACGCACAACTTATGTATCAAGATAAAAGGATGATTAATTATAAGACAGTTTATTAATCAAATTTAAAAATAAATTCAGAAGCTTGTAAAGTAATGGTTAAATTCTTAAGTAAGATAAATATTTTGCGGGTACTTTGTCGTGCCAGTTTAAAAAAACAATAAATGAAAATAATTGTAAAATACGAATAGTCACCTAAATGGTCTATTGGTATGTAACATAAAGCATGAGTTATGAACCGTGAGGTGTATTCTGAATTCCAACAATGTTTGAGACTTAAAAAAACACACAGGTTAGTTGTTCCGGATTGTAAAGTGCCCGACATGGCGATAGGGATACCGTCTATTACAACCTGGGACAGAAAAAAGCTCGACGAATTCTTTGCGTACCACTACGAGCAGTTATAATTCTACCTACTCCTTTGAGGATTACTGTAATGAACATCCGTATGAAGGATGCTATAAGGTATTTATGAGTATTTATACTTATTCATTAAAAAAAACATTAAAAATATCTATGATGAGACCGAAAAGTCTCCCGTAGTTCCTGATACCCACCAGTGGCGTGCCTAGGGCTTTGGAGTAGGGCAAGCCCAATATTATTTTAGTTTTAATACATATTTATTTAGAAGGACAAAAAATACTAAGAACAACGAAATCGAATTTACGGCGCGGCGGCTGACCTACCACAGTCCACACAATCTATACAATATTAGGATTAGGTAATACAAATATAGATAGCCTGCGGTCATCCAACCGTAACTTTTTAATGCACTAACTACTGAGCACTTTTAATACCCGGCATTACACGAGCACAACGATAGCTACTATGCTCCCGTGTTTGACTGCGCAGTTAACCAAAATTGCGGACAGAAATTGTTATAAATACATTAAGGTAAAGTTTTTACAAGTAATTTTAATTACAAGTAATAGCATGCCTTTTGAAAGAACCACAAACTCATTGAAATCATAAGAATTAATCCAAACATTCTAATACACAAGTGTCCCTTGAAAAGCATATGTAACACGACTGTTTAATATAATAACCTATATGAATGGGAGCATTTGGAAATCGAATTACGTAGTTAAGTAAACTGAACCGATAAAATGCGTCTTGTGATTTACTACGAATTTAAGAAATGCACAAACTCGGCGTAGTTTTCGCGCCAGTTTCAATATAATTGAATTAAATTACCTTTATAACGGCAATGAACACTTTCACCATCACACTAAAACCATCACAGGAAACAATACAAATCATTTTCGTATCAAAAAGTTTAAATAACATTAAAAAAACGAATAATTAACCTTCAACCGAACTATTTACAATAATTGTACAATGTCAAAATACTTATGAAGTTAGTAGTAATTCGTACAGTATTGCTAGTAGACAAAAAAATAAACATTACAACATGCAATTTTAATTTATTTAATAAATATAAAAACTTCATTATTTGTATTCAAAAAAGATTAAATAATTTAAAAAAAGAACCAACGTAATTTATTAACAATAAATATAATTTACTTAACAAATAATGTTACACATGACGACCTTCAAATGTACGATGTTCAGTCAAAACAATTCCGTGGTCAAAAGCTGGGCTTTTGGTTTAGTACTTTATTGCTATATATAGATATCTGTAGCTATACATTCGTAGTGCCAGAGTGTAGCATTTCACCCGTCAGTGTGAAAGAGATAGCATGCGTTGCCAAAAGCCTCGTAAAAGCACACGAGAGAGAAGAAGGCAGATATATGTCTTGCGCGTACCGTCTTTTAAAAAATGCGTGGAGCTACGTTCAACGTGAGAGTTAAAATTATTGAATGAATTTATTAAATGCGTTGCGCAGCGCGGGCGGCGCTTCGGCTCGCGCTTCATTGAAGAGCGCCATGCCGCGACGGAACGCGGTAAATTCAAAAATGGTAGATGTTTCGTAATTACTGTTTTGTATTGAATGTAATGGTTTCGTTCAAAATTTAGTATATACGTATTAAGTAGGGCAAGCTGGGCTTTTGGGCTTGTATGGAAGTACCGCCACTAATACCCACGACACAAGACTCGATCTTAGTGTAAGTACAAACAACTATTTAATTTAACATAAATACATAAACTCACACCATTATCCCCGAAGGGGTAGGCAGAGGCGCCACTAGGACACCCACATTTCGCCTTGCATGTTCCGACCCACGAAGTGATAGGGGCGAGCCTATCGCCATGTCGGGCACAAATTCCTGACTCCGGGCTGATAATGAATAGAAAAATCCAATATCACTTTGTCCGACCCGGGATTCGAACCCGAGACCTCAGCTTTGTAACAGTACCGTAATACAACTACGTCACCGAGGCAGTCTATTTTTTATTGCGATTAATAGCGATACGAACACGCCATTCGCCTGATGGACAATACATTAGCGAAGCCAATCAACACTATGAATTAAAAAGCAATGCTTTGCATTCCACTGCGCTCGCCATCCTGAGATGTAAGATGTTAAATCTCATTATATCCAGTAGTTACCGGAACACAACAGTCGATTTACACTGCTGTTTGGCGGGAGAAAAAGACATTGCGGTAGTACCTACCCAGGCGGCCTGTCACATATGAGAGACCTACCACCAGTATTTCCTTGCGAAATGCTATATCAATACTTCTACTTTTGCATGCTATAACCATTAATTAATTATTATTAATCTTACTTTTTTCTTCGAACTGCAGCGTATACCAAGGTTGTAATGCGGTCTTTATTCGTTTCTTAATTGTGTAGCAAGCAGTAAATAGCGATATTATTAGTAAAGCTTATTTAAAAATAACGTTTACGTATCTCACTTCTGTATAATATCACTATTTTAGAGCAATATAATAGTCGTAACGAGAAATAGGCGATGGGTGTCTACAAATAGAGAGATAATAAACGCCTGCGCAGCAATTTTTCATGTCTTGTTTGAATA
The DNA here is from genome assembly GCA_949752805.1 of Deilephila elpenor. NCBI lineage: Eukaryota > Metazoa > Arthropoda > Insecta > Lepidoptera > Sphingidae > Deilephila > Deilephila elpenor. The sequence continues at coordinate 8,784,167 of OX457099.1, read as the reverse complement.
CCATAATGTATTTATCAACACACTTTTATATTCCAATAGAAACATCGCGAACCCATTAAGTGGGATCGATATAAGAACATACTTTACAAACTCGACATATGCTAATAGGATTTCCGTTTTCGCTAACGGCAGCTTTTAAAATTATAAGAAAACTATGCAGCGGACTCTTTTCTTTTGCGTAAATTATGCTGACTGGTTTGTTTTAATTTAACTATTTCCAACCCGTTTGAGAAATGTTTATACTCGTACCTACTGTAAATTAAACTATTTGTATCCAAACTTAACAATGCTAATATAAGCTGTGGTTTTTAAATAGTTTTAGTACCCTTATTTTCATATGGTAGGTAGGTAGAGATATTTTGTACAACAATCAAAAGAAAATAATTCACATCACATTTGCTGCTGTAAAACGAAGGTTGTGGATTCCAACCTCACTAAGGCAAATGTTTGTCTGATCCACAAATATTTCTGGATGTTCGTGAAACTGATAAATGTTGTAATTTTTGATGCTTATGACACAAAGCTTGTATGATAATGCGGGATGAGGATTAAAGCTTGTATGTATAAGTGATTTTTATTTATTTATTTATTTATTAATCCTTTATTGCACCATAAAAAAAACAATTACAATGAAATAATATAAAAAAGAAAAAGTACAAAAAGCGGCCTTATCGCACTGGGCAATTTCTTCCAGGCAACCTTGGGATGGATATAAAAACAGGAGAATGAGAGGGCAGTCAAGGATTAAATAATAATCTAGAATAATTTAACAGTAAACTTGTAATTAAATACATAGACATATTTAAATATAGATAATATTATATAAATACAAATATCTACACACATATTTCTATCACATCGTGGGACGTAACACAAGGCGAAACGTGGGCGTCCTGAACACATCTCTGACTACCCTTTCTGGGAAAAGACGTGATTTATGTATGAATGTATGCAGCACATACGACTTCATCTGTACAGATAAGTCAATGTTATCATTTCATTGACTTTTCGTAATTCAGGGGTTATTTTTAATGAAACTAACCATAATGTTACACTCGTACCACCCGCATGCCTGTCACATTACCGCTTTTCCTAGAATCTAAAAGCTATCTGCTCTTATGAGGGCATCTATTTCGATAACAACTACACCAACTTACCTACCTATACAGTACACAGTACACACTAACAAAAAGGTTGTATATTGTTTTATTCTGTATATTATATTAAGTTTGTAACCGATCGATGTCTGGACATGGATGACAACTGGGAATAACTAAATATTAAGGTAATAGAACGTTGACTGTTAACGTAACTGTAAACGTAATATTAAGGTAATAGAACGTGGACTGTTAACGTAATAGACCCCAAAACAATGATTTTTGGAAATTTGACTGTTTAACTGTGCCTTTGTGCACGCTTATCTCAGAAACCGAGGAGCCATTTGGTATGGAAGTAGCTGAGCTGGATTAACACCCTTAATTAACACATAGGCTACTTATTATTATTCCGAAAAATTTAATGTTCCCGTCGGATGAGCAAGGATTTCAAATATATTAGTTACTTTTGGAACGAAGTTCCTTATTTTAAACTCAAAAGGTATGGGATGGAACAAGGAATACATACGTTGAGTGAGAATGAGATGGGACAGGGCGAGATATAACGCCACTGGACGGGAACAGCAGCACAGAGGACGGCATTGAGTTTGAATATAAATATAACAGTTTGGATGATAACCATCTAGTGGACTCAAAAAGTATGCTGCTCTGATTTAAACCAACTTATAAGTTATGTAGTAATTACTCTATTGTAAACTAGTTTTGAAAAGAGCAGCACTAGAGTTTCTTGCCCGTTCTTATTTAGTGAAAACCGCTTTCCAAAGCGGGTGGTCGATCAAAAAATTACTGAGTCTAAATAATGTTGAACATTTAATGAATTCAATAAATTATTTTCATTTTTATATCGGTGCACCCTGGCGGAGCCGATCCAGCCCAAGTCTGTGATACAAGATTATTTAAATTTTAGATATTTATACAAGAATTAAAATTATGTATATTGTACTGATTTGCCTAAGCTATTAGACACAGATTAATATAAAATTGCAACTTTTTTGGGCAAATACAATTGAGAGAAATAATAGTTCAACTAACGAGTAATCAATCGAGAAACCTTCTAATGTTCAATTTCTAAATTGAAGTTTTTTAAGAGTTTGACATAATAACTATTTCTTAATTAAAATTTTAGAAAATAACTCTAAATTTAAAATGTAATCAAAGAAGTAAAATTAAACTAACAAATTATTATACTTACACACATGATTTGCATTACTTATCTCGATCTATTTAGCTTCACTTGAAATTTAAAAATGAAAGTAAAACACACCTGACTCTTTAGCAAGCGACGATAAATTACAAAATAAATTACACGATGGTAATATATTTTTTGTATGCAGAATTTTATTGCTCATATAATTTTGGTGTACCACACAGGTTCGCGCATGATTCACCACTTAAAAGGTCGTCTCCGATTGGCACGTAAACTATATTGTTAAGTTACTTTCATATAACCAACAAGAATACTACATTAACTAATGATGTATTTCGTGTGTGTAGTTACCTATAACCTACATGTAGTGCAACGAGCAAGTTCGCCTTGACCGCACACCGGTTTGTTTATATATTTCATTCATGCTGTCTTTCTGGCAATGATAAAATATTCGTCAACTTATAGGATTCTACAAATTCGCTGAGTAACGGAAGTCGTGCAATTTCTTAGGTCATATAATGGCGACATTCGAATACCAGAAAAACGTGACCTCGTTTAAAATACAAAATGTTTTGTACAAAAGAGTATCTAGATATAAATAATTGTGAAACAAATTGAATAAATGAGCCAAAAATTCATGAAAGCAGCAGTGAAACTGTAGAAATTTGCAAGCCAAGTGTAAAAATTGAAGATACTCGTATCATCAAAGCAATTAAAATGTTTGAATTTTTTTATTTGAAAATGATGACACGATAACTTGATGGAAAGATGTAATTAATTATGCAATAATAATCTAGAAACCAACTTACCGACTGAGGAAGTCGAATATGAAAAGTTAAAAAGGGTTTTATATGTCACGACGATAAAAAGAAATTATTTTGATAATACGCGCCTGTTCTTTGGGCATGGGATTAGCGAAAGATATGACTCATAATATAAAACCACTTCTGAATATCAGTCACGGATCAACTGTCATCACTGGCTCAAGAACGCAGTTGGTGAACTTTCAGTCTCAAACTGTCTGTGAACATAGAAACACGCGCGCGGAACGCATACAACCGCACTCGCGGGATTACTTGCGCAATGGCGGGAAATTAGTGAAAAATATAATTATGAATATATATAGTGTTTTCTATAAATATTAGAAGAAATATATTATCGAGTGAAAGTTTCAAAGTTCGCACATCATGGAACTCTCAATAGGGACAATTTTAAAAGTAAGTATTACCATTTTATTTTTCTTGAATTCTGATTAAAAACGCGTTATTTTAACACGCCTTGATACAAACTTCAAAAACGACTTTTTCTATAAAAGCCAAGGTTCAAATGTACTTAATTGGAAGGTACGCGAGCATATTATATTGAGTCGTTTTTCTATCGGCGAATTTTGTGCCTGGTACCAATTCACAATTCTTAAAAATTTATATTCATACCAATTCTATTATCACTTTTTTCTATTGAAGTAATTTGTTCCTACGACAATTCAAAGGACATGTATTGTGAATATTAAAATAAAGTCAATAGCAAAGTTATACTGCCACGTTTAGTGCCTATCATTAAAATGTGTTAAATGACTATGATGAGTACCTAATAATGTAACATAACTAATAAGGCTAGATTATTAATTAACTATCATGCAATACGCTTGCCTATTCACTAAGTCTTGCATACATTATTACCATGAATATTACACAAATATAAAAGTAAAACAGTAATTAAAACAATATATTACGTTCCTTAAATCTCATATTGAGTATTGTAGGTACGCGTAGAGACTTCAATCATCTAACAATTAATCAATAAACAAAGAATAAACGTACGATCCGCGTCTTTTTAACTTTGAAGGATAAAGAAGCAAAAATCTGCAAGAAGTTGGTAACATTGGCCTATAAACACCGTTGTTTTATGTGCTTAAATAATGGGTTTGAAATCAATAAAGTTTAATGGGATAATAAAGAGATTCAATTTATACGTAAATATATTTACACAATATTTGTTTACATACAATCAATGTTTGTTTAGCGGATTTTGGTTTCAAGGTATTTTCATTTGTGAGAAATATCGGTGTAGGGTCAGTGTATCTTACGATTTTTCCTTAAATTTATAAAGTGTATAATATATACGTAACAGAGTGTCTAAAGATACCTCTTTCTCATGCTAAACAGGAAATCTATAAAACGCCACAAAACGAGTTCTCATTGGATGAAATTATTGTTTTTAGTTTATTTTCTGAACCAACCAAAGCAGTTCGGGAAAATTTAAATACCTACGTATGATAAGTGCATGTTATATAAAAGTAGCTTTTTATGTGTTTTAAGTATAAATAGGGATAAAATAGATACATGTAGTAAAAACAAAAATAGGGACTAAAACCCAACAAAGGACGAACACTGTCCGAAAATAAACGAAGTGGATATGTTCTAAAACCAAACTGAGAACAACCACCGCCCAATTTCATCATGCAATTTGAATATGCCTAAAGGTATCCCGTTGCTTTTTATTTCAAAATAAGGGTATCTGAAATAATGTAATTATCGGTTCTGAATAGTAATATTATTATTAAAATTAGTCTCATTAACGTTTTCAAACACGAACATTGACGCAGTGAGTATGGCATTCAACATCAGAGGTTCTTAATAAGTGGGATAATCGTTTAAAAATGTTAATTAATTCCATTTCCTATTCGATGCATCCTTATATGCGCTGAATTTGCCGTAGCTTATGCATAATTAATTATTATACACATTTTTACATATAGCCTAAATACATCCTATTGTTAGACTTTCCCCGGCGTTATTTGGGATGATTTATACCTCCATCTAGTAATTGAAATGCGGGATAGCGAACGAGTGAATTATAATGAATAGGTAATAGACAGTAGCGTTTTTCATGCTCTTATCGCAGATTAACAAGAAGTTGGCGCAATATGGTTTTACTTTAGTTGCAAAAAGAACTGCTGATATTTGATAATTTTACATCAGATACCATTGGTTGACGGTTAAACTTCACATTTTCAATAATAATTCGGCAAAAAATGAATTTGGACTTCACGGTGGATGGCTTTTGCAATGGACACAAAAAAGGCATTTAAAAAATAGCCATTCTTAATTATTTTCGAAATAGTGTTCACACGAATATTGAAACTATAACTTACTTTAACATTACTATTATCAGCAAATACTGCACCAATTTAGAACAGTACCATACTCAAGTGCTCTATGAGCGCCACAGACGTGAATCTCAACACAAAAAAATCCACTAAAGCTTGATTTAGGTACTTATTTGGGCTAGTAGATTGTATGTTACCAATTGCCCTAAAAACCCTTATTGTAACTATGATAAGTGACACCTAGTAAATTATTTTAAATAATATTGCGTCTGGCTCGCTTGAGAGATAGACAAAGATACCAGTGGCGCTACCTGAGTATCCGCTATTCATCGGACTTAATTTCATACTAGTATGTGATAGGAAGCTTATTGCCAAAAGGTGCGTTGGGGTAACACCATATAATACAGGAGTTTACGTTCTTACCCCTGTCGGTGTTACCCCAAAGCATCTTACAGGATTCCAGTCCGGGATAGCGAAATATTTTTTTTAAATGGAAAACCACAAAGAATGACTGCCCAACCTGGAATCGAATTCAATACTTTACACTAAACCAATAATGCGGAGAGCAATTTATGGATTATATTCAAATTAATGTATATCTTCTGTCCAACGTTCATACACACAATAAGAAATGTTTAATCACCAATTCGAGTTAATATTATCAATCGATATGACCCAGACAGACAATTAGTCGTAGGTCTTTTAAACCTTTTATAACTACGTGTTCTTTTGTTACTCAAGCCCTTGTTTGTCAGTAATGTAAGTGATGACTTAGCAATAACTCCTAAAATAAATGCATCGAATTAGCTCAATAGCATGTAATATTTATTTTGAAACTATGTAACGCGCATTGTACAAAAGCCAAAACAATGTTAAACATGACATTAATATGTATCGGGCGCGCCAGTGTGACAGAGCGACAAGAAGGCTGCGCGGGCGCGACGCCACGCCGCGCCGGGATCACATTGTTTTCCGATAATGCGGGCACGATCGATCGTTCCAAAATGTATAGACCCTCGCCAACGTGAATACTAATCGGAGATATTTTATTGCGAAATTTAACTAGGTAAATGCGAATCTTTACCTTTCCATTGGAACGTCTGTCGACGGGAAATAGCCAAGCGGGAGTTCATTGCACTTTCATTAGTATACCAATAGTATTTGTTGTTTTTATAATCATCGATATGATAGTCAAATATTTTATGATATTGTATGTTCTATACATATAAATCCCGCTGCTTGTCTACTCTTCAGTTGAGAGTGGTTAGGACTTACATATATCGCCTAGGTTATTCTAGTGCGGTTTGATCTTAGTGCGTTGATTCACAAGTTTGCTCTTACAATTAACTTTGAACACAGACTTGACTCAAAAGAATTCCCAGCCATTACTGCGAACTTCGAATCTTCAATAATATGATATAGCGATCCCTGCTACATATCCTTGACCCTCTGGTATTGTTTTCCTAAACGAATTATAACCTGTTTAACTCCCCTTATGGTAGCTAAATAGTATTGGTGCTTGTGGATATTGCCGCCATGGTGGGTTCCTTCTTAAGCCTATGCCATCATATGAACTTATATACATCTCAGTACCTGTAACATATATTATCAGCAGCAACGGATACCTAGGTCCTAGTACAAGAAGGTATCGGCTCCCTAGTTTGTTCGGACCTTGTACTAAAAGTAAGCAATACTAGTATGTAATAAAACAGTACCTAAATACGAATTAAAATAATTTAATTTATAATACATATTATTATTGATACGGATTCTCATATCTTAGAATTTAGATATGTATGTTAAAGTAATGAAAGACTAGACTTTCACCGTGTCACAGCTAACTATTTTAAGTATCGTTAAGTTATTGGAGGCGTGGAATATTTAACTTTTGTGAAAAATTCCATCCCACCATAATATTTTATATCCCGCTATATATAATATTGATGCCGCATTTCAAAGCCTTAAAATACTTAAGATTATGCGTGGAAATAGGCTATAATAAGGGACGCCCTGTTAACTTACTGTCTCCAAATATATTTAACGTAAGCCTGAAGCCTTAAGGCTTAAACTTAGATCGTAGCAATCTATGGATTCAGCCTGATTATGATAGGTGTCGAAAATTCTAAAAAATGCGTTATATTAAGCAATCTCACTAAATTGGGAATTGGTTAGAAAACACCTAAATAGAAAGTCTTACCCGATTGGACAATACAATAAAAAATACCAGTTGGTGCGAGCAACTTGAAAATTAATAAATTTTATCATCAATTTATGTTAAATACTTTGTAAAAGATGGTAATTTAAAATGGCAATTAAAGAATGAGGGACGTAAAAACGACGATAACATTGTTAACACTTAAATGAAAAACAAAAGTATACTCAGTCAATCTTACGGTCTTAATTTTCCTCTGAAGAATTTAATAAGACTAACTTTGAATAGAACGTCAAGAATTCCCGAAGAATGCTCTGTCTTTAATTTCAATTTCTTTCATCTAATATTTTATAAAAGAATTTGTAATAGTATTTGAGACGAAACAATTATTATCTTTTCTTATAAATTAAAAAGAATAACACATAATTCTGTTGCTAATATTTAAAAAAATCTGATTCACGAGGATTATGCCAACAGTTAACTCATACGTGAATGTAGCCATAGACGAAGGTGAGGGGTTTCCTCGATTCGTTAGCACTTAGGCGATAATCTCAAATCCATTTAATCCCATATAGCCTAATTACCAACCTAGTATATTATACCTAAAAGCCAACAATAACAGTTTCAGTTTAATGAGATTGGTATTGCTGAACAAAAAGCCCTAGCTTGAAGCAAGGGCGCACTGATTGTGGATGTTACGTGTGTTATGTAGAGCTCTTGTTTCGTTTATGGATTGTTTAAATTGTATAGAAATATATGACTCTAGAAATGGTAATGTGACAGGCAGCCGGTTTTGAAATTATGAAGGAAATAATTCTGCAATACGGTTAAAAAGACATGTTTGATGGTGCGCCGAAGATGTAAAAACATAGATTAATGGCAGGCAGGAGAAGAAGATTATGTATAATCCTAAGTAAATTGCATGATTATTTATCTATATTACGAGTAGTAATATTTTTTGGTAATTAGTGGAGATTAAAGTTGGGGTGCGCGTGCGCGTGTCTGGCGGCCGTTGACGCGATGACGCGGCAAGCGCAGCAACTATGTCAATGCCGCGCCCGCGTGACGGCTATACTATCGCATACTCTTATTGACCTCTTCGGTATATAGGAAAATTACATCGTAATTCGCCTATTTTCATAGCGGGTTAAGGATTTTCCAGTTTTGTTTACCGAAATGTCCCTTTATATTTTTATATCACTTGGGTTCAATTTATATCCTCGTGCCATGAGCCGGTCTACTCGGACCAAAGGTTTAGTAATGTTTTCAACTGCAAAACAGGAGTAGTTCGACTACAACTGGTTTATATGAACAAATCTCTGTCACCATATGTAGTACACATGATATATGTTTTATAATATATTTTCGTACTTCCTACCACGGAACTAGAGTTGTTCTACATGGTAGCAGAAATTGCTCTCACATCCTAAAGATTCATTTTATTATTTTAATAACCTAAAAATGTCTTCATTAAAATTATGAATACTTTCAACACTCATATTCGACGTACCAAATTCTCGAAAGAACTAAACACCTACTGAAAACTTCATCCCACAACACATTCATTATAAGGTAATAAGAGTTTTGATTAAGCAACAGAAGAAAGAATTAATAAATAATATATTTTAAAAAAGTATATAGGTAAGTGAATTTGTTTTTCGAACTGCCAATAATTTCCTGAATCGATTACATAAATCTTTTAATTTAATCTCAGAAACTTGTCACAAATTGTTGTTCAGTCCTGTATAGTCACCAAACGCAAGATATTCGCATAACACTCGACAACCAAGAAGCTAGTATCATTAAAGCTTCTGGAACATTGTAAAAGCCAGTGTCACTATAAATCCTGAACAACTGGAGTGATTTTAAGTATCTTTTGACGTATCTTAGTCCCTCATCGCCATAAAGTACGGCGTCGCGCGCATGCTGCAGTGGGACTGTCACAACCAGCTTAGAACCGCACTTCGTCTGTGACTTGCCGTTTTAGTGTGAAACAACATTCTATTATACATATATCAAGTGGAATATATTTAAATGTACTTCTGGACCTTCAAAAACACGCGTACGCATTTTAGAATTTGATAAATATTCTTGTGTCGTGACCTCGATCTATTACGAATACTAGTACAAGTTAATTTATTATTCTAAGTTTAATCATCAATTTCTCCACTTTGCCAAGAATATTTATTATAAATAGTGAACGCCATATACACATCTACTGTAACCTACTATGTATCTACGAGTAGTATATATTTTGATTTTTGGTGTACTTTCCTTATTGTAAAAAGTTAGCTAATTATTCTGTGCACTTCTAATCGAATGTTTGAAACTCGTTTAGTTATTAAATAATATTGTAGGACAAACAAAAACGCTGGGACATTGCATTATAAAAAAATACGTAGAAGTATTGTGGGGATTCTTGTATCGTGATTGCGCTAAGAATAAATAGAGATAAATCCTCAACTACAACAAAATTGCTTTATTGTAAGCTAAACTGGAATTGTTAACACAGCGCTGGAATTACATCATTCTGTTGTTCCTTCCATAGTACTATTAGAATACCTTCAAAATATAATCATTATATTAATCCATTCTGCTCTTAAAATAAACGAAATGTAATTGTTAAACGCGTAGGTACGTTTGTGGAACTATGTTTAAAATAATTTCTATTAATATTATGTTCAGTTCACACGATGGCATTAATTCGCAAAATTTTGTTAAAGTGCAATTGCATAGAAACTAACAACACCTATTTATGATAATAACTGACTTAACCCGGTCAGTTACGCAAATATCTCCCACGAGGGATATTTTTAACATTGGACACATAATGAGCCCTCCCGTCTAGTGTCCAGTGGATAAACGCCGGAATATCATACATCTATTTATATTTTGGTTTATTTTCCGTAATTATATTAGAAGTGACGTGACAGTAAATAATAAGGCTCATACTCAGTATTTAATATCATTTTTTTTAAGTATACTATATTTTTACGATCGTGCTTAGAAACCTCGCCCATTTCGGATCATACATTCAAACGTAGAGGTACAGCCAATATACGGATGGCAACTTTCACAATGTGATACAAATTGTATGTTCGGTTTGCGCTCACGAACCTGTCACCTCACCAGACGGGTTTTGTGCTCGCCAGTAGGTAGAGGTACATACAGTGTCATTGCGTAAACGCTACGAATAATTGCGCGTCTGTTTGTTAATTCGATCAAGTGTCGACAAATTTCCTTTGCATTTCAAATGGAATGTATGTAATTCGGACATTCACAACCTTGCATAAATTAGAATATTTGTGAAATTTATTTTGCGTCATAGCTCTAATTAATCTCTGTGTACTCCTAGGATGGAATATTTGGCACTTACGATTAATAATATACTTTCATATTTTATGTACAGAATACCTAGAATTTAAGGCTATGGCCACAGAAAATATTTCTGTGGTTATGACCATTTGTCAGACGGACTATAACGGAAGCTCACGAGTGTGTGTTTTAATGCGGTATCTGCACATCGCGGCGCTTTATGACCCAGCCATGTCGGAAAAATGTTGGCGGCACGTGCACTCTGCTACGATTTGCTATTATAATTTATAACTTATTTCATATAGGTGTATTATCTGCGATAAACATATATGAATCCGATTGCATATTTATTTTGGGTATACGAGTATTTAGAATTTTTCCTTAATTAATGTGGGTAAACGCAAAATAATATACCTTACACCCGAAAGCAAATGAAGAAAAAAGTCCAACTTCAAGGAAGTTAGTTCCGTGAGGCATAATACTGATTTTCTTTTCACTTTTACTTTGAAGGTTATTGTTTATCAGTTTATTAGGGTTTTGGGGTGAACGTTTTTTTATTATTTAGTAAGATGTTTGATCCCGATTACTATTCAATCGTAAAAAGATGAAAGAGCTCCGCGGAGGTCAGTGTATTTACCGGTTTTATTTTTTGCAGATAATTTTATGTTGGTACATTCTGATTGTATCATTGACCGGAACTGCGGGTGAAAAAATAACATTGGGCTATCTGACTGGTTCTCAACGTCGACCTGGAGATTTCAGCTACTCGAGGCCGGGAAGAGTCATATCAGGTAACATTATTTATGCCTATCTTTGTTATTAAATTATCTAACATCTATGAACAATGCTTGTTTTAATATAGAATTTTAAAAAAGTACGGCTTTCACAAATATTGTGTAATTGTTTGCCTTAATTGATACTTAATTTTTAAGAAGATCAACAAATATTTGCAGTTCTATTTGTATGAATCTAATATTCACTTATATATATTTAATCAGGCAGTACAAACTACAACGTTACTGTACTTACCAATATAAGTTTCTTAGCACCTAGAGTTTAATTTATGTCTTTACCAGGTGCAATTTCCATGGCTGTGGACGAAGTAAATAAAGAGCTGTTGGGCCCCATGGGACATTCCCTGGACTTTGTCGTCGCAGAAACATACGGACAAGAAGAAGTCTCCATTCGACAGGTAAACACTTTTTATTAGCGCAATGTGGAAAAGAAAATAACTCGTAAAAGTATTCCAATTTAGTCCCGAAGCACTTTTTTCCAATCGGTTGCAAAATTACTTCAGAGTTGAAGCCCACTCGCTCGACACCCATTATTCTTTCACAGATTGTGAACACGAACTCGATTTACGTAACATTTCGATATTAATAGGGAGCAACTAATAGATTGTTATGTAATTAAAAAGGTACTGTAAGTTTTAATGAGAAAATAACATTTTATTGTTAGACAGTTATGTCGCTTTATGCGGCATTCGAAAACGTCGGTCTATTATAAACATATGTCTTGAAATTGAGTGTACAATCAACGTTACAAATGTTTTCTATTTTCGCTGTGCTCCACATTAAATTTGACATGTCAATTTATGAAAGCCATCACATCAATTTTAACTAACTATGAGTAAATATACTTAAACACATCTATTCTACATTCTTTCTTAAAACTAGAATCAATGAATCTGTCGGCTGTCACATAAGTTTTAACAACCCTTAATACTTTCAAATATTTTTTATGTTTAAATAATTTAAAAGTGTTAAAACATTACAGTACATTCTCACAAATTTCCACATGAATAAACAATAAAAATCTAGTCCGGAAATTGCTGAAAAGACTGTAATGAAAATACATCTGGTTTTCTCTTATTATAAAAGTAAAAACCTATTATTATTATATTCACATTACCAGCTTTCCCTTTTCCAAGTTAGTACATATTTATAATTTGAGAACACAAAGATTTGAACGCTATTGTACGAAAAATATGCTTTAATTTAGCGACGTTGTTATAAATGACGCGTTTACTAAGAATACGACAAGTATTTCAAACACTCATCTCCAGATCTTAAAATATCACAACACTTCTTTTGAACAGATACTTAACGTGATTTAAATATGTTTTCTCAAAACTAGTTTCAATTTTATTTCAAATTCGTTCAACATTTTAATAGGATTGTATTTCAATTACTTAAATGAACACACAAAAAGGACATGTCTCGTTTCTCCCTATTTTCAAAATATCCCAATAAACGTCTTGAAATAAACCGTTTGCCCAGTGCGTCAGACGCCCTCAGATAAGGCAGATATTAGGTATGGCGTTGGCGCGTGGTGGCCGCCAATTTTATGGGCCATAGACCGAACTTTACAATGGCTATAACTCCATGTAGCAAAATGAACTCTTGATCCCGCTGGCATTAGTTTTACCGTGTGGTGTATTAAATTGAAGTAGGGGATATGTGAAAGTTTCTGTTCTTTATTCGTAGATAGCTGTTGTTCTGCACCGTGCCAGCCGAGTCATGGAATTTATTTGCTAGAGATACAGAGGAAACAATTGTTTTTAAAACAAAAACATATAAATGCCACACAAACAGTAGCCAAACAATAGATTCATTCAATCCATTTCTGCATTCAGACTTATTTAACTGCTTTGTACTTCTATGATAGTATCTTTTGTTTGCCTACACTACGAAACTCCAAGTCATCATACACATGAGTTTGTAGATAATTAAACATCTGAGTTAAGGAAGAACCTATAAACTTAAAATTTAAATTGGTATACTAATGTCTGCTATCATGTCGCAATTAAAAAACAATCGGGATTCTAGCGCAGTTTATGGTTAATGTCTGCGAAGTAGAAATTTCATTACTGAGAACATAACCCTGAAATAATTTAACAGTTCGTTATTCCCAAGCAATGACCCGATGATGGCGGATGAGTGTCAACGTGTTAAACGAATGTCGAATTCATTGAACCATTCATCAATGGTAATTTAATTCTGCACAATAGAATAGATACCATTCAGTAAAATTAAGTGCCAAGTAACTGCCTGTACTTAATACCTCGTCAAACCGTCAATCGTTTTATCAAACCAGACAATTGGATTAATATTGCTTTCATACCAACTATTCAAGTCTTTCCACGCAATGTAAAACTAATTAATAACGCTTTCTTAATAATTACCTAAAAAAGCTGCTACTTCTAATATCTGTACTTTAATTGCCCTTGTCATAAATATTAATAACGGTCTACAAATTTGTACCCAATTAAGCTCCATTTCGTAAGACCTCTATTTTATAATCGTCGCTCATCAATCACTCCGCGTGAAAGGCCCCTTAAGTCATCCTCAGGGCACAATCACCTCCGGATTTAAACTAAAATATAAACACAAGTATAATCCACACGGAGTAACAAAACTTATTTCAAATTTAAACGAAGTGATTTAGGTCGCCGACAATGGAACTACCCTCTGTGCGTGGCTTGACGTATCCCTGTTTTATTAATGTTATACATGGAAATCGCGGGCTCACTTTGCGTCGCTTGAGAGGATTTTTATATAAGATGTGTTTTTTCGAATTCAGTTGCCGTCCAAAAAGTTTTTGCTCTATTAGGCATATTGTACGCCGAAATAGGTAAAAAAGATACTTTTATTTGTAGGAAGATTTTCTCTTCAGCCATGAATATCTTTTGAACATAAACGTATAACTTTCGTAACTACACATAAGATTTGAGAAAGAATTTCAATGAAAATAGAAAAACAGGAAACATGAGATAAACTTAGTCGTTTGAGTGTTACGCTCCGCATGCTTACACTTCACATTTGTATTAGAAACAATTTATCACGAAAATTGATGATGTTTTTGAGAGAGGCCCATGAAACAGGCAGTTAGGCTCTAGTCGGGGAAGGAGGGGTGCATAATGAACAGCCGTATCATTTATTGTAAGCCTCTTGCTTTAGACGGCATTTATATATAACCCTAATAGCGTACATGAGACGTATGACGAGGCAAAAAGCAAAATAGAAAATATTTTGTTTTTCTTGGTATTGGTATGCCTGCTTGTTATTTATTAAAGACATGCTACAGACAGCTCGAGATTTATTATATCGTAAACATTTTATAAGATTACCATTCACTAAATAATACATACAAAAACAGATAATAAACATATACTTACAATTTACATTATAATTCGACGCACCATAAATGTAACGACGATCATATTTTACGTGTACATTACATTTATGTACAAAAATATTTTTTATACAGATGCAGCACGATTTGGCTTATAAATTTACGACCGGCCGCCTGCCTGCTGTTGAATATAATAACCAAAGTCAGTATAAATTATTTAAAAATATTAAGAGTTGGATCGTGACCTAAATATAAATTTTAATAGAAAAAAGTTCCTTTGGTGCCAGAGCGATCTTAATGGCAGTTCTTTTTCCTCTTTAATTCCATTTAACTTCAATTACACAAATGGGGATCAAACAAAACTTTTCTTTTTCCTAATGATGTACCAAACTACCAATAGACAATAGCGTCTGCCTCGTTAATTGCTTCTGCGAGTCATTACCATTGCGCGAGTAGCTATTCTCAATGATAAATTATAAATATTCAAGTCTGCCCACTGGTAATTAGTTACTCAATTGTGTTACCTGCGGCGGCGCAGCACGTCACAAACTAACAGAAAGCCACGTGCTTTGTAACAAAACTCGAATCAGTAATGTTAGATAATAATTCATAAAGACTAAGAACAGGAAAATATTACGTCCCTAAAATGTTGAATGCAATTACACACATTAATTTGCTGTTGGCAAGTCATAACTTAAACCGCATTATGAACACAGCCATTTGTTAGCGTGACAGTCGCCAAATTAAAATGGAATCGTTAAATTTTTACCGCTACAACTGGGTATGTATTTTGTTACTTTTACGACGCGAGTTAGAGCGTTTAGCGAGCGACGGACCAAGGGTCTCCAGATAAATCTTTCTATTTTATATTGAAGCACTATCACATTTTGTCACAGTACTCGTAAACTCGTCGGGTGTAGAAATATAAGATCGGCTAACTATACTGCAGTAAAAGCGTTGTTCTTCTGTACAACACGCGAAGATTTTATTTACAGTTCATCATCATAAAGTTAGGAATTATAGTAAACGAGTTATTGTTACCCGATGTTCAGATTGCGTGACAATTTTCGTATTTATTGACTCTATATTATATATATATATACTCTTATTCGGGTCCGGGTGTTTGTGAGACCGAAAAGTATCTCGTAATTCCTGATACCCACGACACAAGACTCGATAATAGTGTGGGGTCAGGACTATGTATGTGACTGTTGGGTGTATTTATTTATTTATTTATTTATTTTCCAGACGCCATCATTGTCAATGCAAAAATTTATTAACCTGTTCGTAGCCCCACTGTGGGGATGCTAAACAGTATTTTGAACACAAATATTTCATTGCACAAACACCAACTAGTCTTGAAGATTGTGGGTGTGTTGTCGGTACATATATAGACATAGAGCGTAGAGGGGTGGGGTGGTCTTTAAAATACTGGACCTTCGTCAATCTTAGTCACCAAACGAAACGTGACAGCGAAGCCGATACTTCCGTCATTTTTTTTTCTTATGGATCCTTTTTTACCTGGAATAAATAAATATATACAGTATTTTGAAAAAGTGCTGCACCTCGATCGACCTGACCAATTCATGGTAGCAAAGTTGTAAATAGAATACCTCTACCACATTTTATCCATAACTTATCCATATTCAATCCACATTGATTTTTTACAGATGATTTTCAATAACATTACGTGTAATAACAATTTTTGCTTTAACAGGAAATATTACCAACACATTTTCATAAAAAAATGTTGGCGTTATCAAACAGCGCTTTTTCCGAACTCGTAGAGACCTCGCACTTTTGGAAAAAAAATTGGAATTATAATGTCAGCGCTACATACGCATTTACCAATTAATTATTTTCTAGTAATTTCTTCATATAAAATAACATAAAATATTAACTGAACATCTATAACAAACTTTGGAGCAAACCACTCTAAAATAGTTTACAAAATCGTTAAAATAATGCAATCATTATAGTTTTTAATTTAAATTATTGTAAATGCAAATGTTTGTGGTTTTTATATCCTAGCAACATAATCTTTAGTTTTCTTTACATATTAAGTTCGTGCTAAGTGGTACTTGACTTAATTCTTATACAGGAATTTTACAAAGGCATATTAATTTTAACCCCTGAAGCAAAAAGAACGGTATAATTTGAACTAAAGGCATCTGATAAGCTCGGTTACGCAAACCTGAACTAAATAACGAACGAGTGAAGTGGACACTAAGTAACGTTGTAGGCATAAGGTACGGATATTATGTCTTTTCCGCCTGGCCACGCTCAACCCTTCAGGGAAAGTGACTAATCTTACTTATTATGAAGGCGTGTGTATAATGTAGAGAGCGAACCGGTCTAAGTAACTGTGTCGTCCCTGAAAGTAATTAAGTAGAATATTCAACAGGTAGCGGCGTTGTGGGCAACTAATGTGTCAGCGTTCATCGGACCGCAGGAGACATGTGTGCACGAGGGTCGGATGGCAGCTGCTTTCAACTTACCTATGATTAGCTACGTGAGTATTACATTATCATGTGCTTTCCATTATGCTCTAAGTGTATTGAAGTGTACTTGCAGAGGTTTGCGGTGTGTAAGGTTATTTAATTTGAACTCCAGCAAGATCGATCAACACCAAATATTTGAGTTTAAAATATTGTGTTGTTTCGTGAAGTAATAAAAAATATTTATGCATTAAATATTGTGTTTTCAAATAGCTAATGTGTGTTCTAGGTACTGATAGATTTATGTTATAGCTCATATAAAGACTTAACAGCTTGCAGGAGTGCATATGTAGACACTTATATTTTTTCACTGCTAAACAAACATTGTAATTTCACGTTGGTACGTATTGAGTCAATACAGTGTGTAATTGATCACTCAAATGTCAATATAAAGTAGGACATTGTCGATTTCCATATTCAACGCGAAATCCAATTGCGAAACCAAATAAAAAGAATTGAAAAAGAAATAAAAAAGAAAGAAATAAAGAAAATTATTTATTAAATAGTTTTAACAAATATTATGGAAATTAATCCTAAAAATAGCGTGCCTTCAATATTTTTGATTTTGGACGTCTTTTATATCAAACTTTAAATTCCATTGGAAACCAGATCAACAAGGCTTCTCTATCAAATTCCGTGAAAGCAATTGAATAAATGGAATAGTTAGCAACGGGGCAACTCGCGCTTAACTTTAACTGGTATAAATCAGAACTTCACTGTAGTTACATTATGACATATTCTCTATATTAAATGTGTGTGACCTACATTGTTATCGAATCAGGAAAAGTCTATCCTGTACTGATTTAGGTCAAAATCCATCTTCGTATAAAGTTTCATCCGAATAGAATACTATTTTGCCATTACGGGATAAGCGAATAACAAATAAATAGAGTTTTTGGTTATTTAATACAAAGGCTGTATGTTTTACAAAAAAAGTCGCAAAGTGGTTTTTGTTTGCTTGGAATAGACAATGTGTGTCGCTTGATGAAATTGAATATAAACTCTTTGCATGTTTCTGAATACTTATTAAAGCGAAAAACTTAAAAAAAAACAGAATAAACTATTGAGATTTTTTGTTTGAAAAATGATACTTTTTTTGCTGCTTTGTACATGTTTAAATAAAAAAATATTATTACCATTATTTGTTATCGTTCACAAATGACAGTAATGATTTTCAAAATAGGTATAGTATTTTTATACGAATCATTTTGATATTGAAATATTTCACAAGACAGTAGATTAAGTTTTGTTCTAAAAAGTTTACGAGAAATGCCAGGCCATATAACCCTTATCAGACGAAATCACGATTTCCGACCTCAAAGAAACTCCGTTTAAAGAATTGTACAAAGAGAAACTCCTCCGCTATTCCACAATTTATTGGTACGCAGAGGCTTTAGGTATTTAGAGAATAGAGGCTATGAGTAAAGTAATGAGTACAAACAGATCTTCCAGTCACTCATGCTTAAAGAAGAATTACAATTTATATTTAGGCTTATTTCGTAATGATGCTTCTATAATTTTGTGTCCTGTTAACGTCACAGCCATGCCGGTTGCTCAAAATTAGCAATAATAACGTTCCCATACCTACTGAAATAAAAGTTTAAGCAAGTTTTAAACACTAGTTTGTATATAAGCTGATTTTTGTTCCTGGTTGATTACTAAAAAATACAGTAGGTACCTACTTACTTATCAAAATTTGAAAACAATATAATACTCGTAACAAACAGTTTTACTTACCTGACAGTTTTTCTTTAACATATACCGGATGCGTTTACATAACATGCACGTTTTTACAGATTACTACATAATATTGTATCCAAAATCATGTGATAATGCATTTTTCCGTTAAAATACTTATATTTTAAACAATCGAAAACAAAAAGTCTGTAGTCAATGTTTTGAACAAAAGAGTAAAAGAAAAAACACACAAAAAGAAACATTTTTCATGTTTCGTGCTTTTTGTTGCATATAGTCTGGTCTATTCATATTATTATTTTGTCAATTAAAATTCTTTCGGAAATGGTTGGAACATGAGCTGAATTAAATGACGATGTTTGTCCTACAGTTCTGCCGCGACGTGGCGAGCTCTAACAAGCGCGTGTACGCGACGTTCGCGCGCACCAGGCCCTCCGACATCGACATCTCCCGCTCCGTGGTCGCCGTGCTCACGCATTTCAATTTCATGCATGTAAACATAGCCAAATAATATATCCATGATTCATCTCTTTCTAGCCAATCTCGCTAGAAAATATCTAAAATTAACACATATCCTTACAATAATGTTGCCTATTTACGTATATGCTAGATATAAATTAATTATTACAAGGACTGCCAGTAAACTTTTTTAATAATTGCTGAATTTGTATTGAACGAACATAAAATTAAAGCGGAGCTACGTTCATCGGAGGACAAAAACAAGCTTATGATAATACAGGAAGAGGAAATGTGGCTTACCAACACAGGCGCCATCTAATCATCATTATAGATAAATAGGCTATAAACAACTGTAAATCCTTATAACATCAGTATTAGACACGCCGCGATCATTTGCATCCTTTGTATGCTTCTAAAGAACATCCGATATGAAAACATAAACGCCAAACGCGCCAGTGGAGCCTTTAATAATGTATTATAAATAAAGTTGAATACTGCCGTTAACATTGCGGTTACACTATATAAATAATAAATTTCCCGAAGGCATTACTTGGATTGAACGGATTTCTTTCAAAGAACTACATAAGTTGGTAAATTCGTATTAATACATTCTCAGAAGTGATTCTGATTTTAAAATAACTCTAAACTATTTCTGAATGGTAATAAAATAGCACGCGTTTAGAATAGGAAATGAATTCCGAGTTGGAATCGCTAAATCTATTATAGCTTTTTTAATTAAGGTCGTAAATTTTGTTTAACAGGTAGCCTTTGTGTATCTAAAGGCCCCGAATCACGACTTTTCTCGTCTGGCGCTAGCAATAATACAGGCTGCGAGGGAGAAACAAATATCGGTTCGCACAGTCCAAGTCTATCGGCAGCCGTATTATTACGAAAACAGAAGGGAGAATATCACACGAAATCCGTTTTTGGACATAGTTCGGGACACCTACAAAGACACGAGAAGTATTGAATTGACTTTTTGCAATTTCCTTACGGGTATTTCGAAGAATTACTTACTATATGTTTGTTTATATCTTGTCCATAGTTTATGTTTCAATTGGATATTATCATGATCACATCGGCCTCATGTTGGCGTTGGATTCAATGCAACTATTAGATTCTGGTAAGTATTGTTTTACTATATTTTTTATAATCTCCCCAAATAGTTGAATGTTCCAAAATATACATAAGTAATACGTATAAACAAAACAGTATGTATACTAAACAAACAAAACGATTCGGCAAACATGGGTTTCAATACCTATTTGCATATGATGAAATAAAAAGCCAATTGAAGCACGAAAAAATTCTCGCTATTTTTCTTTCATTTAAAATGTCAAATAACAATTCGCTGAATAAGAGTAACTTATAAATATATATGTATTTTATTTTTCCTTGGTTTTTCTGTACTGCTTATTCAGTTAACTTTGACGCTCAATATTGATATACGATGGTATAGTTCATAACTTCATATAAATAAACCGTGTTATTAACTTTATAAACGTTCTGAATTTTTTTTATATGAAAGAATATTAATCAAAATAAACTACAAAGAGACCCACTTTTGTGTAAGAATGGTTTCTTTAATACAATAAGTCATATCTCAACATGATTCCAAAACCACCGCCATTTATTACAAAACTGGCTTGTTCAAGCGCCAAGTGAAAAGAGCAGCTACGTGAATGATTTCCATAAGCTAAGGCTGATATATTTGTCTAGATCTTGCCTTTGTTGGTACGACAACAACACACCATTATTCGACGAAGGAAATCTTAACGACTGCTATTCATAAACCAACTTTATCAACAATGGAAATGTCTTTAAACGTTCGAAATATACCTTCATGTTTTATATTTACTCTGCGCGGAATAGGTCAATAAAGCTGATTTTGTGTTTGTCTGCATAAGATTTGCATTAAAGATTGGTTTACTCAAGCGGTACGGCAGATTTTCTGATTCTGTATAAATCGTGTCAGCTTTCTCAGCCCGCGTGCTTTTTCGGCTGATAAAAATGAGACTTGCAGCAGTAATGAAATGAGGTATGCTAATACCATCGTAAACATTCAAGTAGCACTTGACTGAGTTGCTTTTGCATGAACGCCGTACATTGCAAAATTATCTGATTAAATATAAGTGTTGTCACCAAAAATCGTAGTTGTTTAGTACCTACTACCGATGACTAAAGATTTTAATAATAAAAACGTTGAATGAGAGGCTGTTTACAAAGTATTGCAATTGACAGATTTTAAACTGGAAACCAATAATGTTGCAAGATTGTGAATAGAAAATAGACTTAGGATTGGAAATACCCTGATTGTAAATACTCGTCGATATTGCCGTTCCATCTTAAACTTATTGACATGGTGAGGAGAAATTGCAACGTATTCAATTCAGTAACGCGATTCAATAAGGACGTTGATCGATTACGGCACAGGCAAATATCTGCTTTATTTTCCGATACGCTGGCATTTATCTGATATCCTACGCATTAAAGGATAATAGGCTATCGTATATCGGGTAGCTTTTACATGTCCTTTGCCTAAGGAATTTTGGTACAATGTTACATCTAATTCAATATTTTTCATGACAAAATAAATTATTATGGTTTATTTCGTTTTTGGAAAGCATGTTTTATGGGTTAATAATAAAATTCTGTGGATGCATAAAGCAATTTATAAAAGTTTCTGAATTTTGAAGCAGTTACTAACAAACAGGATGAAAAAGCCGTCATAACGATTCGCTCGGGTGAGTTGCGTTTTGGGTCATCTAATTTGTGTTAACTTGACAAGCCCGGCGCCGGCCCGCGCGAGAAATCTACCATTTGGGAATCGTTTATAAACTACAGATATTGAGAATTTAAATACTTCGAACAAATAAAAAGAAACATAAACTTGCAAAACACAGTTTTTATCCCCACAAGCTTTATTAGAGAATTGAGGCTATATTTAACTACCCTGGTACCTAGATACAATATTATACCAAATGTGCGAAGAATCTTAATCAATGCACTAACCGATCTAATATCGAAATAATAGCGTGTTTGAGCATGCAACTGCAAGCTGCTTATTGGCTCTTTGTCGCAACTTAGTCATTATTGCCGTTGCCAAAATGTATCGATAGGATATTGATTTTTTGCCGTGTTACGTCCGCCAATATACTAGACCTCGTCTGGACTTGTAATAACAAAAAATGTTAAACACCCACGTACAAATATACATTGATATAAAACATCTGTACATTCTACGATGTTTAAAAATCTTGACTATTTTTGGCACGCTCTACTTTTCAGCCGGGCACGCTAATTTACACGACAGGACGTTAACTTTCTCATCAAAAACTCTCAAGAGTAATTTTGGCAATGGAACACTTGAAACACATTACGCCACTGTCAATCATCTCCGTCGTATACAAACACGGCAATTAGTGTTATCTTTAACAAGATAAAGCATTATCAAATCCATAAAAGTGAAATTAAAGCTATGATTCTGCACACAAAGGCGACCACAGATCTAATATCCTAATTCTAATCTCATATTAAACACCTAATTTACAAGCTAGCAAATGTTTTGACGTGAAAACATGTTAAATCGCCCTTTCAATAAGTAAAGTAGAACGCTGCGAAAATAGAAGCAACAGTTTTATAACACTTTTGAAATAGGGGTTTAATAGTTCCAATTTCTCTAACATACAATACAGTTAAATATGGGATCCAAATGTCACTAAAGTTGTGGTAGCCTCGTGTATTGTCTAACTGGTTAGACTCTAACTCCTAGGTTATAGTCTTGCCTAATCTTACTTCATGTTATATCGTTATCCGTATCTATTTTAAATTACCTTCACGATATTTTATTCAACAGGTGAATACGCGGCCATCGGTGTTGATGTAGAAAAATATGAGTCAAAGGAAGCAATGCAGTATCTGTCGGGGCCTTTGCAGAGGGAACCGTCGCCTCGCACAATGCGCGCATTTCGATCGTATCTGGCAGTAGCGCCGTCGCCATCTCCGTCGTACCCGGCCTTCGCGCTGGAAGTCAACAGACGCCTGCAAATGCCGCCATTCAACTTCACTAATCCGCTGCTTAGTCTGGGAGGAGGTAAAGTGGTAAGTAACCGTCTTGTTACTGAGTTTTATGTATGTTTAACGTTTTGTAGACTTGTAAGTTGGAACATCAAGTCTTGAGATTTTCACCTCCGTAGAATTCCTAATGATTCATTTAATTGCACTTAGTTTTTAAGGATTACATGTCTCATTCAGGTAGGATTGTATAGGAATTATATTGAAGATATACATATACAAATTTGTAAGCGGAAATCTAAAAGTACGTTCTTATATTTAAGAAAATTATTGACGAATTATAAAAAATATATTATAAATTTAGCTAATAAAACAAACATGTATTGATAATACATAACAAAACCTGAATAAAAATCTATGCATTTTTCTTACGCTCTACAAGCACTATCACAGCAAACTATCTGAAAAATACGATAACGCTGTCAGCGTTATCGTAAAGCATACCTAACCATTTTTATACAAAACACAACCATCCTGCAGATTCAACGTAACATTGCACTGGACTACTATGTTTTTCTTGTTTTACGCTCATCTGTTCACCATTCCATTGTGGATTGTGGCACATTCATTTCATGACATTGTTAGTTGTTCTGTGCAATATTACGAACAAACTTGCAACTGCACCGACTCGTCTGAACTTTCCACATCGCCAAATTAATTGCAACGTTAATTAAAACGTGGTCATCAGCAGTGACGTACACTACACATATAGATCCTATGTTAGGTATGTTATTCATTCTAGAATTATTCCCTGATTTAGTGTGAAATTCAGGTTGCAACACTAAAGCGAATTTTATGGTAAGACTAAGAATGAGTCTCATAAAACCGAAACAGTAACAGTAGCGAGTCTTAATTTGATGAGTATAGCCAATTACTTATACCACACCTCAACAACGTAGTTAAATAATTCCACGATACTTTTTAAGATGTTCGTGCATGGAATCAAAATGGTACGTTGTATTGTCGATTCAGCACAAGTGTGATTCAAGACGAAGTTATGTAACGTGCGTTAACAAAAGACGAGACGTTAGTAAAGCATGTCACAGCCTACAAAAATTCCGTATAGCAACTAAACCCGTGCATATATTATATGTACATACGGACACAACCATCGCTAATGTTCAACTCTCCACACAGTTTTATTATAATGAAAATAATTTATTTATTCCATTAAAATGTTAAACATTATTTAGATTCAAGCATTTTTGTTCTACCACCCCACCCCAACTCATATGGAGACCAGGTTTAAGTAAGCGTAGCGTCGGTTTTGCCTTAACGAGGTGAGCATACGACCTTCTAAAAGTCGCAAAAATTCGCTGAATGAATGTGAATATGGTAGAATAGTGTACCAGGATGTTCTGGAAAAATTTGGGAGGAGCGAAATACTAAGTACACATCCTATGACTGACGATGAAGATCGATACTTGCCTTTAAAAAAATCAATTTAATCTTAAAAGCACTAATTGATAAAATTTAAATAAATAAAGGGTATATCAAGACCGCGACCGAAAACGTAGCCAGGTGGTGACTTCAGACAGAATGCAAGTAAAAATGTCGCAAAATAAATCGACAACTTCTTTTTTTGTAGTTTTTTACTTATCGTCGTATTTGGGTGATATTTAGTATTTACATAGTTTTCCTAAAATAATGATGTAGACCTCTTAATTTTTAAACACTCAATGGTATGTAAGGGTTTAAATTATTATTTTCACAAAAACTAGGTATTTACCACCCAAACAAGATGATTTTTAAAAAAAATTAAAAAAACATCTGTCGCTGTTTTGGTGAAATTTTTATTTGCATCGTGTCTGTAACCACTTAAACTATGACCTGGCTTCGCTTTCGATCACAGTCTTGATATAACCGGTATACCTAACAGGCACATACATAGTCCACTAAGATCTAGTCTTGTGCCGTGGGTATCAGGAACTACGAGAAACTTTTCGGTCTCACAAACACCCAGATCCGCAACAAATACCTGTAGATCCCACAAATATTTGAAATAACAATATTTAAATAAACAAATATTATAAATGGATTTCATATTTATGATAACAAACCTGAAAAGAGAAAAATAAAACGTAGATACCTTTTAGCAAAATAGAAACAGATCACCACGGAACCAATGACCAACCTTTCTAATTTCCGTTTTTCTACTTTTTACTCCGATAAAATATACACACATAAAGTGTAGGTATATTTTATCGAAGACAAGTTTTCAGAACTACTTTCATTATCGTATTGTTCACTGCCTCGGTGGCGTAGTTGTATTACGGTACGGCTACAAAGCTGAGGTCTCGGGTTCGAGTCCCGGGTCGGGCAAAGTGGTATTGGATTTTTCTATTCATTATCAGCCCGGAGTCAGGAATTTGTGCCCGCTATGGCGATAGGCTCGCCCCCTATCACATCATGGGACGGAACATACAAGGCGAAATGTGGGTGTCCTGGTGGCGCATCTGCCTACCCCTTCGGGGATAAAGGCGTGAGTTTATGTATGTATGTATGAATCCAAAAGATATTTCAATCCATTCCTATCAAGTTCAACTTAAGATTAGGTACATTTTATTTCAATGTTGTAGATAAAAATACAGCCTTCTCCGTTGCGCTTAGTTTATTGGAAAATGTTTCGTGAGAAAATGTCCACTGTGTCTCTGGTACCTATTAATTGTTAATATGGAAGTATATTTTTATTTCAAAAAGTCCTAAACCCCTAACCATCCTTCATTGAGGACTATGACGTGAAACTTAAATAATAACAATTTTAAAATGGAAATATCACATCCTTTTAGTGCTCTTTTTGGACTTTTCTTACGCCCTTTACATGCTTTAGTATAATTTAAAAAGGCACCATGTAAATTGAAGGTTTTGTACCAGATACCAGTAGAGGCGGCGTGGCTGCACGACGCGGTGTGGGTGTACGCGCGGGCGCTGGCCGCGGCGCTGAGCACCGGCGAGGGCTCGCGTGACGGCCGGGCCATAGCGGCTCGCATGAGAAACACCACTTACCGCAGTGTCATGGGGTACCTTAATTCAAACATTAAGTCTAACTCCAACATTGCGATTGAGCACTGCATAAATCTATTGATTCAAACATATGTATACTGCACTGTACCAACCCATATACATACGACCCACTACAAGACTGGCATCCTCTACAATTGAGAGTACGATTGAAATTGTTTAGGCCACATACACCACCACACTGGCGTAGTGCTGGCAGACTTTATATACCATAGAAATTTATGCTGGTTTTCTAACGATGTTTTCCTTTAATAGTACGTGGTAATTGACTATCAGTACACACGACTCGAAAATTCAGAGGTGTGTGTGTATTTAAACCCGCGACAACTGTGGACCTGCTGGCAGCCACATTACCATCAGGCAACTACGCGCTTAAAAACATATGAAGCTAAAGTAAATACACTCAACGTCTACCGTTTCATTTTTAAACAGAATTTGAAATAAAATGTATTCTTTTTCGACTTTATTTTGTGTCTGAAACGGATGTAGGTAAAAGACTTTCAAACTGTCCGAGTCAAACTGCTTCTTGTTCACTAATGGCATAGACGGAGTAAAGGTTGTTTCGAACAAAGCAATTGACTATAACTTTATATTGTAATAGTTATTGGGTGCACATGGACGAGCATGGCGACGCGGAAGGAAACTACACTCTGCTGTCAATCGACCCGACGCGACCGCCCGGCTTGTACCCGCTTGCTGTTTTACATAAATCAACACCGGTAAGTGGAACTTAAAACACACAAACACAAACCAAATAAATAACAGTTAAAGAAAAATTGGCAATTAAGTTGTTATTACTTCAATTTTCTTAACGCGATGCACTGGGCTTACTGCTTGTTAAATGTTATGTTAGGACTTAAGTCCTGTGGAATTCTTACAACTTGTCATGTAATTTTATAAATACTCATGTTGACGTAAACTCTAATAGACATTCAATTATACAAGCTTAACACGTACTCGCGGCAAATCTGCACGTAACTCGAATAAACCGCGCCTGTGGAGTGTAGCAGACAGCAACCGGAGTGTTACGTCACACTTTGGCTTCGGAAATGCATTTCGGTGCCAACAAACATATGGATTCATATTAAAAGTTGCTAAGGACCTTTAAGCTGGAATGTTTATCTATGTAGCAATAGTGTAAGCGTGTCCTAATCATTACCTCGCAACAAGTTCACAATTGTGCAGGTTGTATCTGCAACTTATAGGAATTTACATTTCAACGCGACCTTCGTGAGTAGTTTATGCTTCCAAGTTAAAGACAATAAAGTTCACAAAACCTTCTGCAAAATACTTCTGCATGTTACAGACTGAAGTAAGAAAACTTTATAACACGTGAACTTCAGTCAGTTGTATTGTTGATCGACGCACGTGAATAATAACTGGGTGGTTATCCGCATTAATTTTATTATTTTGTTACACAGGAACTGCGTTTCATTCGAGAGTTGGAATGGCCCGGAGGACAAGTGCCGCTCTCAGAACCGCCGTGTGGCTTCAGAGGAGAAAAATGCGTCAGTGAGTACAATCCATTAGTCAAGTATTTTCATATTGCCTCTTGCTTCTCACATTATATGCGAAAAAGAAAGTGTACTTGCGAAAAGCATTTCACTTTCCTCGTAATGTAATATGTATGTAAAAGCTAATAGAATCAGCAAGTGGGCCGACTAGTCCATTACGAGCGGTCGACGCGACGAACCCAAACATTTTGTTTACTGGCGATCTAAAAAAATAATATGTACTGTCGGACTCCGAACCGGCATTAAGTGCAAGGTTTGTTCGCGAATGTGAGTAGGGTGGGTCGTAAAAGCGTCGTAACGAGTTCCAGTGACAAGCAATACGACGCAGCAAGCCATCGGGCGCACGCGACTCCCGCTGCGCCGACCCGCCCGACACACTCTCTAATGCTCTCTAGCCATACTCTCCCACTCTCCCACCCACTGAAAACAATGGACCTATACGCGCTACCCGTAGCCCCAACACGAAAATTTCATTAAGCTATATACGTACATGTAACTTAAACACTTATTATAATGTAGGTACATTTATTTCTTAATTTCCTACAGCAATGTGCTGACATAAGCTACGCGGTTTGTTAAATAGCCACATACGTGAAACTATTTACTATTCTCGTTGCGTAGCTTTGTGGGAAATAAGCTAAGCGGCAGATAAATTTGTCGCATTTGTCTACATTGCTTGTTTACGGGCAATAGTTCAACGCAAATTGCACAACGATACCATCGCTGAATGTTTGTATGCGGCGATCCGATTGCAAACTATGCATCATTTAAAAATGTTAAAATTCCGCACGACTTTATTTATACATTATTCAAAAATATTTGCTATCAATTCTGTTGTACTTGAAAGAGAGTTAAATTATTTTTTCATTCGTATTTAAACCCCGATCAATTACAAGTTAATCTAACTAGGTAGATATTAAAATAAAACTAATTTTTTTTTACGGATTTTATCGCGATTTGGTTTAATTTTTACATTTTTTAACTTCCCGACGTTTCGATTACTTTACAGCTTTCGTGGTCACGGGTCACGTGATCACGCGGTCACGGTCGCAAAAACTAGCTAACTTTTTAAATTAACTTTTTAATTTAATAGATAATTGTAAATTAAGGGTAGTTTAATTGCAACAGTCACTGAGCGGATGACTAATACCTCAGTCCGCCCCGTGACCACGAAAGCTGTAAAGTAATCGAAACGTCATGAAGTTAAAAAATGTAAAAATTAAACCAAATCGCGATAAAATCCGTAAAAAAAAAATAGTTTTATTTCAATGTGTAACATTCGCGTAAATCTAAAAAACCATTAGGTAGATATTAAACAACATAATAAATTAAATATGTAGGTGCTATTGAAGTATACCATTGCTGATTACACATGTTAATCCACTTGTTCTTTAAAATAATGCAAAGCTTTCGCGACAAGACATTATGAAATTTTATTAGCATGGCTAAAATTTAAATAGTTATGCGCTTTTGATAATATTAATGCATTATAAACATCACAGTGAAACAACATCACTAGCTGTTTCGTAAATAACTTGCTTAAGATGTATTTTGCGCGTAAATCAAAGATCAAAGTCAATCATAACGTTTAACTAGGCAATTTGGTTTGTTTACTTGTGCGTCGATCATTCCGTACAGAGACATAAACAGAACTAGAAGTGTGAGAAGTATAATATTTGCTCGGCTAAATAAATATGTAAGAATAGAGTAAAATTATTATTAATACAATCTATTGGAAATGCGTGCTGAATGCTGATGTGTCATGTACCTATGTTAATTATAATAAGCACACAAGTAATCATTCAGTAGTTTGATTTAATACCAAAATGAAACGCAACTGCAGTCGTCTCTTAACTTCAGGACATAATCATTTCGCGATATAGTAGTTACACACACAGTAGGGATTAACATTATTACCGTCAGTGCTGAGCTTAAATAGCTTCATATAAAGAAGGTTAAGGCGGAAATGAAATAATTTTACTTATGCATTTTGTTCAGACTCAGTACTGCAATGAAAGTTGTTTACTTTTTTATGTAGGTCATGTTGGTGCTTGGGCTCTGGGCGCCTCTGGAGGGACCCTGGCGTTGCTAGCATTGGCAGCACTCGCACTATACAGAGGCTGGCGATATGAACAAGAGCTAGATTCTCTCCTCTGGAAAATAGACTTTAGAGACTTGCATTTACCCGACGAGGAGCAGCGAGGCAACAAACTGAGTAGGTAAACCGAACTTGTAAATGTTGTTGCATGTTCCGTGCTAGCGCTTTCAGTATTCTTGCACTGTAAAGTTATATTGAAAAAACTTTTCTGCAACCTAACTCGGACAGTATTTTGCAAGGTATTATTGGAAAAACACTGACTTTCTACTTGAGTACCTAACACATGCAGACGCTTTTTTGGGAAAATGTTATAAGCGAATTGTTTTAATAATTGGATATTGCTAAAGAGAGTTTTAACAGTAAACACGCATGCTCGTCTGTCTGCGCAAGCAATAAAAATTAACACATTTGCACTGATTGCCAGCGAAGAAGCAGAAGAAACCGCGAGCATTGATTGTTGTACACTTAGCTTAACATCTTGAAGCTTTTAACCAACACACAAATTGCTTACAGTTTGCTTTATTAATAACAAATAAATAAAACGAATTGGCTTATATTTCCTACTACTCAAATAGCAACTAACAGTAGCTTGCTAGTTTCAATATTAAGCAAGTTGGTCAGAGCTGATTTTTTCCAGCAAGATAGCAGTGCGGGCGCAAACATTAACTCCTCAAGTAACGCTGTTGGGAACAACGAGAAGAACGGAGGGGGAAGCACAGGAGGGGTCCGCTCTAGTCAGGTAATAATAATATTTTATTTGAAAATATTTTACATACTAGATTTTCTGCACATAATTTTTCTTTCATTGCGATAAAATTTTCTGTAAATCCCAAGGTGTTTATATTCTTTCATTTTCGTATCTACTAACAGGTCGAATCTTCTGTCGGTCTTATCATATTTTTTTAATATTCTACCTTCTAGAATTCAATAGTATTTACGTAAAAAAATGTGTAAGTACTCCTAAAACTATTATTAATATTAGCTCGAAATACCCACAGGTGTCACTAAGTTCAAACCCGGACCTAGACTTCAGATACTCGGCAATTTTCACTGAGGTGGCGTTCTACCGCGGTAGGCTCCTCTCTGTGAAGCGCGTCCGGAGACACCACATAGATATCAATAGAGAAATTAAAAAGGAACTCAAAATTGTAAGTACAATGTCTTAACATTTTATAAAGTAGGTATAGATTTAGAATGTTGGTTATGGTACAGTGTGTTGATACTCAATACATGTAGATACTTACTGTTTAATAATAAATTACAATTTACAATGAAAACGTACATGTTTACTGATAGGACTTATAATTTTGCTTCTAGATTATTATTGCCTAATCAGTACAAAAAATACACGGAGAGTAGACACATTTACGAATAGATAGGTACTTGTACAATTCAGTACGCTAAATATTTGGCCTCAAATAATTAGAACAATGAGTCCGTAACAATAATGTTTTGCTAAGTCCGTTTCCCTTCTATTATTAAATTGTGCAAATGAGGTTAAAATAAAGAATTCACGCAGTGTTGTGCGCACTGCGACGCTTACAATTTGTTTACATTATACGCACTTTACCTACTCTTGCGTATAAAAAGTATTTTCTCCAAGCAAAGACCAACACATTGTCCATGAATGGGAGCCTAAATCCTGAGTGATAGGTCTGTAACGAATAAATGATATAGAAACTAATAACATATCTGATATATCTATGTTTTATAGCATGAATAGAGACTTTCGTCACATAATATCAGGGGATAATTATCTATTAAATCGTGTAGCTCGCTTGATATGTATATGGCTAAAATAAATAAAAATATAACACAATAAATAAAACACCGGTGGGTAAATAATGTTCCTATTAGATTTTATATGATGTTATTTTTCTCGCCGTGCTTTGTGTGTGGCGGAAAAACTTACTAAGAGAAATCGCTTTTATTAATATTCGTTGTAACAGATACGTGAGCATAAACAACCCTTACTTAATAACCAGGTGATTCAATTAGTTTGATCATTTTTCACCCACTAACTAATTACTCTACCCACATCATTGATTTATTCGCACACACATCAAATAAAATATCTTAAAAAGTCACAAATCTTGGGCGGTAATTAATCATTCTTAACAGATTTAAAAATATACCCACAAACAGAACAATAATAATTACCTGTTACAGCCGTGATCCGACACCGACGTGTAGTAATAAACTTGCACCTGAATGAGAAGTAAATCTGCTTTTAAAATATTATAATCCAAACTCCATAACAGAAGTGAACAAAGCTTTCGTAATGTGCAAAAATCATATTACTCACACCTGTGAAAATTAATGTCGTCTGGACTATAATTTTACTCTCTCAGAAATTGTGTTCTCACCTTTCGCATATTTGTTACCAGTTTAATTAGTGAACACAAGTTCGGAGAATAATACATTGGCGATCAGATTTAATTTTCAGAAATACCCGAAATACTTAATGCTTATCGTGCAAGTCCCAAAATATTTGAGCATTTTCAATTAAATAAGTAAATATTTTCACCAGATGCGCGATTTACAACATGACAATGTAAACGGGTTCGTGGGCGCGTGCATCGAGCCGCCAAACGTGTGTGCATTATCAGAATATTGCACGAGAGGCAGCCTCAAGGTAAATACTCCGAACAGCCGACATGTTTATATTTCAAACAATATCAAAACAATGTTGTATTACTTTTCAGGACATTCTGGAAAACGAGGACATAAAGCTTGACAACATGTTTATTGCCTCTTTAGTTGGAGATATCATTAGGGTAAGTTATTCTCGCGATACCTTGTAGTAAAACGAACTTATTAAAAGTAGGTACTATAGTTAGTAGATATAACTACTCGAACAAAATGTTTAATCAAATAATATTGTATGATACGCTTACTGATTTTTTCATTATAGTACCTATAAATATTAACGTTATCTTACAACCAATTACCTAAGGTATTCAAGTACCGTCATCAAATGAATCTGTTATTTTTAATGTATTGTTATATGAGTTTTCTGATATCCACAGGGAATGATATTTATTCACGAGTCGCCGCTGCAATACCACGGAGCGCTACGACCCTCGAATTGTTTAGTAGACGCGCGATGGGTGGTGAAATTGTCTGATTTTGGATTGAACGAATTTAGGAGAGGGGAACTTCCCCCATCCGACCCAAATGGTTTACGATCTCACATTGATAGTAAGTTCAATAAACCGGTAATTGTTTTATTGCCTTGTAATTTGACACTTATTTCTACCATTTTTCAACTTTTATTACTAACAGAATGAATCGTTAAAGGAGGAAGCACAAAATTTCAACTTTACGACTTGAACAATATACAGATAAATATTGTCTGTCTGAGCAATTAAACTCTTCAATGATGGCATAAACTTGTGAAATTACAGATCTAGTCTATTTATCGCCGGAGCTGCTTCGCTCGGCGGGTTGGGGTAAAGACGGGTTTATATTGTCG
Organism: Deilephila elpenor; assembly: GCA_949752805.1. Lineage (NCBI taxonomy): Eukaryota > Metazoa > Arthropoda > Insecta > Lepidoptera > Sphingidae > Deilephila > Deilephila elpenor. The sequence continues at coordinate 8,750,361 of OX457099.1, read as the reverse complement.
GACGATTCGCGTCACGGGACTCCGCCGTCGGACGTGTATGCGTTCGGGCTGGTGCTGTACGAGATGCACACTCGCCGCGGGCCATTCGGTGCCGACGCTCCCCCGACACCCACCCTGCTGAGGAGACTCGCCATTCCAGACCCGGCGCCTTACAGGTAGGTATGTGTCATCTGCACCGACTACAGCCTCGCTACTAACAAGACGCTGATAGTGGTACTAACAACTATTATTTATAAAGTCATTGGCTTAGTACAACTAAACTGATGAACATTAAAGGAGGACTGATTTTATTGTGTACTTACTGGTGGTAGATCTCTCATATGTGCCGCCTGGGTAGGTACCACCGCAATGTCTATTTCTCCTACCAAACATCAGAGTAAATACACTGTTGTGTTCCGGTTTGAAGGACATTGTAGCCAGAGTAACTACTTTATATAATGAGACTTAACATCGTATGTCTCAGGATGGCAAGTGCAGTGAAATGTCAAGCATTGCTTTGTTATTTATGGTGCTATTTGGTTTTGCTACTGTCTATGAGCGGTCATATCCCTTACCATCAGGTGAATGGCATGCTCGTCTCGTCATGAAAGAAAATTACCAACGTAGGCTGTATAAATGAATAGCGTCGATACCGCGATGTTGTACTACAGTCGTACCCAATACAAATAATCGGACTTGATGCTATAATTTAGCATTTGACAAAATTAAATAAGGTTTCAATTAATCATTAATATTGAATTGCTTAAATATAATATGCTGCAAATATACATATTTTTCATGCAAATTTGCAGGCCTCCACTGGACGCTTTGGCAGGCCGGTTTGACTGCGTTCGGGAATGCTGCTGTGAGTGCTGGGTGGAAGATCCTACCTCAAGACCCGATTTTAAGGCTATACGTACGCGATTACGGCCTTTACGAAAGGGCATGTAAGTATTTCCTTTATTTGTACTTACAAAAGAAACTTATTATCTTTATATTTGTGACCAAACTATACCTACACTTCATAGTTATTTTAACACAACTAACATTAATTTTGTTATACATCGAAAACAAAATCAATCTGGTTTGTATTTGGCATTTTTTAGGAAACCAAACATATTCGACAATATGATAGCGATGATGGAAAAGTATGCAAATAATTTAGAGGCTCTAGTCGATGAACGAACGGATCAACTACAGGAGGAGAAAAAAAAGACTGGTATGACATGAGTTCTATTTTATCTAAATTTTTTCAATTGCACTATATGTATAAAAAAGTAAGATTTAAACAACCAAACACAAAGTTATAAAATGTTAAATAAATTATGAAAAATTGTCCAACTGTACGAAAGGGATGTTTGTTGCCCTGAGAAAAGTTCTGTTTATGTTGTCGGAATTATATTTAATCTAGAGCCGAATATAAAATTAAATACAATTCCCTTATTTTAGAGGCGTTGTTGGAGGAGATGTTGCCAGCACCAGTGGCCGAACAGCTGAAGCGTGGGCGAAGAGTGTTACCCGAGAGCTACGACTCCGTCACCATCTACTTCAGCGATATTGTGGGGTTCACAGCTATGTCTGCAGAGAGCACTCCATTACAGGTAAGACTAGAGGATATTAAAAAGTTATTTGCCGTTATTTTATATTTATGTATTATGTGTTCGGCTTTATATTTAAATGCGTGGTGGCGTGTTGGTATCGGAACTGACGCGGCTGCCAACATGATCACGGTGATTACGGGTTTCAATCACAGGGTACATATGTGACCTTTTGAAGTTATGTGTGTATTGATAATCGCCAGGAACTATAACGGTGAAAGAAAACATCGTGAGGAAGACTGCATACCATACCGATTTTTATAGTCACTGTGCAAATCCTGGAGGGAAATCTGTTTATAACTGTGAACTTAATGTGGCTGAAAGAGTAATTAATTAGTACCTAGTTCGTTTTTGGCACCTCATTTTATAATGACCAACAATAAATTAAGAAAAAGGATTGACAGAATTTACGGAACCGCAATCAATATGTTGAACCCTTGAGAAATTATTAGGCGCTCTCAATGTATTTACTATTACAAACCATAACACCCATTCATTGTCTAGGTAGGGGAAAGTAGACGGTTGGCAATTTATTTAAAAATCGCAGAAAATAATTATTATTTTTCTACCCCCAATAAGGAATATAGTAAGCCTATAAAAAGGCTTGTAAATCGATCATTTGTTCATTTCGTCGTTGGCTGTGCTAGAGAAATGACGTAAAAGAGCCTTGTGATAGTTAAAATATTCCAAGTAAGTTAAATTAAATTATTTCATTTTTCACCCATAAAAAATAATTTTGTTTTCTATAAAGTTAATAGTTAACGTACGTAGCGAACATGATGTTGGTTTCTGTTTCTTACTATTTTTCTTAGATTCCGATGACGGCAATCTCACCTATGTCGCCGCTATTGTTGAAGCTGGCACTGGCTTTAACCATTCCATTAAACTCTATTTCATTTTGTTTCAGGTGGTGGACTTTCTAAACGATCTTTACACGTGTTTTGATTCAATCTTGGAGAACTTTGACGTGTACAAAGTTGAAACAATCGGCGATGCTTACATGGTTGTAAGTATGGAAATATTAATAATAGAAATGTCTTACATTTTTTTACTTTAAATATAATCATTTATGCTCCAAGAAACGATGAAATATTATACAATGAACTTCAAAATTAAATGCATTTAGAGAGATTTCATGTTTTGTTTGCCATGTCTGTCTCAGTCATTATTTGTATCTAACTTCCTAGACAAGTAATTTATAAACAAAGCATCAGTGCCTGTTTGGTGCCATTCTGCCTGTATGGTGGACGGACATACGGCCTTGTTACCGTTATGGGAAGTCGCTAATTGCAGTCCGCTATGGTAATCCTTTTAGTAGCCCATGTTCAGCGTTGGAGTTCCAGTAAGTGCGAGAGAGTCGGCCAGTATGTGTGTGCGTGTGCAGGTGTCGGGGCTGCCGATCCGCAACGGGTTGTGTCACGCGGGCGAGGTGGCGTCCATGGCGCTGGCGCTGCTGGGCGCCACGCGCGCCTTCCGCGTGCGGCACCGACCTGACCAGCGCCTGCTGCTGCGCGTCGGCATACACTCCGGTACGTTCCTCATATCATTTACTGATATTTTTTTCAATGTGACTATTGTCATAGCTTTTTGAATAGGACTAAATTTTTAGAAAATATCCATATAGTGGGCTTACATACATGCCCACGCATCATTCTATTCATTATGTTTCAAGATTTTCTCTGAATATTTTTTTATGATCATGGGAAATAGACAACACAAGTACCTACATGTCGAAGAAATTTTACGTAGAGACGTAATGCCCTAGTAAAGTTATTGTTAAAACAATTATAAATTATCCTAGGCAATCTAAGATGTAGAAGTAATTTTATAAAGATGGGTAATTTTATTAAAGACCCGGTTGTGGTTCAATTTCTCGAGGTAATAATGCCGTCATCTACCCACATTTTGAGGAAGTGAAAGGGTGGGAGCATGACAGTCTGCAATATAAACAGTCTCCGGACAGTGAGACGGAGCATTCAGTATTCAAAATTCAAAGTGGCAAGATATCGAAGATAGTCTGCTGAATCGTTTGTCCGTTAATATAAACATATACAGAGCGGTGACGTAGTCAGTGGATTGGGAAAAAAGTTCAACACATCGTTATATTCCGCCATACATAATTATACTATTTTGGGAAAATAAACCAATGTTATCTTTACTTTCAGGTCCTGTTTGCGCCGGCGTCGTTGGACTTAAAATGCCGCGATATTGCCTCTTTGGGGATACAGTCAATACAGCCAGCCGGTTCGAATCGACGGGAGCACGTAAGTATTCTCATATTTAATTTCAATATATTATTTTTGTTTTCTTGTTGGTCGCGGGTTTAAATACCTGGCATGCCTCTCGACTTTTCGAACTCGTGTTTATTGATAGTCAATTACCACGCACTATAACGATGAAGGAAAACATCGTGAGAAAACATACATAACATAGCGATTTGTAAGAATTTGTATATGTAATGACCGCTAACCCGCACTAGGCCAGCGTAGTGGATTATATTGATACTTAATTGTAGAGGATGCCGGTGCTCTGCCGTGGAACGTATATAGGCTGATACAAATATAGAATTTATTTGGACGAAAATATTGTCGAGATAGAAAACGCGCTGGTAAAAAACCGGTGGAGGTAGATCATCCGCTCCAGATGCAACCCTAATGCCGACTACGATCCTCAGACATGAGGTACCGACCAGAGAGAGATTGTACTATCATTTATTTATCTTTGCAGCACTTAAAATTCACTGTAGCGGCGCGTGCAAGGCGCTACTCGACCAGCTGGGCGGGTACATATTGGAGGAGCGGGGCATAGTGTCGATGAAGGGCAAGCGCGATCAGCTGACGTACTGGCTGCGCGGCGAGGAGGCGGGCGCGGCGGCGGCGCGCGCGCGGCGCCGGCAGCTGCGCGACCACGCCGGCCCCGCCAACCCCGCCAACCCCGCCGGCGCGCCCAGCGACAAACGAGGACAACGCAGCTCTCTGAAAAATCGCAACTGGAAGAATCAAGTCGGAGGTTTGCACAGGTGAATGAATTCATTCATATTATTGTATCTATTTTAGAACTGAAACTATTATATCTAAAACGTTTGTGATTTGAAATTTTATGAAACAAAAAAGCGACACGAAAAGTCTTCCTACAAGAAAGTTCTTTTAATATTTATATCGAAAAATAGAATCCTTATGTATATTAGTTTTTATGAATGTATTTTCATATTATTGAAACCTAAAACGATTTGTGGTATTGTTTGCAGGTGCTGCAGTTTAGAGTCGCCTAAGAAGTTGAGGTTCGCGTCGGGAAATCATCTTGAGTCACATACAGACAGCATGTTGCATCATCGTAGTGATGAATATCTAATGGAGGTAAGCATTTAATGCTATTCAAACTTACGGGGTTAGGCAGAAAGGGGTTAGGCAATGCATGTAATGTATTAAACGATTTTTTTCATCTTGCAAACCTTACATAACGGATATTATCAATAATTTACAAATATTTCACAAAAATAATGCATCGACTTGAGACTACGTAATATAAACACTTCTGTTTGCAATTCTTGGTACTTTTTAAACTTACAATGGCTCTAAGTAGTTTTTCGCGGTTTCAATGTTGGCTTTCGCTTTCGACTTAACCCTTTTCTGCCTGACGCTGTAAACGAGACAGAGTTTACTTGGGTACTAATTAATATCCTCCACATAGGTGGTTGGAGAAGGTCGTTTGGTCCCGGCGCAACGCGGTGACCTGTTAGAAGCGCCTAATCTTAGACAGGAGTACACCAGCGTCTCTTGTCCTATCATCGAGCACACAGAGTGTCCGCCCCCGCTGCCGGAACCACCAGCCTGCGAGAAACTCCTGCTGCAGGACAACAAGACCTGCGATATCAAGCTGGTCATCAATGGCTGTTCCTACACGGAGAGAGACGGCGCCGGCATACCTCTTCTTGCGGATGCATAATACACCACACCGCAACCATAGAGTACCGATCGGGTGTCGGATACGCACCGTCTCCGCACCGAACCGGCTCCCAACGACCGCGCGCCGCCCGCGCGGACCCACACAGTGATCTACGTCAGTATTATTAAGAGACCCATTTCGATAGAAATTATTTAATAACATTAAACTCTTATTTCACAATTGACGGTAACATCGTTTTACTTACACATATTATTTACAAGAGCATTCGATATACACACACGGGCGCGTCCCGCGTCACACGGCGGACTCGCGGTCGAGCAGCGGCGGCGCGCGGCGGAGCGAGGCGCTGCTGCCGCGCGCGCCGGCGCCGAAGATGCCCAGCAGCCACGACGGGATCGCCAGCCGCGGCGCCTTGCGCTCGCCCTTGCCGTCCGCCACGTTCTCCAGCGAGCGCCAGCGCTTGTAGAACTCGATGTAGCTGGAGTCGTGCACCTTGCGGCGCGGCCGCTCCAGCCGGTTGTACAAGCTGCACTTGCGCAGCAGCGGGCTCTCCTCGGGGCGTGGCGCGTCGTCCGTGACGATGCCCACGATGGTGCCGTTGAACACGGGGTCGGCCGACACGGTGGTGACGGCCACGTCGGCGTCGAGCGAGCGCGTGGTGTGGTGGCGGCGCAGGCGCGCGTTGTTGCGCGCCGCCAGCGTGTCGAGCGAGCGCGCGGGGCGCAGCGGCGCGGCGGGCGCGGGGGCGGGGCCGCACGCGCCGCACGCGCACGCGCCGTCGCGCGCCGAGCACGAGCCGCCGCCCGAGCACGCCGTCGACGACGCGATCGAACTCAACGCGTTCCTGCGCACGCCGCACACATATTGCACACGACACGGAAACACGATAGAAACATGAAAAAAGCCGTTAAGCTCTCCTTCTGGTATTCTAAAAGAGGTCAGAAAGGACTACCAATGCTACAGACCTTCCAGTTTGGCATGCTTGCAGATATTACAGCCGGTGTGTCCCTGGGTATAAACCCAGCATGCCAACTCAGACCCATCATACGGCCCGCGCTCGCATTATGACCGCCAACAAAGATTAGCGTAAAAGTACCCCGTCAATGGTTCGCATTACAGCCCAACGCAATAAATTTCCTAGTAATAACCGGGGGCTTGGATATCCACATTTACTACTTAAATAAGACTAAAGGTGTTGTGAGCATCCACAACAGATGCGAAAACAGCTGAAGCTCCATCGCCCATCACAGAGACGCTATGTGCTCGGCGATCATGACGACCCAGGTGAGCGACAGAGTGTGTGCCTTGTATCGTCGTGAACGCCCTTAACATTTTAAAAGGATGTCCAAAAATAGCCTCCGTGGACCCTCAAATAGAAGGCCAGAAATGGTTGTACGCTGGGCTGTAACGCGGACGTAAATCGGGGAGCTTCTCGCCCTAGGATATCCGCTACCGCCATAATGCGTGTGTTGGACAGCAAAGGGTTTCATTCAGGATACTGTCGTAGAAATAATTTGGGATCTGGCTCGGCCGCAACACTCGCAGCGTGCCGGACAGGAAGGCCAACAACACCGGTATACCCTTTTCGGCTTCCCCGAGGTATCGAAAGAGGAAATTAATAGTTTTTAGATCTCGTCAAACGCGGGCGGGACGGATTGTGATCCCTTGTTATATATTGGTTAGTATGGAAAACAAGGCACAGAGACCGGCGGCGAGACAGCTCTGAGTGACATGTTCCATACTAACCATTACGTTAGAATTGATAATGCCCGTCATCGTCGCGTCGCAGTCCCTTCCCGCCGTTTGGCGAGACCTTATTTCTCGCAAAACATAAATAAAAAGGCAGCACGTACCTGGCGTGCAGCGCGCGGCGCGGCGGCGGCGAGGCGGGCGGCGCGGGCGCGGGCAGCGAGCAGCGCGACCCGCTCGACACGCGCTGCCGCACCGCGCCGCAGCCGCCTGCACAACAACAACTACATCAACACTTAGCCAGGTGGTAATGATCGTGATTTCAGATCACAATTAAATACACCAGACATGACATGTTCCGTACAAAGTTTGGTTCAACAAATTGACGGCAGTATGTAATCCACTGAATAACTGAGGCATACCTGACAGCGACGGGTGTCTCGAATCTGCCAATCTGGGGCTTCTCCGCGGACGACGGAAAAGAGGCCTCTCCTCTCCTTCCACTGGTCTCTTCTGAATGGCTTTTTCTGTTGCGCTCACGAGCCAATATGTTTGGAGCTATAAATAAAATAAAAATACTATGCTATTTAATAATGATAAAATACCTTATAAAAATAGTGGATTCTATAGCAAATATTAAACTCTTACATAATGTTTTGGAAAATCTGACCAATGAATAATCACACATTAAAAAGTAGCACGAAGCGTACCGAATTTACGATCGCATGTAATTGGTACAAAGCTCTATACCGAGTCAAAATCGCAATCAAACAGTTTTTTTACATAAAAGAATTGCGGCTGACCTGTCCCTTCCCCTTGATGGGTATGGTGCCCCTGGGCTCGACGATGTAGCCGCCGAGTTTGTCGAGCGCGTGCTTGCAGCTGGGCGAGATGTGGATGCGCAGCGGCTCGCCGTTGGACTCCATGCGCGACGCCGTGTTCACCGTGTCGCCGAACAAGCAGTAGCGCGGCATCGTCAGACCCACCACGCCCGCCACCACCGCGCCTGCACACATGCCGAATTGTATTTAAACGTCCTATATGCGTTAAATTATAACTAAATTATTGTTGTACAATTGTGCGGCCATATTAATAAATAGATCTATTGTTTTTTACTTCATTAGGCAATTACAGTGTACTGTTTTCAGTAGATTGCAGTGCGTTTTAACTATTTTATGATATGACCAGTTGATATCACGAAATTTTAACATCTAGCTATAACATATTTCAGGGATATATTTATGGGAATTATATATCACTAAATTTAATACGAATATTGTCGAAGGTCTAAAATACTGTGGCAGAAACTTACCAGTGTGAATACCTATTCTTAATTTTAAAGTTTCATTTGGTCTATGCGCTATTTTGTGACTCTTCGCCGCGCTGAGAAGCTCCAGCGCCATGGACGCGATCTCGCCGACATGGCGGTCGTTGTTTCGGATCGGCAATCCCGATACCTGTAAATAAAAATTACATCAAAATCTAGTCTATACCATGGAACCATTCTGTTTGTTAGAATGTTCATTAAATTATTTCGCAACACTGCATAAGTACTCAACTGATTATTAGCTTCAAAACAAATTACTGACTAAATTTTCTAATCAAAGTACTCACAACCATGTAGGCGTCCCCTATAGTCTCGACTTTGTAGACGTCGTAGCCTCTGATGATTCTGTCGAAGACGGTGTACAAGTCGTTGAGGAAGTTGACGACCTGCAGCGGCGTGCTCTCGGCCGACATGGCGGTGAAGCCCACGATGTCGCTGAAGTAGATGGTCACCGAGTCGAACGACTCCGGCTCCACGCCCTCGCCCGTGGTGAGGCGCCGCGCCACCGACCTGCAACAACGCCCACACATATTCCTCGGGTTCTCGCTTGTACGCACCACTACTTACTCTACATAGCGTCACTCCAAATCGCCTAGACACACACACTAACTTATCCATAACATTTGTACTTAGCGTAATTATGTTCATAAACTAACTGGTACGCAAGTCCCTTTACAAATCTACGCCAAACATGCCGGCATTCCTCTAAAAATACTTGCTACTTGTACCGAGTAGATTAAAACTTATCTTACAAATTAATATCGGAAAGAAATATATAAATAGTATATGTGGGTTTAATATGAATAAGATGCAAATAAAGTGTTTAAATGAGACAGAATATTTTTTATAATTTATATACAAATGTGAAATTAATACAGCATGCTGTATCATAAACCCGAGAATGACTAACGTGCACGCCAACGTGTCGTCAATCATTACTCGGGTGCGGTGCGACTCCAATATACAAACAATTCAACCGTGCGCGTTTATAATGAACATACAATAAACAAACAACATAAATATTATATAGAACAAGAAAAACTTATCTACTTTGATAAACGCCATCACCGAAAACGAGGAGGCACGCGACTCCACCACAGTTCCCAAGCAAGCGCTACAACTACTCAAACTCATTAGTTAATGAAAGTGACACACAGTGATCACATTGTTCCTAGAGTAGAGACAATGTTGTGTTGTGAACCTGCACCTGTAGTGTAAGGCAAACCAAATTAATCTACAATCACCAATAGGGAGTTAATTACCTCAACATTTTCACGACATTTCTATAATGGATTCAACCTCCAAATCTGGAAAAGAACACAAGTACAACAAAGTGAATACATTAACATTTTTTTTTCTAGAAAATGTACCACTGCTTTACATCAAGTCCATGTTGACGATATCGAAAAATAAAAACGATTTTATACCTACCTGTACAAATGAAAGCGTAAGTATACAAGGTTTTGTAAATCAATTTTGATCAACGATCCACTGCTATGCTCCAGTACAACCAATAGTTTAATATTGTGCCATGGTTTGTGTGCATTTGAACAATTTCATAGACCAATGTGTGGTGATATAATTTGGTGACATTACGGTGCGTACACTACGTATCATACAAGTTCTCAATACTTACCGGCAGTGAGCGAAAGTATCTAGGATTGGTATTGCTATAAATACAAGTAAGTGCTACAATAGACTTGGACTAAATGTAAACCAGTGTGCACACTGACCGCGACAACCAAGTATGTGATACAGCTTGTTGTATTTGCGTCTTCTGTGCTCACATTTACACTCGTTACACCGAAATCACGAACCATCGATTAGTAATTAACAGTAAACATACATTCAGCATAAACTATACAATGAAATGTACACAGGTTATTAATAACATGTACATGCATAAATAGTGACCAACGATGACTTTACTCGCCTCTAGCCTACGTATGTAACCGGTTTCAATATAACCTTTTCATATAACTATGAAATGACCATACTACATTGTGCTTACAAGTGTGCACGGGAAACTGGGAAACTGACGCAACGCGTGCGGTTGCTTATCGTTTTCATTATAGACTACGAACAATGGGGATATATGAAAGGCCTGTGTATAGTACCACTTACTTTGGTAGCATTCTGTGTAGCAAGTCTTCTGTCTTCTGCTTCTCTTCTATCAATAGCCTCGTTCTTTCGTTGACTAGTTCTTCTAAATTGTTCGCATACTTCTCCATCATGTCCATCATTTGGTCCATTATGTTTCTTGACCTGGACAAGAGTCAATGCTTTATTTAAGACAATTCTATACCAAACTGCATAGAGTATACAAAATAATATTGTAATAAAAAAAAATATATAGTATTAATTGTCGAGACAATACAAGTATCCTAAAGTCAGGGTATTCATCGGATTTCATATTTATGAACAAAATTTATTGCAGATGGCACCAGAACATATGCATTATAGCAAAAAATTAATATCCCTTTTTAATTACTGCCAACGCCGGATCAGCTAGTTTACTTAATACAATAATATAGTTAACTATAAGGCTAGACATGTGACACAATACCAAACTGAAGACTACTCACTTTCCAGACTTCATTTTCTTAAGGCGGCTTCTAATAGTCGGGAAGTCAGGTCTGATGTTGGGGTCCTCGGCCCAGCAGTCCTTTATGCAGGAGATGACGTAGTCTTCGGTGGTGCCCTCGATAGCGTTGGTGTCAGGCCGGTACACTTCTTCTCCGTCTAGCTTAGGCCGCTTCAAACGCTCAATGATGTCTAAAGGGCATTAACAATCAATAAAACTTCAGGTTTAATTTGTGAGAATTTTTTCGTTACTATTTTTAAATTGTTACAAATGCGTGGTAATATTAACACTTTTGTACGATGGTATTTCTCTTAAATGATTCACTTACAAATGGTAAGCGGAGGACCGTCTCTGTCGGAGTCTCGATGAAGAAAGACTTGACATTGTCAGCGGACGAACTTTTATACCCAGAAATTGTCAAATAAATTCACAACTACCTCAAAATTTGATAATCGACACGTAACAACCTACAGTTGTCAAAATACCCCACAATAATTATGTCACGTTGATAAAATTTAACGCAAATGTTATTATTTATTCCTTTGCTTATTTGAAACGCGTTCACACACTCACTACTAAACTATCATGAAATATTGAAAATAACTTTTATCAAGAAAATTACAATACTTTTGTAGAGAGATAAAAATATATTTTTGTTTTGACATTGGTACTTCCTGTGTCGACAGAGACCTGGATTGATTGACAAAATCTAGATTAATGTGAGATGCCTCGCACGAAAACTAATAATAAAAAAAACACGCATGATATATTCATTGGAATAAGATAATATTACCTTTTGGTTCCGTAGCCGTCAGACCAAAGGGTCCCCGTCTAGCTATAATCTCATACAAAATGATCCCAAACGCATAAACGTCGCCCTTTTGGTTACCGCACACGTAGCTGTTCGGGTTGTCCATCTCTCTCAGCAACTCGGGGGATTTCCATAGTAAGCCTACACAATAAAAAATAATTTTGAACATTTTTGTTTAAGAAGAGTAGCGTGAAGAGGCATCTCAGCGGGCCGGCATGATTGTGTCAAATGGTATGAGACTACCGTCTGATACCATTCGATACGCTATCTGGACGGCATTAGCACTTACCATCAGGTGCAATGCAGTCACTATGCCGTGCCAGTTTAAAAAAAAAAAAAAAAATAACAAAAAAAAACCCTATCGATAGTAATTACCTCTATAGTATTGATGTTCACCAACAAATTCATTTTCGGCACAATTTCGTAATTCGTGAAGTCCAAAATCGGCAACCTAGCAAGTAAAACACAGTTTAAAATTAATCCACAAATTATACTAATAATTAAGTAAAAACTGTAGTTACCTGCAGCATCCATCGAGACGTGACCACACAATTCGATGATTTGAGATTTCCGTGGAATATTAATGGAGATGTGTGTATGAATATCATACCCTGGGAACAAACGATTTCCATTATCATTAAATATCAATAGTTTTGAAAATCTCCGTCAGTAAACAACGAATAAAAAAATACCTTTATGAGATCATGAATCAGTGAAGATATGAACATCTTATCCAATTTTATATCTTCATTTTCAATTATATCCTGAAACGAAAAGAAAAATCGTAACACTTGTAGTTGATTTAAAAGAAGTATATTTACGACCGAAATCAATAGCAGTCCTAACCTTTATCCTGGATTTAAAACATCAAGCAATCAAGATAAGTTAATGTGGGCGTGTCGATGAGTCTTTAACCCGATGGCTCTGTTTTTAGGATCGGTGCTTACACAGAAATCATAGATACATACACTAATTTACGCCTTTTTCCCAGAACGGGTAGGCAGAGGTGCAACCAAGACACCCACGTTTCGCCTTGTATTTACACAGAGATCAAGACCTTTTATTATTTTATTAATCTCCTTGGCGCAGTTGGTTAAAAAGATTTGAATCCTGAGGCAGCGAGTTGGATCCCCGAACCGAGACAAATATTTGTGTGATCCACAGGTATGGGTTTTGGGTAGGTGTTTACGAGACCGAAAGTCTCTCGTTGTTTCTAATACCCACGACACAGGACTCGACTATGTATTCGGACTATTGGGCGTTTTAATTTTGGCCCATAATGAGTAATAATGAGTAGTATTGCGTAGTGATAGTTACGTATAAGCTGCCCTTGGCGCAGTAGTCGGTGAGTATGAGCACGCGCATGGGCTCCACCACGGCGCCGATGAAGGAGTTGAGGTTGTCGTGGCGCAGCTCGCGCAGCAGCCGCATCTCCTTCATGATGTCGCGCGGGATGTCCTGCCGCAACACAACACACAACACAACATTACATACCTTTATGCGGGTTTTAATCAATCAAGTATTATACTGGAGTGTATAACGTAAACAAAATCTATAGTACTCTACATGTACCTACCAGGTGCATGGGAAGTTATATGTAGAGTCATCAGTGGAGTGAGTAGGACAATAGCGTGACTGCAAGGAAGTGAGAGACGAAAATAGAAATAGCGATACGGTGCCGGATTTTAGTTTTTTTACAAATACAATTGATTGTTCGTGGTGACCATTTAATATAACATCTCAATGGTTTTAGAAATGTTCTTATCTTTCTGATAAGACATGCAGGAATACAGAGTAGTCACTATGCTTAAATGACTCATAACCTCAAGTAATATAAATAGTTTAAATACCAAAAGTGTAGTCGCTAACCAATTATAAAAAATATAATAATTGCATGTATACATTGATAAAATGTTTCATTCTATATTTTAGGTCTTTGTAAGTCCTACATTTTATAAATAATGTATAATTAAGGAAACATCATGATTAAACATCAATACACAGTAGTTACCTTCTTTTTGGAGAACTTCAATTCCTTAATTCTAACAACGTTTCCTTTGAACTGCGCCGTCGTTGTAAATATTTGCGTGCAGCATCTGCTCTCGCACGATATACCACTCGCTAGACTGAGCTGAAATATTACAATACGTATCAGTACTTGACTTGTATTTAGTAGGTAGCTAAATAATGTCACGATGTATAGCCCAACAAGCCCAATGGAAATTAATAAATACCCTGTAAATAGAATGTTATTTTAGACGCTTCTGTAGCAACGATCCTGAAGTTATGCATGATTGTATGCAAGTTGCCTTTTAGGTAGATATCATCGTTTTATTTATTTCCACATAACAGTGAAATATTACACTTTCTTTAGCACACATTATTATACTACTGTGCAATTGATTTGATTCCGAAAAAATAACTTCAAAGTGAAATTTATTCATAAATTTTCGTAGATAGACTACACATCGGACCATAAGCAATTAATCACGCAGCCAATAAAAAAATGTGATAAAACATTTGTACCAAATATAAAAAATAAGTGATTAATTTTAGTGGCAGAAAAAAATTAAACAAGTATATAAATAAATTGTTTGTCTGCACAGGTTATTATTGTGAAATTGTTGTGATTATTCGTGCAAATTGATTTAAATCCTTACAAATACACGAAAATCCATTCCACGAGTTGCTTTATCTGTGAAAAAGGCGGATATTGTGTGAATTCCGATGGATATGACTATAGCGTAATAACACTAAGAAGTCATTAGTTATTCAGTGGGCTTTAGAGTAACACAAATTTTTAGATTTTTTAGTATCTTGTATATGTACCGCAAATAGTAAAACTAATGAGTAACCTTGCTAGGCGAGCAGACGAGTCCACTGCCCATGTATCCCACAATCTCGTGCGGGTTGATCTTCCACAGCAGACCCTCGATCTCCTGCTCGATCTTCCACTTGCGGTAGATGCTGACGGTGACGACGAGCGCGCAGAACAGCGTGACGGCCAGCGTGCCCGCCACCACCAGCGACGTGATCTGCGAGTCGTCGCGCGGACACTTCTCGTTGTTGAAGCCGCACGACGGCTCGTCCTCCGGCTTCACGTTGTCCGGCCAGTCGATCGGCAGGCGCGGGTTTAGCTTGTACTCCTGCCACAAATATACGGTTTAATAACATACATACAATATACATACATAAAGTCACGCCTTTTTTCTCAAAAGGGGTAGGCAGAGGTGCAACCAGGACACCCACATTTCGCTTTGTATGTTCTATTGCACGATGTGATAAGGGTGAGCTTATCGCCATATTGGGCCCAAATTCCAGGTACCAAGCTTTTAACGAATAGATAAATCCAATTGCGAGATTTGGCTCGGGATTCGATCCCAAGACCTCAGTTTTGTAATTGCACCGTAGTACAACTACGCCATTCAGGCCTTGGAGGCCTTTCATGTATAGTGAGTAATTATATTGAATTGCAAAAGTATGGTGAATTGTATGTACCGGGAACGGCCTGCTGCTCTGCTGGAAGTGTCCGACGGGGATCATGCTGTAGGTGCAGTTAATGTCGCCGTCGTTGAACTTCTTCGGCTTGAACGCGAGAACGGAGAAATTGCCCTCGGAATCGGCGCGTTCGTCCAGACGTATTAACATACCAGACACACCTGCGAAAAAGTCATTTTTAACTTTTACATATCTGTGTCGCATAATATTTGAGATTGAACTGAATTGCTTTATTTTTCGTTGTTGCAGAATTATGTTGCCATAGCCTCTGTGTCCCAATAACAAACCATTAAGAAATTATCCTTTTGGCCACAAATGGCTTAGTTTGGCAAATTGCACATACTTTTAAAACTCTTTTACTCTTAGTCATAATAGTGAGCGGTAAATAATTAACTTATAATTAAACTATGAATACAATATGTAACTTATACTTCATAGTGAGTAACTTAATTCGTATAATTTTTTAAAACCATACAATAGACCATAAAAGGGTTGAAACAGGTTTCAAAAAAAGTCAACTTTTTCTGGCTACATTTATCATTAATCAAAACTGAAGGAATAGTGTAATATACATGACTTACTTTTAATCGGCGAGCTCTCGATCATTTTAGCAACAATGCGCGTGCCGTTCAACGAGATAGCCGTCAACTTTTCTGAAGTGAGTGGTTCCTTTTTAGTCTCCTCCTTAATAATTTCATCCAAAGCTTTGGCGTACAGCTTCACCGAGTCATACAGATAAGCGGCGTAGATGGACACAAACTGAAAACAAACAAAATAATGCAATTTAAATTATGCCTGGCTGTGTCTCACCGTAAAACTTATTAATGCATTATAGAATCAAAGTAGAAATTAGATACCATAAAATGATCACATATTTAATGTCAGAGATAGAAAATAACAAGATATTCAGTGGTAATTATTTATCATTTTCTGCATATGTAAATGAACACAACATAATGTCTTGTGTAAGAGTATGAGTATAAGTTACCTTGTTGAACTTGGATCCGAAGACGTCGGGGAAGTTGAAGGGCGGCAGCGTGTTGTACTTGCGCACCTTGTCGATGAAGAGCTGGTAGTCGCCGGTGGGCTCGGAGGACACGACGACGAGCAGCGACTGCGCGCGCTTGCGGAAGTCCGCCGTGTTGGGGCACACCAGCTTCGACGAGCCGCGGTCCTCCGTCTCTGCACACGCACGGACACACACACACGGTAATACACGTAACAATCAAGATTCATCTAATTCGGCCGTTTCCGTTTTTAATTTGATTTTCTATTTACTAAATTGACTCTTAGATGGAGATCTAAGTCTTTATTGATTTCGACCGCTAGAGATGCGTTGGTAGAACTCGTAAACTTATAGAAGTTACCAATATGTGTAACCAATCAGCACAGAATCAATTCATACCGAACACTGAAATTCGATGAATGTCTTGTAAACGTTGATATTAAGTTTAATGAAGTAAGTCAGAGAAAAGCAAAATCGTATTTGCAGCAAATAACATTGGCAACCTCGCTTCGTAAAAATCCATATTATTTTTCAAAAATGATAAAAACTTACTGATTAAATACTTGAGAGAGTCTTTGGAGGAGTAGGTCATCATGTCGACGAATATGACCATGTATTCGCCCTTGGAGAAGAGCTGCAGTGACTCCATCGCAGTCATCATCTCTATGAGCCCCGACGTGGAGCCAAGGAACACGTAGACTAGAACAAACATATACACGTGAATACGAGTTACTGCAAGCGTACACAAATCCCTTAATCCAAACAAAGCAAGTTGAGTGAAATAAGTTCAATTTATTAAATTAGGTGTCTAATCAATATTTTCAAACAGACTGAATGAGAGAAGATTAATGTAAGAAAATTGATTAATAAAATAATTAGTAAAATATATAATTGATCATGTCTAGTAAAAATATCTAGTGGCTATACCATTGAATACACTTCAATTACTTATAGTGATAGATAGATATAATTCATATGTGTATTATAGTGTACGAATTGCTGCCACAATACAACGTATGTGGTCTGAATTAGTGTAGTCATGTCTACATCATCCTATCCCATGTCATGACTTCAAATAAGAATAAAGTCAAATTGGAATCATATAGTATTCACCCAACGCCTATACTATGATTTCACTACTTATGTAAAAATCACTATATGAATTTAAAATAATATTGGTAAGCTATTTTTATTCCAACATATGACCTACATGTTAAACCCACAAATAGAATATAATTCACAAGAAAAACAAATTCTTAAGCGTTCATCGATCAAGCCGTTTAGTCATAGTTGTGAACGTCAAATATTTATTCCCAGGAAAAATGATGTAAATACATGAGCACGGGCCGAGCAGTGACGCCACTGAACTATTAATCATTCCACAAAGTACTCGGTAAACAAACAAACAGGGGCTTATACAAATGTTTTGGCCTAATATTAATATGCTCTTAATTTCACATAATTTGAATTTATTAATATATATTCTAAAAAAAAATATTTCGTCATACCAAAAAATTCTAATGCGAACACACGATAAGTATTTTATAATAATTACATATTATTTTAGACACTGCGTATATGGCCCATAAATGCTTGGTGTTTGGGTTTGATTCCTAAATCAAAGTAAAAAAGCACCGAAAAACTTTTTATGAGTTTTTCGGTGTGATAAATATCATAACATAATGTGCCAGAGAAATAAACTTGTACTATAAATCATCGTTCCCTCACTACTGAGGATCGCGACCACATGTGATGTTCCTCCAACGTGTTCGGTCCTGGGTGGCATGGACCGCGTGGTATAGGCTACCACCAACCGCCTTCTTCACAATGTCCGACCATTTGGCTGGTGTTCTGCCTCTGGCGCGCTTGCCTTCTATTCGTCCCAATATTATGAGCTTCTCTAATTCATGTCTGGGAGACCGCATGATGTGTCCAAAGAAGCTCAAAACACGTTCCTGACAAATGGCAGAGAGTCTCTTTTGAATATTTAGTTCGATTAAAATAGACTAATGAGTCTATTTTAATCGAACTAAATAACCAATGGGTTCTCATGGCGGTCCATGGTATACGGAGCATTCTCCGCCACACCCACATCTCAAAGGCATCAATCTTCTTCAAATCGCAGCTCTTCAAGCACCATGTCTCTGCTCCGTAAAGGAATATGGAAAAAACTAGCGCCCGTATTAAGCGCACTTTGGTTTCACGGCGTATGCTTCGGTTTTTCCAGATCCTCTCGAGATTGGTCATCGCACTTTTAGCCATACCGGACCTTCGGCGTATTTCCCCAGAGCAGCTACCTTCGCATGTTATTTGCGATCCGAGATAAATGAAGTCCTCTACTTTTTCGTAGCCGCTGAGTGCATCCGATTGTGGTAGAAGTTGAGCTCTATCTATCACCATTATTTTAGTTTTCGAATGGTTTATCTTAAGATCAAACTTAGCACTTTCAGCTTCTATTCGTTTTAGCAGAACTGCCATTTCTTGTTCGCTTGATGCAATTATGGTAGTGTCGTCAGCATACCTAAGGTTCGTGAGTGTTTCACCACCCACCGAAATACCACCTTCCCAGCCATCAAGTGCTCTCCTCATAATATATTCACCGTAAAGGTTGAATAATTTAGGCGACAAAATGCAACCCTGACGCACACCTCGTTCTGGATGAAAAGGCTTAGATCTCCGACTATCCAATTTCACGAAGTTAGAGCTGTCAAGGTACAGATTCTGTATCAGAAATATAAGATGAGAAGGTACACCCATATCAATAAGCACATTAAACATGCTACTCCACTGAACGCAGTCAAATGCCTTCGCATAATCTATGAAACACAGCACCAGAGGTTTGTTAAACTCACGATATTTCTCTATGAGCAGTCGGATGTTTAAAATTTGTTCTCGAGTACCTTTTCCGGCTACAAAACCTGATTGTTCTCTCGGTATCTGGTGGTCTATAAAGGCTGATAGTCTGTTGTTTATTATGCTAAGAAGTACTTTACTCGCATGGGACATGAGCGACAGGGTTCGATAGTTTCCACACTTCTTCACGGAACCTTTCTTGTGAAGTGGCACCACTGCTGATTGAGTCCAATCTGTAGGCCATTGGCCTGTCTTCCAGATCTTAGCACAAATTTGGTGTATAATCTTGATCCCAGCTGAACCCAGATGTTGAAGCATCGCTGCTGAAACGCCATCTGGACCAAACTACTAGACCTTGTACTAGACATACCTATATGCTCCACCCCTTGGATTGAAAATAAGGTCGGCGAACATTGAGTGGTATGACTAGCATCTGTACCTATCCCTTCGGGGCTTGAACTTAAGTAAGCATGTATCATAGTGGTTTCTTAGATTTACGCGAATGTTACACATTGAAATAAAATTATTTTTTACGGATTTTACCGCGATTTGGTTTAATTTTTACATTTTTTAACTTCCCGACGTTTCAATTCCTTCACAGCTTTCGTAGTCACTGGGCGGATTCAAGCATGTATAATAATTTATTCCTAGCTGGATACAGCTTTGTTTCCAAGCAGTGTCGGTAGTATGTTATTTCTATCCGCCCGATGGCTACCAACGTGCATGCAGTCCCAAACCCCACATCGCCCAAACTAGGCTTTTCATATTATTCTACCAAGTATACGTCATACGCAGCGAGAAAGATGATGAAAGCAAATTGTATTCGTCATCTATACTCTATTTTAATAGCAGATAGATTTCCGAAAATTACACTTTTTAAATTGCTGTTTGATTAACCAAACTTGGTTTGGTTAGTTACTTTGTCAAGTCGTGTATACGTGTCGTGTATACGTGTCGTGTACACGTGTATAAGAGAGCACAGTCGTGTATACGTGTATAAGGGAGATTATTACTGAAACTAATTATATGTTTTATTCCAGTTTCATACTTTTCCTCGCACTAGACTAGCGTGTTCGGGAAAGGCATACAATAGACATCTTTAATCATAGATTCTTAAATTCTATCTCATGGTACACTCCTGTTTTTTATTTTTATTGTATATTTTCCGTTGATTATCGATTCCTTAAAGTGAGTTTTCGTGTTCTTATTCGGCTTTATCCCGGATGTATATAATTAGTACGTATAATTACAGACTTTTATTTACATACAAATAAATTACCCAATTTACGCGAATTTAATTAACGCCATCGGATAACGGTTCACCTATTGCATAACTACAGGGTATTACCGTATATGTACAAATAGGCCAGTGTATTTATATAACAATTCATGTAAACAAATTAAAATCCCAAATGAGGATAACAAGTTATACATACAAACTGTTAAAACCCTGCAAATGATAAAACATGAGACCGATACACTTATTATAAACACCAAGCATGTGATAGACCTGAAAATATATGATGCGCGCTCTAACTTATCATCACCCAGACCAGGGATTATTTGGGTGGGGTTGAATATGTAAATGTAAAATAAAATATCAACTTTTCTATGGCCACTGCATAGAGAATTCCTAGTATCGAAAGATCGATCGATGGACTATTGCAGGTTCGTGGGATTCATATATCACACAAATCCTTGTGTCTGTCTAAGATTTGTTGGTTTCATGTCGATGTTTTCCTACACAAAGTTAAAAAGTTTTAAAGTGGGGGTTTAACATACTGTACTTATATTATCACATATATGATACAAGGAATAGAAGAGTATGAAGAATGCATAACTTACTCCTGGTCCTGTTCTTAGTCTCCTGTATGAACTGGTACCAGAAGCCAGGCGCGCAGCACGCCATCTTCTCCTCGCAACACTTGAAGGCGTCGATGACGGGCCGCTGGTGGTTCACAGTCATGTTGTTCTGCTTGGCGTGGTTCTCCAGCGTCAGAGCCACCGTCACCCAAGATTCCTCGTAAAGTATGGAAAACTTTTGCCATCTGTAGTAACGCAACAGCGATATTACAGATTTTGTAGCCTAAAAATAAACGGTTGATATTAAAAAGTGTTCAAGGAAACATAAAGATAGTGTCTGTTTAATATCAAACGGCGAAGTGCGCTGATAAATCAATACTATATGAATGATATCGGCGGGTAACGTTATGTAATGAGATTACATCGGGACCTATTGCCGATTGTCCTTGCACATGAATCTTCGTAATAGCCGCTTCTAACGGCTGTAATGTGAGCATGCTGGTGATGTATTAGTAAAACTTTAACCTCAATTGTAGATAATATGACAGGAGTAAACATAACATAAATAAATGTAAACCATCGTGTAATTAACAACATTAACATATAAAAAGCAAAGTAGTACTACTCATTATTTTTTTATAACTTTTAATATAAAATAATTGTACCTGAGCGCCAGGCGGTTCGAGTCGCGCAAAATTAGGCAATGTGGAGGTCTGGTAATCCGAGCATCTCTGAAATCATATACGTAAAGCAGTATTAGATAATGCACATGTGTGAATTGATGTATATTAGCTAATAGGTTGCAGGTTCGCCTAGTGCGGGGACTGATGCAAATCTGACAAATGTAACCATGTACTTTTAATAAATAAATTATTTGATTTTATTTTAACACTATTTGCATTACACTACAACAGTGCTACAACCCGTCGGAAATATCTGTGCACCTGGCTAATTGACGTCATTAGAAGATAGGGTCAGCAAAATGCAAAACATAAGTTAAAAAAATAGGATTAAAATAGAAAAAAAAGGAATAAAAGTAGATTTATTCATCTCAAAATATTTTTAGTGCAAAAAGACATGGTGGATAGATGGATAACAATATTTTTTCAAACAGATCTTATTAAATACAACAAAAATAATTTCGACAACTAAACTACCGCACGTGCGCTGGAGCTTTCCCTGCTACCGGTACTACGTAGGTGAACACGGGGCGAGGTGCGGGAAGCGCAGGGTAACCGCATTCCAGCTAGGTGCACACATATTTCCGACAGGTTTTATATATTTTTGTCACGTACGCTATTTATTATTTCAACTGTGCCGACTCTGTTCACACGGTTTCACATCCCAAAAATTACATTTTAAAATCGTCCAAAAATATTTCAAACAATCAATCAACATCCAATAATGGATGATACTGGGTGCAAGGAACACTTACCTGTTGCTCCAAGTACATAGGATAGGATATACATAGGCCTTTCCCGAATACCTAAAGGTTAGCTGCTATACTCTTGCTAAAAAAACATAATCTTAACCCTCCGTGTACTAGGTGACTAAAACTCCCGCCCCGTACAAGGTGGGGTATCACATACCCTAATAATAAATCTAAAATTATTACATGAAAATAAATATTTATGCAATGGGGACATAAATTAGTAAAGAAAAAATAAAAACAAAAAATATAAAGGTAGCTTTTTAACTGCGCGCCGTACAAGGTGGGGTATGAGATACCCCAGCGCACTTTATATGCATGTAACTCACATAAAAATAGTTTTTAAACGGAATTGACTGCAGTTTTTGGGGCATCATAGTTCCATTTGCAGGTACTAAAATGAGATACGACGTTTTCGTGGTTTACGTATTATTTACGCTAATTCACCAGCTGGGGTGTGAGATACCCCACCTGGTACACGGAGGCTTAACATTGTCATTTTTAGCGCATATCACAAATCTTTAACATTTAACTACACCAAAAACATGACAGTTCAAGATTTTCTTATGCTGTACGTAAAATAACAACGAGGATTCTTATATCAAAATAGATTAAATATATAAATACATAAGTAGGTACGATACAAAATACATAGTTGTCTTTACTATCGATAAAGAACATTTTAGCCATAAAGTTGAAGTACAAACGTACAAACTGAAACAGTCTGGAGCAGAAAACAACCGATCGTAATGACTTTGTAAGATACCGAACAAATAAGATAAGTCTAAGTGACTCATTCATGTAGAATGCAGTTTTGCTTCACTATTTGAGTACCCTCAGTCTAATATTTATTCATATAAATATAATAACTTTTAGCACAACTTAATGTAAGACACGAGAAAGAAAAAAAAATTTGCTGTAATATTTTTCTCTGCTTTTTTACCGTAAGTGTTTTAAAGGTATTCATTTTTATTTGATCACACAACGTCTAAAAAGTCTGTACTTATGCAGCAGTTCACGTTCTGTAGACAGCTGAAGCTCTTATATTATTCAATTGCAACAACTTTTTGTGTTTTATTGGTTCATTGCGATAAGATAAACTTGCCTCATAGACACTAGTAAATAATTGAAAATGTCTGCTTGGCGTATACGTATAATCATTTATTTCCAAGCTAAAATTTAAAGTTATAAAATTTAAAACGTGTTGCTTAGATTTGATTATTGTGCAAATAACTACACGAGATTATTTTCGTAAGCCTCGCGTGGTACCACTACTCTTTCTTAATAATACCTCTGAATCATTGATTAATTAGTAGTAATGTGCAAGTAAACAAGGATAAAATGAACAAAAACAACTTACATAAGAGATCATTGGTAAGTTTCTGGACTGCGCGATAATGGCCTCGGTGTGGCAGCGACCCTCGGGCCCGAAGAAGGCGACGATGCCCGAACAACTCATCTCCGTGATGAGGCGCGTCGCCGTGATGGTGTCGAACTTGGTGTCGTGCCACTCCAACAACAACTCCACGTCGGGCAATAACGTCGATTTGTTATTCAGCTAGAAAAGGACATCACAATCAACATATGACAGCCTCCGTGGCGCCGGCTGTCAAACGAGAGGCCGCGGGTTCGATCCCCGCAATTAGAAAAATGATTACGATACCCACAAGTATTTTTTCCGGTTCTGGGTGTTTGTGAAATCGAAAAGTCGCTTGTAATTTCTGATACCCATGACACAAGATTTAATTGAACTAAATGTTGGGTCATGACTATGTATGTGTGTTTATTATAATTATTATAATGAACAAGGTGCCACCGTAACGATCTCTCTGCGTCTAATTAATCCCACATTACTATATCCATTGAGTAATTTCAAAACGGTTGAATCCAATTTAATCTATTGTATATCGTAACCTATGAATCTGTTAAAATATTCTTTCAAAAAGGATATGAATAGCGTATCCCCAAGTTTATCGCAAATAAAACATTTAATACGTGGGCGGTGAACTCGTGTCATTTGACACGAAAAGCCAATTTATTTATAGATTCATTCTTGACTTACGTTGGAAATATTTCATATCAGCAACAATAGTTTTCCATGTTGGATATTTATAACTACCAGGTTATGTGGACCTATTACCTATACATCGAATACGGACGATAAATTATTCATATAAATTTTATTTATTTATTTACACTTCATACTTATAATGGATAGGTGAACTTAATGCCTGAAGCATTCTCTACAGTCGAACCTAAGGTGATGCAGACATAAGAAGAGGTAGGTGCGTAAACAATTAATTAAAAATGAATGGACAGTGACGTAGAATTTTATAAACTAACATAAATACAACATAACATAATACACAAATTTTACAAATTTTATCACCATCCATTATATCTTCCTAGTTTTAAGAGCATCCATCCGCTTTTTAGGAATCAGGACGGCTCACATAATATATTTTTCAAACGTGTTTTTCCTTAATTACAGAAGAAAAATAGACAATTTATACGGAGTGCATATTAGAGATTCTGAAACTTCAGCACATAATTGTATGATATTTTTCATAGTATTTTTGGGTTCGTAGACTTCAAATATATCAGATTTCAGAACACACCAAAATTAAAGCATGGGAGATTACAGTTTTTAATGCGTAGTGGATATATTATATAAAT
Organism: Deilephila elpenor; assembly: GCA_949752805.1. Lineage (NCBI taxonomy): Eukaryota > Metazoa > Arthropoda > Insecta > Lepidoptera > Sphingidae > Deilephila > Deilephila elpenor. Next base: position 8,725,202 of record OX457099.1, on the reverse strand, counting down.
CCACCAACATTAGAGTCGAGTTATTTATAGTGCCAATTAGAAGATAATTAAAATGTTAAAACCACAACACAAGGATATAGTTATTTTTGGATACATTAAGTATCCGCTAAGTTAAAACTACAATATGGTCATGTCAACACGCGGCCGCAACAAACAAGATATTTATATCCACTGTAGAGGATTTTAAACGTTAACCTAAGTAAATTTTGCTTGTTTGCATACCGTCTATAAATAACTACGGAAGTGTAGATATGATTCGTGTTAATAAAACAAACTGTCATTGAATGTAAATGTCATTGAATTACGAGTTATTGTAATACTTTTATTATGCGAAGAGCCAGTTCATGCAGGCTCACATAAACACTGCGATCCCCGCAACTATTACATTATAATTTATATCATATCCGCTCTGCAAACTATATGTATCTGCTGCATAATATATTATATACTCTGTGCAAACTTATGTTTAGTTTATGTTACCAATATTCCTATAAATTTTACGTTATGCGCCACTAAATGCGGTTATCAGCATTTTAATACTTAAACATCATAGCATATACACGTCAACACAAATTTCATACTAGGAAAACAATATGTTTAAAACTTTAAATGTAACATTTATTGTAAGTAACAGTTTTTATTTTTAAATCAATGATTCATTCTGGGCTAAAAATAGTATTAGGAATAAACAAGTATTAAGTGTATACTATAAAAGAACATCAACAAATAGAAATGACCAATCAAAATCATTTATAATAGGCAAAACTTCTAAAAGTTAAAGTGCCATTTTCCTATCTTTTTCTCAAGCATTTTTCTTTTTTAGTCAGCAACTTTTGATAATAAAACCAAGTAACCTCCTCTAGGGCCATGGACAGGGCACCGGATATGGTGAGCCCCTGGCGGTCTCGCAGCTCCCCGGTGAGGCATGGCAAGTAGCCGATGGTGATGTTGTACTTCTTGTGTGCCAGCGAAGGCCCGGCCAGCAGGCCCAGCGCCGCGAGCACCAGCACCCGCGCGCCGCGCCACATGCCGCTGCCTTCCCCGCTAGGCACTCACCTGCAAACACAACAGACACGTTTATTTACTGCAGAAACATTTCATCGTAAAGCACCATGTGAACACCACCGTGAACATGTGTTCATGGTGGTTCAAAAAATAACAGCCATTTGGATGCACCATAATCCATGTGGATTATGGTGCATCCAAATGGCTGTTATTTTTTGTTGAGCAACATTGTGCAGGATTTTTTTAAAAGCAATAGAATAAATCATACATAACTACGTAATTTGTGTATTCTAACCAAGTACCAAAAATTACAAATTTACAAATGAAAACAGTGGAATTTGTTGCAATTGTCCCTACACCTAGAATTGGTTGTAACAGTGTGTATAAGGTTAGTTGTAACATTGTATACTATCCAAATTAACATTAACAAAATCACCATTTTTTTCAAATAGCAAAATATTTTAATATTTCTGTAACTTTAAGATTCTGTAATTTATTTTCTTCGAGTTTTTGGACTTCAAACTTGTACAGCGTATCAGCCTTTGCTTTTTTTCTGACTTATCTATTATTTGCATCATTCTTCCTTGATTCTGGCTATTATTACTTAAATATATAAAACGAAAAATATATTCTTTGCATTGAAAGTCCAACTTGTAACTTTCGTGCCTTGAAAAAAACGTCGAAAAGGTACTTTAGTGCTATTTTTGCAGCATCGCCTCACTACAGCCAAAACCTGATGACAGCGCTGTGAGCACAACTTAGGTATAGAGGCGGTTCGAAATGACTAAAGCCCGTCATACAGCTAGTCAGCGTAGATAACATATTTTTTTCGCAAATTCGTTTGTTACTTTCGTGCCATGTTACTTTGGTCTCTGGACTCCCCGATATCCCCTCGGCCAACATAAAGAAATAAGATCTTCTTTAACTAATACAAAATTCATCGAATTAACAGTCTTGGTAAACATTTCTTAATATAAGTGATTCTCATAGTCCAAATATTGTGAACAAAAAAAAAACTGCCATTGATGCTGGCATAAATGAAAAAGATATGTAATCAAAGTTAAACTGACAAACATTTATGTTAATAAATTATAAGTTAATTATCATTCAATTATGGACGAGCAAACGAACCAACGCATTCTAAGATATTATATGCATCGCATAATTACTTCACACGTTTCTGCACAATTTCTCGCCTCTCGGATATTCTAAGAGAATTTAATTGTGACAATTTATAGTGTTTATCTCGTGGCGATAAATTAACGATTCATTTCCTAAATACTGCAACCGACTTGTGTATTAAATCTCTCGTTCCTTTAACAAATACATAATAATACTTGTAATTTGTAAATATTTAGAATGTACTTATTTAAGGAAATTACAAAAAAAGCCATCAAAGGTTTGCTTGCATTTCCTTTTATCCTAAAACCTTTTGACTCACCTAAAAAAATACCAATATCAAATAAAATACCTAAACCACAACTTTAGCAATTATCACAAAGTTTAAGGTCCCTAATAAGACAATGAAATAAATTACAAGTCAGTGTCCTCTCGGCACAAAGGATCACCCATAGATAAGTGCATAACGATCCAAACAAAGTAAGCTTTGATCTCAAACATTACAACAGACACGCAGATCATTATCTGTGGTATTACTGGCTATGCGAAGATGATAAAATACTTTATTGAATCGATTAAACACTTATACAAAAAAATATCACCGTTACTATACAGAAACAAAGGAAAAAGGACATTGAAGGAGGAGCGAATGAAAAAATGTTTTAATAAAGTGAATAATATCACAAGTACGCAACTGTGACAACCAACACGTCTATTTTTGTAACAGAATTAAGGGAAGTCTTCCTGCTGCGCGCTTTCCGTCCTCAAATGTAGGAATTGCTTCCATGCTGTCAAGTAAGTAATTGCCTCACAGCCGGAGACCGATTAGACAATTGACATGCCGCTGTTTTGACAACATGCTACTTAGTTATGTACCATAGATCGGGATGCTAATGCATAACACTTGTTATCCCGTAATTTAACTACATACCGATATTTTCAACAAATAAAGAACAGACGGACTCACGGACTCAACACGTCTAATGTTGGACAATGGACATACTATGTATTGTGTGAGAATTTACAACTATGCAGATATGTTACTCAACAGTCCAGTGTATTCAATAGGTCACATAACAAAATATCAATCCACGTGTTCGTTAAACGATGGTAAATCATTAGCTTATAGCGTAATTTATATTTAGAGATAATAGAAACACCTTATAGGTCGCGCGAACCAACAATATCTAGGTGGTGAGCCAATAACCGCATGTGGGCGTGCACTGTGTACCGTGTCGTGTGTACAGTGGACAGTGTGTACGGTTCTGGAAGCAGCTAGCACGGCGCGGCGAGCTCTCTGCAGACTAGTCTAACCGCTGCTCAAGCTCATTGGAGCCGGCGCGGCGGCCAGCACGGCCGCAGCCCGCAAAGCTACAGTGGCGACGCGGAGCGGCATGATTTTGCCTTGAGATAACGTCAGCGATAACACTCTCTACAGTTATTTTTAGAACTTCATAAAAAGGTAATGCGATTGTGATTACATTTCGCGTAATTGTAAACATCAACCGACGAGAGTCTATCGAGTCTATTCAGCAGTCTCGAATATACGCTACGTCAACATTAAACGTCCGTCATTGAAGTAAGCGTCCATTACTAACCTGATTGGGAGTAATCGCCAGTTTTACCCGTTTATCGTTTGCACGCATCCTCAATTCGCCGCGGCCATGCGTCACATTTTGGCGATATAATAACGGAGAATCTCATTTCACACACAAACATGACTATAATGCAACTTGTCACCTAAAATGTCCGTCATAAATATTCACATCTATACGACAAATGTTCATAAATGGTTTTGTACTTGTACACCTGTGACTGCAAACAACAGGTGAACCGTTTCCGCAAAAAAATGCTAAAGTATATTTATATATTGTAGTTTACAATGCCGCAAATTCAGTTCATATTTAATATTAAGTTATTAAAAATATCATAACTGTCCTTCAAAAATAATAGTCTTTTGCTTTATCAATGCCTTATATTAAGCGAAAGCGAAATGAAGTCATTTTGGTTTTCACTCCCAAAAGCGTCGTGTCTAAGCTGGTGTTACATTTACGACAACCTTATGTATTAATATTATCCCTATCTATCAATAACTTGGTAACATTTTCGAACTTACTAAGTGGTAACCAAAAATTACTACAAAAAAGGGCATCGTCGGAAATAAATTCGTTAACAAACCACTAACCAGCAACATATTAATCAGAAAATATAAGCTCTAAAAATTTCTGTTTTTTGTTCAGATATATAATGGATATCTTAACAAAAAACACAGGAATATTAAAAATGACATGCTAAAAAAGCCTACCATCGTAATATAGCTATGTGAAACGATGATTAATTAAATATTTGCCTTTTATGAAATTCATGTTCACTTCATGAGACATGGCTTATATCAACATGTTTTCGGTCCAAAAGGAAAACGTAAACGATTTGAGGTTTGTTGACAAAAAAATATTCAAATTAGGGATTCTCGTAATATATGTGCATTTAGAAAATGTTTTGTCGCATACCTGTCAGCACTCGACGGACAGTTCGACACGCTTGCGAGTACGTCATTTATGGTAAAATCCATTTACAATGTTTACAGTTCGTCCTGTGTTTTCGTTCGCGAGGCACTAAGCAGATTTCAGAAGGGTTTGATTAATACTTCCATCATCGATGTCTAAAAATCATCACCTATACCCACTGCATCCACGTTTAATAAATTAACATACAAATATATAATCGTACATAATTGTATTTCGAAGAGTCCAGCAACCTGCGGTCTTATGTTTTTAATGTTGTATGTCGATCAGAAACAAATATTAAGAAATCCATATTAATTATACAAGATTTACGATGAGACTAGAAAAAAACAAATTAAAGAAGCCAACAGTAATTCCTGTTAGATAGCTGATGCTTCATTCCGTTACTCACATACCCATTCAAGTGAATACTTGTAACCTCGAGTTTAGTTACACATTTACCAATTTATTAATAGTATGCTAACTATATGTATAAGCAAGTGGTTGAGTCAGCACTCAGCAGTAACACGGTCCTGTTGAGACTAGCAGCATTCGATATTGAATAAATGTGAACCTGCCCGGCTAGAATATCTACACAACTTGAAGCACTGGCTTCCAGAACTCTAAATGCAACTGCGTATATTGCCCACTCACCCATTTAAATAATGTTTACATTTATTATTGGAGCCAGTTTGATTAACTTTGTTTCAGCCGGTGTCGCGCAACTTACAATATGCATAAACGAATACATAATGCATAATGCATACATATCATATATTTAGTAATCTTCTAGATAGCACACAGGTTCAATAACTTCGTACAATTAAACGGATTTCATTAAATCTTAACGAGTGATTATTAACCGAATATTATATACGCGTGCAGTCTTAATAAGTAAAATATCTACGAAACGTAAAACTGCGACAAACTTGTGTACTAGGTATAGTTAGTACGAGAACTTAAACTTGTTTTCTAATGTTTGGAACGTACCGCCAGCGGAATAGTCCGTAACGCTATCGATCTTGCCAAGCGATGTTTGGCGTGCCGCTCCCGGCCGCACCCTCCCTAACATAATAAAAATCGACCACCACCCGTCTCCGTCGCCGGTATACCATGGTATACTAACACTTTATTGTGTTATTCAATTTCCAATTACATGCCCTTATACATGCGTATTCGGAGTAACCAATAAAAGAAAATAGATGATTAAATGCTTCAGCGAATTACAACATAGTTAGAGTATGGTCTATGTAGTTCCTGGCAGTATTTCTAATAACAAAGTTCATGTTCGTCGCACCAAGACACATATTTGTGTGAAGTGTTTCTTTCGGGTCTGGGTGTATGTGAGACCAAAAAGTCTCTCCTAGTTTCTGTATGTGACTGTTGGATGTATTTTAATGAAAAGGCCACTGGAGAAATAATCAAAAATTTTCTCTCACAAACACCCAGACCAGACAGAAATACTTGTGGTTCTCGCAGACATTTGTTTCGGTGCAGGGATCGAACCTGCGGCCTCTCGTTTCACAGCCTGCGTCTAACCAACTGCGCCATGGAGGCTGTCATGTGCAGTATACCTACCCAGGCACATACATTTACAAAAAACATTACTTACAGAATAATGCATATCTTCTATACATAACAATGAAATGTAGCAGGTCGATTGTAATTGTACATGAAGCATATAAATGTGAGAAGCTTGAATAGAAATAGAATAGTCAAAATATTTTTATTGATATTTGTTTTTCTGTACGTGAGCAACAGGCAAAAACTATTGCACGAAAAAGGATGCGGTTTACATGCACTGGTTCATTTTTCATCTTGATCTGCCACTTACAAGCCGAGAATAGGACACATAGTGTACGTTATAGGACCTTCATACAGTAAATTTATTAAAAGACGGTGGCGGCAAGATAGAATAAAATCGCGGTATCGTTTTGTTCTTCATTTTTATTTTTTTATTTAATGTTATTATTATAAGCCTGCCATAGTGACGATTTGCGATAGGTCGCTGGCGAACGCTGGATGCGACAAGCCAAAGGCAGGGTGAAATTGCGCAATTTGGAGGAGGCCTATGTCCAGCAATGGACAATAAAAGGCTGATAATAATGATGATAGTCACCCATGGATGCTTGTCTCGTTTTGGGACCAGCCTGTGTATTTTATGTGGGTATATTAGTTTATTCTTCTCGCGGACAAAACCTAGTGTGTAATAAATATGGAATAAGCCATAATGGCAGATGAAGGAAATGTCCCTGACAATAATCTAATACTGTGATTAGCAACATGAAATGAAGCAAATGGAGTAACTACGACTGCTATTCATAAATCCTTCGCAACCTCTATAAGCATGCAGACATAACTTATCTATACATACAGCATACCATAATAATGTGAATTTCTAGATAGAGTCAGGCATTGGGTCTTTCCTCTGTCACAATAAAATTCTTAGTATTAGTATTACCTATCTGGTAATCTAAGATGTAACATAATGGTCAATAAAATATGTATTATAATATATGATTTTTAATTAATTTGTGCATCATAATATTTTACAATATTTTACAAATAGAGATGACATTAAAACAAGTTTATTAAGGAAATAGTCCAGTCATCTAGTAGTTTTACCTGGAAAGGTTTCTGCAATTTTTGGAAATGGGTGATATTATAGATTTAGAGGTGCTCTTTATGAATTCCCACGTTGTGACCTCGTATCTTTGCCGCTCGTACCGCCATATTGGAAAAAATGCCCTCTTATTGAACCAAATGACTAGACTAAAATGTCATAAAAACATCTAACTAATATTTCAAAGAATCACATAAATGACGAAAACACTCGAAAAAGAATAATTACTTAAAACTTTTATGTAGCCAATTTCAATAGCAATCCATTACATTGCTTCATTTGTCAGACTATGTGGCGCAGATAGTTAGATGCCAGCTATGAAACGTAAGGCTGCAGGTTCGATACCCACACAAAGACAAAAATTTGTGTGTTCCACGGGCATTTGTTTCAGGTCTGTGTGTTTTTTGAGATCAAAAAGTTTCTCGTAGTTTCTGATACCTAAGACACAAGACTTCATCTTAGTGTAGTATCAGGACTTAGGACGATGTATGTCACTGTTAGGTGTACTTTAATTGGAAAGTCACTGGAGAAAAAATCAAAAACTAGCAAAGTTCTTGTTAACTAGACCACATTTTTCACCCAGTTCCTTTTTTTTTATGGTTTCAATAAATCATTTTCGTTTCATCATAACCCATATTAAGCAACTATCTGCATCCACAATAGATGTGTTATTTCCAAACAAAATATGCTCAAACCACATTGCTGCACAATAGTGCAGAGCTGGACTCGAAGTGTTAAGCATTAGTTGCCTGTAACTGTAGGATTTTATGTGAACATTGACCAAAGTAACAAAAACTACATACATACATAAATTTACGCCTTTATCCCAGAAGGGGTAGGCAGTGGCGCCTCCAGGACACCCACAATTTTCCTAGTATGATCCGTCCCATTAGTGATAGGGACGAGACTATCGCCATTTCGGGCACAAATTCTTGACTCCGGGCTGATAATTATTAGAAAAACCCAATATCACTTTGCCTGACCCAGGATTCCAACACGAGACTTCAGCTTTCTAGTCATAACATAGTACAACTATGCCACCAAGGCAGTCCTAACAAAAACGAAAAACATTTATATTAGTCATGTTCTCAGAAAAAATGTAAAAACCCAGTTTTAATACCAACTAGAATTTCTTACCACAAACTATACCTATTGGCACTGATGATGACACAATACAAAACTAGTTGTTGAAGAAATTACCTGTATCTTTATTATTTCTGTGATGTAACTGATATTTATTAGAAAATAAAAATATCTATATTGCTAAGTTTGGGCAGGAAAATGAGTGGGATTTAACCATATTTAATCATGTTGGTCTAAAATAAATTGGTGACTTTTATGTTCCTTAGAAATTCTAAATCAAGAAGCTTTACCTACTGACCAGACACTCCTCTGACTTTAGAGGAAGAATAATTGAGTAATAAATTTATTATACATTTAACGTAGAATAAACTTGAAGTGTTATATCAATTGCTATTTTTAATATTCTATTAGAATGTATTTTTATAGATGTACATATGATTAATAAATGTTACTAAAACCAACCATTTACACTTGAAATATGGGCAGCAGATGAAAATTATGTTGTTTTCATTTTGGCCTTTTAGGAATAAATTCTAATGTTAATATACATTGACACTATTATGCTTAATCAGGTTAGTCACATGATACTTCTCATGATGATTCTACTGTAGTGTTGTATTTTTCAAATGACCAAGCTGTTGACATGTGCAGACAGGCAAAAAAAAAACAATTTTGAGTATTTAATTAGTTCACAATGAAGAGTCAAGGAGCATTTTCAAACAATGTTATTTGTATACAATACTGATAATATATGGTTTAACTATATTTAAAAGAAATCATCAATTACAAACTAATACATTATTTAAATCATGATATCAACATAACAAGCATTTTGATTTGTTAAACAACACTTTTATAGGTTACTTTATGATTATTTTGGGAACAAGTAGTCATATGTAAATACTGTTTCAATATATAACTATGTATTCAGATTTCATTTTAGCATTAGTTCAATTAACATTTAGAAATTTAATTGTTTAATTTGAATGTATAGTGTGTACATAATATTTAAAAAAGTATCATCAATTTTGGTAAAAAAAAATATTTGTATATCCTCTTGCACTACTTATAACTAAGTTTGACCCAATGTTTTGCATTAATAAATCACCTAGTTTATTTTTCCTTAATACTTATTCACATTTTGTGGAAACTAAGACATCATAGAATTTGTGATCAAATTTTATAATTGCAGACATGGGAGGCTAAAATTTCAAAAATTAAATATATTTACATGGTTCAACTCAAAATAAGTCCTACTTTGTTTGTAAAAATGTATGTATGAATCAATTACTCACCATTAATGCCAAGTACTCCTTGTGATGAATGTGATGATCATAAAAACATAATTCACCAATGGAACAGTCATTCAATTGCAAAACCACTTTCTGTATGACATTTCACTTGAACATAAACTGAACGTAAACTTCAAAAATGTTTACAAAGGAATCAAGCAATAGCATAGTAGGTTGAGTTCTAAAAATACATCAATGTGATAAAACACTGTAAATGTGTAAAACATAAAGCAGCACTCATGACAATAACTTGCAACGCTTTGAGAATCCGGATAAACCGCTAGCGTGATACACTTGTGTAAGTAGTGATAGGACGGAACAAATTACCTTTTAAACATAGATAACGAAATATATAATTACAAATATGGGAAAAATATATTTGCGTACACTACAGTCAGCGCCCAATTAATGTACTTTGCTTTAACTATTTCGTCACTTACGATTTTTTATGAAAAATTGTACACAAATTCAATAAAATATAACAAGTTTTATATTTATAATCGAGTATAGGTAATTCTAACACTAGATTTATAGAAAGTCGTAGGTACTCATAAGTTGACCTGTATTTAAAAATGCTACGATATATTTACAAAATTGAAAGGTATAACACAAAACGCACTAGATTTTATACTCAAATTCAACTAGAAAGGCAAAAACTTGTTCCTTTGCAAAATACACAAATAAAATCTCATTTCGTCCACCATCACATAACCACTTCTATTTGTCAAGCATCAGCACAACACACAGACTACAAACTATGTGGTCTTTAATCATAGGTACAGTGTAAAAACAAGATTATTGATAACAATTAACACTTAACAACAATTAACATATAAAAAATAACAATTGTTCTCTTTTAAATAAAAATGTGCTAAATAGTAAGTAGGAAAATTAATATAAATTATGTTTTTACGATCGATTAAGATAACTTTAACCCAGTATACAGTGTAAATAAAGCATTATTTTTGTCTTCTATTTTCTCTGCGATATAAATGTTTTTACTCGAGTTAACAAAAGGTCCTGCAGCTCTTCTGTACGCATAAATGCTTCATTTCTTGACCGATTTTGTTAACATGGTATTCGTTTTGTTTAGCGTCAAGTTACAAAGGTAGAAACGTAGACATAGCCCATAGGGTAGAATAGATAAAGACCATGCAAGACAGTATGGATTCGGCTTCTTTGTGTAAGGATTTTAAAACAAAATCGCAAAGCCATAGAGGCGTAAATATATAGATAATGTACTCGCATTGGTCAATTAATGGCCATGATTAATAAACGATCTTCGTTTCTATCTAAAGATCGATCGTGAAAATAAACCAATGGGCTCAAGGTATTGCCGACACGCTCACATTTGATGTGTTCTGATTGGTCTATTTTCCGGATCGATCCTAAGATAGGGATTGGGATTGCTTATTAATTTTGGGTGTAAATACATATCTTTGTATTAAAAAAAAATGTATGTTCCATGATGGCGATCAGATGGCGCTACTAAAGCCAGAGGGTAAACTTAATAAACTATACGTCCACTTGGACAACTCTCCAAGTAATATCTTTTCCATATGCTTTTCTTATTATTAATAGTTTTATTGCAACAAAGCCCTTAAATTATAAAGACACAAAATTACTTGATGTTGTCATTAAAAGTGTCTAAAAAGAATAATTGGCTACACTAGCGCTATTTTGGCTTATTTGTAAACTATAGTCTACCATTTTATAATATTTACTACATTCGACACAATTCTATTCATTCTATTCTCCATGGATACTCGTTTCAATCGTAAATGGTCAATGACGTAAATCAACAATCAGAAACCAGTGTTTTTGCAGTTGTATCTTTGTATTACGTTGTACAATATTGTTACTGAAATAAATATACATAACTTGTTTTGAATTGTTATATTTTCCATCAAAATGGGTAAAGGTTTCAATAACTATATGTGCAAAAAATTTTTCCACCCAGCGTCGAGGGATAACTTAAAAAGGGTAATGATTTGATACTAATTCATTCAACTTGTTTATTATTAATTTATTTTCCACTACATAAACGTAATTATTCTTTTTAGGTATGGATGGCAGAACAGAAAACAGATGCTTACAAAAAAAAACAAGAAGAATTGAGAGTTCAGTATGAGAAAGAACAAGAGCTACATGAAAATAAGTATGTTATTTACACTCGGCTTGTCGACTATCCTGTAAAAGCCATTTTATGAATTATAACTGTACATGATTGTTTTTTACAGAGCCTTGCTGAGTAAAGAAAGCAAAGATAAGTTAAGCTTGAACTTTATGTATGAACCTCCACCTGGTGTAAAGAAAGAGAGGGAACGTGAAGACAATGAGCCAGAGTACAAATTTGAGTGGCAGCGCAAATACAATGCGCCCAGGGAAAGTTACTGCAAGGGTGACAATGAAATCAGAGACCAGCCTTTTGGTATTCTCGTACGAAATGTCAGATGTATTAAATGTCACAAGTGGGGACACATCAATACAGGTATGTGGACATAAGTTATTACGATAAAATAGAATGACATTATGATAAGACTAATTGTAATATTAGTTTGACAATAAAACTGCATTTAGGTAGGTTCAATCCATACCATTAATTATGTTAAATAATATTATTTTTGTACTCTGAACTACAGTTTAATTATTATAAGTATCAAAAGATATAGCAATCTATTGAAATTAATTTGAACCTTATAGAATAAAAAGTTATGTATGTAATGTCAACAATATAAACACCAAATTGAAATGCCTTTTACAGATAAAGAATGTTCAATGTATTCACTGTCTATGAGTGAGGCAAGAGCTCTACAAGCTTCCACATCTGTCCCTGAAGAGGAGGAAGAGAAGCCAGATGTGCCAACACTCATGCAACAAATGAGGGACACTGGCCTTGTGATGAAACCAGGAGCATTGCCACTTTCTGCCACAAAAATTGAGGAGAATGATACATCTACACTCACTGAAATGGACTTGATCAATCAGTTGACTAAGAAACAAAAGAAAAAGCTGCTAAAGTAAGTGATGTGTACTAGCATAAATTACTGTAATAATTATCTGCCAGTGAAGTTGGGTGTTTTTTCTATGGAAATTACACACCTGGTGTATGATACTTACATGTTGCACTCAAAACATAGAACATAATATTAGATTGTTATTTGAATAGTGATCTGTTTGTATTTTATTCCACAAATATAAGTACAAGGTGTTTTTTATTGCAGAAAATTGGAGAAAATGGAGAAAAAGAAAGATAAGAAACATAAGCATAAATCAAAGCATCATAACTGACACTGGATTATTTTAAATCATATTTTTGAAGACAAATTCAATCTGAACTTCAATATATAACATTAGTTTTATTCTAAAACATTTTCCGCAATATATTTCATCACAAAAATTTACAGCACATGTTTTAAAATACATTTCCTTAGTTCATATCCATACAAGTAACAAGATGTCTTTTGTAGCACATAGCAATAGTTGTATCTATTCAGGTTCAGGTACCAGTTAGCAGGTAAACAAGCAGCAGTAAAATTCTTATCATTTTAATCCTGCTGCTTTTATCGGATGCACTTAATCACATACACAAAAAGTTAGTCATAAAAAATGTAATAAAAATTAGGTCTCACTGGATGCAACAGCAATCAATGCAATTCTTAAAAAAAAGACTAGCCAATTTAAATAGCTTTTATGGAACAGATATGATTGCCTATGTGTAATAAATAAAAATTCACAATATGTGTAAAATAGAATGAAGTTTGTGATAGATTTCCTCCATGAAAAAATTTTTAGAACTGTAGATAATGGAATTTATTTGATGCTGATAGTATAGATGCATTAAGTGTGTATATTATTGTTTAAGTTATCAATCTCATGTAAACAATGTATAATTTATTTTTTTAGCCAAGTGCAATTAGAGATAAAAGATTAAATCCTTAATTACATCAATGCTATTCCATACTTCAGTAACTAAATTAAATTAATATATTATGTGCTGAAGATATTGTGGTTTCTTTTTATCCTGGTGTTTCTGGGTAACTACTGCCAACTGTTCTGTGAGCTAAATATACGAATATAGTTATTTATCATAAGAAAATAACAAATAAATAGTAAGTGATTGAAATAAATTGATATTCTTCATATTTTTTTAATTGTATCAATACATTTTCAAAATAATATATATCAATCTACATAGATATTTTGTTTAAATTTTCTGGAACAACTGTAACTGGAGAGATCATGACAAATAATCTACATTATATATACACACCCAGTGCTACATGAAGGTCTTGTGAGTCCAATCCTATTTTGACTAGTTTTGATCTCATGTTGTATTTAGAATGCTATTTTAGCCACAAAATGTGTCCTTATTTGGAAATATATTCTGGAACTTAACAATACAATTAATAACTATACATAAGATTACAACTAGTAATTTACACCTCAAATTTGCATTTACAAAGTTATCAATGTACAAAATATCACAGAATCCTAGTAGAATTCAATAAGCTATCCACAATAAAAGGTATTTATTTTACACTAGGAAAATGAGAAAGATTTGTGAATGTGAAATATAGAGTTTAATTACCTACACTGTTTTAGAGGCACTAAAATCAGATAATGAGTTTAGACAAATACTACAGTTTATCAGCATAAATATTAAATAATACATTCATTTTGCACATGTTTTTAAGAAAAGGGAACAATAATATTGATAAAAGAACTACCTACATTAGTTTAATAGATGTATCCAAAAATCTATTACCCATGACATAATTAAAACAAGGCTAATAAAACTGTGTAATCATAACTTACTGAACTGTAAAGTTACTAATATCTTAGATTCACTACTTTATTATGATTAAACAAAACATTTTATTAAACAAATTCACTACTATTAGGAAAATCTGTTTAACTAATTTAAAGCCAAAATATTCATACTTAACTTTTTTTTCTTTTACAAATTATCTTAGTTACCTATAGGAATTAAATCTTAACATAAGTTTTTTCATCAATCTCAATAATATCTTGACGGTCATTTCTTTCTTTCCAATGCAAATACAACACACATCCAGTTATTATCACTATTATTGCTGTTAAAACAAAAACGCTTTTAAGAATAACTTTACTAGGAGTTACAAATAGCCTTGCTTTCCATTGTGACGGATCATTTGGGGGTACTGGAATCACTACAATTTGTGAGTTGGGAATTATTTGTGTCCAACTTTTGGAGTAACCAGATAGACCAACATTCAATGAGTCAACAAAGTTAGGTGTACGGTCCAAACCAAATATTGAATAAGGAAGTTGTAGAGCAAAGTATGCAGACTGAGACAACTGTGCACAAACTCCAGTTCTGTAAGTTCCTTCCTGAGACCAGGTGTTGTAACCAATTTTAGGACCAGGCAAGTTAGTTCCTGAAAAGTATAAATAGCTCATTTGTAACAGTAATAATGTTTTTCTACATTAGAATTGCAAAATAGAAAAAAATACAAACCAAATGTTACTTTTCTGTTATAGAATGTAGTGTTGATTACAGGAATCCTCTCATTAGTCAATCCAGTAACAACAATGACTTTTATGAAATTGGTATCATACTCAAGCTCGTTTCTAAATGAATGCAAAGTATGCTTTTCTGTAGTGTAATTTTTCTTTACATAAATTATATCCAATACACCATCCATATAAAAATCATAAAATGTAGCCATTACAATGTTACTTCCAAATGAATCAAATTTGTCCCATTGGACTTCAAAAGTCCTGTAAAATTTGCAGCCTGGTAAATTGCATGCAATGTTGTGAAGCAGAAATACTTTGGTCTCGTTGCTATTAGAAGGACTAAGAGTCATCAGTACATCAGGATATCCATCCATGTTGTAATCACCACTTCTCATTGTTATGGTGTCTAAATACATTTCATTTCTAGGTGGTGCAAACCTCCACAGTGTTCCTTTACCATCATTGAAATCCACTTGCAAATCATGCCACTGATGATTGTCATATATTAATATGGAGCTGTTCACACACTCAATGTCACTGCAGACAGGTATAACCAAAAAAAATTGACCAGACAGAGCCACATCAAGGAACAATGCCTGTCCGTATATAGCTGCATGACCAACAAGTAACTCAATACTGTTATTGTACCGAAACCCTGCTGGTTCATCACTTAGCCAGATTTCCACATCAGATGTAGTTGTTACTAGTAGGTCAGCAGCATCATCATTATTCACATCTAAGAAAGAATGTGAATGTGGCAACTTTATTTCTTTAAATATTATATCCATACCCATTGCCCTTTCTTCAGGAGTTCCTCTAGATTTATCAAATATCCAGAACACCCTTTCATACTGAGAATTTATGCCAAATAAATCCAAAATCATATCTCTATTGTAATCTATAACTAATGGCTGGCCAATTGTTACCACTTTGATTAATTGAGCTTCTGAGCAATTCAAGGTAGGCATGCCGCCCCATATAATTCGTACTTCATGTAAGTCAGATGTATCATTTTGGTTTTGTGTGGTTAACAGTATGTCCATATAAGCGTCGCCATCGTAATCGCCTGGCACGATGCTGGTCACAACAAAGTCACCAAAATTACATGCATAGCTAGAAGGTCGCAAAAATGGTTCTTTGTCATAAGCAAGATACACTTGGACGCTTGATGCGTTGTTGATAACAAAAGCATCAGTTAATTCGTCAGAGTTAAAATCTCCGAAAGCTGCTATGATGCCTTCTGTATTCTTTCCAAAGGAACTTTCGGTCATATCACTCACTGACGAGCCATTAGATGACATTGAACATATAAGAACTAAAAATATAAGTGTGAAAAACATTTTATATTGTTTAATAAACATCACAATCCAAACATATTGGTAATCACTACAAAAAAATAACACAGACCAAACAATTTTACTAAATTTCAACTGACGTTCGACGTTATCAAAAGCATTGAGGTATTTCTGGACTGCGCACTCACGAAATAGTGTTGTCCTGAAATAATACATATGCTTATGAGATAAGGTTTAATTTGCTATGATAACAGAAATGGAGGCAAAACGTGCCGACCGAGATAATACATGGAGGTCTGCGTCCCTTTTCATTCGCTCCGGTGACCATAATAAAACCCTATCTTAAATCTTTTTTAACACGCTTTTATTAGCTTCGCCTAGTGTTGTGTAATTTTCGGAAAAATTATATTTTTCGGAAAAATTTCAGGAAATTTTTCGGAAAAATTTCAAAATGGAAAAATAATGGAAAAATTCGATTATTTAACTTAATTGTTGCTTTTTAATCGTAAAATCGATTTAATTGTTTTATATTCGTAATAAATTTCCTAATAAAGTAAAAATATATGTATTTGTAATACTGTAAAGTCCAAATTCGCGATAGGGATTAAATGTAATGGCTGCAATTTGTAAAAAAGAGTCATAAATCATTAATTATAAATAAAATATAATCAATTTGGTTCATAAAACACGAAAAAACAAACAATATTTTTTTTTCTATTTCTCCCGAGTTTCGATTCACCCCGTTTTTCTGGAAGTTACGTTTCGTTCGAAATTCAAAAATGGAAAAATATCTGATAAATATTCTGAAATTTTTCATAATTTTCTGAAAAATTGAAAACTTTCATTTGGAAAATTTTCGGAAATTTTTCATGACCCAACAGTAGCTTCGCCTATGTGTAATTGATTGATTGACTTGAAATTTTGCAAACTTGTCAAGGACCGATGACAATACAATAATTTGAAAAGTATATAAAGCCCGCTGCCCACGACGCTTGTTCCGCTGCAGGATAGCTTGCTAGAATTTGCTGCTGGGTTCAAAGTTGGCTGTGACGCTGGGTGCAAGGATGGCTCTCTTAATATGTTGGCTTCACACAGTGCTTGCCACTACTCGCCGCTAGGCGTGCATGCGAAGCGACGACGCCATTAAAGACACGAGTATTCCTAACCTCTACAGTACCATGGACGCTGGAGTACAACAAACTATTGCAGCTGAGATAATTCGACGTAGAAAAGCTATTATTGTGGCAGCTGCAGTTATTGCTTTCAAACAGAAACGAGAGCTTGAACAACGAAAACGTTGATTATGGAGTCACGAGTGGCTGTTACGGCGTGATACAGGACAGAATGTTCTAAACATGGTATTTAGTGAGCTCGGGTATGTATATATATAATATTTCAACTTTATTTCTTACTACAAAAACCCCAAACACGCAAGCAAGCTATCACGAAAAATAGCACGCGTTCGATCACCGAAATCCAGCACGCGACCACGTTTCAGAGATAGCATTGACGTCACTTTCTCGCAGCGCTGCCAGCACAGCAGCTATCGGCGAACCCCGCAAGCAATCTAGCAGCAAAACAAGCGTCGTGGGCAGCGGGCTTAAGATTATAATAACCAATAATAATCAATAAAAGTTGGTAATGGGGTATTTTACTATAAGAAAGAAAAAAATCTAAAAACTATAAATGTATATAGTAGAGCATTAAGCAATAAGTATATGTTAATTTCAGTTTATATTTCCAAGGAATAAATTTTATAATGCGTTTTGAAAATTTCATTTTCTTATCTGTCCTAAAAAGATGTGAAACGGCTGCCGCCATGATGAATAACGATTTTACGTCACTCCGCCAGTAGAATATAAGCGACATACATAATAAGCGACAGTTGCACACATTGAAACTTTTATGTAAACAGTTCTAACACTATTCTTCCCGTGTATTATTTTTTTACCAATATTTTAAAATGAACGACGGTTTCGTTAAAGCAGACAGTACTAGTCTACCCAGAATAATTACAATAATGGTCGCAAGGTTCTTTGTATTCAATCCGGACTTTGTATCCATAACTTATTTGGTGTTTTTATACTAGTATTTCGACATCCAGGAACAACACACCAATGATAATTAGAGGAACTCATGTATATTGCATTTATTCACTCGTCACTGAGTACCACAGTACAGCGTTGTTGTTATCACAGGTTGTTTACTGGTTGAGTGACGTATGATTTTAAAGGAACATGGCGCTTAGCGTTTTCACATATTTGCGCGCATAAATTAAAAATTTAAATTTTAAATTGATTTTTATAGGACCTGCCGAGCGAATAAAAATTTGATATTTTTTTAAATAGTTTGTCTTAATCTTAGGAACAACTTAAAAGACTTTCGAAAATGGGTGGAATACCCCATTTGAGCGCAACTGCGATCCTTTGATAAGATAGTCGTAGATAAAAAAATCGGCAGCCTCCGTGGCCCAGTTGGTTAGACGCCGGCTGTGAAACGAGAAGCTGCGGATTCGATCTCCGCACCGAGACAAATACTTATGAAACCCACACGTACTTGTCTCGGGTCTTGGTGTTTGTGAGACCGAAAAGTATCTCCTAGCTTCTGATACCCACGTCACAAGACTTGATCTTTGTGACTGTTGGGTCTGTGTCTGTATTCAATTTATTATGGTCACCCTATTGGCGCGGGACACAATCCTCCACTCAACATCTCTTGCTCGGCTCGTTTTCTCGATCAGCGAGCGCACCTGGTAAAAAAACATTATGATCAAACAAATCAATGGTGGTAGGCTGTATCCGTAGGCAAGAATCCTTTGCCTTCCCAACAAATGGAAAAAGGAATTGAACAAAAATGGTTTTCTTTTACTCCTTAGTCTGTGGTTTTCTTGTTAGTCTGTGATCAATGGCGAGAGTTTGATATATCATGCTCTGTGGTGATAATGTGAAATGTGAATAGAATTTCACTTTCTTCAGATTAAAGTATTGTAAAAGAAGCAATCTTGTATTTCTCATTTAAACTTTATAGTAGGTGACGTGATTTTAAATAAAACTAATGAAAATGGCCGATGGAGTACAAATATTGAGACGCAATCGACCCGGCTCTAAAGCTAAGGTGTAACACTTTTTACTTGTTATTGATTTGTATTCAGCTCTCATAAAAACATGTCTTGCCCTTTTATTAGGACACTAATTTTATATTTTGTGCAGGACTTCTGTCGTTGGCCAGACGAGCCGTTTGAAGAAATGGATAGTACATTGGCTGTGCAACAGTTTATACAACAAACAATTCGACGTGATCCTTCCAATCTTGAAGCTATTCTTAAAATGCCCGAGGCACAAGATGAAGGTGTTTGGAAATATGAACATTTACGGTAGATGTTATTAAACTTTTTAATATTTGCTTCTAACTTGAAACATACTTTTTCTAATTGGCATAAAAAGTCAGTGAAATAAACCTTACTATATATTATATTAAAAAGTTTTGTATGCCAAATCTACAATTTCATTATATTTTCATTTCATGTTCTAATAAGAATTTTGAAAATGCTATGAAAAATAAATAAATACCTTGAATGGATTTTTAAATAGTAAAATACACAACTACATGTTGGTGTTTAAATATTATTCACATACTTTTTCAGTCAGTTCTGTATGGAACTTAATGGTTTAGCAGTAAGACTGCAAAGTGAATGCAAGCCTGAAACATGCACACAGATGACAGCCACAGAACAATGGATATTCCTTTGTGCCGCTCACAAAACACCCAAAGAATGTCCTGCAATTGACTACACAAGGCACACATTAGATGGAGCTGCTTGTCTTTTGAATAGCAACAAATATTTCCCAAGCAGGTATGGGTAAATATACAATTCTCTGCAAGTTTCTGCTATTGTTATAGTTTATGTGAATTAATTTGTTGCATTATAATAAATTAATAAAATTACAATTTGTCATGTCAATAGTAATTTCTCGTCATTGGAGAACTCTTAGACCCCATTGATTCTTACCCACATTAAATTGTACTTTTGTCACAAACTTAAAACTCTCTTTATAAAAATATATTAAACTGCTCCTTAGTTAATTTTCAATGATAAGTGACCAATATTTTATTATTCCAGAGTGAGTATCAAAGAATCTTCAGTTGCAAAATTGGGATCTGTATGCAGAAGAGTATATAGGATTTTCTCACATGCATATTTCCATCATCGGGCAATATTTGATGCATTTGAAAAGGAAACCCATCTGTGCAAAAGATTTACTTATTTTGTCACGAAATATCCAATTATTCCTAAGGATATTTTGATTTTGCCAAAACTTGATGATGAAACACCAATAACACCAGCTGTAGGTGAATCGGAAGCATGAGGGTACAAGAAATAAATGTGCAATATCTCTGCACATTTATTTCACATTGTGACAAAAGAAAAATTCCAGTATTTTACTCACAACTACCCTATTTTTCATATAAAAGGGCAGGACTCACTGAATACCACAAGTATAAAGAGTTGAAGATAATAAAACCTTTTATTAGTACATTTATTTAATGTTCAAAAATAAAAAAAAAAGATTTTACATAAGTGGAAGTATGTAAAGCTACATTGTACTCTCTAGATTATTATAACATTATTGAATAAGTGTGTGTAATCCTTACCAGTTATACTAGATGTGTAGACTGTTGTAAAATAACAAATACTTTGAGCCATTTAATGTGTATGAAATCTATTTAAACCACACTATCTCATAGCATGATAGAAATAGACTTTTTATATACACCCATTTTGTTTAATTTAACCTGCCATTCCACTAAATGTGAATATTTTTATAAAATTACAAAATTTTGGAAATATTTTGAATTGTCATAGTGACTGACTAATATTTGAGCAACACACACACACTTGTTACCATGTTATTATGCTAATAAATCAAGTATTTATTATATTGATTGATACAAAATTACAGAGCCTATATATGTGGTATCAATTTAAATGTTTTGTATTAATGTTTTATCCCTGTATATTTTTCTATTCAATTTTCTTATCAATAGTCACAATAACAGGAAATTCATAGTTACAACATACCAATTATTTATATTTCATACAGACCAATGATCAAGCTAATTTAGCACAATTACCAGATTAATTTCCTTAAGATTTTATTAAGTTACATACTGATTGTTCCTGCATAATAAATAAGATGTTGGCCATGGCGTTAAAACAGTTCAGGTGCATAATGTATGGAAAAAACACACCATGTGCAGCATAGCTGCAACATTTGCGCAAGAAAAAACTATGTACAAGCCGTAGTTATCATGTTATAGTACAAGAGTCATAAAAAGATGAGCACTTGAAAAATGTTTACTAAAGAAAAACATTTTGTTATAAAACAATTTTATTCTTTTTTCTTATTTTTATATTTCTTGGATCTATAGGGCTGCTGATTTATATTTACTTGTTGTCTTGAACTAGTTTGTCCCTGCCAAAACTTCTTTCCACTTAGTGTTTGATATCTGGAAACACATTGTTATTAGTCATAGCTTTATTATTTTAATATAATCAATTATTTCCTATTTAGTTATACATGTATATTTTATATTATGTAGTTCATCATAAATGTTCTTGCAGTAATAGTTTCTGTATGATAGTTAACTATGTATGGTTACTGTATTAAAATTTTCATTTAACTTAATGCTGGGAGTAAGGTTATAATTATCATACAGAATCTATTATGTGTGTATGTGTAAATGCAAAAACATCAAAGATAACTTTAGTGTGCCCACACTTTATGTAACATAACATATGTACATACATAAACTCCCAGTCCTATAAAAAATATGTTTTGTGATGTAATGCATAATAGGAACTTTTGTTATATAGTATAATGATACATAGCTTTTATTACTTTTAATATATTTCATATGCAAATCATTTTAGGAAAATAATATTGTGTAAATTCCTCATATTTGTGTATATTATTTTTAAAAATAACACATTACCCAATACATTATTGAAAAAAAAAATTATTGCTGTACTTACCCAATTTGACCACAATCAAGTATTGGCTCTGTAGACAGTAATATGTGAATAATTGGTATTTGTCGCTTCACCACCAATGTTTCAAGACCATCCACTTTGGGATCCCAATATTCCTCCACTCTAAAAGCAATTTGTTTTTAGGAATTTAATAAAAATTAAAAACATTATATTATATTTGGAAATTATGGTCAATAGGAAATCTACTATTGAACATAATTCTGCTCAAAGGAACCTGATGTAAATTACCAGTATGTTTTGGAATTTTCATATAAACTGAGTTAAAAAACATCACTGGGTATACATATTTTATTACCACTTATGACCAATGTTATATGAACATTTTTAGGATCTGCTTATTACTCTTAAAACTGATTATTAACTATTTTTCATTAACAATAATTAAAATTTGTAATTTGTCAGCCATCTGAGGTATGTATATTTCTACATGGTTACTTCCTACTCAGAAATGTATGCCCAACTAACAGAGCAATAGTGCATTGTATCAAGTAAAATACAACCAATTCCTAAAATAGCCAATAATATTGTAGTGTTACCATTGGTGTGCAAATATTGCAAAAAAATACAATTCTAATGTATTTATAATGTTTGGTAATAATATGTTTGTTGTAATAAATACTCACTTTTTGTAAGCCAGCTTGGTAACTTGATATTCAATGGAAAATTGTCTTTTTAATATTTCGGCACAAGAAATGGCTTTTGGAATCGCTACACCAGCACCGCTCCACACCACAGCTGTTGCTGCTTTGTCTTTAAGGATCCCGGTGGCGTGTGATAATAAATTTGTCATTTTACTACCACCTTTTACCTAACAACATACATGTAATAATACTATTAACTCAAGCGTATTGTTCTTTAGTATAGATAAGTAAAAAATAAAAATACGAACTTGCATCCATAGGAAGTTTTCAGGTAAATCTTTAAGCGGAATTTTGTCCCGCTCCAATTCTTCTTCCACATTTTTTCCCTTAGTATAGTTTTCCATGTCTATTATTATCTCTCATTCATTCGGTTTTTCATTATTTCGATTTTATACAACCTGTACAAACTCTAAAACAATTAATTCGGTAGGTAGTTGTCACTTGTCAAATTGATAAGTTCTCATTTTGACACTACGATTTTTAAACATTTTGTCCAAAAAGGCAAAGGTGGACGGACTAGTCTTACATAAATCAGAATATTAATTTGTACGTGCAAATGTTTTCCATCACTACAAATAAAATTAAAAAAATATGTTCGGTTTGGTTGGTTATAAATAAATACCCAGAGACAAGATCGTTTTCTGCAAAACGCTACTAGGAGGCAGCCCCAGATTACAGTTCGTCAGATAATAGGAAGACTAAAGTCCAAAACTGCCAGAAGAAGGTTACATTAAATCAATCTTCACGCTCGCAAACCGCTAAGAGTCCCAGCTCTGCGACGTGAAAATGGAGGGCGTTGTTTATTGTAGGGTAACACAAATTTGCGATGGGATGGGAAATGGGAACGTGTTCTATTATCGGATTATCTCGATTCGGATTTTAGCTCGATTCAAGGAGAATGCGTGTTTGGCAAGTTCCTGGTCATCAGAGTCGACTCCAGAATCCTCAGGCAGTTCATCCTTACCAAGGGGGAACAAAAATGGTGTGGGCTGGAATTCACCTCGGTGGGAGAACAAATCTCGTTTGAATAAGTGGCAGTTTTAATGCGGAGTAATATTGTGATGAGATTGTGCACCCTATGGTCATCCCTCATCGATCCCTCAAAATTTGAACATGGAAGAAGAACTGTTGTCACACCTTTCCAGGGTGTGGAGTCTTCTGCCACAGGCGATACTTGAGAACCTCATTCTCAGTATGCCACGTCGATGTAGACTGCTCGCTAATGGTGCATAAGATTATTAAAAAGTGCTTAGGATTATTCTTCTTATTTATTTATTTATTTATTTATAACCTTTATTGTACACTATATAAACTTAACAAAGAAATAAAAAACAACAACATTAAATTAGATAGCAGTACAAAAGGCGGTCGTATCGCTCGAAGCAATCTCTTACCGACTACCTTGGGATGGAAATAACAGAAGGATAAAAGAGAGGGCAGTCAATAGTGTACTAATAGCTAGACTGATAAGAAATAATAATATTCTTAATTAATTTTACTTAATATTTTGTTTTTTTTTTAATTGCAAAATTAAAATGAATATTTATTTAAGCTTCCGTTATTGCATAGCATCGAAAACAATTGAATTTAAAATAAACACTATATTTCCTCTGTTCCCTAGTCTATATTGAGCAGTGTACATGAACGTGCTTTGTATTAATACATCCATGTAATGGCAGTGTATTATATTTGACTGCCTCCGTGGTGCAATTGGTTAGACGCCGCGCCACGTCGGCTGTGAAACGTGTGATCTAACCCGACTGCGGGTTCGATCCTCGCACTGAAATAAATATTTGTGTGATTCCATGTATTTGTTTCGGGTCTGGGTGTTTGTGAGACCGAAAACCGACCGTTTCCCGTATTTCTTGATACCTACAACACAAGACTAGTCCCTATGACTTATATTTATTGGTCCGATTGGTCTCAAATTCGTTATCTGAGGGACCTTACGCCTATACTTTATAAATTATAGTTAGAAGTGGAAAATTATGGCCACCATTTTGAACATTTTAGTTATTGGTTCGATTAGTCTCAAAACTTGAATATAAAATAATATGAAAAAAGAAAGAGAGAGAGGAGACGAAGATTATAGAAAATACTGCATACTTGTATTATATCTCATTCTCTTGTAGAATACTTTTCTAAAGTTTCACTTCTGCCGTGTGTTAATTATATCTACGTTTTTGAAAACGCAAGTGTATGACAGCGATCCCTGTATGTTATAAATAGTCTAAGATTCAAGTCTCATGTATTGGCTCAGATATGAAGTCGCTAAAGTGCCTATTCCTTTGGCTTTGAGGATCCAAGAGTTTCTTTAAGTATGCAACCTTAATATTAAACAGCCTTTGTAGAAAGAAAAATGAGAGAAGGAAACGACCTTGAAACGAGAAGTCGCGGGTTCGATTTTTGGTATGGAGGTAGATCATATTAGACACCTTATTTTAACATATAGGTTACTTATTATCCCGAAAAATGAAGTGTTTCCGTAGGATGAGCAAGGAATTCAAATATATTTGTTACTTTTTCAAACTAAGAAATGGAAAGGGTCTCGATAAGACAGTATTACCTACATTCCTTGAGGCATGAGACTTCATAAGATGGGCCAGCACGGAATATAACAGGACGGGACGGGAAATATTATCATATGTACCTATATTTTGCCGCACTATACAAATATGGCTATTATGGGCTGATACAGATAATAATGATAGACGTAGGTACGTAACTATTACTTACCTACCAGATGCTAAATAAACCATTTTAGTTATCTACTAGTACAAAAGGAAAAAGTTTTAAACAAAATGTGAGATATACTAACTGTTTATTAAACTGAAAACATCAACGCAAAATGGATCGCTACTCATTCAATCACTGAACATCCGGTAGGGCAAAGCTTTCAGTGACCAATTTTTGTAGCGTTAACGATCTATATTAATCTTTGTCAAGGTTTATGTTTTTATCTCTAACTATTAGGCTTTTACAAACTTTCAAATTACCTACCTATTTTATTTTTTGTAACCCATTTCGGGTCTTTCTGATTTTGTCTACGTCACCTTGAATGCTTTATCACGTTATTAAAATATGTACCTTCTTCCTTTAGAAATTATATAGTTTCATTATAATCGATTTACCTGAAGTAATTGGGCCCTGCTCGATGTTTATTACAATAAATCTCTGTTCTTTCTTTCTTGGCACAGCAAGCATTGTAGTCACTATGGTATTGTATTAAAAATATACTATTGCTAGAACATTATACAAAAGAATCACTCTTATCGTTTTTGATAGTTTAGCAACATAAACGGAAAGTGTTGACGGAACATTTATTTATTATCTAGGTTCTTTTAAATTGATGCCTTGAAATTGAAAGCATATACATAGAAAAATTAATAAGTTATAAGTTTAAGTGGTACCAATGCGATGTTGCGTAAATCTAAAATGAGACCACTCATTTGTTTGCGCTCCAACAAAGGATTAAAGGTTATCGTTGCGAAGTTTAAATGAATATTATGATATCTTTTGAAGTCATGGTTGAATACTATCAGAGACGAGTAGGCGCAGGCATTGTGCGAGTTGTATTAAAGTAAATCAATTCATAAAACGATAATGATTTTAATGAATCCGATTTGGTTACTTTGTTTATTTATCGGATCTGTTGCTGCTAGAAGCAGACCCGCCTTTGTAATGGACAATCGTTGGACGTGCAGTGTGAAAACGTCGTGTTATGAATGTTTAAAGTTATCCCATTGTTCCTGGTGTGAGATAGAAAAGAAGTGTTTTTCTCAAAAACTAATACCTGAATCATTCTGCGAGAACAACACCATCGAGTTCTTCGAATATGGTTGTGAGTTTCAAATCTTTTAATAGTTCAATAGAATAGTTGCTATATTACTGTGTTTTTCCATACGAGGGTAATTCCCAATTGTGGGCGATCTCGCCCACTAGCCAGCTAGCTTTCAGGGGTCTGAAGCAGACTCAAAGAAAATAATAAGAAGTTGAGGAAAATAATAAGATGTTGTAGGGGCGAAAGGATACAAAATCTGCATTTAAATCGCTAGTCACATAAACAGAGGCCTCTTTGATTAAAACTAAAATTAGATATGGAATAACGGTACAATTAATTAATACTAGGTTTTTTTTTAACATACCAATTGGGCGTTAAAATTTGTACAGTCAGGCTTTTATGGGAAACTAACAGTGATTTCGCCAACTTGACGCGTCACAGCGGTGGGATCAGCAATATTGTTGAATATCATCGATCTCATTGAACAGCTTAGTCTATAAATAAAGTTTGAAATACTAATATTTGGTGCGTACTATTGGTGCTAATATTTTTAAGATATTCTTGTGATCCCGTCATCTTGATGTTCACGAGTTGCCCGATATTGTAATTTGCTTGACGATAGGCTCTCTCAAAGACATTTGCAAAAGAAATTTAGCTTGGCTAACTGTGGCATTGGTTTTTACAGCCTTTGCAGGGGATGCAGGTGCGAGTTAATGAATTATAAAATATTTTTGTTTTGTTTCTTTAAAGATTTTTAAAGTAGGAAGCGGGTAGAAATAGGTACCTACACTTATGGAAAAAAAGAGTATAGAGTATAGACCATAATACTTATGTAAAAAAGATAACCACTAATGGCAGACCACAATAATTATGCATAAGATGTAGTTGTTGAAGAAACAAAATAATTATAAATAAATAAATACACCTAACAGTCACATACATAAGTCCTGACCCCACACTAAGATCGAGTCTAGTGTCGTCGACTTTTCGGTCTCATAAACACCCAGACCCGAAACAAATACCTGTGGATCACACAAATATTTGTTTCGGTGCGGGGATCGAACCCGCGGCCTCTCGTTTCACAGCCGGCGTCTAACCAACTGCGCCACGGAGGTTGTCATTCAATGCACGTCATTCAAAATGTCAATTGTTGCGTCTTTATTTACATATAACAACTTTTTATCCAATTTAATTATAAATTGTTTTGATATAATAAAGATTTTTTTAAACTTATGTTTATAATATATATTATATAAAAGTCAAGTTTAAAACTTTATTTTATTCTATTCAATCACTGATACAGGATACCGTAATTGATTATGAAATTATTTCTTTATTCTATTATTATCCCGTGGAATTGAGATCTAGAAAGAGCTTTAAAATTAAACGTTAAATTAACTTTGCTAATGTTCTCGTCACCGAGCTATTAAATATTAGCGGCAATTCGAAATTCTTGCCATGACTTCGTTTATCTGCTGGTTTTTAAAATTGATGCAGGGTATAATATTCATCATTATCGTATTCAAGAAGACGCCACAAGAATTCTATCGCTCAACGCAGGTTTTTAATAGAAACTTAATAGGATTTCGACTCGAATTCGATTCGATAACAAATTATTGGAATTAGTCTACATCCAGGAACATCATGCCCCCTTTATTGTAGCAGTATACCTGATTATGCTTGCTGGTATGAGGCATCTAGTGGAGATCCTTATAAGCCCGTTGGTAATCCTCGCTATGCGCCCTGCTTATCAAGATATAAACTTATGATGACCATGGTGTATGGCAACACTAATAACTGGCTAGTTATTAGTGCCCAATTAAAGTTATTGTCTTAGTAATATACCTAAAATTGTTGAACTAAAATTAAGTTTTAGGTTTGTCTTCAAGTTGCTGTTATTTAGTTCAGACTTCAGAATAATGTTTCAGTCAGCATAAGTGAAAATGCCGAATGTTCCTGTGCTAAAGGAGAAACAGGGCAGCAGTGTTTCCCTCCAGGGGTTATAGATGGAGTGGAATGTTCGGGACGAGGAGAATGCGTATGTGGCCAGTGTGTTTGCAATACTTATGAGGATAATCCAACTAAGGTGATAATAATTACTTCAGCTATATAATATTATTACACTTCGCTTGTTGAAATTAAATTTGGTAGGCACCTATCTACCAACAGCATCTTCCAATAAAATACTTTTAAATTTTAATTTTGAAAGTACCTTTTAATGGTAATAGCCTCTTACAGTTACGATTTCGTATAAAGACTAAAGTCTTAATACTATTTTATTGCCGGTTTGGTTTAATATTTTAATTGTGTTTTACAGATGATATTGGGAGAATTTTGCGAATTCGATAACTTTTCCTGCGACGGACCTAAATGCAACGAAGGACCTTATTATATTGGTCAAATCTATGATCATGATGGATCTTCAAATGGACATGACTCTGCTAACAATACTAACTCTAAATAATAAAACATAACAGTTCACGTAAATATAACGATCAAAGTAACCAATTTTGAATAATAAACACTATACTATATTATTTGTTAAGTACTGCAATGTACTTATCATTTAAATTTTCATTATAAAACATTCTCGTGATATTAGTTTTGAGTTATTACGAGGGAGGGTAACATAAACCAAAGTAATAATCGTAACCTATTAAACGTAAGAAATTAAAAGTAGATGCTTTGAAAGGAAGAGAGCTATACAGTTAACTGGGGAGCGGTCGAGATAGATGTCGGCTGCGAGGCGACGCAAGCAATGAGGTTTTCAGAAGAAGCGTTGGAGCGAAGAAGCCGCCTCAATTAAGGAATTGATATGAGCGGAGCGTCTGTCGCGGATGGCTCATCGGTCTCGAGTGCCTGCCCGTTATGGTTACGCGAAATTAGATTTCAACGAGTCTATTTTCTCTTCCACAACGAGTTCACCTTTTATTTCCTCGATATTTATTGAAAGGTCCGGCCGGAGCGTCGTAGAGGTTTTGTACTATAAAATTATGACGCGATATTTGCCGAAGAATAGAACCACTACTTATAATATTATTTTTCCTCTATTTAACATTTGCGTTTGAATTATATCAGTTTGATAACATATTATGGCTTGCGAATACTTATAGTAATATTGTTGAAGATTAAAAATCCATTAAACTATTGTCAATAAGTTGTGGGTTAGTCGTTATCTCTTCATTATCCTTCAACTGGAGTTATAAGTAAGGGTGCACCGTCAGGCAGTCACCAGACGAAAGTAATTAGGGCGCTTTGTATAGGTAATATTAATATGATAATTTGTATGAATAACATCTAGGAACAATATGAAATCTAAGTTGTCAGAGCACTTAGATCTACATAATTTAAGTAAAGGTGGAATTTTTAAAGGAAGCTGTCTACATTTTTAAACGATCTTTAAAGCTTTCGGTGGATATAAGGGAGACTACGTAATAGTAGCTTTTTTGCTGATTAAATACCAATTACTTTTTAGAACGCAATTTCAGCAGGTTTTCAGACTTTCAAATTAAGATAGGTCCCTACAAGTTCTGAACCGCTTTCAAAATTACAATGGCATTCGCAGTCTCGCCCTCTATCTGGCGAAATCATTAATGTGATTAATATCAGGGAAGAATAAAATAATAATGAGATATAATTAATGTATAAAGAGCATACTGAATCTGCAACACATTAGGTACTTCGCTTGAACTCGTATCTATTGTAGACATGTTAATGGTATACAAAAGTCCTAATCTGAAGACGAATTGGACGGGCTACGTATTCTGCATGCATTCCAAGCAGATGCAACGGACTATAATAAACGAAGTGAATAATAACTGGCGGCGACCCTAGAGAGATGATTTGAATTGTTTCCGATTATATAGGCCTCTAATGGCCGAAGGTGAGGATCAGTTAAGTTTAATGGAGACGCTTTTGCACTGTTGTGGGATCAAATAAGCTGATAAATAAGCATTCGACACAAGACTCGGTCTCAGTGTGGAGTCAGGACTATGTACGTGACTGTTGGGAGTATTTTTTTATTTACTACAATATGCTATCTCGTCATAGAATTCGGCATATATATCAGGCTATATAACAAATGTTGGCTATGTAGTGGAATCTTGACATTTGTAGTTTTTGAATTTTATCAGAGTCAAACTTGTTCATGTGAGTCTCTACAGATTGGAATTTCATTGATGGAAAAAATAAGTAACTTTTCCATTAATGGCCCATGTATGTGATGTAAATGAATACGAAACGTGTTATTGATAAGTTTATATATAAAACTAGGTGAATAATAGCTCTATTTTACTCCATAAATTACTAAATAGATTTCACAATATAGCTCAATGAATATTTACAATTTAGAACAAATATAAACTAGAAGACCGTAGTTTCTAAATATGTTAAAAACGTTTCACAACCATAAATGAGTTTGTGTTCAGTAATTGTGGTGGAATACGGGCCTCGGTGACGCTCGTACCCAACGATTCGATTATGGGAGGAGCGCCTAAATTGTTTTAAAGTCGATCAGCATCCTGTATTAGGTTGTAGATGTAACGAGAACAACAAAACCATAAGTATGTAGTTATGCAAAAAAAATACTTAAACACAATGCATATTATAGTACTATGAATGCATAAACATTTTAGTAATAAAGAGATATTTTCTAAATCTGGTCATAATTTGAAATTAAGCCAACCATCGAGACATAGCTCATGTAATTAGCCACGACTAACACCTCGCTCAATTCAACAATACACACAAACATGGATCAGTTGGTTTACCTGATTTTATACAGCTAAATGTTGCCGAGGAGGATATTATAGGAGCCATATTGACACCTCCGTGAAGCAGGTTGTTAGACACCGCGTGAACGTAAGGCTGCGGCTACGATTTCCGCACCGAAACAAATATTTGTGTGATCCACTAATATTTGACCGTTTTTGGATGTTTGTGAGACCGATAGTTTTTGATACCCACGACACAAGACTCAATGTAGTGTGGTGTCAGGACTATGTATATGACTATTGGGACTTGGGTGTATTTATCAATTTTACCTATTTTGTCGAAATTGACCTTTCGGCGGCAAGTGTCGGGTCCAACTTTGGAGTCCTAAGACCAAAGCGAGGAGCCTCCTCACTATAAGTGCGCTGTCGAGCAATACTGCCTTCTGAATCTGGCTCTTGACCCAACGGCCCATTGAGAGTCTCTGGAGATGTAGGCTTCTTATTACCTATTATTATATATGTTGGAGCAAAGAGGAGGATAAGTAAGAACGCTGAAGCTGCTATCGGATGATAACATTCATTACTAAGATAATCTAAGACAGAATAAGAAAATTACTTCAACTTTGTATGGAAGTGGCCTCAAGAAGGTGATATAATTTCCAGTTTTTCTTTAAAATAGTGACTTTAGTGTTACCGTTTACCATTTTATAAGGAGGTAAAGGTGTCCCTTTACCTCCTACTAGACTGTCGTCTAGTTTTCATTGGACTAAGAAATTAACAAATGTCTTTGGCATTCAAATGTCCGAGGCACACTGAAATAAATAAAAAGGGCAGACTCTGCGATCTAATAGTCTTGAATAAGCTAAATATCAGACAGAATTTGATATTGAATAATTCACGTAAATACGTGATCGGAGTATATAAAATGGAATAAGATGTCAATGGATGTCTGTAGGGATACTTGTAGATAGATATTGCACAATAAGGAGCCGAGATCACACATAATAATATGCCATTGGTATTCCGGAGTGCGGAAGAATGCGCGTTCCGAGGAGGCGGGCGCCTGCTCCGCGTGCCGCACCGCCGCGCCGCGCCGCCCGGCGACACAGCACCGACGCACCAACTCACTGCGACCCGACAAACATTTCACCCCTTCTTATGATTTTTTTTTTAACATTATAATATTTTGTAAGTTACATATTTACAGTTTTATAAAACCATGAAAAATCGGTTTTAAATATTAAGATAGAATACACACCTCCTCATACATTGTTATTAGTAATCTCTACATTTTTCGTGATGAGTCTTGAATTTTAACCAATTAGTATGCTGGCAAATACAAAATATGCCGGATACAGTCTAATTCTAAAAAGTGAATCTCATAAGGGTTAGGTACCTATTGTGACTGGTGAATGACTTGTACTATATACTACTATCAGGTGCACGATTTTTTAATACATAAGGTGGTCACTACTTAATACTCACACCCCATAACATATTCGAAAAATAATTTTAGGGCTGTCACGAACAGCAATGAAGCTTCAACCCACTTATTAAAGAATTTGTATTAAAATCTTGCATTGCCAAATTTTGAGCTAGACATAAAGAAGACGTCGAGTAGTACAGTGGAGACCTTTCGCTATAAATAATTTAAATGATACGAAATTGGTGAAAGAGAATTTGGTATCGTTGAAGTGGCTACAAGTGCGGCCACATGAATATTCAGGGGCTTCAGGGCATCCTTTTACCCTGAATATTCCTTAAGATTGCGCCTTCGAGATGAAATCACCTGTTCAGTGCTACCCTACAGCTCAACTCTATTTTAATAATATTCCGTTCTTACCAGACAAGTGCTAAGATTTATCAACCAATTCTAGTGTTATTTAAAATATATTCTCGATACTTAGTATCTATATGGACCTATGTGTATAGCTTTGATTAACATATTGAAAGGTACTGACCATTTTTTTTAATTATAAAGCGATGGTGAAAGCGTTTTCATTCTTCTCAACGAAGCCGCTTATTTTCGTCATTAAGTTCTTTACTTCAAAGAAATTAGAGGTTATTTAATAAAAGCCAAAATATTCGTATTAACTAAAGTCAATCATGTAGGGCCGTAGCCCGTAGGGGTATATCTACGAATTAAAAGTTCTTTAACCTTTACATGGATTATATTGATGCATAGTACAAACGAAATTCGTTTTTAAAGAAGTTGCCAGTCTAGGTACTTCAGATAGTACCTATACTTCTTCTCTGAAGAAAAAGCATAGGTGACGTTCAAGAAATCTCTTTACCCGAGCAAAGTCGGGCCGGGCTGCTAGTAATTATATAAAATGTTATGCATATAATCCATCATCAAGAGATATGACGTTTATTTTTAAAATGCAAGCGGAAATACTTAGCGGTTGAATTATATTAAATTATTTTGAAAAATTGTCTTAAATGTAATTAAATTTTTCGCAAACTTAAATTTATTTTTAAACAAAACGATTAAATCTTAATTCTTGCTTTCAATAATTGTATTTATTATCTGTGCATTAATATTAAACTGTTGATCTTTATGCAAATTGCCTTAAATTTTGCGTACGCGTTTCGTTTATGGCCTTCATGAGTTTTTAATTAAGCTGCCCTGTCTGTAATTACCGCGTTGCAAAGCTTGCTTTACTTTTTTGCCAACAATTAAAATTTTATACGTTACGCACACACATATTTACAACATTTCGAAGATGAATTTTGTGAAAATAAAATAATTTAGTAAACTAAGAGATAGCATTTTTATTTTTAAAAGACATTGTCCAACTCTACCTCTAGGCACCTAAGATAACTCGATAGTGCAAAGGTGCGCTTAATAAAATAACATTTACATGCACAGACACCCAGACAAACTTGGTTATACTAACATACTGAGAAATGTATCCACTATATTGCAATTTCAAGATTTTATTGTTTACTAGTAAATAATATGTTATGAGGAACTTGGCACCTGTTGCGTAAAACTATAAGCTGGTACGAAGTACATGTCGTTTGTCCGATGCTCTTATTCGCTTGAAGGTAGTTAAGAGGTCTACATTATTCCAGATCAAAGGAATGGAGATTAAAATCGCGTAAGTGGTATTAGAAATTCAATTTTAGGTCGTTGTTCAGCGATTAAACTTTAAGTATAATTATAAGATATTTGGATACATGCATTTTATTAATGTGGTTCTCTACAAATTACTTGTACAATACTGTTGTGTAATACCTATAGGTTTTTATAGAGAAATATTATTTTGTGTGTTGGTTAACAATTAACATTTATTAAAAACAGTATATTTGTTGAATGTAGTGTTATCAAGACATAGAAGTGGAAAGAATTTTGCGCATGGAGGTTACACTTGCAATGCAGCAACAAACAAACATAGTGTAACAGAACTGCCCCGGACATTCTAATTGCTATGAGTATTTAAAAGATTTCACGTTATTAGCCAAAAAATCCGCTTTTGAGAAGCACTATTTTAATACACTAATTTATTACATTATTTATTTATTGTAGCTAAAAACGATTGCTACGACTCCGGATTTGGATAGAGTTAATTTTTAAACAATAAGATGTAATAGGTAAAATGCGAAATGATAATTTACCACGAAATAATATATCTCATTTCAAAGAGTAATTAAGTAAATATATGGTTGTATGTTTTAATTAATACGGATTTATGTAGCTTATTTGGATTTTAATAATTCAAAAGAACATTTAACACTTCGTAAAAAAAAAATCGAGAAGTCAAATACATACTTAGAACATTGAGCTGACACAATGAAGTGGCATCACGTGGTATCGAGGGCGGGCGGGCGAGCGGCGGGCGGAGGCATATCATTGGTTGCGCGGACTTACGCCTCGCGCCTTAATCGAGCGGAGCGGCGCCGGCAGCGACAGCGGACCCGATGCACTACGCGTTATCAACAGTCACCACTAAACCAACAAAATACTTATTACTTTTTGTCTTAATATATATATTAACAATAATACAAGCAAAATATACCAATAAATAAAAACATAAAAGTAAAAAAAACGTGTGTGTGTACTTATGTACGCACGTAAGAAGTTACATTTCTTTTTAAGATAAAAGTCCGCATTAAACTAAAGAAAAATCACTAAAATCGGTTCAAAGCTGCCGATGATATTAAGTATTTACATGCATATTAATTTTCTCACCCCCAGCACTTTTTCTCTACCTCGCTAAAATTTGACTTTAATACTGAACCTTTTGCAAATAGAACCATTGGAAACCTGCTTAATGTCGAGGAGTTCTACTCTCCAGGTCCGAAGATATTCATTAGGTCACCAATTTTCTATTGGATCAAATGACAGCCATTTTGCATCCAACTAAAGAAGAACTATGTAAATCGGATCATAAATCTCAGCGTAATCGGTGTTCATACATAAAAAACCCAACGAATTGATAACTTCCTCTTGAAGTCGGTTAAAAAGTCGTTTAATGTTACGATTTTTTATAATGGCTTCACCCACGTATATTTATGAATTCTTATTTTTTATCTCCACTGTTATAAAACACGTGTTGTAGATTTATACATATTTAAGAAACTATTTTGAATATAGTTACGAGTTGTCACGGAAATTTGACAGACAGTTAACAGCTACCTTCATCATGTCGATGTCGGTATAACTTAAAAAAATACATCATATGATGAGATATGTAATTCAGAGATATGTACCTGTAGATTATTGTTTAAACTTGTTTTTTTTTTTGTATTCTCGACAAGAAGGAATGAACCAAGAACTAAGTAAAGAAATGAAGTTTATCACGTTTGTATTCTCTAAGAGAGTGTTACAGTACTTGTAAAGCCGTATTATTCATGGCGTGCCTCGTCAAAATTATTACATAAATCTACCATTAAACATGCTTTGATACAACTAGATCCGAACAAAATTTAATTATAGTAAGATATGTTTCGTTTTAATATTTAATTTGTAATATCTTCATTTGAAAGCAAACAAAATGGATCTCCGACAAAGACATATCTTATTATCATTCATATCCATGATGTTTTTAACATCCCAGCGGCGTAGTTGTTTCGAGGAATCGCTTATCGCTCGCACTGAGTCCGTACGCCACCATGATTCGAAGCAAAAGCCTTCACGCTCGCATCTACCCCCCGCGCGTTCCACCCGTCCTCTCAACCACAGGAGTGCTGGCTGTGGTCGTCGAGTCAGCCGGAAGCCGTCGCGGCGCTGACATCGCACGACTCCCATGCACCATTGCTTACATTTTTTCAAAGAAACTTTGCAACTAACTCGAAAACAATGGACGTAGAGGAGTTCCGTTTGCGAGGCAAGGAGATGGTGGATTATATTTGCACGTATATGACCACGTTAAGAACGAGAAGGGTTACGCCGTCCGTGGAACCAGGCTACTTGCGAACAGAACTTCCCACAGAACCTCCTTATCATCCAGAGTCATGGGATGACGTGATGAACGACGTGGAGAAGAAGATCATGCCAGGAGTGACCCACTGGCAGCACCCGCGCTTTCATGCCTACTTCCCAGCTGGAAACGCTTACCCGTCGATCCTTGGCGACATGCTGTCTTCCGGCATTGGATGTATTGGATTTTCTTGGGTAGGTGAATATTTTTATATTTCAAATTGAATAAAAATGCGTTTTTTTAAGTGTATCTACGAATCGATGAAAACGATCTTAGTTCGAAAGTTAGGTGAATAGATAGTACATTTTCTTTTAAATATTCCACTATCATTAAAAATAATTTAACGGTATTTATAAAATTTTAAAAATTCCCATACAAAAAATGACAATTATCCTGTAAAATTATCTCTGATAAGAATCTTCAGTCAGCAGATTAGGAGAAGTAGTATTAAATGCTAAGGGAGATGTACGAATAATTATTGTTAGTTACGTAAAAAGATTTTGATATGCTTGAGTGTGCTGGCCTATTTTTAACAAGGACTTGAAATAAAGTTTATAATAACTATCTATAACAAAAAAATATTTTTAAAACATGTTCGACACGTAATACCAGATTATTACAGGCAAAAAAAAAAATACCAGAATATTCTAAGTAACATAATCATATTAAAGTAGATTAAAAAGTCACAATGTAGTAGAATTTAGGCACCGTTACAAATTAGGGCGCTTTTAAAAATGTTATTGCTATTTCTTATCTAAAATAGGCCATATGAGTTAAAAACCCGTTATCTGAAATTCTATTAGTGACAAACTGTTTTACTATTGACAAATAATAACATGACGATAGCTGTAATGGAAACTAAATTAAAGCCTTTGTCATGCGTCTTTCATCGAAACGAAATGGGGAGAACTCAACCATTCTGCATTATTAGGGATAAGAACTAATTTCTTATGCTACTAAATAAAATGAAAAAGACATTGAGTATAATAATTTTCCAAAACCCAAATTCAAAGAAAGTTAATATTTGACTTATCTTATCCACCATTCGAAAATGGGTTGAAAAATGAATTGTAAATCTTGGGTATCAATAAAAGTTCTACAATTGAAAAAGACATTTAAAATGACCAACATAATATATCCTCATTATTAGGATCCATTATATTATCATCATTTGATAATTCATAAACTAACTTGAATCAAGCTAACTTTCGATATAAAAACTTAATTATACTAAGAAAAACGTAAGGAAAGAGGATTCTAAGTTTCTATGTGTAAAACATCTTTGCGAAGTAGTGTAACGTAAGTACCTACATAAACGTCGGACATCGATTGCAATGGTATTGATTGTACCTCCTAATTGTTCTTTTAAATAACTAATGATGTTGCGAGCTATAGCCAGCGAACCTAAACTTGTATAGTTTTAATTTATTAATTATATATATTAGTTATACGAGGACTTTATTAATTCTATTGAGTTGAATTCAGTTCTATTTATGTAACGAAAAATTGATATGTGCTATTTATAGATCAGAGGCCGCTCTACATTATTCACTTGCGGACACCCTGCATGAAAGTTGCTTGAAGCTTTTGTAAAAAAGCTTGTAAGGAATGTACATAATTATTATGGAATTTCCTTTTTTTATTTTACAGATTATAAAGCTTAGCTTGAATTATCAAAGTGTGAATTAAGTTAATTTAAAGTTAAAAGCCAAAAGAATACAGATAATCTTTATGAGAAAATTAACAGAATTAAAGAGCAATTTATTTTTATTGTTGGTTTAAATGAAACAATTCCTAAAGCGCATTCTGCGTAAGTAGGTCAAAATTGTGGCTTTGCGGGTAAATACGTACCTTTATTTAAATTGGTCCTGCTTTTTATAAATATAAACATATACAGATCTATTGTACCAGTATCATTGGCACAGATCTCTCCATTAGCAACAATCTATGAAATGGCTTGGGTCTATTATACTTCAAGCTGTTTCATTCTACTAGCTCAGCAAAACTTTCAATTTACAGCAATATAGGTTTTTAAGACTGTTGGTCTCCCAATCTCGCTAGAACCGCCTAAGATCAGAGCTTCCCAAACTGTGCGTCGCGACGCTCTGAAGCGTAGCAGCATAGTCCCAGGGGCGTCACGTGTCAATGCGACCGAGTCGAGAGACCCAAACTGGAGCCCCTTTAGGGAAGCTACGCTCAGAAAACCAAGGCACATTCTTCCCATTATCAGTTAGCCAAAATATGTACAGGCCACAGGGTATATCAAGACTGCGACCGAAAACTAAGCCAGGTGGTAGTTTTAGTGGTGTTAAACACAAAGCAACTAAAATTTTCGCGAAAAAAAGCGATAGATTTAACTTTGCAATTTTTTAAATAATATCATGCGTTTGTGGTTAGTATCTAGCTTGTGTGAAAATAGTAATTAAAACCCTTACGTACCATTGCGTCTTTAAAAATAAGAACATGTACATTATTATTTTAGGAAAACTTTGTACAGCGATAAGTAAAAAATTACATTTAAAAAAATTGCCTTTTATTTTGCGAAATTTTTAATTGCGTTGTGTCTGAAGTCACTAATACTACGACGCCTGGCTTCGTTGTCAGTTGCAGTCTTGATATACCCTGTATATATTTTCTTTTTCATGCTTATTTTTGGGTTTTGCTCTTATTTTCTAATAAAAAATATGTATGTCCAATAAGAGATTTTTTCTGATAACCTGTTATTAGGCTAATGGGCGTCACAGTACAAATAAGTTTGGGAGGCCCTGCCTAAGATGAAAGAATAACAGCAGTTTTTAATATGAACCTATGTTCAAATCGGTCTATTTTACGTACATTGTATGTATGTTTGTTAAATTCTGATAAGCTGATCGATAGTTTTGTCACAGTTTCGCGTGACTTTGATTTTTTATTCATAGTTTTAATTGTTACTTTCTTCGCGGTCCTCATGGCTTGTCCAAGGGTTCTGCGGCCCTTAATTGGCAAAATCAGCGTTAAGGACCTACGGCAATGATCATAGGAGTTTTGGTTTTTTTAATATACCTACATATCGGCAGTGCATATCGACCGGAAGTTATTTGCACTAAAATGTATTATGTACGTATATATTCAGCTTTCATAAATACATAATTTAGTTAATATAAATTATTTTTCTGTGCCCTTTAAGGGTCGTTGAAGATAGTTTTACCGTAAACCTTTAACCTATAGAGGTTCCGCTAATACAAATAGGCCCAAAGAAGATAAGAAAAATCGGTGGTAAGGCATTCATATCCGCCAGTAATGACCACGATACACCAGTAGGAAAAAGGCCTGATATGACCCAGGCAAGCATTTCCATTTCTGGTTTAATTATTTATTTATTGATTTAAGGATCTCCCACAGTTTATATATTATTACAATGGACACAATTCTTAACTAGTTATGTTCTTGTTCTAATGCATATACCACTTGTGGGTGTACCCAGCACTTGTAAATAACACACTCATAAAAAAACAAACAAGGAAAACTTAACTTAATACTTAAAGAAAACCGAAAAGAAAACAACAAAAAAAAAATAACCGACTTCAAAAAACTGACAAAAAATCATATTAAAAATAAAATTCTAAAAAAAGAAAAAAAATCTGACTT
Organism: Deilephila elpenor; assembly: GCA_949752805.1. NCBI lineage: Eukaryota > Metazoa > Arthropoda > Insecta > Lepidoptera > Sphingidae > Deilephila > Deilephila elpenor. The sequence continues at coordinate 8,684,540 of OX457099.1, read as the reverse complement.
ATGACAAACTAAAAATGCACTAAAAAAGTAAAAAAATAATTGCGTGTTTTTCACACAAGATTGTATTTATACACATACCTATATTATGTATCCAGTTAAACTTTACATCTAACTCAACACATACCTATGAGTAACAAATAATTATAAAAAAAATTAATTACAGTTCACCTAAGCTAAAATTTGAAATATATGTATGCACTACTTAAAAGACGATCAAATTATTAGAATAATGTACAATTATAGTTATTTTTGGAGTCGGTGTCAGCCAAGTTTTATGAGTTAGTAACTACATAAACGTCAGATATTATATTTTATTGAATTAAGGTTAATAAACAATAAATCAAAACTAACCGCGCCTCTACGCGGCCCACATAATAGTACAAGAGGATATTCGTATAAAATAGATTTCATAAAGTTGTTGTCATTTAATATTGTCAGGTATCTTTGGCTGACACCGACTCCAAAAATAACTATAATTGTACATTATTCTAATAATTTGATCGTCTTTTAAGTAGTGCATACATATATTTCAAATTTTAGCTTAGGTGAACTGTAATTAATTTTTTTTATAATTATTTGTTACTCATAGGTATGTGTTGAGTTAGATGTAAAGTTTAACTGGATACATAATATAGGTATGTGTATAAATACAATCTTGTGTGAAAAACACGCAATTATTTTTTTACTTTTTTAGTGCATTTTTAGTTTGTCATAAGTCAGATTTTTTTTCTTTTTTTAGAATTTTATTTTTAATATGATTTTTTGTCAGTTTTTTGAAGTCGGTTATTTTTTTTTGTTAAAATTTTGGTTTATTTTTTCATTTTTAGTGACTTAAATGTTCGATAGTCAAATTTTTACGTACACAGCTTTTGGTAGCTTAAATAAATTAATCTTAGGTTCTCATAAGAAACAATAGACCGTATTTTTTTTTTACATCATGGTACTTTTTTTCTCAATCGGCAGCAAGAAAATACTGTGTAGCGTTTTGCCAAAAGTTTGACGAGCAGCAACCCCGGTTAGCGACTGGACTTCCACAAATTTAGGCTTCGTTAGGTATATCTATTGTTGGTGCGTAACAACGTTTGATATGCTCCGCGATTAATTTTAGCAGAAATGATTTACCATTACCTGCACCACCCGTGACAAACTAACAGCTGACTTTCTCGTCCTTTCAAATTGAGTTTGATTGCCGTTAAGACTTTCTGAAACACATTCTTTTGTTGGATATTTAATCCTCGAATGCTTCTTAGGAACATCATCAACGGCAACGAGCCGTCATGTCATCCGACATGACGGCTCGTTCTTCCATGTTTTCACAAAAGTTATCATCGTCATGTACAATTTATTCACCAACACATAACAATCGGCAATGCCCCCAATTGCCGATATCTGTTTCATTACGGAATGCTATATGGCATACTATTATAATCCGGCCGCTCAGAGAATGCGTTCCTGAAAGGTTGTAATCGAACGGACGACGTAACTTTGAAGTGTCGTTGCAAATGCAACGACAGCAAATGTAAATACATTATCGAACAATTTTATTTATTTACCCTACTTACGAAATAAAACATCATAAAAAATTAAATAATATGTAAATTTAGGTTAAATTTTATCACTTTGGACTAAATTTGACGGATAATAAAAATAAAAATATTATATTTATAAGTTCATACCACGCCGTTACAAGGTTATGTCAACTGTTAATTTCTGGAGTGATGTGGCCAAAAAATTGCAGATTATTATAACGTTATTTTCCGTTATAATATAAAATAATACATTTGTGTTTTTAATAATGTATAACGTAATAATTAAACGGATCTAACTCTTTATTTCACCTGGCAGCAATATAATATCTTTCACATTTGTGAATTTTATTTAAATTTGGCATTGAAGTTTACGTTTTTATTAAAATATTTTAAATAAGAACATTTAATATTAACTTATATTATTTACTTATAATTGATTTAATAATAATAAAAATTAAAATTAAAATCCGATCTATAATGTGATACTATTTAAGCGGCTCAGTGGCGCCTCCTTTTCTTATTATTTTTTATTGCCAAGCTATATTAACGGTTGGAAGATTTAAAGAATGATTATACCTAGATTTTAAAACACTTTATAGAAAATAGTCAAGTATCCAATTATTCTAACTTGCTACTTTTACTGGGAATAATTCAAAAGTTTAGCAAAATGATAATTATTTCCCATCACTACTCATGATCAACTGACATGTGTCAGGAACGCATTCTCTGAGCGGCCGGATAATAAACTAATAATATGATTCTTTGTCACTATTACAATTTACAACAGATCTTCATGATTTATTGGTATAGTCGCCGAAGATATTGACTATTTACATGTTTGTTCTTTTTATCAACCGCCCCCCTCGCCCCTACCCCTACTTTCATCCACCACTGTAACTTTACTTTTATACTGAATCCAATGCAAAAAGAACCATTGGAATCGTACTCAATTTTGAGGAGTTCTACTCTCCAGGACCGAAGATATTCATCAGATTTTCATGATTTATTGGTGAGATCAAAGTGTTAATACGTTTTTTCTGATGCAAAAGAAATCACTAAAATTAGTTAAAAGCTGCCGAAGATATTGACTATTTACATGTTTCTTAATTTTCTCACCCCCCCCCTCGCCCCTACCCCTACTTTCTTCCACCACTGTAATTTTGCTTTTATACTTAATTCAATGCAAGAAGAACCATTGGAATCCTACTTTATTTTAAGGAGTTCCCCTCTCCAGGTCCAAAGATATTCATCAGATCGTCACCATATTTTTATGGGACCAAATGACAAGCACCAGCTTTCAATTAAAGAAAGAATTATCGAAATCGGTTTACCCAGTACAGAGAAATGAGGTAACAAACATAAAAAAAAAAAAAAAAAAAAAAAGCAACATACAGTCGAATTGAGAACCTCCTCCTTTTTTTGAAGTCGGTTAACAAACTAATAATACGACTAATTCATGTCCCGACATATCAATAAAAAATAGTACTGGCATTAAACTTCAAGTATAAATGCTTATTGTTAATATTAAGAAATACCTGTATTGAGAGACAATCTAAATAATTAAAAGTAAATCAGTGGAATAATTAAAAATAATAAAAAGTCTAAGAATAAAAAAAGCTATTGATTCCAACTGTGCTTAAATAAGTTTTGTTTGAAGAGCCGAAAGGAATTAGAAAAGATGTCAATATCTGAAACACGTATAATATTGTGTTATGTGTACAACCTGTTTTGGTTAGGCCAGCAAGCACATATTATTAGATACTATGTACAATTACCGTAAGTAGTCATTTAAAAAAAAACTTTGCTATGGTAATTTAAATATATATTCCAGATTCTCTGAATATGTTGGCATTGATTCTGTCCACATATGAATTGATATTGATAATAATTTGGCTATATTTTTTTAGGCGGCGAGTCCCGCTTGTACCGAACTAGAGATCATCATGCTGGATTGGATGGGTGAGATATTTTATGAATATTTGTGAATAATTTGTGTGGTGTGTTTATACTCAACATTATGCCTGTTTTTAGGAAAAGCCATCGGCTTACCACCGGCCTTTTTAGCACTTGAAGAAGGAAGCAAAGGAGGAGGTGTTATTGAAGTAAATCACTTCTAAATCAACCATATTGAAGTTTTTTGATGTAACAACATTTATGATTTATTCGAATAAATGTTTTCAGGGCTCCGCAAGTGAATGCGTTCTTGTGTCAATGTTAGCCGCGAGAGCAAACGGTATTAAAAGATTGAAGCATCAATTTCCAAATGTTGATGAGGGACTCTTGCTGTCCAAATTAATTGCGTACTGTTCTAAAGAGGCGCATTCGTGCGTCGAAAAAGCAGCCATGATCTGTTTCGTAAAGCTTCGAATTCTGCAACCGGATGAGCATGGTTCGTTAAGAGGTGATACATTGAAAGAGGTACGTGAAAATAAATCGTAGCATTTTGCTATATTTTTTTTACGAATTATGATAAGTAAATTAATACATTGCCGAGGTGCGAGTATCATTGTCTTAATTTAAATGGATTTGGGACATGAGATGAAGTGCAAGGCAGGGTGCAGATAATCGGGCGGTAATTGAAGAGGCTGGGCGGACGGCACCGGTGCCGTGGAGGCGCTATCTCGCTTTTAATGAATCGCCTGTGGATTCCGGAAATACGTAGCGAGCCGAGCCGTAATGGAGCCGCATTGTGTGCCACTTTCTATGCCGCAAATATTGAAATTTCACGATATGATGTGATCCCGTTATGAAATTATTCTTTAATTGCTAAAGTTTTAAATATCTCAAAAATAATAAACATTTAAATTGAGTAATTTAGGAAGGAAACAAAAATTAGGTACTGATTAATAATGTTTGACACAAAGAAATTTTAAATGTGAATAATAAACCTTTATTTTGATAAAAAAAATTGTGCAGTGGGCCATTCGCTCGTGAAATAAGGACTTCCTCGTTGAACGTTCCAACTAAAACAATTTGTTTCAACCGCATAGTAAATTAATGTGATGATTGGTACCTAATATTATGTTCTTTTGTAGGCACATAGCCCGCAGATTAAAACAAAGTCTTTGTTAAATAATATTAAGACTTTTTTTATTATCAGGCAATGGAGGAAGATGAAGAAGCAGGTCGCGTCCCATTTTTCGTATCAATAACTTTAGGTACAACATCCTGTTGCTCATTCGACAATTTACCGGAGATTGGGCCGGTAGTGCGCAAGTTCCCCTGTGTTTGGCTGCACGTAGACGCCGCATATGCCGGCAGCTCCTTCATCTGCCCTGAGCATAAACATAATCTCGCTGGAATTGAATACGCGGACTCTTTCAATACTAATCCCAACAAACTTATGCTGACTGCATTTGACTGTTCATTATTATGGGTCACCAACCGATACTTGCTGACCTCTGCGCTTGTCGTCGATCCACTGTATCTTCAACATTGCTATGACCACACCGCGATCGATTACCGCCACTGGGGTGTGCCACTGAGCCGAAGGTTCCGATCACTCAAGTTGTGGTTCATGCTGAGAAGCTACGGCATAAGTGGTTTACAGAAATATATTCGAAAACATTGCGAGTTAGCCAAATATTTCGAAAAGATGATAAAAAAGGACGACAGATTTGAAATATGCAATCAAGTGAAGGTATGAATTACCTTACTTTTTGATTAAATTTCTAGTTTATTTTATTACTTAAATAATAATTATTTATTTTATAGCTGGGTTTAGTATGCTTCCGTCTCGTTGGCGGTCCTGATGAAACGTCTGAGCAAGTTGACGAGTTGAACAAGAAATTGTTAACTAACATTAATGCTTCTGGAAAACTCCATATGGTTCCAGCATCTGTCCGCGATCGATTTGTCATCCGCTTTTGTGTTGTGGCTCAACATAGCACTCGTGAAGACATTGGTAACATAATTTGATTTCAATTTATATAAATCCTAAGTCATAAGTTAGGTAGGTATATGATTTTAAAAATAATTGCATATTTTACTTTACAAGGCTTACTTTAAGCCACCTTCCTGGCCTAATGCGAATTAGGCTTATGCTATTCTTAGTTGGAATTCTCGGTTATGGAAGCTTCTTCAAAATAATTATTGTATTATGAGGGATAATCATTATTTTAAATACATTCACATGTAATTACTCAAAGTCACAGGTGTTTGTCATAGGCTCGAGCCCAGATTCAAGCCTGGTCCCTTTGTGATATGGGGGCTTTTCAAGAGTTCCACCACGCTATCCCCTGCCTGTCATACGAGGCGACTAATAGGGCAAGTGGCGGGCGCGAGTGTAGAAGCCTAGGTCGACATTAAAAATGAGCGAGCTTCTTAGACTCCAACATAGAGAAACTGCAATCTTACAGAGATCCGCAAAAAAAGAGGCAATGTACGAGAACGGCTCCAGCAGAAGCCAGGGCATTTCTCGCTACGCGTTCGATTCAAACGCAGGATTTTATTTGATATACAACATTATTCCTAGGCGTCCTAACGTTGGATTGTAAGACTGGTGAAACCAACATAACTGAGATAGGGCAGTAGCAGTAATATGTTTTCCCTGCTTCAACAAATAAAAATGGTTCGAACCCGGGACTTAGCCTCGCAAGTTGGGTCCGATCGTAACTAGTGGTTACAGACATGCTTTCAGTCTAGATACATAAAGTATAATAATTTATTGCTAATTATTTACAGAAACTGCATGGGACATCATAACTGACTTTGCCACAGAGTTGTTGGAGGGGCCAGACAAAGAAAGGGTATGTTTGCGATTTTTTTTACAAAAATATTATCTTATGCTAATATCATGCAATTGATTCTTCACTCTATATCCATGTGACCAAACACGCTTAAGTATACTTGCTACTTATCGGTTTGTACATAATTACTTAATGATACCCAATAAAAATAAACAAAAACGCAAATTCGTTCCATAATAGGTATATTACCTTATACCAGAAATTAGTCATTATGCAATGAACGCCATAATCTATCAATGCGATAAAATACATATAAATTCAGGTCACAAAAATCAATATGAAACTGCAGAAATGTCGGTTGTGGAGTTACTAAATATAAAATATAGCCGACACTACATCGCACTACTACATTTGCTCTATAAACAGTTAGGTACTAGTACCTACAACCCTGTACGACATGTAAACGCTACATTAGTAAAAAAACTTTATGTATTGTTCATATTGACCACTATTACGGTAGTTTAGTTGTTATATTGTCAGCAATAGTCTTTTGTTTGTGCTACAAATTACACCTAAACATTAGATATTCAGTGTGCGCTCTTTTTTTACTTAAAAATCGATATAAATAATCATTGTTTACTAACCATGGTCACGTCTTAAGTGGATCAACTATGAGCATACTATTATTATGGTATATATTTATTCGGGTTGATTAACATGATGATATTGTATTGTGGTTTGTGATTAATTAATACGTTACACTGAGCGCTCACGACAATCAAAATACTCTTTTGGCCGTTACACATGACGACCACGACCGTTGTGGTCGCGACAAAAACGACACTAATTATGACTCGCTTGAAGCTCACGACGACCCATGTCAAGAGGTGGAGTGACAATTTTCAACTTGTAAACTGTAACCTAACCTCTTTAAAGCACCTAATCAATTTTATTTTTTATGGAATTCTCGGAACTGTCAGTGGATTTTGTATTATTTCAGTGCAATTCATATATTTTTAACTGTGTAAAAAGTATTAAAGTATAGATTTACCAACCGTGGTATCTTGGGTTTGAGTCCCATTAATAGTAAGTAGATACTAGATAGTAGTGTGAAGTAGTACTTATCGAGTAGTATATTTTATATAGCTACGTATGCAAACTCTACAAACGAAATATAATATATTGCTTCTTAATCACTGTGTGTACTTATAGTCAGAGAATAATATATTTATGCATACCAGGATTTGAACGAGGAACGCGCTCGCCGCAACCGCGCCGCCCTGGCCCATAAGCGTTCATTCTTCGTGCGTATGGTGAGCGACCCGAAGATCTACAACCCCGCGATCAACAAGACGCCGCCGCCCGTGGCGACGTCGCCGGTGTCCCCGCCGGGCGCCGCGCCCGTCACGCCCGACACGCCGTCCGACTCCGGCTCTTTACAGCTGCAGCCACCGACCCCGTTAGTCCTACACTTTTAATTACAATGCAAAAAACAAGTTGGCTGTGACCAGCACACGTCCCGGACTTTATTCCTATTTTCTAATAAGATTTTAAAAGTACCTACATAATCAGAATATAAAACTATTAAAGGTAGATAATTACAGGCTACGTAGTTTACGCAGGTAGGTAATTAAGTTTAAATGTTACTTAGTATTCTATAGTCTAATAAAAGTCTAATACTTGGGTAGTACGATGCGTGCACTGCAAACAGCATGAGTTCGATGGCTAAATCGATAAATGTACTTTCTGAGTTTTTGGGTTTTAAAAAATTAAGTACATGTCGCAGAGGACTAGCGTATGAGCTTTACGGTATGAAAAATCTAATAAAAGATGCCGAGGAATTAGCTATCCGGAATAGTGATAGGCTCCCTTAGAATGTACCTATATCTTTGAGCGCAATTAAGTTAGACAAACCGAGAAGGCGACGCGACGCGACGTAACGAAACAGTAACTTAGCCTGTCCTTCCGAGGTTACATGTTTATTATTTTTAATTATAAATATTTAAAATTATCTAAATACTGTAATTAATTTTAGGAAGCAATCGTCTTGGATCAGCTGGCCACTGGGATTCTTCTTTCAAAGTGTTGATCACGACGCTAACGACTTGCCATTGAGGTAACAATAATTTAATATGTAGGTATACAGTTACACACTCGTCACTCACGATTATTTCATACAATTATTTCAATCGTCTAGGTACCAAAAGAAGTAAACTGTACCTCATTGTTTACATTAAAAATATTTATAATGACCTATTTAACGAATATGGGAACGAACGTCATCCGAACTAGCAACTAATAAATTTTCCTATGATTTTCATGGTAACAGCATTTTTATAAATAATCATGTTTTTATTTACGTGCTGAATGACATCATTTCCAGATTCCGGCATTTGGACACAATGGTGCGGTTGAAGAGCCCCGGGACTCCGAGCCGCAGGGGCTCCTCGCCGTGCGCGTCTCCCGAACACCGCTCGTCTTCGCCCTCCAACCATTGACCGACATGTACCCGCTAGCCGACTGCTCTCGACATATATTTATGACAAATATATACTCCTCCAAGCATTGAAAAGCGTTTTAATGATAGTTCTTCAGTGTTGTAATTAAAACTCATCAATATCATTACCTCTTTACCACATAAAACTTGCATTCCGAAAATTTGTTTTGTTGTCCTTGTTTTCCATCTTAGTCCATATTGTTCAGAAAAAGATATAGCATTCTCACTCAAATTCAAATTGCAGGTGCATAACCCTCTCTAGCAATATTACACCATTTGAATAGTAAACACAGTTATGCATGTTAGACAATATAATTACACCAATCATTTACATTTCATTAAAGTACTTGAATGAAGATTTCGCGCCCTCGGTCAATGATACCAAAAATCTAAACGAGCTAGCTTGACCAGTGTGTTGCCAAATCGATCGCTGGAGCACGATTTTTTGAAACTTAGTTAAAAAAAAATGGTGATGCCGGGCCACCTCTTCCTGCCCTCCTATTGGCTGACATTTGACGGGTTATCCAACATACACGAATTATTTGAAAGATAAATACACAATAGTTTGGGACTATTGAATTCCACATTCAAACTCGTTTTAAACGAATAGGTAGTTATGTTACCCTGTCACACCCCTAGAATAGTGAATGTCAACGCATGACTCTTGATTTGCTATAGAGCAAGGGCCAACACAGCTTGCGTTGGCATTTCGAGAAACAGAATATGTTTTGTCTACTTAGAGATAACTATTAGGCTAAGGTGTAATTGTATTTTTAATAAATATACGAGAGCATCTCAATCTGCTCACACGTATCACTCTAGTTTTAATTAATTAATATTTTAATTTTTAAAAAGTAAATTTACGTTCCCTCAATCTTGACTGGCGCAGCCGGCAGGATCTGCTTATAAAGGTGCCACCGTTTTCGTGTATATTCGGGCCTAAAAATTTGTTCGATCGCGATCGCGGCGCGCACGAGGCGGATCCTCGAACCAAATAAATTCGTCAAGGAATCGTCCTGGAACGTGATGACGCTGGCGGGTTGGTGAGTAAGCCTTTTTCACCTTCCTTATCCTATTATTTAGTGTTTTGTTATATCGGAATATTCATTTTTCGTATAACTGTTGTCTGGTTTCCCATATAACTTTGTGTGACCATTCTATTACTATTAATTAGTGATTTAAGTTGAAAACGATATTAATGAATAAAAAGTGATATATAAAATAAATAAAGTGTTAAAGTTTTGAAGTAATTTCATAATTAATTCGCATATTTCTGTGAGTAATTAATAATATAATTTTAGTCGAACGCATATTAGATATTCCTGTTTTGTGTTAAATATTATAAAGTATTTAATTGTAAAATGGAAAATTCAGGTGAAACAGTTGCTCAAAAAAATTGAACAAATAATTCTTATCCCAAATGAAATGTTAAAACTTATCCCATTATTTGGTGGTGATCAAAGACAATTAAATTTGTTTCTTCGTAAATGTGAATATGTAATTAATAAATACCAAGGGAGTCCGGCGCAAAACATATACGTCATGCATTCCATTACGAGTCGATTAGTAGACAATGCAGCTGCCCTTATCAGTGAGCGCGATGATATTAATACGTGGGTTGATTTCAAGGAATTATTAGTACAACATTTTGGTGACGCTAGGACTGAGGAATGTATCGCTATTGAATTAGAATCTTTAAAACTAAAACATAATGAAAGTTATTTAGAGTTTTGTAACCGAATTCAGTCAGCTAGATCATTATTAATTTCAAAATTAAATCAATCAACAGATCAGTTAGACACACCGAGTAAAATTAGTATTTATAACAATAAATGTCTGAAAGTTTTCTTGAACAATTTGCCGATTGATATGTTACGAGTTGTGAGATTAAGTAAACCACGCACCTTGGAACAAGCACTTAGTGTCGTTATAGAAGAGGTTAACTTCTTTGAACAGTACTCAGCTCAGAATAAATTACAGAATTCTCACATTAGTAAACCACAATTGCAGTCTAGCCCCACACAATTTAAGTTTGGTGTTCAAAATTCACAAAGCTTAGGTTTTAAACCCCAATTTACCCCTAATAAATATTTTAATGTCAGTATGCCACAACAAAAGACAGCAGCTTTCTTGCAACAGAGACCATTAGCTCAACAGGCGATCGGTTATCGCCCGCAGTTTGGTTTTACCCCACAGGTGGGATATCGCCCTCAATTTGGTTACCGTCCCCCATCTGGATATCGTCCTCAATTTGGCTATCGCCCACAGTTAGGATATAGACCCTCTTTCAATTCGTCTAATAATATTATGAAACCTCAGCAATTTGGTATTAATTCACAACCCTTTGGATATAAGCCTAACTTTAATAATAATAATCAAAATACCGATGTTTCAATGAGAACGGCCCCACTTTACAGAAAAGAAGGTTTTAATTTAAATGAATTAGAATTCAATGACGAAAATAATTATAGTGTATATTATCCTGCAGATTATCAATATAACTACAGTAATTCACAAGTGGAAGATAGTTATGAATATTACATAGGAAATGAAAACTTTGAACCGCTTTCTAAAAACGTTGACCAAGTAGATGAAACCGATACTACTGAAATTCCTGAAACTACTGAACAGATGGAAAATTTTCATCTAAGCCCTTTAGAAAAAACCAAGAAGTGATAGAAATTAATTGTGACCCTAATTTGAAATTGCCGTATGTTTACATTCCCGAAATAGACTCTAAATTTATGATAGACACCGGAAGTATGAGATCCTTTTTAAAGCCAGATAAAGCGTATGCATATTTTTATAGTGAAATACGTAATGAACCATTTAAGGTGATTAGCACCCACGCATCTAGCTCTCACGGCGAGGTCGTGGAGATCCCTTTATTTCCAACATTTAACAGTAACTTTCTTCAAAAGTTTTATTTATATAATGTTGATTCACGTTATGATGGTGTAATTGGTGATGACCTGTTAACGAAAGTTGGAGCAATTATCGATCTAAAACATAACGTTATAAGAACAAATTCAACCACTATCCCCATTGTTAATCATTGTCGTAATAAGCATGAATTTATATTACAACCGCGTACTGAACATCGTCTTAAATTACCTACAGATTTATATTCAGGTGAAGGAATTTTAGAGTATAAAGAATTCAGTAAGGATATAAGAATGCCAAGTGCAATTGTGAAATGTGAAAGAGGATATGCATCTACTATAATTCAGAATACTTCAGATAAGGAATGGAAGTTGACAATAGATAAACCTTTTAATGTAATAAGCTTTGATGGTAATAAAGAATGGAAGATTAATAATATGCATGTTGGAAGAAATATAGAGATAGATAGTATGTTAGAGGAAAATTTAAAAAATAAATTACGTTTAGATCATATGAATGAGGAGGAAAGAAAGAAAATATATGGATTATGCAAGGAATATAGGGATATATTTTATTGTGAGGAATTTCCGCTAACTTTTACCAATCAGGTTAAACATTCTATTCGAACTAAAAACGAAGATCCCATCTATATTAAGCCATATAGGCAACCTCCTGCTCAAGCCGTTGAAATTAAAGCTCAAGTAGATTCACTTTTGAAAAATAATGTAATACAGGAGTCATTTTCACCATGGAGTGCACCTGTTCACTTAGTGCCAAAAAAAATGGACGCTACAGGTAAGCCCAAGTATCGAATGGTGATTGACTATAGACGACTTAACGAAATTACGACTGATGACAAGTACCCCTTACCTAACATTACCGACCTTTTTGACAAACTAGGAAAGAGCATTTACTTTACAACATTAGACTTAGCATCAGGATACCATCAGATCGAGGTCAAGGATGAGGACCGACAAAAAACCGCTTTTAGTACTCAATTCGGACATTTTGAATTTCTTAGGATGCCGTTTGGACTTAAAACGGCACCGGCAACCTTTCAAAGAGCCATGGACAGTATTTTAAGAGGACTGCAAGGTATACATTGCCTTGTTTACTTAGATGACATTATTATATTCTCGACTAGTTTAGATGAACATATACAAAAATTAAGAGCCGTATTTGAAAGACTGAGACAGACAAATTTGAAAATACAGTTGGACAAATCAGAATTTCTCAGAAAAGAGGTGCTTTACCTAGGGCATACTATAACAAAAGATGGACTTCGACCTAACAATGATAAAATTAAAACTGTACTTGACTTTCCCCTGCCGAAAACAACGACTGAAATTAAGAGTTTTCTTGGACTGGTAGGCTATTACAGACGATTTATAAAAGACTTTGCTAAAATTACTCAACCCCTAACAAATTGTTTAAAGAAACGTAACAAAATAGTAATTGACCAAAAATACATAGACTCATTTCAAAAATGTAAAGAACTGTTAACTACTGTACCGCTTTTGCAATATCCTGACTTTAACAAACCTTTCATATTGACAACCGACGCATCAAATGTAGCCCTTGGAGCAGTGTTATCACAAGGTCTCATTGGTAATGACAAACCCGTTGCTTACGCTAGTAGAGCGCTCAGTGAAACTGAGAGTAGATATAGTACAATAGAACGTGAACTTTTAGCCATTATCTGGGCAGTAAAGCATTTCAGACCATACCTTTATGGACGTCGATTTTCGATTTACACAGACCATAGACCCCTTGCCTGGCTGTACTCATTAAAAGAACCTAATAGTAAATTGACAAGATGGCGACTTAGACTTCAGGAATATGACTTTGAAATACTTTACAAAAACGGAAAACAAAATACTAACGCTGACGCACTTTCGCGTATCAAAATTAACGCATTAAATTCGGATGACGAAACTGACTCTATGGCAGTTAATGTTGACAAAAGAGAAAAGGACTTAACATCTTATTTGAACGACTTGACTGAACAAATAACTAGAATAGCTAGGGAACAACCTCCCAATAATACTGATGTAATTTCAATTTCAGATAGTTCAAAGACTATCAGCATTTCCGATTCAGCTACTAGATCAATTGCTTCTTTAGACCCCTACCCCGTAGGATCTGATGATAGTAGTACCGACACCGTTCATTCAGCAGAAGATTTAGAATCAAAAGGTATCCCTATTTTGAACGAGGCAGTAGACACTAAGCCCAATCAGATTCTAATCCATCAGTGGTTTAGAAATGAAATTCAAGTTAAAGATATTTCAAACAATAAACAGAAAATATTAGAAGTCTTTATACCCATTAATAATTTAGAACTAATAAAACAATTTTTAAAAGAATACATTAAGCCTAAAATAAAATACTTTGTATATTTTGAGCATCCCCAACACAGATCAGACTTTTCCCGAACTATAATTAGTTTGTTTAAACAAGGTATGATAGATATATATGAATGTACAGAGCGCGTGATAAATGTGGAAGATGAAAAAGAACAAAAGGCAGTAGTACTTAAACACCATGAAGGCAAGACATGTCACAGAGGAATTAAAGAAACGATATTAAGAATAAAACGAAATTATTATTGGCCAAATATGCAGGAAATAGTAGCAGCTGTTATTAATGATTGTGAATTGTGTAAAAGGATGAAGTATGACAGAAATCCCCTTAAACCCACTCTACAATTAACTCAAACACAAGATGCCCCCTTTCAAGAACTTTTCATAGATATATTTAGTATAGATGGCAAGCATTATTTAACCGTTGTAGACGCTTTTAGCAAACTGGCCCAAGCTTTTGAAATAAGTAACAGATCAACATGCGAAGTTGTTAGAGCCCTTATCAAATATTTTTCATTTTATGGTATTCCAAAAAAAATAAGTAGTGATCCTGGAACAGAATTTAATAATGAGTTAATGCGTGAATTAGCTTCACTTTATAAAATACAGTTGCATATTTGTACAACATATAATCCAAATTCAACTGGCATTGTGGAAAGATTTCACTCTACACTTATTGAAATTTACAGGCTAGTCAAATATGAACAAAAATGTACAGATGCCGCTTCTATTATGACATATTGTATCATGGCATATAATAATACTATACATTCCGCGACAGGTTTAACTCCGTTCGAAATAGTGTTTAGTCATACTGACTCTAGTAAAATTTTTGATGGTGATTTTGAAAAAGCCTATATGCAACAATTACTTAAAGATCACGTAAAACGTTCTAAATTTCTCTATAAACATATATCAGAAAAGATGCTTAAAAATAAAGAAAAGGTAATAACTAGCAAGGGTAAAGATAAAGATAAAATAGATTTAGATTCAGAACAAGTAATTTTTACAAAAGATATTAATACAAGGAAAAGCAAGGATAAGCCCCGCTATAGAAAAGCTGTTGTTAGTGGTGATATAGAGCGCAACATAGTACCCGTTCAGATAAGAAATAGACAAACTAAAGTTCCTTTAAGAAATGTTAAACGTCCTCCGCAGGTGCTGCCTGGCAGTAGCGACGATGATAACCCTCAACCAGGGCCTTCAGTTAGAAAAAGTTGAAAGAAACCCAGGTATATTACCTATCAAATTAGGACAAGCTTTTAAACGAAAGGATAATTGGACAGTTATCAAGGTAATTGATACAAGCGGGATAGAATTAATATTGAGATATAATGTACTTAAGTATCAGCAATTCATTAATATTATAAATACAAACTCTATTTTTGCTAACGACTCCATTGGATTAAGAAAACAAGTTGATAAATTATGTAATGACACTGTTGAAAAATTCGAACAACTTATGTCTACTGTACGTGTTAAAAGAGGCCTAATTAACCCTCTTGGTTCTGTAATTAAATTTGTAACAGGAAATTTAGATTCGGAAGACGCGAAAAGATACGATTCCTTAATTACACAATTAAATAATCATCAGAGTCTAACTAACCAAAAGGTTACTATTTTGTCAAAAATGTTAAGTGATTTTATTAATACTACTGAAACAATACACAGTAATACAAATATTTTGGAAAATAAGATAATTAAAATAAAAGAACTAGCAAAGAAAATTGTTACAAAAGATATTAATATGGTTAACTTTATCCACGTACTTGTTACATTTAATATTTTCACTGATAACTTCAGAACTCTATATATCATCTTAAATGAACTTGAAACTGCTCTAGCATTAAGTAAAGTCTCAGTTCTCCATCAATGTATTATAAATTCAACTGAATTCTTAACAATATTAAAGACCATAAATGACACTGATAATTTAATGTATGAACCAACAGTCAATAATATTGTTAAAATCGAAAAGTCCGTTACTGTAAGAGCCTATGTAAAGAGAAACCAGATAACATTCATTTTAGATATCCCTCTCACAGATAATGTTATATACAATTATTTTAAACTTTATTCTTTCCCTATTTTTAATATTTCCTATAACAAAACACTCGCCATTGTTCCCAAATACCCTTATCTCCTGGTGAAAGGGCTAAAATACCTATCCGCCGCGCACTCCTGCGAGCTGATTGACGACGGCGAGTATCTCTGCACCGACGACGACATCGTCCCCTACTCCGAAGAAACCTGTGTAGAACAGTTGATGAAAATGAGTGAAAATCTTACCAACTGTATAGTTCACCCCGTTGACATAGAGGATAAGAAAATACAGAGAGTCAAATACAACACCTGGCTCATCTACCTGAAAACCTCTACAGTAATGACTGAAAGATGTGATGACGAAATCTCACACTCCTCGCTTCGTGGTTCATATATCCTGAAAATGGAGGAAAACTGTGAAGTAACACTGGACAGCATTCATATTGTACATCATAGAGTATACAGCGATAAGATACAATATCGACTGAAACCCCTGATTACGTTGCCTGTACTTCAGACACCAGCTGTAGCTGAAAACGTCTCACTAGACATGCGTGAGGCAAACTTCGACGACCTGAAACATCTCGCGTACATGCTGAAAGTGAAATCCGAAAGTAGTGTTAGTGAAAATGATGAAAATCAAAGTTCGGTGAAAGTGAATTCAGTGAGTTTAGCATCCCTATTGCTGTACGTGATAGTTATCATTTGTGTTTTAGGTTATTGTCTGTATAAGTCTAGAATAAGATTATGTTCATTCACGCGAAATTACCGGAATCAAGAGTCTTCAGGTAATTCCGCTCTTGGTGAGGGAGGAGTTATGTTACCCTGTCACACCCCTAGAATAGTGAATGTCAACGCATGACTCTTGATTTGCTATAGAGCAAGGGCCAACACAGCTTGCGTTGGCATTTCGAGAAACAGAATATGTTTTGTCTACTTAGAGATAACTATTAGGCTAAGGTGTAATTGTATTTTTAATAAATATACGAGAGCATCTCAATCTGCTCACACGTATCACTCTAGTTTTAATTAATTAATATTTTAATTTTTAAAAAGTAAATTCACGTTCCCTCAATCTTGACTAGGTAATAAATAAATATACTTTCGCTTACCAACGGAATTTCAAGCAATTTGTTGTTAAATAATAAGACCAATTTTCTCAAATATGGCAGTGCTACCGGCATTACTAACAAAAAAATATCAAAGTTTTTGAGACACTAATGTTTGACAACACGCCCTCTATATTTTAAATACTTAAGCTTTATTCTATTAATACTACAGGCAATATTTAATAATACACTACATAAAAGGTAGTACTTTTTTTATTCCATAAAAAAGCTCATTATTATTCAAGCGCTACAGTGTGTGATTTAATTAAACCATCCCACCCCAACGAGTGCAGTGTCGTTTGGTCCTTCACATCCCATGCAACCCCTCTTACAAAATTATTGTGTGCCTGTCTTTTTTGGTAAACTATTTTTACTTTGGCATCATCTTTTATGTCACATACAGTGACCATTTTATTGTCACAACATACTGCTGCTAGACTGCATCTGCAACATACGAATGGGAAAATAAATAAACACACTCAAAAGCAACTGGGGCATTTCACGTGAAGCGGACAGCAAAAAACAAGTGAGGTTTCAGAATTCGTTCATGTTCTGTTTATCTGTACTCCTGGAGGATATGAACGTGAACACGAAATATTTTTTTTGTATGTGGTATAGTTATTGAGTTATTGGTGTTGAAAGAATTGGAAAAATTAGTCAAAGGGTTTTTTGGAGGTGATTTTTTTAATTGAAGAAATTAACAATAAAATACTATTTAAATCAGGTTATGTAGTTAAAATATAGTTCTTTATTATTTCTAATCGAGATTTGAAATTACTATTTTTTTTCTTATATTAAACCGGAAGTAAATGTTTCTAATCAGAATTTGAATAACTTGGCATATAAAAATTTTAATTATTTTTGTTGTAAAATAAAGCTAATAATATATTAATTTTACATTAAAAGTTGTAGAATGTTATCTTTTTAAGTTTAGGAGATACATGAGTAAAAGTACATAGATGCCGCACTGAGCGTGGTACCAGACGCTCACTTAGGTCGCCCAGTCAGCGTCTATCTGCCTTATTCATAGACGGATTTTATTTAGTTATCAAACGAATGTTTTGTCCCTTTCGAAATAGTTTGAGCGACGAACACAAAACATTCGATAAGTAAAATAGGTTTTTAATGTGTCTATGAATAACGTCGCATAAGTTATACACATATAAATTAATTTATAAAATCGCTTTTATATCGTCTATATAGGCAATTAAATATTACGCCGAGCCAGTTCAAATATTATATTTAAACCCATGCTAGCCAAATTTGTTTCTACTTACCTCTGTGGGATTCATACATGACAATATGATTGCCTTACGCTTCACGTGAAATGCCCCAACTGCATTGCAGTTGCTATATGTACATAAATATTTTACAAAAATAGCAAGAGTCCATTATATCCATTATATTATTTTTAGGTGTAATTATTTTACAAAGAAACATTTCTTTTTTGTGTCATTAATATGACTAGTATTATGTCTGGTTCTATGTTATTTCTATTTTGACTTTAAATTTTTAATTACTTACTCAGAATTGATGGCAATTTTATGTAAAGCAGCAGGAAATTCTGCTACTTTTGATACAGACTCACAAGTCCTAACATCAACCAGAAATAAGGAACCAGCTTCATCACCAAAAAGTAACTTATTCTCATCAATCCATTGCAAACACCTCACACCACAGTCATTTCTATACACATCTGTAAAAGAGAATAATAATTTAAAAAGTTTAAACCAAAATTCAATTAAACACATATTAGGCCATTAAAGCAGATGTGTGTGCGCTTATGTACGCACGTAAGAAATTATACTTCTTTTTAAGATTAAAGTCAATTATTGAAGTAAACCTTCTCTACATGCACTTGACTTGGGGTGTAAGCTGGTGAATGCGTGACGAGGGCGTTACGAAAAGTGAGATTGGGCGAGGCGAACGATAGTTGAGAGCGAGATATAAGTAAGTGAAGATAGAAAGAAAGAGAGAGTTATGTTTGGTATATTTCTTCTAAAAATATGATTTAAATTGCACAGTAATATTTTTGTTGGATTGGTCTCAAATTCGATATCAGGGAAAACCTATCTTTAGATATTCTAAATTGATAGTAAGAATTGAACATTTTGGCCGCCATTTTGAACTTTTTAGTTACTGGTCCGATTGGTCTCAAATTCGCTATTTCATACATAATTCATTATAGCATTTTTTATGGTTTGTCCTTAAACATTTTCCTATTTTATCCTGGGAGACAGATTTTATAAAATAATGTAAATATCATCGCATTTTATGATATCTCAGCCATTACTACAAATAGGGCTACCAGAGTGACTGGTCTTCAAGTTCATTTCTCCAAGAACTCCAGGCCTGGATTGCAATTATGTTTATTTTTTTTGAAAATATATATTTAATAAATTTTATATATAAGTAGGATTCATTGAGGAACAAAAATCCTTGCACCAATACCAAGTTTCAAAGTAAAATGGACATTCTCCTTTTATAACATTTATTAGGTTAAATTGAAGTGGAGTCATATTAAATGTACTCCAAAAAAACTGTTATTTTTTACACTATCTTTAGTTTGGTGTTTTAGATTAGCTTTTTAGATAAAGTTTGTATGCACCCTGTAGGGTGGTACAATGTTACCATGTAAGTTTACCATGAACCAATAATTGATATGACTGTATAATTTACTTTAATTACTGATAGAAGGGTGTCATATAACAGAAATCTTTTCAAAATTCAAGGCCAATATTGATGATGATGGAAGTAAACGGATTATCTACTCATGCAAGTTAGTAGAAGTAAAATATAATATTTACCTAGAACAGGTTTCTCAATATTTTCATCCCATAAACAAACATACTGATCCATAGCACCTGTGGCAAAATTTGTGTTAGAATTTGGTCTCACTGCCACTTCATATATTGGTTTGGTATGTGCTGAACCATAGTTTCTGATGCAAATCATTTCCTTAATATCCCATACCTGAAACATTTTTTTTTTACTTTTACACCAGTATAATATACTTATGGTTACATACTAAACACAGTAGTATGTTATTAGTATAAATAAAAAACACTTTATAATAGTACATAGCAGAAAGAAAAGGCATATAAAAGGGTTTATAAGTAAGAGTACTCAACTTGTAAAATTATGAGGTAATAAATCTCGCAACATGGGTAAACAAATCATATTATAGTTAAACATACATGCATTTATGTTTTTATTTATTGTAATCATTAAAAGAAAATTTAAACAATCAAATAACTACAGAGACATATCATAAACTAAGAGATGTTTTTCTGTAGATCTACATAAGCGTGGATTTAAGGTAGCTAAAAAGACAAGGTCAAGAATTGCTTACAATTGCATACCTTAGCATTACCATCAGCTCCAACTGTAACATATTCTGTTCCGGGATTGAGACAGTCTATAGACAATGCAGCATTGTCATGTTCAGCTACTGATATCTCCTCTTTCCATTTGAGCCATGCATTTTTCTCATCTTCTTCAGATCTGCTCCACAAACTTACTGCACCACTGTCTTCACACAATAATACCTGCAATAATTTTGCATTAAATACATGTTTATAATTTTTTGTGCAAATCCTTGAAGGGAAAGGGAAGCTATATCCTACACTGGACTTCCTGTGATTTAAGATAACAATGACAAGGATGAAGAACATATTACACCTAATTTAGTATCTCATTTACTACTCAATCTTTGGCACTTATGGGAAACCAATAAAGAAAAAAACAATGTGCCAGTATTTTTTGCTATGTTGGGCAATCATTGAACATCAATTTGAACTGAGCAATCAGTTTATTTTTATTTATTTTTTTATTTATAATCCTTATTTTAATGACAGTCTAAATTGTGGTATGCCAGTGATATTTCTTGTGTTGATCAATTTATTACCTTATTTGAATTGCTCACAAAGCATCCATCTGCTGTGCCACTATTCAATAATATTATATTTTTCTTTTCAGAGTTTTGAAGTTTTCGTGCTGTACTTATATTATCAAAAATATTCACACCTCCATTCCAATATCGTCCTGTTAATTCTGAGCAACCTATTAATGTGCCACCATCTACAAAAATTAAGAACATTATTTATATTGCAAATACTTAGATAAATATACCTAAATAAAATATAAAATGATGCAAAAAACATTGATAGAATTGAATGAAATCATAGAAGAAACTACTTCTAAACTACGATTCAAAATTATTTAATTTCCTTTTTTCAATAAAATGTTCACTGTTCTTCTAATTCTTAACCTTATTTAATAATATTTTTATCTATAACATTGATTAAAATCGTAGATACTTTCACAAATATCATGGCAAAGTCATAATATTTAAGGAACATTTAAATACTTTACCTTCATGAAATCGTAAATATTCCAAATAAAACATTGTGCTGGTACCAGTCGTGTCCGTCCTATAAACTTCAGCATTTAGATGCGGTGGGACTATTTTGTTACTGTTTTCCATTGTCCAATTTTTGGCCAAATGTATACAAATAACAATATTGTTTTATTTTGAATATATCTAAAAAAGAATAAAATAATCCACAATTTCAATTCCGTAAATAACCAAATTTAAAAAAAACTATAAACGTCAAAGTTTTTTCGTAAATTGTAAAAGATTCGATATTCATACAGGCTCTCCGGACATTTGAACGTTTATTAATTATGTAATACTTTATTAATTGGGTATTTGACTGTTGTGGCAATAAATTATAAAATGTGTTGCATATGATAGCTTTTTGGTAAACCATAATTATGGGTATTTTTATTTACATTTATCTAAATTATAAATATTTAAATTGTCTAAAATAAGTTTGTCATTTTTTATCTGTTGATTAAATGTAACAAAACACGACAAGCTGTCATTGTGCAGCGTGTGATATCACGATTTACAATTTTCATTCAATTCTGCCACTAAGATCATTCACCATTTATAAAGCGTGACGTAACTTTTTCAAAGTCACGTGACCTACCGTTTTGGTGACATTTAAGATGATAAAACTGAAAAATATGTTTATTCGTTATAAACAACTCTTTAAAAATAAATTAATAGTTTGAAGAGGTATAAAGTGATTATATCTAGACTTTAAAACACTTTTCAGAAATTAGTCAAATAGCCAATTCATTTAAGATTTTTACTGCAAAAATAATATTTATAGTTTATAGCCTTATATTGTGGATATAACATGTGATACTTAAGTAATTTGTAAACAGCAGTATGTTGCAAGCAATGCAGGGTTTGTTAGGGGGACAGTCATACCTTTAGTACTATAAATATTAACTAATAATAAATGGGACACATATTTTTTTTAAACTGTGTCATTAAGTAAATAATAATATTATAATAATATTTTATTGTTAATAGTTTTATGTTTTAATGGGTCTTGTCCTCATCTTTATAATGTGTAGTATGTCAATTAGACAGATCACAGATGTGTAATGTCAAATCCATAACCTTTACTCCATGAAAATAGTTTGTTCTTTTGCATTGATTTAGATCACTGATTATTCCTTAATAGAGATTGATTAACGATTCGGTGTAGGTAAGGTAGGTTACTGAATACTCTAATTATTTTTCCACTTATATAAACAAATGCTTTTATTTATTTGGCCTATTACTCAGACATCACAGTCAGACATAGTCAATTCATTGTATTTTTTGTATGTTTATTTTGTTTACGTGTAAATGGTGCGACAACAAATAATATTATAGCGAAAATCTATTAAATAGTAATATATACCATCAACAGATCAAAATGGGTAGGTTAGAATTGATTCAAACGTTGACGGGACACAAAGGGATCGTTTGGAACGTGGCATGGCATCCTTCAGACAATTTGTTTGCATCGTGCGGTGAAGACAAAACTATTAAATTATGGGGCAAAGAAGGGGACGTCTGGGCTAAAAAGGCTATACTAATGGATGGGCATAAACGCGCCATAAGACAAGTGTCATGGTCGCCGTGTGGTAATCTTCTCGCTTCCGCCAGTTTTGACGCAACAACTTCCATTTGGGACCAGAAGAATGGTGTGTATTTTAGATTATATAATTACGAGTTATTTGAAGTGGAAACATGGTTGATAACATTACAATACCTTTATTAGGTCAGTTTGAGTGCAATGCTACACTTGAAGGCCATGAGAATGAAGTTAAGGGTGTAGCATGGTCACCCTCTGGACAACTGCTGGCAAGTTGTGGCCGTGATAAATCAGTCTGGGTCTGGGAA
The DNA here is from genome assembly GCA_949752805.1 of Deilephila elpenor. Lineage (NCBI taxonomy): Eukaryota > Metazoa > Arthropoda > Insecta > Lepidoptera > Sphingidae > Deilephila > Deilephila elpenor. The sequence goes on along the minus strand of OX457099.1, from coordinate 8,661,181 downwards.
GTTGTTGGAGATGATGAATATGAGTGTGAAGCTGTCATCAATGCGCACAACCAAGATGTTAAAAAAGTTGGTACAATATAATTTCTTAAATGTATTGCCATTCACAAACTAGAATATAAACAAATTATTGCATTTTGTAGGTGGTATGGCATCCACATTCTGAAATCTTGGCATCAGCATCATATGATAACACAGTGAAAATATACCAAGAAGATCCGGCAGACAGTGAATGGAGCTGTGTAGCAACTCTGCAGTCACATGAGTCAACGGTGTGGAGCTTGTGCTTCGATGGGACAGGAGAGAGACTTGCAACCTGCAGTGACGATCAGACTGTTAAGATCTGGAAACAATATAAGCCCTTCAATCCGGAAGGTTTAGTTATAGAGAGAGATTCAACATGGAAATGTGTCTGTACTTTGTCAGGCTATCACTCGAGATGTATTTATGATGTAGCCTGGTGTCACAAAACAGGGCTCATAGCAACAGCATGTGGAGATGATGTCATTCGAATCTTCAAAGAGTCAGATGACTCTGATCCCAATGCACCAACATTTGATTTAATATGTACAAAACTCAATGCCCATGCACAAGATGTTAACTGTGTTGCCTGGAATCCAACAGGAAATCAGGAATTACTTTCTTGCAGTGATGATAGCGATGTTAAAGTCTGGAAAGTTTTAGATGATTAATTAGTTTGTAAATCACTAATTGTTATCAATTGCATCAGAATATTCTTATGTATCAATATATTATTAGGCTTGGTTTTATATTATAAGTGTTAAATAAGAAAAGTTTGTGTTATTGGACTTTCAAAATTATATGATAGTCTGTACTTAATTTGTAGTTTTATTTCAAAAGTTGACATTGCTATGAGTTAACAATTGCTTATATAAAATTGATATAATAAGATTATTTTAAACATTCATATATGTATATTAATTTTTAGCTCACAACAAATGCTTGTAATTGTAGGAAGACAAATATTGTCCAAAAAAGTTAATTTCATTAGATTATATTCATCTCTAATAAAACCAAAAATGTCTACTGGAGAGATATCTGGAGTGGCGCTAAGTAAGGTAATATCTGCACTTGAAGACTTTGCACCAAAGCAGTTATCAGAAAGTTGGGACAATACTGGACTGTTGGTAGAACCATACTCAGCTAGGTATGCCTAGTATAACTTATATTTTATTTTATTTTTTGTCAAATTGTATTAAATTTCTATAAGTAATTATTCTGTTATTTACAGGAACATTACAAAAGTACTTTTAACCAATGACTTAACTGAAGATGTAGCAATAGAAGCTAATAATGAAGGTTGTGAAATGATTGTGTCGTACCATCCTCCTATTTTTGCTCCTATGAAGTCTGTAGTTCAGAGGTAATTATAGTATGATTTATAACACCACACCACTAATACTTATTATGTTCAAGTGTATAAACAAGTGTTGCATAAAATATTATAACATACCTATGTGGATTATATATTTTGATAAAGTTCTTTATGCCAATGCAATGTTAACAGCCTTTACGTAACCCTAAACTTATACGTTGTTTCAGTATTCTTATATTTCTTGTGATATGGCTACTCAGTTGCTCTATATTCATTACACTTTAACATGAATCAAATAAACAAATAGGTAATTAAATAAAATTCTTGATTGTGCTGTGCACAACTGTAACGGCAAATCATGTAGGACAATTTCAAGTTTTTATATTATTGAAATGTGATGAAGAAAGCAATCTTGAAAAACTTGATGCTTATGCACTCTTATCCATATACTTTTTGTATGATGTCATACTGCATGTATTTTACATCTATATATTTTTTGTTATTAAGATTAATTAATGTATATTAAAATCAGATAGTAAGTTCCTGTAATTATTCATGCAATACAAACCTCACCTTTACCCTAGATGCTGTCAATAAATTTTAAAAAACAAAAAGTATATTAAGCAAACAAAACTATTTATAATTCTTATAGAATATAGAATATAGAGCATTGCAATTTGTACTAAACCCATTGACTAAATTCACTTACAGCCTTCAGTGCACACATTTGTGTCTGCCAGAAGCAAACATACTGGTATTTCCAATAACCTATAAGTAAAAAATTATGACAAATTGGTTGTAAATATTCTCAGATCTTGGAAAGAGCGCATAGTGTCATATTTACTTGAAAATCGCATATCACTGTATTCACCACATACAAGTTGGGACAGTGTCAAGGGAGGTGTTAATGATTGGTTGGCATCGGCTTTTCCTATTGGTGAATCAAAACCACTAATTCCTGGGAGTGATCCTGATACTGGAGCAGGCAGGTAAACAAAAGAATTGATTATGAAATAACATACTGTGACAGTTAAATATTATATTATTTTCTCTTTATTATTTCGTATATCTGTAACAAAAAAATCCAAAAAGGAGTCAATTTTTTTTTTTCCATTAACATTTTTTTTATTTATGTTGTGCCTGGATTTTTCTTAGACCAGATTATTCGTCACATCATTCATATTATGACATGTATAATTGTGTATTTTTCAGATTATTGCACTTAAACACTAAGATCTCGTTGTCGGATGCGGTGTCGAAAGTGAAGCTTCTGACTGGGCTGCAGTATGTTAGATTTGCACTCGGCAAAGGCAAAGTAATGGATGATGAGATAAAAATTGTTGCGCTTTGTGCTGGCTCTGGAAGTTCTGTATTGAAAGGCATTGATGCAGATCTTTACCTTACAGGTAATACTTTTTGTTTCAATGAGGGAATACTCATAGATTTATACCAGCGCATGTACCTGTTACTCACTTTGACTACAACATAAATTAAGGAACTTAATTTGGTAATGAACTTGCAGTTACAAAAATCTGGCTTTTTTATTGTTCGTGAATAGTTCTTTTACTCATCAATAATCTGGTTTTCGTAAATATCTTAAAATCGCCTTTGTTAATATAAAATTAAATAATACATATATATTGTAACAGTAACAAAAACTGTGAAATATATTGCAACAAGCGTGTTACTCTGGTGCCGACGTCAGCTGAAGGTGATTCCCTCGATGTTGTCGGGGAATATAATATTTACCTCATACAAACGTCGCAATTACGTAAAAGCTACTACGAAACAAAATCCTTTTATACATTTGGGCTGTTTCTGGGGAAACTACGTAGTATTTTTCGTATATACAACAGGACTCCAAGTACTAGGATTTTAAATTAGCACATTCGCATTGGGACCAATATGTGCACAGGGTCGGGTTCTTCACACATTTAAATTCACTGAACGTACTATGACCGGGTTACATGTGGTTTGTGAAGTATCGTATTCAAAACTAAAACCCTCAATGCGCAGTAACAGTGGGCGGCAATATAAACCGCAAAATGTGTGATTGCTGGGGCGTTTTCAAGTGCTGACCGCATCTCTGCACACACACTTTCGATCGCTCTTGAGCTAGGTAAAGCGATGGTAATGTAAATCTTTGTACAATACTTGGGGGGTTGGATGACAAAATATTGGGCGGTGTGTATCAGCACTTGGAAAGATCCATGACCAGTACAAGTTAATTGTCATCAAAAATAATAATTTAGAATGTACATTACTAATTTTACAAATAGAAAATATAATCTTGGCGAAGAATTCAAGGACTGAATCCTTTTATATTGTAGGTACTATTTCTATTTGTCAACTGTTTTCACTTTACTCCTGTCGTTTGTTACAGGAGAGATGCTACATCACGATGTCCTTGATGCGGCTCAAAAAGGTATCAGTACAATACTTACAAATCATTCCGATTCTGAAAGGGGATTCCTACGGGTGTTTTCACACGACCTGTATAATAGGTTGGACAAACAAGTTCAAGTGGTTGTTAGCAAACTCGATAAAGATCCCCTTACAACTATATAAATGACATGCATATTATTCATTCGGTTCTACAATGTTACTTTATTCCGAGTCTGTACGTTGTATTTATGTATGTTAAGAAAATAAATTATACCAATTAGTTCTATTGATTTATTATTGATGTTACATTATTTGTTAGAAAAATTAAATTAGTTTGATTGGTCTCCCAATCAATAATAATTAACTGAGTGTGAGATCACCTTTGTCTTATTCTATTGACCATACTGCCCTTATTGCATACAAGATACACAGTCGCTACTCTTTATAGACTAGTATCACATTCAGACTACAACAGTTGGCAAGATCTTTGTGAATGTATCTTTGTCTTCCATTTCTTATCTGCGTAACCTGATCCATTTTGGTTCACCGGATGATCTGCAAGCTGCACTGAAATATGTCCATTGTTACACGTTGGTCAGTTATTTTGTTGTTTGTTAAAATGCTGTATTATAGGCATGCATTCGGCTTACTTACGCAGAGCTATTTTATTTATACCTTTATGAGTTACTACAGTCTCGTTAGGTGTCTCCCCAATAATTTCGGTGGAAATCTTTTTCGTCCTAGCTCCACCAGGCCCTGATTTTATTTTGCACACAGATGAGACGGTACCTTTTTTATCGTCATAGTTTATAACATATTCATTCCTTCGACTCGTTTTATGGCCACCTGATTTTGTATTAGAGTTAAGATACACGTTCTGTTTACTGTCGTTTTTAATTTGTGGAGAGGTAAACGGTTCGTTGTCTTGTTTATGTTGCAAAGGTTCTTTTTTTTGCATATTTTCATTTGATTTTTTTCTACTGCGTATTACATTATTTTCCTTTTTCGGTAGTGTAGTTTTATGGTCAGTGCCAGAGACCCTACCATTATTTATAATATTTTTCGATACTTCAGCATGTTCGCTTTTGCCTGTGTTTCGGTGCGATGACGAATTTCTATTTACGTGTCTGTGTCTGCTCATAGATTCTTGATCAGATTTATTGTTGTCATTTGATCTTTTAAGGTTTTGACTAGCAGTAAGACGCTTATGAGCATCCCGTCGAGAATCTCTAGAATGGTGACGTTGTTCAGTCTTCTCCAACTTATGAAGTGCTTCGTGGTTATTGGGGCGTTCTTTCTTGTTGAGACTATTGATTTCGTTATGAGTAAGGCGCTCTATTTCGGCGTAATCATTATCATCAGATATACGGTTTGAGTGTGGCTTAGAATTATCTGCATGTCGTGAAGGTTTTTTCGGGATACATTTGTTTATTGAGTCTCGTAATGATCTTCGATGGTTTGACGACCTCTTATCAAGAGCACGATATTTCGACTCCTCTTCGTCTTCCAAATTAACGTATATTGGTATATTTTCTTCCACTAATTTTCTATTACTTACAGGTAAGGTTTCCTTCGTAATAATCTTACGATTTTGTTGTTTTTCACTTTTATCTATATGCTTAGTTGAACTGAAAATAAATGGGCGAAAACTTAATTAACTTTCTTTTCACGAAGTAAAATAGCTATAGCTACGGTAACTACGTTTAATTTTTTTATGAACAAACATTTATTATAGGGCGTCGGCACTGTACTTTACCATTTTAATGAATAATTAGTATAAATGGGAATGCAGGGGTATATTTTTAAATACATTATTGATACTCATATTAATGACATAATTTATCGAATATTATTTAGCTGCCGAAGTAAAATACCTATTGCAAACAAAAAATGCAATTTGTTAAACATAAAATATTACAGAAACATACCGCTGGGTTTGATTGTGGGGACGATGCGTTTTCTCCAGCGAAACGTATTGGTAGCCTTTTGGAGGTTCAGATAAACTTCGACTAGTATGGACGATATTCTCTTCCTGTTTACGAAGTCTCGGCCGTCGCGTTATCGGTACTGGCACACTTATTTCAATGATTCCTTCTCTATCCTTATCAGATACAGGTTTTGAGTTATTATCTATTGTAGCTTTATTTGGCTTAACATGTTTTGAATGCAGTCTTGGCGTAGGAACTGGGGCGTAGGTAGTGTTTAGAGGAACATTCTGGTACTTAGGTGTGTCTTCAGATTCAGCTTCGCTACTACACACACTATTAGAAATCTTTTTCACTAGTTTTACCGAATTGAAAATGTCTTCTGTCACAGAATCATCTGAAGAAATTCTGTAATCCGTATCTTCAAGATGAGCAAAATTTTTTCTTCGATTGTTATCGACGCCAAAGTACGATAGTTCACTTTGCCGCAGCTGTCTAGTTTTCGATCTAGTTTGTGCAGGGGATGTTTGTAGAGCATGAAATTTATTTTTGATTGTATGTACATGATTCATTTTTGTTGAGTCATTACTGCTTTTTTCTAAATTCATTGCAAGCGGAGTAGCGTCTCCTGTATCAAATTTGCTATCTTTACTTGGACCTAAAACATAAAAAAGTGCAATTAATATTCCCTGTTATCTAAAAATGTATTACTCTTACTTAAATTCATTCATAAAAAAACATACCTATATCGATTGTCCGAAAAGCATTAGTTTTCCTTATTGAACTTTCAGTGTGTTCTAACACGCTCGATTTCAATTCATCACTGTATCGCCTTTCTACTTGCAGTTGTTTATTTATTAACGAAACTGCAGTTCGCACAGGAGAATTTTCATTACATCTATCTTCATTTGACATATTTGACGACCCAAATGCCATGTTCTCTCCTAAGAGATATGGTTTGGGTTTCGGAATTTTATTTTTGAGAATACTTTTTGTAGCTGCTGTATTCTCATCAAATTCACCGAACTCACCAGTTCGTTTAAGCACGTCTGCTATTTGAATGGGTTCAAATGTATCATTACTTTTATCACCAAATAACGTGATAGATTTTTCAGGTATATCTAACATTGGAACAAATGCACTTCGCCTTTTTCTAAAATCATTCGAAGGAGGTGGCTTGTCGTCGGTTGATATTATGTTTACTTCCCCAGTATCAACGGCGACATGAAGCTCAGTTTTACAGAATTCTACTTTTTTAATTTTTTTGTGGTGACTATTATCGTCTGGTTCGATTGAAATAGGCAAAGTAATTGATACTTTACCCGTAGATTGTACAACTATATTACTATCCGATGTATTTTCTGCTGGATGTTCGATGACGGTATCATGCTCTCTGTTCGACTTAAATTTCGTGCCTTTATAAAAACTGTTGATTCTATTTTTAGACAGCCATTCTTGAAAGGTTTCATCTTGTGCTTTACTTTTTTTATCCTGTTGATCGAAGATTCTTGAATGCGAATTGTCGTCCATATTATCATTGACAATTTCTGAAGATTTGCAAATACCGCTGTCTGTTGAAGATTCCATGGCCAATTTATCGTTATTAAACGAGTTAGCCTCATTACTAGGACCGGTGTCTTCAAAACTGTAACTTTTACGTCGGTTATTCCAGTCATTACTACCATTTAACAATGATTTATATTTAAGAGTATTTAACGTTACGGGTGCGTCGAGAAATGGAGAAGATCTTGCGTTGCTTTTTTTATTCCATTGAATATCACTGTTTTCGGAATCATATGAGTATTTTCTGTGTAATCCTTTATTTGTTCGTATATCAAGGTCAATAATGCTAGCGTTATCTGCAGAAGACGACTCCTCACTAGGCATTCTTATCGAATGAGTTCCAGAAGAACCTCTCCATTTAGAGGGTTCTGATATGTCTAAATCATCTGGTTCAGTGACTTTGTAATTTTCTGTGTTTAAATCTGGTGATGAATCCAGGGAAGTAGAAGATATTTCTAATGGTTTACTTGGCAGCGATGGTAGTGAGGGTGGATCCATGAAGTTGAAACCTGATGTGATTACCTGAAACATATACAATTTTAAACTTTATTCCTCCACTCAATAATATTTATAATACTTTAATTGCGTTTTTCACAAAAATGAATGTTTTTTAATTATATCAACCTTAACCTTAAATAAATGGAGGAAGTTATTACCTGCCTGGTTCGATTATGGTTAACTTTTAATAGCATAAACTTGTCTTATAATGAAAGCAAAGTCTAAATTCATCCAATATTTCTTAATAAGAACACTCTACTTATTTCTACGTTCAATGATACAATAAGCATATTTGATATTCCAATGAAATAAATTCACGTTGCATGTTTTTATTTTAATATACGGTGTGATATTGACATATTATGGTATTTAATTTAAACCACATGTTCCTTACTACCACAGGTAACATTGTACCGAGTTTGAAAAAACACTGCCGCGCCGGGTAGTTTTATCAAAAATCGTGATTTAAATTTTTAAGGCTTTTCGTCAACACATATATATATATAGGTACGAGTCTTTTTACCGCTTAGGTACGTTCCCGAACCAACCTGAAGTTAAGCTAAGCTGTAAAAATACTCGTATCTATACAGGCTGGCCAAAAATCGAGAAAACTAAAATCACTATTTTTAACAAAAAAAATATCTCGGATATTTTTTTAATTTTGTACAATGATTCCTGGGGTGATGAGAAACATGTGTGTTAAATTAATTACCATATGTCAATATGTAAAGATCGCGTTTATGTACCTTGAAACAATGAACTGGGATTAGTTAATAATGCCGTAATCACTGCCGCCCATGAATATACATAACGCTTGGGTCATAGATATGTTGCCAGCCCATCACATCGAAAGGGGAGAGGGAAATAAAAAGGATGGGAAGAGGAAAGGGGTATGGAGCAACGGACAAATGTACATAGTAAACGAGTGTATTTTATTCAGATTATAAACATCTAATTATAAATCATGCAACTACGTCTATCCGATGCATTATTTATCCTAATAATACTGTTCTGTGCATATTCAATAAATATGCAGGCAAAAACCTTACCGGCGGCATCAGACTTTTGTCTTATTAGTTATATATTAGTACAAGGCAGTAATATATTTGATTATTTCATATTTAATTTGATTCGAATAATTTTCATTGAAGATTATTTGCGCATCCTTAATTAAAATATAGTAATGTGATTTACCCTTCTAGAAGAATGTAGCATGTAGGAGGAAGCCGGCACTCCGGGGCCAGCCGAGGAGTGGTATGCAGCGCGGAGTACTCGCACTCGCGAGCCGGGCGCGCTCGCGTGCAACACTTCCATGGCGCGAGCTATCCGCCTCGTCACTCCACCCTCCGTTATCTGAAACATATCAGCGATATTTTGTACTAATGTCTAATTCATTTATTCTTTATGATACTACTAGGTACAAAAAAACATAGCATGTATACATTTCTTTATATAGGTAGGAGCCTAATTACGATTTTAATTGTCATTCTCCTATATATTTTTTAACCTAAATTTAAAATTACCTAGTACCTAGCCATGGTGATTGGTGTTCTTCGTAAACTAAGGACGATGCCGCGATGGTTTCTATTGTTCTTATGTGGGAATTTGAAACAGTATAATACATTATTCCTATTTGATGAAGCAGCCATGCAGAAACCCCTTCGACTATTTACGTCCTATTGATTTATTTGCTTTCGTCCAAAACGATTGACAAAGCCTTCGACAGAGAGAAATCAAAGCAATTATATTTAAGTTAGTAAAAACATTTTTGTCCACAATAAGTATCTGAGTACTAAAATATAAATGTATTCTTTTGATTGCTCCAAGCGAACATAGTACGAAAGTTGGGTGTGCAAGTATTTTTTTGAAAAGATAAAACGCAAGATGTACTATGAAAGGATGTACACTTAGTTACTAATTCTATTAGATTTATGTTAAGTAGATTTATGTTTAGGTTTGTATAAAATAATACAACAGGTCAGGTAATTAAAAATATAAAAAGGTATGCAAAGCAGTTGATTGGTGATGTCCTAAATATTAGAAGTCCATTTAATGTTATGACCCGGTTATTATACATCTTGTCTTGTATAGCCTTTGCAATATTTTTTTGCTTTTATATCCACCACCCATCTGCTTACCAGATATAATGCTACTTAAGTTTTCTATTATTGTTACATACCTACCTAACGCTAATATTACATCAACTATACCTAGAGGTGTGGCGCAACATTTTTTTTCCTTGAAATAAGTCCCTGGTAGACCGACATCGTCTACACATATTTTTAGTTTTATAATACTTTGGGTACAATTGCAATAATCAAATATCTTTAGGAATAAAACTAAACACTACCTATTATTAAGATTCTCATACATATGCTGACAGAATCTTATATACCAAAATATGTGTTATAGAGAATCCTTATATCCACACATACAGTATAAGTACAATGCTGATTGTTGACCGTTTAACTTACTTTATGAACCTACTTATTTCACAGCAGAATTAAATTTTGCAAAACCTTGTGTTTCAAATGAGCAGGCAAGCAAGAAACATACAAGATGCAATAAAGTAATGACCTCAAATTTTACTGTAACTATCCGCATTATGAGTGAGTGGCAACATTTGCAATAAAGTGTGGACAATGACGTGCAGTCAGAGTAGTCTAAAATTTGAATGCAGATTGTGTCGCACTGTCCGCGAACTCTTGCTCGTTACAAATGCGGTCAGACAACTTTCGTGTCCCTCAAAATGACATGCGTGCCTGTCAGGCGACAAGTAATGACATAATCATGTCCTTTATCACCAACTCGTCGAAAAGGAAAATATTACTTTTCCTCAAATTTCTTACTTTGTAACTAATAAATACCCACTAAGCTTATGGCTTATAGTGATGAATCATAATATTTTGGTTTGGGAATCACTTATTTCCTCTTAGCCAAAACAATCTAAAGCTAATAATTAAGGACTATTTTTCCTCTGTAAAATTTCTTTCCACCAGTAATCATGCCAATACGTTTGACATAACAACCAATAAATTACACACCACGGCAATCTGCATTTATTTGCTACGATGACGTGATCAATGTGGGGGCGAAAGGAAATTACGGCGTGTTGTGATTGAGATCTTTTCAATGAACGCCTAACACTCAGTTTTGCTAATAGGTGGGTGTCAAATATATTTTATGAGATATATTTTGTACGAAATACACTGATGATATGTAGTACAAAAGTCGATTGTACAAAATTACCTGCATTATATTATGTATGAGCTTGGATTAATTACAATGAAATCATATAAAAGTTGAGTTAAAGTTGTTACAAAATGTATTGTAGAAGAACCTTGACTATGACTTTGTTCTGCGTTTTAAAAGTAGTAGCAAAATCAATGAGAGTTTTTACAACGAAAAACTGGTTTTATTTTATGTAATGGGCTTCAAGGTAATTCGCGGTATTGCATTAAGTTTGCTAAGTTAGTTTATTTAATTAGTTCCGCCCTACAGAACGTAGTCTATTAATTTACTAATTGCATAATAAAATACATATTATCTGTTTATAATTGATTTCAGTAGTGATAAACTAAAGTAGGTACTCGTGTCGTTGACACCATCCACGAAAGACACGGTTGAAATTCTCGAACCGTAAATATAATTATGTAGAATCAAGTCGTGTCTGATTTTATTCTCTGATAGCAATTAAATTATTCGTGCATGGAATTTGCGTGAATGAACCGAATGGGCTTCAGAATTTAAACACCCTTCCATAGCTAAACTTCAAGATCAGACACACAGGTGGTAATTTTCAAAACCTACTCGTCTTTCACTATGTATCATAATTATTCGATCCAAACTGAAATTAATGAAGAAGCTTGCGTCTTTTCCATAAAATGTAAAAAGAGCTTTACAAAAAGTTTTTCCAAGCCGATAACATGTCAAGTGGTTGCAAACTCTTCTTGTTCTATGAAACAGGAAGTACAAAATATATTCATTAATACAATTGTCAATAGTCTATAGATATGCGTGATCGTTATTTTATATATTTTGTATTGAAAACTATATTGAAAATACACAAAATAAGTTTTTCTCCTTTCTCGATTTTTATCCATCTTTATCCGTCGTTAAAGGCACCATTGCGCTTACGAAGGGATATAAATGATATGTTATTTGTTATAAATAAAAAACAAATGTTTGTGTGAACCACAGGTATTTGTTTCGGGTATGGGTGTTAGTAAGACCAAAAAGTCTCTCGTAGTTCCTGATACCCACTACACAGGACTCGATCTTAGTGTGGGATCAGGATTATGTATGTGACTGTTGGGTAAATTTAATTTAATTAATATATTATGTTATTTGTCCAATATTGCTAGGCGACATATAGATTGCTCCAACTTATTGGGTAAAATAGGGTTACGTACAAATTAACTTGGTGATATGACTACGGCCACTGCTACAGTTTCCTTTTACAAGAACCAATTAAAGCCGAAACGCTTTCTTGCCTCGTTCTATTAGTAAAGATGAATTTCCATAAAATTTGGATATAGATTTATTCTGCACGAGCACTTCTGTGATTACAAGTAAATTAAGTGAACAGTTTTTCAAAGAACTTTAGTTGTTTATTTATATTATTTTGTATTCTCTTTCTCATTATTATTATTATTTTGGTGCAACCGTAATTAGTAGCTATACATAGAGGCTTTTAACTTTGATTATTTTACTTATAAAGTTATTAGTCTGTAAGCTTTCCTAGAAAAATAAAATAAAAATATGATGCTCTAACCAATATAAGTACCTACTAACGTCTGAATGAACCACGCAACTAGCAATGCTAAAATTCAGCACAGGATGCGTTTAGTTGGCCGCCAACTAATTTTCGTGATGTAACGGTAATGGCTAGTTCAATAGCCTTGGTTGCCTTCCGTCATACTTCGAAATTTCATCATTTAGCAGTTGTAGGTTCGTCATTCATTATTCTTATTGTTTTGTGTATAAAATTGGCACCGAAGTCCATGACCTACCTATATCGATACTTACCGGATAGTTAGGTGCCGACTATTTGCCTCTTCTGTGTAAATTTGTGTTAAGTGACCAGTAATTCGGCACGTATGTCTCATGTGTAACGGTATGGCCGGCACGTTATTTTAGTACCTAGCTGTGTGTACCTAAATTAAATATACACGTGGTCTTGAACTTATAGAAGGATGTTTAGGTGCGCCGTTTCTTTCACAAGAAACATCTCAGGAAAATCCGAAATACAAGTTTTATTAAATGATTCATCTTAGTGGCAAATAAAGCAGAAACCTCATCGGTTTACACGGAACACATTAACCGGTATCGATTATTCTAATTAGTTTACGTTTCTATTGGCTGTTCAATATTTTTATTTTCCAATGACGCATCTGGGTATTATAATGTCGGTCTAGACACAACATATGTAGATTAAATTAATTAAATGTAGATACCTATGTACGAATGATGAGTGACATATATATTATTGATAGATATGTATAATTATTGTGATATATTTATATTAACAAAACATTATTTCCACCTAATAAGTTTTTGAGAATGTTTGTGGAATGTGGCAGACATTTACGAAGTAATAATAATGCAAAAAATTATGTATCAAAGAATCTGTTTGAACAACATTTCATTCATCCAATCTTATAAGTAAGTTCACAGAGCGTTTAAGTAGGATAAAGCAATTTAACTTGACAAGTGCGTAATTCTAAATCACCCAGAATTATCTAAATTATAACTTTGACTGTACAAATAATATAAGTTGTTGGTGCGCGAGCGCAGCCTCGTAGGCAGGCGGCCTTTATGCAGAATTTCCGGCAACTTAACACGAACCCTAATAAGAAAACGCAGCTAATAACAACATGCTCTTTTCGTGCAGTGATATAATTTTGACTACTATTCAAACAAAGAATGCGTATTGTAATTCAAAGGAAAATAGAAACATACTTAATTACTTATATTCTGGGAAGAAAAGACATCAACGCGATGCATTTGCACGTTTAAAATTAATTTCAAATGTTTACGCTAGTTAATAATCGTAGTATCACGTGACAATGTTCATTTGTATAATATGACATATAAGGGCTGACGTAAGACATCAACCAGGCGACCGGTCGAAAATTATAAGGCAAATTATTAGACAACATTCATAACAAACATGTTCCCCCGAAGTCCGAACTCACAAACATAATATGTAGATTAGGACAGGTAGAAAGCCACCCTATTATTATATTCCTATTTATAGGGATATTAAGACACAAGACTCGATCTTAGTGTGGGGTCAGGACTATGTATGTGACTGTTGGGTGTATTTATTTATTTATTATTTATTATACTCATAGCAATTTATCCGAATTATATTAATGCGCTCTTTTGTAGTTTACTACAAAACTTTTCACAGTCCAAGGTACAATCCGGAGATAAAAGTCGGTAATTTCCTCGCGTCGTATTGCCACTTTCACTCTTCAATAGCTAACAAGAATCGCTATTGTTTTCAACCATATATTACACATATCTTCTTATATCGTTACCATCTAATCTATGTCGAATGTAATAAAAAAGTATTGCAATTTAGCTTGTCACTCTTCATTACTTTCCCGTTTTCATGATCATCTTAATCATTATGTCTCCAACCGAATCGAATCTAATATGAATCCATTCAACCGAAGTTTTAAGAACGTCACACAAACATTAACTTGTTATTTTAAAATAATATTTAGCTACTTTAGTAGGTTTATGTTAATCAACTGCAATACTAGTGTTATTAAGCAACCCAGTCGCATATTTGCAAGCCTAGCACACCTGGTTTATGTCTCTGATAACAATTTAAAGGAATACATACAACAACAAAAAAAACAAGATGAACAGGCTCAGACTGGTTTGTTTCAGTCTACCTTTTGACATTCAACCTTAAGTTTAACACATAAGTTTCATTTTATAAAGCTTGCTAGAATTCGCAGTTCAAGCAGTCTCGCCGTTTTAAGTTTTAAGGCCGTATTAGGAAATGACCAGTTTAGCCTTTTGGCAATGACCGTTTATAAATCGAAATGCCACAGTCCTTGTTCCTAGGCCTGCATTATTAGTAGGTAGGTTAAGATATCTGCTTATTTTCTTTTTATAAAAGTGTTACAATTGCAACAGAAGAATAACAACAAGCCTACTTTTCATGTTTACATAATACAATTACCAAACATATAGAGCTTAGAAACGACACACGGTGTAATACAAATATTTTATGAAATAAAATGTATTATAACAAGCTTCAGAACTCTTTGTAACTCGTAAGAAAACGCATAAAAATCTGTTAAGTATATCGATTACGTCACTTTAAGAGCTTTTAAAAAAGCTTCTTCGTATAGGTCGGTCGTCCTTAGTGTCTTACCTTCCCATATTCGGCGGTACCAGCCCACTCCCTCTGCCATTGATCTGCTACTTCCATGTCAGCGAGTTGGTGTGTATTGTTAGTTGATGCAGCTACACTCGGGAGGTCGGGGCTCGTTCGACTTTGACGCGCACTCACGTACGTTATGCGCGCCGCCTCGAGGCGTACTGCCGACTGCGGCTACTGCCTGACGCCAGTTACCCGCACTACCAGCGACGCGCACAACGTGCACGGCTACACCATCAACCCACAAAATATATTTACATATCATCAATTTGTCATTGCCTTCCGTTGGCAAAAACTTACCTACCTACTTGATGTCAACGCCCACTCCCGGTAGGCACCCGGCCCGCCATCCAGACGTAGGTCGCCTCCTACGCGCGTAAGATATGAGGTAGGCATTGCAACAGAATAAATAGCGTGTATTTTAACTTAGCTTGTAATGTTTTGCATTCAAGGCTGATTTACTTTACTTGATGAAGATTTATGCAACTTATACGTACTCATATTTATATACACAAATTATTCTAGGTACTATAGGACAAACCTACATGCTTGAACACAAATTATATTTTCTTATTTCTCAAAAACTAAATATTATTTTTGGTGGTAGATAGTTTTTTACTCGTTACCCATTGAATCACGTGTCCGCAAAATCTCCTCTGGCAACATGGCGGTACGACTTGCACAAGAGGTCCACCAGCGACTGGATGCATAAAGCAGCAGACCGGACTTGTGGCGTACCTTGGGAGAGGCCTTTGTCCAGCAGTGAACTGCTACGAGCTGATGACGACAAAATCTCTTTATAGGTATTATACGACTATATTTAGACAGCCAGCGAGCGACGGCTAAGTGGGTTGAAGGCAGAAGGCGGGTCACCCGCCATTCTTAATGTTAAGTCTCGTTCGTACTCTTATAGCTTCCCCAAAAAAGGGACGATTTTAAAATCTAATAAATATACCTACTTTAGAAAAAGACCCAATTCAAAAGTAAAAATAATTAATTATTAATGTGTTTACCATTAGAAAAGGGGGTTAATTGCATTCATTTTATTGTTAAAAAAAAGTAGCGTAGGGTGATCGATGATCACTGGCAACGTGGCAGGGCGGATCCGGCAGTTAGGCCTCAAGGTGGCCCTCATAAACCCAAGGCTTTTTGCTTTTACGGTCCTCGGAAGGAGCCATCTGCAGGGGCCCAAATAGTAGTTAGGGGCGTGCAAATTCTCATCGGCTCGAAACTCAACTCATCTTGGAATGGGAATCATTTAGATGGCATGACGTCGGAATTGAAAATTGTGATAGCTATTTTGAAGTATTATGTTATTCCAATTGGTCTCAAAATCGATATCTGAGAAACCGTTTTCTCCAATAATTCAGTTTGAATTGGAAATCGATAAATTAGGGACCCTTTCTTCCGGTATTCTATATTGATAATCAGCGTTTAACATTTTGGGCGACATTTTGAACTCTAGTTATTGGCCCAATTTTTCTTAAAATCGATAATGATAATGAATAGAAAAATACAATATTTCTTTGCCCGACCCAGGATTTGAACCCGAGACCTCAGCTTTGTAGTTGTACCATAGTACAGCTACGCCACCAAGGCTAAATAATAGTATGCTTAGTTTTTGGATAGATGCTTTAAGGGGGTGAAATAAAGGAAAAATTTATGGCTGAATTGAAGATGAGAAGGACTAAGGAGAATGTTGTATGTCGAGTTTTGTATAAAGCTTACATAGAGGTTGCAATGTTATAGTTGTAGCAATATAACATTGTTTTCCTTTTATGTCTAAATTTCATATACATGTAGACGAAGTTGCGGGCAAATGCTAGTTATTAAAATAATTCATAATATTATGTTCCACATGTTTGACACTTGGCAACCTGCCTTTCATATGTTACGCATATATTATATTTGTTGGCTAGTCAAATCAATAAGTACATTAATCAATGAAAAATATATTATTTATTACTTTTTAAGCATAAAAGGCAAGCAAGGGAAAAGGCAGTGGGTAATATGTTGACTGCTGTGCACATATCCACACAGTTGTTTGTGTATGTGCACAGCTTTCATTTTATAGATACAAAAATACAGTACTGATGATAAATCACTGCCATTCTAATTATGTAGAAATACCAGTAGATTAATATTTCAAGTTCATCAATTGGTAATAAAAGATTAAATTTAATTTTCATGTACAAATATATTAACATAATTTACACAAATATAATTTTCCAGCAGCTCTATGGATATTGTTTGGGTAGGCCATGTTCAGCAATCAACAGTTGACTACATAAAGAATTATTAAATATTCGAATACATAATTTTTTTAAGATTGTTTTCTAAGACTTTCTATATACAAATTCATAATGTTAATGTTACATTTCTTAAGTTCTTTGATGTCAAGTAATGCTTCATTTTTAAACTTATTCCTCACATTAACACACCTTTTAAATTTGGCCACAAGTACTGTATTACTTTGATTGATTGCACAAAAGTGATAAAACAACTTTTGTTCATAAGGTACACTTTGAATCATACCGTTTTTAAAATATCTGTAAAATAGTTGTTGTTTAAAACCACACAGATTTTCAAGTTGTTTCCATTCGTTATGTGATAAACCAAACAATAGTCCAACTTCTGTTCCTTTCACAACACAAGTGATGTGGCCAGATCGATCTGCAATTCTTATGGTAGCAACAGACGACACCTTGCCTTTTTTATAGTGATTAATCTTTACTGAATCAATAGAATAATCAGTTAGTAAACCCCATCCTTCTGTATGTAATTTCAGCTTTCTTCCTTCCGTCAATTTTATCGGTGGCACGGTTTCGTAAAATGAATTAATTTCTTCGTTTTTACTCATATATTTTATTTAATATCCTAGAATATATACTAACTTTTCATTCTGTCGTCCTACTATGTAGGTACCGCTTCTGCTTTAGCTTTCAACACAGACTAAGCAGTAAAGCTTTCAATGTAAATTGTGATTTGTGAAATGTGAAGTGTTGTGATTTGTGAAGACTCGACAAGTGACAGTGACAGAATTTATTTTTTTACTGTTGTGCCATCAATAATAGCTAAGGTCAAAGACCATGCTGCCAAGTGACGTTAAACGGATAAATAGAGATGAGGGGTATAGAGTTTTATTAAAATGAAAGCAATTTTTTTTCAGAATCGATTTACGTTAATAACAACAAAATATCGATCAAAATATAATGGTTTCGTCACGCAAATGTTATAACACGTTGAAATAAAACCATTTTTTTACGGATTAGGTTTTATTTTATCGCGGAATAGGTTTTATTTTAACATTGTTTAACATTTTAACATTTGTCGCGGAATAGGTTTTATTTTAACATTTTTTAACTTCCCGACTTTTAATTACTTTACAATTTTCACGGTCACGAGGCAGACTAAAATATAAGTCATCCGTTCGTAGCGCCGCGGCGCGCCGCGCCGAATGGGTTGTAGTCAAAATAAAAATAATAGTTTTTCTCTCTTCACATTTGATTACATTGGACATGTTTATACTAGAAAGAAAGAAGTTTATTTTAAAAAATATATACAGGGTATATCAAGACCGCAACCGAAAACGAAGCCAGGAGGTAGTATTAGTGATATCAAACAAAATGCAAGTAAAAATTTTACAAAGAAATTCGTCAATTTTTTTTTTGTTATTTTTTACTTATCGTCGTATTTAAGTGATTAAACATAGTTTTTCTAAAATAATGACGTACATCGCTTAATTTTCAAACACGCAATGGTACGTAAGGGTTTAAATTACTATTTTTGCAAAAACTAGGTATTTACCCCTCAAAAACGATGATTTTTTTAAAAGTTAAAAAAAAATCCGTCGTTTATTTTGCAAAATTTTTAGTTGCATTGTGTCTGAAGCCCCTAAAACTACCACCTGGCTTCGTTTTCGGTCGCGGTCTTGATATACCCTGTATTTAACGCATTGTTTGAGATATGTTTTTATAATATATGTATATAGCAAGCATTTTTATTAAAAGTTGGTAATTTCGCGTGGCTGCCATTCTTTGATAAGATATCCGTATATAGACTTTTTTCGGCAGCCTCCGTGGCGCAGTTGGTTAGACGCCGGTTGTGAAACAAGAGGCCGTAGGTTCGATCCCCGCACCGAGATAAATGTTTGTGAATCTCACAAGTATTTGTTTTGGGTCTGGGTGTTTGTGAGACCGAAAAGTCTCTCGTAGCTTCTCGTACGCACGACACAAGACTCGATCTTAGTGTGGGGTTCTGCCATGGATGTGACTGTTGGGTCTGTGTGTGTATTAAATTTATTATGGTCACCCTATTATCACGGGACACAATCTTCCACTCAACATCATTCGCTCAGCTCGTTTTTTCGATCAGCGTGCGCAGTCCTGTTTGGTCAAAATAGGCTTGAAACTAGTGTTGCATATCAATAGTCGACTATTGCTAAACTATCGATAGTCTATCGATAGGTGACGTCATATCAATAGTATCGATAGCCTATCGATAGTATCGATTCTATCAGTAGTGTGATATGGGCAATAGTATTGATATACAAAAATAGTATCGATAGTATCGATACTATCGATAGTATCGAAGGCCAGTATTGCTCCTAAAGCAATACTATTGATAGTATCGATAGCTCACACTATCGATAATTTAATAAACTGCGATAGTATTGCCTTCCAATATTCAATTACATAGCCAGTATATTTCTTATTAAAAAAGAAAACTTATTAATCCTAAAGAG
Organism: Deilephila elpenor; assembly: GCA_949752805.1. Classification (NCBI taxonomy): domain Eukaryota; kingdom Metazoa; phylum Arthropoda; class Insecta; order Lepidoptera; family Sphingidae; genus Deilephila; species Deilephila elpenor. The sequence goes on along the minus strand of OX457099.1, from coordinate 8,641,331 downwards.
CATAATAATCTCAGAATATAATCAAAAATTGACACAGGGCTACAAAAGCTATAATTCGGAAACGATACTATCGGCAGTTATTAAACTATCGATAATATCGATAGTATTATTATGTAATAGTATCGATCCTATCGAGACTGTTACTTCTAATCAATATTATTTGTTTATTTATGATATCGATAGTATCGATAGAATCGATAGTATCGATATTATCGATAATATCGATAGCACTATCGATATTGTTACTAGTTTTCGAGCTCATCTATCGCTAGGGAAACTATCGATAGTTGGGCAACTCTACTTGAAACACCGGCTATCCCTACTCAAGTTTTAACATTGACATTTGTGATTTGACAATTATGTAATTTAGCCAAGCATGGACCAATATATTAAGGAAACCTAAAAAAAAAGGTTAATTTGTTGATTTCTAACAAGTACCTATTTCTATTATGAGGATAGGTTGGTTCCAAAAATTTGTTAATAAATGGCCCGGCAAAAAGACATTTGGAATGTATAGATTTCTACCTATGTTTTTTGTACTGGGTGCTGGCCTGGAATTTTCTATGATAAATTGGAGAGTTGGTGAAGTGAATTTTTACAATACATTTAAACGACGCCGAGCACATGATATAGTAGAAGAAAAAATTAAGAAATACGCAGCAGTTTGAAACAAAATGCCAGCTGGTGTGAGTTGGGGACAGTACATCTCATTCTCCATCGCAGCCATGGTGTCGATGTTGGCTGGATCGCAAATGGTGCATCAGTATTATAAACCTTTGCGAGATTTAGACGACTATATAAATAAAGAGTTGCAGAATTTCCCTGAAAGTGTGCAAACAAAAATTAAGCAAGAATTGCTGGAAGAGGGAGTTATAAAATAATAAGATCAGATATTGGTTAGTTGTATGATATTAAATGTAAATAAATAGTTTTTGTTATGTATATGTTATGTTTTACTTTAGACAGCATACTTTATTTAAGAACTACCAGTCTGGCCCAGTTTTCTGGCATGGCTGCAGGTAATATCCCCATTAATGAAATATCCTCATTTCTGCAACATTTTTATTGATGCTTCACTCCTATTGGTCAGCATGGTGTTATATGGCCTAAAGACTTCCTTGATAAATTGCCTATCCAACACTTGAATATTTATTATTCAAGTTAAACCAGTAGTTACTGAGGTTAGTTAGGTAGTTCAACATGGTTTCCTTGATGATATCCATATAATTAAAGAGAGATCAAAATTACTTGAGTGTCTAGGACCACAGTCCACAGAACATGTTTACAGTGGTACAAAAATGATAACCCATTTAACACCATGGATTAGGCATGTTATTTAAAAAAATATGTATAAACTTGTGTACCTACCATTATTTGAATTGTCTCTATTGTATTTAGTGTAATTCATAGAAAAATGGTACAAAATAAAATACATAACATTTTTTTTTTTTTTTTTTTTTTTTTTTTTTTTTTTTTTTCTCTTCATGGCAATGCACTATTTGTGCTTCTGCCAGTGTCGAAGTTCTTATAAATGTATATTTCAAGAAACTCGATCAAAGTTAGGGAAACGATGGTTTCGGTAAGGGGTAAGGTACACGGATAATGTCGAACGGATAATTTTGGAATAGTACCAGTGGATTAATTATAGGTGATAGTCAAAAAGGAAAGAGGCTAAATTTTAATATTATTTTTACTTATATACTTAGATAAGATATTATAAATATTCAGGTTGTTAGTACATAAAAGAGTGGCTATATTGGTAGGAAACGGAACACGAAGACACTGTAATTGATTGTATAATGAGGAGGAGTCATAGTTGGGACAGGAAAACATACAATGGTTTAAATTACCAACATCACACCCACATGAGCAGGCTGGAGTGTCCAAAATACCAAGCCTAGCAAGATGGGCTGGGGTACAAACGTGCCCAAGCCGCATCCGTATCAAAATGGATGTAGCCAACTTACTAAGAGCGAACTTGAAAAACCAGGGTTTTATTGGTATATTGGGTTGTATTCTGTAGTAATAATTACCCTTAAAACGGCTACTAACTGCCCACAGTTCATCCCAGGATGTCCGGAGATTAGCCTTGGACAGAGCAGCAAGATCAGTATAGTAATTTTGATATGGAAAAAGGTCTCCACATTCCACCGCATGCTTGGCTAGCTCGTCAGCCTTATCATTCCCTTTAATACCGCAATGGCTTGGTATCCAAACAAAGGTCACCGAATAGTTATTTATGGTACACTGATATAATTTAGACCTAATTTGCATTATAATATGAAATAATTTTCCCTTAAGTGGAAACCTATCCAATGCTAATAATGCGCTTTTAGCATCTGTAAATATGACGGTGTTACTTAATTTCATAGTAAGCACATACTCGACTGCTCTGAGTAGACCTAAACATTCTCCAGTAAATACAGATGACTCCGGGGGAAGCTTAATTTTTTGAACTATTTTATACTGGCTATGATATACCCCTACCCCAACACATCCATGGATTGAGAGTTTGGATGCATCAGTGTACATATGGTGCCAAGAGGACCATTTGTTAGCTACTAGATTATTAAAATAAATGTTGGCATTGTTTTCGTATTTGTCTATGCCTAAGTTAAAACATATGTTTACTGACAATATCAGGGATTCAAAATTTGTGGAAAATATAGGGAGATACCGGGAGTTGTGGATAGGAGCTTGAATGGTTTGGTATTTTCGTAGGCTAATGAGCAAGCAAGGAAGGGATTTATGAGTCCAATATTTAGACAGCCTAATCTGTTCATTGAGCGCCTGTAATTTAGTTAAAAGCGGGGAGTTGTAAAATTGTAGGTTTCGTAACAAAAAATTGTCCGAAATAAATTGTCGTCTGAGAACTAAAGGGGGATCACCGCATTCCACTTGCAATGCATTAATAGGACTTGACTTCATAGCGCCTGAAATTATCCTCAAGGCTTTCGACTGAATTGCATCCAATTTTTTAAATCCCACTCTACTACCAGGCTCCAATAAGAAAGTTCCATAATCCAGAACACTTCTTATTATTGCATTATATACCAATTTGAGGGAAAAAGGATGCGCACCCCACCAAACACCCGAAAGACATCTAAGCATGCCTAAATGTCGTTCACATTTGGCAGTTATATAATCACAATGCGGTAGTCCTGTAAGTTTAGCATCTAACACGACACCCAAAAACTTCGTATATGTTTTAGTTGGTATCTGATGACCATCACATTGTATATTAAGGGGCGGAATGATTCTATGCCTAGAAAAAAGGACTGCTGTGCTTTTTGAGGCAGATAGTTCAAAGCCATGAATGTTTAACCAATTCTTTAATCTACCTAGCGAAGAGGATATAGTTGAACAAGCAGAATTTATAGACTGATTGGAAGTATATAAAAGAAGGTCATCAGCATATTGGAGTACAGAGACAGAATCGTTAAGTGATGATGCCAAATCGTGTGTATAGATATTGTACAAAAGGGGGCTGAGAACAGATCCTTGAGGAAGCCCTTGCCACACAAGTCTAGATATGTTTCGAGAGTTAGGAGTATCTAGAGTAACTTTCCTTTCTGTGAGTATATTTAAAATAAAATTGCTGAGTATTTCTGGAACAGCCAGATTACACAACTTATTTTTGAGAAGGTCTAAGCGAACATTATCATAAGCAGAAATAATATCCAAAAAAACAGCAACTACCGATGCCTTAGATGAGAAGGCAAGACGAATATCGGTAACAAATATGCTGACACTATCCATAGTACTTTTTCCTTTTCTAAATCCAAATTGAGTGTCCGATAATAATCCTCTACTCTCAATAAACCACTCTAATCGGTTTTTGACCAAATGCTCAGCAATTTTAGCCAACACAGACGACATTGCTATGGGACGGTAGGAGTAAACACTATTAGCATTTTTATTAGGCTTTAATATTGGCAACACTAAATTATGTTTCCATGTAGAAGGCACTTTTCCATTTGTCATCACTAAATTGATAATATCTAGATAATAAGAAAGAGCACAATCGCCTAGGTTTACAAGGAATGAATATGTAATGCCATCAATTCCGGGGGCTGTGTCCTTCATACCATTCAAAACCCCCTTCAATTCAACAAGTGAAAAAGGTGAGTTAAGGCCTGTTCTGTTGGAAACATCAAAAGGGTTTGTTTTAACTAAATCTTTCTGTGGTACGTATGGGGGAGCTAAATGATCTATGAAATTATGTGCTAAATCAAAAGGAATAACATTTGAAAAAAAAAATGTGTGTGTGTATTAGTGTACACACGTAAGAAGTGAAACTTCTTTATGACATCATTTTTCGAAAAATGATCTACTATTTACAAATTTACAGAATTGGTAAAATAAAGCTAAATTAAATAAAGTTTAAGTTTAGGAGGGGGGAAATTTTTGAGGGAATTTGGGATTTCTATCGGGGCCAATTTGTAGCCCTCACCGAGACGGTTCCGAGGATACCAAGCTCGGTGGGTCCACGACCTTTATTGGCCGAGATAGGTTTAGGGGGGGTGAGGTAAAAATTTTAGGTGGGGGTAGGGGCGGGGGGGGGTTTAGGTTTCGTGGGGGGGCTATTGGGCACCTTAAAATATTTTTGGGTGGGGAAAGTTGTGGAGGGGGAATTCGGGAATTCTGTTGGGGCAGGATTGTAGGCCTCACCGAGCCGGTTCTAATGAACCCAGGGTCGATGGGTCTACGATGGATATTGGCGGAGATAGGAATAGGGGGGGTGAGGTAAAAATTTTAGGTGGGGGTAGGGGCGGGGGGGGTTAGGTTTCGTGGGGAGGCTATTGGGCACCTTAAAATATTTTTGGGTGGGGAAAGTTGTGGAGGGGGAATTCGGGAATTCTGTTGGGGCAGGATTGTAGCCCTCACCGAGCCGGTTCCAATGAACCCAAGGTCGGTGGGTCTACGATGGATAATGCCGGAGATATGAGTAGGGGGGGTGAGGTAAAATGTTTAGGGTAAGCGGGGGGGGGGAGGTTTCGTGGGGAGGCTATTGGGCACTGTTTTGGATTTAGGGTGGGGGAAGGCCAGAGGGGGGGTAAGGATCAAATTACAAAAAAGTGGGTGGGACTTAAAATTTTGGGTGGGGCTTGGAAACGGTTGGGGGTGTGGCTTACTGAAGTGGGTACTAATTTATTAAATAAAAAAAGATGGCGCGTAACGGAAGAATGTGACGCGTAACGAAAAATTTTTTCCAACCCCGATAAAGAAGTTTCACTTCAAAAATTGTCGTCCGTACCCAATCTGTACCTCTTGATATTACGCCAAACTATTGAAGGGTGTGAGTGTGGAGAAATTGAGTCACAGAACGTTTTCCATCCTTCTGATTTCTTTCTTTTTAATGTTTTCTTTGTATTTGAGATTGTTTCTCGTAAAGTTTTAAAATTTATATCGGACATGTCTCTACCATATGCACATTCTGCTGCTCTTCTTTTTTTTATAGCTAGTGTACATTCCTCATCCCACCAAGGTGGAGAAGGAAGCTTATTGTTTGGTATATTCTTTACAGGGAATGTTTTACCAGCTGCTTCATGTAGTAAATTCAATAGAGCATCTGTACAAGCAGACGGATCATTAAGTGATGTACTTGGAAGAGTAGATATACCCTTTTCAACGATTGATTGGTATTTTCCCCAGACCCGACCATTCAATTTATATTTAATCCGAGGCACTTTTTGCAATTTTTGGTATTTTTGAGGAAATTTAATCAATATTGGAAAATGATCACTTCCAAATGTGGAAAGTAATGTAGACCAAGATAAAGAAGAAGCTAAATTAGGAGTACAAATTGACAAATCGATTGCACTACTAATCTCATCAGGACCTGTTCGATGAGTTGGGCTACCTGAATTTAAAATGCACAAATTATGACGATCTAAAAGATCTAATAAAGTTTCACCATTGGTGTTTGATATTGAACTACCCCAAGATCTGTGGTGTGAATTAAAGTCTCCCAGCATTACTAGTGGATGAGGAAGAGAAGAAAGAATATTACTTATTTGATTAAAGATATCAGAAGAAGGACGGGGAATGTAGATGGATATAAAGCATATTTTATTGATGATTGCTGCAATAATTGAAAAGTCATCACTGTGTTGAGGAAGGGTTATAGGAGAAAATATTTGTGAGCTTTCAATAAGTAGAGCAACTCCACCATACCCATCAGGTCTATTTTCCCTTAGGCATATATAATGAGGTATTTTAAAAAAAGATTCTGGCTTCAGCCATGTCTCTGAAAGTGCAATAACAAAAGGATTGTATTTGTTAACCATATATAATATATCACTCTTCTTGCTGATTGCACTGCGACAATTCCACTGGATTACTTGGTCCATTATTTATGTTATCTATTAAATTCATTATTTCTGGGGCAACGTGGGACGGTACTGTTATATTTAACTGAGTCAAACAATTAATCAGGGCTATAACAATATCTATTATTGATTTCTGTTGTTTCTGATGTGATTGTAACACAGAACCATTAGGTGATTGGGATGGCATGTTATAGTCTTTAATAAGTGCTTGATGAGCTTCTTTATTATAACCACTTGTAAACTTGGGTGGGGTGCGAGGCTTTAAAAATACTGTCTTTTTGTGTGATGTTGAAGGCTTATTAAGTGAATTCTTTATTTGTAAGGGCTGCACATAAGACTCTTTATTAATTAATACATCAGCAAAAGATCTATTAACAGAAGGAAAATTCTTTGCAGCTTCTGCATAGGATATACAATTTTCAGCCATATACAACTTGATATCCTTTTGTCTAATAAATTCAGGGCAACATTTATTTATAGCAAAATGGTTGCCAGAACACAAGCAACATGAACCACAATCCTCCTCCACACTACATGAATCTCCAGAATGTCCTTGGCCACATTTAAAACATCGAGGCTTCGATCTGCATTGCACTTTAGTGTGACCGAAGCGACAACATGCAAAACACTGGATAGTAGGGAAAACATACAGTTCAACGGGAAGAGCATTGTAGCACATAAATATGCGTTTAGGTAGCACTTGGCCGTCAAACGTCATTACTATTGTTTGGGAAGGTTTCCAAACTGGGGAACCATCCACTAAAACCTTATAATTTAACCGTCTAATTTTTAAAATTTTTCCACAACCAATAGGCACAGAGACATTACTCAAAACTTCTTCTGGTGACCACTCAGCAGGAACTCCACGTACCAGTCCCATTCTGGTAATATTGAAAGTGGGAATATAGGCTTTAATATTCTGTGTAATTAGGCTATTGTGCTCAATAAAACTGTTTGCATCAATAAATTTTGAAAATGCCATGGAAATTTTATTTCTTCCAATTCTTTTAATACTGCCGTTTATAATATTTTTAAAGTCATGTTTTTTGAGGAATTTCCCAAACGTTAAAGGGTGAAGAGTGGAGCCATCATTTGGGGATAATTGAACTTTTTGTATATGTAAAATATAAGGAGCGCTATCAGTATCAGCATATAATTTTCTGCCTATAGAAATATTGCTATTTTGGGGATTTACTATATCGGTGCTCTGTCCCAAGTTAGATTGACTATCTATTGAGTTACTTGTAATTACTCGAAGTTCAGGTTGTTCGTTAAAATCAGTATTGCATTGACAACTAATGGATTTGTTATCGTCCGAACCATGACGTGTTCTCCTGCGCTTATTGCATCGCTTACAAATTTTGTGAAGGCGACTTCGCTTAAGTGGACGCTGCGAAAGCGAGCCATCCGTGTCCATTCCCGACTCAGATTCATTAAAAGATGTGTTAATAGTGACATTGCAACCGATTGGAGGGACTGTCCCCCCTGGATCGGGGGGCTCAGCCATCATCCAGCAAGAAAATTAAAAGGACTTACCAGAAGGCCAGAAAACAAGAAGAAAATAAGAAATAAATTAAATACTTAAACGAAATATATATCTAAGAGCAATTTATTATCCACTGGTTACCAATAAATTAACATTTAATCATAAATTAAATATGAAAACAAAAAAGCGCGCCTAACAACTCGAACGTTTCCCGCCCTTTTTCTACATAACATTTGAGATGCAGGAACATAATACACATATTAAAACTTATTTTATCTTGGATACAAATATTTGGAAATAGTGTGGGTAAACCACTAATTTATTTCAAAATAGTGCTAGTTTCTATAACAAAAAATTGCAGTGAGCAAGATGTGTTATTGCACTTTATAGCAATTATATTGTTATTTGTATTTAAATATGGTTTAAAATAGAAAAAAAAACAATGTATTTATAAATTATATATTTTCTTAAAAATTTTGGTTCCCTTTCATAACAATATTTACAGTCTAACACTATATGTATGGCTAAAGTTTTATTGAAATAAATTAGCTTAACATTTAAAACTAACAAAACCAACTGGTGTATATGTATTTCACACAGTCCTGTGAGTGAAAGGTATTTATTCATCTTTATAACAAAATATGTGAACACTGGCAGTTTTTGGTTGGTATTTAAGGTATACATTTAAATACAATTTATATTAACAATTATTCAACATTGCATGGATCTATATTACTAACACTTATTAAACAATTAATAATTTCATTTACAAAATATTAACTAGTTCCTTTATGACACTTATATTACTACAAATTGAGTATTGAAATTTTCTTTGTACAGTGATAAACTAATATTTTGTCTTGAATTAAACAGCTTTAACTAATTTGAGTATCTCTATAAAATGCTGGTTAGTAAATATATATCATGACATTATACATACGAAATAACAAGTTACAAAAATGTGCTTGTAAATCAAATGTGAATCCCTAAAAGATAAAAAATATTTTGGAGTAGAGTACTGGACATATTTTATGAAATGACTGCATTATGTACATAAATATTGTTTTGAAATCATTAATAATAATAATAAAGTGGCTCAATGATACAAAAGAACAAATAACATTGAAACAAATAAATGTTTCATATTGGATATAAAATTCATTTTACATCCACCAATTAGCAGTCTTAACAAAGTCAAAAAACTATCATATAATATGAGGTCACCTAGCCGAGTTGGCAATTGTTCTTCGCACCCAGTCCACGTGCGAGGTGACCGAGTCGTAAATGCGTGGTCTTCCAAGCCCAATTTTTGTGCACGCTATACGCCACGCACTAACGCCTATTAGGGACCAGTGCTTGGTTTCGTCGTCAAAGCACATCATCGAACTGCCTGCATATTCTTCTTCCTAGATAGTGTAAAAAATGCGTAAATTATAATCATAATGTCCATGAAGTCCACTGTTCAATAGTCTTCACCCAAGCAATTCCACAGTGACCCCTAGGACACTGGACAAGTACTGCACTGTGCGCTGCACCCAGCGACTTTCTGTTACTTGTATTAGATCATCTGTTGACTTTGTGGTCAACGTCCAATGCTGTTTACCTACCATGAAATGGTCCTACATTGCTCAAAAATTTACTCGAAATTCAATGATATTTTCTAAACTTTTGATTATGAATTATACTCAGAAATATTTATATAAGGAACATCATATTATCTACTACATTTGTATTGGTAAATCAACATTACAAAGTATTTTATTATATTTATTCCCCTGCACATTTGCAAATTAAAATAGAAGTAGAGAGGGAACGTATCATGGAGAATTGATAGCTGTTGATATAAAAAAAAAAATCGGAATGATCAATCATAAAATAAAAAAATCTAAAGATCAAACTTACGTCGCAATCGTCCTGGTCGTATAAGGGCTCTGCACATATTCCATTAGCATTAGCTATGCTAACATTCTCACAGGTATTCATAGGGCTTGAAACCAAGTGAACTCTTTGTAGTTGATCTCTATTTCTCGTCCATCCTAGAGTGTTGCAAATAGATTGCTTGTTTGCAGTCGGTGTATTTTCCGGCAAACATATAGGTCGTACAAAGTCAGTCATTTCAAGAGGCTCCTCCAATCTGACCAGAGCCAACATGCTTCCCTCCACGGGAGATCGTACCATGCCGATTATACGTCGTTCTTGCTGCCATGGCGTAGTGCTTTGTATTCTTACGGAATCAAATCTTGCTGTCCATTCGGCCTTCGGTTGACCCTATAAATAAATAAAACAAAAATACTCATATAATCCTGAGAAGATCTGACCTCACTCTAAAAGATTTGCGATATGGGTAACAAATAACGAGACTGGTCACAGCTGCGGCCCAGTTCTGAGCCTGAGATTTTTGTTTATTGCAAGTGAAATTATTATTATTAAACCTGGAGCCTGTTTTTTCGTAACCACCTTCAAATTCGATGGCGCCACGGAGGGTGGCAAATATAATTAAAACGAATTTTACATGAAACACATAGAGTAAAATATTCTATGCTGTGCAAGAGAACATAAACATTCCTATGTGTACCTGGAAGCATGACGCGGTAGTAATAAGCCAAGACGGATGTATTAGTGTAGCATCACACGCGTGAACATGAGATCTCAGCAGGGCGGCATGCCAGGGCCAGTCGCCGGGGCGAGCTGATCTCGGTAATCCCTCCACACCGTTCGAGGCACTCACACCTCTGGCAGAAGCTATACCACATTCTGCAATCACATCATATGTTTAGACATGTAAATTATTATTCAACCAATTATAGAACTTATTTATACATTTTGATTTTTTAGTTCAAAGGCGCGGTGTCTTTTGTAACTGGAATTCGAATCCCAGGGCCCACCAATGACTTTTCGGCGTCATGTGTGTAATGGGCGCGTTCCGTTAGGCGTTCACGGCGCTAAAAACACTCATTTCGCCGTTCCATTTGACGATCACGATCGTCGTGGTCGCGGTGAAAACGTCACTGATGACGTCATGACATACGCTCACGACGACCCATGTCAAGAGGTGGGTCGTGGTGCGCGTTGAGAAAATTGGCGGGATTTTGAAACGTCAAAACAAGAAAAATGTCAACAGAGAAAATTACATTATATGATACGGAGAGGGATATTTTTGTTACTTCGAACGTAAAATGGGTTTTTTCAACATCAATAAATTTATCTAATTTAATTAATGCTTATCACAGAATACAAGACGATAAAACTTTAATGTTTTACCGTCAAGATTTAACCCATAATGCAACCTAACTCTTTATAGTTTTTTTAAAATAGGTATTTGTTACTTAAACGCTCAAAACGCCTTATAACCCGTTCCACTTGGGTTTGCGATCATAACGCTCACGAGCAAATGGAACGGTAAATATCGCGGTCGTGAGCGTGGTCGTTGCGATCGTCAAGTGGAACGCACTGAATGATAGTTAATAGTTAATTACCAAGGATATTAACAGTGGAGGAAAATATCATGCGGATCCTTCATACCATAAATATCTTAAACTTTTTTTTATGATTTCGGTCAACGTTACTATGGACTGGCTTAACCCATACTAATCGTATTCCCAGTTGTAGACGATTCTCGTGATCAGCAGTAGGGGATTGTGGGAGGATACTGAATATTGAACAGTCCAGTTTTCTTTATTATTAATATGAAATGCCCATAGTTGGTAGGCTTATGAGTGCCACTTTATTTATTTATTACAATTAAATGCATACCTGATACAGGAGACCACTTACCCATCTGATCACAAATAACCCGAATGACTTTTCTTTGTGGGCATTCGCTTTTCAAAAATGATATTTCCGGTGCAAAGGGATCGACTATCTCAACGTATTCTGTGTTTTGTCTCCTTGTTGCATTTTGATAGTCCACACCGTCTTCTTCACCGTCAGGTACTACTTCAGCGCTTATAGCTGTTCTGGAGTGATACAAATGTTTCAGGATTTTTTTAAAGTTTACGCTGTAGGTATTTCATTTCGGCACAAGCTTATTGCCATATCAAGCACAAATTCAAGTCCCGGGTAACTACGTGTTCTATAACTTTACAAATTCAAATAGGAAATGCGTTGTCCGACCTAGGAGTCGAACCTAGGTCCACTTAGTTCCCACAAGCAGTCACTTGACCAAACAGGCGACTAGATTTGGTTGAGGCCGAGATAGTACTCACTTAAAAGTTAGTGCTCTACACAGCGAGGTTGCAACACTTAAAAGCGCTCGCTTGTCGTTTTCGTAAGGAGAAGCGCATATCTTTCCGTATTTTCCACGCTCCGCCCATAGTGCATATCCGGCACGATTGCGTATTGCACCCAGTGTAGTTTCTGAATTCTCTCGACGCCAAGACGCTAAAGATCGCGAAATCCACACTGCAAAACAAAATAAATCGTTGCATGATTGTTGTATGTTTCTTTACTTAAAGAAAATTATTCAGATTTTTAAAATAGGATACTGACAACAACCGGATTCATCACTGCCATCGGGGCAGTCTGGCGATCCGTCGCAACGCATGTGTGTGGGAAGGCAGCGGGCAGTGAGCGCGCATCGCAGCGAGTGTGCGCCGGCCGCCGTGCAGTGCGCGCACTCGCGCTCGTCCGCCGCGTCGGCGCAGTCCGGCACGCCGTCGCACGCGCGCCGCGACAGAGCCAGCCGCTGCAGCCCCGCGTGACAGTCTGCAGGGTTATTTTCATATGACATAGTACCCACTGCAGTGCGCCTGATGGTCAGTGCAATGAAATACGGACGGCGTATCCACCAACAATTTATTCCTTTTTGGTCAATATTGGCTGTACAAAGGCTGAACTCGAAACGCGACACAGTTGCGTTTCTCTCTATGATAGGCTATTTGTCGGTGGCAAATACTGAACTCGATACGCGACACAATTGCGTTTCTCTCTAAGATTGGCTAGTATGGTGGTTGCTACCCAGACGGTTACCAACAGTTTTTCCGGCAACGCACCAAATAATAATAATGTAAAACGCTAATAAAATAATTGCTACGTTATGCAAAATAAAAAATATGTATTGCAACAAGATATTTTGTCAAGTGAATGGTTACGTACTTATTAAGAAAGTAAAAAAGTAGGTATCTTAATATTTCAACTTTGTTCATCGGGTGGTCAGCTGTTGATGTTGGTCAATGACCTGTAGTAGTCTCAATATCGCGGTCCAGTGCACGAACAGTCTCGCGACACAGATATGATAATATATTGATTTGGCGAGGGCCTTCGGGTCATAGGAATAATTAATCAATAATTATAAATCACTTATACTCAAATTGGTCTATATTATCTCCTAAGTTTCAATGACGATCTGAAGAGGGCTTATTTCGCAGAAATAAAATGAGAATTCATGAGATGTAAACGTTAAAAAATCTTTCAAGTTATTATTTATAAATATTATTATAACATAGTTTAATTTATAGTTTTGTTTTACCTGGTTCCACGGTGCAAGATCCCGTACCAAAATAGTCAGGAAACCGCGCGCAGTCGAAGTGCGGTCGGAGTCTTTCTGGCAGTCTGGCACCACACCCAGCGTGAAAAGTTCGACAATACGCACGGCACGGCCGAACCAGGCGATTTTCGTGACAGCGAGGTTGTAGCATTTGACATACGAAGTCCTTAAATAGTAATAAAAAAGGAAAGTGTTACGTTGTGTTCACCGCAGCCTTCTTGTTACTCAACGTTTCTTTTTTATATTTTTTTAGTTATATTTAGCCAAGTAGCTATTGTGCCAAGCACGGGGCACATGATATAAAGTGCAGCATCACCTAATGTCTCCACTTGTGAGAGATGATTATGTCTTGTCGCTAGACATATCAGGACTATATTAGCCAAGTGCACAAAACCGGATGATCACTGGCTGTTCATGAAACACGATTTTCTTAACTTTTTTCGGGTTTTAACACGGTGAAAGCCACCTGGGGAGGACACAAATGTCCTAACACCAGAAAATCTTTATTATATGCATTGGCATACATTGCTTAAAATAAGAGTTTAGGCTACCACCACAATGGTCTAGATTTAAGTACTTTAATTTCTAAAATAAGAGGCTGTGTTGGACAGTGATAATTGCAATATTAGTAAGTCTTCAATAAAAACTCGGCCTTCATATAATTATTATTCATTTATCTTATCCACGCTCTAGAATATCGCCATTTAAACATGTTGTATATAAACTTCTTTATTGAACTTCAACACCTCTCCTTGTTTTAATATACCCTTTTTGGCAATGAAGAAAAAATAATAATAAATAGATCCCTATTCAAGAAACATTTTAGTACAAATCACGCAATTGATCGCGATTTCTAAATTTAACAAACTCCGCCAGTCGGTCGTATCACAGCTGGTTATTGCATCGCCATAGAAATTGCCCAATAATCGTAATAATATTGTGAGCAAAAGTTGCACCTGAGCGAGACGCGAACACTCTGCGTCAAGTAATTCTCTGTAAGCCACTAGGTCACGCAGCAAGGCTTCTTTACTTGTATGGCCAACAAGGTTTGGATATGATGTGGCGTTGTACGGCAGATGAGAACACAACGGCAGAGACACAGCAACGCACTCCCGAACCTCTTCTTCAACTTCTGAAAATATTAGCTCCGTTGTGGGAGGCTCTACTGGGGTTGTCTCGGCTTCCTTTAATTCCAATGACGATATAACTGAGTTTTCCTGAAATTTAAAATATTTTTAATTACGTAAATTATTATTTAAATATTATTGCGTAAATAAGCTGGTATAAATGATACTGTTTTGCTTTACTCGAGTATTAGCATAGTAATTATATAGTATCGAATAATCGTATATACCTAATAATAATTTCTATTAGTTATTAGAATAGAAACAAACCTATAACGTATGTAAATTTAAAATAATCCAGATTCAAATCTTTAGTTTCTCGTGTATTGAAATAGATGTGAAGACATTATTCCAATCTGGTTAAATGTGAAAGTTGCGATATTTTATTTGTATTGTGTGACTATGGGCCATTAAGCGTCTCGAGAGCGGTGATTATACATATCGTTCAATATCTTACGATTGTGATGCCATGATGTAGACAATATGTAACACTATCCAGCGGCGATAAATTAAAATTTATTTGTAATAATATTAATAGTAGATTTCACCATTAAAATGTCAACTGGAATACAAAGGAATTGCTAGCAATGAAACATTAAGTACATACGCCTTTATCCCCGAAGGGGTAGGCAGAGGCGCCACTAGGACACCCACATTTCGCCTTGCATGTTCCATCCCACGATGTTATAGGGGGCGAGCCTATCGCCATATCGGCCACAAATTCCTGACTCCGGGCTGATAATGAATAGAAAAATCCAATATCACTTTGCCCGACCCGGGATTCGAACCCGAGACCTCAGCTTTGTAATCGTACCGTAATACAACTACGCCACCGAGGCATTAAGTCATTGTTGAATATAGATATTTTTAAAGTCACCTGACTAGTTTTCATAAGGTATCAAGTATAGTTATTGTTATTATAAACACGAGCGGTAACTAGATAGTTATAAATGCATAATTAATTGGTGCAGACATTCATATTGGAATGCTAACTTGAATAATTGTAGCAACTAATTTCCTTTGTTCAATAAACGATCAAATAAGAGTGTTAATATGTTTCTTGTATTTATAACATTAGTAGTGGGTCTATGTTAATTATAAATCTCATCAATATTATTTTTTCATTTTGTTACCTCTATGTGTAAAGTGTTCGGGTATACGTTGAACTTGCTGAAGAACCCTGTGGATGAAGCTAGGTCTTGAGCGAGGGCATCGGTCACTTCTGCTGTACTTACAGCCGTGAATATTGGTTCAAAAGAGACCTCAAAGTGTACTCGAATGCCATCCTTCCACTCCCCCGCACTAAAAGTAAACGTTTTAATTGAAATAATTGAAAACGTTGTTAACAGAAGAAAAACTTACATACAACTTTGTTTTGACATTACGAATAAAATTGTAAAATATTAAATTTTATGAGTAACTATAGTTATTCATTTTATTAGATATGAGAGAAAGCTCTGTGTTCTAGAGATGAATTACTTAAAAGAATATTGAAACTTCCGTCTCATAAACTAGGTAAGAACATCTGTACCTGGGTAGGCTAGTAGGTAATGCCATATCCAAAAATGTCCTGCTGTATCAATATACCTGACAGAGCTTGTAATATTAACACAATTAACAAGAAAAAAACAACAGATCGTTGCCAATTGATTGTTCCAAACATGATTTAATAATCGCTAGCATTTTACTAAATAGTATTCAAATCAAAACTATTTGCATAGATTAAACCCACAGTTAAAATGTTAATTTAAACAAATTAACTTGTGTTAATTGCATCATTTTAACGATCTCGCGGGTTGTAGCTTACGGTGATGTTTGTAGTAGGAAATCACTGACACAAGACGGAGTAATCACGTAAGAAGTAATAAAAAAATGAAAACTAGAACATGCGAATAAAACTATTACACACGTATATTCATTACTTCTTTCCGTATGGGTTAGAGCCTCAAACATTGTTTTTAATAATAGTATATAACTATGAAAAAAATAGTAATTTAATTGAAATCATAATCCACTGTGAGAATTTGTTACACTCGATTTCTGATTTAACCCACAAAAAGAAAGGGCCATAACATCACGGAATTTGGATTTGGTAGGCACAACGTTACATCGGGAACACAACCTTCAAAGTGGATTACCTACATAAAAGCACGCGATCTGCATAGAAAGTACAAGCACTCCAAACAGAGCACGTATTACAAACTTTCTTATGTTCGATACACGATCTTTTGCATGGAGCGCCGCTACCTAGTAGGTACCTAAGGGACCGGCGTCCGTCCAATTTCAGTATCGTCTTGAATTTTGTAAATGTATTTTAGCGCAGCTTACGATAATGTGCAATGAACGCAATTGCTCGTTCAGAAGAAACCAGATATATAGCTTTAGCTGACCGTGAGTACCTACTTAAACCAGAAAATCTTGTTTTGTAGGTACATTAACTTTAGTTTCGAGCTGGTAGAAAGTAATTCATACATATAATTTAATAGGAAAGTTATAGTTACTATTTTACTTCCTCACCATTCAATATTATATCAAAATCTCGTATACACACATACCTATATACTCGTATTGTGTTTTAAGAAATTACTTCGTTACAATATGTATACCGCAAAATCATTCATGCAACAGAGCCATATGATTGTTACCGTTTCAAACAACAGAGCTTACGAAATTCAACATGTGCACTCTCGATAACGGACCTCAGAGGTACCGTGAAAGTTCACTTTCTCCGGCGATTGATATCTGCGTAGTGCAGTATAGCGCTACATTGACAATACTATCCACATCAGATGCACGACGCCTTCACAAAGTTCATAAAAGTTACTTTAACTATTAAAATATAAATTAGAAATGTAATTTGGTATCCATAATTAAATAGTCGCTACGTTTTTTTTGGTATTTTGCTACCAAACGTTTTGTAAGTTTACCCAAGCTTAAGATTCTGGTATATCTACAATGCAATAATTTATTAAGGAGCTTACCTGTCCAATGCTAGAATATCGGCCGATACAAAACATGACCTTAATTCGGAGTTTTGGTATAGTTCGAACAGTACGTGTTGCAATTCGTTTTCTCGAGTGCGGTTGCCCTTTGTTTCCAGTTGTTTGCTATCCGCGCCCTCCGCTGGCAACCATGAAGAGAGCACAAACGATCCACGAAATGTTTGTCTGTTAAGCGGGTCTCCAAACAGGTACATATCTTTAAATGAGAAGATTATACTTTATTGATATAATGTATTATTAAGTATTAGGCAATATACTACAGGATGTTATAATTTATTGGGACGGCAAAAGTTCTGCAATGCAATTCCTGTGCCAGAAGATGACAATGAAGCTTATTATTATAAGTCAATAACAAATGCCTTCTTATAGCATTTTTTTATTATATTTTTTACCTAGAGATGTATGTTGTTCTATATTTACCTATATCACTTGAAACGACGAGCACAATATCATGTGATATTTTGCACAAATTGCTTCTATTACTGATTTCTTGCATCAACTACACACTACACAAACTTTATGTAGCGATTAGCCATCCAATCACACAAAGAAATACGTGTTGTCACTTCGCTTAGCCCAGTCACGCTGCATTTGCGGAAGCAAAATATTTAAAGCTTTGTTCTCTCGTAGACGTGCTTCATGCTTGATTTTAAGGTGATCAACATTTTCTTTGGCGATTGCAGTTATAAAAAAGTATGTACCAGTTTTTAACTACACTGTTTTAACATGTGCAACATAAGAATATTTAACATTTATGTATGCCTCTCTTTTGTTTTGTTCAGGCCTATATTGTAATCCTGTAGAATCCTATGTTTTTTTATTGATCGACCTGATAATGAAATCGAGTTTTCACGGTTCACAGCTAAGCTATCATTAGATTAATGGGGTGATCGATCAGGACTCATGACGCTAGGAAACATATTCATAAGTGTAACTATTTATACAGTAACGTAATATTTATCTATTATACTGATCTGTATCATAAAGTAATGAAATAAGTATTTCCAGCATTGTACACTTGTGGTGAGCGCAGCAAGGCCGCTCTGCTTACTGGCCTTTGCGCGGTGACGGGCCAAATGTCGCCCGTGAGTCCGCACTCGCACCGCCACTCTACTCAAACTGTTTACTAACATAATAGGAACAAATTCAATAACTTGACTTTGTGCTATCCGCTTTAAAAATAAACTAGCCCTGTAGTAGTAGTATCAGATGGAGAAATGTGTGACTCTAGACGACTCTTGACGTAGTACATTATAACGCAATGGTCTACATCTTAAAACTTAATATAGGTCATTAAGCTAATATTACTAATATTAGCTCAATGATATAGGCTTATTGTTTTAAACCGAATATCAGATCTCTTATACAAACGTTGCGAGTAAAGGTTACAAATATATTTTGCAAGAGCTATTTAGGTTCTGCCGGTCCGATCTCAACATAGAAATAGTTTACCACTTTGAGTAACACGTAATTTGTTCTACGAATTTTACCTTCACTTTATCTCAAGTATACTTGGTATTTTCGTCATTTTATGTACCTATCTATAGTTATTTTAAGATATTTGTACCTACGACTATATTTATGCTAATCATTGAGTTTGAAGAAGTATATTTCCTAAAAAATATTTTCTAAGAAGTTAAGTTTACACTCTGTTAATCTTATTTCCCTATTTGTCTTGTCTTTTTTGTTACATCTGATAAATGAGGAAATAATAATCGAATGACAGCTTCTATTCGTGTAACCTTTAAACAAGCTATATATTTAACG
Organism: Deilephila elpenor; assembly: GCA_949752805.1. NCBI lineage: Eukaryota > Metazoa > Arthropoda > Insecta > Lepidoptera > Sphingidae > Deilephila > Deilephila elpenor. The sequence goes on along the minus strand of OX457099.1, from coordinate 8,622,135 downwards.
GAACACTCTAAAATAACTTGTGACTACGATTGAATATCTCGGTGGGACTTATTACTCATACAGTATAGACAGTAATCTAAAGAAACTCCTATTACTTAGGTATAATACATGTTAGGTATACTAGAACATCAAAAATGATGAATTTCGCTTGAAAAACATAATATATAATATAGTTGATATGTAAATAAGTTACGTGTGAAAGTGATTAGGTATTTGTTTTTAATTCCATACATTTTTATTCTAATAAAATTAGTAAGTTTCTTATTACCTTTTAATGACGAAGTATACTTACGGCCTAGGTAGACGGCGACGGCTGCCAGCAGCAGTAGAACCAAAAGAACAGCGAGTGCAGCGCAGCAACCTCTACAGGGGCGGCTCATTTTCTTTCTGGTGAATCTGATGTCGCTGCTCACCGACATGGTGGACTCCGGCGGTCGGTGCCGCGCACACCGCTGCTGCCCACTGCGCGTCCATCCGTAACCCAGCTGAATAACATTATTCACATCCAAAATGTTTAGTATCAAATTGAGACGAAAATCGCTAAACTCCCAAATGATTATTCAATTGTTTTAATAACACATCGGCTGCAATGTGACTGCAATGCACTTGTTAAACAAAACATATTTTTTTACAGTCGAGCCGACTCATTTTCGAACTAAAGAATGACTACCTATACTACTTCCTAAAAGTTTCAACATTATCATCAAGATCCTATAGCTCTCCACTGCATAAGCCTCCTCCAATCAAAAGTTTAATATGATCAAAATCCATGTAGGTCATATATAAAGTTTCTCCTAGAGTTTAGTTATATTATCTCGAGGGCCGGCAACTAGCAATTCAAAACAATTCAGTATAACAACTGCCATTATCTTACAAATAAAAGCAAAGATGGTTGCCGAACAATCTGGAGACTTGTCCTCATTTGACAAAATGATTGAACGTCACGGTCCATCTCCTATTGTAATCCATACAACGGGTACACGTAAGTAACTGAAGTAGTGTCTTTTGAAATGAATTACATAAGTAAACAATTTAGTTCGACATTGTCCAGACAAACCTACTGGTGAAGCTGTACCTGTGCTACTATACTTAACACAACAATATATAAACTAAGAACCATCAAAATTCAGTAAGCAAGTCGTTACTTGCTTACTGAATTTTGATGGCGTAAACATTTTTTGCACGTTTTGGGGCAAAAAAAGGACTGGGTTTTCTCAATTATAGGGTTTGTTTATAGTAAAAACACAAGTTCCGACGCAGAGATTGTGTCGTATTTGCTTACTTTTTATTGTCACTCCAGTTAGAATGAGTTTAGTTACAATTAAAAAGGTAGGTATGTATCTTTGCATTTTACCTTATTAAGTTAATTTTTCTGTAAAGAAACAAAAAAAAAATAGACGCAATGGTTTTCAATGGCTCAGTAACAGAAGATATGGTGCAGTGCGTAGCGGAAATGAATTGATAAAGGTACCTTTTTAGCTGTTTTTAAAAATAGGCCCAAACATGGTCTCTTAACACGTCGTTACAAGGATGTAGGTAGTGTTTAAAATTACAAATGGATAAAGTTTTCACTTAAAGTCTACTGCAACATTCTTTTTAAGTAGGTCAAACAGTTTAGCGTTAACTATGTTAGACACCTTTTAGATCAGTTTACCATACTTAAACCTCACCAAAAGCAAATTAAACCAATGTCTCTTTCATTAGTTACTCATATTTCTCTACATTAATTACTGTTCAATGAACTCTATTTTTTTTTGCACAGCACATGAAGACGTCTATTTCCCTGTTATTGTTTTAAAGATTTTTGTGTGTAAAGTTTCTCGCTACTTTTATATAATACGGTAAGTAATTAATTACCTATACAGCAGAAAAAATGATTACCTATTAAGTACAATAAGACAATGCAGGTATAATTATCAGCAACTAATATTATAGACTTATCCTTGTACAGAAGTTGGCTATTTAAAACCTTTCCACAGAAGTACCTACCTACTTCTTCAAACGTGGTGGGTTTTTAATATTATATATTGTTTTATATGTTTATTAATTTTTGATCAGCATATCCGAATGTAATATCAGTTTGAAAAGTTATGTATATATTTTTGTTCAGGCACAGCGAAGTGACCGCACTGATGCTAGCTGGTAACTTCAGTGGTAAGTGTATTGCGGTCCAAGTAGAGTTTGGACCGGCGAGAACCACGGCTAAATCTCTCGCCGGTCGACACAATTATGCCAGCCTCTGATAATAATTATAACGGATATTATATTATGCAACATAGCCCTTAGTTTAATAAATTGAAGTGGCAGTGGGCCGAGCACATAGCACATTGAACTGATGGCCGCTGGGAATGAAAGATTCTGGTGTGAACGCCAGGTACAAGCAGGCGGAGTGTCAGATGCCCTCCTACAAGTTTGATGGTTAAGATCGCAGCAAATCGCTGGAAGCAGGCCGCTTTCAACAGGTCTATATGGCGATCTTTGGAGAGGCCTATATTCAGCAATGGACTTCCTGTGACTGAAGAGGGTGAGAGGGGAAGTTTATATATTTCCATTATTTGGCTGAATACCTAGCTTAATATTTTAAATACGACTGCAGACTGGCATAAACTACCGATTTAAAAAAAAACAAATGAATGCATAAACTACCAAATATTACTAAAAATATTAAATGCCGCACCCTTATTCTCACTTACTGAAACGTATACAATTAAAAATTATTCTTCAAACTAAGATTCAGCTTTTACAAATAATAAAGGCTTTGTTAGAAACATATTTCTAATAATAATAATGGACCAAATTACATAATTTATTACAAGATAATGTTTCTGACTAGAGAAAATTGTCACCAAGTTTCAGCTATAGGAATATTCTTTAAAGTGGCCTACCGCTGTGCCTACCGCAAAGACGTGACAAGTCTGACATACAAATGCCATTTATATTTCGCAAAAAGGAATATTTGCACCTGATATTTGGACCATTTTATAGATAGAAATTCCTTTTACAGTATAGATCGCCTACGGTCTTCTGGCGTCCGAATGACATTTTATTACATTGGACATTTTAATACTATTAAATTACGAGTATAAATGCTTTTTATCTCATTATATCTAAAGCATATCTCACACAATACATTAAATAGATATTTTTTTAAATCTTATTTGTGTTCCAAATTTATAGATATAGATTTAAATTCTAATAGATTATAGAAGTCATGTATATTGCAATATTTTATATGTTCCATAAGACAGTACCTACGTTCACTTTTCAACATTTTCATCTAATTGTTAAGTGTTTATATTGTGATTTTTGCTAGATTTATGTATTTTAATCTGACGTGGCTCTTAGGTTTACTCTTATAATAAAAATTAAATGATTTTTTTAATGATTATTATGTAGCTACCTAATTACAAATTTTAATTAATGTTTATATGTATTTGTACATTTCTTTATGTATTAATATAATGTTAAGTTATCCTACTTTGGAGGATAGATGTTAAAGATGTAAATCGCAAACAATTCTTGTATGGTAGGTGCAGTAGCAAGGCGCGGGGAATGCATAAAGCGCGCTGCGTGCACTTGTCGCGACCTACATCCCGCCCGCCTTAGCCTCACGTTTTTGCTCCACGCTGCAACAACAAAGCAGATTCGAGTCGAGCTCCGTGCACGCCACGGGCTTTTCGCTGGTTTCTATTAAGATCTCTTGCTTTACAATGCGGACGCCCTCACTTTCATTTGATACGTGCTCATTTTCAGTTAATGTTTGCTACATTGGCTAATTCAACATATACAAACAAATGCCGATTACCGTATGTGACGCTACTACGCTCTTAATTTATCACCTCACTGTTTCTATTATGGCGCAATTCCGCTAATAATTCTAAGACCACTCCGTTTTCGTGTCGCTGGAGACCGTAAGTTAAATGAGGAATGAGGTCGGTATTTAGCATTTAATTTTCAACTTCTACGCATCATTGGTATCGCAAATATGGCAATGTACACGAACTCTACCGAACCCCAGTGGTCAATTAACAAAAATGGCTATTAAAACAGAAAGTTAATTTGATGAGAAAGTTGACAACATTTTGTCAAATGCTTTAAATACAGGCACATTCAGCTTTCACAACACATATAAAAAAATAAAATATTCCTTAAAATTATTTTTAACGTATTAGAAAACGCGTGACAGAAAGTGCATAATAACGTTTTCATTTTCTTGTTCTTCGTTGAGGAACTCACATTCTCACAAGTGAATGAAATTCGCTATTGTTATAATATTAGCGGCAATGACAGGCGTAACCAGACCACTGAATCGCGGTTCTTGACCGCCTGTTTTGAAATATTACCCGCTTATAATTCTCCATTACCAACTGCATCCATTCAAACCTCACCTAGTTCTCAGTAAGCTATACTGAGTAGCAACCGGTGCACTTCAATTTCAATTTCAAACTATTTTGCAAGCTATCTCTAGACGCATCATCTTTCAGTGCATATTAAAATTTTACTGTGCTATAGCTACAAACATCGTGACTAATTCGAATTATAGAAGGTCGTGAACTTTAAAACACGGCTCACCTTGCCGCCTGCAAGTTTGTTTTATTTTTTATTTTGAAATTACAACGCAAACGGTCATTATACAAACTACAGTTGTGTCCATCTAGATTTATCTACGAACATATGAAGTGTAATGGAATATATAATATTGTAGAGAAACAACATGGCGGAGAAGGTTTTTTCGTTTTTTATATTGGAGTAAAACCAATTGTTGCAGCCTGCGCGTAGAAAGGCGACATTCCGTCAATGGTCAGCTTCAGCGGACAAGTGACCCGGATCACGGATGACATCGTGCCTGAGTTAATACAACTGACTGACACACTTAGCGTCTCACTCGTTTGATTCACCAAAAGAAATAGAAATATAATTTAGAAAAAATAAATTCGTCTTAACAATCGTGGGTTGATCGGTATGATTTAATAGAAGCAAGCCGTTTCACCTGCTTAATATACACATTCGACACTATAAACTTCTTAGGAACTAAACAATTTATGTAGGTAGCCAAAGCATTGAACATTTTTTGCCAGGTTTCCAAAAAATGTTCAATGCTTTGGCTCATGATATGCTTTTGGACCTAAATCTATTTGAATATCTAAGTGAATACCATTTTCTTAAAAAAAATAATTGTATATAATAAAATTAAATTGTAAAAAATAAAATAAGTGTCATTCTACGTGGCGTCATCTCCCGTGATATTAGGATGCATATTTCTTTTTAGACTTTCACCATTAAAATAAATGTGTCTACTTATATCTGTAGAACAGTACCATATTCAACTGTTTAGTGCATCTTATATCTAAAATTCAGAACGCTATCAGGATAAGCTTTTTAAAATGCTATAATATAACAACGTAAGTGACTACAACCAAAATCTTAATCAAGTGCATGTTCTTAGTAATCTTATCCTGCATGATAAATAAATAAAGAATTTTGCGCTACGAATTATTGTTCTACCAGAATTATAAGAAAATACGAAGTTCACCTCCAACCTACTTTTAAATTTTAATTAGAAACTAAAATAGAAATTATATTCAAATATATATACCTACCCGATATGATAGTATACTGGTCTGGTACTGGTATCAGAGAAATTAAAAGTTGATGAGATGTATGGATAATTTATTTAAAATTAATGGTAACGTTATCAAAATATATGTATTTAGAATTAAGAAAGTTATCACGAAACGATGGAGAAATTGCACCCGCAATACCTAGTTGATATGATAGAGGAATATCATAGTATGTGCTCGTGACCCTCAGCAGCGATGTAAAGAAGATAGTTGACATATTTAAGTAGGTTCATTATACATATATACGCCGCGTAAGGCAGTGTTTACCCTTTATATGGCGTGAATCTATGATCTGAGACAAATTGTCTTAGTTTTGTTATGAATATCAAAGGGTAAGGGTGCTTCTTAACAGTGCACGCGCAAACATGTATCTGTGCCGAGTAGAATTAAACTTAGTTCTCTTGGTTCAATTCATCCTATTCGGAACACCTGCATTTATGGTAATGAGGTTCACAAAGGAATCAGAAACTTTTCCACCGTGGACTGTACAGTAATCACACAATTGCGTATCTAAATATTTTCTCCTCTTATTTTATATGTGAATAATTTTATTTATATCGTTTGTATGGCCCAGTATTTTCAAGTATCTAATTGATAATAATCGGCACCGGAATCGTAAATGATCGTAACTAAATCTAATAAAACATAACATGATTTTTTGATATGAGTGCCGACCAAATCACTAATACTTTGTATTAAACTATGATGCTGTAATGTTTACTTACTTTTTTCTAATACAGTTTAAATTAATCCAAAATAAACTTAATATTCAGCTGTGGCAAGTTTATTTACTTTGCGAAACTAAGATGGCCTTCGCATCGCAGACTTGACTTTTGAATCAATAGGTATTTAGATACCTATTAATATTAGTATTAATAGGTAACAAGTTCCAATGCAGTTTTTAAACGTGTTTGTCAATTTCACCTCAAAACGGATTTTTATTCTTCAACTGGTGTGATATAAAGCATAAAACTTATGCCTTTTTAATACCCTATTTTTTATGATGGGTTAATTAGGTAAATAATATTTAGGTAATGTAATTTCATGCCTACCTAGGCATTCAAAACTAAAACGATGTACGTAAGTACTTATAAACGGCTTCTTCCTTCTATAGTTTTCTGAGAGTAAGCCCGTGTGACGACCGACTATAGGTAGAATCACATACTTATGGGTACTCATACATTGGTCAATTAAGACACCGAACAATTTGCCATATAAATAATATTAGCAAGTGCATGTCTAAATAAAATTAAAAAAGTTCTCTATAAGCTTCTTTATAGCCTAAAGGCTATGAAATGTTATGAAATCTTGAATTGAAAGAAAATGTTGGAAACGTCTACAATCTACAAATATAAATATTTGTAGATTGTAGACGTTTCCAACATTTTCCAATTACTTATTATGTGACGAATCCACTATGTATGTTCGAACCAGAGACATACACCTCCGAGTTTTCAAAGTAACAAGTATGTGATCTCTACCTTCCGCATTAGGCATGCATCTCGAATTAAGAACCAAATCGCTCTCCTTCACAGAGATGGCTCATGCCGTCCTTTAGCTAATAAGTGATACAATATAATAATCTCCTTATGGGTTGAAGAACATTTGCCTGCACAAACCATCCAACCGAGGAGCTAACTTCTGCAGGATCTTAAGATTTATCCACAATGGCATGTGTAAGTGGCTACCGATAAAATATTTTTTTTAATAGCTGTGAAAGGAAATGAGGTCGCGAGTCATCTAATCCTAATTGACTACCACTGAATATAAACTAGCATAGACAGGTAAACCGTAGATGTTGTGCCGGCCGTCAAATAACAAGTATTTTTTACGAAGGTCCCGGTCCCTAAATGGTATCGATTGGGAAATATTGCCGACGAAAACAAAAGTGCACAAGGCTGTCTTGCTAGATATAAAATTAAGTATAAAAATAAATTATACTGTAGGTACAGATCTATACAGGTGGAGTCTAGATTTTCTAAAGGTAAAGTCTAGATTTTCAAAACGCATCGTTAGTTCTTTTATTTACCAAGATATTTCCATTTATAATTCTATTCAAAATTCTAATTGATCTTACGGGATCGACTTCGAAACATAAAATTGCCTATCGGTGTCGATACATTCTCGAAAACTTTAGTTATACCGCTTCTCGTTTTATAATGTAGGTCCAGCACAATCTGTCATATTATGAGGTTCTTAGAAACTGGTTATTAGTTCTTGTGTACCCGTAGAATAGAAAGTTATGATTAAACATAACTGTCGCGCCAGTTAATGAGCGACATCCTAGAGAAAAAGCTCTTTCAATGCAAATTTTTCTGCCTGTGAGAGCCGAGAACCAACCGCGCGCCACACAAACTAAACAATGATACACATTACACAGTCTCGTCTCACCTCAGACTCCCATGCGTCTTTGCCTTTTCTTGATTTACTTTCTTTCATATTTCCAGAAAAAGTCATTGCACCGATCCTTTGTTCCGGCCGTTGCACTTTTACACCGTAACTCTTCCCACAGTAAGATTAAAATTGCCGGGCACCTGTCGTCCGCCGCACGCCGGTACAAACACTTTGACCACTATCACTTTCTGTTATCTTTTTGCCGGATGGTTGGACACAACGTAAACATGGTGTCCCGTGCGTGGGAGTGTGCGACGCGCTGTGCTCCGCTCGCGTGCCGGCGCCGACTGTGTGTGTGGCGGGGACGGCGCGGGGACAGCGGCGCGCTGCCGCCTGCCGGTAACGGGCACGCACAACAGTTAACTTTCTCTCAACTTACCCAGTACGACCATAAGTATCGCCATCGAAAGTCACAACCGGCACAGCCTCACGGGTCACAGCATTCATTAATACTCCATCAGCATTCAACAGAAAATACCATATCCCTATTTGATCATTTACAGAAAGAAAACCATGAGATACTCCGTCATCAGTTTTCTATTTAATTCTAATTGAATATTTTTATTCAATCACATAGATGATCACGGCTGTATTTCTAAAGGAGTAGACGTTGAAATAATAAACATTGGTCACATACATAGTTCTTATGCCACATGATACTTTCCGGTCTCACAAACACCCAGACCAGAAATAAATAGATTGATTTGGTCCACAAATATTGGACCACATCAATCTCTGTGCGGGCTCGAACCCGAGTCCTCTTGTTTCGAAGCCGGTGTCCAACCGACTGTGCTAAGGAGGCAGTCATCAATAGCACATAGGTAAATTTCGCCTAGATCACAATTCACACCCGTCCCAAGATAGGAAAAGAGGCGAGCCTTTCGCCGTGCTGGGCACAAATTCCAATACCGGGCAACTCATCCTTTTTTAATTGTTTGTGTAGGCAGTTGAGTTAGCGACTTGCCTAATGGTTAGCAGTCACTGCCGCTCATGGGCTTTTACATTGCCAGTCAAAGCTTACAATTAAATCACAGTGGTCGACCTGGGATTCGAACCCAGAGTCTCTTAATTTACAACCCAAAGAAGTTGCCACTAGTTCAAGTAGGTTCCTAACCTCGTAATAAATGTTATGTTTTAAAATGTTATCCAAGAATTGCGTGGTTATTTTGTTCAACAATGTGATTAATAAAATAGGATACTAAAGAAAAATTAATTTCGAAAAATAAAACGTGTTTATTCATAATAAATCAATGAAATAGTTTTGCGATGATCACGTGCACAAGGATATTGTGAGTGGAAATAGGAGAGTAGGATTAGAGACGAAACAAAAACAGTCAAGTATAAAACTTAATGTATAATCACGATATTTACAGACTTAGTTTAATATAAAACAAGTAATTTTATGGCTATCAATATATACTTATTACAACATATCATTAATAATTTATACAATATTTAAAATAAAAGCAACAGTATACAGTTTACTGAAGATTATAAAAGGTAATAATAGCACGAAACGGATAAACAAGTTATTAATGGAAAATAGAGATTCCATAATTTTCATTATTAAAATCCACATAGATTTAATTTTAAAATAATGTTTATCGATATAATTGCCCTAATATGACATGCGGTAATCAGCTGTGGCAAACTGCACACTGAATAGGATTTTTGTTTTAGTAAATGAGTAGTTACTCGAGCTGGATGTAGCTCGTCATTACTGCTCGTGAGACGTTCAATTAAGTTTCTCAACGTGTGTTCGTCCATAAAGTTATATAACGAGTACGTCGGTACTTGAATGTGGTAATATATGAGCAAAATTATATTTAAGCTACATGTAGAACACAATTAGAACGCTTAAGAGGCAATCAAAGGGAAATAAAAAACCGCTGTAATGCTCATGATTGCTTAGCACCACGTAGCATTATATTAAACATGTTATTTATTTAAATATTACGCATAATTACAAATTATACTAAAATAAGAACAATCGTATCACATTTTATTAATAAAAACAATATTTGACAAAATGCTTCCATAGCTGTGATGTTTGTGATATTTTATATTTACCAAAAATTATTTGTTCTAATGACATTTTGCTTGCCGTTCTCTTTCGACAGACATTATAATATCATATTATTATCTCTACATACAAATATACCAATGGCAATATGTAAGCTAGCTAAAAGAATTTAGTTGAGCCTTAGTTCTTTGGAAATCTGATGTCTTATCATTTAATAATATATCGATAAACATCTACATTTTATCTTAACATTTTAAATTGCAAATCTAACAAAATCGATTAGAAAAATAAGTCGTCATTTTGGCTTCCACTTTATTTTATAATGGAATGGTCTCAAGAATAACCATCGTAATACAAATGTTTCCGTAGCTGGCTTTAACATGTATACTTAATGTATTGTGATTACGCACTGGTTTCCACTAGCATTTTATACATCAGGATCACGTGGTACAAACCCTGGCGTGTTCGTGTTGCCCAATTAACTCGTTCGTACTACAGTGATACCGTGATACCGTGATACAGTGACACAGGGTGACCAGCTGACACAACGCGTTCAGTGCGTCACAACTCACCACGCAGCCCAACGGGAAACGGAACACGAACAACCAACCAAACAACACACGTTACACAAAATGGCACCGCTACTGAACAATACGTCGCGTATATAAAAAAAATAACAGATACCTAACTATGAGTTACCCTAGTAAGAAATTATCTATACAGTAATATAAAAACGTTATCAACGCTAACTTCGAACAACTTCACAATTCAAACGAGCCGGCAGCAGAATTATTGCTCTTTATACTATTGAGACAATCAGAAACCACTCATACAATAACTCTCCACGAGAAACAAATCATTAATGAATATTTGAGAATTAATGTAATCTCAGAAGGCGTATGTTTACTCACATAACAGCTACTGCTTAAAAGTTTATCCACTCGTTTATATTTATTCCTTAATCCAATATTTCGTTCAACTTTGAATAACTTACGCTAGTTCTAAGCTAGAGCGACAAAATGATTAACAAGTTGTTCCCGCCGAAGTTGCTCACGTACAGTGTACATAGTACAGGAATCAGGATGGACATAACAATATCTACCATCTAACTCGTTTGCACCGAGCTCCATGGCCGTACTTGCATGCTTTGTTCTATTTTATATAACAACAGCGATCTTTGTGAGTGCAATTTACAATTACCGAGTCCTCTCCCTGTACTTAGGAATCTGTTTCTGGATCAGATGCTCACTAAATACTCTTCAACACAATATTATAACAACTGCAATTTAGTCGTGTTACTAAAAGAAATGTATAATAAAAGATCGACGTACATATGTCTCTTAAAACGAACTACTTGTATCCATATTGTTTCACGCGTAAATATATTATTAATAAAAACACGAGATACATAGGTGATGAATTGAAATAGATCTTTGAATGTACTTATTTAAGACAATATTGAGCAAACCAAGGCGTGTGCACAGTACAACAGCAAAAGTATAAAAATCTTACTAGCTAATATTGTTTTTATTTACTTAAATACCTTGCACAACTTTTTGGAAGCATTTAAAACGATAAACTTTGTCATTGGAATACATACAAACACTAATGTATACCAATTGATCACCTATTTATCTACTAAGCTATGTTTTACTACGTATGATTCAAATCAGATTTAATAAAATGAACAAAATTTACTGGTATCCTTGTAATATTTTATAAGTTTACATAAAAAAGGGCATCACTGAAAACCTAAGGTAGTGTGTGGTTTATCGTAAATACAAATGCAGTCAATAATAATCAATAGAAAATAAGGAACTGATATAACAGTCGCCATGGAATATTTAATATTGCATTCAACGCCGATGTAAACAAAACATACACTACACATAGAAATGCTACACAACACTCAACATGTGAAATAATTTTGTAAAATTTAATTGTGACAATAAACTTAATACGTTTTAAATTTTATACGAAATAAATAATTTCAAATCCAATCTAGCTTAACGACTACCAAGCTAAAAGCTCTAGCAATATAAGAAAAATCACAAGTTTACAGAATTCACGCGATGGATACATCTCGCACATCAACATAAACCGCTCGCTAATCTCACAATTCACAAGGAGTCAGAAAGCGCATAATCTCTTCCATAATAATCAGTATCACTAACCTTTCGCGAAGGTCAATTCAAAGAATGTATAGGTACACTTAGAATACGTCAACTTAATGCCAAACGACGCCGGAACGGGGGCCGTGCTCGGCGACGACTACCGTACAATACCAGCCAGCAACTACATTGCACTCACGATGCGCTTCAAAACGTTACGTCGAAACTGCGGACTCCGCAACTTTAGAATATTCAACACTTTACCGACGCATCCCGGTGGGGCGAGGCGCACTCCGCCATCACCCGCCCCCGCGCACCGCCGCGCCCCCCGCGCTCCCCGCGCACCCTGCGCACCCCGCGCCCGCGCCGCCGCCCCGCCGCGGCCGTCATGGTCGGTGGAACCTGCGCACACAACACACTCACTCTCCACTCTCCAGTCCCCGACACTCAGTGACCACACCGCACTTACTCGTTGTGGAGCCGTCCATACCATCAACAACAGAAATCAACAAAATGTAACAAACATTATCTGACAATGTAATGGATTGGTTCATGTGACTGTTTTTCAAAAGTAAAATTACGTACCTTAAAGTAACACGGCAACATAGTACATGTTGCCGTGTTAGTTAACAGTGAATAACATTTTGCTATCAGAAGTTGCTGAGTAAAACTTGGAAACGTTGCTCCACAAAAAGTAACTGCAGTATGAATGCACTTTTCCGCACGGCACTGCCAGCCCCTCCACTCACCTGGTGAGGTGTTTGCTCTCCTCGTGCACAGCCATCTCCGAACTCTTGAACTCGTTGAGTTCGCGCCTGATGGCGGCCTTGTCGCGGGGCGTCAGCCGCGTCCACGGTTTGTCCGCGCGCCGATCGTAATCATGGGCCTGTAGACAACCGACAATCATTATGTACTTTGGCAAATAATCCGTCCGCCACTCAATATAGGTTTTCATTACCCATTCCCAAAGCAACCAATTGGGTCTGACTGTGGGTCATTTACTGCTAGCAATTCGACTTTAATGACGACTTTTGGCAGTCAAGTAGGGAAACAGTAGCAAGAGTTATGCTGATTGATCATTTGTCGTTTAATACATTTAAACATATTAAACAACACTAACTGGACCAACATTACATTTTCAAAATATATTTTATAAATACCTGCGTTACTTCGATGTAGTCGCTAAAACGAATGATTTTCTTTTCTTTGAGTTCATCTACCGTAGGTCGAAAACTGAGTTTGCGCAGCAGGTACCGTTTCTTTTCCTCTTTTTGCTTTTTCTCCTCAGCGGGCGATTGGCCTGCAATAATTAGTTACGGTGAGAAAATTGTATCCGTAAACAACAAGCAACAGGAAAAGAATGGCACTCACTTTTAAGTATGTTCCTCTCGACGAGCTCCTCGGCGGTGGGCCGCATGGACAAGCGACGTATGAGGCGAGCACCGATCGCCTCCCACGACTCTTGTCTCTCGTGCTCACTTTGGACCACCAGAATGTTCCTGCGCGCAACCGAGACCAACAATTACAATTTAATCACACCGTATGCACACTGACGTAACTGTTTATCTGAACTTCTACACAACACTGACAGTACAATTTAATCTGCACAGTAGCTCGAGTGCACTGGCAACCGGCAGTCGATGTAAAATTTGCCAAAGCTTGAAAAATGTTTTTATAACGTCCGATTAACGAACTACTCTTGGCGTTATCCCAATTCCCGCAATCTTCACGCTATCTAATTAATAAATTAACGTTGATGAAATTGCACGCGAGTATTTTTCCGTACCGTTTAGCGACTCGTGCGCGCTGAAGTCCCGTGTGGCAGACTGTTTTTTTTTTCTCAAAATAAAACTTGAGTCTTTCAATGTCGATTAGTTAAACTGTAATAACAATGCCAGTGCCAAGAGCGAGCACTCAAAAACAGGAAGAAATAAAACATTGATAACAATGACTTTGTCTGTCGGTGCTGACAAAAATAACACTCCCAGGCGTGCGTTGTCGCGAGCCGATGATCCGATGCATGCCGCCGATAACTATTACAGGATTCATGTTGGGACATATCGCGTTACCGATGTTTATTGGTGGCAACGTTATTTCAATATATTATACTTAATGATATGTAAACTTCTCGGTAATGACGACAATCTTCTTTTTCCTAGAATAACGAACTCCGCTAATGTTAAATAACAACGGGACAACGTGCAACGTCTGACCTATTTATCACAAAATTCTGTTATCGTAGACATACACAATATTCGCAAATAATGACATTTTATTACCTCACTATACAATAATTACAAAAAACACTAATTGTAATTTTTTTAAACATTTTTCTACAGTAAGTACGCATAGCTGATGTTTGGAACCGACTGATTACAATGTATTCGGTACAACATTATCTCTGGCTTTCCCGAGTGGAACTAATTAAATATTAAGTTCATCAATTATTATCTGTATCGGGTTATACAACAATCATTTACCCAAACGTCGACTCGGGAAAAAAAATTGTATATGTAGTATTATAATTATGATATATTTAAAAGATTATGTAATGTGGGTTAGTTTACATATTGTAATCTCGGCATGGTGGTGACGGACGCGGGACATCAGCGACGCTGCCGCGGCCACGAGTCGTGACATTGACAAAGTTTTGCAATGATGTCATAACGAGTAAATCAGTTTTACGATAAAGGTCAAAGTTACAGAACCCACGTTCATGAACAGAACCGTAATTAAAAGATTGAAGATTGAGTTATGAACGCAATCTCTCGTATTACCGATAAATAATTGTTATATACAATTAATAACACAATGCACTTAATTAATTATTTTGTAACTGTATTTTCTATCATTGAGAGCGTAGTCAAAAAAGAAACTCAGCTTTTGTAACACAGGTTTTTAATCTGGAGTTACTGCAAAAGACTTAAGTTTCTTTAGAATACTATTTTTGGATTTATTGAGTTTTATTATGTTTAAATGGAGAAAATTTTTCTGACACGTTGCAATAAGATACTTATTACTGAAACATGAAAAAATCTGCACGTATGCTATTAACATTATAATATAACGAGAAATGTAAAATATTTTAATACATATCATTAGACCGCCAGTTGTACTGTGCATTTAGTTTAAGTGTTTGTTTTGTAGTTTTATATTTTGATGTACAATATTGTAAAAATGAAAATATAAAAAAATATTTTTTTTGGCAATTTGTTTAGTTGTGTCAAAACTATTTGTTTCAATTTTGGTTAGGTATCATTTTGCATCCTATATAATATCAATGGTATTTATTATCAACGAAAACAAATGTGATTATATTAGAGGGGCGTCAAACGTGCTACGTAGCTATCAATACTAGAGATCGTGAATGTGTTTCCGTCCCGTGAAAGTTAACGTCGAACTACCGGTAATTTCTCTCAACACAAGCAATTTAAACATAGTATCTAGTATAGTATCCCGATTTTTAGGCAGATATAAAGGAATATAAAAATGTTAATATTTTGACTCAATTATAATTATATGAAATAAAAACGCAGTTGGCACTTTGCAGACGAGTGTCACTGGAAGAGTGGTGTAATAGTTGTAGTGGTGAGCGGGAAGTGTGTAGTGTGTAGTGTGCAGTGCGTACCTGTTGATGAGCTCCTGTCGGTCAGGGCGCAGCGCCAGCTTGATGTTGAGGCTCTCCTTGCGCGCCAGCTTGGCGGCCACGCGCTCCGACTCGCTCGCGTAGTCGTCGCGGTGCTCGCCGTCCCACGGCCGCGCGTTCTCCTTGTTCTCCGCCGCATTGCCCACCCGCACCGGCCGACTGCTACACACATATACACACATCTCAACAACAATCCCACATACTCCTCTCTCATTGATCGTGGCTAAGAGCTGCGGTGAGATGTGTCAACTTTATTCTAACAAAGCTAAAACACGCCTGACAAATTTTAAACTCATTGAACATTTTAGTCTCAGAAATATTATTGAAGTGAAACTTCTTTATCGGGGTTGGAAAAATTTTTGCGTTACGCGCCATCTTTATTTCTAAGTCACATTTTTGCGTTACGCGCCATCTTTATTTATTTAGTAAATAAGTAATACTTAGTAGTAATCCTGTGTATTGTAACTGTATTTAGTACGAATCCCACACTAGTGTATCATCCCACATTTGGACATAATACAGTGTATACCATTAGAACACATTCTGTACCCACTTCAGTAAGCCACACCCCCAACCGTGCCCAAGCCCCACCCAAAATTTTAAGTCCCACCCACTTTTTTGTAATTTGATCCTTACCCCCCCTCTGGCCTTCCCCCACCCTAAATCCAAAACAGTGCCCAATAGCCTCCCCACGAAACCTCCCCCCCCCCCGCTTACCCCCACCCTAAAAATTTTACCTCACCCCCCCTACTCATATCTCCGGCATTATCCATCGTAGACCCACCGACCTTGGGTTCATTGGAACCGGCTCGGTGAGGGCTACAATCCTGCCCCAACAGAATTCCCGAATTCCCCCTCCACAACTTTCCACACCCAAAAATATTTTAAGGTGCCCAATAGCCTCCCCACGAAACCTACCCCCCCCCCCGCCCCTACCCCCACCTAAAATTTTTACCTCACCCCCCCTATTCCTATCTCCGCCAATATCCATCGTAGACCCATCGACCCTGGGTTCATTAGAACCGGCTCGGTGAGGCCTACAATCCTGCCCCAACAGAATTCCCGAATTCCCCCTCCACAACTTTCCACACCCAAAAATATTTTAAGGTGCCCAATAGCCTCCCCACGAAACCTAACCCCCCCCCCCGCCCCTACCCCCACCTAAAATTTTTACCTCACCCCCCCTATTCCTATCTCGGCCAATAAAGGTCGTGGACCCACCGAGCTTGGTATCCTCGGAACCGTCTCGGTGAGGGCTACAAATTGGCCCCGATAGAAATCCCAAATTCCCTCAAAAATTTCCCCCCTCCTAAACTTAAACTTTATTTAATTTAGCTTTATTTTACCAATTCTGTAAATTTGTAAATAGTAGATCATTTTTCGAAAAATGATGTCATAAAGAAGTTTCACTTCTTACGTGTGTACACTGTACACTATACACACACACATTTTTTTATTATTAAATTGTTTCTTGTGTATGATGTTCTAAAGATTTATGGGCGATTGGACACATTTTTAATTTTATTAAAATAAAATGCGCAATAGTAACTTCAAACCTACTTTCGTATGTCTAAATGTTTGAAAATAATAAGCAGAAACCAAAAATACATCTAACTATCTGATCTATAAATCGAACACTATAACATATAAATAGACCAAAATGATTGCAAAAAATATACACACACATGCAACATAGAACAATAATGTATCGAACAAGATGAAAATAAAAATTACCCCGATATAAAACAATGGCATTCTTACGTCTCACACAGACTACAGACATTTTAAGTGGTATCTATTTTAAATGTATGTTAGTTCGTCATCAGTAAATCGCAGGTTTATTTTTAAATCAATCTGCTCGCAACGTTACAGTTATAAAGCGTCATCGAGTTAGAAATACAACAAGAGATACAAGTGGAACGCGTCAACGCGCACACCGTACAGTATACAGTACACAATGAAGAGAGGAGAGCAATGAGAGTGGGAAGCGTGCACAGCACGATGCATGGAGTATGGAGCATGGAGCATGGAGCAAGGCGAGGCGAAGCGGGCCGTCGGGAGGCCTGTCGGTGGCGAGGACAACACTGGCACAACGCACAACGCACAACGCATAACGTACAACGCACAACGCACAGTGGCGGACCATTACCAGATGCGGATCCTCGGCTTAGGCGGCGGCCGCCTGCGCGCGCGAGCGTGATGCAAATAAACAATATTCACTATCACGCTTGTAACTTGTAGTACATCGTATTTCATATCAGTATCATTCACAATGCTCAGTGTTGTTCAACTTGCATTGTTACATATGGAATTCAAATGTGTGTTAATTTAATCAAATCAATACATGTGTTATTCGATTGGAAATCATGATCCCACAATCACAGTGAGACTTCATTAGTATACAGGTGAATTTTTCAAGACGGATTAATCAGAAACTATGAGCAATATTAATAATTATTCAAAGGAGTCACGAGTTCCATTTTGATGCAAACTAAAACTGCATACTTGGGTTTTTGAAAAATCTATATTCATATCGAGGAATAAAACCCGATGATTTCAAAAAAGAACCTCCTCCTATTTTTGAAGTCGGTTAAAAACTCGTAGTGTATGTTTAACTCATTGTTTTTTTTTAATCATTGGGTTCGATTTCTCGGTAGGACTGTTGATTTTTCAAAAATTCAAGTATGCGGTTTTAGTTTTCGTCAAAGCCGGACTCGTGATTCCTTAAGAGTACTTTTCTCTATTAATCATAGTTTCGGATTTGGCCATCCACGCCCACTTGAAAAATTCACCCTGTGTATCATTATGTAATACTACATAACGTCATGTTATTGTGGATCAAATTAAAATTTAATGTACTAAAGAAAAGTTGGTAAATCAACTAAAATCCAAATATTTATCGAATAACACCAATATTAAGGATTTAAAGATACAGTGCAAAACTATTGCAGCATAACAATTAATTATGCAATTTACATTATTAAGTCATGAAACATGTCAGTATTGAAGCGATATTATAAACGCATGTCATTAAACTACTTAAATGACACAGCAAATATTTTGCACGCTATCTTTCGGATAAACTGTTTCATTTGTTTATAATTCAGGTTATTTGTTATCAATTCATTTTGATACCACATCACTCATTTAAACAACACATTTAGCATGACACAAACTTTATCAATACCAAAAATCCAGAATGAAGTTATCTTCATAAAATATGTTTGTGTGAACAATATGGATGGGGAGGCCATCATTAAATAACTGTACAAAATAAAAATGGAGTATTAATTTTGATGAGTTAATAAGGTTTTTATATTCATCAGGTTGTTATTAGTTATGCTAACGTAAACGAATTGATTAAATGATGAGTGTGTGAGGTAGGTTGTTGTTGAAGAGCACGGGTCTGGTGTGGAGTGTCGGATATGAAAGCTACTGACTTGAAGGTGGCGTGGTGGTGGTCCTGGCGCGGCGCGAGCGGCGTAGCCAGCGGCGTGGTGGCGGGCGACGCCGTGGCCGCGGGCCGCTTCTTCAGCGCCGACTTCAGAGGCACGGCGTTGAAGATCGGCTCTTTCGGCGGGATCTCTTCGATGCGCGAAGTGTCTGCGCCCAGCGTCAACGGTTCCACTTCGTCCTCGTCTTGATCGTCCTCATCTTCAGCTGATGGTCGAATAAATTGTTATGCGACTTTAATTAATTCTAAGCCACTTAAAATACCGCCCGAAATATTTCTGCATCGACCTATTCACGCCTCTATTCGGCACGGGCCTTCCTCTGCAATACGAGTATGTGACATCCCACCGACAAAAATAGTTATACATAAATATTTCGCTTTATTGATTATCCAATAAAACTTGTTGTCCCCAAAACATCAGTAGAGTACAGAAACTACTACAATTTCATCTTGGATGCACTTGCATTTGTGTAAAAACAATTAGTCACCCGAAACTGTTGGACAGCGGCCAGAGCCTAGAGTCCGTTACAAATGACGTAACATCTTATTATCCTCAACACACCCAAGGACCACCGAAATTTATTTTGGAGAAAATCTCCTCAATGTCTTATAAATTGCGACATTAAATAGTTTAGAGACAATTTTCGCACTCGGCGTGATTGCACAATTCTATCTTGATGTATTTTACACACTGACATCGTTCTTAGCGTGCAATATAATGTTCTAGATTCATGATAAGTGTAATATTTGCGTGTAGTACGACTTACAGTCCGAGAGAGGATGTTGTGTAAGCGTGTGCTGGTGATGGTGGCGAGTGGGGCTCGGGGAGCTGAACATGGGAGGGGGCGGTATGGGCCCAATTTCCGAAACGGCTATCGGCGGCTCCGGCAGTTCCGACAGAACTAATTGTTCCTCGCTGTCGCCACCGCCGTCGCCCGCCGAACCATAACCACCCACTGAAAAAATTAAGTAGTAAGTGCCAGTTGATTGGAAATCTAGTTCAGCGTACAAAAACTGTGCCGTTAATCGAATGAGTGACCGTCGAAGGTGAAAAAAATATTCTTGAAACCGTTGATAAACTATTTTGCCTTACGAGCGAAGACACTGTCATTTAAAACATTTAAATGACTGATTAATGATTCTAGGCAAAATTATGAATAGGTTCGAAATAAAGGTAACATTTATATGGTGATTTTTAGCTTATCAGCTTAGTTTAGTTTCAGTGTCCAAAAAGAAATACAAGAGCAGTTAAATATATACTATTCATAGCCAACTATTTTGGGATCATAAAAACAATCCTTAGTAATGTTTGTATCAAGTATTTTCCAGATTTGAGTTATGTTATCTAGATTGTTGGCTCACAACATGTCGTATATTAGATTGAGAGGCTTAGATTTGTCATTATTGAATCACAATTTATAATTCGCGTTCTCGCTAATGGTGCCAAATGAATAGGTGGAATTGACTTGTAAGCGTGGTATAAGAAGGTTGTGTGATGACTGACCGACATCTCCCTGGTAACATATGCGCCGCGGGTGCTTCCCCGCGGTCAGTGAATTGGGCCGCTCGGGCCTCATCAGCTCGCCACCATTCTCCAATTTGTCTTTCTTTGGTTCTGAAAACAAACAATTACCCGTTTATCAGATTATTATAATTAATCAGTTATACATACGTAATACTTCAATTATATAGTAGTTTTTATTTATATCCTTCCCAAGTAAGTACTCTACAAAATGTCCGAAAGGATCGCGTCTTTTACGAAATAATATTAATTGGTAAATATAGAAATTAAAGTAAAACCTATTCCTTTTTTCCTAATTATTATTAATTCAAAACTTATTCAATAGGAGATATCGGAATATCATGATTACAAAGAAATGACAAAGGCTTTAGGCAATATTTGCGAAGTAGTAAGCGTCATCCGAAACAAGGTTAAAATTACAGAATTCCAATGTAAATCAAAGATTTGTTGGAAAAATAAACATACATTTCCTCCCAATCACTGCACAATGCACGCCTTCTCCTACATGTTCGTACATAAAACATTCTAAAAATATCGTCGGAGCGTCGGCGAAACAGGAAATAATGTAGCAATTTTAATTGTTACAGCCGTCAATACGTGTTGCGTGGTCGGAACATGTATAGGAGTACTATGGAGATGATTCTAATAATAGGCGTCAGAGGTATGACGCGGCGTGGAGCGCGCCACCATTCACCGCTCCGGCCGGCGTCGGCGTCGGCCTTGGCCCCGCCATGGAACTCTACTATTCACGCATCTCCTCTACAGCTGAGCGAGATTCTATTATCAATTAAACGCTATTATTTTACTTTTCAATGGCTTGTTTTTCCTCGTTAAACTTTTCTGTTAGTTTATTAGACATGTTTAATGCTGAAGTTTCTAACGTTGTTTAATTTACATAATAAAAAGTGCATTATGCTGTGAGGTATTTGATAATATTAAGTTGAAGACACGAGGCGTGGCGTGTGTGTGCGTGAGTGCGGCGTTGCAGCGGGGCAATGCGTTACGCGAGTGAAGCAACGCAGCTTGCCGCAGCACACCTGGCAGCACCAGCCTTGCAATTTTCATGACCTACTGCAGCTTGTTACTCAAATATGTTGCAACCCACATCTATTCTTTAAGTGTGGCTTTGTTATGGCAAGCTCAATCACAAGTTTCAATCTTGTGCTGTTCTTTATTTTGATATATGAAAATTATTCTCTCAATATTCATTTGGTTAAAAAATATATGTTACGTTAACGGGCCTGTTTATAAAATTAGTTAAATGCAATTGTTATTTTAAAAAATCCTAAACACAAAGAATTTTAAGAGCAATTTTAATCTCACAAGCAAAAAGACAAGAATGAGACGGAGAGCTCGGCCGCTCGCAGGCTGCGTACTCGAGTTCAGTACACGGGAGCGGTTCGATCGACTCTCCCGCCCTTGGCCGAGCCACCCCAATGCCGACCGTGGAAATCGTTCACTGCAAGATTACGTAACCGTTTCTTCGAACACTATGAATTGCGTCTTGAATGTACGCCGTATTTACAAATACCACGCAGCTCCATAAAACCTTGCAAATCTCAATTACAATATACTGTTAAGTAAGCGAGTCAAGTTGTTAATCACTAATTGAATGAATGTCGTACATAAACAACAATGAGATAACACGTACGATGCCTCTGTCATATCGGCTTGGAATAGAGTTAACCAATAATAGCAACGCACAATGTCAAGAATACGCGAGGTGTAGAATCGCGCGTGCAATATGGACGCGTGCTCCAGTTGCTCGTCACGTCGCGTAAAACGACGTGTACCACTACCACGAGCTAGCTAAAAATACATTCTGCATGATAAAAACAGAAAACATTCACTGACGTATTCACGCACCAAACATGTGCCCTGTTTACACTACAAACACTTTAAACTAATTTCGTTCTTACGTATCCTGTGCTTTCTTACGATTCAATCTATTCACCTGGATATATAATAAATAATTTCATATAGAAAAATCACTGAGTATAGAAAAAGTATTTTTGTGTGATTAATTTGCTCATGTGGTTTTACACTGTTTTTTTTTTTTTTTTCAAAGATATATTATGTTATTTCTGTAAGGATAACATTTATTTTTATAATAAGCATAAAAATAATAACGATCGTGGAGCAGATTGGTACAGCTGAGCAAAATAAAAGATATAGGTCGCACAATATTGGCTTGTGAGAAATTTGTTCGAAGCCAACGAGAAAACATGCGACATTGACGAGTGCCATGTGGGCGTACGCTGCCAGATAAAATACACCTTATTGTTAATAAGCAAACCTTTCTTTCAGCTGGCTTACATTTTAATATATCACCCACACAAAATATAATACCCCCGAAGTGTGCTTTTTAACTGAATTTAGCGGCATCACTCAACTTTTTATCAATTGTGCAGAAACTAAAAATAATAAAAGGCGTACGCTGAAGGCAGGCGCCAGGCAAAAAATAATCAGACGTATGAAAGAATGAGCACTTGGTGATGTAAAACTAAACATAAAATGTTGAAAAATAAGGTCACGCCTGACAACATTTGTATTAAAATATTTTAACGTTAAGAATAAAATATATACACTTACAAATGGATGCGTTCTGAATAAACGCCCATTTTTCATGAGAAGTTGCTCTTTGTTGTCTGTTAATCCGTCATTTAAAAATGTGGTCACGGCAATAATTTGTACATTTCCATTAAATAAAATTATATGCGATGCTCTGTTTTCGCTTTTGTATAGAAAAATGTAGATAAAAAAGTCCTATATCCCAAATATTTTTTATACACAAGCCAGTTTGAGTACGAGGCGGCCAGTCCACTATAATCACTACTTGACTACACATTGGTTTATTATATCACTAAATAATAATATAGCAAACAGCAATGAGCATAATATTTTGGTAAAGCTTGAGACGCTATTATACTTGTTTTCGTTGTAAAAACATAAATTAAATAATAAATTATAAAACGCTTATCCAGACGTAATTTCGAAAAGATATGATAATATGAACAACTAATTTTACGAAGGCATTTTTAAAATTAACGTTAATTAAAATTAAGAAATTTGAAGTAAGATTACTAAAACTATGTACACTATAATTTACATTAAATACAAGTTAATATGTTCTTCTCG
Source organism: Deilephila elpenor (assembly GCA_949752805.1). Taxonomy (NCBI): domain Eukaryota; kingdom Metazoa; phylum Arthropoda; class Insecta; order Lepidoptera; family Sphingidae; genus Deilephila; species Deilephila elpenor. Next base: position 8,598,226 of record OX457099.1, on the reverse strand, counting down.
TAAGATTATGGATTTTAGTATTTATAACTACAAGTATTTACTTAGTTTACACCATGATCTGATGTATACTCGAGGTAAGTGGTTGCGATAGTATGAATTACAAAGTGTAAAAACGTTATTACCTTGATTATATTGTCAACAAAATCAAAATGTTCACACGATGACAAACACGGAGAAATCATCATTACTATTGGGTAGTTTTGTACTATAGTCACTTTCCATTTACGAGTTAATACACTATAGGTACTCGGTAATTACAGTATTTCTCCTGAGACAGATACCAAACATGAGGCATTATCGAAAAAAATAAGGTCCAAGTTGTTAACCCGGCAGAGAGCAATGAAAAGCAGCATGGTATGGCTAAAGAAATATCTAAAAACCATATAAAGAAGTAAATTAATATAATAATAATAAAATTATAAATGAAGTACAAAAACAAAATGGACATTGATAGAATGTATTCCCCAATACATATGTATATGGACGGTAGAGTCAGTGTAATGCACCTTGGGACATAATAAAATAATTTTTAATAAAAAATAAAAACCGACTTCAAAGTGCTACTACAAAGTAACAAATAATATATATTTCATCGTGCTAGTACACAATGATTAATGTTCTTATTGACTTGACTAGCTAACAAATCTTAAATACGTAATATTTTGAAGGCGGGTCGCTAAGTGCTGAACATGTACCTACGCCTTACGCTTAACATTAATTTGTTAAAGAAATTCTAGCGAAAAACACGCAAGATTTACACGGAATATTAATTTGTCTTAATATATCAGGCCGTAATCGTCCACTGTTGAGCATGGGACACAACATACCCTTTCTTGTACTTAAATGCCTTTATGTCATGCAGGTTTCCTGACTATGATTTAAATATATCACTATTAAAGAGTTTAGTAATTGAATATCATCAACGCACAAGTGACTCCGATAATTCCGGAGGTGTATACCCTGGAATTATAACCGAGACGGTGGTCAACCGTCTCGTGGATCATATCTAGATAATTATCAACAGGCTACCACACACATATAAGACACATAGAAATTCTATCAAAACATCAAAAAATTTACACGTTGGATTATATTCACATTATATTCATTTTTGTTTAATTTACTTACGTGCCTTTCTGAGCCAACATTGCAGGATCTACATGTAATATCAAATGGTGTAACATTTGCTTAAATTTATACGTGTTTGTTATTTAGCGACCCGCCTTCAAAATATTACGTATTTAAGATTTGTTAGCTAGTCAAGTCAATAAGAACATTAATCATTGTGTACTAGCACGATGAAATATATATTATTTGTTACTTTGTAGTAGCACTTTGAAGTCGGTTTTTATTTTTTATTAAAAATTATTTTATTTGTCCCTTTTTAGTTTTCATAGGCATCGTAATGATGAGAAAGGTGATCATAATATAATCAAAACGTAGTCTTTAAAATTTTCGAATCCTTCAGACCAAACATGATATTATTGCTGTGAAATTATGAGAAAATTGTAAGTCATTATAATCATGATATCCGCTATTGTTAGACACTGACCAGGTCGGATTCTCTTAGTTTACGTCGGTAATTTACGTATCTATTTCTCTCACTCTCCCTCTTCTTCACCTACTGTTTATAGTAAAACTTTTATATTGAAAACGGAAATTAATTGTATCTTTTACCTACCCCCCCCCCTACACGCCTTTCCCCTTTTAACCCCCCCTTTGTAGTAATACACTTATACTGAACCAGGTGCAAAAAGAATTATTGCCGTACCGTTCAATTTTGAGGAGTTCTGTTCTTCAGGTCCGAAGATATTCATCAGGCCATCACCATTTTTTAATGACACCAATCTAACATATCATACTTGTCGACAAAATTATTATTTTTTAAATCGTTTAAGTACTGCCACAGATATTGAGTATTTACATTAGTATCTATTTTCTCCCCCCCCCCCCCATACACCCCTTTCCCCTTTTAACCCCCCCTTTGTAGTAATACACTTATACTGAACCAGGTGCAAAAAGAATTATTGCTGTACCGTTCAATTTTGAGGAGTTCTGGTCTTCAGGACCAAAGATATTCATCAGGTCTTCACCAATTTTTTATGGTACCAACCTAGTACATCATGCTTTCCGACAAAAAAGAAATTTTTAAAATCGGATCCCAAATACCAGCGTAATCGAGTAACAAACATACAAAAAAAAAAAAAAAAAAATTAAGTCGAATTGATTACCTCCTCTTTTGAAGTCGGTCAAAAAAAAGAACAATCAAAATGCATCAGGATAGTCGAAAACAAAGCCAAACAAATCACCTATGACACAAACAACAGAGAAAAGTATTGTAAAGAGTCGATTTTAAGAAGAGGTAGAGCCACGACCCACTTCGTTAAAGCAACAGCATCAATCAGTCGCCTGTACTGCTTCTTATTTTTGGTTGTTGTTGGGAAAATTGTGATACCACTGCCTTGGGGGAGGGGGGGTGCAAGCGGTGTTTTTGTCTAATTGACTCTAAAAACTAAAAATGTTACTCTTCAGCGCATTGGAATGGCGCAGATCCCGAGGCAATAATGCCAAAACCGCACCTGCGCGATGCTGCGCAACGACCTTTTTCTGAATGAAAGGCTCAACAACCCACGCATTTAGTAACAACCTCGGTGTTCACGGCAGCAAGAGAACAAACGCCCACACTGCCGCCCACCTCTTGCTCGTATTATGGAATGGGTAATACTCAGGCCCAGGCTGCATTCCCGCGACCACCCTTGTTTCAATTAGTCTTCTCTTACCACAGGAAGACGAATACAATGATGGAATTCTAAAAATCGCAACCAGTCAACAAAGGTGTTTCTAAAGCTGGTGGTAACATTGACTCCCAGAATCCGACGTAAAATAGAAGCTTTACTGTTGTTTTTTGCTCGATGAGTAAAATTGCAGTTAATATCATAAATAACATTGCATTAGTTACTTACGTGACTAATACACTTATATATACAGATACAGTTATAACAATTATGTACTTTGTGTCTTACATTTACGCGAATGTTACCCATTGAAATAAAACTATTTTTTTGCGGATTTTATCCCGGATTTGGTTTATTTACCATTTTTACTTCCTGACGTTTCGATTGCTTTCCAGGTTTCGTGGTGACGTAAAAATGTGTTTTATTTCAATTCTATACTTCAAATATTCTTATCCGTCGTTCTAAGCCTGTGTAGGTTAATGAGTAGGAATAAAAAAGTTATCATGCAATACGTATAACAACATATTATACTAAATGTTAGAGTACTTACACAGATAAGTTAATTTATTATAATATATAACATATTTATTATTAATGAAATGTTCTTCAAGCAAATCATTATTTAGAACATTTGGTAAGTGCAAATATTTTTTATGAAAGATAAAATATGTAATTCCGCTTAGTCCGCAACGAGGCAGTGGCGATGTGCGCGCAGGGCGCAGAGCCTCCGCCACGGGTCAAGGCCACTTCACGGCTGGAAGCGGCCGCCCCACGCCTTTTACGAACTTGCCCTTTTTTGCCATACTTTGCCAATTTATAATCTTGTATTGTTTCTGATTATGACAAAATTATTTTTATTCATATTTATTGTTTGAACAACTGCTATAATCAACATGAAAAAAGCAAATATGGAAATGAGCAATATACAAATTAGAAATATCGTATAAAACGAACACTATTTATAATTTAATTCATCTAAACATAATAACAAACAATAGAATCACGAAACTGCCTTCGATATAATGTACAACTGAATGGATTGCGATGAACATAAATCGATTATGTTTTATACTAACAATGCAGGAAGAAATTCATTCGTATCTCGCCAAAATGTTTCATTATGTCTTTATTCTACGTTGATGGTAGATTGCCAACTCGTATTATAGTTTCCAATCTTTATTACTTTGTGTCTGAAAACGATGGGATCAAAACATCACATTGTAGAATAAATAGCAACAACGGAAGTAAAGCGAGAAATTGTTGAGTTTCATACAGGATTTTTTATGAGGAATGCGTTGATTGACATTCCGGAGGCCAATTAAACGGCGTGGTTTAGCGATGACAGGCTCAGAAGCATGCCGCAAATAGTTCTGCAAGGCCACGCCACCTTGTCGGCAACACGTCCACGCTGCTGGCGCTGCGTCTACTATTCACTTTCTAATTAATATTATTCGCACACTCAATGTACTGTTCCAACTAAAACCCAATCACGATACAACTTTCGTCATTAATAACAATTAGGCGTTTTTAATTCGAGGTTTAAGTAATGTTTTGAAATAGGTACGTATGTCGGAAAAGTTCAGGTTATTTTAAAAGTTAAGGCGTAATGTAAAAGTTTGTACGAGTGGCCTTACGCAGTAAATAGCTCTGTAGAAAGTAGACGTTAGTTTTTTATTTAAAAAAATACCTGAGCACAAAGGCAATGTTAAAATTGTTATGTTGGAGTTATGAAAGGCGGGCGGCGCGTGGGCGGTTAATCCTTACCCGTACCTCAGGGTGCCGTCTAACAATGAATATTTTGTTACTTCCATTGAGTTCGTACCTACCACTTTTCAGCAAAATTGAACTGTTAATTATAAAATTTTATTATCTTTTATAATAATTGCCTTTTTGTCACAGAGAGAAGCTCTTAGATTAAAACAATTTCGGCTTCATACGTTTATCGACCATCTTTTCCCTCGGGACATGCGTTTGAATTGATGAGACTAGTCGCATGTATTCTGTCTCAATAATTCTTCCCAAAAATGTATGTTATCTGAAGACTAAATGAATAAAATACATTGAATAAATGAACGCGTCCGCAGTTATTGAATTAAACTCACTAATTTATGGAACTACACCTGAATTGAAATTGCAGCAAGTTTAAAAAACATATTATGTAGCACTAACATTTATGCAGAATGAATGAGATATGAGATGCACATGATATATTATGGTATGATAGTATTAAGGCGTGACATTGACATTGAGCCATCTTGTAGCTAACGTAACAACAAGGAGCAGTGAGAAGAATGTACATGTAGTGGCGGTGTGCGAGGTGGTGGCGGTGGTTGTGGTGGTGGTGGTGGTGGATGCGAGGGTACCGTTGGTGCGCGCGAAGAGCGTGAGGTTGGCGGCGTGCCTGGGCACGGGCGACTTGCGGCGCGTGTAGTAGTGGTCGTGGTCGCGGTGGTGGCGCTGCGGCGGCGGTGGTGGCACGCGAGGCGGTGGCGGCACGCGAGGCGGTGGCGGCAGGCGAGCGGGCCTGCGCCTCGCGCCGCCCGCGAACGCGTCCATGGCGGCGAGCGTGCCCACGTCGCTCATGCTCGCGGCGCGCTCGCTGGAACACTGCGCCCGCTCGCACGATCGTTACTTCGCCCCCCAGCCCCCGACACCGCGCGCGCTCTTCGATCGCCGCCCGCCCTCCGCGTTTTGCCGTCCGCCCGCCCACACGCCGCCTCGCTTTGTTTTGAATTTTTAATTTATCGTCATTCACCCAGCAGTTGTTCAAAGTTAAACAAGTTAAAGAATAACGCTTGGGTTTTAAGTTCAGTTACCTAGGTATAGTATGAAATAAAGCATATTTGTGGGACTAAATTTAGTAAACCATACGTTAATAAGAAAATCAGATAGAAATAGTCTTTAGTTATTAAAATACGATGGTCACATTTTACAGAATGGCTATTTGGAATATATGGTAAAAAGTTACTGGCTCTGTGGTGTTGAATTCTACAGAAATGAGTCCTTTAAAAATAAAGATTAGTATCCTTATCTGAGTTGCTGTCAACAAAGGGCACCCTTATTAAGAGAACGCTATTATGTACGAAATAAGAACCCCTAATTGTAAGCGAGTCTACAAATTTTATTAGACAATTACTTTTGTACAATATGTCTTATTTCAATTGATAATATTATTTTCTAAAGCATTCATTTAGCATTTTACTTCATAAAGAAGTGTTATTTGACCCAAATTTTATTTAAGTTCTATATGAGTTAGCACTATAGCTGAAGCTATTTAGATACACAACGATAAATATCGAAAACGCAAGATCTAGCTTCGGAAAACTGAAGCTGAAAATAATGATATAAAGCCGTGGAATGCAACATGGCAAGCAAAACTGTGGGCCGCAGTTCGCAGGTCAGTGACACCATGCTGTCTGTCAGCTCAACAGACGTAGTAAAACTTGTATAATATTCATTGGACGGGCGAAACGAGTACGAACCGCAACCCCGCATAAGGGGTATAGCTAATTGTGAATTTGTTTGCAAATATTTCCGAGGAAATAAAGCGAGCATAACACATTTTATTTTGGATACATTGTTTGACTATTATTAAGGCGTATTTACCTCTTTTGCTGGCCATTAGTTTTAAACATTGCCGTCGATTCTTTAAACATATATTGGAGAACTCATCACAGTGTTATTTTCCTATATGTCAGTGCGGTGTATTATAATCGATTACTCTGTATGTTTTTATCCGTCAGGCGCACAGTGGGTCGAAACGGCTATTTTTGTGACATAGGATTTTTTTTCGGATTTTCCAATTTTTTTTGACGCCAACGTTTTGATATTATCATTCCTTACACTATTCATTCTTTGTATTTTTTTGCTTAACCCTATAATTTCGGCAAAAAAAAATATTTTAGGTTTTTAATGTATGGAACGCACTATAAAAACCTAAATTTCTACGAAGTCCTGCTAGATCCTGCGTTGAAACCTTATTTTTCTGAATCTTGGTCTGTTCTACTATACTTCTATACTTCGAAAGTCTGCATCGACCTGCAACTTTTTCAGTTATGCAGTTCGAAAGAAATGATAAAATTCAATATTTCCCAAAAGATTTTTTACAATTATCTTCAGTAAATTTGACACAAATAAGATAAATAATTAATCTAATAAATTAACAAATACCAAGGAAAACTTGTATATGTGCCGTGCCAGATTAAAAAAAAACAAATGATGGAAATAACTAAAAAATAATAATAAAAAAGGCTAGTATAAAGCCTATACCTATATACTACTCACTATCACTACTGTTTTGTAGATCTTCTAAAATACTCTCTACATTAATAAATTCTAAGTCTTCTGGTTTTGATGGCAAATGCAGAAGCTCTTTAGCTTTTGTTGAGAGAACCATAACATGTTTTTTTGTCATGCGTGATCTAAGACTTGTGATCTTTGGATCAGATGACAAAAGGAGATTATGTAAGATGTCCTCATTCGAAGATATCCTACTAATTTTTCGGGAATGATTTTCCCTATATTTTCGGAAGTCTTTGTTCCGTGCTTCTGCGGCTTCTTCCGACAGCTTTCCAATGGGTATAGCCCCAAAATGTTTAATTATGTCAGCCCCATGAACTAATAATTTATGTACACTGGAAGGCATATAATACCACGGATATAAATCAACATATAGTTTTGCGGTTTCGGTAGAAAATAAAGCGAATTTAGTAATATCAACACGCTCTCCAGACGCAATGGTTTGTAGAATGATATAAAAATTCTCTATCAACTGCTCATTAATGCCAGTGATACGTGCTGTCATGGCTGTATTTTTAAAAAATCTTCGAGCCGTATTACCATCATTAGTGGTGCCTGCTCCTTGCTTCACTATATCAATTAGCAAGCCACATTCTTCTTTAAATTCTTGTTGAATTGCAGACTTTCTGGTCTTCATTTTCTCTTTATCGTCACCCCTGCAGTTCCATTTCTTAATCTCCAAACGGTAAGCTATGTGGAGTAGGCACTCCATGCATCTTATCCACGCATGCAATGATGACAATCCATACTGGTACATTTCTTCATTCTTAGATCGCAGTTTGTGGGATTCCAAATTATTCATTTCTGTTGGTTTCGCTTTGCAAATGTCACAAACTGCTGTTGAAGTCTCAGAAAAGTATGAAGTTATTTTGCCGTCAATCATTGTCATCATTAATTCGTGGGCAATTTTCACTTTCCTAAATATAGATGGCTGGAGTGCCTCGATTTCTCCTGATATACCGGCTTTTATAGCTGCTACAGTAATTTGTGTTTCTTTTGTGAACGTAAACATAATGGGACGACAGTAAAATGTGGATGAACTTCGATCGTTTTCCCATAAAACCGTTCCATCATCATGTTGTAGTCTTATTGGAACAAGACTTGCCATAAATATACTGGAATCGTCCACGCCTACTTCAGAGATCTGCTTATAATTGCTTTGCCCCGAGGATCCATCAAAGCCCCATTTGCTGATAAGCTTCAGGTCAGTTGCAGAATCTAAATCGAACTCAATTGTATCCAAAAGCCTTGAGGCTGTCAAGTTGAGCAGAGCTTGCAATTTAACTGATGCCGTGCAATCACTAAATGTCATATCCTCCTTTCTTGGGTAACATTTCAATTTTGCTTCTTTTAATTTATAATAAGAAGGATACAATTGAAAGCCTTTTTCGCTTGCTGATTCTCTTAGGTTTATATATTGTGCCTTCGACAAATTTAGGGAAACAAGTAGCGCCAACGCTTTATCAGCAGTGTATGGAACATATTTTTTTGCATTCAAGCAATTATTCACTTTTGTTATATCTTCTGGATTTTTAAGTAAATGGTTTATTATATTAGCGATGGCTTCTTGTCCATTACATTTCAGTGTATTTGATGTAGCTGCAATTAATTCTTCCTGAGACAAATTATTTTGAATTTGGTCTACTCGTCTTCGTTTTTGTCTGTTGGACAAATCATCGAATGATTTTCTGGGACAAATCAAAGCTGTAGAAGCTTTCGATGTGGATGGAGACAGATTCTCAAGACTTAAGTCCTGTTCATGTCTTTCGTGTTCTTCATGTACTTCATGTTCTTCGTGTCTTTCGTTTAATTTTAGTCCTTTAGGCCAAATTATTTCACTTTCTAGCCAATCACCATTTTTTTTAATAAAGTTAGAAAATATACGATTGCATTTTTGCCATCTAGCTGTTATAGAAGAACAGAATTTTACACAAAACTTTTGAAGCACTACACTATTTTCTTCAGTTACGTTTATTTTCTGTTGCAGAAAATCAGAAAGTTTTTTGCTATCTGATAGAGATCCAAGCTGGTCTCTTAAAACAACAAACATATCGAGATTAGTAACTAGACCCTCCATGATACCGAAACAAGGATTCAAAATAAAATGGTATGGATCGTAGCACGGATAAATGTACATTAAGAACGAATTCAAAATATAAGTCATTTTATACCCTGGGCAATAAACAAATTTTATTGCCCTAGATGCTCTCATTAATGATAGAACTAAGTAAAAGGACAAAACATGTTTACAATCGATATCACGAGAATGTTTGTTTTGTTTTAGTTAATTAAAGACAATAAACAAACAGTAGTTGTAAAACAATTAACTAAATGCACCTGTAATCTCCAGATGTCATCAGTGTTAATGACTGAAAGTAATCCTTTGCCATCTGGTGGTCCATTTGCATTTATGATTTATTACTGTGTTTACGTTAATTGTGTAACCACATGTTTTGGGTACAACAACCAATTATGCCAATAAATATTTACTTATTTACTTCTATTGTGTTATTCTATTAGATTTTTATATAATAGTTTGTATATCCACAATGTTTTTGTCTTACTATCTTGTGGTTAAATTGACTTAAAATGTCAATTACAAAATTAGAAATAGTACTATTTTTACCATTTTTCCGATCCCTATAACTGGAAAAGTTGCAAGTCAATGCAGACATTCGAAATGTACAAGTAAAGTAGAACTGGCCAGGATTCAGAAAAATAAGGTTTTAACGCAGGATCTAGCAGGACTTCGTAGAAATTTAGGTTTTTATAGTGCGTTCCATACATTAAAAACCTAAAATAATTTTTTATGCCGAAATTATAGGGTTAAGCAAAAAAATACAAAGAATGAATAGTGTAAGGAATGATAATATCAAAACGTTGGCGTCAAAAAAAATTGGAAAATCCGAAAAAAAATCCTATGTCACAAAAATAGCCGTTTCGACCCACCGTGAGGCGTTTTCATTACACTGATTTGAAAATTTTAAGGCCGTGGCGCAGTTGGTTAGATGCCGGCTGTGAAACGAGAGGCCGCGGGTTCGATCCCTGCACCGATACAAATATTTGTACGATTCACAGGTTTTTTTTTTACGGGTCTGTATGTATGTGATGGAAAAAGCTCGTTAGGATGAAAACGATGCCTAAGGAAGGTCACGACTCTCAAAATTGAGGAGCACGACGCAAGGAGGAGGAGTATGTATGTGAGACCGAAAAGTCCCTCGTAATTTCTAATACCCAGGAAACAAGACTCGATCTTAGTGTGTGGTCAGGTGTTGGGTGTATTTATTATAAGTATTTATTTATGAAATATCTAGGCGATTTTTTAAACGACCGCGACAAAATACTACTAGAACACAAGACTGCTCTACGCCTAGTTACTCCGCACATAAGCCTACGATAAGGTTTATCTATGTTTATACTATTTGATTAAAAAGAGGGATTTCAAGCATACTTATGATTATAATATCTTATTAGTTATTAAACACTTGGCAATTTATACCGATATCTGTAATTATGAAATTAAATTCACACAATTTATTATATTCATGTATCGTTTCCAACTTTAAACCGACTTTAAATCCATATAGGTACCCAAACATTGTCAAAATAGCGCTGCTACATACATAATGGGGAGCACGCACGCAGCACTGTCACATGATATTAGAACAATGTATTTGAGCGTGAATTTTATTTAAAAATTGTGGGTTAAACCATGCGTATTACATGCTTTAAGCAATAAGATATTTTATCCCCAGATATAAGATGTAGAATTTAAAGGGACACTAAACTCATATAATGGTTATATTTTAAATATCTCAAACGACCATAAACGAATCCATGTATATTTTATAAGATGTCTCCAAAACAATTTTTGCATTCATAAATTAAAGTATTTAATTATAAAATAGTTTATATTTTATGAAAACAGGAAGGTATGTCGTTTGGCGATATGTAATTGAGGATGTTATAAAATTTAATGTAATTATCATTGAGTCATCATTTTGCTTTACATCCTTAATGAAGGCTCTTAGCGTTCATTCAATAAGGCAAGTTTATTACTTTAAAATATACAACACAATGGTTCGAATATGGTAAAAAAAATCGTAGAAAGCTTTCAACTCTTATTATTTTTATAACAATTGAAAATGTATTCAATCATAATTGAAGATTATGTCACAAGTTACTATGCAAAATACAGATTTTGTGACGTAAAATTATGTAATAGACGAAAACATGCTTATAAAACACGCATTAATAACGATTAGAAATGAATAACAAAATAATTAAACTTTACGGTCAGACTCATATGCTATGTAGGCACATATTAAGCGAAAATCTTTAGTTTGCCACAGCTGACAAAAGCTACATTTAAATTGTTAAGACAAATCATAAGCCGTAGTTTGGAATTACCACCATAATAACTTTGGCCGTAAAATTAGGGTCAAAACATAAAACTCTTAAACTCTAGCTAACATTTTGACATTACACCGCATAGGACTTTCGTAGTAAATCTAGCTTCCGTCTTTTATCTCATGAGCCTGCTAGATTTTAAATTGTATCCACAATGAATGGATATAGTTTACCCAGGTGCCAGTCCGGTGCGAATTTGCAAATTTATTAATTATGTAGAGTCAGGCCAGGAAACCAGGCTATTCACGTTGAACTGGCAGAAAAGAAAGAAGCGGCGAGAAAACCGCACTGTCTCCGGAACAAACATTATTCTTGATGTCCGTTCTATTCATATTATAGGTACACATAACGGCACGAAATCTTGGTCTTGCAGTTAACTCTCGGTAAAAAATCGAAAGTATTTTAAACCGTTTTTTTAATGAGTGGTTAACGTTAATTATGTTTATAATTAGTTTATGAGATAATTCAGTAATTTTACGTGCAAAATCATCTTCGTTTCGACTTTTAGTTGATCCACGTAATTTGAACAGCTTAATTTTTTTAAATAGTGTTGATTAATTGTGTATTTTTTGCTGTTTAATTTCCATATCCGAAGCAAAATAGTCGTAAAAGAATAATGAAAAAAGAAAAATATTTTAAAATCCGGCGTTTCACACAGTCTATAACTCCTCAAAAGGCATCGAGTTATGTAAGAAGCATAATTCGAAAACTTATGTCAGACATCATGAAAACATAATATACATACCGCAGACATTTTTGAGGACTAGAAGAAAAAACACTTTTTTTTAAATTACGTTTAGAAAGTAAATCCGAAAGAGAGAAATATTTTAATAAAAGTTATTGGAATAATAGTGCGTGGTGGCCTTTTGGTAACAGACCAGACGCGGCTGCCTACATGTTTACGATGGTCCCGGGTTCAAATCCTAAGGCACATATCTTACTTTTCGGAGTCATGTGTGTCATTGCTAGCCAATCGCTAGGCATTATAACGGTGAAGTAAAACATCGTAAGGAACCCTACATACCATATCGATTTGGAAGAATTTCTATGGTTCGCCAACACGCCCTAGGTCAGCGTGGTGGACTATATGGCCTAACCACTCTCAATTGTACTTTCGATTGCAGAGGATGGCCGTGCCCTGCAGTGGGACGTATATACGCTGATACAGATTGGAATAATTGTATGCTACCAAGTTTCCGTGCCGTTCAGAGGGTTCAAATTAATTTTTAAACCATTTATAATATGTTTTTTATATTATGACACTCTCTCTTCCACCGCAGGAAGTCCATTGCTGAACATAGGCCTCCGCCAAGGATCTCTACATCGACCTGTTGGAAGCGGCCTGCATCTATAGACTCCCTACAACCTCACACACTACACAATTGGGTATTTGACTATCATCGAATTTTTGTATTATTTTGCAGACAAACAGAAGTGCCATTAAAACAAAACATTTTTGTGAAAACAGTGATAAAGTAGCTTGTAAAATGAGGCAAATATTAGTATTTTAAATGAAAGAGTGGGGACGTAGTGGGGACATCTTACTGTCTCTTTCACACCCACACACTATAATGCATATTAAAAATAGTGACGTCACTAATTTTGCTTTGCATCCCTTTTCTTTTACCCCCACTACAAGATTAAAAACGTTTCTAACTTTTTAAATTCTGAATGGATTTACAAAATTCTTTGTTTGTTAGATTTTGGATATGGATACCTTTTAACGAATTTAATAAACAAAATATAACAAAATATATTATAGGAAGTATTCCATTATAATACCTTGTTTATTAGTGTAACACTTAATTATTAGGCATAACTTCTAGTTGCTTTTCAAACATGTTGTTTGATTAGGTGCAGCCGTGACATCTAATTCATTTATCTTCAGGTAAGCGCACTCAGTCTCAGTTGGTGTGACACGAAAGATAAGAAGTTTCTTGTACGTAACCTAGTCGAGTGCCTGTTTAGACGCCAGACGCAAACTATCAGGAATATTAGTATAACCAACAGAGTGGAAATCACCGCACCGCATCGTATAAAATACCGTAATTTTGGCAAAACTAACTCATCACGTTTCATGATTACTTCAATATGAATTTCGGCATATTTCATATTCAATGATTAAACGTCGTCCCCACTGAGGTGGCTTTGAAATAAGTCACGACTCATCATAAGTTGGTGAAAATTAACCCAGTACCTACTGAAAAATTATAAATCTCAAAGCCCCTAATCTCTTAACCATCACGGGTGAATCAAATATTCTTCATAGTGCAATATTACAATTATAATAAAAACTCGTAAGTTATTTTCCGTGTTATGTTAACCTTTGAATCCAATGGTAAATTTCTCCCAGCAGTATTTTTTTTATACAATAGGTCCGGCAAACAAGCAAACAGGTCACTTGATAGTAAATGATCACTGCCGCCCATGAACATCTAGAACTCTTGGGTCATAGATATATTACCCGTCTATTAAATCGTAAAGTGGAGAAGGAAGGAAAAAGTATGGAAAGAGCAGGGGTATTTGGCATCCGTCAATCTCACACACCGAACGAAACGCGACAGCTAAGTTGACGCTTCACGTCGATCTTCTGTAAGCCAGTGGTACCACCCCGGACGAGCATGCTCATTGATGCTGAGTCATGACTGACAACTGCGTAGCTCTACCACTTTTAAAAGTTCCACAATTATTGTCTACTATTATATTCGACTACGACAAAAAGCCAAAAATAAAGGTAACGGCATTAACAGTCCATTTCTGTTGTAGCGCCTAAACTACTCACCGGATTTTATTTTTTTATTTTGTTTATTTTTTATTTTATTAATTAAAGGATTTCCCACAAGGAATACACAACATTAGAATAACAATATTACACAAATAAAATCAATCCGCGTGTTTCCTCTATTTTTGCTCCTGCATGTAACATAATTATTAGAAAAACTCAATATACCGAGACTAAAATTTTAAGTTATAAATTTCTTCGATATTGTAGTCCAGGTAACTCGGGACACGTCTCTTGGAATTATGTAAAGATATCAAATGATATGCAATCCCAAAAACTTTTTTCCAGATTTCATACTATTATTTTATGATGAAGCTCGCAAACAGATTTGTTGGTCTTTTATTCGAAAGTGTGACTACAGGACCAATGAGACTTATCGCATACCATCAGGTGAATGACATGCTCGTCTCGCTAATCATTGCTATGAAAAACCATTATTTTTGCTCCGGCATGTAACATAATTATTAAAAAAACTCAATATACCGAGACTAAAATTTTAATATTTCATATGAAATAAGGTCTGGCAAGTACACAATTGCATACAAGTGCACAACTCGTTTTTTTAATTTCCTACGTACTAAATTATCTTTCTCCCTCTTCCCGATTGTCAACCCTATATTATTATGCTGGTGGGGTCAGCCTTCTTCGATTTATTTATTCCATTTCGCTCGATACATGATTTCGTCATCAATTATGTTGCCGAATAAAGATAAACTGGCGATATTGTAAATAATTCCTCAAAAATGTATGTCTCGACAGGTTCAGTGACGTCAAAAACTTAGTAATTCGGTGTTGTTGTTTGATCTATCTATATACAGGGTATATCAAGACTGCGACCGAAAACGAAGCCGGGTGGTAGTTTTAGTGGTTACAGACACAAAGCAAATAAAAATTTCGCAAAATAAGCGACAGATTTATTTTTGCAATTTTTTGAAAATCATTGTTTTTGGATAGTAAATAACTAGTTATTGCGAAAATAGTAATTTAAACCCTATCGTAGCATTACGTCTTAAAAAATAAAAAGGTGTACATAATTATTTTAGGAAAACTATGTATTTATCACCCAAATACGACGATAAGTAAAAAATTACCAAAAAAAAGTAGACGATTTTTTTTGCAAAATTTTTTATTGCATTTTGTCTGAAGTCACTAATACTACCACCTGGCTTCGTTTTCGGTCGCGGTCTTGATATACCCTGTATATATCTATATCAGCCCATATACGTCCCACTGCAGGGCACGGGCCTACTCTACAATCGAGAGAATCGATTGAGAGTGGTTAGGCCATATAGTCCACCACGCTGGCCTAGTGCGGGTTGGCGGACTTACATACCGTAGAAATTCTTTAAAATCGATACGGTATGCAGGTTTCCTCACGATTTTTGATTTTTGATACTAAGTAATATATTAAACACTGCTTTTTGTAATTATTTTTATTATATTTTCTAATCCCTTTCGGTTTAGTTATATTGAAGTTATACTGTGTATATAAAAGCATAAAATGAAAGTTCTGAGGAGTAGTTTCACTCCCAGTAATCTACTTACTGCTTGTATCCTACCCGGTCCAAGGTTTTATTAATGATTTGATAACATCTCAAAAGATAAACAGATAAATATTTATTAATAAATTAAATATACTTGTACTTGTATGCTTAGAACATTTTACGTAACTGCCACAATCTCTAATCATACATGCCAGACATTGCATTTTCTAAACATTTTACGTATATGTGAATAGTTCAAGACTTCAATAGATCGTACATAATTAGTCAAATATACTTTGAAGACTCATCATCATGTAAAAATAAATGTAAAGCCTTGCATTATACAGGGTATATCAAGACTGCGACCGAAAACGAAGCCAGGTGGTAGTATTAGTGACTCCAGACACAATGCAAGTAAAATTTTCGCAAAAAAAACCGCGAATTTTTTTTTTGTAATATTTTACTTATTTTCGTCGTATTTGGGTGATAAATACATAGTTTTCCTAAAATAATGGTGTAGACCTCATTATTTTTTAAACACTCAATGGTACTTAAAGGTTTAAATTATTATTTTCGCAAAAACTAGCTATTTACCACCCAAACAACATGTTTTTTAAAAAATTATAAAAAAACATCTGTCGCTGTTTTGGTGAAATTTTTATTTGCATCGTGTTTGTAACTACTAAAACTACCACCTGGCTTCGTTTTCGGTCGCAGTCTTGATATACCCGGTATATTGCTGTCTGGCAAAGTTATTGCATTACAATTGATGGTATGAGTGAGTGCAATGCCTTCCAAGCAAAGTATCGATTAGTAACAGACGATTAATTATGTCCTGCCTTTCGTCAGTATTATGACGACAATATTATTGCTTTTTACAATGCGGCCAACCGACTCAGGAATAAAGTAAAGAAAGAATCTGTGCGCCGGGAAATTGTCCTAAGCCTTAATAGCGATGCAGAGACGGTGCGGCAGAAATATGAGTTGAAGAACCTCTTGGTTCGGGACAAGACGGACGAGACTCCAAAGCTGTGATTCTGTAAATCGACAAGCGGTTGCGACGATTATATATACACTTTACAGTTTATCTGTTATCATTCTAGTTTTAATTTCTTCAATTATACCGATTCATTTTAATTTGTGCATTGTACTAACATTTAAGAATATAGGCAACGTTTTTGATCCTTCAAGACCTTTAAATTCAAGTTCGAATAAATTATATTTACATAATGAGCCGTCAATACTAATATTAGTCAAAAAATAATACTAAATACATAACTCTCTAAACATGTCTTCATTTTATGCGGAAAAGTTGTTAAGCGGATAAACTGACGTCATTGTTTAAAAGTGCTTTATTAAATGTAGCCAATTCGTAATACAGCTACGTCTAAATGAACACACGGGAAAAGCATAATACTCCCACACAATTTTGTTGGTTATATTCTACATCAGCTTAATCCGGAGGTACGTCGAAACGGCGACGTGACGTCATTATGTGCACAGTAAACAAGTGCAACGAGGAAGGTTAAGTACCTGCTGTATTATTATCATGTTTAGCGGTATCTATGTTGGGTTGCCGACTACCGTACTTGGGTGACTCATAAAACTATGGTATGATTTATGTAAAAAAATAAATGTATATAATATGTATGAAAAGCTGTTTGTTCATAGCGGCCTATTTACTATATAACAGATTTTTTTTAGCCTTATATTTAAACAGAATTGTATTCAGAAATGTACATATTGATCATTGATGGTGCTACGCACCTCTCAAGCAGGCGCACCCCATGATGTAGCCCATCATAGAGAGTCGCGGTGCAGGCGGCGCGGGCGGCGGCGGCGGCGGCGGCACGCGCCGACCGCGGTGCGGCGCTCGCGACACCGCGCCCGCTCTTATCCGCCGTCCTTAACACTTCCGCGACCGCACATCCTTAAATGCTTTTTTGTGACATCCCACGCACTCTTACTGTAGTCGGTCCGTCAAAGGAAGTTCTAGGGTCAACTACAATTAACATTCAGACTGGGTGTAAACAAATACAGCTTTGCGATTCCAGTATTTTAGGAGTGCAAGGTGGTGCTCTACATTCCGTAAATATAGTAAACTTTTTAAAAAAAGTAGGAATAAACGAAGCTAACTCATTGGAATGGCTATGAGAGTAATGATATAGTATACAATATTATAGGAGTGGTGTCAAGGAACGGGGTATGTGTGCCGGTGGGAACCACCGTCGGTGCAGCGGCCGCGATCGCGTGCTAACTTAGTGCTCAATGTGGATCGATACCGCACGCAAAGTTCGCGCCTAGAATATTGCCACCAGCATAACTTAACCACACATACATTGACTATACTACATTTCTATATATATAATAATTATTATTAATCCAAGAATCAAATAAGAAGTAATAGTAACTAATTAATGTAGAGTCGATTACGACTCTAAGCTATTTAGCACCTTAAAGTTTTTATTGTGTGGAGGATAGAGATTAGTTATGTCAGTAATTCTAGCAATAAGATAAAGAAGTTACTCAAATGCGATTTATTAAATGTGCAATTCAATGCGTCGTCCGTTATAGTTGATATTATGAATGTCAACAATATTCCTATATTTAACAAATATTAAAACATAATATTACAAACTATTGCAGTGGTGGCGTAATACGCGTTAGCTTTTCGATTTTTGTGCTGCATTTTAAGCAATGCAATAAATTAGGTCAAACAGTGCATTAACATTTACTTTAAAAGTCAAAAGGCAGCTTTTTAAGGCATCGGAATTAGGCTACCCTTATTCCTAAAACCTCAGAAATAGGGGTCGCCTGTGTCATTCAGGTTAAAAAACCTTAATACGCACTTCACGTTGTGTACAACGCTACCAACGAGGACTTCTGATGGGGTTGAAGATACCAATATCTTGCGTCAGTGCGAATCATTAGTGATTTGACAGGTGGTATAACTAGGCGGGCAGGTAATCGAGTGAGGTTAGGGCAGGCGGGCGCGAGGGTCGGTTTGCGGCAGGTCACGGGCCGGCGGGCGCGGGTGCGGGCGGACCGACACTGAAGCGCGCGCCGCGCCGCCGCTCCCCGCGCGCCGCGCACGCCCCGCACTCGCCGCACACACCACGCCGCCGGCACCGCTCCCGGCCATCCCGCGCCACCCCCGCGCAGCCCCCACTCCACCCCGCGCCGGCCCGCGACCGATCCCGACCGACCCCGACCGTCGCCACAAGCTACTCGGTTCGCTGCCACCCCTCACCCGCTAGACTCGATCGGCCTTTTGACACCTATACGGGCTTTTATGAAACGGTTACGCTCCTAGCCATCTCCTATCTTTGTTTACATTTGCTATTATTTTATTACCTTTTAAATATAGCGCTGTAAAGATAATAGTAAACTGTTTAAAATATAAATTGTATTTGATTTATTCATAAATGACGTAAATAGATATCTGAGCTTAAAGAATTGTTACTCATTTCACGCTGTGTAAGCACAGTTGTGAGTCGTGCTCAATGGGTTATCCTCGAAGGACGTGTAAGAATACGTTAAATCGTTGACGTCAGGCTCGATAAGCACCCTTCACACGAAGATGTTCCCACCCC
The DNA here is from genome assembly GCA_949752805.1 of Deilephila elpenor. Taxonomy (NCBI): domain Eukaryota; kingdom Metazoa; phylum Arthropoda; class Insecta; order Lepidoptera; family Sphingidae; genus Deilephila; species Deilephila elpenor. The sequence goes on along the minus strand of OX457099.1, from coordinate 8,578,923 downwards.
TGACGCTATGCAATATAGAAGACCCTGAGTGCTCAACTTACTAAGTAAACTGTCACTTATATTCGCATTTGATAAGGGTCAAATTAATATGATAATGTTCGATGAGCTTCAAAGATATGTACCTAATATAAATATTTTTTACTTATATATTTAAATACTTAATCAATGGTTCAAAAAGACACAATCATAGTACCTAATTTTCCAGTTATAAAAATATAAGGATTTGAACGATTTCTTATTTTACAAGACGGCGCTGGAGTGACATTTCTATAGGTTGCTTAAAGATAAGTATTTAGGGCTAACCGCTAGCTGTTTTCCAGAAAATCAAAGCTATCCAGTAATTGTAATAACATTAATGAGAGTAATAATTTAGCAGCTACGGAAATAACTTCATAAACTTCTTTCCTAGTAAAATAGTCCAACTAGCTGTGTTAATTTCATATCACGTCACTAGTAGCAGTTGACTATCCATTAATGAGTAAATATTTATGTTGTAACGAGTTTTAGGAATAACAAAACTAAAATACCCACTTACATTGTCAAAGCCACAAACTAATGAGGAAACTATCAGGGTTAATGTTTAAATAACACATAAGCCATACTTATTTTTATACGTTTCACGAATTCATAAAGCATAGGAACCTTGCATTCAAAACGTGTTTGACTCATCGCGTCGCAGAGCAAATAAGCGTTCATTCGCTTATAATCAACCATCAACTAAATTGACCCCACACACTAATAAACGTGCAAGCCCACGCCGCGCCGCGAGTCGACGCCGAAAGCTAGTCATCTTGTCAGATAACACAATACAAACGGCAATAAACTCAACTTCAATTAAACGATGCAGTAACAGTTAAAGGTAAAGCAAAACTGCAATGCCGTCCGTGTTTATAAAGAACTTAAAAATAGGTTTCTATTTCCTAAATGAACTGTGTATTCATGCACATGGGTCGACAGAACAAACAAGTCGAAAATGTTTTATGCATTCGATTCAGGAGTTTTTCGACTTCATTCATTTTGAAATAAATATTGGATGAGTTGTATTGCCACAACTAAAAGCGCAAATTAAGACTGAAAATCAGTCATTCGAACAGCGATTTTTCATAGCAATCAATAGAGTATCAAATTGAAATAAAAATAAATTGCGATACGCAGCAAACATAGGAAATTAAAATATCCAGTACTTGTTATCATTCGGAAACAACGGGTATTAGGACCCAAAGTGTCTAGTAATAGTGCCTCACTCATAGTGCCTAGCAATTTTTACTATGTATTTCGAATGGGAATAGAATAGAGCAAGCACTCAGTTGCCTGAATGTTTTTATAAGTATTCAAAATATTAGAAATATTAACAAATAAATCTAGTCTATTATTTATTTGTTTAATAAAAGCCGATGTCTGAATTTGAATATAATTACTATCACTGGGGTAAGCGGTTAAAAAACATGGAAATTGTTACTGAGTATTGTGTTTATTATCCTGAGAGTTTCGCAAACGTTGTCTATTCATAAATTATGTACACACAAACATACATTTATATAAGGTAAATCCTTAGTTTTTGCGAAAATAGTAATTTAAATCCTTACTTACCATTGCGTCTTTAAAAATGGTGAAGGTGAATTGAGAAGGTGTACATCATTATTTTGGAAAATATATGTATTTTTCACCCAAATACGACGATAAGAAAAAAAATTATCATCGCTAAAAAAAACTCGATATGTTGAGTTTTTTTTAGCGAAATTTTTAGTTGCATTGTGTCTGAAGTCACTAATTAGTATTAGTACCACCTGGCTTCGTTTTCGGTCGCGGTTTTGAGTTACTCTGTATAATTTTATTCATTCTAGATTATTATTCTTCTCATTCCATAGACTACTTTCTCATTCTCCTTTTTATATCCATTCCATGGTTGCCTGGAAGAAATGGCCTAACATGGCAAGGGCACCATTTGTACTTTTTGTCATATAATTTCTTCTTGTTTTTGTATCTTTGTATGGTGCAAAAAAGAGATAAATCTGTGCGCACTTATCAGGCACGCGTGAAACAATGGATTGGAAGATAATATATAGTGAATGTGTAAAGGTGGCAGTCAGAAAAACAGCGGTACGAACTTCGAGTCTTTCGTTTTCGTTACAAATATTTTGTTGGCGTTGTCCAACGTAATATGAGATGTAAATAAGAGTGGTACTCACCGATGACGTTATTGTTCTGGTGGTGGTGGTGCGCGGCGGCGGCGGCAGCGACGGCGGCCGCCAGTGCTGCCTGCTGCTGCGCCAGCTGCGACGCCAGTTGAGCCTGCAGCGCCGCGTGCATGCCCGCCAGCCGGTCGGCGCCGCTGCCCGCCTCCCCGCGCGCCTCCTCTCCGCCGTACGTCGAAGACAACTCCTCATCTAAACAATAATTACTACCGATAAATAAACATTTACAACCACAAATTTATTTTAAAACAAATAATATGCCAGAAGACAAATCAATTGGAATCACCTTCCAGATTGCATTTATACTGCGAAAAACTAACCTTTATACTACCATGAAATAATACAGGTATCAATTTTCCAATTGCAAATAATTAATAGTTTTGCATATTATAGCACCTTAATATTATTACATTCATAAAGGCAAGATGTTTAAAAAAAAAGACAAAATGAAAATATGGACGATTTGCTAGTAAAACGTTTACACTTTACAAGTCCATACATATTACATCTTGAAATTGTAATTATCAATTTAATAATATCAAATTTAGCATCATAAAATCTGGTATTTATACATAAAATGACATACAAGACGAATCTCAATCGGCAAAATTAGGTATAATCTCCTATCGCAATCATGGCATTCATTTCGGTCCAAATAAGTCCTTGTTTTAATTTATTAGTTTCGAACCGTAGACTTTGAAGGACCACCAGGGACCTTCTCATCATCAAATAGTTTTTGATGGATCTCTGCTTGCTCCTATTTTTATTTCACCGCGTTTTACTCCAAAATATTAATAACTTTTGCTTTGTTATATTTTGAAATCATTTATATTGTGTTTATATTATTTTCTATCTACTCATTAAAATAGATTTTCGACTAAGAAAAATCACAACCAAACCTTTAATAATTTATTTAAAAAAAATCCTCAAATGTAAACAATTTCATATTCCAATATTTTGTTGTGCTGTACATTATTTATCTTGTTATGCATTTGGAAACATCAAAATAACATATATGCTTCCACACAATTTTTTTTTTCTAAATGAAATCTCTTGGCAATAAGAGGGCTTATTGTTTAGTTTTTTTTTTACATTACGACATTCTGTACAAGGTTTAAAATATAATTAAACAAATACTGTCCCCCAAAATTAAAACTGACACAAAAAATTTAAACTTTGCTTTGCAGAAAAATTGTACGCGACGCTTTTCCTTCCCAACTGTTACTACACCCTGACCCAAAATCCATCCATAGATCTCACAAACATTTGTCTCGGTACCGGAATCGAATGCCCGGCCTCGCATTTCACAACCCGTGTCTACGCTAGAAAGGCTGTTAAATGATCTATCTTTGTATAAAATATATGTGTCTCTCGAAGATGTGTGCTCAATCCGTGTTTATGTGACGTGTCTCTCTAGCGGCTCCTAGTGATCTTTATCAAGTTGTTTATCAACCACATCGTGTATCAGTCATCGTAAACTATTTATTGTGAAACCGAATGTTATCGAAATGTGTATTTTAGTTCTTACAGTATATGGAAAACAATATCACGAAGCAAATCAAGGCTAGTGATTCCGAGAAAAAACACGAGTTTTTGACTTCTACTTAATTTGACCAATACAGTCCATAATTTCTCACAATAGGTAATAAATTGGTCAATGTTATTAATATACATTAATGTTTTATTAATGTATATTAATAAAACATTTTAAGCTAATCCAGACATATTTTTCAACTTCATACTTCATAGGATTACACATAGATTCACAACTTCATAGGATTTCTTGAAATCCTTGACTATTTCTAATGCTATTTTTAAGGGATGGTTGTTCTTGCTGATCAATACCATTACACGAAACAGGAAATATTCAGGCTTATCTTGAAACCCGACGTAATAGCGAGTGTTACTATGACGGGTTTTGTGTCATTGAATGTGGTAGTCGCAATACAAATATACAGAGTGTCCCAGAACTTAACGATAAATTAGTATTGAGTGATTGGATTTTCTCAAGTTGTAGAGCCACGAGGACTCGTCCGGGGCGGTACCATTGTCCTACAGGAAACCGACACGAAATGACAGCCAAGCTGTCGCGTTTCTTTCGGTGAGTGAGATTGCCGGATGCCCAAAACACTTTTCCCTTTCCTATTATTTTTCCTTCCCGCTCTTTTCCTAATTTGATGGGCTGGCAAAGCATCCATGATCCAGCGTTGTGAATGTTCATGAGGGCAGTGACCACTTACCATCAGATGACCTGTTTGCTCGTTTTGCGGACACATGCAATTTAAAAACGCAATATTTATGCCATTTTTTGACACCATTACGTATGGAGGCATATTATGTATTTGGCACAATAAGAACAACGTTATTGATAATTAGCGCCTCATATTTTTTGGGGCGGAGGAAACTAGAACTTTTGGAATATAGGGTCAATGAATTGATATAGATTATAGATCAACGACGTGTATTACTCAAACAAATAATAAGACAAGTAGACACTTGTTACTGGACCGTACCTTAATTTTAAAATTGGGGTTTAAATCTATAATTTTTATTTCATCTCGAACATATTCAGTTATACAATTACTCTAAAAAAGCCGAATTACGGTCAAAGCGAAACGCAAGCGAGATTTAGAAACATTGGAGTCATGCAATGTTGTATAACATTATGGCCATAAAAGAACTATTAGAAAATTACCAGACACTCGTAATATCCACTCTCGCAATTTAACATGCATGCACCATGTCGTGTAAAGCATTTTGTAATTGTCTATTCGCCTAAAATATAAATTTATATTCTATTTCCAGTTTATTATTTACTAACAATTAAAGTTCGAAACTCTTTTATTTCTTAATACTTGCAGGACCCTGCATGCTCACTACTCAATGATTGATTAATAGGTGTCACTAGTGATACCCTAGTACCACCCACCCAAAATATGATAGAAAACGAACCTATCGGAAAGACGGATCCAATAATTTGAAATGAAATTAAATTCATTTATTGGCAATGTAGGCAATTAGTAATATTTTTATCCAGAGCAAATCATGCCAGAATTTCTGACTGTTGGACTCACAAAAAATTTATTACTCGGCCTGGGAATCGAACCCATTAAGCCGATGAGGCCAGAGTATTACGAAAACAGAAACAAAAAAATTGTATTAAACATCGTAAAGTAATCAATAAAAATCAACTTACTGGCTTCGGGTACTGGCGTAACCGGACTTTCCGGTAAAAGAATGCCTTTCTGCACCAACTCATCTCTATTCGCACGGACGGATATCTTCCTCTCTAAAGCTGCAAATCAATACAATATTATTGTTTTAATCTGCACATCGATTACTTCCGAAATATAACATTCTTTACATCATTAGTTTTTGTCTAATGGAAATACATAAATATTAACAAGACATTTTAATTTTCTCTTTGATGATAAATTTCTGAATATTGTCAATAATAGGTTACAAAGCTTAAACGAGAAAATTGTTGGTCCAACACTGTTAGAACAACCTTGTGTGACGTGGTTAGATACATTGTTTCACGTCATTTCACAACCGTACATAACGCATTTGATAATATCGGCAGTTCGTAGCGTCACTAAACTCACTTAAGTGGTTAATTGTCTTTAACTTAACCGCATATAAAATTACGCATTACCATTTATTTTCATGATTTGACGCTTCAAGTATTACGTGTTTAACGCATCGCTGAAGGATCCAGTAAAGACACAGTAATGTAGAGAGCAATGTTATAACTTACTTCTTGAAGCTGCTTCAAATTTCTCAGATTTCTTTTTTCTTTTCCATTTCCACGGTTTGAATAGTCTTCCGAATGCCGAGAATTTGGATTTGGTCCGTTCCGCCGGTGGCGTGCGCGCGCCTGAGCCCAGGCTGTTCGTGCGCACCGCCGAACCATTCTGTTTCTTAGCTGCAACCAAACCAGACCCACGTTACAGTAACCCAAGTATCTCAATTGAGGCAAAAATTAAAATATTTTTTTTATTCATATAAAGGGTAATGGCTTCTAATATTATATGACTCATAACAACACATTAGAAATTGAAATAATCAATGCCATAAAGATACAATAAAGTTAGTAAAAAAATATAATATAAAGCACGCATGGATAGAAGAGTAAATTTTACAATGGTAGTCTATCATTCTCGTGCGCTCACATAGGACCAGCACCATGTGACTACAAAATCTGAACAGCCACGTCAATACAAAAATAGGTTCCAGTAAGATCGGTGCAAATAACACTCACACATACGAGTATGATACGTCCACACAATCAATGGCCCCATTATGTCGGCTCTATTGTGAACGTGCTGTCCGCGGCCTATCACAACAATACAATACCAAAGAGAACTACGTAGGTACTTATAAAAGAGAAATTTTCTTTTTATTCCCGCTGGAGACCGAGCGACTACCGGGGCCTATTTACAACTTTAAAGAAATGTTTCTTTTCGGCCTGCTCATCCAACGAACGTTACGTCAACGTACATAAGTGCGCAATACATAGAGTAGGTGCATAAATTACGCACTAACCTGACCGAGTATACAAGATTACATTCTTATATCGTGATCATTACGGCTACATGTCACTTTCCTCATAGAAACAGTTTACGCTAGAAGTCGTTTCGGCTCATTATAATACGATCACCTGACTATCGCACCCCTGAGTGAGAATCATTGTTGTGAATCACATGGTGAAAGGGGTGGTAAGCGTGTCCAGTAGCCGCTTAGTAAATGTACCGTGAATTGCATTTAGTACAAAGCTGCTATACTTTTGCTCTACCTCGCAACTGGGCACCTACATACCGAGACTACATTCTATTGCTCCAATGAATTAGATATCAAAGTTAATGGCAATATTTTGCAAAAAATTATAAGTATGACACCCTACAAGTTTACTATTACTATTTAAAATTTAAATTTAGTGAATTTTATGCTCTTCATACCATTAGATTTTATTTATCTTCGTTCGAGTATTAACAGGATATACATATAAAAATAATTTAAAAAATACGATTGTTTCCTTAGTACAAGCTGAAAACGTACAAGAAACGGATAGGATCACGCGAAAGGCAGGACTACAAGGCATGCATAACAAACCGCAGATACTAAGTAGTTGATATGCGTCGAGCATCAATCGTCCTGCGTTTAAATAACTTTAACTTGAATATTCTCAGAACTACAGACACACACACGTACAGAATATCACGATAACTTAAGGAAGTGATATAAGGAAAGCTTTTGTTGGTTTTATATTTTGTAACATAAATAAGTTTTGGGCACACGTAGCTGACGGCTAGACACTAGCATTTAATAAAAATAATGTTTATTGATTATGTAAGTATTGAAAAGGTCATCACTCCCTTATTATTTATTTTGAATACATTTGGTCGAGGGTTAAGAGATTTAACTTACACATAATATGAAATAAACGGCCACTTTGAAGTAATCTGTTCTCAGAAAAATGATAGGGTAATTTACAACAACATTCACAACGATTAAAATTATTGGCCTGGCTAGTAGGTAACGTCGTAGTCAATTATTAATCTACTCATAAAATAAGCAGGTACGATATTTCAATATAAACCAACTTTCTGACTATAATTATAAATATAAGTCGTATGAGTTTATAATAATTAATTAGCAACCCCAATCCTAAACTTAAAAATATTTTAGATTCAAAACTTTTAACTTAAAAATGACTTTTCCGTACGTATTTAAGACGGCTAAATATATACTTTTAGCCCAATATAAAGTGTTAAACCACAAAAGAAACAACTGCAGAGAAAGTAATCCACTCTATTTACTCCGAGAAAAACATAACAAGGCGCGAGAAAATATTGCAAAAACAAACCCGCCCAACTTAAAAACGTGTCAGAAAAAAAGGTGTTTGTGATATGAAAATACTCATTTTAACACTCCATTATTTTATCAGTGCACTAAATTATCTTTGCCTATTTATTTAAAATGTTATGTATAGTAACGTTATACGTAGGTCGAGCGACAACGATATTAGTCGTAAATCATTTGGCAGATCGATACCAAATACCAGTGTCGTTATCGATTCCAGCATAATAACACAAACATACATATGCTTACGACTGCACAGCTGAGAGGGTACAGAGAGGCTTTACTATTTTCTACTGGCTCCCACATTTAGCCGAACATACACCATCGTCACAACAGGTGATAGGGGCCCAGCCTTTTCGTCTAGCCAGTCACAGATTCCAGTGTCAGCCATCACATGTGACATTTCTTTTAACTAAAAAGTACAATACCTACACCATTTCTTGAAAAAAGACTTGACCTCTTTATCCGAATATTACATGACCATAATAGATTTGTTTAATTTTATAAAGATTTATTTACGTTATACAGGAATAGCGAAGTAAGTATCGAAGTTCGTAGTAAATACTCTAAGCAATACATGTTTTTCCTAATCTTTGTTTAAAATGGGTTAAATAGTGGTTAAAGGGCACAGGTATTAATCGCAATCAACGAATCTCATTTTAACAATATGTATTATAAGATTTATTTATTTTAAGCTATTCTAAATTATTAGGTTAAAAATAGACCTTCAAAACGGATATTATATTTTACAAGAACAAGAATAAAATTTAGGTGGCGCTTGACTGCAATGTACTACGGTACGATTACAAAGCTGAAGGGTTCGAGTCCCGGGTTGGGCAAAGTGATATTGGATTTTTCTATTCATTATCAGCCCGCAGTCAGGAATTAGTGCCAGATATGGCGATAGGCTCGCCCCCTATCACATCATGGGACGGAGCATACAAGGCGAAATGTGGGTGTCCTGGTAGCGCATCTGCCTACCCTTCGGGGATAAAGGCGTGAGTTTATGTATGAAGGTATAAGTTAGAAAAAAAGAGTATATTCAATTTAGAGTTTGGTAGAACACTTTTTTATAGTCAGTGGTTTATAGTAGTTTTATAGTAGGTGGATATGAATCACGGGCCTGTTACTGATGCTTGCGCTAGCGGCTGATCGATCGATGCAATTGTGTGGCACGACACCAACGTATTTTCAAACGTCCTCACTTCTCACCTTGTTCCGCCTGATTTTAAGGTTCTTTTACCTTCTAAGACCGTGACCCCTATTCGCACGACAGTAGTACATATAGTATTATTCTGCGCTTACATACATTTTTGATAAACAGCGTTTATGTTTTTGAATACTGTATCGAATAAAATGCATGCAAATTGTATTCATATGGTTTTATTCGTAAACACAATTGTACGTATTACATGTTGCTCAGAGAATTGATTACTCACCGAATTTGCTTAATATAGACATTGATATTTTAGGCAATAATAGAAAGCTATTACTGAGATTGGATTTTATAGAATGTAATACATATGTAATATTTATGTAAAAGTGCGTGGTGGCCTGTTGGTAACAGCCCAGACACGACTGCCTACATATTCACGGTGGTTGCGGGTTCAAATCCCAGGGCAAACCTCTGACTTTTCGGTGTGTGTATTGATAGTCAATCACCACGCACTATAAAGTTGAAGGAAAACATCGTGAGGAAACCTGTATACCGTGGTGATTTTAAAGAATTTCTACGGTATGTAACATCCGCCAACCCCCACTAGGCCAGCGTGGTGGACTATATGGCCTTATCCCTCTCAATCGTACTTTCGATGGTAGAAGAGGCCCATGCCCTGCAGTGGGACGTTTATGGACTGATACAGATAATACATCTGAAAAAATGCATGAAAAATGGCAAAGTACGTAACACAAGGAACTCGAAAATGTAAGGTTTAGAAACGCAGTAGTTTTGAAACGCAGAAAGCAATATCTAGTTGCGACTATGTCGCAATCTATAATTGTGTATTAATTTACTAATTTTAAAATAATCTTTGGGCCTGCCTGGTGCCTTACCGGCCTACACTGACAGCGGGATGTAATAGTCGCTTTATAACCGCACGCATTACTATGACCAACGCCGTACACGAGCGTCATGTACGACAGTTTGCGTTGCACCTGCTGCGTACCTGTACAAACAATTTATAAAACAATCAACGATACTCGTGATGATTCAATAGTACACATTTGCGTAACTAATATTATAATAATTAATATGTGATCCGAGTGACAATATGCGTCACACACAACAAAGACATCGGTAGAGTCCACATCGCGACACATACTGACATCTATTCATTTACTGCACCACATAAAATAACTTTATGTATGTATGCACATACCTATGTTCCGACCTATTGATTAAATATGTCATTCACATTCTAAGGAACTTCGAAATACAATTCTCAAACAATTAAGTGTCACCATTATTATACATATTAATTTACATTACGCTGGAGAAATAAGTAATTTTATTAGTTCAGACCGTGTAGAGATGCCGTGTACAAATTCTTCATTTAACGCTAATTGGTGCAAGCGATGGCGGGCTAAAGAGAGACTTGTATGTAGTAGTTACAAGTGCTTAAATTCATAATTTATGTGCCATAGCGTTTTAAAATGAATTATACGAATTGGTAACATTTTGTTGAAAACAAAAATTTAATAGTACTATTACCAAAATGTAAATGATTATGGCAAGCTTATAAAAGGCTGTGTTGACATCATCGAGCTGTAAATAATGCGCCAGAGATAATGACAGTATTATACTCCTCGTGGCGGTAAACAATACGCCCAAAATCGAATTCGATACAACATATGGCAACACCCTACACTTTCTACGTTTTTATTGTGTTTCCAATGAAGACGGGACGTTTTACATCCTCCATAGTGTATGTACACTAACGAGGGAATAAAAAAAAGAAATATCTAATTTCCTTCGTGGACGTGTAAGCGAGTTGAAACATATTTACTACTCGCTTGCTCCAAGGGATTTCCGCCATAACGTAATTCCGCTGGTTATTGAATGTTCTTTTTCTCATAAACGCAAGATCGAGCGGATAGCTTTGAAATTAAAGCAGTTTGTATTGTAGAGTTAATCACTATTATATACAAGATATTAAATAGTAACATCCCCCTATCCTAATTTTTAAAATAAAATTAAAAGTACTTTTTTCTTACATTTTTAATTGTTATTATTATCAAAAGATTAGCATAATATGAAGAAGGATTTATTATAGAAGTAATTACAAATTGGATCTTAGCTCGTTGTCAGCCTAAAACTTAGTCAAAAGCAGAAAAAAGATAGATACTACTATTTAAATTCACTGAATACATGTAGACTCTTTCTTGGCAGACATCGCTGTTTAGCTTCTAAACAAAAACGATGTTCTTAACTTAAAAATTCTATTTTTTTCGTTCTAGGTGTCGGTGATAGATAAAATGAATGTTATAATAAATCTCAGTGTAATATTTGACCTTACGTATAACCTCAACAAAGGCTAAGTAGCGAGCAGGATCTCGAAGTCGTACTGAGGTTAATTCCGTGACCAATGCCTCCATATTGGGCATTGCTGGTTATATTATACATACAGAAAAAAACAATCCAAGTATGGTATCAGAGAAATTTACTAATAATTCACCGATTGGACACAAAATCGGATTTTGTTCTAAAGGCCATCATATAAGTTCTAATAATATGCATATTATGTAGACAAAATTTATGATCTTTAAATAAAATGTCCCATAAAAATCACATTGCACGCAAAGGCAATTCACAGTAGACGCTTACACAGGCTCGTGCTGGCGAGTAACTCAAACCACTCCTGCATATAGCGTGTTGACGGTTAAAAATGAGCATTCGTGTTTCTATTAAAAAACATAATACATAATGTAATCTACACATACACACAGGACATCTCCATACAAAACTCGAATTATAGTTAGACTAGAGCACACTAAAAACGACGAGCTATTTAATTCGTCTGTGAATGCTAAGTGCGTATAATGAGCCTACAGAGGCCAAATGGTGTGCACGACTCTTGATTTCGCAAAGCTATTGTTAGGAATGCGGCTGGGTGTGCGAGACAAAAAGGGAAGGGGACTGACCGGCGACAGCAGCTACCTCCTTTGCTCCGACGTGCAAGAAATCAGTAAGAGATAAAGAGCTCGCTATCAACTGTCTGCGCTCCTGGAAATCGAGTTGGTCGAGGCTACTGGTTCTAGTCCCGCGCGCCGCCTGGACGGGCGCGCTCAGCGACATGTCAACTACACGCCGCCATCACGTACGTGCAACGACATCGTCGGGATAAAATAAACACTAATTACACCGTAAACGTACACTCAACAATGGCACACGAGATAATTATGAAACCGGCACTAACGACACCACACACGACAATCTCATTAGGAAGTGCCTGCGTCGCGAGGGACGCTCAACGGCGAACTGGCGCGCGGACCGGCGGCTGTGCCGTGCAGGGTGGGGGCTCGCCTGCCTGCCTCTGTCCCTCTTGCATGTTGCAATGCACTCGACTCGCCTCGACGAATCGTTGCGAGTGCTGGCGACGCACTGACAGCCGCCGGTCCGCCGTCACCCGTCAAATCCACAACAACACAACCGACACACTACTTCGCGCTGCCAACCATATTTTGTATGGGTACTTAGGTTCGTATACAAATCATTATAACGAGCTTAATTATAATTTACTCCAAAAACTAATTACGTTCTAAACTCGATATCAACACTGTACTACATCTTACATACAGGGTATCTCAAGACCGCGACCGAAAACGAAGCCAGGTGGTATTATTAGTGACTTCAAACACAATGCAACTAAAAATTTCGCAGAAAAAAATTTACTATTATTTTTTTATTTTTTTACCGATCCTCGTATTGGTGTATAAAAACATAACTTTACTAAAATAATAATGTACACCTGTATATTTTTAATGACGCAATGGTACGCAACGCTTTAAATTACTATTTTCTCAAAAACTAGGTTTCTAAACAAACACGAAGATGTACAAAAAATTCAAAAAAAAATTGTTTTTTTTGCGATATTCTAGTTGCAATGTGTCTGTAACCACTACAACTACCACCTGGCTTCGTTTTCGGTCGCAGACTTGATCTACCCTGTATAATAATTTGTAGCCGGTTGATGTCTGTAAATGAAAGATAAATGAGAAAAACGAATATAGGGGGCTGTAATAGACCCCAAAATGATTTTTAGATTTTTTGTCTGTTTGTCTGTGCGGTTATGCGCGATGAACTCAGAAACGGCTTAACAGAGTTTGATGAAATTTGTTATGGATGTAGCACACCCTGCTTGTCACCTGGTAACAAAGTGATGAGATAGGATCGGAAAAGACAGAATTGACATGGCTTGAGTCATGGGGCAGAATGAGTAAATAAAGGGACGGGAAAAGCAGTAGCTATAGATGAAGGCAGTCACACTTGAGTTTCAATATGTAAAATAAAACAGTATGCGAAATAATATTTTGCTGAATATGTAGACTGGGCCCAAAAAGTATCTGCACCCGGGCGAAGCTAGGCCGGCCCCTAGTATACAATATACATATATATACCTAATACCATTCGATGAAGATATGTTTATTTATATTGCGAAAATCAACTGTTAGTCCAATAATGGAGCCCACAGGGTATTAACGGTTTGATCAACATCTTAAAGTTATATTCAAATACGTAATCAACAAATTAAATAAAGATATATGATGGAATTTACTTAAAGAAATGTTTCGAATTACATATCTAGCAAACGCTAGCCGACCCAAGCATTCGATTTTAGAGTGCTCTTATTTTCATTGCACAAACTCCATTTGTTAGATCCATCCAATCAAGTTAGTTCTAGTCACAGGGAACTGTGTGATATTAATTTATTTCATAATTTGTATATGAAGGCACTGGTGTTGCCAATTAGTATAAACAAATTACAATTCAACGTATTGATAGAGAATACGACATAATAATGCACTTACAGGTCCTTCCATTGGTGTCTAAGATACCAGAGTCACTTCGGGTATCGTCATCTATAGGCCTATGTTTTGATTTTGCTTTTCGACGTAAATCATCCATGGCATGGTATACCCCACTGTAACATTCACTCTCACAAATCACACGAACAATTTGTTACCATTACACAAACAATTCCGATGACCAAGAAGAATGGAATACGAATTAACACTAAGATATTACATTCAGACTTCAAAGATTAGATAACAACTGATAGTGACGAATTATCAAAGTATTTATTTGTATCTGCCAGTGCACATTTTGTTACCACATTAATCAGATTATTTTACAAGGCCGATAAAAATAATTTCATCATGCGTATCCTTTTATAACCATTTGAAGGCAAAAATTTGTTTATAAAATTTAACATTTAGTATTTACTTCAGTATTCCCTCATGGATTTAGCCTATATAATTATTATTATATTAAAAAAGATAAAAACAAAATTGGATACGGGTTTATAACTGATGTTTCACTGACACAAAACAAATGAATCCATTTATTTCATTTTCCTCAAAGTTCCACAAACATTTTATAGGTACTACTTGTTAGTCAGACATCGCACTTAGAGTATTGACAGTATACTATTATTGAATCCTATATCCTTCAATAGTGTTGCGACTAACAAATAATATTGTATGTTATTAAAGCTTGATATTTGTTAACAATTGCCCTCAATTACATCCTTCGAGTTGTACATTTAGAAGTTGGCAACATAGAAATACATTTTAATCACGTATTAAGTAAATCACGCACAATATTCCATAGCATGGAATTGTACATGCTAGTATGTAAAAGGCAACGGGTGTTAAATTGGGAATGTTATAGTGAGTATTAAATCCATTTCATAGATAAATGTCTTCGTCGCGTTGCGTTATCATAACACCAGAAGAATAAAGAACTCGCTGCGATAAACACTAGCGCGAGGATCAATGGCACCAATCTGATAGTTTTACACCAATAAAAATACTAGTAATTCCACAATTAATGAATATATTATTATATCATTATCAAAACTGCCCGCAGACCCACTCATACACACATTAGGTATAATAACATTTAAAGAGTTTCGGCTTAAAGGCGTGATTTATCTATTTCTTTAAATATGTTACTTAGTTATATAATAATTGAAATGATAATCTGTAGTTTCTAACAACTTGAAATGTCAAGAAAATGAAATAAATCAAATACAATTGAATGTTTTAAAAACCGTATTTAGCAGCAATAACTTGCTGAGAGTAATAACAGAAGAAGTTTAAATATGTTTAAGAATAAACAGCGGGAATGACAGGAGAAGCAGGTCGCTTGCCTGACAGAAAGTTTCACCCTTGGAGATACATGGAAGCACCACCTCTCATAACTTACAGATACTAGGCAAGTGTGACTGCACGACGCTCGCCGCCTTGAGATTCGATAACAGGATCTTGAAAATTAGGATGCTATGCCGGTTCATTTTTAGGTAACCACATCAGGATTTTCGGGATTTAATATTAAAGATATAATTGCCTCGGTGGAAAAGTTGTACTACGGTACGATTACAAAGCTGAGCTTTCGGGTTCGAATCCCGGGTCGGACAAAGTGATATTGACTTTTTCTATTCATTATTAGCCCGGAGTCAGAAATTTGTGCCCGATATGGCGATAGGCTCGCCCCCCATCACATCATAGGACGGAACATACAAGGCGAAATGTGGGTGTCCTGGTGGCGCCTCTGCCTACTCCTTCTGGGATAAAGGCGAGAGTTAATGTATGTATGTACGTATGCACGTATGTACGTATGTATGTATGTAGATAACATTAGCAACAGCATATAATATGTTCTATTCGGGTAAATCCGATGTCGGGGAATTCCGATAATCGCTAAATTGTTATCACTAATTTCTTTAAAGGATTCCGAGTCAACCCAGGAGGGCAAGCTAATTGGCATGGCAGTTAGGTGCATGTTGTTGTTGTTGATGAATTTTACGCGAGTTTCAAATCGGGGATTTGAGATTAGTCGAAGATCTAGTGTCAATTGAGTTCAAAACAGTGATTGTTATTTGTAAAATTCTTAAAAAAAGCGCATATTTACTCATCTATCTATCTATCTATATCAGCCCAAATACGTCCCACTGCAGGGCACGGGCCTACTCTACAATCGAGAGAATCGATTGAGAGTGGTTAGGCCATATAATCCACCACGCTGGCCTAGTGCGGGTTGGCGGACTTACATACCGTAGAAATTCTTTTTAAAATCGCTACGGTATGCAGGTTTCCTCACGATGTTTTCCTTCACCGTTAAAGTGCGTGGTGATTGACTATCAATACACACATAACTCCGAAAAGTCAGAGGTGTGCCCTGGGATTTGAACCCGCGACCACCGTGCACATGTAGGCGGCCGCGTCTGGTCCGTTACCAACAGGCCACCACGTCACGTCGCGTCTCTGATGCTAAACTCCGATCTGAACTGTCAGTCTGCTTCGCACCCTACTAGACTCTTTCTTAAATAAAAGGCATAGTCATAATTAAATCATACCTAACACTGCCACAATGACTTCGAAAGCAACCTGTTGGAAGCGGTCTAAATTCAACAAAAATAAATAAGTATACATTATAAGAAATATCGATTATTTTTTCGATGCACTTATGCCCTGCTAAAGTCTAATAATGTTTTTGTTCTTTTTTAAACTGATAATAATGGTTCTAACAAGAGTCGATTCAAATATTTTAAAAATTACCAGTTTCATGACACTGTTTATGTAATTAATATGTCACAAAATATTATAAACATATACATAGATATAAGAGTGTAAAAAAAATACCATGTATTTCTGCTCGGTTGATCAAATGCGGCGAACGAAGCGAACGTGATGAGATTAAGCGTATAGGCTTTTATTTATAAATAGACGTCTATTGCCCTAGAAAATAAGTGAACCATGTTTTCATGCTAGGAGCCTGCGTACCGTATAAATACATGCAGCGAAGCCTGAAGCGAACTTGAAAGTGAACGATTTATCCACATACTTGCCAAAAGTATTAAGTTGTGTACATAATTATATTTGATGCACATGTCAATATACCCTTAAATTTCTCAAAGTCTTAACATATGTGTAAAATAACACGTGATGAATTAGATACTTATTTGATGTATCACAGGTAAACAATATGTTTATACTTAATATACTATAAACATATTTGTTATTTGGGACTATTATATTTAAAAAATATATAACGACATCGTAAATGGGTAAACATGAACGTCGTACCTAGGATATTGATTTATAAATCTGTCAGCACATCCGACGAACCGACGCCGCTACTAATAAAACTAATCGGTCGCATGAATTGAAACTCACCATAAGTTTATGAAAATATATACCATTAAAAACATCGTAAGACGTTTGTATATTTTGTATTATTATTACAAAATTCATAAGTAACCGAGAATTTATATCTAGTAATTTCGTTTATGTATGAGAAGATTATACATAACGTGAAAATATGTAAACACATTTTTTTTTTGTTTTGAAAATACAATAAATTACCAATTAACATGAAAATAAATATGAAATAATATTGTTGACAGATCCAAATATAGAAAATACTTCTCACCTCTAGTATAAACGGGAAAATCTCCGTCGGATCGACTGTGAGTAAGCATCGGTCCGTAGCACCGCCACGGCGGCCTATCTCGCAGCGCCCGCGGGCCCTCCACGGCCGTTCACCCACGCCAGGCCATCAGCACATAAGCACGGCACAGGGCCCTACATTTAAGCCGCACACTCAGCGTAGCGTCTAACTAGTAAAACCCACATCAACTCGCCGATGGCGGCGCCACGGAGCCGCTCCGAGAGGAGGCTGCGCGGCGCATCTCCTACGCGCATACCTCACCCTTCCTATTCCAACAAGCTCGGCACCCGGCGCGTCGCCGTCCGTCGAGCTCTCCCGCTCTTCATCCCTCACAAGTGTTAACTCTCTATACCATGCAATATATTATTTCATTAAGTCCCTACTGCCTACAGCGTGCGTTTAAATTAAATCTTACACCAAACTACTCACCTCATAGTTTTATACCACACATTTTTATTATCAGGAAAAAATAATGTTCAATGCTCAAATTAATAATGCCTCCTACACACTTACATAAACGAGCCGTCGGCATGGCCGACGGGATGTACCGGCTGGATGCACGTGGAGCCGGCGGCTTAAGTTAAACTTGGATTTACCTAAAATTTCCTTCTTCTTTCGATTCTTTTCCTCATCAAAATGATTATCACTGTTGCAATGGCGAAGTTGACGGCTTCATTGTCCATCATAAATAATTAGAAATACAAAGAGTACACGCGGCATTCTACACGGCTGTCACAACGGCACAAACGGCACGCGCGGCAAAAACTTGCCGGCAGTGCCGCCGGCATAGTGTGTAGGAGCCTTTAGGAATAAAACATGCTAATTTGTTTGTGACACCTTTTTTATTCTTAGTCTACTCCTAAATTATTTTAAAATACTTATAGCGATAGAGGCAAATAATATATAAACTCAAGTTTAAATTATTAAAATACTGTGTTTTTATATGGTTAACATGTGTAATATGTATAATCTCATTCAGAGGACATCACGCTTCTACACATACACACTACCTAGGACCATAAAAAAAAGCTAAACCGTCCATGACATCGCCTCGTAATGAATTTGGTGGACTTTAATGATTCCTGATGAGATTTTAAATGAGACATAATCTGCTAAGTAGTTCATTTTTACTATTAGTCAATATATATCTTACAACCTGTGGCTAAAATATAAAGCCATCCAACCCAAGAAAGTGTCCATTATCAGTAATTATCAACTGATACCTATGGTCAAATTGCATTAAACATTCTATGGGTGGCTAAAAAGATCAGTAAATAGTTTTCTAAGTAGTTTTAAGGACAATTACCAAACCACATTGAGTTGCAAATTGATAATACAACAATTAATTTTTGGGATATTATGTATAGATGCTCTTTTGCAGGTGGTAATACAATTATTAAGAAATGTATAGTCTATTTAATATAATGCTATGACCAATAGAGGCATTGAGCAATCAGGTTTATAGAGGAAATTAACTCTGGTCCCAATTACATAATATATAAAAATCTTTGATTAATATGTAGACCTAGGATAACAGACATCTTGAAAATAAATGTTACATATTTAATTAGAAAAGAGGGAAAGAGAATGAAAATGATCTTCCACATTGAAGTGTGAAGATTATTAACTGTAATAGAAGGATATTTTAGAATTTGCTTCAATGGCTTATTCTTTCATGCGCCCTTATAGATCCCTAAAGTATGTTTCATGCATATTGAAGAAAAATGTTTAAGATTGATGACTGACAATATCCATAATGTGGAGTCTCTTAAGAAAATATGCCTTTTTATGAATGACAGTTGAATCTGTGAGATTTACCCACATGTATCTGTCGTCAATCATTATAATGGAAGTCAACTATTAGAAAAACTAGACATTTTAAATTGATTGTCAATATTATATAAATATTAAAATTGAAGTCATGAATGTACCTTTATATGAATATCACTTATTTTTGTATGTTGTTCAAACATTGTTGTTGAATCCATTACCAAATATATTAATATGAAATATAAATATACACAAATGGTATGTTAATGACCTTGTGATTACAGTTTTGCTATTTCACAATCACATCAATTTATTCTCAGCCAAATGATTTTCTGTGTACAAAAGTAGTACAGGGTGAATAATAAATGATTTATAATACATGTACTCACTCAAATCCCCATTAGCTGCTGTAGAATCAAAGGGTATAGATAAATGGCGCCCACTTTTTCCAATAGGAGGCACACCAAGATTTATTTTTTCTTCACTCTCACCTATACAAAACATTAATTGCTCTTGTTAAATAATATACCATAGCAATATATCATCCTAATTTGTGGCTAAAAGGTTCATAAAAAGAGGAAAAAAAAGGATGATTTAGTAATTCTGTTTTATTTACCTTTGAAGAAGTTAAATAATAAGTACTATTTATTATGTAGTAGAATATGTCTATCTTCTCTATAAACAAATACATACTTTAGTTAAATAAAAGATGATTTAATATGAACTAACATTTATTACAATGAAACAGTACATTTACAGTATTATAAATGATTTCAAGTCAATTCATCCCACATTGGGTTATCTATATAAGATACATAGTCTGAATAGTCCATATAATCATGTATGGTGCCAGAGTATGCATGATGATGTGTATGTCCTTTCCTCACTGCCAACTTCAATGCATAACTTTCTTTATATATTTCTTTCCATTCTTTGGATTCAGATTGGGTTATACCAAAGTCTCTTTTACACATAGCATGCCACAAACTCTCATTCTCCAATAAATATTTCATTCTGTTACATGTTTTACATAAATTTATTATATCATCAACAGACAGAAACATCAACATTAACTTGAGCAACATTTCATCTGGGAGACCGATTAAACTGGCACTAGGATAGCCATAGGAACTAAGAATCCTACTTTTGACAGCACTCACAATATTATTTTTAAAACTTCTCGAAAAATGCTTTAAATCTCGAAATATCATTGGAATGCTGACAGCTTGAGGCGATACCACATATCTACTAATAGGTAAGCATAAAGAATAGGTTTCTGAGTTAAGATCTTTAATTATTGCATTTACAATTGCAGTTGCACCCAATGGGGTCAAAACGACCTTCAAAATGGTCGATTTACATCCGCCTAGCATAAAGAGGGCCTCATACGACCCTGAAGAGAGTTTCCACCTGGACAACTGTTCTTTATCTATAGCCTTGTATGGATCGATCAAATCACAATTATCATCAACTGGTAGCAAACTATTCTCAACCATCGATACTACAACCAGAACAAATAATAAATCTTTCTGTATGCCATCAGCGCTTCTGTATTCCTTTGTTATTTTGCTTACAATAGTATCTAACAATGGCGTCACTCTATCCGTGGTACTCTCTTCTAGAGAAATATTCATGTCTAAAAAAATCAGATTACATGAATCACTAAAATTAATTCAAAGAATTATTCATTTCGGACAGTCCAATTGTCAATTGTCAATTGTAAGTAGATTGTTCAAAGTTTGGTAGCACTACATCTAGCATAACAAAGAATGAATAATATTGCTATCTCTTTTATTATTGCGCAATTAACCTCAATCCAAACAACTACATGACTCTTTCGCACATAGCTGCATGCTAAAAATCATAGTGCGCCTTATTGGAATGAAAATGTCAACGTCAATGTGCTATTCCCTTTCGCAAATCACAATTATTTGCAGAAGCTGAACAGACACAAGAAATCTTAAATGACAAAGGATGTAATCCGAATTCCAATGATATTAAATCATCAGTTGTAATATAGAGTATTTTAAATATTTGGCATATTTTTGCAGAGATTAGATAGAACTGCCGTTCTTTTAACATAACAATTTTAAAATATAGATAATGTAGTAAACAACGAAGATTAAACAATGTATTCGATAGTTTATTAACAACAAAATATAAAACATCCTAAAATATTGAAATATGACAAATAAATTTCTAATTTCATAGATGGATGTACAAAAGTAATAATAAAAAATAATAAATAAATACACCCAACAGTCACACACATAGTCCCGACCCCACATTAAGATCAATTAAGTCTTGTGTCGCAGGTATCAGAACTACGAGAGACTTTTCGGTCTCACAAACACCCAGACCCGAAAGAAATATTTGTGGGCCGCACAAACATTTCTCTCAGTGCGGGGATCGAACCCGCGGCCTCTCGTTTCACAGGCGGCGTCTAACCAACTGCGCCACGGAGGCTATCAAAGTATAACATATTATAATAGTTTACTTTAAAAATTTTCATTAACAAATGAAAAAATATTGTATTTGCATATATAAATTCTTATGTAAATAATAGAGAAATAAATTGTACATTGACTGTTTTTTATTGCGCTTTAGAATTTGAAAACCTAAAGTATAATATTAGGGCACTTAGATGTGGAAAATTGAAATTTGGTTAAAGCCAAGACAGAGAACTAGAATAGTATTAAAAAGCAACATTCTTTATTATTACTAGTTTACTAGAAATATATGTAATATTAGACTTGTATTTATTGGATTATTTATTTATAACAAAAATCTAAATTTCTGAAATAAAGCACGCCTTGTGGTAAATTATATTAAGCAAAATAAAATCTAGCTATTTGCAAATATGTAGGTGTGTAATTATGGGGAAAGTGTTAAGTGTAAGTTATAAACTGAATGCAACAATGTATTATAAACATAAACTTCATTTTATTCATCTAATTTTCTTTAATATCTAAATAACCCATTTATTTGTTAGAGTTATTTTTTGCAACTATTCCATAATAGTATATTATTAAAAAATACCCGACATTTTATTTCAAGCTAACATTATGAGAGATGCTTTGACCTTATGTTATTAAAATTCATTAATAATAACAACAAAACAACTAACTTGTATTTTACGAGGGAAATGTAGAAAACAAGTTACATAATGTAAAGTATACAAGATTTAAAAAAAAAATTAGTAAACTATAATTTATAAATGTATATCATCTTTTTGGCATCTTTAATTTAGTTACTTTACAGACAAATATATTTAAAAGTATTTGGATAAACCGGATTTTATAAGCCCCAAAACTCCACATAAATTTTGTGATTTTTAGTCATACTAATTAGAGGTTATATTAATAAAAGCATCAAACAAACAATTAGAAAATTAAGAAATTACTAATTTTAAGTAACTTCACAGTGATACTAACCAGTATTGTCATTGTATCCTTGTTTCTTATTGTTTTTTAGGGAACCATCCAAGTTCTGATTATCTGAAGTTTTATCGCTGTCACTAGCCATTGAAAGGTTTCGATTATAAAAATATATGAACACTATCACATTTCATACATAATTTGAACTATAATATTAACTTTTATATTGTATAAAATCAAAATTACAATATAAAATCACTTCTTGCACTTAATAATCAACAATACATGTTTACACCCTCTACAGTCTATTCAACAAACTGTAAGGACGTGCGTTCAAACTTTAAATAATAATTGTAGAGTCCTTTAGTATTTCTTAATAAAATTGGGTAAAATATAAAAAGTATCTAATTTATTTTAAAAAAAATTGATTTATTTGTTGTAAATTAATAAATACGTTAAAATCATAAGTAAAATCCACAGGTAAAATCAAATATTGTGATATGATCTTGCTTTTGAACGAATTTTAATTTCCTAGGCCGTGTTCCACTAACCGTTCACGGCGCAAAATTCTCAAAGGCAAAACACTCGCCGCGCGGCGCCGCGCCGTTCCACTTGACGATCACGGTTGTCGCGGCGAAAATGTAATTAATGACGATTAGTTGATTAATGTTAATAAACGATCTTCGTTTCTATCTAAAGATCGATCGCGAAAATAAACCAATGGGCTCAAGGTATTGCCGACACGCTCACATTTTATGTGTTCTGATTGGTCTATTTTCCGGATCGATCCTTAGATAAGGATTGGGATTGCTTATTAATTTTGTGTGTAAACTGGCACTAGGATAAGCATAGGGACTGATAATCTAATCATAAATTTCACTTTTAGAGATTTTATGTAGTATGTACCGCGCTGGCACATTTGTCTCTAAAATAAATGACCCATAATTTTCGTTCGTAATTTAGTGCTGTTTTATAAGGGGAAATTAAGCTAATTACTTATAACTACTTACAACAAAATACTTTAAATTACATTGGTAACCAAAAAACAATTTAATAATCTTCCGCCCAACGTATGATTAAGTGCAAGTCGTAATAAACAAACAGGACTGCGCACTCACGAAACAGTGTTGTCCCGAAATAACACTTAAGCTTTTGGAATAAGGTTTAATTTGCGATGATAAAAGACACGGAGGCAAAACGAGGCGAGCGAGATAGTACAGTACCCGGCGATAAATATTGCACATCGACCTTTGGAAAGAGACAATCGGCTAATTTCGGCTTCGTAGAGCATTATCTCTGTCGCACACTACCTATGTGACGTTTTGTCAGTCGTTGTTCAAGTGCGGTCGCGTCCAGTTCAAAATATATATATAGAGTTGTTAATACCCCCAAATTTAAATAATTTAAAGTTGTACTATGGCATCTTTAGGAAAAAGAGGGAAACCTTTACGAGGTCAGTCACGCCAAATTATATTCAATGTTTATAAATATTTCGTAACCGAAGCTGACAGATTTAAAAAAAATGAAGATGAAAATGTAAGTTGTTATTTTAAGAAGGTTCAAGCGCGAGTTGCAAGTGCCACTGGAATTTCAAGAAGAACTTTGAACAATATATTAAACGAAGTCAGTACTGAAACACATTCTACTGAAATTAAGTTTAGCACTCCAAAAAAAGGGAGACCAAAAAAGCAATTTCGTTTGGATATGGACGATTTTGATTATGATGTTGTTCGAAGAATGGTGTATGATTTTCACTTACGATTTAATGAACTGCCAACAATAAAATCATTAAAAGCTAAAAATTCTGAAGCTATTAATTACAATGAGTCTGAAAAGACGTTGAGAAAAATACTTCACGAGATGGTATTTCGGTTCACTAAAATGGAAGATAATCGAAAAGTTTTAATGGAAAAGCACGATGTAAGTCTCAAACGAATGGAATACCTCGATAAAATACGAAACAGGAAAAAATATCGTCTACATGGATGAGTCTTACATACATACATCCCACACTAAAGGGAAATCTTGGAGTGATGATAAGAAAAAAGGAGTAAAAAAGCCAATTTCAAAAGGTCAACGTTTGATAATAGTTCATGCGGAAAATGAAAAAGGCTTTGTTCCCGTTGCCTTTTTAACGTATAAATCCACGGATACTACAGGTGACTATTACAATGAAATGAATACCGATAACTACGAGAAATGGCTGGTTAATCAATTAATCCCAAATATACCCAGTGATTCCGTTCTAGTTATCGACAACGCACCCTATCACAAAAAATATGTTGAAAGACCCCCCAACTCAAACACCATTAAACAGGAAATGATCAACTGGTTAAACAGACACGAAATTCCAGTTGATCCAAAATTAACAAAAACCCAGATTTACGCTATTATATGTCAGCACAAGGAGAGGTAAACAGAGTTTTCCGTGGACAAAGTACTTGCCGAACATGGGCACACTGTGTTGCGATTGCCACCGTATCATCCGGATTTTAATCCAATTGAAAATATATGGTCTCAACTAAAAGGCTATGTAGCCTTTTGAAATGTGGGTATGAATTTAACTACAGTAAAAACGTTATTGACTGAAAAAGTAAACATGATCGGGGCTGAAGAGTGGAAAAGGTTTGCGATCACACAATCAAATGTGAGAATGAATATAGAAGCATTCAACACGGTTTAGACAATTACAGTGATAGACTAGTGATAAATACGGCTGATAGTGGCAGTGATATTGACCTCTTTGAGAGCACAGATAGTGAAATGGAAGTAATTGAGAATTAGAATTATTATTATTTTTATTACAATGTCTCACTTTAACAATAGGTACAATGGTGTTTATTATGTACACTACAGCTGTAATTTTCCAAAGTAATTAAATAAGTAATGTGAACATATTTTTTATTTTATTTTACCCGAACCTAAAGCCATCTTATAGAAAAATTGGTGTATTTTATACAAAGAATAAAAAGAATTAATAAAAGAAGCAAATTAAAATTGTTTTAACAGCTCCTAATAGATACCGGACTGTTTGTATTTCGTGCCACAGAGATAACCGAAATTAGCCGATTGTCTCTTTCCAAATGTCGATGTGCAATATTTATCGCCGGGTCCTGTACATAGAGGTCTGTGTTCCTTTTATTTCGCTTCGGTGACCATAATAAAACCCTATCTTAAATCTTTTTTTCAATTGACAAATAAAAGTTTAGCTAAAAAATCGAATAAGTTACAACTTGCTTGAATATTAAAAGTGACTCAATTTCATTATTACATTTGTTACTATTAATGTGACAGATGTGGGTGATAAAATCTTACTATGTTCTAATGTAATTGGCTATTTGACTAATTTCTGAAAAGTGTTTTAAAGTCTATATATAATCACTCTATACCTCTTCAAACTATTAATTTATTTTTAAAGAGTTGTTTATAACGAATAAACATATTTTTCAGTTTTATCATCATATATGTCACCAAAACGGTAGGTCACGTGACTTTGAAAAAGTTACGTCACGCTTTATAAATGGTGAATGATCTTAGTGGCAGAGATGAATGAAAATTGAAAATCGTGACATCACACGCTGCACAATGACAGCTTGTCGTGTTTTGTTACATTTAATCAACAGATAAAAAATGGCAAACTTATTTTAGATAATTGGGTATTTGACTGTTGTGGCAATAAATTATAAAATGTGTTGCATATGATAGCTTTTTGGTAAACAATAATTATAGGTATTTTTATTTACATTTATCTAAATTATAAATATTTAAATTATCTAAAATAAGTTTGCCATTTTTTATCTGTTGATTAAATGTAACAAAACACGACAAGCTGTCATTGTGCAGCGTGTGATGTCACGATTTTCAATTTTCATTCATCTCTGCCACTAAGATCATTCACCATTTATAAAGCGTGACGTAACTTTTTCAAAGTCACGTGACCTACCGTTTTGGTGACATATATGATGATAAAACTGAAAAATATGTTTATTCGTTATAAACAACTCTTTAAAAATAAATTAATAGTTTGAAGAGGTATAGAGTGATTATATCTAGACTTTAAAACACTTTTCAGAAATTAGTCAAATAGCCAATTTAAATATTTATAATTTAGATAAATGTAAATAAAAATACCTATAATTATTGTTTACCAAAAAGCTATCATATGCAACACATTTTATAATTTATTGCCACAACAGTCAAATACCCAATTGTGAATGTAATCAAACATGCTAAAGGGATAATACGTCCATGGAGTGCGCAGTCTTGATTGTTTAATACCACAGACGGTATTGTGGACGGTATAATACGTCCATGGATTTTTTTACCTCTTAATCGTTTAAGAATCTAGAATAAAAAGGGTGGTGATGTTTATTTATTTATTTATTAATCCTTTATTGCACAAAAAGAAACATTTACAGTAAATAAATGGCATAATAATAGTACAAGAGGCGGTCTTATCACACTAGGCAATTTCTTACACCTTTGGATGGATACACATGGATGGATATGTAAAAAGGAAAATGAGAGGGCAGGGCATTGTGTATTAAAAAAAATGATCTAAGATGTTTTCCGAGACTGAGCTGTTAGTGGCTTAATAATTATATAAATAATTAGAAATATTTTATTTTAATGTTTATTCTTTTTATATAAATGATAATATAAAGTTAAATGTATTCAATTAATCATTTTATCAGATTCATAGTATGAAAAGTTTTCTAGAGTAGGTAGGTAAAAACTAAAAAAAGCAATTAAATAAGTATTGCATAAATAACATACATTTTATAAATGTTATCATTTTATTGGCATTTTTGAGAATATTTTAAAAAAATTACAAATTTTTAGACGAATTTATAGATATCGTTTTTATACACACTTTCTTGCATCCCTATTGTACGTGCATAGACAGCCTTCGTGTGATTTTTACGTATTTGTTCGCTTGGTATTTTATGATTTTTCGGTGACAGAAACTGATAATGTATTAAAAGTTTTAGTAAAATAATTTCGTCACTGCCAAATAATAATACAAATTATTTGAAGTTTTTAATAGCATATCAAGATTTAGAAAATATTTTTGCAGTCATACAATAACAGTGCTAGCTGATGTGATATTCTTGAAATGTCATCGTATATGGCAGGGGTTTTTGATTTCGATTTAGATGTGGATACAGTTACAGTTGGAGATTCAGACGAAGACGATATTATTGAAGTTGATGAGGTATACATATTGTATTAATTGAAATTACCTTACGTTACTTAACCTAAAACCTTGTTCTATATTCACTTCGTCTGTCAAGGATAAATTTCGTCGCAGTTGTATCATTTTGATTATTTATTTAATTTTTGATAACTGTTTTTATCAATGTCTTTTTTCAAGTAAGTAAATTTCAAAAAATGTATCCACCAAAAAAAGCTATATGATGTCAATTATTTTGTTTGTTTTTATGTACAGGTAGATTATGAGCCTGAACTGCATGTGAACAGTATTGTGGAGTAAGTGTGCATATTTATCGATAATATCCAAAAGTAATTCTATATGTAATTTTGTTTCATGTTTGTTGTTTTTTAGATCAGAGGGATCTGAAACAATACAATTATCAGAGGATAATGTTAATCCTGGTCAATGCAAACGGTTAGGTCCTCAAGATTTTGAACTTCGCAAAGTCTTAGGTAAAGGTGGATATGGAAAAGTATTTCAAGTTCGCAAAATTACGGGTCCAGATGCAGGTGCACATTTTGCTATGAAAGTTCTTAAAAAAGCATCTATAGTAAGAAATCAGAAGGACACAGCACATACTAAAGCTGAAAGAAATATATTGGAGGCTGTTAAGGTATTATACATATATACTATGTTCATCAAATGCCCTATAAAGTAATTGACTATCCTGTCCTATAAATATTATATCAGTGATAATTATGTGAAAATAGTAGTAGTAATGGAGACTAGTTCAAGAGAAGATTTTGATTTGTCACCTTTACCTTGTAGTAGTATAAGATAATGAAATATACTAGTAATTATAACAATATTCATTGTTTCAGCACCCTTTTATAGTGGAATTAGTATATGCTTTCCAAACTGGTGGTAAATTATACTTAATTTTAGAATATTTAAGTGGAGGAGAACTTTTCATGCATCTGGAAAGAGAGGGTATATTTTTGGAAGATACAGCATGGTTAGCATCAATGAATATTTGTTTTATATTATATCTTTTACATTTATAATATTTTAACATGTTTATATATTTTTCAGTTTCTATTTGTCAGAAATAATATTGGCATTGGAACATTTGCATAGTCTAGGAATAATATATCGTGATTTAAAACCAGAAAATGTTTTGCTGGATGCACAAGGTCATGTCAAACTCACAGATTTTGGTTTATGCAAGGAGCATATTCAAGAGGGGATTGTCACACACACATTCTGTGGTACAATTGAGTACATGTAAGTTTGATCATAAAATTTTTATAAGAATCAATTTAATTTAAATTAATTTATATTAAAGCTACATATTACATACTTCAGAACAATAGAAATGTTTTATTTAACTAAATATAATGCAAAAGGATTTAATTACCAATACAACATTTATTCCTTTATCAAGCCATCCTTATTGTTAGTTTTCCTGGTTTAAATAAATGATAAAATGAGTTCTAGATTGGTTAATATTAGCCAGATTGTTGTTAATTTGTAACAAAGTGTTTTTCAACACATTAAATGAAGTTGTTTCAATTTCATTGATTGGGTTATTGTTTAACAATAAGCTACTTCTGTATTTCAGGGCACCTGAAATATTGACTAGAAGTGGTCATGGAAAGGCAGTGGATTGGTGGAGTCTTGGGGCCCTGATGTATGATATGCTCATTGGGCAGGTTAGTTGAACTTGTTTAGTGAACAATCTAATAATTTACAAAAGACTTCTTAAACCAATTATAGGGTAGTGTTAAGAATTGTTCGATGGTAAAAAATTATATGCAAAAAATAGATCATGAACAACATATCAGCCTCCGTGGCGCAGTTGATTAGATGCTGGCTGTGAAATGAGAGGCCACGGGTTCGATCCCCACACCAAGAGAAATGTTTGTGCGGCCCACAAATATTTCTTTCGGGTCTGGGTGTTTGTGAGACCGAAAAGTCTCTCGTAGTTCTGATACCTGCGACACAAGACTTAATTGATCTTAATGTGGGGTCAGGACTATGTATGTGACTTGTTGGGTGTGTATTTATTTGTATTTATCTTCGAAAGCATGGTAAGTATAGTAGTGTGTCAATTTTCAAAACTATTTAGAGGACATGGTGGTCAGAAAATCTTTTTTTCGTTGGAACTATATACTTTTTTCAAATACATATATATCGATATATAGAGGTTGTATCGCTTACAATCAGGCGAATGGCCTGCTCGTCTTGCCATTCATTGCAATAAAAAAATTAAAAAACTATTGAAATAACAATTGTCATTTTTTGAATAAATTTATTATAAGTAGGAATAAGTAGACATTACAATTTTATGTTTAGTTCAAAATATTTATACAGAAAAAACAGTAAACCATGATTTGTGTATTACAAAAATATTTAATATGTATGTGGTAAATTATAAAATCAATGTTTCAAAAACCATTCAGTGTGATCTGTCGCAGGAACCCCCTTTTTCTGAAATTAATCAAGGTCCTACTGCAATTAAAACTTTATTTTGCGACATAACTATCAACACCAACATCTAATGAAATGAATATCGTAAACTTCATATTACTCTATCAAGTATATTTTCATTTTCACTGATAATACACTAGTTCAAAGAGTTATCATGTTATATCAAATTCATAATGTTATCATACTAATATAATATACAGTATAATATTATTCCTTATCTGTATATTTTTCAGCCACCGTTTACAGGAGATAATCGCACAAAAACCATAGAAAAAATATTAAAGGGAAAACTAATGTTACCTGCTTATCTAACACAAGACGCACGTGACTTGATTCGGCGTCTTATGAAGCGTTCAGAAACACAGCGCCTCGGCGCCGCCGGAGCTGCGGCTGTCCGCGGTCATGCATTTTTTAAACATGTTCACTGGGATGATGTTTTTGCAAGAAGGTTGGAGCCACCAATCAAACCTAGATTAGTAAGTATTGCTACGATTTATTGTATGAACATTGCTACCTCGAATTTAGCTAAATATATTCATATATGAACATTTTCTTTAACAAAATTTTGATTTAAAAATTAGTTATTAAGATTCACTTACTGATGAAAATTATGATACCTGTTACTATTTCTTTTAAGGTGTATTTTAGATATACTGAGAAATTGAGAATTCACATCCGAATAATTCTCTATTAAATAGCCAGTCAATAAATGTAAAAGTCCAACCAGCATTTTGTTTTGTTAATAATTTAATGGTTATTTCCTAAACTCTAAATATATTATTTCATTTTGTAGACAAGTGAAGATGACGTGTCGCAGTTTGACACAAGATTTACACTACAAACTCCTATAGACTCGCCTGATGAGTCTACTCTTAGTGAAAGTGCCAACTTAATGTTTCAGGTATGTATTAAAAGTCTAAGAATTAATGATTACTGATAATATAAAAAAATACTACCTGCTCAAATATCTAAATATATCTATACTAATATTGACAGCCTCCGTGGCGCAGTTGGTTAGACGCCTGCTGTGAAACGAGAGGCCGCGGGTTCGATCCCCGCACCCAAACAAATATTTGTGTGAACCACAGGTATTTGTTTCGGGTCTGGGTGTTTGTGAGACCGAAAATTTATTATTTATTTATTTTATTTTTTTCTTAAGACAATAGGCGAGACGAATGATTTTCAAATTATATTCTAAAATATGGGCACACATTTATTATATACGAAAAAATCTATATTTCAAGAATTAACAAAGGCTTAACACAGTTTTAAGCCATTTTTCTAATAATTTTTCAATAGTGCACCAAAAACGCTAGTAGGTGTCATGGCGTCCGCTTTGATGTCACTACTAGGTAAACATGTCATTGTGTACTTCTTAAGTCTGTGGTCTATGCGCAGCGAATGCGTCATGTTTACATAGGCGTGACGTCATGCGTTGTGAAGAGCGTTTTTGTCAAAATGGCCGATTGCTATATTTTGTACTTTGATTTTATTTAAAATCTTATTAATCTCCAAGTATAGATTAAAACTGAATTATCATTTGAAATCCTTGTAATACGTATTTTCCCTTAAAAACATAAAATCTTTAATTTTTTGATACTGTCGTCTCGCCTATTGTAGTCCAATATATGTTAGTTACAATAGTACTTATTCTATGCTAGTCTAGAAAAGTCTCTCGTAGTTTCTGATACCCACGACACAAGACTCGATCTTAGTGTGAGGTCAGGACTCAGGACTATGTATGTGACTGTTGGGTGTATTTATTTTATTATTTATTATTTATTATAAAGTAACTCGTCAGATTTCTATGAAATGGGTTTTAGATACAGATGACACACTGGGCGTTAAGTAAGCTAGGCCCGGGCCATCCTCGTCCGGGTGTATGAGACAATCTAAAAAGATATACTCTTATTTTATTTTAACAGGAGCAATTCCGTCACAAATAATTATTGTTGCGTATCTTGTAACTGTTTACACAAGGCGCGCAACGAAAACTCTCAAAAGGAATACATTTTTCCTGCTTTGCATCATTTTTTATTGCAGCTCCGCTCCTATTGGCCATAGCTTGATGTTATGTAGCCTATAACATTTCTCGATAAATTGGTTGTTCAAGACCATAAGAAATTTATTTATATTCGAAGCAGTACTTCCTGAGATTAGCGCGTTCAAACAAAGTCTTCGAGTTCATATATTTTTATCGATTAATTATTGCAAATACTCGACAATATTTACGCATTTTTATAATATTCCCATATTAATTATCTACCTATACATAATATAATAAATTTGTAACTGATCCGTGTCTTTGCATGGAAGATAAATGAGAAAAACCAATATGGGGGTCTGTATTAAAGTAATGGACCCTAAAACAATGATTTTTTTCTATTTTTCTGTGCGGTTGTTCGCGATGAACTCAGAAACAGCTTAACGGATTTCGATGTAATTTGGTATGAAGGTACCTGACACCCTGGAATCTGGATTAACAATTAGGCTACTTTTTATTCCGAAAAATGTAGTGTCCCCATGGAATGAGGAAGAATGTCCAAATTATTTGTTACTTTTTTATACTCAATGGGATAGGTTGGGGCTGAATTACAAGCCTTGAGTGAGAATGAGAGGGGACACGACGGGATGGTAAAATCCAAATAAAGTTAATGCCGCCGACAAAGTTTGTGGGCAAAGGTAGTCTTTAATATTACCTTAAAAATATCCATTTATACTTAAATACTATAATAACTTTTACCTCTATATATACCTATACAGAACGGACGCCGCTTGTGAAGCGAAAGACCGTGAGTTAGTTTCTCGCACTGAGACAAGTTATTGTGAGATTCACAAATATTTGCTTCCAGTCTGGGGGTTATAAGACATAATCTTTCATTTCTCTTGGAATTTCTGATTACAAAGACGCAAAACTTAATATGTCTTACAGTGGGGATTAACATTATTTTAGTGTTTGTCGTTATTATAATCAGGTACATACCTATACTGAAGTAGCTGTATATATTTCTATTGACGCCATTTTTCTGAGGATAAATAGTATTGAGATTATTGACGATTATGATAAGATTTTTAGTTATGTAGGTAGCTATAAAGGTGAAGGAAAACATCGTGAGGAAACCTGCATACCATAGCGATTTGAAAGAATTTCTATGGTATGTAAAGTCCGCCACAACCCGCACTAGGCCAGCGTGGTGGACTATATGGACTATATACTTCCCCTCCCAATCGTGCTCTCGATTGTACAGGAGGCTCGTACCCTGCAGTGGGATGTATATGGGCTGATAGAGGGTTATGTAGGTACCTTAGTTGTTAGTATACAAGCTGTTCTCTGTATTTTTTGATCGTTGTAAGCACATTAAAAATAAAAATAGATTTTCTGTAATTTTTTGTATGTATGTTTTGGCAATATACATGTTTAATAATATATTTAAATATGCTCTAGGGTTTTACGTATGTGGCGCCGTCAGTAATGGACGAAATTCACAAGCCTCGAGTTATAACTGCACGCTCCCCACGACGCCCAAGACCTCAACACAATAATTTCACAGTGCCTCTCGCTTCCACGGCGCACAATCTATCCCACGCTCAACAAGAAGACCTAATGGAAGTTCAAGGTCTACCTATATAGTAAGTATTAATTAGGAGTAATTGTTAGCTGTGTTGTAATAATTTAAATAGTGGTCTATATTTAAAAGAGAAGAAATTGCGGGTAAACAGTCTACTTACTCATGTATAGGAAAATCATTTAATGTACTGAAGGTGAAGATATAAAATGGAATGCATCATGAATTAAAAATATGATTATGGTGATGACATAAAAGAGGCAGATTAAAAATATCGTGAAATGTTATTGAATCATATAAAAGAGCGCAATAAATTATTTACTACAATGATAAACATATTCTTGCAACTTTGAAGTATTATTAAATAGTTGCAAGAAATGTAATATACATTTATTTTGCTTATAATGTACAATTAAACGCAAGTGCAATTTACAGTTTTGGTATGTCCATATTTGACATAGTAGTATCGCATTTTTATAAATATATAAAAATATTCTAAATCAACGTATAAGATGTTAAATCACTAATAGTTTACTATTAATCATGGTTATGTTATTGGCAAATAAGGAAGCAGTCAATGCTAGTGTTTATAATGAAGTTACTTATATCAAAGTATGTCAAACTATAGTATTTATTTAACTGTTTCACCCACTTTAAAAAAATAATTAGCCGCATTAACTATAATCATGCGAATACTTGCATGGTATTAATTAATAATATTTTAATACATTTTTAAAATTATTATACTTAATTGTAATAGCCCATAATATGACTATTTCCTGTTTATTTCAATCTATATTGTAGAGACTCATGCCACGTGGTTTGATACTAATTAAGTCTTGTTTTAAACTATGAGAATCATCTTGTGTATTAACTATTCAATAAAATATATCATTTAAAACTGGATGAATGATACAAGCAAGCATACTATTTTTGAGAAGAGCTCCTCCTACCAACTTTAAACCTAAAATATTGACTATGCAGTTAGTGCTAATGGTAAATATAAATGTATGAATACTAATATGAACGAAGTATATAATTATTTACATCACCACATAGATTACTGCAAAAAGCATAATTGCTATTAACCATATTTGCTGACAAATATTTGAGTTATTCCTGCTTTTAATTTTGGAGTGAGGATCTACAGATAATTGTATTGTGTTAAAGTAGGACAATATGATACAATACACCAATTACATTACAATTATGAATTACAATATATAACTTAAGTTGGTGGATGTGGTACAATTATAGAATTAACAATATCTACTTTGTATATCAGTTTACATGCTCTTTTCATAAATCAAATGATTAATCATATCTAGCAAGAAATTACATCAATTATTCCTGTTTCCTTGCAGTTTGCAGTTATTATTAGTGACTTTCTTTATCTATGAGCTTAAGAACAGTTTGACTTCAAATCACTTCAGACAAATATTAATTTTATATAACATTTACACATTTTTCACTGTTGTGTTCCGGTTTGATGGACATTGTAGCCAGAGTAACTACTAGACATAATGAGACTTAACTTCTTATGCCTCAGGATGGCGAGCGCAGTGGAATGCCAAGCATTGCTTCGTCTGCATTGCTTTGATGGTCTTGATTTTGTTTGCTACTGTTCATGAGAGGTCGTATCGCTTACCATCAGGCGAATGGCACGCTCGTCTCGCCAATCATTTCAATAGATGTTTCACCACTATTTGGCGTAGCAGATATATAATCAATTGGTTCTCTGTGCTTTATTAGCTCACGGATAAACATTACTACGAATTACAGATATTTGTTCCGGGGCTAGATGTTTGAGCACGTGAAATTAATGTTTCTTAACGTGGAAACAGTGCAGAAGGAAGTTTATAGTGAGGCAGATAAATATTAGCCATATTTAGAGTAACATTTAAGATAGCCACTTTAACCCAACCTATAAGCAACTTCCAAAAACATTTAAGGTCTTAAGGGTACCTACACGATAAACAGGATCAAATCCAAAAAAAAAAACAATGTATTTATTTCTGTGCCTGATTACAAATAAAAGCAGATGAAATATAAGATTATATACAATTAAAACATGGAAGATAATAAATTGTACCAATATATAGAACATTTCTTGCTTTTATACTTATAAAGCTACTGAGTTAAACTAATGAGTACTAATTTAAAACCTGTGTTTCACTAATGCACTTATTGTAATACTGTTCTGTTTCGACAATATTTGTTCATTTACGTTTATGGTTATGTTTTTCATCAATAGGTGTAAAGTTATTTCTATACTAATTTCCTAAATTATACTATGCTAATGTTAAGTTTTATTTTAATACCTTCTGCATTAAAAGTAAGGTGTTTCCTAGTTACTTGATTATTATTCAAGTATTATCCAATGTACAAATTAACTGAAATTGATATTGTGCGAATTACTTGGGACTTGAACATTGAATAAACATACTAGAAATAATTGTTGTTATATCCACATACGCAATCGACTGTTACTAATTTTCTTTTCGGGCCTAGAATAATTCACGTAGTTCTTTATTTTATGCTAAGTATGAACTCAACTACAAATTATATGCATGTAGGTAATAAAGTCGAAATATATAATTAATGATGCTGTTTTATACGGCATATTATGAATGTATATTTTTTACAAGTTACCGTTTAGTATAAAGTTTTGGTAGAAAATAAACATGTAATAAAATGTCTAATTCCACCATGTAAGAAGGAAGTAAATAATTTAAAATATACCTTGTTACCATGCTTCAGAAATAATTAAATGGTCATTTTTTATTTTGTATAGTGCAGTTTTATTTTATCACCTCATTTGGAAATCTATTACAATTACACAGGCAGCACACAAAAAAATTGTAAGTTTAAAAACTAAACGCATCCTATACAGGTTGATTTTTTCAAGTGGGCGTAGCTGGCCAAATCCGAAACTATGAGGAATAGCGAGAAATGCTGAAAGGAATCACGAGCCCGATTTTGATGAAAACTAAAACTGCATACTTAGTTGTTGATAAATCAATATGCTTTGAGGAGGCTATGCGAGGAGTCGCATCTGATCAAATAGAAAAAAAACCACATGCTGTTTTATTACACCATTCGATAGTGTTGCTAAGAAGGATCAAATTCTGGGAAGTAATAACATACGGTAAACTAAAGGAAAGAGGTAAGCAACTTTATCAAATGGTGTAAAAAATCATACCTACAGCTGTCTTCAAATTGAAACAGGTATGTAAATACCTACCTACCCATATTTTTGGTATTACTTGCTGAACTTGGTTTGGTATATGGATGCTCTCAATTGCAAAGACGCGTATTGTTGTAGTAGAATGATAACGATTATAGATAAGGTATAGATAGGTCCATCTCATAGCACCCGAAATCGCATTTGTACCTAAGGGTTCCAAGATGTCCATTATATTGAGTCTATCTATGATTCGAAGAGCTTGTGTTGCGTGAACTCAAAGAACCCGAATTGATATTTCGTAACTGCTGCTCAAAGTCCAGAACAGAACTCCACTTGAGGCCAAATCATTTTTTCTAACGCCAGGTAATAAGGTCAATGGCGTTTAACAAGCAAAAACTTTTTACTAACCAACTTAGTTTCGTCCTTCTATGACTCGGAAGCAGTCAGAGTACCTGAACAAATTATTTCACTACCTACTTTCGTCGAATATATTATATATCTGATAACATTATTCAGTTAAATATCAAATACATAATATCTTCTTTCAATAGCTTCATTGTTCAATCACAATACAATTATATCTACCCAGTCACATTAATGTGCATCTCGATTTGCTGACGTCACATCAACACGATGAAGTACAGTTTGAAAAACAAAATATCAATAAATTCACATTTTTTGCAGTGCTAGAATTATGGGTAGACATGTTTGTTATACCTACACAAAGAGTTTGAATACCTGGTATAATTTAATGATAGTACTGGTGGCAGGTATCTCATATATGTAAGAGGCCGCCTGGGTAGGTACCACCGAATTCTGAAATGTCAATTTCTTCCGCCAAATAGCAGTGAAAAAGCACTGTTCTGTACCGGTTCTGTACCTGTAGCTAGAGTAACTGGACATAATGAGGCTTAACATCTTATGTTTTAGAATAGTAAGCGCAGTGGAATGCCAAGCATTTCTTTGTAGTTCATGGTGTAGTTTGGTTTTGCTACTGTCCATGAGCAGTCGTATCCATTCAGCGCAATAAAGCAAAATTAACAAAAGAAATTTTTTATCCGTTCGTCATCAGTTTATATCCTGCATAACATGTAGGTAGTTACAAAAGTTATTTGAATAATAGTACCTACCTGCTACCTAAATCGTAACATTATATTTTCAAAATGCATATAATTCAAAAGTGCGGTAAAAATAACCAATTATCAGGTAATGCAAACCGTACTAACAAGATAGGCCGTGCGCGGGGAGATGAAAAGAGGAGCATGGCATTCCAGAGAAGTGCACAGACATTAAGTCTGTGTAGTAAATGTATATCTTAATATATCATGTTTAATATCATTCAATGAAGAGATTCAATGTATTAAAGAAATGAGGAACTAACAGGTATGCATTTGAACAGTAATATGCAGCAGGGATTGCAAAATAGAGAAAAAATTGGAGATGTTAAATAAAGTGTCTTTGGATTTAAAGTAGGGATTAATTTTGTAAATTAAATTATGCACATTGACTTAATATTATAATTACAGGTCCGCTGTTAGTTGGAAACTAGAATCATGAACTAATAAGATGTGGATAGTTCTTAAATAGTTACACTAAAAAATATAAGAATAACATTGTACCTATTTATTGAAAAAAAAAACATCAAATGAAAACAAAAAAATATAAATTAACTTTGTTTATGTAAATTAGTAAGAACCATCTATGGTAAGAACTAAGATGATCAAATCGAAAAACCATTGCGTAACAATGTTTAAAAATAAAGTTGAATATTACTTATGTATCTCAAATCAGTAAAGGTGGTATGTAAGTATGAGGTAAAAAAAAAATAGTATTTAAAAAATATTATGCCTACAATTACACATTGAATGTACCCATGATGTTTTCAGCCTTTTATATTTTTAACAAGAATCAAGTCAACAAGTTGCAATCACCTACCTATTGACAATTATATGACTATGTAAAATGTTATCTTTTTTACACTTTAGGGTTTATGAAACAGTTTATTGTCACTCTAAACTAGCCCATTTAAGATGTACAGAAACTTTTAAAGTATACTTTTTATCCTGAATAATATTCCTTATTATTATTTACAGTATAGTAAAACCTCGGTGTATGCACTTCTTTTATTTGAGTTTTCACTATAATAAATCAATGTTGTCAAAAACCTCAATTATTGTGTGTTTATCATTTGCAACCTATGAATAGGGGATATGCTATAAATTACCATTCTATATTCGCAGCTTATACCCCACAAATAAAGAGCTTTTACTGTATATCACATTAACATATGTAGCATATTTACTCAGTTGTGAGAAATTAATAAGCACCTTTAGGGTTAAGACCTGCAAGCTCATTAGTAGTTTTAATTGAGACAATTATTATAAATGAAATTAGAACCCTTATACAACAGATTCCATTTCTTTGCAAGTTGCACAGAGGATATAGATATGCAGCTCATCCATATTTGGTATTGTAATGAATTGTGCTTCTTCACTACACATAGCATTGTGTTTATTTAATGATTCTAAGATTGAGTTTTTTACATCTAGTAATGACATTTCTGTTCTAATTGATATATTACAGGTTGTGCAACTAATAATGTTATTGTCTAGTTTCAAATTGGTCTTTAGACATACAGGACATATGACATTGTCTTCTTGTTCTGCAGCCGACCAATCCACATTATCAGTTGATGTTTCATATTGTTTCAGCCACCTGGAATGTATGGACACAATTCAAATGACATGTTTGCAACTGATAATGGAACCTTATGCATATGGTTCTGTATCTCACCACTCTAATTCTTCTTGAATAAGTTCTTTTCTTATTACTTCAAGCAGTTCAATTTCATCTGTGTCTATATTAGGATCTGTAAATTGTGTTGTGTAAATTTCTGTTATTTTGCCACACAGCTCTTTTTCATCAACTGTACCACGCAACTTATCTAATAAAGAAGTACGACATTGATGAATTTTGTTTTTGTAATTCTGAAATAATAGCATTTTTATGTTAGTTTTACCATCCTTCAGTTTAATAATTTAAGTATAGCACATTGTTTCAAAATAACAAATATAAAACTATTAGTGAAACTTCTTACGAGAAGAAGTATTTAAGTTTAATAATGTACATATTACCTTCCTCATTTTTTCCTTCAGTTCTACAGGCGATTGCTTTGGTTTTCCGTTTAAATGTTTAAAATGAGGGGACAAGGATCTACTTGGTGAATTCATGTTAAAAAGTTTTTAATTTACTATATTAATAATTTAATAGGTATACAAAACAAACGACATCGACTTAAAATGACACTCGCGGAATTGGCGCAATTTGACTTGTTATTGGCATGGAAGTATTAAACAAACAAGACTGCGGACTCACGAAATTGTGTTATCCTGAAATAAAACTTATACCTGTGGAATAAGTTTTAATTTACTATGATAAAAGACATGGAGGCAAAACGAGCTGAGCGAGATAGTACATGGAGGTCTACGTCTCTTTTCTTTCGCTACGGTGACCACAATAAAACCCTGTCTGAAATCTTTTTAACACGCTTTTATTAGCTTCGCCTGTATGTATGTATGTAATTGATTTATTGATTTGAAATTTTGCACACTAGTCAAGGGCCGATAACAATACACTAATTTAAAAAGTATATACGATTATACTAACAAGAACCTTCAAAAATTTAATTTTGTTGAATAAACAAAGAATTTTTGGTAATTTGCGGGCAGCTGCCATTCTTTGATAAGATAGCCGTAGATATTTTTTTTTCGGCAGCCTCCGTGGCGCAGTTGGTTAGACACCGGCTGCAAAACGAGAAGCCGCGGGTTCGATCCCCGCACTGACACAAATGTTCGTGAAGCCCACGAGTATTTGTCTTGGGTCTGGGTGTTTGTACTTTGTAAGACCAAAAAGTCTCTCGTGGCTTCTGATACCCACGACACAAGACTCGATCTTAGTGTGGGGTCCTGCCATGTATATGACTGTTGGGTCTGTATTAAATTTATTATGGTCACCCTATTAGCACGGGACACAATCCTCTACTCAATATCTCTCGCTCGGTTCGTTTTATCGATCAGAGTGCGCAATCCTGTTTGTTTATTGGTGTCCACACGGACACAGATTAACAAGAAAGTTAGGTCTCACGTCATGAGCATATCGATTGTTTTTCCAAAAACTTATGTGGAGTATTGTTATTACTACATATATTATAATAATTTAATACATTATAATATAATGATTTAGAATTCTTAGATAATAATAAAATAAAAATTTTGGGCTGTTAACATTAAAGTAAGTAATTCATAATTAAAAATTTAAACTGGCAATATCGACTATTTGTCAGATGAAAAAAACAATGTGTCTGAGTGATAAGTAAAAATATGGCTAAGTCCAAAAGTTGATAGACCTTTACTAGATCCAACGTAATTCAAAGAGGTTTTCATTTTTAAGTAAGAGTTCCTTTTCATCAACAAAAATCACAATGAACGATGTGGAGAAAAGGCAACCACGTCCAGAAAAAGAAACGATACACTCGGGGCACTTCATGGTATCACATTTTGAAGCTGAAGCTCAAGACGACTTCGATGACTTAGTGTCCGTACCAGATGAAGAACAAAATGCGCAAAAAGTTTCCGTAGTCGCCACGTATACAGTTCCTGGGACTAATAAACCCTTTCTACCCAATGATAAGGAGGATTTTATACATCATCAACAACTTTCTATCGAAGTCTCCCTAACAAAGTTATTCAAATGTATGACTCTAGCTTACAGGTAAGCCACTAATATTTAATATTGACAGCTCTGTTCATTGATTAAGACGATAGTTACTCTATTTTCCTACTTGTAGTATAAATTCGTCGCATTTGTCACTTGCTGCTTCACTGCTGTTTATAATTGGAAAATTCCTTTAAATTGATTTCAATACAATATGTATGATTTAAAACACATTATTTCGTAATGTACGCTACATTCATACATTTTTCAATGATCTGTCACTAGCATTCTTCTTCAATATTGATATGTATTAAATTTGAATTATTAAAGGTAGTATTCAAGTATTAAAGTTCTGTATATTTTATTTATTGATGACTAAAATATTAAGATAGTGAATAATGTTTTGTGGCTTTATTAGTAGGGGTATGATACACACAAAATAATGAATATATTAAAATCATTGGAATTATTTAAAATTGCAATGCCTGTCCTTGAAATTTTACTATGTTTACTTTTCAAGTGGCATGTAGATCTTTTTTACAGATATTAAAACAAAATTGCAAATTGATATTATGAATAAATAATATTTTTCTAGGGCCTATAACATAATGTCTAAAAAATGAGGAAACAGTATGTTTCCATTGGGTTTAGCACACAGAGATAACAAGAGGTCATCATAGCCTGTACAAAAGACACAGGTCATTTGCTGAGATAACTCACTCTATGAATACTTAGTTATGAATATTTTATTTTTAAACACAGTGGTTATGTTTATACTACATTTTTATTATATTGCAATTAACCAATATAGACCCCTTAAAAGTAGGCTGAACATAAAACTGGCTACTATGAAATTTGTAGTTTCAATTATGGAATGTTTACAAATACTATCATAATGTTTGAACTAAAAATAATGATGGAGAGCAAATATGAACAACAATTCTCAGGGACCATTTGCATGCAATGTTAGCAATATGTTGTGGTATAGGAAAATATACAGATGAACTTGATACAAAAAAGTAATATTCAGGAAGTTAAGACCTTCCAATATCTACACATTTAATACTCATGTCAATAAATATTTGCCCTTCCCATGATATGAACAAGGCTAAAGCTGTTATTATTAACAACTAAGGCAAATGTGAAATCAATTTATATGTGGCATTAAACATTTTTTTATCACCATTACACTGCCAGGTGGTATAGTTAATCCATGGCTAATATTGTCAATATAGAGTAAATTCAATATACCGATTATGAAGGAACTTAGAAATTATTTGTTATACCAAGTAATTTGTT
Organism: Deilephila elpenor; assembly: GCA_949752805.1. Lineage (NCBI taxonomy): Eukaryota > Metazoa > Arthropoda > Insecta > Lepidoptera > Sphingidae > Deilephila > Deilephila elpenor. The sequence continues at coordinate 8,535,639 of OX457099.1, read as the reverse complement.
ACAATGAGGTTTTGTTTTATAGAGGTTAAGTTGAACTATAATTCATTATATCAAGGTAATAAAACTTGTTTCTCGTTTCCTAGCCCTTGCAATTGTAAAACTAACAAGAATTAAAAACAGCAGTGTTTTATAATCCTTAGTATCTAACAATAATAACTGAAAAACTATATTTGAATATGTCTAAATCTGTTCATTCAACTTTTGTGGAATTATTGACAAAATTTGTTATGTAAAGGTGAGATGAAAAAATTGTTAATTAGAGGTAAATTATATCCTCTATCCTTATTCTGCAATAATAAAACTTTATTATAAAGAATATTACAATAAATGTATGTGTAATGTAAAGGTATATGTAGCGTTGACTCTAACAAAGAGTTCTGGGTGATTTCAAAAAAATCAATACATCAAGGAATTCATTATACTGAGATTGCACTATATTAAATAAGCCATTAATAGTCAATATCAATCATTGAATATTAATGAGAAACTTGCTATAGTGTCATGCAAACAAACCTAACACATACAGTTGAATATATAAAATAAAATACTGATGTACATAATTCTATTTAAACATTTTCTACATTGCCTTCTGTCTTATATTTATTCGGTTAGAAACGGTAGATAAGATAGGAGGTATGTTTCTTTCTTATCAAAATGTTATTTGCAATAAGCTTAAGATCACTTATTGATAGCGACACTGATAAAAGGCTTAACATTTTGATTGTCTGACAATTTGTACTCGCACAGTACGGCACAAATTATTAATAAAGACTGTACTTTTGCGAAAGTCTTGTGTAATTTTTTAAGTTTTTTAATAATGGGTATTTTAAATTTGTTTGGTCCCAAGATTTGTCTTATTAATTTAAGATGTTCAATAGTTCAATTAATTATGAGATTATTACTCTCGAATGCAAGCTTGTGACGGGTGTTACTAAGGAAAGCATGGTAAGTTTTTGGTTATGTTAATTATATTTTTTCTACTGATTGTTTTTCCCAGACAAAAACTAACCTCGCCAAAATGGAATCGTTTCAAAGGTATAAAACTTCGTTGGAAGGACAAGATCAGACTAAACAATGTCATATGGAGATGCTGGCACATGCAATGTGAGTTATTGTCTTATCTTTCAGTGATTTTTCAAAGTTGCTAGGCAGTATAATGTGAACAGTAGGCAATAGATGATTAATAGTTTAGTTTAAGATATGTATAATGTGAACTTTGTGCCCTTATTACATATAATCTATTTATATTAAAAAGTTTATTTGTAGCATACAATGCCAGTATAGTTGGCAAAAAACTTCCATTATATTGTCAATATTTACCACACAATATATTATCTGTTTTTAAAAGTTATAGGCAGACATGTAAATATATTTATTGTTCCAGCAGATATAGGTGTAATTTGCGATCAAAGATAACAATGAACTCTGAACCTTTAACATACTTCAAATTTTATTGCTATTGAAATTATGTAGAACAAGAACAGCATAGACATAATAGGATATGTTTGGTATTTAGTTAGGTAAATTTTTTAGCAAATAAAAGAGACTTTTTTGTTATTTTAACAATAAAATAAATAGCTTTTTATTTTGTACTCGGAAAATATGCATTTTGTACTTAACACAATAATGTCCTCATGTACATATTTAATTTGGATAGAGTTAACAAAAAAAACTGCTTTTTTAATTAATTGTAAATACATTTTAATAATATATATTTACAGTTAATTCAATACAAGACAGCCTCCGTGGCGCAGTTGATTAGACGCCGCCTGTGAAACGTGAGGCCGCGGGTTCGATCCCCGCACCGAAACAAATATTTGTGTGATCCACAGGTATTTGTTTCGGGTCTGGGTGTTTGTGAGACCGAAAAGTCTCTCGTAGTTTCTGATACCCACGACACAAGACTCGATCTTAGTGTGGGGTCAGGACTATGTATGTGACTGTTGGGTGTATTTATTTATTATATTATATTATTTATTTATTCAATATTTTTGTAATAAATTAGTTAAAATGTTTCATTTAATAATAGCGTAAAGATTAATGGATCATGATGATGATGATGTTGGAGAGTTATATTAGAATTTTGGATACTTACTTTAAGTACAATTGTGAATGGTATTGCAAGATAATTCACAATTGACATTTTCGATAATGATTTTTAATGATGTTGCTTGTTTACAGTCATAAAGAAACAAAATACATTGGTGTGTCAGTTCGCTTCGCCGTTAGACGTTGATACGCACGTGAAACCAGAGGTAACGTGTACTTGAATATTATTTTATGTACATCATATATTGCCTCCTACCATACAATAAACATCCCTACTGTTGAAGTAATTATAATTAATCGTTAAGTGTCAATGCCTGATAGAAAACAAAAACACAAACATTTAATATAAATTATAATATGATTAATGAATGGTCTGTGTACTGCTTACTCTAAAGAAAATTATCTTTGTTTATAACCATGCAGTGTTTGTATTTTTTAGACAACCATATTGGAAGGAAAATATTGGAAAAGGAGAGCGGAGGCAGTTATCGCAGAATATAAAAAATGGCGCAAATTTCACATTATGCGCCTCCTTGGCAAGGGGGACACCTCAGTCCAGGACACGGTATGTACACTATGGAAAGGAATACATATTTAAAAATTAAAAAAAGAACATTGCTATACTGTAAATGTGATTTTGTGCATGTGTAGACGTCGGACATGGACACGGTGGAATCGTTCTCTCAGTGCAGCGACTTCGCAGCCAACATGCTCACCGACGAGGACTACCTCAACTTCATGACTGACACACTGTTCTCAACTATCACTAATCACCAGCCGTTCGCGTTCCCGGATTGTCGCGAGATCGGTAATATTTATACATTCGTTTAATAATCCCTTTTCTCCACGAGAAGTGGTGTCACTCAGGCTGCCGATAGAAAATTATCACAAGCAAGGCAACTGTGCGTGTAGGTGTGGGTTAAGAACCAATTCATTGAGAGATTATTCAAAAATCAATGCCTAGTTATTTATACACTATATTTTTGTTTCTATACATCGTTTTGTGTAGATAGAGAAATGAAATTATGAATATAACATCATACTGAAATTCGATTATGTTCTGTGTAGAATTTTAAACAAGTAGAGTTGGCAAATTATAATTTATATCTAAAATAGAGATCAATACGTGTATAAATCGGAAAACATTTCGCTCATAATAAAATTCCTTGTTTGATTTTATTTTCCTAAAATATATAAGAAGTAATATTCTACAAGTGTATATTGATAACGTCGAAGATGAATTTACGGCTAGCGATATTATTTTCTTAAAATAGACCAATGTTATACTGTAACCTGTATGAGTGAACTTAACCTGTGATACCAGTTTACCTAAACGTTGTAAGTGTATCAAAATTCATGATAATCAAAAGTTAATATCAAGTTATTCATTTAAAAATATGACCTCTACCAACATAATATATAGCGTCTGAGATCAATGTTGCTTATTATCGTACATAATATGCATACATTTTTGTTTCCTTTAAAATGTTTGCAATATATCGGAAATCGTTTTATTATCTTAATGTCATTTTCTTTGATACCCTTGTTGAGAACAGAATCATGATTTAGTATATTTCTTGTATTGCAGCAAGAGGAGCAGGTCTAGCAGACTTTATTCAGCCAAGTTTAGGTCCGTTGCAACCTAACCTTGATGATTTTATGGACACACTGGAACCACTCCAAGGTGATTCACGTTTTTATAACATTATTAACTTAAAATGTTGTTATCATTTCAGTAATTTTCTATGATATATTTAATTACTTTGACATTGAATTCATTTTCAGAACTCTTGTCGACGCCACGATTACCCCCCGTGCCGGAAGAAACTGCGGTACCTTCCGAAGACCCCCTGTACAGGAGTAGTATGTCTGTAGATTCATATACTTCCCAGGCGTTCATAACCGGCACTCAGGCCAATTCAGTAGTCACGATGCCCACCAGTCAGATGTCAATTCACGGTACGTTCGACGGATTATTAAGACTACTATTTACTATTAAGATTATTAAGATAATACTGTATAGTGTATACACTTAACAGATAAAAATTATACGTTTTTGTAACCTGTGTGTTTTTAGGTACCAGCAATAATACTCAAATGATGCCGATGCCGGAACAATCAATTAAGAACGAGCAGATGAGAATATTCGATAACGGCAGGCTATTCTCGCAGACGGACCTTCAAAATCATATCATTAACACGCAAGAAATGCTGCCATTCCAATCCGTCAACTACGAGCAAACACAACAACAAACCGACCAGATGCACGCCAATGTTTACGTTAACAAAACACCAAGATTGCAATATATCAATGCGCCTAAAATGGTCACACAGTCGGAGCAATGTTATAACAAGTACAACGCGGGTACGTGTTCATTATAATCGCAATTCTATTCATTCATATGTACATTTCGTACTTAAAATTTTCGTATCTTCAACAGTGCCACCATCCCAGACCGCACCGGAAACCGTATCGTTACTGCAGCAGCCGATACAAAAGTACCCATCCACGATAGTGATCCAGGGACGCGGCGGGTACGGCCGCGAGAAACAGAGGCCCACGCGCCTCGGCCATTACCCAAACCAAGTGGCGAACAATCAGTACCCGAGCTACGCGCCGGCCATGAGCCAGGCCGCCGCGCCGCCCTCGCCGCAGGCCTACGAGCCGCGTCCCGCGCGCCCGCCGCCCATGCACTACCTGCAGCCCGCCGCCGACTACAAGCCCAAGCCGGGCCCGCCCGCGCACGCCGCGCACGCCGCGCACGCCGCGCACGCCGCGCGCTCCTTCAAACTACCCTCCCCGCCCACCGTCACCGCCACCCCGCAACAGGTACTGTAGCAATATTCTAATTCCATCATAATATTCGTCACAAAATACTACTTTACATAGCATTCTGAGTGAAAACTGACAGTGATGATGTGTGGTGCGGTGCAGGTGAGCGGCGCGGCGGGCGGCTCGGCGCGCGCCAAGGATCAGTTCCGCTCGCACAGCTTGCCGCTGGGCTCGCAGCTCAACGCGGACTGGTCGGTGTCGGCGCCCGCGCCGCCGCAAGACGCCGTCGTCAAGCACACCGCAAGGGTTGGTTATTTTTTAAGCTTCTCGTTTACGCTTAATGTGAAAGTTTCTTGCGGAATATTTTTCAGTCTCACAGTAATCGCACTTTATTAATAGAAAAACGAAGATTCGGAATTCGGTGTCTACACTCAGTTAAAGTTCTGTGGTTAAAGCCCGTAGTAATTAAAATAGATTCGATATTTAGAGATAAGATTATAGTTTTTAGTGTGCGGCATATCTAATCGTAAACCTATTTGTTAGAATGTTTTTAAATTAATTTATAGAAATCATTGGCGTCCTAAAATGTCTTAGAGGCGTAGTATATCATTGTTAACAGAAGATTTGAAGTGGTGAGGCGTGAATGGAATGGTTGTCGTCGACGGACGCCGGTTGCCAAATATTGCAAAAATGTTTTGACGTGTTGTCGCTCTCGTGCCCCGTTATCTATTGACGACGGCGCGGCAGACGCGACTGTTTTTTCCAGTGGCCGAAAATACGTCAAAATCACACCTACATTTAGTTACACACAGAGTTTGTGTTCATTTATTTATCTACATGTATTCGTAAATACATGTATCTGTATCTCGTTATCAACTTTATTTTCTTAGAGTATGTATCTTATCTTTTAGCAGGTTTCAATTTATTGTTTTTATTGCAGAATAACCTTTTATATATATTTATCAGCAGAAGTATAGTTCTTAATTCCATAAATAAAAAGATTTGCAATTTAATTAGAATTCCGTTGTTTTATGCTATTGGTGCTTTAATTATGATTGATTTGCTGTTATTTAGCTTTTGAAATTAAATGAATAGTGTCATTTGTGTTTGCTTACGTGTAAGTTATAATTTTCCTCGGTCCTGACTACAAGACTCAATTTATATTGACCAACAGATATCTGGAAGTGAAGAGATAAAATTCGCTCGTACCCGTGACCAGAATTGGGAAAACTGTCGAAAAGTGTGACACGGTAAGTAATTGTACCTGCAATAAAGTCGCAAATTTGCAGGCCCGCGAGCCGAACCCGGGTGCGATTCGCATGCGGTCGCGATCCACTTCAAGCGGCGTAGTGTGTGAGAGCGCGCCCGCGGCGCCCGCGCCCCCCGCGCCCCCCGCGCCGCGCCGCCCGCCGCCGCTCCACAGCGTCGCCTCCGAGCCCACCCTGCCGCAGGCTAGCGTAATGCTCGCGCAACTGCTCTCAGCACAGCACTGTCAGTCTTCTACTTATTTTTATCTTTATCACTGCGACCTATTTCTATGTCTGCATTTATCCTTTGCCTCGTTTGCTCACTTCTCACCGTTCGCCATACTTTATTTCAGCACAAAGTTTGTATAAATTGAGCAACAATGAGGACGGAGCCGGCGGCAGTGACCCCACGAAGTCTCCGGTCAGAAGAGGACAGCCGTCTCCCATCGGCAGCGACATCATGTCACCACATCGGGTGAGCGGAATGACTTGCATTTAAGAAATACTTATGGGTGGGATGAATGAATCCAAAAAAATCAGTTGTTTAATGTTAGTTTACCAAATGAGATAGTTGATATATATACGAAAAAAAAAAGAAACGAAAGTAGTAAATGTTGCATAAGGAGAGCGGCTGTAATGAGTAGTGCAGTGTGCGTGAGTGTTGTTGCGTGTGCAGTCGGCGTCTCCGCCGGCGTCGCCCGCGTCGCCGCGCTCGCCGCGCTCGCCGCGCTCCCCGCGCTCCCCGCGCGAGCCGCGCCGCGCGCACCTGCACGCCGAGCAGAAGCGCCGCTACAACATCAAGAACGGCTTCGACACGCTGCAGGCGCTCATACCGCACCTCAGCGCCAACCCCGGCGCCAAGGTACACGTCTACATATTAGCCAACGACGCTCGCTCTTTCTATGCTTTGTTCGAGGAACGATCGTCTGTATATCATGGTGTTGGGTAGTTGTGCGTTTTCAGCGAGTAACCGATATCAAAATTGTCTTTTCTGCCTGCAGATCAGCAAAGCTGCCATGTTACAAAAAGGCGCAGAGTACATAAAGCAACTTAAGGCGGAAAGAAATCAAATAAAAGAAGAAATGGAGAGTTTACGTCAGCAAATTGAATGCCTAAATAATTCAATTTCGTAAGTATTCAATTAAAATATCGTGTGACTTGCATAGTATATTGCAAGTTGACATGTACTACACCGCAAACAAAATCATAAATATTGCCGCATCACACCAGTATTCATGTTTGTGTGGGTCTGACGAAGTCGCACTATTCTCCCAGTAAGAGATGATTTTTTTACTTGAAAAATAGTATATGTGTTGTGTTGCCATTGACTCAAAAACCAAAGATAGGTACTTCAGTACATTGGGAGTATCAATAAGATGGCAATTAAATCGCTCCATCTATTAGATGTTTTCGTAACCACGTGGAAATAAAAATGGTATAACTACCGGCACGGATCTTGAGCGCTGGCCGTTACTTGCGCAGATGTCGATTTTTGGGTCTCTTTAGAGGTATGATGAAGTAAGCGGGCGGGGGCATTATCGCATCGGCCAGTGATTGGTTCACTACGCCATATTGTTGTTATGCCTAATTCATTCATTGCGTTTGTTCAATTCATTCATTTATTTTGTCCTTAAGTTCACGATGCGCAAAGCAATCCCCACTCTGTCGCCGAGCGCTCAAGATCCGTGCCGGCGGTTATATTATAAATATTAAATTAATTTAATAGATAAGAGTTCTTATTTTTTTTACTAAACTTTGTGTCAGAATACAAGCAAGCATTTTCAAAAAGTTTGCGAACGACGATTAATTGTAGTAACACTCCACTCAAGATGTACTGAAGTGAAGCAATATTTACGTCGGAACGCTATGGGCGCTCCTCTATGTCTGTATTGAAATGGTATTCAGTAGACCTAAAATATTTCTTATTTTTTTCTTTTTCAAATAATGTGTTCCACAATCTGTCAAATATCAGTCAATAGGAGGGCAGAAAAAGGTGGCCCGGCACGTTACGTTTCGCACGTACGTATTTGAAGTACCAGCGCTCCCTCTGTAATATGTGAATGGTTGTTGCGCAGTAACTGCCACTCGTTGTTGCCGGCGACGGGCGCGCCCGTGTCGCGCGCGCGCGCGGGACGCCTGCGGGAGATGTTCGCGCGACACGTCGCCAACAGAACCATGCACAACTGGAAGTATTGGCTCGTATCCTTTACCAAAACCTAATGCACTAAAACTCATCGATTTCTATAACTGTGTCGTTTTAGTTATTTCATTTTTGATGTTGTTGGTTTGTATATTTATCATAAAAATCGATATATTTACAATGAAGTACCAGATATTTATTTTATATAAAGAAAAAAAAATACTGTTATAATGACTAAAGACTAATGTTTAAATAATTGGCATTGAAGACAATATGTTATAAATTTTAATTAACATATTTGTAGTAGGTCACGCAGACCACGTCAGAGAGTTCAAATATATTTTATTAAAAATATATTAGTTGTTTAATATATTGGAATTTTCGTGTCTGAAGTGGGGGGAGAGAGAGAGAAAAAGTTTAGTGTATAAAATTGCAAAGTTGGTGAATAAGTCCTTAGATCAGGCAACAGTTCAGTGTGGTGAGCGGCGCGCTGGTGGAGTCGTTCAGCTCGTGCGTGTCGTGCGGCTCGGGCGCCGACCTCGTGCGCACCACGCTGCTGTGGGCCGAGCAGCACTGCTCGCTCGTCGAGATGAGGCCCGGTACGACATGCTGCACTACATGGCTACATTCTTACTAGTTACTACACAATTGTAAACACAATACTTCACAAAGAAATACACTCTAGTTTGATCACTATAATTTTGATACAGTTCACATACATTTAGTAGATTTAGATGAGACATGGGGTCAAATCAATATTCGGTTGATTGCGATGAAACGTGTCGGTGTGTGTATTGCAGCGGTGCTGAACGCTCTACGCGTGTTGTGCACCACGACGGACATGCTGACTAACCCCGAGCGGCTGCCGGAGGAGGCGCGCGCCGCCGTGGCGGCCAGCGCCGGCGTCAAGACCGAGCCCACCTAACCGCCGCCCCCGCCGCCCCGCCCCGCACCGCGCCGCTCTACCTCACCGCCGCGCCGCGCACGCTCGCTCGCCGGCTTAGGCTCACTAGCACTCCTAAAGGCCGCTACACACGTTCAAGTGCGTTTGTGCGAACACACTTGAACATTTGTGGCAGACTTAAAATTAAGTCGCGCTTTCTGGATTGTTTCAAAGTTTTATGTGAAAAGCCGTCACGAATTGGGGCACCGGCGCGTTGATCATAATTTTATTTAGTCTTATTATGTAAAGCGAGTGAATGCGAAGTCAATTTATAATTATTTTCCCGGTGACTCAGTTCGTTACTAATATTAGGATTAAAAGAGTACGATTTTATGCGTCAATATTGCGCGCTATTTTGAAGTTGTTGTAGTGAGCCTTTGTCATATCAGTCGAGTGGGACGGAACTTCTCGTTGACAATGACGAGAGACATTGTTGTAGAGACGAAGACTCGTCCGTCTCGAGTGCAGTGTCGGCGTGCGAGTACGCGTCGTTCGGTTGAACACCCTGTGTATTGTGTGTTTGGTCACAATATCGTAATTAACACTGGTGTACATTGATCGCGTCTGCGTTGTGTTCTTACGTCGCACTCTTACTACAGTCAGTCATATAATATTGAAAATGAGTACATTTTTTAGATTGCTCATTTTATACATGTACATAATTTTACATATATTTTCCTGTAAGTTTCTTCTTATTTATCCAATAATGTTGCTAGTTTTCCTGTGACCTTCTTCAATGTTGAGCTTTTGGGTGTTGTAAATTACGATGTTGTGACGGTTTTTGAATTATTGTCTCGATTAAAACTGTGTGTTATTTTTCAAAGTGCATATAAATGCATACTTATTGAAAAGATCTATGTGCATATGTAACTTAAACGAAAAAGATGTTGCCTTAATATGTGCCTTATGCCATACTGTATCGTATAAAATTGCTACACTTGTTAAATACTACCAAAGATTTGAGGATGCGCCACTGCGAAGCAACACGGTTGCTCCCAAGCGCTGAAGCAGACGTTTTGAAATGTGATTTGTTCTTGAAATTTTGCATCATGTGTGCCCTCCCGTCCTGACAGATATTGCGTGAATACCAATATAGATGTAAGTAAAAAAAAGAATTTATTTTGAACATGTCGAGATTTAATTTAGATTTACGTAGGTACTGTAAGTATAATTACGTAAGTACTATAAGAAAATATTTTTATATTGTGCGGTGACACAAATGTTTTTATATTTCTATATAAATCGGTGCCAACGTAAATATTGTTGTAATTTGTTATGTAGTGATATAATTTTACGATACATCGTTGACTCTGGTAGCACGTTGTTTGTAAGTGCGATGTGAGCTTTAAAACAGTTATGTGCAATTGTTGTTCTATTGGAAATACAATTTGGAAACAAAACACTTGGTTTTCTTTGTCGTTTATTTAACAAACAGTGTTCCAATAATATTAAGCGCGTATTGCTTGTCAGTGAAATTGTAAATGTTAAGTATAAAATGTGTGGACGTGGAGTATCACGTGGAGTGTGCATTGTGCGTCGGGTGTGAGTGCGCGGCGGGCAGCAGGGGCAGCAGGGGCAGCAGGGGCAGCAGGCGCGCCAGGCGCGACGCGGGCGCGTGCAGCAGCGCCGCCAACGCGCCTGCCTCCACCACGCGCCCCGCCTCCAGCACCAGCGCGCGCGAGTACTCGCGCACCGACCACACGCGGTGCTGACCACACAAGCGCTACATATTAACATCTGTTCGATAGCAACCATATTGTCACGGTTCATTTAAACTGTTTTACTCTTTGTAGTTTAACAATAATTTTAAATTGTGTTGATCTACGCTATTCGTCAACCTTAGGAATTAAGCCCTGGACCTTGGAAAATACGCAATTCGCTTACACCCATTCTATCCTACCTATGTTGATAGTAGATGCTATTATGACCTTTAACTGCCAAGATTACCCTCTCTAAGGAAGTATATCAAAAATAGATTAATCAAAACACGTTAAAAAATGTGGCTGTTGACGTGCGCCGTCACAAGACTGCGCAGGCGCAGCCGTTGTGTGGAGTGCGAGGTGCAGGATCGCGCAGCATACGCAATGCGAATGCGCCGGCCACCACCTATGGCCGCCACTCATCTATCGAACGTGGCGACAACCGGACACTTTATTTTTCCAACATTTTGTAATTGTGACGGCATTAAATTCTATAGGTATAATATGTAGATACTACAGTCCACTAATAGTTTCATTTTATAAATTCTATAAAGACCTATTCAGTAGTCCTTCGAGCCGGACTACGCATTTGGGCCGTGTTTGTTGTGGGGGGCCCACACCCCGCAATTCGCACCACTGCTGCGCCTGCGCAGTCTTGTGGGGCGGCGGCAACAGTGGTCTATTTTCGCGATCGATCCTTAAGTCCCATTTACACGAGGAGAGTTTTTCGCGGCGAGTATCGTATCCGATTATCGCACGTTCGAGTATCGTGTTCTGACAAATGTTTGCACAATACAACTTTTTTATGTCCTTACGATAATCGTATCTTCGAGGTGAGAACTCTTCCCGTGTAAATGGCACTTTAGGGTTTAGATAAGATAATTATAATCGAATTTAGGATTACTACGGGTCAGTGATTGTTCATGGTTTATGGGAAACAGGTGGGTGACTTACCCAGTAAAAAAAGCCACCGTACATTCGATTGTCTATAAAATTCTAAGCTTTCAAAGATAATTTCAATATCTAAGCAAAAAATACTATACTTCTGTAGGTTACAGCCGAAATGAAGGAATGGGACAAGAAATTTCCTCGGAATTGTTTTAGTAAATGATGTCTAATGAGTGAATGAAGTGGAGTAGTTACCGCGACCGTGATGATGGTGGTGTGTGGCGCGAGCGCGGCGAGGGCGGCCAGCAGCGCGCGCTCGGCCGGCGCGTCCAGCGCGGCGCCCGGCTCGTCCAGCAGCAGCGCGCTCGCCAGCCGCGCGTGCAGCGCCGCCCGCGCGCCGCACACCCGCGCGCCGCGCCCCGCGCTCCACCCCGCGCTCCGCCCCGCGCCGCCCACGCTGCACTCTGCACCACGCACACACACATGCTCAACGCTCCACCGAGACCATCCGAGCCGCACACACGCCTTTATTACATAGGGAGTACATATGTCATTTCAACCCTTGTCTTCAAAACACCCCTTTTCTACAAGCCTTTACTCATTAATTAGTGAAAGTTTGATAGTTCCTACTAGGTTTTGAAGATGATAGATATTGACTATTCCAGTCCTCACAAGACAAAAGCTTCTAACAGTCAATGTGTAAACGTAAATATGAACAGGGTTGTACCTAGACCGGCAGGCTGGGCGGTGACAAAGTCGTAGAGTCCTACAGCTCGCAAGCTGAGCCATATTTCCTCGTCGGTGTGTACGGCGAGCGGGTCGAGGTTCTCGCGCAGCGTGGCGGAGAAGAGCGCGGGCTCCTGCGGCAGCGTGACGAGGCGGTGGCGCAGCGCGCGCAGCGGCACGCGGCTCGCGTCCAGCCCGTCCACCAGCACGCGCCCGCCCACCACGCACGCGCCGCCCACGCACGCCAGCAGCAGCGTCGACTTGCCGCTGCCGCTGCGCCCGCAAATAGCCACCTATAAATACACATTACACATACACATCGTTCCGTTTATTATCAATATTCGAGCGACATCAAATTAATATGTATCTATGTGCTCACTTAGTTCTGGACTTTTTCCAAAATCTAGCCTGAAGCGGCTTTAAAGATAGATTTTATTAGACTATTAAAAAAGAAATATAGCTTACACAAAGCTTTTGAAGAATTTTATAACTAGAATCTATGTCGAACTGTGAAGGGATTGCCGGGTTAAAAATATCAGCACGGATTACCTACAACAGCGATGGGTACGTTATTTAAATCCTTACATAATTTTCTGCGATTTTTAAAATAGTTTTCGATGTTATCTACTTTTAATACCATGTTTTTTTTTACCTTTTCACCAGGAGCCACAGTAAAGTTAATATTAGATAAGCACTCCGCTCCACCGGGCTCGTGTTGGACGCTCAAATTTTCAAATTCAATTTTGCCATTTCGTGGCCAGTCCGGTGGTATGGAACCTTAAAAATCATTTTCATAATAAGATTTGAAGATCTCGCCAAACCGTGGGCGGGACAGGACGGGACGGCGTTGACGGGTTGTGAGGAGTTATATGGGTTGATCCATATTAACCAATGAAGTTACTTCACACAGACTACAGAGCCTTCCCGCCGAGCGCGACGGCAACGGGGTGGCCCTGTGTGATATTTTCCATACCAATAAGTAGGTGCATTACAACTGATCACCACCGTCACAGCGTCTCGTCGTCGTTCCGTCCCGCCCACTGTTTTACAAGACATTTAGATTAAGGTAATGTGCGAGAGCGGACACCGCAAACAAAATGGTTATCACGAAAAATTGAAGTACCATACTGTACTGTCTCTTATCCATTGTACGCAGTCACACATTTCCATCGCACCTCACTAATATACCGTGTGGCTGGTACGCGCGAAGAGATTTCTTTTCTGATATCTGCTCCAATATAAGTAGCTAATGTTTTTTTTTAATATTCACACTATTAATATAGGTTCGAACTTCGACATGACAGTGAACTTTAGGTATAAAATTATGGCGTCGTAGTTAGTATACTGAAACAAACACAAATGAATGAGCAGTACTGACAGTACTCTCTGTAGTCCTCCTGCGGTATGTTGGTGTCGGTATGCAGGCGGTGCAGCGCGCCCAGCTGCAGGTGCAGGTCGGCGCGGCACTTGGCCAGGTGCGCCAGGTAGGCGGGCAGCAGCAGCGCGTACGCGCCCGCCAGCCCCGCCACGCCGCTGCTGGCGCCGCACAGCGCCACGCCTAGCGACACGCACACGCTCGCGGCGCCCACCAGGTCCTGCACACAATTCATTTTATACACCTTGTATTTCGACTCTCTATATACGAGTATAGCAAATAAATATTATATTCATGTTATAACGCTGGACAATTGAGCAATAATTCATTCAAATCCATCAACCCTAGTAAATATATGTTCGCATCAACACTTTAGTGGCACAATGTGGTCACAAATTTCTACAAAGATGACATACCAAAGAGATTCCAAGCCAGCGGTTGGCGGCATTGAGCAGGAGCAGTGCGTTGTGGTTGGCGTCGAGCCGGCGCATGAACGCGGCGCGCATGCGCTGCTGCAGACCGCCCGCGCGTATCGTGCTGGCGCCCGTGTATGTCTCACCACACAGAGACACTACACTTGCTGCACTTTGGCCCTCGATGCGTTGCAACTCTCTGACAAATTAAAGGAAGTGAACATAATATCTCATATAAAATTATATAAAATTCGATGATCGATCGAAGTATAAAGTAAGACGGTGAAAAGTGGTTCTTGAAATAAAACTATTTTTTACGAATTTTATCGCGATTTGGTGATTACTGGACCACGAAAGCTGTAAACCAATTGAAACGTCGGGAAGTAAAAACATTTTAAAATATAACCAAATCGCGATGAAATTCGTAAAAAATAGTTTTATTTCAATATGTAACATTCGCGTAAATCTAAGAAAGTGGTTATTGACAGCCTCCGTGGCGCAGTTGGTTAGACGCCGCCTGTGAAACGAGAGGCCGCGGGTTCGATCCCCGCACCGAAACAAATATTTGTGTGCTCCACAGGTATTTGTTTCGGGTCTGGGTGTTTGTGAGACCGAAAAGTCTCTCGTAGCTTCTGATACCCACGACACAAGACTCGATCTTAGTGTGGGGTCAGGACTAGATATGTATGTGACTGTTGAGTGTATTTATTTTAATACACCGAATATTTTTTACCCGGCGGTAGACAGATACACAGACTGCAGTAACAGATAGAGTATGAAGGCTGGCAGCAGGGCGAGCAAGCTCCACGGCGCGGCTACAGCGTTCACTAGTGTAGCGGCAGCGCATAACAGAGCCAACTGGCCCCAACGGCTTATTGCTGTTGGAAGTTTCTGAAACAAAATAAGACTGATGAAGCTAAAAATTTTAATCCAGTTACCTAAAAACTTTTTAACTTTTTGGGATAAGTTGTCAATGTGAACGCTATGTTCACAACGTTTCACAATCGTTGAATTCTAATTTCTAAAGTAAGAAGAGCTATCTGTTTTTCGACCGATTCTCAGTCCTTCATTATTTCTAGTAGAATAGGATTGAGAACGACTGACTAAATGTATTGTATTTTCAATTCCAAATGGTCGTTCCTCAGTGGTATAAGTAGTACTAAATCGCCTTTATTCCAGTACTAGTTGTAATAGTAGTAACTAGTAAGGAGTAAATGTGATGTAGATAGTAGATGCGTGAGTGCAGTTAGCAATAGAGTATACCTTGTCGATGACGAGTATGTCAGCGGAGAAGCGGTGCAGCGTGGCGCCCGTGGGCGTGGCGTGGTGGTGGTGCGGCGGCGCGTGCAGCGCGGCGTGCAGCAGGCGCTCGTGCAGGTGGCGCCGCGCGCGCGCGCCCGCCGCCGCGCACCACGCCTGCGCCAGGGCCGCGCACGCCACGCCGCCGCTCGCGCACCACACGTACACCTGCAGCCCGCGCCAGCTCTGCACACACACACGTCACATCTTTAAATTATAGTCACATAACTACTAGAATTCACTATAGATTATTAACAAATTTCACCTCTACATTCGAGAGTACGGATACGGTAATCCCTCAGGCTCACGGTTATAGGGAGTGGTGATTAATTATCATATGACTCCGAAAAGTCAGAAGTGTGCCCTGGGATTTGTACCCGCGGCTCCCGTGACTTTTGATTCTGATATGGCAAATTATATGAAATGTACATAAGCCGTTTCTGACAGATTGCTGTGGAAATCCTTAGAGGAGGCCTACTTTTAGCAGATGGGATTTTGTAGCTGTGGATGATCATGATTAATACGATGAGGACGATGAAGTTAAATATTACGAGGTTCTCTTTTTATAATGACACGAAACATTAATCTAGCCATATGGTAAGTACATTGCAGTCCAGATACCTCATACCTTCGCCGGTTAATCCAATTGTACTGACATTTTCGAATCCGGGCATACGCAAGCGAAACCCCCAATAAGACATGGTTGAGAGGGTTACAACTTACAATGCCAGATTTTCTATCATTTGTGATTGTATACACCGGTATCTGAGTGGATCCAAATGTTTAATGTACTAGGTAACTACTTACCTAAATTATAATATCTACACTTTTCTAGACACACCGGTTTAGGTTGTGCTTTGTTTGTCAACCTTATATAGCCAAATATTTATACATATTATAGTATTTTTTGTTGAGAATCACATCACACATGACACACACATTCGCATACAATACAGATACTCATGTAGATACACAAACAAATCTAACATTGCACCAATGAAAACCTATTTGAGACAAGATAGTGAATCCTCGTCTTCTTGCACAAATCAAATCAATCCAATTCACTCTCGATACCATTGCACCCTAACAGAGGCACGTCCTTGTCCCTGACGACATAAGGAATAAAGACAGAACATCCAGAAATCCGTAGTGGATGTTACGCGACAGCGTACCGTTATTACGAGTAGGTACTTTGTCGAGTAATAAATTATTTTCTAAATTTAAATTTGCAATTGTTGCTTGTG
This sequence comes from Deilephila elpenor, assembly GCA_949752805.1. NCBI lineage: Eukaryota > Metazoa > Arthropoda > Insecta > Lepidoptera > Sphingidae > Deilephila > Deilephila elpenor. The sequence continues at coordinate 8,518,842 of OX457099.1, read as the reverse complement.
TACAGACCATTCACTACAAGCCTATACTGTGTTGTCAATTGAGTTGAACTCCGAGCATCGAAGAAAGCAGAACGTGATATTTTTACTTTTTTGCTTCCCAGGAGATATGTTGGTGAAGAGTAAAGTTCTTTATCCGTGTATAGTAAATGTACTACCTGTTGTTCGGTGGCTGTGTTGGGCGGACCCTGCGATGTGATGCGGGTGAGCCAGCAGTCAGCAGCCACGCTGAGCGCCTGCGACGCCGTCGCCGCCGCCCAGTAAAGAGCGCCCCACCATCCACACGCTTCGGCGTACTCCTTCCACAGCGAGCACTAAAATATTATTACTATGATAAGTTTTTCTGTAATTGTATTAGCCCATATACGTTCCTCTGCAAGGCATGAGCCTTCTCTATAATCAAGAGTACGATTGAGATGGGTTAGGCCATAGTCCACCACACTGGCCTACATGCATACATGCCAATAAGATTCTTTTTGAAAATTGTACGCAGCTTTCGTCACGATCTTTACCGTCATCGTAACAATTTTAAGTTATTTGTTGAACCATAATATGTTAGAAATATTAATAGTAGGTAAACATTGCAACATTATGGTGCCTACATCAGGAAAAGTACTTTGGTCATTAACATGACAGTAAATACATATGTAATTTATGTACAAATTGCATACACGTTTCGTGTTTACATTACAGGAAGTATTTAAATACACGTCACAGTGAGTATTATCTAATGGAAGCCTGTTACCTCGCTTATATCATCCTCTGATTCATGTTTATCAGAACAAGAGCCATCGTTAATTACTCCAACGTTAGTCTCGACTCCATTAGATGTTAATGAACTATACGTTGTTTCAATCATGGACTCGTCCACAGCACCTGCGTAAAACGTTGCAAAATTATATCAACTCGCACGTTTTCATTCCTGCTTACTTATACGGAGAAACATCTATATATGAATTCGTTGAACACCATATGTGTACGTGAGAAGCATTTCGTTTGTTTTGGTACGTACATAAGTAAAAATGTTCTTGTAACTGGAAAGGTGTTTTGTGGTTGTAAGTGGCATGACTCACCTTCATTTAGATTACACGGCAATTCTTAAATAAAGCGTAGAAATACCCTTGAATTTCTAAGAATACTTCCTGATCAGTAAATACCTTTTTAATGTCGTGTGTCCTCTGTTGTAAAGATTAGTGGTTATGAACATCTTTCAGAATAACGATTTCTTTTTAGTGTATGCTTACACGGCCGAAGTTCAAATACAACCTGACACAATATAGTGACGAAGTTTGCCAACGAGGATTTTTTTTTATCATAATACCTGTGTAATCTGTGTTTATTATCAGAATTTAAAATTGGTTTTGTACTGCAGGTGGGAGTAAAACTTGTTTGAGCACATTTTTATCTTGAGTCACGTCGAAGTAAGAGGTGTGAATGTTAGACCAAATACAAATGGCTTGATCATTGCCGTATTCATTTGCCTGGCCCACTAATTCTCATGCATTTTGGGTGGTATATGGGTAGTGGTTATAACTTGACACCATGTCAACGTTTTATTATTTCAACTTTGTTTTGACAAAAGCTTATCAAATTAAATACGTGATCTCTGACGCCGGGCCCGCCCGCTCATTCTACAATTATAATTGGGAAATAGCGTAACGTACTTTAATACATTGTACTAAAATAAGCAATCCTGTTGTTTATTATATGTCGGGTGCAAATGCAAGCGGTATCGAATTACTCACCAATATTAAACTATGCACTAACCGTTATTCGTGATGCTGTTCACTGTAGGGGTATCGGACTCAGTACTTATTAACCGCCGAAGTGTTCTTGGGGTCCATCTAATAAGGAAATCATTAATTTTGTAATTTAATTGTGGGTAGATGAAAATAGGTAGGTAGGTACCTACTTTATAAAGATTTCAGAAGTAGCTGGACGTAGGTCGCTGTGAACATTCTTAGGGAAACCTGGGTCTGTTTAGTGGTTGACTTTCTGTGGCTTTAAATGTGCTTAAAAGGAGGATGGCAATGAATTAAATATCTACATAATAATAAATATTAACTTAATTACTTTATTGACGGTATTCTTTGACCTACTAACAGACACGTGGCATAGGTACATCATAGAACTACTTGGGATCGATGGGGTTTTATAAATAGTCATGTAAAAATTGCATGAACAGTGATTCGAGTCCAAAGTCACAGGGCTCATACCATGTACCAAATCGGTTGTTAAACCAAAGGATTGATGATTTAAATAAGTGCTAAAGGTATACACATGTCTATAAGTATCATGAAAAAACGAATATTGAAGTACCTGGAAAGAGTGCGATTAGAGCGTGCCCTCAACAGGCGTCGCAACAGGCTGGCTTCACGCTGGAGTGTGGTGTTGGACTCATCAGCACTCACAGTGCGTCGTACCTCACGCCGCCACCTACAACACATGTGTGCCTTTATAAATAAATATAATATTTATAACACTTACCACCAGCATCAGCCCGTAGCAGTCTTGTTCTTTTCAATTGCACGCCAGCGAATTCGTTCCTCGGCCTTTGTCATCCATTATTTATTTACGTCCCTTATCTTTTTAATTTTGTTATTAATTAAATAATATTTAAATTACTTATTGATAATTGCGTTTAGGATACAATCAAATTCATGGACTTCTTACAACTGGTACGTCGTAATAACAATCACAATGATATTATTTCTGCAGTTAATGTATTGAGTTGTTCTTTTTTTAGTAACTCAGCCACAATGAGGCCATGACATCTCCGTCATAGCCTTGTTATTCCATTACAGTTTACTAACATCAACGTTATCCGCAATTTTAATGCCATTAATAAATGTGTCAGTGTTTAAACACCGATTAAAATTACATATTAATGTGGCCGTGTGCTAATGTATACTGCCTTCGTGCAACTGGTACCTTATAACGATATATAACATGCAATATCATGAAAATGTGGTTCAAAATGGTATCTCACTTATTGTACATGGAGGAGGGTGGAGGCGAGGAGAATTGCCTGGAGAGCGCGGGTCGCTGGTGCAGCGTGGGGCGGCGCCAGCTGCCGCCCGCGCTCATAGGCACCTCAGCCAGCAGGTGCGCCCCCGCCGCCTCGTTTATACCCACCTGCATCATTACATAATGCGTGGATTTCACGTAAACAGAATATGCTGTGAATGCGTAATCCTATCCTTTTTTTGCTGTGTATATTGACATAAAATGTGACACCTCCATTACGTTGCTTCCGCCAATTATTTGTATTCTTGTACCGGACTACGCACAAACTTGTTAAAATGTGATATAAATTGTATTTACAAAGTTCAAATACTTTTTGAATTAAATTTGGTGTCCTTTGAAATGAATACTCAATAGACACACTCATCACGCCTTTTTCCTAGAAGGTGTAGGCAGGGGTGCTACCAGGACACCCACGTTTTACCTTGTGTGTTCCGTGAGCCTTCCCACGATGTGATAGGGCGTGAGTCTACCGCCATATCGGGTACAAATTCTTGACTTTAGGCTGATAATAAAAAGAAAATTCAATATCACTGTGCTCGACCAGATTCGTACTCAAGACCGCAGTTGTAATCGTATCGCAGTACAACTGCGCCACCGAGGCAGTCAACCACATGAATCCTCAATCTTCAATATGTATGTTTGGTTTTAAAATAAGTAGGTAGAGGTTGTATATGCTAAATATACTCGGAAAAGAGCAAGTCATCAGCATGGGCATAAGTGACGTCAAATCGAATTTCGAATGAGTAGACTTCCCGGTTGTAAAACTTTTGGAAGTTGGCACGTATTTCGCAGTATAAATAGTGACTCATACACAACAGCAATGCATTCAAAAGTAAGGAATAGGAATTTACCTAAAATATCTACCGCATAATATTTCATGTTATAGAGTTTCAAAACAGTTCTGGGCTTAGATTTTGTTTCATGTACCGTTTCAGGTACAAAATAATATGATAATTTTAGAAATTATTCCTGCACATTTACTTAACCAGTTATCGTGTATGTACCTACCTACTTAGTTGCCTTATAGTCGGCTCGCACTTTCTGAACAATAAGCATAAAGGACTCAATCTACATTCATATGCAAGGTTGGCAAACACTGCATATCACATTCATCGTAGATGTTCTGTAGTTATGTGCAGGCATGTCCACTGTCGGATGGTCACTCATAGGAATGTATTCCTCAATGTATTTTCTAACGAATGAAATTAAATTTTATAGGCCTTGAGCCACGCGTATATTCAATTTGTCGGGAGAATCCATCTGATTTGATTGGTCAAGATGTTTTTTCCTTTACAGATGATTGCTTGTTTAATTAAAGCTGAGCTAGGGAACACCGTAAAATTGTTTATCAGAACTGCTGTTGGATATATATGCTGTTGGGATAGTATTTAATTATATACAATTGGGTATTTGACTCATTTTTTTTATTAAATTCGTTAAAAAGTATCGATATCCGAAATCTAACAAACAAAGAATTTTGTAAAACCATTCAGAATTTAAAAAGTTAGAAATGTTTTTAATCTTGTACTGGGGGTAAAAGAAAAGGGATCCAAAACAAAATTAGTGACGTCACTATTCTTAATATGCATTATAGTGTGCGGGTGCGAAAGAGACAGTAGGATGTCCACACTACGTCCCCACTTTTCATTTAAAATACTAATATTTGCCTCATGTTACAAGCTACTTTATCACTGTTTTCACAAAAATGTTTTGTTTTAATGGCACTTCTGTTTGTCTGCAAAATAATACAAAAATTCGATGATAGTCAAATACCCAATTAGATACTTATTTTTTTTAGAGACTCGCTCATTCTATGTCTGTAACCATAGTAACCAATGCCAGTCCTATAAGTCACGGTAAAGAGGCACCTAGAAGAGCTAAAATGGAACCGACGCTTGGCGACTCTGTTAGAAACATTAGTTTGTGATAACAAAATTTATAACAGAAAGAAAAATTTACAACAAATTTTGATCTACTTCTCTCCATAGCCAAATTCTTCAAAGATAAAACGCTGGGTTAAGGGGTAAACTTAGCTGTTATAAAGATATACATATAAGTAACACGTTTATATCAGACAATGATACAAAATCGCTGTTTACCGCAGTATCATCAGATGTGCTCCTCTGGAACTTTGCGCGACTGAGTACTCTGACAAGATGCGAGCGTTCCCGCGCCGTGCCGTCGGGCGGGCCGGCGCCGAGCCGCGCCGCCGCCGCTCGCGCCTCCGCCGCCAGCTGCGCCCAGCGCGACAGCACCTCCTCGCACCCGCCGCTGCCCACGCTCCCTGCGCGACCATACCCCGACACACGCCCGTCTTCCATCGCTATTACCTATAACAATGCCCTTTTTCACATGCCGCTCTAAAACACCTTTATAAAAAATCGATTAGTCTTACATAACGTGAATCTATAGATTAAGCCGCCCTCTGTTGCATACACAGTTGTATACAACGAATGGCGGAATATAGGATGTAAATATCGATCATGGTGTAGGTATCTCAGTTCATTACTGGTCGTGGAAGGTGGTAGCTTCAAGTGTAAACTGTTTTCGTTTAAGCTCGTTGATTCATCTGCGTGCTCAAGTTTTCAAAGCCTAATTGCGAGTTTGAACAGTCTAATCATAATATACTTTAGGAATATCGTGTTGGATAGTATGCAAGTGTCATCTGAAATTGTATACTAGGTAGGCAGTAGGAACATTGACCTTGTAGTGACTAGGAGGAACGTTTTTGCCATACCTACCTTACAAACTTTAAATAATTTTTCCATGAAGTATGTAAGTATACATATGTATATGATATTTGGTAGGTAGGGAGTTTACTGCTATCACTTTCTTCTGCTGTATTGTGTAGGTACCATCGTTTACCACTACTTCTGTTACAGTCTACAGACCATTCCAAGGCGGTCTGGAAGCAAGGGTGGATCCAAGGGGGAGGTCATAGGGGTCATGACCCCCCTGGGCTGACTCCAGATTGACACATATATTGTTGATTTTCACTTTGAAAAATCGTTAACATATTCACTAACCACAAGTGTAACAAACTTTTAAATAATCACTTTTAAATGTATAATAGTAATCGAATTCGAGTACGTCCAATGTTCTGACTTGAACTATATGACTTGAAAGCTGGATCCGCCGTTGTCTGGTAGAGATCATTACAAAAGATAACACCGCTCATTGCATTACCATACATTTAGTCCCCATCCTTAAGCGTAATATTATAATTTGGTTTGCAATAAAGTGTTATTGTATTATTATTCCTATCACGTTATTGAATTTTGTCGACATTCGTCATGTGTTGACAGTGAACATACATTATATTTCAATATTTATGAAATACAATTGCGTTGTATTAATGACGTGTATATCATAATAAATCCTAAACCTAAATCAAACACTGAGCATACCAGATCAGCGTAGTGCAGAAGCTCTAGTCTATTGGTCGCCAGAAGGACAGTGCGACCGGAGCGCGTGGCGGGCACGAAGCCGCGCGCCACCAGGTGGCGTGCGAGTGGCGTGTCCAGCGGGCCCAGCGGCTCGTCCAGCACCAGCAGTCGCGCCGCTGAGTACAGCGCGCGGGCCACGCACACGCGCACGCGCTGCCCGCCCGACAGCGGCGCGCCGTGGCTGCCCAGCCGAGTAGCATCTCCTTCTGGTTCGAATCAAACTAAAGCGTTCCATCATGTGTCCAATCAACAATGTATGTCACAAACAATTAACAAATGTGTTATTTAAAACTTTGCAGGTTTTAGTCACTATTCTAGAAGAATTATCAACTGTTTAAAATAACACCACTTATAGTTAAATAAGAGCAGGATATGTAAATTAATTGTGAAACGAATTTTAAAAGAAACCGTTAGTGCGATACCTTAACAGGTACCTGGTAAAAGTTGCAGGTCTGGCCTCAAACCAGTCGCTCGGAGCACGCGTGCGTATTTTTTCTGACACCACTTGTTCCCCATAACAATGTTGTCACGTACTGACCCTTCCAGCAGCCATGGTGGCTGACCCGCGTAGGCAGTTGAACAATCTCTACACAAAAATATATTTACATGCGAATATTTTAATGCAATGCAAATAAATTTTAAATTCTACTACACGCAGCACAATAACGATGTTGTGCACTATAATTTATATACAGAAGTATTGTGGTAAAACTGGTTGTATTAGCTACAGAATTGACAATACAAATAAAATGTGGGTGCAGTAATCATTTTCTCGCCAGCCATTTATGTATTATGCATCAAATACATAGTCACTCTTAGAAAGTACACGACTAGGATTCTATCTATTCTATCCATAAATTAGGTAACATAGAATTACATGATTATTCCTAATTTACTTCAAATAAATATATGTATTTTATAGTAGAACGATCATTCTTACCGATTGTATAGAACATCGCCTCTTTCAAGGTACATCTCCCCGAGTACAGCAGAAAGGAATGAAGTTTTCCCGGAACCCGTGGCGCCAACTACCATTATCAGTTTACCTAAAAACAAGAATAATCTACGTAAAATAGAAACTTGTTAAGAGTGCGTATTGCATTTAAGAAGTATATGAGATCACCTGCTGGAATATCTAAATCTTCAATCTCCAATAAATCGTTTCGCAATCTCCAAGTGTAAGCCGCGTTCCTAAATTTTACCAAATACTGGCATTTAGAACTGAGCACCTCATCTTCTGCAAATTGGTCTTCGTGTTTACCTTCAAATTCTTCATTAATGTTCGTGAAATTATTTTCCCATGTAATATTATCCATTGCATCTATATTAACTTCCTTGTCTTTGACATGAGCCTCGTTTGTATTCTCATTAGAATCATTCTTAAAGTTGCTGGATTCGGGTAGATCCAAAAAATCTACAATTCTTTTAGTACTGACCTAAAATGTTCATGCTTTAAAATGATTGGTAGTGTTGCTTTAAATGTAGTCAGTATTGTGAGAATGTAACTTATTTTATGACTGATACATACCATAGCTTGAATTACCATTAAAACAGTTACCGGTAAAATTAACAACGGTACTGTAAGTTGGTTGAAAAACGCTAATCCGGCAAATACTTTTACTGCAGTAAGGTTATTATCGTTCTCGAGGACGTAGTATACGGTAAAAGTTATTACCGTGATTAATATGGTGGAAATTTGTGTTGTGAATGCTGAAAAGAATGTGTTTGAACATGTTATTTTTAAACTTTAATTGATTGTCCGGCTCACACAAATGAAAACATTACTGTTGTAATCTGTGGCATTTTTATTATTGTTTGAACACTTATTATTTATTTATTTATTTAATACTTTTTTGCACTACATAGAGATATACAAATGCAAACTTATATAATACAAATAATAGTACAAGTGGCGGCCTTATCACACTACTATAACACTTGTACCAATTGTAAAACAATGTCTGCAGAATTGTAATATGATAATCCGAAGGATTCTAAATATCCAGTACCAATTGTTTTTTTTAAATTAATGTTATTTAATTCTGATCCATTTTTTGCATTTATGACAATGCTATTCTCCATTATAAAAGTGTGTGGTGGCCTGTTGGTAATGGACCAGACGCGACTGCCAACATTTTTCACGGTGTTCGCGGGTTCAAATCCCAGGGCACACTTACTTGACTTTCCGGAGTTATTCGTGTATTGATAGTCAATCACCACACACTATAACGGCGAAAGAAAACATCATGAGGAAACCTGCATGAAAAGTCCGCCAACCCGCACTAGGCCAGCGTGGCAGACTATATGGCCTAACCCCTCTCAATCGTAGTCTCGATTGTAGATGAGGCCTGTGCCTTGCAGTGCGACGTATTTGGGCTGATACTGATACAGATATAGATATTCTTCATCAACAAAATATATATTTGCAAATCAATAATAACTTACTTAGGAAGCTCCAGTACACCGAGTCCTTATTCAAAAATTTAAGTTCAACTTCCCTTAATTGTAATATTTTTTCTTTGAATAAATCTTCCCAAACATAAAGTTTTATAACGTTCATGCCTTTGATAATTTCTGTCATCTTCGATATTCTATGATCAGTGCATTTTGATATTTCCTTACAATTATAAGATAATTTCTTGCCTATGTAGAATTGTAGGGGCGTAATTATTAAGACACCGGCTCCCGTTCCTATTAATGCACTTACACCTAATTTCTTGTATAAAAGATACAGTATGACACCTATCTAAAACAAATAAATAATATTATTATTATATTTTATTACAAGTAAATAGTGATGAATGTTTACAAATTATTATAATTTTATATAATTTATTTACCTTTAAGGGTATGGCCCAAATGTAGTGACAAATCCAAACACAAGACATGATGTTGTAGGTGTCTTGCGAAACCAAATTTGTGAGAAGACCAGACCGCGTGGTGGCTTCATCAGAATGATTTAATAAGGGAGACGTTTCCTCGTCTATTGTGTCTGTCGATGTCCATGGCGCTAAACGCATGCATTTATCATATATCATACCCTAGTAAAGAAAATGTACATTAGATTTTTAAAGACTTAATACATATATAATTCTTACCAATGAGGTATACAGACCTGCAAAGCTGTTTTCAGTCTCGTTCCCTCTACTGTTACTAAATGTGTTGAGTTTTGAGACAATACAGCCTGCCCTATCAATGCCACAGTAACAACACATAGCATAACATAGCCATTACTGCAAAATTCTTGTAATGTGACTTGCGACTCATTTTCATTGATTACAACAGGTTCTTCAATAAACTGTATAATAGCTGCCAAGCCCAGAGGAGGCACTACACCTATTAAATCTCCAAATAATTTTAATATTCCTGCTATGTAAAAATTAGGCCAAACTGTCCGAATAAAACATTTCCATATATTTGGTCGTCGATTGCTATCTTGCGTGATCTGAAATGTACACAATGTGTTAAAATGCATATTTATTATAATGTATGATTTCATCACTAATATTTCCACAAACCTCGTAGTCTTTGTATATATTGGAGAATTTTCTATAATGTCTAATAGATAGCTCATTTTTGGGCAGATCTCCTAGATCTGATAGTTCCAACGGGGCTTTAAATCCTTCGTATAATAGCGAATTTAACCAGTAAAACAACACCTTCGAATAGAAGTGTGTGTTGGTATGTTTGTAAGCAATGTTCGTACTAGCTGTTGGCGATTTATGACCATTACTGATTCGTTTTGTCACCTGTAATTATAAAATAGCTTTAATTTGGTAGGTTTTTTCGTTTTAATACGTACTGGCAATGTAAATTAATCTCTGTAGCCATTGAGCACGTATGGTTAGTTATGACATTTTTAATTAATTACTATATCCTCGATATTTTTATCAGATACCATCCATTTAAGGGTATTTTTGTGTAAACCTTTAATTGCGTACACGACAATAAATTAACAATAATTTATTGATTTAATGTTTGATTAAAAAGTTTGTACCTGAACTAAGTGCAAAGATAATCAAGTAGTTTTTAATTAAGCAATTAACTAAGATTTAAGCGGATAATCATATTCATTCAATGCCACGCACAGACAAAACATTGGATGTTTATTGTTAAAGATTGAACTGCATTCGTCAGATTATTTTACCTTACACTACACTTTCAACATAACTGCATAACTTAAATAAGTAGTTGAGTATTTTGGATGTCAATGGCCTTTATATGAGCATCGTTTGTAGTAGCAGTGAATGCCGTCCAAGAGCGGCGCCAGACGCATCAGTGAGCCTTGTCGGGAGAACTAGGAGCGGCGCCCGGCGTCTCGGGACTCTGACTCATGCTCCGTACGCGTAAATATTTGTGCCTTACCATGAAAATGTCCTTTTACTATTTACGATCGTTAATAGACTGTTAAATAGAGTTCAATAACATTGACAAATGCCGCAGATGGTTACAATAAAATGAACTTAATGAATCTTTGCATTTTGAAATACCTAACTACATAATAGGAATATTAGGTACTTACTTGTTTACTTTTTTAAGTTTCAGAAACAAGTAAATATTTTTCCGCTGTTGTCCTTTCGCTTTTGATTATAAATTAAATAAATTCATAAATAGGAGAATGTTAAAAAATATTTTTGAAACAGGTATTAATTATTTATAATTATTCAATAACCTCGGAGCGTATATCGACACTGAATGGTAAAGGTATCATAAAGGTAATTAATATAATGAAATCGGAATTCACTTGCATGTTGGAGTTTTTTGTAACTAGTCTCCAAATGCAAATGACTTTGAGAGAAATGGATAATGCAGACGTGCATAATTATACGTAACGTAAATAGAAAGTGGGACATGGGTGTCGATTTATGAGGAACTGCTATGCGTGCGGCTGCCATATCAAGTGTTTGTTGCTAACTAATCACACTCAGTTAAGGAGAACCATATGCGGAAATACATAGTTCTGGTATATGTTATAATATAGTAATATATTATGTTACCCATATAGTATTTTAGGTAGGTAACATAATTATCATTTAAAGCTATTTGTCCTTGTACATCTGTCACTCTAATGGAATTAATTATTCAGATACATAGTCAGCTCCCATATCACTAACATTTTATGAACATTTTTTTACTAATTAATAGGAAAAAAATAAGATTTATTTTTCATCACTGCCTTCGCTATGTGTACGCAAAATAGATGATCGATAGCGAAAATTAAAAGAGTTAGGAAAAACTAAGCAGTTACAACTAAAACTTCCTTGTTTGATGGAAATTAAACGATCGGCGAATTTAAATGCTGTTGATAGTAAGCTGCTCTACATAAACACGGTTGCAGTAATAAGTTAACTGGATTAATGCGCATAAGAAGCACTTACTTCGTCGTAAAAACATAGGCCGTCTACTGCAGACATCAGCAAGCACAGTAGCAAGGAGGCGCTCTGTAGGTATATCTCCATATGGTTCGTCGACACTCCAGCTAGAATATGCTGTCGTATGATTGCGGCAGCCGACGTCGCCGACAGGAACCAGTATATGCTGAGGTACAGTACAGGTGCCACGGAATGTCTCGTCCATAATGCCACGTGGAAAGCTGCTGCGGCGAGCCATGCCAGTGGTGCGGTCAGCGCTGACACCAGTCGCACTGTATCTGATGGTCGTAGCAAAGATGCTGCCGCTTCACAGCACCAAACGGCGCACAGAATTAAGCTCGTTACCCCGCGAATGTTCTGACCTCGCCAATTCTTCGTGCATCTGTTTTATGCAAAAGGATGTACACATATACAATGTAGTCATGAAGCGGACATAAACGTATATATAATTGAATTGTTGTTCATATCGTTACTAGTAATACCGCTATGGAGCAAGATCTCTGATTATAACAGTTTATGTTTTATTAGCTGAAGATGATGCCATCATATGCAACATGTCAGTTTCGTAATTAATACGACAATATTAATTGTCTTTTCTGTTTGTTGTAAGCCGAAGTTGTATCAGACTAATAATTTTTTGATTTGTCTTTTCATTCCTTTATGTTCTACATTTGGACCATATGAGTAATAGTTTTTTTTAACCAGTCGTAATGACAGAATGTGTTACTTCATTTATAAAACTCACATGTGTTCGGGATATTAAGAATTTAATGTTATTATTAATGGCACTAAAACTGCTGGGAGCAAAGTTTAAATAAAATATGCAGACATACAGTTTAATTCGACCATGGGATACCAAATGATTTGTTTTAGTATATCGTAAGCTTTTGTGGCGTTATATTATTAATTCCTATAATTGGCGTAGATGTACACTATACATACAGAGAAATCATTTAAAGATTAAAAACAATATCAATAAGTTTTTCTCCTTTAACTGCTTAAATAAATAAAAGTTGGTGTTTAGAAAAATGAATACAATGAAATCTCAAATCTTTATCATTAGACGAGTCCCAATAGGTCGACTGGATTCTTAGTTAGTTTAATTTGTTATGCTCTAAGTTTAACGACAGTGTTCAATGTTATTGTTTAATCGATAAAATTTGATACAACTCGTTAGGTACTACTACTACCTATATAATACCATTTCAAACCGTGTTTTACGACCGAGAAATTATGATCGTTATATCTGCATCTATGTAACTACCGAATTAATGTTTCGATATCAATATCTCATACCGTAGTGTATAATTAGTTTAAGTTGAATAGAAGAGGTGTTAGAGTGGCCATTTGAGTAGTGTTAAAGATGACGAACCTGTAATGTTTGTGTTTGGAGGTGCAGCAGCACATGAGCGCGGCGGCGATGGTGGCGCAGTACAGATGGATGGAGTGCAGCGCCGCGTCGAGCGCGCGTATTTCACACGCGCTGTCTCCGCGCACGCACACCGCTTCCATTGTTGTCAAGTTGTCATGTACTCTCGTCAAGTTCTTATTACTGGTTTTTATAGGCACGACAAACAATCATTGCCGGCTAATATCGTCCTAATGAAATTTATTCTCGCATTAATAATTGGCATGATTCAATTAAGAGTAGGTAGATTACCGCAAATTACACATTTAGGGTAAGTCCGGGGTAGTTGGCCATAGTTTTTTCTAAGCTCTATCAGAAATCAAATACTTATGTTTTTATAATTATATTTATTTTTTATTAAACTTTAAAGAATCAACTATGACATTATAAACATAAAAGTAATAATTTCTAATGAGATCACTTTATTAATTTAAGTTTTTTTCAAATCACAATTGGCCATCTCTCCCGAGGTGTCCGGGCGTGATGGCCATGGCATTAGAGGTATGATGGCCATAACTTAATTCTAGGCTTATAATTACTTTTTGGTCTCATTTTTTACTTTTAAGTCTTCTTTTCTCCTCTTCGCCACATCTGGAGCACATCGTTTCAAATGCAGTGCAGTGTTCGTGAACCCAAAACTGGCACACTGTACATTGAAGCCAGTCTTCGATGAGAAGTGTTTCGTAGTAGTTTTCACCACACCCACGACAGTTGTCCTTTTCGTCTAACTTTCTTTTCTTATTCTTATCTGACAACATTTTTAATGGAATATCGTCACTATTATCAGATAGTCTTCGAATGGCTTTTCTTTTTACACATCGAACAGTACCTTTTATTGTCTCTTCTTTTTCCTTCTTTATTTTGACACATTTTCTTACATTTTCCTTTTTTAGACATTTTTCTACAGCATTTTTTCTAGTTTTGATATGTTCTTCCGAAGTCAATAGTGTTCCAACTTGCTTTGCTCGTTTACGCACTTCAATCAATTTTTGTGGAATAGGTGATATATCCTGTAAAATTCGAGATGGGGTGTAATCTGGATCTTTACTGAACGAAGCCTCTTTCGGAGAGCTTGGGTGTGAAACATTAGACATCGTGGCAGTTTTTACGGAGACTTTTGATTTTGTAGAAACGACTTCAGGGCTATAGTTTGTATCACTTCTTGGTTCATAAGAACAACTTTGCATATGCTCCTTTTCATTGTCTACAGGAGTACATGTACAGTGGGGAAGCACTTGTGTAACAGAGGTATTCGTCGAGTCACTTGTAGATTCTAGAATAAACGCATAATCTGGCACCGCTTCTGGGTTGAGGGGATACACTCCAGTTGCTTTAAATCCAGCAATTGCTTTTTCCGACGATGCTGCTTTTCCCCAAGCCTTGCTAAATAAAGCTCCGAAAGAAAGCCTCGATATTCGACGTCCTGGGTTTTGGATTAGCCAAAGTCTACACTGTTCATAAAAGTGATGTTTTAATGATTTAAAAACAGAGCGATCTAAGGGCTGGAGATAATGAGACGTGTGACTGGGCATTGATATCAAAATAATGTCATTTTGATTGGCATATTCCAACATTTCCACGGAATTGCAATGAGTTGAGTGGCCGTCTAACAGAGGAACAACTTTTCCGGCTGGTTTCCTTGGAACAAAGTGTGTTTTTAACCATTCTAAAAATATTTCCGATGTTATGTACGCTGATTTTTGAGACATGAATAATTTTGATCCTGGAGGCATCCCGTCTTCAAACTCGGGTTTTTTATTTTTTCCTTTCATGATACAGGCAGGTGGCAAGAACGTGCCTTCCGCATTGCAGCAGGCTATAATGGTTATTGTCTCCCCCTTTTCAGTTGATGTCACTGTGGAAACCGCTTTAGAACCTTTTTCAGCAAGCACGTGTCCCGGACGACTGTTTAACTGTAGGCCAGATTCATCCATGTTAAATACGCAGTTAGGAGGTAGCATCTCATTGTCTTGGATAAGGACGCTTTCAAGCAGTTGAAAATATCCATTAACTTCTGATCTATTCATGGCGTTGACTCTAGCCAAAGAAACTCCTTCTGACTTCCTTAGTGTAATATCAGTATTTCTGCTTAAGAACATCTGCAACCAGTCATATCCTGCTTTCTGATTTTCTTTGTTGAATCTATGCTTTAATTTTAACTGTTCGGCTAATTCGTAAGCTATTTTTCTCACGTCATCCAATGTTAAAGGAAAGCCTTTAGCTTGCATTGTTTTAATATGAGTAACCAATTTCTTCTCGTTTTCTTCTCCAAATAAAGTAGGTGGTCCCATAGGTCCTTTCTTGTCATTATTTTTCTTTATTCTTCTTTCTAATGTTTTTCTAGGTATTTGATACTGGAGACCTGCCGCGCGTACGGATAATCCATCTTTTTTCACAGCATTAATAGCTGCTTTTAGTGATTCTTCTGACCAGTTTCCTCTCACAGCCACTGCCTTTCTCTTGTATTTATTAGGCATCTAAAACAAATATGAAAATAAATAATTATTTGCATAAAACATCATTTCTGTACCATGGCAACATGGCCATTATATACCGACTGCAATTGGCCATCTCTCCTTTTTTTCCGGGAGAGATGGCCACAACGAAAACTAAAACAAGTCATGACACGAAACAAATAATTTTGAGGTTATAACGTAGCATTGTTTGTATACTTTGCATCAAACACAAATATCACCATTATTTTAAGAAACTGACACCACAATTGTGTAAAACAATTAACATCAAAAAAATATTCACAGTAGTCGAAACAAAAAACAAAGGATTTACTTACTTTTTCTTTTTTTTTCGCCAAATGTTTTGCCGTACCGTTGCTCTCACGCACGGCGCGCAGCGAACTAAACGCTAAGCAGTGACATCTAGTGAACGAGTCCTTGAAATATTTCGATAGGCCATCTCTCCCATATGGCCATCTACCCCGGACTTACCCTAATTAAGGAGAGCCAATTCGCAATATTGACTTTTTCCATATTATTATTTCTTTAATAATAAAATAAAACACATTATTTTTGATATATCTATGTACTAACAAAAAACATATCAAGAAAGGAAATTAATCATTAGATATGAAGAATAAAATATTAGCAGCGTCAATATGCATCTTTATTTCTGTGGCTATATTTAAAAATACCTTAATATACCCATTGAAATTACAATAAGTTCTCGACTCAAATTACGAAAGATGTATTTACAAATCTTTAAGTTTTTTATTAGAATACTACGTTTTACTAGTACTAAGTACACTAACCCTGAGTTCTGGCCTTTGATATAAATTAATGAAACATATTATTTCGTTATCACAGCTTTATTGAAAGAAGAGCAGTTGACGATATAAACTAATAAAAATAAATAAAAAGATAAAAATACCTAATACTTATGTATATTATCTTATCTATTTATAATGTTGCAGTCTATTCTCCTAGTAGGTAGTAGGTACCGAAAACATATTGTTGAGAAAAAATACATGTATTATAGGTAGAGGAAACTAGGTATGAAAGTAACAGGGATGAACCTAATAAATAAATTTACGAAAAAAATAAGTTAAAAACACTTATAAGTTATCACTTATATCACTCATCATATCTGCTGTACGACGGACACAAGTCGTTTCGAACCCCCTCTTTACCTTAGTTGCGCTCTCACCGCTGTGCCACCAGGTTTGGTTAGCCAATCTATGCTGCGAAAATACCCCTAAACATTGATTTATATTTATGTCAATGCCCCCAAAGCAACTTTTCACCGACTTTTCTATTGTATTTATTACAACGTAACTACCCATTCGTCTTTCTTTTACGGCGTACACAATATTAAGTGTCGTAACGATTTTTATAGATTATGGTAAGCACTTGTGTTTGTCAAAATCGGGAAAGTTTAAACAACTTGATACTTTAATTCCTCGATATGGTCCTATAGACTAAATACTGTTATATTACTATTATGTTTGTGATATCTCAAAGCACATTATTGGTTTTGATGTATTAGAGGAGACCAGGGACGAATGTAATACAGGACGAAAGTAACAAATGGTAACAAATTAATTGGTGAAACATAAATATTATCTACGCTGATATGATATATTTTGACAGACTTTAGTTATTTCGAACCGTCCCTATAACTTGCGTTCACAGCGCGACAGCGCTGTCTTTAGGTTTTGGTTGTAGTGAGGCGATGCTGCAAAAATAGCCCCAAAATAACTGTACGCCGTTTTTTCAATTGTGTTAAGTTTTATTACATTTTAATATTGCGTGTCATGTGTTAATTAAATAATACAACTATTCCTCTTTACATTACGATGTAAACTATCTAACAAATTCTTAAGGGTATGGTCATATGTTAGTCAAAAATTTTTTGTATACTTAATTAGGACCAAGAAGTTCCAGAAATCTTCTAAGGTACCTAATAGTGAGATCTTTTGAGAAGTGTCGACAATCTCAACGAACCGGGATACTAGACAACCCGTGACAAGGGCCTGGGGATTTTACGGGCGACTCAAGTAGCCGCGCGCATTTACCCGGTTGTTCATTAACAGGTATTATTAAAACTGTGGGACTTAAAAAGGTTTTTTGGTGATAGCAGGATGTCAGGCAATATAAATTTCCAATAGGTTTTGGGCCTACGCCGCCACTGCAACAAATAATCAAGAGATATTTTTTCAACAAATCTCAAGAAGTCATGACTGAAATCTTGACTCACCGAAGCTTTGGTCGAATTTAAGCTGTTTAAGAAAAATTCTTTGCTACCTATTAGGTGATGGTTAAAGTTAAATAATTACGATCCAGAAGCTGAAATTAATGTTATCGTATGTGTGAGATCGTGCCATGAAACGGGACGTATTTATAATTGAGTACAATATATTGTTCCAAATACCTAGGTATTATCATCGATATGCATGTTACATTAGTCAATGGATATTATATTTATTTCATAGACAAAAAGTAAGAACACAACAAGTTCACTGTAATTGCTCAATTTAAATGTAATAAAGTCTATTTCATTTTATAAAAAAGTGATACTTTAGTTTGAGTTACAGGCCTATATAGTGTATTATCTATGGTTACAGGTATCCATATGATTTCAAAACTTAGCGGGTATAATGATTTTAAAGACCTGTCGTGACGGAGATGAGTTGAGATACTGCATAATAATGTTTTGTACGTCGTGATCAATGTTTATAAATTCTGAACATATCACAAAGACGTTTCAGAGAGACGATAAATTTGAAAATCACCTTGGTTTACTTACTTTATACAACGTTAGTATTCCAAAACAACAAAACTTGTATAGACATAAAAATCACTTCATGTTTTTACAAATACGATTGCGTGTAACAATACTAATACACATGTATTTTTCACTTGTCCATTGTATTCAAAATGATTGGGTTGGTTTTATGGTATTGTGGTTTTATGGCTGGTTTAATTTGTCGCCGGTTTGTGTGCGAGAATTGCGGTCAGTATGGCATGGGAGCGCGCACGATAACGGCCGGCCACTACGCTCGCGACTGAATGCTTATGTAGATTTTATTCATTTTAGGTCGCACCGAGAGTATCGAGTTAGACAGAGGTGCAGTATTCAGTGCGGGCCGGTGTCGCATCGCGCTGGCGGACTGACGGTTCGCGACTTACTGGCTCTTTGCTTACTGGCTGGCGCGGCCCGGCGCCGCTGCCGGCACTCGATCGAGTCGGTAGTCGGTACTGCGGCCGCGAAATACTTCACATGTGAAACGGTGGCCGTGTCGCGTCAGGCGCATTTCAATTTAGTTCATTGAAAACGTTTATTAGCAGTTTGCTTTTACTATGCGTTCACACTTAGAATCATAGAAAAAAAATACAATACATCTAAGTAGAATTTTTTTATGAGTGTAGGATTGAATCCACAAGTCAACCTTAACAATAACAATTCACTTTCACTCACTCATTCTTCTTTACCTATTGATGCGTTAGAGACATTATCAGTAGGTTATAGGTAAGTACCGAACGGTAACGAAGTAAGTACCTATGATATTTACTTCGTTTTGGTAGATAGGAACTGTAGAAATTAAATTGAATGATGGCGTTTTGTCCATACTTGGGATCACTCATAGTCACAAGACCGATAATAGTTATTGCTGAAATACGCTTTTATCCTTTTTTTTAACCTTGGATCTACATACAGCCGAAATCAATAAGCAATCCTAATCTCTATCTAAGGATCGGTCCGAAAAAATATCCAATCAAAATAAGTTAAACGTGGGCGTGGTGATGAATCTTTAATCCGATTGGTCTTTATGTTATTGATGTGGCCTGAACTCAAAAACTATCTGCACCCGGGCGCAGCCGGGCCGAGCCGCTGTACATTCAGCTTGTATACTATAACGCTGGCAAAACTACATTTTATTGAAGTTTGAAAATATCATAAATTATAATTTTGCAAACTTTGAATGCAGTTTAAATTATTATTAATTAATAATAATAATAAATAATAATTCACTCAACAGTCACATACATAGTCCTGACCCCACACTAAGATCGAGTCTTGTGTCGTGGGTATCAGAAACTACGAGAGACATTTCGGTCTCACAAACAACCAGACCCGAAACAAATACCTGTGGATCACACAAATATTTGTTTCGGTGCGGGGAATTATTTTCAAAGTTAAACTTACCTACGTCCTCTTTCAGTGAAATTGTCTATCTAGATTCTAGAACATTTAAGATAATTCCCCTCCATGTGGCATCGCCGTAGGACGCTCTGTAGGTATTTTTTTTTCTGTATTGTGTATTTTAATTTGTAATTGTGTACAATAAAGATTTAAATAAATAAATAAATAGCTTATTATATTTTTTTATTGTACTCGTAATTTTTTGAGATATATGAATTAATTATCATTAAAGTTACTATGCAAATATTATTCATTAGGTATCAAATTGTAATCTTTGCTCTAATCATTTTATTCCCTTGTTCCTCTCATTTTTCAGTAAATTTTTGTAAACAAGATTGCCAAAAAAAATATTACTTTTTTATTTGAGCTTTTAACAGTCCAACAGTCTTTATGAACAATCGTTTACAGGCCCTGGATACCAAGATTTAACGTCTTACGGCGCTCTACTATGAACTATTACTACAAGTGGGGCCACCAGAGTGACTGGACTTCAAGTTCATTTCTTCAAGAACTCTGGGCCTGGGTCGCAATTATTTTTATTTTTATTGAAAATATATTTTTTCCCTACACAAAAAAGTAGGATTCATCGAAGGACAAAGATCTTCGCACCCATACCAACTTTCATAGTAAAATGGGCATTCTCCTTTACTTTGGGGGTATTTTTGCAGCATCGATTCGCTACAACTAAAACCCGGTGGCACAGCGTTATAAGCGCAACTTAGGTACCTATAGGACGGGTTCGAAATTGCTCATGTCCGTCATACAAGACATCAATATACATAACATATTATTGTTTTCACAAATAAATTTGTTATATTCGTCCCGCGTTACTTTCGTCCCTGGTCTCCCCTACTTACAATTTATTGGTTTCTACCGCCTTATTAGAGGAAATCAACTATTTCAGTCTCTGTGGGAGAGTTAGATACGTTTGACATGGGTGGGCACAGATTTAAAACACACTTAATAAATCTCATGTTTATTTCACAGCATCGTTCTAAAAATGAATAATAATTAAAAAAAACTAAAAAATACGCTTTATAGAAAAGCCAACTAAAAAATAGAAAATAAATTTAAATTAAAAATAGTGTAACAAAAATTGATTTTATTGTAAAAAAAAAAGCTTGGGGTGCTGTCCAGGATATTATCAAAATAACCCTTCTAGTCATATCTGTTCATAAAATATTTATAACTATTGAAACCTTGCACCCCACGCTTTTTTTTTTACAATAAAATCAATTTTTGTTACACTATTTTTAATTCAAATGTATTTTCTATTTTTTAAGTTGGATTTTCTATAAAAGCGTATTTTTTTAGTTTTTTAAACTATTATTTATTTTTCTTTTTAGTTTAAAATATTGAATTGTCATCGGTCCTTAATAAAAATGCCAAATTTCGAGTTAATCCGACGTTTTGAAGCGGGTCAAAATCATGTTCAAAGATTCCGTTACATACAACATACATATATGTACGTCTGAAGCTAATAAAAAGCGTATAATAAAACATAGCGCGGCTACTCAACACAAATAATATTGTACGTAGACATGGTAAAGGTAAATTCATGAAATAAAAAAATAATGGACTACTTTACTTTTTTATTTCTATGAGGTACAGTCCTCGAAACCGACGAGCGTGTATGCAAAGATTAATGACAGTGGATGAAGCGAAAGAGGTATGTATGGACCGTAGCACTTGGCGCTCAATAGTCTCTGCCTACCCCAATGGGACATAGGCGTGAGTTTATGTATGTATGTATGTATTCTAAAATTAACGTAAATATCGAAAATGTTTTACTAACATTTTTAATAATATCTTACAACAAGTTACAATGTATTTTACTAAAGCAAATAAAGAGTATATTTTGACACGCGATATGATATTGACTAAAATTCTAAGACAGTTAAATACACCAATTAATAATTTATACAATATGTTTTTTTTTGTTTTTCCATTTTCTATTTTTATTTGTTTTCTTTTGTTAGATGATGTTATAATAAAGAATTTATTATTATTATTATATACCCACCCAACAGTCATATAGATAGTCCTAACCTCACACTAAGATCGAGTCTTGTGTCGTGAATATCGGAAACTACGAGAGACTTTTCGGTCTTATAAACACCTAGACCCGAAACAGATACCCGTGGTTCACACAAACTTTTGTTTTGCTGCGGGAATCGAACCCGCGGCTTCTCGTTTCGACGTCTAACCATCTGCACCACGGAGGCTGTCTAAAATTATATACATTTTCCATTATAATTATGATGCAATATATCATTAAAAGTCTAAATCCCATCCCGAAGTTTCGTCAGGTGGAAGCTTGTCTTTAGGATATTTCTCGAAGTGAGAAAGATCTAGATCATTGGCCACTGATTGTATGAGTGGTGCTTTTAGTCGTCTTTCCTGGAGACCTTCCCAGTCGAATCCCAAGAACCATCTGTAACAACACAGGACAGAATATAAAATACCTACAGAAAAGTACTACAAACGTTAATAATGCCTCTGCGTAAGTGTTTTGAAATATGTAGAACGTAGATGCTAAATAGCAGTTCAACAATGGTATCTGCATTAATCACATTATATTCATGAGCTCAAACACACGCGTGATAAATTCGTAACGTGTTCCACATTAGAATTCAAGTATTTTGACGTCATTTCTATATAAACCTTGAACGTACTTATGGTTTTTGATATCTGCTATTCCGCTTTTGAGGTAGCCCAATCGTTCAGCGGGAATTGCTCGACACAACTTTTTGATCAGCATTTGTGCTGACTTGGCGACTCTAGGGTGAAACGCGACGGCGTCTATACCGCGCAGAATGAGAGTGTAAGTCTTCATATGATCTCCTCCGTTAGCTCGGAATGGTGGTTTGCCGACTAACAATTCGTGTATGAGCACGCCTAATGCCCAACAATCCACAGCACGGTCGTGGCCCTGAAACAAAAAAAAAATATTTAAGTTTGAAGCTTATTTTATAATTTGAATTTATTTCGCAAGTTTTATGACAGCACGTGTTTTATGTAATGTATTTTCATTTAAAGAGAACAAAATATGTTACCTTATTGAGAACAATTTCCGGTGAAACGTATTCAGGCGTACCGGCGAATGTCCAAGTCTTACTATTAGCTGGGATCCTTTTGGCGAAACCAAAATCGACCTAAAACCCAATTTAACAATTATAATGCACATGTGATAGTGTGATGGTGATTATACATACATTAAGTTGGAGATACTGAATAAAGATTGGAACATCGTTTAGATATATTATAGTTAGTTGGGGTCACTTTAATATAGTAAATCAGTCTGAATAAATATGTATTTATGTTGCTACTTGTATTTACAAAATATTAATTTTGTTAGACTATATATGTACGTATTTAAATTAGACTTCAAAACAGAATCCTAATGCGATTTCTTCAATGATTTTCTGTTTTAAAAATGTAGCTCACTTGAACTGGTAAATTAAGTGGGTTAGAACTCGCTTAGCGAATATATTACAAGACATGTTTTGTTGTTAAATATTTTTATGTTATTATGCAAACATAATATAACATATTATTAAGATATTTTAAAACATACCAATTTAATATATCCAAGCTTGTCGAGCATTAAATTCTCCGGTTTAAGATCCCTGTAGATGATGTCTTTAGAATGTAAATATTGAAAAGCTTCAATCACACAAGCGGCCATAAACCGAGCCACGTGTTCAGGGAAGTAGCGCTGTTTCTGCAGAATAGTCCACACGTCCCCGCCCAGTATCGGTTCCATCAGGAAATATATGTACTTATTGTCTTTAAACGTGCGGTACAATCTGTGAAGGAACGAAGCATATAAACACACATTAGGCGTTATCTATATAACGTGATTGTATTTGCTCTGTACTCGTTACTCACATTTAATTGTGAAAACACCTACATTCTACAATTGTGCTTTCATGTTCTAAATACAGAAAACAATTCTCTTAATATAAGATACTGTTTGGTCTTACAAAACACAGAACTGAAACAAATATTTTTAACCTCACAAACACTTGTCTCGATGCGGGAATCGAACTATTAGTTTTATAAGGGGATCTTAATCAACTGCAACTCGGATGCTGTTTGCTTGCATAAAGATATTATTCTGTTTTGAACTTTTTGGTTTAAACGTTTAACCGATACGTTACATTTTGGGACAGAAATATGCACAACAAATTGCCTACAAGCATAAAACTATGCATAAACTTGTAATGAAGTGTTTATTTGTTGATACTAATTGGAACACTAGGCTAGATGTTGTCACAGGACCAAGGTGGAGGAAATAAAAGTTACCTGCAAATAAAAGGGTTGTTACAAGTCATCATAATATTTTTCTCGTTGTAGGCGTGCTCCTGTTGCTGTTGTTGTACCATGTCCACCTTCTTGAGACATTTAAGCGCGAACGTGAGCGTGGGCTCCCGTTTGTACTGCACTAACTCCACGCGTCCGAACCCGCCCACACCCAATGTGCCCACTATCTCCAAGTCTTTTAATTCTACTTTCTCAAATTCTGCAACAAGTTTCATAATAGAATGAATCAAACCGTAGACCACTCGTAACATGCAGTCAATGTCACTAAAATTAAAATTAATAACAAAAACGCGTTTTTCTACTTTTTAGCGAAATGTTGAGGTGTAAAAAAGAAAAAATATGTAAAATGACTGCTTATAAAAATTACACGAATTTACAAGACATTCAGGTATTTACCGCTTCTCACTTGTGACGCTTTCTTAGGTTCTGAAGGCGGGGGTACGGAGTGAATAGTATTCTTTAATTCATCTAAATTGCCAAGTAACTCCGTGAAAGGTCTGTAACACGAAAGAATTCAAAATAAACATTTTTATTTATATGGATTTTCCACAAGTATGTTTTGAAATGTCCAGTGTACCCTCGCTCTAGTGTAAGACACTCCACTCCCGGCGGCAGCGCAGTGACGCTGGCGAGCCGCCGGTCCTCGTGCAGCAGCGCCTGCTCTCCGAAGTAATCTCCCCGGCGCAACACTCCCACGCGGCGTTCCCCGTCTTCGCCTTCGCGTTTTGTTACTACGACTTCTCCTCCGCGAATAATGTAGAATTTATCACCTCGATCTCCTTGCCGCACTACAGGAGTGCCAGCTTCGAAGAACTCCTGCAAAAATCAATAACATAATAATATAATATACAAGTACACTACGCAAGTACAATCCAAATAAAGGTATGAACATTTGAAAAAGCTATCCACTAAAAATACATTTTTATATGCAAAAAAGATTTTGACTACAAGAATGTAATTATCGGGAAATTGTTTTTAAAATAACGCTTATCAAAAATCACGATACCTTGATCTAATTACAGATTGCTGTGATTACAGTATTATCGCCGCCTTACCCTTCTGTCGTTAACAAAATATTTCAGTATAATAAGTGTAGAAATGTGTTTCGTACTTACTCGTTTTAGAAAGTCTGAGATTTGTGCTAATTCTATTTCATGAATCCCTTGAAGAAGAGGCACTGACGCGAGGAATCTCACATTATCTTCTTGTTCTTGCCGACCGCTTCGTACCATGATCTTTTGAAACACTCTTCTTTCTAATGTCCATACTTTCGCTTCTGCTATACCTAAAATATATAGTATTACATATGATACGAATGTATGAATATACATACTTAAATGTTGCTGCATGTATGTGTATATATGGTGATATTATCACGTAGTTGATAGGTTTTGTGTTACATTGGAATTAGGTATACAATAACATCGCTGCAATCCGTCATTGGAACGCCACGGGCAAAGTCAGATAGGAAGATATCATCACACATTAATATTAATTAAGCCTTAGTGTTTATATTCTAACATATTATAGAAGTACATATTGCTAACCAGCGCTGTAAGTTTTCATCATGAATCTTACAATATTTATAAGAGTCTTTACAAGTTCGTAAGTTTACTTCAGACATTCCTGTTAGAGGTCAATATGTCTATGACTAATGAGTAACGATACCTTTGCAATATGCAGACAAAGAATGTTATAGATAAAAAGAACCGCTGATTAAAAAGAATTGATAGCAAGCAACTTGTAAATGAAAATACGGATTATTGTTTTCTTGTAATAATCGAAGTAAAAACAACGATAAAATAGCGATTAATTGTATTTTCATGTTTTTTCCACCTAACGAAAAAACTTCTGATAACGCCACTGTTCTCATTTTAATTTTGTGAACTACTTAATAAAAATATTTCCGGCCTAGTTCTACTGTTCTTTCAGGATACCTTTACCTGAAGTAACTCCACGAGTTTTAGAATGTTAATAATTAGTACACAAAAAATCAATGTAATAGATTCCAAAATTTATTCATAAAATTTTAAAGTTCGCCTCCAAAGCTATTAAGCTAAGTTAGAGCTCGTCTACGATCTTCATCACCGAAAGCGCTGTTGTCAAAATATTAACAATACATAGTTTTTCTCCCTTCACATTTTATTACATAGGACAGGACGAGTATAAATGCTTGTTATTTATACCTATTATGAAAAGGTATCATACACAATAAGTTAAATAGATGTATAAATTTTAGTTCCAGATTTCGCGACACGCATCCAATAGATTTGATATGATTTGTTTTTCAATGAAATGTGTTTATTTGATCGAAGGATCTGTACCACAGTTTATTATGTGGTAGTATGTTTCTCCTAAATCACAGACGAATCTTGCTTGTACCTACGAATACAACTACATTATGATAGTCGCTCAGGAAAAAAAATTGTTTGATTTACATAAAGTTCAACTCTAATAATGAATAAAATATGTATCATATTATTTACGACTGTTATTTATCTTCTGAATTTGAAGCAAATTTTGGAGCAATGTAGGACCATTTTACCGTATATGTGTATGGCTTGTCATATGATCATAGCAATCATAAAATGAGTAGGTCCGAATTAAATCAAGGTACGACTTCTTTAATAAACTTTCACGTAACACTGGATTTTCTTGTCAATATTTTTACTTAGGAAATTCATTGCTTTCATATTACGTAACGACGTATACGTTGCACTTGCGTAGTTTTCTGTGTTTCTACTTTTTTATACACAAAGAAATTTCAAAAAATGTTTGGTATTTTTTCGTTCAAGTTCAATTTTATAATTATTTAATAATTTAATAAAAGCATATAGCTAAAACAGGAAAATAACTTACACCGTATTGACGCAAAACGCTTTGCTTTGTATAATATTGCAAGTTCACCAAACACCTCTCCCGGCCCAAAATTTTTAACAACCTGACCGCCTTTGAGCACTTCGAATTGTCCATGAGCGGAAACAAATAAGTGGCTTCCGCTTTCTCCTTCACGGATAATGAGACTTCCAGCCGGAAACTCTTGAGTGTTCATGGCTTCTACCACAGCCTCAAGACGTTCTTCGTCCATTAAATTGTGTAGAAAATCATTGGCCATTATGGCCTTTCTTATTTGTTCCGCTGATCTGTGCATAAAAAAAATTAGTTAGTAACAACACTTAAACTGGTAAATAAGACTAATGAACGTAAAATTATACTGACTTGTCATCTTTCTCGTATTTTTCATGTTGCAAGTCTAGAAGTGACCTGGTACTTTCGTGGGGTGCGTGTGGTGCGATGACGCCTTGCTTTCTTCGAGGCCGTTTATCAGGGTCGTTTCGAACTATTTCTGATATTGTCTTTCGCCCTGCACTACTCTTTCGGTCGCCGTAAAATTCAACATCTGAATTTCTACTATAATTGGACTTTCCGCTTTGAATGCTAATCTTTTTGTCTAAATTATTTGGCGAAATTTTAAAATTTGTTGGTATAACACTTGGTGTGTGAGCAGGTGTGTCACCATTCGTATGAGTAGATTCTCCATTGACTCGCCTGATAACTTCTTGATCTTCGGGTAATACCTATGGCGCAGATGTATGTTGTTAATAGAAATACCTACTCACTTACAGTTATAATAATCTTAATAGCTTAAAAACGTAGAAGTGGCTTGCTGCTCTGTGCACCATTATGGTGCATCCACATCGTTGTTATTTTTTGTTGAGCAACATTGTGCAACACGATTACATTCACTATCAATCTATAACTTTTGTTACTACTTGTTATTTGTTGAATGTTTCTAATTATTGCATCCATGCGACCAATAACAGAAAAGAAAAAAAATAAACAATGAGCAACTAGATTCTCTATCGATGTTATCGACTGTTTTTCAAAAGTTGGGCAACATTCCTTAACATTTAATAACACGGCAACATGTTCTAACATTATATAACATTTTGGTATTCGATGTTGCTGAGTAACATTTGGAAACGTTGCTCAACTAAAGATAACATCGGTTTGGGTGCACCATAAGTATAATAAGGTGAAATGTAGTTATCTAGTTATGGGAATTTGCGGATTTTTTCTTAGAACATTCAACATACTGTACTTCAGTTTTTCTTAAAGACTACAGTTTATCATACGTATGTATGACTTAATATAACGAGGCGTTACAAATGGTGGTGGCGTTCATATGGTGATAGGTCTCTCATATGTGCCGCCTGGGTAGGTACCACCGCAATGTCTATTTCTCCCGCCAAACAGCAGTGTTAATGCACTATTGTGTTCCGTTTTGAAGCACATTGTAGCTAGAGTAACTACTGGGCATAATATCTTATGTGTCTGGTTGGCGTGCGCAGTGGAATGCCAAGCATTGCTTTGTAATTCATGGAGTTGTTTGGATTTGCTACTGTCCACGAGCGGTCATATTGCTTACCATCAGGCGAACGGCAAGCTCGTTTCGACATTCATCGTAATAAAAAGGTATATACAGGGTATATCAAGACTGCGACCGAAAACGAAGCCGGGTGGTTGTTTTAGTGGTTACAGACACAATGCAAATAAAAATTTCGCAAAATAAGCGACAGATTTTTTTTTGCTATTTTTTGAAAATCATTGTGTTTGGGTAGTAAATACCCAGTTATTGCGAAAATAGTAATTTAAACCCTATTATACCATTGCGTCTTAAAAAATAAAAAGGTGTACATAATTATTTTAGGAAAACTATGTATTTATCACCCAAATACGACGATAAGTAAAAAATTAACAAAAAAAGTTGAGGATTTTTTTTTCGAAATTTTTAGTTGCATTAAGTCTGAAGTCACTAATACTACCACCTGGCTTCGTTTTCGGTCGCGGTCTTGATATACCCTGTATATTTATTGAATTGGCTAAATATTGGTAGGTAGAACCCAACTGAAATTACATTCTCTGAAGTGAAAGACTTAGCATGAATAGGCAGGCTCTTTTGGGGTAGTACCACTGTCTCACAGGAGATCGACTTAAAGTCACAGCTTTGCCGTCGCGTTTCGTTCGTTGAGCGAGAATGATGCTTAATACTCCAATATTTTTCCTTCCCGCTCCACTTCCGTTTGGACCGCCCGGTAATACATCTATGATCATAGCGTTGTAAATGTTCATGGGCGGCAGTGTTACGTTGTTGAGTAAACTAATAAACTTTAGTAATAAAAGTATTTCTAATAGGTAAAAATAATTAATACCTACATAATTCAAAAAAAATATTTGTTTTGTTTCTTGTAGACTAACGGGATAATAGAGCAGTACATACTTAACATGTAGAGTGAACTACTTATCGAGGCGATCGAAGTTGCCAGCTTCGGCTCCCTTTATATTGATAAATAGATCCGAATAAAGGGATAACGTCGAAAAAGTAGATAATTTAATTATTAATAACTTAATGACTTCTGGGCAGATATTATCCAGCAGTGATTTGTGTTTTATCACAATTTATAATATCACTGTCGTGTAAACGATGTGATACAAAGATTTTGTTAATTAGAAATTAACATTTGTTAAAGTGAAAGCTGAAAATATTATAAGCATTATAATATAATACCTACTATTTTGATTGTGAAATTTAATTTTGTGACAAGTTAACACAAGAGACTTTTCTATTCAGACATTTATTGCAATACCTACTGAGGTATTTTAATTGCAATAAATATTTTATAGTAAAATAGTATCTAATTTATCAAATTGAACAGTTCAAAGTACCTATCACTACATCGGTGGCACAGTTGTATTGCGGTACAACACTGAGGTCTCGGGTTCGAATCCTGGGTCGGGCAATGACTTTTGACTATTGACTTTTCTGTTCTTTATCAGCCCGGCGCGCGTCAGACCTATACCCTATGCATGATATGGCGTTAGGCTCGCCCCCTATCACATTGGGAGTTGGAACACAAAAGGCGAAATATGGGTGTCCTGGTAGCACCTTTGGGAAAAACGCGTGATGTTTATATAAGTAAATATCTGGATAGTATCAATGAACGAGTATAAATGTGCCTAGTAATAAAACGGGATACGCACTGCTCAGTGTATACCAATAGCACGTAAATGCCTCATTTATTAGGTACGCGTTTGCGAGCTACATTCAAGGAATTTTATTTTTATTATTAAGATAGACCTTTTAGGTTTAAATTCCACATCTCTGTTGCTCTTCATAAGGTTAACTGCCGGGGGCAGGTAACTGGCGCAGGTTTACTGTCTCTTATGTACTCCTCAAGAATTTTGTGAATTACTTCATACGGTTTAATGGTCTGTGAATTGCCTACCGACCACTTAAAATAACCCTACTTGAGGAATGTAAGTACCTACGTATACAATTATATTTCATTGACTTGAGTCAATTGTTAATTTAATTATAGAAAATTATAATAAGCAAGGATATTTTAATGGATTTTAGGGCATACCTTATCTGTTCGTTATAATATTTGTTACTTATCTGCCGACTATAACTAGATACAAATATTAAATACAATATTTCAACACATTGTTTGACATTGGAATAATAAGAAGTTAAAACATATAGTTTGCTCAAGTGTATGAATGGCAGTTGAAATAATATATTTACACTAGAACATAGGTAGATATAAAATATTTCATATTAATATAACTGGGGATTTCCTATAATCATTCTATAATCTCCGACTAATATATTTGTTAAACTAATTAATAGTACTATCAGAACAACATACGGAATCGAACTCAAACTGGGACTGGAGAAAATGTATTTTTTCAAAAAAGAAAAATAGGACCAGCCAGTTTTAGTCATTCTTCAAATTAAACAATCGAGTCGAACGATTTCAATTTCAAGTATGTATAAGTTAAGGCGATAAGGATTTTGCATTAATATAACAATAAACAAATACTTTAGCTAGTAAAATAATAAAATCTATGGTTTTTTTATCGATGTTCAAAGAGGTTTTATTAAATCACTAAGGAACTTTGCTGTAAAAAAAAAAATGTTTTCAATACATTGGCTTATTCTGAACACACTACTATAAGGTTCTGCATAAATTAATTTAAACATTGTATAAAAAACATACATTCATCTATTCATTGCTGCCTCAGACCACCACATTGAACTATTCTGTGATTGCGACTACATGTACCTAATCCTATTTTTTTTTCTTACTTTTATTGGTATTTTTCGTAGTAGAAGTAGAAATACTTAACTGACTAATCATCTAACAAGAAATAGAATTATGTTTGTCTAAGAAAATAAACTATTGGTGGTTCCATAACCAATCATAATGAAATTATGTAGTTACTTACAATAATAGTTTCACGTCGAGCAGGAGTGGTTACGCCTGTAGTAAGATTTCCGAGATTAAAGCCGCCTTTGGCTGACCACTTAAACGGTGGACAAAGCACCATT
Source organism: Deilephila elpenor (assembly GCA_949752805.1). NCBI lineage: Eukaryota > Metazoa > Arthropoda > Insecta > Lepidoptera > Sphingidae > Deilephila > Deilephila elpenor. The sequence continues at coordinate 8,487,216 of OX457099.1, read as the reverse complement.
TTATAATATATTTTATGAATTTATATTTTTGAACATTTCATTTATGAAGTGTGTGAAAAGCGTGTAACACTGAACTGTGCTCGAGACTCGAAAACAAACTGCGCAAAGTCGCAATGGCGGCCCTTATCAATAACAGATTATCTCACCATTCCGTTTGTTTTAATTATTTCACACTAACAATAAAGTATGATTACCTACAATCCACTATCAATTGTGCTATCTTATCGTCATAGTGTTAGGTATATTCCCATTGTTGCTCAATCAATTCAATTTATTAAAATATTATTTTAATCATGCCATTTATATGTTTGGATTTGAACACCAAATCAGTGAACTTGCCGAAGATAACTTCCTAGAATAAAGGTGATAAGTGATATAATACACAGGAATTGAAAAACTAAACACAAATTTGCATACTATAATTTATTTATAACATAAATGAGTACACAATGCCAAAGGCTTTTAAATGATTCACTTCATTTAATTTTTCATTCGAAAAAATATTATATTTACAATAAAAGAGAAAATCAGCTCAGCAATTCATTAAAAATTGCCACACGAAAAAGGAAATTCTAATAATTATATATTTTATCACAAATCGTTCTCCGGAGCTCGCTGTGCACTCGGCCCGAACCTTCGTAACTAAAACTGCAGTCTCTTCAGGGTCCGTGCAACAATAAAATGTGCAAAGTATCTATAAAATGTGCCCAACGGAAGACTTTACGTAACAAATCTCTTGTAGTTTACATTACACTTTATAAACATTAAGTTTTAATATTAAACTTACAAAGTACAGATACGGGAATTGAGCACGGTATTGTATCAAGTATTCGGAATACTGGGAGGCTCAGTGCGCGCTACGCACATATGCATTGCTTCATCTTCACAGTCCTCATTAAATCCATATGCATACTCGGGTTGGTGGTGTGCTTTGTAATAAGTGATCAAGTACGTATGAATTTAACGCGGCACGTGTAGACGCGTGGCCAGCCGTAAACGTTTAATATGCTAACAATATCTGAATAGACTAAATACACCAACTGATCAGCGTCGACGAGTGCAATTGACGAACAAGTGATACTTAATAATTGTGGCTACTTTAACAACATGAATCCGAGGTCACGAGCGGCGCGCGGTCCCGCCGGAACATCACGTAACATTATGTACAAGGCGCGGCGCCTCCGACAACATCTCTACTGATATGACTTATTATGCACATAACAACAATTTACCGTTTTAGATCTAAAGTTTATTTACTCAATCGAAGCCGTATAATTTGTGCACAGCATGATGAAACGTGAATACTAATATGAAAATTTAACATCTCCTAAAAACTGAGAAACAATTCGCGTTTAAAAAATACATATATCTTAATTTAATGATTATATTTATAATACATTGTTCTTGATGTTTTTCTCAAAATCTTATTGTAGCACACTAACCATTTTGTCAGATATGTAATTTAAATTCTGATTTTTCTCCATGTAACAACAATTTGGCTTACATTAAGAAACATCTTATAAAAACTTAGGTATCGATTATTTCCTTCTTTGTGATTTACCATTACTTGTCGTTAAAATCATCTACAAAATAATGAAAATAATATAATTAAAATATTTCTCAAGATGTCAATAAACGCTACGAGTTTTGGTGCTGAAAAAAATAGAAAATACATTCCCATTACTGATGTAAGTATACAATAAAAATCACAAATTTATATAATGAACCAAAACGCGTTCCATTTACTCGCATCATAGTATAAATGACGAAAGTTTGTGACCTACGTTTATTAATTTCCTGATGAAATTCTTATCAAAACTAAACAATATAAAACGATCCAATACAAATCACATGTACTTTCCTATGTACTCAGATACAAAAAGTTTTGCATTAAATATACCAACTACAAAACTATCACTTAAAATAACGCATTCACGCATGAGTATTCAGCAGTAAAGCACGAAATATTGTTCAAAGCTGCAACGACACTACGATAACGTATCATTAATAAAAATAACTTACAATAACATAAAGCCAGTGGCACATATAGGTGAGTGTATTCATAATTCAGAAATATAAAATATGACACAGACAGCTTAACACAATAGAATGCATGTTAGATCTTACCACATTCCACAAACTGATATACGTAGATAGGCAATTACGAAAACTAATTTCGTAGGTATAACACACGAAACCGTGCGGGCGAGCACCTTTATTTTATAATAATATTGTGCGCAAAAAGACTAGAACTTCTGAAGACAAAACAAAATGTCATGGAATCGCTACTGACTCGAGTACAAATGTTACAAACAACTGGGCGAATACGTCACCTGCAACCTTTACATAATCATTAATTAAAGCTATGTTCGTAGACGACGCGCCACGCACGCGAGCACGCGCCTCGTCTACATTCACACGTACACCGTCGGTTTGTGTACGCCATTGTATCATGTAGTTTGCGACTTGTAATAACATTCAATTCCGCAACTTCCAACACTAGATTGTTGGCATCGTGGAACAGCGGCGGTGGGCACACGATGGGCCACCAGAAAGTTGATAAGTTGCGGCGGCACATTCGACCCAGTGTCAGCTACTTTACGGCGATATAAAAATTGTTCATCAGCATGAAAATAAAATATTTCAGATCTAAAATCATATCATTGGACTACGTATGTCAAGATAAAAACTAATCTAGATGGCAATTAGATATGTCCGACGAGAAAGTGTACTATGTTAACGAAAACGCTAGTTATTATTAAAAGGTAATTTGTTCGAATTATGTACAATGTATGCGTACAATAGATTAGGTAAGTTTTTCTAAGTGAAAGACTATTAAATCTATTGAGATGAAATGAATGGACATGCAAGTTCTCCGAATACGTAAGAATCGATGGGTTTTTGTGCTTTGGTATAAACGTTGAGCGAATTCGTAGACGTTACAATATTTAATAATCCTAATGCAATGTTAGATCTAAAATTTACGACGTCTAAAAGGGTTGGACCCGTATGCGTGTTTCTTTTGTAAAATGAAAATACACTAATTTTACATAAAACGTATTAAAATAGAACTGTAGAAACGAGACATCACGAGGAAACAGTATCGTTTAAAACATAAATTACAAGGAGAAAATCTCAATGATATGTAAGAACTCGACGGAGTTCCCTTCGTTCTTAACATTACTACAGCTAAAGCGTCATCCCTACATTTCAGTAAAACATTACTCTTACTTAACTAGCAGCCGATTATACAAACCGTAACTAACAACGTCTGCGTGTAAATAATTACCACTCTGATACCTACATTACTCGCCAAGCAAATATTACAAAGCAACACGTAATTGTATGTTCAATTCGGAATTTACAACGACGGCCTATGGAAGTCGACGCTTCAGGTTATTACGAAACACAACGAAAAGCGGAGTCTGCCCAGAGACATTATTTATATTACGCCAGTAATGTAAACGAGTAGAAAAACGACAACGCGGCCATTTGTAGCACCAGAGCCGGAGCGGGGAGAGATGCACGCGGCGGTGTTGCCACTGCGCCCTTACAACTATTTAAACATTCATATTTTACTGATTATGTAACATCAAGGTAACATTTGAAAAATAAAATATTTTCAAATAACAACCAATAAATGGCACCATCTGAACGTCGCACCATGCAATATGAGAATCTAAGGTAGAACCATAAAAAATTATGTCTATAATACGTATTTCGTAAGACTTGTTTTGTGTATTGTCTATAATATGATACTAGCACGAACAACTTTGGTTAAGTTCCTTTAAAGAAATGGCTCAGTGTCGTCTCGCAGTAGGCATGTGCATACCAAAATATGTATTACAAGAACAAGTCAAATCTGCAACACTACATGCAACATTTTTGTTCTGATCCATAACTTTAAAGCAAACTTTTCAATTGAATACGTCTTATTCTAGTGTAAGGAGAGGCTGGCCGCTAGTTACTTCGAACTCTATTTCCAAAGAGATTATCCTATGAAGGTAATGTAAAAAAATTGTTACCGCTAAAACCGCTTTAAATACAAGCGCTCTCATAATCACACAGAATGATCTTTAATTTGATGAGCTGGTATGTTATTATCGACTTCTAAAATGTAATTTATTCAACAATTAGTATTCTATCCCCGAATATCATGTATATAACCAACACATTACCTCGAACTCGCTTTAGATTTTATTTACAATTTAATTTTATTATGATATGCAAGTGCAAAGCTCACTAAATATTTTAAAACACGTCCCGCTATTGTCAATCGTGAGTACACCGATATGTACGCCTCGACGGTTCCTAATCAAAACCAGCTACGATACTCGCTATGAACCACTGTCACAGGCGCGTACTGCGCGTACGCGAAATGATACGACATTGTTTAGCTGCTCGCACTTGTATAGCATCAGGTATACAAATAATTTACAACAAACTTTAACTAAATAAGCTATTTCTGTTAGAAATTTTAGTGACTTTGGTATTTGATAAGTCCCAAGGTGGCGTGGTCCGCGCACATTGCGTGCACATTGCGTACACACGCGCGTACATTACGCGCACGCACGCACGCGGCTCCTCTGATGACATTACTTCACCACTCCTCTTGCCGACCTTTCGCAATTGTTATTCATTTATTTATATACGCTATCCAAGCTACTTAATAGTCGGCTAGCACTATTAATGTCTCCTTAAATTTAACATTTTTGTACGATTATAAAGAGAGTTCATTGTCATGTTCTGGTGACGAAGATTGTTTCATTTCATATTCGAGTAAAATCGATACTTTGTTCCACTGGCTTAGTACGGCGCGAATCTGTTGTAACCACTTCGATACACCGCAGTCTGAAACGAAGAAATGATTTTAAATATAACCCTGTTGCACTATTTATACACACATGATTACATAAATTATTCACCACTGTTATAACAGCCTATCTAACAATCTTTGCAATCATTTACCGCTTGATTACACATAGATCATAATGTTATGTTTATTTTATAATGTAAAAGATTATCACCTAAGTATATTACGATAACGTTTGTCTAGGAAGAATATCTTAAGATGATCAAATTAGATTCAATATCCGTAAATTAATAATAATTTCGGTATCTGTATCAGCCCATATACGTGCCACTACAGGGCATGGGCCTCCTCTACAACCTAGAGTACGATTGAGGTATGGTCCACCATGGCCTAGTGCAGGTTGGCGAACTTTTACATATCATAGAATTTTTTCTGAATCGCTATGGTATAGAGGTTTACCTCAAGATATTTTCCTTCACCGTTATAGCGCGTGGTAAGTTACTATCTACCCAAATAACTTTTAAAAGTCAGAGGTGTGCGCTGGGATTTGAACCCGCGACTACCGCAATAATGTTGGAAGCCGCGTCTGGTCCGTTTCCAACAGGTACTACACTCTTGGTTTCACAAAATGATGGTGTTGTTCCATATTAAGTAAAACTCATGTTTTTGGTCACAAGATACTGGCGCCGCAATTCGATCAGCTGATAACGAGCATTGACGCACGATGTGACGCCGTAAACACAACATTAATAGTATGCGCCAACGACATTCATCGAACTATCGCTAATTATATAAAATATTCGTTTTTTAAGCAAATAATGAGTTTTGATATAAAATAATTACGAGGTATAAAAATATTTAGAAATGTACTACATTTGTGCTTACCCCATATCCTGTGACTGGTCCTATGCCATGTCCTAAATAAGGGTCCGCATACTCCCTGCCATATCTGAAATTATCACCAGTTCGTAAATACCCGGGTTACTATTACATATGAAGATTGTATTTGCGACAAACGGCAGCAAATTAATCATGCAGCGAGTACAATTTACATACAAAACGCTCTAAAAGATGCACAAGCTAGGTATTATTACATGTACGCTAGCGGAAAGGCAACGCGACGTCACTATAATGACTACCAAGTGTTAAGCTCAATATTAAAAAAAATATATATTTGTATAGTATATTTTGTGTACGTAAACTCACATTCGACGTATAGTCGAAACTAACAAAGTAAAATACATTTTGTTCTATAGACAATAAAGAAAATCACACTGTTTCCAGTCTCGTCTTTTCCAGTTGACATTGAATAAAGATAAATTTAGACAGAAGATGGTGTGAGACAATGTGTGAAGTGTGGGAGCACTCACGTGGCGGCGAGCGGCGCGAGTGTGGGCGGCGCGGGCGCGGCGCTGACGGCGGCGGCGGCGCGCGCGGCGGCTCCGTAGTTGGCCGCCGCGGCCGCCGCCGCCGCGTGCTGCGCCGTCGCCAGCGGGGACTTGAGCAGGGGCGCGGCCGCTGCAGCCGCCGCCGCTGCCGCCTGCGAAATCACGCCACGGTTACGTCACGCGCGCGGGCCGCGGCGAGCCCACGCGCGCGCAGTATGTACACAGAGAAGGTCGGCATGCAAGTGCACCGCCGATGCCGAAACGTCACGGTGATCGATGAGCATGCAGTGTGACATGACAACAATACTAAATAAACAAAAATACTGAAAACTAAACTACCAAATGTTCAGCGACGATTGTTAGTACGTGTCGAGGTTGCGTTTTGTGGGCTCGATGTTCTACTCGGAGCGTGATAGAGTTAGCGTCTGATCGAGTCGGCTGTCGGTTGCGGCGCTGTGTATCTAAGGCACCCATCACAATATCGACGAACAAGGAAAACTCAACAGTAAGCAAACGGCCCGGGCGAGCGTCCCGTGCGCACTCCAACTCGGTTACCACAAACACAATGTGCACCCTGCGTTACGGTGGATTACCAACCAATATCGACAAGTCCATACGAATACAAGGAGCAAACAAAATCCCAGCACTCACTCCACAATGAATACTGAACTTAAACTATAGCGTGGTGGAACATGAACCAGGAAGCGATAGACATACAGACATAGTCACATATCATTTGTAAGTGAGCTCTAAAGGCTCTAAGTGGTGGTTTACCTCGACTGCGGGCTTCGCGGCCTGTAACAACATACGCACTGTCACCACGGCCCGGGCACAAACCCGCTTACACTAACGCCGCGCCCCGCGCACGACACTGGCGCGGCCGCATCCGCTCGCGGCGCGGGCCGCATCTCTCATAGCTTCAGCCATATGCACAACATTCTATAAGCGATTAGCGAACTGATAGTTACCTGCAGTCTGTAGTTGGAGTCGGCCGTAGCAGCTGCAGCTAAGAACGGATCGTAATATACGCTGTGGAGTAAAACAATACATTCATATTATTACTTCATAATAAATAACTATAGTGTCATTATTTATATGTTTACAACAACATTTGAAAATATACTGTAAATCAAATAATTTATTTAAGACAACTAAATTAAGTACTTAGTTGGTCGTAATTCGTAACTTACAAGACTTTTGCACTTTTGCACACATTTCATATAACAACAAGTGCCACGAAGAATCATTCTATATAATATATTTAGACTAAAGCAGAAAATTATGATAGATGAGAAGGAAAGAATTGATAATTATCTAAGACAGAAACTAATGATCTAATACGGACGTGTATCCGAAAAAGCACTAATTTAACTAATTAATATACATTTACTAAAGCGGTTATTATGTGGAGTTTGCTACGTTAGGTAATTATCGTACGTGTGAACTAGTTAACATAAATTGTGCACGAATTAGTTTTCTAATTAAAAATATAAAAACCATACCACGGGAAGTTGGATTGGATGGAGGAGTGGATTAATGTGAGTAGTGGCATAGGAAATGATCTCGCCTCCTGTCATACATAACATTCGCAATTATTAACAATATTATTACAAAACATATGGCACTACTTTGGTCAGATTGTGTTACTACCAAGTAAATGGTATACGAAAGTTTCATCTGCACTGCTAACTTGTACAAGGTTTGTTGTGTTGTCGAAGGTTAAACTAGAGACTTATTAAAAGAAGGTATTTATTATTCGATTTTAATTCTTGGAAATACAATGTTGAAAACTGTCAGCGGTTTAGCCTTTGTTATGGTGATGGCCAACTGTGTAATGCGCGGGAGTAAAGGTGATTAAAACGCGGCGCAACATGAAAATAAAAAAATAGCATGTTGCGAGCAAAAATACGCATCCACCTGTAGTGCGATTTTCCACAAAAGTATTTTTAAGTTGTTTTTGTCATTTATTTTCATTATCATTTAGCCAACATTGTTTATTTTTAAATTAGAGGTAGCACAGTTGATATATTCAGGGGATGGGTGGGGAGGTGGGGAGTTGGGGAGTGAGGTGAGGTATGTGCGGGTACTCACGGCGCGTACGCGTGCATCGGCGTGGCGTAGGCGGCGGCGCGGGGCAGGGCGGCGTGGGTGGCGTGAGAGGCGTGCGGGGCGTGCGAGGCGTGCGAGAGGGTGTGCGGCGAGTGCGAGTGTCGCAGCACGGCGCCGGGGACTACATGCAAGTAGCAACACACAGTGAGAGGGGCGACATGCGTTACCTGCGTCGCTGCGCGGCGCGCGGCGCCAGCACGAGCGGCGGCGCGGGCGCGGCCGTCGGCGCCGCGCCCAGCCACGGCCACGTCACGCCCGACACCCGCAGCCCTGCGCACACACTCACTCTCACCGCCAATGCGCGCTCTCGCACCGCTCTTACTGCTCTACCACTACCCGCTCTCGTGTCGGTGCCTCTTTTCCCATTTCAATGCGCATTCGACTGTTACTTTAGTATACTATATTTATTATCGTTCTGAGGGGCGCAGGTAGTCGGTTTTCGAGATGGAAATTGAGCGCGCAAACTATTCCTCATTGAATAGTGAACATTCGGCGTTCGTCATTCATGTTCGTGTTCATGGTGTGAGGATTTTTATTGATTGCTCATATTTTCGATGAAAATTATAATATCTACATCAAATACCAATTTAACTGGACAAATGTTAATTTTAAATAAGGTAAATAATAATTAAAACGATTCATACAGTCATACGACGCGACCTCACCTTCCGGCCATTGGACGCACACTGAAACAATAAACGTGGCATGTAAACGAAATATTAAAGCGAGCTCAAGCATATCTAACGTCAAGACAAAAATACAACCTAGGCAACATTCTCAACTACTTAATTCAAAGACAGTGCAAGCTCGAGAAGTTCAAGTCATTCCAAAAAATGGCAAGATACGGATAGAATTTTAAAATGCGTGAACCTAGTACCAATCTAAGAAGCTGACTAATCATCAGTGTTATTCGATCAGACAGTGTATTAAAACCACAAGGCAAACAGGAAAGCCGGAGACAGCCTTGGGAGTAGTGCTTACAAGAGGAAAGTTAAGAGTGGCGGCGCGCGGCAGTGCGGCCGAGCGCTCGCAAGGAGGCCGCCCGCCGCGTCGCCGCGCCGCAGACTGTCTCCGGCGGCTGACAGTGGGCTCATTCTCTAAATAGCATTCACCTAATTGCATTCAGACAATGGAGCTAGCCAACATGTACGGTACATTTATATACAACACTGAGTCTTATAATTTCAGCTCTCTCACCCAAAGTGGGAACTGATCCATTTCTAGCCAGAATTACTGGATGGATTAGAAAGAAAAATCTCAAGATGCATTATATTTCATAACAGTTCGTTCGTTGTGAAACGTTAACAAGCTCATAAAGGTTTATTTCGGTTCGAGAGTGCCGTGGCACTTTCATTTCAGAGGAACTTTTAAAATTATATCACGTACGTATGGGAATGTTTTTAGCAATAGACAATTCTTAAATATTGATTTCTACGTTTAATGACGAATTGTTGACACTTACCGTTCGGTACTGTTGGCGGTTTCTTTGTCTGCACTCTCGCTGTCGCATTATTAACCTGATTTGAAAGTAAAAGCATCGTCAGAAGCTGTCTCTGGTACTAAACAACATTGGCTGACTTCAAAAAACAATAAAAGATAATTTTATATCTTAACATAACATACAATTAATAGATAATTATTTCAATTGAGACAACTGCATGGAGGGGCATTATAAAATTAAGTGCTATCGAATTTCAATCAGTTTTGAATCAATCACATAAATGAATGTAACGAAGTCAGCCAACGTCGTGTCAAATGTCTATAATATCCCGAGAATATATTGACATGAACTGATTCTCGACTTATACTCATAAGTGAACAGGTGATCAGACGTTTGACACTGAATAACATTAAGTTGAGAATTAATTTCATCTACGCGCTGGTGAGGGAAGATAATTCACTTGTAATACAAACAGAAATGTATCAAACAATAATAATACTTGTGTTTATCAAAGCATCGTGTCAAGTATTGTAAATAGTATTGAATGTACAGATAGTAGGAACTAAAATTTGTTTGTAGCAGTCTTACCTCTGCGGCAATGTGACGGTACGTTCGTACGGTTCTTTCTACATTCTCTGTGAGACTGTCTCTCAATCGATCGGCATTTTAAATGACCGTCTAGAGAGTAAAGGGATAAAATAAATAAGGTTTGTTTGTGGATTAGACGTCGGCATACTTAGTGCTAATGCTTTGGCTGGGTGGCTGGGTGGCGGGCTGGCGGCGCCGGCGCCTGCGCGGCCTGGCCCCTAGCATGACATAACTACAGAGCAGACGAGCGCAGGTTGCGGTGGGCGTGGGCGTAGGAGCGGGATGTTAAAGTTACATAGTGCTACGGATGGTATTCATTGAGTCATGCACACCTCTATCTTTCTGCCCTCAACCACGGTGCCGTGAAGACGCTCTCGTGCTCGCTCCGCATCACCACTATTTGCGAATGTTACAAAACCGAATCCCTGCATGCAAGACAGACAAAACATGCATTAAAAACAGCGTCGCTCAAAAAACAACGTGCAACAAAAATTAACATTTATGCATTGCATATTTTTAATTGAAACATTATTCTAGTGAAATATCGACAGGATACATTATTGATTTCATTGAGTACGTTGATACTTGAGCGTATTCTAGCTGAATGGGTACACATAATAAGCGTTTGGATCACAGTAATAAAATTAATGTAAAGTCGCTCGACCTAGTAGTCTGTACTATCGGTAGGATATTGTACCGGTGTGTGTGTACAAATGAACTTCGGGCCTTTTCTCCGCGCTACACTCGATATCACTACGTTATTTGTACAATGACAAATGATTGTGTGGAATGTTAGCTGCACTTTGTTCTATACAGAATAATCACCAGTCATGCATTATCTAAGTTATCTAGTGGAGCTAGACAAACTGGAACAAACTCGATACGTCACTTCACGGTCCCATCACAAACTGTACAGTTCAGTCCGCGGCACACGCATCACCGAAATACCTTACACAAGCTACTGGCATGTTCTATCAACAGTAGTTCCGGCGGACTATACAAGGTACACAGTACACACAGACATTACGGAGTTGCTCCCTACGGGCACGCACGTACACTTCAACGCTTACTCGTACTCGTACGGGTATTCGTACTAACTATCTACTACGTCATTTTATGATGCTGTGCATATACTTTACAGTGCCAAACTGGAAATCCAAAGCGGTATCCACCAACATATTAGTTCACTTATGCAGATAATAACTTGCTTCGAGGAGAATAAAAAGCTTACATTTCATTTACATATTACCATTCAGAAAACGTAATATGGATTGGTTGTATGTATACATATCATTATTTTTATAACTTACACTAATACAAAACGAATCTACTTTCAAAACGTGGTGATGACCCATAGATACAAAAAGCAGCTAGCACAGCACACAATACAGTGGAAGAAACGAGTTGTGACAGTGGCAAACAACTTGCTGATTGTACGAAACGCTTACATTTATAAAAGCAATGACAGCTCTATTATTACTATTTTGGGTGCCAATATTTATAATATAATCTATGATTGGGCAGAGAGAGAGAGATAGACAGAAAGAAAGAGCATAGATTACGAAAGTAGGAATATTAAATAATGTACAAATCGGCAAGGCGCCCGGCTCGAGTGAACGTGGCACACTCGGTACGGTACAGTACGGTACGGTGCGGTACGGTACAATACGGCACAGCTCAGCTCACGCAGTGCATCAAGCTCTCAATAATGTTGACAGACACAGAATCGATCCGACAGACGAGAAGACACAAGTGACATACGAGATAAAGCCAAACTATGTGGTGCACCCTACTAACGCCTAAGAATATAACTGGCATTTTACATTTATCGAATTATTCAGTGTTCAGCGTAATAAACATGCCCAAAACTAAGAAAAATTATATTCCCTTGTTAGGAAGCGATTGACTCAATTATTGATTAATATAACACAGTGGACAAAAAATGTAAAAATTCTCAATCTACACTGAATCAAACATTTCCTCAAGATTCGTCATCCAAACTACACACATCTATGAAAAATTATATTACCAGGTGTAATGATACGTACAAAATACATTAATATCATACAGATTGCGGTCGCTACGAGTTACGACACGAGTCACGACCGCGCCGTCTGGTTGACTCCACTCGTCAACCAGACAACTAAGTCTGGCCAAGCGTCCAAACAAATTCAACTGTGGCATGATGAGGGAGTGATGTACGGTGGACATTATTAAATATATGTAAAGCTACAGCCAATTATATTACATTCTCGCATTTTGCAATTAGTGCTTTAAACTTTTCCACGAGAATATTTAACTTTAGATTCTTGTAAAATACATGTTACTTGTATGATATACATATTTTCATATATTGGTTTGTGAGCGTGTGAAAGTATAGGAGCAGTTTGGACGATTATGACAACCTTATTAGTAATGAATAATAGAGCTGTCCTGAAAACATGACTTAGGAAATCAGCTGTTATAGTGACGATGCATCATTCTCTAATACTGCATGTCCCAATGTGAGGCTTGAAGAAAAAATAACTTGGAGCTATTAATTGAAAAGAGTAAAATACTTTGTTGACACGAGCGAGCATGGACTACTGTAGGGGCGGTCACCAAACTGACACAAGGAAAGCAATAAACACGAAAAAGCGTTCAATCCAATCAATTATTGTAAAAAATTATTTCGATACAGTACTCATAGTTTTAAATTTATGGCAATAGTCATTTACAGTGAGTTGTTTTTTGAGTATTATTACAATATGTTTTATTAATGTTGCTTATATCGATTGTACCTGTGACCTACTTTTCTTGTATTCACTCGCATAATGCTCTTCAAATGGATTTAAAATTTTATTATATTTACTTACAATGATTTAAACAACGTTGGATTTACAAAACACAAAAGTATGTCAAAGGTAACGGGGCTTCATTTTTGAGATAAGAATAAATAGACAATATTATATTATTCAATGATAATATACAATGCAATTAGAGATACTGCACCAAACATTAAAACCAATAGTATTATGCTATGAAAGGAAGTTTTAAATTAAAACACGATTATGATTATTTTAACTAAGCCCATTTGCCTTTAAATTTGTTAAGCCAGAGTAACAATCAATTTGCATAACTGAAAAGAGGTACGTATTTATTATTAAAAAGAAAAAATATCTGAATGAATCTGGTAGTTACTTTAGTTTGGGCAGCAATTACTAATGAAATATGTTAGTAAGACCTCTTAGCTACTGCATTTACAATTTACTTCTAATAAATTTCGATTACTTAAAGATAAATAACGCAAAAAATACAAAACAATAGCTATGAAGTGCTAATTTAGAGTGTATGAATAAAAGGAACGTGGACACATTACAATAAAATCAGATATGCTATATGTTCCTCTCATTCACAATAAAATCAAAGCAATAAACATCATTAACCATAACATAACATGGAATACTGCGATCTGCAGCCAAAATAATACTTACATTACATTTGATAGTAACAAACAAAACAGTAGAATGTCTGCAAGGGAAATTAACGTATTGACAGTATGATTATTGCTTCGCTTTATCTACTTAAATTTATTTTTATCGCAAAAGTGGCCACAGTGAAATTTTCATTCAATGAGAATTTGACGAGGCCACACCAATAATATTATGTCAAATTGGAAAAATGCTTACCTTGGAGCCGCGCTCATTGAAGATAATTTCTACATCAAGTATCGTTCCGTATTGCTGAAATATAAAACGTGACACAGTTAAGTTCAATCTACCGACAGGCTCGCCTCATGGGTTCCATGCCGTGCAATGATATCAAAGCCATACATACCCCAAACATATTTCTCAGGTCCGGGTCTCTAAAACGGAACGGTATGTTGGAGACGTGTAATCTCTTGGGTTGCGAAGCCTGCGACACTGGCACGAGGCTCTTGTCGGGCGCGGGCGCGGGCGCGCTGGCGGCGCCGGCGGCGACGGCCGCGCTCACCGCCGCCGCCGCCGCGTGCGCCGCTGCCGCCTGCTGCGCCACCGCCGCCGCCGCTTGCTGCGCTACCACTGCCGCTACACTCACTGGCGTGTTATCCTCATTTGATTCGCCTTCGCTTTGCTGTAAATAACGTCCATTTTCACATTACATTCATCCGCCAAAGCTACGTTGGCTCACTACAGCACAGATTGCGACACAATTGTATGCTATGCATTCATCCTATTTACACGCTGCAATCAAAGTCTATCTCATTAAGTAGGTCATTTAGGTGTACTACGTTTATATGAATTGGTTGTTTTAACAAAATATAAATACATATTGTGATATTGATTAAACTTACTGAGTTACTTTGATTTTGATTTTCAATGTTGTTTGGTTGATGTGTTTGCGTCGAGGGCTGGGGTGAAAAATTAGTAGGTGGTAGCGGTGCTTGCGCCGGCGGTCCTTCACTTTTGACAAGAGGAGGTTGTGGCGCGGCTGCAGGACCCGCAGAGTCTGCTTTCACCCCGGAGAGAGCGTCGCCGTTGGCGGCGTACTGTGCTGCCGCGGCCGCAGCCGCCGCCGCCGCAGGGAACGGAGTCGCCATACCCGTTCCCACCATGTGCTGGAATCGACAACATAAACCAATTTAATGTGGTATCGTTAGCACTCATGATCAAAATAAACTAACTGTGTCACCCGAGTAACCTCAACTATCAAGAATTCGGTGTTATTTCGTCTCAGGGACGCGGTCTGCGTAGTTTATGTACTAATTCCGTCGTAATAAATAAACCCGCTTATAGTTGACGTTTCTGGGCTGTGAATCGAAATATTGACGCGAACAACGCGTGCCAAAACACAACTCGCCACGACGCCACCGTCACCGTAGCATCGCGAGTATTTCATAAGTGGTATCGCAGAGCTAATTTATAATCAAAGATAAAAAGCTGGACTGAATAACACTAGTACTAAGCATCGATAGAGAAACGCTCACAGTATTCAATTCTCGAACGATTTTACAAAGAGGGAGGATCAAATGAAAGAATAATTGTACATGGGCTTCGGTAAAGTTCCAATTTCGTAATACAAAGAGGTCAACTATAGTTGCAAACTACGCACTCGCCCTTATTTTATTTCACGTCCGAAACGCTTGTCGGCGCAAAATTAAATTGCGAACGAAATCTAACACGGGCCACCCCGGCTCGGCTCGTTGCCGCTTAAAAACTGAAATAGCCTTAGGCGTTAAATAAAATAGGCAGTTTTCATCCCTTCTAAAATTATACATGTACGACGTACTTGGTTGATGTTTTTATAAAAGGTTGTTTATTAATGCATTACCTGCCTGCGCATTTAATCAACTGGTTCGTTAAACTTTGTCGACTAAGTTGGGATTAAAACGGTAAGTAATAGGGTATCATGGGCTTTTGATATGGGACTGTCGCGTTAATACCTGGTTACTTGTGAAATTTAATATTGTACTTTCTATGTAAATACTAGGCTTTACAAAAGTATGAATTATATCATCCAAATTTATGTAAAAGTAACTGTATAAGGGAAAACTCGTGTCAACAAAGATATGATTAACATTTGAATGGGGATTGGGGACCGTAGTTTACAATCAACAAAACTATAAATCCGTTATTTGTCGCGCTCGGGGTCTAAATAAATCATAGCGAAAAAGAAAGAGCTGGAGAAGGGAATATGAGCACGGGCTACCAAACTTCCTCATAAGACAAAAATGTAACAATGTATGTACAAGGTAAATTAGATTTGAAGGATTAGAATTGTATCCTTTAGGATATAATAAAATATATGTACATTTCTTTTTGTGTATAAAGGACGAGGCGGACGGATTAAAGAGGTAACATACTCGTAATTCCATCGAAGTTAATCATGATTACATTGATCCATTACTCTTAGAACTGAGTATTATCAACTCAACCATAGTTACATTATATAGGAACTCCTAAAGGTTTATAGACGTCATATTAGGAGGTTCTCATACCGTAATTTTTTTTAAATTATTTATCCTCTTTCTTAATAACATTTGCTGTGACTTAACTCGCTTGTTGGTAGAATAAGTATACTTGGAAGCTGATACAATTATATTTTTCAAATGTTAGCATTTAGTGACAGCCCGCGACTCTTTTCGTGCATTTTCACGTTTTTTTTTTCTTAATTATTAAAATTTTAAGGAGGAAATGATGTATCAACGATTACTTGCCATCAAATTAAATACTATACTCAGACACATTGGACTTTTAACATTTCAATAATATTGCGATAAAATTGTAACTAACCGTTATGCAACACAACAACAACAACTGACGTAGGTACTGTAATAACGGAAGCGAGAAAATTAGGAAGTGGTTATTGGTTACAATTGCTCAGGCTGGCGCTGGCGGGGCTTATACTCGCTCTACCCGCTGCGTCCTCGCGCTATATACGGAGCACCGACACATCACTGATCACACCACTCCACACCACAGCACACGCGGGACGCGGACAAAACCACCGCACATTTGCTACATCACCCTGCTCTATATTTTAAATCTAGATAATATACATATACCAACCATTTATTGTTATTTATTGAACAGTCCACGTTGCGTTCAAATATTTTACTGTTTTAGCGTCAGGGATTTCTGTGAAACAATACAATCAACAATGCATTTATATTTAATGTGTGGATTATAGTGGATTTGAAGGAATATTTATAAAATACGCTTTGACCAACCAGTTGCATAAGTAAATATAAATTCGTAGTGCGTTAAAGTTCAGTATCTGAACACAATATCAAAATCATCGCAATTTGATACATTGTGTTTGATTTCAATGGATTTATCAAAGGAAAAATAAAATGAAATTTCTCTTTCTTCTGGGCGTACCGGCGCTGGTATCTTTACAGGCAATATCAATAGCAGCCAGTGGGTGGAAGGGCGTCGCTGGAGACATTGTTAATCAGGGTCCAAAGGACGGCGAGCTGGGGGGTCGACTCCTTTACAACAGAGTCATTGCATAACTCGGTGGAATCTTTACGAGCAAAAAAATGTTCTGCGTATTTTTTTATTCACAGCGCTCAGTTCTATACATTTAGTAGGTTGATGTTAGTGAAATAAAATTGAAGAAAATGTTAATACATCTTGTATATCTACGTTGAATGTAACATAATATAAGTTAAACTCTTTCTCTGAGTTTTATTTCGTCTCCTGCAAGTGGGGACATAATGATACTATAAAAGCGCCCCATTGAAATAAAGCTATAACTTCCAAAATATTAAACGTAAAGAAAGTAATATCGCGTATGAAGCCGCGATAACGATTCAGGACAACATTATTAAAACACTTACGTGTCCACATTCTAAATTTCCTTCCCTATATAAAAATAACGTTGCGAGATAATATTCCGTGAATGTGTTCTTTGTAGGTTGTGCGAATGTAGTCAGCATGGAGATCCCCGCGGCGGTACACGCAAGTCGAGTAGGGAATCTAGTCTTTCCTGAGGGCACTTCGCTTTTGAGTTGTAATTGTCCAACGCTGGCGCCAGTCCGCGCGGAGCGATGATTTAGTAGTACATGTGTGGTGATTCTTTAGCGCCCTCTACATCTCGTGGCTATTTATGGTAACAGCACGACACAATGCCTATGAGTCATCCTTCAACAGCGCAAGAAGCTACGTGTTAAAAATATTCAACTAACCAAACAAATAAATATTCTGCTCACAAAAACAGTGGCTATAACATATTTAAATCGACAACGCGTTACTAGCCTATGATTTGATGCTAAATGAGAATATTGACATAACGACACCCTACACGCGAAAAACTTACGACGCGCTCTAATGGACCATAACATCGTAATTTGCGATTAATATGCAAAAATTACAATAACCATCATACATGTGGTACGCCATCTTTCAGTGGTATCCGGCGATGCTGTAAACAAACTGACTTTTTATAGAGCGCGCCTGTAATTCGTCTCATACCACCGCTCCACTGCTTAGTCTCGTTGGCTTCCAATGTAATGGTGTTTGTAAACGAATTCATCTTGTTTATATGATTTTTCTATAAATATTCGGACAAATTATAATCTTGAACAGCTTATTTTACACTAGCAGGTAGTCTGCAGGTATAAGCTACGGCGAAAAACTATTAAAATATCATAAAAAACACTTTACTCAACCAATTTCAACGTATAGGTTAATTCAAATTCTATGGTCGTATTTAAAAGAGGAACTGAACGTATGCCACATAACGCATACCATAATTAAATGAAATGTTACCCACGTTCAACGGCTGCACGTTTTGAAAATATTCTAACCATATTATGAATATATATGGATATTATGAAATAAGTTAAGCGCACAAAAAGTGAGGCTATCGATATCACAGAACATTTACAAAAACGTGCGTGGATGTTCCAAAAACCGTATTCTATAAATAAATATAAAAGCAAAGGGGGGAGATGTTAGTTTGTCGGAGGTCGCGACGGATGCGATGGACGCAGGAAAACAATATTTTATACGGGTGGAATGTACAATGAGTTGTTGTATAGTTGCCTTTTTGAATGTTTCATTACATGTGCAGGCCAAGCCGATCTCACTTGTGCTAACAATTTTGATAACAATATACTTCCTGCCACAAGTTCTATAACGACAACAAGACATCGGTTTACAGCCTGTCACAACCGGCACATTTTTATTACATCCAGAAATTATTCGTATAATGGTAGGTAAAGCCATCTAAATAAAGTATAATAAAGTACACACTTTTAGGGCGTGCGCTTAAGATAATGCGAGATGAGTATCTTTCAACTTTAACTGAAGAGGACATAATGTTGGGTATTCACTTGCATTTATATCTAAATAAGTAGGAGCGCTGTAATACATTAGCGTCTTCAAAAACGTAGTTATTTTTTTGATCCTAATGTTGGTAGCACTGCTATATTAGTGAAATCTGAATGAATTATTATTTAACAACAAATTGCTATAAATTCTCGTGGTAACTGAAAGTTTATTAAGCTTTTATCCATCTAAAACGAGATTGAGTTGAATTCAATATGTAGCCCTAATTAAACTTATTTTTCAAATCACCTGTCAAATGTCAGCCAATAAGAGGGCAGAAAAAGTGCCCGGCATCACCAGTTTTATATGCCTTTTTGAAATACCAGGGCTCCCTCTATATTATAAATAATCTAAGATCATAATATAAGAGTTATTTTAGGTATCTTGATATAACTGACAAGGACAATGAGTACAATACTCATTGTGTCAAATTCTAGTATAAAATTTAAATAAACTATAATAAATGTCACTGAAAAAATACAATAATGATAGAATACTGTTAAGAAAGTAATGGCAATTTAGTCAATTAACATAAAAGGTTCCAACACGTAGCTACAAATACATTTTTTCTTCAAACTTAGTAATATGTTACCTGAGGTGGTTCGGAACATGTGCTTTTAATTGAGTACCAAATGTCCGTATCACCCGATATAAATACTAAAATATATTATAAGAATATATTTGTGAGTAATTCATACTTGTTCCCTAGTTAAATTACCATCATTATGTTAGCTCCAAAGAAACAATATACAATAGTCAGCGTTAATGGGCAACATTAATTCGTTTGGAAATTCGAAACTCCGTTGGAAGATGAGTGAGTAGCACAGTAGACAATAAGGTAATTATATCAAGACTGATTAAATGTAATTGAGCGCGAGTCGCGACCAAACCGGCGACAGAACACGCTCGCCTAGGGAGCTGACTCGGGAAGTGTCAAGTGTAAATAACAGTAGCATTGTACCGTCTTCAATAACTCTTCTCAACTGCAACTAATATATAAAAAATCGTTTCACATTAATGGAATCTCAGCGGGGACGTATTTAAGTTTTATTCCAATACACAAAGTAAACATTGCCTATTAAAATAATATAAGAGAAAACAAGGGTTTTTAAATCTTCTTTAAATGCAAACATTATTCACCGCTTACATGAATTTTTAAATAATATCTCGACCCGCTCCCAAGCGAATAAGCGGAGGAGGGCACTCTTGCAGTATTTACATATACTTAAACAGATTTTTGTCGCTCTGTGAGTCTTCATCAGATGCTTTCTCGTTATTTTTGATTTCACGGTAATGTTAAGTATTGATTCAAATACGAATATTTCTGTAAGATCGATCGTTGTTCACTTGGCGGAGATTAATGCTATGAGGTTTCAGTGACGGTGAGGTTTAGGTACGAGCGATTCCCACCCTCCGGGCACATTTTAACACCGGTCATGCGCGGACTTACACCTTTTATCCCTGCCGTACGCACCCACGCCACCGACCAGATGCCGAGCCTGGTAAACACAACATAAACCCCGCTAAGATACGTTTCACCTTCACATCGGCATTAATTGCCTGATTTATCTATCAGGCTGGGTTTTCCTAACCTTACATCTTACCGTCTTATATTGCCGATGTGGTATATTCAAATGTCTTTGTTGTACCAACAAACCTGCTATGTACCGAACACTGTAGTGTCAATCGGTTTATCTTTTAATATAGTAATGAGTGTAGAAATCTAGTACCTACGCAAGCCTGTCGCGATTTAATTTCATTTGCTGATGGCACTAATGGGAACCTCGCCGTGCGCTTGTGCGCTGCAAACATAAATTAATTACATTTATCAATACTTTGCTGGATCTTGATTTATATATTTTAAGTACGTTATGTCTCACAAGTAGTCAATATTTGCCTTCATATGTGTAGTCGCATGCAAGCATAATAATTAGATAGATTTTAGCAAGATTTCTTACTGTGAATAACTATTTTGCTTTAATATTCAACAGTTTGCAGCGGCTCTACGTGACCGGGAGAGTATTTACAGTGCTTAGCGAAGCGCGTAGCCCGTCTCCCCGTTCGGGTATCCCCATTCCCCATGCCGACTACCTCAACATTATGCATATGGATGATCTCGACTGCCAGTAATGAAGATTAATATTATCGTTTCAGATCATTTTCATTCGGCTAAATGGAAATTGTTGCGAAGCTGCAAAGGCAACGCCTCTCTCTTCTACGTTTAGACAATTTTTAAATAGTTTACCAACATTCATATTGTAATAAAGATATTATTTATACATATGTAGTCGTTGGACAACACTAAAAGTGATAAAATAGTGATAGTATTAATGTACAAAATAATTGAATCTAAACATCTAAATGTGCTAATTAAAATAAACACGAATAATTATGTATCTAGCATATTGTACGAGTGTAATAATACATTCAATAACTACTTACATGCAGACTACAGCTATTTTTAAAAAGAAATGCTCTACTGTAGTCGAAACTTCCATTAATGAAATATATTTCGTATATGCTTCGTCGGTGAGTAATATGCAGGAGAGCACATCACGTACATTTTGCTGTTACAATTGTCCGTACATGAGTACAAAGGAACTGAGCCTGGTGCACTGTGTGAGCGGAGACCTCCACAATGGCATCAAATTCAGTACTTGATCGTAAATAGTCAAAATAGCCGTGTTCCGGGCCGGCGACGCGACGCGGTCGCTCCTCTCACTGCACGCCGCAAGTTGTCAGCCATAAGCCAATATTCGCGTGAACGCCCCGCTCTATATTTACTACCTACTCATTGCATATTCGTTTACTGCTTATTAAAGGAAAAAAAGCAGAATTTAGTCACTATAAATATTTACTTTGCTTGTCGAAGCCAAAGCATGAAAAACGCCTACGTTTTTAATATTATTTCTTTGCATGTGATTCGTCAAATGTAATTGTAACGAGTTGCCTACGGGCGAAAATTGCCCCTATGTCGATCATCAATAATTCGTCGAGCCGCTCTTCCCGTACATCACTGCCGCTCAGCGAATTACCGGGATCAATAAATATTTGATTACATTTTATCGATGTTTTATGGGGAAAAGAATAAAGCTGATGTGACAACAATGAAATTAGAAAATTCCATTCATTCCTCTCTGTACACATTCGAATAGGACATAATGTTCCAGTTGTGTTATCATTTACATCGCATAAAATAAAACATTGTGTATTATTACTTGAGTTACATTTATATATTGTAGTGTTAACGCTTACGAAACTTCATATTAGCCTAGTAATTTCCATATTCATACAGAAATTACCGTTGAAGAAAACTGAGACATATTTTGTTACGGAATACGACAAACGCGTTTAGGGAGACCTAGGTAATAAGACTTAAAATACAAGTCAACATCTCTGCACGATATGATTAAATTAGTTGTAATTAGTGTAGTTTGACCTAGGAAGAAATTACAGATTTGATGTAAGGAATTTATAAAGTGTTTTAAGAATCGCTATTAACACACATCATTGCTCACTGGGTTTTTTTTTCCTATTAATGGCAAGACGAGCGTGCCATTCGCCTGATGTTAAGCGATAAGACCGCTCATGGACAGTAGCAAAGCCAAACAACGCCATGAGTTACAAAGCAATGCTTGGAATTCCACTGCGCTCACCATCCTAAGACATAAAATGTTAGGTCTCGTTATGTCCAGTAGTTACTCTGGCTACAATGTCCATCAAATCGAAACACAACAGTGCATTCACACTGATGTTTGGCAGGAGAAATAAACATTGCGGTGGTACCTACCTAGGCGGCCTCTCACATATGAGAGACCTACCAAATACAATAAATTGCATAAGAATTATTTTAGAACTAGTAGTCTGAAAAGTATATTCTTAACAACGCGTGAGACAGTTCCATGAAATATTTAATACTATTATTTAAATCCTTGATATAAGTTACTCAAAGAATATAGTAAACAAGTAGACATAAACTAGCAGTTAGCAAGCACAGTGCGCTTATTGGATAGTTACGTATGCAAATCAGGAGCGCGTTTGGTGACTGCGCCACGAGTAGCGGGCAGGTGCCACTCACAGCACGCATTACTACATTTAATTTTATACTGCTATACATTGCCTATGCAATATAAATGCATGTCTTCGTATTTTCTCAAAATGAACAATCACAAGAATCATAGAATCGTCCGGACGTAGAAAAAAGCGCTTTGGATTGGAATTGTGCGGATTGCGAACGCACAGCTTGCATCGGCCAGGTACGGCGCACATTCACAAGTTTATAGGTATAAACAGCTCCCTCACCGACCTAAATACCTTTCCCCGACAGATATTACATCCATATTTCTGATTTATACATATTTACTATGACTATTATCGCGTTGGATGAATTTTATAGTCTTGCGCTAGTTCAATACCAGAAGTGCGCAAATTGTTCTTTCAGGTTGAATAACAAAAATATAGATTTAAAAGTATATGCTATACATGTAATAATAGTGATATATCATTATCATAAATTTAACGTGAAATCGACATTTTAATAATATAATATCGTTAATTAATATATCAGAACTAAAAAATGTAACTAAGCATGTAAATATTATATTGTTCGAAAGCACTAATCTCAAGAATTACGGGTCCGAATTGGCAATTATTTAAATGTCGGATAGGATATTAACCGAGGGATTCTATATGATACTAGTTTCTAATAAAAATGGTATTTACAAATTTACAAAAACAAAACTTAGTTTCAAACTGTAGTAGGTACCTACTAAAAAAGGTATTTCAATAAATTACTAGATACTATTCATGGTATGAATGTATCTATTGGTTGTGATGTATGTTAGTGTTGAGGGGCGGCTATCTACTGAAGCGTTTAAAAATGATGGAAAGCACGTTGACGTTGCATCACAGGCTGGGCGCTCGCTCGGTTCGCCGAGCCAATCTCTTTGAAACTGCACCCGAGGTGCACCCTATTTTATGGATCGCTGATTCCGTTAATTAAGCGTTTTTAATCTACATGTATACCCGTTGTGCAAGAGCAAAATAACAAGCAGCGAAGGGAAACAATATATGCAAATAACACACAACTTATACGTATTATTAACCTTTCAATTAAATAAGCCCAATTATTTCTACAATCACTCGAGCACTCTGCGTTTCATATACACTAGATGAAAAAGATTCATTACGCGGGAAAAGTGTATGCTACAGTTGTAACTATGTATATTTATTGCACATACAAATATTAGAATTATAACTAATTTGTATTTTTTAAACCTTAATACTCAAGTTCAAACGTGTTATTGTGAATGTTTTTATGATGTTACGACTCTAGAACAATAAGACATATCGTGAATTACTATTATCAAAAGGATACATGTAGATACATCTTAAGATATTGATAACGATAAGATGTTATACGTCATTATGTATGTAGCAAAATTATATGTACGTGTAGGTGAACATTTCTCTCGGTGGCACGCAGTGATCTCACGCAAATGGTCACGCAACGCACCAACATTGAATGCATGCTGAAGATAATAAACAGGTGAACGAGTTCTAAGCCATTGACTACGTTATGAAAATTGCTTGCAGCTACGCTCAACTCTTTACATTTCACCACTATTAAGAAAGTTTATGCATACATATTACATACAAAATGATACTACGCGCAACGCGATATGCTTCAGTAGATTCTTTTTTTTCTACCATTACCAATCATAAAGATAAATAAATCCTAATAGCGACTTGCCTATTAGAATTTAAATCAATAAAAAGTGGTTTATGATAATAATTTGTTACAACATTTTTTTCAATGAGAAAAAAAGAGATTTGTTTTAAAAACACTACCGCGTAAGATTTGTTTAAGTAGTACCTAAAAGGAAGTTCTCACATTTTGCGAGCTATTATTCCTAGGAAGGAATTAAACGAATGTCCGTTTTCTTTTCAGGGTTTTGTCACATAAATAACTGTTGAACTGAAGAATAAAAGTCGTGAATAAAACATTTCTACCTCCGTAGTGTAGAATATTGTTTGTGTGTATTGATTATGAACTGGTAAATAAATTATTATAATATGTTGGAAAAAAAAAACTTCCAAAACAGACTTATTTCGACGACGGCCAGCAAAATTTAATCAAAGGTTATCAAGAACAATCCATGGATCGTACCACGCACGTAAATTATCAATTATTATTCTATTCACGCCCCTTGTTTCCTGCTAATGTTTTCTTAACTGTGCGTTAGTGTTACGGGGGATATAAAATCAGATAACGTTATTGTTACGTGTTATTTTTTGATAGTTTGCCATCGGTAGCATACACAAGAGATTGAATCATCGTGCCACAATAATTATTTGTACTCGATGCCTATCACTATCTCTAAGCAGACTCCTCACTCCCAAATATTTATTTGTCACGTCAGCCCGCGACCGAAAATAGAACTTAATATGATACGAGTGTCTGTATCGGCCCGAGTGGGATTAAGTAGAGCCGTTTAAAAATGTAATACACGACGGAATGTTTTGTCGACAAATAAATTAATATGAATAATAAATAGAATGTGCGCAAACGGCTCGTGTTGGTGCGATTGCCGATGTGATGTACGATCGTTGTCGGCGCTGTGCGACGGCTGGCTGGAGGACGCACGCTGTCGCCTCTTAAACTATCACTTCACCTAGGGGAAATATTGATCTTATTTGAGCCTGATTAACTCAGTCGTTGTCGGCGTGCTAATAATACTCCCACTCTGGCACTGATCCAGCCGAGGCCTTAATGGTACTTCATTGCAAGACAATTTTCAGAGGTGATTACGTAGGTAAAGTTTGATTTGATAACATAGATACTAACAATGTTGATATTTATGTTTATGCCATAGCGATACTAACTTTAAAATTAAAATGCTCAAAAAAATATACATCCGTCTCATTTTATGCAGATTACCACATAAACAAATTGTTTTATAGCCATGTTTATGTACATCCGAAGTATTAAAGGACCTTTATTTAAGTAAATAAGTATATGAAAAATAATAATTTACCAAATTACTTATAAAAAAATATTAATTTATTCCACATTTATTTATACGTTACTTTTATATGCATTCATGTGTCCACACAAATTTAAATAAAAACGTGTTTGGTTGAGTTTCTAATAAATTATTAGTATCGTGAAATCCATAAAATGCTGTAATTACGAGACGTCCGGTTACAGTGTTGAATACTAAAATATTTTGTAGTCATTAAGTAATAATATAATTACAGAAATCAATGGCGCATATATTCGGAGATAAAAGGTGTAGAAAAAATCGAGCGACCTCTACGATGCGTTCATTCAAAATAATTGGGCAACATGTCAATCTATAATCTTTTTGATGGGAATAAGCATGAAGGCAGTAGCACATACTTAACGAAATGCACAAAAATATCTTAATAAAGTGGTAAGTACCTAGGTGTAATTAATTTTACAACTACGTGCAAGATCAAAGCGTTTCACGACGTCGTGTGCCAGTTTCTGGCCCACATCAATGTCATGTTCAATGGGAGTGAATTACGTTATTCATTAGGATGTATATTGATGATATCGTATTTTAGTTACTAAACCATCACGCATGCTAATTTAATTAGCGTTGGATAATAGCGCATCTACATGACAACACCTTTAACAACATAAGCAATCAGTAAAAATAAGACTTAAAGTTTTAAAAGATGTTTAACTATTGCTTAATAAAACCAATAGCTTTCACAGCCATGTTAAGCGCTTAAAGGTACTATGAAGCTTGCACAAAAACGAAATATCGGTTTATTTTAATAAAGCCCCTTCGGAAAACACGATTCAATGCGTTATAAATGTAATCTAATGTATATTACTCATGAAATGTATGCAAAGCTGTTTAGCGGATTGATTCGGCAGATATGAAATGAGATCATGTGGCGTATGGTTAGTGAATTATTTTATGTGTAGTAGCATTCTTTTGTCATGCTTAGTTAAAAAAACAATAAATACCAGCAAGGTCGGCGTTCCTGTGTCGATGACATTGCCGTTACTCACCTGTAAAATAAATTAATTGAATTTAGCAATTTATTTCAATTATTCTACACATAACTTGAAAAACTGCTTTTGTTTTTTATTGCACATCAAATGGCAATTGCATGTGTTTAATACCCGCGTTTATTTACGCTGTAGTTATACTTAAACGTAATATACGCTTTTCTATGCATATTTTTGACCCCTCCATCTGATGTTAAGTAGAATGTCAAGGATGAATGCCGAATGAATACAACTCTAACAATAGGTCGAACTAAAATTTTATTGATTGTTGATTATTATTGAAGTGATTCACATGAAATATAAATTAAAACCTATACCGTGTAATGCTTGAATAATGAATATTATATATTCCAAAATGCTAAACAATCAAGTTTTTACAGACGTTAACATTTATACAAATTGATTATAATATCACACAACATAAAATGATATTTTTTAAATGACATTTCAGGAGGTAATTGATGATTTTTATATCACTCATGTATGCGTTTATAATAAATAATAACATTAGTGAATTTTATTTCGATGTATGTTAACTTTACAAGTGACAATATTTAGTTACATTAGTTTACACCGGAGGGGGTAGACAATGATTCTAATACTGCCAACCACATTTCGCCGCTCTTATTTTCGTCCCAACTGCAACGTGTGATAGGTAAGCCTGTAGCCAAGTCGGGCACGAATTCTCGAGCTACATAAATGAGATTTTTCGAGCCGAAAATCTCATACAATGCCCAGTGCCGAACCTGGGGATCAAACCCATGATCCCACTGTTCCTAATCGCTAGACAATGTGGTGGAGCATTTTATTATATATTTGGTATTTTGTTAGATACTATTATCTTTACAATAATGTGTTTAAAAGAGTTTCCGACGTATACGACATGCCCACCATTTTGTTTACGACAGAGACGCGTATTCATTGTCGGCCATTGCGTTACGAATTATTGAAACCGATGGTCAAATCAAGGGGCGTCGCGACGCCGCCGATACCGCTCGCGAAGCGAACAGCGTTGGCACACGCCCAAATATTTTTCATGCGTTTTGCTCTGGACCGGGATAAGTTGCCCTATTCACCTGAATCGGTACACGAGTACATCTGGATCAAAAAGTATTTAATGTGAGAAGAGCCACCCAGCTCGGTTTTCTATTTTAAACCTTTAACAAAGGCGCTGTTTCTGCTCATCGTTTTAATTTTATTTACGAAACAACGGACGGAACGTCAAAACAAAAATCGAAAAGAAAAATACATGGGCCCAAAAATCTTTCTGTTTTTTTGTTCTCTTAACGCCGGTGTTCGAACAGCTGGCGTGAAAAATATATTCCATAGTAATGGTTAGTAACTAGATCTCTATCGATAACTTTGAGTTCGTCTGGCCGTGAGCTCAGGGATAGGCATGATGTGACTTAACAAGCAATACAACAGTAATTGTGACCTTGTTAACATACTTTATCCCTCATTCGTACATAACAGTTAGAAGAACATTTTTGTAGTCCCATTTAATACATTAACAACTTCAATCAACAATCAATTTGATCGAATGTTATGAATATAATTTATATTTGCAACAAATAATAGTTCATTATCATTTTATGTAGGTATATACTTTTCTTTTTCACAGAAAAAACAACACAGAGAATAAGTAATACATGTCATATATTCTACGAATTGTATCTTAACTACTGAAATATTGTAGAATCTAGACCTTCAAATAAAAAAAACATGATTTGATTAGTGATTTTTCAACTAGAATTAATTGTAGGCAGCGTAGGTCCGTTTTCCCCTAAATCAAAACGAATATAATGTACAAGTCCTGTTATTGGTATGATTGATATGAGACGTTGTTTGCGATATATTTCTTACGCATACGTGAAGTCCACGCCCATTCCTGTCCATTTATAGCCGCGTTTTACGACTTTGACTGGGCAATGTTTGTGTCCCGACTCCCGAGCGCACACTGTACAAAGATTCCTTACTTCGTCACTTCGGAAGCTACTTAAGTTTATACATCGAAGTACTCTTTGAAAATTTCAAAACGAAATATTATTCTATATGGAATAGAGAGTTAGTATGTCTAATCTTTGCATACAATTAAGAGATTAAATATTTGTTTTGACTAATAAATTAGCCTTAACAAGGACATTAATGTCGAGTAAATATAATTATAGAAGTAGATAGTATTATTTACCCGATAAACTAACAACTGCGACGGACAACAAACATTATCAGTCCAATATTCGAACACTGGGTTTTGTCATACGTTATTCAAATCTGATTCAATCGGCATATAAACAACTGCATATATGTATATAACTTAATTCTGTATAATCGTTACGATTATACATTATTTTATTCTTAAAATCAGGGAAATTCAAACTAAACCCTTCTGATTCCTCAGAATATGTAAAATAGAAGCGAAATATTTTATAGACTACGGTACAGAGCCATATGAATAAGGCCGTTGTTCTTTATTATTTTAAAGAACAACGGCCTTATTCATAAACAGTTTTAAAACTTTTTAAGTTATTTTAGTTAGTTAGTTATGATGTTTTGTCTCTTTCCAACTACTTATGAATTCAGTTTGAGTTGAATTTACATAATATGATATTTATGTATGTCGTGGTTCGAGATTCAAACCACCATCGCTATGTTTGCTCAATGACAGTAATGTTTCCAAATATAAAAGCAAAAATAAAAATATACAAGCCGCTTTATTTGAACTAGTACCTACCTACAGAACAATATTTGCATAAATAGGGGCATGTACGCAAATATGTGCGAATTATTTATTTCACGCAAATATTCATTAGTTTGCATATAAAAGTTCACCGTACTGCGTAGGTTCATCATTTCAAAAAGTCATTTGACAAATAACTTTACTTTCGCTGGTCAAATAGTTGTCAATATTGATAAAAATAAACTGAAATAATTAATGCAATGAATCTCGTCTCGGTGGAGCACTTTATGAAAATATGTGAAAGTTATAGAGATACAAGCTCGTGTGTGAGATGATTAATGTTTAACATGTATGTAATCTCAGGCCCACTTTCCGTTAGATGGGCGATTACTCGCAGATCGGTCGGAGCAAGTGATCGCGAGCCCGCCCCTCACACTACCGTAACGGTCAATCTGTATTTAATGCGAACATCCATTTATTAACCAAGCGTTGGTACCCACTAGGCACTAGGTGGTTCACCTTCTCATATTACATGGGCAATGAATCACTATCATTTTATTCATGAGTTGCGTGTTTATCTAAACAAATGCTAAAGCTGCAATCGCTCAAATATTTTGTTGTTTGAATAAACGGGTTTCGGTATTAGAACTGGCCGGCCTACGTGGTGATACAACGGATTGTTAAACGACGTGCTCCAGGTTTGATTCACGCAAAAACATAATTAATGTTTGTATAATCCACAAATACTTAGATTTGCTAGAAAGGCTATTGTGCACTAGCTGTTTAGTTGCCTTAGACTGTTTACGCGTTGAATTACTAAGTACATCATATTTAGGTGATTTTTTCCTTGCATCTAAGAAAGAACTGATCTCACCTTATATTATGCGTATATACGCAGGCTGTTCCCAGAACTCGATATTTTTGCGTGTCACTACGGCGCGGCGGCCTAAAATAGCATCAGAATTCCGAATCATATTCCACAATATTACGAAGTTTGAATTTATATCAAGTTCTCCGAATATGAACCAAACCATATCGAGATTAAATTTCAACGAGGCGCTATCTCATAACGTATTCACAATGTAAATTAAACTTTCAGGTGTGTATAAATAACTCGACTTAGCTGTAAATATATTTAGTTAGACCTACAACTACATCGTTTAAAAAACGGATCTCATTGCGTGCAGTATTTTTCCATGATTTGCAATCATAGCAGACGAAAACACAAGAATTATAAAAAATGTTGTGGTTTATATTACTGTTTTAAGACTCCTCACTATAAAATCATAAACCCTTCGCGTGTACAGATATCTGCCAGTTACAATGTTATATGTATAATAGATTAGCAATAGTCGTAGAGAAAATTGTTCTTAATGTTTAAAATTGATAAGAATGACAATAATGATCCATTATGGCAAACAAATAATATCGTTCAACAATAGCAGATAGCTATTTTAATGAGTCTCCTGAACTTATTGAATGTAGTTGCAATATAGGTACAGTTGAGTTCAGTTAGCAAATTTAATAAATATATTTTTCCTCGCTTTGCTAGGGTATATTGATTCTACTCTATCAATATAAAATTAAAGCGGCATTTTCATAAAACAATGTTTTATTTGAATTTGTACATAATTATTACCCGAAAACATTACTATTTGTTTGAGTTGTCACAGCAATATTCAATAACCCACATCAAAACTCCAGTAGGCGTAGAAAATCTAGCACTAGTTTTCTCACTAATGTAAACCTATACGCGCGCCCACACGAATTGACCCGGCATCATAAAACATAGCTCGAAATTCATCCAATAATAGGAGAGTATGTTACGTACCTATTACCCTAAGGAGTAAGGAGTAAGGCGTATATAGGCCGATAATGTAACGCAACATAAACATAGCCTGATGTCAAAGAGCCCAGTGAAAAAGAAGATAAACACGGACGAAAATAATGCTCATTGAAGGTTTTATAAGCGCGGAAACATTGAAAACGCTTCCTTTCACCCGGGTGCATTTTTGAAACGGGCTCGGCCGGCGCGGCGGGCGGTGGCTCCGCGGCTGTGTGGGTGCAATCAAAGCTCACTCACCGCGCGCAAGTATGCGACTGTAAAACCGGTGGAATGGTGTATACGGACCGCAACCACCTCGCAGAATTGTGTTTAATTAATCGTCGTTAAATACATGGGCTATTCATTCTGAATCGTCATTAGTCGCATGTGCAGATTTGTACCCGTGTAATATACTTATTACGTACATGCAGTTGTTAGTGCTCAAATCAATAACGTTGATTAGAATCTAGATAGATAGGATACGTTTATGCGCCAAATTTGAGCATAAGCAATAAAACGATGCCATTTCAAGATTTGTGTAATATCACTTTGTTAAAACAATAATTTGCCGTAATATTATCTACTGTATACTGTAATATTACCCTCCTTAGAGAAACGCTTTGAACAGCAATTGGAAAAAATAGTCAATACTTATTTTACAGGATTATGAACACAAATAACTATTATAAAAGGTTTTCAATAACCACACGAATAAACAACGACAAAGGACATGCTGGCAAGTGAGCGTAGAGCTAGATAAATAATATAGTAAAAATCAATGAGTTAATGATGTTAGTCATTTAACAAAATGTATTGTTAATCGATTTAAAATGCTCACAAGTTTTAAGTAAATACTGTGTTATATTTCGTTATTATAATGCTTAAGCATACATTTTATTACAGAAAGAATGAGCAAGTGAGTACGTGTTAAGTAAGAATTGTGAAATGTAATTATAGAACGAGAAAAACTATCAATCAAGTCATAGATAATATGTGACCTCGTTATCTGTAAGCAACACGCGATGCCACCGCAACTGAACAAAGATGCAAAGGAATAAAAACAATATTTCAACACTATGCATCTATAGTACAGCAAGGATTATTTATTATTATAGGTACTCCTAGTATATCACAATTGTGGATATAACGATGTTATGGGCGATATAGAAATTTCTTGCATAAGTTAAACCATGATTTAAGCAAATAAGCTAAATACTTATAGGAAATCTAACACAAAACAGTTAATAAAAATGTATTTAGCAATAAATGTTTAAATAACATAAAATTTAGCTACTGTAACGACGACAGTAAAATGGCTGTTTTTCTATTTAAATACCTAACTGTTTGATATATATTATATTTATAAAATATTTTACAATAATACGTAAAGATGACACAATAAAAATAGTTAACTTATTTATTAGTGTACACTGTACAGGCTGTGCGTACACCTACATCAAATTGACAGCGGGAAATGTAAATCATGTGTAATAGCACTCAAGTCGGCGACACTCGTGTGATACGATGGCATTTAAACTCGATATCTACACCGCTGGACCTCAGCCAATTTGTCCTAAAAGTGTTTTTACAATATCGTAAAAATATGCGAATGTAAACATGCGTGATAAATACTACTCTTGAAACATCTTCGAGAGCGCAACGGCCTACGAATATTACAATAATAGCAAATTTTATAAATAACTCGGTAGGATACAATTTTAGTTCGTTATGACAACCGTCAAGTAGTAAACCGCAAATGAAGATGAGCAAGAAATTAAGCGAATAATAAAATAACTAGAGACCGTAACAATACGGGATCGGGCTCTCCGAGCCTCGCAAAAATTAATTAAACATCTACACGGCTTATAATAAATCAAAGGTCTCCGACGTCAGTTTCGAACTATGTACTTGTATATATTTTTAATGACTTAATGTTTCAAATTATACAAGTTGGAAAAGTAATTTTTTTGCTTCAAAGTGAGTAAACATCGATCAGCATTTTTTGTTAAATTAAGACTAAATTGCTAAAATTCTAACAGTAACTTTCTAGGCTATGACAATATTATTTTGTAAAAGTTGGGAAATAGAATGAAAAAATAACAAAGTTTAAAAGCATATCCCGTTCAAATGACATGTGATGTAAGCATTTGTAAAATTCCAGACTTCTTGTTTTTAAATAAGCCTGCGGAGCCGTTGATTAGTGTCCGTCAACGAGCAACCGCAAGACAAATGAACATTCTCTCCGAAGCTCTCTCTATTATCAAAAAATACAAAGGAAGTAGGTGGCGTATTAATTTTGCCAGTGGGTATTTTACTATACAATGTACCACGGCCTCATTATATCTAATCTGCGAGCTTACTGTTCAAGTACGAGTTCAGCGTAGGATTTTACTCTTGCAAAATGGATACCAAACTACTTATGAGATTTTAGACTTGTTTGTCTCTTGAACATAAAACATTTTCAAAAAGACTGAATGCTCAAACTAAACATGTGTTACAACTAGACAAATATATAATGACTATATACGGGAGTCACCATCTGGTAATAAGATCCACTGCGTTTCAAAATGAATGATCACTTACAGACGCAGATGTTTCACTTTTCCAGCGAGTGTTAGTGAGCATCAAGCAGACTAGTGGCGAACAGCAAGTAATTCCACGTGTTATATATTACATTCGCAGTACGCACACTGCTACGTACGGCCTACGCGTAACAAAAGGGAAATGAAACCGCAAGTTTAATTGTAGTGCGCTGGTAATGTACGAATTAGCTATCGTTTTATTCCACAGCCCAGTGACATTTTACAGTAAGCGCGATGTCGCATCGACAACATAAAACACAGCCGATATATTCACTGCATATAAGCTCTATTTAACCGACTTCAAAAAAGGTACACTGATTACTTAAAGACGGCCTGAACCGATTTATTCCTAAAAAAATGCTGTGTATTAGTTCTGCCAATTTGTTTTGGATATTTTATATACCATAAAATTTGATTCCTGGTGGTCAATAAAGTCCTTATTCGTCAACAAATTTAATACAAGCTATTTTCGACTAAGTTCTGTTTTATCGTCAAACGTAAATACCTACGTTTGGCGATAAATAAATATTTAGTAATCTTTTGTTTTAAAATTTCAAACAATGTCTATTATTCACGTTGAGGCATTACAAGGAAACGCTTTTAATATAATAAAAAAAGTCAGAAAAGCTGATACGCCATAATATTGTTCAATGGGTACACGTTTAAAACCGACGTACAACCAATAATTTATTGCAATTGATTTCATTGGATTACAGCGACAAAGCAATTTCATAATAGAATGCACATATTCCCATTACGTGGAAATTAATTAAAAGAGGGAATAACTGTATGAGAATCCTGGATAACATATTAATAATGATGGATAAATGATGCATGCGAGCCCAGAACAGCTTCTATTGTATATTATGGTATTTTCTTTATTCCGCCTTAATGATATTTCATGACCAGAGAATAAGGTATGTTTAGTAGTAAAAGCAGCACCGTCTAAATCAACTAACAATAATATGTAGATAAGTAAATATCTTTAATACAATAATCTTCTATTAAACAAAGAAGTATGTATCTAAGGTTCTGTAATATTAACTTTATTTAAATAAATCCTGGTTAAAAATCTTTTCTAGAATATAAGCTATAAAAGTATTTTTTCCGAAGCACTATATCTATGAACTGCGGCGCGTCATACCATTCATGAGGGAAATTCAAATATTCTGCCGCTCCAATTTTATAACCGCGTTTTCCATTCCACTTCCTGTACAACGTTTCTTTTTTTTCATTCACGCCGATATTTAGCTACATTTTTCTCAACCATTTAGTTCAGCCATTCGGTTGCTATGCAAATATTAATTTCTATACCCGATGTAAACATTAACGATTGACAGTTTCCTTTAACACATTGTGTAAATTATAACTAATATTAAACATCTACACAGCTTCACCTAAATATTAACACATGTGTGCAGTTATCCTCAAAACATATCCAATAGGTATGTCTGTTACCTGGTATGCTCCCATTTCTCTTTAGATATTAACTTTGACAACGTAAATAATCAGCTAAATGATGTAGGCAAAACATAAAGAAATGCTTGTGTACTTGGCAATGTTGATCTTTACGAAAGCGTACTTGTACGTGTTGAATGTTTAAGTTTGTTTTACACAATTTGGGCATTCAAGATTTTCGCTGTCAATTTCCTTATACGATACCACAGATTATCTTTTAAAATACAGTTGGACACATCATACTATTGTCAGTCTGTACATATCATATTTACTGTTGCTGGAAATATAAAAAATAGTAAAAAATAACCGACATAACCCAGATGTTATAGTATATATTTAATTTGCTTATAACAAATTAAAAAAGTAGTTAGCATCTATTATGCTGCCACAACAGAAGTGTTCAAGTTGGTTGATTCTATGATTAATACTTGGTTGCTTAATCTCGTTAAATCTGTGCATAAATTAATGGATAGGTACGTATAAGATAGTCTAATAAATGCTTATGGTTTGCAAATCATGGATTTTTATACCGTCATACAAAAACTCGTACGAAATCTGGGTTGTCTGCGGCGTACAATGTTACATATGAAAGGCAATATGTTTATTAAATGAGACAGCGACATTTCCGACATTTTTATGAGGTACTTCTTCTTTGTTCCCTAGGGTGTACATGTGATAACTAAAATTATATCTGTTTAGCAGTTTATATGCAGGTAAACTAAGTTATGTAACAATTTAGGGCTCTGCGGCAATACTTGAACTGTTCTCGTCGCAGCGAAAGTTGTTTAGTCATTACAATTCAACTATTCGACCAGAAATATACATTTTATATATATGCATGCTTTATCTATCAAAAGCGTGTTATTTATTACAGAGATTTCAGATAATTTGCAGACATTCAGAATTATATTTAGAATTTCAAACCAGCCATGACTGTTGAGTCAGTAATGCCGATGTTCGAATAAGGATAATAATAGAATTAGAAAGCTGAACATAAACAAAACGCTACGTTATCAAGTGTTTAACAGAAGTCTCGGTTTCGCAAGTGCGTTTCTCAATGCGTCGTGTCTGAATTAAATAACAGGCATCGAGTCAGTGTATTTGTGGTAGAGGTGGGACGGAAATCTATTTGCCACTGTCGCGAACAAAGTGCTTGTTCTCACGGGAAGGAGAGAAACACGGGTTCGGTTTACTAACACCGCCATATAATAAGTGTGCAATTCGTAAGATAAATAACAACTTTAATCTTTATAAACCGCGGTCTAATGGAACTGACACCGCTAATAAAGACAAATAACAATAAACCACGCGTACTTATCTTTCTTGGCGGAACAATATATTATTATTAGCCATGATTAAATTAAACGATTTGTGAAGATTTATGTCAATGAAATATAAAATTATTAGACTGATTACTTCAAATCTGTGTAGTGTCGAAACTCAAAGCATAAGAGAAAATTGATAACAATTCATTAAACTCGTTCCATCGGAAGCGATTAAAATCATTTCGGAAAAATACATAATATCAGTAATGTTAGTCACTCGTCCAGTAACCGTCGGCGTCGACCGGATGTATATGGCATGCAATTACAATTCTTACTCCTCTCGACACTAGTTCTACTGGCCTCTCCCCTAGACATTAAACATAAGCAATTAATTTCACTCATCTTAACTGTGAAACGGGCGGTATAAGTAAGTCATTAACAGATCTAAACAAGGACCTCGGTGTTGCGAACATTTAAATTAATTTGTAACTTTCTGGGAACGCGCACAACAAAGGAGCCTGCCATTAAACCCAGCCGGGACTCAATAAGCGAATTAGTGAAACCTGAAGGACTTTCCGACTATAGCTCCGGTTGACCAATTTCAACTTTTAAGTATCGTTTAGCAGTTAACTGACTTCTATACACCGAGTTATGTGTAATAGACCGAGTTATAATCATTAAACCAGTTGAAAGAAAGAAGCCACTTTCACTATTCGTATATATTTGTTGCAATCCTGTGCGAGCATTAATGTCTTTATTAAGGTAACAAGCGGACATTTACTGCACAAAACCAAATGAACCGAGTCATACAAAGGAGATTATATTCGCATAAATAAATATTGAGGCATCGGTCATTGCTGATCTGCCGAATACCGGAATTGTGAGTTTTAAGCCCTTGAGAATGGAAACTATATGATATTGACACTAACACATAATAATTATTGCGCACTTATAATTCAGGTGTGTATTGCTAGTTTGTTATTCACGATTTATGAATAAAATACATACATTTAATTAAATAGTTTTATTATTCCGTATTATAATTGTGCTACATACTAAGGTATGTACGTTATGGATAGCATAGATATTGTGGCAACATAAATCAAGAAATATGATATGATTAAGCAGCATGAACATTATTTCAATCATGTAGATAAACGCTTCTCCAAATACAATATTTATACTCTATATTCGCTTGGTGAACTCGGTATGATTTTCAATTTAAATGTATGAAGTACATATTCAGTGGTATCTGTTTTGCAGCGTAATTGAAGTCTGCACCGTTTAGTAACGTCACAAACAATCGGTTAATAACACTAATGTTGCCAGTTGCGATAAACACTGCCACTCCATTTGTTCTGCAATTCCTCAACGATTTTGTCATGATCAGACGACGATGCCTAACTAAATAATTTGATTTTGGTTTCTTTGATTTACACGAATGTTAAACATTGAAATAAAACTAATTTTACGGAATTTATCGCAGATTTTATTATAATTTGATTTTGTTGTGTGAATGGCAATTTGGAGATATTTGTGGAATGTGGTGTGTTCCGATGGGAAACCGTCAGCGTTCAGTAATTATCGAAATTAAATAACAATTCCCGGCTAGACTCGGAGTAGTCTACTTATTTTTCTTAATAATGAAAGACATACATACAAGTCGTAATGTAATAAATAGTTCTAAAGCATAGTTTTAGTTCAACAGATGGCTTTAAAATTGTACGTAGGATATTTTGCACGTAGATAAGTGGAGGTTCCATTACTAATGACGTCGTTTTCACTAAAAGAGCGCGACACTTCCAACTTGTAAAGCGTTGCATTATACGAGTGTCTAGGTCTGCTTATACTTCAGCTCGTACCAACTACAGAGCACGAATTTCCTGTACATCTAAAAGGACTCGGGCCATATTCCACCCCGCAAGCCTAATCATTTTTAACCGACTTCAGAGGAGGTTATCAATTCGTAATTTTTTTCTTTCTTATGTATGTTCACCGATTATTCTGAGATTTCTGATTAGATTTACGTAATTCTTCTTTAGTTGGATGAAAAATGGCTGCCATTTGGTCCCATTAAAAGTTGGTGAAGACCTGATGAATATCTTCGGACTTGGAGAGTAGAACTCCTCGAAATTAAGCAGGTTTCCAATGGTTCTTTAACCTATCAATAGGTAGCACATATAAATAATTGTATTTTATTGATATGAAAGGTATAGGTTTGCACAAGTGGTGTATTAAATTCAATCTTTATTAAGTTATTTTATACTTTTTAGTAGTTGAAGTCGGTTTTTTTAAATGTAGTTTTTTTATAAAGTACTGCTTTCGTACAGTGTAGTTTCACTTTTTTTTTGGCGTTACATCTGATGGTAAGCTCAATGCCGTCCAGACAGAGTATTGAATGATATCAGATTTGTTGATATTACTTCTCCACGCTACGGCGCGAATATAAGAAGGGGGAAATACGTGTGGACGCAAATCGTGGACCACACCTTGACGGCGCGACACAAAACAGAATTAGCGAACCTTTTGTGTCCCGTCGAGATGGTTTTATCAAACTATGGCTTCTAGTACAATATTATTACAAAAATTGTTATAAGGACATTAATGCCGATTACAAAATAAAACACTTTTAAGTATATTATATCTATAACATATAACAACTAAGTTAGCGGCTCGACCCATCTTCGCATGAGTACATTTTACTTATTACTTTGACATACCTTTTCTCCTAACACGTCCCTACCCCTCTGTATACTACACACAACAATATAATACAATTTTATACCCTTTTCGTGGGAATTTTCGAACATCCGTTACTACGACATCAGCGACCGATGTCTTTGTTCATGTCGGCCCGGTCCAAATTATGTATTATTTTGATAAAATAATATGATAGTACATTTAAAATATAATCGTTATAATTTTACGGACATTTTCAGATAATTTTTCAATGGCTCAATGTAAAAATATTGATATTTGTAATTAGAAATTGATTTGCATCAAAGTTATAGATACACGTTTAAGAAAATCGTATCAGCAAGAAGATTATTAAACAAAGGTAGAATCCAGACTTCCCTCTGTGAGCGATAGTAGATTTATAAAAGTAATGAGTTGAGTGCAAAGTTGATGTGAAAATTGAATTCGCCAGTATTGAAAAGATGTATATCTAGAGTGGCAGCAGACCGCGACAGGTTGTGACAATATTATATCATGTTAAGTGATACGAAGATGATAATGATATATCATGTTATGAAGACGGGGCACATTGTATCGGCCGTGACGACGCATACGATATTAAGTGGTCTGCCGGAGGCGGATAAATACGCTTCTCTGTGGATTAGAGGCTTTATCGAACAATACAGCTACGTTTTATCATCCCTCTAAAACATTTGAGAACTCCCACAATACCTTGTATTTTGTTAACGTTTATTGTTAACATTGTGCTTACGCTACAAGAAAATACCAAGTAACTAATCATAAAGTTAACTCAATGGAATCTGTTCTTCTCATTGTAAATGGTTTCTACAGTTTGTAATCGACGATAAAATTCAACGACGATCAGTTAGAAACAAGTTAAGCGCCTAAACTTTTAATTTCTGTTTTGTTGGTATTCAACTTGAAACGAGACGTCGCCAATAGATTAGACGCTGCTAGAAAAGGTCTATTGGATTACTTGTAAAGCGCGAACAATTTCAATATAATCGCACTTAAGTGGATTTACTGTTCACATTATACAGAAACCGCCCCCCGACTTATTTTCGTATTGCGGAAAATATAAACCGTGTTTTATATTTTTCGACACAAATTTTTACCATTGAGTAAGGCAAAATGTTCTTATTGTTGCTAAGTTATCTTAACAATAATTAAAATATATATTGAAGCTAGTCAGAAAATTTACCCATTTACCAATGAAAGGGCACGCAGGGCTCTCGCAGGTAGCGGGCCCTGCAGGTAGTCGATCCAAAGCTGCGTAGAATGTACTCATGGTTGATACGCGAACAAAGGATCGGTATGCGAATAATTCGTACTTATTACCATCTCTGGCGTTCACCTTGAGCCATGAACGGGTTCCAGTAATCTTTCCTTTGGACGCCACCGGCCCAGGTCAAATATTCGTTGCGAGAGCAAGGTGCCGCTTTTATTAAAATTTCAAAGCAGCAGACAAGCACACAATGTGAACAAGCAAGCAACTACGTCAACGCGTACGAATAAATCATTTGACGAAAAACAGGTAAGCTCAGTGAAACAGGCCAGTACACTTACGAGACGCTGTTTATTTTTTCCTGTATGATTAAATTTTATTTTTAGAAGTTCGTTTGCAGTATCGGTACAGATATATTAATATACAATAACATTTAAAAGACTCCTCAACATCCGCGTAAGATGCCAGTATAGGTATTTTTATTTAAATGCATGAATTTAACTGTCCGAAAACAAATAAAAAACTGACTTTATGCATTTTGTTTATGTTCAGCGTACATTGTACTCATGATACCATTAAAATGCCAACACTATGTATATATTAATGTGACCTACCGCAATATTCTTTTATAACACATAAAATTCATTGTCATCTTCGAATAGAAGCAACACATAGCTTTGTTAGCACATCTCTGTTTACGCTCCAACGTCATATATAAATGTCATTTAATCATTTTTAAAATAAACACTACTAATTAATTCTTTTGGTTTCTTTTCTTTCTTAATGTTCTCGTATTTATGATATTACCACCGATTGATAGTGAACTGCGTAATCTTAGAATAGGTATGATTCACCTTAATTTTATTGGTGTGTGCCGAAATTTGGAACTATAAATAAAATTTAAAAAATAACTATTTAACTCATTGCTTGAGACATGGTTTTTGTCATTTAAGCAACAAGCATTTGCACCATGGGGGAGGCCTATGTTCAGCAGTGGACTTCCTGTGGCTGAAGAGAGAGAGAGAGAGAGAGATAACACAAGCATTTATACTCGTAATCTATAGTATTAAAATGTTCAATATAATAAAATGTGAAATGAGAAAATCTGTTTCTATTATTTTGACAACAGCGTATTCGGACGCCAAAAGACCGAAGATCTACATGTGTACGAATGACACCCAACATTTTTTCAGTCATTTACCCTCCTGTCCGGACACATCACTGTTTTTACTATCTATATCACTGGTGAACTCTGAACTACGTTAGATAACAAGGGGTAAGCAATAAACAAATAGAGGGGAATATCTTAAAAAATATATTTATTCATGATTGTGATGCCACGCATGAAAAACTTGAGTACCGAGAATTCAGCAACGTAATAAGTGAATGTGGTGTATTTTCAATCATTTATCATCTTCGTGTAGTGTATGTCAGAAACATAATATCAAACGTAATGTTGTAAGTATTAAGTATGAGAACGAATTTTGAATACAATCTTTTATCTTAAGCGCGTTAGATAGACACGATACAGCGGCCACCGCTTTGCACGTGGGGTTACAATCACCCTGTACTAATTAAGTAGTGGGAGGCGGGCGCACGATGGTTAAATAATAGATAACAATAAATTTATTGTTGTGTGACAGTGGGTCCCCTCGCACTACCAATACCGCAGCCCAGCAATTGCCTTACATGGAATTGATGGGTTAAAAGTGTCAACAAACTAAGGAAAATTTCTATTGTGGTCTGTTATGCAGGACAATTTTTAAATTACGTGTATTATATAATATATGTGACTGAAGTTGTATTCAAAATATTAGAAACCAGATCAACCACATCACTGAATCAAAGGTATTAGATGGCGAAAAATAATGACGAAAAAAGAAATAATAAAAATATTGATGTTTTTTTTATTTAAATACACTTCCGCCCAACCGAAGGATGAACCGCATCTATCGTTGCCAAACCGCATTGATCGCACCCAATCCGCGTTTGCTAAGCCACTGCAAGCCCCCATTTTAATTCATGTGCGAGTTGCGAGTACATGGTGAAGCACAAACATGTTGCGCGATCCGGCGCGTCATTGCAATAATTGTTTTTAATGTAGAGCGGACTCATGTGCCCCACGATGCTGCCATGTGACTGCTCTATCCGAAACGGAATAAAACCGTCAAATACAAATAGCATTACTGTGACAATTTTACAAAATATTTATTCTCATGTTATCAGTAAATTCTATAACTTTAAATCCTCACCATAAGGAATGAGTGACTTTAAATTCTACTCACAAGTATTTTTGTAGTACATATTCATATATACATAAACATCATATAACTATATTTTGGTAGGGTGGACAAATAATATAAATGAATCAAAAGCTTAGCAGGCTATAGTGTGTACCTTATGTTAAAAGATAATATGTTATGTATGTTAAAAACAATAAATGTGGTATTCATTTATATAATTTATAATATTCCCATCTTTTTATATTACACCTAGAACACAGAAATTACATTGAACAATAATAAGTAGTGATTTTTCAGTGTGGACGTTTAAAGTTTATATGTTGTAATATAGGTTATATTACAGAAAATACCTAAATTGAAGATATACACACAAGTAGGCAAACAAAATGTAGGTATATCTGTGTCCAAAAACTTTTCTTATGAACAATATAACTGGTACTTTGACTCTCAAACACTGTTTTATGACAAAATAAATATATGTATTCAAACATAGTAGGTAAGAAGATTCAAGGAATGATTTCATGAAATGGATGTGAAAGAAATTAAATATTGCAGAAATATAAATATTACTTAGATATTTGTTATTTATACCTCCATCACTTTGGCTTTTGAAGATTAATAAAACCATGATAAATAGCAGTCATACTATGAGAATATACTAGAATATTAGATGGTTTAAATCAATATTGAATAAACATGGTACAATGGCACAAATATTCATATTTATACAATCAATTTTATTTAATATTTTGCAGCTTAAGGTTTGAATTAGTCATCAAAATTGTATTATGGTACGGCTACAAAGCTGAGGTCTCGGGTTCGACTCCCGGGTCGGGCAAAGTAGTATTGGATTTTTCTATTCATTATCAGCCCGGAGTAAGGAATTTGTGCCCGATATGGCGATAGGCTCGCCCCCTATCACATCATGGGATGGAACATACAAGGCGAAATGTGGGTGTCCTGGTGGCGCCTCTGACTACCCCTTCGGGGATAAAGGCGTGAGATTACGTATGTATGTATTTATATTAAATATTTTATACTAATTTATGTAAACCTATAATATGTTAAAACCTATAAAATTTAAGTGTCTGTTTGTAAATTGTTTTTTTTTCAAGTATGGTACTTATCGATTTTTACATGATACCT
Source organism: Deilephila elpenor (assembly GCA_949752805.1). Taxonomy (NCBI): domain Eukaryota; kingdom Metazoa; phylum Arthropoda; class Insecta; order Lepidoptera; family Sphingidae; genus Deilephila; species Deilephila elpenor. Next base: position 8,442,920 of record OX457099.1, on the reverse strand, counting down.
AAACTTAGGACTTTAATTTTTTTGTCTGTATATTGTTCTGTTTGTCTGCTAATCTCCAGAACGGCTTGTCCGATTTTGAGGAGACTTTCACTGACAGATAGCTAACTTTTGCAGGAGTAACTTAGACCACTTATATTTAGGAAAACGAATTAGGGGTCCGCAAAAAAATATGCTTAAAATTAAAGGTCAAATTAAAATAATATAGGTTTAGGTTTCTTTGGTTTATTTTGATGTAAAAGATATTTGGGGTTCTGCACAAATATCCCTTGAAAATGTATACTGATGGTTTAATTTAAGTCTCGAACAGGGCAGCGAAAGCAATATTTTAAATCGAAACTACTTTCGTAAGTAGTTCATTGGTTTTACTTTACGGGGGGTGCGGGGAGGGCGGGGGTGTTCTATGTGTGGTTTTCAAAATATCAACTTCAAAATTGGAATTGAATATCCTTTTCACAAATAAGGCTCATGGTGTTTTTTTTGGATATCCTCATTTAAGAGGGGGGCAGACCGGTGATATAGATTATCTACTAAGAATTTAAATATTTATTTTAATAGTAAATAGCTAATTTTATGCGAGCCTGTAGCTTCGCATAAAATATATAATAAACAACTTTAATTTATATACGACATAGGGTTCCGCGCGAAAAATACCATAAATAAATATTGTAAGTGGTTAAGGGTTATGAAATGTTACAATTTGGCGGAGGAGTGTAGGAAATTTGTACGGAAATGAAGTCGTCTTTTTAAGAGGTACGAAGTTAAACAATTTTATCGCATCTAATTTACGTAGACTGTTATTGACGAATTATAAGGATTTAAGATTTTTATGTTCTAAGTGGGGATAAAGGGGGACGTTGTTGTTGAAAGTATATAAGTAATAGGCCATATAATTTAGCCAACGGAAAAAAAAAAACAAATAAATAATGACGAGATTCGTTGTTTTAGGTTTTACTCATTGTGAGAGGAAAAATAGGAATGAAATAAGGTATAGGCTAGTATTTATCGACTTTAAAGTAAATAAATAAAAATACAATAAATCACGCAAACGAAGTTGCGGGAAAAATCTCAACAAATATAAGATAAAAAGGCAATTGTGTGTTACCACTAAATCTGATATCATTGACATTACTAGTGGTTTATTTTCTAATTAATATGCTTAGTGCATCATGTGAACCATAAAATCACAACCAGGGGTATGTAGTGTTTCACTCGAGTTACTACATAATTGAACGCAACTGTTCATCTCTGTCTAACGTACATAGTACACTTTACTTTGTTACTGAAAGGGACAACAAACAATGAATTCATTCACCGTTCAATTTGACAACAATGGGTGTAGACGGCCCATAGATTCTTTATATCCATTAATGTCGGTGTTTAAATAAATTAAACCTCTCGAGGCATTCACAATCACAACCGATATTTGGCAGCGGTGTTTGTTAGAACAGGATAGTCGTAAATATGACGTATCATTCAAGTTGCGTTCAATGGCCTATACAAAGGAATTATACAACGCGAATTTATGAATGTTCATACCACATACCTACGTACGCACAGTAATGTTTTCTTGTATTTGGAGTACGAAACAGAATTAGTAACGCCATGCGCCATAACATTGTGCTCCGGTTCGTGTGTCACCAGGGTTATCTGTATCATTTTCATGATTCGAAATGTAGTGTTGTTATTACACATCTTATCTACTGGCGTGTTATTTTAGTGAAGCGTAACGATGAGCATACTCACAGGATAGTACATCCCCTGCGGCGGCAAAAAAAAGGCCCCTGATCCCCACAGCTTGCCGTTTGTATTTACTTTGTGCTACACAAAAATACACTCCACGTACGCCCCTTGCTTAGGCGTAATATTTCACAGCACAAACTTATAAATTCGAGGTATACATGAGTATTAAATGGTAATTACGATCAACGATACTAAAAATAATCAGGATTGTTTAACTTTTTAGGTTATGTAGATTTAGCGCGGAGGAACGCGCTCTATCACTGAAAGCGGTTGATGTCGATGTGCAATGACGGACAGGCACGGGCGCGTGTGGCCACTCAACGGTCTCCCTCGCCTCGCTTCGTACGAATTTCTTTATGTGGGACAGAGACAGACAATAGCGCGCGCCGAATCGGTTTGTCAGATGCGATGTACTATCATGCTATCTCTTTCTCAAACAATTACAAGCGATTTTGAACTTTCATTTGGTATTTATCAACATTATATATATTTTTGGCTCATGCTGAATCTCTGTATTTAAATCACTACGAAGTAAATACACATTGTATTCAACATTTTAAAAGTCAAACCAATCAATTGAAATAGGTACCTACATGATATGTAAGAAATGTAAATCACAGTAAATAACTGTAGACTGCGCAGTAAACACCACATTAAAAATATTATTGTGAAATATTTCAGTTTCACATGTAAATATGCTAAAATAAAGTGCAAAAATGTATATTACTCTAAATATTACTCCATTACTTTAAAGATTTGAATGGAGTGAGGGAAACGCTACACAAGGTGGGCTCTCCTTTCGCCAATCGCCATCTCCCTCGTATAACCGAGACCGTTCGGATCAATGAGACGTTCCCGGACCCCGCGGACCCGGCGCGGCGCGGCGCGGCGTCTCATCCCAACGCTCCCAACCATTCCGCTTTATTTTTGCGCTCCCTCTCAACTATGTTCAAATCTACCTACCTGCTTATCCGCAATTCATGTTTAAAGCAGTTATTGCAAAAGCATAAAATATAGTACAATACTTATAGGAACAGCTACAAGCGTATTTTTCGTTTCCAAAGTGTGAAGTTCAATAATAAAATCTTATTAAGTACAATAATAATAAATTGGACTTAATTTTAATAATTTTTTTTTGTTTTTTTGCTGCTCAAGTAGGTAGTTCTTAACGTGTTATTCCAGATATTCTCAAGTAGTCTTGTATGTTTAATATGTCGCGCTCAATTAATTTCATACAGTTGTTAACATGGTTAACGACCTCTTAAGTGGTGACTCATGAATGGTATATGAGTATGACTTTAAGCTTAGGGATGACAACAGGATTGAAAAAAGTATTAACGAATGGAATGTTATCGCTTAGGTTCTTCTAATAATAAATGTTTTATTACTGTATAACTTTGCACTTCTGCGTTACCCGTAGGTAACAATGCATTAGAAAATATTTTTAGGCACCTATCGCCATAATGCATTTAAGACAATCGCTTTGTAGTAACATTTGTTTTAGTATACTGGGCTTTCCGACATCTATAAAGCAACCAACTAGGGCCGTTCGACGTCAACATAAACGTGTTGCATTCATCTGTCTCCGTCACAAATGGCCTTTTTTTATTTCACAGAGCTATGTGAACCCCTATAATAAACGTTTATGGGAATATCGGGAGAGTTTTTTGTGGGCTGTGAGGAACATTCAGTTATAATGTTGGTCCTGTGCACAATACATCGTAATGTAGTGAATCAAGTCATTGCGAAAATATTGGAATAATATGTAGGTACATAATATGTCAATCTCCTCGTAAATAAGTTAAAGGCGTGAAAAGAATAGTAACAAGCACGATAAGGTAAAAAAAATATTTTTCAGGCTGGGTTAAACATTGCACTTAAACTTATTAGTTATACCTTAAAAATAATAGCTATTACACATCAGTATAATATCGTTTCCACTTTTATCAATAGATACATCACATGTTTGTTATTTTTCTCATTTATTATTATTAGTTAATGACTATTTTAAGCATACTGTGTCGGAGTCTCCCAGGGAGACACAACTCCCGAGTCCCGACTGTATCATAGACTAATATATAACACTGGAAAGACTGTATATTGAAGAAGTTCTATAATGTCGTTTCCCGCGGTTTATCACTTTATTATCAAAAGAGACGAAAAGGAACACGAGTCACGAAATGGTCAGAAGGTTGTCTAAATCGTCCAGTCTGGATATAAATACTTAAACAGAAAGTGAAGGTAACTTTTGCAATGATCGGCACTATCATTACTATATATTATATTATTACATCATTTTAATATTTATTTACTTATATACACTTAATTGTACACCAATACAAAAGGAACTTATAAAAACCTGAACATATTGGCTACCTAAGAATTTACGACTTATCTTTTGTGACCCTACAGTAATTATATTTTATTTACGTCACTGATCCTACAGTGTTTATTTTAATGCTAATGTATGATCTATGAAAAATGGGATATGCATTCATTTATATGTTTTCAAGCTTAAAAGCTGTGTGAAACTGAAGTTGCAACAACCTATACAGACAGACTACAGCAACAGTATATAATATAATATTATATACTCCTACTAAAAACATACAGTAACTAGAATCATTATGCCACTGAAAGTTCGTTGAAGACAAGTACCGCCCTCTATTGATGCACGAAACACACGCAGACGCGCGGAACTAGGTAACTTTAAAATTATTCTCATACGACCTATAAGGTACGCGTTAGTGCTATTTTAGCTAATATAAAGTCCCGCTAGATGTCAGTGTAAGAATTAAATTATGCACACCGAAACCGATCATGCACGAATATGTCGTACTTCTATACATTGAGTTAGTATTGATATCGATGCTTCTATGCCTATAACTCCGCCAGTTTTTCCACTTTCTGACAGATGTAACGTTTTGGTTAGGTACTTATTGATGTTATGTCTATGTACGCAGTACGTAGAAAAACATGTTCCTATAGCATTAGAATTGGAAACAGCACTGAAAATTTTGTATATAATTACATAAACTAAAGTAGTAAATATACAGGGTATCTCAAGACTGCGACCGAAAACGAAGCCAGGTGGTAGTTTTAGTGGTTACAGACTCGATGCAAATAAAAATTTCGCCAAAACAGCGACAGATTTTTTTTTTAGATTTTTTTTTTAGATTTTTTTTAAATCATCTTTTTTGGGTGGTAAATACCTAGTTATTGCGAAAAAAATAATATAAACGCTTACATACCATTGAGTATTTAGAAATAAAGAGGTCTACATCATTATATTAGGAAAGCTATGTATTTATCACCCAAATACGACGATAAGTAAAAAATTACAAAAAATAATTGCCGATTTTTTTTGAGAAATTTTTACTTGCATTGTGTCTGAAGTCACTAATACTATCACCTGGCTTCGTTTTCGGTCGCGGTCTTGATATACCCTGTATATATTTAATAATAATCGATGTATAAAACCCATAATATAAGTATTACCCATATCCAGTCTCTACTAGGACAGATAGTATAATTGTACCGATGGACACCCTATTCGGATTGCATCGTAGGTACTTACCTGCCGATGCAGTTGATGATGATAGCATATTCAATTTTCAATTATTAAGAATTGACGCATTGAAGCTCTTTCTTATAATAACACGTATATAGAGCATATAACACAGTGTTGGTGCCTCAGTTAGTTATTATTTATCCTTTTAAAGAATATTTACGACATCCTTCGAGTTCTGAAACCCCTATTAAAATATTTACCGAAGCATGTTTTGATAGCAGGACGTTATATTTTTTTAACGAGAGGATTAAAGTTCCCTTTCCGGTGCCCCGGGGAAAACGGGAGTTTGCCGGTGTCTCCGTCGTTTCATCCCGGAACGCATGAATGTTACAGCTGGGCTGGGTCCCTAATAATTATTACCTACGCCGGCATGTTCTAAAAGCAATCGGCGGCCAATACCTACACACATTGCGAAAGATACGGGTTTCCTAGGGGAAAGCGCCCTGGATCACCGTGACTGACTGGCGTAACAGTTACCACTATGATTAGGTAAACTTACGTGATTTTTAGACACATAAAATGTTGTGTCCTTCTGAGACCGACAAGCATCCACGTGAATTGTCGGTCACCCATCACAGAGTCTCTATCGATACGAGTACTTACACCTCTGCAGACAACAGGACCGATTTATCCATTGGGTCGTTCCTACAAATACTGTCTTAACAAAATTAACACGTTACTAACTGCAAGAGAACACAGCTTTTGAATTTTTTTGTACCGGATCTGTGTTAAATGTTTTCTTATGAAGTTTTAACTAAGTAATGTATATTGCACAGTAATACATATGCTCTGTAAAAATTGCACACCAGTTAGAAATATTAAATTATTGAAATGTTAAATATTCTATATCAGACCACAAATCGGGGCGTGATAAGTCGACATGTACTCTTACATGTCGACTTATATATTATACGTATTAGTCTCTCCTATGAGGTACTCTGCCAATTCCTTTGATAGATAATTAATTTGATATTGGATTTTCATATAAAAATTCGAACTTTCTCACGGCAAGTTTTCAGTAATATTTAGTGTAAAAATAACAGTCTCGTTAACTAGTGCTAGGAAAAAAAAGGAACGCTTGACCGAATCAATTTATTAGGCAAAAGCTGAGTTGCATCCATTAACGTTGACCATAACTTTAATTTAAGCCACGTCGACGCCATCATTTGAATTGCCAATGGCGTCGATATTGCCAACTGAACATGAGCCTAAAATCGATATACGTATGTAGTTACGTGTAGGTACTATTTTTTCTTCGTATTTACTCGGTCAATGAGTTGTTCAAGAAAAGTTTCGATGGCAAGATTGTGATGAAGCACGATAAGTTTTTATTAGATAAGTTAATTCATTCCCTTAGATTGCGTTGTTATGTTTAGCTATCTAAGTTGCAAATAATCATATTATTACTTTATGCTTCTTAATAAAGTTATTAGAACGCAAGTTTTTAAAAAATATTTCTAATGTCTATCAAACATAATTATTGTTACCGCATAAAAAAGAATTCAATCAATTAGGTAACGTGAAAATTATACCACGCTTTGTGGTGGTAATGGTTAAAACAATAGTTGTTAAGTACAACTATTGTACTATAGTGTGTCATGTGAGCGCTGTATGTCACATATCAGTGTCAATAAAGGAGCTCATCCGTCATGCAGAATTTCACAGGTGCAAAGTGACGTAAGTAATTAAATGTGAAATTACATGAATGGCAAAATTAAGTGTTATCACTTGAACCTCCCAAAATGATGTCAATAAAAGCATCAAATAAGCCAATGCTACTTTAGTGACATAAAACTTGCTGGTCCAGGTTGCATGTCAATATCAATAAGTAATGCACCGTGGCGACGATAGCGCACGATGAGGTAGTGTGTCTGGACTAAACGCCACAAATGAAGGCGGCCGCCCGCGGCAGGCCTAGCTTTGTTGTTTTTACTTTTTACATACATAGATTTGTACGAGTATAACTTAAAGAGGACACGGTTAACGATGCCCTATCAATCTCACCCAGGGTGCTATAGCAGTCACGCCTTGGCCCTTGGGACCCTAGTTTGTTATACAAATGAAAGAGTCGAACAGAATATAAAAGTTATAAAAATACAATAGTTAAATAATGCTTTTAAATATAAAAGATGATCATTGAAATAATAAAAATACATATACTTCATAGGTATATTGAACGTAACATGCGTAAGGTAAATACTTTTTTTCAGAACTTGGGTGGCTACGTTGCTCTCTCATTTTTGGATTAAGTCAACGATGAGTTGCTTGTTTATACATTTGCTTCCTTCTTACATATTCAGGAGAAAGTATGTTTTTATCAAATGAGATCAAATGACATCAACGTTTTGAGCAAGCTGGCAATTTATTGGTTTGCTCTTGAAATAAAATGCGCGACCAGTAGTTACATATTATTAATATTTAATTGAAGAACACGCAGATTGCGAAACATACATCCTATAGCGGTATATTAATATAAAAGTGTAAATAACTGAGAACAACAACGGCTTCATTAGAACAAGGTTTTCATAAGTTTCAGAAATTCCCAAAGTGATCAAACGATGAGGCCGCCCGCCCATCAGCGCTTTTACTGTCAGCCGCCTTTCAACAGTAACGAACACCAATAAAAGATAACGAAGGTGGCATTTGTGTATTGCCCTTTCATTGCTAATAACTTTGATCAATAAGCATATATTTAAATAAATTTTAACTATTTTACGCATTACGTAATAACAGTATCTAGGACATTTTTGTACTTACTTCAAATACAGCGCGTTCTCTGTTCTTAAAGGTATTTAAGTTACGCGATAGAAAATCTTATATTATTTAAGGTGTTAAACAAACTATCTCAGAAAAAAAGAATAAAAAATAACTCACCCAAATACACCGGTTAATGTTATCCCAATCCTGGTGCCACTCTAGCAATAGAATAAGTTTATCGTCCATTATGTCATCACTTTTAACAATCGCGAAAAAGATAACAATAAAATTAAATGATCTACTGTACTCGTACAATTACACGCACAGACGCGTAGTATTCGATATTTAAAAAAATAATAAGCTTTTAAAGATTTCTGTTTATCGCAGAGTAAGAAATTCTACATTCCTAATTTAAATTTAAAAGCTGAAACGCAGATTCAATTTTCAGGAGAAATTGTGAAAGTTTTGGTAGTTGACTTAAATTAAGAATGATTTAAAATTATGTAGTGTTTCTTGATTTAAATTTATTTCTAGTATTGTTTTTTTTATATTATATCTCTGTTTCTTTATGACTTTATTCTTTCCTTAGTCAAACAAGATTTTTAAAAATGTGCTGGCCTACCTAGTCACATTGTATTATATATATTCGTATATAGTTATGTGGATCCAAACAAAGAAAGTATATAGTAGTTGTTATTATCCCATAAAAATAACATGCTTTAAGAAATCATAGCGACTGCAAGTGTGATTATAAGGAATGGAAATAGATTTTTCAGTCAAGATGAAATAAAAAACAAGGGAGAAAAAACCAGTAATATCTTTCTTAAAATCAATCCAGGGTTTATAGAGATATCCGGGCGATTTAATGATATCGGCATTACAAAAGTAATTATTTGTGATTGACAGGTAAAATAATGGCCCATACTTCTGAAACGAGGCGCGCATTGTGTTAATACGGATCGCCAAAGAGGGGCCGCATTATCTATCATTTATATGTTGCTTTCTTTTCGATTGTATAAAATCAAGATTAATATTGGATACTGTAACGGCTAATGGTTCATTCATATTTACACGACTTGTAAATTTTCAATGCGTTACTTGTTTTGGTTTATTCTTAAACATATTATGTAATTATGTATGAGTAGTAGGTATAAAATTTAGAGTATAAATATTATAGAGGGAGCGCTGTCATATATTAGCGTCTTCAAAAAGTAGATATTTTTTGTTCATCATGTTGGTAGCACTGTTATATTAGTTAAAAATTTACTAATTATTTAACATCAATTTGCTATAAATTCCGTTGGTAAACTATTTTTTTTTCTTTTTCAAATAAATTAAAATTAACTTAGAAACGTCTATCTACGGCCACCTTATTAAAGGAAGGCAGCTGCGCGAAAATTATCCATTTTTATTTGTTTTTAAACGCTGAGGCAGTTGGTTCCTGAGTGCCATTCTAAGACATAAGATGTTACGTCTGATTATGTCCAGTAGCTACTCTGACAACAACATCCTTCAAATTCCGATTTCCGTGTTCCGACACAACAGTGGTTTTGTTCTGCTATTTGGCGGGAAAAATAGACATTGTGGTGGTACCTACCTAGGCGGCCTCTCACATAATATGTAAAAGACCAGTAAAAGAGTTACGTAGAATACGAGTTATTACGCCTAACTGATTTAACGTAACACGATAGTAAAGCTGTTATCAATTCACGTCGGTTTTCTGTGAGACATTGATACCGCTTCAGATGAATCGATCCATTCATAATATAGTCATTTGGTCACAGCGTAGCTCTACCACTTGTAACTTAATAATGGTCGCAAGAGAACGCCGCAAGCTCGCTTCAGATCGATCTGAAAACCTTCGGGAGATATAACTGTTTAGTGTCTATGAATGCATAGTGAGGATTTGATTTAAAAGAAATGGGTATACACTATATGCATACATTTATTATAAGGGAATATATTTAATTATCTTATTTAAATAATAAGCAACATATTTTTGCTACACCAATTTAAAAATAATTTATATAAAAATTATCTATATTTTATTTCTATAATTTCCTTAAATTACAGCCCTTTGCTCATTGGGCATCGTCCTCGAAAGTTATACTTAAGGTTCTGTCGCTATTCGTCCAATAAAAACAGATTGTAAGTGTAACAATGCATTTATACAATAGCCAAGCATTCAAATAGCTAATATAAAGAGCTTGGCATGAGGAGGTTCGACTCGATAGCCTTCGGATCGGTCGGAGAATTGTGTGTATTCACGACACGGATGTTAGGTATTCCACATTCATGAACATCCATCATGTTGGTTTACACCCAAAATTAATAAGCAATCCCAATCCCTATCTAAGGATCAATCCGGAAAATAGACCAATCAGAACTCATCAAATGTGAGTGTGTCGGCAATACCTTGAGCCCATTGGTTTATTTTCACGATCGATCTTTAGATAGAAACGAAGATCGTTTATTAATCATGGCCATTAGTTGAATCCTGATGTAGCGTAACCGCAACTTGACTCTAGTATTCTATTGTAGAGAACTAGTACTATTGTAGAGAAATGGTAATACAAATAGATAGAATATTGTGTGTGAAACTAGAATACCAATGATGTAATAAATGCATGATGAACTGTAATTCAATACTATTTGTTTGCTGTTCCCCGCATAACTGGAATGTGTACAATGAGTATTAAATTTACAGCATGGTTTTGACTTGTGTCGCGTAGATTAGCACAAAGGCGTTCCAAAGGCTTTAGAACTTCAGTGGTGCGGTTGGGCTTTGCAATGGGAGGTCAGAGGCTGCCTCAATTATGGGTCAATTAATATGACGTGTTGTTCGTTTCCATGTGTACCTACACTCGCCCATGCGATAACTAAGGGGTTATACAATTGTTATAACAAGCTCTTGAATCCCATTTGGTTCTCTTGACCTATAATAATCTGTAATAACAAGCTGTCTCGCTGTGAGAACTGGAACATCGACCTCACTAATATTTACGCAGAATCGTAACACTTAATAAACCCAACAACCCTTTCAGTGAAACAATATACCGGGGCTATATACCTTCATCCCCTAGCGTACAAAGCCCGAGTTCCTATCTAAGTGGGATACAGTATTAAGTATCTATGGGACTGCCCCAGAATAAAGAACAAGTAATTAGATTTATAATTAATTTAACATAGTTTAAGGCAATTTATAAAATCTTAAATGCAATAGTAGAAATCGTCATATTAGGTACTTCATATACGATCATTTTTAAGAACTCATATTTCGACAGTCTCAGTGGTACACATGACTCCGAAAAGTCAGAGGTGTGCCCTGGGATTTCAACCCGCGACCATCGTGAACAAATTGAAAGCCGCGTCTGGTCTGTTTACCAACATGCCATAATTATTCTAATATAATTATATTCATCGAATTATTATAAGGAATATTCAATGTTAAAATAAGTAAATATTACATTAAATGTATTTTTCTGACCTGTAAGAGTAGATGAACCACGTTAGAGCTTACGAGAATTAAATACTTTTTATGAAAAGTGTCGTGGTAGAGATGTTTAAAAATGAAAGAAAGAAAATAAGTTTAATTTACACGATAACAACACAACACATACAGCACAAGTGCAAAAAGGAGAATAAAAAAAAGAACAAACAGACGGAGACAATAACAAAAAGAAATTTAAAAAGACACGTATGTAGGTACTTATGTATGTAAGTACATTATTTCACAAACACGTATGTAGGTACTATGTAGTTGGCATATGACGTCGTATTTTATAATAATCACGGCTACAATATACTTTGTTTCTTTACGGTATATTATTCTTACACAGCACCACTATTCTTAGAAAATATTTAAAACTTGAGCACGTATTCCCTTATGAATCACGTTCCAGGAAAATCGTGTGATGAAATTTTCACTCCATCATATTGTGATTTTTGTTGAAGCCGCAAAGTAGCTCTATACGTAAAGTATAAAAACTTTTATTTTAATATTTTTAATAATATATCTCATAATTTATTCCGGATATATCACGTATAAGCAAGAGACGTATAGATAGCGATCATAACATGTAATATTAAAACAAAAAAATGCAATACAATAACAGCAGTTTAATTAAATTAATTAAAAACGTTTGGTCACCATTCGTATTGTTTATTGAGCGAGCTAATAATTAAGCAAATACCTCTCTCCACGAGCATCAGCTAATTAAAAGAGCAAAACACTTTTAATCATATGGATCTAATACATTGCGAAAAATATCTCAAGAACTAAATTGGTAATATATCCCTAATTTGTACATTACTCCAACATCGTAATATTGCAACGCTTATAAAGAAACGTAGAAGGTGGATGTAGGGACAGAATTCCAGGAACAAGTCTACATTTCAATTGTCTCGTCGCAACTTTAAATTTCAATTTACATAATGTTTCAACTTTCAACTGATATGTGAATAATAAGGTTTGTATAGTGACGTCTTATATTTTATATCGCTAGTATAATATTAGTAATAAATTAAAAATAATATAATACAAGTCAAATATATATTTATATGTACGAGACATAATGTTCATTAACATATTGTTTACCGACATTATTATCAGTTGGTAATTGATAATAATCCTAAATGTTTGACGTGAACATTTTTCGTTTACACATTTATTGGCTGATGATAACTCGGTTGCAGATTAAACTAAGAGAACTGTAATTAAACATTGTAATAAATCGACCAAATAAACGATATAAATATTGAATGTATCTTTCCGTGCTACATAGCAACAAGAATGAAATATAGGTGCCTTTCTAAAGTTATTCTAGTACTTTTGTATTTGACTAATAAATTAAAACGTTAATTAAAATATACACTGTGCTATTCAGTCTAGACAAGATCCAGTTTTTATGATTTAACTAAAAATATTGCTCTTAACGCGCGCTATGAAGCTTTTTACGATCGCTTAAAGAATGACAGTTTTATGTCTCTACAAACATAATATTTATAACAAATTTTGCTTTGTTATTATAACTGTGAAATATTAAACATTGTACACAAATGGAGCAAAGCGTGTATTTTATTACAATATTATAGTTATTTAAGTTTAATAACGTAATTGAAATAGGACAGAATATCTCTCAATCGTAAAAAAGGTCGGTGTGCAGCAGTGAAATTACTTTATAGACGTCTCGATTTTGTGAATAAGTTTGTACTGTTTATATTAATACAATAGCCGAGACTATATTCACTATAATTTTATTAAGCAGTGTACAATGCACAGAACAGATGAATATTACTAGGTACTGCATTGTGGTATAATGGATGCTATGCGACCGGATAGGAATATGCTACATCCAGCTAAAAAAAAACAGATTTATTCCTGAGATCAACTTTGTATGCATATGGCGAAAAGATTTGGAACTTCAACGTAAAAATTCGTGGCTTTTCTAATTTCAATTTCTTTTACATTAGCATAGAAATTAAAAATGGAGATGTTACCGTTTAGCCAGCATTCTATCTCGTCCTTTGGAGACAATTATACTTTAATCGACAGTTACGAGTAGTTATATGGGTGCATTGTCCCAGCAACAATAGCCATCTTTGGTCCATGGAACACGAGACCATAGATTGTCCTAAAGTAAAAAAATAATAGGTAGTATAAGTCAATCTTAATGATAACAAAACAATGAATTTTTAAAAATATGTTATTTTTTATCCTGAAAAATGTAATGTTCCCGTGGGCGGATCAAGGAATTCAAATATATTCGTTACTTGGTTAAACTCGAAAGGGATGGATTGAGACGGAATAAGATGCCTTAAGTGAAAATGAGACCGGACGGGGCGGGATATAACGGGACGGGACGGGAAAAGCAGTACAGAGGATGGCATTGAGTTTGAATATAAATAAAACTGTACGGGAAATACTGCCTCGGTGGCGTAGTTGTACTACGGCACGACTACAAAGCTAAGGTCTCGGGTTCGAATACCGGGTCGGGCAAAGTGGTATTGGGATTTTCTATTCATTATCAGCCCGGAGTCAGGAATTTGTGCCCGATATGGCGATAGGCTCGTCCTCTATCACATCATGGGACGGAACATACAAGGCGAAATGTGGGTGTCCTGGTGGCGCCTCTGTCTACCCCTTCTGGGATAAAGGCGTGAGTTTATGTATGTATGTATGGAAAATAATATGTTGCTGATGTGGACTGGACTCAAAAAACATGCGCACCCAGGCGGAGCCTGGCCGGCCCATAGTACATTTAATATGATAGTGACATTTTAACAGCAGCGGTCATTTTTACAGTTGTATTAAAATCGTAAAACAATAAGAAAACCTGTATAAATGTCCATTGTACATGGTTTATTATTTTTACGTGTGAATGCCGCCAGTTTACATAAATTATAAAACCTTGTCGTTAGGTACTTTGCATAGACGTACGTTTCATTACCACGCAACTAAGAATTACATAAGTTGACACTTATGAAATGCATGCAAAGCTCGTTAAAATAATGTAACGTAGCCATCACTTTAGTAATGACATAAATAGGACCTATTTTAAATCTTTAATAGCAATAAACACTTTCTAAACAAAGTATGTATTTAATATTTTTTATTTCCTCGCGTTTACGATCGAAAACTCATTTAATAATGTTTATTTGATAAAAGGGAAGATTCCCGACGGAGGGCATGTATCATGAAGCCAGTTGAGTAATTTGGCCATTTACATTCCTGCCGGCAACCGAACGAGCCTACGCCAAGGCTTTCCGGAAATTGAAACCATGACACTGCACCGCCAACGAGCTTTGCGTCGCCGCCGTGGCCCGCTTGACCTTGTTAACACCAATCTTAATACTTAGTGCGGTAGCCTTTTTATTTCTATGCCCAAAGAGCTTAAATAAGTTAAATTTATTTGATATCAAATAAAAATATTTTCTTATTAACAAGTGATTTTCTTAAATTAAATATCTATAATTAAAAATAAATATCTATATTTAATTTAGCTGTAATGTTAATACTGAATTGTTTTTTTAGAGGTGTTAATATTTAAATGGTTCATTATTATAAATAGCAAAATCTCTTGAAAAGGCCTTCATTTGAGCTTTGAGGCACTAAAATAGATGAATTTGTTGGACCTAAATAAATAATTAATAAATTAATTAGCAATTTTGCAGTAAAATATACCAATAAAGATTTGTGGTAACCATATACATAATTATGTGCTAACTAATTACATAGTTACTTATTAACACTATACGTGTATATAATATTATGTAGTAAAAATATATATTAATAGTGATCGATAATAATGATGAGGCTAGTAACGTGGAAGCAAGTATAAAACTACGACATCAATTAACGGTCGCTATTTTGAAGATATACATATGAATATAATATCGTTTGAATATGACCTTTCCAGAAACGTAGCCGCCAAGCTTACTTTAATATATACGGGCATGCGACGCCTTTGTAGCATACCTTGCTATGAAAGAATTTATTTTATTAAATGCACAGACAAAATATTTTTCATTATAATATAATGTGTTGGATTCACTTCAATATTTCCAGCATTGTAGGTTTGATTCTATTTTATGATGGAGTGGACTGTGCGCTAAGCAAGCGGGTGCCAGGTGTGTAGCTTTTCATTGTTGAACAAGAATGTCACCTATGTGAGAGCCTGCTTTTAGCGACTTTTGACGGTGATGTGCAGGGTTTGTTTAGAACTAGGTTACGTAACTTTTGTCAACCCTTTTCATTTTGATGTAAAATTAAACACTTTATTTGATTCTGATCCGTTTGAAATTATTGTGGCATATACGACGAAAAAACTTTCCTTGACAGTCTGCTACAAAGATATTGCTGTTTGGTTTCGTATATTAATATTGATAATCTTTATTAATTATTATATATTATTTATAATAAATAATTGTTAAAAAAAACTAAAATACACACAATAGTAAAGGTCCCAACTAAAAAAGTAAAAATAATTGGTAATGAGTTGAAGAATAGAAAATGTACTATGTAGTGAAGTACTTACATTCATTTTATTGTTACAAAGCGTAGGGTGTTTTCAACAATTACCTAATCCTAAGCACCCTAGCTTTATTATTATTTATTTATTTTACTAAAGAAAGGCAGTTTCGCGCAAGTCACCCACTTTTTATTTTTTATTAAAAAAAAACATTTCTGAAGGTTCTGGTTGAAATAATGTCCAATACTTTTTAATTTATTCTATTTTCATCGTTTTTTGATAAGTATGCAAAATTTCAAGTCAATCATCGTTTTGAACTGCTCAAAAATCAACTTCGAAGATTCCGTTACATACATAGATAAAGCGAAGCTACTAAAAGCGTGTTAATAAATAATAAATACACGATTAATAGTTTGTTTTGATATTATGTCAACCCAATGTAGTTTTTAGTCAAATTAAAAACCACAGACTCCTAAGCGAAATAAGTACTTATTGAGGGATTTAGTAGCAGTTATCAACAAATATCAGAAAGTTTTCGTTACTCTTCATGAGTCTGCTCATAATGTATCTGAAGCAAAGTTTAGTCTTATAACTTATTTATTAAAAAAGTTTTCCTTTTGTTAAGAAGGTAGCTTTTCAGAACGGCTTTTCGACATTGCACTTAAATGTTTTGCTGAAGTGCTGAAGTAGAGGCGTACCGCGTAGAGGTGTAATGTCAACGTAAATACATACACATACAATGTAGACATGACGTATTCCCAAATTTTTAAGTCTCTTCGGAAATTATAATATCAATTAAAATTTAATACTTTAATTAGGAATTTAATACGCCCCAATGAAAGTATAAAAATCAAATCATTGTACCCTAATGGCTACGATAAAATTTATATGAGTTAGATAAAAGTTCCTAAATAAATGTAACAAGAAATAGGCATATTGATAACATAAAGTTGTAATCGATCTCCATAACAATTAAATATAAGAATTATTGTAACATACCAGCCGGCAGCCAGTGTAAATTGTACATTTTTGGAGTTTAAATGCATTATGGCGTAGTTGTACTACGGTGCGAATGCAAAGCTGGGCTTTCGGATTCGGATCCCGGGTCGGGCAAAGTGATATTGGATTTTTCTGTTCATTGTCAGCCTGGAGTCAGGAATTTGTGCCCGATATGGCAATGAGGTAACCACTTATCACATCGTGGGACGGAACTCAAAGGGCGAACCGTGGGGATCATTGTGGCGCCTCCGCCTACACCTTCTGGGAAGGAGGATGAAATGGAAATGCAGTTGATAAAAATAACATTATATTCAAGATCTTTTACCCCTTTAATGTAAATTTTATAATATAATGTAGTTACATTATGAAAACTATGTATATTGTATGTTCTGAAATAAGTTTAATATGTAATAAGTAAAGCCTCAGGGTTTATGTGAAAAAAAATCCCTCAGTCCCTTTTTACATCAAAAACCTTAGTCTTTTTTATAGATGCTTATGTTAATGAGAGTCCTTCTCAAATACTGCGAGCATCCAGCGCTTTGATCCGACTTAATGAAGTATCGGTCGATTGTAGGTACCGTAATTCAATTTTCATACGATTTTCCTTTAGGAAATGTTATAGCACCCAACTTGACTTCTTTTACTTTGTTTGCTGTCTAACTTATTATGATATAAGTAGAATAAGACGTTAACTTCAAAAACTTATTTAGGTAAAATATGTTCCTTTAGCGCTATTTATCTAAATTAGGAATTATAAAAACAGTCATAAATTATTTACCAAATATAAATAAAAACACCAAGCAGTTACACATATTACCCGGACCCTACAGTGCTACCAAGTCATTGATATATTATTGATATACATTATTGGTCTCACAATATTCAGATCTTAAAAAATACTCATGACCACTACAAAAATTTGTCTTGTTATAGGAATTGAACACGCGGCCCTTTCTTTCACAGCGGACTTTCAAACAATTGCGCCGTGGAGGCTGTGGAATAAAATTCTGAACAATTATTGGTTAGCTAATGAGACTCGTACAATTAGAACGCTTTTTCTAGTAAAAGTAATGTGGGCTGTAATGTGTAGCTAAGTCAGTGCCTATAAGGACACATCAAGCTCTCCTTCCGGGTTGTAGCATTATGGTGTGGGCTGTTGTCGTTCCAGAGACAGACGTTTCTAAAATACTTGCATTTAAAGTGGAATTTGGACACTAGTCATTATTTCCACGCCAAGCGAAAATCATACGACTAGACAACCTCAATCTTATTCTCAGTTGTAGAGGAGACACGTGGTAACCAATGGGCGATTATGACCTAGTGCCTACAGTGCTATACAGTACAACAACAGATTTCAACAGTCCCTTAATTAATAATAGGCCTGCGATGTGATCAATACACAATATGTGCCCCAATGCCATGCAGTGGATACTAGTTTTGTGAAATTCATATTCTTAGAATGTATAATTAATTAATTTGAGTGTCCATTAATTCTTTAATAAAATTTTAACTTGACGTTAGTTATATCAACGTACAACGTTTTATGAACGCGTTCTTTTCTGCAGTCATTCTATTGATGCTCAGTGGGTGTAAGAGACCGAGCTTAATGCGGACATTTTCGTTTGCTGAACTCGGTGACGGCTGTATTTAATATCTACAAGTATAATATTTACATTATGAGCGGCAGGCACACGTAATATTTCGAGTATTAAACGTATTTATTAATGTGTATTAATTTGGCGAATTGGAATATTTCAAAAGTGTATAGTGTACATATGAAATGTTATGCAAATAAAAATATAAAATTACTGTTTAAATAATAGTTACAGGCCTTTGAAAACCTTCTATGACGGATTTCCACGTAACAATTTTTTTATACGACGCTCGTATTTCAGAAACTCCCAATATGATTTTCATTTATTCAATATTAAATTGTTTCAATTTGTTTGCATAAAGCAGCAGACCGGGCTCTGTGGTAAACCTTTTCCGGCCTTTGTCCAGCAGTGGACTACAACCGGCTGATGATGATGAATTGTTTGTTCAATGTGAAAAACATGGATACAGCGGAATTCAATATAATTTCTAAATAATGCTTAAATGAATTTCGGCATGAAACTGACGCAATATGAACAGCTTCAATATAAATGCTGTATATTGAGGAGATAAAATAACCACACCAGTTGAGTTTTTGGTTTTAAAACATGAAACACAATCAAGTGTGACAGTAAGGAAATCGGTATATAAAAAGTTGGAAAATAGTTGGTAGCCAGAACACATCCATAAATAAAAGTCCTCCGTTTATAGGTAAAGAATTGGGAGCTCTAAAATCTGAAAAACCTTATTTGTACTACACAAAAATGTTGGACTGCGAAGATAATAAAAAATGCTTTGTAAGTCCAAAATGTGAAAAAAAAATCTATACGTTGCTATATCTACTCGTACTGCAATTGGTTTTGTTTCAGTAAAATTGAAACGGAAATAGTGGAATATAACGAAGAACGCACGAGCGAAAAAATATAAAAGTGCTCTTCTTTTATTGCCGTGTGAAATATAATAGCAATTAACAAGCCAGCTTCCGTGTTACTGGAAACAGGATGCATGTTGTTGGAAGCGTGGAACCGTCTCGACTCGCGGTATACCAGGTAAAACGTGAAATAATTACATACTATTATAATTGCACACTGTGGAATATAACTGTATACACGGAGCTTGATAGTAGATCCTCAACCTATCTGATGCTGAGTGGAGATAGCTAGATCTTGTAACTGCAATGCCACTAATAATAAGTATAATGAATTATGCAATGAAATATTGATTATAGAATTGGTTATCTATCGCCCATCGATACAATTTTGCCGACAATTCCGCTTTTTTTAAATACAATAGGGCCGGCAAACGAGCAAAGAGGTCATCGACGGTAACTGATCATTGCCGCCCATCAACATCCACAACGCTTGGATCATAGATGTGTTGTCAGCCCATGAAATCTCAAAAATCGGTCTCTTCGTGACATATACGACTGTGAGTCATTATGATGGGATTTTTTAATATATTGTAGGTATACTTTACGATCATCGATATTCGCACGGCTCGTATTTATTGTACATAGGCGTACTAATATCCTAGCATTAGCTATAGCTCCGGCAACCTCAATCTCCGAAACGAATCAACAAAACTGTACCAACAAACCCGGCCGAGCAGAAATATTAGTACTGTAGCTTTAGTAAGGTAGAGCACGGCTCTACCACTATTAAATGGAATAAATTTATTTGGGATAGAGATTAAATATGATGATTAAATGTGATTTTTGTTAGATGAGTGTATTGATTTTTTGTCAGAATTCTCAAACCACCTGGCTTTGATTAACATTTAAAGGCACCCTGGACCGATTTGTTAACGTGCTCCCCAACATAAATTGGGATTCGGGATGTTTGCTACTACTTAATGTGGTCCTATGTGGTGATGTCATGAAAACTGTGTTCTACCAACTAGCTCTACTAACTGATAGTCCATTAATAAACAACACATTCAATAAGAAACGATGGTATCTTCTGAAATATTAAATTTTCAAAGGTAGATTATTTTTCAAACATAATAACAGTTTATTTATCTAGATTCAAGCTGGTATAGGTTTTGCAATATTCTTTAAGATGCTTGGCGTGGCTTTTCTCCAGTAATGAAATATCAAGGGAGGTAACTTTTCATCTTTTCGTTATGAGAATATGTTTTATATGTCCTTATAGAATATATAAGTACTATCTATAGGTACATACATATAGTGCCAATACAGTGGAATCTCGGTAGTTCGAAGTTGAAGGGACTTCTTTATTACTTCAGGTTACTGAGAATTCGAAATGTTGAGAGGTTTGTATGATGCGGTTCTCTGGTGTATTTGCATATAGAATGTTTGTGTGTATACAAGTTTTAACATGTCGAATGTTTTTATTTTTGTATCACGGAGTGTACCAAAAACCATTCAATTTATTAAATTTATTTAGAGTTTTCATATTATTGAGGTTTGAATTATCGAGAGTTGACTCACGACTATATTCCCCATCCATCTGCCAAAAGCCCACATATAAGAGAAAAAATCCTCTAATATTATGGTGTATGCATGTCCGAGGAAAAGCTTTGTCTTATGATTTTACGATCGGACGCCTGTCTGACCTCAAGTTAAAGGACATAACACAACCCCGGACACATGATGTTTCTTGAATTGAAATCACACACAACGTAGACAACTAAACCATCGGGAGATCATCTGATGTTTACTATCTATCCTTTGTGCAGTCGTTTTATTTTTGTTATATTATCCCACGAATAATATTTTTGTATTGTATCAACCCTCATACGTCCCACTGCACAGCACGGGCTTCCTCTACAACCTAGAGTACGATCGAGAGGGGTTAGGACATATAATCCACCACGCTGGTCTAATGCGGGTTGGCGGACTTTACATACCATAGAAATTCTTATAAATCGCTATGATGTGCAGGTTTCCTTACGATGATGTCCTTCACCGTTATAGTGCGTGGTGATTGACTATCAATACGCACATGATTCCGAAAAGTCAGAGAAGTGTTCCGGAATTTTAACCCAGGACCACCGTGAACATGTAGGAAGCCGCATCAGGTCCGTTACCAACAGGCCACCAAGAACTTCAAATAAATCACTTCACTTCTAAAGAATAAGATTAACTTTCTTAAAAATTCTTCGAAGATAAAAATCAATATACTAACCTACTACACATGAAAGCTATATAGTAAATAAGGCTCTCTTTCATTGTTTTCTACAAAGCTAATTGCCAAATTAAAACGAAGTAATGCGTAAAATGAGATAACAATAGTGAGGCTGTGTGGCTGCGTCGTGTGTTGTGTTTAATTGTTTGGAGATTCAATTGCACGGCATCCAGCTGAGATAATAGCGATGTCGGCAAGCAGCTGCTGCACTATGACGGCGCAACGTCCCATTTTACAAAATCTTATCAAAGCCATGTTGGAAATACTATAAAAACTTTACTGAATGCTTTTTACGCAAGAATTTGTAAGGAATTTTCCTTAACAGGAAAAATGAAGAGATTTCTGTATATTTTTTTTAATACAGCTCTCATACATTTTGTATCTTAACATACGACATTTTAGAAAACCACCAAGAAACTTATGGAATATGTAAGCTACCGCATACTAAAAGAGTTTATATGATAGGTAAGTACAATTATATTTAAAAAATTACCACTTTGTGTAATTGCTGTTTGTGTTTAAATTATAAAAATATATTTACGCAGTAAAGGTATAATTTTATTCTAATAGCATACATGAACTACCAGCACTGTCACCAATGCCATTATATGTACTTACATAAGTTTCATTATTCGCTAGCTTATATAGATGAGGCCGATGCAAATGGCTTAAAAATATCATGAACTTTGTATATCTTGAGGCCAATTACTATATTAGTATATTTGTATTAATTTGTTTGTAATTATCTCCCTATCGCCTTTAATCCGATATGAATTTATATAACTATTTGTTTAGAAATAGTGAATCTTTTTTCCAGTCTCTGTAAACCAATATAACATAAGCTTTTTAACTCTAAGTTCGCAAAATGTGATAAGTTGATCTCTTAAAAACCTTTGGTTAAAACTATTATTCCTACTTTGCCTACGTCATTCCATTTTGGAGCGGATTCTGACACAAGTAACCGCGTCAGTACCCTGTAATATTCTATTAGAACTTCAGTAAGTGCAAATAGGAACTGTTTTATTGAACGTTTTATTCAAATGAATGTGTGAATACCGATCACGTAATGCTCTTTCCTATTAGCAACTCTAAAGTTTTTGCGACAGATTTGAGAAATTCGCTGTCCTAGTTTCTGAATAAGAAATCATATCTTAGGTTTATAAAATAATTTTCATCTTTTGCATCTGGACTCTTTTCATAAGCTTTGTTAATATTATATTAGTTCTGGTTAATATCACTACACCAATCATAAAATATGTATGTACATTAGCTAATATATGAGAATGAGTAGGTACTGGACACAGGTCTATCTTATCCTGTAATAAGATGCCATAATCCAATCCGCCAGTGCAATACGGGTGAGCGCACGGATATGAAATGAAATCCAATCAGATTCGTTGAAATGTATAAATATCAAATACGCAGTTAATAAACATTTTCTACGAATATCACGGATTATCTGTGACATTTCACGTATTGAAATACTTCGTTAATAATTGGAATAGTACGCAGTGTGGTGGAGACATGATAAGAGTAATTGAAACCACATACACACGCCACGCGAGCTTGTAGTTTGTCCACCAAAAAACATATTATTATGTATATACTAGCTACTCCCTACTAGCAATAATTTCTATGGTATGTAAAGTCTGCCGACCCGCGCTAGGCCAGCGTGGTGGACTATAATATGGCTTAACTCCTCTCAATCGTACTATCGATTGTAGAGGAGGCCCGTGCTCTGCAGTGGGACGTATAGGGGCTGATACATATACCTAATAGCTACCGGGTATTTTTACTATTTTTTTAACTAAATAGGTTTCGTTAGAAAACTCTTCTGTTAGTTTGCATAAATATAGACTTTTTAATTTCGGTCTGACACCTAATGCAATATTTTTATAGCATTTTGATTGTCTCGTAGCGATTGTACAGGACTTGAAGTTTTTTACCACCTTGAATACATGAATGAAACATTACCATCGAAAGATATGCAACTGAGCTTTAGTGTTTTAATTAAGTGGGCAACCGACATTTTGTAGCGATATCTTTTTAACTAGTTTAGGCAGTGCCTTTTAGACAGCAGTTACCCGTTTGATATATTTTTAAGATAAGGCGTGGCGTGGAGAATCGCGTGCTGACCTAAATTATTGCTAGAAGAAAAACATATCGTAGAACCGTTCCTCCATTGTTCGCCCACGTCAAATGATACAATTACCTTGATTTCGTAAATTACATCCAATTAAATTCTCATAAAGATAGTACGGAACAAGATTACATTTTTGTTTATAAAAATGTAAAGAAATAACCAGGCAATGATACTTCTATTTGTATACTATCAAGATAACGCCTGTACTATCCACCTGATGGTAAGTGACTACTACCATGAACATCCATAACGCTTAGATGATGGATGTGGTGCAGGCCCATCAAATCGGGAGGGGAGCGGGAAGGAAAAAGCATGGCAAGAAGAAATATTGGGCATCCAGCAATCTCTAACATCGAACGAAACGCAACAGCAAAACTATCGCTTCAGGTCAATCTCCTGCCAGGCAGTGATACCGTCGCGGATGAGCTTCCCTGTCATGCTTACTCATGATTGATAACAGGCTCTAGACTCTACCACTTTAAGGAGTGCAAACAAATCACTTTATTAAAAAAAATAAGCGTCAGATTACTTTTATAGTTTTAACGATATTTGAAACTAAGCTTAAGTACATATTGTCTGTGGATACATGTACCTGTATTAAGATATTATAGTAGCACAATTTCATTATTCCAATAGTGTTTTACGGAAGTTGTTTGAATGTGCTATACATTTGGCTTGAAAGCTGCAGGCTTATTATCTGTACGTTATCTAAACAGTCTGTTTGCCGTAGTTTAAGTTCGTTACATACTCGTATACTGTTAGAGCTCACTACAATCAGGCACCGGCGGCGTGGGCATACAAGCGTTCGCGTGTCTTGCACTATTACTCTTGCCTAGACTTTAGCTAATCATTCTATAATATCGTTTAAATATCACCCTTGACCTAATAGTGCACTTAGACTGCCTATTAGATGGATTATTGCATTTTTTTGTAATACTAGAGCTTATGACGACGTAATTGTACTGTACACATATCGTATACTTATATGTTGCACGACATTTACTTGGCTAAAAGCAAACGGTACCCGTACGCGTACCTTTCATGAGGCAACTGTAAGGGTTAGCTTTACAATGAAAATATTCGCCCACCGCACACCTACATACCCAGCCAAGTTAAATATAGACGTAATCTTTGTCCGTTAATACGATGTAGATTAATAAATTAATGAAGGATCGTACAGGATTCCAGTACAGGATCGTAATGGAAAACATAAGTATTACGCTTAATTTGTTTCAATATTTATAGTCTTAACTAGGTAGAAGGAGTTAAGACATTTTTGTCTTCATGTGTAACAATCGTTTTATAACCCTTAATCTAAAACAATTTATGCGGGTAAAAACTACCCCACTTAATCCTGAAAGTTATTATGCAAAATAATCATAATAAATAAGAAAGTGTGACACAAAAGGTAGAAATTGTAAATTCCACTCATTATGGTAATGTTATTGTTACGTAAATTAAGTCTAAACTTGGAAATTGTTTTTCTATACCGTTTTCATTTTCTCAGCATTTAGCAACAGTAATGAGTGATATAAAGGAAAATAAGTTGTAACAACAACAGTATGTAAGTAGCTAATAAAATGATTACTAATAATACTACTATATATGTTCATACATAACTATAGTGTATGCACTATACATAGACATAACTATAATGTATTGTATATTATATTTCATAAAAGAAAGAAGCTAGACTAATTAAAATGTGATATTAATACCAACGTCCAATAATACTTCTAATATTAACAAGAGTAATAAAAAGTTTCGTTTAGCCCTGAAACATTGCCGCGCCTGTAAACGTTTGCGTTTGCATCTTGATTAAGTTTGTCGATCGCCTTCTCGGTATTGAAATTCCGATTTGAACGGTTCGATCGGACGTCTGATTAATAAGCAATATTTCATTGTGGTTAAATGCTCGTTAAAACTGTATAGGTCTACTAAATACACAGTTAAAATTAGGTAAAGAGTATAATACCTATTGATTCTTACAAATGAAGTTCTAAAATAGGTACTTATTTTTTACTCGTCATGCTTTAATTCAAAGTAAACACGTATGTACGAGATCATCATTTTTTGTTTTTTTTTGTATGGCTATTATGCAACACGTTTTAAAGCGGAAATAAAGTTTGCATAACATTACCCTAAATAGGTGCTATTAAGCCTTTCCTCTTCATTATGTATATATTCTAACTCTCTTTCGTTGTGTCTTCGATGGGCGGGGGATAGTCTAATGGTTTTCCACAAGGAAAACCAGTTTGAGAAACCTTTCTTACTGCTTATTAACAACATTAAAAGGATTGGATATTACTGTCTCCGTGAATAATATTCATGAAATAATACGGATATTATATAGCCATGTTAAAATTATGTCCGACGTGAGCAATAGCAAGAATTGCATAACTTTTAATTTAATATAAAAGACAGGAGATTGTTTGACTTCCATACTTTTGAATAAACGTACGCAAGAAAAGTTTTGGGTCATAATATGCCAGTCCCTCGGGGCGACGGACCTTCGCTATTACACCTATTACTGCCAACAAGTTATAAGCCACCGCAAGTTTTGGTTGCTCTTGATAATAATATCACGTAGGTACGTCTGTTTTCACCGGATACACATCCACACACGTACTCCTCATATGGGATTAATTGAAACCATATATTGGATATGTTGATAGATTAGCGTCTAACCGTCGTAATGAACAATCGAGATGTTTGATAAACGACGGATCAATTATATCAGCTTTGAGGGTAAAATACTGGAGAGGATTGCGAGATATCTGAATAATTAATAACGTAATGCATTGAACCAATTTCGGGTTAAAATTCCCTAATATGGAGTGGTATTTAGCTCGGTAAGCTTTTAAGCTGTTTGAGTGAATATTATGTATACAATGTTTATAATTAATTGATATTCATGTGTATTTAAGAACGTTTTACTACTCGTATACAACATTGGCAAAAGAAATTAACTTTCTGCCTTGGCTTGGAAAGAAATAGATTATAAATAACAATGACGATAATTTACTTTTAATGATACCTTGCTAGCTTTTACGATGTTTTCACGCAGTTTTATATTATGGTACGGCTTTATTAAAGTTACCTATTTACAAGCACAAAAACCTTTTCAGCAGCGAACAATTGAACGGCGCCAATATGATTAATAGACGGTCGAGTTCAACTTAAAAAATATATAAAACTTAATATATTGTCATTAAATAAAAAAAGAAGGCAACAAAGAAAGTAGATGCAAAAGTTCCACCATACCGATAGGCGATAACCCACTTCAAAGAGGCAGGGTGTGGATAAAAATGGTTTCATCAAAAGACACTAAGTAGGTACCTAATAAGTTAGAAATAGTAAGTAATATAACCTGAAAGACATGGTGAGTATGTAACTCGTTCATTTCTATCCATGTAAGCCTTTATTTATCGGTTCTTGGCTCTCTTTAATTCAAATCACAAATGATGAG
Organism: Deilephila elpenor; assembly: GCA_949752805.1. Taxonomy (NCBI): domain Eukaryota; kingdom Metazoa; phylum Arthropoda; class Insecta; order Lepidoptera; family Sphingidae; genus Deilephila; species Deilephila elpenor. The sequence goes on along the minus strand of OX457099.1, from coordinate 8,415,592 downwards.
TCTGTCCATCGTTGGTGTGGATAAAGTATTAAATATTATTGGGTATATCGTAGTACAAATTAAAGGTACCTTGGTTTATTGCAGGAATGGACCGACTCGACCGGGGTATACCATTGCCGCACAGACAACCGACGCGACGTGAAGCTACGACTTTGCTGTCGTGTTTCGTACAATGTGTGAGATTGCTACAGGCCCAATTTATGTTATGGATACTTACAAAAAAGAAACATTTCGGAGATCAGAACTATCTCAAAATACAATACAGTACAATACTCTTTATTGTAAACCAAAACATTACACAATGTATTGCAACAAATGTATGACAATCGTATAAATTATGCATAGATTTATAGTTAACGTTGCTCTTTCAGAGATAATGTAAACAAAATACAGAAAACATTATATATTTACAACAATTTGTGTTCAAATAAAAATATTTCATTTTAAGATGTATTTTTCATGTAGACCTTTCATTTCTAAGTATTTTCTAAGGCATCTTTTCAAGCTCTTCACTTTTCTTTTACGTTCCAATGTCGAAGCGATTTATATTATACATAGTTATATATTTTCAAACGTGGCCTTTTAAGCAAAAGGTGTAAAGCTTTTACGTTCCCTGGAAAATAGCTTATAGTTTGTATAGATTTATTTCTATAATAAAATGTTTGAAAAAAATATTACGCGTGCTATTACACGTTACCTATACGGAATAAACAATCTCATGATAATGGTTTCAATGTACATTTTTTTGACATCAAGATTTCTTTAATGGTCCGTTACTTTACTTTACTTCAATATTCTCTATTTTGGACTACGTCACCCTCGATTGTAAAATCATTGATCTCATGATTATTGACAGCCTCCGTGGCGCAGTTGGTTTGACGCCGCCTGTGAAACGAGAGGCCGCGGGTTCGATCCCCGCACCGAAACAAATATTTGTGTGATCCACAGGTGTTTCGGGTCTGGGTGTTTGTGAGACCGAAAAGTCTCTCGTAGCTTCTGATACCCACGACACAAGACTCGATCTTAGTGTGGGGTCAGGACTATGTATGTGACTGTTGGGTGTATGACATCCTCAACCACGTAGCGCATGCCTTTTTTCCTAATTCGGAGCTTTCATTTACCTATTATTGTTGCCAACGCATTTCCATGGCTTCAAACTTTTCGGAAAAATATTTAAACCAGGGAAATCGTTTTAATCCACTTTAATTACTAATTTATTGTTGCTTAGTTTGGATCTTGCCACGCTAGAATGCATTTACCTTAATTACCCCTTGTTTATCGATTAAAATATCATACAAAAATATATATTAAAAAATTGCTACAGGTATTGTGTAAAAGAAAATAATTCGACCTGCTTGCATATTACTTATTAATATTTAATAGTACTTAAATGTAGCTGGGTTGGTGTTGGTGTTCATAATGTTGGACTATTAAAAATAAACGAGAAAGGACGAAGCTATACTAATAATTGAAATGGGTCTTCTGTAGAAGTAGGCTTAACAAACTAAGCAATTCGCGGGGGGTTCTTTGACAATAGGCTCAAAAGCTTTTGAATAAACGAAACGCTTTGCTGTATCATGTTGTTGTAATTTGAAAATGTATTTTAATTTTACCTAGTCTTGTACCTACTTTGTGATAATAAAAGTTAACGTGACTGGCTTTTTTACTCAAGCGATTAAATGGCAGAAAATAAGTAATGTCCCAAGTAAACTTGATTATTTTCGATCGTATAAAATATGACATAAATGGTAAAATACATTATGATGTGAAAAAGCAATGTATTACGATGCTTGACTAAGTAATACTTGTTTGTATCACAAAAAATGTATCTAGGGCTTAAGTATTTTAAGTAGGGAGAAACTTTGACCGCAAATATAAAGTTCTTGATGTCCCCAACCCCTTACGAAATATTTCACCTCAAGGGTCTGAATTGGAAGTGAATCGCTCTGGCCCCAAACGCTAAATGTTTCTTCTGACCACACGTTATCAAAGTTTCAACCTTGTTGCGGTTGTATAACATTGTTTGGGTATAATAATGAAGAGGACTTATTACAGCATTATTAAAAGTTTTCTTCGGGTATAGTCAAACGATTAGTCGAAATGTTTACAGAATAAAATCTATGAATAACACATGGCGTAACACTATGTTCGACAAGTTTACAATAGCACAAGTGGTGTATATCATTCAAATAATAATTTAAAAGAACATTTGTTTATGAATATAATTCATAAATGTGTAAATATCAGCAGCTGTTCAGGGATTGTGCGTAACACAGCAAGAACAGGAATATGCAATATGAGTTACCTGGTAGGTGTTGATTATGTTACTCATTTATTCAAATTATTATACGGATACAGATGACACTGATTTCCCGTGACTATTTTGCGTCACGCGAGGTGGGTACTGGGTACAATAATATGAAAATGAATTGTTCGCTGTGTTAATTTCCGTGTTTAATCTATATTGAATGTGAGGAACGCACTAATCTGATAAAAACGCCCACAAATATAATGACAGTTATCATCAAGTAATAATAGTTAACATGTATTAATTGTCTCTAGAAAAGAGAAGACTTCCAAAGCTTTAGTCAAGCGTTTTATCTCTCTTGGACACAAAAACAACACTTCAACAATTACGCGGTTAGAACCAATTATTATTGGTATTTAAACATAGCATCAATTTCGTAGAATTCCACAAATCAGGCATAAATTATTGTAGCATAATAATATACTACATTTCTACATTACCTACTTAATAGTGTCTTTCGTATAACAAGGTCACCACGACTAATGAATCTATAATTAAGCGAACTTCAGAAATAACTCTCATCATTTAGTAAAATAGGTTTTGAGGTACTTTTGCCTGAGGTATGTCTAGTTTAATGTTCTCTTAAGAACGAATTGAAATTTGGCCCAGAAATCTAGGTGCTTTAGAATTATTCAAAAGAATTTTCCATTTATAAGGACTTTTCGTTCCGTTTAATTCGTGGCTTATTCACATTATAACATGGTAATTAATTTAAATTTAAGGTATGAATGTTTTCTATAGCGGTCACTTGGAAGCACTGCATCCAGTGACTTCCTGTAACCTCAACTAGGTCGTCTGTCTACCTGGGATTCCATGTTCAGCAGTGGACTTCTTGTGTCTGAAGGAAGCGAAAGTAAGAGAATGATTAATGGTATATCATTATTCGTAAAATAAATTTGTAACGCATAATATAAATATTTGCAAATACTAGACATTCTCCTGCCAGATGGTTTTAGCCGAATCAATATATACCTTAAACAATACGCCGGGTTGGTACCTATTGTTGTACCCTTTGTTTCCATTACAAACATAAGAGGGTATATACATATACCTATTACGCATTCTAGGATTACAGTATGACGGGCATATTGTGAGGAAAACACAATGCACATGAAAATATACTAAGTGGTGATAGGTACTATTCTAGCTATGTTAGACGGCACGAGCGAAAGCGACAGATAAGCCAAGTTAATGCGGCCTCCCTAACTTGTGGAACTCAAACTTACTATTGCTGCAAGTTCAGGACCTAGAACTACCTATATGTCAATTTGTTAAGATATCTTGAAATAACGGAATGAATATATAAATAAGTAAAAGAAAAGGTCTGTGACAAATAGAGTGATAGAGCCTTGTTTCATTGGCGGCGCGATCTGAGTGGTATGTACCACTGTTTTAAAAAAATGCAACGTGCCGTACACACCTCTTGTATCGTTTGATCAGTGAGATCGCCTAATTTGAAATAAAAATACAATACATCGATATTTTACAGAATTTTAGCCCTATCAGGTTGAATTAGGGAAAAATGTGCTTGAAATAAAATATTTCTGGTGTGAAAAATAAAAATATCAATAACATACCACATTTTGTTACATAGCTTTTGAACAATGATTTATGACTATTGGAAAGATCTGTGTTATTTATACATAGATCGTAGTCTTAAATAACAAATGAACTGAAAGCCACTGAAAAAGAAGTCTGTTCGCTTTAAACTGTTCGGATGTCTGTGTTTATAAAGATCATAATTTGTTATAAACACCAAGTTTGAATCTTCATAAAAAACAGCATGAGTTTGGCACTTGTATTATAATTTCCAATATGAATATAATCGACACCTGTAAAACATTTTACTAAATATACATTATTTTATAGTAATAGTAGTCAAGTAGGTATTAATTGCCTATGTTAAAGTGTTTCTGTCAGTCATTCGCGCACATTGCTATTATCATGGGACATTTATAATATTGTTTTTGCCGGATATTACATGTACCCAAATGAGCTCTAGGGACTAATATTGTCAACACTCACGTTTGGCGTACATCTCGATAACGTAGAGACGCATAACATAAGCATTTACCTTACGCATAACTATAATTAAATGGTCGAAGTATTACTCAAAATCCAACTTCATGTACACGAAGTACAACATTACATAATGGCTGAAACTGAAATGGACGCCGCAAAATAGCGTTGACTTTGCGACAAAGGTGGCATAAATGACCCGCCGGAAAATGAATAGACGGAACACCACGTATGCGCCTGTGGTGGTGCCTGCTGTCCTCGGCCGACCCTACTCCGTCATAAATATGTATGCTGTTGCAAATCTGTCCGCGTAGCTCCGCGATATATCCTAGATCCAATGAAACTTTTCTGTTATAATTGCACCCGCTCCAACCAATTAACCGCAAAGGAAAAAATCAAAAAGAAAGCAGTTAGAGCTTTTATGAGTACTGAGTAAACGGTTGACTGTGCCGACGACGAATTAACCTTGCTTTTTGCTTAGAAAAAAAACAAAATAGGAGCAATCAGCGTTCCATTGCGTTTCTCTTTTTGTAGAAAACTGTTTAAAAACTTGGCAATGTCGTCAATGAATGCAAAATGCCATTTGTAATGGTGATAAGGTGCATGTGGCGGTACTCTGACGACCTCGTAGCATTTCGACCACATCCATTTCCTCACAACGGAACAGCTCGTAGCAGTACGTTTTTTTAGCAAAAATAGATTTATGTCTTCCGCTACCCACAAAGCTAGTTTCTACGTGCGGTACTTTGCACAAAACATTTTAGGCAACTGCCAACATTTTGCAGAAATTTTGCAAAAACACAATTATTATTTATTTTGTTCCTATGAATTTTATATTTTGCAGATATCTGCTCCGAGTTCCGACTCATTATTTTGTGAATAATAAAATGCCGAATTTAATTGTTTAATGTTTGGACAATTTAAAGATAAATATTTGTTTCAATTATTAATTGTCTTTGATTTTTAGCACTAAAAATAAATATTAATTTGTCCGTGAAAAATGAATACCTATACAGATTGAATAATACTCTATTCTTTTATTTTAATTAATTTTCTCGAGTCATTTACAGAAATATTATTTACAAAAAATACACTGTTAAAGACAAGATCGATGTGGATGAATAAATTATCTGTTTAAAGGGATTCTTAATCATGACGCAAGACTGTTTAGAACTTAATAGATTTTTAAGTCCTTAAAAAATATTTATAAGTCCTTATCATATATCATAACTGTTTTTTTAAAACACCGTATATATTTTATGCATACAAGCGTGAAATACCTTACCCCACATTTCAAAACGTCGAATTCAACCAGAATGGAAAATTAAAAGAAACTGAAGCAATACCAGATTTCATTACAAGTTTTCTGTTGTCATTTAAAAATGGGCGGGCGAGCGGGCTGGGCGGGCGATACCAGCCGAGTGGCTTCGCTCAGTCGCTGAAAGCGTTCCACAATGCACTAGTAAGTCGTCTCAGCTTTCTCCCATTCACTGTAAGTATGTTTTGATGGCTAGTTCACAAAGGGTTCGTTTTACTTCAGCTATCACAAACGCAGCACTCATTACGTCACTCTTAAAAATACAATAAAGTAAGACAAACATATAGATCCAAGAAATTAATTAACGCAAATACTTATTCAATAATAATTAGAAACTACGCCCATAGATATATTTTTCATAATTAATGCCGTCACTCTAATTCATCATCCCGATGTCATCCCATATCAAGAAGCGAACATTAAATACATTTCGTGAAATATCTAACGAAAACTAGTTCATCTTCGAATATGAATAATAAATGTGCCTAACAATTTTATTCATATTTGTCTTCAAACTTCTTCTGCGTGATTTACTTTACTTGAAATAAGTAGGTACTCGCACATATGTTTTCTATACTTAAAACACCGATAGATAGTGATCACCTATACCTACGTTATTTCAACCCTATTTCTCCGGTCAAAATAAGAAAAACCTAATACCCCGTTTGATGTCATTATTTATTTGTGATAAATATACAGTTTAAAGTTCATAGCATAAATAAACCGATATTCCCTTACATCATTTCATAGTAGCTGTTCATTATACCTATCAAATAATTGAAACCATTATTTATTTTTCATACTAGAAATAAATAAATGTAATATTTTCATCATAAATCTTAAAATAACCTCGGTACAATTTAATAATGAATTGAAATAGCTTAACTAGGTACCTGCCTAGTTGAAATCTGCAATAACAGGAATTCTGGTCGGAATGTTCTCGACGACTACCGGCTCTTATTTTACTACTCGAAACTCACCCTTATCGTTTTAATGCGAACAGGAAAAGCTCTACAAAGGTCTGATGTATTATTTCGCAGAAACGTTGTACAGGTCTCAACTTCCAATTTTTAGATGAAATAGTAAAATCGTGTCATTAGTCGTTGTCGATTTAAACACAAAAATAATATATTTACTTTCCTCTTTTACTGTTGTGGTATATATTAAACATAATACATTTCAATTCTTTTATAAAATGTATTTTGGGTGTGTAATATAATAAAGATATTACGATTTTCGTCTAATCCGTATTATTTTCTTCTGTATTAACACAATAATTATTTTTTAAACTTAAAATAAAAAATATGATGTATTAAAACATACATAGATTTGAAATTTAGCTTAATAAAAATAGTTTTTATGTTAAAATAAATGTATTAGAAAAGATGAAGTTTCTTCAGAAAGCATTGCAATGAATGAGGTGCGATTATTGGTACGGAAATTTCCGAGTATCGTATAGAGTATTGACGAGTTGAGCATTTATGAAGTATACGATACTGATATATCCGAAGCAGAATCGTTTATCGTGGTAGAGGCGGAGATTGCATTCCCGGATACATATGTGGCGGAGGGTTGAGGGCGCGAGGACGGTCGCTACGTTGATATGCATCGCTGGCCCCACACAATCACGCTCCACATCATTACATCAACATTCAACATACACTAGACACTACACACTACATGCACAAGATCCTATATCGAACTTGTATTGTTCACCACGAGATAGTGCGTTATTCATAATCGGCATCAAGATTGAATTTGCTTTGAGTTTACCTAGATCCAGTCACACATGTAGTGCATCAATTGTTATATTATAAATTATTATCAATGTTATACTTTATTTATTAACAATGCACTTCATGTACCTAATATCTTATCTGAATGGACATATTTAACATGATAATTTACTTTTAAAATGTGACACAAATCTCCAATTGATAAAATGTTGATGTAGTTGAGTAATTAAATATTATTACCATGACACGTGGTTTGAACGTAATATGCCCTTTACACATCGTTTACTTGTGCGCGCTATTTGATAAATTTAAAATATCAGAATTTTAAAATGATGACGAAAAAGTAAAAGCAATTCATCTTCATTTGTCCCTCAAGAGAAGCGGAATGCGAGCTGTTCATTAATATCGTCGCAGTGAGGCAATTATAGATTTTATTTTAAAATCGTTGCATTGCAATGTGACTCTGAATTTGTATTGTAATTTGACGAAATAAATAACTTGCACTGCCTCGGTGGCGTAGTTGCACTACGGTACGATTACAAAGCTAAGGTCGAGGATTCGAATCCGGGAACGGGCAAATTAATATTGTATTTTCAGTCCAGTATCAGACCGGAGTCAGGAATTTGTGCCCGATATGGCGATAGGCTAGCCCCCTATTACATTGTGAATATAGAAAAAACAAATCATATTTGCATACTGCTGTTGCGTTACTCTCGGTGAGTAAGATTGCCGGAAACCGAGGACCCGATCGTAGTATATTTGCATCCATCCGGATAACCATCAGCATATAAGATGACTGAAAACCCGCCGTCAACTCACGCAAGTATATCGTGTTTTGGATTCAGGGTGGGCCATATACAGTTTCAAAAAGGCAGTCCGACATAACCCTCTCGAATGGCGGGAGATTGTTGATGGTTATGTATACCCTTTTTGAATTTCACTGCACATACCATTTGGTGCATTGTCAGTTTGGATTGGTATAACATATGCCACTTTATCTTTCAGTTTTTTTGCTAAAGTAAATTCGGTCGTAACTCGTAAGATTACTTGATGTAGTGTAGTAGTACGTAGTGGCAGCTCATAGCTGTTACCTGCGTGTTAGTGAAATGTTGTTTTGGCTTACGCAGCTCTTAAATATTTAAGTATCGCATTTAGGCTACTATGGTTGATGTAAACAAGCATAACTTATCAGGTAAACGGTCCCACGGGCTACAAGTAGTTACGTAGGAATACATACTACGGGAATCTGTTTAACTTTAATTTTGTTAAAACAATATGTTATTTCAATGACATCGAACATCTTAGTCAAATACACGCTGTGTTTAGCTGAGGTCCTAGGTTGGGTTCCCGTATCTGACATTTTTTAGTCTGACATGCGGCACTAGTGACACCTCTGGCTATCCCCTCGGGGATATACAAGCGTGATCTAATGTGTAACTGAAAAAGTGTAAGGTATTTGAAAATACATCCTTCGTCAAATTTAGCACCATCTTAATATCTTCCGTTATGCGTACTTATAATGGCTCAATGTGAATGTTCTTGTAACTCACTGTAGCTCTATTTATTTATTGGTCTCCAAGTAAGACTACACTTAACACACATTCAATAATCTACATAATTTTAATAATGAACACTGTGCATCTTAAATTACATCTATGTGTAGATATATTGCCATCAGGAATAGTTGGTACACATAACATATTTGTGTGATATTATAATTGTAACCCAAATCGTTACATGAAGGCATCTATCAGTGGCGAAGGGTTCTTACAAGCCGATTCCTAGCAGCACGCCTTATAATTTAAAGGAAATTATTAATTATTTACATTTTTTTAAACAAGTTATATGAAGAAAATAATCAAATAATAAACAATATTAAAATAAATATAAACAATAAACAAATGTTATTCGATATTAATAAACAAAATATTATCGATCAATTATGTAATAACACAACGACAAACGCATTGCGCGATGTTCAACGTAAGTACATGCATACGAAACACGCGGCCGCGCCGCCTAGATCCCGATGACGTCACGTCAGGCTACAAGGACACAGCACGAGTTCCCGTTGCTCTCGCGCTCATTTCCAACGCATTATTTGCCATCTCTGTTACACGTTTGTTGCTCAGAACTGCATGCAAAATTGCACCTTATAACCATTAGCTTTTAAGGTCTAAATTTATTTGTAGAAATACGACGGTATTCGCTTGTGAATATGCCGGTGGGCCTACGGCTTATAAAGTAATTTGCCAGTTCGCGCCTCTTTTATTTCGTGTTTACAATTAGAAAATATTATTTACTACTGTGTTGTTTCAGTGTATATGTATAATGCGGTGTCTATTTTTAGGTTTGTATATAATTAGTGGGTAATTTATAAAATTTTAATGGTTTCGAAGTGCAAAAAGATCTATCTATTTAGCAAAACTTTAATGATGAATGAAACTTGATAATGTCGTATGTATCGTTTTATCTCATGAATTGCATTATTATGAGGTAATTTTAAAAATGCTGCATTTACATAATTAAAAAACGCACTGGAAATTATATTAAATTTGATAATACATTTAAGTACCAGAGAAAGAACGGCAACTGACAAGTTTTAATTATTTAATAAATATTGTAATGCCGTATTTTTGTTAGCGTTGATTCAAAATAGGACATACAAAAATAACCCACGCCTGCATCCCATGAGGGTTGCCAGATTCGATAGATCTCCAGTTAGCTCTATACTGGCATCGTTTTACTTTCGTCCACTTACATCAATCTCTTCATCTTTTTTTTATATATAAGGAACGTTTGAATTTTTTTTGTCGATCAATTTCAAAACAGGCTAATGTTGTCTTTTGCATTGAATCGAAATTTACTTTAAAAACGTTAAAAAAAGCACCTAACGGGCACAGTGCTATTCCGTGCAAGTGTTGTATGAAAATATAGTAAGTATTACTAAGCAAATATGTCGCTCAATATCTTACGTACATAACGGAGTAAAAATATAAGTATGAGTACTTGTTAATTTAATAAAACTAGTCACCAGAAGTATCGGCTTCCCTTTTGAAAAAAGTCACCCTTCGCCACTGGCATCTATAGTATTAATAATCTACAATTTTAGAATTCAATAACCAGATTATGTTTAAAATATGATTTAATTTTTAGATTAAACGTCGAATTCTAGTAGCAGTCTCGTCTGAATAGCTTTGGCACCGTCTGCCTCGCTACCCCGCAGTCGAGCACTAATTGAAACCGCTAAATATGACATATTATTATAATTATTATTGGCAATTTAATGTGCCTCGAGAGGCGGATTATTAATTAATAACTGTTATTCAATGCGGTTTCGAAATTTAATCCAATTTACTGACGTGTCTGTTTCATTATTTAGGTAAATGAACAGATTTCAAGACTTATTGTTGAATCCATTTTTTATTATTTGAATTTGCCTAAAAAGTACAAACATGTCATTAATTATACTGTAATGGTGGTTATCCTTATAGCAAACGCTATTTAAGACACAATACTCTCTCAACTTTAAGAAACGTTTAAAGTCTTTAGACAGAAGTGAAACAATTTCAATTAATATTAATCTTAATAACATTTCAGAAGTTGTCGCAAATTCTCCTAGAAACTTCAATTTAAAGTTTTCTTGCAAATAGCACCGAATTCAATTCATACACAAATAAAGCTGGGTCCAACAGGTTGGCTCAATAATAAAGTGACAAAGTTTTCGGAAGTTGCTAAATCCCGTGAAATTGAATTCTTAGACATATAAAACTCGTTGTTTTGTGTTCAAATAACCGATTGCATAATTTTTTAAGTTCCAGTTTCAATAAAAGCTATAACTTCTTGAACTGCAAAGTTCTCCAAAACATGAGCCTCGTGATCTGCGAATAATATGGAGTAATAATCTTACCTTAGTTTAGAAGTGGAGTAAGTTATATTTGGTTAAGTTGGTCGGTAGGTGATTTGTCCCATGTGTGGGTGCGCGGTGGCGAGTCGCGGGGCAGCGCGTGGAGTGGTGCCGAGGTGGCGGTGGAGGCGGGCGGGGCGTGTGCCGCGGCGAGTTTCCGCGCCAGCACTACCGCGCCCGCCGCCGCCACCGCCGCCACCACGCCGCGCCGCCACCACGCCGCCACCGCCAGCGCCTCCGCCCGCCCCACGCCGACCAATTCCTTGCTGTGATTAATCGCCGACCCACCTGCGGAGCCTTTTGTATATCACTAATGCGTTCGGTTTTAATAAACAATTTTCGATAACAATGAAGTGCAAAAATAGGTCAATAATAAAATGTCTTACGGTTCCTATTTTCATAAATAACAAAAGCTTCTCAACGCCTTCATGAAACTCCCTAACTGATAAACCTAATTAGGAGAATAGCCCAATTCAGAATTCGGCATTCATGGCAAAACGTTTGAATATTGCAGGCCAATATTTAAAGTTTCACTTTTAAAAAAGTAATTGAAGTGTTCAACTTTATTGAAATTGTTATCTCGTATTTTTTCCCGAGATAAACGTGAAATATCTACCAGGTAGCAAGACGGCACACAACATACACAAAGAAACATTATCGGCGCATTCGTGCTCTTTTGTTGGATGAAAGCATTGCAATAATTGTGAGTAGCGAAACAACAAACAACACCATCCTGGCGGGAAATACCTAAACGGTAGGTAGCTATGTGGTTGCTGGTATATCAAGACTGCGACCGAAAACGAAGCCATGTGGTAGTTTTAGTGGATACAAACACGATGCAAATAAAAATTTCACCAAAACAGTGACAGATCTTTTTTAGATTTTTTTAAAATCATCTTGTTTACGTTGTAAATAAGTATTTACAAAAAAAAATTTTTGCGAAAATACTAATTTAAACCCTAACGTACCATTGCGTGTTTAAAAATAAAGAGGTATACATTTTTATTCTGGGAAAATTATGTATTTATCACCCAAATACGACGATAAGTAAAAAATTACAAAAAAAAAGTTGTCGATTTTTTTTGCGAAATTTTTACTTGCATTGTGCCTGAAGTCACTAATACTACCACCCGGCTTCGTTTTCGGTCGCGGTCTTGATATACCCTGTATAATTCGGCTCTTCTCTTATATGTTGAAGTTTTTCAAGAGATTAATGGATATTGCTCGTGAATTTCCATGTCCAATCAACTTGGCATTGATGTTGGTAGATACATGAAAATAAAATACTCTTAATTAACTCGTTGACACTTCGATAGTAAAACCTAGGCTTCTAAGACCTAGGACCCAGGCCGGAATATAAACACAACCCAACATTCCGTTTTAACAAATAAATTAATAATGATAATTGATAACATTACATTGTTCCTATACGTTGATACAAGATTCAAAGAGATTACATGACAATCTTAATTCGAATTAAATTTGCTTCACCTTAATCAATGTACATAATTGGTTTAGCTGTGGTAATCTCGTCTTTATATAAGTCAGAAATAAATGAAATAATGGAATTAATTATAAAGTTACTCTAATATTCCTTGTGGTACAAACCGTACAGCTTTATATTGTGTTACGCGGCGCTGTACGCCGCCCGTAAGCGTATTAATTTAATACGCAGGGATAATAAGCTCATAACGTTCACATACAAGTACAACATATTAATATATTTCATGAGACACGAATAGAAGATTCAGCGCATTTACCATCCTGTAATCATTGGATTTGGTGAATTCTTTTGAATTACGCTAATCTTGCCTTTGCTGTAAACCTAATGAATCAATTTGTAACTTTAATGGGATACGGTATTCAACGTATTTAAAATGGTTCGATCGGATAAAAACCTACTGTTTCTTGTCCATACATAGGTTGGGTTATTCTGTATTTTTTGAAATGGTAGAGCTTCGTTGTTAGTCATGACTCATCATGAATGGGTAGGCTCGTCCGGGACGGTACCACTGTCTCACAGAAGACTGACGTGAAGTGACCGCTTTGGTATCGCGTTTCGTTCGGTGAATGAAATTGCCGGATGCCCAATACGATTGTCCTCTTCCTATACTTTTTCCTTTACGCTAGCCTCCCGAATTTATAGGCCGGCAACACATCCATGATCGAAGCGTTGTGGATCATGGATGTTCTTGGGCGGCAGTGATCACTTACCATCAGGTGACCTGTTTGCATGTTAGCCTAACCTAACAATAAAACATGAATTTAAAAATGTCATTCTAAGAAATTTAAGCAAAAAGTATTTAATTCGTTTCAATTTATAGAAATTAGTTTATTTTTAGGCGGTTCTGGGGTCAACACTCACGACTCCGATAACACCTTTCTCAGTCCGCCCCTGTTCACTACTTATCAACATCTCTCCAAATAGCTCTTAACTATTACCAGGAAAGTTATAAAAGTGATACGTACGTAAGAACATTTAAAATACTAAACTTCAAAACTCACAAGTCACGTTGGTACAGATTTTATCTTTAGGCGTGAAATGAAATTACCGAAATATAAATATTATGTTTTCATTTCCTGCAAAATGCGGATATCTCGATAAAACACTATCTGTATGCAAATACAGCAACAACCGTGCATCCCTTTCTTATCTTAAAAAAGCGGTCGTCTTAAAATACGATTTTATTATTCCTCGTAATCCATCAATGATAAAAAAATGCTTATTCCTTAGGCATATCCTTTGCATTGTTTGATCAGGTATCTATTTACCACTTTCATATGGCTAAGTTAGATATGAAAATTGGGGGCTGGCTGTGGGGCGGCAAACAATCTGCGTTATTAGCTGTCGAACTGATAAGTCAGACGTGTGAACGCCTTACGAAAGCCCCGCGAAATTGAATTTCTCGCCGAGTTTTTGCGAACGATCTTGGTATGGCGATGAGATTAGTTATGAATTAAATATTTATATTACCTTATGAAAAAGATCCAATTTCTAATTGAATAACTGTGAGTTGATTAAAATAATGCAAATTAATTCTAAAGTTAACTTAAGCAAACTTAACTTTAAAACAACATTGTTCTTAAATCAAAAATGTTATTGTTTAAGTTTTCGTCTCGACATCCTATTTCCATGGAAATTAATAAACTAGGATTTATAAATTAAAGAACAAAAATATTTTTAGTAATTTTATTAGCCACTTTAAAACGTAATGACTACTTAACAGGATTTAAAATATCAAACGAAATATGTACAGTCAGCACATGATTAGAAAACACATGAACATGTACTATGAAGTATGAACAGCACCAAATACCAATACTATTGTGTTGGGCATAATTTACGAATCGCTTTATAATTAAAAAATGAAACTATATCATGAATATACAATAATAAAACGACACTCGACATAATTATATTTATCACTTACTTACTAAGTTACGTCTCTATTAATCAACATTAATACGTGAAATAAATATTATATTTCTTCATTCACGATATTAGTAATGGCACTTATTTCTATATTAAACATTATCTCAAGGCACCGGACCGAAATATGGAAGCCGTAGTTACATTAATTAGCTCTAATTACTTCGCACATAATCAAGAACATATTAAATTAATGATGTAATTATACGATAGCGCTGACAATACGAACCGCGTACAAATGTTTGTGCAAAGCAAAAGAACGTGGCAGTGAGAATAGTAGTTGTTTAAAAACATCACAAAACTTTTTAATTCATAAAATAAATACAAATGCAATGTTCTTTAAAGTTTAAATGATACCATTACGTACATAAAGTTAATGACTGATTTACTTGTTTTGAGATATGAATAAACCTTGTAAAAGTCGTATATATTTATATAAAATGATTATTCGGTTTTAGTCACTCGTCATCATAGTCGTCATTTTCAGATATATAATATTCGATATAAATACAATTTTCGAAATAAATTACAGCGTAGATACCTTACTAACCTGCGTCCTGTCGAATGCAATTAGGTATAAATCGTCCCTTTGTATGAAAAATTACTTTTTTCTATTATATTAAATCACATTACTTTCGACAAGGAGCTACTCAACACTAAGTACTACACACAATCACTCATAAGTACAAAAAGCATACAATATAAAATATTCAGAGATTAAAGCAGACCTATCGACGTTACAATAATTAGGCATATCGCAGACTATATCAACAATTATTATATCGGGTGGTGGAGACATGACGACACTCATAAAATTTTATTAATTGCACCCTAAAATTGAATAGTACACACTAACGCCCAAATACTGGAACGCAACTTAAATATAACTTGCGCTTAACTAAATCAAATTAAATCCCGATTAAATGTACTGGCTAAGTGAGCCGTGCGCTGTTGAGAGCAACTTATTATTTGGGCGTTAGTAATACATAAATAAGTAATTCAGCGGCAAAGCCACTACAGACACATTTTTGATACTATCCTATTATAGGATGTATAGGATTCCTATACATCGATATCAATGTTACACTAGATAAGACATTCAGTCACAGATCACTCCCAATGATCTGTGCATTCAGTACACAAAATGTGTCCCACCTACTTGCGGTGCATGCACCGCACATAAATCAGTTTGCTTCGTGACAGTGCAGTACGCCTTATCGCATACGTTTATAAGTAATAAATGAATGTTTCACCGTCAAACCGAAAGCAAAGGGTCTGAAATTACAATATTTTAATAAAATACCAGGTAAGTGATGTAATATTGCAGTATGCTTTTAAAATACGGGGGCACTTTATTTCTATGACGCGTCTCGTCTATCGGTAGAATATAAGTCAATGATCCTATATGTATTTATTATGTGCCAATTGCTTATTTAATTTTTACACCAAAATTGATAATATTAAATTATTTTATTAAACTCGTAGTGATCGTATTGTAATGTCGTCATGTCTCCACCACTTTCTATATTAGGCACGTTTGCACAGTTATACATCACATTTGGAGCTAAATATCAGCAAAATTGTAACGTACTGCTCGCCCGATATACTTCATTCATAAAAGTATAAATCGGGTGAGCAGAGTTCCATTTTATGAGAAGTTATTTTTAATTGTAAAAAGGCACATTGTTAAGGCAATCCCTAATATGCTACATATTAAAGTTTCTACAAATACACGTACCTATAGCATTCTATTATCCAATCCAGATTAACACTAACTTTGATTGTTCAAATGTGACATCGAGTCGTTATGAAATGTTTTATCTCTTAGTTGTGCGATCACTTCGTAGAACTGAAGCCTCGTTGATGTCTCGCTGTATTTATTTTCCCGCGTATGTTGGATTCTTGAATGTTGATGTTGCTTGTTTGTATATGGGATTTTCTCCCTGTGGTAGAAAAAAACATATAAAAATGTTGTACATGAACACTTCAACAGCCTTAGATGATTTTGATTGACACAATAACACAGTTTCCAGTTATTTAAAATTATTAACCAATTATATAGAATCACACATACTCAGATGAAAATTCAACGAATTAAAAACAAACTTAATAAAAATGGATACCACCAATATTTATATTTTTCATCTATATTTTCCCTGAGTATAAGACAGAACAAAAACATTCTGCCCTTATGTACCTTCAATCTACGATGCATTTTACATAAATGCAACTGACCTATGCCCGAACTCAACACTACAGTTTATTTAACGAAGGTGAATACTAACCGTGTCCCACTTGGCCATCATGCGTTCCTTCTCGAAGCGCGCGAACTCGCGGCGGTCGTGGATGGTGGTGGCCATCTTCCACAGCATCAGCAGCGCCAGCCCCACCAGCACTATAGCTGCGATCACACCCAACACTATGCCTAGGATTGGGACCTGGAAAACAAAACATTACTTTATTTCTTGTCTACTTTTTTCAATTAGGACTAATGACAGAATATGAACAAAAGCGATCACTGAGTGCTTATTATTACTAAGCATTGCGCAATAATTACTGGCTACATCTCCTTTAAACTGGAACACCACCATCAAATACACTCGGTGGCAAAAACAATCATTATATCTACCCAGATGGACTCATGTATATGAGGGACTTAACATCTTAAATTTACATACAGGTATTAAAAATATAACATCGTTTAGAATCACATATGTGAATGAAATTTTTTAAATTTAAATTTTCCAGTAATGTATCGTACATTTGCAAGTATTATAAAAATATAACAAAATAGGTACCTTTTTGGGACACACTCGTTCCTTCTGCGCGCGTATCACTAGGCGTTGAGATTCATTGTAAGAGTACACATACACGTACAGACAGTCCTCGTCGTCGTAGAAATTACACAAGTGCTCGTTTCGGGTTTCGTTGGCTGTAAAGACAAAAAACTTTAATATTGTTTCAACTTTTTAAATGGTTTTATCAAAATATAGAAAAAGCAGCTGGAATGTTATAATGTTATATGCTTATTTTATTATTCCACATTGGTGCTGTCCGAGATTGGGGAGTGGGCTTTTTGGCTCTTCTGGTAATAGCGACGGAATCTCATCGAACCATGAGAATGTATGTAGGCCAACTACATAAGTATTCTGACTAAATAAATGAGCAAGCTAAGTTCTTAATATCAATAATTATTCACCTTCAACTTTGCCTTCTTCGATGATGGGGAAAAGAGTACAGTTTCCACAAGAGCCGTCTTCCTCGTTGTATTGCGGACCTCGCTTGTGCACTTCGCATAGTACGCAGTCTTTGAACTCACCGCAGCGTCCCGGACATGTCTAGTAACAAAATGTTTATATTAAAATAATTAGGTTATCAAACCACAGCCATAGAGTATGAAAATGTTCAACATCATTAAGATTCAGTAAAATTCGTTCTACCACCCGTTTCGGAAAACAGTTTTCACTAGAGAAGAACAGACAAGAAACTCTAACCATAAAAAAGTTCTCTCATGCGACAAGGACGCATGAAGTGATTGGCAAAATATTATCTGTCGTATCAAAAGGTACTGCAATAATTATACTAAACTTAAAATAAAGCACAGACTGAAATATATTCTGCCTGAGAGAGTACCGAGTACTTACCGCGCATTGCTCGCAGTATTTGCCGGAGTAGTGTCTGTCTTCGTCCACGTTGCACACGCACTGCCCGCACACGCACTTACCGTTGCCGCTGCAGATCTTGTTGTCTTCTACGGATAACGCAATACATATAAGTTAATTAAGAAAATATTAATAGTTATTAGCATATAATTCATAAGAATTTGTCAAATAATATAAGTTTTTATTTAAGAAATTGATTGAGAAATATTAGCCGATAAACATTTTTTTTTTCTAGCATTAATCCTCAGTTCAATCTAATTAAGACAATCCCAAAGACTCGCTAAGCTTCTTGTTACTGTTGATCCAGGCTTACAGGAGTCGCAGCGGCGGGAGTGAGAGTGGGATAGCCTCAAAAAAAGTATAATGCGAGTGGTTATATATTAGTGGTGGGTGCTTACCGCGCGACTTGCAGTTGGACTGGTCCATGAGGCACTGGCACGCGGGCCCGGTGTACAGCGGCTCGCAGCTGCACTTGCCGCACACGCACTCGCCGTGCCCCGAGCACAGCTGACCCATGTTGCGGTCGCACGTGAAGTTGTCGCACTCGCAGAACGGACCCGATATCACCTGCACACACGTAGACACATGTTACATCACTGTGCTGCCGTCTTACATTATTAAAAATATAGAAATATCGTTGAAGTGAGAGACAAACGGCTGAAATTAATAAACGATCTTGATGTTAATTTACGGAATGATCCAAAAATAGACCAATCAGCTCAACGTATTGTCGACATGCCCACATTTTACTTGTTTTGATTGGTCTATTTTCGGAGCCGATCTTTGGATACAGTCACATTAGAATCAATAATATATCACTTTAGAGACATTAATAGGTATATTGAATGTTAAAATATGTGTTTCCACCATTGATTTATATTCTACCGATAGATGAGACACGTCAAAGAAATAAAGTGCCCCCGTATTTTAAAAGCACACTGCAATATTACATCACTTACCTGGTATTTTATTAAAATATATTGTAACTTCAGACAATTTGCTTTCGGTTTGACGGCGAAACATTCATTTATTACTTTTAAACAAATTCTATAAGGCGTACTGCACTGTCACTGCCACGAATCAAACTGATTCATGTGTGGTGCATGCACCGCAAGTAGGTGGGACACATTTTTTGTACTGAATGTCTTATCTAGTGTAACATTGATATCGATGGTTTCCACAATAGTACTAATCACGGTTGGTATCTGTATGTTGCGCGTACCTTGAGCGGGTCGTCCATCTTGTTGCACTCGCAGACGCCGCAGATGCAGGTGCCGCGGTTGGAGCAGAGCGGGCCGCTGGTGGCGTTGGTGGGGCGGCAGCCGCGCTCCTGCTCGGCCGAGCCGCCGCCGTGCGCCGAGCACTCGCAGCCCTTGCCGAAGCGGCCCGGCCGGCACACGCACACGCCGCACGCCGACACGCCCTCGCCGCTGCACACCAGCGGCGACGCGTTGTACGCCTGCGCACGTTACTCTATCATTACAATCTTACACTCACATACATACTCATAAACCTTCTGTGCTTATAGCTTTAGCCGTACAGGATGTAATAATTGAGATGGGAAGATCACAAATCGTCAACTACTTTTTCAAGTTTTAAAACCACCAATCAAAATATATTCCTTACAATCTACATAAAAGCAAAAATAGCCACATTCTAAACATGTACATATTTCAAATATACTATTGTAAATTCAATATTCTAATAAACAACACGAACTATATAATATGAGTCATACCTATTTATAGTAATAAAATTGCATTGATTTTATTATTTACAGTCATTAATCACGACAAATCGATAACTCACCCAACACTACAATGACAAAGTATTAGTCATGAGTACTTACAAAATGTCCGGGTTGTTCGCAGGGACAGTCGCAGATCATCTCGAGCTCGACAGTGAGGCTGTCGGAGATGCCCACGGGCGAGATGTCGAATGTCTGCTTCCACTTGTTGCGGTCCTTCGGGCACTCCTTGACCGTGATCTCGGCCGTGAACTCCACCATGTCTCCAACCTAAAAACATTTTTAGATAATACTGAAACTACACGTAGTGCCGGACATGGTGAATTATTGTATAATCCGACAAATTCAACCTTGTGACAGAGACCTGAATAAGTTTTTTGGCTAACCGAAGTAAAGCGTAAGTTGCATAGATTATGACTCCAGATTTTAACTTTTCAGTATCAACAATTTATTTACAGGTACTTAATATATTGCTAAAGAAAAGCTTCGTGAGGAAAGCAAACCTCAGTGATCTTAAACATTTAAATGAAAAATATTTAAAATCAAGATTTAAGCATTATTTTCGTAGATGTTTTGGTCCAGCAGTGGGACGTGTGTGCTCTGATATATCATATAGGTAATCAAGGCACTAAACAATTTGTGTGTTGTCGGTATTCAGTCTTCGAATGCGTTTTACCATTTATGTAGAACAATGATTGCACAAACTTCCTTATAACACACTTCCATTGTCTTGATGAGTTATAATAATATATCTGTTTTATACACACACCACCGACAGCTATGTTAAAATATACACCACACACCACCAGAGTTATTTCCAACAAATAAATCAAGTTATATTCACAAACAATATAGAAATGAATAATTATTCTTATTACATTTTGTCAAATACATTATCATTTTCAAAATACTTTTCCTGTTACATATTTGCAACATTTTCAATCAACATAATATTTAAAACCATATTTACTAACTGGATATTATTATATTTTTAATATTTACCCTGCCACGACATAATACAAATAATTACAATCAATAAAAGTCATAACGGCAATACTATAGTGACGATAGCGTGAGTTACCTTGAGTCCGTCGCATTTGTTGGTTTGCACGAGGTCCTTCCCGCCCAGGCACGATGAGTAATACACCACTTGCACGGCGTCGCTAGACGAATCCTTCATCTCCACCGCTGACGTAATTTTCTAAAAAAACATATTATTTATACTAAGTTATTCACATTGGGTAGACGAATATATTTAAATGTTTATAGGTGTCTTAAATACTCATACAAACAACGACGTAAGCTTTAGCTGATGATAAAATTCTAAACATAAATTAACATTTAAATTGAGCTGTAGAATAGATTTGTATAAGATGTTATTTATTAAAATTATTATTATCATTAAAAAAATCAAATGTACAATTTTAAATAATAGGCCATATTTCTCGTATTTTTTTTTTGCTAATTATATCTGCGCCGATTTAGCTTATTTAAATGAAGAACCTATACATCCTTCTACGATAAATTGATGTGAAGTTACAGTGTGAAATGGATAGCTTAACATAGGGTTTGTAGCATCATGGGGTCGTTCCCCAACTTTATAGCGTCGTGCTAAGGCATTATGGCACTCAGTACAAAGTACGTGCCAGTGTGGTGTCATAGGATGTACCCAACTTCATAGCCTCGTGTACAGACTAGTGGGTAAGTTTCCCTGAAAAGTGGATTCATGGGATACACCCGGCTTCATACCCTCGTGTATAGCTTGTATATAGGGCCCTAGTGTGTGGTGTGTGGTGTGTACGTACGTTGTACTGCTCGCGCACGAGGTCGACGACGTTGTCGGAGTCGTCGCTGAGGATGCCGCTGCTGGAGCCCTCGATGTGCTTGCTGAGCTCCTCGTACACGCTGATCTGCTCCGCCGTCACCGCGAAGATCACGTTGATTGCGTGCTTCTTCACCTATTCACACAATATAAGTTAAATTAAACAGCGAAGTTACAGCCATATTTGTAACACAATAAAACTCCTCTGTTACATGTATAAAAACAAAAAAAAAATCTGCAATGTAATTTTCTGAGCTTTGTTGGACAAGTTGTGTTGTATTATATTTAACATAACAAATATGGGGGGTATTATGCAAATTAGGTTTTTAAATTTCCTAAGGTGATAAAAGAACTCATATGTTTAACAATAATGATGAGCTGTAGTAATATTGTACTCTTGATTCATAACACTGACCTTGAGGTTGATCTGCGAGATGCTGGGATAGTCCTGCAGCGTGGAGTGCGTGTACGAGTCGTCCTCCATGTGGCATTCTCCGTCGTTGGGCTGCACTATACCTCCGAGCTGCAAACACAATATCTGATTGTAATGCTGTTCTAAACATACATAAGTTATTGCAAATACTTTAATTTTGAGACCTGATCGGTACAAAGGGCGAGAGATATTACTATTATAATTTATAAGGTACATGTGTAATTAATAATTGTGTGGCATTCAAATAGCCTGACTATACAGAACTCCCTCGAATTTATTGGCCATAAACGACCGTCTTAGGAACAGTTTAGTTT
Organism: Deilephila elpenor; assembly: GCA_949752805.1. Classification (NCBI taxonomy): domain Eukaryota; kingdom Metazoa; phylum Arthropoda; class Insecta; order Lepidoptera; family Sphingidae; genus Deilephila; species Deilephila elpenor. The sequence continues at coordinate 8,392,896 of OX457099.1, read as the reverse complement.
TTTAAACTATGTTTACTTCAAAATAAATATTCGTACAAGTGTTAACATGATAATCGCGTCAAGTGAAATTTCAGACGAAGCTCATTATCGCCGTACAGACAGCAACACGGTAGCCGAGGTTAACCGCAGAGTAAACGATAGTTCAAGCCGATGATGCGGAAGTAAATCGGACGCTTCTTGCCCTAGATCATCCAGTGTTGTCCACAATGCGCGCGGCGGTCACCGAGGGGTTTTAGCTGTCGGGCTGGAAGCCTATTCACACCGGCATATTTCCTTTGGCCTCTTCGATTTTTTTTTATTAACACTATTATACACACAGGAAAGAACAACAACTAGAAACATCTAAAATAAAGGGGATAATTGCAGTCTCATCCCCGTAGGGCCTAGGCAATTTGGTTTATCAATCATAAATTTAAGGAAAAGAGAAATAAAACGCTACACTTACCTTTCCATCGCCGGCGTAGTGAAATCCAGCGTCAGTAGAGAAGACCAGCAGTCGTCGCGCCTGGTCGCGCCAGCCGATCTGCTGGCGGCACACCACGGCCTGCATGATGGCGTCGAACCCGCCCTCCGGCGCGTCCAGGTTGCCCGACACGTCCGCGCCGGACACCGCTTTCTGCACAACACATACACATTACACAACACTCATAAATCGAGGGGCCCTATTTAAACTATCGAAACTGTTAATTCGCTATTTTATGGAAATAAAATTGAAGGTGGCAAGTTCGATCTTTTACTATTGTTTACTTTAGGCACTTTAAAATTTTTCCATTGAAATTCGAACAGTTGAAAGTTTATAATTGGTGTATATTTTAATAAACAGGATTGTAAATCTTTATACTTACCATCAGTTTTATAAAACAAAAATATCATTTCTTCAATTTCGATAGTTTACGTAGGAGAAAGTGCGTGGTGGTCTGTTGGTAAACGGACCGCGAATCGCGAAACCTGCATACCGTAGCGATTATACAGAATTTCTTCTGCCAACCCGCACCAGGCCAGCGTGGTGGACTATATGGCCTAAGCACTCTCAATCATTCTCTCATGGGCAGCAGTAGGATGTATATGGGCTGATACAAAACATATAAAAACAAAATGACTTACTTCAAAGAAGTCCGTATCTTTGCTAAGAGACATCTGATTGCGGAAACCGTAGGGCGCAGCGCAGCCGTCGCACGGGGATATCAAACTGCAAACAAATTACAAAAATATTTTAAATTATAGGTTAAAATATTATGTAGAAGTTGTATTCAAAATCATATTCTGTTACTTTTTTGCTCTTTCAGAAACATCAATCGCCCTTAGAATTCAAAAGAAAAAAGCAAAATACTCCACGTAAAATAATATCTTGATTGTAATTTGTAATCAATCCTACTTTAAACTTACTTTTTAGGAACGGTGGAAACATAAGGCATCACAAGTTTGTCCACGAAGGAACCGAAACCAATCCTGAAGTTTGACGTCATATTTCTCATGGTGGCTGATAGCAAGCTTCCCAAAGCACTGAGTTTCTCCTTGTCGTTCTTCATAGATCTACTCAGGTCCATGAGATAGTACAGATCCACGGGGTAATCTTGCGCGCGAGAGTATGCAAACGTCAACTTTTGCATTTGGTCTACAAACATCACATTAATTTTCCTGTTATTTATAAATTATATAAATGTAATAATAAATATAAAAAAATATCTGAACTAATTATGATAAATAATATAATACTTATTTATTTAAATACCACAAATTATGGTCGTCATTTGCCATAATAATATTTTGTTCAATAACACCAACTATTGTAAAAGATAAGCTCTCCAGTTTGATGTTTACCATATTATCAAAATACGGAATTAAATATTATTTTATGTTATTGTAATTGATTTAGCACACAAATACACGTTATAAAACTGAAAACTGTCAATACAATGAAAACAAGAACAGATGCTACTGACATGATCCTATGGGGAAATTAAGCAAACCAAGTGTGAGTCGAACATACTCATTCTCATCTGCAGCTTGACTTTCTGTGGTTTCATCTGCACGAGGTTGTCCCCGGCCGCCGCCCCCGCGCCCACCGCGCCCCCTGCCGCGCTCGACCCCGACGCCGCGACCGAACTGCCCTTCGCACTCATCGACTCCTCAAACGTGCCGGACACCATGCCCATGCGACCTTGCGCTGCAAACACACTTCTACATGAATATTATTACGTCGACATGTGACGCTAGATTACATGAAAAAATGTTCTTCATATAATAAACATGGAAACCTATTCAAATGTCTTATGGTAATTTCATCAACAAATGTATGATAGTCGTACCTCGACTCAACTCTCTATTGAACAGGGGGTCGATTGAGAGCTGGTTGTCGGGGTTGAATATGAAGGCTTCATCGCAGCCGGCGGTGCCGCCTTCCACAGCAGGGTTGAAGCAGCGCGGCCCGTTGAACTCGGCAGCGAAGCACCACGCGCAGCTGGGCGTGCGCGCGCACTCGCTGCACGTCGTCTTGCTAGAGCATGGGTTTTGGGAGAGCAGCTGCTCGGCCCGCTGGGCCCAGCTCACGGCCAACAGACTCGCCCACACGCAGACTAGTAGTATACTCGTTCGTCGTATGTACATTTTTGTTGTGTAAATTTCAGATCAAATTCTAAAACAAAACAAAAGAGAATGTCAAGGACCTTTGGTTCAACGAAATTTTTTAGACGTCAAATAAGTTACTTACAACAAGAAAACATAATTTGAACGATTTATTACTGTGCACAATGCACATGCTTGTACTGTTAATAGGAGTGGGTGGTGCTTATTTCCTGGGTCACAACTCACATGTACTATTAAAATATAATATGTGCACATAGCATTGTAACATCAGTGAACACAGCGACAAACGCTGCATCGGTACTAATTACTGAACGCAAATCGTCACCAAGCAAATACTCATATTAGCTATTTTCACCTGCGGTAGATAATAACTATGATGCTATGAATGAATTAATACGAGTCCCGATTGGAACAGATGGTCACTCGTAGGCGGCGGCGCCGCGCCGGTGAGAAAGGGCGCACGAACCGCCCACGCCCAAATACTACTATCTACAAGTCGACCACTTGTAGCATGATAACCGGCTTACAAGAGCTAATCGAAACTTAAGTTCAAAATTCTAAAAATACATAACATATTTATGACATAGCAATGTTTATACCGAAAGAGTTTATCATTTACTTATTTAGGACTAGTCTTCAAACATCACTAAACTCTTTTATTAAATTACAGAACATAATAGTGCTCGCCTTTAGTTTTCATTTTATTGCAGCAAATATGGAGCACGGCAGCCTGGCCTCGTTTCATATTAAACATTCGAAGACTCATCTCGTGCTCGTAAACGAGCATATCTAAATTATTATCAGATAACAGAAACAAACAAAAGCAAATTGCCGCTACAAATTACTTATGTCATTAAGCACAATTCAAAATAAGAATGTATTCAGAGTGCTTCATTTTAAAATCAACACTGATTCATATAATATATTTCTTCTGAATGAGTAATGGGTGAGTAATGTTTTCTGACAAATACCTGTTTATACATACAGCACACACGTTAGATTTTATAGTAAAAATATATGTAATCAAATCTTCATGAGGAACACTAAATATCACTTTGGAACAACAGGCACTGCACTTAAAAGGAACAATACTGCAATTTGTCCGCTACAACAAGCACTATTCTTCACGCACCTTATCACAACAACGAAGATGAATCACATATTATGTTAATTGTTCAATACTGCTTAATGGTACAACTTTTTAATTTTTCAAGTTACACTTTATACGAGACTATTGAAACCAAATGTCTGTGACCTATTAAACAGGGCTGTTCGTAAGCGAGCACAAAAAACGATATTGTTATGAAGCACAGATTCACATTGTTCATATTTACATAAAGATTATGTTAAGTATTACTTATCAACACCTCCGAACCTAAACTTGTTTTTGGTTGGCTAAACAGCGATTACGATATTTTTAATATTACGGAGCGTAGTGCGCGCGACGTGCGCCCGCGCCGGATACACGCGTGACTAATTGTACAGAAAATAACTTCGTCAGCGGGTGATACAGCGAGCGCCGTCACCATTTCTTCTTGGAACCTATACCTACTCAAGACAATCGCGTCAAAACATATTGGTCCTCGTTATGATTTACCTGCATTGTAGGTCACTCACTACACGCTATTTACTTGGTAACCTATTTAAAATGTCCTTAAGTAAATAAGGAAAAAACATTAACCCGTGTTTAAAAGTGCTATAACTCCTAAACTACGCATATGGATACTTTGGCCGAAACTTAAGAAACAATACTTCTAACTCACATTGCTATAAATAATACGTATTATACTATTCATGTACCTATTAATAAAGTAGTTATGAACTGGAAATAACACAGCGTAGGCAATTAAAATCGAAGAACCCTGAACAAACCAATAAATTGTCCAGATAAATATCATGTAGATACTAAATGAGAAGTTAGCAAACTATTTTCCGACTTTAACGTACAACATTGCACAAAATTACAACATTGAACATGCACAGTGTGATATCGGATTAGCGCATCATATCTGCGCAGGTTATCGAGGAAGCACGGTAAAGTTCAACGCAAGCTTTTATTTTTTCACTAGTTACTACATAGTTCTGTATGAAATATTTGCTCTACACATATATAAAAGACATAAAGATAATTAAATTTAAAGATAATTCGAGGATCAAAATTTCGTTTTAATATTTATGCACAAGTCCACCCACGACTGCTTTGCTTACTTGAGCTACAATTGGCAGAATTTATTGTAATCCAGTCATTACGTCGGAAAAATCGGGAAATAAATGAAAATGAACCGAGAAAGCCAAATTTTGGATATTACGTGGGGGATGGCAAAAAAAGCTTAAGTTCAAATTGTCGACCAAAATAACCTTGTGCAATTTCCGCCATCTTGAAAAAAGGGTTAAATTCAGTTTTTTCATCATACCTTGGTTCCCCGTTGAGATACGATTTTTTTTAAAGAATACGTTTTTGTTGCTCTTCTTGCGATCTACAATTAAGGTCCCATGCATTTTTCACGTATCGATCGTCGTTTTCGAGATATCGATCACAAATATCAAAAATTTGGGGAGAATTTTTTTTTTTCGCTATTTACTTTTTTTTGGTGAAAGATATCGAAAAATGTTTGGAATAAAACTTGTAGAGCGTGTCCAGACCTACAAATTCGTTTTATTATTTTTTATTTCCGCCAAAAATTACGACCTCTGGCGCGCCACAAAGTCAGTGAAACTGTGCCCGGTTTTCATTTAGCCGCTCGCTCGGTTGTATCCACGCGTCAAAATGGATGGATTCAAGGAATTATTGCAATACAAAAAAAAATCATAAAACAGCCAAATTAGAAATCAAATACATGAAATTTATTGATGAAATAATTTTTATGCAGCAAACATAATGATTTGAACTTTTCACACCTCTGACTTTTCGGAGTTATGTGTGTATTGATAGTCAATCACCACGCACTTTAACGGTGAAGGAAAACATCGTGAGGAAACCTGCATACCGTAGCGATTTTAAAGAATTTCTACGGTATGTAAGTCCGCCAACCCGCACTAGGCCAGCGTGGTGGACTATATGGCCTAACCACTCTCAATCAATTCTTTCGATTGTAGAGTAGGCCCGTGCCCTGCAGTGGGACGTATATGGGCTGATATAGAAACAATGATTACAAATGGTAATTTTTTCACACGTTTTTCGTCGTTTGGATGGTCCTGGCTGTTCAAGTTCCTCCTCCGTAGACTCTTCGAGTCGTGAAACCTCTTCAATCGCAGGAAATGATGTTGTGACGGTCGAAAAATCGTAATCATCGTCATCGTCGTGATCGTCGTTGAATAAAATTTCGACTCTGGCGACATTGTCACATGTCTGTCCACTGCAGTGCAGGCAAATAACGGAGCAATGGATTCCTGCTTTCCTGCAGCCACAAGCAGCTCCACACTTTCCTTTGCATTTGCACGAAATGAGTTTCAAAAGTTCAGGTGGAGCGGGTGCGGCTGTGGTGCAAATTGGTTCGAGCCCGTTATTTGTTTGTCGCCAACCCCATTCTTGAGGATCTTTAAAAATTCCGAGCCACGTTTGTACTTGTAAATATGTCCGGAAAACGTGTTGGCGGACTCCACTTTCCGTTGGTGGGAGCAGTGAAAGATTATTCGTCTTGCTTGTCGTCATTGATTTTGCGAAGCGATGGAATCGCAAAATATCCATCGTCGTGTCCTCTTTACGACCACCATAAAGAGCGATAAGGAACAGCTTTCCCGCGCAAGCTAGCATCTCCGGATCGACATCTTTGATATTTATTATATTGGATATTTTTGATCGATATCTCGAAAACGACGATCGATACGTGAAAAATGCATGGAACCTTAATTGTAGATCGCGAGAAGAGCAACAAAAAAGTATTCTATAAAAAATTTCGTATCTCAACGGGGAACCAAGTTATGATGAAAAAACTGAATTTAACCCTTTTTTCAAGATGGCGGAAATTGCACAAGGTTATTTTGGTCGACAATTTGAACTTAAGCTTTTCTAGCCACCCCCCACGTGATATCCAAAATTTGGCTTTCTCGGTTCATTTTCACTTTTAAATGTATATAATGACAGGACTATTGCATTAAATACAATTTATGAAGACCAAGTGATCACAAAGAAGACTCCAAAATTCCTTGTAAAAATGTTGCATTACAAGTAATCGACCTCAGACGGTTTAACGCTAAAAGCAGCAGTGATGCGGTGTAGGTCACTCTATTACGTCACTGCTACATGACCGTGATAATATGATGAATCAAACTACTTGGACCATCGTAAACACAGATTTCTTTATGAAAGAATTTGTATTGCATAGTTTAAATCAAATTATTAATTGAATTATGTTATTAATTACTAACGACCTTATTTATAGACATATTTAAAACTTATTTTAGTTATCGAATGTTTTATTCCTTTCAAACAACTATAGAATTCAGTTTCAGCGAAAAATACAAAACATTTGATAACTAAAATTGGTTTTAAATATGTCTATAAATAGTGCCGTAAAACTATTAAGCCAATCGCTTATCTACTGTCTGCCTTATTGTTAATGTACACATAAAAATACACGAAATATTATACTAGTTATCAATTATATGATTGTAAAATTGTAGTTCTACGGAAAACCTCATCCTTTAAGTCACAATAAAGCAGAGACGAGTGAAGGGCGAAAAAAGCCAATTATATTATGTAATACCATATTTAACCTGAAACTTGGCAGCTTTCGAAATACAATGTAGACAAGTTATGAGAACTTGTCAAGGAAAAAACCTTAAACTGACTTTTAATAGTGAATTAATCTTTAAGTTACAGATTAAGAAAATAAAACCAACATTTTTCTTAAAATTGCGGTCGAATAAAACCTAAAAGAAACATATGTCTCGTTCCAGAAAGCCTTCAGCTGGTTTCCGTATATCGACGATAACGGTTGAGGGGTGTACCGTGAGGGTCAACGACCGCTCCTGTTTGCATCGCCCGACGCGATGCCCATCCCCACTTTTTAAAGCAAATCCATAATTCTGGGGAACTCCTTTTACAACTAGGGAGTTTATAGACAGCAACAATATTATTAGTAGCATTGTTTTATGTATTTAAAACTCCCCTGAATATTTTGACCCGATCTAGGTCTGTGGATAAAGAGCATCCAGATGCACGTAACGTAGTGCCTAAAATGGGAATAAAATATGTATGTACTATGTATACGAGGAAAAGTTTCGAATAATGACAATACGTATTTCTATGACCATAACATGTATTCTAATAAATAATTCAAAGGAATTGAAAACCAAAAACTCACTTATTGACGTCTTAATAATAGAATAAGCCTGAAAATAACATGCTACTAAACACAACATCATCATCGAACGTATTGTAATTTCCTTTTACTATTGCTCACAATAGGAAATTTCGAAGAATACGGCACACATTACGGATTGCACTAGTATTTCGCACAAAGGTTTAAAAACCTAACTGACGCTATCTAAACGAAAGAAGATGGAATTATGTGACTCCAATAAGTACAAATACTGTTCAGATACTTCATATAGGTGTGAGTACGTGGTCCAAAATTAGATAGACCTTTAAAGAAAATATTTTGTTTGTAGAAATACTCCCTATGGCTGAACAAAATTGAATTATGTCGGGCAATGGGATAACAGGCACGAGCATAAATATTACTGTCTAAGGTCGGGCGCCATGGGCGGATGCATGACGCGCCAGGATCCATTTGACGTAATAGCAGGCGCAAATACTAACTACATATTATGTTTGCATAGGCCAGGCAAACAAGCCATCGGCTCTCCTGATGTTCAGTGATAACTTTTTTTTTTAATCTGGCACGGCATATTGGCTGCATTGCACCTGGTGGCAAGTGCTAATGCCGTCCAGATAGAGTATCCAATGGACGGTAGTCTCATACCATTCGATACAATCATGCCGGCCCGCTGAGAATAACACCCATGCTACCCATGAACATATACAACAAATGGATCGTAGGTCCGTTGACGGCTCTTCAAAATAGGAAGTGTTCAAAAAGGACTAAAAATACGAGATGAAGAAAGAGGTATTGGGTATCTAGTAACTTCACTCATGGAACGAAATACGACACCTCAGCCGTCACTTCACATCGATTGTTTGCGACTATCCCTGTTGTCCCTGTAACTACCCCGATACCAATACTGCTTAAAATTCATTTTAGCATTTTTTATGGTTTGTCCTTTAACGTTTTCTTGTTTTATCCCGGGTGACAGATTTTTATAAAATAAAGTATTTATCATCATTTTACTATACCTCAGCCATTACTACAAATGGGGCTACCAGAGTGACTGGAATTCAATTCTCCACGAACTCCGGGCCTGGATCGCAATTATGTTTATTTTATTGACAATATATGTATATTTTTCCCTACACAAATAAGTAAGTTTCATCGAGGGACAAAAATCTTCGCACCGATACTGTCTGTTTGTCGTACTACTTGTTACCGCTTATCTCGAGAACGGTTGGGCCGATTTTGGCGGAACTTTCACTGACAGATATGAGTTAGCTAATTTTTGCGGGAGTAACTTAGGCTTTTATTTTGATAAACAAATAAGGGTCCACTGTCCACACCAAAAAATAACAACCCTTAAAATTAGAGGCGATTTTTTAAGGTCGGTAAGGTTGCGTATTAGAACATTGCGTGGTGGCCTGTTAGTAACAGAACAGACACGGCTGTCATAACGTTCACGGTGGTCGCCGGTTCAAATCCCAGAACACACCTCTGACTTTTCGGACTCACCACGGACCAATTCATTGTGAGGAAGCTTGCACACTATAGCGATTTGTAAGAATTTCTATGGTAGGTATGTAACGTTCGCCAACCCGCACTAGGCCAGTGTGGTAGACTCAATGGCCTAACCCCTCTCAATCGTACTCTCGATTATAGAGGAGCCACGTGCCCTGCAGTGGGTCGTATATGGGCTGATACAATACAATTTAACATGCGGGTGGCTGAGCCCATTATGTTTATTTAGTTTCTTTTTATGTGAAAAATATTTAGGGTTCCGCACAAAAATTCCCATGAAAATTTAGCTTTATATTATTTAATTCTTGAACAGAGCAGAGAAAGCATTAATTAAATTGAAACTGTTCTAAATCAGAACTTGGGGTGGTGCTGTATTTAATATCTGTCTTGAGCTGAAAGACAGGTATATTACACCTGTTATTGATAATTTTATGGAAATACTGTACCCCATATTAATTTTGAATTAAGATTTTTTGTTATGAGGCAATTGTTTTTGTTACATGGAAATATTTTTTCAATCTATTTAGGGTGTGTTCAAGATACTAGATTACTTCCCCACATAAGTAGACTGAAGTCTAAAATTAATGTTCCATAATATTTTTATTGTGAAATTTATTTAAATTTTAAGTCACATTTACAAAATAATGTATGTCGTATAAACGCTTGGTAAATGTTTAACGATTCTTTAAATCCAAGAATAATGAAAAATAAACAGTAAACTTTTTACATAAGTACACAGAGCTTTTAATATGAATTTATTGATAAGAATATTTGTAATGTACATATTATATGGTACCAGTACAAGTTCCAGCTCGCCTTCTAAGATAACAACAAGCCTAATAAATAGTGTATGTGTCTTACAGCAGTTGGTAATAAATAAATAGGGCATTCGTGGGCAGAAGAACAAAAGTTACCATATTATATGGTAGACAGAAAATTAAAAGTTTATGTAACTTAACTCACCAGTCTTGCTTTGTATATAATGATGAAGTAAACAAAAGATACACTTTTATTATTTCATATTACTAATTAGTATTTTAAAACACCCTTCCATAAATGACAAAAATGTACAATTGATAGATCATTGAATGATTGGATTACTCATCATTCACTCCAGATAATTCATTCATTCCTTCCCAATGCCTTTTAAATCACAGATTAAAAAAGAAAACTAGATTTACGTTCCGTTTTTGCATTCGATGTGTTCATACTACAATATATTGGTATTTGGTAGTAAACATCGTGTGTTATGTTGGTGCAACTGTATTCATGCGAAATTAGCTTTTATTTATAAGTACTTTAAGCATCTTCGTTAGACTTGGTATCTAAACAACTTAATACTAAAACTTGTGTGATTTAAATGTTAAATATTAAAACGATTTCATCTACAGTCCTTTGAAATAGGAAACAATTTAATAAAAAGCTATTCTTAGTGACTGATTCTCTAATAGACAGTGCTAATAAAGAAACCATCTTTTTTTGTATCTTAATTAAAGGCAATTTGGAACGTACAAACTTATAATCGATTTTTTTTCTTAAGTTGGTTACACGTTGTACATCCAACCAATGAAAGGCATTACGGGCCTTTCTTCTTGAAGAATATGGCCGACATTTTGATATTGCTGTCATGAAGATTTTTCAGTGACAAAATTTTAACTTTGTAGTTCTTCATGCACGGTTTTATGTTCCCCAAACATTTTATTTTTTAATTGCTTAGACGGTGTTTAGTGTAAGCTATTTTGTTATAAGAAATGGCAGCTGATCGCGAGATTGCTGCTGAAGACAGCATCAGAGTGGTATGCCGATTTCGACCACTGAATGACTCTGAAGAAAAAGCAGGCTCCAAATTCATTGTGAAATTCCCCTCGGGGCCGGACGACAATTGCATTTCTATAGGGGTGAGTGCGATTAATATTATTCTCCTAATACTGCTTTCCTGTATCATCGCCCTAAATTAGATCATGATGACTAATACATTGCGAGCTGTTCACCTGCTACGAAATGGCCTTTCTTTTCTATTCCGCTTCGATGATTATGATTATGATCGCGTAAATTTCAAGAATTTAGCCGAATATTGAATAAGTAAGAGCGACCGTCTTTGTTTTGTCGAAAATCAATACAAATACCTTCTCGACCTTGACCTAAGTATTCTCCAAGCATATTTTAGAAGAATTTGAGCATATTGTTTATATATTATTGTTATTACAACAACAAACGTCAGCGCGTAAGTGCATTATTCAATTTTCTATTTTATTTATATTAAATCAGTAGTCCACGATAATTTTTTGTATATATACATATTTTGTTTTGAGTTCAATATTTGTTTTACTAATCTATGATTTAAATTATATCCAATTTGTAAAAATATCGTTATTCTCAATAATAATAATATTTTTTTACATTAATGCTATATTTTACTTGATATTGAAAATAGCACAATATATACTGTTTTTTATATATATTGCCCATAATATATTAACCATATACAATTGCTGATAATTGATTATAAGCTTTCTAGTCAACCCCTTTATATTATGTAATGTGTGTGAAAGAAATGTCCATTAAGGTAACTAATGTAGTACATTTGTTCAAGTTAATGCAAACAATTCATTTTTTACTGCACATTAACAACTTAATGCCTGTCTAGGTGATGATGTCACTATGTTGGCCTGATTCATACAAATGTATGATGCATTGCAGACTACACAAATTCTGTTTCTAAATTTAAACTGGTCAATTATTCCAAACAAACCAAATATGGGAATATACAAATACATTTAAAATTTATAAAAATATGCCAGAATCTGATCCTCATTTAAAGTAAATGGAAAAATTACTATGGATCTTTATATTCTATTAATTTATAAAATTGGAACTTGAAAAAATTTGCCATGAATAAATAAATCCAATAAATAAAAACATTTAATACCAAATTTTAGATTAATTGGATACAGACAGCTGTTCTGTGTTCTATACCTGCTAGATTATATTTTATAAAATTATGCACAATCATATTCTAGTAGTGCTTATATTAAATGCATAAAATGTTTGTAGGGCAAAGTATACCTGTTTGATAAAGTATTCAAACCAAATGCAACTCAAGAGAAGGTTTACAATGAAGCAGCAAAGAGTATTGTGTCTGATGTGCTTGCTGGATACAATGGCACCATATTCGCATATGGACAGACAAGTTCTGGTAAAACACATACCATGGAAGGTGTCATAGGTATGTCACATTATTTTAATTTACTGTAAGCCGCATTTGTACCTTGTAAGTTATAACACTCCATAATTTGTAATTAGGACTTATTTTGTATTTAAATTTTGTTGAGATAACATTCATGTGTTGTGGTTTATAAAATAGTAAATAGTATACAAGGTGGTAGAGGCTTGTTTTTTAAAAAAAAATACAGGGTTTTGTGTTAGCAGATTTTACCCAAAACCTGTACTATCATAGCCATTGGATACTTTTTACTCAATTGATTTTAAATATACATATATAATTTTTAAATTTAGATTTAAATTTCGGCACATATTTTTATTATTTAGAGGGTTTTAAGTCCTGAACTATCACATTGGTTTAGTGTTATTTGGGAGCCTTTTCGGCCAGCTGGTAATAAAACAAATAAGCAATAAAGTAATTATTGTTTGGTAGTAACTGTTTTCTAGTAATTAGTAATAACTATATTTGGTTAATTGCACCTAAAAAATTTTTGTATATTTTTTCCAATCAATAATATTGGTCTGTTTTTGTTACAATAATAAACTTCTCAGATCATATTCTATAATTCTACCTGGAATATTCCAAGTTACCATTTTAAAATATCAAAGTAAAATGTTTGATTAATAAAGAAACAGTCACACATATAGTCCTGAACCCCATTGTAGAATATGAAGACTTGTGTTTTCCCTATAGTCTCGACAATAAAAAAAATAGAATTTTATTGGTCTCATAATGCACAGGTTTGATAGAAGTACTTGTGGGTTCCATAGCCATTTTGATTCAGAAATTGGAACAGCAAATCCTGTCTCACAGCTGAGGTTTTACCTACTATGCCAGAAAGGCTTGTCAGTAAAAATAAAATATATCTGACTTTGTGAAATAACCACTGAAATTTCATAACTTTTGTCTACTTCCTTCATGTGCTTATGAGGCCAGCAGTTGTGTAAAAATACTGCATAACACACATACCTCTTAACTGGGTTTTTTATCTTGGTAATGACAATAACATCTGAGTGTTATGTAACACATAGTTCACCAATAGTAGATTTCACTAAGAGAGATTTCAGATTGAATTATATCTACACATTCTTGTATAACATTTAACATTGTTATAATTATAGTAAAGTATGTGTGGCTGTTTAGAAATTATCTTTTCTACAATATAAAATATTCTTATAAAACTTATGCCTGAAGCATTTTTTTTTTCAAATCTTTTAAAATAGCATCACAGATACATTATTAAAATGGAATGTGGTTTTTAAATCTAATAGTATCGAGTGGGAAAATAATTATTATGGAGAAAAGAAAACTGGAAGCAATATCATTTGGATAGACATCAGTGACATTTCTGGAGTCAGTTTTTTTTAGGAATTATGCAGTGCTAAAGTTTCATCCCTATGTTTGCAGGTGATCCAGGTAAACAGGGTATTATTCCACGAATAGTTAATGATATATTCAATCACATCTATGCAATGGAAGAGAACCTTGAATTCCATATTAAAGTCTCATATTTTGAAATCTACATGGACAAAATTAGGGATTTACTAGATGGTAAGTATACTATGATTTTGAATTTGAGAAATATTATCTAAGAAACCATTAAATATTATTCCAATATGTCCTGATCACTTCGTATTTTATTTCAGTCTCAAAGGTGAATCTTAGTGTTCATGAAGACAAAAATAGAGTCCCATTTGTAAAAGGTGCTACAGAACGGTTTGTGTCAAGTCCTGAAGAAGTGTTTGAAGTCATTGAGGAAGGAAAATCAAATAGGCACATTGCAGTCACAAGTATGGAAATCAATTTGAATTAATTTTGTTTGTTATGAATTATTCATATCACTGTATCATATGGGTGTTTACAGATATGAATGAACATTCATCAAGATCTCACTCAGTCTTCCTCATAAATGTGAAACAAGAAAATTTGGAAAACCAGAAAAAACTATCAGGAAAGCTTTATCTTGTAGACTTGGCCGGTTCTGAAAAGGTAACATAAGATCATGTTTTTTTATTGAATTAATTAAATTATATCTCTATGAATGTTGGTAGATGTAGACCCGTTTCAAGGGGTTGCCATGGAAAAACTTCTGGGTTGCTAGGAGTCAGCAGTGGACTTCCTTATTGACGAAGATTAATGTATAGTAGATGATATAGTATATGTAGAGATTGCAGGTTTAAACCCAGGCTGCATAAGACTTTTTGTCTTTAGCCATGCATATATTCTAGTTAATCATTCTAAAATTGAAGGAAAAGATTGTGCGAAAATATGTACATCTGCAAGAAGTTCACAAAAATTATGGAGTTATTTGAACTCTATCATTGCCCCATGGATGGTATGGTAGACTATAATCACATCTCTTAAAAAAATCATTATTTTTAGCATGTAATCGGTCATAAATTTATCACCCAAGCCATTCTGCAACATGGCAAATAACTATGTAGCTCGACCCCGTGTGAGCGAAGTATTAAGGGTGGATAGGATTAATAGAATGTATATCAGCCCATATACGTCCCACGCTGGGCTCGATCCCACTATACAATCGAGAGAATCGATTGAGAGTGGTTAGGGCATGTAGTCCATCACGCTGGCCTAGTGCGGGTTGGTGGACTTACATACCGTAGAAACTCTTTTAAAATCGCTACGGTATGCAGGTTTCGTCACGATGTTTTCCTTCACCGTCAAAGTACGTGGTGTGATTGACTAACAATACACACATAACTCCGAAAACTCAGAGACGCTGCCTACATATTCACGGTGATCACGGGTTCAAATCCCAGGGCACACATCCGACTTTTCGGAATTGAATGTAGCTGCACATATTCATTACTTTGATGATTGTAGGTCTCTAAAACTGGTGCTGAAGGTACAGTGCTCGATGAAGCCAAAAATATCAACAAATCACTATCAGCTCTTGGTAATGTCATTTCGGCGTTAGCAGACGGAAACAAGTCGCACATCCCCTACAGAGATTCCAAACTGACTCGTATTTTACAAGAGTCGCTCGGTGGAAACGCAAGGACTACCATTGTCATTTGTTGTTCTCCCGCATCGTTCAACGAGAGTGAAACAAAGAGCACACTCGACTTCGGTAAAAGGTAATGATTTCTAATTATTAAATGTTCATTGTATGCTAATGATGCAGTTGTTTATTGATTGAATATTTTACAGAGCTAAGACTGTCAAGAATGTTGTTTGTGTCAATGAGGAGCTCACGGCCGAGGAATGGAAACGTCGTTACGAGAGAGAGAAGGAGAAGGTGGCTAGGCTGAAGGGCAAGGTAAAATACATTCTTCTATAGGATACTTGTAAAAACATATAACAACATCCTTACTTATATTTCCATTATGTTTGCTGCATTTATAAGGTTGAAAAACTTGAGGCTGAGTTGAACCGCTGGCGCTCCGGTGAGACTGTGAGGCTGGAAGAGCAAGTCAATCTGCAAGAGATTGAAGCCGTCACCCCCGTCACATCCTTCATCGAGGAGAAACCTCCGGCGCCTGTGAGTAGCTTTATACCTCACGTTTTGCTGCTAAGTAACAGCAGTTATAAATATTGGCTGATAGTATTATACTGTCCAGATAAGTTTTTTATTACATCATATTATAGCGTATCATCGTGTAACGACCTGTAGCAACAGCGTTGGTGTTGTGTTTCGTTTGGTTTCTAATCTTAGAAAATCTGGGAATCTTGCTTGCCGGAGACCCAATATCTTATCCGATGGTGGAAAACCGAAAATGAGTGTAGCATTTCGGGTTCCGCCTATCAACTCGACCAGCATTGTTGTAACCGATGAAAAACAACCATTTCTCGTGGTCTCTCACATTGTCGCACTTCTATACAAAGAAAAATATGAACAACATTAATTATTTTTAGCCCGTACCTGTGGCCGTTGCCAGCGTGGTTGAAGATGCCGCCATGCAGGGCAAGCTGGAAGCTCTGTACCAACAACTCGACGACAAGGACGAGGAGATCAACCAGCACTCGCAACTGGTCGAGAAACTCAAGGAGCAGATGATGGAACAGGAGGAACTAATTGCTTGCACAAGGTAATGGATATTACATTCTTGCTACTACATACTTACGTGGCCTAGATTTATAATTAGTCTTTATCGCCACAACGAGATTTTGCTACTTCTCATGGGCCATCTGTATGCTCTCGGCAGGGTACAACATCATTTTGGTTAAATTATATCGTTTTAGGAACATTCTTTAATTATGAAGATGAGGTGAGATTGCCAATTGATGAAACAGACATAAAACTGCGGAAACGTATAAAAGTATTCATTTATTGAATGTCTATACATATTCGTTAACATGCACTTAGAAAATATAGCGCTATACTTATGTTTAACTATACTACCCATTTGTCGGAAGTAATTTCTGTAATTCCATTGGTTGCTGTTATAGATGTTATGTTAGTTATTGCCATGCTGCGTCTAATGAATTCTGTGAATACGGAGCAAGTAATGAATTTACATAACATAAAAAATAATTGTTTGTTTTATCTCCATGAACGCAAATGTTGGGATTCGCATATATTTTTGTACGATCCATTGGTACTTCGTTATTTCCAGTACGACGCAAGACATGAATCTTACTTAGAATGAAATCAAGACTATGGATGTTTAATATTTTTATTTATTGATTTTTTCGGCAACATAAAAATTCTAATGTATTCAAGTTATATGAAGTGCAATGGGATTGAACACAGGGTCAATACATTAACATTATTATCTGTTTTATTGTAATTCTGGACAAGATATTATTGGAAATACATTTCGAAAACGTTTGTAACAACCAACGTTTGATGTGCGTGTGCCACCAAGAACGTACGAAACCAATTAGTCTAAAAATAATTGCTCCAATACAGTCATGAATGTAATGTTTCACCAAGTTTTTATATATTATGCAAGTAATAAAGGATAGTGTTAATTTGAGTTTGATTTGGATTTTTTCCACAAGGTTGCTATTTGTACAAACTTCATTAAACGCTAGTTATTTAGGTTGATTTCCCGTCGATTTAAACAGATGTTAAGTGTTACGCGATTCATTTGAAACTGTTATTACAGAATAATTCATTTGGCTAATAGACATTTATACTGAACATCATCACGGCAGGAATTTGTCATGTAATCGGTCTAATGGCAGCGTACATTCAATTGCGGGGTCGTGTGTTCAATTTCCTGATTGGACAATCCAGTTTGCCCGAGATCCTCGTTTATGAAATATGATTTATTGCGGCTGAAAATTTTCCAATTTTAATGATACCAAACAGGCGCACATAATAAACCGAATGTTTCTGCAACATGTATAGATATCTTGTTCCAACGTCAACATGCCTGGAGTGTTATAACTATCGAAGAGCTTCGTCTGAATGTGTTGTTGTTTGTAGGCGCGACTACGAAGCCCTGCAGGGTGACATGAACCGCATCCAGCAGGAGAATGAGGCCGCCAAGGAGGAGGTGAAGGAGGTCCTTCAGGCCCTCGAGGAGTTGGCCGTCAACTACGACCAGAAGTCGCAGGAGGTGGACAGCAAGAGCCGCGAGTGCGACCAGCTCAGCGAGGAATTGCAGACCAAGCAGGTGACGTGTACACTATTATATTATTTTTTGTAGGAAATGTATAGGACTCACTTCCTATCACGTAATGGGACCGAAATAAGTTCGGCGAAATGTGGGACCACTGTAGTTGCATTTCCGTCTATTCTGTCGTCCATGCGGGCGTGAGCTTATAGACATAATTGTTATGTGCGTTATTATTTATTTCTATCTCCAACATAACTTATAATTTACCAAATGCATTAGTCAGTATTCATGTTTATCATAATTTACAATACGTTTATTTTCCTGTCATTTCTGAGTATTCCAATATGTCATTCAACATAAGCAATCACAAAATGTTTGAATATGAACCATTTTTTCCTCGTAGCTACGAAACCACCCCTTAAATGTTGTAATGGTGGACATCTGAAAGACAAAAGTCCGCCACTGGGGTTTCCTTGAGGTTTTATTTAACTAGATTTTTTTGGTGTTGCAATCTTGGATCAAAAACAAATGTTAATAATAATACTTTCATTGCTATGCTGTAGGCTTGGGGCAGTGTGATGATTAACATAAACATAGGAAGCAACATCAATTCGATGTAGTGGTGATATGGGACAGGTTTGATCCCAAAAATAAATATCTATTTATCACACAGAGCGCCCTGGCGAGTGCTACGTCTGAGCTCCAGCAACTGCGCGACTTGTCTGCACACCAGAGGAAGCGCATTGCCGAGCTGCTCACCAACTTGTTAAGAGACTTGGCGGAGATAGGAGCGGCCGTTGGAGGATCCGAACTCGACTTTAAACTCAACGTGGACACTGTCGGCAAGCTGGAGGAAGAGTTCACCGTCGCTCGTCTGCACATCAGCAAGATGAAGAGCGAAGTGAAGAACATCGTCCAACGCTGTCACTCACTGGAATCGGCGAACATTGACGCCAATCAAAAGGTTTGAATTTAATAAGCAGGTGTAGTTGAGTCTGCTGACGTTTAAACTGAAATTTAACAGTATCATTGGGTTTACAATTGAACATGAAAACATGTCCCCGATAAATTAGATTATGATCAAATAATCAAACTGAAAAATTCCCTGCTATGATACATGCTTTATCTTCTTGTTTATGAACTGTTGGGCAGTGAAAACTGCAAATGTTGGTAACTTGTAGAAATTTATTATTTGCAATCTAGTAACAACATACAAATCTTTACTGAAAAGAAAAGGTTAAGTACAAAGGTGTTTCGCATATTTTATATGAAACAAACATACAGTATATGCCGCTGTACAAAGGTCATTAACCTGTTACATCACTCAGCTGTTTATGACATAATTAATTAATTAAATGAAACTGTACAATGTACATTCCCTGAAAGGATCAACATTATTATCCTATACTTACTGTGATGCCTTCGATCAGATTGAAGAGTACGAGCGTTCCCTGGGCGAGTGTCGGCTGCTGATCTCGCAGCACGAGGCTCGGTGCGCGTCGCTGGCCGAGTCCATGCGCGAGGCCGAGAACAAGAAGAGGCAACTCGAGGAAGCCGCCGATGCACTGCGCGAGGAGTGTGCGCGTTTGCAGGTCAGTCATCTACTGTTACACACACAAAGGAATATTAGTTATTAGTTTACTTTTAATAATCAGTTGCACTAAGTCAAACTTTTTTATATTATGAAAAGAATAATATACATTATTTCGTCTGCTATAATATATCCTGGTATTACTGAATAAGGATAATAAGGATAAGGACATTTGTCCCAATGACATAAGTTTTTGTTTGTTTTTTTTTTTTTTTCGAATTGATTAGATTTTCGATTAATATTACAATCACGTGTATTTTTTCTTTATAATTATCATTTCCTGTCAAGATCGATATAAGTCATAGCATTGGTGATATCCATTTCTAATTGTATTAATGGTTTACTAGTACATACAAAATCTGCAAACTCTTGGTTGTAGAGGAGTTTTTTATTCAGTAGCGTGCATTCATAGTATGATATAGTACAGTACAGTACAAAAATATAATTAAAAATGGAAGTATAGAGCACACTGCACATATTATTAGTTTCTTAGGCCAGTGTGATGGACTATATGGTCCAATCCCTCTCAATCATACATTAAATTTTATGGCAGGCCTATCCCCTGGTGTGGAACATATATGTGGTGATACAGATATAGATGGATGTAATATTGTTGTGTGCGTGCGCAGGCGGCGGAGCGCGTGCAGCTGGCGGCGGCGGAGGACTCGCAGGTGCGCGGCGCGCTGGAGGCGCAGCTGGAGCAGCTCCGCGCCGCGCACGCCACGCAGCTGTCCGCGCTGCGCGACGAGCTGGCCGCGCTGCAGCGCCACCACCAGGACCTCAAGGAGTCAGTCACACATACACACATACACACGTCTTCTCACTTACCACCACTTGAAGTACTCATAAAATATACCCGTATAATTACACTTAATTGAAGTTTTAGGTTGCAATCTAGTTCTACCAAATCACTATGGAATTCCTTGGAGGAAACCCTTGTTCAGCACTGGAATTTCTTGTAGTCAACGATTATGGTTACTGATTACCATTTTATTTTTCATCCATATAAACAATTAACTGTAGCAATATCACTGAATTAATCTATAACTAAAAACTACAAAATAATTGAACACAATGTCTCTTTCTTAAACTGCAATGAAGATTCCTTTACATACCACACAAGTGCTGTTGCAATGCTTATGAATGATATTTAAAGTATTGATTTTGTGTGGCAGCACGTACCAGGAGCTGACGCTGGCGCGGCAGCAGCTGCAGGACGACTACGAGAAGCTGAAGCGCGAGGAGGCCGACAAGTCCGCCAAGCTGAAGGAGCTCATGTTAGTTTCACGCTCGCCCCGCCGTAATCTAGACAAAGCCGAGAAGGAGGTCGCCAACCAGCAAATGGTGCTCTTGGACGAAAGCGGCAGCTTCAGAGATTACGTTATATCCCCCAAAAGAGAAAAACTAGGCTTCGGCTACCCATTCGGCCTCGATTTTGAGAAAATTACGGACAAGGAGGAAAAGTCGCTCTCGGCAATTCCCAAATCCCCACCTTCCCGCCACTCCTGCAACATCCATCCCCTCCAGCTGCATCTGATCATCTCTGTCACCATGATTTTGCTCACTCACCGATATCCTCAAGTAGTTGTTTTAGTTTAAGCTTTTACGTTCATTTTATGTCTTGAATTTATGCATTTATTAGACAATATTAGTTTCAGTGCCTTTTTGAATTTACTAAATTGTTCTGACATGGCTTGTTCGAGTTTCGATGTGTTGGAGGAATCTGTGCTTTGATTTGACGTAACGGACTAGCTTGCATTAGACACCGTGAGTGTATAGTACAAATTAGGTATTTTATACATTTGTCTAAGCAATAATACGTGGATAATCATAATTATTTTGATACTTATTTTAATGGCATAAGTTTCGTGTTCTGATTGAGTGGCTTATGCATTATCATAAAAACGTGCTAGTCTATATTAAGCATTTATTATTTTTATATATTAAAGTTTATTTTTTGTGTATAGGAAGTCATGTGGACGATATTTTGATGTTAGAATTCTAAGAGGACATTATATGATATCAAGTTGGTGTATGATAGATAGTTGTTAGAGTGTTGAAGTAATCCAGTATTATCAGATGGTTCTCAGACGTAATGTTTAAACACGTTTATTAAAGTATAGCTGCATATAAAGTAGTGAGTAGTTAGATCTGTTGGTGCATCTTTCTCGTTGTAGGACATACGCATCACACTGCCATTTTATTGTTTAGCCTTATAACTTGAATAACTATTAAGTACATTGCATTATTTGCATTTGTTTTTCTTGGATTAAGTTCATTTGCGATAAAATATATTCGGTTAAATGTATTATATCAGTACTTCGCTCTTAACGGAATTGTTTGCACAAAAGTTCTTCGAAATCGTGTCTGAATAATCGTTGTATTGTAAATAGTGCTGTAAATAAATGTTACTCATTGTATAGAGAATCAGTTAGGTAATAATTTATCAAGAATATTTTTTTACGAAAGAATAACCCAGACGTATCTTGACTCGGGATTCACGATGAGGAGAGGCATAATAATCATCTCAATATAGTTTTGTAATCATGTTCTAAATAGAGATTTTTCATATAAAAAGTAATTATAAGTAGGTAAATGTTGTTAACCGAAATCTGTAACAATAACTAACGGATAAACTCAATAATATACAATTAACTGTAGGCGACGTGGAACCATTTAGTAATCATTGACATTAGAGCTTCACTGACTGCATTTCTAACCGAACATTCCAGTAACTGCATTTATATTTCCATATATTATGTTCAATATGTTGCATGTGACATTCACCCGCTCCTCTACTCCCGCCTGTTAGTGTTTGGTTGCTGACTGTGCATTGAATCGCAATGTGATCCTAGTGTCCGTGTCACTTCCTTTAGTACGTATGCACTCGAAATGCCGACGAGTGATTGTGTAGGTCTGTTTGAGCTGTGGCACCATATTTTTTATAAAATGAACTTTAACAATATTGCAAAAAGCTCAAACATGCCGAGCCTGTCCTCGGGTCTAGCAATTTAATTTACGTTATATTTTACCTGTAGACTATTGTCTGTCCCACTGTTCTAGACGAATTGCTCGTGACAAGGAACTATCTAGACATTTTAAAAGAAATCTTAAAACATTCCATGATCTATGTGAGTAAGAAGTAGATGTAGTGCGAGGTCTTGTAACGCCTTTTGCTTTTTAATTTTGAGTTGTCATTTTATTCCGCACGTATCCCATTCATATTCATTCTGCCGGGGGTTGGCATTTCTGAGAGATACGGCAAACAGGCGGTGAAACTATGTATATGGATGGGTTCGTGTCGGGACATAAATAGCTCAAGTATTTTCGCAGGTAAACATGATTAGCTTTACTTTACTCGGTACAGATGTACCTAGATTCATCGTAGTGACTATTACTGTTTCGGCACAGACAAAGCGTGGAGCGGCGTGAGCAGGCCCGCGCCGACCTCAAAGGATTGGAAGACACCGTGGCCAAGGAGCTGCAAACCTTGCACAATCTGCGCAAGCTGTTCGTACAGGACTTGCAGGTCAGTCACGATTTTCGCCGTGAATCCATTAAACATCTACCGAATCAATTATTTTTACTAAAATAGTATTATTTATACAGGCGAGGATAAAGAAATCGAACAACTCGGAAGAGGGTGCGGAAGAGGAAGGCGGGTCCCTGGCGCAGAAGCAGAAGATCTCGTTCCTGGAGAACAACCTGGAGCAGTTGACCAAGGTGCACAAGCAGCTCGTGCGCGACAACGCCGACCTGCGCTGCGAGGTGCCCAAGCTCGAGAAGCGCCTGCGCGCCACCATGGAGCGCGTCAAGGCGCTCGAGACTGCACTCAAGGTCACCACACTTTTATACTCACCAACAATTACTATTCCATTACAAAAGCATCCACTCAATTCTATCATTTCTAATGTTCAAGCCCAATATTACTCTGGAATATGTTATAGTCTAATTTTCGAGATAAATAATTAGGTTTGTGCAATTCTATAATGTCTTATGTTTTGTCTGCAGGAGGCAAAGGATGGCGCTATGCGCGATCGCAAGAGATACCAGTTCGAGGTTGACCGAATTAAGGAGGCCGTGCGAGCCAAGAATCTGGCCCGACGAGGACCACAGGCGCAGATCGGTATGTATGGGATAGATGTGGTGGAATTGCGGAATCCCCGAGACTCATTTTCATATTTTACTATAGGAGTCATCGCAAACATAAAAAACGGTTCTTATCCGTCACTTTTAGGCAATTATACCATCTTTTCTCTCGCTGCTGAATTTCTCCGCATGGCGCTTAATGCGCAAATATTTAGTTTATGATGTCATCAGAATAGAATGCTAACCATGGTTTTATGTTACAGCGAAGCCGATCCGCGCTGGCGGCGCGCACCTGGCAGGCGCGCCCGGCCTCGTGCGAGCCGCGCCCGCGCCCGCGCAGGACCTCAAGCGCAAGTCCATCATCGTGGGCGCACGAGGTCAGCCCACAGCCTAACACCACACATACATACACACACAGAAACAACAATATTTATCATTAACGATACATATTGATACCACAAATCACATTTAAATTCTCACTATAGAAAAGAATAAAAGTCAAAACTTCAAAAATGTAGCCTGCAAGAGAATGAGATATAATACAAGTATACAGTGTTTCCTACAATTTTCGACTCCTCTTTCTTTATCATATATTTTTCAAGATTTTGAGACCAATAACTAAAAAGTTCAAAATGGCGGCTTCAATTTTAAATTCTGTCTATGAATGTTGAACTTTTTTCAGGTTGTCTCTTTCGTGTCGTTTTTTCGTATTTTTTAATTTTCAAATCAACGATTCTAAAGAAGTTTCACTTCAAAAATTGTGTTGTAATTTTCACACTATACTCTATGAATTACTAAATAACATGTGATATTCATAATCATAAAATGCTTGTTCCAGATGAGAGTTGAAGAGATCGCCGTTGCATCGTAGAGAATTTAAATGAAACTTTATAGACGCACCTACTAAGGGCGGCGAAGATCATTCTTTTAAAAATTATATCCATTATAATATTACTACTGTGTGTTACGAAAAGCCTAAAATAAGCTGCAACAAAAAAAAAATATCGTAGAGTTCTCTTAGGCTTAAAACTTTCGAGCTGTCTATACTTAAACGTCTGTAAGTGCACGTGGATTTAGTACGATAGAATAGCTTTTCGCCGATAATAGGTTTCATGTAAATTCGATATCGGTTAACGTTATTACCCATGCAAAAAGTATTATAGTGAGCAGATGGAAGCCTCGATGGTCACTGCTGCCGTTTTTAAAGTGATAGGATGAAAAAGAAATATTTTTATGGAATGACAAGTATTAAATTTAGTTTCTGATTTCAGTGCTTACTTGCATTTTACGCTAATCGATTATAAATGATAGTGCTTTACAATATGCCCATGGGAAGAAATGTCGCCAACTGTGGTATGTCTTAATGTTCAGTACAAAAATACCGAGCCAGTTACCATAAAAAAAAATAATGAAATTACACCAAAATAAAATGAAGCCCATTTCGATCCCATGTGCTTTGAGGTTAAAATATTTAAAAAATGCAATATGTCATTGTCGTTAAGATCAGCTGTGAATTACTAACTTGCATATGCTACCGCACAAATAAAACTTAAAAAAATAAAAAAAAAAGTATGTTATGGTCGGCCACATTATGGATTCCACGTGTGGTGGCAAATGCATAGCACTGCATCTTCATGTGTAGTAGTAGTTTAAGCTTCTTTGATATATATTTTTATATATTGTGATAAGCGTTAATATGCCGACATCCGAGCATTTATTTTAGTTAACGAAACGAAACACTTCGGAATTTATGATAAGGTGTCATGGGTGATAACGAGAGGACTCATCAAAACATGCAGGAAGATTCAGACTTAAGGAATTGTCCGTTCATATCCCAGTGGTTAAGCAAAGGTTACATGTGCGTGTGCCTGGGCGACTTGCTACCATAAGCAAGTTCACAGCTTCTAGGTACGGTTAGCGCTAGATGGATTCGCGATACGATTTTAGTGGGCGATTTTTATATTCAAGTTTGGAATATGAAAATCTCTTTCAGCTAAAAACTTTTTGCTCCTGTTACAAATTAAATACCACAACATACTGAGTTTGATTCTGTGGAAATTATAAAAAGCTATATTGCACACATTGAGATACAATTGGTGATCAATGCAAAAAATAATACAGAAACCCAAAAATAAAAGCAATGATGGCTTATGTCTTAGATGTGTGTGCAATGTGTGTTTAACTGTCTACAGAATCTCGCTCGGATGCCTTTACCGTTAAAGTTGAAAATGTTAAACTTTTGCAATAGTGAATATGGATACAATAAGGTTATCATTCATACCACCTCCTGCTTAGCCCTCCAGCTGCGCGTCACTTTCACTTCGCTTGTGAGCTGTGATGTTTATCAAATGTTTACTTTGTATTGCGTCTTTCTCGTAACGATGTCTCGGTAGTAATTTTAGTCACTAAGTTACAATATCGGCCCCTATAGTAGATAGGTAAATAAAATGGCAAAGGCTTAATTTCTTATGAAATAAACGTTTCCATAGCACGTTAAAGTCGTATGTATTCTCTACTCTACTCATAGCTGTTTTATTAACATGAACATTAAATCTAGTTACAATAACGTACATGAAATTGGGTTCTTAAAGTTTGAATTGGTTAAAGTTCTCTATTTGCTTTTAAGATGCATTAGCTTCATAGTAGATCTGTAACTTATATAAGTACTTATGAAATAATCACGCGAGATCGCAGTCCCGCAACATTTTCCACACCAAGACTTGTTTTATTATTTAATGTGTCCTTACAGACTGCGTCTTATGAGGAGTTATGGAACTATGGCCGACTACATGTCCAGAAAACCAAAGACAAATCACAATTTTTAGATGTATTTATTTTTTGGGATAATTACCAGCAGAAATTTAATTTAAGCCCCGAATTACTCAATGGTTCCAAAGCTCCTTGATGTGTTGCAATACATTTATATCGTTTAGATGTAAAGTTATAGTAAATTATTTCACACTTAAGTTAGATACTTGATTTTATTATATTTTATTTATTGTATGTCATAAAACTAAATTATCTCGTTTTTTTTTTCACTTTAGAAGTGTAATACGCTTTTTTTACATACCTCTATTTATATTATTTTACAATCATGATCAAATACACTTATATTTTCCATTCAAAATTAGAGATGTCTACAAAGATGCATTCCACGAGGAAAGCACATCGTATCTTTGTTGTAAGTCTAGTTGTTTCGTTGTTGAGGCTATCCTCGGTCCCACTCGCCTGTAGCATGCCTGCGCCTCGCTGGCGCCGCGCTGCGGACTCGTCGCGGTGTTCCGGCGAACCCCAAACCGACAGGCTTGCCTTTGCACCAAGTGATTTAGTTTGTATCGACATCTTTTGTATGATGTATTTAATATATGGAAAATTCTCAAAAAGAGTGTTTTCTTGATTTTTATTTATTATAAAAATAAAATTATGAATTTAATTTGCTACAATGTATTTTTATTTAACAAGTTACAAAAACATATAAATCTCTTAATACATCAACAATCATAATGAATATTACATAGTGTAATAATACTACTAAATGTGGGCTGATATAGGAAATACATACATACATACATACATAAACTCACGCCTTTATCCCCGAAGGGGTAGGCAGGGGCGCCACCAGGACACCCACTTTTCTTTAAGTATAGTTTATATACATAAGTATATTTATGCAAATTAATCAACATATATAGGAAATATGTTGATTAATTTGCATAAATATTACGCGTTAGAACTGTAGTCCTAAAAAAGAGACCCTAAAAAATGAAGAATGTTTCGATGAACGTATATGTACTGCAAACGATCAAACGTAAATATTGTGATGCATCGATGATTTAATAAGCGATAATGGATATTTCCTCGTAAAAGTTGCGAACAACACCTTGTGCAGAAAAGGGCAAATTAGGTACTCGCGGATTCGTACCTATGTTTGTTGAGTAAGATACTGGAGTGGGCGAAAACGGTAAAGACGTTACATTCAAAAGTATTTCCCTTTTCGCTAAAATGTACAAATTTATTATTCATTGTTGGTTGTAATCACTAACATTATTTGAGAAAGCTATTACTACAAACTACATCGGAAAATTAAATATATTAAAATTATTCGAAGAACATAAATTGCACTGGAAAAACTCCTGACTTCGAAAACGTCACCAAATGCTTGCAATCTAATGATAATAACACGATGCACAATACACTTTATTAACAATAGGCAATTATAGATTTATATTCCCATATAAGGTTTTTTTAAACAGCTCTTATCTATTATTTTTGCATTTAGTATCACTATCTTTTAGTAAACCAAATATTACGCACCAAATTACAAAATATACACTATTTAAATATCACAGAATTATAACTTGCCGAGGCATCTTCAAATGCCATTCGGCATCTCCGTTTAATACGCTAAAATTGTTTGGATAGCAGAGTAATATTTTCACGCAAATGCTATTTCTAGATGTTTTTAAATGTTCACGTACCTATATTATCACGAGTCTCTGAAATGTATGCAAACAAATACCATCCTTTTTAAATAAATCTGTTTACACCAATATTAGTTTTTCTTAATTTATATATTATAATATTGCTACTTAGTACATTTTGTTGCATAGCAAAATGTGTTATACTTTTATAGTACCTTTACGAACGTTTTAATTTCAAGCAAATTTTTTATATGCTTTTGTGTCAAATATTTTTAAACCAAATAACAAAATATAAATATCTTTGTACATTTTTGTTGGAATGTCTATACATATAATGTACTTACTGATTTACTGTTAATCATAATATGTAATACTTATTTTTGTTTTAACTTCATAAACACATGGGTATTACCTACATACTTACAACAGATTAAAATAAAAATATACTCATTATAATCCATTTTCAAATGTTGTCATTGAAGGTCATTGAAGGTGAATAAATTAAACTTGTGAATGCAAACTGTGTACAAAGCACCTTTCCAACGAATAATTATGAGAATGCCTATCAAAGTGCGTTGTATGACGATACTGAATCGATTGAATTTTGCCGCTCCATGGTGTTATTCATTCCATTTTCTCTGGAAGAAGTCCTACAAAATCATATAGGTATATTGGTAAATGAAGTACACAAATAAGAACAAGTTAATTTATAAGAAAAAAAGACAAACCCAAAGAAAGGCAGTAGGGTAACGAGATGTGCGCGGCTAGTGCATTCTCTTAGTTCGGGCAAAACTAGCAGTATATGCCGTAGATATGCCTGAAGCGCAATCCGACGTTGCTCAACTAAATGAGAATCCTAAAAATATACGTAGGTCATTAAAATATGTTTTATTGCTATATTTCACAAACAATTTCGAAAGCTCCTTTGACTTACTCGTTTTCTCAACGTTTTCTTTGGCGGGAATTTATACGTGGCTATGTCAGGATGACATTTTTTCAGCTGAGAATGTAACTCATAGAATTTAGCGTATCTGTGGAATACATTCCACTCTTCCTGACCAATTTTTAGGAATATCTGAAATCAAGGAGAGCATAACATAACACACTAAAAACATCGTAGTGCATTATAATTCTTAATACGTTATTATTTTTACCTGATAAACGTGATACGAATGCGTTTTCTTTCCTATTAAAAATGCACTAGGTATGTGAACTTTTACATTTGATTCAGGATAATCTAACACTTCGAGACCAGAAGCGTTTTCCAGCTCCTGTAGTCTATGTTGTAAATGTTGATTGAATTCCATCAGCTCTGCGTGCATCTCAGCTACCTAAAATAAATATCAGCCAATATAAATATTAATACAACCTCTATGTAAACTTAAAATAAGGACTTATTTTAAAATATTATAATTTTCTTTTGAATTATTAAATAAACTCAGAATAAATATCTGACTCATTGACATAATGATCTGACTATAATGTTGAATAAGTATAGAAATTATCCATTAAGAAATCAAAACATACCTGTACCAATTTTCTTTCATACTGATTTACTTCCTCATTGACCTGATCACAAGTATTCTCACTACTAGTACCATTCTTTAAAGCTTTGCCCATTTCAACTGCCGACATGTAGTGCCGCAATTGCTCTTTTAATCTATCATTTTCCCTAAAACAAAAAAAGATTGTGTAACATGTTTCTGTGATTAAAACATGGAATGGAAATTATGCTCATAAAGATATTTACTTGCTGAGATCCATAACAACATTTTCTAACTTCTGAATTTTTTCCTTACTTGCTAATTCCACTTGATTGAACTTTATTTGTAAGTTTAAAAATTCTTTATCCTTATTTTCTAATATAGATATCAAATTTTTATTATCAGGTACACTTTCATCTTCTGTAAAACAAAGTTCCAAACAAGATGTACTTCCATTAATACTTCCAGCCACTTCTTCACTGTCACTTTCATATATTTTTAAATTACTTATGCTTACTTCTGATAAATCATCTTTTGTAATATTATTTACATCTATACTGTTAGAAGATGAGAATATTTCTTTAGCACATTCTGAGAGCTTGGTGAGTATTTGAGATGGACTGTCAATACCCTTCACGCTGTCAGGAAAGAAATGTCGCAAAGAGCTCTTATATTCTGAACTGCTTGGTGGTTCACTGGTTGAAACAACTTGAGGTAAGATTTTGGGATCAGGCGAATTAAGACATGTGGCTGGAGCACTTTTCCATGTATCTTCATTTATGGGCGCAATGCTATGCAGTTGTTTCGTTATTTGGTTACTAGGTTGAGTCTTCTGTTCATTTTTGTCGAAAGATATAACTTGTCGAAGCGGTTTACGTTTTAAATTACTTGATTTTATCGGCGCTGGCAGCGGTATGACGTGTTCTGTTTGATTTATCTGGTTTGCTTGTTGTGACTCATTCAGTTCTGCTCGGTCAATGGATAATGCGAACAAAACAGTTGATAAGCCTGAAACACCAACAATATTTTTAACAATGTAATTGTTTTCAGGATAGTTGTTTGTGTCTTATAGTAATTACCTGTCGCCATTTGAGGAAGTTTACTTGAGGTTTCGGAATTTCTAACCAATGCACCTTCTTCATAATACTCAACAAGTAAGCCATGAGTAACCCAGCTTTGGAGGTATCTGTAAAATTATGAACATATAGTATGCAATATTACAACATAAACAAATTTTAAGGTTTTAATATAATAATTAATAACCGTTGGAAGTAAATTATTACAATATACAGAGAATTAGACTTATTCAGCATCATCATCCATCCATCAGCCAAAGGATGTCCACTGCTGAACATAGGCCTCTTCCAATGATGTCCACAGTGACCTGTTGTTAGACTTATTGCTGGTAATAATTTATCTATTACAATACCTTTCCAATGAACGCTCATTTAAAGCTGCTCTTAGAAATGCTCTGAAATATCCAAGTGGTGTATTTATATTGGATAATATTTTAAATCTTTCTTTTTCATGTTTTGTTAAATGGAGGCAAGTATAACTCCATAGTGAATTACCTGAAACATGAAATATTATTTTGATACAAATAGAACTTACCATAATAGATTCTAGTGTCTAACATTAATAATTATATTGCAGCTACTTGAATGTCTTTCTACAATCCAAAAACAGATTTAGCAAAAAATTAACATTGAATAAAACAAATAAAATTATTTGAACTGTGACATCCTTACCAACATTAATTATGTTGAAGGTTAAATGAAGGCCAGCATTGACCAAGTTCTGAATTGTAGAATTGGCTAAATTTGTTCTGATTCCGTGGCTTAATACTTTTTCCCACTTTTCACATAGCAGAATGATTCTGAAAACATACATCATGAAGTTTAAAATTGGTTGTTTTACCATAACAGTGATAATTTAGGCCCCATAGGCCATTTTATGTACTTCTAAAGTAAAAAAAATTACCTCATATCATCTTCTGTAGCTAGTTCTGATTTCCCTGCAAAACGGTTGAGACAATTTTGTAAACAGCTACTAAGTTCCCCTAGAAGAACTGTACCATTTTCTAAACGTTTTCGCACTTCATCCTTACTATCAATAGCATTGGCTATAGAGTTTAATATCTTACTATTCTGCAAAGTTGATAAAACACAATAAATAAGTAAGCACATAATATAATAGGTATAGCAAATCATATACATCCAACTACTGAATATGGGCTTTCTCTAGGATTAGAAAGGTTTATGCATTATTTCACCATCTTGGTAGATTATGTTAGTGAACACATATGATAGTAAATTCTCAGCACAAAATACCAGTATTTCAAACTAAGGTGAGTAAAATGGAAAAACTTCAGTTTTGCATCAAAATGAGAACTAAACATGTGTTGTTTAGTGATTCACTTTGTTCAACAGTAGGTTTAATACATTCATTCTTTTAAAGTAAGACATTCTGAACTACATATTTTTTTGTGATTAGAGTAGAAATAAAATCTCACATGTTCTTTAATGTAATTAAATTGATTAGGGTATAAAGCAATTACTTACATATCTAGTTAATTAAGTAAGTTAAGCACTGGTGTTTATTTGCAACCACCTAAGTGTTAAAAAGTTAATAATGTTACTTGTATAATATTATTAAAACAAAGAATTCATTATGTCAATAACTTATTCATCATGTAACACCTTTGCCCTTGCTCTGTCAAGGACAGTAGGATATTTTCTATTTATACGAGATATACATAATTTAAACTGATAGACTACTGCTTTTTTTGATGGACGTTAATTTTCTGTGTATTAGTAAAAAATATAAATATTATTGTTTATTTATAATAGTTCAACAAATTACTTACCATTTCTCGAAATCTAAACAGCTCATACGAGGTTTAAGAAACAATTATATTATAGTACGAATAGATATAAACTGATACAGTAATTAAATAACTACAATTTCTAAATTTTATTTCCACTGCCCAAAGAATTGTTAGATGTGATAGCTTGTCAAGTTTCAATTGCCAACCAAATGTCATTTATGAAAGTAGGTACCTAGATTAAAAAATAATAGGTTGAATACTAAATAGTCCTGCGGGTAGTAGGCATTCTACACAAATATAGTATGAAACTACTAGCATTTGCCCGCAACTTCGCTGCGTGTTTATGATAATGTAGATGTTATATCGCTAAAACTATTCCATTGTAACCTTTACGTAAACTAAAAATCAACGTGCAACATTTCTATTTCCAATTCTGACTCTGAGTTTAGATTATCGAATATCGGATCAATGGGTCCGTCAGTTATCGATTCAGAGACCAATCAGATCAATAAATAAAAATTCAAAATGACGGCCAACATTTTCAATTCTGAATACAAATTTAGATTATCGGAACTTTGATATCGATTATGAGACCAATTGGATCAATAGATAAATGGTCTTATACAGTTTTAACTGCCTTATTCATATAGAATTTTTTCAACCCTTATTTTTACTCCTTTAGGGTTAAATTTAAATAAACAAAGTACGCACTTATTTTTGGTCTTAGATGAGTAATTATAGTGTCAAGTGTGAAATCTGCAACTCGACGATTGCGGTATTCCATACAAAATAATTTTACCCTTTTCATCCCCCTTAGGGGTTGAATTTCAAAAAATCCTTTCTTAGTGCTACCCACATGGTGCTACCCTACGTTCACACCTACGTTATAAAAGAAATCCCTGTGTAAAATTTCAAGTTCCTAGCTTCAGTAGTTTCGGCTGTGCGTTGATAGGTCAGTCAGTCAGTCAGTCAATCAGTCAATCAGGTTCCTCTTTTATATATATAGATGAAACCAAAATTATTAAAAATGCGATAGTAAAAGTTTTAATAGAAATATTTGAAATAAATAATATACGTAAATTGAGACGAAAAAAGAAACAATCTTCAGAGTTCAAATTACGGGCTATAACGATCTCATAGCTATAGCTATTACGTATGAAACTTGTTTTGAAATGGCATGTTATAATTTTAAATTATTTTTATTTTTATAAGGTATGTCAATAAATACATTAACATTCGGTATTTCAGTATAAAGTCATTTTAGCCTAGATAGGTGTATTCTTGAATGGGCCCTAAGTCTCCGCCATTCTCTATTACTTGTTAGTCGTTCCTTTACTCCTTAGTCTGTGGTCGTTCCTAAAATGAATATTAAAACTGTTAATCATAAAGAGTCTTTTCTCCATCCGTAACTGTAATTTAATTGTGTCATCAGACATCGACCATTAATAAATAACCCCACGAAATAATTAAAACTACTAATCTATAAAAAAAAACTGACATCGCAAAACTATAACAGAGGGCCAATGTTTATTGATGGACAATGTTACCTCGATTTACTAAAAATATAATTTAAATGTCTTCTTTGTTTTTCCTGTGTTCATGGACAACTCTGACTTGCTAATAGCTAAACAAAATGGCGTCACATTTTTCGTTATCCAGTGTTTCACACAAGTATTGAATTCCATTGTTAAAATTGTATGCGTTGTCGCGTGTCCGTGTTTTTTTCTTTTATGTTTTATATTTTTATGTTATTTAATTTTTTTCTTTGTGTGATTACTGAAAATACTACAAGTGAAGTTTTATCATGAGTAATTATGAAGACGATCAAAGCGAGGATGGCGAGTTAGCTCGTAGTCCCGTTCAAGACGATATGGATTTCAGGTATGTTTCCTTATTTACATGTGTTGTACATTACACTTGTACAGTTTAAATGTTTTAATCTAAGTTAAAAAAAAAATTGTAATGGTTGTGTCACAATCTGCGTAGGTTCATATTCTTCCACAGGAAAACACATGCAATAATCTTCTCCACTTGTCTTTTTTGCACATATAATGTTAACTGTTAACTGGATTGAAATTTTGCACCGTATTATCCATAATAATATACACTATTGTTGTTATAACACTTTGACTTGTATTTTTTTTTTGCAATAACGTGTCTATTTCTCATTCAGTTATAGATATTTATTGTTTAAATATTGTAATTTTACTAACACCAATGACATAATTGAAAGTACAAGGTAAATTTTCACCATTTGAATTATTTGGCGCTATGAGTAAGTATATTTGAGATGTAAGTAGTTGTTCGATATTTTTCCTCATTAACATAATAGTAATGTAACCACGCTGATATCAACCTGGGAATTCCAAGAATGAATGTGTAATGTTTTTGTTGTAGCCTCTCTGATGATGATCGGGATAATGCTGACTCCCTTGTTATAAAGCCACCACAGGCGGTAATTCGGACAACACACAGAGATAAACGAGGACATAAGAGATCGGGCAAGGACAGATACAAAGATAATAGGAAAGACAAGAAGCATATGTTTAGGTAAGCTGCTAATATTGGTCACATAAATATAAACTTGACTGCAAAATGTTTGATTTAAGGCATTAAATGAATTTCCTTTTTCTGTATGTCAATTTTGAAAACTCATAAGTAATTTCCATTAATTATCAGTTACTTAAAAGAAAAAGGTCTTATAACTAGTTTTCATACATTACTAAATAGTAAATGGTTTTAATTGTTACCCATTTTACAATCTAAATCTACGGTACAATATGTATTCATAATTTCTGAGGTACTGTATGTTTAATAGTATGCATAATTGCATTATTTAGTGAGATTTGTAGAAAAGAGTCCTTTCAACTACAAGATTATCTTTTATTACTATAAAGATATAAAGTTTTCATAAATAATACACTTTATATAGGTAATATGTAAAATAAAACAATTGTACATTTGTTTTACTATAATATTATTTATAGTATTAAACAACACTACTGCAATTGACAACATTTCATGATTTCAAAGTGCATAAAATATAAATACCGTTTCATTATTAACCTGCCCTGAGTACGCTTTCGATTTTATAGAATTTTTTAATTGCTTAATGATGAAGAAAAAAAATTACAACCAAAAAATATGTAATGACGTCATTTATACGACTTTATAACTTATGTTCTTTGCCTTTGATTTTTAAGATTTTTATAATTACTTGAAATGTTTTGACATTTTAATTTGTCAAAGTCATTGTCCTAAAAATAGATACATCAATAGAATAGAATAAAATTGTGTTTGAGAATTCTCGTCTAATATATTGTTTAATATTATTAGAAGATGATTTTTATTGATGAGGTCGCCAAATTGCCAATGAAAAGAAAGTGACAGGTATCAACTTCTAATTTTTTTATTGTTCAGTGAATTTCAATTTTCAACAAACCAAAAAATATGGGTCCCTTCATTTTTCATCTAATTTAATTTTTGATATTAAAATATGTGTCTTAGAAAAATGAAATGTTGTCAATTGCATACAATTTATTACACACATACATTTTAGAATTTTTAACTTATACATATACAGGTGTGTATATCTTTACATTCATAGTATAACTTACATCTAATCTTTTTGTACATTGTAAAAAAAATTAACATTTTAAGTATAATTTTATTTTTATGTATTATGATCATAAACACATTTTGTACATCTAATCATTATGTGCTTTAAGGTCTGTCATCCTACTGACATTGGGAATGTTATAGATCAATCAAAAATTTTTTCAACAGGGAACGTGATAAGTCTGAAAGATTAAAAAGAGAAGTTAGTAAAAATTCTGACCGTGATGACATGGCCAAAGATTACTATAGAGAGAAACAATATTACAGAGACAAAGAAATGTATAGAGAGAAAGAATCCTTTAGAGACAAGGAAACATATAGAGAAAAAGATATGTACAGGGAGAAAGAGGCCTACAGAGAAAAGGAAATGTATCGAGAAACTAAAGAGGCATATAGAGAAAAAGAAATATATAGGGAGAGAGAAATGAGAGACAAAGACATATACAAAGAAAAGGAAGCATACCGAGAGAAGGAGCCATACAGAGAACGAGAACATTATAGGGAGAGGGAATTATATAGAGATAACCCTAGTTTCAGGGAGTCCATGAGATCTAGAGAGTCTTATAGAGAAAAGGATATGTATAAAGAAAAAGAAGCACAAAGAGATTTATATGTGAATCGTGAGAGACAATACAAATATGTAGATGGTGGTTGTAAGGGTCCTGAGGGTGACAGGATAGAATCAAGGTTGAGATTGCTAGCTGAAGAAAGTCATAGCAATCGTACAAATGAAAAAGAAAATAGAGATAGATCATCTGGTGACAAAGAATTGGAAGATTTAAGATCACGATTACTTAGTAAAAGAATTTCAAAAGAGTTACAAACCCATGAAACCCGTAAGAATCCTGATTATCTAGATAAAGAAACCAAGTCTGAACGTCATTCATCATTGGATAAGCATCAACAAGAGAGAAGAAAGCGATTAATAGATGCAGGTCTGTATTATTTCTATTTACTTGTTTGTAATGTGTGAAACACTTGAGTCCACTTTATTAGGAATTAAAATAATTATCATTTTATAAATATTTTTAGAGCGTGAAATGGAAAAAAGAAAACATGAATCCAGGACAGAGTTGGAAGCGAGACGAGAAGAACGCCGACGTCGCGGAAAAAAACGTTCGCCCTCACCAAGCGAAGCAGCAAATAAGAAAACCAAGACCGAACAGTCACCAAGCTATGGGGATTCGGTGGTCACCGTTTCAGATGCCAGTGACGTTGAAATGAAGAGTGACTCTCATTCAGAACCAGAAGATGGTATGTTCTATTTCTTTCTTTTTGTATCAGCCCGTATACGTCCCACTGCAGGGCACGGGCCTACTCTACAATCGAGAGAATCGATTGAGAGTGGTTAGGCCATATTGTCCACCACGCTGGCCTAGTGCGGGTTGGCCGACTTGCATCCCGTAGAAATTCTTTAAAATCGCTGCGGTATGCAGGGTTCATCACGATGTTTCCCTTCACCGTTAAAGTGCGTGGTGATTGACTATCAATACATATGACTCCGAAAAGTCAGAGGTGTGCCCTAGGAATTGAACCCGCGCCCGTCGTGAACATGTAGGCAGCCATGTCTGGTTCGTTACCACGGCCACCATGCACTTCTTTATTTCTTTCTTACATTGTTTTTATTAAGCCTATAATTTTCTTTAATTTATCAATAATTATTTTTTAAGGTGAACATACAAATAGTGATACTGAAGAAGAAAGTTCAAGCACAGATTCAGATTCAGCTGCAGAGTCTAAATCGGAAGAAGAAGATAATCATAGGGATGAAGTAAAATCAGACAAGGAAGGAGAGAAAGATAGCAGTATAGAGAAGTCAAGAGCTAAATCTAAATCAAAATCACCAACACCAAAGTCAGCACTCAGAACACCCTCATCACACAGGTGAGCTTTAATCATTATTTCATTTGAAAAGTTTTAAAAACTGCCACTCAGTGTCTGCCATTCTAATATACACTCAGGGGCACATTTAACCGCCCACCTACATTTTGCGGGTTTCTTCAAAATTATATCATAATTTAATTAATTTTATTTTAATATTGCATTGGGTTCACCTTTACGAAAATAAATGAACCTCTGTAGGTAGTGAAATGGTTTAATTAAAAAAAAATAGGAATATGCAGTTATCCTACATAAAATAAAAATTAGCAATGTGTTAATTTAAAAAAAAAATTGACAACCCCACACCATTATTGAGCCTCCCTTGTAGCCCACTGTTTGAACCACTGCACATTTAGCAAACCGTTCTCCGCGGCGTCTATACACCCGTTGATGTCCATCAGGCCCTCGTAAAGCAACTCTTGATTCGTCAGAGAAGAGAACTGTCTTCCATTGTTCCATAGTCCAATTTAAATGTTCTCGTGCAAATGCAAGTCTAGCTCTTCTGTGGATTGCGGTCAGCTCTGGGACTCGAGCTGGTCGAAATACTGTTAGATCCCTCTCAGCTAACCTTCTTCTTATTGTTCTTAGGCTCACACTTACA
This sequence comes from Deilephila elpenor, assembly GCA_949752805.1. Classification (NCBI taxonomy): domain Eukaryota; kingdom Metazoa; phylum Arthropoda; class Insecta; order Lepidoptera; family Sphingidae; genus Deilephila; species Deilephila elpenor. Next base: position 8,354,256 of record OX457099.1, on the reverse strand, counting down.
TTTCGCACCTCAAACAAGCAGTTACGAGTCTCAGAAGCAGTTGTGAATCGATTTCGAAGAACGTTCGAGACGATGTAACGATCATCTCTTTCTGATGTACACCTTCTACGACCTTACCCTGGCTTTCTTGTATAAGAACCAGTCTCTCTGTATCGCCGTATAGCATCTTGAATAGTGGTTCGTGGATATCTAAGCATTTGTCCTATCCGACGCTGATTAAACCCAGCGTCTGCAAGTGCCACAGCCCTGGCTGCTCCAGCTGCGTCAAGTGGCATTTTTTTTTGTGTAAATGTAACCACGGCACTCTAACACCTCAATTTTATGGTGATTTCACGTTTTAAAACAAATGTTTCCTTCACACAAAACGAGGCGCGAGGCTGTCAAATTTCGACTTAGCCAATAAATGTTGAATAAAAGCCAGAAAAGTAAACTAAACTCGGGTATGGCCGTTTTATTTATGTCAGATATAGCCACTTATTAAGTTATACCAAGTAGCCAAAGCGTAAGTTATCATAAACAAACGATATGGAATTCGAGACGAGTGGACGGTTAAATTTGCCTCTGAGTGTATTATATTGGCATTAAAATAATAAATAAAATGTAAATATTGTTACAGTATGAGCTAAATACATTTACACATATGTTTTCTTACATAAAAAATACATTTTTTTTTCAGCTTTAGTATATAAAAAAAACTAGTTACTAATTTTCATATAATGGTCTCAAATATTACAGCTATTACATGAAATATTTTTTACGTCCATATACTTGTTTGAAGGAAACACATTTGAAGTACAACCATGAATTATAATGACTTTAAGCCTTCTCTTTGACATAAAAAATCCTAGTTTTCAGTAAAAAAATGTTAAATTATCACGAAATTTAAAAAAATTGGTCATTGACAGCTAAAATCATCATAAAAAGTATATTTATGTAGAAAAAAATAAGATAGCATTTTGCAAGCTTGACAAAGTCGGCCAATTTTAGATAAGACTTCCCATGGTTAGTATACTACTTATTTTCAGTAAGATGTATCAAAGTTGACCAATTAATGGTTAAAATTCTGCCTTATGAGGAATTTACTTCAATATAATTTTCCTAATAAATGGCCTTGTTTTGATTTAATTTAGTAAGTAGTTCTTAAGTGTATTTTTTAAACATTGCAAAAAACATCATTTAAAGTAATAAATTATAAAAATCACTGGTCTGATTGCTATAAAGTGTCAGTAAAGGAAGATTTGCATGGAATTTCCATTGAAAACTATGAGAAATGCGACGATGTTTTTATTACTAAGCTGTCTTACTTTGGTTTAATTACCGTTTACGGTTTTATCATAGAGTTCTGGCACTACCTGCAACATATGTTGCTTGCACCATTATACAATGGTTATCTGTTATGCATGTTCTAAATCAGTGGTGACCACACATAATAATACGACATATGAGCAACAAACTTTAAAATGATCAGAAGTATATTTTATAATGCTCCCTTGCACAATATGGGAGTATAATAAAAACATAATAATAATTTGGCAACCCAAAACAACACAAAGTAAACTGTTTAAGCACTAGTTAATTTTATTTATTGCTGTTAATGAGCCTGTTATTAATTTTAAATAATAATTGACCAACAAACATACCAGGATTTTCAGAAAATCTGTGTTAAAATTCCTTAGCGCACTCACAGCAATGACGTTTTTAATTGTTTTGCCACAACTGTTTCCATTAGTTTCAATTTTCACCGCATAATACTCTTTTTTGCCAAGTTATCAAGTATTCAGAAACATGGCGTATTATTTTATAGGAAAATCATTAATTTATCATACTTCGTAATTTATTGGAATAACTCAAATTATGGGAGCAAAGCTCCGGGAATAAGACTGCCCTAAGTAGTATTTATTTTAATAATTGTTTAACATTATGTCTTTAAGCTGCAATATTAAGTCATTTACTTTACCTACATAAAAAATCTGTTATGAGGTTATATTGTTAAATATTGTGACCAGAGAGTTGATAGTATGATTCTAAAAACCTAAAACCCTATTCTAAAACCTTTGTACAAAAAAGTAATATCAGTAAAAATATGATTTTTAAAACGGACTTATGCCTTCCTTGTTAGTGCTGCTTATGATGTAATAATTTGGCGGGGTGTTTGGTAATATAGTACACTGCTTCCTCAAATCCCAACTAGTTGACAGAATTCATTTGAAGAATCATGTTGAGCATAAGGTGTTTGAACATGTTAGGGTACCAATATGCATGACTATTGTACCTACTAGATGTCAAAAATATTGATAAGACATGCACCATTTTAATTATTTAAAAATCAAATTTGTTGAATAATTTCTTGGTCTTTATAAATGAAGCTAATTTGCAATTTTAAAAAACGGTTACGGTATCTGTACTCCCTAAATCCCACCTTTGAATATTTATTTTTATTTTCAGATCACATTCCAGATCAAAGAGTAGAAGCAGATCACATTCCTTTTCTCCCCCTCCACCAGGAGAGAATGGCAAGAGCACAGAGGAAGAAATTCCTAAAGAAGATGATGAAAAGAACAGACTAAGAGAAGAAGCAATCAATGCTCTCCCTCCATATTACCCAGCATTGCAGGTAAAACTTTTTTCATATTCAAACAATTCAACTCATTACTTAACCTTATTTTAAATTGATAAATTGTGCTATAAAAATATAATATACATTTGCCCTACTGTCTAACTAAAAACATACCTATGTCTGTTTATGGTAATCATAATATTGTATTATTAACCATATTTTTATTTGAATTTCAAATACGTAGTTTAATAAACAAAAATGTACAACCAACAAACAAAACAGGTAAATTTTAGAATAATTATGTATCTTCTTTAGTAATTCGTATAATATTTATGTGTAATTTTATAACATTTTATAGGGTTGTCGGTCAGTTGAAGAATTTCAATGTCTGAATAGAATTGAGGAGGGCACGTACGGAGTTGTTTACAGAGCTCGGGACAAGACAACTGACGAGATTGTTGCTTTGAAGCGATTAAAAATGGAAAAGGAGAAAGAAGGATTTCCAATCACGTCTCTGAGGGAGATCAATACGTTACTTAAGGTAGGATCACAATCTCTTCCTTATTTATTATAAGCTCACTTGAGCCATCACAATGCATCACTGCTCACTTTTTAAAGGTATTTCAAAATATGTTTTAAATTGAAATAACACGCACAGCTTGGCGGAGCCCCGAGCTGTGAAGCACTCGATGGCTCATGTGTTGTATTCATGTAATTAATGCCATGTATTTTATTCCTACAGGCCCCGCACCTCTTACCTGCAAGAGGGTTGTGCTAGAGGTGTGGCCCAATTGCAAGGGTTAACAACTTCGATACACGGGCGGGCCTAAGTATTTTATAAGGAATTTATTCCAGGGGATGAATACTCCAATGATTTCTCGTATCGCGTACGAAATATGAGTACGATCCAAAATCAATTTCTTAAAGATACACTCGGAATACGAACATTGAAGGTTTATTGCAATAACGATACAACAGTAACAAATGTGTACAATATTACCAATTTGGAATGTGTCGTCGTAAATAAGGTAAAGTGGATTCATATATACAACACTATCAAAGTTAAGTTCGTATATTAAGTTTTATGACCATCACATCGAGTTATAACAGAGCTTTGAATGTTCTTTGTTGACTTATTCTCAAGAATAAATATGTCTCTAATATATCTAAATTATTGTATGCACTCCATTGTTTATCGCTACATTTAATAACAACTACTTTTAGTAGTAGAACACTAGTGCGTGAGATATTGACATATTTTACTATTGAAAATGTTTTAATAACTATTTTTATTTCATTGCAGCTTAATGTTCCGAAAAATGCATGACTTAAGTTTGATACTTCATCTTATGAATATATTTAAACCAAGCTCAACGGTTTATCCTTTAATATTGTTAAAATAATACTTTTCATCATATTTTTTTATCCTTATTATTTTTTCATATACGTACAGAACGTCGCGTCGGGGAAATTAACAACACTTCGTTAAGATATTAAAACTGGAAATGAAATTTCAAAATTGAAATATTTCAATATATATTTTAAGTTTTATAATTCGTTACCCTTTCTATTCGTTTAACGGTTCAAATCGGAATTTAAATCTTTTCATACTCAAAATCAAAAGGTGGTTTACACGTTTTTAAACAAATCAGTAAATCAGAACCATTAGTTCGTAACCGTTTAAAAACTTCTATACTTCTGCTAAAGTGTCCTACTTAATATTACGAACGTAAAATAAATAGCCGCATTTCATTACATACGCGCTTGAAGTTAGTTGGAGCATGCAATCGTGGTGCATCAGAGTAATGTCAAATTCGTGGACACGGACGGAGCGCTTTCGTAGTTTATTTGTAAATATACATATACAGGGTATCTCAAGACCGCGACCGAAAACGAAGCCAGGTGGTAGTTTTAGTGGTTACAGACACAATGCAAATAAAAATTTCACCAAAACAGCGACAGATATTTTTTTAGAATATTTTAAAAATCATCTTGTTTGGGTGGTATAAACCTCGTTTTTGCGAAAATAATAATTTAATCCCTCTCGTACTATTGAGTGTCTGCATCATTATTTTAGGAAAACTATGCATTTATCACCCAAATACGACGATAATTAAAAAATTACAAAAAAATGTTATCGATTTTGTTTGCGAAATTTTTACTTGCATTGTGTCTGAAGTCACTAATACTACCACCTGGCTTCGTTTTCGGTCACAGTCTTGATATACCCGGTATAAACAATAGGTCCGCTAAACGAGCAAACAGGTTACCTGATGGTAAGTGATCACTGCCGCCATTGAAGATCCACAACGCTGGGTTTATAGATGTGTAGCCGGCCCATCAAAACGGGAAGGGCGTGGGAAGGAAAACGGCAGCAAGAGGAAAGGGGTATTGGGCATCTGGCATTCTCCACTCACCGAACGAAATGAGATAGCGAAGCTTTCACTTCACGTCGATCTTCTGTGACCGTGGTACCGCCGCGGACATGCCCCTGCCCATTCATGCTGAGTCATGATAGACAATAGCGTGGCTCTACCGCTTTTAAAATTTTACGTCTATAAATTGTCATGTGACTAATAATAATATACGTTCATAAAAAGCTACTGAATAAGCGCATTCCACGGACAGAATGAAATATGGGAACCCTCGGTATTTGACCTTATTTTATGGCGCGAGTCAATGACCTTTACGGGCACACTCGCGCGCATCGGTCGTGCGGTCTGAAGTCGCCGAAATCATACAACCGAAAGGACAGATTGAATGAATGATGCGATTTAATAGATAATTTAATATTAGTAGATTTAGAATTTTAATAGGTTATTTAATACGGTCCGAATAAAGTATTTAATACGGTCCTTCAATAAGACTCGTTTAAACTTACATCTGTGTATGAAAAATATCCTTTATAAAAATATTTACTCCGTATTCAAAATATTGATAGTGTTTTTTTATAACGAGTCATGTGTCTTGCAACAAGGGGATAATGACTAAATAATCAGAACTGTTTAATATATTTCATTTTGTAACATAGGGATAAAGATATTATTTTATATTTTGTGAACAATTATGAATTCGTACTTATACATGCCAGATATTTTATATATTATTGGCTGCTAACAAACGATAGCGCCATGTTAATTCAGTTGCAATTCCGAATATAAAGTACCTATAAAAGTAAATAACCAACTGAAAAAACATAAACTAGGTTTAAATTTACCCAGGTGGTGTTTATGTTCGAAAACATAGAGATAAGACTTGACGTATATCGACCTTTATATCGTAAATAACTAATTAAGTACAACTATTAAACTTAAATGTGGCTGTAACCATCGCATTTATTATAAATGGAACCATCTATAAAGTTTTAAAAATATAAGTAATCAATAAATAAATAATGGTTAGTCGCACATACTCTTATCGCAGATATTTCATAATTATGTTGAGTTAGTAAAGTCTTCGCTTTACATAAAATGAAATTTAAACGAAGAAAGTCTTAAAAGAGTGCTTACAAAAATACGCTCAAACATACATAAAGTCACGCGTTTTTCCCAGAAGAGATAGGCAGAAGTGCAACCTGGTCATCCACGTTTTGCCGTGTATTTTCCGTCCCACAATGTGATAGGGAGCGATCCTATTGCCATTTCGGGCATAAAAGCCTGACTCCGAGCTGACAATGAATAAAAAAATCGAATAATACTTTGTCCGACCTGGGATTCGAACCCGAGACCTCGGCGTTGTAATCGTACCGTAGTAACTGCGTCACCACCGCAGTCAGTAAAAATACGCTCATAAAGTAATAAAATATTTTCGGAAGTCTTACTCCCTGTTCAAACTGTGCAAGCCACATATTTAACATCTTCAGTATGCGCGTCGATGCCCTTGTGCGACACATCTTTAGCGCATATCGCAGTTGGCAGCCGGCGCATGCAACACAACGGAAAAAGGCCAGATTTACGGGGGGTGACCGGTGAAGTCGTTAGTGCTTATTTCAATATCGTCATCTGTTTTGCTGAACGATGAGCAAAGTTGCGCCGTGTCCATGAATGACCTGTTTTAATAAACAATTTCGTATTAGTATACAGTAAAACGTATTAAAATAATATGTTCTTGAGTTGTAAATACAATAGTCAATACCCACTTTAATAAGTAAATTTTAAACTTATTAAACCCTGCATAAATAGTCACATCTGTAAATATGTTCGGACAATACCTTTTTGAAACATTTGTAAATGCCGTATTTATAGTTATTTGATATATTATATTTTTTATATGGGATGTTAAAAAATACAGTTCGCATCCACTTGTTTCGTATTAGACGAATCCGTTATCTTTATTTGCAGAATTCTTTAGTTTGATAAGAAATATTACTGATAAAATGTCACACTCGGATTGATCTCATACTATCTACATCTCATATACTCTGAACGGTGATATATATTAATATCGGTTACTAGTGGATTTCCACTCTGATCTATTCTGATTTTTGCGTGGACTATAGACTGCTTAGAAGAGAAGTACTTTTAAAATGACCCTTATTATGGGTGTTACCGATATTTCCGTCGCCACAATGTAGCGTATCTGTTTAGTAAATTTTTAATACACCCGCTCTATGGCACCATTTCAATATTCCCATCGAAATTCTTATTACTACGTAGTACATACTCTGTCGTTCCAAGGCGCTACAAAAACGCGCCAAACAATCTCCTTTAAGGTCTCATTTAAATTGTTGTAAGTTAACTGTTAGATCACATCTAGGATTAAAATACATATATTTATGGTGCAAGATTTCATACATAATCCTCCCAAAATTGTCTAGTATACTAAACTGGAAGTCATTTTAGAAAAATGTATTTGTTTACATTTGATTACACCGCCTTGGTAAATTTTACATTATATGAATATAATGAATAATTTCCAATAATCTTAGGCGTCTACCCAGTACAATAATACCATGACCGTGCGATGAATGTATGAACGCGTCAGATAAAAAAAATTAAGCTATTGATTATTATGGAACACTGTCCATAACTGTCCAGAACGTTCATCAGCGACGGCGAGGAGTATTGCTCGCCACTTTTTTACACTGCTCCTAGTGACCCTATACTGAATAGTGGACTTTACTGTACTGTATCAGCCCATATACGTCCCACTACAGGTCCGGCATCCCCTACAATCAAGAGTACGATTGAGAGGGGTAAGGCCATATATAGTCCACCACGCTGGACACATATCATGTACGCACAAATCTTATTAAATCAATTAAGTTGAAATAATTTTATTTTTTTTATTATGCAATTTCTGCAAAACGAATACCGTGACTTGGAATGACATGTTTGCTGAACCTATTAGTTTTCGTTTTTCTTTGCCGTGCCAAAAACAATAATAGCATGGTGAGAGTACAATCCGTTGGGCCGATTCTTTAAGAGTCTTTAATAAGATGTGTAGATGTATAATATTGTGTTATGACACAGAACCGTATTTTTTTTGCACTACAATGTAATTAGTTCTATTGCGTTACAACATAATTAATATTTATAGGTACGCAGAAGTCCCAGAGTGCCATAATCCAATTGATTGAATGATATTAATATAATTATTATAATATTTTATTGGGGAAACTGAAGCGAATTGTATTCGACGTTCTGTACCTACGTTTAGTTAGTTATGATCGTTTCCAAAGGCCCCGCACATATCCGCAGTAGTACCTTTAATTGTGTATTGCATTTTGGCGATAGACAACATTACGCTTGTTTGAATTTTTAGATCCGTAGATACACGCTCAACTTTGTTTTTTCCCACGAATCTTCGAGGATTCATAACATTTAGATTATAATATTTGATAGCAATGTGCTAACATTGATTTAGAAAATACTTGCGCAGTGATGGTCATAAAATATATTCCTTAAAATTGATTGTGTGTATATTTATTTTACAGACTTTATATGAAACTGTTGTATCGCTATTCACGTTTTTACAAGGTTTATTTCAATGTTCGTATTTGTGTTTTAAAATAATCTGTTGAAAGTACTTCAATGTACTGAAATTCTCCTTGCTGTTCAGAATGAATTCATTTTTAAAATATTTTTTTAAGAGCTCTTCCAGCTCATCACTCGAAGACAGAATTTAAATGCAGAAATGCATCTATAATATAAACTGCTTGGTTCAATGGTGTGCTTAGTGAATTTACGTACAGATCTGTTGATATTAATTCGGGTCTTTTTGAGGATTGTTTCAGTATCAAACATACAAAAGAACCAAATATGATAAACGTAAATATGTTTTTTGTTAAGTTGTTAAATACCAATGAATACTGAACTAAGCCTTTCTTTTTAAGATCTGAGCTAATAGGTCATGATCTGTATGTGTTTGCTTTATTTGACTATTATTGATTACTAGTTTAGTTAATGGAAGTTTTATAATGGGATTTGAATTATTAGAAAAATAAAGCAAGATATTAACCGACTATAATAATTAAAAATTCTGTGCAGTGTTCCTTGAGTTTTATAAAAATCGTTGGGAAATTGGAGCCTAATATTAAATTTGCATTTTTGGTACTTTCGTACAAACGTTTCTGTCAACATTTCAAATTTGTTGATCGTGTTTTACACGAATGGTAACTCCAACCAGCACGGAAAGTTTAACTTAGTTGTAATATGCAATTTGTACTCATTTAAATCACACTTGGACTAAAGTTTTCTTTTTGTTATTAAAAATATTTTTTTATTAGCTCTCTTAACTTCGAGTATTTTAGTCCAAGTAACAACTATCTTATTAAGGAATATCAAAGCAGTATCACCCACAGGGTTGTATTGCTTCGATATGCTTTAAATACATTATTGTACATAAGTATGGAATTCTGTTGCTTTCGAATGATATACTTAGACAATAGTACTTTGTTTTTAAAAGACTCTTTGTGTTGTTTAATATGCTATTAAGGTGTAAATAATAAGACACATGTTTCATTTTCTATTAATATGCATTTATTTTTAAAAGTGTTTACGGCGCGTTTGTACAAATGTAAATAAGTGTATGCGCCTGTACAACAACCTATTAAAATTGTTGTTGCCTTATAGCGACTTAACTGTACTCATGACATAGTCGACGTCATTTAGAAAACGTCAGCTTGTCTACCTTCGAAGGTTTATAAATTAAATGTATTTATAACTCAAAATATAGAAGCCTAATTTATAAGCAATATATAAAATTTGAAGAAATCTAGATAAGATATACTTACTAAATTATATTAAATAAATTTACAAAATAATTAATCAGTATAAAATTATTTTGTTATCATAGAAGTGAAATTGTAAAAAAATCCATGGTAATATAACCAGTAATAAGTCAACTTTAGTGGGCGACATGTGGCGCTATAAATGACACAAAGAAGTCTTAAATCTCATTTTTACTCTGTGCAAATTTATCCTAAACGTGAAGTAAGTTAAAAAAATCTATTAATTAATATTAGTGACCTATTGCAATGATAAAACTCACTGCTGCTTCCTTTGATAATATACATTATAAAAAGGATAGGTTACAGGATATGTCTGTATTCACAATCACTGAGAATCTTGAGTAAAAAAATATACTATTTCTATCATAGAGTCGCTTTCAAGTGTTAATATGAAATATATGAATCCCTGTGTTATTAGTACGGGCGTAGTATGCTCATGGGCCAACCGGATTTCATACAAAATTTACAATGGCTTTTCAACGTGAATAATTTTAAATTTTAAAAAAATATTATTAAAACAAGGGTCCTTTATAACATTTTCAATTCAATAGCATTTACCAATCCACGCACCTATATACACGCTTAGTGTGGGTTTATTTAAATTCGACAATCGAACCATTTACGATTAATATATTATTATAATAATATCAATAATTATAATTGATATTAGATCTTTGAACAAAAAAGAAGCATAGTTTTATAATATCTAATTTTGTTTATTAAAGGATTCTATTTCACGAAAAAAAGGTTATAAGAAGGAGAAATAATATGAAATAATACATTAAGGTTTAATGCAACTTTACTTATAATCAATTGCATTTTCTTAGAATGCGTTTGGGGGCTATTTGTATTATTATCATCGGTCTTGATGATTTCATCTCCCCTCACGTTACAATATGAAGATTTCGTTTATTAAAATATTTTTTAATAAACTGATCTTATAATTACTTAAACTGATCTTAATCACGGAAGCAAGTTATTACTATTGCATAGTCAAGGAAAGAAGCCGAAAATTTGTTTCAAAGAAATAATCACATTTAGTATAAATGATTTTGCACAAGACGTTTTGTATGACACTCATCGTTATTGTGTTATGACTTATTATTAAGAGTACATTGTAATTTATATGGACAATTGTGAAAGATTTGAATATCTAATAAGTGTAAATATAATAATTCAACTACAACCTGTAACATTATATGTAAAACCCGATAGTAGTACCTTCAGAATAAGCCACTGAATCGATCTCAATGCTTTTTTACATAGGTCTTTATCCCTAAAAAAATTGGAATTGGCCAAATTTTTAGTAATTCTTCAAATTAAACACTCAAATCATTTAAATACGTTGTTTTATCAAACATTCAAATAACTTAGGTAATTAGGCTTTTAAATTAATATAATAATCAACAAATATTTTAGCTAGTAAAATAATGAATAGTTAGTAAAGTAAAATAAAGATTGTTTAAAATTCTTAAGAAACCTAGCATTGAAAATACCATTGAGTTCGATCCAAAAATTGAACATACTATTATCAACTAGTACATTAAGAATGTTACAGTAATTTTCTTTATAATGATTTTTTTATTGCGTAATTTATGGCTAGTCTCAATAATCTGTCTGTCTTTGACAAGAAGTTAAAATGGCTGCCACTTGCATATGTCTATACATTTTTATGTTTCAATAGACAAAGATAGATAGGTATATATAGATTTATCTTTCTATCTAGAAATATATCTTTGTTTGTTGAAACATAAAAATGCATCGACAGACAATTAATGGTAGCTATTTTTATTTATTTTCAAAGATAGATAGGTTATAGAATCGGCTGTTAGTAGTATAACTAGGTAGTAAGAACGTTGTGTAATCGACAAAAGAGCCTTAAATCACGTATGATTGTGTGATGCGGTTTTTTGTAATCTTTCTCTATTTTACGATTGGTTGTGGCATTTTATTTTAAGGAAAGAATATGCCATTGAATAATTATCATATTTTACCATGGTTGATGATGCTTCTTTGATGAATGTTCTATATCAACTGCACTATTTGTTTCTCGGCAAGTGTTGTTTTTAAATATGTTCATAAATGTATTATGTGCTCCTGTCTTTTACATTTAATGTTCTTACATTATGTGAAAATTTAATGTTTTTCGCGCCTCGAATACTAACTCTTCTCTGTAATTAAGATTTATTCATACATTTGTCCATATAAATTTTCAATTTTTAAAAGAGTAATTGACTATAAGCCATTCCTTATTCAATGCAAAAGTGAGCATAAGTTTTGTATGATTTTAAGCACATGATGTGGCTCATTTCACTGGTACTGCACTTTAGTTTATCCGAAATCCTGTTGATGTTTAGCCTGTCATAATAATTAATATTTTATCACTGGTTATTCACCTAGCAAGATAATTCATTAAATTGGATACTAGTGGAAATGAGTTCGCTGTGTTGCTCAAAATACGTGGTGTACAGGAACTCTGTAGCCGGAATATGACGGCGCCAATAAAAAATAACGAAGTCTTGAGTTCATACAGCAATTATTTAGTATTTTATTAACATGTAGCGTAAGCAAAACTATATATTATAATAAGTGGGGCGACACGTGGTTTGAGGAGAAAAGGCTCGCCCGTCCTACTGTACTAACAAGTCGCACATTCTATTTTATTGTTATAGGGCCAGCATCCCAACATAGTCACCGTCAGGGAGATCGTCGTGGGCTCCAACATGGACAAGATATTCATCGTCATGGATTACGTCGAACACGATTTGAAGAGTCTTATGGAAACGATGCGCGGAAAGAAACAAGTGTTCCTTCCAGGTAAAATCTTTTGGAATACCAAAAAATTACTCAAGTATGTCAGAGAGCACAAGATTTAAAAGTCTAAAATTTTCCATTGTTGAAGGTTGAGAAAGGTTTGCAGAGGACATTACATATTATTACATAAATCTTATGACGAGGAATCCGTGCCCATGTTGTTTTCATTATTTGCGGATTTAACACTTCGTTGTCTATTTAGTTACAATACCATTTCATTTGTTTCCTTCTTACCCAATAAGTGCTTTTAAAACTTTGGTTTAAGACTTATTATTTTATTTCAGGTGAAGTAAAGTGTTTAATGACACAATTATTAAAAGCCGTTCATCATCTTCATGACAACTGGATACTACATAGAGACTTGAAGACGAGTAATCTCTTACTGTCTCATAAAGGAGTTTTAAAGGTATAACTAAGTGTATTCAATGTTTGCAACTATTGATTTTACTCAATCATTATTATAATTAAATTGTTTTGCAATCTGTTGTAGGTTGGAGATTTCGGTTTAGCAAGGGAGTACGGATCTCCACTCCGCCAATATACTCCTGTTGTAGTGACGTTGTGGTACCGCGCACCGGAACTGCTGCTCTGTTGTAAAGAATATTCCACTCACATTGACATGTGGAGTGTAGGGTGCATATTTGCTGAATTCATTGCAATGAATCCATTATTTCCTGGGAAATCTGAGGCGGACCAATTAAATAGAATATTTAAGGTAAGTTAAATTAAAGTTGTGGTTTATAATGTTTATTATTGAAAATAGTAAAAGCAACTATTTTATATTTGCGTTTTGTTTGGTAGGATTTGGGCACTCCTTCGGAGCTGGTCTGGCCAGGATACAATGAGCTGCCTGCAGTACAGAAAATGGCATTTGCCGATCATCCTCCGGGTGGTCTGCGACAAAGAATCGGAGCGGACCTACTCTCAGACGCAGGGTTGTCCCTGTTACAAGGCTTTTTAACCTACAATCCAGTACGAAGATTAACTGCCGATATGGCATTGGAACATGCGTACTTTAAGGTAATTGCAACTGCTTTTTATTTTTCTAAATAATCGATCGTCTGAATGTTGTAAAGAAGGACGTATTCGTAAGAAGAAACAATGAAATGTTGTATATGTTTGCCCAGGAGAATCCGGTGGCGATAGACCCGGCAATGTTCCCCACGTGGCCCGCCAAGTCAGAGGGTAACCGGCGCACCACGCAGAGTCCGCGGCCGCCGGCAGGGGGCGCCGCCTACGCGCAGTACGCGCGCGCCGACTCCGACGAGGCGCTCGGCTTCCACGTGCATCAGCGCTCGCTCAACGTCGCGCCCGGCTTCTCGCTCAAGTTCTAGCGATAACCGCACCACCTCTATAAATTCATATTTTTGTATCACTATTTGATAGTACGATTAAGTTATGCATATAAATATTTGTAGTTCGTCGACATAACCGTCAACGTAATCGATGTCGGATATAAATACCTATAGCTCGAGGGCTTGTTCTATAATGTGGCGTCGTTCCACGGGCGAGGGATCCGTTGGAATCCATGATTCATTGTATAAAAAGTTAAGGTACATATTGAAGACTTGTAAATTATAAAATAATGATTTTTATCTGTCTTAAATTGAATGTCTGTCTTATAACATAAACTTCTCATAGATTGCCTTTCGAATTATGTACTTATATTGACTTGAACATTACTGCACGTAAACTTTAAAATATTGTGAGGTAGTCATGTGATTTTTATAAAAGATACATTAATTCTGGATTGACAGTCTTGAATTTTTTTATAACATTTATTGCACCGTTGTATTAGACCGTTTTTTACAGCATAAAGTATGAACAAAATATTTCATGGAAATACAAAAAAATGTATATTGCCGTTACTACATAGGTATTTGTAACCAATTTATTGATAATTAAATAAATTGTAAATAAATTCTTATTATAGTGGTGAACTTCATTGGGGTTTACATTAGTTGTAAATTAATGATACAGTAATTATATGGTTTGAAAACTATTGTCTGTTTTATTTTTTCTAAACTTATAATTGCATTTACATTACCGAGTCACATCATTTTAATATTAATTATACAAATTGGAATAAGAACAACCCACTAAATTTATTTATTTGGTGTATTTATTCAGATTTTAAGCGGTTACTGGTTCTCTATCAATATTATGGCTCTCTCGACATGTTGGTGTATTGAGTCCATGGAATTGTTGAGTCTATGTAGCTTCCATTTAGTCAACATATTTTTTTGTAAAAATGTGTTAACGAGTTTATGAGGATCAATTTCTGGATGATTGAACACCCTTTGTATGGGTTAGGTTTTTACCTGTACAGTGTGGGTTCGGTTTTCGCTCGGATATGACCGTGGGCGCACTCCGAATATGTAACTCAATGTTTTCGTAATTGGTTGTAACATAATGGATACAAAAATATATCTGAAATATTTGGTAGTCTCTTAATGAGATAACATTTTTAAATTTTCTAATGTTAAAGATTACCTTAAACCATGTTGATATCACGTATTATTGAGGTATTTTGTATATTATGGATTAAGTTACATGAATGTTAAACTACGTCCATTTTTAATTGACACATAGATTTAAAAATACAGGCAAATTATGATAGAAACTTATCTCTGGTATTCTTAGTTTATTACATTAGCGAATTATAAAATCTCAATAATTTCTTTAACGATGATAAAAAAACAGTGTTCTATATCGAAATTGTTCACTGATCAAAATCGAATGACTATTTTGTTTATTTAACGTCCAGCCTCTGTCATTCCTTTAGGTAGAGCAAGTAATGCGTTTATCAGGTCGGCGTTTCGTTTCCAAGTCTTGTCCTTTGTGACCACTAAATCGTTTGTTTCAGCTGCATATCGCCCGTTATTCACTTCTTCTCTGTACGCGTTGATCATAGAATGAATTTGATGAATGAGCTGCAACAAAATAGCGTAAATGTTATAATGATATGATAATATCTATTCTAGTCCTGATAAATTTAAAAAAGTACCTAGTATTGGAAAAAAAGTAAAACCCAATGTACCAAAATCATCAATTTAACCAAATATATTTGTGGCATAATTACATAATAATTATTATCCGCATATCTTGGAGTTATAATTATTTATATTTAACCGGCGCATAACCTTTATGTAAATAAAAGGTACGGAATGAATAGCCAGTGATAGCCGATATACATTTCAAGACTTACCTACTATTTAGATAAACCATTTTTACGTTATTAATTCACCACGGTACTAACTCGGTTATCTCGGTAAATTAATATTAACCAAATAATATCTTGTATCGAGTACATCGTGCGAACGAAGCTCGTTAGTTTAATAAGTGTGGTGTGATATTATGAGATATCTAATCTACACTAATCCCCCTCTTATAGAAGATTACCTGTATTAAGGTTTACCGATGAGGAACGACACACATCCTTTAATATTGCCGAAACATCCTGTCTGTGATACAAATAGGGAAGTTACATCAAAATGTCGTAAACAGCTCAGCAATACTTAATACATAGCCATAATAATACAGATGCACCTTTACGCAGAGAAAGTTGAACATACCCAGTCCTTCCCTAAGGTCCTTCCTTTCTACAATCTCTTAATAGTTCATTAAGCCAGACGTTCCTCTTGCCTTGCAGGTAGGTACGAGGCTCGAACATTTTGGCCCTATTCACTACATATCAGTTTCGTATGGCGATAATCTCGTCCTATTAAATATCACGTCTTGGAGCGAAAATAATAATGGCAGCTACCTATAGATTTCCCATGCCACTAGCGAGACCTCTCCCTGCGATTAGAGTAAAAAGTTATTTGCACCTCGACGGAGTAAGACCGTGCTGCTAGCTTATACAATATCCCTTATGGTTTATGGATTGTTCATTTAAATAGATACGCATTTACGCTCACTGAATTAGTTAATACTATAAATAAATAATAATAAATTAAATTTGATTTATCACTTTTTCTGTAGAATGGAAAAATAGAGGTAGTTATAATTAATGGAAGTAAAAGTGCTACAGTATAACTGTTCAAAGCTTCGATCAAATATACACGTTTAAAGGTTCAAATTGGTTCATGAATTAAAATTTGCATAATTTTGATCCATTTAGAAAACAGGCTCGTATTTCGTGGTCAATAAATAAATACACCCAACAGTCATATACATACCTAGTCCTGATTCCACACTAAGATCGAGTCTTGTGTCTTGGGTATCACAAACTACGAGAGTCTTCGATCTCACAAACACCAAGACCCGAAACAAATACCTGTGGATAACACAAATATTTGTTTCGGTGCGGGGATCGAACCCAAGGCGTCTCTTTTCACAAGCGGCGTCTTACCTACTGGGACGTGAAGGCTGTCGACTAGTAATAGGGTTTGAATACATTACACCTACCCTATTGTACCTACATACCTGACACGCGAATCCAGGTTCATTGATGATTTTCTGAGTAGATTTTCTTGTAACATTGGAAAATGGGAAAATATTGCAAGCAAAAGTCTGTTGATTAAATATTTGTTACCTCATCATCGCTTAGGTATTTAATTGTATTCGGCTCCATGTCTTTCTCGAAGTCTTCCTCGGCGTCAGTATCATAACTCGACACTTGCACGAGAAGAAACAATGTTGTGACAAGCGCAGTAACACGGAACACTCTACTGATCATACTGAAACCTACGAATAATATTTAATTTTAGTATAAAATAATGGTAGGTAATAAATTAAAACTTTTTTCAATTCAAAAATTCATTAATTCTCTCACGTTGTTTTTGAACTACTGGCTGATTTATTATAATTTATAGCACCTATGTATGTGCCTTTATATACAGAACCTGTGATCCAATCGAAAACCTACACAAAGGCGGATTTTTTGATGTATTTACATGTGGGTGGAAATGTTCTTAACAGCTTTCAATTATTAGTTATACGTTCATATTAGTTATACGTTTAACGTTTATGCGTTCTGTTTCAGCATATAATTTTGAATTTGACTGCATATCTAATCATATATATGTTAACGGAAATGTATGTAATCCGTCATTGTATACAATTCCTAGGAAATGTATGTAATTCCTAAAATCGCCCGGAAATGTGTAAAATAAATTACATTACACACATTTCCTAGGAAATCTATACATTTCCTAAATAGTAATCGGAAATGTAAGATATTTAAGATATAAATTAACCTTTTTTTTTTTTTTTTCTCGCGGGGAAAATCCCTTTACGGACCATCCCACCCCCGAAGGGGCGAGGGTGTGTCGGACTCACCGGCGCCTTCCGAGCCCAGCGAAGATGTTGTGCCGCCCGAGGATGTGGACGGGCGGCCGCTGGGTTGGGTCCCTACCATAAGCCTATGCGCCGAAATACCGACTAAAAACCCCGCGTCGGCCACCATCGGTGCACTTCAGAGACGGCCCCGGGATACCGTTGATACAGAGCGCGCCGGGACCGCCTCTATGTGCACTGCCGCTGAAGCGACGCGACATGAGACGCGTGTTGCGTCACGTCTCGGGGGCCGCCAAGGTAGGGACGGCGGCCCCGCGTGGCCTCTCCGGCGCCGGGTTAGGTGACATCCCGGCGCCTCCTTCGTCTTCTGGGTCTGCTCCCGATCCCGCTCGGCGCCCTCCTTCTGCGACATGACGCGTTCGCAGAAGGAGAGCATGGCTCGCCACGACCTCTTACTGCCGACCATGGCGGCGACCACGGTCGGCAGCGAGAGGTCTCTTCCTACGACCGCGATGAGAGCGCTGCGCTCCTCGTCCCAGGCTGGGCACTCCTCCAGCGTGTGCTGGGCCGTGTCCTCACGGCAGTTGCCACAATGGTGGCACACGGCGGACTCCTCCGCTCCGGCTAAGCGACACAGGTACGCACCGAAGCAACCGTGACCGGTGAGCACCTGCGTCAGCCGGTATGTCGGCGCGCCGTGGCGCCTGTCCATCCACTGGTCGAGGACAGGTCGCACTGCCGCGACGGTCCTCACGCCAGCACCCAGGGCAGAGTTCCCGCCAAAACGCAGGCCGCTTCATGCGAGACCGTGCGGTAGCCCCTGATAATCCGCTGCGCCACCATGCGCTGCGGACGATGCAGCAGGCGGACGCAGCGATCGCCCAGGGACTCGGCCCAAACGGGGCATCCGTAGAGGGCCATGGACCGCACGAAGATATCAATTAACCTAAACTAACCTAACCTACCTACCTACCATTGGAGAACAATGGAGAATGTCACATAAATCTTGACAGGGAGCCCGAAATGAGCTTCTTGGACACCGGAAGGGTTATTTTTAATTAGTAACATAGGTAATATGAAGATACCAGTATTATAGAATTTCACGCTATGATTGTTACCTGTGATAAAAAATATTACTCTCATTTGAACAACGTGTTTTATTACAGAAACCATTATTCTTATACATTTCCTAATACGATATTGGAATTTTATACAATGCCTAGGAAATGTATACATTTCCTAGGATATGTATGTATAAAATAATTATTGAAAGAATATTTTATACATTTCCTAAATAGCTTCGGAATTGTATACATTTCCTAGGAAATGTATACAATTCCTAGACTTCATACATTTCCGGTAACATATACATACATAGACACACGCCTTCTTCCTAGGAAGGATAGGCAGATGTGCAACCAGGACCTCTGCCTATCCCTTGAATTTTCCGTCCCACGATGTGATAAGGGGCGAGCCTATCGCCATATCGGGCACATATTCCTGACTCCGAGCTGATATTGAATAGAAAAATCCAATATCACTTTGCCCGAACCGGGATTCGAACCCGAGATCTCAGCGTTGTAGTCGCACCCTAGTACACTACGCAACCGTGGCAGTCAATATATAGAGGTATATTAAATCATTAATATTTAAAAGTACCCACACAATACATATTTAAATGCACATTAAAGCCGGAGCTTCAGTTTATTTTATTTTTAGTCAAGAGTTAAATTGAATACAAGATATGGGAAATTAGTATCACAGGTTCGATGTCCAGTTTATTGCAGTTGCAATATTAGAAAGGTATATTTTTTTTATTAAATAACCGTTTAAAATAGATTTCTTCCGATAATATTCACAAAATGTTTGTATTTCAATGTTGTTTTATCTTCTGCTTAAATAATTTTCTTCCGGTACTAATTAAAACACAATATAATATTAGGTACACACAGTTTTTGTCAGTTATTTCAAAACCTCCTACTCACCCCACTTCAACACTTCAAACAAATTAACGATTTGTTTTAAATAATTTGTCAACAAGATGTTGGTCTTAAATCACGAGCACATGAGTGACGAGTTAAATGCGTTGTATTTAATTTCAGCGTGTCCGTCCACTTCCGCCGTAGGCGATGGTGGAATGTGTTTTGCGACTTGCGGGGACTCTCGTCCGTGCTGCCTTGGTGGGCGGGCGCGCCGCGAGGTGAGTAATGGTCGGGGGTGAGTGGCAGTCGTTTTTCCTCACGGGGAATGCGTTGGGGCGGAAGAGTGCGTCGGCCCACGGAGCTGTGCGGGAGACAGCTGCGTCCCGTAACCCTGCACCTCTCCGACGACGTACTTGACAACTTGCGAACTTACGTCACCATTTTTATTTTTAATTTTTAAATATTAAACATGGCCCGAATAAATCAGTAGATTATAAAAACAAAATAACTAAATAGGTAATGGTCTAGATTAAAAGAATGCATTCTTTTATTTTCGTTTTCGGTTGTCTGGAAGAGATCGCTTATAGCGATAAGACCGCCAATTGTACACTATTTTTTAAGTTTTTTTTATGTTTTATTGTCTCTGGACTTTGTAGTGTTCAATAAAATGTTGTGTAAAAGAATTTGTGTTAGAAAGACTTTCTAATGTTATATTGCAATCAACAAAGGGAAAAATATTACATGTAAGTTGTTCATTTTATACACGATTGCAATCGAATAGTTTGTACCAAACAATTTCGGATTAGAATGTTTTCTTGTTTCATCCTTTTTAGAGCGGGATTTTCAGGAACCTGCTTTTTTTGAACTTATTCAGTTCACACATCGAACATTCATTAGTCACATTAATTATTCAATGTAATGAATACTAATACTTCTATGATTAATTTCGTGCGGGTTTTAGCACTATTGGCCCTTGTCTAGCCGCATCTACTTTTAGCACTAAAGATTCCTACAATGACTTGGGTAATATTTCTACGGCACCCCGTCTACCATTCAATTGGGTTTGAATCATTCGAAGCCATGTGATAATCAGTAGAATAAAACATACCTCTTAATTTCTGTCGCCTTGGGCGTTCACTCAACCGTGCTCTCCGCTAATGCCGATCTAGTGCCATTATAGAAATTAGGAAAACCAGACATAGGTAATTTACTTATCGTAGAAAAGTGAATTTAAAAACATTTAACGTTATTATTTCTGTAATTAGTAATCATGATAGTTGTTATTATAAAATATTTAATTTAGCCACGTGCGAAGTATCTCAATTTGTTCGGCGACAGCTCTTTTGGATGTGCCCCCTTGACTTGTATATTGCTCCACGCTTGTTTCCCACGAAAATACGGAGAGCAACTCCTCTTCTGTGCCAAATTGTGGGCTGAAAGCAGTAATTTGTTATTATTTATCTCACGCTTTATATTTTTACTAGCGATCCAAACCGGCTTCGCAAGGGTGCAGATACTTTTTGACTCCAGTCAGACACAATATTCTGCGTACTAATTGTTTTAATATTCAACGTGACTGCCTTCCTTTATACTGCTTTTTCCGTCCCCTTAGATCCTATCCTGCCCAGTCTCATTCTGACTTCTTATATCCCATTTCATCTGCCTTGAGATATTTTTTTGCAAATAAATAAACCCAACAGTAACATACATAGTTCTGAATCCACATTAAGACCAATTAAGTCTTGTGTCGTGGGTATCAGAAACCATGAGAAACTTAGGTCTTACAAACACCCAGTCCCGTGATAAATATTTGCGGGCGGTACAAACATTTGTCTCGGTGCGGGGATCGAACCCGCGGACTCTCGTTTCTCAGACGGCCTCTAACCAACTGCGTCACGGGGGCACTATCACAAAAATACATAAAAGGTGTTTTTCATGATTCCATTATCATAATCCTCAGCCCAGGAAGTTCACTTGAACATAAGCCATCTCCAAGGATTTCTTCACGACCTCTTAGAACGGATTGCAACCAGCAATTACGTGCACGTTGCAACCGTCTGTCCATTTATAATCGATTAATACTTTAATTAGCTCAAATTTGCGATTAAAAAATAAACTGTACCAAAATAGCAAATATAGGGTTATTTTTACGCTCGGTGCGTCAGGTGCTAATATCGCTTGGGATTGTATTTATTAATAGACAGCTAGTAAGTAACTTTAGTATTTTATACTTACAGAAATTATTTTGTACAATAGGTACAAACAAAAAAGAGTTTTCAATAAGATTAAATGAACAGTAATAAATTACCACCTAAAAGGTACGTACATAGTTCTAGAACCCTACATTATCCCTGACCCTTATTCTAGGGTGCGGATAGTTGCTTTTCTGAATATTGGTACTTACCAAATATTGACGTATTCATGGTGTGGCAAGTCTCTCAAGCTTACACTCAAAGCTGCCGCTCGGCGCAAGACCGCTCCTATCAGATGGTGAGCGCGACGGAAGGGCACCCCCCGACGAACCAGCGCGTAAGCCAAGTCTGTGGCGAGCATCTCCGGTTCTAGCGTCTTCAGTGCTTTCTCCGGATCCACCTGGTTTAAAAAAAACATACCCTGTATTGAGGAAAAAGTGCGCGTTTTTTTAAATTAACCCGTATGTAGTTATAGGGATTTTTTTCTTATGTTCATAAATAATATCAGGGTAAGTAAGTAAGCTTCCCGGTCCTAAGAAGTGAAAAAATAATCCAATTGTTAAAAAGAAAAATCAATGTCATAATTTATAAATTTTACGACCTGAACAATAGGCATTTACATAATGTTAGCAAATAATTATTATTGTACCGTTCTCTAAGCCTAACGCTTCAGAGCGATCCTCTACTGACGCAAATAAAAACGGTAATTGAACGGTATTTATAGCATAATGTTTTCCTGTTAAATATAATGAAAATAAATAAGTATTAGATATTCATTTTGTATGAAACTATAAATAAACTTACTTGCATAGTCCGAATGGTTCCCGCAGTTACTTTCAAGCAGTCTAATAACCTATCATAAGATCTGAATAAGATTTCTTTGTCTGATTGTAAATCCTTGTTGTAAGTACTTGGAAGACCTTTTAGAATACTAGACAAAGCGACTGTATCTCCCAGTAAGAGTCCTCCTGCACCACGCACAAGTTCTAGGCCGTCGGGATTTCGTTTTTGAGGCATTAAGCTCGAACCAGTCGAAAATTGATCGGAGAAGCGAACTATGCCGAATTCTCGTGAACTATAAATGATAAGATCTTCGGCCAATCTGCTGAGGTGTAAGCCGCAGAGAGATGCCCAGTTCAGGAATTCAACTGAAAAATATTTGTTTATGCTGAAAAAGTTATAAACTAATTGTATGGTTGTAGGTATATTCTTTTTAAAAGTTTTACCTACCTATATGATCTCTCGTGGACACGGCAAACATAGAGTTATGCGTGATGTCCTTAAAGCCAAGATTATTTGCAAGTCGCATCCGATCGATGGGTAGAGCACACCCAGCCAGAGCTCCGCTGCCAAGAGGACAACGGGATAGCCGACTGTCTTGTTCCTCTAACCGTATTACATCATCGCGAAGAGCCCATACATGACTGAAAGTAAAGAATAAACACTAAATTTACGTATATCCCACACGACAAATGCTTTAAACAGTACGCTTAGGTAGGTAGGTAAGTATATTTTTTCTGTATTGAGGCCGCGGAACCGTAACCGCATAACAGTCCACAACTTGGCTCTAACACCCACGCGTTATTAAAAATATTTGAGCCAATTTGAGAATGTGGAAATTAGAAATTTGTAAGGAAATATGTACCTCAGCAGGAAGTGACTCCAGCGCACTGGCTGAGCTCGTTGCAGATGAGTGTACCCTGATACAACAATATTTATTTCTTTTTCTGCTCGACCTACTAAAATCTGAAAAATAAAACACAAGTTCAACAAGTAAATATGTTAATTATACACGTTTTGATTTGAAATGTAGTTATATGTTGTCTAATACATACGTACATACATACATAATCGTCAAGCCTGTATCCCATGATAGGTGTAGTCAGTGACTATGGATCGTTGTTAATAAATTGCTAACAATACAAAAAATATGCACAGTCCGAAAATACAGAAATATCACAAATAAAAAAGATTTACCTTGATTAATTCTTTCAGCGCACAATTCAGTTTTGGAAACGAATTGATCATCCATAATTTAGTGTCAGTTGCAGATTGGTCATTGCGGCTTCTTGCGGTGTGAAGCCTCAGCGCCGAGTCACCGGCATATTTAAACAAACGACTTTCCACAACAGAATGAATATCCTCTTCAGAATCCTTTAAATGTCCTGCTTGTTTTAACTCTTCCTCGATGTCTTTCTCGACCTGCAGTAGCAACACTAATTCTGTAGCTTACATGCATTAGGGCCTTTAGAAAGTGCAAAACACGGCACTATATTAATATATGGTAAAAATGAATTTACGTTAACTACAATTTTTTTATAAAATTCAATCATTACACAAAAACATTTTAAACGAATTTACGTACTTCGTAAATAGATTTTTCTCAAGTTTCAAAACTCCAAAGTGATTAATTAATTATCTAATAATTTTTTAGCTTACTTTAATGAGTCCATCATGAATTTTAGCATAGTCTTCTTCAGATAGATGACCGCTTGAAAAGAGTTCTTTAGCCCAACATCTGCTACCATGGATGTCTTCATGATATAATCGAGAGTCTATTGGAAGTGAATCGTTGAGTCTCCGCAGAACATCTGAAGGCTCTTCTTCGAAGCAACCACCCCAGAGCTGGTATCTCTCCTACATGGTATTAAAATGTTTTAGTGCTTGATGCGTTTAATATTAGATATACTTTATAACCAGACATTAATAGTCGTATTGGATGACCAGCACAGAGCGAGTGTGGTAGACTATTGAATAAAATCTCTACCAACTCAAGACCCCTGGGTATCAGTGAACGTATAAGGGCTGACTTATTGTTTTTTCAAAATAAGATCGGTAATCTTTTTTAAAATTGGAAAAAATATTTATAAAACAAAACACAGGACTACAAATCTGTAAAGACAATTTATTTCAAGGAATATATTATACAACCAGTGATGTGTACTTACAGCAGACATTATCTTGAGTAAATGCCGTAAACAAACTAGTATAATATTATCTAACAATGAACTTTTGTCACATGTTCTCATATCAGAGCAGGTTAAAAGAGGTCAAACGAAAAATTCATTTGCAGTAGGTATTCACAGTATAGCACAAAAACCAATACTTTTTGCAAAATAATACCAACAAGATAGAGTACCCATGCTTATTACTCTGTGCTATTGATTATGGTGGCTACCAGTTACCCAGTATTGATAAGTATTACAAAAAAGTCAGAGGTAGGGAAGGGAGGAGGAGAAAAATAGGAGAAATATATACTTCCACTGGATACGTACCTGTAAAGTGTTCGACCGTTGTCTATATTCAGCCATTAGTCCAACAACGGGTTGCTTGTTGAATAATATGCTTTCTCTAAAGTAATAGCTCAATAATTTTAGTATTTAAAATTTAATTTATCTACCATCCAACGTGCTAGCGCTTCATCTATCCATCCATCAGCCAAAGGACGTCCACTGCTGAACATAGGCCTCTCTCAATGATTTCCACAGTGATCTGTTGGAGGCAGCCTGCATCCAGCGATGACTCGCCACCTTTACCAGGTCGTCTGACCATCTTGTGGGTGGACGTCCCACGCTGCGCCTTCCGCTACGTGGCCTCCATTCGAGAACCTTCAGCTATCAGTACTCCGCGCTATGTGCCCCGCCCATTGCCACTTCAACTTACTAATCCGCTGGGCTATGTCGGTTACTTTAGTTCTCCTACGGATCTCCTCATTTCTGATTAGATCTCGTAGGGAAACCCCGAGCATAGCCCTCTCCATTGCTCGTTGAGTGACTTTGAGCCGCCTAATAAGGCCCATAGTGAGAGGCCACGTCTCGTCACGTGCTAGCGCTTAGTTAGTATAAATACAAAAGGCAACTACATGGTAAATTTAGTACGATCTAAATAGATTTTCATTGACGAGAAATATAATGACTACCTTTTTCCGGTTATATTTTCTATTATATCATAGTCATAACCGAATCATACAGAGGTGGAGCCCGCAACGCGACACATCTGCGTGGGTCACTGTGGTAGGCTTCACATCTCTGTTTGGTGGACGCTCTCCGGCCGAATATAAATAAATATCCTACCAACAGTAAATTCGATCTCTGGCAATCCCACTCATTAGCCGAAATGCATAACACTGCTTCACATTTGACAGCCTCCGTGGCGCAGTTGGTAAGATGCCGGCTGTGATGAGAAAGACAGTGGGTTCGTTCCCCGCACCGAAACAAATATTTGTGTGAATCACAGGTATAGGTATAGGTATAGGTGTTTATGAGGCCGAAAAGTCTCTCGTAATTTCTTTTACCCACGACACAAGACTCTGTCTTAGTGTCAGGGGTCAGAACTATGCATGTAGCTGCTGTTGGGTGTATCTATTTATTTTATTGAAATCAGTTTTCTTTGAGCCAGTGGTACCATCCGGTCGCTACAGCAAAGCTTTAGATCTAAATCCCGCACACTCATAATGTCGTTCTCCGTATGCCCAATTAATAGTTACAGTATTATGTAGTAAATATCAAACTTTAAATACATAAATTAGACCAGACGACAGGCGGCAGAAAGGCGCAGCTATAAGCTATTGTAAGTGTGACGATAAAGTATCCAATACCTTGTTTATTGGAATCTATACCTACTCTGTGTGCATGATTTCTTTTCCGATTTTTATTTGCCGTACTTTGACGAAGCCGGCTGTAGCCAAGATATCATCAATTTCAATTCTCCAGTATTGCTATCTGATATTACCTACTTGTTTAATTGATTCTCATCTTTGGTTTTAAATGCCCGTGACGTGGCCTAATATATTTACGTGCCTAAATATATTTGGGCCTTGAGCAAAATGAGCATAATTTCTATGAAGCAGTAGTTAGTATGTTCCTGCCGATTAAATGTGAATAAAATATATTTCTACTCCCTAATCCCACAATTTTTTATCTATTGGAATTGGGTATTAAGAGAGAAAATACATACATACATACATACATAAACTCACGCCTTTGTCCCCGAAGGGGTAGGCAGAGGCGCCACCAGGACACCCAACATTTCGCCTTGTATGTTCCGTCCCATGATGTGATAGGTGGCGAGCCTATCGCCATATCGGGCACAAATTCCTGACTCCGGACTGATAATGAATAGAAAAGTCCAATATCACTTTTCCCGACCCGGGACTCGAACCCGAGACCTCAGCTTTGTAACCCTACCGTAATACAACTACGCCACCGAGGCAGTCACCACAATTTTTTATCTATTGGAATTGGGTATTAAGAGAGAAAATAGGTAAAACATAATATTATGCATCAAAGTTATATCAAAGTCCGGTTCAATATTATTTTACCCAGCAAGTACTCAGGTGTGAGCTGACTAATGACTAAGTACTAGAACGTAGTGATTACTTACTCTATGCTAAGTACTTCCTAGAAATTCAATTCCTATGAAATGAACCTAGAATAAATTATTGACTTTCTGATCAACTTTTATGTTGGAAGCAATACCCGCTTAATCTACATTTAGAATAGGTACCGTACAAGAATACAAAAGAAAATATTATGCAAAATGAAATTAGAATTCCTATGAATAATATAAATGAATAATTATATTAAATTTATACTCTTTGGCTGTGTGGCTATAGCCTTAGCCATGGCCTTAGTCTATCTGAAAAAAAAAACTCAACAGTCAGCTGTCATCGTGATCGATTGAGTTTTGAAAAAAAAGAGGTTATGTTTTGGTGTTTCACATCTGCTGTCTTCCAGAAATTGAGTTTTAAAGCTGAAGAGTTCTTAAAATAGTATTAAGTTCACTTAGGTATTATAAATGATCATACTTGGTTTATAAAATGTTAAGCCAAAGTGACAATTCTGTGAATAATCCTGATACTGAGGAAAAAAAAATACAATTAGAATTCTGTCCTCAAACTACACTTTTTGATATTGTCATAGACCCTGGGTTAAAAGATGATCAGGGAAATGAAATACCTAGGCCGTTTACAAAAAATCAAATGCGAAAATGGTTGAAAAAGGTTAAATGGGTGAATCGTAAGGCAGAAAAAAGAGCCAAGGAGAAAAAAAGAGCTAAAGAAAGGAGAAGGGAGGCTCGTGAAGCAAATATAGATCTTGGACCTAGCCGAAAAGCATTAAAGAAAATGATATTAGAGAGGGATAAAAAAAATATTGGAATAATTATCGACTTGAGTTTTGAACACTTAATGATTGAAAAAGATAGGCTGAAAGTCATAAAACAAATTCTCAGGTGCTATTCTATTAATCGAAGATCTGTGACGCCCCTGCAGTTTTATGTAACCAGTTTTGGTGAACAATCAAAAATTGAAATGAGTAGGCACAACGGCTATGAAAATTGGGATGTAAGTTAATGAATTTTTTATTTCTTTTAATTAATAAATACATTAAAGATGCAAATATTTATTTTCAGATAAAGTTTAGTGAGAATTCATACACTGATATTTTTCCTAAAGAGAAACTTGTTTACTTAACCAGTGATTCTGAGAATATAATAGAAGAATTTGAAGAGGACACTATATACATAATAGGCGGATTAGTTGACCACAATCAATATAAGGTAGGTAGGTAGGTACATAGTTATTTAAAATATAATTTAATTACTTGTAATAATTACTCAGTTTGATAACATTTGCATCCTGCAAAAATAAAAATTCCTATTTAGGAAATTATTTTGAGACAATACATAATCTCACACCTATATCTGAGTGGATAGATGTGGCATTAGTGCTTCCTTCTGATTGCTGTAATTATTACTAATTCTACTGGTGGTAGGTTTCCACATGTGAGAAGCCCCCTGGGTAGGTCTCATCGAAATGTCTTATACTTCCACAAAACAGTAATAAAATAAAATAAATAAAAATAATAAGACCTAACATCCTATGTCTCAGGATGGCAAGTGCAGTGGAATGCCAATCATTGCTTCGTAATTTATAGCGTTTTTTGGTTTTGCTAATGTCCATGAGCGGTTGTATTGCTAACCATCAGGCGAATAGCATGTTCATCTCGCCATTCATTGTAAAAAAAAAGTTGTTGTCTACAAGCCTAACATTTTGTAAGACAAAAGTTCAAGTCTTTCACAACTTATATTAGATTCAACAAATCAAAAAGTTTATACAAATCTTCAGTTTCGGTGATACCACCTAATGCCTATGTATATTGTGGCTATGAAGTGCCAAAGGTATAGCCATAAGTAAATAACATTGGTTTGAATGCACAAGTTGTCTGGTCGCTCTAAATGGTAAGAGAACCCATTGTAACTTCACTGTTATTCCATTTTAATTCTCTATAATTTCTTTTAAAAATATTTTTAATATTCCAGGGACTATGCCATAAAATAGCCTCTGAACAAGGTATTCGACATGGTCAGCTGCCCTTAGATAAGTACATCAATATGAAAACTAGAAAAGTTTTAACAATCGACCATGGTGGGTATTGAAACTCAGTATCCAATGTTATATGTTTTTTTAAATGTTATATTAATTACATTTCATTAATTACAGTTTTTGAAATTGTATTGAGGGTATGTGAAGGTGTACCATGGCAGGAGGCTTTGATAAAAGTGTTACCATCAAGGAAAGGGGCTCATGTTTGTGACAAAAAAAGTGAATCTGGTTCGGATACTTCATTGATTAGTGATCAGGAATGTACATAGCATAACAAGTATATTATACTCATATTTATACTACTTCATATTTAAATTAAAAAGACATACATAAACGTTTTACGTATTTTTATTTCCTTTGAACATTTTAAATGCTTTTTTGTTTAGTCTACTACTACACATAATTAGTGTACAAACTTTTCTAGTTATGTAAGTTAGATGGCAACTCTTACTGACCCTTCATGTAAAAAATGTTATATTTTTTAATTTTTGTTTCATTAAATTTGTACATTATCAAAAGCTAAAGTCTAAATTCCGGTCAATTCATACATATTACTACTATTGCAAAAAAATCTTCCTAATAATTTAAAATTAATAGTGTGTACTGTGTACTTAGTTTATGCATAATATCATATAAATGTTTGAGTAATTTATTCCGTTATTTAAAGATTTTTAATCTTTTCCTTATAATTAATTTGTAATATTTTATAACAACATAATATTTGGCCTACACTTGGTAATGCATTAATATTCAATAGCTTATTAACTATAAATAAATATCAACATAGTAATACATAAATAATATTTGATTTAAGTACATATGTAACTAATGCTGTTATATGGGTATATTATATTTTTGTAAAAAGTTAATAATAAGTGGTGCAACTCGTTCGGGATTATTTAAATGCACGTGGTGTGTACCAGGTACAAAGTGACATTCGAATTTTTCATTATTCTTTTCTACGATTTCACGCATTTCCACAGAAAAAGGATCTGATGCGAAAGGTGAATCTATCGCCTTCATGTATAGTGTTGGGGCTTTAAGCCTCTTGACAAATGTCTCTACGAATCTTTTGTCTTCTGGGTTAAATAAAGTATATTTTAACCTAGGATCGCGACTAAAATAATACTTATTGGGGTCAGCTTTTGATGGCTTGGTGCCACGTTTTGCAAGATACTGGACACTGTTTAAATCGACGGACTTCATAGTGCCGAGATGCCAAATTTTGGTTAATTCCTCCTTAGTGTAGGATGGTGGTTCATTCTCCAAGAGACTTTGTACTTGAAGCCCTTTTTCAATTAATTTAGGGTACTTGTCGACTACCAAATGTAAATCATAATCGTCGTATATCAAACTGTCAACGGCAACGTAAAAGTCGACCACATCGGGATAGATGCACGCAAAACGCATTCCGGCTATGGATCCCATTGAATGGCATAGTAAGGAAACTTGGTCCCATTTGAAGTATTTTTGTATGAACAATATTAGCCGAGGTAACTCCCACGAGTAGTACAGCATACCTGTAAAATAAATAATTTAATTAATTTTATTACAAAATTATTTTCTACACATATCATCAGTTAGGTACTTAAATAACTTTATGTACGCTAAGTACCTGGCGGAATCCAACTTGATAATCCATGCCCTGGAAAGTCCAACGCCAATATAGAGCGTTTTTTACTCAACAATGGTGCAAGTGGATCCCAAGTCCCGGCGTTGTCTTGCCAACCATGTAGAGCCAAAATGGGTCTTCCATCATCTTTCCCCCACAATTTACCAGCCATATAACCCCATCGCGTTGGAATTTGTATTTCTTTCACTGGAACCTGCAAATAATTAATAAACATATAATGTACTTAAAACTTATTTTGTGTATTATACTTATATCATTCCTAGACAGTTGATGGCATCTCTCTCTCCCTCTGAAGAATGTTCAAAACGGGTGTAAAAATCTCTGAAGAACGATTCCACCATCGTAATTGTTGGAACTGGCTCCAATCTAGTAACATTTTCCCGCAATTGTGGAAAAACAAACTGTAAAGCAAAAAAAATGGTACCATACCGTACCGCACCTACGGATGCCTTTTTAGATGTTATAGCTTCCAGTCACCAAAAGCATAAAATGTGGATAAAACAAGTAATAAGAAAAATGAAAAACCTATGTCAAAAGCTTGCTTGAATATTAAATTTTATTGCTTGGCAAGTTCATAATATTGAGCATTAAACCATTCAACAATAAATGATTAGTTTAGGCACAAATTAGGACTCTCGAATATCTTTAATACTATATAAACTAATATCTTTAATTTATATTTTTCCAGAAAACTTATATATTTCTTCTTCTTCTTTTAATTAAAGAATGGCTCCCCCGTAGTATCGGAGATTTTGCCAATGTCTTTGTTGTGGAGATATAAATTATATTTTCAAGTAGAGAGGTTAAACTAATAGATGAATGTCGTGTCTTGTACGAAATTAAAAAAAAAAAGAAACAGCTCTGACCAGATAATTAAGGGATTAGTTGATCATATAAGTATTGTACAAACAGCCACAAACAATTTGGGAGAGGTGTTAAACAATTAAATGAATCCATGAAAAGAGGTATAGGTACACATAATAAGTCAATAGATATATGGAAAGAGAATAGGATGAAGGCTTATAGATAAACTTCTATATTTAATAAGACGACAGAATAATTTCTGTTGATAAATAACGTTATAAATTCTGGTAAAACTAAATGAAATGGGTACCTACCGACATTTTTACTTAAATCACTATTAAAGCAGCGATTTGCGATTGCTTACTAAATAAAACCTACTAAACTACATAGTAGGTAGCACATAAGTATGTAGAGTCCAAAGTTTAATCCTTTACCAATTTAAATAAGACTATTGTGTTTAAAAAACTTATGTGGATACACTTAAACTGGTAGATACTAGTTACTACAAACTTACCTCATCTGTGTGTAATTTATTGGAAACAATTCTTCCAAAAATAGGCGAGTGTTTTCTTTTAATGACATTGAAATTGAAAATAGCGCGCCAAGGAAGTTGATTCGCCATCGTCTCATATATTCTCACCGCAATAATAAAATGCACCGTAACTCGTTGCAATAAGACAAATTTTAGAACTATTTTACACTGATAATATCTTTATTCAACACCTTACATTTATGTCAAATACTGTATCAACAAAACATATTTATTCAACCAGTATGAAAAGCACATTTTTAAAACTGTGTAGATAAATTCATTTAGTCTCAATTTAATTTTTATTTCGAAATATTTTACTAGAATTGCTACATAACCTTACGCACTGGCGACTGACGCACGCTTTGTATTTTGTAAGTAACTCGGAACAAGGCCGCGCACGGTGGGTCGAAACGGCTATTTTTGTGACATAGGATTTTTTTTCGGATTTTCCAATTTTTTTTCACGCCAACGTTTTGATATTATCATTCCTTACACTATTCATTCTTTGTATTTTTTTGCTTAACCCTATAATTTCGGCATAAAAAATTATTTTAGGTTTTTAATGTATGGAACGCACTATAAAAACCTAAATTTCTACGAAGTCCTGCTAGATCCTGCGTTAAAACCTTATTTTTCTGAATCCTGGCCAGTTCTACTTTACTTGTACATTTCGAATGTCTGCATTGACTTGCAACTTTTCCAGTTATAGGGATCGGAAAAATGGTAAAAATAGTACTATTTCTAATTTTGTAATTGACATTTTAAGTCAATTTAACCACAAGATAGTAAGACAAAAACATTGTGGATATACAAACTATTATATAAAAATCTAATAGAATAACACAATAGAAGTAAATAAGTAAATATTTATTGGCATAATTGGTTGTTGTACCCAAAACATGTGGTTACACAATTAACGTAAACACAGTAATAAATCATAAATGCAAATGGACCACCAGATGGCAAAGGATTACTTTCAGTCATTAACACTGATGACATCTGGAGATTACAGGTGCATTTAGTTAATTGTTTTACAACTACTGTTTGTTTATTGTCTTTAATTAACTAAAACAAAACAAACATTCTCGTGATATCGATTGTAAACATGTTTTGTCCTTTTACTTAGTTCTATCATTAATGAGAGCATCTAGGGCAATAAAATTTGTTTATTGCCCAGGGTATAAAATGACTTATATTTTGAATTCGTTCTTAATGTACATTTATCCGTGCTACGATCCATACCATTTTATTTTGAATCCTTGTTTCGGTATCATGGAGGGTCTAGTTACTAATCTCGATATGTTTGTTGTTTTAAGAGACCAGCTTGGATCTCTATCAGATAGCAAAAAACTTTCTGATTTTCTGCAACAGAAAATAAACGTAACTGAAGAAAATAGTGTAGTGCTTCAAAAGTTTTGTGTAAAATTCTGTTCTTCTATAACAGCTAGATGGCAAAAATGCAATCGTATATTTTCTAACTTTATTAAAAAAAATGGTGATTGGCTAGAAAGTGAAATAATTTGGCCTAAAGGACTAAAATTAAACGAAAGACACGAAGAACATGAAGTACATGAAGAACACGAAAGACATGAAGAGGACTTAAGTCTTGAGAATCTGTCTCCATCCACATCGAAAGCTTCTACAGCTTTGATTTGTCCCAGAAAATCATTCGATGATATGTCCAACAGACAAAAACGAAGACGAGTAGACCAAATTCAAAATAATTTGTCTCAGGAAGAATTAATTGCAGCTACATCAAATACACTGAAATGTAATGGACAAGAAGCCATCGCTAATATAATAAACCATTTACTTAAAAATCCAGAAGATATAACAAAAGTGAATAATTGCTTGAATGCAAAAAAATATGTTCCATACACTGCTGATAAAGCGTTGGCGCTACTTGTTTCCCTAAATTTGTCGAAGGCACAATATATAAACCTAAGAGAATCAGCAAGCGAAAAAGGCTTTCAATTGTATCCTTCTTATTATAAATTAAAAGAAGCAAAATTGAAATGTTACCCAAGAAAGGAGGATATGACATTTAGTGATTGCACGGCATCAGTTAAATTGCAAGCTCTGCTCAACTTGACAGCCTCAAGGCTTTTGGATACAATTGAGTTCGATTTAGATTCTGCAACTGACCTGAAGCTTATCAGCAAATGGGGCTTTGATGGATCCTCGGGGCAAAGCAATTATAAGCAGATCTCTGAAGTAGGCGTGGACGATTCCAGTATATTTATGGCAAGTCTTGTTCCAATAAGACTACAACATGATGATGGAACGGTTTTATGGGAAAACGATCGAAGTTCATCCACATTTTACTGTCGTCCCATTATGTTTACGTTCACAAAAGAAACACAAATTACTGTAGCAGCTATAAAAGCCGGTATATCAGGAGAAATCGAGGCACTCCAGCCATCTATATTTAGGAAAGTGAAAATTGCCCACGAATTAATGATGACAATGATTGACGGCAAAATAACTTCATACTTTTCTGAGACTTCAACAGCAGTTTGTGACATTTGCAAAGCGAAACCAACAGAAATGAATAATTTGGAATCCCACAAACTGCGATCTAAGAATGAAGAAATGTACCAGTATGGATTGTCATCATTGCATGCGTGGATAAGATGCATGGAGTGCCTACTCCACATAGCTTACCGTTTGGAGATTAAGAAATGGAACTGCAGGGGTGACGATAAAGAGAAAATGAAGACCAGAAAGTCTGCAATTCAACAAGAATTTAAAGAAGAATGTGGCTTGCTAATTGATATAGTGAAGCAAGGAGCAGGCACCACTAATGATGGTAATACGGCTCGAAGATTTTTTAAAAATACAGCCATGACAGCACGTATCACTGGCATTAATGAGCAGTTGATAGAGAATTTTTATATCATTCTACAAACCATTGCGTCTGGAGAGCGTGTTGATATTACTAAATTCGCTTTATTTTCTACCGAAACCGCAAAACTATATGTTGATTTATATCCGTGGTATTATATGCCTTCCAGTGTACATAAATTATTAGTTCATGGGGCTGACATAATTAAACATTTTGGGGCTATACCCATTGGAAAGCTGTCGGAAGAAGCCGCAGAAGCACGGAACAAAGACTTCCGAAAATATAGGGAAAATCATTCCCGAAAAATTAGTAGGATATCTTCGAATGAGGACATCTTACATAATCTCCTTTTGTCATCTGATCCAAAGATCACAAGTCTTAGATCACGCATGACAAAAAAACATGTTATGGTTCTCTCAACAAAAGCTAAAGAGCTTCTGCATTTGCCATCAAAACCAGAAGACTTAGAATTTATTAATGTAGAGAGTATTTTAGAAGATCTACAAAACAGTAGTGATAGTGAGTAGTATATAGGTATAGGCTTTATACTAGCCTTTTTTATTATTATTTTTTAGTTATTTCCATCATTTGTTTTTTTTTAATCTGGCACGGCACATATACAAGTTTTCCTTGGTATTTGTTAATTTATTAGATTAATTATTTATCTTATTTGTGTCAAATTTACTGAAGATAATTGTAAAAAATCTTTTGGGAAATATTGAATTTTATCATTTCTTTCGAACTGCATAACTGAAAAAGTTGCAGGTCGATGCAGACTTTCGAAGTATAGAAGTATAGTAGAACAGACCAAGATTCAGAAAAATAAGGTTTCAACGCAGGATCTAGCAGGACTTCGTAGAAATTTAGGTTTTTATAGTGCGTTCCATACATTAAAAACCTAAAATATTTTTTTTTTGCCGAAATTATAGGGTTAAGCAAAAAAATACAAAGAATGAATAGTGTAAGGAATGATAATATCAAAACGTTGGCGTGAAAAAAAATTGGAAAATCCGAAAAAAAATCCTATGTCACAAAAATAGCCGTTTCGACCCACTGTGCCGCGCCGCGCCGGGCGGCGCGGCGCGGCGCGGAGCGGCGCGGCGCACAGTGGGTCGAAACGGCTATTTTTGTGACATAGGATTTTTTTTTGGATTTTCCAATTTTTTTTGACGCCAACGTTTTGATATTATCATTCCTTACACTATTCATTCTTTGTATTTTTTTGCTTAACCCTATAATTTCGGCAAAAAAAAATATTTTAGGTTTTTAATGTATGGAACGCACTATAAAAACCTAAATTTCAACGAAGTCCTGCTAGATCCTGCGTTGAAACCTTATTTTTCTGAATCTTGGTCTGTTCTACTATACTTCTATACTTCGAAAGTCTGCATCGACCTGCAACTTTTTCAGTTATGCAGTTCGAAAGAAATGATAAAATTCAATATTTCCCAAAAGATTTTTTACAATTATCTTCAGTAAATTTGACACAAATAAGATAAATAATTAATCTAATAAATTAACAAATACCAAGGAAAACTTGTATATGTGCCGTGCCAGATTAAAAAAAAACAAATGATGGAAATAACTAAAAAATAATAATAAAAAAGGCTAGTATAAAGCCTATACCTATATACTACTCACTATCACTACTGTTTTGTAGATCTTCTAAAATACTCTCTACATTAATAAATTCTAAGTCTTCTGGTTTTGATGGCAAATGCAGAAGCTCTTTAGCTTTTGTTGAGAGAACCATAACATGTTTTTTTGTCATGCGTGATCTAAGACTTGTGATCTTTGGATCAGATGACAAAAGGAGATTATGTAAGATGTCCTCATTCGAAGATATCCTACTAATTTTTCGGGAATGATTTTCCCTATATTTTCGGAAGTCTTTGTTCCGTGCTTCTGCGGCTTCTTCCGACAGCTTCCCAATGGGTATAGCCCCAAAATGTTTAATTATGTCAGCCCCATGAACTAATAATTTATGTACACTGGAAGGCATATAATACCACGGATATAAATCAACATATAGTTTTGCGGTTTCGGTAGAAAATAAAGCGAATTTAGTAATATCAACACGCTCTCCAGACGCAATTGTTTGTAGAATGATATAAAAATTCTCTATCAACTGCTCATTAATGCCAGTGATACGTGCTGTCATGGCTGTATTTTTAAAAAATCTTCGAGCTGTATTACCATCATTAGTGGTGCCTGCTCCTTGCTTCACTATATCAATTAGCAAGCCACATTCTTCTTTAAATTCTTGTTGAATTGCAGACTTTCTGGTCTTCATTTTCTCTTTATCGTCACCCCTGCAGTTCCATTTCTTAATCTCCAAACGGTAAGCTATGTGGAGTAGGCACTCCATGCATCTTATCCACGCATGCAATGATGACAATCCATACTGGTACATTTCTTCATTCTTAGATCGCAGTTTGTGGGATTCCAAATTATTCATTTCTGTTGGTTTCGCTTTGCAAATGTCACAAACTGCTGTTGAAGTCTCAGAAAAGTATGAAGTTATTTTGCCGTCAATCATTGTCATCATTAATTCGTGGGCAATTTTCACTTTCCTAAATATAGATGGCTGGAGTGCCTCGATTTCTCCTGATATACCGGCTTTTATAGCTGCTACAGTAATTTGTGTTTCTTTTGTGAACGTAAACATAATGGGACGACAGTAAAATGTGGATGAACTTCGATCGTTTTCCCATAAAACCGTTCCATCATCATGTTGTAGTCTTATTGGAACAAGACTTGCCATAAATATACTGGAATCGTCCACGCCTACTTCAGAGATCTGCTTATAATTGCTTTGCCCCGAGGATCCATCAAAGCCCCATTTGCTGATAAGCTTCAGGTCAGTTGCAGAATCTAAATCGAACTCAATTGTATCCAAAAGCCTTGAGGCTGTCAAGTTGAGCAGAGCTTGCAATTTAACTGATGCCGTGCAATCACTAAATGTCATATCCTCCTTTCTTGGGTAACATTTCAATTTTGCTTCTTTTAATTTATAATAAGAAGGATACAATTGAAAGCCTTTTTCGCTTGCTGATTCTCTTAGGTTTATATATTGTGCCTTCGACAAATTTAGGGAAACAAGTAGCGCCAACGCTTTATCAGCAGTGTATGGAACATATTTTTTTGCATTCAAGCAATTATTCACTTTTGTTATATCTTCTGGATTTTTAAGTAAATGGTTTATTATATTAGCGATGGCTTCATGTCCATTACATTTCAGTGTATTTGATGTAGCTGCAATTAATTCTTCCTGAGACAAATTATTTTGAATTTGGTCTACTCGTCTTCGTTTTTGTCTGTTGGACAAATCATCGAATGATTTTCTGGGACAAATCAAAGCTGTAGAAGCTTTCGATGTGGATGGAGACAGATTCTCAAGACTTAAGTCCTCTTCATGTCTTTCGTGTTCTTCATGTACTTCATGTTCTTCGTATCTTTCGTTTAATTTTAGTCCTTTAGGCCAAATTATTTCACTTTCTAGCCAATCACCATTTTTTTTAATAAAGTTAGAAAATATACGATTGCATTTTTGCCATCTAGCTGTTATAGAAGAACAGAATTTTACACAAAACTTTTGAAGCACTACACTATTTTCTTCAGTCACGTTTATTTTCTGTTGCAGAAAATCAGAAAGTTTTTTGCTATCTGATAGAGATCCAAGCTGGTCTCTTAAAACAACAAACATATCGAGATTAGTAACTAGAACCTCCATGATACCGAAACAAGGATTCAAAATAAAATGGTATGGATCGTAGCACGGATAAATGTACATTAAGAACGAATTCAAAATATAAGTCATTTTATACCCTGGGCAATAAACAAATTTTATTGCCCTAGATGCTCTCATTAATGATAGAACTAAGTAAAAGGACAAAACATGTTTACAATCGATATCACGAGAATGTTTGTTTTGTTTTAGTTAATTAAAGACAATAAACAAACAGTAGTTGTAAAACAATTAACTAAATGCACCTGTAATCTCCAGATGTCATCAGTGTTAATGACTGAAAGTAATCCTTTGCCATCTGGTGGTCCATTTGCATTTATGATTTATTACTGTGTTTACGTTAATTGTGTAACCACATGTTTTGGGTACAACAACCAATTATGCCAATAAATATTTACTTATTTACTTCTATTGTGTTATTCTATTAGATTTTTATATAATAGTTTGTATATCCACAATGTTTTTGTCTTACTATCTTGTGGTTAAATTGACTTAAAATGTCAATTACAAAATTAGAAATAGTACTATTTTTACCATTTTTCCGATCCCTATAACTGGAAAAGTTGCAAGTCAATGCAGACATTCAAAATGTACAAGTAAAGTAGAACTGGCCAGGATTCAGAAAAATAAGGTTTTAACGCAGGATCTAGCAGGACTTCGTAGAAATTTAGGTTTTTATAGTGCGTTCCATACATTAAAAACCTAAAATATTTTTTTATGCCGAAATTATAGGGTTAAGCAAAAAAATACAAAGAATGAATAGTGTAAGGAATGATAATATCAAAACGTTGGCGTGAAAAAAAATTGGAAAATCCGAAAAAAAATCCTATGTCACAAAAATAGCCGTTTCGACCCACCGTGCGGCGCGGCAATCGGCCTAGACATTAGACAGTGTGCTTACTGCTTAATACTTTATTATTAAATCATCATTATATTAAGGTTATTACACATTGGCGATTTAAGATTCGTAGTACGGAAGATAACACGGCACTCGCGGCGAGCGTGTGCAGTTATTATTATTGCGTCATAAACCTATTTACAAGCGTTTTTCTGGTTGCACTAGTACAAATAACCATGTAATACAATCGAGAGAACGATTTAGAGGGGTTAGGGCATATATTGCACCACGCTGGCCTAGTGCGGGTTGGTGAACTTTACCTACATTCCATAGATATTCTTACAAGTCGCAATGGTAAGCACTAGCAGGTTTCCTCATGAAGTTTCCTTTACCGCTACAGAGCGTAGTGATTGACTTATCAATACACATATGACCCGATTTGCTTTAGGATTTGAACCCGCGACCACCGAACAGGTTGGCACCCGCGCCAGACCACCTCGCACTTGAAGAAACCACAAAAATATTACTTTATTATTTATTTATGTTTATATTTTATTTGAAATTTGGTTAGGTATCATTTGAATTGCGGTATGTACTTGTTTGAGTAGCCTTTGCATTAGCTGTTTGAAGATTTTTATGCAAATCTACTTCATACAGTTCATACTGTAATGCCTCAACACAGTAAAAATAGACTTTTACCGAAGTTTTGAACTCTGCCTAGCGTTATTTTAACTTTTATCTCTAAGATTTCGTCACATCGGATTGTGATACGGAACAATAAAATGCTTCCTATTCAGCGGATTGCGCACGTGACTTACATCGCGCGAAATTCAAATTTAGGATTTGCTTGTCTTATTGGTCTGTGCATTTAATAGTATTATATAGGTACTATGTTGCTTAAGAATAATGTATTATTATCTTCTACGTATATTTATGATTGTATACGATTGATACGTGATTGTACGCTTTTGTATTTTATTTGGAAGGAGGTACAAACTACAAAGTGCAAAAGTTCTCACGTATTTTCAAAGAACGAGGCGCGAGTCAGTGTTAAAGGTACGGTACATATAGATTATAGGTGTAAGGTTTAGGATACATATAGGTACATATAGATGTTTAAAAATAGATAGGTATACCTATTTGATCAAATATCTATTGTGATAGGCGCTTATCGTATTTTTTAGGGATTTTATTTTTATACCGGATATATCAAGACCGCGACTGAAAACGAAGCCAGGTAGTAGTATTAGTGACTTCAGACACAAGGCAACTAAACATTTCGAAAAATAAATCTTCAATTTTTTTTTTTAATTTTTTACTTATCGTCGTCCTAAAATAATGATGTAGGTACACCTTTTTATTTTTCCAGACGCAATGGTACGTAAGGTTTTAAATTCCTTTTTTCTCAAAAACTAGGAATTTTGCACCCAAACAAGCTGATGAAAAATTGCAAAAAAAATCTGTTACTTATTTTGCGAAATTTTTGTGTGTGTAACCACTAAAACTACCACCTAGCTTCGTTTTCGGTCGCGGTCTTGATATACCCGGTATAAAAATATGCTTCTAAAATACAATTGTAGTGTTTTTAGCGGAATAATATATAAGCGGGCAATATATAACTGCAAAGAAAAATATAATTTTGTTAAGATTGTTTCTTCGAAAACATGATTTGCAGCATGTCGGAATTTTTCTCGTAAAAAGTGACGTCATGTAGTTAGCGTAGGTAGATATTAAACAGTTACTATTTCCTTATATTTAAAGAAACCACAAAGAAAAACAAAATAGTTGGTAAACTTATTGAATAGGAGTTTACGGTTTTACTCCCTCCATCTTTGTATTACGGTCTTACCCAACGAACCATAATTTAAAACATATTATTTAATGAAAAAGACAGAAGATAAAAAAAACGTATATCTGTAAATTCTATACGATCATACGACTTACGACAAATCGAGCCTTTATCACATTGACAGAATATTTATAGTTGTTTTATTGTTTAGCATCTAATCTATTGTGGATATAGGCGTAGTCTTCTGATATTATGTCTGTCGATCCATAAACAAAATACTGATAAGAATTAAAAATTCGATAGGTATCCTTCGAATGGTTTAAATTATAGGATATATTTAAAGTATAAACTGCTTTTTAAGATTCTATCTTTTTATTGTAACTTTTAAGGTGTATAATACATACTAGATACAAATTCATGTAGTTTTGCTTAACTTGTAACGTTCCTTGTACTTTTACTCAATATCATTATAGTAACTCAGGGTAAGTTAATTCAGAATAGTTACAACCGGTCGAGTAAAAATCAAGGAACTTATTCTTAGTTCTTTATGCGCGTTACAATACATAGTAATCCAAAATATCACATTAATTTACTAATACATATTTTTAAATCACTTAAAATTAGCAAGTCTTTATGAAAGCAGGTGAGACGCCCGCTTAAGTACATACGTCCTAGAGAAATTAATTACAAATGTATACACACGTATTTCTAGTTTTGACATAAAAGTTTTATTGCTAAGGGTGTATTTTGTCTCAATTTTGTTTTTGTTGTCTAGAAATACGTGTAAGAGTGAAGCGCAGTTAGCATGGAGGTAGGGGTGTCAGTTGTAGAGGCAGAGCGTGGGCGGGATGGCGGGGTCGAGCAGGCCTTGTCGCAGCGCGGTGAGCAGCGGCGCGGGTGCGCATGCGCACTGTCCGCGCCAGTCGTCCAGGTCGAGCGCCCACAGCGCCGCGCCGCGCGCGCCCGCCGCCGCCGCCGCCGCGCCCACGCGGTGCACCTCCGCCGGGCGCAGGTACGACGCCCACTGCCGCCCGCTCACACCGTATGTGCCTTCTTCCGTTATTATCTCTTTCCATTCACGGGAGCGAAGTCCTCGACATATCTGTTGCCACAAACAACATATTGCATTAAAAAGATGCCATAAAAGGCGTTTTAATTTTTTTGATCAAATGAGACGAATGGTTATTGGTGGGATATTTGCATTTGCCTGGTTAACGACCAACATGCATGACGTTAAAAAACATTAAAATCGCCTTATAAAAACCCAGCACTGTCGCGTTTCAAGTTCAGCCTGTGTATGTTCAGCTTCAACCATTTCATGGCATTGCACTTACCGTCATGTGCCTTGCAGTCGCGTTGATGTACCGATATAAATATTTAAACTTTTTCAACATGTTCCTAAGGTAGGTACTATTCGCATCTAAAAAAAATAAAATTGACAATAATCTGCCTTTCGTGTACCAACCTCATAATATGCGAGTAGTCCTGGTACTTGAGTGAACTCGCCAGGCTCGCCGGGGCCGGAGACGGGCGCGCCGACCGCGCTGCTGCCACTGC
Organism: Deilephila elpenor; assembly: GCA_949752805.1. Classification (NCBI taxonomy): domain Eukaryota; kingdom Metazoa; phylum Arthropoda; class Insecta; order Lepidoptera; family Sphingidae; genus Deilephila; species Deilephila elpenor. Next base: position 8,311,169 of record OX457099.1, on the reverse strand, counting down.
GCAGCGAGTACGAGCGCGCGTACGCCGGCACGCCCAGCACCAGCTTGCGCGCCGGCACCACGCTGCTCCAGTACGATAGAGACGAGTTCTGCAACAACAATACACATTCACATGTACTATATACCACGCCAGTATAACAGAACTTGTATTATACAGAAGTTCTGTAACACAACAACATTCACAGCCTTCATGGCACACTTGATAAGGCATTGAGAGTTGGGTATAAAACAATAGACCGAGGGTTTGTAATAAATGCGTGTGCGTCAATATCCGTTTTGGGTCTGGATATTGTGAGAGCGAAATGACTATCGTAGTTTTTTATTTCCACGACACTAGATTGTGATGGATTCAGGATTTTGTCTTGTCAGGTTGAGGTTCTATTGAGGTTACGGTTAGGCATCTTTCTCTCCTCAGTCACACGGAGTCCATTACCGAACATAGGCCTCCCCCAAATATTTCCAAGGGGATCTGTTGAAAGTAGCCTGCATCCAGTGACTTGCTGCAACCTTGGCAAGACCCTCGGTGCATGTTGTAGGTGGACGGGTAAAGCATACAATTTTTTTGTGTTATGTTATATACCGCCAAGTGGAGAAGAAAAACGAAGAGAGCTGACCCCATCACCACGTGGGATTCCTAGTTTGGAAGAGAGAGAGAGAGAGAGTTATATACCGCCAAGCTATGATTCTAAATATTTTTATACGTACCAGTTGTACGTGTAAGCGTGGTTTTACCTTAGAAATCCATATATTAGTTTATTGTTTCCTGTCTCTTAAGGAAAACTATTTTACTGAGTTTTTCCTGTACCTAAGTCATATAAACAACTACTTACAAAACTATTCACTCCAGCTATGCCACTGCTCTCCAATGGTACTAAATAAGCTGTTCTTCCTGAGGTGGAGGCGAAATAATCGTTAGCAGCGATGGACACCCAGTCTAACTCCGTAGTTAACACGTGGTGCTTGTACGCTAAGGCCGCAATCTCAGGGTTGGCAGACACCATCGCAGACACTTCCAGGTCGTAGTACCGGAGGATCTTGGACAGCTCGGTCAGCAACTCTGCGAAGTTGTCCCTGTCTGATGTGTGACGAGATACGTCTGTGCATGGAACCTGGAAAACATTACTTATATTAATTGAATTCACTTGTGGTTCTGATTACGAATCGGTATTAGTACAATAATTTAAGTATAGTCATTTAAATACTTTAGTAATTTATTTTGGTATTTTTTTTATTAATTTATTTACTTTGGTAATTTCAGATATTTTAGTTGGTTCGGTAATATATTCCAAACTATACAATTTTAATTGTTTAAGGTTTTCAATGTAGAATGTATGATTAGGTAAAATACTTTTGTTGCTAACCTGTTTGCATACTGGGTATTGCCAAGCGATTTGTACTCCGTCGAATTTCCATTTCTGTAGCACTTTGAACACAGAGTCAATGAAAACTCGTCTATTTTCAGCAGTTGACGTCATTTCTCTCCACTTTTCATCTTCGGAATCTGATAGTCCTCCAACACCGAGGATCATCTGGATTCCAGTTTGTCGCAATTCGGTCATTTTACCGTAGAAATCTGAAACATTGATATCTTTTATATATTTGTTGTTCATTATTATAGTAATTAGGCTTTAAATTTTCCTTGGTCCTTATGCATCAGGAATCACTTTTTATAATGTATGTTTATTTATGACAAAATTCATTTTAAGACCACTCAATTATTAGAAAATGACTTTTCGCAAACAGATATTGTAAAATCTTTTTAAATTTATGATAAATCATAACAGACTTCGCTCCTTTAATTGTTATGTATAGGATTAACAACAATTCTTACCATTTTCAATATCCAGTTCAGGGATTCCTGGTACAACTTTGTGTGTTGCACCATCCAAGTGCGCCCAGGAGTAAACGATATGCGTGCAAAGTAAGGGATCAACTTGCGACGGACCGTAACTGCCGTTGCCTTGTCTGCAAAGTATAAACACAATTATAACTGCACCAACACATCTAACAACATGTTTTTGTGATCCACAAGTACTTCTTTCGGGTCTGAGTGTTTGTAAAACCGAAAAGTCTCTTCGTAGTTTCGGGTACCTACGAGACAATACTTGTATCTTAGGGCGAACTATGTAATTGTTAGGTGTATTTATTTATTATAATTTAATATGTTACCTGTAGTAAGCCCAGTTGGTGAAATAGCAAGCTACTATCGGTTTGTCTTCTTGTGTCTCCGGATTGCTTTGTCCAGTTATTCTTAGCTGTGCTTTAGTTTTGCATCGGGATTTTTCTGGCCAGTCGCAGTGGTTCTATTGATCATGACATATTGGGATTATAGTTTAGACTAATTTGAAATGAAATATTATGAATACTCGTAGTTTCGAATGTTATTTTAAAGATATTCCTAAGGTTTCAAACTTGTGCTCAGATATACTTAAAACATTGTGCTTAAAACTAACGTATCCTAATCATAGTTACTTCATGCTTAAAATAAATGTATTTACCTTATTCCAGTGCAATGGCTCTGGGCACGATAGTTGCATGAATTCTCCGTTGATACACAAGTAATATTTGCTGCAATCAGATTCGTCAGCCCTGAAGACGGTTCCCGAACATGATTTCCCGTCGAGGCTTGTTCCCTGTAGACATAAATATAGTTAGTCAAGCCTTAAAGTAGATAAGCTAATTGAGTATATCATAATTGGAAGGGAATTGTAGTTCCTTAAATTATTAGGAATTAAGAGACGTTAAAGCTGATTTCTTAGACCGACGAGAATAATTTTGTTAAGAGAAATTATACGTTCTGAATACTATTGCACCTGTAGGACAATCCTTCTTTAGTTCTGTCATTCCCGCTAATAATTAAAAAAAACCGAGCAGAATTATACTTACAGCGACTTCATCGTGTTGAACTTCCTGGGGCTTAGACGGTATGTCTTCAGTTTCCATGATCGGTCTTTCAATCGGCTTCTCCGTGACAGTTTCAACGGGTGTTGCTGCGTGTACTGTTATATTAAATTTATCATTATAATCAACATTGAATTTAATAATCTGTACAAACAAAACTATACACGTTAGTTTATTAATCATTGTGGTATGTGGTATCCGAATCATGGTTTTTGCTCGCAAGCTTCTTTAACTTACTTTCTTCAAGTGAACATCTTTGAGGCACTTCCTTGTCTCGTAGAACGAAGTTGATGGTTTTAAGCAGCGGTGATTTTCCACAGCCGCAGTAACGTCCGGTGAAGTCGTCTAGGTCTAAAGCCCAGGCCATGGCTCCTCCAAGTCCCATAGCCCTGACGTATTCAGATTTGTGTCGCACCATGTAGTCATCGTCGAAGGATACCCACTGGTCTTCGAAGGCGGCGTAGGGGCCCATGCGACCGCCTGGATCCCGAGTCACCGTCCACCCCTTCATTCTTATCCGCTCACAAATCTAGGGTTGGAATAATTGTTCAGTTTCGGCGGTTGAATATTGATAGTGAATTTGTAAGGTACTTTATTGCTCTTTTACAGACGAGCTGTCGGTTTATTGCCTATTTAATTAGGGAGATAAGGACTGCAGTAAAGACACGCAGTACCTATCTATTTTATGTTGTCTAGTTGATAAGAATGTGTGATGTTGCGACATAACGATAAAACGTATTATGAAGATTTCTATTTCTATAAATCTTCTGCTTTTGTGCTGAAATTATAGCTCTGAATTGTTTATATTGAGTTCGGAGTTTAAATGTATTAACATGTGAATGTTATTTGGATCTTAATCTAATAAATTAACGACCCATAAAAGGTAATTTACAATGATAAATAAAATAATATACCTCGTAGAAGGCGAGGAACCCTCTTGCTCTAGTCTCATCACCAGCTTCTCCGCCAGCATACGTGGGTACTCCGATGCCGTTACCAACATTTTCCATCAATGAGAACGATTGTCCGTAGAACGGTACTCCCAGCATCAACTTCTCTTTAGCAGCACCTTTATTCATCCAGTAGTGTACAGTGAAGTTCTGGAATAAGCGAAAAGCATTAAGTTTTCACAATAAATCAAAAGTTAGGTAGAGACTTTCTAAACTGCATGTATTGTTAGTTAATTGTCACTTGTTTTAACGGTAATTCTATTAAACCATACAAACATGATAACACAGTAGAGAAAGCGAAAAATTATAGATGTTATAATTGTCTATTAACATTACCTACTTACTCAATTACAAAGTATGAAAGTGAGTACTAATTGCTGTAATAAAAGTGACCTACGGTATTTAATGTCATATCATCGTCGTCCTCTTGAGCATACATGGGTGCCAGATGCCCTGTTTTCTTCTCCCACTGACCGTGGTAGTCATACGTCATCAGTGATATCCAGTCCAAATTCCTTGACAACGTTGGCACGTCATAACCTATGAAAACATACAGGTACATTTAATTACTTCTTACAATTTTATATCTCAAATTCTCTACTTTGCTGAAAAACTACTATTTGTAGTCATGAAAAATAAAAAAATAAGATCATATGACACCGACCTCCTGTAAGTGTGGGGATATTGGTAAGTAACAGAAGATTTTTATTAGGATCTTTGTTTTGTTTTATTATTATGCGTATGCAATAAAGAGTATTGTATGATCAATGATGTGTTGGTATCACTGGTGAATAATTACCTGCGTCGATAACTCGCTTGCTGGCAGAAACCGCTGCAGATAGGAGCAGGCCGCGAGGAGCGAAGGCAGCGCGCAGTTCCTTCACCAGACTAGCGAATCCTTGTTTGTCAGAGTTCGGTCCCTTTTCACAGTTCACCTACAACAAGTTTACGCTGTTTAACTATACAGGCACATTACTTGCCTATTTTTATTACACCGTAACTGGGAACCACTTTTCTTTAAATCGAATTTTGGGCACAGCCAACTGGTTGCAGTCGCAATTGCAGTTTTGTTTAGATAGGCTCTACATAATAATGCCGTCGTCGCTATGCGAGCTTATGTGTATATTCAGCAACTTTCAAAAGATATATTTCTGAATATTTACCTGCCAGCACTTAGGATATTCCCAATCCAAGTCTAGTCCGTCGAATTCGTACTGTTCGATGAAGTCTAGAGCGTGTACGGTGAACTTCCTCCGGGCCGAGGCGCTGTTCACGAGGCGCGAGTACTTGTCGCTCGCCGAGTCGTCCCAGCCGCCCAGACCAAGGACCACCTTGACGCCTTGGCTCTTTAAAGCTGCCACTTTCTCGTAGAATTCTGAAGATAACATAGTAATTGTAGTGGTTGGAATACCAGATTCATATTAAAGGAGATCATACAAAACGGCTTCTCGATTAGAAATAAAATTTACTTTACACTTGTTTCTAATAAAATTTCGGTCCTCATCTTTGGTATTCCATGAAATAGTTAATATTTTGTAATGGATATTTTCCACCAGCACGCTTCTTCCTCATTTTTTAAATAGTTTTGAAAACCATTGGCTAGAGTAACATAGTGTTTTATCATCCACAGGTAGTGTACTGTTGAACATCGGAACGAAGATTTCCAAAGCAAAAGCTGAAGCAGTTTGCATTTAGCGACTTTTGACTTTTACCAGATTATCTATACTTCTGGGGGATATACCTAATGCTGCATTGACGGTACGTAATAAGTAATAGAATAATTGTTAGAAGCACTTACTGTTTTCAACGTCGAGCCAGATGTCGTGCGGTTTGATAACGAATCGGTTACTATCGAGGACTGCGAAGGCGTATACGATGTGTGTACATAATGATGGGTCTATGTCAGTCGGAGTGAACTTTCCTGATCCAGGCCTGAGGAAACAAATGAAGTGGTACTTATAATACTTGTTTTCAATTTCATAAAAATATTTAACTTCCTGGATCGAAAGACCTTAAATTTAAGTCTATATTTTAATCGGTGCTAGAATGAACATTTTGAAATAGATTAAACACTATTATTGACTTTTATTGAATGAGTAATATTAGAAAGTAAAGTATATTTGGCAAGGAAATAACACTACGTTGGGATAACTTAATATGTTGTTATCTTTAAAATTATTTGTACAGAATGAATTGAATGTTCATTACCTGTACCAAGCCCAGTTGGTGTAGTAGCAGACAACCTTGTACCGTTCCTCCACACTATCACTAAGAGCAGTAGGCGGCTTCTTCGTCGTGTGTATGGTTGTCTGAGTAGTGTATGTAGGTTTAGTCGTAGGCCGAGCTGTGGGTCTAGCTGTAGGTCTAGCTGTAGGTCTAACTGTAGGTCTTGGATGACTCGGTTTCACTTCAATATCGTCGGAGTCATCGATAGAATTTCCTGGTTCAGGTAACTCGTCAGAAAGGATTGTCTCTTCTTCAATATGTGGGTCCAGTAAGCCGGATTTGATTGCGTTCATTAGAGGATGTTTACCTTGGCCGCATCTTGAAATATTACAAATATTTAAGTGTTAGTAAATGTTAACATTATTCAGAATATTTGTACATTTAAAAAGAAATAATTGCTAATATTGTAGTTAATTTAGAAACTATGGCAGCAACAAAAGTACACAATACCTATTTCTAAAGTCGTCAAGATCCAAAGCCCAGACCATTCCGCCAGCCAAGTCCAATGATTTGATGAAGTTAACTTTCCTCTTGATTATCGCTGTGTCGTCGAAAGATACCCACTGGTTGTCTTTGTAAGCGTAAGGTCCCATACGTTGCATGGGGTCTTTTACCACTGTCCAGCCGTTGTGGTTTATGCGTTCACAGATCTGAAAAAGAACATTTTTTTACTCGTACGACAAAGCGACTACAATAGACATGATGGTTACATACAAACTATATAGAGTTTCCATCAACGAGGAATGGTTAATATCCAGTAGTTGGAACAATAACGCCGGCCTGGCAGGATGTAGCACAAATCATGTAACTAGTGTTGCAGTACCTAACTAATAATAAATTAAGTATCTATATCATATCTTTACAGGTATGAGAATTACGTAAGCATATTGACACTATTATATTTCTCTAAGTCAAATATATATCAGACTACTCAGACTGTCTTTATTTCTGACTTTATTTATTTTATCTTACGTAAAGACTTCTCTATAAAATTTGATTTTACCTCATAATAAGCCAAGAAGCCCTTAGCTCTCGTGTATTCCCCAGAAGATCCTCCACCGGATGCTGGCGCGTTCAGACCGTGCACACCTCTGCTTTCTATCGTGAACGTCTGTCCGTACATTGGCATACCCATTACCAACTTCGATGGTGGAGCGCCCTTCTGGATCCAGTAGTGCATCGTGTAATTCTGTAAGGATTTAGATACATTTCATTTCAGTTCTAGGATTGTTTATCAGTAATTCTATAGTTGAGGATATATTATAAACACTATAAAAACCAATAAAAGTAGATTCCTGGGTTATTATTAAATATTTATAGTTTAGAAACCTTGAAATATATTATAGTATTAACATGAACCGTGTTTACTTCTTTATTTCAAGGAAGGTTATAATTCAATCGATGCTAAGGCATTAGTTCGCTTCTGATAGCTCTCGGACTAGATAAATTAAGGCATCAGTTATATGTATATCTTTCTAATTATTATTTGTTGGTAATCGCTACTAACGCTTTTCCTATTTCTACCATTAATAATATTATGAGTATACTAACCGCATTGAAATAAGTGTTATCGTCGTCAGGATGATAATACAGTGGAGCCACATGTCCAGTCTTCTGGTCCCACTGTCCGTGGTAGTCGTAGGTCATGACTGCGATCCAGTCAAGATGGCGCGCCAGTACGGGCACGTCGTAGCCGAGGTCTATCACCTTCTTACTGGGAGATACAGCTGCTGATAGCAGAAGACCCTTGCGTTTGAACACGTCTGATAGCTCACGGACTAGATCAGCGAAAGCTTCCTTGTCAGAGTCGGGACCCTTTGAGCAATCCACCTGAAATTGTGTCATAAGATAAAAAAAATTGTTATAAAAACGGTTTTAAATCTAAGAACAAAATAGGATATAGATGTGAGGAAAGTTTAATGTCACATTTTTAAAAAGCCAAATAAAAGACGTAGATAATCTAAATATTGCATAGGTAGTTGATCTTACCTGCCAGCACTTAGGATATTCCCAATCAAGGTCTAATCCGTCGAAGCCGTGCTGTTCAACGAATGATAGTACGTGGGTGACAAATCTCGATCGAGCAGCTGGATCGTTCACCAACTTGGAGTACTTGTCTCCGGCAGAGTCGTTCCATCCTCCAATACCGAGCGATACCTTTATACCATGCCTCTTGTATTCAACCACGCGGTCGTAGAACCCTGAAAATTACAGTAATGTCAATGATATCATGGGTGAAGCTCCGACAAGGTATCCAAAGATAATGGCTATTGTGGTTCACAGAACTTATATATAATTGGGAGTAAGATTCAGAGTTCAGGCCATAGTCCACCACGATGACCTAGTTATTGCGAATTCACATAATGCCAAGTAGATCGAAGCAATTTTTGACAAACATAGTTGAACATCTTAAAGAGGGGTCATTAGATCATAACATCAACGCCAAAATTAAACTCAACTCAACTAGAAATCAATAACTTACTGTTATCGAAGTCTGCCCAAGAGTCGTGAGGGGTGATGAGGCCATCGGCGCCCAACACAGCAAATCCGTAGATAATATGAGTGCAGAGACTGGGATCAATGTCTTCAGGCGTGTATTTGCCGATGCCGGGACGGTACCATGACCAGTTGGTGTAGTAGCAAATGAGCTTATAGCGACCTGTGAAGTTAGGAGTATTATTTTGAATTTTTGAAAAATAATATTCTCAACAATAAATATAATATATATGCTCTACAATCACATCCAACAGTAATCAGAAACTATGTGAAAGTCTTCAGTATCGCAACGCTTAAACTCAAAACAAATATTTGTGGGTAACATAAACAATTGGTCTTGGATCGAACCCTCAGTCTTTTAGTCTGACGGCTTCTTAACCAATTTCTACTGTCTCCATTGTCATTGCTTAGTTTATGGTAAGAGTTACTTACTCTTTAGAAGGTCCGGTTTGGTGGAGATTTCTGGCTGTGTTCCGGTGGCCGGTGCAGAGCTGATCGGCTTCGAAGGTATCATTGGTTTCTCTGGTTTCTCTGGCTTTGGCATATCCTCCGGTATGGGATCCATTTGAACCGGACGTTTGGTCGTTGTGGTTGTCGTTGTTGTTACTTTTACTTTACACTTGGCGTTCATAGGCCAATCACATATTTGTTTGTCCTGAAATAGTTATATATTTAGTAAAACTTATTTATTTAAGGTTTGAATTAATGTTTCGTTCAAATTTGTACAAATTACGAACCTGATTCCAGTGTAGACCAGCACTGCAAGAGTACTCTTCGAATTTGCCGAATAAGCAATGTTGGTAACGGGAGCAGTCCGATGGGAAGGGGGCGTATTGCCCATTCTCACAATAAGCTGCAAATATATTTTATTTCATTATCTTGATACTTTTTAATTTATGAGAAATGCATACTTTAAAATAACTACAACAGGTACTTACATGCTACATACTTTTATATTATACAGCAAATATAATAATACCGATAGATAATAGGTTGAAATAACATATTTCTGACGATGCAGAATGGATTAATCCTGAATGGATTTACAACTTTATGTGATGTTTTTATATCACGTAACCCTTGGTTAAATACATCCTTTGTGGCAGTTTTACAACATTAATTGTACGTACTTGGTTGCTCATCTTGCAGCTGCAGCATGGTGGAATCAGGGTTAGAAGCGTCTATCATGGGCGACGAAACTCCTTGTCTCCTATCAGTACAGAGTGATGCACTAGCAAAGTCACACTGCGTGCGGTCCGGTCGCCATACAAGTCCGGGTGCGCAGTTCTGCGTCACCAGCATTCCGTTCACGCACACGTAGAACTTCTCGCATTTCGGATGGGCGTGATAGGTGCCGGTGACACAGCCCTGTAAGTTCATATTGTGATGTAAAATTTGTAGAGCCACGCTGTAAGATTTTAGTGTGATGTGGAGCAGCTGCCTCGAAGGGGCTGGTACCATCACAGATCTAGATATAGTTCTGTGGGTACCACTGTAAATTGAGGCATATTATCTGGTGATTGAGATTGCCACTGTCACAGCGACTACCGTAAACAATAAATGAATACACCCATCAACGTTCTAACGTTGCAGATTAAGTCAGTGTTACTATACTCTCGCCTGTGGATATTTTGGTTATGAAAAGGTATAGAAAAGGTTATGGTTTGATAGTCTTGGTTAATTTAAGATAGCGAATGCAGCGTGTTTAGCTTTACCTTTTCAGGTTTAAGAGGATCGTCATTGTCAGGTCTCCTAGTTGTTGTGCTAGTAGTAGTTCTTCTTGTAGTAGTTGTAGGTTTCCTTGTTGTGGAAGTTGTAGTGGTAGGGGCTGCGGGTACTGGTGACTTAGTTGCAGATGGTTTTACTGTAATGAAATTTTTCAGTTAGTTATTTAGTCTTTAGTTAGGTACAGTTTTGTATTGACATTATAGAATCTTATCTTAAAGTATATCCTGATATATGTATGGACATATACAATCAATAGTCGCTCAATAAACTTAACCATAGATTTCTAAATTCAGGCAACGAAGTTGAAATTAAGTGTAGTTATATACGAAATTTCCTCATTACCATCACACATGGCGAACTCGATCCAGTCGCATCTGTTAGTGCGCTTGTCCCAGTGCAGTCCGGGCGGGCAGAGCTGCTTGCGCCATCGTCCGCCGACGCACAGCATGTACGAGTCGCACGTGGGCGCCGGCGCGTGCATGTCGGAGCCGCTGCACTCGTCGTCCTCGTGCGGCTTGCCTGATGCTGCTACAATAAAATTTGTTTTATTTTTATGCTGGTACGACAAAGTTTTAAACATAGATGTAGCATCCCCACTGAATCTGTATCAGCCCAAATACGTCCCACTCCATGGCACGGGCCTCCTCTACAATCAAGAATACGATTGAGAGGGGTTAGTTGGTCCGCCAACCCACGCGCAGGCCAATGTTGCGGACTATATGGCTTAACCCCTCTCAATCGTATACCCTTTAACTACAGTTATCTCAGCAACTCGATGAAGTATTGATCGGCCAGACCTTCGTTATCAGCATTCAATGGAATAACATTCATGGATCATCTCGGTGCAGACTATGTAAGAAAATATTGATATTTAATTATAAAAAATTACCTGAAGCAGTCGTGGTAGTCGTAGGCGGTCTTGTAGGTCTAGGGCTAGTTGTGGTAATAACAGCTGGAGAACCTAAAAATAAAAACGTTATTTCTTAAGTCAAATATCTACGGGGGTTTCATTTACCAACTAAATTTAATTTTAGAAAACATATAAAATCTACTTTGAAGATCTAACTACGAATACTGAGCTCTGAAGATCATCATTTTTAGCAGTAAATAAATAATATTGTCTCATTTATTTTTAGGATCTGTGGAAGATAAAATTCCTACCTTGACACCTGGCATATTTAGGCCAGTCGCAGTGCTTCTGCGCGGGGCTCCAGTGCAGGCCGGGGGCGCAGCGCTGCAGCCGCCACACGTTGCCGTCGCAGTGCAGGTACGAGTTGCAGTCGCCGGGCACCGGGTGGTACACTTCACCAGTGCACGGCTTGCCTTCTGATATATCGTCGAGGGAATCTGAAATAATATAAAAAGGCATCTTGGTATTAAAGATGTTAAATGTGAAGGTCTGAACGATTCCATTTTAGAATCAAATGCTTTGGCCGTTTATATCGTAGCCGTTGTGGTGTAAGCTTATTTTTTACACATAACAAAAGCTGTTAGTACTAGCGCATGGCAGGTACAGGTGGCCTAGGTATATCCTTTTGAGGACACTGTTGTTTTGGATGAAACTTTTTGTGTCTTCAATGCAGGTAAGATATTTAAATAAAATTTGAATGTTTGTCTTAGACATAAAATGATAACTATAACATTTGGATATTTCATTCAATTTTATGAAGACTCACGATTACCGATGAGTTTGATCATTTGGTCGCTGAAACAAAGTGTCACAAGTAAGCAGCAGTAACTACCTGAAACTGTGGTAGGTGGCCTGGTCGGTCTCTCCGTCGTAGTGGTGGTGGTGGTTGTAGTGGTAGTTGTGGTCGTGGTGGTGCGTCTAGTGGTAGGTCTCGGCGGTGGTCGTGACGTCATAGGTGCCAGCGTGGTGGTAGCTGTACTTGCTGCGCTGCTAGCTGTAGCTGAACATGTAAACAAACGTGTGTTGTGGATTACATTATTGGAAATAGCTATAGACTACAATAATGTTATACAACTTAATCCTATACTGCTTTTTATCGATATGCATTGTATATTAGAGGCTTCGACAATAATAATAATTATAAATATGATCAATCTGGAGAGATTTGTTGCAGACATGCTAAAGTGAAGTTAACGATTACCTAATTTAAATATTAAATAAAATCCATAGTGTTCAGACTTTTAAGTCTCCAACTGGGTTGGCAGAGCCCTTCACTACCTGTATTAATCAGTATTTAATAAAATAAGCCTTCTTACCGGTGCACTTGGCGAAGCTGGGCCAGTCGCATCGGTTGACGGCGGCGGCCCAGTGCAGGCCGGGCGCGCAGCGGTGCTTGCGCCACTGCCCGCCCTCGCACTGCATGTAGCCCTCGCAGTCGCCCGGCGCCGCGCTGTACTCGCCCGCCATGCACGACCCGCCTTCTATGCTGCCTGTAGCATGGAAGTGATATTGAAATAAAACTTATTTCAATGTGTAACATTCGCGTAAATCTAAGAAATCATTATTGAAGGAAAGTATTGAAATTCACTTGATAAATAGGTTACTGTGCAGTGTGCTCTATGGCATTTAAGCCGGATTAGGATTAACTGATAAATCTTAGGAGTACTGTCAGTAAATATTGTTCGGATTTTGCTCTTAAGTCCATTTTACAGACAAATGCATCAAAAAGTAACACTCGTGGGTCCGATTTCATATAAAGATTGTGTCAGCGGAATAAAAAACTTAAAGATACTATAGTCTCTTGTAATCTTTCAGATTTAATTATGCAACAAGAATTATATTCCCATTGACGTTAATATTTTTAAATCAATGATATTACTATAACTATTTTATTAAAAAAAGCAAATATAATTACCGGTATCTGCAGGTTTCGAAGTAGTAGTGGTGGTAGGTCGTCTGGTAGTGGTAGTATGAGGTCGTTTGGTGGTAGTGGTGGTGCTGGTGGTGGTGGTTGCCGGTGGCCACCACGTCTGTGTGGTGGCGGGTGAGGTAGCGGCCGGGTTCCAGCTGGGCCAGGTCGTCGATGTATGTTGATCGTGCCCGTGACTATGATCGTGACTGCCGCCTCCGATAGATCCTGTTGGTAACCATGAATACTGCATAACTATTTGTTTAATAAGTAATTTTCAAAATGCCGATATTTTTTGACTGCCTCCGTGGCGTAGTTGTACTACGGTACGACTACAAAGCTGCGGTCTCGGGTTCGAATCCCGGGTCGGGCAAAGTGATATTGGGTTTTTATATTCATTATCAGCCCGGAGTCAGGAATTTGTGCTTGATATGGCGATAGGCCTGCCCCTTATCACATCATGGGACGGAACATACAAGGCGAAATGTATGTTTTTTTTTTTTTTTTGTGGAGGCATAGTGGCAATAGGCAGACAGCGAACTGGCTATGCTTAAGATTGCAGAGGTCCATCCATTTCATGCCCATCTGCCTAGGCAGCAAAAAAAGCAAAAAAGATTGACCAAATGACGATAAGCGTTACAATAAAACTACGCGAAAACTTCACCATGTCTCGGAAAATATCCAAAACCACTTAAATATCAAGAATAGAGTGGTGGGTGTTAATTAATATTTAATACATCATTCATTAGATATTTAAATGTCTCACCATCAGATTCTACAGTAGTGGTGGTAGGTGGTGCAGGAGTGACGGGCTCCGGTGGTCTCTCGCAGGGGGTGGTGGGTGGTGAGGGTACGGAGCGGCCGAGCGCCCGGCCCGCCGCGCGCAGTAGTGGAGATGGCTCCGCGCAACAACGGTTGTTGAAGTCGTCCAGGTCGATCGCCCACGCTGTCACTCCGCCCAACCCTTGACGCATGGCCCACTCCACCTAGATAATAAGGTATGTTTATAACTTCCACATATTTTTAATTTAATTTTGATTTCATTTATTTATTTACTTCAGGTAACTAAGGACCCATAATAAAAAAGCATCAGAATAATAATAATTACACTGGTCAACAGAAAAACAACTTTTGCATGTAACATGAAAACTTTTGTCTAGTTATGTTTAGGACAAGGATAAGGATACTAAAAATAAAATTAAAATGCTTCAAATACGAATAGTTTTTTGGTAATACTACCATTTTGTAACATTTTGGAATATTTCAATTTTTATCAACAAAAAGAAGTTATTTCGATTTATTGCAACATTAATATGAATTTTCTTTTACGATTTTCGTCTGTATTTTGCTTCAGGAACGTCTCGTTTTAATGTCCAACTGTAATCTGTTAACATACGTGGGCTCCACTTGCCCTCATATCGTTTTTCTATGGTAGAAATGTATTGATGGAATCTTTCATCGTGATCATCGCTGACGGCGCCCAAATTTTCAGGAAAGAAGTCTAAATGTATATCAAGAAAATGTATTTTCAACGACATATTAGAGCCCAAAGCCTTTTAAGTACATAAAAGCTCCGCGATAATACATTTATAGTCACTTGATCGGTGATTTCCTAGAAAATTGGAAGTTACTTTCATGAAAGATTCCCAAGCTGATTTTTCTAAATTATAAGCTTTTCTTTAAATACATCATCTTTCATCAATTGCCTGATTTGAGGGCTAACAAATATGCCCTCTTTAATTTTTGCTTTACTTAGCTTAGGAAATTTTTCTTTGAAGTATAAAATGCCGTCACCCCTGTTGTCCATAGCTTTCACTTTGTGGTTCTGATACCGGTAGATCTTTACTATGAGGGAGCGTTCTTTTAGCTGATGGCAAGTCAGGATTAAGCGTAATACTTTTTGTATCAGTAAGATAAAAAAACAATCAGATGAGTGGTTCGTTGGTTCCGTCCAAATCATAGGGATTGCAAAAGGTATATAGATCGAGATCTTTTCGCCCATCCAGTGAGGAGACCCACACAGGTAACACAACAGACGTGTGGAACCCACGTTTTGTCTTGTTATTCGATGGCCAAGCCAAAATACTGTTCATATAACTTAGATAGTAATGATGTCAATTTCCTTCGCTGAGTTTTGAAAGTATTGTCACCACAAATGTAACAAAACTTGTCAGGATCATTTTGACACTTTCTTGACATTATTTAAGAATAACTTAACTCTAAAAACAGAACAAAACACTACGTTCTTCAAATAAACAAACTCTCTGAATGCGAAAGTGAAACAAAAACGGTCAATTTTTAATTTTGTGGTTAGTACCTGTAACACGAAAACTAGACCTAATGGAATCAAAATAAATATGGTAATAAAATGAGGATAGGTAGGTAATTTAAAATTAGCAAGCACCTTTCTTGTTACAAAATTTTGTTGACCAGTGTTATATGCGTAAAATTCTTAATGGCTGTTAAGTATTAAGAATTGTAATTTTCCTTAAGTTAGAAGTCATCCTTCATTTTGAATATTTCGTGTGTCCTTAATAGTACTCAATAGGTTAAGGTGCGGCTGGGGTGACCGTTGGGTCGGATTTATGTCTGGGGGTCGGCCGGACGGACGAAGCTTATTTATGACGTTATAATTTTGATGAAGGACATTATGAAAATAAAAATGAACAATATTCTAACAACATTCCAGACTGTGACCATTCCAAATTAGTAAACTTAGGATTTAAAGTATTTACCATTGCTCGGGATTTTATAATAACATTTAGATAATAGAGAGTAGGTAGATACCATAATAAATATTCAGTTTACCTTTTCGGTGATAGACTTCGGATCATCATATCCAACCCATTGGTTATCGGAATAGGTGTATGGGCCAGCATTTTCTTGTCTGCCAGATTTCCACCTTAGGTTTTTCACTGTAAAAAAAAAACATAATTCTTATAGTAATTACATATTATGCAAAGATATCCCTCTTGTTAACTAGCTCAATTTTTCTTAGGTTATTTTATTAGTTCACCCACACAGACTGGGATTATATTATTGAATACAACAAACAGCGTCTCACCTCTATAACATATTTCGTAGTAAGACAACATTCCGGGTTGTTTGGTGAACTCTCCTGGTTCGCCAGGTCCTGCGGCAGGAGTGCCCGGACCTTTAGCTCCGTCTACCTCAGCCAATCTGTATGACTGTCCGTAGAAAGACAATCCAAGAAGAAGTTTCTTTGGATCTGCCCCACCACTGAGCATTGCCTTGATTGCATATTCCTAAAATATCATTTAAATCGGTTTTGATTTTTGTATAAATTATGATGTTTTATATTATGACTTTTTCAAATATCAATAAGCTTTCTTTCATATTGAAAAACGGTTTAACATTATTATACTTACAACAGAATAATAAGCAAGAGTGTCCCTCGGTGATGGAACTAAAGGCGTGTGATGTGCCGTGGTTCTTTCCCAGCCTCCGTGATAATCGTAAGTCATAGCGCTAAGGAAGTCTGCCTCTCTCGATATTGCTGCCAAATCGTATGCAGACTCGATCACTTCTTTGTATCCAGATATTGCAACACCAAGTTCCATATCAGCATCGTGCAACGCTTTAGCTAATTCCTACAAACCAATTTAATCCATTATATTACTTCCGTAATTATTAGTTTCGTTTCTAATTAAATTATTAACATCTGTTAGTACCTGGACGAATTTGGCGAAATTTGGTTTATCAGAAACAGCTCCTTTCTTACAGTTGCTCTGCCAGCAAACTGGGTAGTTCCAGTCTAAATGGAGGCCTTTGAAGTTGTTCATTCGTAGGAAAGGTATGAGTTTCTGTATAAACTTCGCTCGATTTGACGCTTGAGATACTAAACGAGAGTATTTATCGCCGGCCGAGTCTGTCCAGCCCCCTAAACCTAAAAGGACTTTGACGTCTTTGAGGGACGTAACTCTTTCGTAGAGATCTGAAAATAATATCGAATGTTAACCATAATATGCATCCTAAACAATGTTTATTGTATTCATTTACACTCATATTGCTTACTGTTGGTAGAATCAGCCCAAGGATCGAATTCCTTGGCGATGAGTTCATCTGTAGAGAGTGAAGCGTAAGCATACACGACGTGTGTACAGAGGCGCGTGTCGATGCGCTCCGGGACGAACTTGCCGTCGCCGCGCCGGTAGAACGCCCAGCTCGTCATGTAGCATACCACGCGTTTGTCGTTCTCCCTATCTGTAAGTATAAATTTCATCGTCAAAGAAGTTTTTCATTGGCATATACGCCTAAATTGGGTTCGCAATTTAGTCAATGTCCGACCGCTGAGACAATTTTCGTTGTTTTTCTAACGCCTGACTTCTATTTGTATTGATAAATACTGTAAACGTGTATAAAATGTGATAATTAGCTACTTACAGCTGACGTGTAAAGTGTGTATAGAAGCTGTTATTTTATAGGGTTTTTGTGTGTATTGAAGTAATGTAAAACTTACTTTTCTTAATATCGACTTCGTCTGAAGTAAGCCGTTCCACGTCGTGTCCCATTTCTTTAAAGGGTGCTTGGTTCCACTGCAATAATGTTTGAAATATAAGTAATTTGTTGTACATTATACAGTCCAGCTTAATCATTACAGGAAATTACCTCGAAATCGGATTCGTAAACTTGCGACAGGTAGCCTGCTGCATCCTCCACACTTATTCTGAGACTCTGTCCGGGCAAACATTTTGCAACGTCTTGATGTCTGTGGAGATAATTAAATTACGAAGTAGGAACAAAGAATATATAACTCATCTTTTAAAAATTTAGGTACTGGTTTTAATATTGTTAAAGATAACTTTAAAAATAGAAAAATTGAATATTCAGTAATTACCCGCAATAGCCTGTCGATGGATCGTATAGGCGTTCTTCTTCACAAGACATTCTGTAGCTAATACCACCGGTGCAGAAGTGGAAATGAGCACAAGATTCTTCATCAGATGCGAGGTACGGAGTATCAGAATCGCAGGAACCTATCTTCAAAGAAGACTGGTCAGTTTGAACAGCTTCACCTATAAATTAAATAAATTACATAACCTGCAAATGTTTGGAACTTCTATGTGGTTTTCCTATATTAGTTGAAGTTGTATTACCATTGAGAGTAACTGAAATGGCGCTGAGTAAGGGGAACGACGAGCCACATAGTCCCCTAAAGTCATCCATATCGATTGCCCACGCCGCGGCTCCGGCTAAGCCCATGCTCATCGCGTATTTCATCTGGTAACAAATAATACAGTGTTAATGGAATGTCAGAAAAAATTGAATCCTTTGTTTATAATGCATACTACAATTAATCACGTATTACGGTGTGTATTGGTATTATTTACTAATTGTAAACAATTACCTTTTGTAAAACAGTTGATGGAGTATCATATGTTATCCATTGATTGTCAAACACAGCGTATGCATTTCCAGCTTCATCAACACCACTCACTCCTTTACCTTCTCGTTCGGCCATACAAATCTGGTAATAAAAGTTATTGTTTCAAATTAGTTTC
This sequence comes from Deilephila elpenor, assembly GCA_949752805.1. Taxonomy (NCBI): domain Eukaryota; kingdom Metazoa; phylum Arthropoda; class Insecta; order Lepidoptera; family Sphingidae; genus Deilephila; species Deilephila elpenor. The sequence continues at coordinate 8,292,528 of OX457099.1, read as the reverse complement.
CACGCCTATTTTAGTCTATTTAGTTATTTTATTTAATTAAATGAGTATAGTCTTCATTATTAATTCACCTTTTCAGTTTTCTCTAAATTTTAGTTGAAGATTTTGTGAAAAAAAATTAGACTTACATTTATTTTTTTATTTATATTTATAATTATTATTTATTGTACACCAGGGGAAAAAAACAGAGATATATGACAACATTTAGAAATAAGTACATTCGGCGGCCTTATTGCACAAGGCAATCTCTTCCAGGCAACCTTAGGATGGACATAGAAGAAAGGAGAGAGAAAAGGCAGTCTAAGGTAAAGTACATTTGTCTTTTATAATTTGAGATATACATTTACATACCTCGAAGTAGGCTAAAGATCCCTTAGTTTGAGTGTAAGGACCTTCCTCTCCCCAACCACTGATGAGTGCTCCTGGAGAGGGAAGTGTTGATGGAGCTAACGTGTAACTGCGACCGTATAGAGGTATTCCTAATACTAATTTTTCAGGCGCCATTCCGTGGCGAATTATATATTTAACCATAAATTCCTGGAAAATATACAATAAGTATTAGGTCATTAATTACGACAGCAATAGTGAATATTGCTTTGTGATCTTCACTTACAATGTTGTCATATCTTTGATCTCTGGAGGATGCGCCAGGGTCTCTGTGCAAGGCACTGTGCTGTACGGCCCTGGCAGGGGGATTATCCCTTCTTCCGTGAGTCATGTCCCAAGCTTGAAGAATTGTGTAGTCTGTGACACCGCTGACAGCACTAAGATCGTATCCATCTTCTATTTGATATCTAAGACAAAAATCATATTTATTGTATTGATCATTAATTGTAACTTTAATGGGGTTCACTGTAAAGTCTTGTGATATCGTTTGTTCGAATAATTGTACATACATACATACATACATACATACATATACTCACGCCTTTATCCCAGAAGGGGTAGGCAGAGGTGCAAACATCGTCACGTTTACTAATTATTTTAGACATTTAATTAATGGACTATATGGCCTAACCACTCTCAATCGATTCTCTCGATTGTAGAGTAGGCCCGTGCCCTGCAGTGGGACGTATATGGGCTGATATAGAGATAGATAGAATTAAATGTTAAGAATTTCAAAGAAAATTGCTATCTAATTATCAATATACATAGTTTCGTCAGTCCGTAAATTTGAGTCAAATGTTAGCCGGTGTACTTGGTGCAAGAGTCGAAATCCTTCACTACTGCGGATATTGCGATATTAGGTACTTGCCTACTTTTGAGGTTATTTTAAAATGCTTTAAATACGTAACGTACCTAAATGGTGGTAATACGGTGGACAGCAAAAGTCCGTACGAAGAAAACTTTTCCCTTATTTCATACAAAAGCGTCGTGAGCATATCCCTTTCTTTGTCATCTTTTTCACCTGCAATGATTTATTCGTTTTAATAATATATTGCGGATTCCATAATTAATAGACTTTTAGAAAATACAAATGGATAGTTACATACCAGGATAAACCCAATGAAGGTCGAGACCGTCAAAGTCATGCTCTTGCAAAAAGTTCAAAGCGCTCTCGATAAACAAACTTCGTCTTATTGGCTCTTGCACCATTTCACTAAACAGCCGATCAGCGCCCTCGCCGCCAATACTTAAAATAACCTTTAATCCCGGGATGCGTCGTTTCAAACCAGTCGCAATGCGATATCCACCTACAAAAAAGTATATTGGATTAATTCTTGAAATCAATAAGTAACTATTAACAATCTTAAATTACAAACCTTTAACGACGTCGTAGTCCTCGTTTGCAGGTACCACGGCATATGTATGAGGGTGTAACGAAGCGAAGGCATAATGTAAATGAGTACAGGAGCGAGGTACCAAACTGGCAGTGAAGGCCAGAGGTGGTGCGCGGTATGCAGCCCACGACTCAACATAGCACACCACCAATCGTCGAACTGCTGGCCCACCCGATGTCTGTTGCATTTCTGTACGAAAAAATAACATAAACAGTTACACACCGTTTTTATTTCTGTTTGTGATGAATACGAATGATAAAATTATACAAATACCTTGTAAATTAGCATTTCCGAGTTGCAGTCTTTCATCATTGCGGCTGCTGCTAAGGTTACAAAATTTATTAATAATATCACATGCATCAATAAAAGGGAAAGTAAATTTTAATCTGAATTGCACTCACTTGTTAAGATAAATAGCAGCGCCGTAATAGTCCGTAATAGCATTTGGTATAATTTCAGCATCCTAAAACAAACGTTTTACATTAAGTTTCATGAACGTGAAAGTTCATGAAAGTGAACGATAATCGGGCCGGGAGGCTTGTCACCGCCATACCTGCGTGAATTTAAATGACGACTCTCGATCTAGGACTGCTATAGGACGTTTTTCAACTGCATCTCTCAACGGGACTCTGCCTTCTCCTTCATCCCGTATACTCCTAAAAAATATTCTTATTATATTCTATCCGATGTCTCATAACATTTTAATGAATATAAATTATAAGTATGGTACCTTAACGGTATGCTCTCAACGGAAGCTCTTATCGGCGGTGAGATTGACTCGTGGTATGGAACAGTTTCCACACCGCTCTGTGTGAAGGTCCTTGGAGGGGTACGTGGAGATGCCAATACATTAGCATACAACACCAGTAGCCACAGGGACTAAAACAAGTAAATTATAATTAGCTTGGTTTGAATTTATCTTGTGGTCCATTACGCATGCGCTACGCAAAAAAAAATTTTGAGACGCAAAAAAAAAATGAATAGGTACATTCGAACTCTCACTTTGTTATCTTCTTCGTATTCCTGTCAGCCACTGCGACTCTCAAGAATTTGATTGTGTTAAGTTAGGAGGTTGTTGACCTATCACAAAAAGCTTTGTGTACCCATATCCGACCACAATGCAAATAGGTATCAATTACTTTGGGACATTTAGATGAAAGGCTTTAAACACCGTTACACGGAAAGGTTGCAAAAAAGGACGGTCAATGTTGTTGAAATAAGAATGTATTGTAAACCTTGGCATTGTTTACATGATGTATTATTACATTCAAGGTAGGTAAGTTTGGTTTTCTTAGGAAGATGCCCAATCTGAAAATGTGATGTGTGGGCGAAAGCGGTCGATGAACTATCGATGAAGTATCGCTCACATGCTTTGTATAATTTACATAACTTGACAGACTCAAACATCAAAACCAACACTTGATATGGGGTCACCAAAGTTTATATTCTAACTCAGTTCAAAGAAATTTGAAGTAAGTATGCAATCACTATGAATTAGTTATTAGATTTTATCGATCACTTCCTGTTTTATAACCGCTTAAAAAGAGTGCCAACATACATATATTTCTTATCTTAATATTTGAACTAATTTAAATAATGTAACAATAATTGTAATATTTTATTAGGAATGTGATTTTTTATTGTTATAATTTGAGAATGTGTAGCCGGTCTGCAACAGGTATTGTCGGTGATACAGAACTATTTCGGATGTGGTGACTTGATCTAATAAATTGCTTTAAAACCATTGCTAGTACGTTGACACGAGTCGTTCGGAAAACAACACAATTTGCATACAGGCATGAGAGGCAGGTAGCGGCGCGGGCTGGCTGCGGGGTCATCGTCATCATCCCAACCAGTCCAAGGTGTTTTCGCGTGACATTTCGCCAACGATTAGGACGAGATTTTATATTTTTTGGACTCGGTCTTGATAATCAATAGCAATAAATTTAGAAGCTCGGTGTTATTGCCCTTACCGAGAAGTGTATATATTTATGGTATTGAATTTTATGTTAATTGACCTATCCTCAAACGACCGAGTCGAAATAGGTTTGATGATGATAACTGTAATAAAATTAATAGAATTTATATATAACATGATTCTGCATATAAATTCGACTTAAGAATAACGCTATCATATATGGAGCTTTTGAATAATATACACATGTACTAGGAAACTATAGGTTTGTCATGACATTGTGAGTATATGAAGGCCAGGGTGCGACGATCGAACGATGTCCCTGTGCGTGCGTCGCATACTATTACACACACAATCATGTCCTTTAATATGGGCAATATCTTTAACAACGTATAGAGATATTGTAAACTGTATGAACTTATTCTATATTCATGTTACTTCTCGAGTAAGTTCTTGCAATAACATGAGCACGATAGTATACGCGATGTGTAAATCTGTACTAATTTTAAAGGAAATTTAATTAAAGCCTTATTTTATACTTTGTTACTAATTTGATTAGTGATAAAATCATGATAAAATGACTTCGTATTATTGCAAATATATTTGAAATCTAAATATGCGAAAATAAACGAGTGGTTTAAAACAATTAATAAGATCTTTAAGTAAAACTGTTCTTGAACATTTTATTAAGCCCCAAAATGTTAATAATTATTAAAAGTCGCATGATTTAAAACTAAACAATAGTAGAAATGAAACGAATATGATTGTAAACATTTCCTTATTCTGCAACGCTTAACCACATTTAACGGAGTTTGGTCATCACAATATACAAGTATGTCGTTATTGACAATACATTTTTTTACAGTTAAATTTGTTTTTGGCATTACAAAGACATTGTTGGACGGTAAATATTGAGATTCCATTATAACCATTCCGTTATTTTTTCGGTTGCTAATAGTGAACGTGTCTGTACTCTGTACGCGTGAAGATTAATGCTAGGGTCACTGTCGCTGACAGGTATGTTTATAAACACTATACAATGTAAATCTTAAGGTTCCTGTTTCCCATTCCCGACCACGTGAGTCCCACTGCCCTATATAGTCGCAGGTGGTTCGTGACTCACGAACCCTTGTAACGTACAATAAAAACTGGGTATTCATGTCGCGCATATGAAATTAGCCAAGTACAAGTGTTGCTTATTCATGCACCAAAGAGAAATTTTCGGACCTAGTTTATGAATATGCGCCACTGGAATACAAGTCTGTTAATATATCTATATGTAGAAGTGGCGGGAATATATTTTGCAACGTATTTATAAAAATAAAAATAGCAGTGGTCAGTGACACAAAACCGGGTAAACATAATTGTTTATTTCATTAACTTTATTGTTTTGATAATTGCGGTTTACAACCTGTTTTATATTAAAATAAACTAATTGTTATTCTTTTTAATATATTGCCAATAATTAATTCAGCCACCGATGGAATTAAAACACATTTTTAAATAATAAAACTTTGCATTAGAAGTCACTAAAAGTTATGACTAATAGTATTAAAATTTATTTGCTTTTTTTGTTACCGAAACTATACTATGGTTAGCGTAATTTCGTAAATTCATAAATATTTGCTTATAAATTATATTCTATGTGCAGTAGCTACCAAAAACTAAATTATAAAAATTTAATACCATTTCATTGAATATTTTTAAAATTGTAATTAACACATTGGAAAAAAAAAATATGAATAGTTTTATACGTAAATCGAAATTAAAATATTCTTAAATGTATACAAACAAGAAATAAAAATGTTTACTTACCCATGTTGCAAATTTGTGCCCCATTTTGGGGAGCCTATTTATCTGTAAAAACAAAATTTTTGCACATTAGAGTTTGTATTTTTTTAATTATTTTTTTTCAAATATTATATCTTTGTACATGTTTTTTGACCGTACTTGCAAAATGTGAACGTACCTAATGTTAAATATTTTAGTGAGCTATTTTGGATGCGTGCTACTCTTTAGCAGAAGAGGCTGCGTGCGTCGCGGGTGTCGCGCGACTGAGCGGGCGCCGCGCGACTCGCCTAGTGTTAAATACTCCGGTGTCATCGAGCTTCGCACATCTTGCACCCGTGCTTGTGTGCATCAATTCAACGAAGCTGAGACACGTGGGTCTTTACCATAATCCATAATACAAGGACGGCCAAGGTATATGTATTTTTACTACATATTTCAAAATGTGAATTTCAAAGTATATTCATTTGCCGATCATTAATTAGATGCATTATATTAAACAATATGGTCGCAATATCATCGCATTGTTCCTAAAAAAATTATAGTAAATAAACCTGTTTAAAGAGAGCCTCTGGGGCGCAGTTGCTCAAGACGCGGGCTACGAAAAGAGTAGTTGCGGGTTGGCTTCCCGCAACTATAGAAATTGCCGAGAGATCGACAAATATTTGTTTCGTATATATGGGTGTTTGTGACTAAGAGGTCTTCAATAGTAACTTATACCCAAGACACAGGGCTTGTACCTCAGTATGGAATCAGGTCTATGTGTGACTATTGAGTACCTTTTTTTTAATTATTATATTGATCGCAATTATTGGGAAGGGCCATATTAAATCGTTTTCGTCCTATTTACTTTTCAAACTTTTCACTTATCGCGAAACTCATACTTTTTATTTATTATGATACTTTTATTCACATATTATTTTGGTTGGTTATTAAATAAACTTTGTATTCTTGAGCAAGACGTACCTATAATGGTTACCCTACACACAAATTGATTTTATTGAAGAGGTACTACCGCTTTGTACGCGATTTTTGCATTTTAACATAACGTAGTGTCTAAATTATGTTATAGAAGAAAGATAAAAGTTTCTTTCAACAATGAATATGATATTCATAATATTTTTATATACCTATCTACAAATAAAAAAATATATACGTAGGTATACAAAGTCTATTTTTAATGTAGCTTTACCACTTAAAAGTTCAGAAGCCGAGTGAGATTTTAAAACCGGAATAATACTACGTACTTTGTAATTGATAAATTCATATACGTACCTTGTCAATTTATTAGTAGGTATGGCGATTGTTTTAAACCAACCATTAAAATTCCATTCAGCAAGTTATTTTTTACTTTTTCACTATTAACAGTTCATCATTAGGGATCATACAATCGTTTTGAACAACTATTTGTAAGTACGCAACACTATATTTTGCAGCAGATTGTCAACTTTAGGTCCAACATTAATAATGCAATTTGGTTTAACATTGAAACTTACATAAGTACATAAACTGATAAGTATTTTTTTATTAAAATTCACAAATTCTGGAATAATTTATCGCAATATACTATAAGGATCACTACACAACTACTTTATGTTAAATACTTGACTCTACCAATATTCAACAACCCAAGTGACATATAATTGAACTGTTCCAATTAAGGTGTGAAAGTATTTTCTATTGTTAATGGAATTGTTGTACAACTCTGGTAGCAGTCACTGTTGAAGTGGTGCTGCTCAAGCTGACGCGCATAGCGTACGTGGTGGGTCGGCGCGGGAGCCCTGGGCGCTTCTATCATTTGTATGCGCGGTGCGTTTCTTCCTTTCTTCCCGCCAATGTCACTTGCATTGTTTATCGTCACACCGTCGCCGCCACGCCACAACACCTAACTGTACCCTGACTAAATGGACCCTGAAATCGGCAATGCCCTTGTTTTAAAACACATGTTCTATCTGAACCATTGAAAATATACTGTTTACAATATTTTTGCGGTGACCTGCATTTATAGGCATTTACTGGAAAGGACACTAGATAGGATATGGATTGTTGTCGAATCTAGATCATTCTGCCCTTTTGAGAGACCAAAACCGGTACATATTTAATGTATAGCAACATAATTATAAGATGCATTGAGAGTAATGCGTATTTGTAGAACGCAGGGTTGCAAGTTGCAACTGATGGCGGTGGCTAGCCGGGAGCACACCCTGTGTTCTTCAAGGCGAAGTTCAAGGCGGTGCGTTGGCATTTATTGCGCTATTCGTCAACATTCGGTGTCGGAAGCCATTGGCCTCCGATCTGTTATACATCTACGAACAAGATTGCTAATAGATCCTTCGATATAAAATTGCGAAACTAATTTTATGATTTTGCTGAAGTACTTTTTGATTAGCCATAGGATATACCATATAGTTATTGTGTATTTAGTATAAAATTTTGACTTTGACCTTGAATAACACATGAAATGAATGTGGACTTTTGGTAAGTTATTTCTAATAATGTACCCGCAAGGTCTCTACCAAAATTTTGCACTGTCGGAATTTTTGCTATTTGAAATGTCTATTTTGACCGGACTATAAATAGTAAAGGCCTTCCTTATCCCTATTGTTTAAAAATATTTGCGTCTATTCTCTCACAAATGCTCTGTCTAGTTCCAGATAGGAGGTTAAAAAAAGAAAAAAATACTATCAACGAAACAAAACAGCTACTATATTCATTACCAATCTATATTTAATGAACGATCCTAATCCCTGTTTAGACATGGATCTGGAAAACAAAAGCAAATTCAATATGTGAAACAGAAGTGTGACGTGAAATATTTGTCCTCATTGGTATGTTTTCGCGATCGATACTCAGACAACGATCCATATCGTTTCTTTCTTTCTCATCAAGTGGTTTACGAATCAAAAAGTTTGGGGAGCTTTGGCCCATGATTTTGTACTTCGTTGGTAAAATAGACTCCGACTTAAAAATGAATAAAAAGTCTAAACCAACAATAAAAACTAGAAGTCGTCCTTTTCCAACATCGTATTTGTATCGTGTATATATGTTTATATTTAATATATTTTAATGCGCATTTATCTGGGTAATCGTACTTTGTTGCAGTAATCATAATCCTTTGGTTAAATAGTATCTGTCTACAGTGTACGTCCACGGAATTGTAAATATATATTCGCTACATTTACGCCTAAACTTATCAATACAACACGTGCCCTCTTAATGTCAACAGCAGCATACTTTAAACTACAGATAATAGATACAATATATAGGTGCCTGGTGGTTCCACATTCTTAATAATAATTGGTGCTCTGTTCACTTTATTATTTCATCCATCCACATCGAATTTAAAATAGGCAATTCAGACATTCACTTATGACTCGCATTAAAATGCAAACAGAATGCACCTTCCAGAAACGGATGACAAATCACTCTTCAGTGAGTCAAATAATTTGGAAAATATGTTTTCCTTATTGTTTTACAAGTTGAATTATGTTTTTTACAAATGATCAAAACCCAATATAATACCTAGACGTGTCGTTTGTTTTACACACTTAAAAGTCGTCGTCAGTAATTTCTTTAAGTCATAAGCAACTCTTATCGGACTATTTGTTAACTTAACTTCAAGTCTTAAATTTGCTGATAACTTCATAGCCAGTGTACTCGAGTAATCAGTTACAATTAATGTTTCAATTGGTTGCGTTGTGATTTTGTGCCACTAACTGTTATTTATATTTCTACTGTTATTTCGCTATTATTTCTGTGACAATGTTAAGTCGGCAATTGTTTTTAAGCACACGCTTGGTGACAGAAGAGGAAGTATTATGCGGAGGCGTTTTAGTTGATGAGAATGGTGTTATCGAATCTATACTCAAGAAAAAAGAAGTTGAAATAATATTAGCTGCAAACGATGGAAATATAAAAGTAACATTTTAGTTTTTTAAACATTTTATAATTGATTCAGTGTCACTGACCTCACATTAAAGGTCATAGTTAAAACAAACAAATAATTCTATTAAAGTTTTATAGCGATGTTTTAAATTGTAAATTTAATAGCGCACGCAGAAACGTTTCGTATGACAACTTCATATTCCTATTCGTAGTACTCTTACAGATTCTTTTATATTCCATTTACGTTGACGTGATCGCCACTTACACATCGACAATGCACTCTACAAAAAATCATTGGTTTGGTCAATGTTCTTCTTAAAGACGTTATAGTTGATAAGGAATCACATACAAAGAAGTTATGTATCACATGATTTAACTACCTATTTCTTTTATAAAAATGTTACTTGTTCATAACTAACGATTACTGAAAAATTTTGATTAAAGATTTAATACACAGCACAAATTAAAAAATTAGTTACTTTTTGAAATTCGAATTTATTATATTGGTGCTGTCGATAAACAAAAGGTTTTGACTAAAGAGAATCTAATGCTCCATGCAAAAAGTTTAATATACATTCTATAAAATAAATAAAGTTCATGAATATTTAAAGAAATGGACACATGAACATTACGAGTGTATGCAATTCGCGACTTATTATAAAATGTTTTTTTATTAAGATATTTTTATTAACATAAAGATTTGAGATTTCGTGTACTACATGCGACACACTTTATTGCATTTATTTTGTGGAAGCGAGCCATATAAAGGGCAATTTTATACACAGTACAATATTCCAGGTCGTGGATGGTGGTGATTTAGTGTTGTTGGCCGGCGTGGTGGACTCCCACGTGCATGTGAACGAGCCGGGGCGCACAGCATGGGAGGGGTTCCGCACGGCTACCAGCGCCGCGGCCGCGGGCGGTATTACCACCATCGTCGACATGCCTTTGTAAATATACTGAACTAATTAAATCCGTCGCTTTTCTCTGCATACTCGAAAGTTCATTAGCTCATGTTTGTGAGTATTTGCAATTTAATACAACTAGACAAGCATTAGTGATTAGGTACCTAAAATATTAAAAACCAAATAATTGATTTAGCTAATAATTGAATTTCCTATTTTAGGAATTCGATTCCGCCAACTACTACCCTGGATAATCTTAAAATAAAGGCTGCAGCTGCAAGGAATAATGTGTATGTAGATGTAGGATTTTGGGGCGGTGCTGTTGTTAACAACCAAGTAAGTAAAAGTACCTAAAACAAATTAAAAAGTTCTTTCGTCACATTACATAGACATACATACAAACAAAACAAGACCGCAGAGAGAGGTGCAACCAGAACACCCTCGTTTCCTCTTGTGTGTTCAGTCCCATGATGTGATAGGGGGCGAACCTATCATATATACATATATCATACCATAAAATATATTTTTTTGTATGAACGTTGCATCAAACTATGGAACAATGCACGATGTGTCCCTTGAGATACAAGTAGGTTGTTAAACTTATAAGGATATCAGGAAGCAGTGGATGGCTTGAGATCTACGAAACGTATGCTATAATGCTAGTGATAATATCTTTTACTATATGAGAATATGGATAAGATAGCGAGAATTCCCAGTTTTCTATTCTATAAAATTATTTGTCGTGAAAAGCTCTTTTTCAGTATTTTTTAAATAAATAAATAAATACACCCCAACAGTCACACACATAGTCCTGACCCCACACTAAGATCGATTCTTACGTCGCAGTACGAGGGACTTTAATGTAACGCATGTATGTATGTTTACTGGTGGTAGGTCTCTCTTATGTGAGAGGCCGCCTGGGTGGGTACCACCGCAATGTCTATTTCTCCCGCCAAACAGCAGTGTTAATGCGCTGTTGTGTTCCGGTTTGAAGGACATTGTAGCCAGAGTAACTACTGGACATATTGAGACTTAACATCTTATGTCTCAGGATGGCGAGCGCAGTGGAATTCCAAGCATTGCCTTGTAATTCATGGTGTTGTTTGGTTTTGCTACTGTCCATGAGCGGTCATATCGCTTACCATCAGGCGAATGGCATGCTCGTCTCGCATTCATTGCAATAAAAAAAAAAAAAAAAAAAACGCAATTTTCTTGTTTTTATCTAGATTTTAGGAAATTAAAATTGTAGTTATGTCACATTCTTGGAGGAAATATTATATCTACCTACTTATTTAGATATTCAAATTGTATAAAATTTAACAACAAAATACACAATTTGATGTTAATCATATAATATTTTTTGATATCATAAAAAACAAGACATGCACGTGTGACCCTTTTGGTTGGATATAAGAGTAAATAAAATAAAAAAATAAAGAATCCTAAAGCTTTATGCTGCTAAAACGATCTAATTTAAAGCTCGTATCAAGTTGTGATTACCTGCGAAGGTTGGGGTCGCTGGGATCATTGTAATAATTTTACAAATACTTTTACATAATTTCTCCTTGAATGAGTCGGAAAATAAAAAAAGATTGTAAATATCACGCGATTCCTTTTTTAACGAGAGTAAATCGAATTCCGTGCCCATAACATCAGCTGAGATATGCGACACACGACTCTGCATTCACGTTCAATGCCATAAAATTATTATTTTGGCAGCGCAGAAAATGATAACGGTACTTTCTTGTATTTACATATATTTACGAGGGAATTTATTTTATAGCGGGCAAGGTTATTTTCGTCTGACGTCTCATATGATTTTATTGGTGCATGCAATGGTCTTTTCTGAAAACTAAACAATTACGTAATAATTAAATTATGAATAATAACACAATGAGCATATATAATAACGTAATCAATTAAAAATTCGATAGCCTCACGGATAATATTACATAACATGTTGGTACTTATGTTACATTCTAATAAATGAGGCTTTTATAGAGATATATTTTTAAAATATGATAGGAATTATACAAAACATAATGATATTTAAATAAACGCTAAACTTTTTAGCAAAATTTACAAGTTGAATTGTTTTCAGGAATCCCTTCCTGAGTTAGTAAAGGCAGGCGTAGTTGGCTTTAAATGTTTTCTCTGCCCGAGTGGTGTAGAAGAATTTCCCAATGTGGGGATAATGGACCTAAAGAAAACTTTTTTGGCTCTCCAGGGGACAGGATCAGTGTTGGCTGTAAGTATCTGTAATGAGCCAATAAGAAGCCTACTATATTACATACATATATTGTTTAACGCACTGTGATACAATGTTACCATGCAATTGAATAATATTGTGTAGAGCGCTTCTGCTTCCCACAATATTTACTATAAAATAATCTTTATATTTGAATTATTTTACGAGAATTTTGTTTATTCAATTATATTTTACTAATTTGTATTATGAATAACTGAATATCATTGTTTCAGTTTCATGCAGAGCTTGAAGAAGACAACACGCAAAATAAAAATGTAAAATGTGGAGGTAACAATCGTTAGATTATGAATTCTTATATAAGCCATGCACCTTCAATGCACCATCTTCATGATACGAGTATGAGACTAAAATCTTGTGTTTCTGGGTTCAACTCCCAGTAGGAACAACCCATAATATACATTTTTAGATTTCAAAAATATCGGTTTAGTTTTTTTTATTGGATTTGTACCTGTATAGCGGTAGGCTCACCTAACATATCTTAAAAAGGAACTAAGCTCGTCGTACTTATTGGTCATAGCTGGCATTACTTCTGCCTAGTCCTAACACTTCGAACATAACCGCATGGGCATAAAAATGTATGTTCTATCGAAATATTTTTAAAATTTGTATAACTGTTCTTTGATCATATTGATAGATTAAATAAAAAAACGTTACATTGACCACAAAAGTCCTAATTCTGGAGGCGATATGAACAATAAAGTTACCTATACTTCTGGTGTTTGCGTGATATGTGTTGCGGTATCGCATTTGTAAATCTCTGGGACAAAAAAGCACTAACAATCACTACGATTGAAAACGGTTATCGTGACATCATTCATCAACATACCATTATGAGTCCAAAACCACAAATAGCTTTGACGGTTTTGTAGAGTTTTGCATTGATGTGCAACGAACTTCCTAAAAAATAAGTAATTAATCACAACAAAAATACGCAATTGTAGGAAAAGAGCAACGACTGGCACCTACATCTCAACTAGGGTTTGAGTCTATAAGCTTAGTTTAGCACCACTTTGATTTTGGCCAAATTGTGATTCTCAAATCTATTCTTATAATTAGTTTTTATTCGTTGTTAATAAACAAATCAGATGATAAGCAAGTTCATTTGCTTAATGATAGACCTAATTTCATTATTTAAAATAAACACATTACAAAATAGTAGTTACCCAAGTGTCTTTTAATACAGTTTTCTAACACAAGGAAATGGATAAATATATTTGCGATTTTCGAACAATTTAGGTATTTTTTATATTATTTTCGGCCATTATTGTCCCACTGCTGCTGCTGGGCAAAGGCCTCCTCCCTTTCCTTCCAGATGTTGGGGTCTAGCGCGTTGAAGAAAAATATTTAGAATAAATTCAAACAAAGTATTTTTTTATTTACGTTTATAATTTATACATTTTTAGATCCCGAAGAATATGACACTTATCTTAACTCAAGGCCTGCGAGTATGGAAATAAACGCTGTATCCATGATTAACGATTTTGTGGATACCACTGAGTAAGTGCATTTTTAGCTTAGAGATAATCGTTTTCGGTTGTCGAGTGAGAGCATTTTTATAAACTCATTATCAAAAGTAACTTATTGCTCGTTTAAGTTTATGAGAACATAATTTTTATAACCGCCGATTTTACAAATACAAAGACATTAAAGATTATTATAAACTTGAAAGGTAGTCATGTTAAAATTAAATGATAAAGAACATAAGCCAGCAGGTAATGCGCTCTTTTTAAAGAAGCGTAAATACGATTTAAGTAAAAACCGTTAGATGTGATTAAAATATTTATTTTTATTTGCAGTGTAAGAGTACATGTAGTTCACGTATCTTCTGCTGATGTTGTTCCTCTGTTGAGTGATGCTAGAAAGAGACGCTTAGAAAAAGGGAGCAAAGCGTGGCGTGGTGGAGTCACAGCCGAGACCTGCCACCATTATCTGACGCTTACTGCTGAAAACATACCTAAAGGACACAGTGAGTACAAATGTGCGCCACCAATAAGAGATGAAACAAACCAGGTGAGACATTTTTTTTTATAAGTTGCATTGGGTAATAGGGGTAAGCAAGTCAACTCATAAACTCGTAATGTTGAAGTTTATTTTCTTACCCCCTAGTGCGGTGTAACCCCACCTATTTATTTATTACCACTCTCTCTTACCTATATGTATTATTATATCAATAGTATTTTACCATTATTTCAAGAGTTCTGAAGATGCAATAATTTAAGTTAGGTACCCAGTGGCGGCGTAAAGGGGGGGCGATGGGGGCGACCCGCCCCGGGTACCAAGCACCAAGGGGTGACAACGACAACCCGACAAGCGACAACAAACGAAGAGCGTGGACCACGATCGTGGGCGAAACGATCCTGGTTGCCGCTGCGTACAAAGGAGGAGGACCTTTTTTTTCTTTTTTTTTTTTTTGTCGTTCGCGAAAACTCCGGAGTAAGCATGTATAGTTTAGGTAGGGGTGCTCAATACGAAACCGCCCAGGGTACCAACCTACCTTACGCCGCCACTGTAGGTACCAACCTAATTGCGATTATTGGGTGAAATTATAAAAATCGAGAAGAAATCTGTACATACATATTTAATGAATTTCCTATGTCGGCGATCACAGAAATACATAGATCTAGATATATTTCTATATCAACGACGCTTCACAATTAAATAAATTTATTTATTGCGTTTGATTACCAGGAACGTCTTTGGCAATATTTATTAGAAGACAAAATAGACATGGTGGTGTCCGACCACTCTCCTTGTACGCCGGAATTGAAATGCAAAGACAATTTAAAAGCGTGGGGAGGAATAGCTTCTGTTCAGTTTGGTAAAACAACATTACCTCATTTATTTAATCATATATTTTTTTGTTATGGTATTGAATAATGAATTCCAGGACTGTCATTATTTTGGAGTGGAGCGAGCGCACGTGGTCTCGACATGAGGTTGATAAGTAAATACTTGTCCTCGAGCCCAGCAAAACTGTGTGGCTTACAAGATCGTAAAGGTGCTTTGAAACCAGGCCTTGACGCGGATCTTATTTTCTTTGATCCAGAAGACACGTTCTTTGTTACTCCTGACTTAGTGCGACATAAAAACAAGGTAATTTACAGATCGTAAATATACGAAAGCTTCGGTTAAGACTCGATGATTGCCGTTATTATGATATTGCTGAGGGCTACAAAATACAGGTTGCGCTTTATCTTTGAATATATTATCATTGCCTGCAGTGGCGCGAAACTAACTATATACATGCTAAATTATTTTTTTTATATTTTTTTATTGCTTCCGTTACATCGCGTGGTTCGCGAGTAATATAACAGAAAATTATTTCATTATTTTAATTTTAGGTGACGCCGTACATGGGGATGGTATTAAAGGGTGTGGTGAAACAAACTTATCTTCGTGGACACTTGATATACACTGACGGCGACATTGTCGGTGATCCTAAAGGAAAGTTGTTAATAAATGAATTAATTTAAATGAATAGTATATTAATGGCATTGAATTGTAAATTACATTTCAGAGATGTTTAATTAACTTTATCATCAAGTGAGTTGTTTATCATATATAACATTGATATTGATTAAGGAAATAAAATTTTTTACTGTTTTATTTCATTTTGTTATTTATTTATTTTATCTCTTGGGGTCATTGTTTTAAAATGCTTGGGGTGTACGCACAACTAAGATCAAGTATTATTTAGTACCTATAATTTAGGTCTCATGTTGATGGGTAAGATGGGATAAGATAAGATGGGTAAATTCCATTTATTCTAACAATTCAGTCACATTGTGAAATTTAAATGCCACCAATCCGTTAGCTTATATTATGCAATACATATTAATATACCTACCTAAGATAAAACAGGTTTGATTAAAATATAAAAGAAACAAAGCAACGGTAAATATATAAAATATAGATATCTCAATGAAAAATTGAAATAGAGCTGACCTGTTATTTATTTGAATGATCCGAATTAAACTATCTATGTTGCGTTATATTTGTTGGAAATGCATGCTTAATAGTGTCATCTCAATTTATTACGAAGTAAAATATTTTTTGCCTATAAAAGTTATTTAATAATTTGTCTTTTACAAATAGTTCTATTTAAATCTTTATAACTTTACAAGTTCTGAATTTTTGTGAAAAATAATGACTTCGTCGAGCTACTACTGTGCCACCCATAAAACAGTTAAGTATGATGAATAAAAATACCATGGAAACACATTCAACTGTTACTTGGTTCCACCAGCTAATATAAAGCCTGCAATAATTATAAACAGAGTAAAAACTTGATTAATTTCCTTTATTTTCAGTTCTCCTAAGTTCTTTGCAGATTATGCAACGGCTGATAACTACATAATACCAGTTTAGAATACGAACTTGTTTAGTTTTTTGCCCTAGAATTTTTAAAGTCGTATTATTTTAAAATATATCTGGTAATTGGTTCATCAAAGACTTGTAAAATCAAATACAGAATACAGGCTGATTCCAAACCAGTTAATCATCAAAATTATTGTCATATTTTAAATTTTAGTAAGCTCAGAATCAGAATTTATGCCTAGTGATAGATAAGTAGGTTGCTAATCTTCTATCTCTATGAGTAAGGTCTAAATTCTTCATAATACTTTACGCTTTTCGTGTAAGATGTTCGGTAGCTGTATTAGCCTATAATACATCCCACTACCAGACACGGGCCTCATTTACATTCGAGAGTACTATTGAGACGACTCGGACCATTTATTTAGTCCAACGCGCTAGTACCTACCATAGAAATTCTACGGTATGCAGGTTTCCTCACGATGTTTTGTTCATCGTTACTGTACGTGGTGATTGACTACCTATCAATACACACAAGACAACGAAAAGTTAGAACTTAGAAGTGTGTTTTGAGATTTGAACCCGTGACCATCGTGAAAATGTTGGCGGCCTCGTCTGGTCCGTAACCAAAAGGCTTTCAGCACTTTTTGTAAGATGTTACTGATTATGAACCATCACAATCAAATAAGCCTCCATTATGCTTTACACTAGGTAAAATAATATTTAAAATTCCAAAATTATCATAATTAATAACAGTAGGTACTTATAGAACATAGCAAATACATGAATGAAGTGTGACTTTCAATTAGAACAAGTTTTAAAATGATAATTACATCGCCTTCGCACACAGCGTGAGTCCATTTATAGTAGTAATCTAATAATAATAATATCATGTCTAATGTATTTAAAATGTTGAGAGAGAAAAGCTATTCTTATATTTTTGCACAACAGAGTTTCGGGCGACAGAAGATCGTCGATGATGAATGATCGTTGTAATCTTGTATTAAGCTCGCCAGCCAGGTAATTATTCTACCTACTCTTCAAATATCGCGAAGAGATAATCAAGTTTAGCGCAAGGACGTCGTAAAAATTTGGAACTATGTACAATATAGTATATGCCACAGACTAAGGAGTAAAGTATATGCTTTACGAAATATCTAAAAAAATCAATAAATATTATAATTGTCTATGACTTTTATGATCAGTCAATATTGACACGTCTAAATTGAACTGATCATGGATCCTGACGGTATGATACCAGCTTAATATCTCGTAGCATAAACTATAGAATCTTTGTTTACTATTTCAATGTTGGTAGTATTGTAGCTTCAAAGCTTGACCGTTTTACAAAATTTGAAATATTATTAATGAAAATAAAATAAAAGTAAACAAGAAATCTAATTTGGATGTGTTGTTAATAATTTAAATACAATCTTGCTGTTATATAGAACAATTTGAAACCGTGCTGGATTTACTGATGCTAAATAGAAAAGGTGTGATAAGTTTTGACAGATGGCTAACCTATAAAAATGATACAGAACTTTTCGTTTTGAAGATTTTTACAGTGATACTATTTTGTTGATTGTGTTTAGATGCCAAGTGCAGTAGGTGCTAGTATTGATGGTACCCGCTACGTAGACAGCAGCAAGATGCAGCTGGAAAGTTTAGAATTGGCGGGCTGTACGCTCGACCGTTTCATAAGCAGTGATAATTTATGTCCATCATTTTTAGAGGTTTGTAAACACTTGTGCATTTATATTTGCTGCAATGTACTGTGCTTAAAGACTTGTGTATGTTGTTCTTATTTCGTAGATAACTGGTATAGCGAATCAAAGAACTCCAACATGCAGCGGTCTGAACGCCGGCGACTACCGAAACCTTGCCGCATTACTGAATCATCCAAACTTATCGCAATTGAAGATATTAAATAAAGTTCCGTTGCCTACAGAAATTATGGAACATTTTGCTCGTATCCTTTTCACAATATTCTCAATTTATTTAGTATAATTTATAATATTTGGTCTTATTCTATGCAACACAAATATTTCTTCTAAAAATGTGTAACATATGATATCGTCGATAATGTGCGATAAATTATTCAAATGATATGAATACAAAATCTATGACTTTTCAATTCCGTGTTGATATGATTTTCTGAACACAATTTCTCAGATATGCAATGTAATTGTCTGATGGGTGTGTTCCCTGAGATTAGCAGAGTGTGGCTGGCGATAGACAGCAATATCTACATATGGGCATTTGAGCATGGTAGTGATGTTGCATACTTTGATGGCCTTGGTGAGACTATAGTCAGTGTCGGCCTAGTGAAACCCAAACCTGGGGTGTTTCAGAGTTTTGTCAAATACTTGTTGGTGCTAACTACTACTGTTGAAATCGTGGTACTGGGTAAGTGCATCATGAGTTTTAAGTACCATTTAGATAAATATTTGCTCTAATAACCATAAAAAAATTGGCACTGAAAAAATCCTTGTTCTGAAAGCAATACCTTCTTGTTTTTTATTTCATCAATTCTTATTAATTTTAACAATTAGTTTTAAAAGAGAAAATAATATTAATTTTTCAATGCCTTATCATATTTTACAGGAGTCACATTCTCTACAAGTAAGAATGACATGTCTGGAGAGTTCCAAGAGATCCACTTAGTTCCTGAGCCTGTGTTTGTGCTGCCCACTGATGGAGTGTCCATGATGTGTGTGGCATCCACTGCTAAGGGGAGAATATTCATGGGAGGCAAGGATGGCTGCCTCTATGAAATCACATATCAGGTTAGAATAACACCATTGTATGTGTAGACAATACCTATAAAAATGCAAATCACACTGAAAATACTAAAAATAAGAGATGTTAAATTTAAATTATGCAAGTGAATTTTAAAGTAATTAATATTCCTACAATTATATGTCATTGATTGTTTAAATTGCTAGAATTTAAAAGTAAAAAGTTCTAATAATCTCTCAAAAAGCATTATACACAGTACTTCCATTAATTTACTATAGTTTACAAGTCTTGTTACAAAATTGTGTTCACAAATATAACATTCTAATTGCAGGCTCAACTAGGATGGTTTGGAAAACACTGCAAAAAAGTAAATCATTCGACCAGTGCCCTTTCATTCTTAGTTCCTTCATTCTTAAATGCTGCATTGTATGATGAAGATCCAATAGTTAAGATAGAAGTGGATAACTCACGGCATATTTTGTTTACACTCAGTGAGAAGGGTTGTATAGAAGTGTTTGATTTGGGCAATGATGGTGAAACACTCAGCCGAGTGACAAGGCTCACACAAGGAAGAATAGTGTCTAGTGCCATGGAAATAGTCAAGTGAGTGATATATAACATATTCTTAATGGTTATAATATAGTGACACACATATATGTATAAACCCTCTAGTTAATAGCATACCATAATAAATAAGTTGTATGAAGCTCCCTAAATTAAATGTAACATCAATGATGAGTTTTATTTCATTCAATAGATTACTGGTACATAATTTTCGACTTATAGCTCCTGGTTTCCATAAAGGTTAATGGAAAAGAAACTTGAATTAAGAAAATTGTGATTTCCATATTTTTCTATTTACAGAACCCTGGAACCAAACAACTTTAAGCCTGTTGTGGCCATATCAGCAGTAGACATGTCAGAGTCTGAGTATTTGAATTTAGTTGCAGTGACACAAACTGGTGCTCGACTGTATTTTAGTGCTGGAGGAGGAGAGTAAGTTGAACTATATCATTTAATTATTTGTATATGAATATACTATATATTCATATACAAAATGTATAAAAACAATATGATACAAAATAATTTGAGCCAGTATGCTTTAATGTCCAAATTGTGATTTTGCAAGAGTTTGACTGTTACAAATAACTTGTAAGGATGAATGTTTGATGTATTTTCTCTATTTACAGAGGGGAACAGACTGAGAATCAAAGGCCCCAGTACTTAGCATTGATCCACGTGCGGCTGCCGCCTGGATTCACGCCCAACGCCTCTGTGCTAAAACCTAAACAAGTACACAACGCCGTCTATGAAAACGGTGAGCAGAATATGTGTATCATATCCCTTTATTATTGATGTCTAAGTTTTAGCATATAGCTGCTACATCTTAATCACATCTAGTGTTATCAAAGTATATATTTTTTTTAATGAATAAATCCCATTATCTTTTGCTTAAGGTAATAATGAGTAAAATCAAATTATTTGCAAATTAAAAATGTTAAGGTTAAGCTCGCAGGAAGTTGCTGGATGCAGGCCGCTTCCAACAGGCCCTATGTGGCGATCTATCGGAGAAGTCTATTTTCAGCAGTGGGCTTCCTGTGACTGAAAAGAAAAAGAAGATAGATTTATTAGTTATTTTATTACTAATAAGTAAGTGATGGTATACTCGTAGGTACTCTGCTGATGGTGTGTTCGATGGGCGGCGGCGCGGAGGCGGAGTCGCTGTGGTGTTTGTCGCGCGTGCTGGCGGGCGCGGGCGACGCGGCCTTCAGCGAGGCGCACACCGTGCTGGCGCTCGACGGACCCGCCTGGGCACTCACCGCGCTGCCGCCGCAGCACCACCAGCACCTCTCGCAAGCGCTGCTGGCTAAAAAAGGTACTTACATTCAGTATGATCGTTTATTCTCATTACACTATTAAACTGGACACTACCAATAAATTGCAATATATTGTGTATTTTTTTAGAAGTAGAATACTTATAATTTACTTATTAATATTTTATTATTATTTCCTCGGCGAGAGATTTTATTAGCGCGTTACATTCATTACTTTTCAAATCAAATCAAATCAAATCATTTATTTCACTTGTGATACATAGGTTATAAGGTTGGTAAATACATAGGTAGGTGCTCTATGATCTGCCTACATATTGGCTTACAAGTGTGACTTCTGTCAGAAGCTGATAACAAATCGAAATAAATTTGCTTAACATAAATTCACCATATTAATGTCATGTTTAATTTAATTACAAATTGAAATTAATTGTCATTGTGATTATCAAAATAATTAATACAAAACATATATATCAACCATTTCAATATAGACACACACATAATATATATATATATATATATAATTAATGTACAAATTTTTATCAAATTAATCAAAATCGTCGCTCAGAAATTACATTTATCTTATATTAATTATATCATTAATTATTAAGTCTCTTTAAAAAAGACTTTATCTTTTCACTTTAGTGTTCCGAAAAGTCATCAGCAAGGAATTCATCAATTGCATAGTAACACCTGCTAATTAGTAAGGTATATAATTGTTTTTTGAATTGTATCGAATTTAACGTTTTGATGTGATACGGTAATTTATTATATATTTTTGGAGCCATACAAAATGTGCTCTTGTGCAGTAATGCTGTCTTTGAGGGTCTTAAGGAAATGTCATGTAAATAGTTTTGTCTTATGCTTGAGTGATGTTGCTCAGACACTTTTTTGAAATATTCGCTATTTTTCTTAACAAATATTGCACTTTCGTAAATGTAAAGGGAAGGCAAAGTTAGGATTTTAAGCGATATAAAGTGTGGTTTACATGTATCTGTCGTTTTAAGACCGCATATGGATCTGATGCATCTTTTTTGAGCTTTAAAAATAGAGTCTTTTTCAGACGAGTTGCCCCAAAAAATAATACCGTAACGCAATACAGCGCCGACATATCCATGATAGGCAGTGAGAACGGCTTTTTGGTTAACTACTTCATTAAGTTTATAGAGAGCGAATGCAAATTTGTTTATTTTTTTCATTAGTACTGATGCATGATCTTTCCAGGTTAATTTATTATCTATTGTTAGGCCTAAGAATTTCGTACATGTTACTTCTTCTATTGTGTCATTATTAAAAGTCAAATCAGTGACAGGGTTGTTAATTCTTTGCTTAAAAGTCATAATCTTAGTTTTTGCTAAGTTAAGTATCAAGTTATTTCGATTTAGCCATTCCACTGATTGGTGCAACGCAGTCTTAATTTCGTTATCGTAGTCAATGTTTTTACTATGTCTTATAATAACAGTACTGTCATCAGCAAAAAGAACCATAGGATAAGACAGATGCTTTGGAAAATCATTTATGTAGATTAGAAATAACAACGGTCCTAGTACGCTGCCCTGCGGAACTCCGTATGATATATTGCGTTCATGGGACACAAATTTAAGTTCTTGTTTACTTTTGACACAAACTCTGCTTATTTCAGTAGTTTGAGTTCTATTGCTAAGGTACGAGTTTATAAGTGATAAGACATTACCTCGTATACCATACGTGTAAAGTTTTTGCAATAGAACATTATGGTCTACTAAATCGAAAGCTTTCGTCATGTCCATAAAAATTGCACTGGTGGGAATTCTTTCATTCATGTCTGTCATTATCATATTAAGAAAGTCATATATTGCCATGTTAATAGAGAGGTTTTTTCTGAAACCTTTTTGTTCTCTAACTAGAATATTATGTTTGGTGAGGTAAGAATACAGAGATTTATATATGACTTTTTCAAACAATTTGGACATTACTGAGATAAGAGCAATAGGCCTGTAATTATTTATATCACATTTGTCATTTTTTTTAAATAGAGGTTTGATAATGGTTGGTTTTAATTTATTTGGATAAACACCAGAAGCAATACTTATGTTAATTATGTGACTCATAGGTCCCGATATCACTTCTGAAACGAACTTTAAAACTTTAGTTGAAATGCCATCGTAACCTACACTAACTTTGTTTTTTAAACATTGAATAATTTTACGAATTTCCTGCGGTACAGTTGGAGCAAGAAACATAGAATGATAATATATATTAGAACTCACAGGATAAACGGACAGAGAAGAGTTTGAGAGTAATTTAGCTTGGTCAGTAAAGTGATTGTTAAAAGCGTTTGCTATTTCTGTAGGATCTGTTATTAATTCACCATGGCTATTGATTTCCAATATGTAATCATATTGAAAATGTCTGCTTTCGTTAATTATTTTCCATGTATCTTTACTCTTATTTTTTGATATACTTATTAAATAATTGTTTTTTGCTTTTTGTGTTAGTTTTATAATTTTTTTGAGCCTATATGAATATGTTTTTAGCTTTGTAAGGTTATGATGGTTTGGATTTAATCTATGCTGCCAAAGAAGATGTCTTTTGTTTTTACTGCATCGCTTTATACCAGGTGTTAACCAATTCGGATTCCTTCCTGATTTAATTTTTACATTGATAATAGGAAAACATAAATCATAAAGTAATTGGAATATTTCGATGAATGAATTGTAGGCGGCATCAGCATCATCTGAAGAATAAATATCGCAGAATGATAAAGATCTTAGGCAGGTTTTAAATTTGACCATGTTTTCATAACTGTAGTCGCGTCTTTGTATATTCCAACTATTTATTACACAAGTTTTTTTTACAGGAATTTTTATGGTTTGCGCTGTGTGGTCTGACAAATTTAAGTCAAGTACGCTAGGGTTACATTTTTCTGCGAAATTGGTTGCAAAGTTGTCGATACATGTGTGACTTTGCAGTCTTGTTGGTTGGTAGATTTGCAATTTAAGGTTATAGTTAAGTAGGTAATTATCAAGATCAGCACTAGTTTTGTCTTTTTTTAACATATTTATATTGAAGTCACCACATATGACAACCTTTTTGTGTGGTTTATAGCAGATTGATGGTAATATATAGTCAAGTTTGGAATAAAAATAATCAAGATTATTTTGATTTGGTGTTCTATAGATACATACAATAGTAACGTTATGATGCTTTATCTCTATTGCACAACATTCGAATACTCCTGAAGATGAATTGTTTTTCACTTTTTCCAGCTCTTTATATTGATGCTCGTTTTTTACCAATATGCACGCTCCTCCCCGTTTTGTTTCTCTAGAAAAACATGCTGCCAACCTATATCCAGGTATATTTAGTAGATCCTCATGTCCGCTTTCCATAAAATGTTCAGTTATACAAATTACGTCCACATTGGTTGCCCGTCGTTCCAACAGTTCTTGTAAATGAATTATCAGTTGCTCCGACTTGTTTATCAAACCAGCAATATTTTGATGCATAATTGTTAGGTGTTTATAGAAAAAACATATTCTTCGTCACATTGGTTATCTTATTATAAGCTTCGTTATTGTTCTTATTTACTTCACTACAATTCATTGCATTTTTGATGTTCATAAAAATATTTTCCATTCCTGCGTCATTTAACCGACCTTGTTTTCGTGAGAACATTCTATAGTCATATATCAGACTAGCATTTGAATCTACTAAAACCGCATATTGGTGAGTCATGTTGTCCAGGTATAGCATATTGTTAAATATTTCTATTCTTTTGTTATAAATTGTTGTGAAGGAGCCACATTTGTACGTAGGAGCGCAAATTATAATATTAGTATGATTTATACATTGAATGTTGTCTCTAATATAGATTATTAGATCATGATAGTTGTTAGTTGTTTGGAAATCAGTTTCACCTATTAATATTACACAATAGTCGGCTTTATCAAAATCCTTAATCTTTGTATTTATTCCTTGAAAGATCTGTTCAATTCCACAATTGGGATATACGTAGTGACAATAATCATACGTTGTAAAGGTTTTTTCAATGATATTGCACAATTTGTTTGTTTTATTGCTACTTATGACACAGAGCTTACTTTTTAGTCCTTGTGGCTGAGAAAGTGTAGGCTTTTGCTTCTTATTATTATTACTAGGGATCTTTGTTTTGATGTCACACTGAATTGATTTATCCCTCATTTCGCGTAGATGTCTCACAATACTGATACTATTCTCTACGAGATCAACATTATTTACAGAATCATTTAAATAGACTATTTTGGAGGGAATTTCGCTGTTTGACATTGCACTTAACGTATCATTTAGTTTTTCCGTATATTGTTTTTTCGGTGTATTTATATTATTTGTGCCATCAGTGTGAGCGTTACTTCGAGCATTATTCGTTGTTTTCAAAAATTCTATCTCACGATAAGCTTTTTCTAGTTTTAATGTTAATTCCTTTATTGTGTCTTTTAGCATTATTATTTCGTTGCATTCTTCATTTTCTGAAATATCTGGTAAACCGTCGCTACTCGTGGTGCCATCTAGCGTGTTGTCGTCTGGTATGTTTAAATTATCTTCACCTATCGTATTTGTATCTAATTCTAAATTCATTAGTTTACGACGACGACGTGTCATAATAATATTTTTATTGTTGTTCATGTTAATTTTTGTTGAAATCAAATTCTATTTATAATTCAAAAAATATATTTTTCAAACTGATTGTACTTAGGTTTTGAACCTCAGGACATCGGGGGACTCTCATAAGCTATTCATAGTTACCGTGACTAATGCGCCACCGCTACTCTTAACAGACTTGTCGAAATACTGAGTAACATAGTCATTGTTGTCATTCGATTTCTTGATAGGTGAAGTGCTATAGGGTCCAAAGTTCAATTGTTTTAAAATGCACTGAGGGTATTGTTGAGATAACTGTTTCTATCACCACTAAGATTTAAATGCACTTCTAGGCACTATCCTGAATTAGCACTTGAGCAATAAGTCGTATGAGCACTTTTTGAGTATGGTTTTCACTTTTTGTATAGTTCATATGCAGTGAAGAGAGTCTTATGAGTAACCTGTTTTCCAATCAGATATCTTATAAATTCATGAGTTTTGCTAGTTGCGCACATTAACACCGATGACGCCTGTTGCGATGCACTATTATTTCACTTTTATCATTCAGAATACTCTCGGGGAATAATTTTAAAACATTAATTAACACGGAGTTGATGTTTACGTGACGTAAGATGACGTCAGACATCCAAACTATAAACAAAAATTATAACGTCCAAACATTCGCACTTCGTTTCGAATCATTGAGTAAGCCCCCAGGCCTGCTCAAATCCGCTTCCGCTTCCTGCTCAAAAGCTTATTCCGTGAATTCTGTTCAATCGTAAAACTTTTAATACAAATCATTAGATATTACGATTATATTTACAATGGATATGAAACATAACAATTGTATGTGTGTTGTAGAGGTGTGGAGCGTGTCTCGCTGGGCGGTGGTGACGGGCGCGGGCGCGTGCGTGGTGTGCGCGGGCGCGGCGCCGGACCTGCTGCGCACGCTGCTGCGCGACTGCCGCGGGGCCGACGCACACGCCGTCAAGGACTTCTTCCAGGTTCGATTATAAGTTTTTTATTTTTCTTATTAAAAATTGCCATAGCCAACTACAATACACTTGATATTGTATACTTCAGACAGTATATTTTGTACTTGTGGGGGAGAAAATCATACCTCATCAGTTGATACTATTATAAAGCCTGTATGTAACAGAGTATACAGAGTTTGAACCTAATACAGAACACATATGTATACACACATATGGGTCACTTTAACAGATTTTCCGCCTTTATGTACTAAGGTCGTATTGCGGACGGGTACAAACGATCATATTTGTAATTGGGTATACATTATTGTTATCGTTTTTACAGTTTTTTTTCTTATTTTCAGTTGCAAAGCGTAGAGCAGGCTTGTGCGTGTGCGCTTTACTTGGCGTGCGAGGAGACCACGAGTGGTGACCTCTCGATAAGCGAGTGGGCCACACGCGCATTCCTCCTTTACGGCAGTCAAACGACACCGACGCCTTTATATCAGCAGTCTTCGCAAGTTCCTTCCAACATAGGTACATTTTTATACATCAATATCATTATTTTTGTTTCGTAACCTTTCGCAGTTTCTTGGTTTCTGCATATCCTTATTGGAATACTGCTTTTTTCATTGCATTAACAATTTGAACTTTGTGAATCACACCTTGGGCGACAATTTCTTTTTCATTTGTGACAATCGAGATCACAAAAAATCCTAATCATAATTTGTTACAAAAGTAGATCTTTAAATCTAGTTTTATATAGCGATTTTTTTTTATTGATTATTTTATTGCAGGCTCACCAAAGTTTTCTCCCCGACAAATGTCAACCCCGATGACAATGAGGGGACCACAAGGCCAAATACAACCGGGGCCATTCAATCAATCTTACCAACATGCGCCGCTAAACCAATCTTATCCCGGTTCACCGAATCCCAACGTAATTCAGCAAACATCATACCACCAGAACATGATGTCACCGCCCTTCAACCAGTCCTCATTTGTGGGCAACATGAGCCAGCAGCATAGAGACCCCAACTTCCCCATGCAAGTGGAATTCAGCGCGAAACACAACGGCCTATACATTTATGTGGGCAGAATACTTGCGCCTATCTGGAATTTGAAATGTGTTACGAAGTCACAGACAGCAAACAATAAGGAGTTTGTAAGTAATTTATACTTTATTTTATGGTGTTAATATGTTCTTAGTTTATTGTATTAACACATTAACGACGGCGCCAAAACAATGAACTATCCAATGTGTCTCCAGTGAAATATAAAGGCATAATGTAACACTCCTGGGTTTTGATGGCCGCACACATCTTTTGAACCAAAGAACGTGTGTGTTACAGTCGCAGCAAAATAATATTTGTTTGAAATAGTAAAAAAGTTACTACTAAGATAAAAATAAATACGATGAATAAATAAATTGGTATTACAATTATATATCGTTTTTGCACAGATGACGAGTAAGATAACGGGTGAAGACTGTTCGTACGTGGTGCAGAAGTTGCAGCGCGTGCTCGCGTTCATGCAGCGGCCACTGGCGCCGCAACACTCCGAAGAACACGCCTCCTTGCATGCCCTCAAACTCTTTATCAGTATGTATTCCGTTTTTTCACGTTATTAAGATATTTTTTCTACATGTTTTATGTCTTTTTAACCACATTTTTCGTTTTGTTTTTATTATATGTGTTTACCAAGTACACGCTACATCTACATCTACTATGCAGTATTCATTTTAAAAATAAGTAAATTTCTCTTTTTTAATTTATAGCAATGGCGATAGAAATGTTGAACTTGTGGAAGATTCTGTGTGAGCATCAGTTCCATGTGATAGCGGCCAGTTTGCCAGCGGACCAACAGAATGCACTGCAAGGTGCTAGTTTTAGGTAAGTTCTATAAGAAAGTTGACTTTGTGATGGGAATTGTAAAATAAATTGCTAGAAATGTTTATAACAGCAAAAAATTACTTTACACTTCAATTTAAATTTCTCCATGATGTAAAAAGTGCCTCGGAAAATGAACTGTAAACTATTATCCTTCTTTTCTATTTATAGAAAAACGCCCACAGTTAACTTTACATATACAGGGTATATCAAGACCGCGACCGAAAACGAAGCCAGGTGGTAGTATTAGTGACTTCAGACACAAAGCAATGAAAAATTTCGCAAAAAAAATCGTCAACTTTTTTTGGTATTTTTTTACGTATCGTCGTATTTGGCTGATAAATACATCGTTTTCCTAAAATAATGATGTACACCTTTTTATTTTTTAAGACGCAATGGTACGATAGGGTTTAAAATACTATTTTCGCAATAACTAGGTATTTACTACCCAAAAACAATGATTTTAAAAAAATTGCAAAAATAATCTGTCGCTTATTTTGCGAAATTTTTATTTGCATTGTGTCTGTAACCACTAAAACTACCACCCGGCTTCGTTTTCGGTCGCAGTCTTGATATACCCTGTATATTACTCTGTGTTCTGAAATCTAATTTATGGAATGTTTTTAGAGTTAAATAAATTGATTTTGAGAAGATTTCTGCATAAAGAGCCATTACTATTTTTTTCAATGTTATTAATATATTTTAATTTCCTTTTTCAGACAATTATTGTTTGCGGGCCAAGAAGTTGCATGCCTGCTGTTAGGTTCACTGGTCGCTGGATATCTTAGTGATAATGCTTCAGTTGATGGCATATCTCAAAAGTTGAGACAGCTGTGCCCCACACTTTATAGGCAAGAAGATGCTACTTGTTCTAAGGTGTGTACTTACTCTATAAGTATCATTTCGCAATATTTTTTTATAATTATAATTGTCTATTGTACAGTAGACTTCAAAGATAAAATTAAAATGACTAAATTTTTTTAAATGTCATTGCATGTCGAAGTAATCATATCATATGTACAGGCTAAATGCCTAAAAAAAGTTATTGTTAAAACGATTATGTTTTTAGGCAAATGAACTATTGATGTTCGCCAAACAGCAGAAAAATCCAGCTGAAAGGGATGAAATGCTTCAACATGCACTAAAATTGTGTAAAGTAAGTTCTTTTTATTTTCGGTTTCATTGCCATGTATGCTTATTTATTTCAATTATATATGATTTATTACTATGTTCTAGACTTGATTATCTGTAGCTTAAGATTGACTTAGTATTTAACTTGCTACCCACCTGCTTCTGATTTCATAGTAGCTAAGTTCCTTGAGAACAAAGCTTATTACGTCGATAACAATAACTGTGATGGTCTGACGTAATGTTGTATAGGACGTGGCGCCGAACGTGAACCTGCCCCTGATCTGCGGCAAGCTGATGTCGGCGGGGTTCTACTCGGGCGTGGTGCAGCTGGTGGCGGCGTGCGCCAACAAGCTGGACCCGCAGGACAAGGCGCTGCACTACTACCGCAGCGACCAGCCCTCGCAGGATAGAGAGGGACATCTGCTGTACTACAGGAGGTCATTATCACTTTTTTAAGTATTAGTATAAATACTGGTTGTGATTTAATAACATATGATCATAAGTCGTAACTATTGGTTACCAAGATATCTGCATAATTTGCAAAACATGAAGATCGACTTGTTAACATTTTATTGTGTATGCTAGCCTCACTTATCAATAAATGGATATGGTAAATCAGTATTTGACTTTTGTGCCAATAAATTATTTCTTATTGCTCTTAAAACAGATAAATTAATTGCAAGCAGTGTTTTCTTAATTGTATTTAAATTCTTTATTAATCTATGAAGCAACACATAGGCACCCAGTAGAATCTAGATTGTAACTGTGATATGGTGTAGGATGGAGATCTACCGCGAGGTGTGCGCGGCGCTGGAGCGGCTGTACGAGCGCGGCTCGGAGTCTGCGGCGCGCGAGCCGCTCGCCTTCAAGGCCACGCAGCCGCCTGCAGATGCACTGCTGTCCTTGTCACCCGCTGATGCCAACTATCAGGTCAACATATAAACTTGCTGCCCGGCCGAGTGCAATATTATTCGCTTCAATCCATCCCGATCTCATTAATCGCTTGAGTACACCCCTTCCAGCTCAGTCTCCCTAATTTGATTTATAATAATTGTCTCTTTTCTTAACAACACCACACTTGTTATTCCTGGAAAACATGATTACAAACAAAGCAATTGCAATAGCTTATCTTATCTTCGTTTTGTCATTCAAATAACATGACAAAACGAAAATTGGCGGCCTCTGTGGCGCAATTGTTACGCCGGCTGTGAAACGCGAGGCCGCGGGTTTGACCCCCGCAACGAAACAAATATTTGTGTGATCCAAAGGTATTTGTTCCGGATCTGGGTGTTTTGTGAGACCAAAAAGTCTCGCGTACAACAAAAAAGCATAAATAATTGTTTATATATTAATGGCATTACACGTAGATTCTTAGATTTTATGCACTAATATTGTTGTTACAGGGCAGAAAACTAGTTATGGAATGTTTATCTCAGGACGATGAGTTGTTACACGTCGCGGTTTATGAATGGTTGGTCTCGAAGCAACTGGGTTCAGGTAAATATTTTATTAAATAATAACAACTAATTTAAAACAATTTGTTAAAGTATATTATTTGTCAGAGCAGTCTTATGTATATGCAAAATGCGTAACTCAAGTTAATGCTAAAACATTTGTTCATTAATCATAAGTAAGGTATGGGTACTTTAAGAAGTAGTTTTATTAAAGTATACCTGGCTGTCGATCAGTTTATCAATGCAATTGTAGTCATTTACCCACATTGAAGAAGTGTCAATAAGGGTGGGAGCATGATAGTTAATATAAACTGTTTCCCGACCCAGAGACAGGCCATTTGGCATTCAACATTCAAAGTGGCAAGTTGTTAAAGATAGTCGGATAAAATAGTTTGTTCGTTAATAACTTATCGTGTTTGCGATAGTCGATTAATACATGAATATAGGCGGGCGATGTAGTCATTTTTCTGGTTTAAACATTTAACACGTACGTAATATTTTATGGTTATAATTAGTGTAGTTATTAAACATTCAGTGTGTTTTTCAGTTACTATAAAAAATGAAACACATGGTTAATTGTTGTTATTCCGTGATGTTGTATATGAAGCAAGTGTAGTTATCCGAGTGCGTTATTCCAGAGCTGTTGTCGCTGGGGCGCGCGCCGCCCGCGTCGCTGTGCACGTACCTGCAGGCGGCGGCGCGCATGGCCCCGCCCGCCACGGCGCTGCAGCTGCTGGACCTGCTGTGGAAGGTGCAGGAGAAGTGCGGGGACCACCTCGCCGCCGCACACGTGCTCGAGGGACTCGCCACCAGGCCCGGGTTAGTACCGTGTTTTAAGTATTTCATTTCAACTTATTGGACTTAAACATTGGAATACCATTATTGTCTGTGCTTTCGTGGTAATTAATAATATTTGTAATAATTAATGTTTTTATTTGTAATAGATGGTGGGTGGTAAATTCGAATTTGATAGAGGGTATTATTTTCAATATTCAACATCAAAGATTCATAAAACATTTTATTACTGTCTAACTGTTAAAAGGAAATGTAAACCATATAGACATAAAACTTGGATAACATTTTAGCAACGCTGTTCTTGTTGTATGAATAGTTTGTATGTGACAAATGCATTTGGTTGAGGTGTAAAGAGATGAATGTGTGGCGGCAGGTCGGGCGCGACGCTGGCGCAGCGCATGTCGTGGCTGTCGGCGGGCGTGGTGTGCGTGCGCGGCGCGGCGGGCGGCGGCGGCGGCGCGGGCGAGCTGGTGCGGCGCCTGGAGGAGGCGGGCGAGGTGGCGCGCGTGCAGGCCGCCGTGCGCGCCGCCGCCGCCGCGCTGCCCGCGCGCCTGCAGCCGCCGCACCACCACATGCGCCGCCTCGACGACGAGCTGCTCGAGATCACGCAGGTGCGCACGCACATTCGAACATATCAATAAGCTGTTAAACACTAACTGCGGCTCACACGTGTGTGTAATAGTGTGGTCACCATGTGGCGTTATGCTGTTTCGAACGCAACGCTTACTTCTAACGTACAATTGGGTATTCTACCCATTTTCAAAAAGTCTTTTAGGTTGTTCCTAAGATTAAGACAAACTATTTAAAAAAATATCAAGTTTTTATTCGCTCGGCAAGTCCAATAAAAAACCATTTAAAATTTAAATTTTAAATTTATGCGCGCAAATATGTGAGAACGCTAGGCGCCATGTTCCTTTAAAATGATACGTCACTCAACCAGTAAACAACCTGTGTTTGTATGAGCTCTTGGACACCGGAGGGGGTATTCTACTTACGGAATGACGTAGAATCGTTATCCATCATGGCGGCAGCCGTTTCACATATTTTTAGGACAGATAAAAAAATTGAAATTTTCAAAACGAATTATAAAATTTATTCCTTGGAAATAAAAACTGAAATTAACATATACTTATTGCTTAATGCTCTACTATATACATTTATAGTTTTTAGATTTTTTCTTTCTTATAGTAAAATACCCAATTGCGTCGCAATTAGCGAGTTGAAAATGTTTATATATCATTAAGCCAGTATTATGACGAATCACTTTTGCCATTTCTATTTGAAAAAGTATGAATAATTTCCGTACAGCTGTACGAAGAGTATGCAGACCGCTACAATTTATGGGAATGCAAGTTGGCGATCGTCCAGTGTTCGGGGCATAATGACGCCCTGCTGGTGGAAAACATCTGGAGCAATATTTGTGCTGAAGCCGAGGCGGCGGCCCGGAGCTTACCCACGGCGGACGAGAAGCTTGCTGCGGTGCTCACCAAAATGACCACACTCGGGCGGGAGTATGTAAATACGGGCCACTGTTTCCCTTTGTGTAAGTAATTTGTCTAATTTAACAAATCGAAAGATTTTTACTTTTTAAAGAAAGTACTAATGTTAATTTACTTTCAGATTTTATTATTCGTCAGTTGGAAATATTGAGCTGTAAACTTCAAGCTGATAAGAGTATGGTGTTCAAAGCGATATTGAGCATCGGTGTCCCTCTGGAGCAAGTGCTGGATATTTACATTAAGTACGTATCGCAATATTATGCAAGCTATAAGTTATAGGAGTTTGTGGTGTGGCGTTAGGAATTCGTGCCCAATATGGAGATAGGCTCGCCCCTTATCACATCGTGGGACGGAACACACAAGGCGAAACGTGGGTGTCCTGGTAGCACCTCTTCTTACCCTTTATGTATGTATGCAAGTTATAAGAAGAGTATAGGAGTTTATGATCGTGTTGTTGCGGTGCAGGTTGGTGAGCGTGAACGAGCGCGTGTGGCTGGGCTGCGGCGACGAGACGCACGCGTGCGGCGCGGCGGCGCGCGTGCTGGAGGCGGCGCGGGGCGAGGTGTGCGGCGCGGCGGGGGCGGCGGCGGGGGCGGCGCGGCGCCGCGCGCTCGCTCGCTGCAAGGAGCTGCACGACGCCGCGCTCTCCGCGCTGTCGGCGCTGCAGGTACACTCGCCTCTATTTCTACTATACTTTGCTTTGTGATTTTCGCGTGCAGCTCGATGGGATCTCTCACAATATATACAGAAGGTAGCAAAACAGTTTAAATATTATGCATTTAGAATTATGCTTATGTTCATTAAATTAAAAATAGAGTAAAAAATTTGAATAAAACAATTCTATATACGTACGGTTGTAGCTGCTGCTGCGACGGGTCACAGAGTGCGTGATCGAGAACGACTGGCTCTCTAACAGACACGCTAAATTACTGAATGATCTATCATATTCTACGCAATGCATACAATGTCTCAACAACGAAATTGTGTAATAAAACTGCGCATTTTATTTCAGCCGTGTCCAGAGACGCGTCGCCTTATTGACAGACTATCTGAGGCGCAGCTCCATCTCGACCGGTTGGACTAGACTCATTGCTGCCGGCTGTATCAGTCAGGCGACGACGGTTTTGGCGAAACAGCGAGTCTCCACTGAGCGATGCTCCGTTCAAGGCGCGACATAGCGTGGACGTACTGGTATGAAATGACATCGTTTTATGTTACCGCGTCCATGATGTTGTAGAATATGCATGACTTGTATTCCAAAAATATTAATTTTATTCTAAATTCCAAAATTATGCATTAGTTTGAATTTGATTAAAATGTCAGGGAAAAGTAATTGAATAATATTTATTGATGTAAGTTTGTATACAAGTATTTAATTCCTTTAATCATTTATTCCAAGTAAGTTTATTAATTTAATAGGCAAAAAGTTTTATTTTTTGTTTTCGAAGGGCAGGCAGCGGGTGGGACGGGACGGTGACGCGACGCTCGCCTGTCGTTGACGGGTCGTTTGGAGTTGTAATATATATCGATTGGTAACTCCAATGGCCCTTCAACGAACGCGCCTGCGTCGCGTCGCCGTTCCTTCTCACTCGCTGTTTGGCGAATCCATAAGATCTGACCAAACTGTACAAATATGGGGTAGGAGGGGGTCAAGGATAGTAAAGGACTTTTTGAAGAAAAGGATCAATTAAAACTAATGTGACTACAAATATTTTATTTTTACAAATTTCACAAATTTATAAAAGGGAATTAGAAAAAAACAGGTTTTATTATATATAGCATCATAAAACTTAAGAGCCAAGCTAAATTGTGTTAAAGCTTTTAAGTTTTTGTATTTATAGAATTAACTTGACATAAAATAATTTGTAGGTTTCGCTATTCGTCGAGCGCGACGGGACGGTGGCGCGACGCCGGCGGGTCGTTAGGACCTGTAATGTATCGGTAAGTATGAGACGCGATACAGCCGGCACGTGGCGTTTCATACTACCGGTACATTACAACTCCTAACGACCGTCTGCGTCGCGTCGCCGTTCCGTCGCGCCTGCGGTCTGCTGAAACCATTCAATAATGGCAGTGATTATCCTCATGTAAATTTTTCTGCATAATTTTAACTATTTAGGTACAAGTACTGTTTCTATTTTTGTAAATAAAAACTTGTGATTTAAGATCTTGTTTTATTTATCCCAAACAATTAGACGCCGGATTCTCTAAGAGCACTGTAAGGTAGGTCACCAGCAGTGGCTGGCGCAGACTGCGAGCCCTTAACAATTCAATAACATCGCAATAAGAATTAATTGATCATTGCTACGAGGAGTCTTCTTCGAAAGGGTTGGTATTTACCTGGTGCGCGTGGTGCTCGTCCTCGGGGTAGGTGTACACGCTGTTCTGCGCCCCGCTGATGGTGGGCAACCCTACCGTGTTCATCGGCGCTAGGACTTGGTTACTGTACTGCTGGTACTTCGTAGGATCTTTTCCAGTGGAGTTTTTTCTAGTAACCGTCGTATACGTCGGTGAAAACTTCGGTATGTCCCTTATCCTCGTGGCTGCTCGATAAGTGCCGAATTCGTCCGGAGGCGGAGGCAAGGAAAATCCATCTGATGTTTGCGTTATTTCGGAGTTCTCGTCGCTCAGTTCTTTCGCCAGTTTGTGGCGCATTTTTCGTGGCATCGTGTAGAAAGTGTTCATCTGTAACGAAACAAAATATCAGAAACTCATTTTCTACTACTGCAGGGCAAGGGCCTCAATTGAGTTTCAATAAAACAGCCTTTGCATTGGGTGTTTAACTTTGAAATACAGCATGAATTTGCCATGGCAACCTTAATAATTCCTTAACATTGAACTGAGAAGTAGCAAAGCGTACCTACGAGATTAGTCATTTAAGCGGTAACTATGATAAATGGATGAAAACGAGCAGGAGTATCTCACCGGTCTCGGAGTGTTGTAGTTGGTATCCGGAGGTAAATGCAACACGAAATGATCACAGAGCGCGTCCATTTCTCTCTTTCTGCTGATGTTTTGCAACGAGTGTACTCTGCAGTTCGGGTTGCGCCGGATCTCGTGGCACTTGTTCACCACCTCGGGCTCAATGTCGTGCATGTACCGCGCCGAGTGCATTGAACTGGTCCTTCTCACGTCGAAGTTCCTTGAAGGGTACTTGGAGACCGCCTTTCTGAATGAATCTGTGCGTCTCACGTTGTATTCGCTGCCATCGTCGCTGTCGTGGTACGTCTCGCAGTTTGATTCTGTGAATAATTATCGGAATTAATAATTCTATTAACGTTTCTTGGGATAACTTTCGAAGCGAGCGTGTAAGGCTACGGCATCACTTTTAATGGCATGCCAGTTTATTATAGTAAAATTTACCTAATACAATAAGGACTTATAAATTACTCCTGGTACTCTTGTGGTTCAAGATCAGCTATATGATAGTCTCGAAGTTTGAATTGTGCATTCTTAATCGGAATGAATTTAATTCTGTAATATTACTGGTTTTTTTTTTCTTAAGCGTGAAACATATGAAACGGTAACTGTATTTGTTTATTTAGGTACATAATAAAATAACTGGTTTGTTGTTTATACACAAACATTGAACAATCAACATAATATGTGAAGATGCCAAAGCCGTATTAACAAGAATTGTTAGGCTGTAATACTCATAAAGATCGGAAAATATAGTAGAACCCAAGTTCTTCACGATACCAATATCGTGTAAGTAAATGCTAACAGTTATCCCAAAAAAAGGGAGTCTAGTATTAAAAAGCAGCGCGTACCTTCAGTATTATACGCGCAGAGCGGCGGGTCGGCGTGGTCGCGCGCGTCGTGCTGGCGCTCGTGCGCGCACAGCACGAGGCCGCACGCCGCCAGCGCCACCAGCAGCACGCCGCCGCACAGCGCCAGCGCCAGCGCCGTGATGTTCGACACCGCGCTCGCCGGCACCGACTCCTCTGACAACCACAAACGAAACACATTCTAAATAAATACACCCGACATTCACATACGTTCATGCATAGTTCTCTAACTCTATACTAAGATAGTCTTGTCGTTGATTTTAGAAAAAGAGAAACTTCGATCTCGAAACGCTCGGACCCGAAACAAATGATTGTAAATCGCACAAATATTTGTCTTAGGGTGGGGATTGAACTCTCAGCCTATAGTTTTACAGCCCGCGTCTAAGCAACTGCGCGACAAAGGGTGGCACAATCGGGGTATATGGCTTTAAAATTATGAATTAGGATCACGCTAACGTACGTGTGCATCATGGTTAATTTGTTGAAAGCTTTGACACAATACGAGTTAAAATACACATTACATGTTCTGAGTCGCATACGTAATTTTAAGATCAATTCTTCATGTAACGAAATGAAGGAACTGGATTAAATGATTTAATGAATAGAATGTTTAAGTATAATTTTACCTTCACTTTCAACAACAATGTCCTCCTGTTCAATCTCCACCGCGCTGCTTTCGCCTTTATCATTGAATGCGATGACAATGAATTTGTACTTCTCCTGCTTCGGCTCGGGGATCATGAACTCCGGCACCAAGTTAGTTATAGACACGAGGTGCTCCTCCGTTTCAGTCTCTTTTACGATGAACTTGAATTTCTGCAATAAATAGTTCTTCGTTAGTTCTTTTTGTAACAGTTCGATGAATTAAGAATGGCATTCTATACTAAAAGCATTGGGGTATGGGCTCTATAAAGGTATTACGAGAAAAAGTAATTAATCCTCGACAAAACATGAACTATTTAAATCACACTAACGTTTGAATAGTTAATCCGCAAGTAAATACCGCAAAATTAAAGCAAAGGCGAACTTTAAAATATACAAGTTATACATACCTGGGGAAGTCCGCCATCGTGTCCCTTTTCGCACTTGACGACAATTTCCTGCGTAGTGGTCTTGACGGCGGCGCAGGCGGTGGGCGGGCGCGGCGCCGTCTCGTCCGTCACGATGAACGAGCACGGAGTGTGCGGTGAACCCTTCGACGGAATGTTGTTCACACCCCAACAGAATATTGTGTCTGGAAACGAAGTCTTATTGTATATGTTGGTTCGAAAATAAATCGCAGCACAATTTATTCCAATATTACAATATATATTTTTATAACAATATATGACGTTTATTTTAACATGCCCGTAAATATTTCAAAATGTGTTATTATACAGGGTATATCAAGACCGCGACCGAAAACGAAGCCAGGTGGTAGGATTAGTGACTTCAGACATAATGCAACTAAAAATTTCGCAAAAAAAATCGTCAACTATTTTTTGGTAATTTTTTACTTATTGTCGTATTTGGGTGATAAATACATAGTTTTCCTAAAATAACTATGTACACCTTTTTATTTTTAAGACGCAATGGTACGATAGGGTTTAAATTACTATTTTCGCAATAACTAAGTAGGTATTTACTACCCAAACACAATGATTTTCAAAAAATTGCAAAAAAACAATCTGTCGCTTATTTTGCGAAATTTTTATTTGCATTATGTCTAACCACTAAAACTACCACCCGGCTTCGTTTTCGGTCGCAGTCTTGATATACCCTGTATTATTAGGTAATAATATGTTGATTGCTGTGACAAAATATCTATCTAAGAGTTTGATCCGGGCATATTAAGCAGCACGTGATAGGCGGAAACATGTTGCGCCCTAAAAACCATTGTGTAAGTAACTAAAGAGAATATAAATGTTACCGCATTTAGTTTTAAAATTTAGCGTGCAGATATAGGTACTGTATCAGCCCATATATTGCAGAGCACGGGCTTTTACTATTGAGAGGAGGAGTACAGTACGATTGAGAGGAGTTAGGCCATATAGTCCATCTCAATATAGATGAAATGAATTTTAAGTCATACAAAAATTGTTAAATACAAAACAAAGATATGTTGAACTGACTGTAGGACGTGTCGTTGGGTCGTTCGAACAGCAGCGTGTTGTCGTGGGTGTCGAGCGCGGTGTGCGGGTGCGCGC
The DNA here is from genome assembly GCA_949752805.1 of Deilephila elpenor. Taxonomy (NCBI): domain Eukaryota; kingdom Metazoa; phylum Arthropoda; class Insecta; order Lepidoptera; family Sphingidae; genus Deilephila; species Deilephila elpenor. Next base: position 8,252,791 of record OX457099.1, on the reverse strand, counting down.
GCAGCGTGCTGGCGTTCACGGCGTCGTTCACGATCACCCAGCGGAACGACTCCGGCGCCGGGTTGCCCTTCACGCTGCACGTCAGGTTGATCGACTCGTTCTCAGCCACCCCGTACTCTACTATGCTCTCGTCTTCGCAGTACGTCGGATCTACGAGATTTCAAAAAAATATTCATATTTACAATAATTATTATATTTATTAACATTAAAATTTATCAAAAGCAATATCTAAAAGTTTTATTTGTGTTTGTAAATAATATTTGAGTAGTAGTTTCTGAATCACAGCTTAAAGAAATACGAGGGCATACGGCATATAATAAGTTCGAATCAATTTATTATCAATTCTAAATATTCTTCATAACGCCCTCTTTCTCTGGTTTGTGGTAAATCCATCCCATGATTTACTGGTAGAGATCGCCTTACGGAATGAGACCGACTTACTTTAATTTATTTCCTGGAGTACAAAATGAATAAAAAAATACTAGGGCTGCAATACATGGTTCTTACAAAGACTACTGAACTAAAGTATAATACAGGTGTGTACTCACACGTGACGTCGATGATGATAGGCTCGCTATACGCGGAGCCCTCGTCGTTGGTGGCGGCGCACACGTACTCGCCCGAGTCAGACTCCTTCACGTCTTTCAGCTCCAGAATAGCTTGTATCTTATCGTTCTCGTTCTCATTTGACATTATATCGTCCTAGGAATAAAATAAATTATTTAATAAATATTTAATTATGGGCATATTTAGTTTCGTTATCGATTATTTTATTAACTCTATTACATAAAGAAAAGACTAAACAAAACATTTCAAAACTAGGGCATTAATTTTAAAAGTAAACGTTGAGGGCCTAGTGAGAACTGGGAACACAACATAATTTTTTCACGCTCGCACTGTAATGGTGGTGACGTCACTTCTTGTAGCGCCATGCTTTTACCGTCATTCGACATTAACTGCTTACTGCACAGCCTGTTTGAAATGTAAACTAGCATTCCCAAACAGATTTATAAAATGTTTTGTAAATACCTCGTGGAACCAAATGAGTTGGTAGACCGACGGGTTGGCCTTGTAGTTGCACGCGAGCGACACATCGGATCCCTTCACGACGGCCAGGGTGTTATTATCCAAGTCTGCCTCCACCTCGATATGCAGTATGGGTGCATCTGAAACAAAATATTAATCAATCATTTGTTCTGTAAAATCTTGCAGTTTTGTTCTGTGTGCCATTCAAGACGGAAAAAGGCAAATTGCTTGCAAAATGTTGCGTGGTATATGCGCGGTTATCATTCAATTACTGATACTGCCTGTAAGAAATAATTTTATGACGCTTCCAATTTGCCAACCAAACTCATGGTAAACCATTAAAATAACGCATGTGACGTGCGCATTATTTTCTTTTTGAACACATACACTTATTGTATTATCCTTTTTAGAAAATTATTTTAAAATACCAGAAAATTTATCAAAATAGAAATATATTTATCATCATTAACACTTACCGTTACACAACGCTGAACCACCACAAAATCAGCACTATTCAACACGATGGATCACGACTATTTTCTCAAGCAGATTGTACTGTAATGATCTATGACACCTTGTAACCGCCATTTTATACTGGGTTAATACGCCTTGGTGGGGAGGTATGTAACTGCGGGTAGACGTCTCATGGCGGGTAGAACTTTTTAATAATAGCAGGTAGATATCGATAGGTAATTGCACTTCACTTTAGTTTTTATTTTGTGGAAATTGCCTTATCGACCCGCCAACATATTTACATTATGTTAGCATTATGTTGACAAAAGTATCAATGTATCATTTAAAAAAAACAAATCTCGATGTCCAAGTTGACTTTAGTTTTATAGAGTAATTAGTAGTACTGACATCGACGACCTCGCGGTAGGTCAAGAACACGTAGGCAAAACGACCTGGATGCTTTCGAGACCATATGGCCTGAAATTGCTTTAAATCGTAAGAGGAAAAGGAGCGAGACCTTATTCCAACAGTGGGATGATATAGATTAAAAATAGTACTGACATAATACGGTGAGCGGCAGGCTCTGCGCGCAGAGGAAGCTGTCGTTGTGTCGTTGGTAGGCGGGCGCGCAGCACGTCAGCAGCGCCTCGTCGTGCTCCGCGCCGATGTTCAGCTGGATGTCGCTTGCCACCAGCCGCTTCGACGGCTCCTTCTGCACACATATTATGTGGTGCAACTTATGCTAGGTTTAGACGAAGCCAGTGCGATCTTACTATTGGCCTCGTATTAAAAGTTTCAAAACAAGCCAGCGCTGGCTGCCAGCAATGCTGCTGGCGGGAATAGAGCGCCGGCCTATTTTTTAAGCCAGTGACCCCCCACCATTGTAAGGACGCATTCAAAAACACAAAACATGTGCTTACCACAAGAACAATCCAAGAATGAAAGGAATTCAGTTGGCCTCATTTAAATAACACGGGCCAGGCCAGCGCAGGCTTGTCTGACGACTGGCGTCAGCTGTTACTCACTTCGTCTAAACCTTGCTTAAGAGACGCCATTGTGCACTATCCAAGTAAAACGCACTTGGAAGGTATAATCACTTTTATAATATTCACTTCACGAGAGATAAATTGATACTCTATTAAATTACCTCTGCTTCTATTTACGTTACAAGAACCGGAAGCACTATTTTCACAAAATATGATACTAGTTATAAAGAAATTAATTTACATTTTATAGTTTAAAAAAATCACAAAACAATAACTATTTAACAATTAAGAATGAAGAAATTTCTTATACTAGTAAACAATATAAAAATTTAGATACAATAGAAACTACATACATGACTTTATTCTAATGCCGCTATCATAATAAATGTATAAATTATTATTAGCTATTTATTTAAAGGTGTAGTTGTCTAAGTTATGAAATGCGTGTGTGATCCACAAATAATTGTTTATGGCTTGGGTGGTGGGGCCAAAAAGTCTTGTAAGTTCTGATACCTTCAAAACATACTAGATATCTTACTGTAGGGTCTGGACTATGCGTGGGACTGTTAGGTGTATGTAATTGAAATAAAACTATTTTATATGGATTTTATCGCGATTTGGTTTAATTTTTACATTTTTTAACTTCCCGACGTTTCGATTACTTTACAGCTTTCGTGGTTACGGGGCGGACACAATCGCGATAAAATCCGTATAAAATAGTTTTATTTCAATGTGTAACTTTCGCGTAAATCTAAGAAACCATTAGGTGTATGTAATTTAATATAAGTAAATAAAATCTTCGGTTCAATTTTAAGTAAAGATTTATGAGTCTTACGGTGACATTTTGCTCCAAGTTGAGTAGATGCGAGTCGTTGAGTCTCCAGATGATGGTGGGCGGCGGGCGCGCGCCGAGCACCCTGCACTGCAGGTTGAGCGGCTCGCCGGCGCGCACGCGGCCCCCCGCGCCCCCCGCGCCGCCCGCGCCCTCCACGCTCAGCGACACCAGCTCCGGCGGTACTGCAACACCGACCCTCATGCAATATTGAATGACATACTCCGTGGTGCAATTGGTTAGAAGCCAACTATGAAACCAAAGACCGGAAGTGTTTATGCGATCCACAAATATTTGTTTCGGGTCTAAGTATTTGTAAGACCGAAAGTCATAGTTTCTGATACCTACGACACAAGATCAGTCGCTCAGTGTGGGATCAGGACTATGTATTATGTATGTAACTATTGGATGTATTTATTAACTTTATTTCCATGTCCTTCTATTAATTTTCCTACTTTATTAATGTGGTTGCGGGATAAAGACAAGTTAGACATTCTCGGAAAAAATATTGCAAGTTACTCAGGACCATGGGGTCATGTCTGGTGTAGCAAATTTCACATTGTATCTTTTATGGTGTTGCGGTGAAAATATTTTGCCTTTTCAGTGGCTGTAGTAAAAGTGTAAGGCATATATGTATGCATACAGCGGATAATACTGAAAAATAGATTCATAGCACACTAATTGCATTCTTTTCGCAATTGATGTAACAGTTGACGAACAAGACGCTATATTTCCCATTGGGATAAATCAAATTACTTGTAAAATAATGGACAGAATGGATAAAAAACCATTAAAATCATTGCAAAGAACTTTTTGCAAGTAATGCCAGTTTGCAAAAAAATCTTCATGTGTGATGGCAGTAAAATATAGGCAACGCAAGAGACTCATTTTTATTATTATCTCTTAACACATGCAATGAAGAATAATCCATGTGTTGCTTTGAAAGGTGTTAGTCAATAAATATATTTATGAAAAAAATTGTCTTTGCTTTGGGACCCAAAATATTACGAGCCTAATATACAGCCTCCGTGGTGCAGTTGGTTAATCGCCGCCTGTTAAACGAGTTGCTAAAGGTTTGATCCCCACACCGAGACAAATGTTTGTATAAACCACAAATATTTGTATCGGGTCTGGGTGTTTGTGACACCGAAAAGTCTCTCGTAGTTCCTGATACCCACGACACAAGACTTGATCATAGTGTGGGGTCCGGATTATGTATGTGACTGTTCGGTGTATTTATTTATTTAAAATACTTTTTGCTGCGAAACTCTGTAACTATATAGGTACCTACATAAATTATTTGAAACCGAAAGCTTATTGCTTTTTATTCAGTATTTTCACATTAAAAATGCGTTTAGTCATGAACGATGATCTAATAGTATGATTTGTGTTAATAGCGACTAATGCTATTAACTTTCACATCCATTTGAGCCACTTAGATCAAATAAAAGTAACAAAATATATTCTCTTTTATTTAAATTAGCGTCTATAGAAATAGATACCATAAAACATACCTAGGTAGTAGGTAGCCAAACACAATGATTGCAAGTTTTAATGGTGAACCTTGGAGGAAAACATCGTAAGGAGATTGAAAACCTGACGGTAACCCAACGGAATTTCGAAGGTATGTGAAATCTATCAATCACATTAGATCATTCGTACGCTAACGACTAGACATTGCTCTGAAAGGGATACCAGACATCCGGTTAAAAATTCATACGCCAAATTATTCTGCAATGCTGCAGTCATGTTGCATGGACTAACTGACTGAAAAGCTGGCGAATTCATATCCGCCCGTATAGTGATTATCGTTCGTAATGGTGGAAAAACCGCCATAGTCATACAAGTGTGTAATCTCTCTGGTTCAGCCTGTGTAGTTATATCCGGTTTCAATTAGGTCGCCATATCTATAAGTGCATTTGAGGAAAATCGTCAACAGATATCAAGAACATTTTATTGAAGAAAGGAAATTCCAGTTTCCTTATCGCATTTTGGCTACTTGTTTGGTAGGTAAGAGAGTACATTGTGTTTACTTGACAGGGCAAAGTGACTGCACCGCTTCTGACATAGAAAGCATGGCGATTGGCAAAATATCATTTGCTACTCTACACAATTATGACAGCCTACTCACTCCCTAGGGCCCCAATGAGGGTTTCAAGGTGGGGAATTGCGTCATAGTCCAGGTCGCTACCCTAATTATAATTGGCGAACTTCACATACCATGTATTCTAGGATATAAGGTACTCACAGTACATGTCAATAGTGACGTCGACGGAGAGCGGCGGCGTGTTATTGTTGTTCTGCGCGTAGCAGGTGAGCACCCGGCCGTGGTCCTGGCGCCGCAGCAGCCCGTACATGATGTCGCTGCGCACGCGGTGCTCCGACAGCGGCGTCGACGTGTTCTTTAGCATCCTCTGCTCTGACCACCAGGAGAGCGTTGCTTGCGGCTTACCTGCCAACATGAACGTGATATCAGACAGCTTTCTTTTTCTCATTAATCTTTCACACAAAGTGAAATATCTGAATATTCAAGGAATTTTAAGCGATGAACGGAGGAGCCTACATGACTTCTTTCAGATAATACTTCTCAATATTTTGAGACAAGAATTTTAAACAGCATTGCAAAAGGTTAAGTAGACAAACAGTTACAGATCTCTTTACTTTCTGTCTATCCTAAAGAGTAGAATTTTGGCGGTTACATTAATTCATAATACCGACGATGCTTCGATCAACAATACCACGGATGACATATTTTCGTAGACGGCCTGTGGCTCCATAATAGTATAGCGGGAAAGGTTAGGTAACAAACTTTGGACTTTCAGATTAAAATTACTATTATAGTTACCTCCAAAAGCAACACAGAATAGATGAACGGTTTCTCCGATGTAGTAGGGCCCTACGTTTCTACTGACGTTGACTCCAGCACTCGCCTTTGCCACTTCCGTGCCATTCTCGTGCACCACCCACAAGAGCCTTGGTGGTTCTGATGTTAAAAACACTTAGATTAGAACATATTTAAGGAATAAAACGTGAAAGAAGTACTTTATTCTTCGACCCTTTAAAATAACCATCCTCAGACATCAATATTTTTTGCTGCATGTTAACTTGTATGCTATGGAAAAACTTGAGTTAATGTGATACATATTACAAAAACCATGATTCAAAAGTGGCTCGATTGATCATCGGAGTTTATTGTGGAAAAATCGTTTCGTTAATTTAAAAATCGTCGTGAAAAACTTTTTTATTCAATTTAAAAGTCCCGGTAAAATTACCACTGTTCACTCGAAACGAGTGAATAAAAGTATCATGAACATGAATGGCGCGGCTATAAATATCAACGAGAGCACATTGCAATACAGCATTCGTTTAGTACGACACATTATCAGAGTGGAAATCAAGCGTTATATCCCCATATATAGTAGCTGACACCTGGGGTTTGCGCCGTGCTACGTGATCTATATCTGCTCACCGTGTTAAAATACTGTTGACACAGCATAAAAATTTAATAAAACAACTCAATTTTATTTTATTAAAAATAAATAAACAAATATATTGTAATTTCGAGGTACAAGGTATAAGTCTATTCTTATCGACGACTTCTAACTTCTAAGAGCATTTAGATATGTTCTAAAGTTCTAATAGGTACCATCTCAATATTGATTCTGACATTACGATTCTGATTATAAGATAAACGAACAAAAATAATGCAATGCAGTTTTTGCAAGACAAATACAAATTAACAAAAAAACTTTATCAAATTTTTTATACAATTTTATTGCTTCGCCGTATTTGTGTGTTACTCATTCCACATTGTTCATCACGAGGCCCAAACATGATCTAAATGACTCAAAACTAATTTGTATGTTAATATTGTAATGTTTACGTCGCGGAATGGTTTATTAAATGGAGCGAATGGTTCCGGCGCTGTCAGCTTCCTCATTAGCCGGCCGCCCAATTAGCCGAAGCGCGGTTGCGCTATTTGGCTGGATAGGTAAACTTCAATGCATTTTGCTCGTTACAACGGTGCCGACTTTGTTGGTTAAAAATAGACATGGCAATACAACCTCGGGAATATTGTATGCTTTAATATTGCTTTCTTCCATTTTAAATATGTGTTGTGTTAGGTACACATTGTATATTCCGGTTTCTGATAATCTTTTATTTGAATTCATTTTATTTTATTATATTACTAAAAAGGACAGGGCGAGGATTGTCTTTAACTACCTAGTTTACCTACATGTAGTATCATTTCTCCAATGGGTTATTGAGACTGAAAGGGTAATTGGGAGTTCTTTGAATTCATCGGCATATCAATCACTAGGCCTACTGTTTAATTGGTGCAAAATAATTGCGGCTTCGTGGTTTTGATCTATCGAGATACAAACTGGGAAGCATTGATAAAATTTTTAGTAAGTTGAATAACGAAATGGATATCTAGTTAGTATAAATTTAAAAAAATCTATCCTTAATTTGTTCCACAGAAAATAATGTAGATATAACAGAATAGATATAACACAAAACTCAGCATGTAAAAACAATAATATATTATATAAACTGTATCTGAAAGAAATGCTTTAAAGACTCACCAATAACGAGCAGCTGGACAAAAGTCTTATGAGTAGGACTGTACGCAAAATCAGCTGTGCATTGGTACAGTCCCGCATCAGAGGGCCGCACGGAGATAATTTCCAGCTTATCCAAGCCATCGGATGCCGCAGTGATCAGCCGATACCGACCAGTGTCCGACCAAGACGTAGCCTGGGCCCCCTCACGAAAGTCGCGACTGCTGATCCAAATCATTATGATGTCGGAGTGTTTCATTTTTATTTTAACGAATTTGGATATATTCAATCACCAGCCCATAGCGAGTGACTAAGTAAAAAGATCTGCTGATGGACAGTCTCTATGCAAGATTTTGTATTGACAAAGAGAGCGAGAGAGACAAAGAGCTTGTTGGAGTCCACATTGACATCGCCTTCTCTAAGGCTTTACACGAAATATCTATATGGTAATATCTAAGTCTTAGATCCGAGGTGTGGTCAAAATAAAATAATCTATAGACTATTGTAATGTAGCAGTCTTTAATAAATGATCAGATATACCTGTAGAATGCGGTCGAGGCGTTGTTCTTATACCACGCAAGTATCGTTAGGTTGTCGTCCTCTTTCTCCGCTGTGGCATTGCAAGGGAGCTCTGCACTGTGCCCTACTACAGCTTCCACTAAAATTCATTTAAAGTGGTTCATAAAAATAATTCACCAATATTAAAGGGTCCATTGGTACTTAGTAAGTGAAGTCAAAAATGTTCTTCTTTTATTTATCATGGATAATAATTGGACTGCCAAGAACTATATTCGGTATAAACCCGTAACGATGGTAGTTTTGGAATTCAATAATGATTCTGATAAGTTTATTCGTTCAATTGAAGGATACACGTTAAAGAGCACTCATCTCTGACTTCACGAAGAAAGCAGTTGGACTAAGGTTAAACAATTCACCCGTAGAAGGTTAAAGATTGTGTACAACATTTTATCGTATTAATAGCAATGGAATTACAGAACTAACTGGTTATCCAAATTTAATTCACTAACAAACTCGTAAAGAGTGATAAAGCCACAGAAATCAATGACATACTGGGATGCATTGGTTTGGCCGAAAAATTTGGAATGGTTACAATAAATCTTCCGATCTTATTACCTATCCTTTTTTTCTAGTTATAATCACCCAAGTAAAGCTTGATAGATATAGATTTATCATACATATAATTATAGATGTACAAAATAAGAATGCGTATAAGCGTCACCTTGCGAGTCTGGATTATTTAAAAATATTTATGAAGCTAAAAATATTTAGTCACGTTAATTAGATGGCATTATGGCAAACCATAGTCAGTAGTTCATAAATGCTATTTTTGACTATGAATTATAACATTTTAAACATTTAAGTGCAAAAGAAAGTAAAAATATACTGGTTCCATTGTAATGGTAATATTTTATGAGTAGGTATGACTTCTTTTTGTATTATATTGAGTTTAGAAAGCCATGTCTGCATTAACACATCAAAGATAATTATACCTATTAAAATGTTATTATAAGTTGTCAATGTTCAATATGTGCATGGTTTTTTGTTCTTATCAAATATCTCTGGTTTATAATTTGCCACTTTCTCTTATGACTAGAAAATATGGCTCATACATTTCAATAAATATATTACCCGTCAGACATTTTGGAACAAAAAATTTGACACATGTTTACTTATAAAATAATCATGCAACAAAGTCCATGCACTTAAATAGCTATTTTAAAAAATGAGTATTGTGTAATACGAGTAGAAGAAAAACGACCAAGGGTGTTTATATTGAAAAAATAATAATTGTGTGAGGCGATTACACAAAATGTAGTTGGTTTTTAGTGTCAATATCATTGTTCAGATTAAATCACTATAAGGTGTGGTGCATCTTCTTCTTATTGGTCATTTTCGGCTTAGGATAGGTATTATTGCGCGGTTCAATTCGGGTTGAGTCGTAATAAATTCCCTTTATTTCAAGAACAAGGTTACATCAAACCGGGCCCCTCATTGCTGATCAGTCAATTTACGTGGCCCGGTGTTTCAAGTTCATTTTTATTTTACCGACTTGGTACAAATTGCAAATGAGTCAATAATGTGGTCCAATGAATATGAAATTGGTAAATTGGAGCCACTAAGGGTATTTCCCCACTACAGTGTAGCCACAACAGTGTGGCATATCATGACCGTCATATGAACGTATCGAGTATCGGTATCGTTTAAATACCGTCCGACCCTGCCGTGTGGTATACCTAATAGGCAGCCTTTCATACTAATTATTTTCGCCTGATACGTACAAAGTACAGTGATGATATTTTACGCTGTAATTATTACAGTTACTGTAATGTATTACCTCGGTGGCGTAGTTGTATTACTGTACGGTTACAAAGCTGAGGTCTCGGGTTCGAGTCCTGGGTCGGGCAGTGATAATGGATTTTTCTATTCATTATCAGCCCGGAGTCAGGAATTTGTGCCCGATATGGCGATAGGCTCGCCCCCTATCACATTGTGGGACGGAAGTGTCACGGAACATACCTACAAGGCGAAATGTGGGTGTCCTGGTGGCGCCTCTGCTACCCCTTCGGGGATAAAGGCGTGAGATTATGTATGTATGATGTATCATTACAGTGTAATGGGTAGAGTCCCTAATTCCTATATACCAAATGTTATGCGGATTTGATTCTACAATCGCTTATCCCTTGTGTCACTCAAGGTAACTCTTGAAGTCGATGTTTCCTCTACGTTAACGAATCAACCAAAAAATGTATAGTTATTTATTAGCGGTTGTTATTACAACTGTCTTTGCGTCACCCCTGTCGGAACCGATGAAAGTAAGTCGTCGTACTTTTTACAGGCTCATCAGTTCTCAGTATTTAAAAATCTCAATATTTTATTTGAACCCTTTTACCGAATGTGAAAAGTAAACTGCCCATTCTCATTGAATATTAATATTATTAGGCATTTTACGGAGACTAAGTATATTATTTTCTTACTTTTATGTAAGATATTACCTATCACATATTATCGCCGTTGCTATTTATTCTATCATTCTGTAATAATACTTTAGAATTATAAGAAAATAACATGGATTACGCTTTATAAAGAAAACTAGTTCAAAATTATCTGACATAATATGTTGGAAAGTGCAACAAAGTGGTATATTCATTTGAAAAAAAAAAAACATTTGAACCTTGTCGGGAATGTTCTGATTGATTAAATTTATTTTATTTTTTATTGTTGTTTCTTCTCGTAAATATGCATTAACAAAGTAAATTTAGATATCCGAAAATGAATTTACAATTTAATATTTACACACAAAAACTTCACGCGAGCGAAGGAAATGAAAAATCTTTAAATGTAGCGAAAAACTACAGTTGCCTTTACTTTCGAGTTGAAAATAAGAAATAAAATCATTATTTTTATTGAACCATTCCTTTTTATTTTTATAATTTATTGGAAAATCAAATAGGTTTAAAACTATAAGTAAAATATACATGCTACATACCGGTTTCAATAATATCCCGTGCACTAATTATCTTCAAAAAAAGAACAATTAAAATATAATAACTATTCATTTTTACACTTGGACACTTTCATGTAAAGCCATAATAAATACGAAGTTCAAAATACGGCAAGTGGAAGAGGGCACGTCCCGATTGGGCGCGAGCAACGGACACGCGATTCAATTGGCGCACTCGACCACAATAAGCAGGATCGTCCGTCCAGGGAACGCGGGACTCCGCTACCGGCCGGCGCGCACAGCTCGGCCGCTTCCGGAGCGCCCCGCTCCTGACGTCACTCCCGTTGCTCAAACACCGCCAGTCGCCCGATGAACCATCATTTACCTTACACTTTTTAATTGGTGAGGTCAAAACAATTGGGTCACTTCTGGATTTATTTGTTGTGTAAGCTGGGAAATGAAGCTTTCATTTCCGTTTTTCATTTTCTTATATATTATGTAGGTCACTGTATAATATCATAACATTGCAAAATATAATAATAGTCAAATTCCTAAAAATAATGAATTATACATCATTGACTAATTAAACTTCTAATCATATAATTTTGATATTTCTTTCCCCAAATGCCAATAAAAATATTTTATTAATTATACCAATAAATTATAAGCAATTTTTATAATATCAGGGAAAAAATACTATAAGGTTTTTTTAAAGGGAGACTGAGATAATATTAAAATTATGAGTGTTACAAAATCAACATTTATTATGGTAGCCCTATATTTACATGGTAACCAAACAACACTTGGCAACATAAGGAACCTGTTTAATAATAAAATTAAAACCATTTTATTTTAGTTGCTTCAGTGATTTTACAAACAGAACTGCTAACACCGCTATTGCTGCACTGCCAACTGTTCCAACTATTAGTTTTTTGGTTTTCCTATTATTTTTCTCCTTGAGTAAAACCTACAACATAAAAATATATTGTCAAAAAATATATTTCCATGAAATATGTGCAACAAAAATCTAATTAATTCTGAGTGTCCTCACCTTCAACTTTGTGTGCAATGTTATGTCCATTGAATTTAAAATATTAGTTATTTCACTGAGTGTGGAGAGAGATATATCAGATGCATATTTTTCTTTATGGAGGATTAAGTCTGACACCCTCTTTGCTCTTTTCAAGGCTAATGTGTTTGCTAACAAACTCAAGTAAATTCTGTATAAATGTTGAGAGCTGTCTTCTAGAATATCAATTATTTCCATAGCTCCGAGGTTATTTTCCGTTCTTGACCTATAACATTAAGATGTTGGCTATACTGCAAATGTTCTACAATCAACTGTCTAGGATAGTTATGACTATGGTTGCAGGTATATGAAAATATAAATAGGGATTCAGTAAATATTGTTTTAAGCAATACACAATGCTGTCTAGAAATTAACTTCAGCAGTTTATTTTTATTGTTGTTATTTTACTTCATGTATTACATCGAAATGCAAATCATAATCATGAGAAATATTATTTTTTGGTAAGCAAATCTTTTACATGATTACTGTAAACTGTAAATTTGAACCTGAATCCTATTTTAAATTGAGCATAGTAGTACTGTACTATGTACTATGCAATATACTTACTAAATCATTATCATTAAGATAGTATAATTAAATCTTTGAAGATTTTACATACTTACATTGCCAATTCTTCATAGAGAGGCAAATTCTTTATTTCTTCTAGGATTTTCTGTCTCATGTCTTGATCGTCTACACCTAACTTGTTTAGGTCTTCATCTGTAAGTTCGGTTAATGTAGACTGACCAATATTGTTTTTCCTAAAACATTATTATTTATGTATTGTCATTGTAAATTTTATAAGTTACATACTTATTATGGTCTTTCAAATGTGAAAAGGAGAAGTTTCGCATGTGGATTTCACACACCGATAATTAAATTAATTTTATTTAAATTAACTTACTTAAATACATTTATAAATTTATCTGCTCCTGCCCCTATTAATAAAGCGCTTACTGTAACGTCAAATTCTGTAGGATCTATTTTACATGAACCAGAAATCATCGATTCGGTATTAATCTCTCCGCCCATTATTGCAGAGTTCTGTACTTTAAGGCAAATAAATTAAATTGTTTACACCAAAGCTTACACATTCAAAACAAATGAAATTTTGACATAAAAGTTTGACGTTTGACTGCTCGTGCCATAGTGTGTTTTTTTATTTAATTCGTCAAAGCGGCTAAGGTCGAGGACCATGCTGCCATAAATGTCTATGGCCAATTTCCATTAATTGGGTATTTGACTGTTGTGGCAATAAATTATAAAATGTGTTGCATATGATAGCTTTTTGGTAAACAATAATTATAGGTATTTTTATTTACATTTATCTAAATTATAAATATTTAAATTGTCTAAAATAAGTTTGCCATTTTTTATCTGTTGATTAAATGTAACAAAACACGACAAGCTGTCATTGTGCAGCGTGTGATGTCACGATTTACAATTTTCATTCATCTCTGCCACTAAGATCATTCACCATTTATAAAGCGTGACGTAACTTTTTCAAAGTCACGTGACCTACCGTTTTGGTGACATATATGATGATAAAACTGAAAAATATGTATATTCGTTATAAACAACTCTTTAAAAATAAATTAATAGTTTGAAGAGGTATAGAGTGATTATATCTAGACTTTAAAACACTTTTCAGAAATTAGTCAAATAGCCAATTCCCGTGGTTAGAATAATTTAAGGTCGTCACTAATTAATAAAAAAATAAATGTTATCTTCAATATATATTTAGCTCCGTGACTGAATGATGGAATAAGTAAGATATGTTGAATTAATCAACAATATTTAAAATGTTTGCTCTAGGACGAATAAATGATGCCCAAGATAAAATACTTATATAAGCTTTCAGTTATATTTGAATATAAGTAAAATATTGTATAAATATTTTGTTTTCGTTGAGTTATTAAAACTACATTTATTGTAACACAGTGCCTAGTACATACAAACTTATTACATAATAAGGTTTTACACAAAGCTAAAAATATGTAATCCACGAGTAAGATAAGTATCTATTGTATCCTTATAATAGTTTTCCAGAAATATAGGTACTCCACGAAGGACATTTATTATGTGATGCTTAAGAAGCTATACAATTTTAATATCAATATTAAGCAAAAAAACATACTTATTTATGTTGTCATATGAGCTATGTTTTATAAAGATTGTACTTGGTAATAGTAAGAAAGAAAAACATGTTTATTTGTCACACTTAAATATATCAATAGAGTAATATAATGACGAAATGTTTAATAAAACCACATTTAATTTGTTTTTTAATAAATACATATATTATATCCACTTCTACTAGCGAAAAACAATAGGTATTCATTATAACATAATTACATCTAAGCTCCAAACCATGAGGTAAAAAACTATTATCACAACTTAATCTAACTTAATCTACCACGAGTCCGATATAAAAATTAACTAGTAGCTCCTTTACTTATAATAAATAAAGGGTATTTTTTTGGATCATGATTTATAATATAAGTCTAGGAACCCATATTTACCGGATATATCACGACTGCGACCGAAACGAATTTAGGATTCACAATATAAAAGTGTTTATTATTTATTAGTTAAACGATGTATATAGTTATTACCCAAATACGACAATACAATATTGTGTGTGATGTCACTAATACAACCACCTGGCTAAGTTGTCGGTCGCAGTCTTGATATACATTGAATTGAATTAACTAAAAATGCAAAACATATAGTAAAAGTATCTAAAAATAAATGCGTGTTTAGTCTTTAAAGTTACTAAATTATTAATCGTCGTATAAAATTTAAAATTATTCAATAAATCATAGCACTCACTAATATTTATTGTCATTTTTAGGACGCAGCAAGATTATTTTAAGTTTTTATTTTAACGAGCCGTTCGCGATGGATGGTCCCGGCAGGTACAATTTACTAAAGGGTTAGAAAAGTAATTTTCTAAAATCTGAATCTTTTATTAACAAAATAGCCATGAATCATTTATTAGCGTCAGGAATGGGTGAAAATAGTACTTTTATATCCACGGTGTATGTTCATTTACATAGTTTCGGAAAACAAGACCCGAAAGCACGAATGTTTAATATAAAATAATAACGATTTTGAAATCAAATGCATTCGTATAAATCATGAGACTCAAAAGCGGCTGTATGTCTCCAATTGCCGTTGTTTTTTTTTATTATTAAATGTCGTTTTGGTGGGCAATGGTGCTGAGTTTTGCGATCATAATATTATTTATAAGCGCGCTAACTTTAAAAAAGCTAAGAAAAAAGAAACGCTGTATTTTATAGAAGTTCTAATTTCGCTACTACACTTTAAATTTTTGGCAATATTTATTCAATTGTATCAATCACCAGTAGTTAATTAACAAAATTATCTTTTCTTTCTGGTAGGCATAAGTTCCTCATTCAGGAGTAATGTTATCTACGATAGTTTTAACGGCTTGCCATGTTTCCCGGGCTGTGGACACAATTTGCGAGCCAGGTAATAGAAAGCCGTAGGGTCCAAATGAGTCACGGAGGTCAACGTGGTAGGAGAACTTGATTCCGGCACGTGATTTCGCCCAGTCGTGTGACATTCCTGTTGCGGGTTGCCGGAGCTCTTCTACTGTTCCCACCTACAAGAAAAAAGTGATAATTCTTTTTTGGGGCCAAAATACACGCTCACCACAACTGGTCACCGCGCGGCGTTAAAGTTTCTCTGATTGCAATCTTTTGAACATTGCTCTCAAGAAATGTGGCCGCTATATTATCATCAAATTACACCTGTACAAACACTGTATGTAGATAAATAAATGAAATCGAATTTGGATTGCATCACCAATGGGACTGTTGTGAGATAAAGGCTTCTAAGAAAACTGGATATTCTGACTGAAATTTAGCGATACTTAATTTGAGAACGCTATTATTTTTGCCAATCTTTCGACTACACACATTATTTTATGTAAAAAGGAGCATCAGAAACAAAATGAAAATTCCACTCACCCGGTACCTAGTGCCATACATGTCGGCTAAGGCAGCGGTGGCCAGTTTACCCATCTCCATCATGACACCATCGTCCCCGTACCGCGTGTGTGAGTGCGCACTCGGCACTAACCACGTTTGTGAGTACGCATGAAGAGATATGAACACCTGGAATAACACATTCTAAAGTAAACAATGAGGTTTATAATCTTCGCTTTACTTATTAGTTTAGTTCCATTGTCCAATGACTACGGTCAGTTTTGAATCATTTTGTCTAAAATATGCATCGGTGAAAATTCATTTTGTATTCATGGTGTTATTGTAGTCAGTGTGTTGATGTATATTTTAATAATTTGGTGATTACGTTATCTGGCAATCTATCTTTATTATATTGATCGAGATAATACGGGCTCATTTAGGAAGACTAATATTCTATCACTAAGCACATTGAAGAATTATGAATTGCGTAGAGCTTGGCTTGAGCTACTTGGATACTAAGCTATTTCTGCAGTCAGAAAGCCACTTAATAATGTGCCATTAAAAGCAAAAAGAAAAGCGATATATTATAAGTTATTAAGATAATATCCATCGACCTAATAGGTACAATAAGAGAAGATAACAGAAAGCCGGGATTTTATAACTATTTCTTATTTACATTTTTTTTGTCTGTCTAATTTCTGATGGAGCAATTTATTCCTTGTCAGTCGTTGATAAAGCCTAGTAAATTCACAGTGTCTATGGCGCAGTTGGTGTAGAAGCGGGCTGTGAAACAAGTAGTTAGGGGTTCCATTCCCGCGCCGAGACAAATGTTTGTGTGATCGCAAATATTTGCGATTACCCACTTCAGATCTGAATTATGTAAGACCTAAAGCTTTCTCGCATACTTCATTCTCACGAATACTTGTATCTTGACGTGGCACTTAATTACTTTACTATGTGTGTGGACACATAGTAAAGAAAGTCGTATCACTGTTAGGCAATTCATTAAATTATTATTATTTCTGATTCTGGTTTGGCAAATAAGCCCAAATCGCACATTTCATATTTTAATATGTTTTGTCTGCACATTTTCTGACTTTCATAACCGAAAATCTCGGAGGCAGTAAACATTAACACCTACGCTTACCATCACACACGGTTGAAACTGTTCAATTTATCCGATATCGCGACAAGTATTGCGGTACGTACCCATATCAGTAAAACCGCCCGATCATAACATACGAAATTATGTGGTATAAAGTTTGAAAGTTTATTAGAAAATGTTTTGAAAGTAACGATGTGGGCAAATACCGTATTCTGTCACAATTTCTCATGATCGACGTGCGGTCTACCTTTATGGTTTTGAACGAATGATAAATTGCTATACTTACCTACTTGCACGCGTTACTATTTCCGTTTTCTATTTAGTACTAGCGACACTAGTTTTTGTCTAGGACTATGATTGTTAGATAAGTACTAGGTAGTAAAAAGTTTAGTATGGCGAGTGCTCTTACAACTTGTAATTTTAATTATCCGGAGTGAAAACGAGTAATGAGAACTATTTGCAAGCCGCGCAGCGAACACTGTAAACCGGCAATTACGCTCTACAATTGCAGATAATCGCACGCGTGCATCGAGTACACAGCATGGAGACATTAACATAGAAATGGATGTAATGATCCTCGTTTGATGACATGAGTGCGTGAAGGTTTAAATTAACATTAATATATAAATAATATATTTCTACGTGTGGTTACATCATTACATGTTTATTATTGTAGGCAAGCCCAGGCAAAAGCACTAGAGTCGCTTATTAACTATCTATCTATATCAGCCCATATACGTCCCACTGCAGGGCACGGGTCTACTCTACAATCGAAAGAATCGATTGAGAGTGGTTAGGCCATATAGTCCACCACGCTGGCCTAGTGCGGGTTGGCGGACTTATATACCGTAGAAATTCTTTAAAATATCTACGGTATGAAGGTTTCCTCACGATGTTTTCCTTCACTGTTAAAGTGCGTGGTGATTGACTATCAATACACACATAACTCCGAAAAGTCAGAGGTGTGCCCTGGGATTTGAACGCGCGACCACCGTGATCATGTAGGCAGCCGCGTCTGGTCCGTTACCAACAGGCCACCACGCACTCACTAACTATTAACTACAATGTATAAAAACCATAGTTTTCCGCACTCCTTTAGTTTTGAATGGCCAGTATTTTAATTAATTGACACGACAAATAATCATCAAATGCCATAATAATTGTGTGTAAATTCGATAGAGCCCCAGTTTTCTTCAATAATTAATTGATAATACTTATTGATTGAGCATTTAAAAGAATTTAAAGAATTTAAAGAATTTTTAAAGAATACAGTAGTGATTTTAATACCCGGTACTGAGAACAAATACTTTTCTTTTAGATAAAGTTTCTGTCAATATCTTGGTAAGCACTTATGCTGTAATCATTGAGGTGTGGATTTAGGTTTTGTTATACCTTTATTGTATGTTTAAAATGTTGTATGTTAAAAATATGTAGTTATCTGAAATTAATAATGTAATTTATCTAAAAATATTTAATAATTAATTTATAGTAAACGACACATATCCAAGTACCGACACTAAAAGGCATTCATTAAAATGGGATATAGCAGACATTATAATTAGCTATGCTATGTATACTTCTGCAAGTTTTTTAGTTTGGGGATAAATTGGGAACATTTTGCACGCGATAAACGTCCTTTGGGCCGATTGAATATTAATATTCTTACCTTGATTTGTCCTCGGTGTTCTGAGAGAAATTCTGAGACCGCTCGTGTTTCCGGTTCGCTGAATGGATGCGGTCCGGCGAAGTTGTCCGAACAAGGATCACGAGACGAGTCTTGCTCGCCCCAATGATAATCCCAGTTGCGATCTGCGTCTACCCCTACACACTCCGTCTGACCCCAGTTCCACGGAAACCTGAGCGGTAAATATCGTTGCATTTTAATCTTATTCATCGACAACTAAACCTGTTTCATATATTGTATGCATATATTATTGTAGTATGCATAGTGTATAGGAAATAAAAGAAATTGCTTCAAGCAAAATGTATTTAACAAAAAATATTAATTATAATTCGTATTAATTTCATATTGTTCTGTTGTGGTAATATTAGTTAGGGTTTTATTTATACGGCAAGTAAAGCAAGTGTTGTGGTAGAATAAATGTAAAAATGTAGTAATATCAATGTTGTAACTTTTTTATTTGCTCCTCTTTATGATTACATTATTAAGTTTATTAAGTATAACCAATTGGTAACTATCACGAAATTACTTGATATCAAACTAAACAAGTTGCATGATGAAAAATTATACGATTAAATCTAGCTCTACATGAGGTAATTATAGTCATTAGTGTAGTGCAAAAGCGAGGAAATTTAATCACAAGTATAATAGTGCAGTGAGAACGATGTAAAATTGTCAACACTCGAGTTTAAAGAATGGATGTAGTCGAGGATATTATTATAATTATTATATTACCTATGTGTATGATGTGACTTTAATGGCTCCATGTAAATATGCTTTACTGACCTGTAAAGTTCACTGCTTCCCATACTTAGCGTTTTTACTCATACTCTCGGGAAAGTAGTATTGTTCCGGTAGTATTACTGACAGATAACAAACCGGATAAACTGATGTACATCACTAACGTGGAAAGTTTTCTACAAAAATATACTGCAACGGAAATAGCTACTTGAATTGAGCAACCTTAAAGAAGGCTTTACATAGCTCCACTTTCTATTTGTGCGCAATTGATCACATGATAAGAATTTATAAGTGATTTTTAATACGGGATTTTCTAATATGGATTCTATGGGCGTTCGTGTGCGCAAATTAGATGATGTGGTTAATAAAGTGATTTCTTTGAAAATAATCTGAATTACTACATTCTTATTACACTGAATGACATTCAATTTACCAAATATATTACCGTTGTTTTTTTTATTCATTATCATTTATATACAGCTCCAAATATAACGCACGTTTTGCAAAGCGTATTCACCCACTTATTGTTATAAACTATATTTTATGAAATATATGTATAGTCACTTTTTTCCTTTTCTTAAATTTAACATTTATGTAACATTTTACCAGTTTTTACTGGTTTTCATGCATGTTTTACGCATTTTTGATGCATATTTTATGTTGCATATAATCCGTTTCCTAGTATACTAAC
This sequence comes from Deilephila elpenor, assembly GCA_949752805.1. Taxonomy (NCBI): domain Eukaryota; kingdom Metazoa; phylum Arthropoda; class Insecta; order Lepidoptera; family Sphingidae; genus Deilephila; species Deilephila elpenor. The sequence goes on along the minus strand of OX457099.1, from coordinate 8,232,229 downwards.
CAGCCCACAAAGTAGTAGTCATCCGTATGGTCTGGGAGGCGAGAGCGAGTTTTTCTCCAGAGCCGATCATGCGTGTGTGAGTGCTCGTAACCGTCGGGGTTTAGCACTGGCATTATGTAGAAATCAGATTGCTTTAGCACTTCTAACTCTGCACCTGTAATGGCAAATATTACATGCAGAACATTTTCGAAATAATGTTTACATTGAGATTACCTCATCAAATTAAAAACTTTACATTGCTTATTACATTATTTATTTGCAAAAAAATATCAAAAGTGAAAATTATGTTGTGTTTCAAACCTAAGCCATTTTCTCCTTCGACGAGGGTGTGTATGATCCAAGTAGCGACAGCTGGAGCGATCCACTCGCGAGCGTGCACGCCGCCGTCGAGCCATACCGCCGGTTTCATATTCGAGCGCAACTTCCATTTCTTCTTAGTCACTTTTCCATTTAAATCTTTCGTATGAGTCTCATTGGAAGGCATAGAAATCTGATAAGAAAGAGCACTGGTTAAAACATGTAGAAAATCCCAAATTATGCGTTTACGAAACAGGTATTTTTACCTTTACGGCAACCAAAGGCAAACCTTCCGAAGATCGGCCTAGTGGTACCAATTCTACTAAATCAGAATGCGAATGCTGTAGATATTCTAAGTAGCGTAGAATGTCTGCATATCGATGGTAGCGCCGCCAGGTCATTGGATGTCCTCGTGTTTGTTCCAACTCCAATCTTTGCTTCTTTGATAATCGTGGGTTTTCATAAGTAATCGCTTTCTAAAAAACGTTATCAATTTAAAGTTAAATATTTAGCTATAAATATAGCTCAATAAGAATTTGTGGCATATTTTGTATTTGATAAATGTAGATTTTCCGCTACCTCTTATCGGTATTATTATTATGAAAATTGTCCAAGTTCATCATTTTTGTTTCAATATAATTTTCGGAATATAAAAAAATAATAGAAGTACCTGTAAATCCCAAATGACAACCTCATAGTCGATTTTGGAAGATTTTAAGTGATCTTTGATATCAACTAGCAGGTCTGGTGGTACCAATAAGTCTGTAGTGCCGTTGAGCGACGGCGGCGTCCACCACATTATCCCCGAGCCCTGCGCTTCTTCCTGCAAGTCCACTAATTCTTGCACCTTCCACTTAATGTCTGGATTAGTTCTAAGCAACTGGTAACCTTTGTAGTTTTTCTTAAGTGATTTCTTAGCTGATTTTTTACCTAGAAGACGTGTCAACGTTACAAAACTCATAAGAGACTGAGCAATGATTTATGAAAGTTAGGTGCTAAAGATAATGCGCCTGCTTTCAGCTGATGGATTAATAACCAAATTAGAAAGGTTTGACAGGTGATAATAATTATTAAAAAGTACCAAGGCATATTTAAATTAGGTAGAGTACAGTTTACGTTCACACAAGTTTTTACTTGTAATTAACATTTTTACTTCGTTTATCTTTGTGTATTTTTAATACTTAATGCTCCCTACATAACAATGTTAACAATTCACGGTCTCTTAAGGAATGAAAGTAAATGACTCAGTAATATCCACAACTTTTGGTTAATAACTAAAATTAAACAGACTAGAACGTCTCCCGAATGGTAATATCGTTTATGAATTCTATTAACCATACAAATTACGATAATGAGATGACGAAGGAAAATATGAGTTATCAGCTAAAGCAAGATTTAAATGCAGTAGATGCAATATTTAGCAACTCACTAGTACTGATGTCGTTTGTTGCGTATGCGCCATCCTTGTCTTCTGTTTCTAGGAGGGACTGGAACCAATTGTTTGTAGTAGTAGTGGTTAGAGGAGTCACTGTAGTAGTTGTCGTGGTAGCTGGACTTGGCTTTTTAGGTTTTGGTGCATCCTGAAACCAGCTTCCGCTTCCAAACCACGAAGACTTCGATCCTACTATCCAATCATATATGTTGTTGAAGAAACCTGAAACAGTGTATTCTGAATAGAATAACCGATTTTTTTTTTATGTTATTCCAAATTGTTGTAATGTCTTTAGCATTATAATATCGGAGTGGCAAACCGTGTGTTTATCGAACCAGATATATTTAATGTAGCTATTTACCATAGCCACTATTAAATTGTAGTGTAGGTACTGTATGTAGGATAATGTATTATTATACTTATACACGAGTTGCGAAGAAAACCACTTCGATGCAATTTATGGTCATGGAAGATGTATAAACTTTCTGGTAAGCGTTGCCCTCGACATTCAGTATATGTTTTTGCCTTAAATTATAATTTGACAGTGTGGGTTTGCGGTTACCGCTCTCCATCAGGCGAGTTGAGTGCTTGAGGTGTCATGCTATAAAGCACCTTAAGTATAATAAATCAACTTATTTAAAAACATACTAAGCTTGACGCGTCTTTTAAAAATTATAATTATAATAATATTAATTATCCGTCTTCAAATAAACCACGAGGGTATCCAATCTTTATGTATATATTTGTTTATATTCGCGCATAGTTACTTTTGTATATTAACCGATTTCAATCATTCGTTTCCATCGATCAGGGTTGGTTCAAAATATTATTATTTTTATTGCATCTGTTGTTTTTACTCCTACTACTAGTTTTGGCTCTATTAATATTACAAAATAGGTAAGTAGACACTTTTCATGAAACCAATGCACAGCAAAAATCTAGAATACATTACGAATGTTATAAGTTGCATCTGACACATACAACGAAAACGTTTTTGTGTCAATAGAGCAAACGGGTTGTAAGTTGCAACGAGCAATTAAAGTTATGAGCGAGAAAGATATATCATCTGAATAATATGGAGGCTGTGGGCTGTAGTGTTTTGAATACTGTATAAATATTAAAGATTTTATGATAAGATTTTATTGGCATATTAACGCATGTTGTATGGTAAAGTTTATAAGTTAACGGAATTATTTTAAATGAATAAAATACCAGATATATTATTGCTTCGTCGTAAAAAAATATTTATCGGTAAGATCTTCTGCTGTTCATTGTAAAAAAAACAAAGAATGAAAATGACTATGGTAATGGCGGAATACGTAAGATTCGATATTAAATCATATTTTGGTAACTATTCCCTGTTTTTTTTAGGTTTATTTACTAATATAAAGAAAATATGAAAAAATATATAGTATTTTTTGCAAAATCGCAAGTAATAAAAAACTAAGGAGAAATTTATAGCAGATTAGTGTGAATGGAACTATCACGCTAGTAATTTTAATCACGGACAAGTGCGAATATCATATCAATATGATGTGTGTAGTGAAAGGAGCTGAATTGCACCTTCGAGCAAGTACCATGGTATATGTACCCAAAATCATCGATTGAAGTAGAGAAAGTATAAAAAAGACAGATAATCAGACATGATGACCAATATGTATTGTGCCCAACTCGTACGTACATGTACGCGTTCTAAAATGTTACATTTTTTGTTTGTACTCACGCAATTAAAGATTACATGGCACAAGATTCAATTTACTTTGCTTTTTCACTGAGAGTGATTTTTGCTTTCTCCGTAATTTTTGTGTCATCTCTAACCTTAAAATCTATGATCATTTCAACTACCGGTCATCATTTCTTGTTATGGAATTTTAATAGATAAATTTAATATGTTTCGTCTACCTAGCATAGATCAAATGACTAGGTGTAGGTACCTAGTACCTACTAATTATAGCTTGAAGTTTTCTACGTGAAACGCTGAACAATTTTCAGTGTAATGTACCAACACATTTATTCGCTTTGAAATTTCCATATCTGTAACCAACACATTTATTCGCTTTGAAATTTCCATATCTCGAATTTCTTGACTCATGAATGTTAAAGAATAATTATTTTTTTGATAATAATTAAGTACCTGTCTATGAAATAATGCGAATTACAACTTGATTCAATTATTGGAGATCAAAAAGGTATCCTTACTGATACTAAAACTTCATGTTTACAAGCACACGCATACATAGAGCCGCGAGCTAAGATAAGTTAGAACATGTTTTCTGATTTGCGTCACACAATTATTATCGCTCCAAATTCGACGCAATTATGCTTGGCTGTTCAATTAATTCTTACCCATAAAATCAATGAAAATAATTGATTTTATAAGATGTTAGGATGTATGACACTGTTTTATAAATATACCGAATAGAGCCCTAAAACACACATTTCTACATATTATATTCCTGTTATTTATGTCTCACATTTGCATCGCTATTGATATAAAAAAAGGAAAATAAATAGCGATGCAAATGAAAAATATTGTACTTAAAAAGAAAAACAATATTTTTTTCTTTAATTATATTTTTCTTCGAGGACACTCGGCGTTTGAAACATGTCGTGTCTATCCACGTAGTATTTATGTTTGTGTAAAATAGGTACCTCTACATGATTAGATATATCCGCTTTTTAACAAGAATTTATTTAAAAGTATATTTAAAAACAAAATGTATAGTGCTATTACAGAGGAAAGTTCATTTATGCGGCTGATTGTCACTTTGCGTTTAGAAATCACATAAACAATCAAGAAAATTACGAAGTGTTAGTAAACAAAATCATTTTCCTCACCACAACCTGTCTTTACGCATTCAACTCACTTAAATATGATTCTAAGAAACTGCATTCGTTATATTTCAAGTTGTTTCACTTGTGTTGTGTAATTTTGCTAACATTAATTTAAAGTTTCGGTGACATCAATAGGTAAGCATGATTTCGCTCATATCCGGTTTTCAAAGCAAAAACCGTAGGTACCTGTCGCACCTACGGTTTTTACATGTTTACCTGTATTTGTCGCAATATTTTGCTCTGATTTTACTAATACAGTACGAGTATAAAAATGTAATTATAGAAATCTATTAGACGATTGGTAGCTTTTGCCAAATTATGATTTTTGCACGCAAAGCTAGGCATAAACCTTAGATTAAAACCTAATATCAGATGTCTATAGTTTGAGATTAAATTCCTTATATCAATGTGTTTTATTTTTTATTTTTATTTTATTTTGGACAACAATCAGTCGTATTATATACAAAGTGAAAAAATGGGCGTTGCATTAATAAAAGGTTAATTAAACCTTAATAGCTGTCGATTTTTAATTTTATTGCTCAATTAATAAATTTCGTCTTTTTTGGTATGGAATTCTCAGTGCTTATTCTATTGACATTCAGCTGTTCAATATTTTTCTCTTTTTGAACTTAATAATCTTATTGAGAAATAAATACACACGTAAATAATCAATATCTTTGGCAGCATTTAACCGATTTTAGTGATTTTCTTTGCATGGGAAACAACGTGTTGATAGGTTGATTCCACGAATAAATCATGAACATCTGATGATAATCTCCGGACCGGGAGAGTATAGGTAAGTCTTGAAACTACAATATCGGGTTTTTAAAATATGAACTTCTAAGTTGGAATTATTGTATCCTGATCACAAATAAATAATGAGGTGACTCAAGGTTTTTTATCTACATTTTAGAGATGGGAGATAGGGTTAATATAGGGTATGTAATAATAAGTTAAATTTTTAATTTAATGACTAATTTTATTCGAAGTCACAGGCATATGTAACTTTCATTTAAAATTATCATAAGGTTCCGCGCAAAATATCTATACATATAATCCTAAGTAGGTAAATATTGTAAGAGGTTCAGGGTTTTGAAATTTTACACTTTGGGGAAGGAAGAGAGTTGTGATATTTTGTACGCGGTTGCCCGGTTTTCAACGTATCGTAGCGAAATAATGACGAAATATTAGGATTTCTTAGATTTACGCTAATGTTACACATTGAAATAAAACTATTTTATACGGATTTTATAGCGATTTGGTTTAATTTTACATTTTTTAACTTCCCGACGTTTTAATTTAATAATTATAAATTAAGGGTAGTTAAATTGTAACAGTCACTGAGCGGATAACTAATACCTCAGTCCGCCCCGTGACCACGAAAGCTGTAAAGTAATCGAAACGCCGGGAAAATGTAAAATTAAACAAAATCGCGATAAAATCCGTATAAAATAGTTTTATTTCAATGAATTATGAGGATTTTGAATTTTTATGTTTTAAGTGGGGATAAAGAGGAATATTGTTTTAAGTAAGTTAGCCGCCATATAATTTTGAATACAGGTTAATATATTAGGTTTTTCTTATCTTTAGAAAAGAAATGGGTTAGAAATAAGTATCTATGGGTTGTTTAAGTATATAAAACATTTTCCAATAAAGTAAATCACGCAGACGAAATTAAGTGCGTGATGGCCTGTTGATAACGGACCAGACGCGACTGCCTTCATATTCACGGTGGTCGCGGGTTCAAATCCTAGGGCACACCTCTGACTTTTCAGAGGCATGTGTGCATTGATAGTCTACCACCACGCAATATAACGGTGAAGGAAAACATCGTGAGGAAACTTGCATACCATAGCGATTTGTAAGAATTTCTATGGTATGTAGAGTCTGTCAACCCGCACTAGGTCAGCGTGGCGAACAATAGGGTATCTCAATCGTACTCTCGATTGTTGAGTAGGCCCGTGCCCCGCAGTAGAAATTATATGCGCAGATACAAAAAAAAAAAAATACGCAGACGAAGTTTGCGGGCAAAATCTAGTTATTAATATAAGGCAAATTGGGTCCTACATGTTTGGCACGCAACATGTTTTTGTGTAACGCACCTAATGGTAAGTGACAGTCCAATTATACATATAGAGAAATACCTAACCATACACAAGCTGAACCTCAAACGCGACATATTCCATGGGATTTTAATTACGATTTTTCAACCATTTTGTTCGGTGGCCGTTATCTGAGTTAACAGAACATTCTGTGCAACCAGCAATCTCAATCTCCTGACAAAACGCAATAATATAGCTCAACATCAGTTTTCTGTAAGAAAGTACCGTGCCTGTGCATTGATACAGCAGTTGCAGCAAAGTCATACCCCTCTGTCACTTGACATTTTTTGCATGGGATTGGACAATTTCACCAAAACTTTAAAAACATAAACCATATATTTCCTCGTTATGCGCATTAATCATTTCGCACTGACCTTACATGTGTTGGGTGAGGTCAAAAAGATGAAAAAGCAAGCTTTGTTGTACTTTGTGTACCTAATTTTTTTTATTTCTTTGTGAATGACCATTTCTTGCAGTGAGTTCTGTTAGTACAGCTATTTTGATAAACGTTGCGTTACAACTTATAAGTTGGAGTATCGCGAAGCTATAGGATCACCTAAAACCGCAGACAAATTAGAGTGTCCTCAATTGACTATAATGCCAAGGCATTAATTTTATTATATTTTACCAAGGTAAAATATAATAAAAATAAATTACTGCAGTATAAATTATGCGCTCTATCCACAGCTCTATCGAACTGTCGATAATAATCGCGGATGTGACAATGCCCGTGACAGGTTGTTAATGTCTAAACATACTTTATGATGCATGCAAAGATAGAAAGATACATTTAGAAAGCGTCCGTAATATAATTTTACATTTTATTCACTTTGCGAGTACGTGGACAGTCACAACAAGCAAAACTGCTAAAATTTGTACATTTGCCGGTACTTGATACATGTTGTCGCCTCGCTTAGTATCTCGCACGCTTTCCTAATGACTCCTTTGGTTGTTTTTATTGTTTAGACGAATCTTCTAGAGAAACTTGCTCGTAAACGTTATTTAGTTGCAAGCATTGTATATTTACATTTTATTTATGTCTAAGTTGTTGCTTCCATCTGTTTGAACCGTAGCAAAAAGTTGAAACTTTCCATCTGATAAAAATCATAAATTAACGTCGAGTCATAATAAGCTAATTGCTTATTAATACTGTAATGCGGCAAATAAAAGTTTATAGCAAGAAGTAAGTTAAAAAAATATCTCGTTATTCTCGTTATCTGACAGCATTTCTAATGAGAAATATTTGAAGTTCACGTCGCGGAGGTCATTCGTATCTTATATTAACCTACCTATAAACCAACCTGACTTTTCCGGCTTCTTGGATGATTTCTTTACTTTGGTTTCTTGAAAAAATGAAGTCAACCATCCGGAATTTTTTGGCGGACAAGTGGTCTTTTTTGTATTTGGGGCTCTCGTTGTTTTTTGTGTTCGTCGAGTAGTTCGATGCGAAGACCGCCGGGTCGTGGAGGCTGGTCGACGTGTTGAAGCAGGGCGCCGAGTTGTTGCTCGATGGATCGTGGTTGGTTTTTTGGTAGTCAATTTAGTCACCGTATGTTGTCCGTCGGATGCTTCCACCAGTACATACTGATCTCCGATCTGCACAATAGGATGTGGGGTCACCGAGTCTTGCTTAATAGCTGGCGGCTTTGTTACTATAAAGTTTGTATGACTTTGTATGTTAATATTTGTAGTCTTAATTATTTTTTTGTCATCACTTTTATCTGTCTTCTTAGTCACATTCACTTTTGGAAGTTTTGTTTTAAGTAGCACTTTGGCACTAGGAGTGGAGGTGCGCAGTCGCGGCGGTGGTGTGGTTTCGTAGTATTCGTCGTATTCGTCCCATAGTGAATAAGAGTCTTCTGATTCCGAATCGTAGAGGTGTTCGGAGTGCGTGGGCGGGCGGCGCAGCGCCGCCGCGCTCGCTAGCAACACAAGCAGCGTCAAGCGCCGCGCCATCTGAGGGACGTGTGCGCATGGCGAGGTGCACGCGCACTATACGTCCTGCAGCCGCTGCTGCCGCCGGACCACCTTCCCTGCCACTATCATTATGCGACGATTCGCTTTCAACACGCCACCAATCAGTAGGTCAGTTTGTCCGTTGACTATGCGGTACCCGCGGTGCACATAAACGCCACTTTAATAAAAACAAATATCTATATCTACCCCATAAATGGATTCGCTCTCAGTTATTGATTCATTTCATTTAGTATTTAAAATGTGATATTATTCGTAAAATGTTAACATATTAAATTATAAATATAAAATGATCGAATACAGTTACTTTGCTATTTATGAAGAATCCTTTCCGCGTTATAAGTCGCCTGCTAGTAATAATGATATTCATCGGAAGTATGTAAATACGCTAATGTAACGACAACGCGTGAAATGTAGTCCAAACTGCACGGTTCGCTTGGCGGCATGTCACGCGCGCGCCCGAGGGGTGGCACTTGTACAAAATATCATGAATTACAATGGAAAACGCGGCAGCCGAGCTATTACTACTCGCTTACCTCTTAATGGATTGTACTATAAGTAATAGCATCGCGTTTTTTTCTTTTCGTTCGTTTCTTTCAATTTACTTCAACTGAGGTGAACAGAGGTGAAGGCGAATAATGTACAGCGCATCTGCAGAGACAATTTCACTTTATCTTATATGTGTTTCCGCAGAACGCTACATAGTTTACCTTTTGCATTTGTTTAGACATCGATTTAAACTGAGTTTAGTATGAAAATCTTCTAATTTTGAAAAAGTTGTGTTTGCAAATGTTCTTAAATTAATACATGTAGGTATGAATAAATTATATTACGATAATATTTCCGTTGATGCATTTCCTCATGGGTAAACAAGTAAATGGTATCGAGATTGTATAGAGACTTGTGATTGTTGAACACAATGATGTAGAAAATTTTTCTCGTCCTAATTTTACGATGCTATGGAAACTACGCAATAACATTACATTGTGATAACATTGTGATGAGGAAATAGAAGATGAAAATATAAATTTCTTTTTTACCATTCTATGTGGTTTAGGAACGTAGGTATAAGTTAAAGTTGTTACTGCAGTTGCAACCTAAAAATAGGTTTTTTCCGTATCGTTATGACGTTTTTGGTCTTGAATTATTTGTGGAAGTCCAGGGAAGGTTTAAAAAGCGAATTTGGTCCACTGGAAAATGTTTTTTTTACTTAATTTTTGAATTCAATTTTCTTCATTCAAAATGTTCATAGGTTTCGCAACTGTCAAACATTTAATGTTCACCCCGTCGATACAGTAAACTCTTCCCTCAAATTAAAGAACGAATTTAAATAAAGGTTTCGAATCGACAACATATGTCCACAATATTCGGATAATGGCGTATTTTAGATTTAAAATATGTAGATTAATGTCACAAATGAAAAAGGATTGACATTTAAACTAGTTGTTAAATATTTATACGTGAGTTCAGAAATTTATTATGTGTAAACTAAACTTCTTTTCAAGATCGAGAATCACTTTTATCACATTTTTTTACAATGTCCTATCCTTCACCACCATCTCCAGAACTCCTGAATCGATTTTTAAAATTTTTAGCGATAGAAAGACATAACATCCCTGAGTGTCATAGTGTATATTTTTTCGAAAGGATTTGAAAAAGGGTTTGAATGTTGTATCGAAAATCAAAACCACTTAAGTTATTTCTATGAAAAATTATATTTCAGCTCTTGATTACAAACGAAAAATAATGGCTACCAACAATTTTGGAAAAGAACATTACGGAGGTGAAATAAGGAATGACATGTTGTATGGAAACCAAAATCGTTGAAGCGTCCGTATTTCTGATCCCATTTTCTTTATCCGTAATCGCTGAAGTTTTTAATGTCAAAAAATCGTAAGTCACACTATTTGGGTATAGAACTACATGGGATAGAATAGAGTGAGAGGGACGGGATAGGATTGGACAGTTGAAAGATTTCATTTGATGGGATAGAATAAAAAGTAAAGGCACGGGATGAGACAGGATGGATAATGAAGAGAAAGAACGGGACGGATCGGGAAGTGACTTGACAGACAGGACGGGATGGGATTGAGGAGGACAGGTCATAGTTAGAAAAAAAAGTGACAGTAGGATAGCTAGGTTGAGTTTATGTTTCAAGAGGTTTAGGTATACAAGAGTTTGTATGAAAAATAACATCTATCTGATCTGGAATGGAATCAAAAGATATCTGCACCCACGCGAAGCTGGGACGGGCCGCTAGTTTTAATATAAATATGTGCTACTCTTTTAAATTCAAAAGATAGCACGGAAAAGGAGAGGAATGCGTCCTTGGATAATAGAAAAACACGAATCTTGAGTAAAACAATGTTGAGAACTGACCAAGACTGGTTCAAAAATTAGCTTATTCGCAACTAAAAAAATAATAAAAAGAAAATCAGTGGAAAATTGTGGCACTTGATGTGCAGTAGTATTTTAGAATTTTGATAAAACGTTCAAATTTTTTTACAGTGTCGGTTTATCGTCTAGTTCTAGGACACACTGCATATGGGTGTTGATATAGATACGGAAAAAAACCCATTTTTAGGTTGAAACGGAAGTAACAACTTTAACTTATACGTTCCTAAACCATATAGAATGGTACAAAATAAATCGAAGGAACCTAATGAACTCAGTCACACTCGTGTTATAATACCATGTTTAAAAAAGAACCCGTCGTTTTCAGGCATTTTATTTTTTCGTGCGGAACCCTACCTTATTAGCTTTCCAAAATATAAGTAGCCTAAGTTACTCCTGCAAAAATTAGCTATCTGTCAGTGAAAGTCCCGTCAAAATCGGTACAGCCGATCTCGAGATTAGCGGCAAAAACCGACCGACAGACAGACAAAAAATATTTAATGTTCATTTTCGGGATAGGTATCGTGTAAATAACGATATGTACTTGAAGAACAAAAAAGAAATTTTGACTTTACAAACAGACACTCCAATTTTATTTATATGTATAGATAGATAAAGAGAAGGAAGTTTCTATTTTGTGTACATAAAACGGACTTGCATTATGCATACCTACTTAAATGGTACGAATAATTAAATTATTTACATTTCTTTAACCTAAAAAAGGTTTACTACTTCAATGTTTTCAAGCTACAATATTCAATAAAATATATCATACATTATGAGTATATTTGCTATAATAATTTAAACCTACATTCCCATGCCTTCTAACGGTTTATTTCATAAGCCCAAAAAATTAAGCAACGTACAAATAATTACAAAGTTAATGATTGCATGTAATCACTCACTCGAATTTTGAAATTTATGCAAAAAAATTACCTGATCCTACAACCATTCAGAGATAAATACTCGTTTCTCATAATTCGTGTCCAGTCAACCGATTTATTGATACCAGAACATCTAATAGTAGGAGTTACGCACTCCAGATAAACTATCTACAGACGCAAGATCTATCTTTCGCCGCTGGATACAATAAATTATAGTGCTCTGCTCGAAATCTGAAATAATTACACACAGTATCGGCGATGGGTAAGACGCAGTCAGACGGCCGCCTACGGTGCTAGATACAGAGGAAGTTAAAAACCTAGCTTTGGCTAGCTAGGGGCACCGTGGAAATCTCCCTTAAGGTATCCCAGCTATCACACCCAGGGTCCACGTTAATTTCGCTCTAGGGCGCTGGTAAGGCTAAAATTAGCACTGCCAACAGACTGAACTCAAATTGCGGCCCTACGAAGGTTTTTCACCTCTGATCGCTATCCCGCCAGATATGAATATCCCTCCACCAGAAAAAAATTACACGCTTTTATTTTTCATGTTAACATGACGAAAAATTTAGCATCTACTCAGTATAATGGTTTCTTAGATTTACGCGAATGTTACACATTGAAATAAATAGGTATAAATAGGTCACGGGGCGGCGTGTAAAGCTGTAAAGTAATCGAAACGTCGGGAAGTTAAAAAATGTAAAAATTTAACCAAATCGCGATAAAATCCGTATAAAATAGTTTTATTTCAATATCTACTCAGCACTAATTATATATCAATAACTTTAATATAAGCGAATTTAAAAAGTGTATATTTTAGATCCGTACCCCATAACAGACAAATAAACCTCCCTCAGTCAATCCTAATTATATCGGCCACCCATACCTTATTTTATTTTACTAATAATTGAAATTAAGTAAAAATATAATAGAAGTGCGTGGTGGTGGCCTGTTGGTAACGGACGGACATATTCACGGTGGTCGCGGGTTCAAATCCCAGGGCACACCTCTGACTTTTCGGAGTTATGTGTGTATTGATTATAGTCAATCATCACGCACTTTAACGGTGAAGGAAAACATCGTGAGGAAACCTGCATACCGTAGCGATTTTAAAAAAATTCTACGGTATGTAAGTCCGCCAACCCGCACTTGGCCAGCGTGGTGGACTATATGGCCTAAACATTCTCAATCGATTCTCTCGATTGAAGAGTAGGCCCGTGCCCAGCAGTGGGACGTATATGGGCTGATACTGATACTGAAAAATATAACGCTTACAATTTTAAAATCAAGTAACCTGAAAATGGCCACACACCAATTTGTATATGTAAAGCAATCACAAAACTAGCTTGCTCCGAAGCTGAAATGAGAAAATGCAGTGGTTCTGCTGAATCACAATATTCATAGCGCAACATTACGCTTCGAGTTCACATCGGGAAATTGTTTTGCGTTGACTATCTAGGTGGTTAGTAAAAGTAAACGCCAAGGTTACTCTAAGCTTCCGCTCAAATATATTTGAATAAAAACTAATAATACTCATCAAAGACGTACGTCTATGTTATGGTCAGTTATTTTCATAAATAATAATGTTCAAAACCGACTAAATGAGCAGAGCCGGCAGACCGCAACGACTTTAGTAAAAATTATGTTTATGATGTCTGCTGTAGTAGAACACCGCAGGCTTATTATGTTCCGAATATTTGTATTTTTTTAGCAATTTTATGTAAATTTAAATGTCTTATCTCGAAAAACATGATATTCAAACGCAATTTTAGGCCCTAGCAAATGAGTTGGTGGTTGTAATATGGCGACAGAGAGTCACATATAGTTACGCTTATATACGCTCCGGGAAATTAGGTCAAATAGTGAAATCTTGATCTGATAACACAAATCATTAACAAACAGCACAGCATTCACCCGCTTACGCCACATTTCTCACGGCAAGTTCCTGTCGATGATATGGTTCTAAATCATTTAGCACCCTGGTACGTAAGTGTGGTGTAAGTAAACCTCATAACTGTGTTTCGAGTCAACCACTTAGCCGGTGGATTAAATGTACTAAAAATGATAGTGGAAATGACGATTTAGTTGTTAATGCACATAGTACTCGTTATGCAGCAACATATATGGCTCAAAAATTGGGTGCGAATGGATGTCATTGGATGATTAGACAAACCGCCGAATGAAGCGGCAATGCCACTAATTTCGCCAATTTTGCTTCGATTGTAAATTGATCGAAGCAATTTTGATATAATAGGCTAATTGTTAATGACGATGATAACACGACCACCGCTCGCACTATACTGTATATTCCTCCAAATTTTTTCATGTAGATAGTAGAAATTAAGAAAATTCTTATAATTTATTTAAGTTGTATGTTATTTACGAGTGATAGGGGGATAGGTTACTATTCCCTTTTCCGTCCTATGAATAGTCCTATGAATAATTATTGGACTTGCAGATATTTACTTCACATTCTCTCAACATCTACGCGTGAATGTTGGAAAGACGTATTACAAAACAGCGATATTTTACAACCTGACGCGCTGTTAGGTATTACAGCGGATTATACAATGCGCATTTGACACCCATATCGCCTAGGTAATTAAATATAATTATCAATAATATAAAATATATAGTTTAAGAGTAAAAAAAGCGACTGCATTGAGCCTTGACGCTAAACTTTCCGCCAAAACATTTATTTTATTTGGAACTGTATCTGGTAACAAACGTTGGGTTCCCTCAGTAATCAATGTTGTGATTGGATCCGAACCGCAACAGACGCTATAGCGATAAATGCACACGGCTACGCTAAACAAGTTTTAGTAAAGGCTCAACAATATGGCGTCGTGAGTATTATTTTTTAAATATAAATTAAAAATAAATACAAGCCACAATATCCAACAGAGATCATAGCATTATGAAAACAAAGGTATAAGTATTTTAATATGTATTAAGATATCTAGTGAAAGCAGGGATGAAAGTAGAAAATGCTGTGAAACAAAATAAATATTCTGCAAGTCATGCTTGTTTGATACTTTACAAACAATAAGAAATATAAAGGTTATCATGGGAGCTAAGAGTTAAACTATAAATGTTGGACTATGGAATTGATAGAGGTTGAACATAAGGCGTGACCCCGACGTGTTGAATGGAGTAAAAATGTCTGTTTTCACAGCACATTTCATTTAGTGTACAAACAATGCGTTTTCCAAAGTGCAGATTAATTGTATGTCCAATGCTTGAAAATAAGGTGGCTGCCTACTTGATCGTATCATTATCGTTACTTCCTTACGTATAAAATTGCGAAAATTATAGATATATGGATGTTTGTTACTCTTTCACGTTAAAATTACTGGACCGATTTTGATGAAATTTGGTATAGAGGTACCTAACACCCTGGATTAACACACAGGCTACTTGTTTTCCCAAAATTGTAATGTTCCTGTGGGATGCGCAAGGAATCTTAATATATATAAAATTCTTCTCTCACAGTTTGTGTTTATACTCCTCCGAAACGGCTCGACCGATTTTGATGAAATTTTATATGTATGTTCAGTAGGTATGAGAATAGGTTTATAACTAATTTTTACACCCCTAAGTGCTAGGGTGGTTCACCCCATATTTTTTTTTTCTTTAGACATATTTTTTTTGGTTATTTTTTTATGATGCAGCATTAAAAAATGCATACAGCCCTAAATTCTCAATCCTCTACGATTAACGCCTATGTTTTAATAGCATTATATAAAAATGTTATGTTGGTTTTTGTTCGCTTCAAAAACTCGAGAACGGCTGGACAGATTTAGCCGGACGGTTTTGACTTTTGACCGTACCTAGGTAGGTTATTGGATTTTCGATGTAAAGTACAAATATGAATTTCATATTTCTTTGACGCCGAGCTTCATGATTTAATTTTAACTTTAGCTGTCACAATCTTGGTCGTGTTTTCAGTCCAAGAATCTCTTTTGTTTTATTTTGTGAATTTGATGACCATCAAAAATAAATACATACTCAAACCCATAACTATTCCATGTTGCCCATGAGGGTATGAACTCTATTTTTCATTGGTAATACAAACATTAACAATTAAAAAATCCTTTATACATATATGTATCATCTTTTAATATAAATTCATAAAATCTATCCCTGATAATTCTAAGTATAAAAATAAAATTACATAAATAATATCACTGCAAACAAGCATTGCAGGCGTAAAAATTTGACGCAAAAACAAGAACTACTTGCACAATTCGCTAGCTGGCACCAGCAGGGAACGGGCCTACTCTACCATCGAGAGTGCAATGGAGTGGTTAGGACATATAGTCCACCACGCTGGCCTAGTGCGGGTTGGCGTTGGTTTTACATACCATAGGATTTCTTACAAATCGATATGCTATGCACCTGCATAGCAGCATCATCCTGCACCTGAGGAAACCTTTCCTCACGATGTTTTCCTTTACCGTTACAGTGCGCAGTGATTGACTCTCAATACAAACATGATTCCGAAAAGTCAGAGGTGTGTCCTGGGATTTTAACCCGCGACCACCGTAAACATGTAGGCAGCCGCGTCTGGTCCGTTACCAACAGGCCACCAAGCACTTTCTTTAACTTTCATTGTACCTACTTTAATTTCTGTAATATATTTTTAAGCTCAAAAACGTTTTTATCTGATAGTATAGGAGCTAGCAACGTTTTCGAGAAAGAATTTTAGGTCAGCTGATTTTGTGATATGTCGTCCTTCTTGCACTTTCGGTTAGAGTCTGGGCTATCTGGCTGGCGGTAGCGGTTGCGTTCTTTAGTGCGCATCCTACCTGTCCAGGTAATAATCCTGGATTTTAATATCATTTTAGAAGGCGTAATTTTTAATTTTTTGTTTTTAAATAAGTCTACCTGACATACTTTTTTTATTGCCAGACATTTTTGACAATGCTAACTATGTGCCATACGCGATTATTTATTATTTTTTTATAAAAATTTCAAAGTATTTTATAATGTCTGTAATTTTAATATTATGTTATTTAAAGATAAAAAAACTTAAAATAAATTTGCCAGACATTAATTCGATTGTTAAGTCTTGAATTAAAATGAAAAAGTCATGAAAAGTATTGCAGTATAATGCTAGTAGTCCGAGAGAGTCAGTTGCAGAATAAGTCGAGAATGATACAGAGAACCATTACGACAGTAAATAAATAATAATAAATAAATAAATACACCCAACAGTCACATACATAGTCCTGACCCCACACTAAGATCGAGTCTTGTGTCGTGGGTATCAGAAACTACGAGAGACTTTTCGGTCTCACAAACACCCAGACCCGAAACAAATACCTGTGGATCACACAAATATTTGTTTCGGTGCGGGGATCGAACCCGCGGCCTCTCGTTTCACAGGCGGTGTCTAACCAACTGCGCCACGGAGGCTGTCATGACTTTGATGACTTTTCATTGTGCATATAATAAAAAATAATAATAATAACCGGAAACTATAGAACACATAACTGCGGGATGTCCACTACTAGCCACCAAACAATACACAGATAGGCATAATAACGTTGCCAAACAGATACATGCATTGCTAGCAAAAAAATATGACCTAATAAATAACATAGAACCCTATTATAAATAATATAAACCTAAAAGTGTCTTAGAGAATCATCAAGCTAAATTATACTGGGATAGAGAAATAATTACAGACAGAACTACTAACAATAACAGACCCGACATAACATTAATGAAGAAAGACGACAAGACTACATATTTAATCGATATTTCCGTTCCGAATACCGAAAATTTGCGCCAAAAACACATTGATAAAATCCAGCAGTATCTACCATTAGCTGAAGAAATACAACAGATGTGGCACCAAAATCAAGTCAGAATAATCCCTATAATAATATCTTCAATAGGAGTTGTCCGTTTTACAGCTCTAATGACAAAATATCGTAATTTATCTGAAATTAATTTCTCGTCAACAGTAGATCTTCCCAGCACATCTAGTTCAACTTCGTTATCAAATACTGCAGTAGATGTTAGCGAAACCCTGCCAGATAATACGTCTCAGAATTCACATACAGAAGTTAATATCCAAGAAATTGACACTTCTAATGCAATTAACAAGTGCTTTTCATACCGGGTTGAAAGTAATAAGGTTATTAAAACTGTTGAAGATGTACTATCTTGCGAAGAACAAGAAGAAGCCGATTCTCAAATAATAATATATCACATTTGTTAAATAAATGTCGATGGCGAAGTTGTGATACGCTGCTCAGACACAGATATTTTAATAATACTTCTTGGTAACATGGAGCATTTGAATGCATCACTAAAATCTGGGTAAATTTGGGCGTGGGGAATTATGAGCGATTTATAAGCGTCATCAAGTACACGAAATTCTAGAGAATTCTTTATCGAAAGCTCTACCGTGCTTTTATGCACTCACTGGATGCGACTACACACCAGGTTTTTTCCGGAAAGGCAAACTTCGATCTTTAAACTGTTAGAACAATCAGAAGAGTATCAATTAGCCTGTCAAAATATTATAACAGATGATGAAGAATTGCTGGATGAGACATTTAAGATCTTAGAAAAGTTAATTTGTCATATTTACGGAGCTCGGGATTCATGGAACGTCAATGAACTTCGGTGTCATCTGTTTTCAAACACATATCGGTCTACAAAATCAGATGATAATTTTGAAAAAACAAAATCGTAATTTTGATCCATCAAGCCTACCACCATGCAAAGCTGAATTTTATCAGCATTTACTACGAGTTCGTTACGTTACAAAGTTTTGGAGAAATGATCATTTACAACAACCAACATCTCTATCACCTCAAGTTTCCGGCTGGACCATAAATATGATTTTATCTGGTTTGTTGGAGAGCAATTGCCATCATTAGTTGCCGACATTATCATTAAAGGTAAAAATTAAAAATAAAATACTAATAAATTTATTTGCCGATAGATTATAAAATGTTTCATTCTTTTACAGATAATAACTTATTACAAGACGATGACATTTCAAAAGACGACGATGACAATAAAAATGACAACAGTGCTGAAGATGATGATGATGATGATAATTATCAAGATGCCTCTGTTTTTTTTGTGATAAAATTATGGATTGAAAAATATAATTTTTGGTTATTTTCATCCTTGAGATTGATTATTATATTATTTTGTACAACGATAAATAGTTATTTTGATACTATATTAATCCACACATTAATTCAATAGTTTTTAATTAGTTCTATGTAATTTATTCGACTACTATTCCTAGATCAAGCAAAATGATACCACATCACTTTTCACTTTTAGGTCGGTCTGGCTGAAGGTTTAACAATCGAATTAATGTCTGGCAAATTAAATTTAGGTTTTTAGATACTTAAATAACATCATATAAAAATTACAGCCATACTGAAATACTTTGAAAAATAATATTTTTTTAATTCAAAATTAGCGTCTGGCATAGTTTAAACAACAATAGAAATATCTGGCAATAATAGATTCATGTTGCAAAAAGTTCAATAAAAATAATAATAAAGGCAAAAAGCTTCTTAAAATGATTTTAAAATTCGATATTTTACCTGTATAGGTAGGCTGCGCACTGACGAACGCAACCACTACCGCCAGCCAGATAGCCTGTATGACGTCCGGGAGAGTGAGAGAGATAGCATATCTAAAAACTGGCCCACCTGAAATGCTTGTTTTCCAGACGTTGCTAGCTCCCGTACCATGATTTATTACACTCATACTATCATAAAATAAGATTTCAAGAATAATACCGGTATTATGTTTTTTTACTATTTTTGCAATCATACGGAAATAAGAAAAACTGACCTTAACGCAGCTGGGGACAATCAGGCGCTTGTTGTTTTTAATTATACCTACATCTTTTACAATTTCTGTATCTTTGTTCATAGTCAAGCTCTATTTTATGCGTTGTTTTGAATAATGTATTTCGCTGGCTCAGCGAAACAAAGTAGGTCTTGGTCTTCTATACGAGACTACTCTAGATATTACTGTGCGTTATCTTTCGACAGAATAAACCTAATTGAAGTTTGCGTTGGTCACTTTGCTCCTGATATCTCCAATGATACGGTAGGTCGACCCCGCTCCTTTTACACCCTGATAATCCCCCATTTTTTCGAAATGCTTAAGCCAGTGTAGATGGGAAACTTTAGTATCTTTAAATAAAATTTAATATCATTCGCGCCTTTTTTTATAGTTTTAATATCACACCCCGGTATTTAGACTAGTATCTATCAGACACGTCTTAGCCATTACAGACATAGTATTAATATTGTTGCAAAATGATACAAACCGCAACAAAAAAAATAACAGCAATCTTAAAACAACAAATACTTATTTATTGTACAAGGTAATGATAACGTTTAGTATAGGTATATAAGTCAACATATCAAGCGTATCAGCACAATAGTTTGCATTCTAAGCGCGTTTGCCTGTGTGATCACAGGTTCGAAATCAAACAGCGAGTGTCAGAGGAATAGTCGTGGCGAGCGGTCGTGCAACACTACAGTCGCCAGAACTCACCCACGTCGGCCCGGAATCACCGCACTATCTGCAGGTACTCGTCTGCTCTAATAACCTACCTACTAACTTGCTGGCGACTGACGGAGTTCTCTCGGGGTCAAGACAGTTCACTGCCAGTCCAGCATTTAGTCGCCGAGGGTCATTGCCATGGGATCAACCGGCGACGTACCGCACGGTTCTCGACACGTTCGTACGTCGCCGAAACAATTATATCAATATACATTCCAATAAATTCAAATAAATTTTGTGATCTTTATGCGGTGTCATTTCCACAATTTGTTTATTTTCGACATAAACATATTAAAGCGAATTAATGCCTGGAAAAAACAGGTATCATGAGATTTAACAACGGTAAACATGTTGACTCATTAAGGTGTGCGTAAGACCGCTTGTTCTGTATCATAATAAGAAAATTATTCCATTAATGTGCTTTAATTTTGCCTAATAAAACAATATAAAAAATATACATAATTAAAGATGTAACTTAATGTTAAGTTTTAGGTACAATCTAAATAACATTTTCAGAACATTATTTTCCTGTTTGGAGTTATAAATAATACCACGAGTTTCGTGTAGAGTTCTAAAATCCATACAATACCTGCATGTTTAGAATATTAATTACTACATTGTATGTATGTAAAGATAGTTTTTTATATTCATTCATGTAACTTTACTTCTTTGTATATTGTCTAAAGTCATGATTACTTTTTTATGTCGTGTGTAAAGTTTTCAGAGAAAACGTAAATGACAAAGTATGGCGAAACATCTACTACTTTGAAATGCAAATATATGATTCTAAAATAAACAAATCCTAAAAATAATTGACGAACACTGTATAAATCAATTAGTTATTTGCGTATTTTTAATTTCACGCAAATGTAAATAATAAAGCTTAACAAAACAATAATTTTAACAATTAAAATTAATGACTATAGTTGTGTACGGAACTATTATGTAATTTGTTGAGTTTTCAATGACATTCAAGTAGTGTACGTGTTCACCATTATTTAAATTCTTTCGTGAAAAATACCATGTCTATCGAATAGTTTTATAAATAATACTTTCAATATTTATGGATTGTTCCCATTCCTATCTTTGTTTATGTCAATTTTATCTAAACTCTACTAAGTAACACAGCAGTTAGTTAATAAATTAATACCTATTGTACACGATAAGTATTATAACTTTCACTAAGTAAACATTTTTTGTGGTTTACAAGTCTATTCAAATGCATTCTGGTGCAATACTTTCCAGCGATTATGCTCATAATTTCCTATGGCTTGTTGATACGGGGATATTAAGTTATTTATGTACCAATAATGAATATTGATGAGTACATCTAGCCAGCCTCATTCTTGGGTGTATTAAGAATATAACATGTACATCTTATCGATTTACGCACCAATTATTTGTTGTAGGAAACTGACTTTCTCATATAACATTATACATGTTAGATACATGCGTGTGTTGATATAGTAAAAGTGTACTTATATTAATTATATAATTTTTTAAAATTTTTTACCTGTTTTATGATTATGATCAATAAGTCATTTTATTTTCGTTAAAGTCTATGTATGATAACCCATATACGCCCCACTAATGGCGGATCCCACATTAAATTATGACATTGTTATTTTTAATAAATTGTAATATATTTCGATTAAAATGGTGAGTATGAAATAAACCAATAGTTTTGTTTAAATTAGAATTCGTCAAATATATTATGTACATGATAGAAACACTGCAATATATTTTATATTTGGTTTTAATGCGGTTGGGTCAAACATTGGAGAAATGTTATATTATACGTTCATTAAATCGCACTAGATAATACATGGGAGGTTTGAGTCGAACAACAAAATTTAACGTTACATTAGGTTATTGATAGAAAATGTGGATAAGTGAGACGTATTATGAGAAGTTCATAATAACGTCACGGTGATACATACTAGTATAACATACGCCTCAAAGAGCTTTCACTAAATAAATGAATATTGTGAGTTTTGACAAGGTATTCATTTAGAATACATGTTATTATTGTGTTACCAGTTTTGAGTACGTACCCAGTAAAGAGACAGAGTGCCTCTCTAATAACACGGGAATATTGTTTGAAATTGGGGCATTTCCTATACATACATATGTGCGTCTGCCTAACTGAATCAATTAATATAAATAATGACTTATATTGATGATATCAATAGATGAAACGAAAATCCTTGGGACAGGTTAATGTTCGGCAATAGACTTTCTTGAATTATTTCCATGTTTGTTTCCAGGGGAACAATTTTTTTCAGATTAAATGAAGAGAGAAGAGTCAAGTATTAAAAATGACGCTATTTTGGATTACGTACATGTTGGCTGTGATATGGTACAATAATAATAGCCAATTTACTAAAGCACAAAGTATAGAAGCGTTCGAGCCTACAGTGGTCCAAGACAGAGGAGAATATGGTCACATAGAGAAATTGACAGAACCGGTCATAAAGGTAATGTTTAAAACAATTTTAATCCTCTTACTGTTTAGTTTAAGCTGTTATTATAGAACGTCTCTTACTCAGGCGTTAGCCATGTAGACTGGATTCCATTAACAATTTTCCCGACATTGTCCTCTGTTTGGCCCGTCTACAAGGGGCATTGTTATGATTGCGGATGTTCCCCGATCGGAAATGATTCGACCTCATAAAATAATCCGCTAATGAAGTCATATACATATAAATAACACCAATCAAATTAACTTATTTTATGAAATAAAATATGAAATTTCGAAATGCCCTGTACATTTCGCCCCCCTTCAGCACCTTAATACTTCTTCCCACTTTTTCATTTTTTAGGACCATCTTATCTTAACCTTAATACATAAAATGGTGTTTATGAAAGGCGTTGACTACTTGCTTTATTTATCACCCGAGTATTTCAATGTTCAAATGCTATTAATGAGTTTGTTTCATGTGCATAACTAAGTGCGACATGATCGATATTTGCCACAGAGATAAATTAGTACGCGATAAAAACACATGTATTACAACATATGGCCCGATGTTGGTGATGTTAGTAATCGATACCAAGGCACGCTAATCAATCTGTGTTTTAAATGTATAATTTGGATAAATAATAACACTCGTATTTTAATACCGTAACATAGATTTATAAATCCTTACATATTCTATTTAACTTAAGAAAAATGTTGAAGCCGTTTATAAAACCGGTCCTTAAGAATAAACTTTTTTTGTTTTTTTTTTTTGCATAGTTAATGGTTTTAAAGTATTTTTGTGTAATCATTTTTGTGATTATTGATATGTTTTGTTTAGTCCGACCTATTGATTTTACATATCTACCGTGTAGAGGTTTTTTTTATTTTTTTAACTATTATTTTGCTTGTATTATAAGAAAAATATGAATTTTCAAATATCTTCAGCAGTTTTGATTTCCATTTCCTTTTCAACCCTTATTTCAACCCCTTTAGGCAAAAGTATACCCTATGTTACTCCAGGATAATGTACCATTTTACTGGCGAAAGATATCTTTAAATCAGTCTATTAGTTTTTGAGTTTATTCATTATATTCAAATTCATGAAAATACAAACGTTTCCATCTTTATAATTTTACTACAGATGTGTAGCTATAGTATCGTCTATTATAGATATAGATTTAGAGTCAAAGAAATACTTCGAAACAAATAAAAGGTCAATTTTTGTAACTATGTACATATCAATATCAATAATAAGTAATTTAAAAAAATCATAAATTGTTAACAAATATATCTCAAAAAAATAACATTTTAATAAGCGATAGGTACGAGTTTACTTCTATTTAAAAAAAACGTAGCTACGTCAAAATTATTAATAGGACTACACTAAAATCTACACACATACCTTTCTTACGATTTGCAGGAGGAAGTCAGCCACAACATTAGTATTGTTGGCGACCAGTTCATCCTCGACGGGAAACCTTTGCTCATAGTGTCAGGATCGCTGCATTATTTCAGATTGCCAGCGGTTTATTGGCGAGATCGTCTGCGCAAATACAAAGCGGCTGGTCTCAACTCTGTAGCTACGTAAGAACATTTCATTTGTAATTCATTAATAAATAATTTTATGAAAACGATAAATATTATAGTAGAAAGTATAATATTATTTGTATCCTGCATGAAAACAAATAATTCTATTCTATTTCGTACTTACTTGTCACTATTTTTTCCTTGGGCTGAAAAATTATTACTATCAGTTTATATACCTATATTAATCTGGTTGTAATTATTACGACCAGATTATATGCATTTGTATATCTACATATGCAATTGCATATTTACCCCATTTTACAACGATCATTGCATATTTTGCCTAAAATCTAGTGATCGTGTATATTTTCGCTATTTTGACTACATTTTTCAATAGTTTATCTCCCTGATAAGTGTTAAATTTTTTCTCCTTTACGTTCCTAAAATTTTACATTACTGTTGCATGTTTTACCAGTTTTCATTGGTTTTCATTATGTATATTTTACGCATTTTTCATGCATATTGGCATGCATACTTTGAGCTTTTTATGATGCATAATATGATCCGGTCCCTAGTCATCAGTATGCGGCGGCGGCGGGTCAGTGGTAGCAAAATGTTGACTACATGTTGTAACACAATCCCATCAAGTCCGTTAAAATACTTTATAATTGTTAAATTAAATTATACAATACTTATTTTCATAACAAGTAAAATAAAACAATAAATATATTTTTTAACATAATTTGAAAATCTTACAAGCATCTAGATACAATACCAAGTAATTACACCAAAGAATAAAACAATCATTTTGTTTTGATGTACGAACCGAGACTATGATAATGATTTCGATAATGTTATTAGGTACATATGTTTTAATATCTGTACCTATTTAAAAATAATGTTAGAAAAGGTTCTTTTTCTGAAGTCTTGTTTAACAATTAGGTACGTTGAATGGAGTTATCATGAACCCGAAGAGAGGCAGTACATGTTCGAAGGGGATCGCGACCTAGTCAAGTTCATACAAACAGCAGCTGAAGAAGGGTTGCATGTGTTACTCCGTGTGGGGCCATATATTTGCGCAGAAAGAGACTTGGTATGCTAATCATTTAATTTCACACGTTTGGTACCAATGCATTGCAATTATTGGACTCTATGGCCTATCCCTTCACAATGTTAATCTCGATTGTAAAGAAGACTCGTGCCCTGCAGTGGAACGTATATGGGCTGATACAGTAGTACAATTGCATACATTTTTACATAATATTATGTAAGTTGCAATTCTGTCCCCGCGCAGATGGACGATTTTTCGATGCATGAAAGATTATTGCAACTTGAAAGATGATAAACACGAGATGCTTATAATAAATGCATGCGCAGATAAACATTCAGCTTTTATGAATTAGCGTAATCTAGAACTCACACGCTCGTCTAGACCATGTCGATACTAAGTCGTATTCTATATCTCACTACGTGTTGAAAAATATTATTATTTGCAACAAACACGCATTAATCGTCAATTAGAGACATTTTTGATAACGGCTTGTTGAGTTAATTCAGGGTATTAAGGTAACAAGCAATAAAAGTTTTTGCAACACATTTCACTAGTCATATTTGCACTGATTAATACCTATCTAAGTTGCACCTAAACAGATTAGAATCATTTAATTGAATTAGTCTGTAGATGTTAACATTATCGACTGAATGCTTTTAATTATTTTATCACAAGGTTATTAAAACCCAAAGTACTATTACTTAGAATTAGTTGTTATGATTTCTCATTCATTATTGTTTTCTATCAAAGTATTATAGGTTTTTCGGCACCAACACAGGATGTAAAACGAAAGGTCTTTTCATTTGGCGGATAAGATTACCTACATAAGATTTCAATATTTTTAAAAACTTGTTAACGGTTCCGGTCCGTTATATCACACACAGTTGTTTCTATTTGGACCCAATCTGTTTTGAAGACGCATATAACTACTGTGATTTGCTTAACCCATATCATTGTTTGATAACGGCCCTAATAATATTTTCTATATGAGATATTTTTACATTTCAGGGTGGCTTGCCCTACTGGCTTCTTGGCAAATACCCGAATATAAAATTGCGTACAACTAACAAAGGTAAGTTTTTATATCATTTATTGAAATCGCAAAATAATTTAGCTACTGCTTTTAACTCAGTACTGACTAAATTCATATATTGCAGATTTCATGCAAGAGACAAAAATATGGCTGGACAAACTATTTTCAAAAGTGTCGCCTTTGTTGTTCGGGAAGGGTGGACCAATCATTCTAGTTCAGGTGAGTTGTTTATTAGCACCATGGCTAATATGATGTATTTAAATAGTAGGTAATTATTTAATTTGAAATCCGCGAGGAATCGGACTTTATAACACAACACGTGTGAACCAAGAGAGTATATTGATGACAAGGAAATGTTTGTCAGGTGGAAAACGAGTACGGCAGCTATGGCAGCGACATGCCGTACAAGACGCAGCTGCGCGACCTGATGAAGGAGCATGTGGGGGACAACGCGCTGCTCTACACCACGGACGGACCGTGGCTGGTGCGCGGAGGAATGATACCCGAAGTGCTCGCCACTGTCGACTTCGGTGTCGACAGTCATCGTAAGACCAGCTGCAAATTATGCACATGTTCTTTTTATTTACGCTTTTTATTGCCTGGGTAGAACATTAACAAGCGATCTTCCTGGTAGTACATTGTTACCTCCACTTTTTGACTATAGAGTCACGAGTCACGATTGTAATACCGGGATTTGATTTTTGAAAAATGGGTCGAGATGCCGGTACTTGGAATCCCGGGATCACTAGTCACCAGTCACTCACAGGAAACCGCAGTCTACGGCATCATTTTGTTCAAACTTGAATACTTGCAAACCTTTTACCTTATTATAATTTCAAATAACCTGCTAACAACATAAGCTTTCTTTATATATTTTGTGGTTTCTATAATAATAAATAGAAATAACCAGCTCATAATTAGGCACTACATTTACCTACAGAACTATATAAACCCCTTGCCTTTTCTTACGGATTTACCTTGAATATTGTAGACAAATGACATTATATTTTAGCTCTGAAGCAATTCGACGCGTTAAAAAGGTACAGGCCTTCGCCGGGGCCTTTGATGAACTCTGAGTTCTACCCGGGCTGGCTGACGCACTGGGGCGAGAGACTAGCGCAGGGCTCCACAGTGCCAGTGGTGGATACATTGAAAGCCATGCTTGACAACAACATCAACGTTAACTTCTACGTGTTCTTCGGTGGCTCTAACTTTGAATATACATCGGGTAAGAAAATCTATAAATTAAATATATTTTGTCTTGTCAACCCTTGCAGCCCATTATCAGTACCTAGGCCCTTCAGAGGCGGCAGTAGATAAGGGCGATTGTGCCAACCGCAATGGGCTGTGTGCTATTTTAGGGGGCTACGCGTGGGATATGTTGGAACTAAAATAATGTGTGTATATTGTGTTTCATTGTTGTGTACAATAAAGACTTAATAAATAAATAAAATGTCTATTTACGCTTACAATGACTGTTAAACACCACTCATTAGTCTAAATTACTAAACAAAATCATAAGAGGATCAGGCAGACGTTCCTTATTATACGAGTATATACAACAAAAATTACAATCATTTTGAAATAAAACTATTTTATACGGATTTTATCGCGATTTGGTTTAATTTTTACATTTTTTAACTTCCCGACGTTTCGATTACTTTACAGCTTTCATGGTCACGGGGCAGACTGAGTAAGTGTAAGTGAGTGACTGAGACTGTGAGTCTGCCCCGTGACCATGAAAGCTGTAAAGTAATCGAAACGTCGGGAAGTTAAAAAATGTAAAAATTAAACCAAATCGCGATAAAATCCGTATAAAATAGTTTTATTTCAATGTGTAACATTCGCGTAAATCTAAGAAACCATTACAATCATTTATCAAATTTAACGAATAAAAAAGCTACTCGCGTCAGCTGTCGTCAAACAAAAAGAATGAAATGAGTACAAATTAACTTTCTCTAACCGTAGCACATGAACCATCTACACGACAAGTAACACAATATAAATAAAAAACATGATTTATATCGTATTGGTTGTTCACAAGTTTTTCTATACCCTTTAGGTGCAAACTTCGACGGAACATTTCAGCCCGACATCACATCATACGATTATGACGCGCCGCTCACAGAGGCGGGTGATCCCACGCCCAAGTACTACGCTATACGGGATGCATTGATTCAGGTGATACATACAACCTTACAAAGAATATAGCATTTTCTTAAAAACTTATCAATATCGTAGTTTCGGCTGTAGGAAGTCCACCGCTGAATTATGTTCAGCAGTTGACATAATGTTACTATCGATTATAATGCTCAGGCATTCGGCCGATTGCGAGACACACAACCAATAAACGTTACAAGTACTAATACATAAGTAAAAGGGGCACTTCAACAAATTTTAATTTTCTTCCACAGTATAAATACGCAGATAGTTCGATAGATCCGCCTCAGCCGAGTCCCAAAGGGTCTTACGGGGTGGTAACAGCAAGTGCCAAACTCAGTATAATATCGGAAGAAGGACGCTCTAAACTGGGCAAAAAGTATGACGACGTCACTGGTGTAATGGTACCCACATTTGAAACACTAAGGCAACGCGGAGGACTCGTGTTGTATGAAACCAAACTGAAAGAAGCAAATGGTTTGTTAGTCATCAACAAACCGCGCGATTTGGTGTTTGTGTTCGTTGACGGTGTAAGTATATTTTGACCTTTGTATACACACATTCGAAATTTAAAAAAAATTTATTTTACTTACAAAAAGTACGAGTACTACGTATAGGGTGTGTTGCCAAGTTTAGGGTTCAAATTTTATTATTGTTTCAACCATTTTTTATTTTATTAATTTGAATTGGAATTGGATTTTCTTTTGAATTATATGAAGTCAACCGAAACTAAATTGCAAATATACTTTACTTTCACTTATAATTGTTCCTAATTTGTAACACTAATTTGCTATATGACTTGAATTATTGTAATTTTAGGAGCCTCAAGGGTTCATTAGCAGGATTCATAAA
Organism: Deilephila elpenor; assembly: GCA_949752805.1. Lineage (NCBI taxonomy): Eukaryota > Metazoa > Arthropoda > Insecta > Lepidoptera > Sphingidae > Deilephila > Deilephila elpenor. The sequence goes on along the minus strand of OX457099.1, from coordinate 8,202,671 downwards.
AACTACGAACTGCGACTAAAAGCCGCGTGCAATTCCACCTTGTCACTTCTCGTCGAGAATCAGGGACGAATCAATTACGGTTCTTTATTACATGACCGCAAGGTGAGTACGGGATACCAATTATAATTCGTTATGTCCTTACATTAGACAATGTTAATTCCCTGTTTGACAAAAATAGATTTTCCCTGAACACTGTTAAAAATTCACTTATTACCGTCACTAATTTCGTATTAGACCTTCGTGTCGGTGACACATAAATGCCTTAAATATGAATTAAATCACGGCCATGGCTAACCGTTTACTTAAAAGCAGAATAAAATTATACACTTTAGAAGAAAGAGTCAAATTTATTAATGAATATTATGTAAAATGCATTTTAAAATTTGGATGGCAAAGTATTGGCTTCATTTTTACCTATTTATTACGCCCATCGTGCCTTCATATTCTTATAAAATATAAATGTGGAATGTAAATGATTAGGTACACATTCTATAAATGTATTTTTTTTGCAATTAAAATTATTATCGGGAAAAAGTTGTGGTATGATATAAATCCAAGCAATGTTCTTACGGAATGGAATGGTATATGTCATAATAATATTGTGACTATTTTACCATACGAAAAGTGCGTGGTGGCCTGTTGGTAACGGACCAGACGCGGCTGCCTACATGTTCACGGTGGTCGCGGGTTCAAATCCCAGGGCACACCTCTGACTTTTCGGAGTTATGTGTGTATTGATAGTCAATCACTACGCACTTTAACGGTGAAGGAAAACATCGTGAGGAAACCTGCATACCGTAACGGTTTTCAAGAATTTCTACGGTATGAAAGTCCGCCAACCCGCACTAGGCCAGCGTGGTGGACTATATGGCCTAACCACTCTCAATCCAGTCTCTCGGTGGTCGGTTGTAGAGTAGGCCCGTGCCCAGTGCCCAGCAGTGGGACGTATATGGGCTGATATAGATATAGATATATTTACCATACGATTATATTTATTTAAAAATGACGATTAAAAATTGTTAGTAATTAGAATTTACTAGTACATTAACTGTTAATTTATTTCGTAAGCGTTCGACCCCACCTACCCTAAGAATCAGATACGGTGAACATAATAACCATTTTGTGATAAATAGGTTCGATGAACTGATTAGTATTTAGTTCACCCGGAGCTCTATTCACGCTCAAGGCAATGACCAAAACTGTTCTCGAACATCTATTACTATAATCAAGTTTTCTTTTAGTCAATAATTGTTGTACCTACCTGGATTTAACCGGTGCGGTATTAATGCATCTATTTTTTTACCTTTTGTAGTTTATTCTGATGGTTAAGTTCTCTATTTAAATAAAATCAGGTTTGGGGATTTTATCGTGGTTTTGCTTTTGTTTTAACTTCCCGACGCGACGTTTCGAAGACTTATTGAGTTCGTGATCATTTCTGCAGGTTTTATTTCAATGTGTAATATTCACGTGGATATTATAAACTATTATTATATACTTATTTCAATATTACAACGCGTGTTTTTTTCTTTCTACGTACTTATTCAATAACGTTAAACAGGTATATTCGGATTAGCGGCAGCGTACGACATGTGAACCATAAGATCCTGGGTTCAATTATTTCCTACTGATATGTACCTATATAAAATTGAAATAAAACTATTTTTACGGATTTTATCGCGATTTGGTTGAAACGTCGGGAAGTTAAAAAATGTAAAAATTAAACCAAATCGCGATAAAATCCGTAAAAATAGTTTTATTTCAATGTGTAACATTCGCGTAAATCTAAGAAACCATTATGTATATAAAATATGCGTAATCATGAACCGTTTTGCACATTTTTACGCCGGAGAAATATTATTTGATGGGGGATTAGATAATTACTCTATTTAACTGGAAGGAGTATCATCAAGAACACAGCTGATTGTTAAATAAGAAAGTCATTCCACAACATTAACGCTAATATAATGCCGACCACATCTTAGTGCGAGATATGATTACAAAAATTAAAAAAAGCAAGAAGTATAGAGTAATTTCCTAAATGATAATTTAATCACGAAAGTTATGGCTATGATATGTATTTCTGATGGAATTATAGACAAATGAAAAATACTTATCAGTTATCATGTTAGTTTCCATTACAGTTACGGATATTAAATTATTTCGGCTAGTTATATGTACGGACCTTTTATCTTTAAGAATAATACCTGTCATAACGTTTTACAATAATTTACCTCTCTGATTAAATTATTTCAGATTTAGTTACAGTTTCGAAATCCAATGGAATTTTTATTTCGGAATCCAATTCAGCATAATAGAGTTATAAAATCAATTTAATGAACTGTATTGCTTTCATACAAAATACATAACATTTGGCAGGGCATCCTCAGCGAAGTAAGTTATGGCAATAAAGCACTCAATAGCAAATGGACCATAACGGGATATCCTCTACAAGAAGTCGATACCAATGTAAAAGAACCAAGCATCGGAGCGGGGCCCACCTTCTATTCCGCATCATTCACTTTGCCTGCAGGCCAGGCACCACTGGACACATTCTTGGATACTACAGGATGGGGCAAGGTATTTGGTGTTTTTTATACAACATAGAACAATTTAGTTGCAGAACGACTGGATGCCGGACGGTTTCAGCAGCAGGTCATTATGGAATTCATTGCGGCAAGCAGGACCTGCTGTCCTAGGAGCATGTTATTTTCTGCTATGCCATTTACTAACGAGAATATTTGTTAAGCCATGTAAGAAACCTTAAATTGGTGTCAAAAATGTTGACAAAAACTCAATTTCGTACCGGAATACTTTTAAAATTGTAAAACAAATTATCATCACCATTGAATTTTTCCATAGATAAAAACTGTGGTAACATTATTGAAATTTTACACTTCACGGTTTCTTCTGAAATATCGTACTATTTATTATCTTTGTGCATTGGTTTGCCACAAACTCATTCATAAATGATAATAATATAATTGATTATAACTTTGGAAGTGTGACATTTCAACCTAGCAATCACTATTTAGTTTAGTCTTTCGCTATTATTTTATAATTTATACAAAACATTGTCTTCTGTTTCCACACCTCCTGACTTCATGACACATTTAATCGATAGGTCTATGTTATTATCATTGATAAAATGTCTTCATAGTTCAATTTTTTGCCAGCGACGTCAATTGCTCAGTGGTGAATAAGTCAATTCGATGAACAAAAATAACATTTAACGAATACGACCCAATCGGCTGCGACACATCAGTCTCGTATCATTAGATCTAAATATAAATATTATGACAGTGATAAAATTGTTAATTGTTTAATTAATTATACCTAATTCATTATTTAGGGTTACGTTTGGATAAACGGGTATAACCTCGGCCGGTACTGGCCCAGCGCCGGCCCGCAAGTGACGCTGTACGTGCCCGGAGTATGGCTCCGACCTGCACCCGAGGTCAACCTGCTGCAGATCCTGGAGCTCACCAAACCATCGACAAGCCTCACCATGGAGTTTATCGACTATCCCATCCTCAATAGAACTGGACACATCAACGAGTTTACATACCCATAGAAATTGATTAAAACATTTATTGTTGTTATAGAAATCTTTTTATAGAAACTTATGTACCTATTTTATAAGAAAGTCACTTATATTTTGAATTGATAAAGTAATTAGAATTTAAAGTATGGCTTTTATTTTTTAAAGCGGATATCTTTTCCTTACAACTGTTGCTTGTAACAATAGTCATACAGTACTCACCCGCCGACACTCAGATTCCAAAGACTGCGTCATGTGTGTCGGAAACTACGAGAAACATTTTGGTCTCACAACACCCAGACCCGAAAGAAATAAATAAGTATTTGTACTCGTAGTAATCATATTAACAAAATTATAGTCAGTAGTACGATATATTAATGTGAACAAACGCTACCTTATTATAAATATGAAGGATTTATTATACAAACACCAAAGAATAAATTTATCGAACTCAATCATCGACTTGAAATCCTCATACTTCAAACAGTGATACCTATTCGATTAATTTATGAACGTAACCATGAACTTGATCGACAATTAATATTACCGAAATACTTGTGACACAATGATTGAAGGGCTCACAAACACATGTTCCGTAAGTTCTTTAATACCCTTTCTATAGTATTATCACTTAATAATTAATATTTAATAAATAAAGAAGTCATACATCAGATTACAGTGAAATATTTGAAGCTATTGAATTTGGAGTTCCTTTAAATCATAACATGAAAAAGACGCACACATAACATTACATATGTGTGAAAGAGTGAGAGAGCGGTAGGACGACAACGCATTGTGTGATGGCCGACGGGTACGATAAGGCGTAGTAACAAGCTCGGTAAGTTTGCCTGTCGTCGTGCAGATCGCGACAGCGCCGGACCGTTCCACTCCGGCATATCAACTAACCACGTGGCCGGCAAGTGAACCTACAAAAAGTGAGTAATAAACATAACTTATTAAGACAAACTGAACTACAAAGTTCTTGTTTTGAAATTAAAAACACGTGAACGTATATAAACATATGAGCATCATTGAATCCCATGATGTCGAATAACTTTTTCGTTTTTCATGATGTTCGTCAGGATGATTTTGTTTTGAATAAGTTTTTAGTGTATAAGACGACATATTATTGTGTTGGTTTGTATTGCAATAACTAATTTATTATTGCAGTTTAGCACATGTATCCGTGTAAAAAAACTAGACATTGTACAAATGAATAAAGTAAGAAAAAATTGTATTTTAATTATAAGGAAATAAATTGCATTTAAGTAGAATGCAATATAAATAGAAAATATGTGTAGTCTGTTATCTATGTGTTTCATTAAAACTATAGGTAGTAAGTAATAAGTATACAGGAATTTCTATGACTATGCGGTTAGATTTAGTATCGGTGAACAAAACAAATACAGTTAGATAAATTCACTATGAGGCAACGCACATCAAACATATATTTTTCTTAATTAATTAATTTAAATTATGTTAAATTTAATTTTTCCGAAGGGATTGTATTTCATGTTGACAAATAAATCATTTTTTTTAATCAACCTAAGTAAGTGCGCATAATTTATACTTAAATGTGTTGAGTTTATGAGATCCTAAAAATGAATAAATTCATCGATCGAAATAATAACGATTGATAAGTGAAAGAATACAATGTAAAAAGTGTAAACAATTGTGTTGTTTTTCAAGTCTACCTACGTGCGTTTCTATTAATTTGATTCGATGCAGTTGAACTTTCGGTCTCCGTAAGTAATGTAAGATTACTCGTTGACGTTGAAAAAAACTTTTATGTACGGAGCTCTCATAGTATTCAACAAAGATACATACATAAACTCATGCCTTTATCCCAGAAGGGGTAGGCAGAGGCGCCACCAGGACACCCACATTTCGCCTTGTATGTTTCGTCCTATTACGTGATAGGGGGCGAGCCAATCGCCATATTGGGCACAAATTTCTGACTCCAGGCTGATAATGAATAGAAAAATCCAATATCACTTTGCCCGACCCAGGATTCGAACCCGAGACCCCAGCTTTAGTCAGTATTCAACATAAATATACTCATAAATTCTTTCGAACACAATTTTTTATTTTAGAATGAGCTGGATAAAGAAACTCCTCAATGAATATTTAACAACCAAAACAACAGACGATGGCGTGTAAATTATGAATCTGATAAGTCACAGATATGGTTATATTTTATTTACATTTTAGGACAAATGTTTTTGACCTCCGGCTGGAGATGTGTAATCGGAATTCACAGTCTTGACAACCTCTTATAATTTTAGAAAGTGATAAGTTAAGAACCAATACATACGAACCCAAAAACATGGCCATGTTTGTTTATCAAGCCGTAATTATATTAGGAAATTAATTTCATGTAGGATGGAAATAATTTGAATCGAACTTGTTGCATTATGACGTTAAAAAAAAGTGTCTTGAAACCAAACAGTATCACCATTCACGACTGAGACAACTCACACCACTCTGTTTACAGGGCAAAACTCACATTAATGTGCTGAAACTAGTTGCATTACATTAGTTTATAAACAAATCGTATGGCATGTAACTAAATCGGTGTCGTAAAATTAATGGATGCTATATTTATAAGAGGAATAGTTGATAAATTTCGTGTTAGACAAGTCATTTCATAATACAAATTTTGTAATGTAAATTCTGCTTTAGATATTATGAATGCTACGAAGATGTTCTAATGTTGTTGTAAAAGTAAACTCTTGATAAATAACATATGTAAACATAAATTGCAATACATAAAAGGTCTCCCATCCATAGAATATCTAAGGTTAGGTATTGTCCCATTTAAAGCGTTTATATATGTTTTATAATCATATGTTTTTTGAATAATAGTTGTATTCGCATTTAATGTATACTATTAAGTACCATAGGGGTTAAAAATGACAGGCGCAATTTATTTTTTTATAGCTAATATGGGTGATAATGAGCTGAATTGCGATGTGGGTCCACCGTGCAGCCTCGTGCTCGCAGATGGCTCTGTGTTCCAGGGCAGAAGTTTTGGAGCCCAAGTTGCTACGGAGGGAGAAGTGGGTAAGTGGACTTCAATGTACTAAACATTATCAAAATGAACTCATTTATTATCATCCCGCCTGATTACATTTTAATAAGTTGTTTATTTTGTGTTTGACGTTAGCTTTCTTTTGCTTCTTTTTGGTCATGCTTTTTTGTTTTTTAGTATTCCAGACGGGTATGGTGGGATACCCTGAGTCGTTGACAGATCCCTCGTACCACGCGCAGCTTTTGGTGCTCACTTATCCTCTGGTCGGTAATTACGGAGTACCAGATGAAAAGGAACGTGATGAACACGGAATTCCAAGGTTTTTGCTTTTTTTTTCTATTTTATTATTATTGTTGGTCACTGAGTGCAGTACCTCGAATAAGTTATATGCTTAGTTGTGTGCTGATGATCGTGGTGATTTATTAAAACGAATAAATAAATATATTAACCACTTAAACGTCAGACACTGTAAGATATATACAAGTATCGTCCGTGATCAAATATTTTCTTAATCTACCCATAATTGCCTACTGCTGTGCGAGTCTCGTCTACAACCGACTCAGGTGTGGTCAGGAGAAAATTGACTTAATACTGTGAAATTACTAGTCTAGACTCACCCCTCCTCCGTAACCGCTGCCGGATTACAAAGGAAATGCACCGCTACCCGCCATTGCACTTTTTTACACCTTTGAATAGTATATATATTATCTACTAACACCGTTATATACTACCTAACCGGAGTTCGCGTTTCCCGCCAATAGTTTCTTTTTTTACTCGCAGCAGAAGGAATCACCATACAGCCTTAGTTTGTGGCAGAGTAATCCAGTTCCATAATTCAGAGAGAAAATATATTTATACATGAATAGAATTATCTCTAGTACTTAAACAAAAATCTTAGCATTATAATGCTTAATGCAAAAACCCTGACCTCGTAATTAAATCATATCTACGCTGTGATTAATTTAGAAAAAATCATTGACAATATTAATCGCATGAATATAATCCACACTTGTGATAACGAATACAGTACTAAATAGTTGTTAACCCTTAAAGGTCTACCTGTAATAGGAATCCATTATAATATTTATACCACATTTTCTACATCACAATTCTTTTTATGGCAGGGACGGTCCGAGAGGCGAGGTGTCATAGGTCATGACCCCCCAAGTTGTACATATTACATTTATAAATATCCCTCCATCTAGCATTTAACTGACAATTTATATAACTTCTATAGTATAAGTGGACATGTCGCACCCAGACTCTGTAACACTATATGAGGCTGTTTTGTCTTTTTCAAATTCACCAGGCTGGTAAAGGCCATATAGCAAGAGATTTTGTTTGGGTCCTGTTTAAACATATCTGACTATTGTCTTATTATTCTTCTATTCAGCCACAGGTAATCCATTGCTGGATATAGGCCTCACCCAAAGATTATCCTAGTGACTTGTTGGAAGCAGTGTGCATTCAGTGTCTTCTGGCACCTTTATTAAATCATTTGTCCACATTAGCATACAGTAGCCAGTAATTTATCTATTAATTATTTTAGGTGGTTTGAATCTGAGCGTATATGGGCATCTGCTTTGATTGTGGGCGAAGTAAGCACTCGTGCCTGCCACTGGCGCGCTAAGCGGTCCCTTGGCGCATGGTTGTCTGCACATGGCATCCCCGGGTTGTGTGACGTAGACACCAGAGCACTTACATATCGTCTTCGAGAAGGCGTTACTTTAGGAAGAATTATTCAGGGTGTGCCGCCTTTTGGACCACTACCACCCTTGGCTGATCCAAACTCTAGAAACTTAGTCGCCGAAGTAACCACAAAAGTAAGAAATTGTTTTGTAACTTAGATAAAAATACGTGGTTTAATTACACTTTAAAATCAACCGTAATTGCTATTTGGGGAAGTAAACTTGCGTTCCACTACTTAGATTGTTGTCTTTATCAATTTAACATCTATACATAATATATTTGTAAAATTATATCATTAACTGTGATAAATACCTAATAATGAATTTACTATTTCAGGAAATAAAAACTTTTAACCCTAACGGCGAGGTAACGATATTGGCAGTCGATTGTGGTTTGAAATTCAATCAGATAAGGTGTTTGATTAAGAGAAACGCTAAGGTAATTCTAGTACCGTGGAACCACAAATTAGATCCAAGCCAATACGATGGCCTGTTCATAAGCAATGGGCCTGGTGACCCAGACATATGCAAAGAAGCTGTTGATAATTTAAAAACTGCACTTCAAAATAAAAATAACGTCAAGCCTATATTCGGCATTTGTCTTGGACATCAGCTGTTATCAACTGCGGCGGGTTGCAAAACGTACAAAACAACGTAAGTATTATACATTACTTAGACAAACCGTCATATTGTAGTCACGGTACTCATTCAAGGCTTATATTAATAATTGGTTAAATGTTTCCAGATACGGTAATCGTGGTCATAATTTGCCGTGTACACACAGCGGTACTGGAAGATGCTTTATGACATCACAGAATCATGGCTTCGCTGTAGATACAGATACGTTACCGGCAGAATGGAAAATTCTTTTTACTAACGAAAACGATAAAACAAATGAAGGAATTATCCACAAAACTGCTCCATTTTTCAGTGTGCAATTCCATCCTGAGCACACTGCTGGCCCTACAGATCTAGAATGTCTGTTTGACATTTTTATTGATGCAGTAAAATCATATAAGAATAAAGTATCATGTGTAATTGACGATATGATTACAGAGAGATTGAAGTATGTTCCAACAATTCATGAAAGACCCAAAAAGGTATTGATTCTTGGATCTGGCGGTTTGTCTATAGGTCAGGCAGGTGAATTCGATTACTCTGGATCGCAAGGCGTGAAAGCTATGCAAGAAGAAAAAATTCAAACTGTACTAATTAATCCAAATATAGCAACTGTTCAAACATCGAAGGGATTAGCTGATAAAGTTTATTTTCTACCCATTACCCCCGAATACGTGGAGCAGGTTATAAAAGCTGAACGACCAACAGGAATATTACTTACTTTCGGAGGTCAGACAGCACTTAACTGTGGAGTAGAGCTTCAAAAATCTAAAATATTTGAAAAATACAACGTCAATGTATTGGGTACACCAATTCAATCAATTGTTGATACTGAAGATAGAAAAATATTTGCCGAAAAAATAAATGCGATCGGGGAGAAAGTAGCACCAAGTGCTGCAGTAACTTCCGTCGATGAAGCTTTAGCAGCTGCTGTGCAAATCGGATATCCTGTAATGGCGCGATCAGCATTTTCTTTGGGCGGTTTGGGCTCCGGTTTTGCAAATAATGAAGAGGAGCTGAGAGCATTAGCCCACCAAGCTTTATCACATTCAGATCAACTAATCATTGACAAATCCTTAAAGGGATGGAAAGAGGTTGAATATGAAGTTGTGAGGGATGCATATGATAATTGTATCACTGTTTGCAATATGGAAAATGTTGATCCCTTAGGAATTCATACAGGAGAATCCATAGTTGTCGCTCCTAGCCAAACTCTATCCAACAGAGAATACTACATGTTGCGTAATACAGCTATTAAAGTGATCAGACATTTCGGCATAGTAGGCGAATGCAATATACAATATGCCCTTAATCCATATTCTGAAGAGTTCTACATTATAGAAGTGAATGCACGGCTGTCTAGAAGCTCGGCACTAGCCAGCAAGGCTACCGGATATCCATTAGCATATGTTGCAGCAAAATTAGCACTCGGAATTCCTTTACCTATTATTAAAAACTCAGTAACAGGCGTTACTACTGCGTGTTTCGAACCGAGTCTTGATTACTGTGTTGTAAAAATACCTAGGTGGGATTTGGCAAAATTCAATAGAGTAAGTACTAAAATTGGAAGTTCAATGAAAAGTGTTGGGGAAGTGATGTCCATCGGTAGAAGTTTCGAAGAGGCATTCCAAAAAGCTTTACGAATGGTAGATGAAAATGTTAATGGTTTTGATCCCAATATTAAAAAAGTTAACGATAATGATTTACGAGAGCCCACTGACAAACGTATGTTTGTACTAGCTGCTGCTCTAAGAGAAGGGTATACCGTTGAGAAATTGTATGAGTTGACTAAAATTGATCGATGGTTTTTGGAAAAATTCAAAAATATCATAGACTATTACAAAACGCTTGATGCCTATGATTCAGGATCTGTCACTTGCGATGTACTTAAACGAGCCAAAAAGATCGGTTTTTCTGATAAACAGATTGCAGCTGCTATAAAAAGTACTGAATTAGCTGTAAGAAAACTAAGAGAAGAATATAAAATAACCCCATGCGTAAAACAAATAGATACAGTCGCGGCAGAATGGCCGGCTTCAACTAACTATCTATACTTAACATACAATGGCAGCACCCATGATATTGATTTTCCCGGAGAATTAGTAATGGTATTGGGTTCAGGAGTGTACAGAATAGGAAGTTCTGTCGAATTTGATTGGTGTGCGGTCGGGTGCTTAAGAGAACTTCGAAATCAAGGGAAAAAAACTATAATGGTAAATTACAATCCAGAAACAGTAAGTACCGACTACGATATGAGCGATAGATTGTATTTCGAAGAAATCTCTTTTGAAGTTGTTATGGATATTTATAACATAGAACATCCTAGCGGAGTTATATTGTCCATGGGCGGTCAACTACCAAATAATATAGCAATGGACTTACACAGGCAGCAAGCTATTATTTTAGGCACATCGCCAGATATGATTGACAATGCTGAAAATCGGTTTAAATTTTCAAGAATGTTAGATCGTAAAGGCATAATGCAGCCGAGGTGGAAAGAACTTACTGATCTCGAATCAGCTATAAGCTTCTGTGAGGAAGTAGGATATCCTTGCTTAGTTCGTCCATCTTACGTGCTAAGCGGCGCAGCGATGAATGTAGCTTACTCAAACCAAGACTTAGAAGCGTATTTAAAATCCGCAAGTCTAGTTAGCAAAGACCATCCTGTTGTCATATCAAAGTATATTATGGATGCGAAAGAGATAGATGTCGATGTCGTAGCTGCTGATGGTGTCATATATTGTATGGCTGTATCAGAACATGTAGAGAACGCTGGCGTCCATTCTGGAGATGCTACTTTGGTAACTCCGCCACAAGACATAAACAATGAGACATTAGATAAAATTAAGGAAATAGCTAGTATAATTGCGGAAACCCTTGACGTCAATGGTCCATTTAATATGCAACTTATTGCCAAAGACAACGACTTGAAAGTAATTGAATGTAATGTGAGAGTATCAAGATCATTTCCATTTGTATCCAAAACTTTAGACCATGATTTTGTGGCTACAGCTACTAAGATAATCTTAGGTATTCCTGTCGACGCTGTCAATGTAATGACAGGTTGTGGAAAAGTAGGTGTCAAAGTTCCACAATTCTCGTTTTCAAGACTAGCTGGCGCTGATGTTACTCTAGGCGTGGAAATGGCGTCTACCGGTGAAGTTGCGTGTTTTGGTGAAAACCGTTATGAAGCGTACCTAAAGTCGCTAATGAGCACTGGCTTTAGGATACCGAAAAAAGCCATTCTTTTATCCGTTGGAACATACAAGGTACGTTACAAAATTGGTAAACTAAGTACTGTAAGTTTCCTTAACATTGTACTAAGAATTGTTTACTCTATATTTTTAGCATAAAATGGAGTTGCTGCCCAGTGTACGTATATTGCAAAAAATGGGCTATAAACTGTACGCTAGCATGGGCACCGGTGACTTTTATGCGGAGCATGGTGTAGAGGTAAATAATTAACAGAATACTTATACTTACTAATTACAATTCTTATTGTTAAAAAAATAATGCAACGATCTCTACTTTTCAGATTGAAAGTGTCCAATGGACCTTCGAACACATTGGCGACCCAGAAGACGACAGGTCTGATGGAGAGTTGATGCACTTAGCAGATTTTATGGCTCGTCGCCAACTCGACTTAGTAATCAATTTGCCGATGCGGGGTGGTGCGCGCCGAGTCTCTTCATTCACTACCCACGGGTACCGCACACGGCGACTGGCCGTAGATTATGCAGTCCCCTTGGTTACTGATGTCAAATGCGCTAAACTGCTAGTCCAGGTATGATCATCTCTTTACATTTACTGCATATTTTTTATATCGACAATAGCAAAACATTTCTAAAGCTAAATATTTTCAATTGTTCCGTGTTTGTTTAAAAACTTTAAATAACTTTTAAAATCTTATAAATCTACAAACACTGATATTTATAGTTTATATTGTTTTTAATATTAAGGAATATTCCAGAACTTAAATCAGTTTTTTCTTTCTCTAGGCTATGCATCAGTGTGGTGGGGCTCCCTTGATGAAAACACACACTGACTGCATGACGTCTCGTAATATTATTAAACTACCAGGTTTCATTGACGTGCATGTTCACGTGCGTGAACCAGGAGCAACTTACAAAGAAGACTTCGACAGTTGTACGGCTGCTGCTCTTGCTGGCGGCATAACAATGATATGCGCTATGCCAAACACCAATCCAGCAGTAGTGGATAAAAGTGCCTTTGACTATACGGCGGCATTAGCACGTGTGAGCGCAAGATGTGATTACGCTTTGTACCTTGGCGCGTCTTCATCTAATTGTGACACAGTTTCTGAATTAGCTCCACAAGCAGCCGCCTTAAAAATGTATCTCAATGAAACATTCACGACACTAAAACTTGACGACATGAGTGTTTGGCAACGACACCTGCAAAATTGGCCGAAAAAAATGCCGGTGTGTGCACATGCAGAACGTGAAAAAACTGGTGCAGTTATCTTAATGGCTTCACTGCTGGACCGCCCCATTCATATATGCCACGTCGCACGCAAGGAAGAAATTTTAATTATCAAAGCTGCTAAAGAACGGGGTCTGAAGGTTACATGCGAAGTGTGCCCTCATCACTTATTTTTGAGTACGGCCGATATTGATAGAATAGGCAAAGGTCGAGCAGAAGTGCGTCCAGTTTTATGTAGTCCTGAAGATCAAGCCGAGCTTTGGAAAAATATTGACATTATTGATATTTTTGCTACCGATCACGCACCTCATGCCGTTGACGAGAAAAATTCGGACAAGCCACCACCCGGCTATCCCGGCTTAGAAACTATATTACCTTTACTTCTTAATGCAGTTCACGAAGGGCGATTAACACTAGAGGATATCATAAATAAATTTCATCGTAATCCTCGTAAGATATTTAGTTTACCGGAGCAAGCAAATACTTATGTTGAAGTTGACATGGACTATGAATGGACAATACCCACAGCAATGGAATTTTCTAAGTCTAAATGGACTCCTTTCGCAGGTATGCAAGTTTGCGGAGCCATTCATAGAGTGACCTTACGTGGCGAGATTGCGTATGTTGAAGGTCAGATTCTTGTGCCGCCAGGATTCGGTCAAAATGTCCGTGAATGGCCTGTGCCCAAAAAGCATATATTTACTACATATCCTATAGAAAAAATTGAAAAGGAATTAAGTCGACCAAACTCGGCACTCGACGTAATTGCTCCATCAGACATTCACAGAGTAAGTGATATTGATTTAGAACAACTAGAATCTGTGAAGCCCGATAGTCAAGGTAAATTGAATGTGCACTTCAACGAAGTACCTGGAATGCGAAGTATGTCGCCTCTTCCGACTCAAACCGTCAGTAGACAAAGATGTGACAGCTCTTCTAATTACATCCCCGCACAAGTGCCTTCTTCCCAACGGCAACGAAGCGATTTATTCGGCAAAAGTATACTTACAGTGGATTCATTTAGCAAAGATACGCTTAATGACGTATTCAATTTGGCTCAATTCATGAAGACAAGTGTTAACAAAGGACGTTATTTAGACGATATTTTACGAGGAAAAGTAATGGCGTCTATATTCTACGAAGTGAGCACACGTACAAGTTGCAGTTTCGCAGCGGCCATGCAAAGACTAGGAGGGTCAGTTATCCACACAGACGCTACCAGTTCATCAGCTAAAAAAGGAGAAACTTTAGAGGATAGCGTGTCGATCATGGCAAGTTACTCAGACGTGGTGGTACTGAGGCACCCTGAACCAGGCGCTGTCACGGTAAGTTAAAGGATGGAGAAAAATATATATCATCTCTTTTAACATAGTCTCATGAAATATTTCTTATGATTTCAGCGAGCTTCCCGTCACAGTCGTAAACCTATTATTAATGCTGGAGACGGCGTCGGTGAACATCCTACACAGGCTTTATTAGACGTTTTTACAATTCGTGAAGAAATTGGTACAGTCAATGGACTGACTATCACAATGGTTGGAGATCTAAAGAATGGTCGCACTGTTCACTCTCTCGCTCGACTATTGACACTGTACCAAGTACAGCTCCAATATGTTAGTCCGCCAGGTTTAGGCATGCCTAAGCATATAATGGACTACGTGGCTTCCAAAGGTATACCTCAGAGAGTCTATGAACGCCTAGAGGATGTTTTAGCTGACACCCATGTGTTATACATGACGCGAATTCAACGCGAACGATTCAAAAGCCAAGAAGATTATGAGAAGGTAAGAAAGAGATAATGCAAATTTGATTTTGTCGACAAAAATCAATAAAAATTATATAATAATATGTATGTCTTACATTTTGATGAATGATAGGAAATAAACACGACAGGGGTTATCCTATCTAGGTAATTTAAAATTTGTTTTAATGTATTTCAGACACGAGGTCTACTGGTGGTGACACCACAGCTCATGACCCGCGCTCGGAGGCGTATGGTGGTGATGCATCCTCTGCCGCGAGTCGACGAGATCGCCCCCACCTTTGACTCCGACCCACGAGCCGCTTATTTCAGACAGGCAGAGTACGGCATGTACGTGCGAATGGCCCTGTTGTCCATGGTCGCTGGAGTCAATCCACTCGTGTGATTATTATTACAATATAATGTTCAATAGATTAGTGGAAAAATCATGCTGTTTATGTGAATAAAAATAAATCCAGTACTCTTTATTTTAAGACTTTTATATAACAAAGGAATTTATACAATTATAAACAAAAATCCTTACTAATATTATAATTGCGAAAGTTTGTATGTAATATGTATGTATGTTTGTTACTCTTTTACGCAACACAGAATGGTAAACTGGACGGGACGGATAAAGCAAAGATATAGTCGATGGAGGTCACATTGACTTTAAATATAAAACAGTTGGTACGCGAAATAATATGTTGTTGATGTGGACTAGACTCAAAACTACCTACACCCGGTCGAAGCCGGGCCGAGTCGCTAGTAAATAATAAATCGCCTATGTAAAGTGGTGGAGACATGACGACATACAATTTTACTAAACTCGTATATCAATTTGAATACATCAAAATCCATAAATTAAAAAAAGAATTCATAATATAGGTATGTATTATTAATCTTATAAAATAATCCAGAGGCTATATCGATTAATATAATTTAATGGTGTATGAGCTGCTGACGCGATACCCAGTCTGTGATTACAAATATTAATGTCGTCATGTCTCCTCCATCCTGTACAATGGTAATATATTACAAGTATAATACAGAAATAAAA
Source organism: Deilephila elpenor (assembly GCA_949752805.1). Lineage (NCBI taxonomy): Eukaryota > Metazoa > Arthropoda > Insecta > Lepidoptera > Sphingidae > Deilephila > Deilephila elpenor. Next base: position 8,186,552 of record OX457099.1, on the reverse strand, counting down.
GTTTTATTTTCTTAAATTAACTTATTGATAACCCATTAATCTTTGTCCCTGCATATCTACAGTACGAGATTCAAAACTAATATATTACTAAACATCCGATTTACAATACTACCTAGGGCACAATATCTACAAAATATACATATTTATATTTTAATGTTAAAACTATAATTTGGATTCCTCCGCTGGAACTGGTTCGTTCAATTTGATATTGCTTCTGGGTTCTTGACGCGAGGTGTTTTCAACATGGACGTCGACGAACGTAAACGCAGAAATGTTGTTACTTTCACTAGGCGAATCCTGACTCACTATGTGCTCGAATTTAGGACGTTGTTTTCGTATCGGGTTGCTAACAGGTCTGTCTAATTTGCTGTCTCTTCTTGGAGGAAATTTGTATCCGCCCTGACTAACTACTTTTCTTTGACAATCAGTTAGTTTATCACGAATGACGTCTAAGTATTCATTAGCAGTCATATCTGCGGCGGGCTCTTCTGACAGAAGCACACAAAGTCTTTGTGCTTGCTCTAAGTATATGATAGCTTGTTTGACGGCATCAAACTTCTCGCTGGAACGCGCCATTGCTATGAAATGTGGGATGAAGAATTCCAAAACAAGGCGACGACGCTCCGAGTCCATTCTCGCCGGCAGGATATACTGTAAAACAGAAATATATTTACATTAACCCTTAGCCACTGACCTATATTGGAGAAATACTAACACGTAACGGCAGTCATGGTGACCCCTTGCATTCTTTTCTATCTGTGCCTATTTTTACTATTTAATAGTAATACATATTACATGTAATTATATTCAAATTCAATAAATTTTAAAAAGGGACATTCTCAAAAGTAATAAAACTACGGCGCATGTCGTCATATGGTATTTAATTTAAGCCACTTGTTCCTAAACACCCCAGGTAACATTGTACCAAGTTAAAAAAAAAACTGCCTGGTAGTTTTGTCAAAATCGCCTTTTTATTTTTGTAGGCATTTGATCAACCCGTATGGGTACTTTTTACTGCTCGGGTTGAACCGACCTGTGCCCCTAGCCGGAACATTTTGCAGTATCGTAATAGAATAGTAATAGTAAAATTTTGTATGGGAATTTAAACAGCGCCATTGTGAGCGTATTTGGAACTAAAATTTCACAGCGGGAAACGTTTACTTTACTATACGAGAATTACTATACGATCCTTCAAAATGTTCCGGCTAGGGGCACTGAAGTTTAGCTTAGCAGTAGATATACTCCTATGTATAATGGTTGGCTAAAAATGGTGAATAATAAAATCACGACTTTTGACAAAAAATCATCCCGGTTTTTTTCTCAAATTTTGAACAATGTCACATGGGGTGGAGAGAAATATGTGGGTTAAATTAAATACCATAATATGTCAATATCACCCTTTATAATATTTTAGGTGATTGGTACTTACATTCTTTTTAATAACGTTTTCTTGTTTATTTGCAGCCTTCTGTTTCTTAGTAGTCATTTGCGCCTTTCTTCGTTGTTGCATTTGTCTTTGCCTTTCAATTTTCCACTGATAATGCTTGTCTCTTGATTTAGCTTTATCCCAAAAATTGTTATTTGTTTCATCTTCGCTATCGCTGCTATCGTTATAATTATTGACCACAGGAGGCAAATTAGGATTCAAGAGCCGTAATGGGTTTTTGCATGTTAGTATTTCATACAGTCGATAACAGTTGAAGGTTGGGTAAAAGTCCCGCTTAGTGTACTTGAGTTTGTCTAGTGCGTGAAGGACGTGCATAACAGGACTTTCCAGTATATCCAAAAGGCGTCTCTGCAGTTTCAAAAGCAATGGCTTCGGTATACTTTTAAAGTCATTGCAATTTTCTATGAAGTAGTTCGGAAATCTAGATTGCCCAAAGTGCAAATAAAAACTCTTTAAGAATAATCTTAACGATTCGCCAAGTCTATCTTCCGGCCATTTCGCATAGTTATCTTCGCATTGCCAAAACAAGTGATTCTTTATGTGACTTGTATCGATTCCTATTTTCGATGTTTCATTTTCCATAAAAGTTTTATGCAAAGCCAATGCAAATAAATAACAACGCATGTGGGAATGGGCTAAGCAACTTTCAAGGTATCTTTCAGCAGCAGGGAATAAAATTTTCCATTGCAGTGTTTGCTCTGGGTTCAAACCTCGTTTTGGTCTAAAACCAACCGGCACTAACAAACAGCCAAATCCAATAGCTCTACTAACCATATATTTAGTAGGCCATTGGTAACTGAAATTCGTCCTGGGATTTTGTATTATTTTTCTCTCTCGAATTATCCACGGGTTTGCTGCGTTAGGCCATGCAGCCAATAATGCCGGGAAGATTTCATATCCTAGTTTGAGGCCATTTTTACTTGAGTCACAATATATGCTCGCACCTTGCGTTAAAGCATTATCTATAGTATCTTGGCTTAAGCCCAATCCAGATCCCAAGTTAATTATGAAATTATCAACAAAATTGTTCATAAAGCCCAAAGAATTGAGATAGTAGTATCTTTCATATAAATTGCGCGATAACGATAATCTTGATGACGTAGTTACAATTTCATCTTCTTCGTCTTCGTCACTCCAGTCATAAATATTCTTAACTTCAATTGGAGTCCATGATTCTTCGGGCAATACCCCAGAAGCCAATGCATAATTAGATTGCATTTTTAGTTCAATTTTTTTAGGCGTTGCGGCTTCAGTGATAGTTGAATACCCATAATCAGATTCGGTCTCACTAGATTCATTTTGTCTGCTGCTTGAATTCGACCTATAACCCGAGGTCTCCGTGTCATCTCCCATGCTCTTCTCAGCTGAAGATATTTTTGAAATATCATATTGATTTTTTTGACTTAAATCTTTTAAGCTACTACTAGGCCTTTTTGATATTTTTAATATGGATTTTCTCGGTTTAACGTCATCATCATGATTGTATTTTTTATCCACAACATTATTATTAACGTCGTCGGTGTCATTTTCTTCTGCTACCATGGAGTTTTTTCGAATATCTTTTATGTTAGCTATATTACTCTTCATGGCTTGTAAGCTTACTTGTTTCGTGGGACCACTGTGCCGTCTACCATTTTTTGGTTCATTATTAGTTGTGTTAATATTTTCAGGTAGTATTTTAGGTTCTGGGATATCTGCATTATTCAGTTTTGCACTAATTTTCTCCAGCAATTTTTGCCCTTTGTGAGCATAAGGAGATTCATCTGAATCAATCGATTCTTTTTCGGAATCAGTGTAAACACTATCATCTGACTGTATCTTTTTAGCATCAGTGAATTCAGCTTCTTTGTGCAGTGTGCTTTCCAAAACTTCTATTTTTTTCAGTTTGACATATCCTGCAAATTGAATGTTTATTTAAGAACTTTCTTAATATAAAGCATCATAATAAGCTTGCAAATTGTGCATAAAGTATACACCTTAGTAACAGTACGAAATTCGAGATACAATACCTAATACGATTTGCATTATTTTCTTCAAAAGGGAAATTCAATATTTATTAAAATTTCTAGAGGATATTAAAAAAAATTGGAAATAAATCAATGAAATTAATAGAAAATTGTAATTTATGAATAGCCCGACCTGTACCTTATATATAAAAGACGTATAATGTCTAAAAGGTACCTGGTTCTTTGCAGTCTTCAATTTGGAGCTTGTAAAAGGGTGCATCTAGGACCGCGCTATAGTCAGATGTGTCGCCTGGCTCACTGGCTTCTACATTATCGTATATTACAAAGAGTCTAGGAGCAGCCAGCGGTTCTGAATGACCCCTCTCTCTTTGGTAGGCAACGTGATCATTGACGCACTCTTGAAGACGATCCGCAAAAAACACATGCTTGTTTCGTCGCACCATCGCTTCATTTATAAGATGTTCACGATCGCTCATCGGATTGTTCTTTATGTTGTGAACCTCCCTGAAAAACATACATGCTTCATTTATATTTGTCAAAAGTACAGAAAAATCTAAATTTATATTTAACTATAACACAAAAGCAAAAATCAAATCTACAAACTATTTATTATACTTTATATAAGTATTACATAAGATGACAGGAATAAAAATTATTTCGGTAACTAACTCCTAAAACTATAATTTCTTCATTTATTAGTCATCGCAGCGGTAAGTTGCGAGTTCAGTGATTTAAGGGCTGTACTTCGAAGCCGGTCAACCTTCAAAGACTTGGTCGTTACTTTTCGTTTAAAATTATGTGTGTATTCTCTACGTTGAACAGTGCAGCAAATCATCGTAACGAAAACGTCTTATATAAGAGTATAATCTTATACACGATATTAAAAAGTATATGAAATCTATCGAACAAATAACGCAAAAGAAACCAAAATAGATATTCCTGAAATAGTTGTTGTCAGGCTGGCAGCTGGTTGTGAAATTATAAGTCAAATCATTCTGCAACATAGGTAGCTGAAATATCATGATGCGCCGACCCCTTGTACACAGAAAAAGACAACCGCAAAAGTTGATATCACAATGCCGAAGTGATAAACAAATCAAATAAAAATCACATCACACGATAATAGATTCTTGTAGCATTATCAATTAATACCTTCTTATATTTTCTTATCATATCTGTCGGTAAAATCTTTTTAATGGTATTTGAATAAATATTTTATAGGTAAAGTACCGTATATAATTGCAATTACAAGGGTGGGATTATAGAAAAATGTGATTGCGTTGCGATAAGCGCACTCGATAATAATAACCTACTTATAAATGAGTTCTGTATATGGACTATAAGCCCCAGGTTTAAGGTTTGAGAAAACAACTGACCAGAGGGTGACTCATTAATAAATAACAAAGTCACAAAATAAAGATTGCACCATATTTGAGTTTTTTATTGCTGTTGTAAACAGACGAATCAGTGGTCACAGTGGCTCATAAACATGTGCAATGCTAGAGACATGCTTCAGCCAAAGTGCTAATGTGCTGAGCAACAATTTATAAGATAAGATTCTATTGAAGAAGTCCAGGCCACAGCGCTCGAAAAAAAACGATACATGAAGCTCCATACAGAGCTTAAACGTGTGCACATCTTGCAAACATGTTAAAATGTAACGTGTAGGATACACGTTAAAACTTTTTATGTATAAAATAATGAAATGAATTTATAACATTAACATAAATGGGAAAGACCCATACTTAGTGGCGTAGAGACCAAACATCGCTTTCCTGCGAAGGATTACGTATGCATCCTTTCATCTTGTAATTTCTTAGATATACCTATATTTGTATTCAATATATATCAGTTTGTATTCAATTGGTCGTTGTAGCTGAGATGATGGTGAATATTAATTGATTTATAGATATTCAATGTGACCAAATGGCACATTTCTTATTTTAAGTGGAGGATTTAGAAAGAGAATTGTAACGTCTTAGTTGTTTTGACGTTCAGTCGTAAGACTTGTGATTCTAACATCCAGCGACAAAAAAATCCAATTACTACAAGAAATTTGAGGAATCCATTCAACAAGTAAAATTAGCATACCTAACGTGCAAACTTTCAGAATAGTCTCTGTTTTGTACCTATCCCCGAGTAGTGTGCAATTATTTCTTTTACATGTAAACTTATATGTTACTTGTACGTTTTGAAACACTCGTGTATGCCATGCTTCATTTTGGTTTCTATTGTTTTTTTTCTTATGTACTACTCGTATGTAGATAAATATTCTCCCTTAAACTTTTGCCTTCAAGCCGGTACACAACATTGCATTTACACTGCAGTTTGGCGGGATATAGACATTCCCAGGCGGCCTATCACATATGAGAGAACTACCACAAGTATACAACGAAATTTTACATAGAAAATAAATATTTCATAAATGATGTGTACCTAATTCTAAATTGAATACGGACTATCAATTAGCCAAAAGTTGCCGTTTGACAAAAAATCTTGATAGGCAATTAATTAATTACAGATATTATCTGTCACCAAGGTTGGAATTGTCATATCGGAAGACTTGATCACTAAAATAAATACTTACGTACGTATTTTATAATCTCTTTTGTGCCTTAAATTATTGAGAACATGAGATGCAGGAATTGCTAATGCCTACAACAAAACGTCACCAGTTATACCAGCAAATTATTATACATTTAATTATATAACAATGTGCATATTTCCTACAACGAGTTTCTTTATAACACAATCTATAAATCAATTAGTAAAACATTGTTTTTCTCCATATAAAACTTATTTACGGTGACAAAATTGTAATGGGTAACCCGTTTTGAAATGATCATTCTGAGTGCTGGTTTTAATACCACCGGTGTCCCATCGGAAAATGTTGAGGGCGCTCTGAATGAGATTGCTGGGACGCCCTAGAACCGATACTTAGGATTTACTTTTTATCCAATAGATCTGGCAAACGAGCAAACAGGTCACCTGTAGCTAAATTATCACTGTCGCTCATGACTATCCACAACGCTTGGATCATAAATGTGTTCCATCAGATCGGGAACGTAAGAGGAAAAAAAAAGAATGTGAAGCGGAATAGAAGTATCCGACAAGAACTATCACTGGAAGTATCACAGAACGAAACGCGACAGCAAAACTGTCACTTCGCGTCGATCTCCTGTGAGACAGTGGTACTGCCCCAAACGACGCTGCTCATTCATGCAGTCATGTCATGTCAGTTCATGGCAGTCACAACCGACAATAGCGTAGCTCTACCACTTACAAAAACCAGATTACCCTCCGTACAAAAACAATAAAAATCCCTTAAGAAAGACACCCCGAGCGACCACCCGACCCATCCTAACGGCACTACTCACTAAAATATATCTACATTTTTATCATTAGGAGCGCACTAGATTGAATAATTGCGCTAATAAAGAAAACAAAAGAAACTAGTTAGTTGGAAAATACGTGATTCTGTTATGTCTGGAAAAGCTATGACGTTCACTGTATGTAGTGTATTATCTATGGTGCGCTCCGAGCAGTCACTGCACCCGGCGGCACGCTTTGATATAGAGTCAGAAACGCGGTCATGCAGTTGTATTGTTTTATTTAAAGTACCTACTTATAGTTATTGTAAATAACTTTTTTATACAATATTTTTACAAACAACAAATTATACAAAAGAAATCGGTTTCCACTTATTTATTTAAATTTTGTTGTTGCGTATCCAATGAATACTGCAAGAGCCAACAGAGTTGCTTAATTGCATTTTGTTTAGGTTTTTAGCGTTAGGGACCCAGTTTGGCATTAACATCCGCACGCTGAGCTGGCCGGTGACCCCGACATACCCGTCCTGCCCCCTCCCCAGGGCTCGCGGGAAGGGAGCCATAATCAGTTTTCCCCTCGTTAAAAAAAGTGTTTAACGTCTCATCATTAACGTGTTTAACGTGTTTTGCATTCGATTATGGTCATTTAATTGAACTGGGCATTGAAACTGACTTGCGCTCATTTATTTTCATAACAACTTAAATTACTGCATATAATATATTGACACAATCTCAATAATTACGCTTTATATTTTATCTACCAATCCTAATAGTATAGATACTGCTTTTATAAAGTAATAAAAAAACTTTGCAACCTTAATTTTCATATTAACCATTTCCTATTTTATTTTATGATAGATTCCATAATATTAATATGAACTAAATTAGTAAAACACTTGTAAGCCTTACAATCTTTGTATCTCTCGTATTGCGAATGTTTCATTTTGAAAATCCCGTGATTAACCCGTATGTTTATGCCCAAGCAAGGCTACAAGCTCAACCTCTATGACAGCTAGGAGCGGAATATGGTCGGTGGGCTACTGTTGCATCAGCACTATCTCTGACAACCCTTTCGGGAATATAGGCGTGTACTTATTTATACATATGTAAATAAACAAGTGAAAATCGATAACTCTCCAATCGGCGATACATTTTCAATGCCGTTTAAAGTAGCGCCTTGTGAGCAGTAAAGGGGCTTCCCTACAAGATCCTTGATGAATAAACATGCATCGATTTCAATATTGATAATGTGTTCATGACAACGGCTTGACAATGAATTCGGCTTAATGATTGTAAAACACATTACGATAACTCACGAAGGCCTTATTAACCTAAATATTCTAGTTAAGTATAAATACCTAAATATCTATAAGAAGCATAAAAAATTGGGTTTGTTAATACATGTAAAAATTTGTGTTCTACTGGATTTTAATTCAGATACCTAGTAAAGATTTGTAAAGTAAAAACTAAAGTCGCTTCCTGCTATCGTCATAAAAGCTTAGATCTTTCAAACTAACTACGCAACAGATATGGTGGCATTGATGAGATTACGTTTTGGACAAGTCCCGTCAAATAAGTTTGCCTACATAATGAAAAAAAGGGATTCTCCAAACTGCTCTTACTGTGGAACCATAGAAGATGTCCAACATGTTGTGGCGGAGTGTGTCCGGAATGAATCCCAGCGACGAGAAATATGGTCACCCAGTGATTGTAATTTAGGAACTTGCAACAGCATATTAGCATCGCCAAATTCAGATGAAGCTGGCAAATTATGTAACTTATTATTTATTTGTCTGAGTGGTAGAAATAGTTTTTAAGGTTCTGAGCATGTTTAACTTAATAATGTTACTGTTAAGAAACTTGTAAAGAATATTACGGGAGTGGCATTGTCTTGTTTGACAAAACTCCCAATAAAAAATAAAGAAAAAAAAAACTACGCAACAGCTTTTAATAGATTTTCATCAATGTATATAGTAATTCAGGTTTAAGTTTAATAATAAGCTTAAATATCAATATCGATATAATTTGATTTAGGTAAATCCAGAATCAAATGTCGAAAAAGATAATAATGTTGTTGTATGAAAATATCGATAGAATGACAATGTGACGTAGAGTTTGATAGTTTGCTTTAACATGTTCGCATAAAAACCAAGATAAGCAATAGAAACAGATTTTTGCAACAAATATTTTTTACTGAGTGAAGGGCCATTAATAACGGGTCTTTTAAAAGTCCTATATGAAATGGATTTATAAATTAACAAAGATGTACTTAAAAACTGGTGACGTTAAATTATTTTCGGGAAAGGATTACCAGCGATGCATTATTAAGGATACAAGAGATAAATAAATAAATACCCAACAGTCACATACATAGTCCTGACCCCACACTAAGATCGAGTCTTGTATCGTGGGTATCAGAAACTACGAGAGACTTTTCGGTCTCACAAACACCCAGACCTGAAACAAATACTTGTGGTTCACACAATTATTTGTCTCGGTGCGGGGATCGAACCCGCGGCCTCTCGTTTCTCAGGCGGCGTCCAACCAAGTGATGGGACGGGATGCGACAGGATATTTTTTTTTATTGACTTCGTAGGTAGACGTGCATGCAGCACGCCTGTTGGTAAGCGATCACCGCCGCTCATGGACTTCGCAATGCAAAAAAAATGGATATGAAAAAAAGGCAGAGAAGGAAAAGGTAGATTGTCAGATTGGTTAAGATGTGGATAATACAAAAGCTAATACGGAAATAAGACATTTCTGGTGTGGACTGGAGGCAAAACATATCTGCCTTAATCTATACTAATATTATAAAGAGGAAAGATTTGATTGTTCCGAAACTACTGAACCGATTTGATTTTTTTTTCACTGTTGGGAAGCTTCGCTATCCCCGGGTGACATAGGCTATATTATATTTTCAAAAAAAATAGGCATCTTTACTAAAACTACAATTATGTAACTCAAGGTGTTAAAAAATTACCTAAAACATTTTCTTTACGTCCTGTGTGCTGCAAAACTATAATATTTTGTTGATGTGGTCTGGACTCAAAAACTATCTGCACCCGTGCGAAGCCAAGCCGAGCCGCTAGTGTGCTATAATTGCATTTTAACTAAATCTATTAGATACGTAACACAGTGATGCAAATTTCGTAAAATGTGTTCCCATGTTGATGAAAACCTTACGGCGTCTTTTTTCTGCCTGCTTTTATCCCAAATTACATCGGCGCAGTTATTATAATAAAGAATGATTTAACTTACAATCTTATGGCCGGCTGTCTGCCTGTCATCAACCAGTTGGGATTGAGCCTAGTCTACTTCAACTACCATAGAAAAATTTGTTGATACCATCCAGGTACGCAGGTTTCCATATGATATTTTTCTTCATCGATAAAGAAGAGATAATTAAATAAATAATTAAAACTACCAAACGTACCTAACAGTACGAAAAAAGCATTATAAATACTAATCAAAACGAGGAACTCCGACTGATAAGACAAGCATCGCAAGGTAATTAGCGGAATCCATTTACTCGCTTACCTTTCATAATTCTCGAAGAACTGCACTGAGAGCAGAATATTATTGAGTAAGAAGGCATCACTGTCATTGTGCAGCTGGTATCGCATGCGTTCTATGGCTTCGTCGTCGTAGGAGCGCACGTGCGCCGGCGGCGGCGGCGGCGGCCCGGGCGGCCCGGCCGGAGGTCCCGGTGCCACGGGGGGCAGCGCCGGCTCCTTCGTACCACCCCTTCTGTTCCCGGGATGTACCAGCTTTTTTCTTTTCTCCTCTCTCTTTTGCTGTCGCCACTTTTCTCGCTCAAAGAACCTGTCAGGCTCCTTCTGTGCCTTTTTGGATTTAGAATTGCCCATTTAAACAAAATCACTCGCAAAAATCACTAAATAATCCGATGTCTGCCGATAACGTACAAGCGAAGATTAAACAGTTATTGAGCACATTTTTATACGTGAGTGTAAAAAACCAAACGAGATATAACCAACTAGACTTGAAGTTAAACTGTCAGGTCAGTTCCCGGTTTCGCGGCCGTCCATGTAAACATTCCGAGCGATACTGGCAAAATATTTGTTAATTCGACTCATACATTGAAAAATCGTTATCAGCTGGCGATAATTAACAGGGTATGCTTATCGTATACAATCGATAACAGTTGGAGCGAACAGCTTGGAATACGGCAATGTTTTATCTCCGAGTGAAGACAGTTTATAGCGGGATTTGCTTCGAGAGCCCGGAGTCCCGCGAACCATGCGACGCGTGTGAGTTCATACAGCCCTAACAACACTGTGAAGCTCTGAAAAATCACTGAATCGAACAACATTCCTATTCAATGCATACCTGTTTCATAATGCGATGATGCAATACAGTTCTTTCATGATTTACATATAGGTATCGTATAGACACAACAAACACGTAACTTAGCATAGTATCTACTTTCTAGAACTTTTCGTGTTTATGTGTTTCAGTAGCGCCTCCATGTCTGGTGACTTAAATCTTTACCCGCGTCACAGAAAGCCGTCGAGACGCTCCTTGCTGAATCACGAGGCCGAAATGTCTAATGTGAGTGTAAAATAAAAGAGAGCATTCACTTTTGTAATTTATTAGGTGAAACATAGAAGGATCACAATCATGACAATATAATAAGGTATATAATATTCGAATAACTTTATCACAAATATTTTTCAGGAAAAAAAATATAATCATTATATTTTCTACAAAATTATTGTAGTAGGTAAAAATCTTAAATGATATGTGCAAGATAATTTACATTCAATTTATATTCAATTGCAATATAGTTAATTAATATACAGTACGAAAATATTTTTTGTACTTACCTACACAATTCAATATACAATAGAATTAAAATACCTTACGGTTTAAAATGATAAATAAAATGATATTTACATTGTTATCCAGAATATACATAAAATCGAGTTTATTAACATTTTCTATTTTCTTTAAATAAATTTCGAATATAGTAATAAAAAAACTATTCATACATCCTTATCAACAAATAATTATTGCATAATATTAACATTATTATATCAATACTTTTAAGGTTACATCCGAGTGGAAAGTCTTCTTTACGAGCACCAAAACAACTTTTCCAATCCTCCATATTATACATTAACCTTAGAGCAAGTATTATGTTCAGAGGGAGCGTTCTGTTGATAACTGAAAGCATATTTAGAGATTAAACTGCATTTGTTTTTTGTTTTTTTTTTTTCGAGTAATTCGTGCGCCTATTTCAAGCTGTCAAATATCAGCCAATAGGAAGGCAGAATACTGTCGCCCGGCATTATGTCTACGTTTTTTAAACTTCGAGCGCTTCCTTTAAACATTGTATATTATGTACCTACTCTAATAACTAAATTTTGGTAGAGTCACCGAAGACAGGAAGGCTACGGTATGTGTCTTATAGTGTCCAGTGGCGGTAGACTCAACCCTGTCTCCTCCATGTTGTGAGTTATGTTTGCCTTGTCATCTTCAGCTTGCGTGTTCACTCGCCTTTGAGATTTCAAGCGTTTCACCTCCTCCATTTTTTTCGCAATTACCCGCCTGTAAACGATAAACATATTTAAAAATCAAACCTAATTTTCTTCCTATATAATTTTCTTCCTTCCAGGAATAAATAAGACATTGCGGTGGTACCTCTTACCAGGCATCCTCTTACATATGAGAGACCGAAAAATAAATTAAAAATGCTTATGTATTTTGTATTTTGTAACCAGTACTTACAAAATACATAAGCATTTTTAGTTTATTTGTCTGTAGAACAGTTTGTAATCACAATACCTATTACCTGACTTTGTTTTCGGTCGCATTGTGGATATACATATGTAACTACCTAGTATATTGTCTCGGTTATTACCGCGTGGCGTGTGCGTCACTGATATATTTTTTACTTTAAAAAATGGAGCATGTATCCCTTAATTTTAATTGACGTAGGTAATCTGTGATCGATTGCAGCTCGGACCAGTAGCGGGCCGGCATTGGTGGAGATAACCATCTTTTACAGGTGGATACCCTTTTTGGATTGCACCGCACTTACCAAGGTGCGTTATAGTCAATTGGTCGTACTAATATAAGCACTATCCGTCCGACGACCGCCAGGCTAGGCGGGTACCACATTATTTTAATATAGGTACCTTATTGACATGACATTAAAATATACCTTTTTAAGTTTTTTTTTCATGACGCATGCATTAATAGTACTCCTACGTAGTAATCAATAAATTCCTCGGTTGATTAATATATTTATAGGTAAGTATGTGCATTTAAAAACATTCTGCTTATCGCGTAATCATTGAATCTTTTTTTCCAATAAAATAATAGTTTTTCTAAGCGAATTATCATTTCACGGTAGTATTGACAGGAAATAATTAATTGCGTAGTAAAAAAACATGTATATTCATCTTTATCAATGTTTATGTGTGAATATGATGAATGAGAATTAAAAAGTAAGAAAGCGATTTACTTTCAATGCCACATGTATAGGATTTATAAAACTTACGCCCAAATACTGGAACGCAACTTAAATATAACTAGCGCTTAACTACGTTAATCCCGATTAAATGTACTGGCTAAGTGAGCCGTGCGCTGTTAAGAGCAACTTATTATTTGAATGTCGTTCCAGTATTCGGGCGTAACTCAATTTGCTACAAATGTGTTACAAATTGATTAATGACACAATTAAGTACTAGTAAGATTTTGTGAATGTGATATTTTAGTGTGCCTACGTCACAGTGTTAAAATATCTGAAATAGCTATCTAAGGGCGTTCATGTATTGTTGCATTAAAGCAGCATAATATAAAATAAAAATCTCATGCTATTTGTGCGTCCCAAAAAATACCATGACGCTGAATAATAAACATATTTCCATGTACGTATTACACTTTAAATTACTGTCTAAACATTATTAAAAATCAATATTGTTTGGAATTAACTATGGATGCACCAAGTGATAACAAATCGGTTAGTCATGGCTGCTGCTGACACGTACAACAATTTTTTATCAGCAAATAAAAAACTCATTTAACTTTTTCTACGTAAGACATTTCCTGCACTAACAATAGGGCAAAAAATATACCACGACCGGCCCTGCGTTGCACCGCTCGAACTTAACTTCAAGTTGTATTTTTTTTAGTTGTACAATGTTCTTTGAACCTACTGGTTTGTGACTGATTGAGAAAAGAATGTGTAGTTACTTTCTCATGGATCATTAGCAATTATACGGGGGCGGACATAACGAATCAGATTTTGAAACAGAAATAGCTAACCACAGTTCATACCACAGTTCTTGGCTAAAAACATTTGTGTTCACGGTGTAAGCACCAGATTAGTCGAAATAAGTAAATAAAATAAATTACTGTTGTCTGCAGTCGATGAGCACTCCTAACAGGAAGACGGCGATGATGGCAACCAGAATGACCACTGTCAACCCTGCGATAGTCGCCACCGTCAGCGTCGACACGTCTTCTCCAATTATCGACTCTGATAAATTAGGATCCACGGTGGGATCCAACAACTCTGCAACAATCATATTTCATTACATTATTTTGAATTTTCTCAATATCTACATCCTAAAAAAATGATTATTTATTTTCTTTATTATGCATCTTAATATTTTTTGTATGTTTTAAAAGTATAATTTAAAAGCAATATTTTTAACTAGTAAGTAGATAATGATTCTTCGTCAACCTCGGGAAGTTTATTTATTTATTTATATACACTTTATTGCACACACACAAAAAAATACAAATAAAAAGAAAATCACATACATAAAAAGTACAATTGGCGGTCTTATCGCTCAAAGGCAATATCTTACAGACAACCATGGGATGGATTTTTGAAAAGGATTAACAGAGGGCAGTTTAAAGTGTAAGAGATAGAAGTAACACTGAATAATAAATCAAATACAAATAATCTAATAGCTACAAGTAATAAAATAAAGTAAAGTAGTATATACAAATATATATATATATAATAAAGCGTAAATACACATACACATAAATACAAAATACATACATACATACATACATACATACATACATACATATATATAAATATAATATCGTACAAGTACATACAAGTAGGAAAAGTTATCCTCATCAATGTGACAATTCAGGGAGAAAGGTAGTGATCCTTCACCAGCTTTTTGAAAGATGTTACTGATCATTGCTGAACAAAAGCCTGTCCCAAGTTTATCTACATAGAACAGATAACGACTCACCTTCACCGAAAAAGTTGACAGCACTTTTATCACCTATATCCATTGCTTGATACGCTTGATTCTTTCGTTTTTCAAATTACTATGAGTGTGCTTTTATCTGTAACAAAAAAAATACTTATGAGAAACCAGAATTAATAATTGTTGGCTGCTTTTTTAAAAAGAATTTGACATATAAATATCACTTATCAGATACTAAATACCTATATTTATATCCTTAAAATTAGTTTTGGAAGTCGTAGAGCCACGGTGTTGTCAATCATGACTCAGCACGAATGGGCAGGCTGTGGGCATGTATGACGTTGACATGGTTAAGGTTCTCGTTAAAGTTACTTGTTGCAACTAGGCCTTTAGATTGACAAATTTGGAATTTTATTTGCGGTAAGAAATAAATACAGTCATGACTTCTATGTGAACAAAAACGGAAAAACTTGTGGTTACAATTCTTGCACATACTAAACCCTGTATAGAGAATTAATGAATAAAAGATACTCTTTTAAAGTCTTCCAAATGTATGGTAAGCCTAGTCAAATTAACCTCTAATCATTAAAAAATATCTAAGATTATCATCATCATAAAAATTAATTATCTTAACCTAATCACGTTGAGCACCTCCACAATTTCATTAGTGTACTTTAAGCCTTATTGATATGTATTTCGTTTATTGATTTGCTAAAATATAAGAGATAGGAACACATGGAAAGGGGGGCAGGGTGGGAAAGTATTGTTGATGTCACTCGCAATATGTGTACTATGACTTCCACTAATCACCCTACGCTAAGCTGATTTTCTGACTAGGCCCTCCGGTCACTGGTACAATCACGGTATACCCTGAGAACTGACCAGTATTAACGCGCAAGTGCCTCACACGATATCGAAGATGCTTTTATCTCGGCTGTCTCGGTGTGTGAAAGGCACCTACATGCATTGTGCGGCCCACAATCTTTTCGCCTACGATAGAAATAGCTCACACGATTCGTCGCCCGCCTCGGATCAGTTTCAGTCGTAGTGGAGAGCAGTCGCACCGCTTCAACAGATAACTTTTACGTCAAGCCAAATAAATAGTGGTTGTTGATGTGGGTGTGTCAAGGAATTCTACAACGTCCTTGCCACAATATAGATAGGAACTTCACACAGTCATGTCAATGCAACCATGGTTTTTCTTGTCACCGTGATAACAGAATATATCATGCAAATGTTGGCGATATTCATCAACAATTTGTATAAAGAAAACAATTCCAAGAAATTCAATCATTCCAATGACGTAAGCCAATTATGATCGGCGATATAAGACCAAAGACTGATTTGTTAGTAGGTAGCTGTGATTGCTAATCTATAACGTATCTGATCGTGATTGCACGCTGATTAATTGACTGCTATATCTACCGCAAAAGAACCGGGATCATCTGCAGTGTGATTTGTCAAAGTGTAATTAAATTAAATTCCTATTGAAATAAAACTACTTTATTTACGGAAAGATATCATGGTTTTGGTTTAATTTAAATTTTGAGACAACAAAAAGACCAACTGCTAGACCTCAGGACATAATGAGCTCCTTCTGCGTAGATCGGACAACAATAAGCTCACATAGTAAATTAACTTTTTAATTGTAATAATTGTAGAACGAAGCTAATATTTGTATCATTCACTGAGCGGGTGACTAACACCTCAGTCCGCCCCGTGACCGCGAACGCTGTATAGTATTTGACGTCGTCGAGGAGCTAAAAAATTAAAAACCAATTCCGCGATAATATCCGTAAATAAAGTTATTAAATTTCAATGTGTAACATTCGGGTAAATATAAGAAACCAATAAGTATTAAATTTCTTATTTCCTCAAAACAATTTCCTTACACCTAATTTATCCAGTGGTGGAGGGTTTTCAATAGTGTTATTGACGCTATTATACGAGTGGCTATCTCAGCTGTCAGTTGTTCCAATAGCATAGAGCTTGATTATTTTTATGGCGATATCATTGTGTTGGTGGGAACAATCCGCTGCTTAATCGGAAACCTTGCTGATGCTGCTACATTGCTTTGCAAATTTTTTCCATTGAGAACTGTTTTTTATGTTTCATTACAAGGAAATTTCCATTTGACTAGATTCACTTTATTAAACAATACCTACAGCAATTACTAAGTAAGTAGTAGACCGTTGCTTTAGGCCGTTACAGCTACGGTAGATTTTTTACTGGCACGACAAAATGACTAGTGACAGCGAGTTTAGTCAGCAGTATATTCCGAATTAGAATAAGTATCCACGGGCGAGAGAGTATTATGTGGTCACCATTTGGTTGGATAAGAAAATTCGTCTAGCACGCTTTAGTTTCTCCGGCAATTTCACCATGGAACAAAACGCCATGGCAAGCCTTCAGGAGGACTTCACATCCATTTTCCGTGGGAGAAAGTGGAACAAACCCGAATCGAAATTTCGCATTTTTACTAAAGCCAACCACGTACAGTAAAGTTCCAAAACTACCAAGGGGCCGCTCGATCTAAATCCGATAGATTTTCTTCTATAAAAATACCCAGGAATCTCTATCTTTTGTACGCAAATGATGGCTACTAACATTAATAGCCAAACGGTACAAACCAACCAACCAATTGTTACTCATACCAACACTTTTTACAGTAAATTATTCGCTTAGGAAAATTTTTAAAAGTCGAAAATTATGTATACTTTCTGGCGGGATATGGTAACTTAGAGAACAATCTCTTTCATTAGACACGTTAGATTTCTGGGGTGTCTATGCTTAACTAATTGCGCATGCGCTCAAACTGCACACGTTATACGTACACACTTTGCACGTATCATCGTTGGTGCGATGAATGCGGCATAATGTGAAATAATATTCAAATTACCTTGTCTTGCATAAAACGGACCTCGTAGAATGTAAGATGATTTTTTATGCTATTTGGTATTAGTGGTATAATTGGAACCTAACGTAGTAGCTCGCATTATAGGGCTCCTATAAATATTTTCCGTGCTGCTTTACACCTACCTTCTCTACTCTTTCTCATATATTATTTATAAAGAATTAAAGTGGAAAATTTATAATATTATTCTTTTCAATCTCCCTTTTTGTTTTCCTTCTGATTCATTTCGTTGCGGTTTCAAGACGAACAAATGTTTGTCAGTGACGCGCAGAGGTTTTTTTTGCGTGCCTCTGATAGCTCACAGAAATGGTATTGTTGGGGTATACGGGAATGATTCAAAATATGTATAGTATTCAGGCTTAATTAAACCACGGATTATTTTGACACTTTTCTATAAAAGACCACAAGAGTTTTTCGACCTCTTACACAACTTGTTTCAAAATAGTCTGTCATGTCTGTTTAAAAATATTTTACAAGATAGCCCGAGTATGAACAGTTATTTCTTTCGTATTTCCTATCCGACGCGGACGTGACAGCGACTACGATAAACAATGTCGAATCTGTTATAGGACCCACGCCTCTGTATCGCATTTCGGTAGGTAACAGACGGTAGTGCAGACATGATGGTATCGCTCAGCGACAGATTACCATCTCTCGAAGGTGGATAGACATCTGGCAGGCAAGATACATACTTCAGGAGCATGGCAGTTACTTCATCGTGTCTGAATATTAAAAAAAAATAACTGCTTGATGCCCCCTATTAATTTTAAAAACTAATATCTGAACAACTTTGGTTGTGGAGTAAGCGATTTTGCGATGATTATCTGTGGAATGCGTAGATTATATTTCAACGCTTCTGTTTTACGTCCGGCTTTGCACATAACAAATGGTAATCGTATGGTTTTATATCAAGATTTGATGAAGAATACAATAGGGTTCTATTTTCAACGCCACAAAATATCTGAGTAAAAAAATTAGGTATATAATATGTACTATTTCATTCGAAATAAAATGCAGTTGTTTTCTATAGTTCTTATGATTGTTCAATGTCTACATGATAGTAAAACGCGCATAAATAATACATTATAAAGGTTTATTAGAAGTGATAAGTAAGTATTGCAAAAACATGTTTTTCTCACGACTAGACAGTATTGGTTTATTATAAATGCATGCACATACGGCACAAGTTTTTGCAAAGAAACAATGTTGTATAAAAACCACTTCTTTATGTACTCGTTGAACTGGAAACAGTGATATTGCACACGCTACAATTTATTAAACAATTCAGTAGTTTTCCGTAGAGGTTTTTAATTGATTGATGTTTCTAGAGCAAAAAGTTGATTTAATTAGGCCGGGAGGTAAATGGCGACATAGAGCTATTTCATAGTACCTACCTACCTCGAGAATCCATTTAGCAACCAAATCCAATCCAATTATGCAATCGAAAGTCATGCAGTGAATCTACATTCACTTGCTTACTACAAGCACGTACAAAATACAAAGCGAGAGAACGCAGTTGAACATTATCAGAATGTAATCAGAATTGAAATGCACCTTAACGAATTGAAAATGAAAAGTGAGAACTTTATCATTCGTTTCTACTGGTAGTAGGTCTCTCATATGTGAGAGGGTAAGTACCACCCCAATGTCTATTTCTCCCGCCAAATAGCATTGTAAATGCACTGTTGTGTTCCAGTTTGAAGATAATTGTAGTCAGAGTACCTACTGGACATATTGTGCCTTAACATCATATGTCACAGGATAACGAGATTTGTAAGGGATCTGGTCTCGCCGCAATAGAGCCAAATGCACCGAACTGGGAAGCTAGTGACTGCGGCGTTCCTCTCTTTGATCTCATCAGTAATAGGGAAAAGGAAGCTTTATAGCATTACACTCTTCAAAAAAGGAAGGGATGCAGTCGAGAGGTCGTCACTGCCGGTGCTACTCATATTTTTGCATGGGTTTCGATGACAGATAAGGGACATGCGAAATATCATCGAGGGTGACGATAATTTAAACACCGCTACTGAATTAATTAATGAAATCATTGGCACACCAAAGATTATATGGCTTAACGTAA
Organism: Deilephila elpenor; assembly: GCA_949752805.1. Classification (NCBI taxonomy): domain Eukaryota; kingdom Metazoa; phylum Arthropoda; class Insecta; order Lepidoptera; family Sphingidae; genus Deilephila; species Deilephila elpenor. Next base: position 8,166,614 of record OX457099.1, on the reverse strand, counting down.
TTGGTAATTGAACTCCAATACATTCTTAAGTATAATTTCTACGATAAGAGCGGCGCATTTTTATCTTTGTTAACGTTAACGAAATCGTAATCAAGTCATCTAAATCAAAAACAGGACTATATCGTAGTTCTATATCAGCGATGATCAGACTTGTATGAACTGCTCGATATTTTCTACAAAGGTGTACAATACGTGTAAAAATATATATAACCCGTTAACATGAGTAAGACACATGTTTTAAATACTTTACTTAGAAACTTAATCATAAGGAGTGGTGAGCCATGAATCCTAAAGGTTCGCCTTATGATAATAAAATTTAATATTAGATACTTATGAGAACAAATTAGGCCTATAGAAAAGTTGCGCGTATTTAGAAATTCACAGTGAATGCGGTGACAGAGTAGTAACAATTTCACTTAGAAAATTTAAAATAAATAGTTGCAATCATGCATATCTATTGATTCTTACAAGATTGTATTTTAATTTATTTTTTATAGCTAGAAACTCGTCGTTTTTTTTTTGTTTTTTTTTTCAAAGCTATTCTTTATTTAGCTGACTGAAGTAATGTTGTAAACACGCGTTTGTGAATACGTGACAAAATTATCGCTAACGCTACTACCTACTGTAGGTATGTCAAGGAAGAAACTTAAAAATTGCAATATCAATACCAAGGCTATCTTTACACTTATCTTCAAAAAAGTCCTACCATTTCAAATTATTTTGTATGTACACAGATAATGACGTGTGATGTGATAATAATAATTACCTGACTTATTACATTTATATGCTAGGTAGCTTTTTCATGTTTTTACCCCTAAACACGTATTCTACGAATGCACGTACCATTGGATTAGCACAGCGTAATCAGCAAAAAACAATTGATTACATTTCTGAAGTAAAAGTATGGTATTTCAATCAATTATTTTTGGTTTATATTTATTTATTTATTCTATACTGCATTTTACTAAAATAAATGCGAACGCTATGAATGGCGTTGATGATGATAGAGTAGGTTACAATAACTAGCCTTTATTAGTAACAATCTCATAACGTCATTCTTGATACTGTTTGTCGCAAATCTATATCGATATCCAACTTATTCCGTGGCGTCTTTGAATATATTTTCAAATATTGACTACTCAGTGGCTTTGTGTATCGTTATAGATGTCTGCTAAATGCAATAACACAACTTTCCCATTACTATTGCAACCAATAATCTTATCATTTTCCCTCATCTATCTATGCTGGATACGTAACATTATGTATAAAAACCCAGTCAAATTCCTTATCACATGGTGACACGTTACTTTTATATATTTTAACATGTTGATTGAACGGCTTTCTAATCGTATTTTCTGTTGTGTTTTTATATTCCGACTTGGCAAGGTGGCCGCTATCAGGCGCATTTTGGCAGTAACTATATTATATGAACGCCTCAGTTCAGTTCTGCTGTAATATTAAATAAATAAAATAGAAGTTGAATATTTTAGTGTACAATACATCAATTAGGTACCGCAGGTTTAAAAAGATCATGTTTAATTCAAGTCCTTTAGATAAAGGACCGTATTATTTCGATGTGGAAGGATGGAGTAGAGTTAGCCAGATGGATTGGGGTAAACCTCCCTACTCCAACCCCATTTCGTTTCATCTCGCCCCACTAATATAGGGCGTGACATGAGAGAAAGCGAAAAGTTAATAGTTTAATAGAGTTTAGATTACACAAAAATATATGGGAATTTGTAAGTAAGATGTCCCAGATGAACAGGAGTCAAAAAAATTCTGTTCCTTAATTTAATCCTTAATTTTTAAAACTAGAATATGAAAACCTTCATATCGACTATAAAGTTATAAACAATATTGATACGGCCTGCCAAGCTGACAGACATCTAAATGCTGAACATAAGCTTAATAAAGCACCTCGCTTTAGTTATCTTCCGTTTACCAGATTCGAATAAGATGCAGAATCATACATATAATAATTATAAGAATTGTGTTTCTGTGAAAACGACTTATTTGTTTTTTTTTTTATATGTAGGTATTAGGTAATATCGACCGGTAGCGCATGTTTAGTAAAATAACAATGATTTTTTTTTATTGATAATTCTCGTGCAAATGCATCGATATCAATGTTACTCTAGATAAGACATTCAGTACACAAAATGTGTCCCTACTTGCGGTGCATGCACCGCAGATGAATCAGTTTGCTTCGTGACAGTGACAGTGCAGTACGCCTTATCGCATACGTTTAAAAGAAATGAATGAATGTTTCGCCGTCAAACCGAAAGCAAATCGTCAGAAGTTCCAATATTTTAATAAATTAACAGGTAATTGATGTAATATTGCAGTGTGCTTTTAAAATACGAGAGCACTTTATTTCTATGACGTGTCTCGTCTATTGGTAGAATATAAGTCAATGTGCAAATGCCTATTTGACGAGTGTACTCACCTGAGCGATAGTGACATGGCACATAGGTAATACCTACATCTGATGCAAACAAAATTTATTCGTAGAACTTCATATTAAAAGTAGTTCTAATCTAAATACTTTACCAGTGTAATCTCGACCAACACTCCAAGGCCCATTCATTTCATTAATTAAGACGGAAATGGCGCAGATATACGTATATTATCTAAAACTACCAATTACAATATATATCAGGCAATAAAAGACATTGTTTTGTCAGCCGGTATATTTATTTTAGCAGATTTTTCCGCTATCTTTTATTGTATAAGCATTTAAGCCTTTAATATGTAGATATAAACCATCTCCGAGAATGTTACTCATATGTTTAAAACATATGTGTTCGTTTCCGTTTACTTATTTTAGGTCCGAGTATATGTATATTATGTTACAAACATATGTAATTCATGTATAATAACCTATATTGTGGCTATATTGTATTTGTGTTAAATAATTAACTTAATTTTTACATATATAGCGATGCTACTAACATTTCGAACAAAAAAATACCTACGCTTTTGAAGACGCAAATGTATGACAGCTCTCCCTGTATAATTGAAAAGGTGTCATTATTGATTGATGGTTAGAAATAAAGAATTACAAGGATTACTCTAAAAACATAAGTTTAATTAATTATTATCATTATATTTCTTAGAAGTTATCACGCCTGTAATTATGGTTGATGAGAGTTATCATTTAAGTCGCCGCATAAAGGTACAGAGAATTCTCAAAAATGTGTGATACGATGATTACAGAAAAAACGTGTTTTGATGCTATAAATTAATGCATCGGGCTTGTCTAGACATTTATCACTAGTTCTGAGTACATATTATAGGAAATCGTAATAGAAATAATAGCAATTACTTTTTTTTTTTTTTATTAAGGTTATCAAAATTAGCTGTATATTATATTATGCATAGGTACAGTAAAATATCAGCGATGACTGATCTTATCACGGCAGTTCAACAAATACCGAATATGGAGCGTTAAGTTAATAAGCAAGCTCGATTTATTAAATTAAAAACGTCATTGTATTGAGGCAAATGTTTGTGAGTGTCACAAATGTTTGCTTCAAACTTGGATGTTGTTAAACTAAAGTTCCCACGTAGCTTCTATTACCCACAACTTAAGACTTGTATCGCGCTGTGAGGTCACAATTATGCGTGTGACTGTTGGACGTATTAATGCATTATTTATCATTCGCCATGAGATATATATCCAATAGTGACGTGTGAACCCAAACGAATAAACCTGTAAATATTAAAGATGAACTTTATTAATCTTATAAACTTTACTATCTTTCCATAAAAGGCGGCCAATGCTACTACGTAGAAAATAACTTGTATAATCAATAACGATAATCAGTGTTCATCCTGATACTTAAATTGTAAATTACAGAAATAAATAGACAGGCATGTCAATTTTATAATTATACAAGATTTGTAATTTCTACAACCAAATGTTAAGAAAATATTGTCCAATACTAGTATACCTAGCATTGCACTGTGATCGAATGTAACTTTTATAGAGAAGAATAATTTCTAAAGAACACGTCTACACGTTATGCCGGGTGATATTGACACATGGTAATTAATTTCATCTACATGTTCCTAACCACCCCAGTTAACCCTGTACTAAGTTTGACAAAAACTGCCTGGTCAAAAATCGCTATTCTAGTTTTCAAGGCTTGTAATCAACCCCTGTAGGTACGAGTATTTTTTACCGCTTAGCTAAAGTTCGGTTCGTAAAATTATGATGTATGATAAAATATCCACTCGGTTTTTTTTTCAAATATCGTACAATGCTATCTGGATTGACGAAAAACAATTGGGTAAAATAAATACCTGCCATAAATCAATATAGGTGTATGTAGGTATTAATATTGGCTGTTTTACAAATAAGGTATGTTCATATAATCATGCAATATGTGACGTGGTAAGTTGATTCGAAATAAATATTGTATAATCTCATTATACAAGCCGGTCGTTTCACGGAAATAGCAATTCTACTGTGGGTCAATATGTACACTACTTGAACAAACTTCCCAAACACGTTACTTATCAGCATACCTACTGTATAGTATCTAGAAGTTCAGTAGTTAACACGAAAAAGCAAATCTTTGTACAACAAAATGTTACCAAAAGTCTGACTAACAAAAGAATATGGAAATAATTAGTTCAATTTTATGGATTTTTATATTTACTTAATTGATTTTATTCTACAAAATTAGCAAACGAATTAAATAAATTTTAATAAATTGTTGCAGACATTACATATATTGTATTAAATTCAGAATATTTTATTTGTATCTTGCTATAAGTAGTTGTTTTATATATAACTAGAATTCTAATAGATTGATCAAAGAAATGGAAACAATGTAAATTAAAAACAAAATATGATTCAAAGGATTTTATGTATAACTCTTGTTAATGTGGTTTTAAGCTAACAAAGGATTTCGTTGGACGTTGGACTAATAGGGTCATTTATATGTCCGTATTTTCAAAATCGATATTATAATACTGCCTTTTTATACTATAAGCTATTGTAATTTGTTAATATTCGTATCTACCCGGGGAGCGACATCCGAAACCACCCTCGTAACCCACGTTACCGGATACTACCAAGTCGACCATCTGGTCTGTTTACCACCAGATGCATTCTCGTCACTTTTTAGTGCCAGTATAAAAACTAATTTGTAAACCAATAGAAACTTCCTTGTAATATAAGTAATGAGATACACCCGATCGGAAGAATCATATCATAATCCAGGCTTAAAGATAAAGGTTAAATTATAATACAACAACAAAAACAAACCACTAAGGATTAGATTCAATGTCAACTAACCATACGAGTACGCCAAACAGTTCCTGTGTGTAGGAACTAGGTACATACCGTACACATCAATTAATATTCGTGTAGTGTAGATGTCAGATATTTCAAATTCCCTTCGCCTGCGGCTAACGCTACATCGTTATCTATAGGTACTATCACATGTAAAGTACGCCTAATTGTTCATTTCATTAGGCAATAGAAATCCAATGAGTACATTAATAATAATTGCATTTGTTCATCACGTATTTTGATTACTGAGTTATATTACTAAGCAATTATGACGCATTTCTAACAAATCGGTATCATTAAACGATTATATCTGTGTAACCAACGTCATACAATTGAATGCCATCACGTAGTTCGGTGCAGTTGCTTTCTGTCCTATTCGATATTATGCATTCAGATCCAAGAACCATACCTAAATTGTTATTCATACTTTGGTTCCGTTGCTTCCAAGTTAATTTAAATAACTCATGATAAAAAGACGAATGAGTCATGTCGAAGATATTGTAAACAGTACTACAATATCTAAACCTTACAAAAGAGAAGTTCGGTTAGAATCATTTACAAGCACATTACAAATGTAATTAACGATACCGTTGTAAAACAAATTATGTGCCCTACATTCTTTGTTTAAGGAACTTCATTCCGACGCATGGATTTTTGTCATGATATTTCAGTCCAAGATTAGGTAGGTATATGAAAACTGTATCAATCTCGTCATCTGGAACGGATAAGGAAAAAGAATTATTATGATACGTATCTTACTGCGAATTTAATTACACCTGATTGGAGCAAATATATATGTAATAAAGTGCCGCAATCTATCCATCCTACCAGAATTCTTCTTATATGATATGATAGTAGTCTTTTCTAGATTTAGATCTAGAATTCAAGTCTATTTTTAACCATACAGACATTGAACCCGCAATCTTTATCGCAGCCAGTTGGAGAAGTACCTGCAGCATATTTTGTAGTAATCATTTATAGTATGAAATAATTACCTACGATGAGTACAGAGAAATTCCAATTATGTTTTGCTAAAGGATATAAAATTATCTTAAACCTAAACAATAAATAATGTTGGTGAGTTTACACGGGGACAATTATGTAAAATCACCTTACAAACTAATTCATGTAAGTGATGTAGTAGGCACCTCTAAATTTCAGGCATAAATCTTTCGATGCATTTCTCACATTAAAGATAACAGAATCTTAGTTAGATTCTTCGCTGATGATAAAGTAGCATCGTATTTAATCCCGGCCTAGTATATGGAAAAGGAATAATCTTTAATGTTTTATTTAATTTAATAAAGATATGTGTGAGTGATTATTACTGAACACAAAACCAGTTTTATCGACTTAAATATATCAATAATAAATCTCATCCTCATTGAACGGCGTTGCGGCGTTTCCTGGTATTTTTATATTAAACAGATATCATTAACAATATTAAATATTTTCATATCGACGATAATAAAATATTTCGGTGCGTTTGTTGTAATATTGTACACACTAATAAAAATATATTGATTTGTTACAAAGTTTAGGTACTACTAACGAAGTTAAAAGAATTGGTTAATAAATGATTTAATTTCGAGGATATCGCTTGCTGCATGATACACTGCAGTATACGAGGCCGACGTGCGTTAAACATGCATTCGGTATTTTACACTGACTGATAAGAATAAGTAGAGGATTACGATCAAATTCAGTAATGGATATCTAGGTCAAGGACGGAAATTGGAAAATATACCAGCTGAGGAAATAGAACCACACACACCCCTAATGCTCTTCTAAATCAAGTTTGATACCTTCAACGCATTCCTCCCTCAACATTACTGAAGAATCCGCCTCCTTTACACATTAACTGTAGATAAGGACAGAATGGCGAAGCACTTCGAAAATTTCCTTCGTTGCGATCTATAAGTACGATGAAGTAATAAACAAAAAAAACACAACTTACATAAACATGCATAGGCATACAAGACAACTCCTTTCACTTATAACTCGTTTCTTTGGTTTAATTTTACACACTAAAAACTTTGGCACTATTATAGGCAGGTATCACAAAGTACTAGTAATGTGACGTATGTACACATAATAGCGTGTCGTAGGTACAAACAGACGGAGTCATTGAGCGCATGCGCAGCGCTCCACGACACGTTTCTCACTGAGCAGCGAACCACCAGTCACCACTAACTGCGAGATCAGTTCAATGTTTGTCTTGTAACACAACCTTGCTGCCCAACCGGCTATACGCTAGAAATCTTTTTTTATATACCACTCACATGGCGAACTTATCCTCTTATATGTTGTTAACAATGTAATAAATTAGTAAATAATATTATGAAACAAATAATTAAACATTCCATGAAACTGGGAGTTTGGAGAACAGGGAACACCGCCCCCTTTGCAGTGTCAGTACGATAGCCTGACTCATTACTGATAACTTTGGTTTATCCGGTAAAAACACGGCTGCAGATAATGTCTTTTATTACAAAAACACTAGCTAAACAGTTGTCTAACATTAAAATTGGAAACAAATTGAACAGTTCCTTTCCCAGAGTGAATGTGGCTGCATTGGAATCACGTGACAACAGACGCCGCGAGCGCAGGTTGTTTGCACAACTGCGTCTTATTACAACACGAGGTTAAAACCACTTCTAAAACGATTTATACAATAATATTGAAAATCTTGTCAAAACATGTAGTGCTTCAAAAAGAGTATAATATCTAATGTAACACATAGAGATCTACGTTTCTGATTTATAACATTATTTTAATAATTAAAACTAACACAATCTAAAATTAATCATAGAATTTCCTGGCGTTAATGTAGATACCTTTAATTAAACGTATAAAAATAGCCACGATAATAATAAAAAAGGTCGTCAACAGATAATTGTTTTCCAGCTTATAAATGACTAATACTTAAAAGATACGTGTGTTGCTCAACGTGCTCTAAATTCCTTGGATAATATTGTTTTTATCACGTACCTGCTGCGTACGTTTTTCTTAAATATTTACTTCAAACAAGCTCATCTAAAGCAGCACAGGAAGGTTTATTGCCGTTAAGAAATTCCTTTTTAAATATCACGCCAATAACAGGTTCCTCATTCATTTAAATTCATCTACATGTATGAATAGATAATACCTACAAACTACTAAGAAGGTATAGGTATACACAGAGTAATGTATGACACTTTTTTTTACTTTTGTCAAGTTGTTTACGCTAAAATACAGGATAAGTAAACAATTATTAACTTAATTTCTTTTTATGTTTTCTATGACTATAACGTTTTATCTTTGTATTCGTTTAAGACGGTTCCGTAAATACTAAATACTTTCTCGATGTCATAGAAGGATTAGCGCGGCGGGCCATCCACATTGTGGGTGTTGCAAACGTCGCTCACGAGCAACTTGAAAGTCCTTACAGTTGCAAAGGAATGTCCTGCCTCTAAGCGTATTTTACGATTTGTATCGCGGAGACTGCTTCGTACAATAATTTCTTACAATATGTTTAGGTAAATTCTGTATATTTTTAACGAATAACACCAGTTTAGGTACTATAGATACTTTAAAACTTTAAAGAGAGGACAACGATATTTCGTATGATTACGCAATATTTCTGATCAGGTCCAGCTTCGCCCTGAAGTTTACCACCTCGCTTTACTTCCTGTCACTCCAAGCACCAGTTTACCTCATAGAGCCTGAGCACCTAACATGCATCCATAAAGACTTCACATTTTGAAACGCTACTGTGGCCGATCGCCAATTAATTATTCAGTGGCACGCAAGATTTTGTTTTGCGATAACATGATTCAAATCGGACACTTAAGGGTAAAATATTATAATTTAAATGCTTTAGATAATAAACATTTTAAGATAGACATATTTATCTACTCAATCAAATCAAATCAAATTATTTCTCAGTACTAAATTACACCAGTTATCAGTTTCATCAGGCAGAAAGAATGTCGTGCGCACCCCAACCCGCCCGCCGAATGTGTTGAGAATTTAACAATTAGCGATACCCCACCAAATGATCCTTGAAAGGGGTCTAAGCTCGGCATTTGACTTCCTGTCACTGAATATGATATTTAATAACTAACTCCAAACCAAAAAAGTAGGATGTGAAACTTCTTTAAAATAATTATGTTCGAAGATTTTATTTTAAAGGAAGAATAATTGATACAGTCAACAGTGAAGCTAGAATAATATAAACACCGAAATTCCGGTCAGGTGTGTCTTTAAAAAAGTTTACCTACTATTGCGGGTAAATTGCTATTGCTAATCTAATAATGTAACTTTTAACGGAGACGTTCTCTACACACAAATAATGGATAACACAATGGATACATGATCTGGAAACTAATCCGATGTACAACTAAAAAGGACAACTATTTGTTTACTATGAATTTGGACTTCCAGAACATAAGAACCCTCAAATATTGATTTGAAAGCAATCAAACTGTTAAATAAAAGTCCAAATACCTAGTGAACAAATGTTGAGGTGAAATACCTTTAAAGTAAGCCCCGTAATAATTGGTCAACACGGAAAAAAAACATATATATTTATCAAATCCGATCCGAAGTTCCAGAAAAAAGTATATACAAACAAAAACACCAACCCTTCAGCTTTATTATATTAGTATGGATCTTATAAATATATGGATGCCTAAAGATAATAAATCGGATAAACATAATAACGTTAACTATTCGTAAAAATCTATTTCGCAACGAATAAAATTATCTATGATCTGAATACCGATCTGTCTTTGACGATCGATTACTAAAACATTAGTTAATGTATTGTCTACACATCTTTTGCTATAGTCGACAACTAAATACATATTTAAGAATAGAGGAAACTAGGGCCGAACGTACTTTATTTTCTCATAATATCTCACCAACCTTAATAAAGCCGAAAATACGTATTAGTACACATTTTAATTTTCCAGATTCTGACAAATCTATGACCAGATCCCAAAAAAGTAGTTAAATATGTAGTTATTATTGTTTACACCGTTATGGCACGGGGAATAGTTGTGTTATTTTACTGACACATGACACGCAAGATTAAACCTACCATAGCAGGAATAAACGCAGTTGAAAAAACGGCGAATAGTTACTTTGGGATAATTTTTGCAACATCGACTCGATACAACCAAAATTACAAAAAAAAACAATTGCAAAATCAAAATATAAACCAGCACTGTTAACCCAACATAGGAAAAAGAAGCGTTCAAAATTACTTATGTTTGTCATACAGCATAATATAAGTGTCTATAACATTTTTTTTTTCACAAATTCATGTGTTACTTTCATCCCGCGTTACTTCCGTCCGTGGTCTCCCCTACGCACGAAATACATTATACAGGGTATATCAAGACCGCGACCGAAAACGAAGCCAGGTGGTAGTTTTAGCGGCTACAGACACAATGCAACTAAATTTTTTTAAAATAAGCCACGGATATTTTTTTACAATTTTTTAAAAATCATCGTTTTTGAGGGGTAAATACCTAGTTTTTGCAAAAATAGTAATTTATACCCTTAAGTACCATTGCGTGTTTAAAAATTAAGCGATGTACGTCATTTTTTTAGAAAAACTATGTTTAATCACTCAAATACGACGAAGTGTAAAAAATAACAAAAAAAAAATTGACGATTTTTTTTGTAAAATTTTTACTTGCATTGTGTTTGGTATCACTAATACTACGTCCTGGCTTCGTTTTCGGTCGCGGTCTTGATATACCCTGTATTATCATTCCATGACTGAACAAAAACGCAGTTAAACATTAACATAGACCTGACTATTACCACAGCTATTACTTTAATGAAACAATTAAGGAGAGCAATGAGGTAACTTCTGGCGGAGCAACACTCTCATTTTAATTGTTTCTTAAATAGTTAAGAGTTGTCTTTGATGTATTAAAATTAAAAGCGGTGAGAATTTCCATCAACAATTGAAAATGTAGAGAATAATTTACATGAGACAATGATGATAATTACGTCGCCTATACGAAAGATTGCGTAAGATTTACATAAAAATACGCGTGAACTTTAACGAATTTTGAAAATTATTATAAATTTGTATTATGATTTGTTGATGAAATACATAATACTGTAAATCAAATAAAACCCCATTATACACATCAATAGCATAGGATAGCGGATAAGTTATAGCCACAATATTTAGGCCCATTGTCGTAAACCAACTTAAGTCTCACAATTTCATCGCCATACATTGAGATTGCAAATGTATGGATTGACATTTTTAAGTCATAGTTCTGGGCAACGTTAATTTATGAAATGCAAAATTAAAATAATATAACCGTAACTTTTCACCGATGCGTTGTCAAAATCCCCCACACGAGGTCAAATTCTACGCATATACAGAAAAAGCTGTGTAAAAACACTGTGTAAACGACGAACCGCAGAGGATGTCTTATAATCTATATATTCATAACAATAATTGATACATTATAATCTGTTCCAAAATACTATGAATAAAAAATATTTTAGTATGCAAGGACATATTCTGTCACTACCCACTCACGAGTATGTTTCAGTCAGCCTTCTCTGAAAATCAACTTTCTAAAATCACAGATCTCAATTCTCCGTATGTCGGAACTCGAAAGTATGTCAATTAAGCCTAAAAAATAAAACAAATTGAAATTAAAATCCAAATTTGTAAAAAAAAATATTATACATCTTCTACAATATTGGGGAATCGATAATAAATCAAATAGGGAAGTCAGTTTTGTTTTTAACAGAAGAAATACAATGCAATTACAGGCATCCTAGATTCTTAGCAGCTACTAGTGCGTTGAACAACCGACATGCAACACGGCTCTTCTGTAGGTTGTGCAACCGCGTGCACTACACATTAATCATTCAAATAATTGCTTTAACATTTTAATATACTTTCACCAAAATGGCCCGATTCCACGAGTTCGTTGGAAAGCTCTCAAATTAACACCTCAGTTCTAATGAGCATCAACATGAGGCACCAAGCAGGCAGATGTGCCACCAATTCACAATTCGTTTGCCTTCACATAAGTGAATTGATTATCACCCTTGAGCTACGACTGGTCTCCGTATTGTTCGCTAACAGCAGTATTTAGGATCCTTGATAACATAAAAGTATTTTTATTACCATAATTAACATTTAAAATAACAAAAACGCTAAAAAGTATATCCAATGTCGAGGAGATCAATAGTAAAATAGTATTCTCAGCTATTCAACACCAGTACAATATCTTTTAAACAATCAAGTCTGTAACAGTGCGTTTTGTGTAATCCAAAACAAGACGCGATGCAATTCTAAGCGAGTAAATTGTATCAAAGGAGATAACTGACACAAAGCACACAAGGATTAGGAACCAAACTGACGAGACTTCGTTTTACTTCTGTGAAATGTTTAAAAGGAGCTTGTAAAAACAAGTGATAAAACTTGTGTTCAAAATCCTAAGGAACCAAAATTGTAATTAGCGTTTATTGTAGGTAATTAGAATTTAGAATATTTGTGAAATGCAAATTTGTTTTTTCATTCACCTAGTTAGATATCAAATGCCTATGTATCCAAAAATAGAATTGCAGGCTATCAGCTGGCGCAATCGTACACAGTCTGTACTGGAGAAGTAAGTAGGTACTAATGAATAAAGATAAATCAATGTGGTTAGTTAATTTATTTTGATGTGCGTAACGTGTACACAGCGCTATGTTTTTGTGTCTAAGTAAAAAACGCAACATGTGGATTGTCCTTATTGCAAATTATCCGATTTCCATGTACAGCTTATGTTATCTACAAACAGATATTCAATGCCGAGCGCGTCCGTGCCTGGCACGATTCACACCTCGCACCGGCCGCCGCACTCGCTCGCTCACGAACCACAATAAAACAACTATTAACCGATAGTTTCGTACATTGTACCTTTATTTTTATATCACATCATGCATACAACATAATAACATCACTTTCCTTAAGTGTTTAACAGAATCTTCAAAAGTGATGAACATGCCTCGATATTTATTTAATAAATGCTTTTATAACTTAATATAACTTATTAGTAAAAGTTAATGGCACGATTACTTCAAATATTGAATACTTATATTAGTATATTAAATGTTTATAATACTTATACGATAAATACGCGTCTACTCCGTGGATAATTCCAACCACCACACCGACGTACTGAAAAAGAAATAGTTTTCATTAATTGTATCATAATGGTAAAAATTTCGTTAAAACGGTCGGTACAGAGATCCTTGGGGAAGCCTATGACTTCTCATAGCTGAAGACGAAGAAGAATTGTTGAAGAATTCAATACAAAATGTTGAAAAGAGAGCGGTTGGTCCAACTATCACAATGTCGGATCGGTATTTTCGTTATAGATAATCTAGACGTTTCAGACGTCATTGACCATATCAAGTAGGATTAAAACAATGGAATGCAACTTGCACATATTTGCCAAGAATACGACGTTAAAGCTATCTTCTAATCACATCTACACGACAATGCAACAATTGTTTAATTTCCTACTCCTTTGTGGCTGTATAGAGAAACACATTGAACGTTGACTACATAAATCTTTATATAACCTCTTGAACAAAACATTTGATTTGATTACACAATGTTTTCCTCTGTTAAATATCATATAATCTGTTTATTGCTGCAGAATTATTATACTGCCACATTGCATAATTTACAAATTGTAATGGTATTGCGATACTTTTTTTAGTGCGGAAATGTACTCTACAAGTATTAAATAAACTGTTTTAACAAATAAATCGTGTACAAACCATTAACATAGGTATTTTTAAGATTCTTATTGATGGTTCTTGATCAGCAAACGTCGTATTAGCAAATGTTGATAATATGTGTAATAGTTAATGGCAATAAAATTATAAGTGTAAAACACTCCAATTGTTATTATAGATTACGTCCAATATTAAGCCTAAATGAAGAAATGAAATCACACGTGCTATTGGTTTGAGTTGCAGAATTGTACTTATACGAATCAATTTGATTTTACAGTTGAACTTCTTATCCTGGTACGTAAAAGTAAAAAATACAAAGGAATTAGGGCACTTACAAATGTATATGCTTACACGTCAGCAAATTTGAAATCTCGTTTCCATGTGAAAAACATTGTAATAGGTACCACGTGATTGAGGAGTTAACAATATGAGACCAATTATAGACATCGAAGATCAAATGAGTATGATATGGTACCTAGATTAGATATCATAGATTACAGAACGATAACCAAAATATGGCCAATTCTGATATAACATTATATGACTTTGACTAGGTGTAGTTGTTAGTGAATGATTTAACAAAACTACAGATTAGCGTGACGTATGTATGTGTCGTGGAGGATGACGTAGGCAGTATGTGGAAAGTTTTGTACTTACATAAACCGCGGTCATTGCAGGATACGCTGCATACATGTTAAAGACTGCATATTTAGGGTACAGGTAGATGTTCACAGCAACACCCATGTATGACGACGCAGATAGGTACAGGAAACATGCTACTGCATTAAACAGCCATTCCTGAAACGGTACGCGTGTTATTACCAAACCAATCTAGGCAAATTGTATGTTTTTTTTTTATACAAAATAGAACTGAAGGGAAACCATGAGATGATCATTTCAAAGAAAATGAACAGGGCAACAGGTCGATTCCTCTGCAAAACAATTTGTCTGTAAGATATTCACACAAAAATAAAGCCATAGGTTCACTTTACACGTTTTTGTACGTTGCGGAAAATAATCTAATTTCGACGAATTCATTTTGTTTTTACAAAAACCTACAAGGTGGAATTCCTATACCTACTAAGAACTGAAGTAATATTTTTCTTGAGCATAAAAATATGTTTTATCGACAGCCCCCCCTCCCCTCACTCTTCATACAAGGATGATATCAAGAAATAGTTATAAAACAACATATGTTATAGAAAGTGTATAATAATTCATATTTTTGTGTGTACCCTTATTTGAAACCTTTCAATTTATTGGAAAAAAAGTGATTCGATTGGGGAATTCTGTTGTTTTATCATATCAATTACGTGGAATGGTCACAATCATTTTGTCGCAATTACACACAAGTCATGAAGCACAACTACGTTTACAGTCGGGGCATTCCGATGTAAACAAACATTGTGGGCGGTCTTGGTTTAACAGCGCAACAGGCCAGAATTCGCTTCAAGCACATATATTTAATATCATATTTTATTTTTACATAGGTACCTTATAAAATTCTAATGTATTCTGTTTGAATTATGTAAATTTCCACTAATCTACCGATACGATTTAGAGCTTTGCTAAGATCTGATAGTAGTAGATGTGAGGCATGATTCTCTTGAATATCATTCCGCTCTAGGTAATACATAAACTTAAAATTCATTCAAAAACTGTTACCCATTTAGTATTCTAAAGATTTACGAGAATTTTACCTGCATGACCTGATTGTGGGGGCCACAGTCGGGGTTTTCGTTCGAGCTCACTATGCCCAAACAGATGATCGACCGCTATTGTTAGGTAGACGCTCTAAACGAGTTATGTTCTTGTTTCAGCAATATTTATAACATTATTTAAAGAATACTAATAGAAGAGACACTAACAATAAACACTAAGAACAACATGTTAAAAGAATCAATAAAGATTCTCATTACTAAAAGAATAATAATTTTGTCGTCACACTAATTATTGTCGTCAGAGATATTATAAAACATGTAATGTTATGTTATTAACAACATTTGCTTGAGAAGACAAAAGAAAGTTCAGGAGGTATTTCACTACAGAACACTGTGTTCATTTATAACACAATCTACGGAATATGTTGAAAAATCTGTTATTGGTGACATAGCACGATTAGCAAATATCACAGACCATAAATTGATAAAAGCTCTAAATTCTAGAAATAAATTGTTTGAAATAAACCATTTATTATTTCAAAGAAATAAATATCTATAAGCAGATGTAATAAATCAGGATTACTGAGTATATTATTCGAATACCACTTACAAATATCGATTGCCGTATGAGCTGATGTGATTTGGTAGATAGCACGTAGGTTGTGATTAGTAGGGCGGTGGTGAGGAGGCACGCTGACGCAGTGGTGAGGAACCCGTGGAAGGCCGAGCCCATGGTGCTAGCTTCCGACATGCCATACTTCACCAACAGGCTCTGACATAGACCGCCTAGCATCTGCGTGTCATACAAATAATATTAGTTAATTTCATCCAGCTTCATTACTAATCATACAGGTAAAGTTACCCCACGGATCTACCCAAAAATCATCCTTGACGAACTACCCTACTAAGGCGACATAGGCACAAATCACACTCTCAGATGCCTGCAACCCGTATACAATACCAACGGAATATAATCAAATCAGGATCACAACTGATGTTCGAGGCCATGTGCGGATTGTGGTGAAATCGCGGATTAGATCTCAGAATTATGACTACTTATTGAAATCTGCGATACGTGTTTATATAATCATAACATCTGCATTATTAATCGAGGACATGATTATAAAATCTGCGAATGTTTAGCTAATCAGTTTTGGCTGGCTTTAAGTAATGTGTATCGTATAACAAAGAAGCTTTTTTATTACTGGCCCAGCAAAGTGCATTGCACTTGGTCGTTAGTGGTTTTTCTACTGGTGGTAGGTCTCTCATATTATGTCAGAGGCCGCCTAGGTTTTTACCACTGCAAAGTCTATTTCTGCCGCCAATCAGCAGTGTTAATCTACTGTTGTGTTCCGGTGTAAAGGACATTATAGTCAGAGTTACTGTGAACGAGCGCAGTGAAATGCCAAGCACAGCTTTGTAATTCATTGTTTTGTTTGGTTATGCTAGTGTCCAGGATCAGTGTTATGGCTTACCATAAGACGAAAGGCATACCTACTCGTCTCGCCATAAGAAAAAAAGTGCAATGGTAATTGGTACCCTTATAGAAATGATATCTATTGGCAACATGCAATTCATAATATCACACCATTCGACACAATCAACTATATATATTGCGACATAGGAAAAGTCCCAGGATTAGTTATCACATATTAAAGATATTCATTCTACAGCTAATCAAGATTAGTATCTAGCATAATATCATATTGTCGATTTGCTAACTGTAAAACAGTGGCGCCAATCAAATCAGCAAGCCTTACACTTTACAGAAGCAAAAAATACTTTATCTCATTACCTAATAGGTTGCTTGATTAAGCACCGAATATGGCCGACTAAATTATAATACGATAAAACTTATATGACACATTTTGCTTTTACTCGATGAGTAATTGAAATATGCAATTATATGCAGATATTGTATATTGCTTCCTACGGTGTCAATTAGCTAGCCGGATTTCTTCTGGCGCTTGATGAATCGAAGCAGTTCCGAACTTCCGACATGTTATGTACATAATATATCTACATTTATTCATTACATATATATATATATATATACCTTACAATGAGAGTTAGAACTAGAATGTGAGAGAATATAACCTTTGCAATGACAATGTGATGCTTATGCGCTACACTTATATACTAAACAATATGAGATTTACAAACACTATAAGTACTATTGGTGGAGATAAGGCGACATCCTAACGAGTCGAATACAATAATGTTTTTATGAGAATTTTGAACGTAATGTAAATAATGATTAAACACGTCGATACTGTGGGGAGTTTAAATATACTGTATTATGTTTACAAACAACTTAAGGACTATATTAGAATTGGAAGATAATAATTAGTCAATCACCACGCACTATAACGGTGAAGGAAAACATCGTGAGAAAACCTGCATAAAGTAGCGATTTTATATTAATTCTAAGGTATCTAAAGTCTGCCAACCCGCACTAGGCCAGCGTAGCGGACTACATGGCCAAACCCCTGTCAATCGCACCCACGATTTTAGAAGAAGCCCGTGGCTTGCAGTGGGATGTATTTGGGCTGATACACATACAGAAGGATTTTTAAATATTCTATTTTAATATTTATTTTTCTTAAGGCGTGTTTTTTTACACAATTGTTCAATTTCTGAGTTGAGATTGTAGGAGGTCATTTTACTGCATTCCCTTGCCAGTCCTATTTACGGTAACGCATCTACAATCTAAGTGGCATAGTCGTTCATGAGTGGTAGCAATCACCTACAACCAGATGAGCAGTTAGCTCGTTTACTGAACTAATGCTTTAAAATAAATAGAGTTACAAGTTACTAAACATAGACCCTTTTGCCTTAGCACGACAATATTTGGAAGATAAATGAGCACACATTTTGCGTACACTTTTGCGACTCTCTTATCAATTATAAACAACAAATCTCATGTTACAGAAATTTTAGTTTTTACCCGTTAATTTCATAGCTACTGCTTGGGGCTAAGAATCACGATCTTTCAAACATCTTTTGACAATAGTTACCAAACTAGTTTTCTTATTAACTCAACAAAAGGACCGATCATTCCACTACACAATAGAACGCAAGTTGGAGTAATAACTCTGGTGTCACGCATTTCTTTTGCTTCATACTAACTTTCGGTTGCATAAATTGTCGCAATATTATTAAACATTATTACGGTTCAGTAGTACGGTAAAGAGTTCAGTAGGAGAAATACAATCGATACTCTCCTGGTTAGAATGTTCATTATTTTTAATTTACTTACATAATTTTGGTAGTTGGTAATATTGTTTTCAATGTCCTTTCATTGTATATTTTGTAAGACAAAACGCAATTTTGTACATGAACTAGGAACTCAAAGCATTATCTAATAATATACTTACAGCTTCAGCAAGCTTGATAATGCCATGTTGCGAAGTCAAGTAGCCCAAGTTGAGACATTCACAACAACGACAACAGCAGCACTTGATGCCTGCACCACCCGCGCCCGCACCCGGCGCCACCCGGACGATGGTAGGACCACGAGTCATTTGTTTACACCACTTGCTCCACGCAATTTAATAAACAAATATTTTATTGTAAAAATATCGAAGTTTATCACATCCAGACAGCATATGTATCATACACGTCTGTTGTGTCGATCATCGCACAGGAAATACATGAAATCCTAATTCACCAGCCGGGAACACGGTCAGTGTTATTCACCACAACATATTTTTAGACGTTTTGCTTACGCACAATATTAAAAGTTCAGCGAACTTGCGTATCCATTATTTCACAAACGGAAACAATAATTAACATTTGGATATGGCTGTACTTTTTTATTTTTTATGTTTATTTGTAACTTAGACTTAGAATTAAACAACACAGTTTTTTGTTTACTGAAGGAGAAACGTTTGAGAACAAAGCGTGCGTCGATTGTGTGGTTGAACTGATTTTGAATGCCCGCCACACGGCGCGCGCGCATTTCAAAAATAGAACGACGTTTTGCGCACTGGAGGGTTAGTTTCTATTTTTGTTCCGTGTTTATTCAATAACCCTATGGTACATTCTTGACACATAAAGTAAGTAGGTTAGTTTTATATAAACACTTTTTCGTAAAAACTTCGTTTTTTTAAACAGCGTTACCTAAACTTATGTTTGTTATGAAAATAAAACTTCGTTTCACCATAAAAGTAAAAAGTTTTATTATAATGGCAAATATAACACATTTAATGCATTACCAAGCACATGTCTGACAATGTCAGGTAATTTTAATTAGTTACAAATTCATAAATATTATATATTATAACATTATTACACTATGTTTAAAGGCATTGAAGATTACATTGGTATTGTAGAAGGTGAATGAATAATAATTATGTTTGACTACAAAAAAGTCAAATTATTCCCCAGGGCAAAAGTTTCCAAAATCTTTTCTTAAATACCTATTACTTTCTTTTAGTTTACACAGTTCTCTTAATATTACACTCATAAATCAATAAATTATTTTAATCTCAAGAAAAGTATATTTAAGTAGATAAATTCGGGGTAGACAAAAAGTGTATATGATCATTTAGGGTTGTGTAAAGTTTGAAAAAAAAACATTATCGGAATCTTTCAGGAAAAAATGGAAAAATATTCGAAAATTCAATTAGTTCACTTTATTAGAGCTTTTATATCGTAAAAATTTATTATTTTATATCCTATATATTCTATTTATAATTAAAATTTATCAAATTAGCTTACAAAAAAGACGAGTACTTTATTTCTATTACCCTCTCTCCTATATCGGAACAACATTCGGAATTTTTTCCCGATTCAACAGTATGTATGTATTATGTTCATTAGTCTTATTTTTCTTTTATTTAGTGAGGTTGGAAACTCCTTCGATGAAGCTAGTTGGAAAAAATATGAATAGAACCAAAAAACTAAATTATGAGTTCCACTGGTCGACGGTAGCGGTCATCAGTACCGAAATTTTAATTTGTATAAAATTTACCATTTAATAAGAGCTAAAAATTTAACAACGGCCAAACAGATTTGCGGTAAGTGAGCTATGTATATAGCAGTACATGTACATAGTATATTTCCTTTGATTCACACGTAAACCAAAGACCCAAGACCACGCCAGGGTCGTGGCACTGTTTAAATAACAATTTTTTTACCACTAAATAAGTACAATTTTAATACAATTTTATAAATATTCTGCATCTATGAACTTCATTCAAAAAAATCCGAATATAGCTAATATAACTAATTTTCTAGATTTTTCTAGGCATTAGTCTTACAGTATGTGCAATATAGCTATTACATATAAATTAAATACTGAACCGTTTTTAAAAGTTAATCACAAGCGAAACCAATACGTAAGTAGCAATCACTTTGTATTTTACGATTTCCCAAAACATTGCACAACGATAAATTTTATCCCTTTTTGTAGATATCTTTATAATCCATGTTAATCTTGGATTTCTTTGTAGAAGCATTAGATGGCACACATACATAATATTTTTAATGCATATCGATTGACAAGTGAATTATCAGGACAGATACAACTTTTATACGTGGCATATAAATATAATTGTTAATTCTAACACCATTATAACATACATGATACTACAAAATATATTTAATTATTGTAAACTTTGTCTAAATATGTTTTACAACATCATATAAAGTATATCGACGTTTCCTGTATTCTGTATTGCCATTCCGATAAACATTGAAGCTTGAAAATTAAATATGTGATTAAAAAAGTAATTTCCTTTAATTTTAACAATAAGGTACACACTATCTTTGTCGATAAAAATGTAACTTATCAATAATAGCATCTATTTTGCGCGAACGAACAAGTCAATATGCTCGGCTGACGAATAAACAATATCATCCATTTATAATAATGACTAGCTTGTTACTAGTTGATGTATTTTATCAACACTACACATTTAATTTATTAAGATCTATTTTGTTATTTTTTGCTGACTAAACAAGAAGAGCTTGACAACTTGTCCAAATAATCTTCTTCATGGTTATCTTAGATGGATTGTCAAAATTTGAGTTCATATTGAGGAAAACAAAAAACAACAATGTTATGCTCATTCTTACCATATTCATGTACTTTTTTCATATAATTATTAATTATTTCATAATGTGCTGACTTTAAATGATCTTCAGAAGCGTTGACGGATAATTAGGTACTGACTTGAGAGGACGTAGGCCAACAAAACAGTGATTAGAGACATCATTGGAGGAATGAAATGAATCAGCTTATGACGAATGGGATAAGTTAAAAGATGCTCTTTAATAAGTTAACTTAAAATTTAATCATGCTGAGATTAACCACGTCAGATCATGAAAAGCGTGCAGAATCATAAATTAAGTATTAAAGCCGGAAAATATTTGTGGCACATTCTGAACACATGTTATCTAACATTTAGAAAATTTGTTTCCGAATAAATATTAATTTTATACATTTTTAAGCAGTAGGTACCTACCAGCTACCTAGATGGTAGTCTTTAACAGCACATATTAAATAAAGTTACTTTTGCATTTATATTACTAAGATATAAATATATTTGTAATAAAATAAAGGCCTTAAGTTTTACACGAGTATATTGTTCTTATATCCCTCTGTAGTGGCGGTTAGCAAAGAAGGTACTCAGTAAGTAAAGTCCAGCTGTAACAAGCCCCATTATCTGCAAATAGAAAAAATATGAAATAAAGTAAGTAGGCCAAAATATTTCAATTCTTTAAAGTGAAAGGGAAGAACTCTGCTAAAAGGGCAGAGATATAGAATAGAATTAAATTGTATATTAAAATAACTTAATAAATAATTTTAAGAACATAAAAGTAAACTATGTTCGTTGTGTTTCAACTTTCAAAGTTTCCATACGAGTGATAGATCTTTAATAGAGCTTAAAGTTTATAAAAATACTTAGCGACACTTGACTAAACTGTAAATATAAAACCAAACTTTTCTAGTCATAATATGGATCTTATAAAAATTAATTAAAAATAATCATTAGTCCTGGGCCATCACATATGACCCTGGCTTTATTATAATTTTTAAAATGGGTTCGTCCACTTTTACAACGAACGCCTACAAAATACAGTTAGCAATATACTCGTAGTCTAACTCTAATTAGATACATTAAAATTATCAATTTTACCTATTTAAATGTTGCAATAAAAACATAAAGGGGCTAATTTAGGTAATAAAAACGAGTAATAAATGACTTGACCGATAAAGATCAGTTCTTTAGATTGCGATCTAATTTTTAATCATTAAATTACCTATAATGATATGTATCAAATCAAATGAACTCACCGCGGCTGCCAGGTAGGGTTCGAATTCCCTGTTATAAGAACTCCTTCGATGATTCACTTCTATTAATAACACGAGACCGGCTATCAAGTAGAGTATAAATGCAATTCCGTGGTATATGACTTCCTGGAATAATAACATTCATATTTTATAGATATATATTAATTATTAAGATGTTCGGAATTTTCCTTGTTACATTTGCTAAACAATTTGGTATAATATTATTTCCTTATAACGAACTACTGTAATGGAACTAACTTAATATTGCATATATTTTTCGATTAATCTATCAAAGGTGCAAAACACAAGGCCATTAAATGTAAATGTATATTCTTGTGTAAAAATGAATGTGTATCGAGTATCGACTATAATATGAACTTTACAAATGTTTATTTTGCAGCAATTTTAAAATAGTAGAGTAATCTGACAGCAATATAGTAAGACCGATTCGACGCCACTAATCTAATTTGTAACTACTATTATTAGCTTATGAATATGTTATTACATGATGCGATATCAAGAACAACCTATCTGATCTGGGGATCCTTTGACCTTATGATTAACTGTTAACCTAATAGTTAAACAACTTACATATATGGTTTTTGATATCATAGAAGCAGTTGACAATGAAACGAGACATGACGTCAACAGGCAGAAGGTGCCGATGAGAAACGCGACTGCCATCAGCAAGAAAAACAGTTCAGGCTTATTGTCGTAAGACCGCGAGTAGCCGTGGTCCATGTAGTACCCGACTACGCCCACGCACGCGCTTCCCAGAAGCTGAAAAAATAATTGTATTTTTGTATTATTTGCCTATATGGAAAGCAAAAAGGTAATATTAAAATCAAGTTTTCCAAAAGATCATTTTCAATAAATAATAATTATAGAATAACGTTTAATTAGTGTGAATAATAATAGTGCCAACAGCTACACTCATAATTTTGATTCCCACGTAGTGCGGGAATCGAACCCGCAAACTTTCAATCCACAGGCAGCATCCTAGTCAGTTGTGTGGTTGGTTGACATCAAGGAGGCTTTAATATTTTATGTTGATAATGTAATAAATATAATTAAGAGTAGTAAGATATAATAATTTTTCTTAAAACGTTTTCATTTTCCATTGAGTGTTTAATGTTTATTCTCGGTTAACTAAGAATAGCTCGGGAGTATGAAGTCATGGCGGCTCGTAAAGTCGACGCCGCGCCGGAGAAAGAGCGCGCATGTCCTCAATCAACATTAAATATTAAACATGAGCCGATATACAACCCAAAAATATGTGAAAAACATAATAATTTCATGGTCAGGAAAACTAAAAACATTTATGTGGATAAATACGAGATCTATAATCGTTATCATTGAGAAGTATAGTAGAAAGGCAATACATATACACGTAGTATCTACAAATAGACAGAAGACATGTTGAGTACTTGTGTTAACAAGACTTGTTAATTACGTTTGTTAGCCGAGTGGCTTCAACAGGAAATTCATCTCCTAAATTGAAACATTCAACGATGGCCAACCTTCTGTTTATTCTCTTACATATTACTTAACTACAGCGGTGACGCGATGATGACATCACCCCGTCATGACCAAAGATCCAAAGCTAGCAAATATACACCAGCTGAATATAAATGTCATTTTAGATTTGTCTATATCTATAATTTTAGTGTTTTGGTATACCAAAACAAGCCAATCGTATCCGGAAATATCAAGTATAATTATTAATAGCATTGATGACTTCTAAGAAATGAAAATTAAATGATTATACCTACCCTAATTGATATCATCATTTAAACACATTTAAGTAAAACGCCTTGATTAACAAAATGTATGTGTTAGAAATTACTGAGGTAATGAATAAATGAATATAATGAATGTAATATTTTCTGATTATATCACAATAAGTATAAAGGCACACGTGTACATATTCCTCTATGTTACTTAGGCATCTATAAATAATGTATTATTGCATTAGAAACGAGGTCATCGGTGAAATCCAAATTTATTTTTAACGTGGGATCGGAAGAGTGTGGGTGAAGGACGTACCATCCGACGCCTATTCTTATCAAAATGCTTTTGATTTACTCGTAAAATACACGAAATGGCATAAATATATATACCACCTGATAAGAATAGATAAAAAATCGTTTAGGCTGACATATATGCACTTACCAATTGTGCTAATTTGAGTAGGCCGGGCAGTGTGCAAAGATACCCAGTGTTGACGTAAACAGAGGTGCCACCAGAGGTGGACATGGTCGTTCTGGTGATAGTCACTGAGTGCGACATCTTGAATATCTGAAACATAAAATAAATCCACTTCTTTTAAATTAAGAATGATAACAAGGAGCCTATTCGGGGCTAATCTAAATACGAGGATTTCACAGCCATGGCTGAATGAAACAAACATAATATCAATTAAAAGTCAAGAGGAAGAAAGATAATTCATTACTTATATTATGTTTCTATTAATTCCAATGCAGCAATTGCAGGACCTTCAGTGACTTTAGTCCAATTTCCAGGAATTGATCGAATTTATCCATCTACGTTCGTCCATTTATCAACGCCTATGACAGGCTGGAATGTATCTAACAGAAATGTCCTTGTGTAATAAAAAACGTTAAAAGATATCCATAAGAATAAAACAATGTAAATAAAAATGCGTCAGTCGTTATTATCTCTAAGAAAATGAATCATTGTTTTTGTATTTATAAATAACAAGTTTGTTATCAAGAACATTAACTTAAGCCATACTTCCAGAAGTATAATGTAATGGAAGCTATTTATGGGTTTAGACAAACATTGCCAGTGTATGTGTTGCAAAATTTAAAAGGAAAATACTCTAACACACCGAAAACAGTCATGATTCTGTGAAAATGACGCATAAGAGATTTATTGTTTATTATTTTTTGAGTTCTTCTCTCCCAGAACGGATATCAGGTAAACGTTTCGGTAGAGTATGACGTGACCGCGGGATATTTATGCCGAGGTCGCCAAGCTTGCGTGTAAAATTGTACCAACTGTTTACCTCGCACACCTAGTTATAGCCATTAAATTAATAAGGATAAAGATCAGAATGCTTTGATAAAAAAGGTATGTTTAATAAGGGTGTGGTACGACAAAAAACAAGCAAATTCAATTGTTACATTATAACTTAAACATTTATTTTTACAACAAAATAAATAGTCGTGGTTGTTACAGCTGTTCACTAAAATGTTCTAATAAATTAAAAACAAGGCAGCTTCAACTTTCTTCGTGTATTCCTTTTCAAATTAAATAGTAAAGATTGAATAACCACTTTCTATTATCAGTAAAAATTAATCGACACATCTATTAAACAAATGCATTTCAAGGATATCGTCGCTGCATGCTAATTCTATTATCAAATTATATGCTTAAATATAAACAAATTGCCGAAACATAAACTAAATATTTCATAAATATCTTAAACAAAACTGGCGCGGCGCATAAACTAAACTTTAATGTTTAAATAAAATATAAAAACTGTGAACAACGAAATCATACTTACAGTTTTAACAGATCCGAGGAAAACTTAGGAAAATGATCACAAAATACGAACGTATGTGCCAGCAGGCAATTTTGATACGACTGTGAAGTGGGCAGCGAACACAGGGTGAATCATGTTCAGTTCAACGCCGCGTACACTGCTGTTCCACCATATGTATACTACATATACACACTTCGGAGTTTGACAACCTTCGCCCATTGTAGGACTCGCAGTATGACTATAGGTATGTTTGTTTTACACTGATCGAAGCGTCTGGAGATTATGGCTAGACATTCGATTTTGAACAATATGATTGTCTCTTCTCTATTTTTCGTTATTACTATCTGTTTCGCGCACCTATTTAACAAAAATGTCTATAATTTATGAAGACAGATACCTGCATCTTTCAACACATCTGCTGACTTGTTTTTACTTCATAATAGTATGAAAACGATACTTTGTTTTTTGTTGCCTTTCTTTAACGGGGCAACATATTTATACATATTTTTACATACATACATACATACATAAACTCACGCCTTTATCCCCGAAGGGGTAGGCAGAGGCGCCACCAGGACACCCACATTTCGCCTTGTATGTTTCGTCCCATGATGTGATAGGGGGCGAGCCTATCGCCATATCGGGCACAAATTCCTGACTCCGGGCTGATAGTGAATAGAAAAATTCAATTTCACTTTGCCCGACCCGGGACTCGAACCCGAGACCTCAGCTTTGTAACCGTACCGTAATACAACTACGCCACCGAGGCATACATATTTTTGCATAAAAATGATTTATGGACCGGAGAAGTACAGGCTATTCTTAATCCCTGAAATAAAAACAGCTTCCAGCCGATACTAAACCGCTAATATATAACAGACTTTCTAAGTTTTACGTATGTATGTCAGAATTAAGAAGGTGGATACGGTTGGATTAAAGGTTTGTGTATGCAACAATCATTTATTTCCAAAACTGCTTGACCAATAGAGAGGATATGTTAAAAGGTTTGTGATTAATCGGCAAAGCTTCTTTGGTGGGCAGTAGGATGATAGGTCGCTAGAGGGCGCCTAATATTTTTTCTACTTTCTCCTATGAACTGTTGAAAATCTAATGATTGAGCTGAAAAAAGTCGTCGGAAAACACGTCTACGCAATTAACTACCAAACCATGTTGGTGCTCTTCTGTTTTTATTTTCTCTCTCTCTTCAGCCACAGGAAGTCTACTACTGAACATAGCCCCCCCCCCCCCTCCCTTGATCGCTACATAGACTGTTGGAAGCGGCCTGCATTCAGCGACTTCATCCTGCGACCTTAACAAGTTTTTATTTTACTCGTCAAAAAATGAAGATTTTCTTTGTTTCAAGTTTTTACCTACTACGTAATTGAAAAGTGTAAAAATGCAAAGATAACATCGTAAAGTGTTGACTTACAAAACATAATTTGTTGTATTATCAAAGGGTCAACCACCACACTAAAAGGATAGTAAAACAAGAAACGAGATCTAGAGTTTAGACATTATGTAGAGATCTCTACGAACTCAATAGTTCAACCAAAGAGAATCGAGATATATTTGACGGGCCACTGATCTAAATACGCGTCGGTCTATCGGCTGCGTTCATTGTGCATTGTGTCACGTGTGCCACAAACGAAACATTCATGTCACCCAGATCACAAGCAGAATACTCTCAATTGGCACCCACACTTTATATTTTACACTAACTTCCCCTAAAGCATGAAACATTACACAGTAAGTTAAATGTTCAACATAAAATATCAATGTAAATAAGATAACGATAGACCCTTTAACATCATATCATTACTTTGAATATAATAACATAAATGATTTTACTCCAAAATTATAAAAAATATACTTAAAAGTAAATTTTAAAAAATTAAAGTTACTGGAAAGATCTAGTTGTAGGCCGCTTGCAACAAGTAGCTGAGGTAATACTTGAAGAAGCTTATTTGCAATAGAGGAACTTATGGTTGTAGATTATAGTTCCAATTTTTCAGTCGGAGATAGCTCTTGCAATATTAACACAATGAAACAAAACTGTAATATGTTAAAATACATTTATTAACTTTTTACAAATTAGTTTACAGTTACAAATCCTAAAAACGCTATTAGATATAACAAATCTTTAAATATTAATACGTAAATAAAATATCTCAGTACTTAACAAAAACTTCATGTAGATATAATTTATATAAAGTGATTTTAGTAAATAACGCCGATAATGCAACAGTGTCATACGTTTAAAATACGGACAGCGCGGCGTCTACATAACTCGTTGGACAAGTTTGAGACTCAATTGTTCAATATATTATCGTAAATAAATATATCTGTTTCATAAAAATGAATTGTAATAAGCAAAATGATAAAGAACTAAAAAATAAATTTATTTAGTAAACAAATATTGTGCGAACGTCACAAAGTTGCGAGATTAAAGAATCATACATCTAAGTGCATTTGTGCGGGAAATCTTTAGAATGTTCGTATAATTTATTTAACAATAACCTAAATTGAATAGACTTTCCAAAACGTACATATTATGTAAACAATGAATTACGACAAGTAACATTTTGAATGAATTAAAGAAAAAACTAGCACTTGTAAAGATTGTAGCCGCAATATTATAAATGAAGACAATGCAAATACTTATTATAATCTCTTTGAATAACGCATCATACGGTTTAAAATATGTAACAGACGACATTAATATTTAATTCGTTATTATTAAAATAAAATCTTCATTGTTCCTTTGTAAGACTAGGCTAACAAAATTGATAACAACCGCAAACAATAAATTATTTATATGACTACGCTAAGTTAAATAATACACCTTAAAATAAAAATAGGTACTTTATGCATTTATATAAACATTATCATAAAATACTTATGTTTCCATCATTTATTTCGTGCAGAATTTTTCTTTGGATCCAAAGAGCATTTTTGTGCTTGTGGGTAGGCGCAAATATAGAGCTTAATGTTATAAAAGTAAACTCATCGTAGAAAACAAAATGTGCACCTATATTTGTTGATTAATTTAACCAGAACGAATATTGTATTAAATAGCAAAAATAATTTTCTTTATGATTATATTTTATATTATAAATTATAATCATAATAATAGTACCGGCACCTACCCACATGTACTGTATATTTCAACAATTTCTGTGTGTCGAATATTATAAATTCAAAGCAAATACAATAATTTTAATGAACACAACAAAATTAATTAACCCTAAATATTTGTCTAAAATGTGTTCACAATCTATGGCCATATTACAAAATTTAAGACTTTGTTATTTCTTATAAAATAAAACATTATATTTATGGTACAACATTATTTTAAAAATATATATCTTGGTGTTAAGAATTGTATGTTTTCTTATAATGTAGTGTCTTATAAAATTTCAATATATCAAAACCAGAGTGATCGTAATTAAACAACTATAACCAGATATAAATTTAAAACACCTCGTATGTTATTAGCATATACCATTGTATCTTTATATGAGAGAAATATAAGTTAACTTTATTCAAAAGATCTCTTACATTTTATTAACCGCAATTAACGTGCCGGTAAACTTTTGTAACCCATTAACCCGAAATACAAGAATACAAAAAACCATAACATGTGTCGAAAAAAGATTGAATGTCGTGATTAATATCAATTTCAACAAATCAGTTTTGTACAATTATGAAATACGTTGTGGAAAGCGAAACGAATCCAAATGATATTGTAAAGACTCCTGTTGAGGTTAGAGTACGGGACTGGCCGCGCGCCGCACACCGCACCATGCTCTCTGTTCTGCGCCCGGGCTCGCTCACGCCGCCTGCGCCGTCTGCGAGCTCCTATGCTCTTTGTACAGCAAGAACGAGCTAGCACCATACGCCAATGTGTTGAAGATACCGAACACCTGAAAATATTTAGTTTAAACATGAGTCAATATTTATTTTCTCAAAACGCTAAAGTCTTATTTGTCATTAGTTCAAACTATGTATATTACAAATTTGTTTTATAAAATTAACCTAGGACTGATTCAACAAAGTATTTTTTGAGTTTTCCTTTAACGTTAATAACGTTTTACGGATCTATATTTTCAGCCTTATTCATAGACAGTTTTAAAACCCATTTTAGTTACCGAATATTTTGGCCTAATGATTTTGAATTCATTTTGGGCGAAGAAGACAAAACATTCATAATTAAAATAGGTTTTAAAACAGTGCATGAATAAGGCCATTTATCTCTACCTTGCTTAAAACCTAACAGGTAGAGAGTTTCTACTCTAATTGATAAGCATCAAATGCCCTAATAATACATTTTATTAACAATCTCTATGGCTAAGTAAGCGTAAAGCAAGCAGTGAAGCTTGCAGTGGGTGCATATGTATTCTTAGCAATTGAGGTGATCCAGAAATGTTTGTTTGGGTCTGGATATCCAGGTCGAAAAGCCTCTCGTAGTTTTTACTACCCATGACCCAAAGGCCATATCCATGTCACTATGTATCGCTGATGTTTTTTTTTTTCTTTTTTGTAATTAGAAAACACAAATAAAAACACTGGATAAGGATCTAGCGTTTTGGTAGTTGTAAACTGTGAATACAAACAGCCAAGTAATTATATTAAATGTTACATTTGTAGTATTTAGGTATAAGTTATTCATTGTCAACATTGATTTTGTGTGCTGACTAAAACAATTTCCTGAAGTGACACATAAGTATTATTAAATGAGGTGTCATATGGTCCTTATTTGTAAATCCACATTGCTATAAATTAGTTTAACTCGTGCAATACTGTCTTGGTGGTTGTTTTTAGTAGGAGTATATTGAATTAAGTATAACCTATATATTTCTTGGATATGTGTATATTGTACATAATTTTCTACTGTTTTGAATAACAGAAATTACGAGAATATTTTCGATCACTCAACAAACATACCCAAAACAACATTTCTGGCTCACATAATATTTTTTCTTGTGCAGAGATTGATCCTCGTCTCGTATCACGACATCCTAACCAACAGCGTTACGAATGTTGTCAAAAGTGGGCATAATATTCTACTTACGGCAGCAGCTACGTTGCTCGCGTGGAAGTTCGTGTAATAATTTCCTGTGGCAATGAACATCACGATGAACGCCAGCAAGTACATGAAGCACTCCAGCGCCGTGCTGATCAGTTCCTGAAAGCACCAACGAAAATAATCAAAATCATTTTTAAAGTAGGAGAGTCAACTAACACGTGCAAGTGACATCTCTGGTGTTGCAGATATCCATTTGCTACATTAATGGCTTACCATCAGGGGGGCCGCGAACTCGTTTGCCACCTTAGTGGTATAAAAAAAGTAAGATAGATTAACTTTGGAAGAATAACCAATTAGAATCGTTGCAACAGTGAAAACGCGGATAAGCGATAATCACATTCTTTGTACTTTCTTTTTGAATCGATAATGTTTGGTGGCCTCAAATTTCGTTCAGTAAGCCACTCGGAGAAATTATTTATACTACAGTAGAAACTCGATTATTCGGCCTAGTAGTCGTCGTAGCCCATTCTGATAAACGTAAATCCTGATAATGTAATGTGTTATGTATGATTAAAAGGGATTTTCATTACTTATTAAATGATTGTACTACGTTATTGCATAGTTTTATTTTAGGCATGTATGTACATAGTCATGGAACATGTGCTTATCACAAAAAATAATTACACTTTTAAAATGACGGAAAGATAATGTTGATTAGATAAACATATTTTTTGCACATGTATATCTATTTTTTTTAATAATAAGATAGTGCACCCTTAACCATGAAACATGACTATTGCTCACAATTACCGTGAGGTTCGTTAGGCTCGAATGACTGAATTTCTAATATGCTATTATTGATTTAAATAAATAATTAATGTACGTACAGATAAGACCCAATTGATTGGGAGTTTCAGCGCTTCTCTGATACTCAGGAAGTAAACGACGCTCCATAGTAGAGTTGTGATGAAACTGGTGACTGCGACGAACACGAACCACGCGGAGTACCACGGCGAGCCCAGCGCCATACACAGTATACCTAATACCTGTAAGAAACCAATGTTGTAATTACATGACTCTTAACGCTATTATCACTGTCCAAACAATATGATTAGATATACTCTTTATTTAATGTTACTTGCAAACAATAATAATTCGATTTTACTACCATTATTGTATGGAAAATCAATACTATTTAATACCGTAGCTATTATATGTAGATACGTACACACAAAAAATGTAGCAGAACAAATGCCGAAAAGAACTTGGACCATCAGCCTAGCTATGTTCTACTGATACTGGTAGTCGCACACAGTTATAACATCAGCCAACAAAACCACACTGGAAAGCATGCTTCTCACCGACTTAGTAACATTCAAGCCTTAATCCATAAAGCTGGCTTGGTGGAGCTACCAGTAACACAGTTACCGTCATCATCATTATCATCATCATCAGTCTATTGCAGTGTTAACTGCAATGGACAGTTTTGCTGGACATAGGCCTCCACAAGATACGCTACAGAGCCCGGTTTGCTGCTTGCATCCATGTTACCAACATGATTATTCCGAATAGTAAGCAAATGTTTTAAAATAAAAATATTGCAATGTATAGAGATTTATTCAAATTTATGGCTAACATTCTTGTCTTACTATGTATGATTGTATTTAAAAAAAAACGTAATATAACATGATTCTCAATTACCCGCTGCGTACTTATTTATGTTACAAACAAGTAACAATAGTGAAAAGGTAATGAACAGGGTTTTTAATAATAACATAATTCGATGACGGGATCTGAAGCAAAAATACATGGCATTGAGTAGATAGAGATACAAGGCGATAGATAAAACAATAACGTGAATCACTTTCCGTCATGAGTCACGGCCAAATATAAGATTATGATAGTATATGACAATTCTTATGGATTAGATAAAAATGCACTGTATGTATATTAAAAACGACGATTTACGTCACACGAGGTACAGTCCCGTGTTTACGACTCTGCGTGTATTTAGATTTTATATTGCTCTACATTATTGCACTAGTAATTATTCTTATGAACGTGTAACATTCGCAGATGTGTGATATCATGCTAATATTAAAGATGCGAAAGTGTATATCGCGGCTTGTCCTTCTTCCTCGCCAGCAATGCATTGACCTTAGTTTTGCCATGAAATTAATTATAGGCTGGATAGTGGCATTCACTATTTTTTATCCCGGAAAATTTTACGACGTGGCAGGTATAACTCTTGTGCGTAATACTACGCTAAGGAAGTCAGTGGCGTGTACAGTTTTATAAATAATGAGTATCATTTTTCAGACAATAATATAGGATTATACTATAAGAAATATAGACGTCAATAACTGATTTGCGAGCGGTAGAGCAAGGCTCTACCTCGTTGTAGCTGTAATTCAATACAATCGTCAGTTTTAACACCTATTTTCTTGCTTTACGTTCGGTGACCGAATATTAAACATCAGACAATTTCAGAAAACCATCGTACACTCTGGTGCAAAGCGTATAATAGTGATCTACTCAAACGTACCGCGTTTCGGGATCAACCAGGTTCGACCAGGCTAATATAATTGTCGCGACCGGAGATTCCTCTGATTAAACGACGCTAAACATACCATGAAGTGCAACAGTAATTAGTATGTCATATCAGTATAAAAAAAATTTTCAGCAATATATTAATAGCTTCGCAAAAAAAAACTTGGGGTTCTGTATGATATAATATGATCTCTCTCTCACTCTCCCTCTCTAATCAGCCACAGGTATTCCACTGCTAAATATAGGCCTCCCCAAGGATCTCCACAGGCAGCGGTCTGTTCCAAGCGGCTTGAATCCGGCAACTTCCTGCAACCTTAACTAGATCGTCCAGCCACCTTATAGGCGAGGGTTCGACACTTCCGACACTAACTGCTCAATACAATTCAAATATAGAATAGAACCAGTGTATTGAATTTTTATTACCTGCTTTATCAATATAAATTATAATAATCCAATATTATCGTGGTATTCAATAAATTACATAATAAACGACGTTGACTCTACTTTAGGTGGATTAGATACTGTAGGCACGCAATATACATAAATTAGACGTTGCATTCCATGTCTGTTAATATCTACATAGGTAAAGTATAAATCTGTGCATATAAGTGCTGACTGTCTAATATAACTAATGGACGGAAATGAAATTTTATAATGGTCATAATGTCAATTCGAAAGTTTATATGTTTATCGCGGAATCATGTTAGTATCTTAGTAAAGTAATTTTGACAAGAGAAAGGTAGATAGTTCCGTAAGATTTATCTACCTATAAACCTAATTTTATTCCTAACATTCTTTGGCAATATAGAAGGGTTTAAACACACGATAAGACAGAACGGTAGAAAAAAAAGGATGTTGTAAGTCGTTTGTCTCAACTACAATAAAATCACATAAGCAGAATTCGTATGTAATGATGCATTAGCTTAATCTAAGTTACCCTAGTAAGTGTTTACAGTATATAGTCATTGTCCATTTAGTTGTAACACATGTGATAAGTAAACTAGCGGTCCGGATACCACTAGGACAACGGTGTTGAGTAAATGAGAAGCATTAACGTCCGCTAGGCGAGCGCGGCGCGGCGCGGGCGGCGCGGCCACGCAGCCACCACGACCTCAGCCGCCTCAGCCCCTCAACCAACGCTCCGAACCGGTTTGATATCGCGCGCAAACCCGCTGTCGCAACGTTCGCTAACAGGTGTTATTTGTAGAAATTCCAACCGATAAATGAATATTTCTATGAAATACCTCACCAGTACAATGCTTGTTTTGTCTTACAGCTATTTTGCAGAAAAATCCAACAAGAAATTGTTATTATATAAATCAGAGGTGAAATTTCTAATAAGAGAGATTATGCATAATCTAAACATTCTCAATTGGTAAAGGTTAAACGAGGCCAAAAAAGTGTGACACCCGGCACGTGCACAGTTGCACATAACGCGGAGAAAGTGCGTCGCTCGGCGGCGTGCCCCGGCGCCCTCGGGCCTCGCCGTGCGACAAGCGCGTACGTACTCGTCGGCACTCACTACTCGTACGGGACGCGACCGCCATTCCGAGTTGTATCAATGGGTTCACAAACCATCATAGCATTTACACGTTGCAGTCTCGCTCTGAATAACTTGTCGTGGCCGGATTTCCGATTGGGCACTAGACTGTGGGTGCACCTACATACGTACCACGACGCACCATATTTAGAGTTTGTATCACACTTATAAGTCGCGCATGAAAGAAAAATTATCGAACACAAAGGTCCATATTTGTAATTAACTAAAACCAGTTACAACATCACGTCATCACAACATAACTATGGCGATCCATTTATACGTAGGTTGTATCAATTTATAGAGAAAATAATTACGATATTTTCAAATTGGGTATTGTGTGTTCAATGTTGTTTTCTTTGTCTTAAGTTAATACGGGAAACAAGATAGTTAAAAACATATTAATCAAGTGATTAATAAGTAAATTCGATAAAATATCCATTAAATTAAGATAAATATAGTTCGGTGGGTAAATTAAACCTAGCTTGTCCTCTCTTTTCTGTGATTCGTTTTACTTCGTTGCATTTTCATGTTTATACTTATACGTACAACGGAAAAGTAATACAATGCGCAATTGCCCTTGAAGTAAACATCGACAGTGGCAGCTAATTAATTCACAGCTTCATCGATCGGTAGAGGCACTAGCAAGACCACTATTATACATAACTATATAACAACAAGACTATAACGTCCAATGACGAACCTTCACATACGTATAGATATGTAATAGCTATAACACAGCAGGTCCTTTCCACTCGTTTAGGAAATCATCACATTACATCGTAATGCAAAATCCATTCGAAGCTATTTTATCCTCATTCAAAAGCGCACTGATTGCGAAGTGAAAATGCAATCAAGCAACTTAATATTCGGGTCAATGGGTGCGTGCGGCAAGCGGCAACGGTGCCGGCCTAACCGAACTGTCTGACTGCGGAGCACGGGGCTCGGGCTCTAGTCGGTTCACTGGCCATACTCCCGCGCAGGGGCACTCCGGTAACGTACTAATAAAACTAAAAATTAACGACACCTACTAGAATCCATTGCAATTTATTTACACATGGATAAATGTTATTTGATTCAAATAATTTAACAATTTCTGAGAAAATGCTCCATGTCTTTAACTTGTAGAATGAACCCTACTTCTCATTTTTATCAAATATCCTCACGGAATGGTGATAAATATATTAACGTCTATTTAACCAGAACAACGATGTTGTCATTGTCTTCAAAAATAGTTACATTTTTAAACATAAATTGTTCGCGTAACTCTACAATGTTGATATATTACTTTGACCATGAGTGATAAAATATGTTTCATACTATATTAGTACCAATACCAAAAACGTATCAATCGTCGCCAATTTGCTGCTATGAGTGAATTTTAATTTGGTTCTCGCTCATACTACTAGAATGACGCAATCACCGCATCTAGCTTGGATTTGATTAAAGCAAAGTGTCTGTCTTAAACCCAAAGCATACGCTTGTAGGCAACTGCATATTCATATAATTCGGTTGTTTATTAAACCATTTAGCAGATAAACCAACCAGCACTTAGTAAGTGTATATTCCTCGGCGCCGGTGAGCCGCCGGAGCACTCCAACGATCAATCGCTAATCGAACACCGTTAATTGACCTTGATGTTCGTATATCAAGAGGAAAAGAGGTGTTCGAAAGTAAATTTTTCAATTTCATTGACCTTGATTTCGCAAGCGCAACACTCAATACAACGAAGATTCGTCATAAGCGAGTGATGTTTACAAACAAAGAGCTACACAATACGCTGAAAAAACGAGTCAACGCGGTAGTATCCGATAATAATCTTTTCACGGCTGAATAATAAATGAAATCAATACAGAACGAACGTGACTATTCAATGTCACCGATACGAAAACGCTTCCTACAGCGAATGCGTTATGTTGTTCAAAATTTTAATAAAAGCTAAAAATGATGTTACGATGCAATATTTCATCATCGACGAGTCGGGATAAGTAATAAGACACATAATAAATAAAACAATGATGGCGATGCTTACATTCACAGGAGACTGCAATGCTCGCCGTGTGAATGAAACACAACGGCCGGATAATACACGCTACCACAATGACAAAAAGCTTTGATGCAATTAAGGCGAGCCAACCTAACTCTTCTGAGGCCAGTAGGGACAAGTAACTCAATGAAATTACTCGAGAGGTGTTGGAGTTAAAAGGCATAGGTCACTCGTATCTTAATTAGGGTATGGCCTGAATGTTTTACACTTAAAATATTCAACCCATAATAGAAAATAAAACTATCCAGTATAACTTGTTCTGGTTTTTGAGCTTGTCCTTGATAGGTCATAATTGATACAAACATCGCTAGTAGAAATATGACGTATTTTGATCACTAATGTTTTCAGTTGTCTAATATCTCCGTGACCCGTTTTCTCGCAGCTGAGACGTCGTTTAACTAGGAAAACAAGAGATGAGCGGCGGCTTAAAATAACCCACTATACCTAGTTATGCGACCTGCCACCTTATACCCTATATTAAACCCTCAGGGTTAATGGGTCAATAAGGAGTTGTATAGCTGCTTCATCTGAACTGACTTAATGTATTCGATGTACCAGTGGCGAATACCAAGAGTATCAAGTAGACGGTTCTCACAAGAGAATAGTATATAAGCCATGGACATCGCAACGTCAGTTGACTTTGCTTCAAACCATCATAACTAACACAAGTCTTTGTCTTTGTTAGAATTTATCATTTGTGAATTATTTGAAATAAATTATTTTTATTTACAAATACGCTCGAGATAATTTGACTGGCGCAGTCGGGTCGGATTTAATATCGCGTTAAAAGTAGGTTCGGAAGGGACACAAAAATAGGTCGCCGAATTGTACTACCAACGCTAAAGATAAATAATCCGCGAACCACAAAAATATAAATTAGTCAAGTACGTAACAAGTGATAAAGAAGCAATTTCCAGCATGGGAAGAAAGAGCAAGTGAGTAAATCCTTTCATTCCTTCCTATCGCTTTCCTTCCTTTTTAATTGGACTGAAAATCGCCAATTTTTAAAAAGGCGTGTTTTTCCTTTCATTAGGAAATCCACAAAATAGCGCCGTAATCTTGGACTAACATTGCCAATTTTACGTAGAAAAATAATTTGAATTAATTATTTTTGCCTTTGATATCATTGTGTTTTTGTGTTGTATGTGCATTATTTATTAAAACAATGAATCAAATACAGCTAATCCCACGGGAGATAATCGAAATCATCCCTAGATATGACGGCGACGAACGGTTGCTTAGTCTATTTTTAAATAAATGTGAGTACGTTATCAGAAGCTTTAGAGGCGATAACAGTGTAGCTCAGCAAACATATGTGTTTCACAGTGTTACAAGTAGACTGACGGGAAAGGCCGCAGTATTACTCAGTGAAAGACAGAATGTAGCATCTTGGGATTTATTAAGGGAACTATTAGTTCAGCATTTTGGTGACAGTAGGTCAGAAGAATGTATAGCCATGGAGCTAGAAAGCATTAAAATAAATTCAAACGAATCGTTTATCGAATTGTGTCACAGAATCCAAAATGTTAGGAGTTCTTTGATAGCAAAAGTAAATCTTTTGACGGACGAAGGTATTAAGGCGTCAAAAATGATAATATATAATAACTTAGCACATAAAGTTTTTATATACAACTTGCCTGAGAACTTAATCCAATTTGTGAGATTAAGTAAGTCCACAAATCTGGAAGATACATTATCTATCGTAATGGAAGAAGTTAATTTCCAAAAGGAATTTAAAAATAAATGTGTAAAGCCACAAGCACCTAAAAATTGTGTAACAACTGAATATAATAAAACACAATTTAAGGAGCATAATAATACTTTGCCGAAACCTCAATTCAAATTTGGAGGGCAAAATCAAAAGCCACAGGGCTTTCAATTCAAAAATCCTGTAAATTTCCAACCAAGACCGCAACAGTTTCCACAATATGTGAATAACTATAAAAGGTCTGGATTTTTCAAGAAAAATCCGCAACAGCAATTTAAGTTTGGCATCCCACAGTCGCAAAATCAGGTACAAGACGTATCAATGCGAACTGTGAGGAATAATAAGCTAGTAGGAAATTTTATAAAGGGAGCCTCAGACAGCCCACCAGGATAGATTATAATAATGTTGATAACATGATAAAACTACCGTATATTAATATACCAAAGTTAGGTAAATTCATGATTGATACGGGTAGTTCTCGCTCATTCTTAAGCCCAAACAAGGCGTTTAAATACTTTCGTAAGTATTTATACAACGAACCATTCGAAGTAATTAGTACTCATGGTCGTAGCGAGCATGATACGGTGGCTCAGATTCCGCTTCCAGTGATTTTTAATACGAACTTGATACACAAGTTTTATATTTATCAAGTAGATAAGAAATACGATGGATTATTAGGCTCAGACTTGTTACAAGACCTAAAGGCAAATGTTGATTTTAACAACAAGGTCTTAAAA
This sequence comes from Deilephila elpenor, assembly GCA_949752805.1. Lineage (NCBI taxonomy): Eukaryota > Metazoa > Arthropoda > Insecta > Lepidoptera > Sphingidae > Deilephila > Deilephila elpenor. Next base: position 8,126,481 of record OX457099.1, on the reverse strand, counting down.
GTAAAAAATGCGAATATACCAATGGTATATAATGTTGTATCGCAAATAGGGAATAACTCTATAGAATTTATGGATATAGATCCAACTATAGATGAGTTGTTGGAAGTAAATCTTTCAAAACTTAGACTAGGTCATTTAAATAATGAGGTAAAATGTCAGGTAGAAAAATTATGTTTTGAGTATAAAGACATTTTTCAAAATGATGGCATTCCATTAAGTTTTACAAGTCAGGTAAAACATAGTATACGGACTACCAATGAGGATCCCGTATATATCCGTCCTTATAGGCATTCTCATAAGGAGAATGAGGAAATAGAGAGACAGGTTAGGAACTTGTTACAGAACAATGTTATTAAGGAATCGCACTCACCGTGGAGCGCACCTGTCCATTTGGTTCCGAAAAAACTAGATGCTTCCGGAGAAGAAAAGTATAGGATGGTCATAGACTATAGGCGTCTTAACGAAAAGACGATAGACGACAAATATCCCATACCAAATATTTCAGATTTATTCGATAAGTTCGGTAATGCGAAATATTTCTCCACAATCGATCTAGCTAGCGGTTACCACCAAATAGAAGTCCAAAAACAGGACCAACCAAAAACAGCGTTCACGACACAGTCGGGACACTACGAATTCATACGAATGCCATTCGGTTTAAAAACGGCACCCGCCACATTCCAGAGAACAATGGATAATGTGTTGCGTGGTTTAATAGGTGTCGATTGCTTAGTTTATTTAGATGATATTATAGTATATTCGTCAAACTTGCAGGAACATTTTTGCAAACTGCAGAGAATATTTGACAGACTTAGAGAGATGAATCTAAAAGTAACTTTAGACAAATGTGACTTTTTAAAAACAGAAGTTTTATATTTAGGTCACACAATATCAAAAAATGGTCTTCAACCAAATGATGATAAAATCAAGGCAGTCTTAAAATTTCCTTTGCCTAAGACACCAACGGAAATAAAAAGTTTCCTTGGACTAGTAGGTTACTATCGTAAGTTTATAAAAGATTTCTCAAAAATCACTCAACCTCTTACGAATTGTTTGAAAAAGAGAAATAAAGTGATCATAACCCAGCAGTATATAAATGCATTTGAGAAATGTAAAGAGTTGCTTACTAATGCACCTTTACTTCAATTTCCAGATTTCTCAAAGCCATTCCTATTAACTACGGACGCCTCTAATTTTGCGTTAGGTGCAGTTTTGTCACAGGGTCCGATAGGAAGTGATAAGCCTATTGCATTCGCGAGTAGGACTTTAAATAGTGCAGAAACCCGCTACAGTGCTATAGAAAAGGAACTATTAGCAGTAGTATGGGCATGCAGGCATTTTAGGCCATATTTATATGGGAAGAAATTCACTGTTATAAGTGACCATAGGCCGTTAGTATGGGTAAATTCATTAAAAGAACCAGGATGTAGGCTAACTCGTTGGAAGTTGAGATTAGCAGAATATGACTTTGACATAAAGCATAAGCCTGGCAAACAAAATAGTAACGCAGATGCGTTATCGCGTATAAAAATTAACGCAATTGATAATGATAGTCAATCTATGTTAGTTAATACGGACGATGATCCGAGAATAAAGGCGGTGATTCAAGAAATTGAACACGAATATAATAGAATGAATAGGGAAAGACAAAATAGTAACTCTCCCGTAATAATATCATCAGATGATGATGATGAAGATAGGATGAATAGGATAAATAGGATTAATAGGATTAATGAATTAGAAAAATCCGTATTTACATATCCTGTACCATCGCTAAATAGCAGCGAATCCAAGAAGTCGTCTGATATTGTAACAATACATTCAGAGGTCAATATGGACTCAGCCGACATTCCTATATTAAATGAGGCGATAGATACTAAGCCTAACCAGATTTTAATATACACGTGGAATAGGAATAGTTACGTCGTAAAAGATTTATCACGAGATAAACAAAAGGTACTAGAAGTTCATATGCCTATAAACAGTGAAGAGTTAGTTAAGACCTTCTTAAAGAATTACATACGTCCTAATATTAAATATTACATATACTTTGAGGATACGGAGCATCGAAAGCTATTCTCGAAAGTTATAACAAATCTTTTCAGAAAAGATTCTATTAAAATTGTAGAATGTACGCTAAGAGTAGTATACATTGAGGACGAAAATGAGCAGAGAAATATCGTAGAAAAATACCACATTGGTAAAACGTGCCATAGGGGTATTAGGGAAACGGTAGCTCACATTAAGAGGTCGTACTATTGGAAAAAATTAGAGGAAATAGTTTCCAGTATTATTAATTCATGTGAACTGTGTAATAAAATGAAGTATGATAGGAAACCGTTAAAGCCTGAACTTCAATTAACACAAACTCAAACTAAACCGTTTCAGGAAATATTTATGGATATATTTTCCATTGAAGGAGTACATTATTTAACTCTAGTAGACGCATTTAGCAAGTTAGGTCAAGCGTTAGAAATATCTAATAGGACCACGCCAGAGGTTATAAGGGCGTTATTAAAGTACTTTTCATATTACGGAGTACCGAATAAAATTAGTTCAGACTCAGGTTCTGAATTCAATAACAATCTTTTAAAAGAAATGTTATCGTTATATAAAATAGAGTTACACATAGGAACTCCTCATAATCCGAACTCAGTAGGAATAGTAGAAAGATTCCACTCTACTATTATAGAGATATATAGACTCGCAAAGTACGAGCGAAAAATTACTGATCCTGTATCAGTTATGACATATGCGATTATGTCATATAATCATTCCATACATACATCAACTGGCCTTACACCATTTGAAGTTGTATTTGGACACACTGAGTCGAATAGTAGTTTTGATGTAGATTTCAATAGAATGTATACACAACAGTTGGTACGTGAGCATTCTAAGAGGACAAAATATTTGTATAATTACTTAACAGATAGAATGTTAGGGATTAAAGAAAAGATTATTGAAAAGCGGGGCGGCGAAAAAGAATTCGACGTTAAACCCGGCGATACAGTTTTCATAAAAGGAGTAAATATAAGGCGTAGCAAGGATAAACCTCGCTATCAAAAGGCCAAAATAACAGAAAATATAATTAGAAATACTGTTATGGTCCAAGCTAAAGATAGAGATAAAAGGGTACCTATTAAAGATATAAAACGTCCTCCACAGGTACATCCTTCTCTTAATCATCCAAGCAGTCCAAAACCTGGCACTTCAACTTCAGCAAATTGAAGCCAACCCAGGTATACTTCCAGTAAAAGAAGGTCGTGCTTACCTTAGTTTATATAACTGGGAAATAGTTAAGATTTTAGATCTACAATTAATATATGAAAACTTGGAATATAATTTTATTAAATATGGAGAAGTAAATTCATATTTAGATAAAAACTTAGATATTCATATTTTAGATGGTAGCATTGTAGACATTAAACTACAAGCAGAATATATAAGAAATATAACTGTAGAAAAGTATGAGCAGTTAATTCCGAATATTAGGGTTAAAAGAGGAATACTTAATCCTTTAGGAACAATTATTAAAGCTATCACAGGAAATATGGATAATGATGACGCAATTAGATATGAACAAATTTTGAGTAAAGTTCAATCTGAGCAAAATGCTATCTCCAATAAAATGACTATTGTCTCTGAAATAGTGGATTCATTAGTTAACTTAACAAATTCTAGTAGGAATAATTTTATTATGTTGGAGAAAAATATGGATGAAATTGAATTATATTTAAATAAAACATATTTTCAACGAAGTAAAGAATTCGTTATAAATACTTTTAATATACTCATCCATAATTTTCAGTTGTTACTTACAAGATTAAGTGAAATTGAAAACTATAATAGCATTTAGTAGAATTAATATCGTTCATCAGTCACTATTAAATATTAGTGAATTATATTATATATTGAGAGATGTAGAAAAGGTAGATAAATTAATATTACCTGTTACTGTAGAGAATCTTGCAAATATTGAAAGATGTATAGATATTAAGGCTTACATCAAAGGCAAACAAATAATTTTTATATTATCAGTTCCTACGGTTCAATTAAAAGTGTATAACTATTACCAACTACATCCCTTTCCTATGTTCAATCCAATCCGGAATAACACATTCCTCATTATTCCGAAACATTCCTTTATCCTTATGGAAGGGTTGAAAGCATTAGAGCTCAAGGAGTCATGCAGAGAAATAGATGAACAGATATACTTGTGCTACGAGAGCAACGTGTCGCCTAGTAATGACGACGCATGTATAGCAGATTTAATGAAGTTTTCTACTAATATAACTTCATGTTTGCAATTGCCAGTGAAAGCTAGCAAACTTAAAATTAAAACCATACAAACAGATGTGTGGATAGTATATTCCGAAATTGAAATGTTCATTATGGAATATTGTGATGACAATATAAGCCAGTATAAAATATTGGGCACGTATATTATTACGCTAAACACAAACTGTGAGGTAAAAATTGGAGAAATGACGTTGAGGAAACGTCATATTAATGGAAACCAGATCACACTTCACAGGATGCCTGTTATTCACCTACCGAGTGTTGCTGAGCATCCAGAGTTCCAGAGGACTTCCGTCAACCTGGACAACTATAATATGGAAGATCTACGGGTGTTGTCTCGTGTTCTACAAAGTGATAGTGAAGTGATAAAAGACGAAGGGCAAATGCCACCAGTGAATATACACAGTGTTAGCATAGGAACTATTGTACTTTACCTCATATTGATTTTTGTATTGTTGTATTTTGTGTTTAGTAATAGAAAATTTATATTGTCAAAATGTGTCCGAAATCATCATCCGAAAAGTGTTTCAGGAAATGATTTCGTACTTAAGGAGGGAGGAGTTATGCGACCTGCCACCTTATACCCTATATTAAACCCTCAGGGTTAATGGGTCAATAAGGAGTTGTATAGCTGCTTCATCTGAACTGACTTAATGTATTCGATGTACCAGTGGCGAATACCAAGAGTATCAAGTAGACGGTTCTCACAAGAGAATAGTATATAAGCCATGGACATCGCAACGTCAGTTGACTTTGCTTCAAACCATCATAACTAACACAAGTCTTTGTCTTTGTTAGAATTTATCATTTGTGAATTATTTGAAATAAATTATTTTTATTTACAAATACGCTCGAGATAATTTGACTACCTACAGTGTTCGTTGATAAATATAATTTGCAATAAACCGGATAGAACAGCCACAAAAATCGCAAATCAAACGAAACTCGCTTCAACTGTCTGGCTTGCGTCTTCTTAATTTGAGATACCTATCAAAATTACCTTCAATAATTGTTGTTCAAAGTTCTACAATGTGCATGACAGGTAAAACTGCATACATCGCGACGATAACTCAGCTACATATAAGGAAGTCAAATTATTATGCCTAACAGTAATAGCGTCAGCAGTGTACACTATTTTCATGATCCACGCACACCACAATAAAAGATCCAAATTATAAATACCTATGAAAATAAAAAACATGCGTAAGATTATTTTTGCGGTTTATACTATAAACCGGGTCTGGCTCACGAAGTCAAGAGAATCGATTTATCTATATATTGGTCGTTATTTATCTATGCACGGGTATTGGCTACCACCAGCTTACTTCCCGCTGTAAGGCAACATTACATTTTATGAGCTTGCTGTTTTAAATGCAAATCATAAGAAACCTTTAACGTGCTTTCCTTTAAGAAGAGAAAATATATGCATGAGGAATAAAGCTCGTGGCAACACAAAAACTTGCTCGGTTAGCCAATACTAGTACCTACACAAGTATTGTTAAGAAAATGTTATGAACCTTAAGTTACCGCTTTTGTCTACGTATTCTAAAGCACTTATGCTTGCGACATGATTGTCTCAGTGGCTTTTAACTTCAAAATTGCTGACTTCAAGTTTTTTTTAGATATTATTGCGTTAATTAGAATTAAACGCGCAAAAACAACAAATATATATGTACAATTAGGCTTTCATATTTTTTACTAATTATTATTAAAAAAATAATTAACATGATAAGCTTTACAGGGACATACAACACAATTTTGATAATATGATTATATTCAATCGTTGATGAATTAGTGTAGACTTAAGCGTCTATAGCATATTATAACTAAATTACGAGTTAAATATAGTAAGTGAAATGATGAGAAAATGACAAGCTGTCACACCGGCCGCGGCCCGCAACCGGTATATCGTGGAAGACGTGGCGCATCGACTCACGCCGCCTTCGGCGCTGGCCACAGGCCGAACCACATGTTGACAGTAGGTACTACTTTCATTTTGATGCCAACTTTCACCCGATGTTGTTCTCAAATGAAAACTACGAATGCAAAACATTGGCTTTACTAATTTGGCTGTGTGTTTTCGAACATGTGTGTTCGAAGTGGACTTAACGATCTCCTTTTACGAATTTTAGACGAACGTGAAGTATATCTACAGGAACTATATACAATATAATTAAAACATTCTGAACGTACTGTTTCACTTTTTCTATAAAATAAATAGTGTCATAATATTTGTTCTTTCTATAAGTACCTTCGTAATTATTATTATACAGGGTATATCAAGACCGCGACCGAAAACGAAGCCAGGTGGTAGTTTTAGCGGCTACAGACACAATGCAACTAAAAATTTTGCAGAATAAGCGACGGATTAATTTTTACAATTTTTTAAAAATCCTCGTTTTTGAGGGGTAAATACCTAGTTTTTGCAAAAATAGCAATTTAAGCCCTTACGTACCATTGCGTGTTTGAAAATTAAGCGATGTACATCATTATTTTAGAAAAACTTTGTTTAATCACTCAAATATGACGAAAAGTTAAAAAATAACAAAAAAAAAATTGACGTTTTTTTTTGTAAAATTTTTACTTGCATTGTGTTTGATATAACTAATACTACCTCCTGGCTTCGTTTTCGGTCGCGGTCTTGATATACCCTGTATGTTTTTAAATTTTTGTATAATATAACGTTTTGTTAGAAACTATGATAAACATGTAATTAAATGCTGAGACCGGAAATTAAACACAATTTCAAATCAGTCGTCTGAAAAGTCATAACTTTACACTGATGAAATCTAAGAATGTTATCAAAATATCAGAGCTATTGTGTGGCTAGCACTAACAATGAGAATATTTTAACATCATTCATATAAGGTAATTCTGATATGCTAATACTGGGTTTGTTAAAAATATTTTCCGCACCTTAATGCCATTAAATGTATAGGAAATACATGAACGAAGGACTCTACCTTTTTTGATATAATAGTGGTGTTTGATTTATATAATAATTTAAAACGAAAGTTATGACACAATCAGCAGTTGCCAGGCGAGTGTTATAGTTAACAATATATGGAGTTTTGGTATAAAATTATATATCAATACAGTTTTTTTGGAGATTCGTGTTTTAAAAAGCTGTACATATATATATGATAGTCAATTATCGTATATGAATAGCTTATATGAACCATCTCTTTAGAGTATGTATACGCGCGGGTTTTAGAGACCGCAGGCTTTCCCAATAAAACAAAAACAGAATGTGGTCGTAGACCTTATGAAATAACAATCGATATTGCAATTTATTTCGTGCATTAAGCACAACATGTTTGTCATCACATGTTTGTTCACGGATATTCATAGGTATTACGTAAACATCGCAAATGAATCTACTACACGTTCAGTAGGTACTTATTTATGGCTTTAAATGACCACAAGATGACGAATTTAACTTAAATTCTTATTAAAATAAATAGTCAGGGTTCCAAAGTTCCCAAAGGAAATTTTTGCAACATTATTAAGGTGTGGACGTCGTTGTTCATATTAGTCATGTGAATAACAAAGTTTCCCACCTAGCGTTTAAAAATTATTGATTGCGTTACGATGGTTATCGGTCACTCACAGCAACTACGATAACTAACTTTAGCCCGTGTAACCTTTTAAAGGTTAAAATAGTTCGAATAGTTAAATTTATACAGCACGATCACGCTATAGTAATAAATGGAAAGTAAGGAATAATACTTAATGTTTGCTTTTTACAAAGTTACTCAGCAAGAAATGCAATGGAAGTTATCACCCGTAATCTAAATATACTATATGCATGATGCATCTAACTTCTAGAACACTACTTTTCCAATTGAGAAGCACGTCCTAACGTTTTAGGTATGTAGTTGAATAGAACATAAATGTAATAGGTAACAAAGTGTAACAACAGGTCGCTTCGTGCAAGAGTGTACAATAATTATAAGGTTAAGTCATTTAGGCTAATTGAGAATGGAGACAAGCTCTAATTACCAACTCCATAATGATAATACCTCCATTATTCGAACACAAAACTAAATTCTCGATTACCTTGGTTATAAATGTACGATTGTTTTAAGAAAACTACGTATATTTGAAAAAGCATTAAATAAGCCACCTTAACAATATCGTTTGTATATTTGATGCTGTAACTAAGCAAAAGGAAGGACGAACTATGATATCAGCGTTCAGATATGTAGCCATAAAATATAACACGTAGGCGAATAACGAACCGATTCAATATTTTGAAAATAGTGTGATTCAGCGAACTGTGGCGCTATTATCCCTGATAAGATACCTTAAATACACAAACATAAAACTAGTAGGTACTACAATATGATAAAATTGACAATACCTACGTATATTTACAAAATATATTATGCTAGAAATTTTGCTACCCACGGGTATAAAAACCTCCTCAGCGGAGATATCAAAATAAATATGTATCATTGTATGTAAATTTATATTCTCATTGAATTTTGTTAATTACATTGAACGCCAGTAGTTAAAAGTGCGTCGTACATAATATAAATGTGTTGCCATCCATAACAGGATCGTATAGCAGTTTTAAAATTTTGCTCGTCTATTAGAGCACCATATATATAAACAATTTGGTTCTCGACAATATTTGTATGAGGAAGCTATCCTAGGCATGCACTCGCACTATTATGAAACGTTGGCTGTAGGCAGTAGTTGAACAGCAACATTCCAACCTCCGTAAAACCAAAAAGCATTCTCAGCGTGACCTCGTTAAATTATGTGCATAAAAACATGTGTGCGTTCATGCACAGGTATTACACATGCTCGCAATTAACGAAGACAAATTGCCCAATAACACTATTACCAATAAAAATAGGTTCTATGATGTATTTTCCTTTCACATCTACCTATGGCCTACCAATGCCTATAGCTCGAACTTAACAACGCCGGAACAGTATAACAACTTAAATGTAGGTACAACTCGGTATGACATAGAGCCATGCTAAAGTGCGAGGAGGTGCAAACTAATGTGCAATGCTGTAGCAAGGTAGAGCCATACAAATCGGAACATTCACAAGTTTGCAACACCAGTCGCCACACATTTTCTCACTAATTTTCTCAACAAGTAACAAAAGATATTACAACTTTGTCAACGTAGGTGTCGCCGACTTATGGTATCCGCCACTAATTAGTTAGTTAGATACATAATAATCGTGAACATTAGGTAGGAATGTAGAGTCATAAAGATAATATAATTACTTACTAATTGAATAATTTTGAGGATACCCGGCGGAGTTTTGAAATAGTCAACATTAATTTTTATCCAATCCAAGGCGCCACCTCCTTGCTGCGGAGAAGGAGCCGTCGCGGGTTTGTTGTGATCCACAGTCACCACTGTCTCGGGTGCCATCATTCTCTGCTAAATGTGTATACCAGCAAACTCAAAATAAATACGTAGGTGTGTAAATAACGAACACTGTCACTAAACTTCAGCACCGAGTGGACGCGACACACATTCCGTCCGTATTCACAGTCCGACGACAGCGAGCGTAGTATACTCAGTACAGCGCACAACTGTCGAAGCGGACCGAATCAGAGTGGCGGGGAACAAGAATGGTAGTGACTAGTAACGCTGACGCGATCTCGCACCGCGGTGACGGAATGCTAGCCACATTATTTTAGCAATGTGTATAAAATACGACTGATTTTTGAAGGCAAATCAGCGTCTAGGGTCCGTCTAGGTGCATACAGCTATATAATTTAATAAAAAATCACGTATCAAAAGCTATGTATGATCATACTTGTGGAATTGGTCTCAAACGTCTTTAGGTTTGAGTCTTTACATATTACGGAAATAAGAGTAGGTATGTATCCGTCGAACTGGACCACACAAAGTGCAAGACGAACTCTACGACAAAGGTTTAATATATGTAACAACCGCAAATCGCAGTATACGCGAATTGGAATATAAGTAAAACCTATAATATAATAGAATTTTACATTGTTTTGGTTAAGAAATATATTTTAATGGCTCAGCAAAGTAATTGTACCTACTGATAAGTGTAACACCGTAGAGATGGAGTAGAAATCGATTAGCAATTCAGTATTATTGGTGTCAATTTCGAGACCGATATACAGGCCTACACAACTGCTTCCTCATACTACCACGAAAAGATCTAAGGATAAGAAACTATTTAACAGCGTAATGGTGCGAGTAAAAATAATTGGCAAACAGCTGGGTATTATTTTTTTCTATAGTGTATATCATATCGCTCCAAAGTAATCTCTTCCAGACAATAATGGGATGAATATAAAAGATAAATAATACTATTTATACACAAAAATACACAATTAATTATAACATATATACAGGGCATATCCAGACTGCAACCGAAAACGAAGCTAGGTAGTATTAGTGACTTCAGAAAAAATGCAACATACAAATTCGTAAAAAAAGCGAAGTTTTTTTGTCATTTTTTACTTATCTTCGTATTTGGGTGGTAAATAAAATAGTTTTGTCTAAAATAATGTTATCAATAAAAGTTCCACCTGGCTTCGTTTCCGGTCGCAGTCGGGATATACCCATTACATTTATACACAAATTCATTTATAAATAAATACCTACATACACGTAACATTCATTTATAAATTTAAAAAAATATGAATGATACCAAAAATTACCAAATGTTTAAATAGGATAAATAACAATATAATCAATATATTTGTGAATTAAGAACGGTAGAGTTCTTTTAACCACCTTCTTAAATGACGACATTTTTGAGCCTGCCTCTCAGCTTTAAGTTCTCGGGCGACCTCAAGGATCTCGTATGTGAGTCATAAAGAAAAAATATCGTTCTTTAAGATAAGAGAAGGTGTGATAATTAAACGAAACATTGTAAAACTAAAAATAATATGAGTATTCCGACGAAGTTGTGTTTTATCCGACCATGGCTATGTACAAACATGCTCAACCCTGCGTCCACACGTAAAAATTTGATCGAAGAACATGTTTAGTGGGCGTTTAAACTCTCCAAGCAATGGACTAATTTTGTTGCTGTGTTTGGTGGGTTCTGCCTGCTACATTTACTTTGGGGAAAAATCTACGCGAAGCCGTCATCGTCGTTGAGTTAGCCCAATGTTGCAAGGAAGAGAACGTAACAGTCATGTTAATTTGATAAAAGTGTTAGAACCACTCACACAAAAGTACTCTTTCTCCCGATACACATTCATAAATTGTTCCACGAAATCCCACGATGATGAACGAACGTCTGCCATTTTAGCTGCGCACTTACACCCTCTTCAAAAAATATGAATCACTATTAACATGCTAGACGTCACGGCTACACGTACAAACAATTTTTTTTTCGATTATCGAGCAAGAATTATGGACGTTTGAATCTTGTTCGAATCGAACATTTTGATTAACTTCGAGCATTTGTGTTGAGCCTTGCATGGTACACACGTTCATACTTGCTCGAGATCGAGCAAGTTTATAGAGCATCTACCTACGTGTGTACCCACTATAATCAAGGATGAGGAGAAGGAGCGCTTGGGCAAGCGAAATCTTCGTGGTAACGGGTAGAAAATATTGTAACTTTCGCAAGGACCTAGATTTGGGATCTTATTCTATATGCCATTTTCAATTAAAGATGCCAATAGTAGAGTTTAGACATAAACTCAGGAAATCACGATTGACAGGCTATATGTAAGTATAGGTAAGCTCGCGGTATATTAGGGGTAGATTTGCAACGGATAGTTAGTAGAAAACTATCAACAAAAAATTCGTAGAATATGGATTATATTATACATTTGCAAAAGTTGCATACACTCGGTATCGTTATTGTATATTTAATCCATATCTAGTCTAAATAATGATGATACATAATTTTGCTATACCTGTAATTATTTTACTCAACATTTAAAAGAATGCTTAATTTTTCGTTTCAAATAATATTTATTAATTAGTATAAAATTTATCTGTACGGTATTCACGATTTTACCATCAATCATGCAGATTATGATGTAAAACTGAAAAAATATTATTTTAGTAACTCTAATATGGCATGCTTTGGAACGAACATGTATATAATAAGTAGATATTAATTATATTATTATCCAAACTTGCATGCATATCTTGAGGATTTTATATTTTGTGTACCTAACGGGGTTCATTAGATCGTTCTACCTAGCGTTACCCCGGCCTCTGTAAAGGTCGACTTTTCTACTTAATTTCCGACATTTTGCATGCTCTTCAGGACCCTTGATTGTATCATATAATCTAGTGTCTAATATTAATTACTAGTAAAGATGTTACATTAGTATACGTATAAAGTTCTTTGAAGGAAGCGTATCAAGACAAACGATCAAGTTGGTATAAAACGGCGAGAGAATGTCTCTGCATTGTCTTCTGTTGTCAATCGATAGCACATCTGCACGACAATGTGTGGGTGTATTCAGATGCAATATAATCTCTTTGCTGAGATAGTATAAAAACAAGTTAGTTAACCTAACATCCTAACATCCTACGTTATCGCATTCTGCGAAATGATAAACAACCTCGACTATATTCGTCATCAAAATATTGTTCTAGCACAGAAAATCTACCTAAGCTGCCTAGCCTATATATAGTACAAACGACAAACAATTAGGTAGGTACTAGGTATTTTGTTATTTTTATGGTTTCCAAATACATACATTAGGTGATTAGTAAAATACCTATTTAATTTTAGAAGTTGTTCTAGAAAACACTAATTACATAATATAGGAATTCACAAATAGGTACAGTTGGAAAATCATTTATTTTTCACACGTAAGCTACAAATCTCTTTTGGATTTAAATATTGTCTGTAAAACTTTTAGTTTTGATGAATGCGATGCTAAATAAAACTTTTACAACTAAGAAAACATGACCAGATGTTCGGAGGTAATAAACATATAAACGTGTGGTTGTTCTTCAAGGCTCTGTCAAATTAAGATAGTGTTTATTTTATTTTACCTTTATATATTCATGATACTCATTTTCAAAGGCCAAGTGGCAACTTATATAGGCTATCAATAGTGAGGTTCTAAGTTCGAATCTCAAGTCAAGAAAGTAGGTTTAGAGCTGAAAAAAGGATTTTCCTGAATTCAGAGAATATACCAAAAAAGTACATTACCTGACCAAGGTACCTTATAATCATACTTAAGCCAAAACCACTTTTATAAAACTGTATTTATTAACATTGCACAGTTCCCCAGTAAGTATTATTTAGTACAGACATTATTATGAGATTTATATGACATTAACCATTGTAATTATAAATGGCTATAAAAAAAGAAAAAGAAGCAAAAAAAAGAAGGCAGTTCGTGTTGCTGACCGATTTTCTTTCGCCGTTTCTTATTCAGAGCTATATGTTCCGAAGCGGTGATAGCAGTAATCAACAATTCAAAAGATCGTGTGAAAGACTATTTGAATAAACAATATTTAGATTTTGATTCTGTATGGTATACAGTCTGGTACAGCTAGAAATTAGGAAGGCATGTTTACCTGCGTTTTAGTCTAGTTAAGTAACTTATAAAGAAGACTATCACAGAAATATTTTTTTAAAAGCGAAGACATCATTAGGTACATATATTATTTCTTGTTTTTTTTTCTTATCGCACGCAAATATAGGCCAAATTCAGCCGTCAAAATCCATAAGTTAAGAAAATAAAAAATATACAAATACTTCTTTTCATTATGTAAGTAAACCCCAATTGTGTAGGTGTTTGTGTTTACCTTTAATGAACAGCATCCTCAGTGAACATTTGCATGTGTCTTCAATTCAAACGTTGTGGTTTTATCAAACGGAAGTTACACATGAAAAACAAAGTGGAGTATATACTCCAGGGGAGAAGATATTATTGTGTAGGTACTTATGTTCCTCGCGCCACAGAATTTAGTAATCTGTGCCCGCGCTTTGAACTCTGCTGCTCGTCACCATGTTGGCTCGTGTCTATAGACTGTCTCATACCCCATAATCCTTATATTAAGTGTCATTCCGTGATAGCCAGAGCTCTGCGAAAAATGCAGAAAAAAAGGTTCGCTCATACAGATTAAAATGACTTTGGAACAAAATAATTTTCATTAAGGAATTACCTTAGAAAAGATTGTAGGCAGGGGCGGATTAAATGTACTATTATATGAATGAGTGAAGAACATCACTTCACTGCTATATTGAAGAAACAGTTTCAGTCACTCTAGATGATTTTGCATAGAAACGAAGATATCCGAAATCACGCGCGCCCTTTCGTAACCTCGCGCCCCTTGGCACGTTCCTAGTTTGCCTTAGGGATAATCCGCCACTAATAATTGTAGGTTTATAAAATTATATTTTACAATCTATAGCAGCATGAAGCAAGATAACCAATATAATTTTGTTTTGGTTGATATTCTTGGTTGATATATTTGGTTGACTTTAGAGGTGTTATTGGTTGATTTAGCACCCATCCTTTTATTAACACCATCTCCAGCAGCCAAACAATTAACAGTGGTCAGCAATGTACTCCACACATGTTAAAAAAGATTGGAGAAAGATTCCTCAGCAGTCCCTCCATGTGTATTAAATCCAAATAAACATTAAGACAACTTGGGTATTTTTTTTGTATTGCAAACAAGACCAGGCATGTGATAAAAGCAAATGCATTGGGCTCAAAAGATCACATGTATGTGAATGTGTGTGACCTACATCTTAAAATCTATGTATCATAATAACAAAACAACTAAGCCACTCTGAAGATGACACACAGGTGTTGGTCTGTGTTCATAGTGTACAATACATCAACTGCTCCCATTGGGCAAGCTGTTTTGCATTGACTGTGCCCTAAAATGTGTAAGGGAAATATAACCCAAAATTGGTTAATAAAACAAAAATAAATATTTTTTCATTTGTATTGATTAAACTTAGAAAAAGAAGCCTAAGATCTTGCCTCCAAGATGTTTCCTTCTGGCTTCTTCATGGTCCATGATGCCACCACTGGTGGTCAGGACAAGGTACCTGAAATATACAAAAATATTTTTCATTAATTATATTGTAAAATAGTAGTTTAATGTTTCACCTTAATTGAAGATTTCTTAAAATAGAGAGAGAGAGAGAGAGAGAGAGAGAGAGAGAGAGAGAGAGAGAGAAATCACCTGACATTGTGTGCCTCAATTAATGTGATGTAATAAAAAAGGGAAATAAAATTTACATGTCTAACTCTTATAGAATCTATCTATCTATATCAGCCCATATACGTCCCACTGCAGGGCACGGGCCTACTCTACAATCGAGAGAATCGATTGAGTGGTTAGGCCATATATTCCAGCATGCTGGCCTAGTGCAGGTTGGCGGACTTACATACCGTAGAAATTCTTTAAAATCGCTACGGTATGCAGGTTTCCTCACGATGTTTTCCTTCACCGTTAAAGTGTGTGGTGATTGACTATCAAAACACACATAATTGCACTATAATTAAATAGCAAACTAATGAAATGAAATGAAATATTATAATGAAAAACAAAAACAAATGGAAAAGAGCATTTTAACGGAGGGAAAAGATTTACTTTAAAATACGCATTAAATAAAATGCTTTTTTTTCACTTCAGTTACCGTTTTGAAGCATAATATGCTTTAAAATGGTATTTCCAGACATATTAAACATCATGGGTAAATAGGTTGTTGTTTTAGTGTTAAAATCAACATATTAATATTATAAAATTGTGACGACTTAAAAGCAAAATAGTATATAAACACTAAAACACTTACCAACAGGCTATGTTAAAATAAAATTATAAATTACATATGAAACTTGTGTTAAATGTAAATTGTTTTTAATTTCTTTAATGTTATCCTAAACAGTTAACATAAATCCCATTAAAAGGTGTTTAAATATTAAAGTGGAAGTAGAAGGAAATGAAGGTAATCTGATAATATAAAATTGTATGTGCGCAACTTAAGATAACCTAAAAATGAATGGTGTGACTGAGAAAGTTGCTTGTATATTTAATATTTCATTTATAAAGTTTGTACAAAGCAGCACAAACAATGCTTAACCAAGTAGGAGAAGCATCAGCTTGCACCACCTTAATTATTATAGCACAACTTTTCAAATGACAACCAACAAGAACTATTGGTGATCCGCGGTAGCTGTGCAGTCAATGTTGCATGTTATGGATTTTATTCCTATATGAAAATAATTGATGACATAGAATTTAGAACATGTCTCTGTCATGAATTTAAAAAGTAATATTTATGTGTTTTGTTTCAATATTGCTTTGGGAATACCAAATGGTTTTTTGTGCTACCTATATGAGTTAACAATATGAACGGACAAACAATGTAAATATAACTTCTTAGTTATATTATCCCAAGAACATTATAAATTATACACTAATAGCAGACTAAATAATACAATAGAAGCAAAACTACCCCGTAAGGGGAAGTAAATAGATGAATCTATTTAAAACACAAATAATACTGTAATGTTGATACAAATAAAAAAAGGGGTTTAAATAATTTAATATTAATTTTCTATTTTTCTACACTACATAAAACATAGGTATGTATGGTGAAAGTTACATTACATGCACATTGGTGGAAGTTCGAGATGTAAACAAAGAAGACTGAGCTTTTAGAGTGAAAAATATATCTTACCCAAACTGTCGTGAAGGTAACAAGTTAGTCCATCTTTCAATGTCATTGATGGGAACATCAAATCTGGGCGAAATTACTCCACATTTGTTAAGTCTGCCTGTGAGGTTGACAACGATCTTGCCGGCTCTGTGGTCGTCCACGATCTCAAATTCACCGATATAGCCATGTTTCATCATCACTGTGAGGAATTTGACGATTACTTTGGAGCAAGGCCTAATGAGCACTTGTCTTTTGCCGCGCTTCTCAGCATTGTGAATTGATTTGAGCGCATCGCTCAATACATTCATACGCACCATGGCTGTAATAATATAACTGTGTGTAAAGTTAATGCAGCTTATGTTTAAACAAGAAAGTAGGAACTTCACATCGGCAGCAATAAACGTCAAAACACCGTGAAACAACAGAGGTTATCACAGAAATTCACCAACTATTCAAGGAATAACTGAAATAACATTTTACAGTGAACGTAACGAGATTGTGCTGTAAGAAAATAAACTTCTTCCTTATTCAGAAACTTTAAAAATCGTGATTACCTAGGATTTAAAACCCGTATCCCAACGAGTCGAAATGACAGAAGAGACCAAAAGAATTTGTGTAGAGTTGCATTTTCAGAATTTAACAAAAAATCGACTAAAATAAATTAACGATAATCGACTAAAAGATAAACTAGAATCGCAAATCGTAATCGTAAATTGATATATATTCTTCAACCATATAGAATGTACTCTGTGCCTTCAACACAACATTGGCCCATTCATAGGTACCATTTCCATTAGATATTTAATATTCCCAACATTTGAAAATTACTATGTAAAAAGCACTATGTACATGTTTTCGAAATTCTTTTAAAAATGTTTGTGGTTAGTTGGCTACCTAATGATTATGCTCATGATCTCTTCTTAATGTCGAAGTGCGTCGTGACTCGTGATTGTGGAAACCTAAAGATATTTCAATTACTTTCTATGTTTCTAGCTATCGATGTCAGTCCGCCCCGTGACTATGAAAGAGAGAAATGCAGAGCATAAAATATGCTTGTGGTTTATATTAAAAAAAAACATATCTAAACAATAAGTTAAATAGATATTATTTAAATTGTATTAATTTTGTAATGTAGCCAAACACCATCCAATAGAATTTTAATTAGTTATAAACTCTTACAACATTTTTACTGGTTTATTTTCACTTTTCTTGTTAGTCTGTGATTTTCAGTGAACTTAGCTCAAGAGCTGGTAACATTCGCGTTTTCCAAATAAAGTCGCGTCCTTCGGACGTTTGTTGTGTGCTGTTGTGCAATAAGTTTGAGAAACTTTCAAAGTTCACAAAACTTTCAAAAAAATTCCGGATAGCTTAAAAATAAATTGTATAACAAAAACAATTATATTAAGATGTGTGCAGTGCAAAAAATATAATTAAACACTATCGTAAAGTAGTATAATTTTATGTTACAAAGTTGAGTGAACTTGTGAAGTTGTATTGTGAGTGATCCCTACCTACCTTGTGGATAGATGCAAGGCAAGCGAATTCCACAGGTGTGAATCGAATGTTGTGACCGCTGATATCCTAGCAACGAAATTAAGATGAACATTCATTCAACAACTGTGAAAAGTGGGACATTTGTTCTAATAATTTAAAAATGTAGACAATGAAACCTATATTCGTGAAGAATTTTATATAAAGAAACCCTATAACGTGTCATGGAAGAACTGGAGCGGTGGTTCAACATGTATTCCAACCATCTGGGATTCCGCCTATTAGTTATATTCTTTATTGTTCACCAAACAATATGTGCAGATGTCACAGGTAAGCAATATGATAGTTATTTGAATGCATAAACGAATGTATGAACTAACTATAGTATAAGTTGTACGTGGAAAACGACTATCCGTTTACTTCTCGTTGTGCATAATTACTTAAATAAGGTGTTTTTCTTTCTATTTATTAACTTACAACTTGCTGCCAAGTAAGAATTATGCCATGCATTTTAGCAGATCTAAAATGTTTATGTATCTTTTTTTTAAGGAACTTTATAGTGCTGATATAAAAACAAAACTACTTTCTGAATGTTTTAGGGTTTACCAAATGTTTTCCAAAACTTAAAAAGATTCCACCCCTAGCATAAGATTTTTTTGGGAGAATCAAACTTTTTATAAACTTTTTATACTAGGTACAGAACAAAGTTTCACTTCAATATTTATATAAATATAGCATGTTGCGTAAAAATAATATGCCTGTAGTATAAAACTTATTAGTAGGGCCACAAAGTGATGATTCAGATGTATATTGAAACATAGTGGCAGTTGACAACTAACGCAAGTAAACAAGTTGTCAATTTTGTTTTAGTTATCTGGACACATCATACATTTTTAATAAAATACTTCACTTTACTTTGGTATCCTTTCTAACTTAAATACTTGAAAATGTAGAGTAGGTATACATTAATTTTTTTTTGATATAGATATTCAAGATTGTTATAATAGAAAAACCAGACTTTCTTTAACCAAAAAGTTTACATGTAAAAGATTTAGCTTATTTATATACTTTAAATTTCATGTTAAAATCAAGGGCATCTTAAAACAGTTATTAATTGGTCAGCCACATCAATCAGATCTCTAGGGAATAAGGAAACATTGTTTGTACCTACCTAGTTAACACGGTTCTTATTGCACATTTAGACAGAGTCAGTGCAACTAACTTTTCTACCATATTGTAGAATAATTTGGCTTATAATTTTACAACTGTTTGTCCACTTAAAATTAACTCTTTGGAATTTAAATTACTAGTATAAAAATCCTTATTACTATTATAATTGCAAAACATTCTATGTATGGATGTTTGTTACTCTTTCATGTAAAAACGGCTGGACTGAGTTTAATGAACGAAATAGGGGTAGCCGACACTTTAAACAGTATGTTCCCATAGGATGAGTATGGAATTCAAATATACATATTTGGTACTTTTTCAAACTCGAATGGAAGGCATGGGACTGGAGGGTAAATAAATAAATAAATACACCCAACAGTCACATACATAGTCCTGACCCCAAATTTAGATCGAGTCTTGTGTCGTGAGTATCAGAAGCTACAAGAGACTTTTCGGTCTGACAAACACTCAGACACAAACAAATATTTGTGGTTCACACAAACATTTGTCTCAGTGCAGGGATCGAACCCGCGGCCTCTCGTTTTACAGCCGGCGTCTAACCAACTGCGCCACGGAGGCTGTCAAACAGAGTGAGAGGACAGGATGGAATGCTTTTCGTCATGGGAGAGAATAAGACAGGACAGAACGGAATATTAGGGGACGGGATGGTAAAAGCAGTATAGTCGACAACGTCACATTGAGTTTAAATATAAAACAGGTAATACACAAAATAATATATTGTTGATGTGGACGGGGACTAGACTCAAAATTTATCTACACCCGGGCTAAGCTGGGCCGGGCCGCTAGTAAATATATATATACATATGTATGTATGTAAAGCATTGAAATATTAAGTTATATCGATAATCTTAATACGCGCGGAAATTCTATAAATTGGGTCAAATCTTACAGAAAACAATAATAAAATAACGACGAAAAAGATCAAAGTATGGCTTATGAAATAATCTATAGCAGATGATGTAGTTCGCATATAAATTCGAGTTCGAGCGTGGTGATAAAAAATTCGTCATTCGCTGACCGTTGTAACTTCTCTAAATGCTACCAAAAGAAGGAAGTTATGACGTCATTGTCATGGTATGTACTGTTTTTCAAGAGAAAACTATAAGGGTTTATGATTCTCCTCATAAAGCGCGTCATTCAAGCTTCAACATGGGACGCTTTTAAACGTATTCCGTGTTTCCCGAACGCTCCAATGGCTGTCCTCATACCAAGCGGAAAAAAAGATAAGCACGAACCCTCTTTATTTTTTTATTGTCACTATGTTAAATCTTACTAAACTTGCATGCCAAAAAGTTACGAACGGTTTTCAGACTGTAATCTCACAAAAATCATTTTATTTAGCACTGATGTTTAGGAATATTATAAACCTCTCGTTATTTGCTTGGTTCTGAATAACGTGTTCAATAAAGAATCTCGACACTACAAATATTAAAATATAAACTTTCTGAAGAGTATATTATGTACAAAGGCCGGCCCAGCTCCGCCCGGTTGGAGATGCTTTTTGAGTCCAGTCTACATCATACATACATACATACATACATAAACTCACGCCTTTATCCCAGCAGGGGTAGGCAAAGGCGCCACCAGGACACCCACATTTCGTCTTGTATGTTCTGTCCCATGATGTGATAGGGGGCGAGCCTATCGCCATATCGGGCACAAATTCCTGAATTCCTGACTCCGGGCTAATTATGAATAGAAAAACCCAATATCACTTTGCCCGACCCGGGATTCGAACCCGAGACTACAACTACGCCACCGAGGCAGTCCACATCAGCAATATATTATTTCCCGTACTGTTTTATTTATTTTCAAACTCGATAACATCCTCTGTACTGCTTTTCCCGTCCTGTCCCGTTATATCCAGCCTTGTCCCGTGTAATTCTCAGTTAAGGCATGTAATCCCGTTCCATCCTATCCCTTTCGAGTTTTTAAAAGTAACAAATATATTTGAATTTCTACTTCATCCCACGGGAACACTACAATATTCGGGATAAAAGTGGCCTATGTTAATCCAGGGTGTCAGCTACATTCGTATAAATTTTTCGAAATTGCTTCACCCGTTTTTTAAATTAGCGGCACAAAGGCACAGACAAACAGACAAAAATTCTAACAATCATTGTTTTGGGTTCTATTACGTTAATACAGTCTCCCCATATTCGTTTTTTTTCATTTCTCTCCCATGTACAGACATCGGTCCAAATTGATTATATGTATAGATTTTGGCATTTTAATTATGTACACATAAATCTATAAACAAAAACTGTACGTATAACCTGTCGGAAATATCTGTGAACCTAGCTGGAATGCGGTTCACATTTCATTTTTTGTGTTGCCCTATCCACTATGTTATTTTACATTAAAAACTTTTGAGATGGATGCGAATTCTACTTTTTATTCGTTTTTCTATTTTAATTCAATTTGTTTAACCTATATTTTGAATTTGCTGAACTTACATATGTTCCAATGACGTTAATTTATTCAGGTCCACAGATATTTCCGAAGGGTAATGTTAATGCCTTATTTGTGTTCATTATTATCTTGAAACGAAAATAAGCCTGGCGAAATGTGGATACCACTAGTAGCAGAGTTCCGTTTTGTTAATAAAGTACAAAACCTTTAGAACAACTAACCAATGGGTCAGTTTAATAATGTGAAAAGTAGTTTGGGCTCCATACACATACGAACGTCTTAGGCACCACTTAACACAATTACAAATGCGTGGAGTTTGTTCGTTCACTTCGACAATTAGGCGCCATTGTAAGTTTTATTGTGACTTTAAATAACTGTTGGGGTTTTACTTTTGTTTATAATTTCAAGGAATTTAATAACGCTCAGAATATAGTTGTGTTATGGAAGAGAATAGCTGCGGTTCATTGTGGTTTTGCAACCATAAAAACGCATAACAACAGTCATTTCCGTAAACAACAAAATTGAGATGCGTACATCTGTTTCATCATGTTGTTATGATGTTTATACTCATGGAATTAAAACAATATAATAAATATAGGTAACTATTCAAACACCCATTAACATTATTCCCTACATATATTTTTCCAAGTATGCATAACGTAAAGTATTGAGCAACCTTAAAGTAATCCTTTGTGATTCGAAAATCTTGTAAATGGCTATTTTTTGTGATGAAACTGTTGTGATTGGACTTGGATCTAAAATTCGATTGGACCACATGTTCTAAGTCTTCTTAATAAATAGCGATTAGCCATGCAGCTTCTCGAATGAGAGATTGAATCAATCTAGCAACCAGCCTCATAATATATGTAAAATATCCATTTAACTCCGCAAGCTTCTTATGTCAGAAAACTTGGCTGTATTTATTTAAAGTTTATTGTATGAATTTAATTGTAAATTACTTTATAAGTATCAACCCATATAGGTTAAGCAAAATATCTAGGTACTGACGAAACAACAAATCTGTAATTTAAATCCCGTCATGGTGAAAATAAATATATACGGTTTTTCTTCGTACATATTACGTAAATAATCAAGATATTATCGGCTATACTTGATCTGGAATCTTATCATAAATCTCCTATTTGTTAGTTTTTGGCAGCGCGAGCACAACATTTGATTAAGCCCAAACGTTAATAATGTTAAGCAACGATAACTCGTGGCCTGGATTAAAATTTAATATATTTGTGCCTACGAAAGTTTCCACAGAATAAGACTTATCGTTGTGATTTAAAGTCACAGGGTTCTATTTAAACTTGCTCGGAGCTTAGTTCAACACACATTAAACAATAATAAAAATCTTTTATTTTCTCAATTCTTAAGTGATTTTCCGATTCATAAACACAACAGCTCATTTTCTCGACAAACATGCGTTTTACTTTTGTTTGTTTTATTTTAAATCGATCGCCAATATGATTTTGATAAATATATACTCGTGTAAAGTACTTAAGTGCGTGGTGGCCTGTTGGTAACGGACCAGACGCGGCTGCCTACATGTTCACGGTGGTCGCGGGTTCAAATCCCAGGGCACACCTCTGACTTTTCGGAGTTATGTGTGTATTGATAGTCAATCACCACACACTTTAACGGTGAAGGAAAACATCGTGAGGAAACCTGCATACCGTAGCGATTTTAAAGAATTTCTACGGTATGTAAGTCCGCCAACCCGCACTAGGCCAGCGTGGTGGACTATATGGCCTAACCACTCTCAATCGATTCTCTCGATTGTTGAGTAGGCCCGTGCCTGAAAGTGGGACGTATATGGGCTGAAATAGAAGTATATACTCGTAATGCGGATTTAATAGTTTGACGTAAAGTAATTTAGTATTCAACTGCAGTCACGCTAAGTGGTTCGATGGATATTCAGCGCATCTCAATGTCAGAACATCAAGTGTAAACTTCCAAGTTTATGGTGTTAGTTGTTACTAAAGATCTATCCATATAGGGCTTAAATGTTCTGCAGCTGGGCATGATCTTTTCCACATGTTATGTGAGGAGGTTTGAGGTTGCCAAACATGAAAAGCCGTGTATGTCCATTGGCATAAAAACTACTTTTAACGTCGGTTAATCTCATTGGTTCTACTTATTATATTTAACAATCAGAGCTATTTTTTATTTTATACACATATATCCTTACGACCTTATTCATGGACAGTTTTAAAACCTATTTTAGTTATCGAATGTTTTGTCTTCTTCGCTCAAACTGAATTCAAAAGTCGTTCGAACGGGACAAAACATTCGATAACTAAAATAAGTTTTAAAACTGTCTATGAATAATGCAGTACTATACATATCATCTTACGCATATACATTTTTCTACTTATTAAGATCAGTAATAGAAGAACGTGATTACACTAAAATACGGTTATTTTTTTCTCAAACATACAGACAGACACAGGTGTATTATCCGGTCGATGCCTCCGGGCGGACGTTACGTCTTCAGTCTCGGTTTTAGTTTAACGCCTTCTTAGAAACCCTATAAGTGACTCAAAAATTCAGGCGCACCACTGGTAACACAAGTCAATAATGCGCGACACGTCAGATTCTTAGAGCTGTGTAAAATGGGTCAAACCAATGATATCCTAGTATAAATATCCCATTAAAATAAGCCAGTAAAATAATAGACCTCATTGCCTTATCTCAACATAAGTTTAGAATGAAATACAGGAACAGCAAATTCGTTCTGTTATAGTAGTAACTAGTAAGTAATAAATCGATGACGTTGCAGTTGTATCGATTCGCAGATACACAAATCTTCAATCGATTAAGCAGCGACAAGCAGCGATCACTATACTATTGTCGGCAAAATATTGAAGTTCGCGCGTAAAGACCGCACAAAAAGATATTGTATACGAATCTCGCCGATCACAAAGCCGTCATTCATACGAGACCATTGTTCTAATTTATTCAAACAATAGACTACGAAAGCTTTAACATCAAAACATTGTAAATAACCGAATTATCAACTCCAAAGGAATCAAGTGAAATCATGAGAGAACATGTCAATTAAGAACTTAAATGAACTTCCCCAACTTGGAGTGGATGTAAAATATTCAGTGACGATTTAACGTCAGGCGATGATCCATAATTCACGTGTTCGTGGAGGCATAACTTACAGCTGCAGAATGTACTTTGGGTTACTTTAAGTGGCTTGTTTATGATATAAAATGACAACCACATAAGTGTAACTTAGCGCAGTGTTCAAAACGTGAGAGCGTGCATTTTTGTAGAAAATGTAAGTGAAATGTAAGTGGTTAAGTGCATCGAGAGGTTAACGTTTGCAAAGATGTTTAAGTGTTGAATAATATATTATTTAATACAATGTAAACAGTGCCATGACACGTACATAAGGTATTCATACATGTCGTGCATCGGTCGCTATTTCGAGTAAGTAATTTAGAAATTCAATCAATTAACATTTAATATTCTAACTATGAAATACAATACAATTTTGTTATGAATAATAAAATACAATTTTTGAATATTTATGATTATGTATAACAAATGAGCGTGACACGCTACGTCCTACCACAGGTCCTACGCTCGCCAACCCGCCTGCCAAGCGTGGCGAGTATCGGCACAAACCCCTGATGACGACTGATCCATGGGGGAGGCCTATGTTCAGCAGTGGACTTCTTGTGGTTGAAGGTAGATAGATAAAGAGAGAGAGAGAGAGAGAGCTACCAAATGCTTTTTGATTACCCTTTCGTAAATGGGCCCACATCCGAGCAGTCCATTGTCTCAATTAACAGTTGCTCTGTGTCGCTAAACCGAAGAAATCTATTGCCAACCTTAACCTTAATTATAATACCTCCAAATATGTTTACATAACAATGTTTGTCAAGATATTTTCTAAATTCTATTTCTATATATCTATCTATAGCAGCCCATATACGTCCCACTGCAGGGCACGGGCCTACTCTACAATCGAGACAATCGACTGAGAGTGGTTAGGCCGTTGTAGTGGTTAGGTCGAATAAATACAAAAATAAGTGTTTTATACAGCGTTAAAAACCTAAAAATCTTAAGAGTTTTGAATTCTCGCATCGATTTCTTCACGCGCAAAAACGAAACTTTGTACCTGCTAAAATAAACCTCTCTGCATTTTGAGAGTTGTGTAGCCAATGAATCTTTTAAACAAGTACCAAAGAAAATCGCCTGTCTTCTATATTGTCTAATAATAATCCAACTAAAAAAGATTTTTTGATCCTGCTTATACTTTTCGATACATCCGTGAACAAACATACAGACATACACATTTATGAAATTTGGCATACTTAATCAGACGCTGGTATAGACTAACAGATCCAAAAACTGTGCAATTCTGACAATATTACCTACATACAGGTCTAATTGATAATCTATTTTTTTAAGTCAATTAAAATATATACCTGGGACAGAGTAATTGGTTAGAAAACCAATTACTGTAAATAAATAAAACAATATTGTATCATTACTGTTAAATGATGCGTTAAGTACTTGTCTTTCCCAATTCCCAGCAAGAAGTTTATTAAACTTAATACTTATTGTTTTATTTAGTGTTCTGGCGTCACATGAGAGGTATTTTAATTAACATCTTTGTTTCTTTTTTGTGAGTCACATGCTTCATTTTGCTTACATTGAGCGTCTGAGCCTCAGTGAGACATAATACATTATGATGCATCATGCGCGGTAAAAAAGGTAATGAAAAAAGGATAATATTTGTTGCCCATCGAATATCCCATATCGAATAGATAAACTCAATAAAAACCCTTAAAAGTAATTTTTAATTAAATTGATTTTATATTTATAACAATATCTTGAAATAGCAATCGCGTGGTAATTACACTTTAATGTGCACTCAGTACTGACTTCATTAACAGCTACATAATGTCCAAGTTATAAACATTATTATGTCGGTGAAGTCGAGATTGAATAATTGAGTCGGTGGTCTTAATTTTAAACTATTTTCGGCTTCATAATTACTTTAATGTTACGTTTCTCTCTGAAAAGAATTTGCGAAACGTAACCATACGCATAACCTATGTGTATATGTAATAAAATTAAAACACAGCATATAATAATTATATCAAATCATAGTAAAATCATAAATTTAGAGAGTTAATACCATAATACATAAATATTATTTACCTAAAATATTTTGTCAACCAAAAGATAACTTCATGAATAATATGTAAAAGTTTAGACAATAGGCAGGCGGCATATTTTACTCTTTTTGTAATAAAGTAAATCCCAAGGCCTTAACTTAGTACTTAATTCTAACGAGGTCGGTACTCGGTACTCGGTATGCCGTTGCAAGAAAGTTTGCTCTCCGAGACGAAACTGTCGACGACGAGCGGGAGCCGGGTGTAAACATCATCATAAAGGCTTCTAGTCTCGGAAGTACCTGCAGGAGTCTCTCGTATGGGGTTATTAATATTAAAACATCTTGCGAGCCGAGTAAATACGGGCAATGAAGCATCGTAGTGCCGCGACAAGGTTCAATGCCTTTTAACTTCCCTTTTACGTCCGCAAGGAGTTGTGTACTGTTTTTGTGCCGTAACTATTGTGGCAGAGTACTTACATAAGTAACACATTCACTCACGGCTTTTCAGTTATTATGAAAACTGTACGTAGACACGTCACGGTGTTTATGCTATAATATCAAATAATGGACTTTCTGTAAAGCGTACATGCTGAAGTGGTTAGTGGAATATGAGTGGGACATATACTACAATCTTAACACTCGACATATTATATGTAGGTCGTGTAAGTACTTGCCCTGTGAGTACAGAAATCGCGTTACTGATAATGACTATCTTATATGACCAAATAACGCTTCCTTCAAACGCTTAGAATGAGTTTATGATGAAAGATTTCAGTTGCTTAATGTATATTGTATTACGTATATAGATTTTATATTACCTATCTAAATTAAAGTACCTTATTTTTTATTATTTCTCTTAGTGAGGAATGCAATTCTACATTACAACAACATTTGAAGTATTTTTATTGAACAATATTCTGTGTTTTGTATTTTTTGTATGTATGTATCAGCCCATATACGTCCCACTGCTGGGCACGGGCCTACTCTTCAATCGAGAGAATCGATTGAGAGTGGTAAGGCCATATAGTCCACCACGCTGGCCAAGTGCGGGTTGGCGGACTTACATACCGTAGAAATTCTTTAAAATCGCTACGGTATGCAGGTTTCCTCACGATGATTTCCTTCACCGTTAAAGTGCGTGGTGATTGACTATCAATACACACATAACTTCGAAAAGTCAGAGGTGTGCCCTGGGATTTGAACCCGCGACCACTTTTTTGTATATCATATGCATAATAAATGTAAGTATTATGTATTCCTCTCAATGTTGTAACAATATTGACACATATTTTGCTAAATATAAAATTAATTTCACCTCTTGATGAGTTTCCTAGTGGCTGGCACGAATAAAAGGATCGATTAACTTTCTATTTTTACTCATGGTCATGCAGGGCGGGCACGGGGCAGCCCCACGGTCGACTGGCTCATACGAAGCCCTTGCAAAGAGGGATCTCTGGACGTTTCCAACCTAAAACCATTTTATATGTCACTGATTTATATATATTCAACTTTAATTTAATTTAGAATCAAGCCGACGCGGTAAATGAGATTACACGGTCAATGTACTTGTGATCCCCAATAGTAAGACTTATAAAACCTGCGAAAACAAAACACAGTTGAATTTAAAAGAAAAGTAGAGTAGCAAGAGCTTTGTTGTGCTTTTCAAGCCAAATTGGTACAAAAATGTTTCAATTTACGTTCCAACTTAAAAATTAACAAGTTGTCGTGCCACATTGTGGCGCGCGACAACGATCACGGAGATTCAATATTTTGTTTAACTGGCGTTTATAAGTTGACCAGATTGTTCTCCGCAAACAAAAAATGGAGGTAGTTAATAAATAACGTTAGTCGTATTTGAAAATTAATACATTAATAAAGCGTAATATTAAGGGCTTCATTTCTCAGTAGCAAGTATTACAAATTTAAAGTACTGTTTCTAAAATAGACCTTTACAATATCATGTTTTTAATATGATTGTCACAGAGGATTTGCGGGAAAAACTTTCGTACATATTTTTTTTCCATTTAATAACTATTTGTACAAACTTTTTATTACCAACACTTTCATTCGTCAACACGCGTGCTGGGATTGGTCATAAACAATCTCATTTTGGGGACAGTGACTAGTTCCCCATAAAACGCACTTCGAATTCCGCCGAGAATCAACTGGGCCATCAATAAACCCAAAGTTACGGTATACAACTATACATTTTTACACGAGATGTCCTTCAAGATTGGATTTTAATTGTTTAACCTACTTTTTTAAGACGACTTATAAGCCGGCGCCGTTATACCAGTACAAACTGAAAATTGTTTCGATAAAATATTTGTTTTTATTTATTTTGTGTTACTGTAAAATACCACCGAATACATACACTGAAACATAAGGTAGACGCAAAATGAAGTCATTCAATAGCTCTTAAAAGTTCGTGACCTAAGAATCGCTCGCCCAGACCGGTTGCAGTGTCTTGGTGTGTCCACTGATACCGTATTTCAACGCTGTTACATATTGAAAGTGCATTAATAGGGACGTACTTTTATGCAATCATATTTATAATACATAATAGTTGTTCATGGTATACCGAATATATAATCGACTCGTCAAATTAAAAATACCACTTCGTGGCGACTGACTGTGGCCTGTGACCTAAATGAATTCCCCAACCACTTATTTACGCTGCCGGATCAGGGTTTGCATTTAATTGCAGACTCGACAAAATACTATTGAAATGACTTTGAAAGCTTTATTCGTTCAGTTGACACGATGTAAATATTGAATACAAATTCTTTAATAATAACCATTGCCATTTATTTTGCCTCATTTGTAACAAAGTGTTGTACACATGTACGTATGAGTATTGCGTGCTTGTATGGCTTCTTTACAAGCCGAGTGTAAGTTAATCGAAAGGTTTTCCCGTCCAATATACGATGCAGGAGACAGTGCCTGGGCGTGGCGTGTGTGGTTAGCTCAGGTTACCAACTATCCAACTGTTTGACAGTATGGTATACACAAAGAGCCGGAAGTAGCGCAAGCGGTGTACACGCAATCTTAAATAATATTGAGCCAAATATCACCAGCACTATAAAATTACGTGGAGTTAGTACCATTCCTGTGCATGCATATTATTAATTTTCAAATCATGGCCGCATACTTGACAGATTCTGAGAAATTGAAAAAGCCTTTTATATGATTGGAGTGGCTATTAGTATGTTAGTCGCTGGTGTTCAACTAAACGTGCCTTAAGTGTGAGTCACGTAACGGAAACTGTTCTTACGTTATTCATGTCCGTGTGGTGCGTTCTCATGTTTAATTCGAAGATATTTTTTAATTTTTATATTCATTTTATAAGTACACGAAGAACTGTACTTATGTTATTAAATAAACAAATTAAATGATCAGAATAAACATCTGCGCTCCAAAGCCACAAAATCGTTATACATATTTTATGAAACTTGTTTAAACGACTGTTTCCCTGCGTAAAAGTAAATTTGTCTCCTTCCAATGAGATTGCTTCGTCTTGAGTAATTTTAACTTTTATATTTAATTCTCTGCTGGACTGAAGTAAGTGGACAAAGCCAGTGTATTAACATATTATTAAGTTAGATGAGTTGTAGCTGCCATTATTTAAAATGTTTCTTCTTACCGAGACTCGGTTACAATAGCACGCAGGACTGTGCCATTACTAAAGCTTATTAAGATCCAATAAAAATATCCACACAGAGTTGTACCTATTATGGTAATGGTAACCTGCACAGCCTGTTTAAATGTTTTCAATTAAATGAAACCAAACTTAAAAACTTGTATGCTTAAATAGACGACGGATGTGTTACTTTTTCATCCCAGTTCATTTTGTGCTTCTCTTTAATGTTTCGGATATAGCGTGCGAACTGAGTGTACCGCGGTATTACATATCAGTAGAATAATGGAATATTACAATAATTAAACATATTACTTTAAAGTTGGAAATACGGTAAGTAATTAGAGGAAGTAAGAGAAACACTCGAACTCTATCTCCCGAACTCTATCAACTGCCAGGTGATACATACAAGAAATAATACCCAAAAGGGGTGGACATCCGGCAGGCAATTGACTATAAAAACGATAAGTAAGAGTCCATTATGACGACATAAAACTGTACTTGAGACGTAAATTATTAATGGAGGAATGTTAAATTTTACACACATTACGATCCTTGACTCATTTTCCACGTATTATAAACAAAAAGGAGATATCTAGCATGATCCACAGCGCACTTCGTCACCTTAGTTTAATTTATCTTATCGCCACGTATCAGCTCTTTGATTATGATTACAGACAAGCGCATTATGTTTACAGTTAACAAAAACTCCCATAACCTCGTATATAGAAAACGGTTAAGTTATTGTTTGAACATACAGACATATTTTCTCAAACGGTTCTCGATGATTCCCGCGTATCGTTGCCCTGGTATAAATATGTATAAATACATTCTTAACATTGTCGCCTCCCACTCCCAGTTCCCACCTAGTATCTTTAATAAAAAAGATCTTATCTTTAATAAGGCTGATTGTTAGTTATTGGTTTTTAATATTCCATAATTTCTAAATTAGTTTTGAATTCTCAATATACCGTGAAACTTATTTCGTTAATATTTATTATAATCGAAATACTGTATTCCAAAATTCGTAAGTTATGGAATTCACGCGTAACTTTAAACATTTGTAATTTAATTTCAGTACAGTCGCTTATGTTATTTAACGTTATTACTTTGCAAGAATTTTGAAGCAGAAAGTTGATCGAAGTTTGGAAAACAAACTCCTCCACGTATTTAGAATTCGTTTGTGTACAATAGAAATGTGGGAATTTTTAATTGAACTTATTTCGAATTAACACTTTTACACAAATGAATAGAATGTACGCGAGCGTTCCCTTTCTCCGAACCATCAATATGACGCTCAACACGTGTTGACTATTGGTAACTAGGACAGCGTACTACAGTCAGTTGGGCGTTCCGCAGAAAAATAAACATCATTCCCTGTGTCGGTGAAATTGCTTTACATTATGTGTTGGTCCATACTCCATAAGGTTTATGTACTTTGCTATAAACATCGTTAATGTTTACCTCACCTAATTTACTTCATAATGGCTCGATAAAGATTTGTCACGGGAACGATATAGATACAGAATCCTTGCGGCTAATGATCCCACTTGGATCATTCTAATGGAAAAGGGTCTATAAAACAACCCTTGCCCTAAGACCCATATATAACAATCAACATGACCGAAAATGCCATCTGTATAGCTCTACTTAGGATTTGTGCTCAACCCTAGCCGATATTAACGGCTTCAGAACTTGAATTAGCGAGCAGGAAGAACAACGTTTATTTATGAAACAACAAAAATAGGCTACGACGGTGGAGACCCTTACTGCGTAAGGTTACATAACACTATTATTGTATGCGATATTTTATAAAGTTGACTTCATTATTCGGCGTACGCTTTACGATATCAAAGACTTATGTAATACTTTAAAGAAAAATAGTTATTGGTATAATTGGAATCGCTTTTGGTAGATATCAGATTACTGAATGCACTGTGCGATTAACACGAGTTAATCAGTGGAGTTTTCATTTAACGGTACTATCACTTCTAGATGTATTTGAACGATTTCACGTGATACTACATCAAACATCAGGCAGAAGCCCTACTATAGATATAGTATAAACTACTTTATGTAACAAATAGGTACAAAAAGTTTTATTATAATTAGTATATTTCTCTAGCTAGAAAAGAGTACGGTATCTTGTATTGCTGAATATTGATTGCTGTTATAAAAATCACGTGAAAAATTAATGATTTTTAATTCGATTTTGTAGCAAACTATTGCTGCTTATTTCATTCAACCTCAGGCTAACTTTAGTATTGCCAAGGTCGATAAATAGAAATCGTTTTTTTCTTTTAGACATGGGTAAGGAATGTTGACTCACCAAGAAAATATTTGACGCGCCGATGAACCCTTGGAGGCGTAAAATATTCATTACACAAACATTTTACGCCATTTATATTTTATTGAATGGCATATAG
The DNA here is from genome assembly GCA_949752805.1 of Deilephila elpenor. Classification (NCBI taxonomy): domain Eukaryota; kingdom Metazoa; phylum Arthropoda; class Insecta; order Lepidoptera; family Sphingidae; genus Deilephila; species Deilephila elpenor. The sequence continues at coordinate 8,093,259 of OX457099.1, read as the reverse complement.
ACTGTGTATGTATGTTACGTATTCCCGTGCGGTGTGACCGCAGATATTATATAATAGGAAATAGAAATAGCCAATAGGATTAATTAATGTAACCGATCATCACCAATGAATAATGACAGACAGTCCATTATCAGGGGAATTGTACAATTGATGTTAATACAACTGTCAATTACTCAGCTGTTCTCATCGCATTTCTATGATACAGTGGGCAATGTTACTAATCCATTCGAGCCCGCCATTCACGACATAGTCAAAACTGGTTTTGTAAAATCATATTTAACTTTTTTTGGTTTGTTTCAGTACAAATGCAACCACCGCGCTTCAGTATGCAACCTTCGTCATCAAATAGTATAGTTCGAGAAGGCACAACAAAAATTTTACAATGTTCTGCTATAGGTAATACTATATTGATATTTAGAATAATTTTTAGCTTTAGAATTTAGATAGAAGTAATTACATATTTCTTCTTGCAGGCATTCCACAACCAATGTACAGGTGGTTAAAAAATGGCGTACCTCTTAGTGATTTTTCGTCAGAACTGTTTTATAAGATTCACAATACTCAACGGCAAGACGCCGGCGCTTACCAGTGTATAGCCAAAAATGACGTCGGCGCGATATTCAGCGAAAAGAACAACATAATTGTAGCGTGTAAGTCTCACATTTACCATTTACATACATACATTTGCAAGGAAAAGGCACGTTCGAATAAACAATTGCCTAAGGAACATGCTTTTTCAGCTATATTTAAAGTGCATTTTGAATAAATGGTGTATTTATTATGAAATGTAAGCCTTAATGAACGTGTTTATAGATATGGGCGTGTTCGAGAATGTGGTCGAGTCCGTGGTGACCGTAGAATCCGGCAGAGCCGCAATCCTCGAGTTACCCCATATAGAGTCGGAGCCGCCGCCATCTGTCATTTGGCAAGATGAGAATAGTGCTTTACGATATGATCTTAAATATGCATTCACAGATAAACATCAACTCGTTATATTGAGTGTCTCTCGTGAAGATGAAAAAGCATACAGGTTTGAAATATAGATTTTAAAGGATTATTATTTAGATTTTTGTTTAAAAATATGGAAACTAAAGTTTATTTGTTATGGTATTCCAGAGTTAGAGCCATAAATACCCAACTGGGTAAGGAAGAAAACAGTCCTTACATAAGACTGAATGTTTTTGGAGACGATAGCAAAGAAATACCACCAGAGATAATCATTAAACCCGAAGATACTAAAATAGTTAAGGGCCAGGAATATGCTAATTTGTATTGTGTAGCAAATGCCAGGCCTCTTCACGAACTAGAAACATTGTGGTTTAAAGACGGCATAATGATAGACATGGCAGGAATAACATACGCTTTAAATGACCAGTGGAATAGAACTCTAAGTCTTATATCAGCAAACCTGACACATACAGGTCAATACACATGCCAGACAAGATTAAAAACTGGCGGATTTGCCACGGTGACAGCATCGGCGACCGTTACTGTATTCGAAAAACCAGTATTTTTGACTAATTTAAAATCTGAGACCTTTGGAGAATTCGGTAGTACTACAGTTTTGGAATGTAATGTGCAAGGTATCCCGTTACCTGGGATCACTTGGTATAAGGATGCGAAAAAAATAGCTAGTGTCGGTGCGGAAGCCGGCGAGTCCGACAACTCCGATGTTGACGACGGCGGAGGCAGGTACAGGGTGGAAGTTGACCGATCTTTGGTCATCAACAACCTCAACGCAGCCGACACCGGCATATTCCAGTGCATAGCTAACAACGAGGCGGGAGAGTCCTCCATCTACACTTGGTTGAAAATAAAAAGTAAGTAATCTGTTTATTTCAAACACTGAGTAATCTACGATTGTACGAGTGTGCGCATTTCGTATGTTATACCATGTGTTAGATTAAAAATAAATCTTTGCAACTAACGATTTCAACTGTTGCACAGCAAAAGAAAATAGGCGAATACCGCGCAGTCATATGAAGTTAATAAGAATGAGGACGTCTGATAAAAAGGCTAAAACGTTTAAATTTGATACTGGCAGTAAGAATAAACCCGTCATTTTGCACAACTATTTGTTTTTTTTCGCACCGAGTGTTGTGAAGGATGCTTTTGTTTATCTTTTGGTTCTGGCACAAATTACAGCAGTCGTTACATTACTTGTAGTGATCACTTTAGGTTATATACCTGATAAAGTTTTATGTTGCATAGCGCATATAATAGGACTTTACGATTTATAATATAGTGTATTTATATCATGAATGTAGAAATATACATAATGTTATAGCTTGTTTGTTAAAAAATATATCTCTAGATCGAATTTCAGTAATTTATTCGATGTTTGTAATGTACTACGATCACGTAACTGTTTGTAATGTACTACAATCATCAAAAAGTTATCATTAATATTTAATGTTCTGCATTGTATGAATTTAATTCAACAATGTTTATAGTAGTCTGTATGCCTATATCTTTAAAGAATAAGGGTGCGGTACTACGAATAGGATTATTCTTATCATGTGTTCTAAATATATTTTTTATCAAAGTCAATGGTCCCTTATTTAAACATCATATATTATGACATCGGATTTTCAACCACATGTTTTCCTAATAGAAATAATGCATGTCATGTTAAGTACAATATTTTCTTTAGATTTTTACACTTCTATATTTTGCATGCGATATTTTTGATATTTTAATAAATAAATCACCTTAATGTGTATTCGTGTGTTACACTAACACGAAGAGAGATGTTTTGTCATTTGGTGTAGATGTTACGTGCCGACTGCCGCTATATTGTAGATATGCTCGTGTACTAACGTGTGTGTGGCTTGTAGCGTCACCGCCAATAATGCAGAGTCCGCCGGCCAACCTGACCGTGCTCGACGGCAAGGACGCCACCATCTCTTGTCGAGCCATCGGCGCGCCCACCCCCAACGTTACCTGGTACTTCAACGGTTAGTAACGAACAAAACAGGAAACACATCACATCGACATCCCATGCTTATATTGATTAGTGGATTTCTTAGTCATTATTAGATAGTCACATAAAAAATTCTTTCAGACTCGATATTGATAAACCTGTCGGGAAGACTGCAGGCTCTCGAAGAAGGTGACTTATTGATCACGAGCACTACGACGGCCGACAGTGGCAAATATACCTGTCTCAGGGCGAACGATGCCGGAAACATTTCTGGCGAAGCTTACTTAACCGTGCTCGGTAAGAAATTTATACGGTCCGACCACGAACATGATTTATATTTCACATAGTTCCAGACTACGATGTACGTATTTTTGTTTACAGTGAGAACACAAATTATTGCTCCACCTGTTGATACACGTGTACTATTGGGTCACACGGCCACTCTGCAATGCAAGGTTTCCAACGATCCCAACGTAAAATACAATATTGATTGGTTCCACAATAAACAGTGAGTACGAAATGTTTGTTTCAATTTAGATCTGCGGCATAGTTTTCAGCATGAATTGAGGCAATATGTAGCGCAGTGGGTGGTGGGTGTGGAGTGGTGAGAGGTGAGTTGACGGCTCGTGTGTTGTCAGGGCGATGACGGCGGGGTCGCGCGTGTGGGTGTCAGCGGAGGGCGCGCTGCAGGTGCAGGCGGTGCGCGCGAGCGACGCGGGCGAGTACACGTGCGTGGTGACGTCGCCGGGCGGCAACCACACGCGCCGCGCCATGCTCTCCGTCATCGAATTGCCTTTCGCGCCCGCCAACGTTCGGGCGGTGAGGCTGGAGTCTAGCCTGCAAAGAGCCGTCAATATCTCCTGGACGCCGGGATTCGATGGAAATTCCCCTATTCAAAAGTTTATTGTACAAAGAAGAGTCGTGCCAGAGTTTGGTGAGTACTCCTCTCACTAAGTAAACTTTGTACTTTGCCTAAAAATCCCATCTGAATAATATTTACTCAAATATGTTTATTCTTAGGTCCGATACCAGATCCACTTTTGAACTGGGTGACCGAGTCTATGAACGTGTCAGCAAATCAACGTTGGGTGCTTTTAACCAGTCTCAAAGCCGCCACGTCCTATCAATTTCGAGTGTCGGCTGTGAATACAGTCGGCGAAGGACCTCCTTCAGACCCCACCGATGTACTCACTCTGCCTCAAGAAGGTATGAACTTGATATTTTACGAATATGTACCGAAATGTACTAACATGACTAACTCTGTTGCATTGTTTAATAAACTAACATACTTGAGTAACAATGTCACAAATTGAAGTGTTTGTTTTCTTTGTGGTAAAGCCGCCAGTGACCTAATATGCTGTCAAGGTATGCACCCATTTAACTTAGAACATGCCGTTAATGATATTTAAATCGCATCCTATGTGATTATATTTACTTTTGTTTATTTATTTTTTGTACGAATCTTGTGTGTAGCTTTATGTAATTAGAAGTCTTAGTACGTTCATAATTGAATGATATGCAGTCTAATGATGTTGTAATTATTACGTGAGTTCGTTGTAGTGTCGTGCACGCAAACAAAATGGCTTTTGTTTAAACTTTATAATAAAATAGTTTTTAATTACGTACCCATTTATGTTGACGACAAAGCAGTGCATGCATTATTCAATTCAGTACACCTTGAATCGCCGTCATACCTCAAGCATTACGATATCAATTAAAATGATTAATGAAACTAAAATTATAGTTCAGATCTGAATACATTAAACATGGTAATCGCTTTTTTAACCCACATTAATACTTAACCACATTGTGTAATAAAATTCAAGGTATAATAGTTTAAATCTATTCAATTAAAACAATATTGATTGCCATCTCGATCGCTCTACCAAATAAATTTAAAGCTACAGAGTTCCCGATTAAATATTTACGAATTTTAATACTTTTTCAAGTTGTATGTATTTGAATGTGCTTGTTTCCAAACTCCATAGCTTTATTATTATTGTTTTTTTGCATGTAAAATACTGTCAATATAGATTATGGATTGATTTCATGTAATGTTTTCAGCGCCCTCTGGATCTCCAGTGGGTTTCATGGCGTCTGCTCGTTCGTCGTCTGAGATTATAACACAGTGGCAGCCGCCGCTCGAAGAACACAGGAATGGTCACATACTAGGCTACGTGATAAGATACAGACTGCACGGCTACGACAACAGCCCGTGGACCTATCAGAACATCACCAACGAGGCTCAGCGAAACTATTTGATCCAAGATTTGATTACGTGGAAGGACTACAACGTGCAAATAGCTGCGTACAACGATAAAGGAGTGGGGGTGTTCTCCGACAGTTACACAATAAAGACTAAGGAGGGGGTGCCTGAAGCAGCGCCTGATAGCGTCCGATGTGAACCGCATAACTCCACAGCGATCAACGTGTGGTGGACGCCGCCCAACCCACAGAAAATTAACGGCATCAATCAGGTAATATGCGAAACATTACGCTCCACAACCAGCTTAGAAAATCACAATAATTTATAATTTAGCTTAAAGTTCGCAATTTCCGGACTGTTTTCGATAATATTAATGTTTCGTATTACGACGACTGGACCTATTAATTTTGCCACCGACTTTTGACATTCGCTCATGTTGCTCCGAGTAACTGTTGCAGCAAAAAAAATTAATTTGAAAAACTGTCCCCGTAAACCAACAGTATTTTGATACGTCCCTGAATAAATTAGATTTTTTACCTTGCCCCTGCAAACTGCAAAGCAATCTCTAATCGTTTTCACCGAACGATCCATGACCCCGATATTCGTTTCCTCAAATGTTGTGACCCAGTAATTACTATAGTTTGTTCTTACTCTTGTAGAATTACAACACAGTACTAATATTTACGGATCACGAACGTTTGTCCCAATGCGGGTAATAATTTTGTCGCGATTTCTCAAGGAGTTAGTTTCGAGCCGTGTCCTGAGGTCGTTAAAATAAGGGCGCATACAATGGAAGTTGTTAACACAATATTTAGTAAGGGCACTTTGGCACACTGGCTTATGTAATGCATGTTTATTTTATCCAGAGGGATTGCCTGCAAATAGTGACATATGAAAAAAATATTGTATTGTATCTATATGCCATAAGGACTATGTAAGTGTCATATAAAAACAATTTGCAGGGCTACAAAATACAAGCGTGGCGTTGGGACGACAACGAAAACACAAATGTTGAGCAAAAAATGATCAACGTGCCGCCGAACCTATTGGACCCTCTCACCGAACAATCTGCCGTCATTAGTGGACTGGAGAAGTTCACAGAATACAATATAACCGTGCTGTGTTTCACTGAGCCTGGCGACGGCCCTGCGAGCGAATATATTGCTGTCAGGACAATGGAAGACTGTAAGTATTTACCTACTAACTAATCCTGTACTGAAATTCCTAGTAGGTAAATAAGTTTCTATATTGAAGACAATAATCAGGAGGCAACATAAGAAATGCAATAGTGCCGTTTCAAAACACTTATAAATATGATGATACAGTATTGCAAACTATTACCGGACACCGTAAATCATGTCAAAGCCATGTACTTACTTGATAAAGTTAGGCACAGCTCTAAAAGTTACAAAGTTATTCATGAAATCTAATTAAATATATTACAAACTTCGTCACATGCTTAAAGTGATTTAAATTAATTGTTAAAGTAGTTTTACATCTGTTGTCTGCTATTTCTTTTGTAAATTAAGTATCAATGAGACTTTATCAACAGATTATTAAATTCACTGAAATAAAATCTGTAAAGATTCTTATTCAATCGGTTTGATATAGAATTTAATGATTATCTTGTAAATAATTGCAGAAAAATAATTGAAAAACTATTTTTTGTCACAGTGCCAGATGAAGTGGCGAGTCTGCAATTTGACGACATATCCGACCGTTCTGTGCGAGTTTCATGGACGCCTCCGAAGAAGTGCAATGGCATATTAACTGGTTACAAACTGGCTTATCAAGTGAAAGATAACCCTGAAACGTTAATCGAGGAGGTGTTGCCGCCAAACGTAACAAGCGTCAAAGTGGAGAATTTACAGGTGCGTCTAATTAAATAATTATACCATAAAATCAAATGTATAATATTGACAATATAGTAAACCCAATAATGTAAACTGTTGTTTATCTAAATTAACCGGGTATATTTAATTTAATAAAATTTCATTAATCTTTAATGGTGAACTAACGATCAAAGATCATAAATGAGTACGAGAGTGAGGCGTGCGTGTGCGCAGGCGAGCACGTTGTACCGCGTGTGGGTGCGCGCGCTGGGCGGCGGCGGCGCGGGCGGCGCGCGCGCGGCCGAGCTGCAGTCGGGCGTGGAGCCCGAGCTGCCGCACGCGCCGCGCAACCTGGCGCTCTCCAACATCGACGCCTTCTCCGTGCTGCTGCAGTTCACGCCAGGCTTCGACGGCAACTCCTCCATCTCGCTCTGGACTGTGCAGGTATGCACCCGCACATTAGATTGCTTAAGTCTCTAATTGCCTGACTAAAGCTTTCGCATTGTCTCGAGTACGAAACGTATAGTTAAAGATGCCTATGAGTAACATACACATAGCCTAGTTTCTATATTTTATTGATTTCATTTCTTTATTTCATTTAATAATTCAAATGATTATTTAGATAATTTAAAATAAAACCCACATAAATTATGGAAACATAAAATTGATAACTTTAAAAATCTGTGTTTGATTCAATAGAAAATAAAGATATGATTTAATCACGAAAAGACAGTTATAATTAAATACCTACCTATTCGATATCTCAATTTGCAGGCACAAACCGCACGGAACTCCTCATGGGTAACCATTTACGAGGTGAATGCTCCCGAGGCTCAGTCCATACTGGTGACTGGGCTAGTTCCCTTCACGACGTACCGCCTGCGCCTCATCGCCACCAACGTGGTGGGGTCTTCGCCGCCATCCGAGCCGTGCAAGGAGTTCCAGACCATACAAGCGCCGCCACGACACCCGCCGAAGAATGTTACTGTTCGAGCTGTCAGCGCTACCAACTTACGTGTCAGATGGATTGTAAGTCATTTATTTATGTAGTGCTGAATTTTAGGAAGATTATATCAAACCCAACTAAATATTATTTAAAAATTCGTTGTATATTTTTTAAAACTAAAGTATTATTATTTTTGTAATCAATTAGTACCGACTACCGATGTATGTTTTAAAATTTTAAGTGTACCTGCCAAGTGTTAAAACTTGGCTCAACACTCAATATCCTAAAAATAGAGCTTAAAACTTAGATTGTTCAGATCCCTACACGATATTTCATATTTCAGCCCTTACAACAAAGTGAGTGGTACGGCAATCCTAAGGGCTACAACATAACGTACAAACGCAGCGCTACCAACGACACGCTCCACAGTATCATAGAGGATCACACCGCTAACTCGCACGTGCTCGCCAATTTAGAAGAATGGTCGGTATATGAGATACGCATGACCGCTATCAACGAGGTCGGCAGCTCTGAGGAGAGCCCCACTGCTATTGAAAGGACTAGAGAGTCCGGTATGTTTATTTTAAGTTCGTATACTCATTAAGTAAAAGGACGTTAAATAATTCAGTAATGTAATATAGAACAGGCAATGTTTTTAAATACTATATAATCTTTTTATATTCACTTTCCCAATACTTGAATAATTGTTTCTTTATCACTCTTTATAATTAGGTCAATGCTTACAGTTGATACTTTTAAATCTTTTTTTTACGAATATTGTATTAAATTAATTGTATTTTTCAGTACCCAACCGAGGCCCCAACGGGGTATCAGCGAACGCAACATCGTCAACCACTGTAGTAGTGTTATGGGGGGACATCCCAGTGGAGGACCAGAACGGATTGATAGAGGGGTATAAAGTCTGCTACGCTGCTGTGGTACCTCCTCCGAGACCCGAACACAAGAAGGTTGAATGCCAGCCGATACCGTCCAACCAAACGCACACGGTCACACTGACCGAGCTCAAGAAATATGTTGTGTATCAAATACAAGTGCTGGGGTACACGAGGCTCGGGGATGGCATGCTCAGCGACCCTCCTGTTACTGTGCGCACCTTTGAGGACAGTGAGTATCGCATTCCGTAACATTATGTACATATGTTAGAACAATAAAGGGTTATACTACACCCGCATTTGACATAAAGAAGAAAAAATCTGCATAACTTACCATCAGGTGAACAGCATGCTTATTTGCCCCTTATAATATGAAAAAACGCAATGCTACGAAAATACAGGTTTGAATGGGACTATCTATCTCTAGAGTAGGATCTTTGAAAATGTATGCATGTCAGTATTTTAATACATGTTATTATTTTAGCGCCTGGACCGCCGTCGAACGTCTCATTCCCGGACGTCACATTCACGACAGCACGAATTATTTGGGACGTTCCTGAGGACCCGAATGGTGAAATACTAGCGTACAAAGTCACTTACCACCTCAATGGAACCACACAACACATGTTTTCCAGAGAATTTCTACCCTCGGATCGGACATTCCGGTGAATACAAATATAACTTTGGTTTGTTATTAGGCTAAATGACAGTAACTAGTTTCCTATATAGTGTATTATCTATGGTAACTAGTAACACTCATATTTATTGATTCTTTCCACTGAAGAAATAGACACCAAATATCTTTAAAAAAATCTAATATGTTTTTTATTTGTACTAGATGTAGTTTGTATTGTGTGACAAGTATTACATGTTTAGTAAAATATATTGTTCATCTTATACAGACACACCGGATACTTAAAGAGCCTACTTCACTTAAGTTCTGATATCCCTTGTTATTTTTAGTTGTTTAATAATGAATGTAAAGTGAGGTTTTATAAATGAGTATGTTGAGTAATACCGCAGTGCCGTGTGCGCGCAGGGCGACGGAGCTGGAGTCGGAGCGCTACTACTCGTTCTCGGTGCGCGCGCAGACGCGGCTGGGCTGGGGCGGCGTGGCGCGCGCGCTCGTGCTCAGCACGGCCAACCGCGCCGCGCCCGCGCCGCCGCACGCGCCCAACGTGGCGCGCTCGCTGCTGCAGCCGCACCACATCACCTTCTCCTGGACGCCCGGCGACGACGGATACGCGCCGCTGCGGTACGCACACAACTCACTTATCATAATACATGCTGTTGTATTTTTTTATATTCAATATTGGCATACATTGGATGAGGTTCGTGTCCAGTAGTTGAAAACTGTAGGTTGATGATTATGGTAAAATTGAATGTATATATTTTTTGTCAACATATTCTCTCATTTTTCATCCTATGTAGTCTTAGGATAATCGTAGACCAAAACTCTGTAGTAAATTTTGCAACTGAAGTTAATAATGGTCATGATATTACTCTAAGAAGTAAGAATCAATCCCGAAACTTAACCATCAGAGATTTACAGACACGTTTACATTTGGCTTGATTGGTTTATTCTCAAAATTAATCCTCAGAAATAGATCAGGATTGTTCAATAATTTCGGTTCTTATTGTATGTTTCTAAATTCGATATATTATTCAAATATTTGTCCTGTCCGTAGATATTACACGGTGCAACAGAAAGAAGAAGGTGGTACATGGCAGACTATACCCGAGCGCGTGGATCCGTTCGCCACGTCATACACTGCGGAGGGACTGAAGCCGTACACCGCATACCAGTTTAGAATCAGAGCCACCAACGACATCGGACCCAGCCGCTACAGCAACGCTACGGAAACTGTCCGCACTTTGCCTGCAGGTACGGTGTTATTCCAAATATGTAGGAAGCAAAATATAATAGTTTTTGTCATATTTATTGTTTGCCATGGTCATGACACATATGACAGAGATTCCACAATAGCATATGTAGTGACAAATTATAATAAATATGCTGTTTTTGATCATTACCGTAGTTCAGTTCTTGATTTTGGATTTTGCGGTGTTGCCATACCTCAATTCTGCCAATGTCACGTGGTTGATACATAACCAGCCGAAACAGAATTTCCAGATGAACTTGAATTACAGTAGTTTCAACACCATGCTAGACATTTTTTTATTACTAGAAAGTTACCTGATTTCGATAAAATTAAACTATTTTCGCTAACAACTTACTCAATAATACCCTAGTTCACTATATCGTTTCACATTAAATAAAATTAATATTATGTTAAAATTCTATGTAATTTTAGCCCCGAGTAAAGCAGTTGAGAACTTGCGCGTGGTCCCGATCACGCCGAGTAGTGTGCGCGTGCAGTGGTCGCCTCTAGCGGACCAGTACTGGAGCGGCGACACTCGTACAGGAGGCTACAGGATATTCTACCAACCACTCACAGACTTCCCCACTGCCTTGCAACAGACCATGAAACTCGAGGTGCCGGGCATTAAGGTTGGTGATGACATTAAATAATTCGGGTGTATAATTGGGTATAATCACTATGGAGTATGGAATAAGAATTTAGCCGTAGTTATATACCATGTGTAATAAAGAAAAAAGGAAGTGTACCATGAAAAATTTACATAAATGCCTTTTATTTTATTATTTTTATTTATTTTATTTTTCGTAGGATATTTAATGTAGATTCATTTAAGTATTACCACAAAACTGTGCGTACTGTGGGCTTACTATCCAGGCGCGCGGGAAATCACTAGAGCAACAGGGAATATGTGTGCAAAAAATACAGGCTGAAACAATAATTGCAGCATTGCACTGCTTGAGAAACATTTTGCGGAATATCCTCTAGCGTAACATCGTGGTATACACGGTGCGTGTTGCAGAGCGAGGAGGCGGTGCTGACGGAGCTGGCGCTGGACCGCAACTACGAGATCAGCGTGTGCGGCGTGAACTCGCAGGGGGCGGGGCCGGCCGCCACGCCCGCCGTGGTGTGGGTGGGCGAGGCCGTGCCCACCGCGCCGCCCGCCGCCGTGGTCGCCACGCCGCTGTCGCCCACCGAGGTGACGCTCACCTGGCAGCCGCCCGACAAGCAACAACAGAACGGAGACCTGCTTGGATACAAGGTAATACATAGTCTTCACTTGAGCTTCGTATGTAGTTGTTGGCCTTAAACGCACTACACACCAAAGCCGCCGAACCGCCGGCCCATGTCAGAAACTTTTTGTTGGCGACATTGGCCGGTGGCTTGACGCATTGCAAGTCGGAACACTTTGTTGACGGCAAGAGAGCGTCTCGACATAACATGAAGAACATTTTAATGACGTTGTTGACTGTCGCCGGGCAGCTGAGCAGAGCACTTGCGTCGCAAACATGTCGGCGGGAAACACGTGCGGCCACTTGTTGCCGAAATGATTATTTTACTATAGGCAGCCGGGTTTGTCGGGCCGGTGGCATTGAGAAAACACAAACAAGTCAAATTGCCTATATAAGAGTAATATCACCTCGGCGAAGGCGGCAGATTAATTCTGTAGTCTGAAGTAACGACACACACACACAACTATTCAAAACAAAACTATGGAAAATAAGGGAAATGAATCATTAAAGGTGTCTAAAGATTGTAATAATTCCAACAGATTTTCTATCTTGTGACGGACTCCCCGGAAGAACCAGAGCCGGGTCGCCGCGGTGAAGAGGAGATTGAGGTGGTGCCTGCGTCGGCCACCTCACATTCTTTAGTCTTCCTCGACAAGTATACCCAGTACCGCATTCAGGTAATATTGTTTTTTATTTCCCATATATAAATAAGCATTTATACATTACATAGAATAAATTGTAATTAAAAATAGACACTTTATTTCAATGGTACTTTTATTTCAGGTGTTAGCATTCAATCCAGCCGGCGACGGTCCCCGTTCTACTGCGGTTTTAGTTCGAACGCACCAAGGACTGCCCTCTGCGCCTCGCAACATCACGTTCACAGATATAACTATGAACAGTCTTGTCGTGTCCTGGGAGCCACCTTACAGACGCAACGGCCTCATTCAGTCTTATCTCGTTACATATGAGACTATAGAGCAGGACGAACGTGAGTCATTTGCCATTATAAGTATTGGTTTTATATGAAAACAGGTGACTGAGAGTAATGTTATAGAGTGCGTCATGTTTAAAAAAAGACAGGATACCTTTTGGTTGTTCACGTTTAATATTTCCGGGTATTTTTTGTGTCGTTTGAAAATTGAAAAACAAATAATAGTGAGTATGGTGGCGCGTAGGGTTCAGCAAGCAAGTGAAGCAGAAGGTGACGGAGCGGCGGCTGGCGGTGGGCGGGCTGGAGGAGGAGGTGGAGTACTCGTTCGTGGTGCGCGGCGTGACGCTGGGCGCGGGGCTGGCGGCGGCGGCGCGCGTGCGCACGGGCCCGCAGGCCGGCTCGCCGCAGGCGCCGCGCGCGCTGCAGCTGGCGCCCGAGCCCGCCGCGCTGCGCCTGCGCTGGACCAACGCGCCCTCGGGCCGCGGCCCGCTCACCGGATACTACATCGAGGCCAGGCGCAAAGGTACCCGTCGCTGCACTCACACGCACACACATGCACGTCTCCGCCACGTTACTAAAACACTACTTATTTTTGTCGTTTTTAATGCAGCCAAGGAGGAGTGGCAGGCCCGTGAGTCTTTTCTTCCGTATACCACTTTATTGCGATCCTCGCACTGCGCCCTCGTGCACCTCTGCCTCTTTTCTGATAATGTCAATGCAGCGTGGGCGTATTGATTATAGATGTTTGTGTTTCGCAGATGACTTGCGATGGGAGACGGTGACGAGGACCGGCAATGGTATTCTGGAAGAGTTCACGATATCATACCAGAGCTTGCTGCCTTCTACCGCTTACTCGTTTAGAGTGATCGCGTACAACGCATACGGCATCAGCAACCCGGCGTACAGTGACAAAGTCATAGTGACGCCGTCGAAGCTCTACCTCGAATACGGATACCTGCAGTATCGGCCTTTCTATCGCCGCACTTGGTTCATGGTGGCCCTGGCGGCGGTTTCGGTCATCATTATCATCACTGTTATCGCTATTCTCTGTGTGAAGAGTAAAAGCTACAAATATAAAAGTGAGTAAAATATTAATTACAAAAAAGTAGTAAAAACCTGCAATTAATGTATATTAATACAGTATCAGAGCGGTTAGTATTGTTTTATCGTGATAAATTATAATTTAAACTGTTTGCACCGAACAGAGGAAGCTCAGAAATGCTTAGAGGAGTCGCTGGCGGGCGAGACGGAGGAGCGCGGGTCGCTGGCGATGGAGCTGTACCGCGTGCGGCAGCCGGGCGCGGCGGGCGCGGGCGCGGGGGGTGCGGGGGGCACGCTGCGCCGCAAGCAGGCGCCGCTCGCCAAGTCGCCGCCGCGGCCCTCGCCCGCCTCCATCGCCTACCACAGCGAGGAGGAGAGCCTGCGCGCCTACGACGAGAACCCCGACGACTCTTCGCTCACCGAGAAGCCCTCCGAAATGAGCTCCTCCGACTCACAGGTGATCACTATTAAAATCAGCGTCGTCTAAAGTCTAAACTGCCCGCAACCGTCATGTTCGATGACTAAATATGCCCGTTCTTTTTCCCCACCGCTCTCGGAGTCCATTATGGTAAATATTAACGAGCGAGATCTGTGACTACCGCTATGATTATGATTTTCATCACGCTTTCCTCATGATTGGCACTTATAATAATTAGTGTGTGATAATTTAAGTTCGATATGTTTAGTTTAATTTTTATCATCTTTGATTTGTAAATGTGATGTGACCCATATGAACCCCAGGCGCTGTAAATAGTGTCATTTGTAGAATTCGAAGTACATACACATAGGCGATTACAGCACTCTTTAATTGTGTCGTTTTGATGTTACCATTATAAAACCATTAACTATATTGCGGCTACTTGTACACTGAGCAATTTAAATAAAACTTCAATCGTGGTTTTTTATCTTGCTCATTGTTTGTCACAGAATTCGGAGAGCGAAAACGAAAGTGTGAGGTCCGAACCGCATTCGTTCGTAAATCACTATGCAAATGTGAACGATACTCTGAGACAGTCGTGGAAGAAGCAGCGGCCTGTGCGCAACTACTCCAGCTACACGGACTCGGAGCCCGAGGGCAGCGCTGTGGTCAGTCTCAATGGCGGCCAGATCGTCATGAACAACATGGCTCGGTCGCGAGCGCCGCTGCCAGGCTTCTCCTCGTTCGTATGACAGGAACCCACCGGCACGGCTGCGCCTCCCCAGGCTGTGCACATGTAATCTCTCACTGCCCATTCCCAATTTTAATCGTTTTAATCTAGCTTTTAATTCAAGTGTACATATCAGTTTAGAATAAATATAGGCTTTAATCTTTTTAAAAATAACTGTAAGTCAATCATTTGGTTTTAGATATAAATAATTAAGCACTTACAAATTTAAATAAAATTGTAATATGAAATATCACGTCACTATAGAGTATAAAAATCTCAGATTAATCTTTAAAAGTTTTGATGAGATACACACTGTTTGATTCTGTCAATTTTAGAAACAACACTTACAATATTACATAAGTACTTATAAGGAGAAAACGAAATAAAAACTGTTTAATGCATTTGCAATTTATAGTTTTACCACAGAAATAGATACGAAAAATATATATTTATGAAAAATCAATGTATAGAGGTATAACACAGTGATTAAGCGTGTTCAAATTTTTGCCGTTACTCTCTCTAATATTGTAGAAACTCTACAGTAGACTTACTCACTTGGAGCTTGATCGAAATTAAGAATTCCATTTGTGAATGTTGTTCTTTTAACATAATGTTTAATTATTATTTGTATCTTTCTTATTCGGACTTTTGTAAATATAATATTCAATGTTGTTATAAAAGCAGTATTCACTAGGTATTTAGTCTGTTCATAAATAAAATGATGAATTTCACATAGTGTACAGTAGGCAAACAACTATTTTCGAAACCGTCACGCCCTCAAATCATTATTGCGATACCTATCGCTTAAAATTAAAACTGTAATTCGAACTATATCTTAATATAACTGACAAATTCAGTTTGATGCATAGTGTGATGAATTATTTATTATTTAATCCCGCATATTAACTTTTTATGATTATATTTAAGTTATCGGAGACAAGAAGCAGGCAACTAGTGTCATATCCATTATAGATGATCAAATCGACTGATAGTTATAGTATAAATCAATTTTGTATATAAGAATGGTTAGGCAAAAAGTGTATGCTTTCACAAAATTTGGCACAATTTTTCTAAAATCAACTGTGATCTTATGAATAATAGCAGCTATTACTGACAATGAGCAACTAAAAATGTAGTTTTTATTATTTAAAAAATCTTTAAATTATGTGGAAAATGTCTATTTGGAGTTATAGAAATTTATGAATATTATATACTTAGCACACCACACCTAATTAGAGTCCTTTAAATTCACAAAACATTGTAATTATGACTCTTGCCTTGATATTTGACTCCTATTTGTATATCATTCGAATATTTAAAATGGTTATCATATAGAGTCAATGGTAATTTTATGGTAAAACAGTGTATGTGCCATTATTTTAATTTAAAAATAAAACAAAATTGGTTTTGTAAATCTGTTTTATATTGTACTGATTTACATTATACATACAAATAATTGTAGACTTTTATATTTAATTTTAGACAACATTGACTAATACATGAAGTTTCCAAATGTTATTGTTTTTCATTTTAAAATCTGTCTTTGATTATTATTAAAGCAATGTATAATGCATTAGCATTTAAAATTAGGAATACGAATGTGCAACATTTATACAAAATATAAATATAAAAGGAGCTTAGCTAACTCTTACATGTGCATTTTGCGCCCCAAAGCTATTAAAATGTGTAGAGGGTATACAAAGTGTGTTTAACTTATAAACACAACTTGTCACATTTATCAAACCATGTCCTAGGGACATATTTTGGGACAGTTCTCCACTGCTTAATTACATTATATGTAGCCAAATCAACAATAGAGAATTCATTGCCATAAATCCATTGGTCATATTGTGTGAATATTTTTTTTATTGCTGCTTCTTTATTCTTCTCTGGAGTTCTTTCCAATACATGAACAACATCTAACAAATTGTCAATGTTGTGGTCACAGTTGTCGTAAGGGATGACACTGGGATATGCTAATGATAAATATCTCATTATATTGACATTTCCCACAATTGGAATGGCCAAAGACGACAGCTTTAGTTCTGTATCAGCTGAAACTAAAAATATTGTAAATTACTATAATGGCCCATTACAATGTTGTAAATTAATGTCTCCATAGCCCAGTTAGTTAGACAATGTTGGTTAGCAGGGATCTAAATCCCTGCACTGAGGCACATGTTTGTGTGAACAAGTATTTGTTTGGGTTTAGGTTCTTATGAAACAGAAAATTTTCTCATAGTTTCTGATATCCATAACAAAAGACTTCTATCTTAGTGTGGGGTTGTGAGTCAGGACTACATATGTGAATGTATATTTAAAACGAAAAAAAAATAATCCAGTTACTTAATCAAGTAAAACAAGTATGTAACTTACCACATTTAAATATCAGCCGCAAATTAATTTTAGAACCTTGTCCCTGATTAGGCAAATTTTTCACATATGATTTAATTTTTTGAACTTTTTCATTTGGCACAGATGAATGAACATGCCAAGTAATGTTAACAGGCTCAGAGGAGTTCTTCAAAAGTATATTTAAATACCAGGGCAAGTAGTCCGGGCTGAGGACTAACACAACTTCCTCTGGTATCAGCACCTGTAAATCATTTTATATCAGATCAAACATGGTATTTGAAAAAAATGGATTGCCCCTAATAATAAGCAATTTATGTCTGATGAAGACAAGGTCCCTATATTTTTCATTATTAGCTATTATAAAGGCTAAATAAATTACATCTTTTAGATTCAAATAAGCCTATAGTTATCCAAATAAATATACAATGGTAGTAGATATACGTTTGGACAAATAACATCTGAAATATTATAAAAACTTGATCTGAAATAAAACAAGGTCACTGGTGCCCTGGGCGATCTCCTATGATTGACCACCAAACCATACATTATTCTAATACCATTACTGGGTGGTTACTTTATGATCTGAAATGAAGTTCGAAGTTGTAAGTTAAACTGTACAAATGTGCCTAGGTACTCCACAAAATCCTCTAAAGTATGTCATAACCATAAACTAGGTTCGAAGTGAATGAAAAATGTCCTGGGGGATAGTGTAATAATCAGTGTAAAAATCCGACCGATTACGGCCATGGCGACCACTGCGACCCCTTATAGGGCTTGGCGCTGATGCGCCCGGAGATGGCTTATATAGCCGATTTTCGCAGCAAACTCCCTTGCACAAAGTGGGCATGTGAGCTTACCGCTTTCATAATTAAAGTGAATGGCGGCGAGTGGACGGGCTTTAAGCTCATCGCGCTTGGCGTCGAGGTCAGCTAAACGCTGTTCCTCAAATTCGCGGATTCGCTTCTTCACAATCTCGCGCCACTCCGGTCGTTGTGCTGCCAAACTCTCCCAGCGAGAGGGCTCTATATTGCATCTTTTCATGTGACGTTTCTGAACATCTTTATATCTGAGGAGATGTCCGCCATGCTTTCGCTTGCCCTCCTCTAGCTCAGAGTAAAAGATGCGCTTCGCCACTCTCTCCTCCGCCATCCGTGATACGTGACCGCACCACCGTAGTTGCCGACGCATCAAATATGCCTCAATGCCACCAACATTGGCGCGTCTTAAAACTTCGGTATTACGCACCCGATCGGACCATCTGATCTTCATGATGCGCAGGCATTTTAGGTGGAATCGATCGAGAGTGCGTAGATGGTGACGATACACACACCAGGTCTCAGAAGAATAGAGAAGCTTTGGCAGCACAGCTTTGGGGGATAGTATTGATTATTAGAAGTGGAAAACTTATAACTTACTTTGGACATTGAATGTTTGAACATTTGACTTCATTTTGGATTATGATCCAAAGAGTAACCCCCTGAATAAGAATATGTACTTTTTTTTTAACAGCATATTTTATGAATGATAGTTACTTACAGGCTTTGAATTTTGTTTTAATTTTACTGCAACATTACTACTTGAT
Organism: Deilephila elpenor; assembly: GCA_949752805.1. Lineage (NCBI taxonomy): Eukaryota > Metazoa > Arthropoda > Insecta > Lepidoptera > Sphingidae > Deilephila > Deilephila elpenor. The sequence continues at coordinate 8,074,287 of OX457099.1, read as the reverse complement.
TGGCAGTTAGAACTTATAGCTTTGATTCTCTCATACAAATGATCTAGCTTTTGCAAAAGTTCATCTTGCCTTTGTTCCAACTCAGCCATTTTTTTATTAGGGCCCTGGAAAAAATAAAATATTTAGACCATTTCTGGTTACCATGGACAAAATAAACAAGTAATAAATGATAACACATGCTTTCCATCTAACCACTTATTTTAGTATTACAACTAATACTGTTGTTCTATTTACAGTACGATAAATTAAGCACTGTTAGGCACATAAAATTAAAATCTTTCACCAGGATATGCAGTATTTAAAGAAACCCATCACAGGGGTTGGGGAATTTATACAATTTTGCAGCATTGCTAAAACCAAATTGGTCATGTGGATTTAGGTATAAAATGATTTTTAGGTGTATATGGACATACTCTTCCATGCACTTGTAAAACACTGAACATATTATGGTTATATTGGTTCTATGAGTACCAAGTTTTGTAAATTTCTAACACATACATAATTAATGAACATTGGCAAATCAGTTGTAAAATGTATAATATTCAATGACATAAACCTTAAGGAATTTGATAACCTGGTTACTTATATTGATATTGATATCGTCGTCCTTTGGAAATTCGATCGGATTTTTTATTTTGTACATGCATTTCGGGAGCACTATATCGTCGTCATGATTAATAATTTTCTTCATAAAATACATCATTGTAACTGTCGAGGTTATCTTATACAATAACAAAAAATTTTAATAGTAAGTAATCTTAATAACCTCTAAAAACTCGCGAAATATGTATTTGTTTCAAATGAAATTACAGACAGACAATTAAACTTTGTAGTTCATCTAAAGAAAATTCACAAAAAGACAAACAGGAGGAAGAAAAACGATTATGACCACAGATTACTTAGATCAAATATGACAGTAGAGACTAGTGTTGAGACGTATTTACGACACTAGGTTTTAAAAATAGGTATTCACTTCGAATTGGCTATTTGACTAATTTCTGAAAAGTGTTTTAAAGTCTAGATATAATCACTCTATACCTCTTCAAACTATTAATTTATTTTTAAAGCGTTGTTTATAACGAATAAACATATTTTTCAGTTTTATCATCATATATGTCACCAAAACGGTAGGTCACGTGACTTTGAAAAAGTTACGTCACGCTTTATAAATGGTGAATGATCTTAGTGGCAGAGATGAATGAAAATTGTAAATCGTGACATCAAACGCTGCACAATGACAGCTTGTCGTGTTTTGTTACACTTAATCAACAGATAAAAAATGGCAAACTTATTTTAGACAATTTAAATATTTATAATTTAGATAAATGTAAATAAAAATACCTATAATTATTGTTTACCAAAAAGCTATCATATGCAACACATTTTATAATTTATTGCCACAACAGTCAAATACCCAATTACGCTTATTACGGCGCGGCGCGGTGGTCTTACCAGTTACGAGCAAAAAACACTTGTATTGCATGTATGAAAGTATTTCCATGCGTCGATGCGCGAAGAGCTTGAAACATTACACCTAGGGTACTTGCATAGGAAAACGACCATATTATCTTAATAAAAATAAGAAACACAATTGGGTATTTTACTATAAGAAAGAAAAAAATCTAAAAACTATAAATGTATATAGTAGAGCATTAAGCAATAAGTATATGTTAATTTCAGTTTTTATTTCCAAGGAATAAATTTTATAATTCGTTTTGAAAATTTCAATTTTTTATCTGTCCTAAAAATATGTGAAACGGCTGCCGCCATGATGGATAACGATTCTACGTCATTCCGTAAGTAGAATACCCCCTCCGGTGTCCAAGAGCTCATACAAACACAGGTTGTTTACTGGTTGAGTGACGTATCATTTTAAAGGAACATGGCGCCTAGCGTTTTCACATATTTGCGCGCATAAATTTAAAATTTAAATTTTAAATGGTTTTTTATTGGACTTGCCGAGCGAATAAAAATTTGATATTTTTTTAAATAGTTTGTCTTAATCTTAGGAACAACTTAAAAGACTTTTTGAAAATGGGTAGAATACCCAATTGTATTTGTGAATAGAAAATAATTTTGACTTCAAACTATAATTTATTTTATTTATACTATTTTGCTTCTTATCCATCAAAGAATACGGGTTCAATTCCTATGCAAGTATTCTGTGAAGTATTCTTTAGACGCCACGGCATCATGGCATCGCGGCTGGGACGTGAAAGGTTGCTTTCTGTGGTTGCTTTCGACCATAGTATTTTTACGTATTGTATTTAGAAGCCATCACAGACTAAGGAGTGAAGCCATGGTACATATTTTTGCAAGTACAACTGTACCTCATTGTTCTGTGAGTACAACTCATCTAGTACCACAGACTAAGGAGTAAATCTAGTACCACAGACTAAGGAGTAAAATCTAGTACTATAGGTCTCCAACTATCTTGAGAGCCGGGGCATGAAGTGAGGGGAGGTGTGCAGTGACAGCTATCATGCAAAGACCAAGAGAGATAGAGAATTTACGATTAACATGTAATACAACGCTTGGTGTTGCATGATTAAAACTATTACCCAATTTTAGGGGAGATCTCGAAGTAATATTAAAAAAAAGCGTTTATTGTTTACTAGGTAAATTTGGTGGCGGTTCCGCCCAAGTACTTGAAACTGATAGCTCGGTAAAAGTGTCTTCCTAAATATGAGATTTTCGTCGAAGATACTTCAACACCTCCCTATTAATATTTTATGATATTGTATTGTATATTTAGTAAAAAAAAAACAAGGCAATAATAATACTCGATACTTTATTGTCCAATAAATATAAGATATATTTTTAAATTGAATATTCCTAGTTAATCCTGATTATAAAATTATGTTTTATTACATTTTTTTTGGAGGCAGAGGTAGAGGTTAGTAGAGAGAGCTACTTTTATTATATTTTTGATAGCCAGTGTAGAGCTCTTTTTACTTTAAGAGCATACTCATATATTACGAACAGATGTAATTATTCATTTCGTGCAGTGTCTCCTTATTTTAGAAGCTGTAAAAATATATAATATAATAATCATGTCTTTTTTATTGTATTGTTTATACAAAAAACTATTTAAATCATATTTATGGAAAATTACCTGTTTACCGTTGGCAACATTAATAATACGTAAATATTTGATATTTATTGTAGGATTTTTATATATTGCATTTATCACGAATACCACGGGTTGGAATTGGGCCGATACAAACAAAAATACCAATTGAATTCTTTCTCTAAGTACAATGAATCAAAGTACTCGTAAATTCGAATGAAAAGGAAGTTCTGTATTATTTTGCAGGCTGATGCTTTTATAATCATTTAATACCTAATATCGTTGCTTATATAAATACATATTGACATTATACACTTCACTTGATATTATTATACCTTTAAATACTTAAAACATGCGAAAATATATTAATTCATTTACGACGATGTGTCAAACGTCATGTTTGTTTACAATGTGTTTGCAATGACATCGCACTGACACCACACGAACACGAAGGATGGACATAGCGGTATTTATAACATAAAGAGATGCTCTCTGTCTCTTTTCTACTGCGTTGATTTATATGTCTGCTTGTGGAAACAAAACATTCACCGGGCTTTTGACAGTTCCCCAGTACGGCGCACACCTGGAATGTAAGGCCCTCTAGATAGTTGGAGGGCTTTAAGTAATCCTGAGAAGTAATCTGTGAACTCATCACTAGATGTCAGAATAAATACTTGCGTCCACAGACTAAAGCCCGCTGCCCACGACGCTTGTTTTGCTGCTAGATTGCTTGCGGGGTTCGCCGATGGCTGCTCTACTGGCAGCGCTGCGAGAAAGTGACGTCACTGCTGTCTCTGAAACGTGGTCGCGTGCTGGATTTCGGTGATCGAACGTGTGCTATTTTTCGTGATAGCTTGCTTGCGTGTTTGGGGTTTTTGTAGGAACAAATAAAGCTGAAATGATATATATACATACCCGAGCTCACTTAATACCATGTTTAGAACATTCTGTCCTGTATCACGCCGTAACAACCACTCGCGACTCCATAATCGACGTTTTCGTTGCTCAAGCTCTCGTTTCTGATTAAAAGCAATAACTGCAGCTGCCAAAATAATAGCTTTTCTATATCGAATTATCTCAGCTGCAATAGTTTGTTGTACTCGAGCGTCCATGGTACTGTAGAGGTTAGGAATACTCGTGTCTTTAATGGCGACGTCGCTTCGCATGCACGCCTAGCGGCGAGTAGTGGCAAGCACCGTGTGAAGCCAACATATCAAGAGAGCCATCATTGCACCCAGCGCCACAGCCAACTTTGAACCCAGCAGCAAATTCTAACAAGCTATCCTGCAGTGAAACAAGCGTCGTGGGCAGCGGGCTTAAGAAGAAAACTCGTGTCTCGCAAGTCCCGTATCACGTATTGTTAAAAAGAAGCGCTGACAACAGCGCTTCTTTTTACACAAGCAAAGTAATAAGAGTTATTTTTCTCTCTCTTTACATTATCGACAAAATAATACGTCAATGATGAGTATAGGCTTAGAGCAAATTGAATATAGGGTAGGTATAGGTTCATCAGTTCATCAGATCATGGACAAGGGCACTGCACGCAATAACTTCTCGTGTATAGTGCTATTACGAAATTAAAATAAACAAAGCGATCCTAATACCATACTGCGACAAAACAATTACCCACATGTACATTTTGTTTTATTTTTATTAACTTCTGATGCATATTTAATTGATGTAATACTAAGTACCGGTGAAACGGGGATAATAGGAATGGCGGGGTAAAATGAAATAAAAATCTGCTTTTCTAAAACGATCAGTCAATGTAGCTAATTCTATTTACGATATGTCAAATCTTTTATTTCTGAAAGAGCTTATATATTTTTTTACTGGGCGCACTGTAAATTCAATGCAGCCAATCAGGACTCATTAAAAAAATACGTTTAAAGTGAGGTCGTTGTGAGCAAGTGAATATTGTTCCTTTTAACTTTAAGTTTTTGTTGGGTTTTATTAGGAAAAAGTTGTGAAATCGATTTAATATTGATTATAATAGTCTATTGCCATTTGTAGAAACTTGAAGGTAAGTAAATTATTGCGTAATTTTAATTTAAATCTTAGTTTTAATCGAACACTCCTTTTTAAATAATTTTGGAGATAATAGGCACGCGAAAGGGGTATATAGGCACATGAACAGGTATATTTGGAACAAAACGGGGGTTATTTGGTTTGAATGGGAGGTAAATTGGAATTCCCATATAGGGTTGTCAAAAACCAGAACCGAAATAAACCAGTAATCTAAAGTAATATTCATTCCGGTATTCTGTAAATAATATAATTTACACTTTTATAAAAAACGTGTTAATTATATTCTTTACCATCATTTACTTTTATACTTAACTCGGGGAGGAATCTGAATGTGTATTGTGTATGTATTGTTTATATTTTTTTCAGACACACACATACCTAAAATTCAAATAATATCGGATATAAAACTTAATTTGCCTTCGAAGAAGTTTGATGATTATTCCATCCCGCACAGTAGCAAACGAAGCAACTCAGTCCGTTCAATGAAAGAAAGGAGACTGAATTTGCACAAAGACGCGGAAGAAATTTTGAAAATTTTAGGAGATATAGAATAAATATATATTATAAGAACCAAATTATTTTTCGTTGATTTAAAAGAAGAATATTTAAGTTTTTTTTGTTTTTATTTTTTTGTTCAAAATTCATCAAATTATTCTATATAGACTGATTATATTATTAAGAGAATTGTTATTTTTGTTATTAGGTACTAGTAAAATAAAATTTGATCTCACATTGGACTTTTTTATTAACCACACTTTGATTTTTCACATTCATGTAGATTATTTAAGTAGGTAGGTACCTACCCACTTACTTTGGATTAATAGAGTGACAGCCCTTGCAAAAGGAGATGTTTCATTTTGGGCCGTATTGTGTACGTCTAGTACAAATACTAGAAAAAAATGTGGAATTCAAATAAAATACATTTAGATTTCTTGGACAACGGGGGGCTTTATACAAAAATGTGATTGTTTTAGTACAGAAGCAATATTTTCTTCGATAATCTGTCCACCATGATGCCTAATTGTCATTTCGTTCAAAAATGCGCAAACCCATTATCTTTAACTTGAATATTATGTCTTATTTTTAAAAAACCCGCTACTATTTATAATTGTTTTCTATATATTTATCTGTTGATACTATAGTCCATAAGTTGTCAAAAGATGATATACGTTGTTAAAAGCGTCACTTTTATTAATATATTTATATTTCATGATTTCAGTTAAAGAACGAAAATGTTTGACAGGCTGCAATTCCAAAACAATATGGCCGTTATTGTCGCCATATTGCTTGTAGTGTTGCTGTTCTTGGCTTGATATTTATTTTTGTATAAAGTTAATAAGCAACGCATAACAGTAATTAATACGGAAATCGAAAGCCAATTTCACGAACTATATTTCATGTACTGTACAGCACTATGGCCCAAGGTCCATACATTTCTGGACCATCTCCTTTCCAATTAACCACATTCTCGTGCCTATTATACCCGTTAGGGGTAAATTGGAGTGCAAGGGGTTTTTTATCGAATTACTTAAAATATAACGATAAATTGGGTATCTAAAGCTCCGTAACATCTAAAAGACATTACCACACATTCTTAGGCATACCTTAAAAAGCCTTCATCGTTAAGAAACAAGGCTTATATTCCAGTTGAAAGTTAAGATTGTACCTATTTACCCCGTTTTACGGTACCTCTTTAAAAATACGCAGACCGTCGCGTCGGCCTACTAATGTAATTTTTAGTTTATTTTTTTCTCATGTCTTACATACGCTTTTGTTGGAATTTGCCAAGCAAAATGCTTTTCTCATATAATCTTTATACTTCTACGTTAAAATTTTTAACAAGTCTAGAATCTAAACAGAAATTCCGTGTTTTTTATTTTGAGGTTGGTAATAAAAGAAAAATCAATGTGTCACCATAGACAAAGATGTGTACAGTTTCCGGTATTAACAACTTTTTTTTGTAGTATTTTCACATTTTTTAATAAAAGTGATGTACGGAATTTAAAATTACTTTGGATGTAATAAATACAAACTGTGGTACTTTATAAATACAGAAATATAACATTATCTATTTAAAGAAGTGCTATTGATAAGGTTTTCAAAATAGAAAATGGCCGACGACCGAGTGCTCTGTGTGATTACTGCTCCCTCCAGTATCAACTAGCAACAGTTTTTATCAGTATGACGAATTTGAAGTCCTAAAAATAGTATACACATTTCAAGAAAATATAACCTGCGGTTATTTTTACATGGAAAGAGAACGCCAATTGTTTTAAAAATTCAATAACCACAATTTACGAAAACGACATGGCGGTCTGATTATCAACCAATAGGAAGGCAGCATCAAGCGTTTCAGAATTGCATGTACTCGCTTTTCGCGTCATTACGTTTTCGGTGCCTTCTTTCTCTTTAGAAAATTTGTATGTAACTTTTCTTTTATCAGTGAATGGATTGACTTTTCATTACTAGTGAAAAATAGTATAAATGATTTTTATTGCAAAACCTTGTGTGACATTTAATTTGTGATAAAGATCCCAAGCGGCTGTGATCATGACTGCGTTGGATTTAGGATGAACTGAAATGCAATATTACCATCATATTGTTTTTGTAAACAAGACTATGTTTTCACGATACACGTGCGGAAAGGTATACAATTGACAGCTCAATTATGTCAGGTAGGGGGGCAAAGAAACGCGGGAGGCCCCCAAAATCTGGCAGTTTTGAGAAAAATAGAAAATTTCAATATCATTTATTGAAGAAACCGAAATATTTACAAAATCAACAAAATACGGGAAACGCGTCCGTCGTTAGTACCCCATCGGCATCCAGAGCGTCGTCTCCTCAGGGAAGCGATATTAGCAGGCGAAGTATTAGAAAACAAAGAGGCAGAAAAGTTCATAAAAATAAGAGAGGTGGTATATCGGGAGCATATTCTCGAAGAGGATACAATCCACATGCTGCTGATAATCATGAGTCAGAATACCATTATGGCTCAGATTTTGGAGACGAGTACAGCGACAGGTCTGAGCCAGAAGAAGACCGCGCCAGTGAGAGTTCGGATGCCAGTGTGGGTGACGGCGGCGTTAGCGACAGCGATTTCTCGGTTAGCAGCTTTAGCACCACCAGTGGCACTCCTCGGAAGATCAACAGCGCCAATAACCGTGCCCCCAGCCCAGACCCGCTGTGGCTGCAGCAGGGGCGGCAGATTCCACCCTTGATACTGCCACCTTCATCAGATGATTTAAACATCCCCCAAAATTTAGTTATACAAGTTGTTGGTGTGTATGAAGTTTTAAGGCACTTCAGACATTTGGTGAGATTATCTCCTTTCCGTGTAGAGGATTTGTGTGCAGCTGTAAGCTGTGATGAACAAAGCAATCTATTGATTGAAGTGCATATAATGCTACTAAAGGCCTTACTGAGAGAAGAAGATGCTCAACAAACCCATTTTGGTCCTCTGGACCATAAAGACAGTGTAAACATTACTTTATTTTTGCTAGATGTTATGACATGGCCGGAAGTCCTTAGGGTGTATGTAGAAAGTGACAAATCGTTTGACCAGAAAGTGGTCAACATTTTGAACAGTTGTGAATATCCATTTACATCTATAGAAAATCGTCTGACAGTTCTTCAATTTCTTTGCAATCAATTCTTAATAACAAATCCTGTCCGTGATGACCTACTCAGTGAAGGTAAGCCAAATAAGTTTATACTAATATATTGGTATACTATGATTTGAAATAGCTTTTTTATTTTGATGAATACACATAACACGGATATGTCAAATACTCATTGTGTAATAACTTTTAAAAATTGAACTACATTTCATAATAATTATTGAGCTACTTGAATTTTACATCAGGCACATTCGGATATTATTAAATGCTTAAAAATGTTATAGTGTGTTTAGGTTTTGAGAAAAATCATAATCTTAAGTAGTATAACATATTTTGTGTTCTTTCATTAAATCATTTTAATATGAATATGGATTTTAGTAACAATTCATTTATATAGGTATTATATTTCAATTTATAAGTGCAACCCTTATTGTGTGAATTTGCCATGTGGTATAACAAAATAGCATAATTACATTAAAATTGCATAACAATAGTACCTCACAAGAGTTAGCAACAATGAACAGCAATAATTCAATTTGCATATGTGTAATAATTTAAGTACTAACTCATATAAAATATCTTTTATATGAGTTAATATTATTGTTTATTTTTATTTAAATATTGTGTTCGATCCCTGCACCAAAACAAACATTTGTGAGATCCACAGGTTTTTGTTTCTGAGACCAAAAAGTCTCTTGTAGTTCTCAATACCCATGACACAAGACTAGACCTTAGTGTGGGGTCATTACTATGTATGTGACTGTTGGGTGTATTTATTTACTTTATGAAAAGTTTTCAATCTGAAATATTTGAACCCACCATTGGTCACAGTATCTTCTGGAGGTAACTTGCATAAGACCAGTTTCATGGCCTAAAAGCAGAGCAGCCTAGTAGCAATATGGTTGATGTTAGCTGTGCATTTGTTCCTTTTAATTATGACCCAAATTGCTCTGAAATATGCATGAAAAATCTTTGGTGTAAGATGCCAGTGAGGAACAAAAGTAAACAGAATCATCTTTGGTGTAAGATGCCAGTAAGGAACAAAAGTAAACAGAAACAGTTCAAATTCATTGATAAAGAAACTGTGTATCATATTTTAATATAGACGTCTGAGGAATGGAAATGTGTATTGTGTTAATATATTATTGTCATAATAGTTTATAGATTGTTGATTTGATTTTGACAGCCTCCGTGGCGCAGTTGGTTTGATGCCGCCTGTGAAACGAAAGGCCGCGGGTTCGATCCCCGCACCGAAACAAATATTTGTGTGATCCACAGGTATTTGTTTCGGGTCTGGGTGTTTGTGAGACCGAAAAGTCTCTCGTAGTTCCTGATACCCACGACACAAGACTCGATCTTAGTGTGGGGTCAGGACTATGTATGTGACTGTTGGGTGTATTTATGTATGTGACTGTTGGGTGTATTTATTTATTTATTTAGATATTTTGGATAAAAGAGTGAATTAAATGTTGTTCATTTAGTCAGTATGGAATCTTTTTCAATAATACATAGATTACCAATCAATCAATCAATATAATGTTTACTGTTATCAAGAAAAATCTTTAGCTAATAATTGTATTTTTAATTTGATTTCAGTTCCTATACATTATGATGATCATTGTCGAGTTTGTCACCGACTTGGTGACTTGTTATGCTGTGAAACCTGTCCAGCCGTGTTCCATCTAGAATGTTTGGACCCACCCCTGGTCACAGTACCTTCTGAGGACTGGCAGTGTGCATTGTGTAAACAGCACAAGCTTGTTGGTGTCACAGACTGTTTACCAGATGCAGAAAAACAAGGCATGTTGTGTCGACATGAACATCTGGGCTTTGATAGGCATGGCAGAAAATATTGGTTTATTACTCGAAGGATATTTGTGTAAGTAAAATTTTACAAATTTCTTTGTTTTTATCTTAATATTAATTTATTTATTAATTAATAATTATTTATTTTATTAATATTCTAGTAAATAGAACGTTTTTTCTGGATCTGAAAAAGTTCTTAGTGTGACAAACAGTTCAAAGGTGTAGGTTATTTATATGAAATACACCTTTTGTAACTATATTGTATTGTATCAGCCCATAAACATCCCAATGCAGGGTATGGGCCTACTCTACAATCGTGCATACGATTGAGTGTTGTTAAGCCATATAGTAACTATAGTTGGTATATTTATGTCAAAATAAACGGCTTACAGTATACCCAAAGCACTAACTGTTTGAAATAAGACATAAGAATTATTAAAATTGTATTTATAAATAATGAATTAAAATATTAACAACATGAGAAAGTGAGTATGTTGGTGTCCATCTCTATAAATTAAGTAATAGTTTTATGGACTTAGTTGGTTAATGGTTATGTGTTGTTTACAATTCATGATTTTTATTTTTAGTGAGTCTGAAAATGCTGATGTTTGGTATTATTCATCTCCTCAACAATTTGAAGAACTGTTATGTGTACTCGACTCAGATGACATGGAAGCCCCTTTGGTTCGTGAACTCTTAGAACTGAAACAAGAAATATTGAGGCAAATGGATATCACAGAATCCTTAACAAACCAAATGAAAGGCAATCGAAAGTCGTATCTGGAAGTAGAAAATAATAAAATTATCAAACAAAAAAAGTTAAAAGAAGAACAAAAGCATCTAGATCATAATCCAGGCCTGCAACTAGAGGAAGACAAAATTGAAGGTATCTCATCAGTTGATGGAGATGGAGACATTGTCAATGAGGTTACTATTGAAAGTGAGGATGCAACTCAAGATGAAAATTATGATAGCCAACAAGACCTTCTCGATGAGGATGACAATAGTAGAAAAATAAAGAACAATGTAAATAATAAATCAAAGTTGCCATTACCGAAAAAGCAAGAAGAAGGTAAATATAACAAAAAAAATATTATATGAATTGGTATTTAATATTAATAAATATATACTTAATTAAATTAAACATTTCTTTTAGTAACAGAAAGACTGACAAGGTTGAAATCCAATCAATTATCAAATGGAACTTACTTATTCAAATTAGGAAATGAAGGAAATTTCAAAAATTATGTGAACCAGTATTCTGCAAATGCACTAGCATTAAACAAACCTCAAAGGAATGAAGAGAGGGATAAAAAACGATACATGTCACATAAGTTTTCTCTATCGTCAGGACAAGAATTTAAATGGGTTGGACCTCTCAATGGTAATTATTATGAATATTGATTGTTTAGTAAAATTGTAATTGTCCATTTTTCAACATCTAATCAACATGATTTCTTTTTTTTTAGCAACGAAGTCTTTATTTGTAACAACTCTAAGACAGACCTTGTTACAACTTGAGTCTAATATTGTATTGCAATTCATGCATCCCAACTGGACGTTGCTAAGGAAACCTTGGGTTCAAGCTGTGCAATTATGTCAAGCACCCCGTGATTTTGCCAGAGCTTTATGTGTTCTTCAGGTAATTTTTACATGAATTGTATTTTACTGTATAATTAAGTACACATGTTCAGTTCAGTAACAAATTCTCTATCTTAAAGTTTTATCATCCAGCATTCTACTGAAATCACTAGACTTGATATCTGATGTGATGTATGTATAGCACTTTATAGACTCTCGGGGCCAACACATTTATTTACCTACCAGGCATGGACTCATTGTCTGGTAGGTAAATCAATGTGTTAATACCACCAATTAAGTTATTTCTACTATAACATTATATACATTTTTGTAGGCATGTATAAAGAGTGTTGTGTGGGTGCCAGCATGGCATGAGCAATTAGGCCATGTGAGACTTCAACGCACAACAGCTGCTGAACGTGAAGAACGTAAAAAACTTGACAAAAGAGAAAAAAAAGAAAGAGAAGAAGAAGAAGAAAGATATCGTACTGCTTATAATTTTGTTAAATATTCGTTAGGACTTCGACACCAGGTGTGTAAACATAATTTTTTTTTACAATTTTGAAATACTTTCACTTATATGTCTTTTTTTAAATTAATTTCAATTATTCTTATATTTTAGGCGTGGAAACAGAAGGGTGAAGAATACCGAATTCATGGTCAATGGGGTTGGTTATGGAATTCAGCGACAAGGAAGTACAAAAAGTACAATGCTACAATCAAACCTAATTTATGTAATGGTCCTGCGAAAATTGCGATAAGGGTGAAAGAAGGAAGTGTGATGAAGGTGCTGGCAGTGGAACCCAAAACATATGAATATTTAACTTCAAATGAGTCAGACAAGGATGTAACTGAAAAATGTATGTATATTTTCTACTAGCTTCGGCCCGCAAAATTCGTTTGCGTGACTAACTTTATTTGGAATTTCCCATCCCATCCCGTCTCATTCTCACTCAAGGCATGTAATCCAGTCCCATCCCATCCTTTGAGTATAAAAAAGTTACAAATATATCTGAATTGAACACAACATTTTACAGGATAAAAAGTAGCCCGAGTGTTAATCCAGGGTATCAGCTACCTCCATACCAAATTTCATAAAAATCCGTTCTGAGTTCATCGCCCATAACCGCACAGACAAACAGACAAAAATTCTAAAAATCATAGTTTTGGGTTTTATTACGTTAATACAGACTCCCCATATTAGTTTTTCTCATTTATTTTCTATCTACAGACATCAATCGGTTACAAATTTATTATGTGTATAGAATAGATGAAATTTGGTTTGATATTATATACGTATACAGAGGTGAAATATACTTTGAAATACATAAATGTTGCGAATCTAGGCATTGTAGAAAATTCCATTTGTTTAAATTGAGTATATAAAAAGATGTAATAATTATGTCTAATTACAGTACCTCCATCTATGCGAAACTTAAAAATTGAAAAAGATGAAGAGAATTTCGAAGAGATAGATGTTGAAAAAGCATTAAGTTCTTCAACACGAAGGTATTACCCCAAAATAGCAAGAAAATCAAAACTTGATGATTTCCTTGCTAGGCGGACATACCTTAAATTTATGGAAGAAAAGAAATTGGCAAACTTACTAGCAAACGTAAAGAAAGAAGATGTGGAAGTTAAAAGTGAAGATGAAAAGAATATTGATGTAGAAAATGATGAACCAGACACAGACATGACATCTATATGTGAAACAAATGCACTGAAGCAAAACACTGATGTTACTAAAAATGTTGAGGTTTTAAGGGATAAATACAAGAAAATAACCCAGCTTACAAAACACTACACATGCTATTCTGTTGGATGCAATAATATTGATGCTTCTAAGGTATTAAAAGGAAAAGTAAACATTGACTGTTACTCTCCTCTGTGCTTAACTAAAGGAAAACTTCTCAATGAACTTGTTCTGTTACTTAAGAGTGATCTGATCAATTCAAATGCTCTTTTTGAAACATCTAAAGATAATTCTAAAATGTCCATATTAGAACAATATTTATTGGGTAAAAGCTCAATGAATACCAACGCTAATGAAAACATCTTGTCAGATCTTTTATCGGCCGTTGCATGTGCACAGGAATGCGATAATAAAACAACAGATTGTTTTGTAAAAAGAAAATTTTGTAGTGATAGTAATATGAACTTCAAGACTGAAAAAAATGATGATGATGGCTTATTAAAAAATGAAAGCACCTTAGAAGAATCAGCTGTGCCGGCAGTGGGCACTGAAATGGACATTGATATCACTTGTGAAAACAATGACAGCGAAATTGAAATAGGACCATTAAAAGAATTAACAGATAGTGAGCAAATTGAGGCCGTAGAAGGGGATTCTACTAACAATCGCCCACCTATACCGAAACTCAAAATTTCAAGAGGTAGGTCTTCAAAGACTTCCTCAAATACAATTACTATCGGCAGTACCAATGATAGCAAAGATTCTTCATATAAATGTTTAGTTACACCTGGGAAGAGTGAAGACACTGTAAAATACAGAGCAAAAGTAAACCGGAGGTTTGGTCTTACACGGCAAATAAAAAAAGATGATAGAGTTATTAAAGCCGAGAAAACTGATGGAAATATTATCCGCGTTTACTCAACTGATGTACCTTCGGGCAAAGTTTACTTAAAGAGGGTGCAAACATCAGCTGTGGAAAAGAAGAAAAAGAGAACTCCAGTAAAATATCCACTTTGCTCAACATTCCATACAAGAAGCAAAGCAAGAACTATAATGGTATTACCACACCATGAGTTGAAGAAGCTCTGCAGACAATCGGGACACAGTGCTGTCACAGGTTTTAGCCACAATGCTAAACCTAATCAAGCCGTCTGGCCATATCCATGTGCAAGGCCATTGTTCAAAACATGTTGGTTGTTCCGTACTGTTAATCTCCAGTGGCTAGCAAGTGCAGCCCTGCAATTGCGAATAATGTGGGCTTGTCTGAGGTGGGATGATATGGCTGCTAAAGCTGCTACTGCTGATGGAAAGCATCAGTTAACAACTGATACTGAAATCGTTTCTTTAGAATTGCTCAAACATAGGCATTTGGGACAATTCTCTGAGAGAACGCAATATCTCCGACGGCGTGTAGTCATACCACTAGAGTTACCTAAGACGGTGCGTGAAGTTACCTCAATACGCAGTGGACTTAGAAAGAGAAAACGTGCAGAATCTCCACAGAACACTGAGCCTCAGGTAATTAGCCCGTGAGTTTATAACAGCAATATATGCAGGTAAAACGAAGTGTGAAGATAGAAGTATATTGCTACTATTGTTTTTTTTAGGTTTCTGAAGAGTGGGTTGATGAAGATAAATTAGAGCTTTGGGAGGTGCGGCAATATGGGGAACGTACGGAACGAGCGACGCCTGTGACTCGGACTTCCACAGGAAAATTGCCACAACGAACTGCAGCCCAGCCACCAGCAAACGCTTCTGATCTTAAAGACAAAATGGAGCAACAATTGCGTGAACAACGAGCAGCACATCAACAAAAACGAGCTCTCGAAATGTCTCAAGGTAGGATTTAGTATATACAGGGTATATCAAGACTGCGACCGAAAACGAAGCCAGGTGGGTACTATTAGTGACTTCAGACATAATGCAAGTAAAAATTTCGCAAAATAAATCGACAACTATTTTTTTGTAATTTTTTACTTATCGTCATATTTGGGTGATAAATACATAGTTTTCCTAAAATAATGATGTAGACCTTTTTATTTTTAAACACTTAATGGTACGTAAGGGTTTAAATTATTATTTTCGCAAAAACTAGGTATTTACCACCCAAACAAGACAATTCTTAAAAAAATCTAAAAAAAATCCGTCGTTGTTTTGGTGAAATTTTTAATTGCCTCGTGTCTGTAACCACTAAAACTACCACCTGGCTTCGTTTTCGGTCGCAGTCTTGATATACCCTGTATACTTTTTTTTTTCGAGACGAGCATACCATTCGCCTGATGGTAAGCGATACGACCGCTCATGGACAGTAGCAATACCAAACAACACCATGAATTACAAGGCAATGCTTGGCATTCCACTGCGCTCGCCATCCTGAGACATAAGATGTTAAGTCTCAATATGTCCAGTAGTTACTCTGGCTACAATGTCCTTCAAACCGGAACACAACAGCGCATTTACCCTGCTGTTTGGCGGGAGAAATAGACATTGCGGTGGTACCTACCCAGGCGGCCTGTCACATATGAGAGACCTACCACCAGTGTATTTCTTATATTGTCACATTGACAAGTCATACATGGAAAGCATTTCCTTTTACCTATTATAAGAAAAATAACAACAAATTGGGCATTATTTATTTTGTCTAATATCATGTCGAACACTAAGCTTTAAAAATTCAGGAGCGAAATAACACTACCCAAAAATGGAAAAAAGCATACAATGTTTGAATTAGGGTCCTATCACTTGCAATCTGAATTAATTATTTAGTAGCATTAAGCCTTTAATTATAATGAGAAAACCCTCAGTATATAACTGGTGAGCACTTTAGATTTGACAATTTTATGGATAGTAAACTTAGATTGGTCAATGAGAGCATTTCTTGGATCATTGTTTAAACATGAAAACAAAATATCATAATAGAATTATATTGCAATTAAAATTTTGACATTTTACAGAAAAGACAAAATTAACTCCGAATCAAAGCTCTGGCAAAAGCACACTGACATCATTGTTGTCTACAAATGCAACAACGCCTACTGGACAGAAGACTGTTTTAGGCACAAGAAGAATAATAATGACAAAGGGTGCCGATGGTTCTACTCGAGTTATAAGTCAACCTTTAACCAGTACCTCCAAATCGGGACAGAACGATGGCAATGCAACTAAATCTGCGGGAACTCCAGCTAAAGAGGGTCCACAAAAAGTTCAAATAATACGTGCACCAGATGGAAAAATTACCGTCCGAGGTTTGCTGGCGGGTCAGCAACTTGTACAAATGGCAGATGGTAAACTACACATTGTCATGGCTGGACAACAGGGTATCACAGGACAGCTGGTAGCAGCATCGCCAGCGCCCAAAGTCGCTGAAACCGGAGCCACTCCAGAGAGAACAACTGCAACTAAAAATAACGCTGACGAAGTAAAACCTATGGCAACCCCGCGTGTCGTCCCACATAGTGGCCAACAGATTGTCGTTCAAAACAACAGGCAGCTGGTGGTGCAACCAGCGCAGCAGGTGGTGGTGCAGTCGCCGCAGCCCGTGGTGGTGCAAGCACCGCAGCAAGTGCTGGTACAGGCCGGCGTGCGCGCCGCCGTGCAGCCGCGCGTGCAGCCCGTGCAGACCGTCGTCGTACAAGGACAACTGCTGCAACGAACCGCCGCGCCCAGACCCTCGCCCGCCGCGCAGCCGCCGCGTGCTCGCCCCGTGTCCACGCAGCAGATAGTCGTCAATAACCCCGCTCTCGTGCAGCAAATCGCAGCCGGCAAGATACAGCTCGCCACTGTCAACGGCCAGCAAGTTCTTATCCGACCTACGGGTAACAACCAAGCGCAGATAGTCGCGCACATCGGACAGAGCCCGGCGGCGCGGCCCGCCGCCCCGGTGGCGCCCGTGGTGGCCCCCGCGCCCGCCCCCGCGCCCGTCGCACCCGTCGCGCCCGTCGTGCCTGTCACGCCCATCGCACCAGCTCATCAACTCACGGAAGATGAACTGGTAGAAAAGAGACTCTTAGTTGGTCAACCACCAGGAACTGTTATAAAAACTGTTACGGCTCAGGTGAATATTTTATTCGTATTTGTTTTATATACTTTTATGAAAATAATGCACGGGAATAATAACTTTAGATTAACTCAAAAAATAAACAAATGTGACAATATTGGTTCAATATTATGTTATGGTCTGCTAAATCTTATACATTTATTCACAAATAGTTCACTACTGTAAAAGATTATCTATTAAAAAAACATGTGATTATTTACAGGTGATGCAAACTAGCAGCGGCCCAAGTATAGTTCTTCAAGGACTTCACGGTTACAATTTGACACCACAGCAACTGGCACTTGTGCAGCATCAGGTGAAACAGCAGCTTTTAAAAGGTAAGTGAAGACACTCATTGAATATTTGAATTTACATATGTGAAACTAGTTAGTGTCGCTATAAACCATGATATCTTTTAGCACAAGAGTCGACAGGCAAGCAAGGTATGCTGGGGCCGCGCAAGATGTACCTGGCCGTGCAGCCCGCGCCCAGCGCCCCGCCGCCGCTCGCGCCCGTCGCCACCCCCGCCATACATACCTTGCAACCGCTAGCCGTGCCCACGCACCAGGTAATTTATTACTATTAGACAACATGAAATGTGAAATGTCCACATTTTTAGTCTTTCATGTCGTCTGAAAATGAAAATAACGTCATAATGTGTATTTAAAGTCGCCATGTTAAAGAGTTAGTAGCAATACTTTTATATCGACTAATAGCTGAATACATAACATATAATATAAATGCGCGTATAGAGGTCATGTTGTACGTTGCTGTGTGAGTTTATATTATTTAAGAGAAATTCAGAACTTGAGCGTGAACTTGTCATCGTTTTCTTATTGAAAACAGTTCCGTACGGCGAGTCCTCAAATAATATCTAAAAATTTTATTCATAAGCGTGACAACAGAAAATTATCGATTAATACCAGCGTAGATGCAAAGTGCAGCGAACTGTCAATAAAAGAGTTAACATAGCAAACTCACCCGTATGTCCATAATGTAATGCACATATTTCTATCGAATTAAAACGAACGACTCGATTCGTGCGTACTCTACGAAATGATTACGCCTGCGGGCGACCAGTCCTTTTTTACTCGGCTACCACGTAGCCAAAAGTGATATGATTATAATCCGTATAATATATGTTCTTCTGTAGCCACACAACTTTATAATTACTTATTATTATAATTGAACAAATCAGCTATCGTTAACTATCCATAAATTTTATATAGTAAAACATTACAATATACAAGGTTATTTTTAGTATACTACAAAGCCGAAAGTAGTTTGTTAAGAATCAGTAACACAATCCATTGCACTAAATTTTAACATACGTTATGTTTTATCCCAAAAACATAATATTAAAATTCCGACAAGCTGGTTACCGTGTTGATTAATAAAAATCCAGCGCGTGTCGTTCGTTCAACTATGCCTATTAAAGTACTTACACAGCCGGCCGATGCCAAGTGCAAGGACACCATTCCTCCCCCACGCCCCGCACATGCCCGCTTGCTCCCGCTCCCGCTTGCTTCCTACGGCCACACTACGGCGGTGCGTGCGGTGCGTTTGATCTAATAATTAGTAACCCTGGAAGTTTCGGCGCGTACGCATCTTTCGTGATTTTGCATAGACTACTCCGCGCACGTACCGTTTTCGCGATGGCTTTTCGTTACAGCAATGTTGAGTATACAGAAATGGTGCGTAGTCTCGCGATTTGTGGTGACAGTGTGTCTGCGGCACTGAGATATTATGAAGCCGCAAAGTGAAAATGAACTAAAAACAAATTTGAAAGTGCTTTTAATACAATAAAACAGAACACTTATGTGCTATCAAAATTAGACCGCAATATGCGTAAGCGGGCTCGGCTGTGTATTAGTGAAAGGGGTGGATATTTTGAACAATTACTTAGGTATGTTTAGTTGTTATTGTAATAGCAGTGAAGTGGTAAATATTAAGCTTAGTTTCGATTTGTTCTTAACACACACATCCCTTGCAAAGCATCATCTTTGGTGGAAACGTAGCCGTGTTGTTAAAATGTTGTTTATAAACGAAACAGTGTAAATAGTACCAGTGTAGTATGTGTTGGCGCGAAACCCATGGCGCGGCGCGCGCTTGTTCCCATGCGTTATTCAAGAAATGAGATAATTATCGTGTCACGGCGTGAGTTTTCATTATTATTATTTTTTTTCTATTTTATCTGATCTTTTATACCAAAATCTAATTTGGGTGTTTCGGCTTTATGGTATACAAAAAATAATGTTGTATAGGATTATTGGATGAATAAGAAAATGATGTGTTATTGAATATTTAATTTTTTAAATTGTTCACGGCGCGTTTTTTATGTTCTCGATTATGAGTTTTTTTTAATCTCAGAATATAAATATGCGCATTATTTTATGCATTTTTATGTGAATTCGCTATTAATTATAGATTGGCGTTTCGTTGCGTCCATCACTGCGCTGGTATGTGTCGATGTACTAGTGTCGTGTTTTAAATTTCCATTTCAAATATCTCTAAACGAGTATTTTTATTTGGTAATGGTAAAGGTAGACATTTAGCAGCGTCGGCCCTAGGGCAATACATTCTTACAATGTTCAGATATACCAAAGATACATTTGTAAATAAATATATTATGTAATTGTATATAACTTATTTATATAAATATGAGAATATAGTCAATGACAGTATGATATTTACAAGCGTCTATTCATAGTAAAATATATTACATTATTACATTTTTATCGCTGTCTTATGCTCATGATAATGAATGTGTGTGTATGAGTTGTATATCATTTTATAGTGTTTTAAATGCACTTGATTGATCCATAAACTGTTTGTGTTTGGTGTTCCCAAATTTACGGTATTTGAAACAAGTAATCTTTAGTATTTCACACACATTTTGAGTCGTGGTTAAACATAGTATTGTTAGAAATGCGTATTAATACTGATGTGTACACATATGTTGTCAATTTTTTTGGGTATTACACTACTCACAAAAATTAAAGGATATTTTTTTTGATCAATTTTTTTTGGTGTTTTTTGAGAGTCTGTATATTGGAGAAAATTGATTTTTAATAAATTCGGAAACTAAAACTTGGAAGCTTGAAATGTCTATTTTGCAGATCTGTGCAAATTATCTACGGGAATTTTATAATGATGTCACCAAAAAAATACTACCCAGTACTTTTTCCAGAAAAATTTTGGATTTTTTTTTTCTCGTTAGTTTTCTTACGATTGCTTATCAACTTAGCGAGGAATCAAGAAATAGAGCACAGATCTGCAAAATAGACATTTCAAGCTTCCAAGTTTTAGTTTCCGAATTTCTTAACAATCAATTTTCTCCAAGATACAGACTCTCAAAAAACACCAAAAATAATTGATCAAAAAAAATATCTTTTAATTTTTGTGCGTAGTATTTGTGCATATTTTTCTATTAATTAATCGTAATACACATGTTGCCATTGCATAACGGTATTTACAGACTTCTACCAATGTCTATGCTGTTGTGTTCTAAGTCCAAATCATTCCAATATAGTGTATTACCAACTGACATCTTTAATTAGAATAGCCCATAAAAAGTGTGTTACATAAAAATAATCTAGAATGGCTTGCTGTTAGTGGGAGAAATGTATCAGTTATGATGTGCAATATTCATTTGCGTGCAATATTTATTGGAACATTTATAATAATTAAATCATTTAAAACGTAAAGTGATAACGTACATTGTTGCCCTATTTCACCTCCTACAAGTAGCATACTTACATGTTGTATGCGAAAAGATACATCATCGAGTGATAAAAAAAAATATCAGCAAGATGCATAATTTTTCCTAAATGCTGTAACAGGGTAATAATAAAATTAAATAATTCCTGCAAAAATTTTAAGGATATTGGGAGTTTTGTTTGGCCATGCTTTAAATAATCGATCTGTAATACAATTAGTATCAACATAATATACATTAGAAAATATGATAATATATCGTTTTTTGTACTATATTTAGAGTTATTTGTTAGGAAAATGATGATCATGATAAGGACACCGGTACAATAGAACAATCTCCTTGGCGTTATGGTTTTGTATTTGTATTTTATTTCGTAAAGTGACATCTCGTTCTGTTAGATGTATCTTGACCTATTCATCCACCGACTAGAGGCTAGAGTAAATTTAGAATTAATATAGAATAACCGTTTACGTGAGTCTTGTGTCGAGTGTCAATTTAATTATTATTTTGCCTCGCGAAATATATTTCAAAATGAATAATTTATGTCATGTCATTAGTGCAATATATCTAAGAGTTGACGAATATTCAATAAACAAATAATAAAAATTATTCTTTTAGAAATCGGTAAATGAAATACATTGACGTCGAGAATTGCTCATACACCACCTGTTATTATGTGTACTTGTAAGATAATTAAATTAATTATTATGGTATAACTATAGATATGATTTAAATAAAATATTAATGACAGACCGACTTTTATTTCAGTCCTATTTGGTTACGTATTTTTATGTTATGATTTACTTGCAGACGTTTTGTGGGGGTGTATGGGCAATTTACATTAAACTTGAGTTATTTTATAAATCTTGTATAATGTTAAGATATATAGACAGCGATGTTAAATTTACTCACATATAAAAATGTGCTAAATTTGATTGAATTATATATATATTCCCACAAACGTATGTCATGTTGATACTTAATTGTTTACGTTACACATATTTTATTTTCTTACTTACCTCCGCATTTTAAGTTACTGTTTAAAACAACACACTGAATTATTAAACACAAGGAAGTATTCGCTAATAGATGCGACTACATTTTATCCACGATCCCTGCTTCTACTTATAGGAAACTAGCAACGAAGACAAAATAAAGCGTCAGCCTCTATTAAATGGCGAGGACAACGTCGCCGAAGCAGCGAGTCAAAAGGAAGCCACACCGTCTAAGCAAGAAGATATAAAAGACAACATCACTAAGACAGATATAATCAACTCTGCCCAGGATGGGTTACAATGTAATAAGTTTGTGCTAACTCCTGACTACATACAACAAAGTGAGTATTATGTCGCGTTTATTGTATGCACAATGTGCAGGTTTCTTTTCACGAGAAACGCCGATACACTTAATTTTTTAAATTTTGTTACATCTTTGTATGACATGTATTTGCATAACTTTTATTTTATTGACATACCTAATTTTTCTATACAAATTCTACTGTTCTATGAAGCTTTAAAGGTATTACTAGGAGCGCATCTCTTTTCAAATATGACTAAAGGGTTACGGTAAAACAATTTACAGCAACAGTCTTAAATACCATCCATTTAATTTCTGTTTTATATTCGCTGTTAGCTTACCATTAAAAACATCTAAACTTTAAAAAAATCAATTCCTGCATTATTTAGTTTAAATAAACTAAGTTTGTATCTATTTTCAGCTATCAAAAGCGCCCTAAAGCAGGAAAATCTTAACCCAGAGATAGAAGAGAAATTACTACAACTTCAGCGCTACCAAGAGAAGAGGATGAAACCCGAGGTGCAGGTGGAGAGGGAAGTGCGCCCCACAACCACCATCATCACCTCCACCACCACCACTATGTCGCCGCCGTCGCCGCCGCCGCGCCGCCGCGCCACCTCCTCGAGACACGACGACGACGACGAGTGGATCGACAGCAGCCCTCGCAAAAGGAGCCGCGCCGCGCGCCCGCCCTCGCCCCCGCCGCCACCCGCGCCCCGCGCGCTGCCCCGCGCCGCGCCCGCCACACACGCCGCGCCCGCGCACCCCGCACACCCCGCGCCCCACGCCTCCGCCGCCGCGCCCTCCTCCATACTCGAGGAGCGACGCCGCGCCGCCTCCAACCACTCGCGCTTGCAAATGCTGCTCTTCAAACATAAGGAGATGCTCAAAAAAGACATCATAAAGAAAAGAGGACTGCTTGAAAAAGAACTTGGCGTTGAAATACAGGTTTGTGAAATTAATCAATATTACTTCAGTTTCAATTCAAAATCACTGGATAGCAAGGCTTATTGCGTTATTTATGGGCTTCAAGTAATGTTTATAAAATATCCTTTACAGAAGGAATTGTCGGCTGAAATAGCACTGCGGACACGTGCTGAGCGTAGCAAGCAAGAGGAAGTTCGCGGCGGAAAGCGGCGTAGTGGTGGGAATGCCGCCGCAACGCCTAAATCTACCAAACGGACTGGCAAAAAAGAGAAACTGCTTTGTATATGCCGCACGCCTTACGATAATACGAAGTAAGTCAATACAGAAAATTAACCTAATTAAGAATCAGTGATGACCGATGAGACCACCAGTTCAACAGTCGACTTTAATGCATAACACTTAAAGATTTTTAAATTAAGGTAGCTGTTTAGTTATTTTATTTATTTCAATTTGAAGGCACCAATTAAGTGAAAGTAGAATTAATATCATTAAGATTTTCAAAGTATTTATATGGTATGTGAAGTCTGCCAACCTGCGTAATAGGTGTAGATACGAGCATCAGCCGTATATGGATGGTGGGTCGCGAGTCGCCCATATATTAAAAGTCACTTATTTTTATGAATATTTAAGAAACTAATATACATAAATATTATAGTTACGAGTTTTCACGGAAATTTGACAGACAGTAAACAGCTAACTTCATCATGTCGATGTTAGTGTGCGCGCGCATCGTAATTTTTTTGTACCAAAAGAAGAACTTCAAAAATATCTTGTGAACATATAAATAATTTTGTTTATTTGTTTCACAGGTTTTATGTTGGTTGCGAACATTGTAGTAACTGGTTCCATGGTGATTGTGTGGGAGTCACTGAGGAAATGAGCAAAACAATAGAAGAATATGTGTGTGCTGACTGTCGGCGAGCGGAAGAAACACAAGAGCTTTACTGTTTATGCAGACAACCTTATGATAATTCACAGTAAGTCTTGAATAATTTTCAAGAAATACATACGTGTAGTAGGCACAATTATTTGTTTTTTCGTTTGATTGTATCTTCGTGTATTATTATATCAATGAACTTATTTCTGTTGAGTTTTGTCGAATGAGCATTTTTGAAATGAAAATAAATGTTAGTTAGAGTAATGTTATGGTATATCAAAGGGATGGCGATATTAATGAGCAAATCACAAATGAGTAGTATATTTAAAAGCAGTATTAAGAAGAACACTTATAAGGAACAGTCGAAGTAGTACCCCAACCAAATCGAAGACGCCCTGAACAAGAATCAGATACCCTAAACCAACGAGCATGCATGAAGCTATTGATGAAAGTGGGCGAATTGCGTATGCTATGTCAGGATGAAACAAAGTGACGATCCTTATTCTCTGGCTACCCATTTGTACTTGACTGAAATCATTTAATTTGAAATGAATTGAAAATGTGCTCTAATATTCGCATTGGCATTTCGTTACTTATTAGTACAAAAGATATAAATAGAACTGTTGCTTCAAAAATATAATATGTTTTGTTTCATTGCAGATTTTATATTTGTTGTGATCGATGCCAGGATTGGTTTCATGGTCGGTGTGTTGGAATTTTGCAATCTGAAGCTGACAATATTGATGAGTATATATGTCCAAATTGTCAAAAAAATAATTCTGTTAATTATGCTAATATGAAGGAACTAACACCTAAAGACTTCGAAAATTTAAAGAGACTTGTCAAACAAATACAACTACATAAAAACGCCTGGCCTTTTATGGAACCTGTAGATCCAAGAGAGGCTCCTACTTATTACAAAGTGATAAAGGAACCAATGGGTAAGTGTTTTTTAATCACACTTATAAATATGAAAGTTTGTACACATTGACACACATGGTCGATAAAAGGAATATATTGTTGAAAAACAAAAGCTATCATTCAACATAGTATTTGCTTTAATATAGTGGCGATTGGCCATGGTGGTGTATTTAATAAAAATTTGCTGCACAATGTTGGGTCAGGCTGCTATCTTGGCAGATTTTTTTATAATTAATAATGTTAACTACATATGTGTACATTTCTTCACAAATAAAGATTTTTTTAATATTGGAACGACAAAGTGGCAACAATACAGTTGATGGTAAACACTAAGGTCAACAGGCGTGAGAAGTCCAACTCTCGCCGGTCGAAACAATTATGTCGTCCTAACTGTATCCGGACATACACACGATGAACCTAAAATGCGACATACTTGCGTGGTTCACTTTGACGGTTCCTTAACCACTATAAAAAATATAGAAGAAGGTACAAGGCTTAGGTACATACGCCTTGTACCTTCTTATATATTTTTTCATTTTCCTTCATGGCTATTTGAAAGAATTTTCAAGTTATAAAAACACCAGTTGTTTCTAATTTATTTATTTTATTTTACATTTACAGTGTTATTCATTAAATTTCATATTGTTTACAGATTTGCAAACAGTGGAACGAAAAGTGAATGAACAAACATACAGTACATTGAGTGAATTTATTGGTGATATGACTAAAATATTTGATAACTGCCGTTACTTTAACCCAAAAGACTCTGAATTTTATAGATGTGCAGATGGTTTAGAAGCATTTTTTGCACAAAAAATTAAATATTTTCGTGAAAAGTTATTTGAAAGTACATAATGATGACAGTGCCAGTGGAAAAGTGTTATAAATATGGACAATTATGTGGATGAGTGCAGACTGTATAACTTTGAAAGTGTATTTTATTTACTGATTTGTTCCCTTTGATCTGTCTGTAAATTGTAAAGAATGTGATTAAATTTACAAATAATTATAATTTATACATATTTTTGTTGAAAGTATCTATAGAGCATGTCAGTTTCGGTTTCAGGTATTTATTGTATTTATTACATGCTTCACTTATACTTTTCTAAGGCTGACACTCTTTAGATATAATGACAATGGATATCTATTATGTATACAGTTGTGAAATATTATTTTAGCTAATGTAATTTAGCGACTATAATTAGAAAATAGAATAAGGAAAACGTATTGTATGTAAGTAATAAATTTTTAATATACTTAAGACTTGTTATTTGAGTATAAACAATTGTCGTTTAATATGAAAGCATACTAGCTTTGGCTTTATTACAAAATATAGAAGGTATGTAGGTATAATTTAAAAAAAGAGGCTTTATTATGAAATGTTTGGTATGCCTTTGCTTTGATGGTTTATATTTTGGTACCTAGGGCGAAAGTAACCTAAGCGCTCTAACGCGCTAGCGGTTAACTGCGGGGCTGTATAACCGCACGGACAGCCTCTATTCCGGTTCTATGTGCGTACGATCACAAGCAAATCTATATTAAAAGCCAAAAGTGTTTAGTTGGGGTGTTTGAGGTTGTGCGTTATTCCTGTTACACGTAGTGTAAATTACATAACACACACTGTAAAGCGTAGTGCGTAAGAGCGTTTAACACAAAGGCTAATTTTTGTTTGTTTTTTTTTTTCAAAATCATTGGGTGCGTTTCCTCGCTAGGACTATTGATTTATCAAAAATCCAAGTATGCAGTTTTAGTTGTCATTAAAATCGGGCTCGTGACTCCTTTCAGTATTTTTCGCTATTCCTCATAATTTCGGATTTGGCCATCCACGCCCACTTGAAAAATTCACCCTGTATATATATATTTGCTACTCTTTCAAACTCGTATGGATAGCACGGGATGGAGAGTACCTACAGGATTGCATGATTTTCGTTATGGGAGATAATCAGACGGGACAGAACGATATATAACGGGACGGGACAGGAAAAACAATCGACAATTGAGTTTAAATATAAAACAGTACGCGAAATAATAATAGGTGGTTGATGTGGACTGGACTCAAAAACTATCTGCACCCGGGCTAAGCCTGGCCGGGCCGCTAGTGTTGCTAATTAGCATCAATTTCTGGAAAGTAACAACATATGCCAAACTAAAGGAAAGCTGTCATTTTAGGCCAAATATTTTTTCTTCTGCTATCTTAACGCCGCGCCGCGCCGCACGGTGGGTCGAAACGGCTATTTTTGTGACATAGGATTTTTTTTCGGATTTTCCAATTTTTTTTGACGCCAACGTTTTGATATTATCATTCCTTACACTATTCATTCTTTGTACTTTTTTGCTTAACCCTATAATTTCGGCAAAAAAAAATATTTTAGGTTTTTAATGTATGGAACGCACTATAAAAACCTAAATTTCTACGAAGTCCTGCTAGATCCTGCGTTAAAACCTTATTTTTCTGAATCCTGGCCAGTTCTACTTTACTTGTACATTTCGAATGTCTGCATTGACTTGCAACTTTTCCAGTTATAGGGATCGGAAAAATGGTAAAAATAGTACTATTTCTAATTTTGTAATTGACATTTTAAGTCAATTTAACCACAAGATAGTAAGACAAAAACATTGTGGATATACAAACTATTATATAAAAATCTAATAGAATAACACAATAGAAGTAAATAAGTAAATATTTATTGGCATAATTGGTTGTTGTACCCAAAACATGTGGTTACACAATTAACGTAAACACAGTAATAAATCATAAATGCAAATGGACCACCAGATGGCAAAGGATTACTTTCAGTCATTAACACTGATGACATCTGGAGATTACAGGTGCATTTAGTTAATTGTTTTACAACTACTGTTTGTTTATTGTCTTTAATTAACTAAAACAAAACAAACATTCTCGTGATATCGATTGTAAACATGTTTTGTCCTTTTACTTAGTTCTATCATTAATGAGAGCATCTAGGGCAATAAAATTTGTTTATTGCCCAGGGTATAAAATGACTTATATTTTGAATTCGTTCTTAATGTACATTTATCCGTGCTACGATCCATACCATTTTATTTTGAATCCTTGTTTCGGTATCATGGAGGGTCTAGTTACTAATCTCGATTTGTTTGTTGTTTTAAGAGACCAGCTTGGATCTCTATCAGATAGCAAAAAACTTTCTGATTTTCTGCAACAGAAAATAAACGTGACTGAAGAAAATAGTGTAGTGCTTCAAAAGTTTTGTGTAAAATTCTGTTCTTCTATAACTGCTAGATGGCAAAAATGCAATCGTATATTTTCTAACTTTATTAAAAAAAATGGTGATTGGCTAGAAAGTGAAATAATTTGGCCTAAAGGACTAAAATTAAACGAAAGACACGAAGAACATGAAGTACATGAAGAACACGAAAGACATGAAGAGGACTTAAGTCTTGAGAATCTGTCTCCATCCACATCGAAAGCTTCTACAGCTTTGATTTGTCCCAGAAAATCATTCGATGATTTGTCCAACAGACAAAAACGAAGACGAGTAGACCAAATTCAAAATAATTTGTCTCAGGAAGAATTAATTGCAGCTACATCAAATACACTGAAATGTAATGGACAAGAAGCCATCGCTAATATAATAAACCATTTACTTAAAAATCCA
This sequence comes from Deilephila elpenor, assembly GCA_949752805.1. Classification (NCBI taxonomy): domain Eukaryota; kingdom Metazoa; phylum Arthropoda; class Insecta; order Lepidoptera; family Sphingidae; genus Deilephila; species Deilephila elpenor. Next base: position 8,045,076 of record OX457099.1, on the reverse strand, counting down.
GAAGATATAACAAAAGTGAATAATTGCTTAAATGCAAAAAAATATGTTCCATACACTGCTGATAAAGCGTTGGCGCTACTTGTTTCCCTAAATTTGTCGAAGGCACAATATATAAACCTAAGAGAATCAGCAAGCGAAAAAGGCTTTCAATTGTATCCTTCTTATTATAAATTAAAAGAAGCAAAATTGAAATGTTACCCAAGAAAGGAGGATATGACATTTAGTGATTGCACGGCATCAGTTAAATTGCAAGCTCTGCTCAACTTGACAGCCTCAAGGCTTTTGGATACAATTGAGTTCGATTTAGATTCTGCAACTGACCTGAAGCTTATCAGCAAATGGGGCTTTGATGGATCCTCGGGGCAAAGCAATTATAAGCAGATCTCTGAAGTAGGCGTGGACGATTCCAGTATATTTATGGCAAGTCTTGTTCCAATAAGACTACAACATGATGATGGAACGGTTTTATGGGAAAACGATCGAAGTTCATCCACATTTTACTGTCGTCCCATTATGTTTACGTTCACAAAAGAAACACAAATTACTGTAGCAGCTATAAAAGCTGGTATATCAGGAGAAATCGAGGCACTCCATCCATCTATATTTAGGAAAGTGAAAATTGCCCACGAATTAATGATGACAATGATTGACGGCAAAATAACTTCATACTTTTCTGAGACTTCAACAGCAGTTTGTGACATTTGCAAAGCGAAACCAACAGAAATGAATAATTTGGAATCCCACAAACTGCGATCTAAGAATGAAGAAATGTACCAGTATGGATTGTCATCATTGCATGCGTGGATAAGATGCATGGAGTGCCTACTCCACATAGCTTACCGTTTGGAGATTAAGAAATGGAACTGCAGGGGTGACGATAAAGAGAAAATGAAGACCAGAAAGTCTGCAATTCAACAAGAATTTAAAGAAGAATGTGGCTTGCTAATTGATATAGTGAAGCAAGGAGCAGGCACCACTAATGATGGTAATACGACTCGAAGATTTTTTAAAAATACAGCCATGACAGCACGTATCACTGGCATTAATGAGCAGTTGATAGAGAATTTTTATATCATTCTACAAACCATTGCGTCTGGAGAGCGTGTTGATATTACTAAATTCGCTTTATTTTCTACCGAAACCGCAAAACTATATGTTGATTTATATCCGTGGTATTATATGCCTTCCAGTGTACATAAATTATTAGTTCATGGGGCTGACATAATTAAACATTTTGGGGCTATATACCCATTGGGAAGCTGTCGGAAGAAGCCGCAGAAGCACGGAACAAAGACTTCCGAAAATATAGGGAAAATCATTCCCGAAAAATTAGTAGGATATCTTCGAATGAGGACATCTTACATAATCTCCTTTTGTCATCTGATCCAAAGATCACAAGTCTTAGATCACGCATGACAAAAAAACATGTTATGGTTCTCTCAACAAAAGCTAAAGAGCTTCTGCATTTGCCATCAAAACCAGAAGACTTAGAATTTATTAATGTAGAGAGTATTTTAGAAGATCTACAAAACAGTAGTGATAGTGAGTAGTATATAGGTATAGGCTTTATACTAGCCTTTTTTATTATTATTTTTTAATTGGGGTTATTTCCATCATTTGTTTTTTTTTAATCTGGCACGGCACATATACAAGTTTTCCTTGGTATTTGTTAATTTATTAGATTAATTTATCTTATTTGTGTCAAATTTACTGAAGATAATTGTAAAAAATCTTTTGGGAAATATTGAATTTTATCATTTCTTTCGAACTGCATAACTGAAAAAGTTGCAGTTCGATGCAGACTTTCGAAGTATAGAAGTATAGTAGAACAGACCAAGATTCAGAAAAATAAGGTTTCAACGCAGGATCTAGCAGGACTTCGTAGAAATTTAGGTTTTTATAGTGCGTTCCATACATTAAAAACCTAAAATATTTTTTTTGGCCGAAATTATAGGGTTAAGCAAAAAAATACAAAGAATGAATAGTGTAAGGAATGATAATATCAAAACGTTGGCGTCAAAAAAAATTGGAAAATCCGAAAAAAAATCCTATGTCACAAAAATAGCCGTTTCGACCCACTGTGCGCCGGTCCCTTTGCATTGGGAGTGGAACCAACGAAGAATAACTCAAAATTGTTCGGAACAGTTATTTGTAACACTTTATTACAAATGTGTGGCTTAATTGATTTACATGAAAGTTACCTGTTTGTTTAAGATTATTAATATTTTTTGGAGACGATAACAGTGTACAAAACTATAATGAGGGCATTTTTCTCGGTACATAAGCGAGATTTTACACATGCCTCTTTTAGTACAAATGTTTCTCATTTAATTAAATCCATATTCAAATCACATTATCCAAATCCATTGTTTTTTTATAAATAATTTTACAAAATACGAAAAATTCCAGTCCCAATGCAAGGGGACTGGGTGTTATGGTAACGAGAAAAAAATATAATTTGCCTAAAACCGATAATGACCGCTTTCCTTTAGTTTGCCACAAGTACCTAAGTACTTCCCATAATTTGATCCTTATTGGCAACATTATTGAAAGGTGTAATAATACAGTATGTGTTTGTTTTTAAATCAACGGGTTCGATAACTTTCTTTTTTCGAGGTGAAAACTAATTATGGCTCCCTTTCCCGCAAGCTGTGGGTCAGGGGCCAGGAAGGGTATGTCGGGGTCACTGGCCTTCCAGCTCGGCATGCGGATGTCAATGCCGAACTGGGTCCCTAACGCTGTAACCTGTGCTAAAACCCTACGCCGGCATACCGATCAAAAACCCTCGACGGCCCTTTTCACGCATATCAACTGCGGTTCCTGTTGGTGAGACTGTACTATTCCGCACCTACATCCCCATTTACACGAGGAGAGTTTCTCGCGGTGAGAATTGTATGCGATTAATTATCGAATGACAAAACCACCACAGATTATCATGTTCTGACTAATGTTTACACCATGAAACTTTTTTATTTCCTTACGATAATCGTATCTTTGAGACGAGAAATTCTCACCGTGTAAATGGGGCTTATTTGTCTCTACTCTTGTCATGCGATAATGGCATACAATTCTCGCCGCAATAAAACGCTCCCCGTGTAAATGGCGCTTAAGTTCTGTCTTCTGCTACACACTTTCATACTTTCAGAATTACCTGTTTTGGTATTATTCAGTCCACGTCAGAAACATACAACATATTTCGCGTATTGTTTTATATTACTTCTGAACATACGCTCCCAATAATTACCACAACGATCTGTTGGAAACTGCCTGCATCCAGCACCTTCCTACAAATGTAACTATGTAAGCGGGCACCGGGCTCTTCACTTACCTGAACGTAGCCTCAAATCCAGAGCTTTTAGACTACATCGGCCGCTAGTTCTTCGCGCTATGTGACCCATCTACTGTAATTAAATCTTACTAATCCTTTGAGCTATGTTAGTAATCTTTGTTCTCATGCTGTCCGTATGAGATATCCTCATTCCGGATTCGATTTTGTGGGGAAAAACCGCGCATATAATAATCTCTCTCTAAAGCGCGTTGAGTGACCTTAAGCCTTCTTATAAGGCCCATCGTGAGAGGCCACGTTTAGATGCCGTATGCCATCATTAGTAACACACAAACAATATTTTCGTCTTTGGGGACTCAAGAATTTTGGCCGTGAGGACGTCATTTAGTTAAACGAATGCTGCCTACCCGAACTATTAGCCTCTGTCTAAGGTGGAATTGCCTTACTGGAATATTTATCTGAAATAGATATAATCGTCAATCGCTTTAAAAGTGGAGTTCCCAACCGCAGTAGAGGTATTGTAGTATTAATAATTTTAAGAGTAATGTAAAATTCAAAATACATAAACAATAAATTGGGCTTCACCTTCCTGCTTCACGGACTTGAGCCCTTAAAACGATGAGATATCAGAATTATTGACTATCTCAGACTTAGGGATAAATTGGTACTGTTCGGGTTTTTACGTTTGTCTATCATTTGTTCCGCAGGAAATGCTCAAAGGAACTATTTTAATCGGTGCCATCATCATTCTTTCACCATCGTACCAGTCGTCATCGGAAAACAGTTCTTCCATACCGCCTGGAGACATTACCCTCGCGTACGGCACCTACGTTGTGGTGGGCCTTTGTACCAAGCATGCAAATTCCAGAAGGAAGTCCCTGCTATATCAAATTTCTCTATAACGGGATCCTCTATAAAGAAACACTCGTAACTGGGGAGGCAACGGCTCAGTTGTGCCCATCGAATTGCATAAGCCCATGAAGTCCACGATTGGTGATAGCTTCTTACCTTCAGCCTCTTCACTAGCTCGATTAGCTTCATCAAGAATGAAAAACCGAAATATGCTTTAGATAGGTATGCATCGAAATTTTAGTCTAATTTGGGTCAAAGTTACTGAAATTGACTGCAAAATTGTATTAAGTAAAAACATATTGCAAAAAAAACATTAATGAGCCACTGTGTGATCACTAAATGTGTTTGAACTGGGAAAAAGTGAAATGGGACCTCATCGGTCATCGTGTAGAAGGAAGGAAGGAAGATCCATACCTAATAAACAAAAATCCCGTTAATCGCATTGCAATTGCTTTTTTTGTGATTAAAAGTAATCTATTATATGAAAGGGCAAAACCGTTTAACATATTGGGATTAACAACAAGCGTCCAATTGGGTATTTGACTGTTGTGGCAATAAATTATAAAATGTGTTGCATATGATAGCTTTTTGGTAAACAATAATTATAGGTATTTTTATTTACATTTATCTAAATTATAAATATTTAAATTGTCTAAAATAAGTTTGCCATTTTTTATCTGTTGATTAAATGTAACAAAACACGACAAGCTGTCATTGTGCAGCGTGTGATGTCACGATTTACAATTTTCATTCATCTCTGCCACTAAGATCATTCACCATTTATAAAGCGTGACGTAACTTTTTCAAAGTCACGTGACCTACAGTTTTGGTGACATATATGATGATAAAACTGAAAAATATGTTTATTCGTTATAAACAACTCTTTAAAAATAAATTAATAGTTTGAAGAGGTATAGAGTGATTATATCTAGACTTTAAAACACTTTTCAGAAATTAGTCAAATAGCCAATTGTTGCTTAATAAATACGTTTTCACCACGTTTATGGAACGTACTTCGTTTGCTTGATTCATTTGTGACTATTTTTCTGTGACAATCACTGTTTTTATTTTTATTATAAATATTGAGATTAATTTATATAATAAATCATTCAAAAATGTGAATTACGCGGACCGATTTTTTATTTTAATTATTTACAATAAATGTTACAATCTTTTTTAACTCGTGCTTTGTCAATACATTCTGCGTTTATCCGAACTGAGTGTAAAAAAGGTTATGTTTACTGCATAATTTTGTCGAGTCAGAATTCAGTTCGTAATTTAGGACAAAAGTTACTGATTCATCAGAAAAATTCAAGAACGCGCAACAAAATGTTGGTAACGCTTAAAACATTACAACAACAAACCTTTCAAATCGAAATAGATCCCGAGGAATCTGTCAAAGCACTTAAGCTAAAAATTGAAGTCGAAAAAGGTAAAGATTATGCCGCTGAGAATCAAAGACTTATTTACGCGGGGAAGATTTTACTGGATGATAATAAGCTAAGTACATACAATATTGATGAAAAGAAATTTATTGTTATAATGGTAACAAAACCCAAAGTGTCAGAAACTCAAGCAACTTCAACTTCCGCTCCTGAAGCTGGTGAAAGTGCTTCCACTGAAAGCGGCGACGGCAAAGGTAAAGCAACTACTGCGGAAACTCCCAAACCAGCGCCGGAACCCGCCCCTGAGCCCGAACGTACTGCAGAAACACCTGCTGCTGCAGCCAGCGACCCCGACTTCGAGAATACCGTTCAGAGTATCATGGATATGGGTTACAACAGACAACAAGTGGAACAAGCATTGCGTGCATCATTTAACAATCGAGAGAGAGCAGTAGAGTATTTAATAACTGGTATACCTGAAGACTTATTACAAGAGCAGGAAGGTGAAGAGAGTTCGGAGGAAGATCCACTGGGCTTTTTACGTGATCAACCACCATTCCAGCAAATGCGTGCTGTAATTCAACAGAATCCCAACTTATTGAATGCAGTACTTCAGCAGATTAGCGAAACTAATCCCGCTCTCTTGCAAGTAATCAGCCAGCATCAACAAGCATTTGTAAGAATGTTGAATGAGCCTGTCAATCCTCCGGCGAGTGGAGCTGCAGCTGAGGATGTTCCAGCTGAAGTGCAACCACAGCAAGCACAAAATGTGATTCAAGTCTCACCTCAGGATAAAGCTGCAATTGAGAGATTAAAGGCTCTAGGATTCCCGGAGCATATGGTGATACAGGCCTATTTTGCTTGTGAAAAAAATGAAAATCTTGCAGCTAACTTTTTACTATCACAAAATTTTGATGATTAAAGTTTGTTCCAAGATAGTAAACTTATTAAAGTGAAGAGACAAAACTTTGAAAGTAACACAAGTGTATTTAATATGTTGTTCTTAAGTCAATAGTCTGTCTATTCCTTATATTTCATGTGTATTTTTACACAGAATTTCAAACTTATTGTCCTGATCCAATGTCTAATACATTTCTTATTGTTTATATACTTTATTTCAATAAACTCATTTATGGAAAAATAATGAAGAATTGGATTGATTTTTGTCTGATTGATCATTGATATTTATTTTCCTTTAGAGTGTGGTTCATGTTAAATTGCAGAAAATAAAATGCAGACAGAATTTATTTTTACAAGCTTATCAACACTAAGGCTATATTTCCACTGAAGTGAAATAGAACATAAATGTATAGGAATTGGCCAATAATATTTATAATTATTGGGCAATTTCTACACCTCCCTCTTTGCAGTGATAATGCAGCCTTAATTTGAAAATATTAGGCTGTCAGCATATCATGCATATTATTATAAGCCTTGATCTCCGATACTGCAATCCTGACATTACTATCTATAATTTCTATTAATCATTTCATTCAGTCTCTGCTATCTTCAAGCATTTTTATGAGTCAGGATATTTTTGACCTACATTATGCTTGTAACTAATGGATGTTACTCAAAATTGGTGTTTGTAGCTAGCCCAATAACCAGCAAGTATATTAGCTCAGGGCCTTCTGAAAAAAATTATTGCCTTTGCAAATATGTAGTGCACTCACATTAAAATAGTTTTACTATTAACAAATCTAGCCACACTTCAGTACTGGCCGATGACAAATAGCTAATAAATGATTTCCACATATTATGTTTTTTAATGGTTTGCCATGATATCCTTGTTGCTGTTGGGCAACCCCTGAAGGCACCGTTGGCCAGGTTTTTTGCTTTATCCTGTTCATTGCAGGGTTGAGGAATTCACGCCTAGGACCCGTAAGTTAGAATCAGCATTGCGTGTTATCAAAATTATGTAACTCGTATTATCTTTTCATTTCATTAATTCAATAATATATCACCAGTAAATACTTGGATTTGCGTGTTTTTTATATCATACGGGTATCGAGACGATGGTTGCAAGTTCGATTCCAAGAAACACTTGTGCCTCTGAAACACATGAAACTATATTCTAAACATTACCGGATTAAAACTGCGCGGGACTCGTTGCATAAGTAGTCTATCGAAAACCTCTTGGTTTGCAATAGGTTTTAAGATTTGAACATAACGTATCTCTTCTTCTAATTAATTTCTACCTTAAAAATGATACGGCTTAGCATGGCTAGATAGATAGCAGTAAGTACGTGCGAGGCTCCTGTATATACGCGGGGCCTATCGTACATGCTGCTTGATATCAATGCTCACATGGCCAATGAGCCAATGATTCTGTAACTACGTCATTGATTATTTAGGCCATTAAATTTTATGCCAATTATAATTTATTGCGCTACATTGACCATATATTACATGATTTTATTCATTTTTCTTTATGGTTCATATACAGAGTAATGTACGATCAAGACCGCGACCGAAAATGAATCCAGGTAGTAGTATCGGTGACTTCAGACACAATGCAAGTAAAAATTTCGAAAAAAAAATCGACAACTTTTTTTGTAATTTTTTACTTATCGTCGAATTTGGGTGACATTTACATAGTTTTCCAAAATAAACATGTAAACCTCTTTATTTTTAAACACGCAATGATACGTAAGGGTTTAAATTAGTATTTTCGCAAAAACTAGGTATTTACCACCCAAACACGATGATTTTTTAAAAATTAAAAAAAAATATCTGTCCCTGTTTTGGCGAAATCTTTATTTGCTTCGTGTTTGTAACCACTAAAACTACCACCTGGCTTCGTTTTCGGTCGCAGTCTTGATATATATTATCCGGTATATAACGCGAATAGATGATAATAATTACTGAACACTGGCTGTATGAAGGTATTCAATGCTACTAACTGTATCCTGTATTACAATAAAGCCGAAACAGAGATTATTTTTCTATTACGCTTGCATACCTTGTCTACTAATCCAATCAACATGAAAATACGTATGCTATTATTTAGAAAATAAGTTATCTTCTCAAAGGATAAAAAATTACCTATCGATATATATATTACGATTGTCGAAATCGTACGAAAAATGGATTGCATCTAAATGCTGGAATGGTAGAGTAATTCTGATATCCAGAAAAAAATCTCTATTCACGGACCATCTCAAAGATACCCGCGAGCAAAATCTAAAAATATTTGGATGTCCTTGCAATCTACCGATGTCGAAATATAAAAAGGAAAGCCGCACGACCGACGAGGTTCTCTAGATCAGTGTGAAACTACACACAAACCACATTGTAATAAGAATAAGGATTCCAAGTAAATGATAAAACCATATTACATCAAACAGTTAATATTATTAATATTTATAAATAGCATTAAGTTAACGTAAAGAGCTATGATGGTATAAACTTTATTCTTTCTAAATTTAAAGGCACTTTCCACAATGTCTATCAATAATCCTATGATGCATTCCATGATTGATCGAGGCTAAATTCCAATCAATGACAACATTTTGACGGTGGCAAACCATTTTAAAATACCCGACCCCGCATCAATCATGGAAAGCAGTGTTTATAAAATCTTATATTAAAGATACAATTCTAATCTCGAAGAAACTGAGAAGTGGAGATACAGTCAGCCGTTATTAGTCAAGTTATCTGCAAATAGTTGTATTGTGCGTCCTCGAAATCAGAAAAGTATCTTAATCTTCGTAGTCAACTAAATTTACCCTTTTACAAAACATTTCATATAAAATATAAATAACAAATTTCGTGGATGAAATTTTAATGATATTCATTAATGATTTTTCCAACCCCGTATAAAAAGAAGTTTGTACCAAAATGATGATATATATATATATTTCCTTTGTAATGGCAGAATCGTAATCAACGGAATAAACATATTAGTATGTTATTGAATAAATGGTGCATAAAACATAAAGTTTGAATAGGTCTCAATAAAGGTTATCTCATCCACTGTCCACAAAATAATACATAAAATATATGTATATATACAGATACTCTTTTATACATTTCTTTACATATTATCTGTTTTATCTATACACAATGTACAAAAATTCATTTTAATTAATTATTTATTCGTTCATATGTAAGAATAGAAAGAGATAGTAAAACTGTACATTGCAATATGGCTATTGCACAAAATAACTAAAAATATTAACTTTGGCTTATCCATTACAAACACCCTGTATGGTGTTAAAAATACTAGTCAACTTATATAGGGTACTCTTATCACTTCAGCGTCTTCAATCACAGACATGTGTGACATATAATAAGTATAAAATTCAGAACAAACGAATACATAAGGACTTCGGCAAGTATTATAACGGAAAAACTTAAGCAACTTACAAATATTGCTTCACAAATTATAACAATCTTCAAACCCCGTAATGGCACCTAAGTCGATAGCGTTTCTTAAGAAAAAGACAATTGATGTGATAAAACAGATCTGCCAGTCAACGGAACAATTAAGCTATTGTAGATCTGCATCATGAACAATAGTGTACGACACAAATCACATGCCAACACTATATTGCATCCACATACTGCATAAATATCAACTTCAAGTAAACTGATATTATAAACAACAACAGAAAATTTCAAAACGAATTAACAATTAAACATAATTATCAAATCTAACAATACTACATGAAAACGCAACTATTCCGGACCAACCATACATAATCAATTTTAAACATTCTTGTTTAAAGGTATGACAACAGTGTAGGTGTAGTTGGTCATGCCACCGAATACAATTGTTTACAGAGAATTTCCCAGTCAGCAGTACGCGGACTCGTAGTTGTGCCATAGTGTGCGAGCACTGGCCGGGCAGCGGCGCACCCAGTTAGCCAGCTGGACCTCATTCCGTCTTTTGTTGGCAATATAGCTCCTTTAGTGATTTTAACTCTTCTATGAGGGCCTTGTTTTGGTTCTCGAGCACGGCGACTCTGTTTTCTAGACATTTGATGTATTCTTTTTTCTTGCGACGGCATTCTCTTGCAGCCTCACGATTTTTTAATAGTCGTAGTTCTCGTTTGCGCGTTTGATCCTCTAGCATTGGACCTACAATGATAGTACGATTTATTCATTTTTTTCAATAAAAGGTAAAATAATTGATCAACGTTTTTTGTCAAGTAATAATTATAATAGTTCAACAAACCCGGAACATAAAACTGTCCGTCTTGATTGGTCGCGTATTGAACAATAGCACCGCCACCGGCAGTCCCCGATACCGCCAACGTATGTAAACCGCTTTCTGTCTGGAGCGCTCCGGCTGGAATTACTAATGTAAAAAATATTCATTAATATCATTCTTATTATTATAAGTTCACTTTCTGTCTAGCATAATGAGAGCACATTTATCTACAGACATCAAGTTTCACACATTTTCATAAAAAAATTCAACATCTACAAATTACACGAAGATTTTATATTCTTTGATAAAAACTATCCTTACTAATATAAAAAAATATATATGTAAGGTTAAACGAGTGTGCGACTTTTGAAATTTTCTTTTTCCTTTAATATAATAACAAAACAAATCTATTTATAAAATAGATTATTCGCAGTCACTAAGCGTGCCAGAAATTAAGCGTTTGCAAATAATGTCACGCGGCAAAATACGTGTCGATACCTTCGTAAACAATCCGCGCACTCGCGAATCTCCACCCATTTTACGTAAAAGCGTTTCACAGGCCTAATGGCGTAACATACATCAAGCAACTTGTAAAGGTCATAGTCTTAAGGGTATTTAGAACTATTTCCATTTTGATTACATAAAAGAGTCGGCTCTCGCGAATTAAAGATATCCCTTACAAGTTACTTATATTTGTTGCTCCGTTATCGCACAAATGTCGTAGGGAAACAATATTTGAAATGCATACATATTGTTCTTAGTATAAGGATGACATTCACATCATATAAAGATTGTGTTCTGTATCACCGTTGTAAAATTCTATTACGCAGCAGTAAGGTTTACGCAATTAATATTTTATCAAGTATTGCGCCCTGCGTAAGTTTATAGTACTGTAGTGTATCAGCCCTTATTTGCCCACTACTTAACCCTTTTCTTGGCAGAAAAAAATATGTACGGGATTAGTTCTTTTTTGTTTAATTCTGTTTTGAATACAAGTGTAAGTGATATAAAAAATGAAAAAAAAAATCCTGGGTATTCAGTTTTGGAGGTTTACAATGTATCTCACGAGATACATTGCCAAGTATCTGTACTTTCTCCCACATAAGCCAATGTATCTGAGAGGATACAATGCTCAAAATAAAACTCAACAAATTACTAAAATAAAAATTATAATCGGAGTTATGGATATGAAATTATAAAATAAACATAAAAACCTTAAAAATAATATAACTACCATAATAAAAACTATTGAGATCAGCTATGAAAAATTTAAAAACAATTTCTATTAGGCAGAAGACAAAGTTTGCATAATGGTTTCTTAGATTTACGCGAATGTTACACAATGAAATAAAACTATTTTTACGGATTTTATCGCGATTTGGTTTAATTTTTTAACTTCCCGACGTTTCGATTGCTTTTTGACTGTATCAGTCCGCCCCATGACCACAAAAGCTGAAAAGCAATCGAAACGTCGGGAAGTTAAAAAATGTAAAAATTAATCAGTCCGCCCCCTGACCACGAAAGCTGCAAAGCAATCGAAACGTTGAGAAGTTAAAAAATGTAAAAATTAAACTTAAATAAAAATAAAAATTAAATTAAAATCGCGATAGAATCGGTAAAAATAGTTTTATTTCAAGAAGACAAAGTCTCAGGCCGCATTTTGAGCACATAACAGTAGTTTGTCCTTTAATACATAGTTTGCACCTCCCCTTGCCACTGAATATTGGGAAATGTCTAACCTGATCTTACCTGACACAAGGTGTGGGTCTTGGCATAACAGGAGCTAATGAAGTCTAGAAACTAATCGCTCTAATGAAGTCTCCTTTTTGTGCATCAATATACTTTGAATTGTAAGAGCTTTTGGCGTATAGGCTTTGGGTGTGTAATTACAAGCCTTGGTCGTTTAGATCGGGACGACAACGCTACAGGTGATGATAAGTTTGGTGTACATGGAGAGGCTACATTTGTTAGCAAAACGGATGTCAATGGCTGTGTAACAATTGGTGATGGCTGTTGAATAATTGGCGATGGCAAAAGTGGAGAATCGGTTACTGCTGCTTGAACGGGCGTAATTTCTTCATCGGACAATAAATTAAGGTTTTCAAACGACGACGGTTACGAAGGCGGACTAGACGATGAATAGCTCTCCAACCTTGCTATAGAGACGGGGAGTATTTCGCTATCTGAATCTGAAGCTATCTGAATCAGATTTTCGGCCGGACTTAGGTACTTAGGCTAAAAAAAAATTCGCTCGATATCGACGGCTCAACGTTCGTTCCATGGTATTCTGCAAAGAAATTAAGCATTCACCACCAATACCAAGCATACATACAGACTTGTTATAATAATATTCTTTGCGAAAATAGAAAATAGAGGCCCGTTAGTTACATTTCTAGCATTCTCATAAATATAATTAAAGCCACCCACTGAGCAAAAGTTTAGCACAATGAGCAAGATCATAAACGACGTATTTACAGCAATAAATCGCCACCCGTGTAAGCAGATACACATGCAAAAACTATTTCATAACATACATACATACATAAACTCCCGCCTTTATCCCCGAAGGGGCAGGCAGAGGCGCCAACAGGACACCCACATTTCGCCTTGTATGTTCCGTCCCACGATGTGATAGGTGGCGAGCCTATCGCCATATCGGCCACAAATTCCTGACTCCGGACTGATAATGAATAGAAAAAACCAATATCACTTTGCCCGACCCGGGACTCGAACCCGAGGCCTCAGCTTTGTAACCGTATCGTAATACAACTACGCCACCGAGGCAGTCATAACATTCCCTTAATATGGCAATGTGCACCACGAGATACATAACAGGTAATACCTAATTCTGTTGTAACTTGGCGGTGTGCACTCAGGGATACATAGCACGCAGTACCTAATTCTGTAATAACTTGGCAGTGTGCACCTTGAGATACATACACAAACAAGATTCGTTTTTTCATACAATAGTTAACATTTGGTTTGAAAATACAATTTATACACATGTTTACTTCGTAAGGAATATAAAAACAATCACACTCTATAAAATATATCCATGTAGAATTAAAAAAATACAATATTCTTACCTTCTTGCATTGAATCGTGTCGATTCGACGAACAATTTTCGATTTTAAAATGTAACGGTACTACCAACATTATCTTGCTCAATAAAAAATCGTTCGGAAAAACATAAATTATAAATTGTTATGTGATGTTTCGTTTCATTCTCTATTTTTTCCAAACTAGGAATTTTTAAAGTTGACTGTATCTGACGAGATACATTGTCAAGAAAAGGGTTAACAGTTATACACTAGACTCGCCTACATACGAGAGTTCCCGAGACCTAGACCCGCACTAACGGCCGGTCTCTATATTCTATCTATCTTTACCTAGAGCTTAACATAACTACCATTACTAGGTCGACACAATGATATAATTATTTCACTAAACAAAACTGGACATGTATATTCGTCTTAACTAGTGTAATGTATGAATGACATTTATGTCAGTTTTTAAAATAAAATATTTAATGTCAGTCACAATTATTTTAATAAATAATTTATCCTGATATTATCCTCTTGTTAAAGATAGATATATTTTATAAACTGGGCGTAAGTCAGGGTGGTGGTTTTATTTTTATTTCCAATGAATGGCTAAAAAAACATGCCATTCGCCTGATGGTAAGCGATACGACCGCTCATGGACAGTAGCAAAACCAAACAACACCATCAATAACAAAGCAATGCTCTGCATTCCACTGCGCTCGCCATCCTGAGACAAGAGGTGTTAAGTCGAATTATATCCAATAGTTACTCTGACTACAATGTCCTTCAAACTGGAACACAGCAGCGCATTTACAATGTTGTTTGGCGGGAGAAATAGACATTGCAGTGGTACCTGGGTAGGTATTATGTGAGAGACCTATCACCAGTCTGGTCCAGTCTAAGCCAGTCCACCTTGCTGGCCTAGTGCGGGCTGGCCGACATCACATACATACATTAACTCACGCCTTTATCCCAAAAGGGGTAGGCAGAGCCGCCACCAAGACACGCTCATTTCGCCTTGTATGTTCCGTCCCATGATGTGATAGGGGGCGAGCTTCGATCAAATATACATATACTAGATACAGTGTCGGGAACAAAATCACATGCCAAAAGTGGCCGAGGTTGTTAATACATATACATTTGTATTTCGAACTACGAGATGTAGAAAAATGGTCTTATAATAACAAGTAACAATAAACTTCAAGTAACATAAACTCACGCCTTTATCCCCGAAGGGGTAGGCAGAGGCGCCATCAGGGCACCCGCATTTCGCCTTGTATGTTCCGTCCCACGATGTGATAGGGGGCGAGCCTATCGCCATATCGGGCACAAATTCCTGACTCCGGGCTGATAATAAATAGAAAAATCCAATATCACTTTGCCCGACCCGGGACTCGAACCCGAGACCTCAGCTTTGTAACCGTACCGTAATACAACTACGCCACCGAAGCAGTACTTCAAGTAACAATAAACATTAATTTTGAAATAATATTTATTATATCTTAGAATATACTTGCATTCAATTCAAAAACCATATTTATCGAAAAAAAAGATATTCCCGCAGAAATCTTTGTATTACGGTGATTATTTTGACAATTTTGAAATTATTTTGCTCTATTTTTCGGGCCGTTTTTGAAGTACTCATCCGACATCTAGTATATATTTGATCGAAGGGGGCGAGCCTATTGGCATATCGGGCACAAATTCCGATTCTGACTCCGGGCTGATAATTAATAGAAAACCCAATACCGATCACATACTATAGAAAACCTTATTATGATGTCTGTGATATGCAGGTTTCCTCAAGATTTCCTTTACAGTTTTTATGCTGGCAGCAGCGTATGATCCGTTACCACGACGCAGTGTTCTATCTCGTACAAGAATTTAAGGGAGCCTTAAATCCTTGTAGACTCAACACATCTCGACTGAACTCAACAAATTTTAAGCTATTATATCGTCTCTAAAAGTTTTACTCAAACCAGTTGAACCATTGGTGTACGAATATGGGTATATTCCATTAGGCGCTAATAACGCTAATAACATTTTTTCAGCCGCTTCTCTTGATGAGCAGACGTTAGGGTGACAGCGAGAACGTCACAAATAACGTCATTATCTTTCCTAACGCCAAAGTCACAGCGACCCATCTGAAGAGCTGGGTCGAACTAGACGTTACAAAACTTGGCGCCATTTTCAAAACTTAAAAATTGCTGGACATCAAATATTTCATTATTCACCTAAACTAGATGAAGTATTTTATGGATCATTATTTCGATACCTCAACAAATATCTAACATTCGCCATAAAATACATTTTGACAATATTTAATACTTCTAGTATTCGACTAAAGGGAATATCATAATTCATAAGCTTATTATTTATTTTCAAACCAAAACTTGTGATTGTTAACAACAATTCTTAAAACTATGTAGTGTCCAACACAAGGGCCAAAACCTTAATAATACAAACCATTTCAATTTAAAATAATTAAAAGTAAATAAAACAATACAGGTTCTCGCATGAGTTTTTCGCCTTTGTTAAAAGGCGTGGGAAATTGGATTTTAATCCACGACCGTCCTCTCGACATCTATGTCGCGTTTGGTATCAACAGACCACTGCGCATTTATCATGGATATAATTATGTATAGAAGAATTTCCTTGATATGAGTAAAGTAAGACAACCTGTACTAGTCCAGAATGGTGTACTTACTAACCATTAAGGGCTAAGTCCTCTTAGTTGTGTAGGAGACCCGTGTTTTACCGTGGAAAATTTATAATAATCGTAATCATATAGTCATATAGAGTAGATTATTAATAAATAAATTATCTTGCGAGTTGTCAAAAAATAACTCTGCAAAATAATATGTTTATGTACCTATTACGATATTTATTTAATTTAAAGTAAACATGTGTCATAAAAATGTAACTTACATTAATTAATCCTCTCGATATCTGCTCTAACATGAAAAATTCTATGATGGTCGCTTGGAATAAAGAATGGCAGATCACGAGAAAAAGAAAGGGAAAATTTTACGGTAGCATCCAACCAGACATTCCATCAAAACCTTGGTTTTCAGTGTTTCAAACAATTGATAAATCTATTTCGTCTACAGTCTGCAGAATTCGCCTTAATCATTGTTGCACTCCAGTTCACCTAGCTAAAATCAGGGTGCGGGATCATTCCCTATGTGAATGCGGTCTGGACGAGGGTAATCTTGACCACATTTTTTTCAACTGTCCCAATTTAATTCTTTCCCTATATGACATCCTTCCTCCTGAAATCCCTCGACCCACTAACATGAAAACCCTTCTTAGTCTCACCTTTTCCCCATTTATCCACCTCTTGTGTAAATGTATAAGGGTTAATAGTATTAAATTGTAAGTTTATTATATTTTATTTTATATAATATCTTTAAATAAATTTCACCTCATTTTTCGTAATTTTTACCCGTTTTTAACATTTAGAATTAACATTGATATAATAATAATTATGTATATATACTTTGTCTCATTTATATTATGTAATTTTTCAAGCTAAAAACTGGAAATTCTGTTTCGGCTGGTATTTAATACGTGACATTGGCAGAATTGGGGTATGGCAACACCGCAAAAGCCAATTTAAGAAGAACTGAACTGAACTGACATTCAGCCTAATATTTTTCTTGGTTGGCCTAATATATTCTGTCGGACTTTACTTAAAAGTGAAAATCCTTTTCACCTGATTATGATTATAAAGCTTGCAAAAAGTGAAATGGGTAAAACCGCGATCTTGAGCGTGATTTGCTTAGTGCAATGCACCTTAAATAATAAATATATACAATCACTCACGAACTATTTTAACACATAATATTAAATTGCGATGTCTTTGCTCAGCTAATAAATGACATGTGGCAATCCACATTCAAACATTACAAAGGTTTCCCCATAATATGTGTCTAATTTCATAAAGTAATCTAAAGTTGTGTAACTTTAATAATATACCAGGATATCATTGTAGATTTCGAGATATTTGCTTCTAAGGATTATTAAACAGATTGATTATTGCATTTAAAATAGATTCTATTTAAAAACAGTATGCTAACATCAACAATACAATAAATATTTCCGAGGATTACGTCACTCTTACTCGCGGCCAGGATTACGTCATCCCAGTGAATAACAATCAGGTTCCAGACAACTAAGTACTGATGACGTGTTTTCTTGTTATGGATTTAGCTGTTTACAATTTAAACAAACTTCGTTTATGGTATATGAAATAAGGGGACCACTAGCCGACAGACTTATGAGAAAATATATTTAGTATATTTTTCTATTCACTTATTACGTAAATATTTTGAATTACTCTAAAATCGCGTAGCTTTATTAATTTATTGGATTTAACTAGTTAAGCATTTTAATATATTGGGTAAAGTATGTTTAGAACTTTAGCTTAATAATAAGTCAAATGGGCGCCAAGCGTCTAAGATACCATAAGTGTTATTTTGTTCTAGAATCCATTGATGTATTTGAAGTTTGAACATTGCAAAAAAAACATTGTCCTCTTTTATAGTACTTCTGAATATATACATAATACGTATTGAATTTGTTACGCAAAAACATCTATTGGTTACCAAAAACTACCAAACAATTCCAATTTGTAATTTTGCTTTCTGATTGTTTTATGAAGTTTAGCTCTATTGGATTACCAATCCTTGCTGACCAAAACTCGCTCAGTCTTCTTAGTCGCATATATGTATAATACAATATAACTGTTGCACAGTACAATATGCACCATTCAGTTAAGGTACTTGCTATAATAGAATTTACACAATTTGAACATAAACTCATTCTCGTGTAAACATTACTCATATTTGAATTAAAATAGATTTTCTAGTCTACATTACCATTTCTCATTCACTGCTTTGTATTTTAAACTGGCTTTATTTACAACAAAACTAGATTGTTTAATTAGCACAACAATGATTGGTTCATACAACTACTGCTTATTTTTTCTACATAGCACATTAACTATTATTCATAGTAGAGCACTGGTTGTAGGCATACTTAATATTAATATCACAACAGCAAAACATTACTACAAATTTATTAGCATTTCTAATGATCATAGGTCAAGGTAAAAACTTGCTCTCATCAAGTCCTTGTGATTTGTTTCATTTTTTGACATCAAAAATAATCCCCAACAAACCATTGGAGGCAACCCCTGGACAATGAGATGTGAATAAACATGGACCCCACTCTCCACCCAATAGATATACAGTGCCAATGAAAAGTGAGTCAATCAAAATGATGCTAACACAATTCTACTAATTACATGATCCGTTATAAACATCTGTTATTGCATTCTTACAATAATTATTATATGATCCCAAAGCTAGTGATTATGAGCCGTGTCAACACGAGAATAGTTATGTATGATGAGTTGTAACAGGTTAGTGACACATGTTGCACACAGAAACAAGTAGTGTCAACAGCAGTACACTTAACTAACCTGGTGCAAATGACAAAGAAGATGACAGCGACACTTCATTCTCGCATCCTGGTTTAGACCCCATGCGATTTTCTGCAATATTATCATGTTCTTATATGTTTGGCTATTTATTTTACTTCTACCGGCCACTTCATTTGTTATTTGTTCAGTTTATAAAGAGAACTTCTCTCATCAAAACAGTCTTGTCTCCCAGAGTGAACAAATGAACCTATTACCTAGACCCAATTAGCCTTGATATTTAAAGTACAATAATCTTATTGGAACTATAATTTATGTTATAATTTAAAGTAGTTGTGTAAAAAACCTTAATACATAATTATAATCAAACCTTTTAACTGAAGTGTGTTTATAATAGAGTGTATAATTATTTATTATGAGAACACAATCTTTATACATTTTGCCAGTATAAATATGCATGTTAAATATTGAATAAATTTTAAATGCATTATGCACATTGGTTCTATAAAGATAACTTTCAGTATAATAAATCTAATGTACTTACCGGCTATTTCTGCTCCACCAAGATCATTAAGAATTTTTCTATATGAAGGACGTCTTGTTAGCATTTCTCGATATTTTCTTTTGGGACTCTCATCATCACTACAGCTATCATCACTACACGATTGACCTTGTGTGCTGACTACTGTGTTCGGTTCTGGTTTTATCTAGAATATCATATACAATTGAACATGTTAGTTATTTCTTAGTTATCTGTTCATTTGCATGCAATTGACAACCATTGTATATAGGTTCTTGTATTGTTATCTCTATTTTTATATTACATAAGTCATGTAAGATAATTTTAAATATGTGGACACATACTGTTTGCATTTCAATAATAAATAATGTTGTTTGTTGGAATATTATTGCTTTGAATAATAATTAATATGAATTGATTTGAAAATGAGCTATAATATTGTGAATCCAAAGTTACATTTGCATGTACCATTACTTGATACACACCTTCCTCATTATAGTTGCATTGAGTCATTGGTGAGCACACATAACCACATAGAGAATGCATCACATTTAGTAGGTATTGATAATGTACTGTTCACTACTGAATCACAAAACACTTGGAAATATAATAGAGCTGGTTGTTTACCTGTAATGTTTGTAATGTTCCTTGAGTTGTGTGTATTACTGAACTAGGTTTGCTGACAAGTATAACATTTCCTTTTGGTAACTGCACAGATTGTATATTGGATGCTGTTTGTATCACTGATTGTTGGTTAGGTTGGATAACTGACTGGACCTGCAAAACAAACATTGTTTCTATAAAAAAACTATTAAGTCACCAAAACATAAACAAACTTAAGTTGATTGTTTTGTTATAAATTGTGATTGCTTAAGCTTTTACTAAACATGTAAGCAGCATGTAAACACGTAAAGAGTAGGAAGCGAGATAACAAGTGGTCACCTGTGCAGAAGGCGCCTGTGTGGGTAACGTGAGCTGCACTATGCTAGTGACGGCGACGACGTGCGCCGCGGAGCCGGGTGCCGATGAGCTCGCACTCGCCAGAGGATCTGCCGAACCAGCACCGCCAGAGGTGCCATTCTCTTCTACCATTCCTTCCATGCCCACTAAGGTCACCTAAAATTCAAGGTCATCCGTCTGTGCATTTCTTGCGTTTTCCGTGGCACTCAACAAGATAGAAACTCTGTTACATTATCGCGTGGCTTCTCACGATGACTGTTCACAGGGAAATCCTAAAACGGAATCATCGCGTCATAGTCGGGACGCGGAATTTCCTATTGCGTGTATCATTCACGCACCATATTTTTTTCTGTATTTACAGTTGTTTTGGATGTTTTCAATATTATACGGAACATACAACATTTGTGAACCCAAATATAAGCGACCGTGACAGGTCGCAAGTTTTGTCTTCACAAGCACTCACCAGTTACGTATTCCTCGTCACCGTCTATGCTGCGTCCGGAGTGGGCGAACGGGATGGTACGTAGTAGCCACGTCAACTGCGAGAAGTCTCGTCACTGGCGGAGACCTATGATCTTGTATGCGTCATCACAATATGGCCGAAAATTGTCAGGCGCATGCGCTCTTTAAGTTTTACTACGTACTTAACCCTACCTCAAAGAAGTAAAGAAAGTGTTTACAAGTTTGAGCTGTCAAATATTTGAACCGAAATTACTCTTCATATAAGTCCGCTAATATACCATTAAATAGTTTTACTATATAATATATTTTATTAATACACAGGATATCATATTATACTATATATAACATTAAAGACCAATTTTCCATTTCAAAAATTAATTTGGAAAAGGTTCTAGAAATAACAGGCCTAAGCAAATTTTCAGATTAAACTGCATAGTTTCATTTAAAACAGCAACACATTTATTTACATAAATGAGTGATAAAAGAAACCAACCATAATTGGAATAATAAATTAATTTATATTAAAAATGTATTTATTGTTTGTTTAATTATCACATTTTACTTTTTATAATGTAATAAGATAATGAGGGTTCCAAAATATAATTTTTAAAGTTAAATTAATCGTATTAAAATAAGTATCACAATATTATCCATTTGTATTTGAAGTTTTATTACACAGTATAGAATTATGAAATGCAAAGCTGTACGGAACTAATTTCTTCGCTTGTACAGTTCACGCAAAAAAAATAACCCATTCATAATATTTGGCGGGAATACTGTTATGAACGGTCTTCTGCTATTTTGGATTAATCTCAAGTCTCACTTACAATTTTATTTATGGTAAAAATAGCGAGTGTTTATTATTCCACTACTTACTGAAAAATCATTAGTCTACTATTAAAGATATTATAAGAATATGTCGACTCAATCAAACTGTATTTTGTTTATAATATGTTGGTAAGTAAATTATCTTATGTTTAAAATTTTAGTGCATAAGTACTGGACATTCATTACAATTAGGTGTGCTGTATCATGTTTATAGACCGTTCCCAATTGGCACTGCGCACTATATGAATCCTTATAGATGCCTTTAAATAAGCCATCAGTATTTCTATTTTTCCAACCGCAGACCATTATGAAAAACTAACATGGGGTGACTGTTTTTTCCTTAGAGTATGACGTACAACCAAGCGAAGTGTCGGACACCCGCCCACAAGGTGGACGGACGACCTGGTGAAGGTCGCAGGAAGTCGCTGGATGCAGGCCGCTTCCAACAGGTCTATGTAGAGATCCATGGGGACCCATGTTGTGCATTTCGTGCGCAGTCCTGTTTGTATAATACGTCCATGGCGCTGATACATCCAAACAGGACTGCAACAAGGACTGCGCACTAGTGTTGCATATCAATAGTCGACTATTGCTAAACCATCGATAGTCTATCGATAGGTGACGTCATATCAATAGTATCGATAGCCTATCGATAGTATCGATATTATCGATAGTATCGATTCTATCAGTAGTGTGATATGGGCAATAGTATTGATATACAAAAATAGTATCGATAGTATCGATAGCTCACACTATCGATAATTTAATAAACTGCGATAGTATTGCCTTCCAATATTCAATTACATAGCCAGTATATTTCTTATTAAAAAAGAAAACTTATTAATCCTAAAGAGCATAATAACACACTACGCACAGTGAGTGAGAATAATTTAACACTACTTGCTACAAAAGCTATAATTCGGAAACGATACTATCGGCGGTTATTAAACTATCGATGGTGTAATACTATCGATAGTTTTACAAACTATCAATAGTATTGATAGTTTTTATTATTTAATACAACGATACTATCGATAATATCGATAGTATCGATAATATTACTTAATATATATCGATATTGTCGATACTATCGATACTATTACTTCTAATCAATAGTATTTGTTTATTTATGATATCGATAGAATCGATAGTATCGATAATATCGATAGCACTATCGATATTGTTACTAGTTTTCGAGGTCATCTATCGATAGGGAAACTATCGATAGTTGGGCAACTCTACTGCGCACTCTAAAAAAAAAGAGCCTGAGCGAAAGATGTTGAGTGGAGGATTGTGTCTCGCTCTAATAGGGTGACCATAATTTGAGGAAATCAGAAAATACATAGAATTGGCTAATAAAGTATATAATAAAATTGTATTGATTATTAACACTCACACAGACCCAATAGTCACATATATGGCAGGACTCCACACTAAGATCGAATCTTGTGTCGTGAGTATCAGGAACTACGGGAGACTTCACTCTCACAAGTCCGAAACAAATACCTGAGGATCATACAAACATTTGTCTCTATGCGAGGTTTGAACCTGCGGCTTCACGTTTCACAGCCGGCGTCTTAACAATTGCGCCACGGAGGCTGTCAAAAATAACAACAACTATTATCATGTTTGATTTCCTTTAGAACATAGTGCGATGAAAATCAACATTTGTATACATTAATCATAACCAATTTAATAATAAAATGGAATCGCTTTTAATATTCAAGCAGGTTATAACTTATTCGATTTAATAGCTGAACTTTTATTTGTTGATTGAAAAATAGATTCAAGATAGGGTTTTATTATGGTCACCGTAGTGGATGAAAAGTGACACACACTCCTCCATGTGCTATCTCGCATGGCTCTTCGGCTCGGCAAATTAAACCTTATTCCACGGGCATATGTCTTAATTCAAGACGACACTATACTGTGAGTGCGCAATCCTGTTTAAAAAGTACGTTCATTGTGCGCAGTCCTATAAAAATAGTACGTCCATGGCCAAGGAGTCTAGACGATTTATACCGACCTTTATAAAGTACTTTTACTTTGAAAATAACAATTCCATATACTATTATTTTAGCAACCTTTTCTTATAGGTCTCCAACCATAGACGAAATATCTAATAGACGTAGTGACCCCGTGCCACCGAAAGGGACAACAAATAAAGTACTTAATCGGTTTAGGGTTGCCAAGTATGGTACAATTACCCACTATTAGGTAACGGCTTTTTAGAATGATACAAAATTTGCAAACACGGAAGAAGGAAGGATAAATAAAAATGCAACAGTTTGATAGGTTTGTTTTATTTATTACTGTATACATATATTTACAAAGTGTACAAAATTACGTATGATAGATCAACAATATATAACTATACGGGTTACTACATACAGGGTACGGGGTAATACTACAATCTCACTCTTGCCACACTGACATTTTAGGTTATAAAGTTTACGTATTTATTATAATTACAATAACATTGAGATAAACAAATGTATAACTACAATGTATTACAGTGTTATCTCTTTTATAAGATTTTATAGCAAACTAGTTAATTTGAATACTGCTGGATACTATTAATTGTTACTAAAGTTATTTACTTACAAATGGAATGATAATCCTGTTATTTTCACACCACTGTCGCTTTTACAACCAAGTACGCTACACCGCACCATTTTGTGATGGATTTAGCAGATTTTAGAATTTAAACAATTATAAATCACTTTGAAAACTTCCGCCACTAAACACAAACACGATACGACAGTCTTATGTCAAAATTTGTTTAGCAATTTCAATTCCGACCTTGAAAAAACCGTCACGCGGTGCAGGACAGAAAATGTATATTTCGATCTCTTTCTATCTTATAGCAAAACCTATAAGCGGCATCTCTTTCTGTGGGACTGAATAGGCACTATACAGCAGTCTATTAGATTTTTCGTCTATGTCTCCAACTATCTAGAGAGCCGGGGCATGAAGTGAGGGGAGGTGTGCAGTGACAGCTATCATGCAAAGACCAAGAGAGATAGAAAATTTACGAATAACATGTAATACAACGCTTGGTGTTGCACGACTAAAACCATTACCCAATTTTAGGGGAGATCTCGAAGTATTATTTTTAAAAAAGCGTTTATTGTTTACTAGGTAGATTTTGGTAGCGGTTCCGCCCACGTACATGAAACTAATAACTCGGTAAAAGTGTCTTCCTAAATGTGAGATTTTCGACGAAGATACGTCAACACCTCCTTATTAATATACATATAATGATATTTTATTGTATATTTAGTAAAAAAAAAACAAGGCCATGATAATACTCGATGCTTTATTGTCCAATAAATATAAGATATAATATATTATGAATTGAATATTCCTTAACTAACTTATGTTTTATTACATTTTTGTTGGAGGTAGAGGCAGAGATTAGTAGAGAGAGCTACTTTTATCATATTTTTGTTAACTAGTGTAGAGCTCTTTTTACTTTAAGAGGATTCTCATCTATTACGCACAGATGTCATGATTATCCATTTCGTGCAGTGTCTGCTTATGTTGGAAGCTATAAAAATATATAATATAACAGTCAGGTCTTATTGGTAAGTATTGTTTATACAAAAAACTGTTCTATTCATATTTATTAGGCGCGGCGCATATGGGAAAATTAGGTTTTTACTGTTGGCAAGAATAATAATACGTAAATAAATTATATTTATTGCAGGATTTTATTATATTCAATTTACCACGCATACTACCGGTTGGAATTGGGCCGATACAAACAAAAATACCAATATAATGCTTTCTCTAAGTAAAATGAATCAAAATACTCGTAAATTCGAATGAAAAGGAAGTTTTGTATTATTTTGCAGGCTGATGCTTTTATAATCATTTAATCTTTGATATTGCTGCTTATATAAATACATATCGACATTATACACTTCACTTGATATTATTATATCTTTAAATACTTAAAACATGCGAAATTAAAATAATACATTTACGACGATGTGTCAAACGTCATGTTTGTTTGCAAAATGTTTGCAATGACATCGCACCATCTATAATCATTGCATCGCACTCAGCACTGACATCACACGAACACGAAGGATGGACATAGCGACATTTCTAACATAAAGAGATGCTCTCTATCTTTTTCCACTGCGTTGATTTATACGTCTGCTTGTAGAAACAAAACATTCACCGGGCTATTGACAGTTCCCGTGCACGGTGCAGACCTGGAATGTAAGGCCCTCTAGATAGTTGGAGAGCTATAGTAGTCAGTGTTGCAATCTCAATTATTATACATATTATAATAATATAGTCTAAACTATAAACACATTGGTTTGTATAGATTGCTTATATTAATAAACTTTCAAGAGTGACTCAGTATCCAGAGAAACCTGTAAAAGGTTTTTGCGATACTTTATTATATGTACTAATACTGTTGGGTCATGAAAAATTTCCGAAAATTTTCCAAATGAAATTTTTCAATTTTTCAGAAAAATATGAAAAATTTCAGAATATTTTTCCGATATTTTTCAATTTTTGAATTTCGAACGAAACGTAAATTCCAGAAAAACGGGGTGAATCGAAACTCAGGGAGAAATAGAAAAAAAAAATTGTTTGTTTTTTCGTGTTTTATGAACCAAATTGATTATATTTTATTTATAATTAATGA
The DNA here is from genome assembly GCA_949752805.1 of Deilephila elpenor. Lineage (NCBI taxonomy): Eukaryota > Metazoa > Arthropoda > Insecta > Lepidoptera > Sphingidae > Deilephila > Deilephila elpenor. The sequence goes on along the minus strand of OX457099.1, from coordinate 8,018,475 downwards.
TTTATGACTCTTTTATACAAATTGCAGCCATTACATTTAATCCCTATCGCGAATTTGGACTTTACAGTATTACAAATGCATGTATTTTTACTTTATTAGCAAATTTATTACGAATATAAAACAATTAAATCGATTTTACGATTAATAAGCAACAATTACGTTAAATAATCGAATTTTTCCATTATTTTTCCATTTTGAAATTTTTTCGAAAAATTTCCTGAAAATTTTCCGAAAAATAGAATTTTTCCGAAAATTACACAACACTATGTACTAATAGTTTAACTTAAAATGAATAAATAAATTAAAAAAAAAAAAATTAATAGCAACTGAGCATTTTTTTTTAAATAGTGACATTCACAGTGACATTTAACTTGACGTAACCGTAACTGCCTCAGCCATAGACGAAATATCTAATAGACGTAGTGACCCCGTGCCACCGAAAGGGACAACAAATAAAGTACTTAATCGGTTTAGGGTTGCCAAGTATGGTACAATTACCCACTATTAGGTAACGGCTTTTTAGAATGATACAAAATTTGCAAACACGGAAGAAGGAAGGATAAATAAAAATGCAACAGTTTGATAGGTTTGTTTTATTTATTACTGTATACATATATTTACAAAGTGTACAAAATTACGTATGATAGATCAACAATATATAACTATACGGGTTACTATACAGGGTACGGGGTAATACTACAATCTCACTCTTGCCACACTGACATTTTAGGTTATAAAGTTTACGTGTTTATTATAATTACAATAACATTGAGATAAACAAATGTACAACTACAATGTATTACAGTGTTATCTCTTTTATAAGATTTTATAGCAAACTAGTTAATTTAAATACTGCTGGATACTATTAATTGTTACTAAAGTTATTTACTTACCCATGGAATGATAATCCTGTTATTTTCACACCACTGTCGCTTTTACAACCAAGTACGCTACACCGCACCATTTTGTGATGGATTTAGCAAATATTTTAGAATTTAAACAATTATAAATCACTTTGAAAACTTCCGACACTAAACACAAACACGATACGACAGTCTTATGTCAAAATTTGTTTAGCAATTTCAATTCCGACCTTGAAAAAAACCGGCACGCGGTGCAGGACAGAAAATGTATATTTCGATCTCTTTCTATCTTATAGCAAAACCTATAAGCGGCATCTCTTTCTGTGGGACTGAATAGGCACTATACAGCAGTCTATTAGATTTTTCGTCTATGGCCTCAGCCCTCAAAGTTTATTTACAATCTTAATTCTAAAAATTCATGAAAAATTCAAAATCTATTGCATAAAATATCAAGATATTCGAAATTCTATATATTGCAGATATTCATTTCTAACCTCTTGTGAATGATCTAGGAATTATGTCTTCTAAAGTATCTTTTGAGAATCCTTTTGAAGATTATTCAGAGGAAGCGGCAAATATTATTCTCAATGAGAGTAAAGATGCGGTAAGATATAATCTGTCAAGATTTTATGTATGTTTTCATTGTTTACATATATTTATAAAATTAGATTTCAGGAAAGTTTAATGCTAAATTGCAAAACTTTAAAACTACCAAGCTGAATTTGCTGACTACAAAAATGAAAAATGATATATTTCACGATGGAACAGTGTATACGGGTTCCACTGGGCTTGCAATGTTTTATTTTTTGAGTTCTTTAAAGAATGGCAACAGTAATACTGCACTCAAGGTATAATATTTTGGAATGTTTAATTTTTGTTTCTATTATTTTTTAACAGCCTGAATTATATTAAGTAAATTACTGATATCTGCACCTCTGCAGACTATAATTACATATATAATACAACATAATAAGTTCAAACATCTTATTTGTAATATTGTTAAATTTTTGGGCAATATTACATGCCAGGTTCTGTTTAAAAAAAATTGCTACAAGCATAAAATGAAAGTTAATTACTATAATATGTGATTGAGTATTTGAATTAAAAGGATAAGTATAAATTGTCTACAAACTTGTAAATTTATTGTAATTTGTCATTACAGAATGCCTTAGAATATTTAAACATAGACAATTTGCAAGGCAAACGAATAAGTTTTTTGTGTGGTGATGCTGGCCCACTGGCCCTAGCCACAGTCATATCATACAGACTTGGCAACCGAAACCCAGATAACACGCTTGATTACAAAACTCTAGCTCAAAGGTATACTGTGACAAAATTCTCAATATTTTTACTTTACATAATAACATATCAGCATTATAATTAACTATCTTTTACAGGTTAATGTCTTTGATTTCATTATTAAATGATTCGCCTGATGAACTACTCTATGGAAAATCAGGATACCTTTATTCTCTGTTATTTGTGAATCAATATGTACCAGGTAAAGAGGTCATACCAGCAAATCATATTGAAAAGGTATACATCGTTTGTAGCACCTCACCCTACTCCTACAATTTTAATCCAGATGTAGGCAGGTAAGGAATAAGACAAAGAAATCCCAAGTAGGGAGAACTTCTTATATATTGGTAGATAGGAACAGGCTGTGTCTATGGATTTCACCCAGAGATTATTAAAAACCATTATGTATTTCTAAACCGCCTCTGTAATTGTGGTTGTTAGACATATGTATATTTGAATCAAGAATTGAATACCAATAATCCTTTTTAATATGTGCCTTGAAATCTAATTAGCCATACACATTATGTGATATAATTAGTAAATTATACAAGCAAATAATATGTTCATTTTTACTTCATGACCTATTACAAATATACTAATAGTCACTATTGCATATTGGCAAACATAATATTATTTGTAAACTATCTACCATCTATTCATGTTCCAGGTAGTCAACAGTATTTTAAAAACAGGAAAGCAATTTTCCAACCAAATGAGATCAAAAAGTCCTTTATTGTGGCAATGGCATGACAAAATATATTTTGGCGCTGCACATGGAATGGCAGGAATACTGTATATGTTGTTACAGGTGAATATACAATTTCTAAATGTTATAGTAATAAATCTGCACTTATTCCTCTGCCCCTAATCTAAACGAAAATGTTAGCTTAAACTTATTTTCCAAGATTTTCATTAAGATGATTGATGTGCATCCTCGTCATGAGCTTACAGCAGAGTCGACTTCACGATAAATGATTACACTGCCACTAATAGTAAGTGTAACGCCACCGTAAAATACAATTATGCCGATGTTCAAAATTGCTTCTTCACGGTACGGTGGAAGAACTCAGGACTATTGGAAGGAGGCAACATGACAGTGGCTTACTTTTATTACGTTTTAACCACCCGAAAAATGACCACCCTTTACGATGGTGAAAAATCGGTCGTGGTGCTGCAAGTTTGTTGCGTGTCCGACTTCACTTGTGTATTATAGCTAAACCCTAAGTTCATGCAAATCAACATAAATTTTCGAGTGGCAAAAATGGTTATGTACTTCTATTTGTACAGTACTGCACTTACCGTCATATGTATTGTAGTATTGTAGTCACTATACTAAAATAGATAACATAGGCCTCTTTAAATTTCACATCACTGTTCCATACTTTCTTTCATTATTAATGGATTTGTCTTATAATTAATACAATATTTCAATTTCCATGCAAAAACGTAATCTAATTTTTAGGCTAGAGTTTACATTAGTACAATCGAGATGAAGAGCTTTGTAAAACCTACTGTGGATTGGTTGTTGAACCAACGTTTTCCATCTGGAAATTTTCCATCTTCTCTGAACAGCAGCAATGGAGATAGACTTGTACAATGGTGTCATGGAGCACCAGGATTTGTGCCTTTATGCATTCTAGCCCATCAGGTATGCAACTATCATGTTGATAAATTATTACCAGTGTCGTTTATTTAGTTTCCCTTGTGTGCATATTTGAAGCAATAATGGCTCATTAACATTGGTCGATAACCCCGTCGAGAATAAGCAAATACACAAAGAGGTTTCCCGATCCGAGGATCAAACCCAGGGGTTCCCAACCAGTAGAAGCTACTACTAAATCAATGAGGTATAAATATTTACCCTCTATAGGTGTTCGAAGAGGACAAATATATGAAAATAGCTCTACAGTGTGGCGATGTGATATGGGAACGTGGACTTTGTACGAAAGGATACAGCTTGTGCCATGGCGTCAGTGGAAATGCATACGCTTTTATACAGCTTTACCAAGCAACAAAGGTAAGGTGTAATGATTATTATGCTAGGTAGATCTGTATCAGATTATACAGGGTATATCAAGACCGCGACCGAAAACGAATCCACGTGGTAGTTTTAGCGGCTACAGACACAATGCAACTAAAAACTTTGCAAAATAAGCGCCGGATTTTTTTTTTTTTTTTTTAATCATCGTTTTTGAGGGGTAACTACCTAGTTTTTGCAAAAATAGTAATTTAAACCCTTACGTACTATTGCGTGTTTAAAAATTAAGCGATGTACGTCATTATTTTAGAAAAACTATGTTTTATCACTCAAATACGACGATATGTAAAAAATAACAAAAAAAAATTTACGATTTCTTTTGTAAAATTTTTACTTGCATTGTGTTTGATATCACTAATACTACCTCCTGGATTCGTTTTCGGTCGCGGTCTTGATATACCCTGTATACCCCCCACAGCAGGGCACGAGCCTCCTACAATCAAGAGTACGATTGAAAGGGATTAAGCCATATAGTCCACCACGCTGGTCTAGTGCGGGTTGGCGGACTTACATACCATAGAAATTGTAACAAATCGCTATGGTATGCAGGTTTCCTCACTATGTTTTCCTTCACCTTATAGTGTGTGGTGATTGACTATCAATACACATATGACTCCAAAAAGTCAGAGGTGTGCCCTGGGATTTGAACCCGCGACCACCGTGAACATGGTGGCAGTCGCGTCTGGTCCGTTTACCAACAGGCCACCACGCACCTTTTTTTAAAGTTAGATTACTATGATATTTTCGCTATTATGGTATTCGATTTTAAGAACATTAAAGAAGAAATATTAGCGGTTATATACAAATATTACGAGTTGCACGTTAAGGTAAAATCGAGCTCATTTTTATGCTATATTTTGACTAGTGCGCTTTGATGCTTTAATGTGTGGGATACCTTAAAAGTATAATCTCTCTAAAAATATAATCTATCACACCTTTATCCCAGAATGGGTAGGCAGAGGCGCCACCAGGACACCCACATTTCGCCTTGTATGTTCCGTCCCACGATGTGATAGGGGGCGAGCCTATCGCCATATCGGGCGCAAATTCCTGACGCCGGGCTGATAATGAATAGAAAAATCTATTATTACTGCCCAACCCGGGATTCGAACCCGAGACCTCAGCTTTGTAATACAACCGCACCGTAGTACAACTCCGCCACGGAGGAAGTCGAAAAAATAAGACACAAAATAAATATAAAGTAGTTAAGTGTTAAGTGTGGAATAATCTCTGTTACAAAGTTGACATTGACTATAATGTGTAATTATATTGATATTTTTTGTATTATTGTTTTTTAAGTTTGTATTTAATTGCTCATTAGCGTAGTGTTGTGTAATTGACACTTTCAGGATCCCGTGCACTTGTACAGAGCGTGTTGTTTCATGGAGTGGTGCGCGGTGGAGCGATCCAACACTGAGTTACATCGTCCCGATAGACCTGCTTCTTTGTTCGAAGGTCTAGTTGGCCGCCTTTACTTAGCTGAAGATATAACGCATATTTTAGACGCCAAATTCCCTGCTTTCTGTCTCTAGAATGTTGAGATCATACAATTTAATTGGTATTATAATATGAAAAAAAAAAAAAATTGTTGTAAAAATATTTATTAAATTCATATAGCTATTCGTTTCATATTTAATAATATCACCCAGTGTAAATAATAAATATAAATAATATAACCAGGCGGCATGCTGCTGATCTTATTATGTCGTACAATTAGCCTTATATAGTAGCGATAATTTTGTAAACCTTAATATAAACGATATAGGGTATAGAATAAAAAAAGTATGATAGTACTGGAAGTCTTAAGTTGTGTATCAGTATCAATATTGGGACATTTTTTTCTAATGGTTACTTAATACATAATGATTAACTTCCTTGCGGTATCCATATTTTTATACCACTTATTAATGAAGTTATGTGGTATATCACTTGGCCCCTGTCATTTATACATATTTTATAAATAGCACTTACTAAAGAAGGAAACAAGATCAAATAAATTTTACATTATGAATCCATGGTGGGCACGAAATTGTGAAACTGCGAAAAATGTACCTACTAGGTACATATTTTTTCCAATGCAGCTGGCTTGATAGGTTGTTCTAGTCTTTTAAATTATACGCGTGTATGTAATATATTATTTGAAAGATAATCCAATATAAAATCCCGCAAGAACCAAATAAGCATATAAAATGTGTGGAAAATAATGTATTGTATGTAAGATGTTGTTGCGGTTTATATTTGGTCGGTAATAGATAAGACAGTGTATGGATACACTTTCAGAACACTTAGTTATAAATTAACGCAAAGAAATTGTATCTACGTTGTATCAATCATCCACTTTGATAGTAGTTTGAAAAGGTCTTAGGTAAAAAACTTTTTGCTACAGAGTTTTAAAATAAGTATATCATTTTTTGAAATAACACAGTATTACTTTAATAAACAATAACTACCTTACCATGTTCAACATACGAACAAATAAAATGTAAACAAATATCTACCCGCATTTGCATCATTTCTATTTTATTAGGTGTAAATGAAGGTATGTTTTGTTTGAATTTTATTTGTTGCATTTTAGATACGGTTTCAGATTATTTTGAATTCAATGTAAGGGAATTGTCTTAAAGTGATTTCTTATTCCCTGCTTTAGTAAGCTGCTTTTGTTTTTATATTATGGCTATGTGAGGTTTAACATTATTTGACACTTGTGACCATGACTTGTATAAAATTTGTTAAAGTGGGCAATAGTCGATATAAATGTGTAGATATCAGAGAATGTATCTTAATTAAAATATTTTGTATACATCTAATGCCTCTACAATATTATGTTAATTTGTCTACTTATATCACAATTTACATACAATTAAATAAACGAGAATAAACTATGAGATTTGCAGATTTTTTCCTCAACGACTTGATCCATTCCATCAGACTTGATTCCATCAGATGCCTTGTGAATAAAAATATGCCGCTAATAGGTTCAACACTAATACCAATAAGAATACATATTGAAAGTAATGCATTAAATGTACTTTAAATATGTGTTATGTTTTAACATGTTTTGTTATGTAAATCTTACTGACCATTCTTAAAGCTTAACCTCTTTTGTTGTGAATTTTTGTATCACTCATATTTATTTTTAACTATAAAAAATATTAAATGCAAGGAAGCACTCTAATATCAAAATTATTTGTTAAGTTGTCACTTTCTTGATAAGGTGACTTTATGTTTAAAAATGTTAGATCAAAATATATCGATGATATGAAATGCAATCGACTTGTGACATTAATTATTTTTTTAATTTGTAAAACAGTTGCCTATCGAGCCATCTTACGTTCAAACATGTATTTTGTAGTCAACAACTGCAGAAACAAAATGAGTTTTTATGTTTTGTGCCATAATATTTTACTTTTTTAAAGTAGGTGATAAAGCATAAACTGAAATATTGTGTAAAAAAGCCACAGATTTATAAAATCATGTAGTTGCGTTGCGATTGATATCGTTTAAAGTCACGTGCACAACAATATCGACAAGACGAGTTATAGAATTTCACGACATACAATCAATTTTTGTAAAATATATCGATCGAGTGAACGCGTATCGATCACTTCAATGTCCAGTTGAAACGCAAAAATTGGGACATCTGCATGATTGCCTTCGCACATGCGAGCAGCCGGAAAGTGTGCCGTCGACACGACACACTGACATAGCGAGTGAGTAAGCTTATGTAGTATGTAGTGCAGTGTGAAGTGTCAGAGCAGCGCGGTGCCGGCCTCGGCGCGCGAGTGCGGCAGCGGCGGGCCGGCGCGCCACGCGTCGGCGCGCGGCTCGTACAGCTCGACGCTGGCCAGCGTGGTGCGCGCGCGGTAGAAGGCGCGCTCGCCCGCGCTCTCGCTGTCGCCGCCCGCCGCCACCAGCACGCCGTCCGCCGCGCCCGCCGCGCAGCCCGCGCGCGCGCCCGCCAGGCTCGCCACCTCCTCCCACGAGTCCTGTCGCACACGCACACCCCTTCATATTATCACTACCTGCCCGCAGCCCGACCGACATTCGTTCCACGACTTTCCAATCATAAAATGTTGGCTTTCTTATGATAACACCTTTTGGAGCTGTTTTTGAACAGCTTTTATGAACTGTTCATGAATACTACATATATTTACCCTATATTAAGTAGTTTCTGATACTGAAAAATCGATTTTTAAATGCATTTTGCAACTAAAGCAAACTGATTAGAATCCATTTACACCTTACCAGTTTTATTTTTCCTCCTATATTAAAAAGGAAGTAAAATTACCATCGAATATATTTTTTGTCAACAATGAGTAGGTATATTTTTTTTCTCTAGAATACCAATTTAAATGGAGCATTCCCCTCCACAACGAAATAAAATAGAGTTGTTCTTATATTTAATGTCAACATTTGCCAAACATAACAGTCAAAATTAAACTCTTCTAATCGCAAATGATAGTACTTTTCTTAATTTAATTAAAGTAAGAGACGCATTATCGTATCGTTTCTGAATTTAATTTCAATGCCTTTGTCAAAATATATCGATAGTGATACTTACATCGTCAAAGTTGTATCGCTCGACGGAGGTGAGCACGGTCCTGCGCGGCGCGTTGCCGCCGATGACGTAGAGGTAGTTGTCGAGCACGACGGCGGCGGCCTGGCTGCGCGCGCGCGCCATGGGCGCCAGCACGCTCCACTTGCGCGAGCTCGGACTGTAGCACAGCAGGTCCTTCGTGTGCCGCCACGTGTGCGTGCACCCGCCCACCACGTATATCAACCCTCAAATATATTGTATTCTAATCAATCATTTAGTATTCCTCAGCAATTTGTCAAAGAATATTTTCTTGCCTGATAAGTTCATGTCGCCGTCTAGGTTACGCTATATGGTTACGGTTAAGAGACATCTTTAAACTTTCTAATGAAAACATATACTTGTAAAAACTTACCTTGATAATTAACTACGCCCATTCCGAATCTCGGTTCGGGCATTCGTCCAACCAGCGTCCATTTATCCATTACAGGGTCGTAGACTTCTATAGAAGCACCCATGTCAGAGCCGACCCAACCACCGAATGCATATAAAGTACCGTTCCATGCCGTCAGACCGAATTCACAACGGGCTTCATTCATTGGAGCTATATTTGACCATTTGTTTGTCTAAAAATTACACCTTAGTATTAGAATAATACTGAAGTTCGTTATATTGTCGTAATGTTTATTTTGATAAGCTAGTAGGCTAACCTGAGGATCGTACACCTCACCATTGGCTAATATCTGACTGCCTTGCTCGCCGCCCACTGCATAAACCCGGCCAGCTAGTGTTGCAACTCCGGGCTGAATCCGTGCGATATCCATTGGTGCCAGCTCTTCCCACTCACTAAAATAACACAATCCAATGCATCTTTTTCTTGCTTAAGGTTCAAAAAATGAATATAATAAAAAAATAGTCTAATAACAAATGTTTTTATGATTATACATGAAGGATTGATACACTATTGCTGCTAGTCAATCAATATACTTATAGGATTTTTAAATAGGTGTCACATCTAAATTAACAAATCGATATCCCTATACAAACTAAATGACAAAGTAATAAATTATTTATTAACTTTCTACCAAAACCTAGAAAAAAATAATGTAAAACATCTATGGATATATTTACCGTTTATGCAGATCGAATTTGAGCACGCTAGAGAGTATGTTGTCAGTAGTTAAAGGAGGATGCGCCGCCTTGTCGCGACACGACCCGCCCGCTACTAATAGCATTCTACGTGCTCTGGCGCGAGGCTCGGCCGCCAAAGTAACTAACGCACCTCGTCCTGTTTTCTGAAAACAAATTTTAACTTAAGCATAATGGCCAAAATTCCAAGCCATGGTGGCTTGGAATTTCTGGCAATAAAATTCACATAGATGGACAGGCCACAACCTAAGCCTGTCTTGGGATCATAACTTATACTTGGGATTATAACGGCCAACGCCTGCCTGTGGCCCCAGTGAAATGCGCAGATTCAATTCATCAATGTTCAATATTTAGACAGCCTTGTCTAATAGCTGCATAACTTAAACCTAGATCCACATTTACCATTATATTAACAATTGTATTCAAGTTCATTATTAAGGATGTTCAATACCAACCATGTCTACTCTCGCAGTCTTTAAAGCTACAGCTATGGATGGGTCTTGTACATTTTTAATGGCATCATCTAATATTTGTGGCGGAATTAAAGGCAGTCTCACATGGGCAAGCACTTCAAAACAGTGTCGTCTTCGACAAGCTGGGTCATGTTCCAACCACCTCAGCGCTGGATAAAGAACCTGGAAATATTAACGGTACTTATCAAAAGGTCTTTGAACTGTGTTCTACACAATGCTCAAGTTCATAATAGAATTTAAAAAAGCTAATGTTTCCTTGCCGCAAGGCAGATTTAATATATACCTGTGCTTCACTGTCAACTCTCAGTTGTTCTGATGATAGCAAGGTGACTAGCTGTGGCAGAGGCAGCTCAAGTAGTTCATCTCCATTTGCCACCACATTCCAGTTGGCCTGTGCATGCTCCAAGGCCTCACTTGCCAACTCTGTGCAGTTGTGGGCTTCAGCAAACCTACAAATTGGTTATTTGACAGTATTTTGACTAAACACATTATATACAGGGTATATCAAGACTGCGACCGAAAACGAGGCCAGGTGGTGGTAGTATTAGAGACATCAGACACAATGCAACTAGAAATTTAGCAAAAAAAAATCGTAATTTTTTATTTATCGTCGTATTTGGCTGATAAATACATAGCTTTCCGAAAATAATAATGTACACTTTTTTATTTTTAAAGACGCAATGGAACGCAAAGGTGTAAATTACTATTTTCGCAAGAACTAGGTATTTAGCACCCAAACACGATGACATTTCAAAAATTGCAAAATAAATAGTTGTTATGCGAAATTTTTAATTGCATTATGTCTGTGACCACTAAAACTATAACATGGCTCCGTTTTCGGTCGCAGTCTTGATATACCCGGTATAAATAACAGACATGCATATCGATGAAGTAGTAGGAAAACTGCACAAGTCTAATCTTATAGCAGAAACAAGATGTACAACTCTTATGTATTTATTGTACTTTAATAGATGGCAATGAACTATTGTATTATGTATGTGCTGCATAATACAATATTTTATTTCCATTGATTAGTTTTATTTAGAAACAAATTAATTGTAACATAAATGGTGTTGTAAGTTGATAACAATTAAACTTACCTAAATATTCCAAGTGCATTGGAAGGATGGAGCTCTCTTCTTAAAAACTCCCCACACCCTACTACCAGTTCCCTTAGTTGTAACATATCTGCAGCTATTAATAAATTTTGTACAGAAATCTTATCAATCATAATTTCACCTGCAAGAGTAGAAAAAAATGCAAATTATTTCATTTATTATTGTTTATATTTGATAACAATGGACCATTTTTATTGAAGGCTGTTGTACAAATTAAATCTATTTGAATATTAATTTCTTTTGTGTGTCTAATGTGGCACTATAAAAGGTTTGCACCTTATATGGAATACATATTAATCACCTAAATGAATTTACTTAAAAAATTACTGAATGATCATCCAACAGAAAACAACATTAATATTTTGAATTTGCAACAAAACCATTTCTGTAGAAGTTATATTAAAAAATGCTTATAAATTATATTTAATAATATTTTGAACTTCGTTTCAATTTGACACAAAATACAAAATTACCAATACTTATTCCCATAACTCCATCCACTGTAATTAGAAGTAGAAGGGCCCTTATGAAAAATACATAGTATTTATTTCATCATAATATTAAGTAGGTATAAAATTCTTATTTCTTAAATATAATAATAAATCTTTATTTCATTACAAGTTTACAATCAAATAGTGTTGAGTAGGACATACAAGAGGTAGTACATTTGTCCCGGACATGACGTCAAAATGTAAGAGTGGCTCAACTTTTTAAAGTGTACTACTTCATATTTTGTGTCCCAGTACTCGTTACACTACGTAATTAACTACATGAGAGGATGAGAGCGAGAGGGAGTGATGTACATGCTAACAATACTACGTCAATTACATGATCGTGCTTCAAACGAGGGAGAGAGGAATATTTTATATGACGGAGAAGTACTGTGTCAGACAGTACTAATATTTGTACCATTTGTACTAATACCTTCAAACTATCTAACGTATTGACAAGCGTCAGTACGCCTCGCTTCAATTGAAGTGGGACATTGTACTAGCTCAGTACAAAAATGAGGCTACTCTTACAAACTCTTTTTCAAGTCATGTCCTACTCAACACTACAATCAAATTACACCCTGACTCCTGAACTAGGAAGCCCTGTATGACAGAAGTCAGTCTCTTTCGAATGTTCTTTAATTATGGACCAATTAACAGAAAATTTTGAATTAAATCAAATATTATTACATATATTCATACTGTTATGTCAACAGAACATTGCAATTTACATGTTAAAATAAGTTTAAAATAATAAATGCTAAATTACCTGTGTATATAAAGTCAATAATCATAGGAAGCACTTCAGGTGGCACACTGGGAAGAGAAACAAGACCTTTTTGGCTTTCTTCCAAACCCACACTGAACATTGCATCAAAGTAGGCACAGCTTGCCGCCAGTACAACACGGTGTGCCTGCAACAAGAATTCTGTTACTCAGTTTACCAAGAAATTAAATGATACATGTAATTTAAAATAACTCAGAATTCATATTGGAGAAAGAATAATAAACTTATACGGTACCTTTACTCTGGTGGTACCAGATATTAAATCTATGTCACAGAATCTTCCATCTCTTTTAAAATGATGTAAATTTACAGAAATTTTGGATGGGTAGTCGCTGCACTTGTAGGGTCGAGCTCCATCCCTGTTTACTGTACATTTTTCATAATCATTTGTCGTCATGACTTAATCTAGTAATTGGAACAATCACTCCATAAAAATATTTATATAAATCACCATGTAACGTTAATACAATTAAACAATAATTATCCTTATTTCTAAATGCAATGCAGATGTGTAGGCATTTTAATGTCTCACAGTGCAATGTTTGTACAGTAATAATTACTTTTAACACATTTATGTAAAAATAAAATCGCTTAATTTAACAAAAAATACTTTTACTGATTTCCTGTCACTGTCTCGATGTCAGTCGTTTTGTTTTTTTTTTCGTTCCCTATGGAACCAGCTAAGGTCGAAGACCACAGTCGAAACTCGAAGACCATACTGTCAAGTAAAAAGTAATATGTACTTGTTTCTTGAGTATCCAATAAATAACTTTTCTATGAAGGGGTGTAATAAATTATGTTTGTTCTATGTTAATATTTAACCAATTTAATTAAGCAAAACAACCGGAAGTGGCCAGTACATTATAAAATAAAGTGTTTCGTTTCTTACGGAATTTTCTATAATTTTGAGGGAAATAATCTTGAAGGCATACAGTTTATGTTTAATTGTCACATTGAAATATGATCTATTTCTTAAAATAAGTTACTAACGCGATGTGCTTTGAGCTGTACGTGTTATGGTTCCTTGGGTCTTTTTGGAGAAAAATTTACATTTGTAATTTGACAGACGTAAGGTGCCCATCAAAAGTCATTGATCAAAAGCAAAACTGATCAAAACTCTTGTTTATTAACGTCTAGCACAGTTTCTGAGTTTACTAGCATTTGGTATGGTCTGTGGTCTGCTCACTGCTGTGATCAAACATCAGCCATCGTTTATTGGTCTATTCTTTGGCCATCGTAATAAATCTTTGATCTTAAATAATCTAATTTACGATTTTGTATTGTCTACTTTTCTACTTGTCATAATAAGGATTAAACACAAGCGGGAGATAAAAAACGTGTAAATAATTGAATAGTATTGAATACAAAGAACTGCTTGCTCTTTTGTTTAAAACATCGGCTGGTACTCGTTTTGTTGCATGATATTTATTCTGTTGTAGATTTAACATAGTAGCTTTTTGTTGTATATTTTCACAGTAATCCAGAATTAAATATATAAGTAACATTTAGCAAGTGTTACCATCAACAATGCTGAACAAAGTATTACTTTCATCTGATGTGGCTCTAGTATGCGCCCAACATGCACTATCTACTGAAAAAGAAGAAATAATGGGTCTTCTTATTGGAGAGGTATATAAAGTTAATTTTTTGTATGTATTTCTTGTTGATAGATATATAATATTCATGTTCTTATTTCATTACATTAGGTTCATAATAATGGAACATTAGTTACTATAGTATCATCTGTGATACTCCGACGCTTGGATAAGAAACCTGACCGTGTTGAAATTTCGGAAGAGCAGTTAGTTCAGGCTACATTGCGAGCAGAAGAACTGGCAGCTGAAGTAGACAAACCACTTCGAGTTGTTGGATGGTATCATTCTCATCCACACATTACAGTCTGGCCATCACATGTTGGTCTGTATAATAAACATGAAGTTTTCTACTATTGAATTTGTGTTTACATTATTTATATTTATTTGTTTAGCTTAGATAATTGCCATAGAAATTAGACATTAAAAAAATATATTATGTTAATGTATGCATGAAAACCTGGCAAGGAATTGTTTGTTCTTTTTTTTTTGTAGATCTCTCTACACAGTCAATGTATCAGAGAATGGACTCAAGTTTTGTGGGAATTATATTTGCAGTTTTTCTCACTGACCAAACTACTAAAGCTCCTTCAGTAAGTGTATTTATTAACCTGGCCACATAATTAACTAAAGCAGAATTTGACTATCAGAATATTATTATTAGCATATAAATGTTTTCACTTCACCAAAACATAAAATGTAATATTTACATATAAAGTTAATATAGAATCAAACCATATTGCAATTCAATTTAATTATTACTCTATTTTTTAACAATTTTAAAAGTGGTAATACCTAGTGCACAATACATGTGCATGTAAGAGCAATTACTGAGTCTAAAACTGGGAATTTAGTTTCATATTATTTTAGTAATGTTTGCTATTGAAGCTGACAATGGTTTCTTAATCAGTTACTCTGTATTTCCTAAGAATAATTAGAAATCCTGTGTGTCTAGATAACTTGATTTGTAGGTATCATATCAAGATTAGACATAAATCATTTGTATAGTTATATCTGCAACAATACAACTATGATAACTGAGGCATATTTAATGTTGTTATTTTTCTTTGATCTGTTTTCTTGTTATTTTTCACAGTAAATATCTTCTATGTACAGAGAGAGACCAGTGACAAAAAATCTATGTAGTAAAGAAAATAGTTTCATGATTCTTTTGTTTTAGGTACAAATAACTTGCTTTCAATCAGTGAATGAAGGGTCCAGTCAGAGTAGAAGGGAAATAGAAATGGAAATATTGTATAACAATGATTCTTTATTGAAAAATAACTTTGAAGTAAGTACATTATATATGACTCATACTATTACAATGAATTAAAATTATAGAGAATAATAAAAAATAAAATACCATATTCATTGGGATTTCGTAGATTTCACACTCTTATTATTATACTACCTATATAAGGATTGGGAACTTTCTATTACATTTGCACTACTTTGTGCATGTTACTTTTAAACAATGAATATTTGTATGAAGTTACAAAACGTAAATATATATTAGTTTGATTATTGGCTGTGGGAAAGAAACACAATTTCCATTATCATAAGAAAACCGTTTAAAAAATATAGCAAATAACAATCCAAAGTAAATATAGATCCAATTTGTCTTTCATTACCACATCAATCCATCACAAGAAATCCTTAAAATATAGTCACAAATTCTTGGCCATACACATAATACACATATTCTATTCTTTGGAAGATCAATTTTACCATAGATTTAGACATTATGAAGTAGTTTTAACACAGTAAAAACTTACATCATATTTTATATTTACAAGGAACACTATAAAAAATATTAAGAAGCGCAAACAAAACAATTAGGTAACTAATACTGCAAAGCTCAATATAATTTCTTTGCTTATTCAAATTCTATTTCTCTTTGTATTATACAGAGGCACTTTATCATTTAATTAAAGAATTCACTCAATATTATTTGCCTTAGACATTGACCCAGTTACCAGCAATATTAAAGCAGGAAGAAGATGAAGCCTTCAATAATGAAGTAAGCCAAAACGAAACTGATGATATTCTGACCAATCAACATAATGCAGCAGTGAGGACTATTGCTATTGGACACATTGTGGATAAGGTATTGTCACCAGATGCAAAATAAATTATTTATAATATATAATTGTTATCTGAAATTATAAAAACTGAATATATTATTGTATTTTGCAGATGTCTAGACCTATGTTAGAAGCACTTGTGGCCAGAAATGTTTTAAATGGTGTGCGCTTAAAAGCATTAAAACAACAGCACCAACAAATGATGTCAAAATTAGAAAATATATCTTGCAATGTTTGAATTGTATAATGTAAAACAAATAAATATGAATTACGCTTTTGATTTCTATTTTACATCTCTAATTTATAAGATATGTTTTTTATTTTAAGTTAAGTCATTTTGGTCAATCATTTCAAATCCATCTGATGAATCAATACTGGACATTCTCTTCCTTTTGTTGGTTTCTGTTTGCATCATGTTGGCTACAGCTCCTGTTAAATTCCATAGAGCGTTATATGCACTGCTGCTCCATGTGTTAGAAGGTTCTACAACTTCTAAAGTTGTTCGCAACAGAGGTTCTTTTGGTTGATCTGCAAATATATAATATTTAACTTATTTTATTTTATAATATAACACCCTGAATAATTTCAACAACATGCTTGGTTTTATAGGGTCTACATAGGGTGCTTTATATGTGGAATTTTATACATAGGTATGGTTATAATAGTAAATAAAAAAAGGTTTGTTACAACTACATCAATACCACACATTGAATGCGCCTCTGCCATTGTGATATTTCTGTAATAATACTGAAAAGCGATTGTCACATTATAAAATATTCTGCAGTGGAAGTAGCGAAGTAGTACTATTCATCTAACAAAGGAAAAGTTTTTATAGATAGATGAATAGCATGGGGCCTTTATTGGTAGTATGTTGAGTGCAGGGGTAACAAGAGACATGGAGATGTCGAAGCAAGATACCAAAACCTCCATTTGCTTTGTTTGTACTTTTTACAAATGTTTCAATTAAATTATTTACTTTGAGTTGGAAATTTTAAATATTAAGTAAAAATAATACAAAAAGTGCACGAAAATTATTGCTCTTTTGGGGATATTTTATACTATCTCAACATTTTTAACATAACTTTTACAAAGTAGGGCTTCGTCAGTTCATCTCCTCCATCTCATTATTATGATTTTATGAATTATTTATTATTAGCCATGATCAACATAATTATTAAAAAATAATTTTATACAGACTAGATCTTTTGTAGCTCTAAAAGGGTATTATTTTCGTTTTCATAAAATTAATGACTGTATTAAACCAATAAATGGTATATTTTATAAGTACAGAATAATTTATACAAAATAATAATTTTACTTTGCAGCAACGCTGATGTAGACTGTATATAATTTCCACCACAAAATATGATACTTCTTTAAATATTATTGGTCTTAATGAGCCTTTTAATGGTGGTCAAATTTCAATATACATGCATCAATGATTAAACATCTATTTATCTCAATTGCCTAGATGTATATTTATGTATCATACAAACCCTAAAGTTGTGGGATTTATACCCAGTTTGAATAATACTATGGATTTTTATTAAATAGATGAAATATTTTTTCTGGTATGATCCATGAGGTTCCAAATGGGTTGATGGCAGTTTATGATCACATACCAAATCTTTCTGCAACATGCACAAAAAATCATGTGCCAACCCCACATAGACTCAATCATATTTTAGAGATGAATACAAAAGAGATGTTTTATTGAAAAAATGTGTGTATAAATTTAATATAAATAAATGGGGTATAATAAAACAAGGGCAAATAGGAACAAATCTTATTAATTTTTAATAACATGTCCAGTAACTAATGTAAAATTAATAATAAAGAATATATTAAACATTAATTAATTGTTACACTGAATGTCCAGTAAATGATTAGGCTATGAGAAATGTTTCTAAATACCCCTGTATACTTTAGTCTGATTGATCATATAATATATTTAATAATCATAATATGCCAATACTCACCAAGTGGTATATATTCATCTTCACTTGAATCTGAAGACTGGACATCTTTTTCAAGAGTTTGGATCTTATCCATAGAAAAGCTAGTTACAAGCGAACTGCTGTTTTCAGAACTGTCACTGGCTTCTTCAAATGGTATATCATTGGGTTTCCAGTAATCTATAAACACATTAAGGGCTATAAGAACACTTGTAAAGTGTTTAATATTCATTATAGTGTGTTCAGGTAACATAGTTTGTGGGTATAGTAGTTTGTGGTGGTAAACTCCTATAAAATGTAGGAGTAATGTAGGAGTAAAGTAATTTAAAAATGTACCATAACTCTGTTTTTCATCAACAATTTGATTGTGTTCTGGTTCAATGGAGAGTAGTTTTATATCCAAATCTGATATTTCAGGAATGAGACCCTCATATTCATAGTCTGACTCTGAAAACAGTTTATTTCTATATTATTTAGTGCATATTGTAAATCACACTATTTAATTTACTGATGAAACACTTACCTAAATCTTGTTGAATATGTTTAAACATTTTTATAATGGGCAAAGCAACTTTGTATGCAACACTCAAAAACATGCTGATGGCATAAATTAATAAATAGCCATTTATATATTTTCCTGTGATAAAAATTATACCCAAATATATGTTAGCTAGTATGAATGCCTGCAATAGGAATAGTATTGATAAATATCATATTGTTAGCAATAGTAACATTACAATAGAATTATGTAGAAAACTAGAATCAAAGAAATAAATTCATTAAGGGCTGACATTTTATTACTTAAATAAAAATCAATAACTTTAATTCAATGATAACATGTCTTAAAGTACAGGTGCCATGTTTAAGCAATGTTATTCAGATTAGTGCCATTATTAATTTGATAATGTCTATCCTACAAATATTTTTATTGAATTATAAGAAAACCAAACTTAAGATGTCATCATGTCTTATTTTCTAACCAAACTTAATATTAGCTTCTATTATTAGCAGACCATTGAATCTATATCAGCCCATATACGTCCCACTGCAGGGCACGGGCCTACTCTACAATCGAGAGAATCGATTGAGAGTGGTTAGGCCATATAGTCCACCACGCTGGCCTAGTGCGGGTTGGCGGACTTACATACCGTAGAAATTCTTTAAAATCGCTACGGTATGCAGGTTTCCTCACGATGTTTTCCTTCACCGTTAAAGTGCGAGGTGATTGACTATCAATACACACATAACTCCGAAAAGTCAGAGGTGTGCCCTGGGATTTGAACCCGCGACCACCGTGAAAATGTAGGCAGCCGCGTCTAGACCATTGAATGTGTATGACAAATTCAATACAAAGCTGAGGAGTGTAATATTGATAAATTTTAACTTTAGGAACCTAAATAAAAATGCCTTTAGCTATTCATCGTTTTTGGTAAATAGTTTGAAATTAGAAATAGTTTTCATTAACAATCTCAAGTTTAGCAGGAAAGCCATAAAATTAGAACTCAATGGATAAAATTTTAAAAATGCTGTGAAGTATATTTGGATAAAAGCTCACTTGTATATGCCTACTTACTTTAGTGTGGTTTGTTTCTCTTAAATTAACAAAGTCAGTCCACTGCCTCTCTAGCCATCTGATAAGGTGCGATGTTGCTGTTTTTAACTTTTGGCCATCATGATTGGCAAGTCGTCTCAAGAATGTAGTTCTGTGTTTGTGTTTTAACCAAGCTTCAAATGCATCCACAATCATTATTGTGATGCTAATGGACATAATAAATCCAAATAAATTTATTTGCCTTTGGACACATATGCTGAAAAAGTTGTGATTTTTATACATGTCATACAAGACAATGAAAAACAATCTGATTTTTTCTGAATATGATGTTACAATACCAGAGCAATGTGTGCATGTTTATTTGTAAAAAAATAAAAATAATTTTTGATGACCATATTAAAACGTAATATTCACATTCAATGAGCAGTATTCTCAGGCCAAAAGTGAACGGACCTTGAAAGTCATGCAAATAGTAAATGAACATCTTGTTCCACAACGTAGCTTTTTTGTATGGAATTCAAACTGCTTACAAAAAAATTAGACGAAAGTTACTTACAAAAAAATAATATGTAAGATGAACACAAACGATAAAGATAACCATATTTTCTTCCAAAATAAAATATCTTCAATCAATCCAAGAAATCCGCAAATTATAAGGGTTTCATTTTTACTGTTTTCAGTCAATTTATTTGTCCTCCATTTAAATAAATTCTTGATTGAACCAAACATTATCCGTTTTAAGTAGTATATTTATTTTCTTCTAGTTTGTGATCTTTAATTTCTACCTCAGTTCTTTACGAAAAGCAAGACATAGATCATATAATAAATATACAATCACAAAAACATATCAAAATCATATGTTTTTTCTTTACACGCAAATTTTGAACACTGAACAGTGAACAGTCATGTCCCCATATTACATATTCGATGGATAAAACATAGGGTAAACGATAGTATTTTTGGTATACCTCCAATAAATGGCATTCTGACACAGATATTAACAAAATAAATTATATTGATTAAATGTATGCTTATTTCATATGACGGACAATATCCTTTTTTCAAAGACATAGGTTTTAAAATATATGTAAAAAAAATATGTCAATTGTTCAATAATTATAATAGGCGATGATATTGTTAACATACTTATACCGTAGGGACACTGAATAGATTAGAAATATAAATAGACAATTAAATAGAATATAAGTATACAGTGTTTGCTATAATCTTCGTCACCCCTTTGTTTGTTTTTCCTCTTATATGAAATGCTTAGTGTATCTTTAATATACAGGGTATATTAGTTACTACAGACATAAAGCAACTTAACATTGTGAATAAAAAAAATAATTACTTATCATCGTATGAGGGTTGTAAATACATATTTTTCCTAATATAGCAATGTGCACCTTTTTATTTCTAAAAATGCAATGTGACGTAAGGGTTTAAATTATTTTTTTTAGCAGAAACTAGGTATTTACCATCCAAACACGATTATATTTAAAAATTGCAAAAAAATACTGTCGCTTTTATTAATTTTTTTGCGAAATTTTTAGTTGCATTGTTTCTGTAATCACTAAAACTACCGCCTGGCTTCGTTTTCGGCCACAGCCTGGATATACCTGGTGGAGGGAGCGCTGTCATGTGTTTTCAAAACGTAGATATTTTTTACAGGGCCTCCCACTGCTGTTTTTATTTGGTCAGTCCATCTCATTGGAATGCACCAGATTGTCGTCTAACAGAGTGAGCTGGAGAGAGATCGTGCGGCGAGCAACATCATCGTTAGGACATAAATCATCGTGACCACGAACGCTCTGTCAACTTCCGTTGGTAACCGAAATGAAATTTAGTTACTAGCGGCCCGGCCCGGTTTCGCCTGGGTGCAGATAGTTTTTGGGTCCATTCCATGGTCTACTTTTTAGTTCATGGGCGAGTGCGTGTTTGGATGGTTACGTCACACCACATTCAGGTTCTTATAAGGGCTGCATGGCTACGTGATTACGTCACCTCATATTCCTCGGGTCTAAGTGGCAGCATTCCAAGTGCATCGTTACAACATCAACAACATATTTCGTGAAGTAAGTGATTTATACTTAAACTCCACGTGACTGTTGTCTTTTATACTGCTTTTCTCGTTCCGTTCCGTTATTTCCTCTCAAGACGGGAGTCTTAATCTGTTCCTTGGCTTAAAGCATGCAATCCTGCCCCCTTATATCCCATTTCATCCGCCCTATATACATATTAGACAACGAGTAGCAGTTATACATATTTGAATTCCTAGCTCATCCCTCAAGAACAGAATAAAAAGTAGCCGATGTGGTAATCCAGGGTGTCAGCTACCTCCGTACTAAATTTTATCAAAATTGGACCTGCCGTTTGAGCGTGAAGAAGTATCAAACACACAAACTATCACCTATATAATATTTCCAGGAAGTAGGATAGTAGGAAGGAGGCTGTCACTAATGTACTATAAGTATTTATAATTAAATTGTTAACTTTTATTTCAAAGGAGTAAATATTTGAAAGGGGGCCGATAAGAGTGTAATTTACCTTATTATGTACTCGCAAGTTTTAAAAATAAGTTATTTTCGTATACTGGCAACACTATTCGAATTTCTGATGTAGTCATGGCAAAAAAAAAATATTCGGTCTGAAGTTGACACGCGTGACGCGCATGAAGGGGGGCCCCGTTAACGTCCTACATCGTTGAATGTCTGTGGTTCAATGCCTATGCCTACCCTAGCAAGTAGCAACACAACATGTGTTCACATCGGACAGCTTGTTTTGCGTGTAGTGTACCTACCAACCTACCTATTTCGCTTAGAATCTAAAAAATCTTTAGTGGATGAAAAACATTGAGAGCAGTTGGAAGGGAGGCGTATAATAAAATTACAGGCGGCGGATTTAAGAAGAGATTGCAGTAATGTTGTCACGAGCTTCCATTGTTAATTCACTATCATTACGAATAGGTAAGCTTTAGTAGAATATTCGTAGCGTGAAATAATCATAAAATCAATTGTAACCGTATCTGCAGTGAACTGCAGACTTCCTATTCATTTTTTATTTTTAACAATAGTACCTGTTTATTAGACAATCGCAAGTAAAATATTATGCAATTGTTATTAAATAAAATTAGCAGTCTGAAGATACTGTAGTTGAAAATGTAGTTCTTACGCTGTTGATTTTAAATTAATATCAACCTCCAAATAGTTTTTTTTTATATTTATATATTTTGAAGTAAGAAACTCGCCCCCTATACATCGTGGGACGGAACATACAAGGCAAAATGTGGGTGTCCTGGTGGCGCCTCTGCCTACCCCTTCGGGGATAAAGGCGTGAGTTTATGTATGTTATGAAGTAAGAAAGTTTTATTACCTACCTCTATGACCAAGAGTTAATTTTTTGCTTACCAGTTCTCTGTGATTTGAAATAATTATAAATACATTTTGGAGTATTTACATGGTGGCTTGTTGGTAATGGACCAATTGGAGCTTGTGAGACGTTGGTCGCAGGTTCAAACCCAAAGTATTACCTCTGACTTTTCTGTCTACATCCTCTTATTTTAACAGTCAATTAACATGCAGTTTCATTTTAACAGTGATAGAAAACATTGTGAGGAAACCTGTATAGCATAAATATCTTAACTATAAGAAGTCTATTAACCCATTCTATACCAGCATGGCATCACCTCTCAATAGAACTCTTGTTTAAAGAGGAGTTCCATGTGATGTCCCCTCAATGATGATGATTGTGGGCTGATACAGTCTAGTACAGTACAGTTTGTACTTTGTTGTATTGCTTTTATATGCTATAATTGACTTCTGCATAAAAGTATTGTCATCTGCATCAAATTTTATCAGATCTGAGTTTTTTCTATCAAATATGTTTTTATAAATTATTTTTGATAGGTGTTAAATAGTGTCATTTTTATTTGCAAACATAGCTCTTTCAATTTTAGTGTCTCGCTTATAAGCACTATGTTTTAAGTCCATAGAATATTCATGCCCAAGTCACATTTGTATTATTCAGATCTGAAACAGCTTAATAGGGCTCAATGTTTGAAGGATAGAAATAATTGGAAACATCATTATCTATGTTATAAAATTATCTGTTATCATTGTTTTGTTTTATTTGTATTGCATAGATTGTTTTTATCTGAAATGTTTAAATGTTGTTTATAATAAGTGTTTAAACAAGAATAATGTTATAAAATCTTATTTGTTGGATTTGCTTATCTTCTATCCAAACATAAATCTAATAATTTTAAAGATAATAAAGCTTAACATGATGAAAAATCAAGAGAAATATAATATTTGTAAGATTGAAAAGTCTCTCATAGTTCCTGATACCCATGACTGTTGGGTGTACATATTTATTTGAATGAATGTTATAAATTGGTTAACTGCTTGATACAATTTCTCAATTGCTGTTCTCAATCAACATTCACCCTTTTTATATGATGCATATCCTGTCATGGAGTTTTATCACATACCTATTTATTGCTACGCTAGGGAGTACTTATTACTGCTGAATCGTTTGTTTCAAATTGAAGGTCATATCAATAAATTGCGACGAATAAATCAAGATCCCCAATCAATTTGATTGAACGAGAAATATTTTCTTAGTAAAGCCCATATTTTGACATCTGTTATTAAAAGTTATAGGCAGAGGCGGATCGCGAATTTATAGGGCTTTGGGCATCAGCCCATGAGAAGCATCGGCTTCCCAGGGGCCTTTATTTTCCTCAAAATCGCCAATATCCTCTTGGATTCCCGCACCAAGCGGGAATGCCGAATTTTTACCGTTTAAAATCCCCCATGCCGCTCCATCGGCACTTTGGAGAAATTCCGGGACCTCACAAAGAACACGCCGAAGTTCCATAAGTGCCTACCTTGTAGAAGCACTTATCATAGGAAGTTGTTTTTCCATCCTTTAGTTTAATTTAGCCAGGCCGACGCCTAGCATCACCGCAGAACGAGATCGGCCCCCTGCCGATCCCGCTGTGCTGACTCGTTCTTGACCCTTACGGTTTCACGGAAGGAGGCTATGGCTTTCCACGGGCGTTCTCCCCCGAGCATTGCCAACACAACAGCTAGCAGGGAGTGGTTTTGACCGACCAGAACTCTCCGCTCCACCTCCCAGGCAGAACACTGCATGAGGGTATCCTTATCTTTGGTACTGTAATGGTGGCAAATAGTGATGTAACGAATGTTCGCATTCGCATTCGCGAATCGCGAATATTCGCATATTTTTTGGCATTCGCATTCGCATTCGTATTCGCAAGAAACGAAGCGAATGTTAAGCGAATGTTTTTGACAAATAAAAAGGAAATTTATACAAATTTTGATGGTTCTGGAAAAATAATACAACTATTATAATTAGCGTACTTTTTAATTATTTATAATATTGATAATATCTACGTCTCGTAAGTCTTTTGACTGTACTTATTAAGTAATAGCTTCTATTTTTTTTAACAAAACCAAATGCTATTTACAGTTATAAAAAATAATCAACCAAAATTAAACATTTAATATCCAAAATGTTATATTTTTAAAACCTTCATTTTCAATTATTTTTCAATGCAATTAATAAACATACTCAAGAAAACAAAATACTAAATATGTACCTACTTGTAAATAAAATTACAATTTCTTCCTTACAATTAAGAAAACAATATTTATTAATAACTACTAAAGGAGAAGGCGCATCCCAGCCTACTGGCCAATAACGACGAGCGATATGTCATTGGAAAGGTCTTTTCAGATGCTACAACTTCTTCTATCACAACCAAACCCAAATCACTGTATTTAAAAAAAATAACTACTTAAAGACAGCCCGAAAATCACACAAAAGCGCCTCGGCATAGTTAGCAATAGCCACAAGCGATACGTCGTTGGAAAGGTCTTTTAAAATGCTACAACTTCTTCTAGGGCGACAAGTCTCAAATCAGTGAGTGAAAAAAAAATATCGCTGCGTAAAGGTAGCGCAAGGATGAAAACATGTACATGGACTCATAGCCTATTGTCCAATAACGACGAGCGATATGTCATTCGAAAGCTCTCTTCGTTTTCTACAACTTCTTCTTTGGCAAGAAATCCCGAATAGCTGTATTAAAAAATATATTTCGACATAAAGATATCGCGAGGGCCATATGTAAGTCTCATAGCCTATTGTCCAATAATGACGAGCGATCCAATAAATCTCTCACTATGTTTATCGTTCGACATCTTGCAAGATTCAGCAAATTGCGCTGTATCACAATCCAAAAACATGTATTTCCTGCATCTGTAATAACGTCCACCGTTTTAAAATGTAATTGTTAATTATTTACGCAAGACAAGAATTTTCAACTTACTACTAATGTACGTGAAATGGGTTCTGTTTCAGTTTTGTGATATGATGAAATACCATAAATTCAATCCAGGTATTGGAAAAAGTTGTCTAAGGAGTATTGCGCGCCCATTATATAGTTTATTTTTAAATAATAAGTAAAACTGTTTTTTACCGGAATTTTTGTGGTTATTGCTCACTATGCCGAGGCGCTTTTGTGTGATTTTCGGGCTGTCTTTAAGTAGCTATATTTTTTTAAATACAGTGATTTGGGTTTGGTTGTGATAGAAGAAGTTGTAGCATCTGAAAAGACCTTTCCAATGACATATCGTTCGTCTATAGTTGGTCAATAGGCTGGAGTCCATACATGTTTGCCCCTTCTCCTTTGTTCATTCAACCTGTCAAAGCACGGGCCGGCTCGACATGCTCGACTATGTTCGTTTACATGGCTGGCCCGAAATGTTGCGCGCCAAATTTGAAAAACAACATTCGCATTCGCATTCGTATTCGCGAATGTTGGATCTGAATATTCGCATCCGCATTCGCATTCGCGAATGTGAGAAAACTAACATTCGTTACATCACTAGTGGCAAATTGATCGTTGCCTCCCGTCCTATCTTATTCAGATAATCACCGAAGAACCCATGGCTACTCGGACGCCTACTGATTATTCAAGTAATTGTCAAGAAATGTCTCGAGTGATGTAGGTGTATTGTATAGGAAAACAAAAAGGACAATAAAACAGTTTATTCATTTAATAATATTTAGTGTTTATTTATACAAACAACAACTGTACGACATTAAACGAAGCCGTCTCACGTCATTAAAGACGTCCGAACCCAAAAATATTCAGGTCCTAATATTCATATCAATCATTGATTATTTTCAAATTAATTTTACCAATTTATCTAATATGTATATCGATGATTTACAGGTTTGAGGGGTTTGGCTACATTGCCCCAGCAGGAGCCTCCAAAGCCTTCAATAAACACTGCGGTGCCGGGGCCGAAATCACAGCAATTGATGAAAGAGTTGAATGCTCTTCAGGTATTTAACTAGTTTCTCTTAGATCAAAAATACTAAATAGTGTTGTTTAATGGGAATTATTGTCACTGCATTCCGATTGTGCCAGATTATCTTTTGCAGAATACAGATATTACAGAGTACAGAATGTATATAATAAAGCATTGTTTTATTTTAGCAAGCAGGCGCCGTTCAACTATTTGCGGATTACGATAAGAGCATTGGCAATTATTTCGTGGACGCTGACGGCAATGCGTTTTTAGATGCGTTTACTCAAATATCATCAATACCGGTCGGCTACAACCACCCGGAGCTATTAACCGCTTTCGATGATCAACATAATCTTGTGAGTGTTCTACGTGCCTTTTTGTTCTTGTACCACACGATTAAGGAAATTAAAGTAATTTATCAATATCTTTTAGAAAGTAGAAATATAATTGTGTAATTAATAATTGTTTCTCGTTTTAGCGAGCTTTGATAAATCGACCCGCATTGGGAGTGTTTCCTTCGGCTGATTGGCCTGAAAAGTTGAAAAGTGTGTTATTATCCGTCGCACCTATGGGAATGAATAACATAGCTACTATGATGTGTGGTTCTTGTTCAAACGAAAACGCTTACAAGGCAATTTTTATTTGGTACCGTACAAGGGAACGCGGTGGAACACTTGATTTCACACCTGAAGAGTTAAATTCGTGCATGTTGAATCAGACGCCGGGCTCACCTAATTTGTCGATGTTATCATTCGAGGTGAGTTATCGAGCTTTTTATATACAAAACTACTTGTTCAAATATTTTTTCTGTATAGTTATATTACACATGTTCATCATGTTAGATTCAGAACTAATCACCCAAAAGCGTCTACGGCCGCGAAAGTTATTATGTAAAATAAAATCTAACACTCCGCGGTATCAGCGCAACATGATTTAAGCTCCTGGTAGAAGGGTGGTTTATAATTTTACAACTAGTGCTGAAGCTGTTGGGGTACTATACAAGAACAGCCATTCAGAATCAGCGAGGAAAATCGGATGAACACAATTTTCAATACAGTTCTCTTAAATATTTATCCAGTTTTTGTTACTTTAGTTACATAACATTATTTTATCTATAAAAGGTCACGCCATCACTTTTTATCTTTGTGCTATATTGGTGGTGTCTGTTCTTAACTTATGCATGAAACGGAATTTCGTCATAATTATCATTACGAGGAATAACATAAAATGTCAGAGCCGAAAGAATGAGCTGTGGACTGCGGTCTGCTGTTTGCGTTTGCGTTTAATCGGCTAAAATTGCTATTATTAGGTACTTCATACAGTACACAAAATACACTGCACATAAAAAAAATATGTCGAAATTCTCTCAAATATAATAATTCCATGTACTCTATCCTTATTAACATACCTTATTGATCAGTGGTTACAATAAGGTGATATTTTGTTTTTCGGATATTCATAATTAGGAAAGTACCTAATGTTCTGCCAGATACCAGGAATCATTTATATTTCAGGGTCGATATTCTACTAACAGACTTGATCAACATCTGAAATTATTATGTAAAATACTTTTCTGCATTATACAAACTTTATACGACGCACGCATTCATTTTATAGGGCAGTTTTCATGGACGCACATTTGGGTCACTTTCAACAACGAGGTCGAAAGCAATTCACAAAGTGGACTGCCCAGCGTTTGATTGGCCTGTCGCACCGTTCCCTCGATACAAGTACCCACTTGATCAATTCACAAGAGAAAATGAACAAGAAGACAAAAGGTATCGTTTGGTTTAGTCATGTATTCAATTATAATTATCGCAATGTTGTCAGTTCTTTTTCTTATTTTCTTTTAACATTTTTTTAAATTATTTTATTTCAGCCTTCCAATTTTTGTTTGATAAATATTTCATCGGGCATTGGAATCATGAGTTGAGTTTCGATTCGAAAAGAAGTCAAAGCATGCTGTAATATCGGGGTGCTGAACTTTTGTTTGTGACCTTATATCACGTCGCTTTGTTTTTTGTTTTGCTGCATTGTAGCGCTGCCATCCGTTGATTATATATAACTCATCTTGATCTACGTCATGTACTTACATTGTGAGTGTAGAATATAGACAGTAGTTTGCACACGCTTGTTTTTATCTATTAAGCTATTCTGTTTTCACATTGAGTGCCTTGATTATCAGTTATATAATATGCAAATGTAATGTAAAAATGACCTCGACGTTTATTTATAAACACATTTTCACTTCAGATGTCTCGAGCAAGTTTCTGATGTTATTGAAAAATATAAGAAAAAAGGTAATCCCGTTGCTGGGATAATTGTAGAACCGATTCAATCCGAAGGCGGTGATTATGAGGGTTCGCCGGAATTCTTTAGAGGATTACAAAAGATTGGAAAAGAAGTAAGTGCCTTAAAAAGCATTAGTTAATTAGTTAACTAGGCCAGCGTGGTGGACTATACGGCCCAACCTCTCTCAATCGTTCTCTCGATTGTTGAGGAGACCCGTGCCCTGCAGTGGAACGTACGTATATGCGTTTAAAATAATACAATACAATACAAAATATTTTTCGAATGTTATCATGGTTTGAATAAAAAGAACCTTTTTACAGAATGGTGTTGCACTTATCATAGATGAAGTGCAGACAGGATGCGGGCCCACCGGCAAAATGTGGTGTTTCGAACACTTTGATCTGCCCTTCGCGCCCGACATAGTCACTTTCAGCAAGAAAATGTTGACTGGCGGGTTTTATTTCGCTCCTGAGTTTAAGTAAGTGTGAAAAATGACTATTATTGGGCTGCTAATAAATGGTAAGCGTCAAATGTAACAAGAGGTTTGGGCAACAAAGCTTCGTATTTCTCATCATTGTGATAAAACTGAATATCATTCATACATTATTTCGTTTGAATTCCTTGAACATGTTATTTTTATTTCAAAACAAGCGCCTTTAAAGTTGAACGTGGTGGTTCATTCGCATTGAATTTGGTTTTTCTAAATGTTAATTGATTTCGTGAAACAAAACCAAATGGAAATGAAATAATTTTCCTTATTTAAATGATCTGGTGTTTTTCCTATTAATAAAATATTTCCCACTTTGAATTACGGTCGCAACTAAGTATTAAGCAAATAAAAACAACTATTTAAACGTATATTTGCGTTTATGTTGTTAAACGTTTGCGTAAACAAATATTTCACGAGTTTGTCATTTGTATTTTATTCAATGAACCGAGTAAAATTAATATTACGTATTTATAGTCCCTGCAATGATTGATTAGATAATAAATTAAAAAAATACTTACATTGTCTACGAATAATATAACATGTGCATTATAGTTCATCTAGCAGCTAGCTAATTGAGTCCCAATTTTCACTCGCGAATGTGACTTAAATTTTCCAATGGCTGCCGTAATATGGTACTATCAATTTCCATTCACTTAGTGCTTTTATAAAATTTTATCCTTAGCATTAGTATGAATTATTACAAATTTAAATAAACGTAAGTATTCAAGTCATAGTAACATGTATCAATTTTAACACCGGTAAATAACAGGAGGACTGTTAAATGGCCTTCGACCGTAGTAATACTAATACTATCTACAGCGATTTATTTCTTTCCCATTTCCAGAGCTCCTCATCCTTACCGCATCTTCAACACCTGGATGGGAGACCCTGGCAAACTGATATTGTTGGAACGTGTGTTGAAAGTTATCAAGCAGGAGAATCTGCTTGCGCTCGTCAACCAAACTGGAAAGATTCTCAAAGCCGGCCTCCACGATTTTGAAAATGAGTTTCCAAATGTCATTAACAGTGTACGCGGCCGAGGCACTTTCCTCGCCTATAATGCGAATACCACCGAAGTTAGAGACAAAATCAACAACAGTCTCAAGAAAAACGGTAAGTAGTTTTCTAGCATGGGGTTGGTAAGTGGATGTGAGTCGGTCATGTCTACCAAAGGACATGTAGCTGAGTAGTGTTTCTTTTAGATAAACGCAGTGCAGGACTTTTTGCTGAATGGTGAACTGACTCGTTGAAAATGGTCGCGTATATCGAATGGATGCTGCGGGGTTACTACCAAAAATAATATTCGATATATCTTGCGATTCCAAGTGAAAACTACTCCAAATTACTTAGTTCCCACTTTCCACTCATATCGATGATTAAGCGGTTCAAAGGAGTCGAGAAATATTGCATAAAGTATATTCATCGATACGATAGTAATAACGAAGTCACTACGAGTAGATTTCAATACGAGGAATCCCATGGTGTATGAAATGTCGTTATGGTAGTATCCTCTCAGGCTGTTCAACACCGGGGCGGATGGCACTTACTTGGGGAGGTGTGAAACAACAGATCGTGGGCTCGATACCCGTACCGAGACAAATGTTAATGTGAACCGCAGGTATTTGTTTCGGATTTGGATGTTTGTCAAACCGAAAAATCTCGTAATTCGATTCGGGGCGACTGGGGTCAGGACTATGCATACGACTATTGGGTATCTTTATTATTATTCAACTACTAGTCCTAGAAATTTTAGCTTTATTAAAATGAGGTAAGTCTAGCCGGTCTATGATTCTCCTTTAAATGTTTCATATCACATTACAGGTGTATTGGGAGGAACTTGTGGAGAAAAGGCAATTCGATTGAGACCCGCTCTCATTTTTCAACCAAAGCATGCGGAAATTTACTTAGATGCATTGAGGAAAACTTTAAAGGATCTGTAAACTACAAATATAGAAATTGTGACTAACAAGTAACACGAAAACATTCCTATAGTGCTACGATACGCATATAATTACTCATGTAATATCCAGTCTTTCAAATATATACATTTATTCAATTATTTATTTTATAGTGATGTATTATAGCAGTAGAAATTGTTTACTATATATTATGAATAGGTTATTTCGCCTGTGAGCCAACACGATGTCTTCCAATAAAATGTATGTTAATTATTATTGGTTCGTTTTACTCTTAATTTTCACATTCGTCTCACTAGTCTATTTCAACATGTATGGACTGCTTACCAGGAGGTCCAAAAGAAATCCATTTTATGTTATTTAGATTGGTAGGAATTTAGTTATTTGCGACTTAATTTATGTCCGGCATGGCAATAAAGTCGCTCTATAATGTAATATGTATTACATTTTGCAAAGAAATTGCAAACTGTGATAAGTAAAGCCTCGACCTCAGGTAAACACTACACAAGCCTCGCTAGCATATAAATCTATGTGGATATTTTCACATTTGGCTATATTATTAAGTAATGATGTCAACTACATAATACGAGAAATGTAAAAAAGCAAAAGTAGGCCAGGTTAATTATGTCGAGTGGCGAGAGATAATCGACAATCGATACATTATCTATATTAGAATACAATAAGCATACTATTAAATGCATTCCGATGCACTATAAATAAGAATAAGACAAAGTTTAAAGGCAATATCTATAATTCCCGACCACATACGTGATTGGACATTGTGCGTCTCATGTGGTTTACTTGTAGATAGATATTTCAACGATTTCGTCGAATAAAATCGTATCTGAACCCTAAACTGATGAAGTGCCACACAACAGTTTTCAATGTCGTACTAAATTAAACTAGTAACGGTATTTTTATAATGAAATATATATTTTTAATTCAATTAAAATTACTCCATATCTGATAGAGGTAGGTACTAGGTCGGGAGCTAAAATTAATAATATATAGTTTGGTTAATATTGTTTTCGATTATTATAACAGATTCCACGGAAATCGTCTTTGTCACAAATGCCTTATTTTTTCTAATTATATTTTCGATTAACTTAAAATCATTTTGATAACGTGATAAACGCCTAGTAATATAAGCGCATCCAATATGTTTGCCAAATGATCATTATCGATTTTACTCTCCGGTCCGATAACCTGTAATTGTTGGTTTCGAGTTTTGAAATTTTCGGAACGGAAGCAATTCGACCCAAAACACATTATGCTTTCACTCGCGCAACCTGGTTCACACAATTATCTGTGATTGATATTGCGTTTCGTCTATGCGGCACGCATAGATGCAACGCTCTTTAAAAGCTATACTGGAATACCCTTATAATTACGGATTAGAAAAGCGCGAGGTTCATACTCTACAGCGCCTATCCGTGAATAATTTCACAAAATATCTACAAACAGAGGTGGTAGTGGTACTTATAGAGAAAGTCATACTCATAAGTCATACTTGGTGGTACGGGATGTGGAACCAACTCGACCCTTTTCTAATTCCTATACGCGCGGGGTCCGTAGCACATGATACTTCTGCTATAATGTACTTATGCTAGTCCACCACTAACATAGTTGCACTTACACACCGCAATGGGCATTGGGCCCGAATAGGTGGCTGATGCCTGGTGCCTCGATACCTCAAATTTTAGGTCCTAACTGTTCTGATATACGAACATTAGGGATGTAGAAACGCTGTACATACTCGTTATACTCTCTTTGTGTTTTGTCTGCCCCTTGCATTGGGAACGGACACCAAAATGAGAGCATAGTAAATTCTATGAAATTGATGTCTTAATAAAATATATTATACAAAGCTTGCCAGTATTAATGAATCGAAATAATATCTAGGTACTTATGCTATATTATGTGAGTCTATTTAATATTTTACCAGATTAAGTACTTAGATTAAATCACTCCTCAAATAAGTCAGGATAACTGCGTTAGCAAGGTACAAAAATATGTATATATTAACTAGATATATATTCCAGATTTTCATCACATATATTCATAAATTCCGAGTGCCTTTTACTAAATCAAAATAGATGTTGGCCATGTAGAAAATAATTAAAGTTCAGGGAACAGCAGCGCAATTCCTAATGGGTTATTAATTCTTTGCTGGGTGTTTATGAACTAATAGTGACTATGATTACAGATTAACTATAGGTAGGTATCTTTAAGATTTATAGATTTAAATGAAATCGGACGAAGAAGTTGTGATAACAAGTTATGGAAATTGGCTTTCACTTGTCATTAACATCTACGTTACGTGATTGATTTTCACATTTAAGTACCTGCATCGTATTTATGTTTTCCAAATTTAGAGTTGCCCGAAATAGTACAAATTTAAATAAGATTTTGATTATTCTTGTAATTTATTCGCAATATTGAAATGCATATATTGTAATATTGATGACTGGACGATAACATAAAAGAGTAGGCACAGGCGTGGTGAGTCAGGTGACACGTCAATGAGCTCACTGCGAATGCGTAGGTTCAATTCACATATTAAATTATTTAGTTTTTTTTATATGAAGCTAACTATTGAGAATGTTCCTTTTTAAAATGAAATTATATAATGGTGGCGGTAAAAAAACTCAATTAATAGATATACTATTAATGATGACTACAGATGGACCAAAATGTTGTCCGAGTCGAGTTTTGGCAGGGCACACTTGAATAAAAAGGCATATTATAGTACTAACTACTACGACACCATAATATCATGTTGCGAATTGCGCGGTTTCATGTGAGTCTGGCGTGATGGTAGGTCGAAGTAGATAATTTGAAGCCGTGTGGACGTGTGTCATATTGGAATCTTTATTTTAGCCAGTCAAAAATTTAAAGTACAACAAATGGTACGGTGTTGATGTTCCGGTACGTACCATAACAGTGTTTTACTACTTACTCATATTATTGTATGATTTATTTCAGTTAGGTACTTCTGCAAATAATATTGAAATAGAAACAAATGCATAATAATTCTAATAGTCAATTTGTGGTAGGTACTTTCAGTTCCGTGGCAGCAGGTAAACAGAATACGTCACGAATTCTATATTTATGAAACGCTACTTACGTAGTTTATATTTGTCTTCTTCTATAATTATAACATCTCATGCGACTTGCAAAAATAGCACTCTCTGTCGTCTGAATTTAAATCCTAGGATTACACACCAATCTTATGAATATTTCCTTAACGTACATACAATTGTCGAGTATTTATCTTATCTGCAAAGAGTTAATTGTAATCTGTAATTCAGTGTCATTGTGTTTCGTTTGCAAAATTCCTAACGCCTACCTACTTACACATACTTACATTATACAATACGTAACCCCTACCGTTATGACACTACATAGCGCATTAAATTGCAAGTTCGTCTGCAATTTCACTTCTATGCTATGTGAATGATACACAATATTATTTTAAACCCTGTGTGTATTTAATAATAGATAGGGACAAAACGGGTAAAAGGAGCAGGTGATTGTATTCTTTATTGGGCACACTTGTCACTATTTTTAGGAATGTGTGAAGTCAACGATATTGTAGGTGTAAAAATATTTTTTCGCGTTGAATTTCTGCTTATATACAGTTCTCTTTAAATATGAGTATAGGTATCGCTTACTACATCTGCGGCGCTATTTGAGCGCTCAATGATTGAAAATAGAACTGCTGAAATATTTTTATGCAAAACTCGCGCTACTGTCGTGTCGTGTAGGTAACTTATTCTCGATATGAGTTTGCGTAACATCTCAAATAACTAGTCCTTTAATTTTACGATTAAGAATCGGAAATTCTTATTAGGGTACATTTGTATGATCTCCCAAGTATTTTGAAAGAATCTACGCATACTGGTAATTATCAACAGGTCCTACTAAAAGATACCTATTTTTCTTTCATTTGTTTTTCTAATAACGGTACTGGTATTACCTATCTCCAAAGACGTGTTATCTGTTTGCCTTATTGTAGTAGTGGCATAATTGTTTTCAGATTTAAATACAACGTGCACCTACTGACCTATTTGCCTTAGAGCTAGTTTGTTGACCTCAATGACCAACGACCTGTACGACCACGGTGTTCATGTCGGTCGCTCTTATATTATGTTGTAACTTGTAACTTCATCCAATATTCCTTTTGATACGAACTCGTGTACGATACTTTACAATATATGGTTATTTATTAAAAACTTATATAATTTATAATTACGAGTATAAACTAAATAATGAAGGATACTTCGTACTTTTCTCCGATCTGTGATGTCGAAATTACGTTCGTTAACTATTAGAATGTTTGAAAACATTGTTAGGAAACTTGTATACATATATGAGTGAACAAGAATTTTAAAGGTTTTAAGTTTATCAACTTTATTAGGTCATCCTGGTGAACTAAAAGGCCAATCGCCAATAGGGCTAAAGACATGAAGGCTGTCGGTGGCATAATAGAAAGCTAAATCTTTCTTCGAGATAAATAAAGTTATATATTATATATTCACTATTCTCATATTCACGCGACAACCTCATCAGGAGAGGCACAAGAAGAAAATTATTTTATATTTTAGTACACCTACATATTATATTTATTTGTTAGAACGATAAAATAAATAACGATTGTATGAGTAATTTAACAAATGTTTAAATGGACATGCGACCGCCGCCTATTAGGTAGGTGTGCAAAACGGGACTTAGGCAGAGAATGGAGATAGCCCCAACAAAAACGGCCGCCCACTTTATGAAAATGACATCACAATTTAAAAGGCATGAAGCGTTTTGTATTTTTTATTTAGATCTTGAGTGCCTACTTTTTTAAATCTATTGCAAACGTTAAGTGGCGTGAATATTGTTCAGGTTTAAATAATCATTTTCCGAAATGCTAGTTGTTTGTTACCATATAAATAAATACTCCCTTCAATTATTGTTACTCCTTTACGCTGGATGCGTTTCACCACAATAAGTAGCTTATGTGAGTGCGAGTGAAATATACACATATTATAGCTTTTATGGATTTATCAGTAAAAAAGTTGTTGGCTATAAGCTGCCACAACTAACACAATCAAAATGCCATGTTTGCTGTTCGTTTCCACCTATGTTAGAGGATCGCACAGAGAAACTTTCAACTTTTATAAAATGAAGAAGTCTGAGGCTCGCAGTCTTTGATCATACGCATTATCATTCTCAAACACTCTTCTTGTGGCGGTTAGTTTTGCTTTATTTGCTTATAGGTCTTAGACTTGGTCTTTGACAAAAAGTCACAAGTCCGCCCGCGGAGTGCGCCAACGAGCCATGGAGCGCAGTATGATGGGTCTAAAGTTGGTGGTCCACGTTAGAAACAGCGTACTGCGCTCTAAGACCCAAATACTAGACGTTCGCAAAAATCAGCTAGCCTAAAGTGGAATTGGGCTGGTCACATATGCCGCATGCCCGATAAACTGTTGGCGAAAACAACACAATGGAAACCATCTAAGACTCTGAAACGTCGCGGCAGGCCCAGAAAAAGATGGCGAGATGAATTGGACAGGTGGGAGAAAGACTGGCAGGATCGAGCCCCGAACCGAGACGAATGGAAGGAGGGTAGAGAGGCCTTTGCCCTGCAGTGGGACAATGGAGGCTGATGTATGTATGTACGTATGCTTACCTATAGGAGTAATATAACGTTAGTGTATTATTTATCTGTGTCTATTCTATTATATTCGCATTTAATCTTTGGGACTAATAGTCAGTATTCTATAAATATATACAAGTATACGTGCTTTAATAACTTTATACATTTTAAATCTTTGCCGGTAATGAGTCAACCAAAATACGTTGAATGAAATTCTCTGTCACAATTATTAGCAACCAGTGACGTCAGTAAATTTTACAGTCCTAATGGAATTGCAGTGATTGTAACACGACCGGTATACTGAAGGTCGTATAATGCTGAGGTCTTAGTGTGTATTCTGCTTCCCTTAGGTGATTTGAATACTTTTTTGTATAAACAAAATATAATGTGCAAAACAAAATAAAACCTTTAGGTATATTCATTGCTAAATAATGCTTTATCTTCATAATATACAAATTTAATATATCTTAATGAACCTTTTTGAACTTGAAAAATCGTTAGCATGGGATAAAACATTCGTCTCTGATTATATTTTGTATTGTTTGATTGTAAAAGGATGGGAAACATAGAATTATGCACCTGATGATAAGTGCAGTGCAAGCCAAACAGAGTATCTACCGGCGAGATAACCATTTCTAGCGACAAACTTGCGTGGGTTATTGTGTCGTGCTACTGTCATCGTGCACGGTCATACCACAGAGTATTTTGTGGTCTTACGTCGTAACTTGGATACTACACGGGTGAATACGAATGTCCTAGCTTTCCTAAATCAAATATTTTTACAACGAACATGTCATTGATATTAACAATGTTAGGAAATAAGTGGGTATGATAAACTATTGTTTCTTAATTTGTTGTGTACCTAAGCTGATCTTGGTACGTACGGCGAATGTGCGGCTGGCATAGCCGCGTGGTTTTCATTATTTACACCTGTCCACATTACATGTATAATATGTACTGTTTTCTGTGTTAATATTATATCATATGGTTAACTCGTTGAAAACCCATAAATAGGTAATGTAAAATGTTCCTTCTAAATTTAAAAACGCTTCTCTAAATTCTTTTAATATGAGAATTCGGTGTCAGCACCTGAATGGTATAAACTGTTATGATTAAGGTAATTTATGTTATGTGTGATGTTAATGATTTATATACTTAACATAAATAACATTAGTTAATTAATGTTAATGAAACCTACTGAAACATTATAGATAAAGGGTTCGTATGTTTGACCTTTCGATTTTGTACAATGCATAGTGCGGTGTAGTAATTCATTATTATGTACAAAAGCAGGAAAAGCAATGCCATAAAAGCAATTAGTAAAATAATCAAAATTTTGCCATACATTTGCTTGGCACGCGGCTCAAAGTCGCAAGTTGGACGGTCGCGCTACTAGGGCACTATCATTTTTTGCCGACTACTGTTCGGTTGGTGCTATTCGTGAGATCGTGACTCGTGTTCGTTTCGTTAATGTTCGTGTCTTCGAACGTCAGTCGATGGAAAACGTGCGCTCGGACCGTTTGTATAGGTGCGGTTGCATTGCCGCTAACTCTGCCTACGCTTTGTCTTTATGGAGACCATACAGACTACTAACTCCGAACGCATGTTTTATTGATTTTGTGCGCGTGAATTTTCCATTTGCTGACAATATTACCAACCACGGAACGTTATGATTTCAGTGTTATTGGTCGCTTAAACGGATCGAATTTAAGTGTCATTGACGAGATCAGTCATCCATTTAGTGTGTAT
Source organism: Deilephila elpenor (assembly GCA_949752805.1). NCBI lineage: Eukaryota > Metazoa > Arthropoda > Insecta > Lepidoptera > Sphingidae > Deilephila > Deilephila elpenor. Next base: position 7,979,106 of record OX457099.1, on the reverse strand, counting down.
TTGACACAAAACGTGATAGTGTCATCCTGTGATCTCAGAACTAAGCAACAGAGTGCGGAAATTACCTAGATACAGATAAAAAGTGATATTGTGAAATTTTTAGTAATTAGTGTGGAAACACTGAAGTGGTAATCGAGGTTGGCACATACGTTATATTCACCGGAAGAGCCAATGTTATTTTAAGGTTCGTAGATCATCTATAAACAAAAGCAAACCTGGAAACATATAACCTTTCTTTCAAAACAACTGCATACGTAGTCACTGCAGCTATGCCATGTGTGGGTATATTGAATGTGTGGGTTTTATTTCATTGAATTTATAAGCCTCTCAAAGTCACACAATTATGACTCCTAATTTGGGAGTCTTTGGACGTCAAGCTCAATCAATATAAGCTAATTTGTTACCATTTCTGCACCAAAAATATGTTGATTGTATTATGGTTTGTTGGTACAAAAGACGACAACGACGTTTTCCTTAAATAAATGTATTTATGTTAATTAAAATTATGAGACATTCACGCCTTACATGTTGTAAGTGACTAAACACAGTAAACACGTCTGGTGAACACTCGCGTTGTGTTTACAGAGATAGTAAGAGTGAAATCGCTTCAGCTGTGCGAAGGTAAAATTACGTCATTATTATTATAAAAACGAACATATTATCAAAGAAAAGAATTTAATTAGGTTTATTAATTATCATTGCCCAATTTAATAGTTATTGTACTTGCTACTGTATGCTACTAAAATTACTTTGTTCTTTGTTATCTAACCCTATTTACTTAATAAAAAATGAAAATAAAAAGAGTAGACAGGACAAATCAATAACTTTTGAAAAACAACCTGTTGGTAACGGACCAGACGCCGCTGCCAACATTGGTCGCGGATTCAAACCCGGGACACACCTCTAACTTTTCGGAGTCATTTGTTCATTGATAGTCAATGACCACGCGCTATAACGGTGAAAGAAAATTGCGTGAGTAACCCTGCATACTATAGCGATTAGAAAAAATACATACATACATAAACTCGCGCCTTTATCCCCGAAGGGGTAGGCAGAGGCGCCACCAGGACACCCACATTTCGCCTTGTATGTTCCGTCCCACGATGTGATAGGGGGCGAGCCTATCGCCATATCGGGCACAAATTCCTGTCTCCGGGCTGATAATGAATAGAAAAATCCAATATCACTTTGCCCGACCTGGGACTCGAACCCGAGACCTCAGCTTTGTAACCGTGCCGTAATACAACTACGCTACCGAGGCAGTCAAAAAGTAGAAAAAATCTATGGTATGTAAAGTCCGTCAATCCGCACTTGGCCAGTAAAGCGTGGGGGACAATATGGCCTATCCCCCCCTCAATCGTACTCTCGTATATTATGGGCGTTTCGTAGTTATATTAAGATTTCGGGAAGCTACAAAACTTAATTTGTAAACACTTTTGATATAGCTAAGCCATTAGGATTTTATCGAAATAGTCACTTTCATCAAAGTAATAATAATCTTACTAATTTTCGGCAGAATCTGCCACAGCTTTGGATATCATGAACTATAACTTAACACATTTGCAAATACATATTTGAAATACTTTAATGCTATATATGTGCTTACTGTTACCTTACTGTTTCAGTGTTGCAGTACATATGTTAATAAAATAAATCTTTTGCTAACACTATCTCAAAGAAAACGGACGTGATCCAACAGCTTTGTTACATTTCGTTCGGTGAATAAAATTGCTGGGATCAAAATGCTGGAACCCAAAAAACCGATGGAACCATATTGATATGCGACCACCGTATAGGATGGTAGAAAACTCGCCAGTGGCCCATGTAAGTGTTTCGCCCCTTGGGTTCAAACTGTGCATAATATGCGGTTTCGATAAGGCCGTTGGACACCGGCTGTGGAACAAGAGGCCGCGAGTTCTATCCTCGCATCGAGATAAATGTTTCTCTGGGATACAACAAATATTTGTCTCTGGTCTGGGTGTACCGAAAAGTCTATGTTAGTGACTGATACCTACGAGACTTTATTGATCTTAATGTGAAGTCAGGAGTCCGGTCTATGTATATATTGACTTGGACTGAATTGCACTTAACGTCAGGTGCAATGCAGTCCCTGTACTGTGGCAGTGTTGTACCTACGTATATAGAACTAACACCTACCGTAATTCCGATTACGTTTGTATTTGCCTCGATTAAACACCATGCACTGTCGATGTTAAAATTTTTATCAAAGAAGGCATTTATGGCCTGTTTAAAATAAATTAGGCCAAATTAAACCTTCCTATATGCTTTATCATTTATTATGTACTTGCTTACAAAAATTGGGATTTCATCATTGGGTTGTAATACCTCAATGGATTTCATTAATATGTATTTCTTAATCAGCTGATGTATTAGCCAAACATTATACGTACTTAATATTACCTAAACAAATATCTAATTGGTAGAATGTCAAGATATAACCGGTATCTTACAGGTACCTTGCGCCTTATGACTAGAATAAAAAGAAATAAATAATTAAAAAATACACTCGATATTTATCAGAATTATTTGTACTAATTAGGCTGTTGATTTTTTAGAACCATGTTCACGTCTATAAAACAGGGGATTTTAAAAAAGTTTATTCCCCATTTTAGCATATTTTACTTACACATATAATTAAGCCATTCATTGTGGGAAAATAGTGAAACTCTAAAGTCTAAATAATAGTCAACAACAATCATCGTAAAATGTTTCGTTTATCACGATCAAAAAACATAAAAAATAGATGATATTTCAAAATACGTTATCAACAATTATAAATATTTTCTAGTCATTATAAAATTTTCGCAATACCACACAGAATGTGATACTATCGGACAAGATTAACCAGTAAATCAGTTACTTAGTTAAAGTAAGTAATAAAAAAAAAGTAATCTTCATGCCCAAGTTATTTAATCGCCACGCAATAAGGATTGTACAACTCCTTGGGGATCATTCTCAAGAACGTCGAAGACAATAGTGCATAACATTATCTCAAGGCTCAAGCGCGTCTAGAGGCGATGATACATTCGAGTTTACGTTATGTTTGAATTCATCACCTAACATAAAGTATTATAATTATTAAAGAGGAAGCACTGTTACCTACTTCAAAAACGTAGAAAAAATACTGGTGCCTGGCCCTTTTTTTCTGCTCTCCTATTGGCTGACATTTAAGTTTATTAAGCCGTGATTTATTTATTATAATAAACTATATCCATTTGCTTAGGACGTGAAAATAATGTAAACAAGTCATAAAAAGGTCTTTTTATTTGACATTTTCACGTCTCGAAAAAGTGACCTATAAAAAATTGGTTAATTTACAGTCTCCTCTTTTCTTCGTGCGTATAATCCACAACACGAAATGGATTATCTAGCTTAATTAATTTAAGATTCGTTTGATTATTAATAGGTTTTGTCCAAAGCAAATTAAGTATAGTACCTACAATAATTAAGTGTATGTATGTATGTATGTATGTATACTGTTGGGTCATGAAAAATTTCCGAAAATTTTCCAAATGAAATTTTTCAATTTTTCAGAAAAATATGAAAAGTTTCAGAATATTTTTCCGATATTTTTCCATTTATGAATTTCGAACGAAACGTAACTTCCAGAAAAACGGGGTGAATCGAAACTCAGGGAGAAATAGAAAAAAAAATATTGTTTGTTTTTTCGTGTTTTATGAACCAAATTGATTATATTTTATTTATAATTAATGATTTATGACTCTTTTTTACAAATTGCAGCCATTACATTTAATCCCAATCGCGAATTTGGACTTTACAGTATTACAAATGCATGTATTTTTACTTTATTAGCAAATTTATTACGAGTATAAAACAATTAAATCGATTTTACAATTAAAAACCAACAATTAAGTTAAATAATCGAATTTTTCCTTTATTTTTCCATTTTGAAATTTTTCCGAAAAATAGAATTTTTCCGAAAATTACACAACACTATGTATGTATGTATGTATGTATAAGCTGCGCAAATTGGCAATGCGCAGGAACTTTATCACAATAACGCCCATGTGACGTCACTCGTCAGCCGCTTATTGTCGATATGGTAAGGCCAAGTATAAAATATAAAATGATTATGTTCTCATTTATATTAAAATACTATTTCAAATTATTAAATTTGCAGTGCTACATAAGTAGATGTATTTAAACATTATTTTATTAAGTTCATGAAGTATTTTCATATTATTTTTACATAAGTATGGAAACAATAACAAATAATATCAAAACTTAACAACCTAACAACATAGTCAGACATACTAAGGATGGATGATAGCTACGTATGGACGGTCTTCCGCTCGTGCTCAGCTGCTCTAGCGTAGAACCTGCTTAACGTTGCTTGCTGCGTCATTTTAACGTCACCATCATGGCCGCCAGGCGTATTAGCAATAAAATTATGTGTACACCCATTGTTGTCCTTCATTAGGATCCCCTCAGAACGAAACAAATACATTCTGTAGGTCCTAGAATTCAACTCTCAATCTCCAGCGGAGAAAGCCAAATCCTCGCCTCTGTATTAATGGGTTGTATAAAAATGTAAATGTCGTGTTTCTATTGTCAGTGAGCCAACATTGATAAGTTTGGATAAATTCAACATAATATTAACCAAATTGGTGGATAAATATAAAGATTTTTTAAGAAACCCGGCCGGTCGATATTAAAATATAAAATCGTTTAGTTTCGAAAGCGAATATAATATGGCACGAAAAGAACATCACGTTAAAACTAAGAGATGGCGCTGTAATCGTCAACGTTTCTATCCACAGATTCCGTCAATATTGTTTGTTTTCCAGATTTTTGACATTTCGTGTTTGAGATTCTGTCCTCGAATAAAAAATTAAATAGCAACAGTTCCATTTCACCGTCTTTTGAAAAATTACAGTCTGCATCTCGAACGTGAGTAAATTGATGGGAATATTTGTTTTCGAATATCTTTCAATCCATGCAAACATGTGTAACGATTCATATTACCAAATAATGTCATTAATTATTGTGTTTTGTCAAATTTCAAAAGCCAAACCAGAGTTCCCTACAAGAAATCAAATCTTAATTAAGCTGTTTTAAAGCTTTTAGCTCAAACATTAGTGTAAAAATTGTTTATATCCATGAATTAAATTAATTTGTGTATTACGGATATATGTCGTGTTTTTCGTATTTTACAACATTGTTAATCCTCTTCATTGAACTCATATATTGTAGCATTTATAAATAAAAGTGTTATAATGCTGATGGTGGCATGTCCAGGCGTATAGTAAATTACATTAACTGGTGGACGCGTGTGCACATGCAACATATAGGATTGCCAGACAATTTGCAAACAGACAACAACCATTGTTGCATTAGTGCAAATTAGTTGTACTATATTCAAACATCATTTATCGGTATAATTGAAGTGACTGTTGAACTAACAGTTCATTGACTACAATATTGTAATTGTCTACACAAGAAATATTTGTTAATTGTTTTATAAATTTATTAGTTTTTAAATATTGGTTTAAGTCAGTTTTACATAAAGTTCTTTATTTTCAGGTTTCCTTGCACCCCTTGAGGGAGAGTAGATATGGTGGACTACTACAGGGTTTTGGGAGTCTCTAAGACTGCTTCAGAGGCTGAAATAAAAAAAGCGTAAGTTTGTAGATTGAGTAAAACATGGCTCATCATGTTTTATGGTTTTCTCATAAGATTAACCAAGAGATTATGGATAAATGTAAAAAATTGTTTATAGATAATTTTATATATAAATCTTATATATACATGGAAGATTTTGGGGGTGGTTTTTCATATCAACCCCCAAAGAGAAGACACATAACAAAAAAATTAACAAATATATCTTATTTGTTAATTTATAAGCTCTTACATGGTAAAGTCACAAAAGAGTCAAATTGGTGGAACGTAGCTTTAAAGAAATAAAAATCAATTACAGATATGTTCATTGTGCATGCATATCAATCAATTTTTACCAAAAACTATATAAACATGTGTGCACTGTCCCTACATATATCATCAGAAATATGTTGTACAATGTTATAGTGCGCTACAATGAACATGTAGTGACTTGTTAAATTTCTTTTGCCTAAATATATGTATGTATATGTCGCCTGCTAATTATGTTTTGACTTACTAGTTAACTTCTTATAACTTGACAAAACTTGCATGAAAATCACTACACATTCATTGTAGTGCACTATAACATCACACACAATCCACAATTATAAGCTATATTTGATTCAATTGTGTTTTCTCTTTACAGCTATAGAAAACTTGCGTTGAAATGGCACCCGGACAAAAATCCAGACAATGCTGATGAGGCTAACAGGAGGTTCAAGGAAATATCTGAGGCTTATGAAGTTCTTTCAGACGGTATGTATGATTGCAATTCTTTGCAATGCAATGCATTCTTTTTTGTTTACGGATTATATTCAAAATAAGTGATGAAAGAATACTATTACCATAAGATGTAACTTGTATTTACTGGCAAAGTGCCGTTTGTTCAAATGGCCACAAGTGACACTGTATATTTTGTTCAAATTAAATTATTACAATCTTTCCTGTATATTGTGTATATTAGGCAAAATAAATCAATTTCCGAATGTGTCAGATTAAATATCCTTTTCATCTTTGAATATATTGAATAAAGTTCCTTATTTTCTGCTACTCAAACTAACTTAGAAACACATGTTCCTCAATAATGGAATATGATGTAACAAAAGATGTGTAACTTGATGTTGTGGCGATATAAAATAGTATTTTGTTGTTGGGTAGAAAACAAGCGGAAAGTGTATGATGCACGGGGATCCAGTCACCATGGTCACAGATATCAAAGCAAGAATGGAGTCAATGGGCATCGGCATTTTAGCTTCAAAGGGTTTTTCGGAGAAACACCATTCCACCGCTTTTTTGGTAGCTGTTGATTTAATGTAGGATTTTTTGGTTAAGATGTTCTGAATATTATCAGTATTGTATTTAAGTAAAACTTTTTTTTATTACTTCTGCAGGAATCATAGTTTCTAGTGTGATAATATTCAGAATTTTTATGCAAGTAACATTTGCCACCAAACTCACAGGCCTCTTACTAACCAATGAATGTTTTTTTTTTAATGAGTGGAGCTAAAATTGCCTTTGAAGGATCTCTTAAGTTATTGTTTTTGTGTTCAAACTAAAATCAAACTGTGTGAAATTGTTTGAAATGCTTCATATTCTCCTATAATGCTATGACAATTGTGGTAAGGTAACAGTGTGGTAGATTGGAAATAAAGCCTCTAATAAAATACAAAGCTATGTGAAGGCAACTTGCAATTATTTACCCACACTACCACTTTTTGAAATCTGTTATCCTCTTGTTATTTTTCTCAATGGATAAGACAAACAAGCTTTATAATGAGTATACTTATACCTTAATCTGTAGTTCTTCTGGACTTGATTGTTTATCTAAAATATAGCTACTTCATGTTATAAAGAAGAGTACACTTATGTGAATTTTAAAATGATTCTATCTATCTATCTATATCAGCCCATATACGTCCCACTGCAGGGCACGGGCCTACTCTACAATCGAGAGAATCGATTGAGAGTGGTTTAAAATTTAAAATGATTACATGAAGGATATCTCATATCGCTTAAAATTATGCTTATAAATTTTTACTTACCTTTACTAACTTGATTTTTTTATGGAGTTTATATTTGCTAAACATTTGGGTTAAATATTCTGATAGAATTGAAAATCGCCATGTTCTTAGGTATACCAATAACACAGTTAATATGTCATAAACAGTTGGTTAATATATTGATAAAGTTCATTTACTTTTTATTCTGTAATTTTGTATAAAGTAGGTATTTATGTAGTACATTAAGGATGTATGATAAAAAAAATTGCTTTTATTATTCAATTTAATGACATAAGAACATACATGTAAGTGATAGACAACTGAAGACGATTTGTAAAAGTCTTATAATACATTGTTTTAGTCAAAATAAGTAGAAGTATTGTAATTATTTCCAGAGAGGAAACGACGAGTATATGACCAGTATGGTAAAGAGGGACTGAACAACGGCAGAGGTCGCCGCACCGCCGCCGACGACGACTATGAATATAACTACGCTAGCTTCCCATTCACATTCCGAGACCCCGAAGAGGTTTTCAGAGAATTCTTTGGAGGGTCATCATTCGGCGATCTTTTTGCTGGTAAGAAAAAAATATGTATTATATCCTAGACTATGTTATTTATACCACTATGTAGTAAGTATTCATGGTTTGTTAATATTTGCAGAAATTAATGGGCACGGACATCACCACAGGCATGGACGACGAAGTCACCATCCCAGTACCTCTTTAACTTCTTCTCTCTTCAGCCCTTTCGGTTTCGGCATGCAAGGGCTCGACGACATATTTGCTCATGCTGCATCCAACGGCAACACCTTCACATCGTTTTCGACATTCAACAGTTCTCTGGCAGGTCCAGGCAGCGCCAACATGAGAAGTACCACCACTACCACGCGTGTTGTTAATGGAAAGAAAATTACAACTAAAAAGTGAGTAATAATATTTCAACTACAAAGCTATGTAATCTTATCATTAAGACATCTTGGAGACTATTCTGCCTTTGCAAACGCCACTGCTGCTCCTGTAAACCAGGAACGACAGTGGTACGCCTCTTATTTACACTGAGCACTGAAGCTCAGCAAATCTATCATAAGTGACAAAGCCTGTGTTAAGTGATGAGCTATGCTCAGGTGTGTTCCAAGCCAACTATATAGCAACTACAATTTGATTCAATGAACTATGTTAGGCTGAGAGTATCACTTAGGGTAGAATGTCATATCTTTTTGATAATACTAGAGTTCATTTATTTCAAAGTAAGACTTTTATTTATTTAGTTTTCTAGGATTTAGACTTATATCAAGTCTTTTGTCAAAGCAAGTTAGTTATTTTTTAAGCTTTTAAAGGGTCCGAAATTGCTTGATAAATTAAGCAAATATGTTCGCAATATACCCACTATCTGGCTTTGTTATCTTTGTCGCAGCTCGTATTGATATGCGATATCTCACAATAATGTTATTGTAATGTTGTCCTCTAATGATTAGCGATTTCGCCTAATTTAGCTTTGCTGACCTGAATGCCTTGAATCTCGCTCTGCTAAAGTTACAATGAAAGTATAAGCTTAGTATTTACTTTGTTTCACATAAGTATTTTGGCATTTGTAACCAAAAAGCTTGTAGAAAAACGATATTTCAATATTAAATATTTCTGTTTTCAGGGTCACGGAGAACGGTCGAGAGACTGTGATGTCTTACGAAAATGGGGTCCTTAAATCAAAGACTGTCAATGGAGTACCTCAATCACTAACATACAGTTAAATTAAGTTATAGCTCTTAACCAAACACGATCCAAATGTTAATTGTACTCAAAATAATGCGACTTGATTAAGTTCCGGCAGTTTAATTTAGATTTGCTTTATTTGAACCTTTGTTCCAGACACTATGTATTGTAGTAATGGAATAAAAATTATCCTAATTTTAGTTACTATAAGTTAATGCTTCAAACTTAACTTTTAACCATTAGAATACGAGTGAGAATATAAATTGAATATTTAGTATCTCACAGTAAATTTTGTAAGTTTTTATCTGTCGCGTGCGCGTTGTTCCATCTCTCTACGTGTTGTGTCGCGACCACATCAATTTGCTGCCAACTTTGTAAGTTTATTTTTAGTAAATAATTTTTCTTAGATATTATATCACATTTATTTTTAATTTCGAGAATGGAGGAACAAGTTATGTGTAAATTAAAATACAAATGCTTTCAAAGAATGTAACAACTTTCGAAATATAAATGAAGTATCAGTAATTTTCAATTTATGGCATTTTATTTCTGAAATGTACATAGTGTTTAATTAAAACACTATTTAAATTTCATAGTAAAGCAATGGTAAACTGTAGTGTTTTGATATGTAGTTGCAATTTATTATGTGGTACTTGTTACAGATACGTATATAATTTTACACATGCACGTAGCCATAGTAACACGCCTTCGCCACATTAAACATTGTGCTTGGAAACTTGTCCGTATTATCAGGAACATAATCTACTACATTATAGCTATAACATTGTAATGTTCGTGTAATTGTAATTCATTACAAATGCATATAAAATATAATAACGCTTACTGGTGAAAATGTTCTTGCCCTTAAAGGTATATTGTCGGGATATTATTGTCTTTAAAAATTTATCATTCCTGAGTGTCTGTAAGAACCATAAAAATACGTTTTTATTTTTAGGACAAAATTTTCGTCGCTTCTGCCAAAAACAGCTTAGCTCTATATTTTTTCTAAATTGTGATGGCTGTATAAATTTAATGAACGTGACCATATCGTATTCAGCTTATATGGTTTCGATGTTATTGTATCTACGTGATGTAAAAAGAAATTATAGAATATTTTTAATATCCACTTTGCCGTATACTTATTAAGGTAATTCTACATGTACTTAAAAGAATATCGATAGAAATTTTCGTCTGCGCGGTACATTGGTTACCACGAGTAAATGACACACCGTGTTGATGTTTTCATTTTTAGTAGTGCCATTACGAAGTGGAGAGTAAAATGTAGTACGTGTAAACGTTGTAAATAACTTTCAAGATCTCGTTTCTAAAATTGTCGGCATCTAGACAGCACTGCAAGAGGAATGAATAATAAAGAATAATTTGTATTGATTTATTTTATTTAGAATACCTGCATACAATATCACTACACAATTATGTTTTATAAACAATACGAATACACAATCATTATTGTATATCCATAAGAAATATACATAATCAAAATCAGCCGAAAAACTCTTTCCTTTTGAAGGTACATACCAGACTTTAATTTTGCCATCCTCATTATTATTAAGTTACATACTTACACAGTAGTATCAAATATTAAACTTCAAGGGAATGTCTTCTAAACATACCTAATATTGAGATTATACATAAGTATATGTAATACATGAAAATATAATACCTATAGTTTTGTGTATACAATTACTAAATGCTCTGTTCTAGAACAGAATAAAAATTAGAGGTCACAAACAACTTTCAGAGTTTATCTACATAATGTATTAAACCTTGCCACCCACTTAATCATTTTAGAATAATTTAAAGAGTGTAATACTATTACACTTAATTATACTTTTTTCTTAACAAACTTGCATTTTATATTGCACTGTATAAGCCCTTATACGTGCCACTGCAGGGCACGAGCCTCCTTTACAATCGAGACTACGATTGCGAGAGGTTTTATAAATACAATTATATAAATACCTGTTAATAAGTTTAAATACGCACTTATCTCTTGGCTTTAATATACAGGGTATATCAAGACCGCGACCGAAAACGAAGCCAGGTGGTAGTATTAGTGACTTCAGACATAATGCAAGCAAAAATTTGGAAAAAAACGTCAACTTTTTTTTGGTAATTTTTTACTTATCGTCGTATTTGGGTGATAAATACATAGTTTCCCGAAAATAATGATGTACACCTTTTTATTTTTTAAGACGCAATGGTACGATAGGGCTTAAATTACTATTTTCGCAATAACTAGGTATTTACTAGCCAAACACAATGATATTCAAAAAATTGCAAAAAAAAATCTGTCACTTATTTTGCGAAATTTTTATTTGTATTGTGTCTGTAACCACTAAAACTACCACCCGGCTTCGTTTTCGGTCGCAGTCTTGATATACCCTGTATACATGCACTTTTATCATCTAACATCTAATTGTATGAAGTTCTTAAGAAGATTTATGTGGCGGGTTAGTCAAACTGACTCCAACTTTATTCTCAGCTCGACTTAAAAACATTTCACTTATTTGAGCATCTTCAGGATATTCCACTCTTTTTTCTTTGTTTGGCACATATGCAAATCCATTAAAATGTGTGAACTCACGAGCTATCATATCTTCTAATTGAAGCATACGCTGTGGATTAGTCACCGGCACCAAATTTTCTGAAATATAAACAAAATTAATAAGAAATAAAAGTAGGAAAGAAAAATAATAACACCTAGCAGTTAGGTTAGGTTAGTTTCCGTAAAAACTTATTTCGTCCTCAAAAATATAGGCACAATCGGAAAAACGATTTGATCAAATGATAAAGCGACTATTCACATAAAATTTGTGTGTAATCATCCCATTCATAGTTTTAAATTGCTTTAAGGCGAGGGAGATCAAGGGAGGATATCTAAGTATTAACTATAAATGATTTTGATAGCGTCAATGGCGCAGTTGGTTAGACACCGGCTGTAAGTCGAGATGCGGTGGTTCGATCCCCGCACCGAGACAATTTTTGTGCGAAATACAAGTATTTGTTTCGGGCCTGGGTGTTTGTGAGACCGGAAAGTCTCTCGTCGTTCCAGAAACCCACGACACAAGAGTCGATGTTAGTGTGGGTTCAAGACTCGGATCACTTCAAAGGTGAAGACTATGTATGTGACTCTCGAATATATTTAAAAAAAAACCTACGAGAAATAGTAGGTACATAAAACCCGAGTTCGCACCTGCAGGACGTTGCAATGTGAGATCAACATGACACGGGAAATAAGTAAAGTTTATGTACCTACGGTTTTATATGCATTACATAGACCATTTTCCATTAACGCCAAACATTGGCTTTAGAAATATTTCCCTATTAGGCGCTGACAATAGATCTATTAGCCTACAGTGAAAATCCCTTATAATGTAAATAATTACAAATTATAAAAAATAAATAAAAAGCTTTCAAGTCAGAGGGGGGGGGGGGGGGTCATATAGTTCTAGTCAGAAAACTGGAAGTACTCGAATTCAATTACAATTATATATTAAAAAGTGATTCATTTTTAAATTTGTTTCACCTGTGATTACTGAATGATTACTGTAGATTACTGAAAAAAAAAAAAAATGACAATCTGGAGTCAACCAAGGGGGTCATGACCCCCGTGACCTCCCCTCTGGATTCGCCCTTGGACGATATAGTGACACTATTACCTTGGGCTACATATCTGTTGGACTCGTCAGCAGCAATTATATTGTAGAAAGGCTGCTTGGGACCAAATTGGAGACTTCTGACTTCAGGATGTGCGCTCCAGCTGGGGTCACAAACCGGATCCCAACCAACGATCACTCCAGTATACATATATTTTTTATGGTGACATATCATACCGATAGCGAATTTAATATGAGGAGTGCGTTTCTTAATTATAATCTGTGAATATTAAATAATTAATTTTTGATCAAAATAATACTTATTTAAAAACCAACTTTCTACAAAAGTTCCATGCATTTTAAAATAAAATATAATGAAAATAAATGGACATTATAACAAAGCCTGCATAGTGCTTAGGTTTTTTTCTATTTTATTTATGTTTTTTCCAAAAAGGAATAAAAAAATATTTAAAATTTTAAAATACCAACTCAAAATTATACACATTAATGGATTGAGTGTGGTCGTGGTTAATAACTAATTTAATAATAAGATACTATTGGCATTGTACAGCGAGCGGGCAATACCTTCTGGTTCTGTTTTATATATTTTTTCCAAAACATTTAAAAAATTGTTCTTATTTTATTGCAAAAAGAAAAAAAAAAACACGGTTTTTAAAAATTTACCAGTAAACACGGCAAAGACTAGAACTTATTTGTCTCATCTTCGAATACCGAAATTCTGATGGTACCTATGAAATTCATAGGTACCATCATAGTATGAATAAAAACAGAGGTACTCAAAAGGTAGCTCAACTAATAATTCTTCGTAAATATTACTAGGTATTTAGAAAAAGGTAATGCTTGCGATTAAGGCAACAACATATAAATAGCCACATAGCAACACTCGGAACAAAAGTAAAAATAACACTCAACTAAAATCCGCAAAAAAATACTACATAAAGGCACGAGGGTGGAATACGTTCACTATATAATTGCAAAAAAACTACAAAAATTGTGACACTATAAAAAAACTAAGAACGGTAGATTTTGCATATTGGAAATAACTTTATATACTGACAATCCAAGAAATAATCGATTTCAAAGTGCAATATTATTCATATTTAGTTAATTATGTTTATTTCCATGAAAACGTTCCAAACTAGTGTTAAAAGTGTATTAAGTAAATACAATTTTTCTATTAGGTTTGCAAAATCTACCTTTTGCAATAATCAGTATAACAGACCTTATATTGTAATGTTACCGAATTATTGTTGATATGCTAACACATACGGCGCTCTTGATAACAAGTAATTATTAGATTACTAATATGAATATGTAGTGCATACAATAATTAGTTTGATTATGTATAGATTATGTACATCTTGCAAAGTTGATATCCTTACTTATATTTGCCACCTGGAGGCTTTGTTTCGTATAATATCCATTTTGATTTTCAGGAATATTATTAATAGCAATTTCTGAAAACGATATAAATCATATACAATCTGTGTTAAAGTACTTACACATCTGCTACTTCCGCAAGTGTTAACAGGTGTATTCAAATAAGTTAGCGTTAATATTATTTGTAAGAGTTCATTTTCAATCTGTAATGAGCACAAACAAATGAATTTAAGACTGTGACTGTATGTTTGTCAGTTTTAATCTATAATTAAATTGAAACATATGCACCAACATATTGTCTTGGATTCATTTATAAACTGAAAAATATAAATACAATATATTAACTTTTGACGAAAACGTATATTTCATAATTTAGTTACGTACCTTAAAGTTATAGAGTAAGATCCCAAAGCGTTCTGACATAACTTATTTTCACATGGATGTGGTAGGCAGGTATTTAAAGTATACTAGACGCTACTAAGTCATGAAAGTTTCATCCATGTGAAAATAAGTTATGTCAGAACGCTCTGGGATCTAGGACTATTATCGCAAAATTATTATACAATACATCATGTTATTTAGTAAAGTAACTATATGTAGTGAACATTACTTACGTATTTGATACTGATTGGTGAAAGTGTGCTCAATGGCACGTCATGAGTCAAGTAACGGAAATAATTGTAATACGGGCTGTCGCGGGCAGCTTCAGGGTTAAGTAATTCAAAAAGAAGATAAGCGTTCTGCCTATACCTGAAAACGATACAATATGTATTTCGCAGGGCATGAATATGTTTGTTCGCATCTAGTTGCAGTGGCACAATTATGATTTATTACAAAACAAATTATGTGAGAATTTTTGGGAGGAGGCGAAATACGAGAAACCAGAATTTAAACAGAATGTAAAATATTTATCATAGTGGTAGTAGAATCTCAGCTCGTTATAGCTAAGGGTCAAACGGGTCAGCTCGCTTGAATATAGTCTTCGTCTCAGAGAAAACCGAGAAAAAAGAATGAGTAGGTTTTTCTAACACCCTGTATCTGTTGGTAGTATAGTCGCACCCACACGGAGACGATAGTGGAAAACCCTTCATAGTGACACACGCGAGTGGATTACGGTAAATATTTCTGGTTCAATGTAAAGACCATCTCAGTTCTTAGTTCTTACCATCAAGTGCATTGTAGACACTTCTTTGTGAAAGTATAACGAATAACATTAATCAGTTTATTTTTGCTAGTTTGATTGTGTAAAGGTGTTTACATACCAGTTGTTAGCTCCCAAGTAGCCGGGCCCCACGGTCTTGGTGAAGGAGGTGATGATGTATCTCAGCAGCGAGTTGGGGCAGTACCTACAACTGCTGTTTGGAGGGAGAGCAGAGTACTGACACCTGCGAACCTGCTGTATTTCCCCATTAGCTATATTTATTTTATTGATTTGTGGCTGACGACCGCTGTCGTTACATTTCCATTCCAAGAAAAAGTGGTTTGGAAACGCGATCACAGCGCATTCAAGGCCACACTGTTGAGCGATCGCGTGAAAAATAGTCGCGAGGGAAATTAAGTGACCGGATTTTTTCTTTATCACCTGGAAAATAGGCGTGGATTAGTTTTATTTTATTCTATCCGTTATAGTTACACGATACACTGGGTGATGGAGGCACGGTAACTATCACTAAAACTAGATTGGTTAACCAGAAAAATAGGTAATCAATAATTATAATTTTCGCCTCTGCACCCAGTGATCGTGCTGCAATTTTTTAATATAATGTTTCCGTCATCCCCTAAATTACAAATACTATGAATACCTCAGGGATGCTGAGAGTTTCTATTTCCATGGAGTCCGTGACGACTATTTGTCGATATTGGTAAAGGACCTGCGTAATTTTATAGATCACATCCCGTTCTTTGATTCTGTGTGCGGCCAATTGCTCTTTGACTCGTTCGCCGGGGATGGCCGTTTTAGGTTTCGTCGGCACCAACAGCATTTCCACCTCCTGCACTAATTCTGCGATCTATTGAAAACACGTAAATTATTCAGAGTGATATTGGAGATTGATATATTGAAAATTATTATTTAACTTAAATATGCGCCCAGCAACGTAGGTCAAATATACGACGATGTTTTTTGTTAAAATAAATTATTTTTATTTTAACAGTATTCTTTATTAAGCCGCAGCTATGTCGAAAATTGGGGAGACCTCCGATCTTCAGCCAGGTGCTTATCTTTTGGATATGATTGAATCTGTATTCCATTAAAATGTGAGATAAAAGTGAAATACCAATAATTACATTTGCAGTTTCATGTGTACATACGCAAAAGTATAGGGCACTGCGTTTCGTACATAAGTCAATTTTGTCTGTAAATGCTGGTATTATTTAGTTAGAAAGTTTATTCAAGTGCTCTCACCTCGAATGGTCATAAATTATAACGATTATTAAAAGTATTTTGATAGCTAGATTGTATTTTTTTTTTGTGACTTATTAACCAGTTATTATCCCGCATTTAAACCAAAAATTACTGCAACACCTAGAGCGTTGATTAACAGCAGCATAGCAAGCACATCATTGCACATAATTATAAGACTTATTTTTAATTGTGGTAGAAATAAGCAGTCAAAACAAAATATTATGTTAATGTGGTGGATAAATGACAAACACACGCTACCATACGTCTTAAAGTGTGACGTCACGCTAAGTCAGTGGGAGATCTCGCGTCAACATTGAAATATCATGTTTAAATTTACATTTATCAAATTTATTTTGATACTGCATAAACGGTGGTCGCGGGTTCAAATCCTAGGGCACACCTCTGACTTTTCGGAGTTATGTGTGTATTGATAGTCAATCACCACGCACTTTAACGGTGAAGGAAAACATCGTGAGGAAACCTGCATACCGTAGCGATTTTAAAGAATTTCTACGGTATGTAAGTCCGCCAACCCGCACTAGGCCAGCGTGGTGGACTATATGGCCTAACCACTCTCAATCGATTCTTTCGATTGTAGAGTAGGCCCGTGCCCTGCAGTGGGACGTATATGGGCTGATATAGATAGATAGATCAAAGCTGATACTTCATACCTGACTTTATACAGGTTGGTATGGCATTATGTTCAGTAGGTTAAGCTTCCTGTAAACTAAAACTAAGGATAACTATAGCTAGGTACTTATAGAGGATTTTAAATTCATACCTCATCATCTACCTCATCTTGAGTGTACAGGTTCACTACATCTATCCACTGGAGGAAGAAAGTCAACACAGTTTGTGGTAACAGCTCCTCCTTGGTGTACTTCTGGGCCCACTTCACAGCGAGGAATGAATGCATCAAGTGACAAAGCACTACTTTAGCATAATGCATTTCAGTCATTGTGTAAGGACTGTATAAAAAAAATACACCTATTTTAATAAACATTCTACAATATTGTCTTTATGCAATACAATTTTCATTAATAATTAAGTTATAGTATAAAAGCGCACTATGTAACATGTCTAAAGTACTTGTAATGTATGGATATTGCAGCATATATGAGAATTGTAAAAAATAATATTTTCTCTTGGTTTACTGTTTAGATTCACTTTAAAAAGAATCTTACAAATATTATTCTCATAGAAACTAATATAAGAATAGCATTTGTATCACCAAATACTTTTTTTTTTTTTTTTGTTTACATGGGTAAAACCCCATGGTGGTCTTCTTCAGCCCATTGGAGGGGCTCTGGGATCTTGAAGCAAAACGCCATAGCTTCACCGGAAACTATTACCAAATACTTACATATTTCCTTGCCACATTCCAATGTTCTTAACACCATTGTTCACCAAATCTTGCAGCAAGCATACTGTGTAATAATAGTTCATATTGTTGGATAAAGCTATTGTGAAGAATCTTCTCACATCATGAAGTGTTATGCTGTTATTTTGCCTGAGAAGAACCAAACTTTATTAAATGCATTGCAAATAAACAAAAATATCTTGTAAACATTTCACATTTCTACAATATTTGTTACAATAGTAGCAATATATTGGGTAAGAAATAAAACATCACATTGCTATATTCCTCTTTAATAAGTCTGTACATGTTTTTGAATGTTACAGGATAATTTCAACTGGTAGCATTTTTTAAGCATATTGAATGGATGAAATACCTACCAGAAATATTTTGGAGACATGGCAAGTACTTCACTGTACACTTTCTGCCTGACTGTGTAAAACTCTTTGACCTGATTTAACCAGTTGCCCCCACTGCAATCTTTTTCTACAATGACAAAGATATCATATGGCAACCTGTAAAAAATAATATTACATTTAATTGGTAAAAGTTGAAATTGAATAGATAAATAATAGAATATGCTGGAGTTCTGATAATTATGTAGTTGTGGGCATCGATAGTTGTGGGCATAAGCTCAAAATCACAGAAAAGAATAAATTCTGTGTGATCTTATATCAAGAAAACAAACTAATAATTAAATGTAAATACCAAAAGAAATAAGTATATAATTTTTATACACTTTTAATTCTAAGTTGATATATTGGCCATCAATGTATGTTAGCGTTGGGTGCATGTTTTTTATTATTTATTATAATTTACAAATCAAGCCTAAGGTATATGTTACTGTATCTTGTACTTACAAATGTTTCAATTTAATTTTCCACAGCATCTGAGAATTCTTGACCAAGTTATAAAAGTATTTATTGGTTGCACTAAACGCACCAATATCAGCAATCTCCACATATTGTAATATCGTCGAGATCACTTCTGCTGGCAGCTTTTTCATATAATTTCTTTTTGCTCCTAGTTCGTCATCCAAATCATCTTTAAAGCTATCACTTGTAACCCACGTCATTGTTATATATTTTGATGATAATAATATAGTCAAATCTATATAATAATATTGTTTAATTGCAACAGTGGATACACATGCTCTTCCTTGCTAATAAAATCGCGCACTGCCACAGATTGCTCATCAGTCATCGCACTGCGCACTCTACTTACTCTATGTGCGCACTGCGCACTGCGCAGTGCGCGCCGAAAATTGTACCTGAGCTGCTGAGCACTAACTGTTAAGAGATGGGGAGTCCTGAGATGTGACCCCTAAATATGCAGTTTTGGACCCGTATCTGTTTCTCTGTTGTGACACAACAAAAAATAAATTGAATCATTCCGTTCCACATATGTAACCGAACACAATTTATTATTTAAAATTAATGTTATACATTGTTGCTATTTTGATTATTATTCTGTTAGGAGCAAGACTGCTAATAATCGCAGATGATAACAAATGATGCTACCTATCTAACCAAACGCCAAAACCGAACTAGGTACCCTACGAACGGTACGTGATAGGTAATATATGTTTACTATCACTGATACGTCAAATGTCAATTAATACAAACACATAAACAATAAATAATTAAATACACCCAATAGTCACATTAATAATTCTAACCCGACATTAAGATCAATTAAGTTTTGTGTCGCAGGTATCAGAACTACGAGAGACTTTTCGGTCTCACAAACACCTAGACCCGAAAGAAATATTTGTGGGCTGCACAAACATTTCTCTTGGTGTGAGGATCGAACCCACGGCCTCCCGTTTCACAGCCTAACCAACTGCGTCTAACAATAGGTACATAGGTTATGTAGATGCTAGATAGGCACAAGGTTGCCTATCTTTACCTACATATAATTAATTTGTAACCAATCGATCTCTGTACATGGAGGATAAATGAGAAATACTAATATGGGGGAACTGTATAAACGTAATAGAACCCAAAGCAGCTAATTTTAGAACTTTTGTCTGTTTATCTGTTTGTCTGTGCCTTTGTGTACTCACTCATTTAATCTCAGAAACGGCTGAACCGGTACGTGACATCATGAATCAACACATAGGTCATTTTTTATCCCGAAAAAACGTAGTGTTCCCGTGGGATAAGCAAGGAATTCAAATATGTGTATTTTATTGCGGTGAATGGCGAGACGTTCATGCCGTCCGCCTTGATGGTAAACGATACGACTGCTCATGGATAGTAGCAAAATCAAACAACACAATTATTTACAAAGCATTGCTCTGTGCTCGCCATCCTGAGACATAATATGTTATGTCTCAACATGTCTAGTAGTTACTCTAGCTACAATGTCCTTCAAACCGAAACCTAATAGCGCTTTTATACTGCTGTTTGGCGGGAGAAATAAATATTACGGTGGTACCTACCCAGGCGGCCTCTTACATATTATGAGAGATCTACCACCAGTATATTTGTTACTTTTTTTTAACTCGAAGGAATGTAATGGGACAGGATTACATGCCATGAGTGAGATTGGGACAGGAGAGGACGGAATATAACGGGACGGGACTGGAAAAGCAGTACCGGGGACTGCACTGAGTTTGAATATAGAAAGAAAGAAAGAAAGAAATAATTTATTGTTGGACAGTAATAAAACATACAAAAAATAAACATTAAGTATTATACAGAAAATAATATGAATAAAACAACAAGGGAAATAACAGGGAACTGAACTCAAAAAGTATGTGAGTCCCGTTGGAGCCGGGCCAGCCCCTAGTAGGTAATATACTTGAACAAACATCACTAACAAAATATGTGTGTGCTTTCCAGCTGCAAAAAAGACAGTTTGATTACATTGGTTTCACCGGAACGAAAACAGATATTGCATTTTTTTTATAACACTAAGGTGGCAAACAAGCTTACGGCTCACCTGATGGTAAGCATACACCCACAGACTAAGGAGTAAACATACACCGTAACTTTTGAAAGTCTGTCAAACTAGAGGTGGGACTCGATCATTGCCAACTCTGTAAAAACCTTTTCACTCTTTTTGAAGAGCCCTATCATGTAGTGTTTTGAGAAAACCTTGGCAGGTAGCACATTCCACAGCCTAACTGTACGTTTTTTTAGAACAACGATTTAATTAGCTGTGTTTGCTCTTGTTTAATATCTCAATGATAGGTGGAGGCTAGAAACCGATCAATGTATTTCTAGAATATTAATGCTAAGTTATCATTTTATTTTCTTCAGGGCGAATACTATTTAGTTTGCAAGTCGTCCCGCCATCTGGCCAGAGGACATCCCACGCTACGTTTTCCAAGACGCCGTCTCCACTCCAGAACACGCTTACTTAGTTTGCTATTAAATTATCGCATCAGCAGATTGTTTGAGTAAGTTGACTAAAAACCATGGACGTATTATATAATACGTCCATGCTGAACACACACTTACCAAACATTAAGTGTACTGTGTAGTGTGAAATAGGAATATTAATATACATTAATAACCGGAATCCCAGAGTTCCGACGAATATGAAATAGACCCGATTCCACAGACACAAATATTAGTACGCCCATCACTACAATGCAATAGTACCCATAACGAAACTGAACTATGCATATCAAAAATCAATAATTTGAACGAAGTTGCCCGATTGTGCGCGGAAAACGTCTAGACGCTAGGTGTGCTTTATTGATTGCATCCCAATAAAATGCGCACTCACGTTAATAGTACATTGCTGTACATTTTTTAACCTACAAAAAGAGGCCGCACGTATGCAAGTTGCAACCCTGTATCTATGTTTGTATATACCTACGCGATTTTTTCAAAAACTTATGATTCCATTTCTGATTTGAATGGAGTTTCCGTTATTTAATACGATATTTTATGAAACGTCTAAGAATTTAAAATATTAGGATCTGATAAACACATTCGGCGATCGATTATATTTAAACTCGTCAATGAATAATAGCTACACTCCTAGCTAGGTCGTTGACGGTAGGTATTAGGCATAATTTAGATACATACATAAACTCACGTCCCCAGAAGGGTAGGCAGAGGCGCCACCAGGACACCCACATTTCGCCTTGTATATTCCGTTCCATGATGTGATAGGGGGCGAGCCCATTGCCATATCGGGCACAAATTCTTGACTCCGGGCTGATAATGTATTGAAAAATCCAATTTCACTTCGCCCAATCCGGGATTATAACCCGAGACCTCAGCTTTGTAATCGTACCGTAGGGCAACTACGCACCGATGCACAAATTTGATCATGGGTTTTAAACAGACGATAAAAAACTTCTCAAAATAAATTAAGATATCATTGATTATTTTTAAATTACGTTTAGTAGGTACCCATGGTTATCTACCACGTCGGTGTCATTTTAATTTCATTAGTGTGAAGTCCTGACTCCTGAACTTTAAAGATTATCAATGTCAAGGAAGGAATTGTCCTTTGAAGGACATTGTAGCCAGAGCAAATAATGGACATAATGAGACTTAACATCTTATGTCTCAGAATGGCGAGCGCAGTGGAATGCCAAGCAATGCTTTGTAATTCCTAGCGTTGTTTAATGTTTGGTTTTTTATTGTCCATAACCGGACGTATCGCTTACCACCAGAAGAAGAGAAAACTCCTGCAAAACATAAAGTAGGTACTTATTTGAGTTATTCGCAGATTTTTGACATTCTTAAATATGGTAGGTGCTAAGTCCGCGCTTCCAACAGGTCTATGTGGAGGTCCATGGGGGAGGCCTATGTTCATCACTGGAGTTCCTGTGGCTGAAGAGAGAGAGAGATAGAAGTCTCCGGCACGTTCTTGATGGCTTATTGTATGGCTTCGTATCCCATGGCACATCTACTTTTACCACGCATTTTAGCGATAAAGGGTAACATTATGATAGACTATGTTTTAATTATATTACAGTTGTAGAGGAGTCACGTGCACAGGAATAAACAATTACGGGCCGATAAAATACAGTACCTACCAAAGAGAATATAAAACACTACGTGTACCTATAGCAGAAAAGAGCTATAAAACAGTAAAGACAATAAAAAAAGACAAATATTCCTCAATTTTTTATTTTAAAAGAACAACAATATTTTTTGCATACGAAACAATTTTATTTAAAAAAAAGTAAATAAAACTCTAGCGCAGTGAGTTCTACATTGGAAGGTTGTTTGAAATGTTTAATAGTTCACCATCTTTTATAAAGCATACCATTTATATACATATATTTAATATTCATAGCTGATTTTAAATGTAATACCATTACAATACTTTTCCGACCGATGAATACATTAAGCATATTCAAAACAGCTCAGACAATGTGTAAATAACATTACACAATAACAGTGTTTAAATTGTGACTATTCAGACAAAACTATGTTAAATAAGGACATTCCCATTACAAATATTGCCCCAACATTTTCCTATTATATTATGAACTGTATAAAAACACCTTATCCCGAATTGGTATTGGAGTTAGTTAAAAGTACAGGAATTACTCGATAA
The DNA here is from genome assembly GCA_949752805.1 of Deilephila elpenor. Lineage (NCBI taxonomy): Eukaryota > Metazoa > Arthropoda > Insecta > Lepidoptera > Sphingidae > Deilephila > Deilephila elpenor. The sequence goes on along the minus strand of OX457099.1, from coordinate 7,955,443 downwards.
ATTATAGTTTGAAGGTTTGAAATATTACATAACAAAAACCGCTAGGAAGATCCTGGATTATTATATTTGTGGAAAAATTTGACTGTAATTATTATGTCGTGGAAAATATACCTACCTGGATTGTGTCCATAATTTTAACTAACTATATATTATCAATCTCACGAAAGCAATACCAATTAAATTAGCATAAAACCTTCCTTACAATTACAACGAATTACAAATGTTACTATTACAATTTACCTGGAAGAAATCACACTTAAACAGAACTGACTTGCATCGCAGCGAAACGAGGTGTCGTCTCCGTGTCTAAGGAATCTGTTGTTATTTGAGATCGTGTTTCGGAAGTGTCGGTGCTGTTATGCATGGAAGACATAGAAATTTTCTCGTCTTTCATGCTGCCGTTAGCTTCGCCGGAGATGTCTGTCGCCTTCTGTTGTCCGTCTACGCTATCGCCGCCGCCGCCGCTCAGAGAATTCCAAATGCCTTTAGTGGACTCCTTCATAGTGACTTTTTTGTCGCTGGTTGCATTTTTGTCTTTGGCGTCTTTGGTCTTTTTGCCTAGCACTGGGAATGAACCGAGTTTAGGTTTGGAGTTGCGAGCGACCCCGCCACGCTGTATGGGCGCCGCGTCCGCTTCGCCTTCTTCAGTGATAGAGGAGAGCATATCGTTGGAGTCAGTAGGTATCACCTGACCCGCTTGTATGGGAATGTCATCTGTAACATGAACGCTGTATCACAAACTGCTCAGTATTGCAATAATTCAGTGGTTAAGTGTTTAAGATGATGATGCGAATGACAAAAACAATTGATACTTGAAACATGTGTACTGTTCAAAGCAATTATGCGCAATTTAAACATACCTGCTATTATTATTTTTAATAAACAACTTTATAGAACAGTGAGGTTAGTGCAGACAAATTAAATTGCGTTCACATCATCTTAAAAATGTAACGTTATTTCGATCTGTAAGTTACACAAAGGCGTCATGTTTCATTGAACTACTTATGTTAATATACACAAACCCTTTCTGTGTCTCTAGGCATTTGCCAACATGGTGAAGATTACAGTAATAATATATAAATGGTGAAAATATTGAGATTAAAGTGCTAAAATTATACATGAATATTAATACATAATTGTGAAATAATTATTGTTTTTTATTAATTATAAATTATAACACAAAATACGACTATTTAGCAGCTTCCGAATTTACGACAATATCCTAGTCAGCGTAGTAATAATTGTCTTTATAGTTGGTATTAGGAAAAATATCGACACATATTTTTATGTTACATCTTATACAAAGTGTCGGCAAATTGTGACTTTTTGGAACCACTACAAGGGTCTCGCATTGAAAGTCTCTATACCAAATATTATTAAATTATTATCAGCTGTTTTGCCACGGGATATTCTTTTTATTTTTACACATCTAACCATCTACTGTAGAGATTTGGCTAGGCCATTGACCCAAATTTGTAATAAACGTTGCGCTTGACGTTTATTACCCGTTAACATCATTCGACCTAGGCAAACCGGTACAAATGATGGTGAAACGTGTAAAAAAAAAACGATCTATACTATGTATTTGATAGCCTTCGTGGCGCAGTTAGACGCCGCTTGTGAAACGAGAGGCCACGGGTTCGATCCCCGCATCGAAACAAATATTTGTATGATCCACGGGTATTTGTTTCGGGTATGGGTATTTGTGAGAACGAAAAGTTTCTCGTAGTTTCTGATACTCACGACCCAAGATTCGATCTTAGTGTGGGGTCAGTCAATCAGTGTGGGATCATGTATGTGACTGTTCGATGTATTTATTATTATTTTATTATCCCGTGACTAAATTAATAATATTTGGTGTAGGGACTTATGCGATACCTTTTAAGTGGTTCTAAAAAAAGTAATGTCGCCGACCCTTTGTATAATAAAATCGGTTCCACTGAATGTTGCCCGCGGTACAATATAAATATGATTCCAACTTTATATACTTATCTAATCACATTAAACGAAAATTCGGAGGCTTTTACGTATATTAAAATATTTGAATAAGTATTTGTTTGTATATCACCTCATTTATCAGTATGGTAAAATATCAGAGATGCATAATGCGAAACATAACTTTAATAATAAAAATATATAAGGTTGTAATATTGTAAAGCAATCCTTTTATATATTATTAGATAAACATGCAGTCTCGTTGCCGTTTCCTTTAATAATGTATTTTGATAATGAGACATTCTTTAGTAATTTTTCTTTGGAAAATATTCATCAACAAAGTTTGTCCATGAACTGTAATCCAAATTATGCGTCGCTGAGCATGTATTTGGCAGCGTGCCATCTAGTTCATCTGTATATAAACAACATTTACTTAGATAGTATAATAAAAGTTATAATATGTAATTCTAAGAAAATATATTCATGTTAATATAATAGGTTAATATGGAGAATAGATAAGAGATTTATATAGCATATATTGACACATAAGAAAGAGTTTGTAGATATGAATATAAAGTACGGAATGTTTCAAACCTGGTAATTTCTTGGTGCGGAATGATGCATTGGTAATCATTGATTTAGACATGGTGACTGTGGTAGTGGCTGGCGACAATGCCACACTGATACCCATTGGTCCGTCACAAGGTTGTCCTGCAACACCAAACAAAAATTCTACCTCAAATTTTCAATGCAAAACATGACATATTGAGTGAAAAAATATATTTTTTGAGTATTTGTACATTATTCAATTATTATCGTAACACTGAAAATTGTCATAAACACGTAATATTACATAAAACATATCAATTTTGATAATTATATCAGACCAACCTTTTTTATCTCCCTTCTATTAAAGTATTGACACAGTAAATAAACAATTTAACAAACCTGAAGCATTGTTTTTCAATGAATTCATTACAGCACTAGTGACGAGCATGACGTCTGGATACAGTTCGTACTGCGCTCTTTTATCAATATCTTTGACGGCTTGCAGAGCCAGTGTGTAGAACTCATTGAACATTGCAAAGTATGCACTCTCAACCATTTCTATGAGGAAGTTGGGCGACACCGGTATCCTAGGTACTGGTTTGTTGCCTGATGCAGGTCCAAGTTTCTTTTCAAATCCTTGAACTACAATTCTAAAATATACAAATGTTAAAAGTATTTATTATTGCTCTAAAATACTTATTGAAGGAAGGCAGCAGGAAATATCCATTATTAAAAATATATTTATGTGTTAATAAAAAAAACATAGACACTATCTATGTAGTTAACAAAGAATTCATAATATTTCATTCAAAACGTAATTCTATGTTAGTGTTAAACTTAGGTCAACATATTCTAGAGTACTATTTTGTTACCGTGAAGCAGCTATACAAAAATGCCGCAATGCCAGTTTAGGCAACAAGCTGAGTTGTCGATTGTAGATAAAGAAAAGGGCCGCCATCACTTTCAAGCGATTCTGTGCATTTATAGCTTCAACTTGCGCCATTGGTCCCCAACTCACAAGTTTCGTATTACATTCCTCCCATCGGCGGAGGGCGCTTTCTGTTAAAAATTGAGGTCCCAACGAAAGAGGCTGAAATACATAAACAACATGGTTTTACGTATCGGAAATAATCAAATAATATAGGGGATATTAACATAATATTCTGTTTCAAAAATATACCTCATGATAAATAGATGATTGGGCTAATGATGGTAATCTGAAGGAAACCACTTTAGGTTTACCATTTTCATCAACAACTTCAAAGTTGTAAAGACCTGAAAATCATTGAATAGATGTTGTATTAGTTGAATGAGGAAAGTTCTGAAATACTAAGTGGCTATGTGATAAAAAAAAATGCAATATAATTAAAACAGTGTTAATTGTGGATTGTGAATATTGATATGTGCAAAGTGAATAATAATAGATAATATTAAAATTTAGTTCTCATTGTTACTTGGTACATAACAAGGAAACTCAACGTTTTATTAAAATCTTTGTAAAAAGTAAAACAGATTCTTACCTATTAACAAAGTTTCAACACAGCGGTATGTGTTCTTGTTACCTTGTGCAACGGAACTCAAGTAGTTGTAAATGAGTGTTGGTACAAACTGAAGAGTGAATCTTTGAAGTTCCACTTCCTTTGATCTGTAGAAGCTGAATAGTTGTGTACAAACATTTTCTAACACCTGCAATTAAGCATATTATACACAACTCGGTATTTATATTTTTATATACTCATATTTTTTTTGCTTCACAGGGTTTTCTATAAAAAAGATAACTTAAAGTTAATATTCACTAAAAAAAAATGACCCTATATAAAAGAAGCATGTTGTCATATGGTAAAAGAGAGTGTAGACAAGTGATATTATGGAGGTCTCGTCTTCATAATGTTATATTACGCAGGTATTTATGCAATATCAATTTAACTTTTTCAAATACAAAATTAAATATATTACATATTATATTTAATTCCACAAGTAAACAAGTTTCAACAAAACATTTTTGAACTATGATGAGTGATGATATTTTTCCTAATAATCCTTTGATTGAAATATAACAATTAAAATGTTCAGTTGTGTGCTACATATCAAAACCTATTATGGTAATTATCTTCTCTATGCAATGATTATTGCAATATCCATCAAAAAATTCCAGACTTCTTACCTGTTCATATTTGGTTTCATTATCTGAATTGTGACCTGACTGTGACTCAGACTCATCATTACTGTATAATAAATTAAATATAGCAGTTGCAATTTCATGATTATGTTCATGTTCTGCTGCAAAACTCTTTATCTCATTCTCTTGTAATGAAGCATATTCATTCAGCCATTCAGATATCAAATGTTTCCACTCCGTCATTTTGATGTTCTTGCCACCTAGAGCACAAGATAAACTTTGTTTTCAAATTTCAATCATGGATGGGCCTCGATATGTGCATGTAAAAAATAAATAAACACTAGCCAATTATAATCAAGAATAAGGAATGAAAGATTATGGTATAATGGGCGCTGGTAAATGGTACATAAAGATGTAACCCTGAAGTATAATCAGAATCGAAGCGACTAATGTTTGTGAAAGACTGCTAGTAACAACATTGACAAGATATTAATGTAGATTACGATTTAGTTAATTATTTTTCATTTTTGCTTACATTGGATGAACGCAAATACAATATGTAGAAATGTTTAAATATGTTTTATGGCTTATGTGTTCGGTAATGGTATCGGAAACTATGAAATAATAATTACCTGGGTAATATATTTCTAAGCTGTAAACAATGCTTTTATGATTGTGAGTTTATGAACACATTTCTCTAGTTTTTATGTAATATTAATTATAAAGTTACGTTTATTTTATTTCATTTTGTTTACAAATCACTAATATGACATCACGACCAATCACCAAATCACGACTCACATCAATTTTTGTTTTTTTTTTTTCATTACATATATTTCTTAATTTTCTCTTAAATTGGAAATGCAAACGATCCTCGTCCATACAGCCTCGTATTTTGTTTTTGTTTTTTATAGTTATGAATAGAGTTGACACAAGCCTGTGATTATTCCATAGTCATGGAAAATGTCATATGGCCATGATTAATAAACGATCTTCGTTTCTATCTAAAGATCGATAGTGAAAATAAACCAATGGGCTCAAGGTATTGCCGACACGCTCACATTTGATGTGTTCTGATTGGTCTATTTTCCGGATCGATCCTTAGATAGGGATTGGGATTGCTTATTAATTTTGGGTGCTAGACAATTTCGATTACATCAATAATCAATGGATTACATGATTAACAGTACGTATGATTATGAATTCACGCTTGAAAATAATATCGCAATTTGAGGAGTAAAACGAGAATTAACGGATATGTAGTATAATTTATAAAAAATGAAGAAGAAATCGATTATTTCAGAACATCGAATAATTGTTCGTCCTTAAACGGAATAGCCAGGGTTGTGCCACGTAGAAAAATAGAAACGTCAACGTCAAAATTGTGTCTGCAGCTGAATTACTGTTGTGTTGTAATATTTCAAAAATAGAGCTAAATTAATATTAAAGCAAGTTTTGTATACGCGCATACGTTTTTATTTCTTTCACAAGTGTTCCAATGGGTTCTTCCCACAGCACTGAAGTCCCGGGAGGCGGTTCCGAAGGATATCATGTTTTGCGGGTTTGTGTTGTTGTCATCTTCGGCACGTATTTCCTCTCGCTGAAGTATTTACGTGTCAATATGTTTTTTCATAGGTCCAGGATGGGTCGCCGGGTCATAAGGCTAATCTCGAACCGTTTTTTGACTTTATCGTAGCCATAGAAAATACGAGACTGGATCAAGACAATGATACTTTAAAAGATTTGCTTAAGAAAAACATCGACAATACAATCAAAATGTTGATTTATAGCAGTAAAACACAGTCTGTGAGGGAAGTGATGATCACTCCGAGTGCCACGTGGGGTGGACAGGGCCTACTTGGTGTTAGTATAAGATTTTGCTCCTTTGAAGGAGCCAATGAGAATGTTTGGCATGTGCTGGTAAGTTACGTATTTTTCAATGTGAATTGATACTGATTATTCTATTTATAAGCATATCAACAATAAACAGTTCAATTGTGAATCATTTTATGAGAGGATGTTTATACATTTCTTATTTATTTTAGCTGCAATCTAAGGGAAATATTATATTTGTTATAATCATTACTCTTAATTATGAAATAATGTTTTGACAAGTATCAGACCCTTTTATATGTATCTTGACAGTCATGGGAATCAAGCATTTTAAATAATGTCTACTTGATGCTTTTTAAAATAAATATATCTATAAGTACCATTTCGAAAAAATCTTTGCTATAAATATGTCTGCCCAATAAGGAACTTCAGTGTTGGACTGAGGCCCTCTGAACTGTTAAGTCCATGGCATGTATATGGCCTAATACTGTATTGTGGTCATAATGGTCAACATATTACCATATATTCACTTTTGGTTACAATTCTCCAAACACAATATGAAATATTATTTAAACCCAGTTTGTAACATTGCAGGAGGTGCATCCATCTTCCCCTGCTGAAATTGCAGGACTCAGACCATTTTCTGACTATATCATTGGGGCCGACTCTATAATGCATGAGAGTGAAGATCTCTTCACACTTATAGAAGCACATGAAGGCCGGGCTTTGAAGCTGTACGTCTATAATGCAAATGATGACACATGTCGTGAAGTCCTCATAACACCAAATCACAATTGGGGTGGGGACGGCAGTTTAGGTTGTGGAATTGGATATGGATATCTGCACAGGATACCTGTAAGAAGCGCACAAAGTGTGGATCAGAAGTTGTATACTCCCCCAATGGTAAGTGTAATTTAAAAGTAAGAAAGATCACTGTGTTGTTTTTATTTTAAACACATTACTTAGTTACTTAGTTGATAAATTTGAATAATTGTTGGATATTTATGTTTCATTATATTTATATTATGTTAAGGAATTATTTTGTGATCATATTGTGGAATAGTTTTGACCAACATTTAGTATAAATTGCCAACAAGTTAAAATTTTATATGTATTTATAAATTTCAGGTGTCCCAAACATCTCATCTCCAACAGAATCTGATATCACATGTGCAAAATCTAAGTTTAAATGAGGATAAAGTGCCGTTGGTTAATTCTCAAGTGTCTAATGTACAAGGAGAACAGTTACATAATGCACCGCCACCGTTCTTGACGGGTGTACCGATGGTGAATCCTGGTAATTATGCCGTGCAAAGTAATGTACCACAACAACCAAGTGAGCATACCCCACAACAACCAATATTACCACCACAACCAAATATGCAGCAGCCACCAATGACGCCAATGACAGCACAGACCGTTGTATCGAACATGGCTTCTTACTCCAGTAGTAAGTAAAAATTTTATATACAAATTAATAAATTCACACAAGAGTCACGTACATAGCGCCGACCCCACACTAAGATCGAGATGTTGTGTTGTGGGTACCAGAAAGTAGAAACTAATAAAGTGTTTTCGGTCTCACAAATACCCTGACCCGAAATAATAACCTGTGGATCACACAATTATTTGTCTCGGTGCGGGGGTCCAACCCGCGGCCTCTCGTTTTACAGCCGGCGTCTAACCAACTGCGCTACGGAGTCTGTCAATATGTGTGGATTTTTTCCTGACATTACAGAAGGGTATACTCAGAGCAATTACAATATCAATTAGAATATTCACAGACAGAATGCCATTCTGGTTAAAACTGGATATACATTCATACTACTTGCAACTCAATATACAATGTGGATCAGTATGATGGGTTTTCCAACATTGTTGATAGAAATGAAATGAAATGAAATTTGTTTATTGGTCACGTAGGTAATTAAATAGCGCTTATGATAAGTCAATCCACATTGTACTTATACTCTTTTACAAGATATTTGATATAATATTTATATTAAATTTACTAAAAAACACTAAGAAATGGGTATAAAATATCTGTGATCATTTGTCGAAATAAAACTAAAAATAATATTCCAAGGTCAATATATTGTCCATACCTACGTCTACAAAATACAATATTATGGTTTACCAAGATATTACTTATAACATTATATATATAGGCATATTACAAATTAAATACATACACTCATTTTGCGCAACTTTTGTAAATGTGTTTTTGTTTTCTTGAGTCTAGACACGAATTGAATTTTAAGTGGCATCGCGACTTTCTATCGCCTATCATACGCGCGTCATTTCGTAAACATCGAAAAATTAATAGATAAATGGTGTCAATTTGACAATTACAAAATAATTAATCCAATAAATATAAATTCTTTTCAATTTCGCTGAAGATGGTGGAATGCTGTGTTCCTTATAATATTGGGACATTGATTCGGATTAGCCAATTAACACAGACAACTGAGGATCATTCTTGACACTTACATAAAGTTTAATCTTACATACTCCTTGTTTATTCTACGTTGGTTCACATAAATTTTCTTAAACTGTCATTATTAAATTTGATTTGTTTTTGTTTTCAGATTTAGCTGATGCGTCTCTGACCAATCTCGGCAGCATCCCATCAGTTTCAAATATTCAGCCGCCAGCACCACTGCCAAATCTTCCCGGGATTCCCATGAATCAGCCACAGCCTTACATACCAATGATGCCTAACTACACACAACAAGCGCCAACTGGCGTCCCCGAGAGTGTGCCCAATTTAGTTCCAACTTTTGACATAAGCAGCTTCGCTCCTACCCCCATCCAACCACCCCCCATCTCCACTGGCTTGCCGATAGTGACCCCCGTCTCATTACCAGGCATGCCTTCCATCACTGTGAGCGCAACACTGCCCGTCTCCACCATGCAAGAAATCCATCAACAACAGTCATTACAACAACAAGACTTATTATCGTGAAATAATACCACAATTATAAATTAATACTGCTATTATTTCTTTAAAATGATATTTTATGTGAATTTTATGTTCAAACATTATTTGCAGAAGGCAGCAGTGCAATATAATGACCGCATATTTGTTTCAATCATATAATTAAAGTATGTTATTGAATTATAGATATTTCTAAATCTTCGTAAAAATAGTACGTTATCTGAGTGCTTACTTGGTACGTTTTATTCTCTGTTAATGCCTTCGTACTGTTTAAGTGTACCATTTAATATAGAAAAGAAATTATGCAAAATACTTATGTTTTACTTATTATCAACCTTACTACACACACAAACCCTGTAAATATCATAATGGAAAACATGTTTTCTTTTCCGTTTGTGAATAAATATATACGCGCATCAGTCACACATGAGCGTCTGACACTACATTGACACAAGTAAGGAACAACTTTGGGTCGTAATAAACTAGTAAGAGACTTTTTGGCCTCAACATAGAATTGAAACAATATTTTTTGATCACACAAAGATTTGTCTCTCTGTGGTAATTGTATTCCTATTTCCTACTGTTTTTGGATTACGGTCTGCGTTGTAACCAATTACGCAACGGAGGGTGTTAAAGTAGAGAATGAGGTGATTGGTAGTTAAACATACATACATACATAAACTCACGCCTTTTATCCCAGAAGGGTGGGCAGAGGCGCCACCAGGACACCACGTTTCGCCTTGTATATTGTGCCCCATGATGTGATAGGGGGCGAGCCTATCGCCATATCGGGCACAAATTCCTGACTCCGGGCTGATAATGAATAGAAAAACTCAATATCATTTTGACCGACCCGGGATTCGAACCCGAGACCTCAGCTTTGCAGTCGTACCGTAGTACAACTACGCCACCTAGGCATTGGTAATTAAAACTATCGAATTATACCATAAATTATATTAAGCACTCCAATTTTTTAAAATCTTAGATTAATATTTATGTCTAAAATAAATAGGTACCTACAATTATATTATTAAAAGACAATAAAGCTTAACAAAAGAATATTTCATGAATGACTCATTGGACAAAATTTTAAGCACGATGAAAACATTTCATTATACAAAACTTTTATTTATTACGTATAATATTTATTTAATAGATCTGTTAATTATTAATTGATTGATTAACTTTTACTATTTTTGATGATTGAAACGTTGCTTCGGTCGTAATAATTTTATTTGTGTTTTTAAAATAAGTAATAAATACCTAAATATGGTTACCTATACCTAAAACTTTTTATAAGTAGCTTCATAAATCTAGCTAATGTTAATATACCCGGATGTAAATTCCGGGTTTGATTTGTCTATAGTTAATAAATAGAATAAGGGCAATGGTATGTGTGATGACATTAACTAAAAAAATATAAGTGGATTCGTTATACGGCCATTCATTCGAAGTAGACGACTTAGCCGTAATTTATTTATTACCCACTTCCGTGCAATACTGAATAATAACCACATAGGTACTATTGTATGACAGGACATACTAACACGTAGTAGACTGTGTGATGTGGTTGTCAGCTACTTCTAATTTGATAGTCTGTGTGTTTTCATCCGGTGGCGGTTTTTCTAGTTCAAGCCCCAGATTCTCGTGTCCGCCGGACAGTATGGGTGCGTCGCTGTAGAACACACCACCGGCCAGCTCGGACAGTCGTCGGCGACGCCTTGTGTCTTTATCGTCGACAACGCTTGGTGGACGAACACTGGAACTTCGACGGCGCTCTATCCCAAGCCGCGCTGGAATTAGTAGCTTTTTCTGTTCCAAAAAAGGATTTTATAACAAACGCCCATTACTTGTATAATACTCAAAGAAAGTTATCAAATGAAATGAATTTTAAGTTAATGTGGCAAGTTCAATAATATAAGCCACTTGTGCAGTTTGATTCTGAAATGAAGTGGCAGTTTTAGTTAGTTAGCAGATGTAGGTATCATTTATCATAGCGCCCTCGTTTTATACTAAAAATCATAATGTATGGTTTTTAATTGTTGGAATAAAATAACTTAATGGTAGAAAAGGCCTAAACTAATGCAACTATGAAAAATGCTGATTATTTACCTTTAACTTTATGGGCAACGAATTTAGCAGCATTACGACCGGTGGAGATATTAGATCAATTGGTACTGTTGTGGGGTCAGTAACACCCGTAGCTACTGACACCAATAATCCCATCAATAATGTCGCTATAAATCCCAGTCCTGAATACCAAAGATACGATACTCGGAACAGCCAGAAAACAGATTCCTCAGGATTACTTGTTTCGCTGTAGAAAATAAAATATCTTTTGTTAATAGGTGTTGGTGTTACAGTTTGCGGACAATAGCAACATTAATATATCTTTTGTTTCTTTTTTAACAGGCACTGACCAAGCTGTAAAAACAGTGACCTACGCTATAAACTCCACCTATATGTAATGTATTTCGCAACCCACAGACAAAGAAGACAAACAAAAACTAGTTCAAACCCCATAACTAAATGTAGGTTTATATAAGAAAAGCAAATACATCGCAAAAAGCGATAGATTACATCAGTTCGGCATTCACGTATGTCAAATTGTATGACGCATCGCAGCCTTCGATGGAGGTCGGCACTCGTGGTAGAGGCACTTGCGCCAGCTGCGCTCCGCCACCCGCCGCTAACACCAGCAACAGCCCAAATATACCGCCGGAGACGGCGCCCTAGAGACATGGACATTATAAATAAATACACCCAACAGTCACATACATAGTCCTGACCCCTCATTAAGATTAATTAAGTCTTAGGTATCAGAAACTACGAGAGCCGGCGTCCCACCAACTGCGACACGGAGGCTATTAAATAATTTAAATTATTGTTATTTATCAGAAATTCCTGATATATAGCAATACCTAGTACAATGTTATATCATGGTACTAAAGGAAACCCTTTGAAGTGTGAACAAATTGTTTACAACAAAGCAGAGCGGCACCGTACCACTATTTCTGTTTTCTGCTCTTTTACAGGCTCTCGTAAGCACATTATTGTCTCTCCATCAGTTACCTCCACTGGTTTTCCACTTGTCCTGTAATACCTCTAGGTATCTCAAAGTATTTAAATACATAGTCTTTGTTATGCTTCAATAAAACGTACCTTAGCATTCGCCCAAGGGAATAGCATGCCTAAAGAAAACAGTCCTAGAGACACGCCCCCGGTCATACCATTGAAAGAGAGTGCTAATTGTAATACAGGTCCCAGTCTCTCTACAGCGAACACTAAGATGAAAGACACCACGCCGCATCCCAAGCATACCCAACGAGCTATCTGTGGAAAGTCAATTTAATTAAAATAAACATCTAACTGTGATGAATAAATTGCTTTGCAATCTTGACTTACAAAAGCTCCTTTATTTTCTGGGAGAGTTATGTTAAAAAGCCCAGATACAAAATCCTCACAGGCAATCGCAGCCAGAGAATTCAAAGCTGACGCCACCGTCCTGTGGATATAAAACAAAAATAATTAAATACAAACATTGCCGAAAATTACGATAACGATTCTCCTAAAATTATGGTAAAATATCAACTCCTATGTTTCTTCAACTATTTTATAAAATTACGATGTTGGATGCTACATCTCCATTGAAATTTGCAGCAATACTTATTCTTCGAATAGCAGAGTAACAATTATTAGGTGACCAAACATTGCAGATATAACAAATTAGCCCTATATTAAAACCAGTTTTCAAACTGGACCTCGCTGGTTCTTTCTTCTAAACGTAATGAAATGAATCCAAGTCAGTTTCAGGAACGCCTTCAGGCGCCGCAGATATGCTGTGAGCATTTTTACTTTATAATCAATGTAAAATACTTTATTTGTTTGTTAGTAAAAGTGTTAAATACTATAAGTAGATACAAGTTTAGTATACAGTTACCCAAGACTGGCAGCAAAAATGCCCGCGACGAAAAATCCCGGTACGCCGTGTGTTCCACCTAGTTGTCGTACCACGTAAAGCGGCAAAAGTCGATCTGCACCATTGATCACGCCGGCCTGCGGTAAATATACTTTTATTACTATCAATATCTAGCAATTTTTTTTATTTATATCTAAAAGGGCTTTTTCGCTAATGCGATTACGTCGCCCGGTATATCTAGTACTTAAATGACAGTGCCGGTAGCGTAGTGAGCAAGAAATCGCTAACGAGAGATCGCGGATACAATCCCTGCTCAGAAACAATTATACCTAATCTTTTTTTATTCGCATAGAGATTTGTTTGTTAACTTAACTTATTTAAATTACAAAAGAAACAGCAAGTAATTTAATGATCGTAGGTATTTGACCTAAACGGCAACTGCTTTAAAAGACGAATTATATCACGCGTACCATAGATTACATCACGAAACGGCTCCGGACTCGACAACAAGATACTTTAGTGGCACTGCTATGCACCAACATTGTTTACCTGAATCGGATCACAATCCGCGTAGAACACGGCAAGGACGGCTCCGGTGATGAAATTTACTGAATATACTGCGATAAGGCTAAACGCTGACATCCAAAGCGCCACGCGCACTTGCCATATTTGCTCCACGGCTAAATATTTCTGCACCGAAGCTTGATTTGCGCAAAACATACTCGTCCAGTACAGCGTGCCTCCGACGACCACTGACCAGAACGAATGACGTATTGTTGGGTCTGGGTTCATACTACAAGTGTAACAAAGTTGTGTTTAAATTAAGAAAACATACTTATCAAATAGATATTATACACATAAGGAAGATAAACAACCTCAAAGCTCAATTGCTACTGTTTTTATTACGAGACTTTAAAATTGAGATGATATTGATAGGTCAAAATAGTCAACGCACTCACAAGTTCACCTAGTTGATGTTTGCTTCAGTTTTTACCGCAATTTCCATCAAGAACAGTATAAATACAAATACTATTTAGGTCTTTGTAGTAAATATAAGCTTCATTGCTGAGGCTAATATATACTTCGCATATAATATTGGAAAAGTGTTGCTAAGTGGGGTTATGGGTGACAGAATTTATACATTCAGACCAAAGTTCATGATATTTCACAGCAGTTGTTTTACAAGTTGGTTCATAGTAATTGAACTACGACCACTTCATAAAATTATACTCCGGGTGTAAAAGATATTGCTTACTATTTTAACTACTTTTAAACCTTTCGTTTAATCGTAAAAAGATACATAATACATTATATACTTATTATTACTTACATTAGTATATAATTATTTATAGAGGACAAAGTCAAGAGTTTCAAAATCTAATTCGGGAAGTATTACAAATTAACTTTATTTTTGGTATATATAATATTTACACATGATTTTCTTTGACCTGCCTGTACCCTACGCTGACACGAAGTCGATGCAGGAAAATTATTATTCATGTTGTAGTAAGAATTAACAAATATTTAATAGCCGATTGATTAGAGCAATGTTGCGATAACGAGTTTTCATAATTGATATGTTAATAAGAAATAATGTGATAAATGTCGCATATTTACTCGAAGAAATGCAGTCGGTTGGTATTCCAGGCATGTTCCCAAACGACATCTAGTCCGCCAATATTTGATGTGCCCATAGCTAGTACTACACCTAAGGAACCCACTAACACTGCGGATTGAAATGAGTCCGTCATTATAACTGCTTTCATCCCACCCTATAACAAAATATGTTTCAATTAATGTAATGAATTATAACGTTTACTATCAATTAAAAATGGAAAAGCATCAAATATATTGAAGCATATCTACAAACCTGTGAAGCGTAGAAAATGCATACTACATACACCAGAGAAACTGCAAGATAAGTGTTCAAACCAGTAACTGTGAAAATAAATATTTTTGTATAAATTATTCCGTGATCAAAAATGTCATTATGTTATAATAAGTATTGTAAAAATAAGTAAAATTGTAATTGCTTGTGAGTTACTTTAATATCATACCAAAAACAATAAAATTATCACCGGATGTGCCATTAAAATACAAAACAAATAGCAGGGACTGCATATTGTGAGATAGTCCACGAGCCATATATCTGTTTTGATTGACAATATTCTGTGAAATTTCCCATAACACATAATACAGAAGTCAGCAACGGCTAGCAAAGCATTACTAATAATATCTAACATTGCAGCATCAAACATTTCGATTGTATAAAAGGCAATCAAATTGGGCTCCATGTAGGGATTATAAACGTGAGCAAACGAGGGTTGCACGAATATTATAGCAGTAATTATGGTGACAAGTATATAGCAATAGTCGTAAAACTAAATGCAATTGAATGCCCCATTGAATACATAAGTGCGTTTATTATGAAATATAAGATGATTATTGCCTGTACCAGGTTCTGCATAAAAATCAATTCAAGCTTTTTATTTAGTTTGATCGTTATGTTTGTTTGCCCGTGTATACTGTGCAACATGCTTGTCTGAAATATTTATGAGCATTCAACGTTAAAACATCTATAATTAGAATAACCATCTCTACGCACTACGGTATAATGACACTTGTACACTAGCATAAGATAACACTTTTATTACATTTAGATGTAATCGTTCAATAGTCTTGCGAGATGCATCCTTGTGTACAGTATGCATTCACTCTTTTGATATTGGAACAAGCAAATAGCAATAAATGATGACACAATACTTCAAGAGTTACGATCGAATATTTCTGGGTGAGGTCTTTATGGTTTATCCATTGCGTAACTTAATAGTTAATAATTATTCCTTGCGACACGCAAACGCACGTACGTATGGTTAAATTTTGCACGAGTGGCCAGCGTACAATGTCTATGGGATCTTAATTAGATCTACAATTAGGTACTCCTACAAGTTGAGTTTGAATGCTAAAATAGTGGTGTACATCTATTTTTTTAACTCTTTAACAATTCGTTCTGTAACCGACTCATATATTTTGTGGGGATAGACAGGTACGAATAAAATTAAGGTCATTACACAACGACAACATTCAAGTACATTTGCTCACAGAAATATTTTTACAGAGGAGGTACTAAATATGTAGCTATGTAAGTTGGACACAAAAAGTGGGTGAGCGGCTGCCGCGGTCATGCCGTATGACGTATGGAATATGGATGTACTATGCTAATAAGAATAATTGCATAAGCAACGCGAAAAGTGTTTTATATTCAACATGACATTGAATATTGAACCTGTAGGCATGAGTAGCCATGCTTTAAAATTGAACGCATATTTGGCTACGCGTGTATTGCCTAATTGACATTGAAAGGAAATGTTATTAGAATACAAACACGCCGCTTTCCTAACGTTACGACTAACATGGGTTGGCTTATGTACACTGGTTTTAATTCTTTTGGATAAAATGGCATATCATTTAAGTAGATTTCATATTAGATGTTATTACTTATTTCGTTAGTAAATAATAATGAAATAAATGAATTTCTCACGATACGTTCTTATTAGAATCATTAAAAGAATTACGATTCATATGTAATATCATTTACTACATTTATAATAAAAGTGATTACTTAATTATACTTCATATGCGTGTAGTATTCACATTCATGTGTCGGTAAATTGTTCCTTATGTAATGATCTTGTTTAGAAAATTATAGCGTTGCAAGTGAGACAGACAAAATTGGTTACGAAATGAGACAGAAATATTCTACGTTATAATTAGGCTTTCTGTGGAAGTGAAAGATGTAAGTACCCATGCTTATTTAAATATTGATTAAATAAGCATCTAGTTGTTAAAAAATGAGCACAATTTCAATTTTATAATAAAACTGAACACAAAATAGGTAACAAGTTTTGTAGTAAGCGTTATTTAAGATTAGGTACCTAGGTGCTTATTTTCTTTACATTTTTCTTATTTTAGAAATATCTTACAGGGCTGTATCAACTCGCCACTTTATTTGAGTATTTACCATTGAGGCAGTCCTATTTTTTGCCTTAATAAGTCTACTCGTATCTTACAAATATGGTAGAACGATGCTCTAGTGATTTTGGAGTACTGTAGGAATGTACGAGGTATTTCAATGGAAATAGTACTAGTGTTTTAAAGGAAATCAACGATGGAGATTCTCGTCCCACTAATAAGATTGCCGAAAGTCCAATACGATAGTTCTACTGCTTAGCAGATAAAATAATTTTCCTTCGATTTTCTCTCCAGCTTCGACAGGTTGGCAGCCCATCTATAAATAATGTAAGTGCTGTCGATGTTTACGGGCCTCGGTAATCACTTAAACAGTTTCTATCAATTGAGCTGTTTGGTCATTATGTCCGGACTAATGCAATAAAAATGACACCTTTTTTGTGGTAATTATTTTAGCTGGGCTAGTTCTAGCACTAAAATTGCGCTCTGGGCAATATTTCTAATAATTTCAAAGCTTTTATGGCCTTGATATTCAAAATCACGCAAAAAATAACCGAAATAGAACAGTAGTAACATTTCACCCAGTGTCATCTCTACCTGATTTCAAATTTTTGAAATAAAACTTCATTACATGCAGAGTTTTTGTCTACAAGCTTGGAATCGTGCTGACTTAATCCGGCACTAATTTATGTAAATGTTATAAATAATAATTAATATGCACGTGATTATTAAATACCGGTTGGTGTCAGCTTTGATTAGTAATAGCAGCGAGGTTTACTTACCATCAGATAGCGCGAGCGCCGGAGCATACACGGCCACTGCCGTGTACAATATCATCTGCATTATGTACAGTGCACTGGCATACACGCGTAAGGTCTTGCAGAACCGTATTTCCTACACAAACATAATATCAAATATATATTAACTATCTAAATACAGTTTTGTTTTGCTAGAGCACAATATCAATTAATTATTAAATGCACCCCCCGCAAGCATTACTGAAAATAAATAGACCCTTTTTATAATTACCTACATTATATTACAAGCTATATTGCCACGATTAGTAAAATATTTAATAATAATAAATTAATTAATTAAATAAGCGATATTTCTTAATTTCTTCGCAAAATCTCTACTGCATTTGGTTGCTCTTACAGAATTTGGGTAAATTACGATTAGTGTTTTGTTGATACATTACCAAGTATTCGTAGCAAGATGTTAATCTTAGCCGCATAAACACTGGCACGTAAAAATTGCTCGCAATAGGCACAACACACACAAAAGCTATGCATATCATCCAGAATTGTGCACCTCCTACGTACATTTCCGCTGGATTCCCCAGCAATTCTATTGCTGTTATAAAGCTGAAAAAAAAATTTATTAAAATTATTGCTTTAATTATAATCTGATAATAAATGGGATATATATTTACCTTGCAGCAAGACTTAATGCAGTGGGTAATGTGCCCATCGACGAACCGCCCAGCAAAAAGTCATCGCCTGTAGTTTGTTTTTCAGCAAAGTATCCATAAAAGACTCCAATGGCACATGAGGCGATTAACATAGCAGACAACACGCAGTAATCTTCCCAGTGGAACAACTCAGCTGTAGAGCTCATATTTTCATGTGATATGGATGCAACAGAAGAGTTTATTATTTGGCTCGGCACATTTGGAGTTGCCACTGCATTCTTAAAGCTCCAACATAGAGACAATCCAAATATGAATACCTGTAAATTCATAATATTATAGTACTCGTACAATGAAACTCACATGAACCCATCGATGCAGTAAATACACCAGACAGACATGCTTCAAAGAGTATTTCTATTGTAGTAGTCTATTGTAGTATATCTAAGAGCAATTGTGAGTGTAGCACGAAACCCTATTGGGATTTCTCCGGCGTCTCTTCACCACTGGTGCTCTACAAGTCCAAGATAAATCAAGAGCGTAGTTATTGGACTGCCTCCCTACCTGCGATTGTACCTGAGATAGGTGTCGGTTTTTTGCACCCGACACAATGAGTCTCGTGAGCTCTTGGGAGGAATAGAGTGCGGGCTTGTGTCTAACATCTTTTTCTTTCACATGTTTTTGATTATTTTGTGAGACCTGAAAGTCTAGTAGTTTCTGATACACACGATATAAGATATGTGTGTGACTGTTAGGTGTAGGTATTATGAATTAATTATAACTATTAGGTACATTTATAATTTATAATAGCTTTGTGAATTTTAAAAGCACCAACAATATCTAGATTTTTATAGGTTCAACTGATATGTAGAATGCAGAGTTTGAACAGAAGTGCTAACTCCGAGGCTCTCAGTCAAGACTTTTCACCGGAGGTTCTAGGCTAGTGCGTACAGCCCGCATAAAACAATACAAACATGGTATGAGGTATCCCTCTTATTGTTCATTGAAGCACAAGCGTGTGCATTTTAATTGTATAATTGAAGTGTGGGTTGTTAACAGACCGTTTATTGAAGTAATTTTTAATCAATTAAAAGCAATTTCAATTAACGTATTTGTTATACTGGTAGCTGTTATTCTTTTATGTAATTCCGTTTTTGTGATATAGAGTGCGTGCTTATGTATTTAACAATTTGTCTTCTCTTACCCAGCACTTACATGGGGTGAGCGCAACTTGTTTTAAACAGTACACGTTGCAAAATTATTTAGCCTATAATTTCACGATTGGGCGTCTGTCTGAAATTAACCATTTCGGGGAGAGGGGACTTAGTTCTGCACGATGGCTAATTAAATTTGAGTCTTGTGAAGAATTTCCATTTATTTCATTCATCGTTAAATTAATGATTAAATGATACATGCGAATTGCCAGTACTTTTGAAAAGTATTGACTTTTCATTAGACAGTTTCCGAATCTGTGCCCTGCCCTCGAACCCGCGAGCTCCCGTTTAGCAGTATAGATTATCTTTCAACTGAGCTACTGCTCGTTGATAAATTAATTGTTATATTAATATATTATTATATGTATAGATTATAATATATTGTACATACCTAAAACAACCTTATTAACTTTTTTGATAAATAAATAATAATATATAGATTTCAAGTAATTTTAAATATCATATCTTGTTTAAACCGAGTGTGTTAAGTATGCACTATTTAAAACTCACAGATATGTGAGTATACATATATCTACTTACTTAGAGATGATTTAAGGAGAAGTAAGTAAGTCTTTCCCTTGAGTCGGTTAAAAACGCATGTCAATCATTAAATAAAGCGTAACGTTCATACCCTACTTACGATAATACAGATTAGTAGCGATTAATACTATTGCGCCAGAATAACCCAGTTTAATTCTTGTCTCAGCTTCCTCAAACCGGATAGTTCCGGATACTACGCTTCAATGAATAGTTCAAAGCCAACTCATGAGCTTGGGAGTAAGAACAATGCGTGTGTCTCACATTTCAAGCAATTAAATGTTTGTCGGATGTTTATTGTTGTTAGAATTAAGTCGACGGACGCATAGAGATAGAACTGCATTTGAAAAGAAATGGATCAGTATCTCTTATGCAGGTCTATTTGAATACCTACTCTAGAACGGCGTTTTATTAATTCGTGGGTAAAAGTAACGTTCTCAAATTACACTTTTTAATCACAAATTACTATTTGATGATTTACCGACGATACTTGCATCTTGCAAGTGGGTCCAATGGTGCTGAACAACTTTTAAACTGAGTTATAAAATATAAATAATGAAATTATGTTAATATTTTGTGTCCTTTAGTATTATTTCTTAAGAAATGCAGGTTTCTATTATGTTACAAAGGATGTTGCCATTACTACAAAATATTATGTTAATTACTTATCTACTGATATTAATGATAATAAAATGCAAATATATTTTTAAATTCTACTAGTTAAACATAAATACCGTTGTATTTTAATTTTATCCAATGTTTCTAATATTCTGATTACATAAACTGGACATTAAACGCATAGTTCGAAGTCAAAGGTCAATTCGTGTAACGGCTAATAATAATTATAATTAAAGACTTATTTTTTACATTTTGTATTACCAACAGATTGCAATGCAAAATTCAACCTTGAATAAACTGATGAAAGAATAAATGTGGAATATGATATGAAAATTTTATACAATGTACACAATTTTACTCACGCAAATCACATATGCTAATAAATGCACAAGAAAACAGGTCAAGTGTTAATCTCAGGTTTAATTTACAATGCAAAGAAAACAAAATTAAATGTTACTGAAAATATCTTTAGTTTTACTGGTGCAATAGGGGAAAACCTTGGATGGAATTGCATGAAACTTTCACTAAGTCCTGACTAACATGAGTAATATTATATTCATATGGGATTGCGTAAAGATTTTTTGTGACAAATGCAAAAGATGGTAGATCGATAAATGAATACATTAGATATTCAAATTTGTAGTAATCGATACATATATTACATTGATTAATATAGATATATTTGTTTCGATAAAATCTTAAAGAGACCGAATCCCATAACAAAAATAAACTTAATTGAAGTAGGTTTGAAGATAAATTTTTATCACTATTTACTAATGAAAACGGAAGTATCATTGCACAATTTGTAATATTGTTTGGTTTGTATTCTTTTTCGCCTTTTCGCCCTGTAACTCGATTTCAAACCTAAATTAAGTTACCGTAAATTGTATTATGCGCTGAGCACAGTCTGTAAATGAATTAGGAAATAAATTAATTTTGAGGTTATTGCCTATTGTTTACTTAAGATTAAGAAATCTTCTGGAGATGTTTTACATAATTAATACAATAAAATTTAAATTTAAGAAAAGTGGATGTTGCAAGTATAAATTGTCGTATGTTGTAAATATCTACCGTAAGAGTCAAGATTTTGTATAGTTAATAATAATGTCATGCTACTTTAACATCGTAATTGATTTAATTTCTCCATAGTCTAAGGCTAGGTGAAGACCTAGGTTTAAGGTTGTCATTAGCCAGGTGTTTACAATTTTATTAGGTAAACATACATGACATATGGACATAGTAAAGTGTCCTAGCATCGCAAGCAGTCCAAATTAACCTACATATAATTAAAAATATTTTTCTTTTGCAATTTTTTCTAGTAGTTTTAATTTTTGTTAATCGACGCCCTTAACCTTTTAACTCCAGTCATAAAATAAAACCGATTTATAGCAATTTACGCCAATTAGTTGCTGCCGCAATACATGCAATCTTGTAGTAAAGATGAGAAAGTTATGCTCTTGATAGAAATAAAAATGAATATGTTGCGTCAACTGAACAAGGATTGTTTTATATGGATTAAGCTTACCTTAAAA
Source organism: Deilephila elpenor (assembly GCA_949752805.1). NCBI lineage: Eukaryota > Metazoa > Arthropoda > Insecta > Lepidoptera > Sphingidae > Deilephila > Deilephila elpenor. The sequence goes on along the minus strand of OX457099.1, from coordinate 7,932,872 downwards.
TTTTCTTTAAAGTGAAGTAACAGTTGATCCGTGTGTTTCATTTTGTTGATATTAGTAACCAATAAACACTACAAGGGTTTCTATTGTCTAGCACTGTTATTCTCTGGTTGTAAATAGCTAATGTATTAATGATGGATGCTGTGCCGACAACAGCGTACTGAGGGTGATACAGCCATGTACAGTTCACACTGAACGCCAATCAGTATTGAGTTGTGACTAACACCAAGCATTGTCACACAGCTTTGTCTTCACGTTTATTAATTTACACTCAAATTTTTCTAGTTCTCATTTAATTATTGTTATTAATAATTTTCCGAAAAACACACTGTTGTTGTTATACTTATTATTGTAACGATTGGTATGATGGGCTAATCAAATAATGTCTATTTAGCATTATATTTTCTTAACGTTGGATTGAACAATATTATCTGGACCTGATACCTGTGACTTAGCGGCCTGGACGTTGGGACCTTTATGCTAGCTAAATGTTGGCTTATGTACTTTCTACTAATGCACTTTTGTTAAGAATAGGCGCCAATATTTCCTCAGAAAAGCGTATTTCGTTTTCACTCTTACATTTTTAACAAAAGTGTTAGGTACCCATATTTTTTAAAATCTATGTCAATATTGAAAATAAAAATAATTAAAAACATTAAAACCATGTACATAGTTGTTATACTTACGCATACTTAATTATCCGTCACTTAAGCGGTGAAGGGAAATATTGTGAAAATACCTGTATAACTGAGAAATCCTCGAAGAAAATTTGAAGGTATGCGATGTATACAAACCTGCTGCGTGCTAGACGCTTACTCCTTTTCAATCACAAATTAGGACAGCGTAATTACTTACATATATTTTATGCCCATCAGCACGTTATGAGACACCGGAGATATGAAGAAATGATGAGAATATGGCTGTGTGAATTAATATACATTTACCGGTTTGCTGGTATGGATGCTTCGTAGAAGCCCGTCACTTGCGTATCTTCCTAGTATTTCTACATCATAAGCTTGAGTCGGGTCACTCGGGGGTCAATTATTCCCGCAAACAAAAAGCAACCATAAAGAAGGTTGAATTTATGTGTTCACTTAATCCTGTGCTCACTTTAGTTGCACCACTATCTGTCGGACATACCTTATCAGATTACATGGAGAAGTACAATGCGTTCTGAGTCTGCGAGTCCACCTTAAGGTTGCCTATTAGAAATGGTTAAAACGCACAAATACGTATACACACGTTAAGTTACCTAGATGTTTAGTACTAAAGTATGTTTGTGCGTTAGATTTTATTTTTGGCGCAGATTTTTAAAGTCACAATAAAAAATAAGTTACATTCAATAATATTACATTAGTGTGATGGATGAATAGGTTATTAATATAGTTTTCATACCCTGTAATAAAAAAAAACCTTTGACTGGAAAAAACTACGTATAAAAATATTATTAAAAAAATGACAAAAAATATATATCGATTTGTTAATAAATTAAGGCATTCTAATTTGGGGTATATTCTACTTTTATTATTTTATATTTAAAGTGTATCTGTATACCAAAACCGAAATTTATTAGGTAATTGTGCTTTATACTGTCTTCCTACAGTGAAAATTAATTTTCCTGCTAAGTACTTTCAACTCTAAACGTGATTTTCATACGATCAGAAGACTAATGCAACAGCGCTAGTTTGCTTACGTGCATGAATATCACATAGGAAACACATAAGGCATTCCGACGTACAATTTGAGTGATTTGCCGCGGGCATTAGAGTCTCCTCACTGTTGTCTTGCACATCACCTTATAATTTTTATAAACTTTGATTCTTCTGACCTGCTTTCCCAGATTTATATTTTTGAACAAGCGTGTGGGCCTGGGTTCGTCGGGCTTAATGTTTTTACGTGAATACCTTATCTCTTCTTTACCTCTATTGCACCCACAACGTCGCCACGCCATAAGCATGTCATGAGTATTTTGCATATACATTTAACCTTTTTATATAATCCATACCGATAACTTTAATGAAATCGACCTCATACGCGTTTGCGTTGGTATCATCTTGCAACTCACGAAGCCTATTTGAATGTGGTGAAATAAATTAGCTATTACTCTAATTATTTGCTTAGACTGACACCAATGTAATTTTGTAATGGATCACGAGTCGAAAATTCGTACGTAATGCAACTAAATTTCATCCGTTTAATACATTAATTATTAATTTTATATGATGAATATCGAGATAGAGTATTAACTGACAAGTCTTGGGTATCATTCACAAGTCTATATAGAAACTTAATAATATCTACTTAATTTATTATTATTTCAAATCTAAATTATGTAGGAACATTTTTGCCTGTGTTATCTGTTCAGAAGAGGTGGTAGAGTCACTGTAGAGTTAGAGGACGAAATTCGCAAACGGCGTTAATCAGGTGGAATATCAATCGATCTGATAGCGGTATTACCATCCGACATTAGAGGATAAATACAATAGGATTTAGTAGACGGCTCCGGGACTGCGCTCATCAGCCCACTTGCTCAGTTTCAGTGCTTCGTTTATTATTTGTTCGCTATGGGAAAATCTCGAAAAGGCATTACACGTTAGTAGGTACTGCAGTGGCTGTTATCTGCTTATATTTGAATAAATGCTTATGGATGGAAGATAAATCAAATTATAGCCAACAATATAGGTATATTTTATGGATCTTAGTATCGGATTTGAATAACTGGGCAACATCAAAATGTTAAATTTAAAAATATACGCGAAAATTCGCGTGAACGACGTGAAAATGAACTACAAAATTGCGCTGCGTGTGGTATCGCAAATTGTATTAACATTTGAATTTGAGTTCAGAGTTATTCTTACTTACATTTTAATATTACATTATTGCCTCGGGTTACGTATGGTGTAGTATTACACAACACATCTACGTACATTTGGATCGGTTCATCAGAGGTCGGCTTTTACCTATATCAAATTATATGTTATTAAAGTAATGAAAGTGTCCAATGAAGATTTTTGAGTAATCCAAAAATTGAATAAGGTTTTCTTGCATGTATAGGTAAATAATAATAGATGTACGACGGATGTGTGGCTGGCGCTTGCTCCCTGCGCCGGCGTTAGATGCACCACCAGTAGGAGGGCAGCGCGGCGGCACCATCATATTGCGCAAAGTATGTGAACCATCGAAAGTGCCCCCTCCCCCGGATATGGAGCGCACATCTCTTATAAACACAGGTGGCGCCTGGGCACTGGACACTACACTGTCGTAGCCAGCGTTTACTGTGTGCTCAGGATGTGTGAGAAAGTGGTAGGTGTCAGAACGTAGTGTTATTGCACTTAGTTGAGTGCTTTAGTGCAGTTATTAATTCCAGAAATATCAATAAGTGAATGTAGCTTTTTGTATAGAATGAGTTTAGTGTAGATCGAATATATTCTGTAGATGTCATTTACTGCTATATTTATGATAAAAATATGTATGTACAGGTATTGAAGTCGTTGTTGGTGGTGGCGGCGCTGACGTGCGTGGTTGCGCGTCCAGAACCGCCCTCATCGTATGGGCCTCCGTCGACCTCCTATGGAACGCCCTCAGATTCCTATGGCCCTCCTGCGCCACAGTATGGCCCACCACAGCAGCCTATCGTGCATAAACATGTATACGTGCATGTTCCACCACCTGACAACGAACTGCCGGCTCCTCGCAAGCCCATCTACGTGCCTCCCCCTCAAAAGCACTACAAGATAGTGTTTATCAAGGCGCCGACCCCGCCCACACCAACTGCGCCCATCATCCCAGTGCAGCCACAGAACGAGGAGAAGACTCTTGTATACGTGTTGGTGAAGAAACCTGAAGACCAGCCTGAGATCGTGATCCCGACCCCGGCGCCCACGCAGCCATCCAAACCTGAAGTATACTTCATCAGATACAAGACCCAGGTGAGAAAAAACAAATCGTTTAATTCGTCCTAATTTTTTTCAGCAATTATAGCTATAAAAACATGTAAGTCATTTGTGCTTGGCTACGGAAAGAATATTTAGAACAAAATTACATACCAAAATTACAATGCATTAACATATGTTTAGTAGTACGTTAGTCTAAAACTCGTAATTAATTACGTAATAAACGTAATTGTTTGTAAATTTCCATACAAACGACATCGTAGACCAGTGCGAGGATGTGCTCGAGCAACGCAATGTGAAAGTGCGAGTGTAGACATTTCCTCGAATAGTCTAAGCAGTGTGGCATTATCTAAATAACATGGCGTGCTCGCCGCTATCAAACCATTTGTTTTTACCATGGCACGGGGGTCCGATCGTGACCAAATACTAATCATACATTCTGTTTGCGTAACAAGGCGTAATTTTTCTATAATATAATGTACTTGTAGGAGTATTATATACTTTCTTAACTTGAAAAATCAAGAAAGTAATAAAAGGTGCTTTAGTCACAGGACTATGGGTATAGACTACAGGTTTAACACATAAATTTGTTAGGGTTTAATACACGCATTTTAACCTCTAGTGCATTATACTTCTGATTTTTAATTGAATAGTTTGAAATAACTACCATTTGATTTTCAATTGTTTTATTCTTAAAGAATTTTAATTGGCAAACAACAGAACATTAAAATATGCGGATGCCAATTTCTCAATGTATCTAGAGCAACTGTTTTAGTATTATATAATTTTAGAAATAGTGAACTCATTCACGGGTTACACGTGCGTACTTTTAAAATACCATTTGCATAAGCAGCAGCAACATGCAAGCCTTTAATTAAAGTCGTGGGTCTAAGAGACGTTCCAAATATTAAAGATGTATTTTTGATCCCTGAAGCATACAAAAATAAACATATTTTTAATTTATAAAATTCAAATAAAAATCATAATTAAACACCTATACAAAAATCTCAAGCTATAACGGCTATATAAATTTATACTATCAGATCTTTATGAAATCAAACGTGATATTTTAGCTTGTTAATCGGCATTGTTTCATAACATCAAAATGCGTAATAATATAGTTTTAATTTTTTAAATACGTCACTTGGTGTTTTCTAGGGATACGCAATTCTCAATAGTACCGTTACCTACAATTAATGATTTATGTAAAACAAGCCTAAATGGAACTAATAGGCATGAGTCATGACATTCATTGAATTAAAATGCCAGTCTAGGTGCAGTGCAAGAACAGTTGATTTGATTTAGCTTTGATTTAGTGTAAAAGTATGAAAATATTCATAATAGTAATTAATGGGTATACTAATTACAAAATTAAGATGATTATAAAAGTAAAAGAATTAATCCAATATCATTAGTCTACAGTCATTTTTTGCTAGACATACGAGTACCTATTTTGCGTAGTTCTTTACAAATCTCCCCAGACGGAGCACGATCCTCAACTTCTTTAATTGTCACAACACCAAGATCCAAACTTAATATTAGTTTATAAACTCTAATTGTAAATTGTTATGGATTTTTCCAGAAACAAGAAGGCTACCCAGCGGCAGCCCCGCCCGCGCCTGAGTACGGACCTCCCGCTTCGGCGCCGTCCTCGGAATACGGTGCACCGTAAGTTGGATATATCTGCGGACGCCACCACCTCATACAAAACTGTGGAACGCTTCCCTCTTAGTTGATTACCAAAAAAAATTAGATAAGTACAAATAATTTTTAAGAAAATTCTCATCTTAATTCTTACACAGGCTTGACGATACTGTATTGATCTGAAAATTATGTATTTTGATATTATATTAATTATACATAAATCACTTAAAAATACGAAGATAAAATAATAACGATTCTAGGACGATGTTCAAACTTATCTTATAAATATAAAAAATATTTTAGGTACCTATTTCAACATTGCAATTGAGGCTACGAAAAGTGTGTGTAAGAATTAAAGAAAACTATCTATTGTAATTAAGTTTTCAGCAATTGAGGCTACTGTAGAATGGTTATAAGGTAAAACATTGTTATAAATTAGGCATTAGATATTTCTGCATTATAGGAAAAAATTAAGAAAACAAGATTACCTAGTTGTGAAATAACAATTAGTACTTGGTTTGGTAAAGATTTGGTATTTCTATTGCCGTTTGCACCTAATTATCATGCACATAAATTATACGTGTCAATATTACCTAATTTGCAGAAATACCAATAGGCAAACTTAGTACAAACTATTGAGAGTGAGGCGGCCCACAGTTCTTGTATGCTGGCGATATGCGAAGTACAGCGTGTTTTTATAATACACATCAAATTGATGTGAAGTTTTTGTAAATATGTTATTTTTATACTATTAAATGTTTTTAATTATTATAATAATTGTTTTTATTACCTACATGTCATCTATTGATTATAACGAGAGAAATAACAAGGAGTAATAACCGCTTAGGCTCTATAAGCTATTCACAACACAAAGCAGATATCAAGTGCACGGGTTGTGTATATTCGAAAATAGACAAAGTGAGGAGAATAGATAAATCAAGGGTTTTGAGGATTTCTATAGTTGAATCTGGTATGAGGTATGCTATTATATAGATAGCGTACCTTATACCAGATATAAGGTCATATGGCATACGTCAACACTTCAGAATATTGCGTCCATTCATATAGTTGCATGCTTTTACACGTTTGCTGAAATCAAACCGGAATTTTAAGAATATTATTACAAATTCTAGGTCGTACCATCACTTATTGAAATTTGGTACTTATGTTAATTATACAGAATAAAACGTCAGAGCATCATGTTAATACTTCTTGGATACTAGACTTAAACACAGTGGTAGTAAATAATAATGTGAATAATAATGGGGTCATGACTTAGTTCTATCTTAACAAATATTTTCATATAATATGTTATCACTTACGAAAGGTGTTAAATAGTGTAGAGTAGAGTGACCCTGATTAGTGTTGTGCTAAAAGCGAAAACCTGTGAATCACAAAGAAAATTGAACTTCTAGTTACTCAATAGTTTGTCTATGCAATTATGCAATACACATTGTCAACACTGAACACTGAAATCTTAGGGAAAATAATAGATGTGGCTAATATTAAATAAATTTATCAAAATAATATGATGAAATACGTTTGAGCAGTTTAAAAGTTTAATGCGAACGGACAGAGATAACGAAAGGAAGTAACAATAAACTTTTCAAACTGCGCTGTATCAGCAATGCCTCTGACTTTCGGCCCTAGTTGAGCAAAATACAACTCAAAAATCACAATAAACGAATATTATTTATATTAATTTTTCTCCATAAGATATATACACTCACAGACACCCTACTTTTGAACATAACCAAACTAAGAGTACTAAAATTGGTAGAGTCAGTGGAGACTTTAACACTACCCGTGTCCGGCCCGGGCAATATTGCTACGGAATCATGGGCAAGATTGCTACGGCACTGTGGGCGAGGGTTCCATGACCTCGTGGGCGATATTTAGACGGTGCCCCCTATCTGACACAAAAGCCCATGAGAAAAATGGAAAAACTAGGTCTGCAGCGCCTCTTTGTTTTTGGTGCCCTGAGCGGGCAATGCTGATACTGGGCAACATCAGCAACTCCATGCAATATGTTATAGGTAGCTGCTATAAAGCCGACACAACCCGGCGGCTTATAAGTAATGAATCATGTCGGCAACAAGCGACCGTACGTGTTGCCTGTCGACATTCAACAACGTTATAATTATGTTCCCCATGTAATGTCGACCCACTGTCATGTCGTCGATAAAGTTTTCCGACTTGCAATGAGTGAAGCCGGCCACTAACGCGCTAACAAAAAGTTGCCGACATACGCTGGCGGGACGGCGCGGCGGCATTGGTGTAGTGGGCTTAATATAATTTGAAGTAACATTTGTCTTTAACGGCCTTGCTAAATAAAAGGAGGAAAAAATGTTTGTCCTCTTTATATTACCCAACTTGCTTCGTTTAAAGAATCTTTAAAATTGTGTCGGCTACACAAGGTAATCAACCTAAAAGTATTATAAATCCAAGGACAAAACGTTTCTGATGCAGCAACACCATAAAAATATAAGGAATATATAGTGCATTTTGTTGTAGAGAGTCTTGATGCAGCATAGAATTTGCGCATAGGTCCTTAAAGCTACCGTACAAATGGATCGGCTCAAACGTGTGGTACCACTGCCTCACAAAAAAAAATTGACGGAAGAGACGACAATGTTGGCGTGTTCCTGTCGGTTTGTGACATTGCCAGAAAGTCTTAGTATATATTTGTATTATTCAGTTAGTGACCCAAAGTTAAGTAAATATGTAGCGTTTGACTTCCTGTAAATCGACCAGGTTTAGAAAAGGCCGAAATTATATTGGCGATCGAGATCTTTCGATACTCTATTTGAATTGCACTGCAGATACCATCAGCTGAATTGCAGGCACATTGTAGTACCTCTGCAAACGAAAATCCGGCTCTGTGTACATAAAAGCTCTCAAAACCATTAGATTACTCAAACGGTATTTGCTGTTACTCTTATGTCGTATTAAATTTCTTTGACCGGCTTATAAGAGGTCGTCATAGAATGTGTTTTTTACCCATCGATTTCAATTAACTTTGTAATCCATGCTTATATTTACATAAAAAAAATTACATCGTCAACAGCGATTTCTGGTCATAAACTAACTTCTTGCGTTAAGCTTCGCGCTAAAACGCTAATTCCAATAAAGTTGTAGAGGCTAGAAGCCTTCTTAAAGAATTTTATGTAAAATTTTATAGGTTTAAAAAAAAATGTTCACGAATTAAGTTTTATACATAAGATAAGCGTGTCTCGTTATGACAAAGGGGGAACTCTTTAAATCACTATACAATCCGGTTACCCATGATATTTAATGTACTCATTTCCATTAATTTATGGATAATCTTGTGAAGTAACACAACACATGCGATGATGGATTTACAACGCTTAACATTTTCATCGTGCTTCCTGTATCTTAGTAAGTGTAGTCGCTACATTACAAACATTGTGCCGTTGAGAGAAGCTGCTAAAAATAGGTTTAGGTTTTAACATTAATCAACCATTAAATATTTATTGATTCACTCTTGCCATGTTATGTGTCTAACGACCTGATTAGTGTTAAGATAGCCGAGTCCTCAGTAGTCATTACATTATAATAATTACCATCTATGGGAAACAATTAGAATAGGTCAATGTGTGTTTTGAGTCACTGTGGATAATAGAAATAGTCACTAATTGAAGTCTCTTTTGAATGTGATCGAACATAGAATATTTCAGACCTGTATTACAAGTCACGACATTTTCTGAATATGAATATAAACGCAACGAGGAAAATTAATATTTGAATGAATACTTCTTACACATACTCATCTCAAAAAAATATATATATTTTTAACATAATGTTTAGTATAAATTTTAATAGAATTATTTTATAGGTAGTGGTATACTTATTTTGTCTTTAACAGGACAGAATCTACGAATGCAGTTAGCGTACGTTCGCATATTATGTTTGGTATTTACATATGCCATTATGATGTTCTACGAGCAAAAGTAGATTCCATAAAGTAGGTAGCCGACATGTTGTGAGCAGTGTGTGTCGGTAAATTGTGATGTAATGCGAACAATCATTATGTATAAATACAATAGTACAAAGTGTCTCACGGCACTGTTGCGCGCGACAATTGACTGTGTTCACTTTCGCGGGTGGACTCTTCCGCGACCCATCAAAACTAAATGACGTGTTTTTCAAACAGACAGCATAGCTAATACTGTTTAATATGATACACATTCTTCCTATTGTTTCGATTATGGCTGGTGTTATGAAACTTCCGGACCTCGTGCCTAATTTAACTCCCGTAATATTGCGTTACACGTTACCATCTATGAATGCAAAGTTTTTAGTTCAACTGTGGTTTCAAATGACTAATGTAAAACAACATAACTTTAAGTGCGTTATTTATTTTAAGTATTGAAACTTAGTGAAAAACGTAGTCGATGTGGAGCAAACTTTCCAAAGAATAACTAAGATATATAGCATAAATGGGGCATGTTTTTGTGAAATCGGACCATGAACATCGTCACGTCGTAGTTTATATAATATATTTGCAACTCTGAATAACAAAGGGTCGTTTTTCCTTTGGTAGACAGTTAATAATCTATAGTACCTTACCTATAAAACCTATAGTACCTTTGTGTCGTGAAGAGCATACTAATAAATGATAGTAAAATTGCCATCTAGGAAGGCCGCTGTACTTGTAGTAGAGCCTCATTGGAAACCATAAGGTATGATATGTGTATGTGTAATAGTTAAATGACCACATGAAATTTCTAATGTACATTTTATATTGGCTGGGCAAAGTGACCTAACTTCTCCTATCGCTACAATATTAACACTCGCTCGAATGGTTGCTACCCTACACGATGATGGACAGCCCGTCCTCATGACTCACGCAACTGTGTATCGTTTTGAATCCAGACTGTGCTTTTTTTGTCGCATAGGTCGTCATACGAGCAAACAGGTCACATCCACAATGCTGGATCATGAATGTGTTGCCGGTCCATGAAATTGGGAGAACAGCGGGAAAGAAAAAGGATGGGAAGTCGAAAGAAACGCGACAATGAAGCTGTCGCTGCACGTCGATTACCTGTGAGGCAGTGGTACCACCCCGGATGAGCCATTCATGCTGAGTCGTGACTGACAACGGCGTGGCTCTACCACTCCCACAATGTGTACATCCAATTTATAGCATATTTTTTATAGCATATTTTAGCATATTTTTTATAGTGTCATTTCTACTCTATTTCGATTCATTGCATTTACCATAGATGCAATGAAGTGACTAGTTACTACTCATATCTGGGAAATATGTAATTTAATTTTTATTACAGTGTATACCTACCTTTTAAATAATATTTGTCTATTTCTTTATTAATGTAGTATTCACTTGGCACTCTATATAATTTCGAGCCTCAATTCTAGCTCCAGATTCATCCAGAACCATAATTCTATAAACAAACTTGTTAAAGATCAGTGACGGACGGTTCCGGATCTATTTTGGGCGCGTGTAGCTTTCGTTTTCTTCATGCTTCTAGTACGTATTGAAATTGTAACAAGAACAGACGTAATTTTGTTCAAAAGTTGTATAAACGATGTCAATAAAGGTCGAGCGTGAAGTTGCAATTGATTCTGAGCCCTGTGTTATAGCTTGGGACAACAATCTTTTTGTGGGCACTGAAGATGGCTCTATAAAGGTATTTTCATGCAGTTTTTTTAAAGATATCTCTAACAATTTACCGATCACAAATATTACTTGTATTGATGATTATTTTGATTTATGTGAACAAAAAATAATAATCCCCTAATATTAAACATTGTAAATATGTGCAGCAAATACATATCCTGTTAGTAGTGGTTTTAGATAACCTTTGAAGGCGTTTATTATAATAAAGCTTATAAAAACCGATTAGGTACATCCACAGACATTAGGTACATAGTGCTAATCTTGGTTTGACACCAACGTAACTTCGTTAACTTTCTGATTTTATGGCCAAACTATTTAATTTACTTAGGAAAATTGATTCGTACCCAAATTTTAATCTTAAATGAATACCTAAACTAAAACCTAATAACATGTGATTGGTTTTTATGAGGAGTTAGTAGGGGTAACTTATATTTGTTTGGCAGTCGTACAATGCAGATTTGGTGCCGGGTGCGTCTTGGACAGCGCATTCAGTGCAAATATTTGCTTTGGCAGCCGGAGGTGGCCATGTGTACTCGTCGTCCAATGATGGGGGCGTCAGAGTGTGGTCTCCTCAAGGAGACAAAATAAAGGAATTCCCTTACTCCGGAGCCGATGTTGGCGCTTTACACGTCTTCGGTAAACATGTTTACGCTGGGGATGAAAGTGGTAACGTAAGTATTAGGTATTACCAAAGATTATATTGGTCATCATTGAAACGATAAAACTTTTCATGGGATAGGCCTTAGATCATCTCGTTGAAGGAAAGGGCAAGGTTTGGGCGCTATGAGCAACCTCCCAATGTCAGGAGTCACAAGGGGTCTCATGCCTTAAAAAAATTAGAGAGCTATGTTTAAATCTTTAGGGCGGGCGGCAGTGTGGTACCAACTTTTTTTAAAGCTTTCTGTGTTGAAGCTTTAACAGCAGCAGCACTGTTCTACTTTAAACGAAAACTTCTTGGCAATGTAAAACATTATTTTCTTGATGCAAACTAAGAATTGACAATTGTAAATAAATAAGAAAAAAAATCAGCTTTGGGCCCATTATTGTAATTAAAATTGTTCTAAATAGTTAGATGCTATTGCAAAGACATTAATATAAGATAAAATCTAATCATTCAGACATTTATTTTGCTTTCAGGTAATTATATTCGAAAACAATGTTGAAAAAGCCAAATATAATGTTTTGGAAGAGGTCAAAGACCTTTGGTTCAGCGAACCATTTCTTTTTACTGCGCGAGACTTAGATGTAACTATTACTGAAATTAAACCAGGTGAGTTCGATGTTTTTAATGAATTTCTACATTTCTTTTAGGTATAACATACCCGTGTTTGTAAAAAAATTAATGGATTTCCAGAGGAATCAAAGACGCGCTTTATTACCCGGCACACGATGGAAGGTCGTGCTCCTTTGAGGATTACCGGCTCCCGACTCCTCATAATGGCGAGAGGTGGAAACAGCTTGCGAATGCATGATGGATCATTGGAAAATACATTTAAAATATTACATGAAGTCAAGGTACGTAGGTACACTTTTCTAGAAATCCATTACACGAACCCCCGCAATACAAGATGCTCTACTCTTGCTCTACCTTTTTCTTTTACTCACTGTATAAGTGGCAAGTGCAGATTAACTTACTAGACATTGTCGTAGATTAATCTTATAAGCTGTTAAAGCAGCACATATTATGTAGTTACTACATAATCAATAACGTAAACTCCTCAATAAAAAGCAGGAGTTTATCTTCTTATCCCTTCCATCCTGGTATTACGGTGTTAACCCGTCGCACTATAATGACTAAATAATTTATTGAACAAAAAAACAATATTAGACACTGCCTCTGAAGTAGATAATTTAAAAAGCTGTTAAAAATAAGTTGTATGTTGTGTGTATGTTTCTACAGGTCAGCGATATGATAGTAACCTGTATGACAGTAAACAAAGACGAAGTGTGGACAGGCGGTTGGGATGGATGTGTACGAAGATGGAAGATTTCTGCTGATAAACTAGAGCCAGCAGGAGAAGTCAATGTGGGAGCTTGTGTCAACGCTATTGTCGCTGGACTAGATAGCGTTTACGCAGCCATATCTGGAGGGAAAATTGCTCGCATCAAAGCATCGTAGACTGATACTAGTTTATCTTAAGAGTATTTGTGATAAAATAATCTACGCTTTGTAGGCACGCCTATATTGGAGAGGTATAGGTATGATGTATTAAAAAATAACCTATATTTTAATCACCAGCTTATTTCTTAGAGCACCTAAATGAATACCAATAATATGTACTGTTACAGATCTATAAATTATAAACTACAGCAAAAGTATACTAACTTGGGTCACCTATATTGTCACTTACTGATGTAAAACAGAGTATGTGTGGGAACATTTTTATTGGATAGAAATATATACAATGTAGAATAATAGCTGGCAATATTTTTAATTAAGTACCAACTGTAAGCACATACATAACTTGTAACATGGTTAATTAAATTATAGCTAAAGTTAATTCTTTTTTATTTATTTTTTTACGTTATAGACTCATTAGATAGAAATGAATGTTTACTCGTATAACATAAAATTTATGATAACAGTCAGCGTACAGTCCAGGTCCCACATTAAATTACATGTTGTTGTCTCATGTAATTCATAGATACTAATACTTTCTGGTTTGAGAACAGACCCGAAACAAATATTTGTTATTTATTTATTTTATATACCTATTTATTTGTTATTAAACTTTAAAGCTAATGTAATGTCCTACAAAACCGTACAAGTAGTTTGAGTGCAGGAATTATCAATATTTATGTTTATTTTGCCTTGCGTATATCTAATACTTTAGGGCAAGTTAGCAAATTATTGCTCTTCAAGTTTCGAATTAAATATTGTTTTGTTTTATAATCTATGATAAACTGTTGAGACTGATCACATATTTTTAGAGTTCTATTCCCGTAAATATTGGTGACACTTGGCTGCGCTCCTCGCATAACTAATTTACCCGAGTAATATAATTGTTACACTCATTAGAATGAACTATGCTCGTTTCTGTCATAACCTACATGATATTTATATGAAAAATAGCAATTTATGTTTGGTGGCTCAGTTGTGCTACTACGGTACGATTACAACGCCGAGGTCTCGGGTTCGAATCCCGGATCTGACAATGTGATATTGGATTTTTTTATTAATTATCAGCACGCAGTCAGGAATTTGTGCGTGATATAGCGATAGCCCGCCCCCTATCACCTCGTAGGAAGGAAAACACAAAACGAAACATAGGTGTTCTGGTAGCACCCCTTCTGTCAAAAAGAAAAAGGCGTGATGTATAAGTATAAACTTATAGGTACATAAGTAACATTAAAATATAAATACAATTGGTACTGGATATGGTTTAGTTCGAAATTACGGTATGATCTGCTATCTAAAAACAAGAAGGAAAACTGGTGGCGTAAAAGGTGACTAAAGGCGAAAACTAGGCATTAATTTCGCAACATGCCCGTAGATGGGGTTAAAAATTCAGAACTTCATTTTCAATAGTTTTGTCTTATCATATTGGATTTATTATTTTTAACCCAATAAACGTATATCTAAAAAAACATGCACAAACTTTTTCGTTTGAAAGAAATTAATAAAAACAATATTTAATGCCTTTTCGCTAATTAATATCCGCCACTCGAATACTTATAAACGCCATCTATCAACCAACTGGTAAACGATATTTTCAAAGTTTAACCTTTCGCCAGTAGATGTAGATACTGTACCTAAATTTTATAAATATTTTTTTCCATCTCCTTAGATGCGTTCTAGACACAAGGATATTAAGTAATAAAAAAAATAATTTTCCTCCTAATTCCCAAGCTACTTTTCTTTCGTACAAATATTTCATTAAACTTTTTAAAGCCCATTTAGAGTAGCAAATTAATAATACAAAATGCAGTATCCAACCTGGAAATCAAACCCAAGACTTTTAATTCAGTGCACCTAACGACTTTCTCTAAAATAGCGAGGTAACTTCATTCAAAAATATTAAACATTGAAATAAAACTATTTTTTACGGATTTTATCGCGATTTGGTTTAATTTTTACATTTTTTAACATCCCGACGTTTCGATTACTTTACAGCTTTCGTGGTCACGGGGCGGACACCAAAATCCGTAAAAAATAGTTTTATTTCAATGTGTAACATTCGCGTAAATCTAAGAAATCAAAAATATTATTTTAATGAAGTCTTTTATACAATGTGCACATAAAGTTTAAACAACTCTTTTTAACATAATACTACTTGTACATAAATAGGAGTTAAAAATGCATAACTCTCCATATGTTTCACACATATACATTTTATTTCATATTTCTATTTACATACTGTACATTCAAAATATCTAACTCATTATGCCTGCCATTAAAAAATATTATATTCAAATAATTTACCCAACAGTAATAGTAAATTATAATTAAATCATTTTGGAATCCTGAAATAATGATGGTTTTTTCCATTACACAACACTCAGAGGAAAATAAAATATCTGTTAATCAAAGAGACAGGTTTCTTAGATCTGTATGAAACCTACTTAAAGATCTAATCAATCAGTATGAAACCTGCTGCCTCCAAAACTAACTTCTCAGATATCACATTACATAAGCTGCCATAGTCTGTGTTGAGAAAACGAAAAGGGGATATCACATTTTTCATATACAAGAAGAAAAAGCAATACACCAGATAGCAAGATCAGCGCAATGTAAATTTTATCAAATCAATATCAAATGCTATCAAAGTGAATACAATGACAATTAGTGAAAATATAGATTAGAAATAAAGAAGAATTTCCACACATATTTCTGGGTAAATTTTTTGCTAGTGTGAAATGTATGGCCAGCAGTCTAAATTGATCTCTTATGAAGTTTATTTATATGATTTATTTGCATATTGTCAATTACTTGCCTTTCAAAATGATCAATATATTATTTGGGTATATTAACCTTTTTATTTTTATTGTTGCTGGAAACTGTAAAGAAAACAAAATAAAACATTATTCAACATTAATTCATTTCCTATATTGACTTATACTTTCACAATAAAGTTGTTACATTTTAACAATTATATGAAAGCAGATATTTTACTGTGATATTAAAACCCAGTAAATGAAGTTGATATAATTTACTATCAGTAGAAATCTACAACGATGATACAAGTTGCTTTCACAAGTTGTTCCCTTAAATGATGATCTCAACATCACATAATTCATCCTCAGTTGGTAGCTTAATTTGCTTGGGGTTAATGTAATTAGGATCGATGGGCGGCAATCCCGCCTTTTCACGGCGGCGTAGTTCCAAAAATGCTTCACGTTGGGCCCAGTCCCTCATATGTATGTCCGGGGAATAACTCCAGGCAAGACTACCAAATACTAAACACAGCGTGACACTGAAGAAAAACGATGCATTATGCGCGTTCGTGTCTTCTTCCTTACTGGTGTAGTCGAACCCGTAGCTCACCCAGTTCTTGTCTTCTTTACTAGTGTCACAGGTCGTGGTAGCAGAATCACTATTTTTCTTCGAAGTTGTGATGGTACGCTCTGTTCTGTTAATGTAATTCCAAACACATCTTTGAAGTATGGGAGCATTGCGAAGCTTTATCAACGCCGCCATAGCGTTCTTGCAAATATATGATTAGATACTGTTTTTGTTTCAAATTGTGTTAGAAATATAAAACTGTACTACACCGAGGCTCTCTGATGGTTATGAAATCAAGAAAAATAGGGCGGTAATGGAAATGTATCGATACAATTTTAGCAGCCAAATGACAATTTTTTTATCGATATTATTCTAGCTAGAATCTGTACGCGATAATAATTAGCTTTTTTACGACGTAAAAATTTAATGTTATTATATTACGTAATAACAGGTAATGATAATATTCGATAATAAGGATAAACTTGTAAAAAATATCGTAATCGATAATAAATATAAATGGCATATAATCTAAAAAGGGTTATAATTCACGTCTATATAGCTAGTTTTCGAACAATGCATTATTCATTATTTATAAGCCTCTAAATGTTAATAATGAAACCAAATGGCACACAAATAGAAAATAAAACGCTAGTTTGATTTCGTTTCGAAGAACAACTCAATAAGCAAACTTGCACGTTGGTTTCACAGACTAAGGAGTAATGGTTTCTACCACATACTAAGGAGTAAGTTTCTACAAATAGTTTGAGTGTGTTATCCGTTATAACTTATAAACAGCAAGCACTTATACGTATCATTTCCCATCTCTATAATATAACCCGATTGACATTTCATAATGTCAAAATGACAGATCAAACCAAACCGGACACCGGTATTCCATTGATCTGTGTATTCCAATTTTCTTTTTCAAAGTAAACCACGGACGTACATTTAGTCATTTTTAATACAGTTATCATCTATTAAATTTAACTATAATCTTTACTATATTTTATTCTCTCTCAGTTAATTCCGGCTAGTTCAGATTTACATTTGCTGCGTATACATTTTCGTCAAGATGGTTGTGCGGCAATACAACGAGGAGTTGAAGTATTTGGAAAAGATTAACCCATATTGTTGGAGAATCAAAATGGGATTCCAACCTAACATGAAGGTGGAGGGAGTGTTTTATGTAAATAACACTCTTGAAAAGTTAATGTTGGACGAACTAAGGAACTCGTGCAGGCCTGGTATGACGGGAGGATTTCTTCCCGGCGTGAAACAGATCGCCAACGTAGCTGCATTACCGGGAATCGTCGGTCGGTCTGTGGGCTTGCCTGACGTACATTCAGGTTATGGCTTCGCAATAGGTAATTATAGCTTCACTAGTATGGTATTTATATTTCCATTTGTTTTCTTTTTATATTTTCTACTGAAACACCTTTTAGAGCTCAATATATGGTGAATTTGCCTGGCGATAGTATAGATTTATTAAATATGTTGAAGATCCCCTAATTATTGGTTCATCTAAATTATCTGTTGATTGCAATCATATTACAACATCTGACTCACTGTTAATATGTAAAAATAAAAAGATATTTTAAACTTTCACATTTATCAATTAAATAATCATACTTGGAATGTTTTAGACAATTGGTCAAAATGCTGTATTTCTATGGTGCAAAATACAATTAGTAAACATTGTTAAATTATTTACAATGGAGATTAAATATTTGTACATGATGATGCAATATATTAAATATCACATAAATAGTTTATTGACACATTCATATGATAGATATGATTGCTACAATTTAATCAAGCCTATGAAATATAATATATTATAATATATATTGTAGATGGCCTCAATTTATTATCAACCAAATTTATTTCAACTTGATGATGTCATACATTTGCAAAAACTAAGTCTCCCATACATTTATCTTATGAAAAGAGAGTGTAATATAACAATTTTGTTGTATGATTAAGTGCTGCATAACATTAATAAGCTATTTGCTTTCGATTCATGTCACTAATCAATTTACTCTAAACACCTACTTAATTATTTTTGTTACAAACTAACAACTGGTTCTTGATAAGCTATTGTTGTCATTATAAATATATGTTTTAAATAACTTTAAAAAATTTACTGCATGCTAATGTGATGAACAATCCAACCTTAAAGTTTTCCAGGAGTGTTTTTTAATCAAAGCAATGCACCCAACTATGGTAGCCACACATGCTGAGGTCAATAAAACATAGGTTTCCTGCTCTCAATATATTCATAGTATGAAATTAATTTAAAAACTGTATTTATAAGGAGGTATTTACATTTACAGGAAACATGGCTGCTTTTGATATGGCTGATCCTAAGTCCATAGTCTCTCCAGGTGGAGTAGGATTTGACATAAATTGTGGCGTACGTCTGCTAAGGACTAATTTGCATGAGAAAGATGTTCAACCTATAAAGGTATGTTTATTCATATAAGATGCTTTTTTATGATTTTTAACATAAATGTGATTATTTTTTTCGCATTTCATTTCTTTTTAAAACAATCTTATTTATTTAATATAATAATTTGGTTACAGGAGCAGTTGGCTCAAAGTCTGTTTGACCATATTCCTGTGGGTGTTGGATCAAAAGGAATAATTCCAATGAATGCCCGTGACTTGGAAGAAGCACTGGAAATGGGAGTAGATTGGTCACTAAGAGAAGGTTATGTTTGGGCTGAGGATAAAGAACATTGTGAAGAATATGGAAGAATGTTGAATGCTGATCCATCAAAAGTTAGCTTGAGGGCAAAGAAAAGAGGTTTGCCACAATTGGGTACTTTGGGTGCTGGTAACCATTATGCAGAAATCCAAGTTGTTGATGAAATATATGATAAATATGCTGCTGGGAAAATGGGATTAGAAAGAACTGGTCAAGTTGTTGTTATGATTCATTCTGGCAGTAGAGGGTTTGGTCATCAAGTTGCAACTGATGCTCTTGTTCAAATGGAAAAAGCCATGAAGAGAGATCAAATTGAAACCAATGACAGGCAACTTGCTTGTGCTAGGATAAATTCTGTAGAAGGTCAAGATTACCTGAAGGCTATGGCAGCAGCTGCCAACTTTGCTTGGGTTAACCGTAGCTCAATGACTTTCCTGACTCGTCAAGCATTTGCTAAACAATTCAAGATGGCTCCAGATGACTTGGATATGCATGTTATTTATGATGTGTCTCACAATATTGCCAAGATTGAGGAACATGTTGTAGATGGAAAAGTAAAGACATTGCTTGTACACAGAAAGGTATAATAATACCATATAATAGTACATATTTTTTTCAGTTTGTTTACATCAAATAAATCAAAGCTATGAAATATTGACTTTTACGGCTCAGACATATAAAGTAGATGAATAACATGACTGGAGAACAACTACCGCTTATGAGTTGTACCCTATAAAATAAAAGTGTTTAGAGCACTGCATATGTATTAAATTAACTATTTGGCGCCTTGTTTTAATATTTTTTACAATTTTAGGGTTCCACCAGAGCATTCCCTCCTCATCATCCACTGATACCTGTTGATTATCAGCTCACTGGACAGCCAGTACTGATTGGCGGAAGCATGGGAACTTGCAGCTATGTGCTTACAGGCACTCATCAGGGAATGACTGAGACTTTCGGAAGTACTTGCCATGGAGCTGTAAGTATTTCTTATTGAATTTTTTTTTGGTTGATCTACCTGTTTAAAAAACACAACATCAAATATCACACCATTATTTTTTTACTTAACGGACTTCTGCAGGATTCAAATTTAATTTCTTTGAAAATATTATTTTGACATAATACATTTAAAAACAAAATTGACTCGTAGCGGTCATGTCGTACTTTAGATAAGTTTTGTTTCCTTTATAACACGCTACATATTTTAGGGACGAGCTCTGTCTCGGGCGAAATCCAGAAGAAACATTGACTACATGGATGTCCTTGGAAGATTGGAATCTATGGGCATTTCCATTAGAGTTGCTTCACCTAAACTAGTGATGGAGGAATCACCAGAGTCGTACAAAAATGTCACAGATGTGGTGAATACTTGTCATTCTGCAGGAATAAGCAAGAAGACGGTCAAATTACGCCCCATCGCCGTCATTAAGGGTTAATTTCGAAATGTATGCCAAACTATGTTAGCAACTCATCACATTATGTGTACTTATACTATACATTATGTATGTACTGATGATCTTTTTTCATATTTAATTCAATTAAGTTAAGGATGTTCTCTGAATGTTTGTATTAAAAAAATTAAAAAAATAATACGTTAATTTTTGCTCAAGTGATCCAATACATTTACAGAATAAAACAAAATATATTTTTAATTCCTTTTTGATTTTTAGGACAACAACTAATTAACAATTTGACTACAAATAAATTAATACTTTTTTTAAACACACTAGCTTTGGAGGTATATTGTTCGTTAACAACTATGCATTTGAGCCTTTAAAAAATTATATGGCCTTTAATTTGTCCGCGATGATTACTAGAAGCGCCGTGCCCAGTAGAAACAGACCTGGTGGCAGGACTGCAGTCGTTTGATCAACTTCATCTGCAAATAAATTGGTACTTATTTACAAATATGCAAGTTTAAACAACATCATTTTATGAATTAACCCGTCGATTGCGGCACCAAATCATCATATTGGACATCTTTGCCATAAATGTATTTAACATACGGGATAATTGTGATAATTATAATAAATGAAATTATTCAATAACTAATACTCAACCTGCTTCTTTGTTCAATTTAATCTCATTGTTTTCACACGCCCAGTTCATGCATCGATCAAGTGCTTCTTCCCATCGGACGCGTCGCATTTCTCGCTCTAGAAAATATATGAAATTTTACGCATTCCATAATACGGAAGCTCCATAAATATATGTTATGTGCTAACAAATTAAGAAGAAATACATATAACAATTTACGCATAACTTATTTTTAGATACATAATCTCATTGGGATTTCCTCTGCGATTGGAAAATTTAACGTTTATGTCAATGGATTTCCCGAATATAAATTATTATGTATGTAATATTGAAAATGCGTTGGATTAAAATCAGTTGAATCACAAAAAATATCAGTCTCAAAGCAGTAAGCGTAAATACCTTCACTTGAGATGGAGGGTAGGAAGGTGTCGGCAGGTGGACTGGGAGTAGTAGTCGGCCACACTCGAAGCGCGCGCCCCGCGACTATGGCGGCTCCGAGGGCAGTGCTTTCCATCATTAAAGGACGAATCTGGCATAAAATATTATACATACATAAAAAGCTGCAGGTCTTTGTGTAATATGCAGTACATACACTTGAAGATGGGATTGGCGTCATAGAACAAGTAAAATGACTCAAAAATGATGGATACATTCCATTTTTTTTTCATCTATTCCCTCACCTCGCACTCTGGATTCTACAATAGAGTAGGCCTCTACAGAAGTCCCATGCCCCGCAAGTGCCCTTGTTAGAATGCATAAAATTGGAAGGATGATAGATAAAATGAAATAGGTAAATAAATAAATAAATACACCCAACAGTCACATACATAGTTCTGACCCCACACTAAGACCGAGTCTTGTGGCGTGGGTATCAGAACCTACGAAAGACAAATATTTGTTTCGGTGCGGCGATCGAACCCTTACCTCCAGTTTCACTGGCGGCGTCTAACTACGCCACGGAGGCTGTCAAAAACGGTTAACCTACCACTGGGATACCCAATATATCGGCTTGCATCTGCATGAGCACGGAGTTCTGCGCCATGCCGCCGTCGGCGAGCAGCTTGTGCAGCGGCGCGCAGTCCGCCGCCATGGAGCCCGCCACCGCGCGCGCCTGCTGGCACACCGCCTCCAGCGCCGCGCGCACCACGTGCTGCCGCCGAGTCATGCCGCTGATGCCGCACATTATTCTAGCAACAACATTACTCTGCATTAGTGGTGGACTATATGGCCTAACCCCTCTCAATCGTATAGATAGTAGGGGAGGCTCGTGCCCTGCGGTGGGACGCATATGGGCTGATACAGTACAAAGCATATTTTAATTGTTTAAGTAAAGTTTGAATGAGGGTTTTTTTAAACACGCTATAGTTCATGCTTGCATAAAGTATGCGTATAAAAAAATAATGATAAAGCGCACCACACACTAAAGTCGACGGCTCGGTGACACAACCCGGCGGACTTTTAAAAATCATATCAGTAACCTATGTCGGCAACTGAGCAGAGGGCTTGGGTCGCCAACATGTTGGGGGGCAACACCTACGGGCGATAACTTTTTAGTGTATGTGCTTATTAGAGACAACTTTAAAATTTCGCAAAAAGAGACAGGCAACAAAATAGGGGCGGGGCTTGCGTATGAGCGAGGCCGTGTACGGTCAGATGTTTAGTTGCGTAAAACCATATTTTGCTCTCAGCACCCGTGAATGATTCATTTTAACAGATAAATTGGTTTGTGAATGGAATATTCAATAACAGCTTTTTCAATAAATTCTTGTATAATCCGTATACCCTGTTCATTGCAAATAGCTGTCCATCTGAATGCGAAGGGTGCTTCAAAGACCGATACGGGTTTCTTTTTAATGCATCTAGGCGGGTCGGCATATGATTTCTATATACGTAGACAAGGCTGGTAAAAGGGTGAATAGAAGTCCAATTAGTTTTTATCAAATTAAGACTTACCCTCTCGCATCTTTCCTCCAGTACGGCGAATACAAGCCATTAAATGCAGGTACAAAACAAATGCTGCCTTCATCACCGTCGTCAACTTCCGCCGCCATTACTTCGGAATCTCTCACATCACTCAGAATCTCGAGGCCATCGCGAAGCCATTGTAAAGTATCTCCTGTAATCAAATATATTTTTTATGTAATAGAGAAACGAGGAGCAATACAGAGAGCGCAGAATTACATTCTGAAACAAATCTCTAACGCACTCTGGTTTACTACTATAACAGAGATCCATGAAAAACTTAACGTGGCAATGGTGAAAAATGAAATCGCTTCTCATGTATCCAATTACTTACGGAGGCTGAAAAACCATCTAAATCAGCCAGAGGGCAACTAACTGTTCCCGAAAGCATAAGAAGGCTAAAGAAGTGCCGAGATATGCTACACAGCCACACGGCCTGACTTGGATAAGGAAAAGGCTGACTCTGCTGTGAGTCGCGCCTTACACACCAAGAATCCTTCATCCCATCTGTTTAGTCTATATGACTGATTGCAAGATCGTACACAAAAAAGAAAGAAAAAAAAATAATAATAAAAGGACATATGGTCATGAGGGTAAGTGACACCGCCCATGAACATGTTGCACACTGTGGGTCTAGAGATACGTTGCCGGCATTTAAAGTGAGAATACGCGCTTCTTTACTACGATTTGCATTTAACAGGCGGTGAAAATATTTAAAATAATTAAACATTGATTATAATAAGTGCTCATAATATTTTGTTATGAACTCATTTTTATTTCTTTTTATTACTTCTGCTTACCAGCTATTGCCACAGATCCTTCCAAAGCGTATACCGGTGATGCATCGGGTCCTAATTTATAAGCTACCGTAGTCAACAAGCCGTACTGGGAATGTACGATGGAATCCCCTGAAAATTGAAATATGTGTTACAAAACAATCAAGTAATAGAACAACATTGAAATAAAACTATTTTATACGGATTTTATCGCGATTTGGTTTAATTTTACATTTTTTAACTTCCCGACGTTTCGATTACTTTACAGCTTTCGTGGTCACGGGGCGGACTACGCGTATAAAATAGTTTTATTTCAATGTGTAACATTCGCGTAAATCTAAGAAACCATTAAGTAATAGAACAAGTCAAACATAAAATATGGTGATTTATTTGTGAACGAAACATCGCACTTCAATGATATGCAAGTCCATAAACCACTAACAATCATAGGCCTGCGCTCAGCAGTCGTACTTGGACGAATATAATAAACTAAATATGGGTACATCATTTTATAGTTAATTAATTAGTAATGAGGTTGTATGCTATACCTGTATTATATAAGAGAAAACATCCTGTGCCAAAAGTACACTTTACTTGTCCAAATTTCATGCATCCTTGTCCAACTAAAGCTGCTTGTTGGTCTCCTAAGCACTAAAAAAATACAAAATTAATTAGTATAATAAAAATAAACACAAAAAATATACATAGTCATAATTATTTAAAAATAAACCAACTCCTGCTATAGGCACGCCAAGAAGAGGTCCAGTAGAGATGTACCCATAAATTTCGGCGGAACTTTTAATCTTTGGTAGAATTTCGAGTGGTATGTCAAAGAAACGTAGGAGTCCTCTATCCCATTGTAAGCTTCTCAGAGACATAAGTTGCGTACGAGAAGCGTTTGTCACGTCAGTCACATGTATACCGCCTTGCACGCCACCGGTGAGGTTCTGAACAACAAAACACTGTGGTATAATAAATAGTATATATTGTAGCCAGAGTAACTACTGGACATAATGAGACTAAACAGTTTATGTCTCAGGATGGCTAGCGCAGCGGAATGACAAGCATTGCTTTATAATTTATGGTGTTGTTTGGTTTTGCTATTGTCCATGAGTGGTCGTATTGCTTACATATACATATGGCATGCTCATCTGTCATGCATTAAAATTAAAAAAAAATTACACCCAATAGTCACATATAATTCTGACCGCACACTAAGATTGGCTTTTGTGTTGGGTATCAGAAACTTTAGGCTACTTTTCAGTCTCACAAACACCCAGAACCAAAACAAACATCTGTGGATCACATTTTTGTTTCAGTGCAGGGATCGAATCTCATTTCACAACCAATAGCCAAAGGAACTGAACTGAACCGATGGCTGTCAGATGAAATTTGTGATCACTATTAAGTGACCAACACTATAATAAAAAATACAAAGCATAACTGGAAGAAAATGCAGACAGCATTAAGTTCACTTGTACCAACATTTAAATATCATTAATATACATTTATCATTTATATGTTTAATATCATGGTTTTTTTCTAGTACATATTTTTTGTTATTGCATCAAATTATTCTTCTCAATTGATAATGTAATTAACATGTAATATCTTACCCATATGAGCCAGGAATCTACAGTGCCTGCCAGGCATTCTCCAGCTGCTACAGCTTGTTTGACAGCAGTCACATTTTTGAGCAACCATTTTAGTTTAACGGAGGAGAAATATGTCGACAATGGAAGCCCGCTTGTTTGAACCACAGCATTGATGCATTGCGCTCCCTTTTCTCTAGTAAGATCATCCACAATTTTTGAAGTTCGTACATCTAACCAAACTGGAACAGAGAACAATCATATTTTATTTTGTTCTTATGTGCTTATTAAAAAAGTGTTTAAATATATGATTAAAACTCAAAGATATTGGTACATACATAGCTTTTACAACCTATGACGCCAGCTGGCTGATGCTTAAATATATCAATCCAATTAAGTTTTTAGGATCTAGGCCATATTTAAACTGACTCATATATTTTCAAGTAATGAGAAAATGTTATTGTTATAAATATTTGTAAGTTTTACCTATAGCACTGTAAAGTGGCTGTCCCGTGACTGGGTTCCATACTATGGTTGTTTCTCTTTGGTTTGTTATGCCAATGCCAACTACATCAGCTGGATTTATGTCCAATTTTCTCAGATTGTCTGTTGTTACCTGTAAATATAACATTGTAGGGTATTTTAGGATCTTTTTTCTTATTCTCTTTTTTCTTCATTTTTGTGACAACTTTCTTCTTTGTTATAAAAATTAATAATCTGAATATAAATGTGAATCCCAAATATCCACATTTGATTTTTTTCATGTCTTTTAATGCCTTGATATTACATATATCTATTGGCATGTTGAGTTTAGCATAAAAACAATGAAGTAACAGTGCAACTCAAGGTTTTATTTATTGAAACACAATAATATAACATATCAGAGCTGCACATAATCTATTCTGCAGCCAAAAAAAACATAATTTGTGTCTAAGACACATTGCACATTAGGTCATGGAAGCCTGCCCCATGGTTTAACACACAAATATGTGTATTAATTGTTCCATAAACAGATTTAATGAGATAAATACTATTTAACACTTTGATTGAGGTGTAAAAACAATGATTTATCTACTTGTATAGCTTAGATAACAATATTCATTAGCTGAATTAGTTGAATACAAGTATGGCTAAGGCCAAATATCCTTTTTACATGGAAAATAAATTAACATAAGTTACCTCAATGCACTCCAACACAGCATTTAGGATTTCCAGGGCATCTTGTTCAACCCATCCTTCTTGTGGGCTGAACCTTTTCAGCGATATTTGATGGTAAGTCAATACCTCCGATGTGTTCGCTGCAAAGACCTAAAAGCAATATATTCAGTGTGTAAAGTAGTTAAGATACTTGTTAATAATTATTGGTAATTCAAAATTATAAAACAAGTAAGTATATTTTTTGTTTACACCGACGAAATACAATATCGATAGTTAATTTCAATTTACCAAGAATTTAACGTTTGAAGTGCCTTCATCAATTGCACCTATTAGTGGTCCAAATCTCCCAAATTCACTCATATTACATAGTGGAGTTCAATTTAGAAATCTTAATTTATTTAAAAAAATACTAAGTCAGCTGATGAGATCGGAAATTGGAATTAATCTGTCAAGTGTCACTTGACAGCGGGCGGGCATTGAATGACATTAATTCATTTATAAATCAATAGACAAAGGCACCGAATTAAACATAATCTTATTCGCTGTTTAGAGCAACTTTGATCCAGTTATGATGTAAATTTAATTGCCCATATTTTCTGTTTAATAATTATCCCTTATTTTTTTATAGCTTACAGTTTAAAAAATAAGGGATAATAACGAATTTCATCATAGTTTGATTTAATTTGATTTATGTGTTTTTAAAAAACCGTGCTTATTTTTAATCATTGGGCAAATGTTGTATGGGAGGATTGAGAACATCGTTATCTGCATTGATTGCAGGAATAGAAGAAAATTATTATTTCATTAATTGCAGAATTTAATAAAAATAAAAATCCGTAAATTGGAACGTAGACGTTATTTATTTTCGTTTGAGTTTTGACTTTACATGGTATTTAGTAATGGAGAGGTTATGACTTATGAAATTATTAAACTTTTAAAATCATAACAAATCAATATGGTATCGGAGATTAAACTAACTATATGTGAAAAGGAAAAAATAATTCACACATTGACTAAAGAGATAATAAGTACTCAGTCTCTGGTGAAAACAATAGAGGACTTTCAACAAACGGCTAATGCTAAACTAACCAAAATGATTGAAGAACTCTGTGGCTCCGGTAATTAATCAGATGTTTATAATACTGACTTACTAGATAAGTTGTTCGGTTTTGAGAGCGAGGTCATAGTTTTACAATTGAATGTAGTGTACCTCGTGCCTTGTAAATATTTGAGCAACCATGCTCACATCACGTCATGCAGATGAAATTTAATTTGTCATTAAAATACATTTTTATATTATACTGTATTTTAAAATTTAACAGTTCTAATCCTTGATATTCAAATATATTACCCACTCCCAAAAGGTCTTTTTTGATATAAGATGATATAATCATAAGAATTTATTTTAAGTTATTGGTTTAAAAACGAAGTTAATATTAATGACATTTAAGGAGAAATTCCGTTTCATCATTTATGTATTTTAAGTATTTGAGGATAATTTGTTTAGATACCAGAATAGCACATCCAATAAAAAGCATCAACATTTATGATTTAAAATATGTTTATGTGGTATAATTTAGATACACATACACAGATTTTTATATACACTGAAAATTATATTAGAATATTTATTTTGCTTGCTTTAGATAATGAAGCAATGGATGATGAAGAGGTTGATGCAAGTGATGATGAGGACGAAGACACATCAGTGATACCAAAGAAAAGAAAACATTAGTGTAGTACTTTTATAATAAAGAAAAATGTTCTACAAGTGTATTGTGCAATTAATTATTTTATAGCCTGAAAAACATATGATATACCTAGTAAGTTTTAATATGGCTTAGAGTCCACAAACCAGCAATCACAGGATTTTACAGTATGTATGGCACTTCATACAGGTTGCCATGGAAATCCTTGGAGAGGCCCAAAAAGTATCAAATAATTAGGAAAGGAAAGCCTCTGTTTCGCAGTATGCTGACCGTGGCTGATTACAATGAAGATGATGAAGCAAAGTAGAAAGTCAGGGCCTCAATGAAATTCTATATCTTATCAACAAATTTTCTACTGCAGGGCACAACCTTTCTCTACAATCGAGAGCTTGATTGAGGGTTGCTATCATAAAGGCCCATTGTGAGTTGACAAACTTCACATATCCTTGAAAATCGCGCATATTATTCTGAAAAGTCAAAGGTGCGATTTGGGATTCTAAGCCGCGACCGCCGCGCCGTATCGTCAGTTGCTTTCGTTTCTTTACCAGTAGGTCAAAACGCACGCACAGGCTAGAAAATATCTAGTATGTTGTATTTTATTATACGATTTTATAATAGAGAAACTCATCTGGCTGTCGAAATTAAGCTTGAAAGTGTGGACTACAAAATAAGGGCGATTCTACTGTGAGTCCCTTTAGTTGCCGGCATTTAAGTGAAGTGCGCCACGGAGGCTATTTCGGTAACTATACGTGATTGGTCCAGGGTTAATATGTGTTTTTAAATCCGTTTATTTTTATCGCAACAATAGAAGTCTCACTTTAAAAAGTTCATAGCAGTCTCTAGCTGTGTGGATAATTCGGCACCGAGAGCTATTACCACATTACCAATTTCGGTAATAATGGTACATCCATATCAGCGTAATATAAATAACTGCTTCGGTGGCGTTGTTGTACTACGATTAACGATACGATTACAAAGCTGAGGTCTCAGGCTCGAATTCTGGATCGGGCAGGGTGATATTGGGTTTTCCTATACATTATTAGCCCGGAGTAAGGAATTTGTGGCCGATATGGCTGTAGGCTCGCGCCCTATCACATCATGGGACGGAATATATAAGGCGAAATGTGTGTGTCCCGGTAACGCCTCTGCCTACCCCTTAGGGGATAAAAGCGTGAGTTTATGTGTGTCTGTATAAGAGGTGGGTCAATTGCAATACCCAATGGTGCAGTCAGAGGTAGTTCCAGCCACAGTTTGTCGAACTTGTCTAGTACCTAAGATATGATAGGAGACTATTACCACACTGTATGAGCCCATATGCGTCTCACTGCAGGGCACGAGCCTCCTCTACAATCCAGGTTAGGCCATATAGACAGCTGGCCTAGTGCGGGTTGGCGGACTTTACTTAGCACAGACTTTTTAAAGTTATTTCTGTCCGTTTCACCCCGCAGAAAATCGGGAGACACGAGTATAGAGGTAATAACCCGGCTAAGACTTTTACCTTCTTGACTTTAAGTGTAGGTACATATATTTTTAAATTGGGACATATTAACTACGCGATTGCTAGCCACACTCGATTCCAATAATAGGTATGGTTAGAACGCTGGAAAGCACGCAAGTTCCGCCAAATCTAATTAATAAGGGTTCGTTGGCACAATTTAGGTGGGAACAGGGAAATTCATAAAGGATGTTGCTAGGGAACTAATAATGGATAACTGGATGGTAGAACTCATTTCGAGTATAATATTTTAATTATTTTTGCTTAGGTACATCATTTTGACTTGCTGGAAAAGTAAGCTGTGATTGCCTTAGTGCATTTTGAATTGTTTGTTTAATCATTTGCTTTATCTTCATAAAGACAGGACTTAATTGAATGTTAAGTTATATTTAAAATACTAGTACCTTACTGGTTTGTACCAGATTGACGTAGGATTTAAATACATATTTACATTCTTAAACTCAAAGCAAAGAATATATTTGTTCAGCCACTTTGGAATGTGGTTTTTTTTTTATTGAAAACGCGACATTTATTGAGGTGGGCCGTGGGATTACCGTGACTCACGTTTATTTATCGAGTTACGAGATGGAAATACGGTTTACAAACTGTGGATGAATTCCTTGTAATACATACTACATACATACATACATTAACTCACGCCTTTTCCCAGAAGGGGTAGGCAGAGGTGCTACCAGGATACCCACATTTCGCCTTGTATGTGCCGTCCCATGATGTGGCGAGCCCATCGCCATATAGGGAATAAATTCCTGACTCCGGGCTGATAATGAATAGAAAAATCCAATATCACTTTGCCCGACCCGGGATTCGAACCCGTGACCTCAGCTTTGTAGCCGTACCGTAGTACAACTACGCCACCGAGGCAGTGGTAATACTAGGTAATGGCTAATAGCTCATGGGGTTAGGAAACTGCATCAGGCTCTTTAACATGTCGACCGATAACCTACCCTAGGTAGATGTTATGTGTTATAACTTATTTAAAGTAACTCATGTAAATTACAGGAGAAAGAAACGTTTTTTTAAATGCTAACGGAATATTTCCTCTTTTGTTTTTCTGTGGTTTTTTCGCGTATGGTAATAATTAAGCTATGTACTGAATACTGAAAACTGTAGCTATACCTATGTAATGTTAGGATATTATATTTACGGACAAAAATAAGTATGTAGTCATGTAAGTGGGAGCTATATCATGCACTACAGATCTATTGCGTTCGTTATTATTTATAATATTGTTGTTCATAGTAAGATTATAAAATAAAAAATATTCATATAACATGACATTTAATTATTGTGTTTAATTTCCACCAATAGATGGTAGAGGGATGCATGCAGACTGACGAATGTAAAGCAGTAGAACTTTGTAATAAAACAATAGTGCTCAATAACGTAAGTTTTTATTAATTTTTCGTCTTAAAATAAATTGTAGTAATTTTACTTATGTACAACTTGTAGTTTTTACATTCATTACATTCGAACAGGGATGGTGAATAGATTTAGAGGAAACCATTGTATTAATAATATTAGAAGCACTTATGCGAGCCAAATTCTGTTTGTAAATCATAGTATAGTTTGTTTCCTAATTACTCAAGTCTTAAAGGCTTTACAGATTTTTGTTGATCTTCGTATGCATTTTAGATATGCCATTCCGCCATCCCTGCTCTTGAATTATGAATATGATGACGACCTGTTTTTCGTTGAAAGTAATTAGATAAGACTAAATGAAACAGTGAAGTGGAAGATCATTTTATTTTGACTACCGAATAATATTACCTATTATGCTCTCGGATGATTAAGATTGCAGCATTTTTTTTTTAAATGGTTAAAGAATGAAATGAATTTAGTCATCAAGTACATATCGACTTAAACATAAGAGTGATCTTTGTATTCTTTTATAATACTTATCTAGTTAATACCTATAAATAAATACCTAAAATATTAAAATTATGCAATAAAATTAAATGAGTATAGGTTTAATGGAATGTTTTTGATCACATGGTCTTGAAAAATAAGCTAACAATATGTACACATATTTTGATCTTTAACATTTGGCTAATGCAAGATACAATATTAAATGTAATACTGGTAATGTACTTAAATTTTCACGATGAAGAGTTGTCTTGTGTCCGTATTAAATAATAACACAATGAAACTTTAATAAAATAATATTTCCGCTCACACTGGTATTTCCTATAAAGTCATCGAAATAAAAATATTATAAGATTCATATTTTACGTTAGATAATTTTAATCTCACAGGCAGCACCACATAATAATATAACACCTTCTTAAGGTATTGAATGTGACATGAACAATAAAGTATTTAATAAATCTAGTCTTATGGCGCAAAATAATGCATCATCAGGCTACAACCATATTATTTGATATCATAAGTTGTGTTATCATCATTTTATATACACATAAAAGACGATAGGTACAGTATATCCAGAAAACTATGTCTTTCTTCTTTTTTAATGAGTACTATTCGATTGTATATGTAATAAAATTATTATGTCACTGGCGATATAGTTCAACGAACGTCTGAACTCTAAATATAATAACTTTGTAATAATTATGCGTATGATCGTAGATATCTACGTCTGTTTCGCGAATGCCCGCTATTTTAGGTCGAGTGCTGAGTAATTACGATGAAAAACGTCTTAAGTTATCTCGGCAGCGTTGTGTGTCACGAGTGCCTCAAGTATCGTGATGCGCGGAATAGGCAGTAATTATTATTACTTTTGATAATACTCATAAATAAACGTTTTCTAGACTAGTTAATAACTGTTTTGTCATCCGCATGGTCGGACTCGGAGCAGCAGATGTCACAACCATTCACGCCACACTCGCAAATTGACGTCGGCTGTATAGAATAACGCAGTTTCTGAAAACAATTTAAAATAGGCTTATCTTCAAGATAAATAATTCAGGAAGCAATGCGTGTCGTTGAGCCGCAATCATAAATTCCCTCGAAATGCTTTACCTTATCCTTAACTACACCACAATAAACTATATCTGGCTTTAATCGTGTCAGTCATGCCTATTTATGATATTAAAGTAACATACCCTTGTTTATTGAAAAATGTTGTTTAATTATATAAGTACCTAATAGGTACGTGATTCTAAAATGTTTCTATTATTTTCTTTTGTGATTTCATGGACACTTAAATAACGTACAGTGATCGCAAAATAACCAGTCTGCTCTGAAGTTGCCACGCAGGTATATAGCGGGCGCCGGAGACCTCCAATATTGTTCAAAATAGTGCGGCAATACATCAAACTTCACATCGCACAAGTTGTTTTGCTTTGTCTGTATCTAAAATACTTTACCATATTTAAACAAATGTATGTACCAACCTCTCTTAGATTTTCTCCGGGTGCCCTAACAACGACGATGACTGCATACACCGGTATGCAAAGTAATGAGAGAGAAGCCATGATCCATCCAAGCGCCTGTGCCCAAGCTGGATATTGGTATTGTCGGTAGCTTGGCGGTGTGTAGTCCACCATACTCGCTACCCATAACGCTAGTAACAGCGCCGGACACGCTATTAGCCAGCAGAATCGGAAGTATAAAGATGGGACCCGACCTATAACATGAAATCATACAACCACGATATGAGACAATTCGCAAAATAAGGTAATTGGAATAGCACAACTCACGCGTAAATACTTTGTAGATAATTTTTGGGTGTGATCAACTGTTGGCCAGATAACGTTCGTGACTCACAGCTTATTGTAGAGAAATTGTTGGAATCTCGTTTAATAATAATTTTAGATTGTATCATAGCGGATGTCCGGGAGGATATAAATTGTATGCGCGTTATTGTTGGCCGAGTATATTAATTTCTGTGGTGTTTAAACAATGAGGAGTGCAAATTAATTCTTACCTGTCATTTGCTTCACGTTTTTGGATAACCTATCCACGCCATAGAACCATGCAATGGCGACCACCTCGAAAAAGGCGAGATAAGTTATACTGAGAGATGCGGCATAAAAATCCATTAATTGGAATACATATATACCACTATGTATAATGTGTGGCAGTCCGCATACCAATGACACTGCGCACACTAGCAATACTAATAATTCATGATACACCAGTCTTTTGCGTATCATGTCAGGAAATCCGTCTTGTATCGAAGTCACCACCACTTCCACTATGGCAAACTAAAATAGAGAAATAAAGATGGTTAGTGTATATTGCAAGTGTAGATATTTTAAACAAGACAAGAGAATGATTTATATTTACTTGACTGTTTAATCCGAGGCATAGGAACATGAAGAAGAACAGTACTGCCCATAATTGAGGTGCTGGCATTTTCGCAATAGCTTGTGGATATACCACAAATAATAAACCGGGACCTGAAAGAGTCGTTGATTATGTAATACGCGAAAATATAGCATAGATAGGTAATTATGTAATCATTTAAAATACATTTCTGAAGAAAAATAAAATTGGCAGTTTCGATTTTTCTGAAGGAGCAGATCTAACCAAGTCAGTTAAAAAAACGAATAGAATATTTTAAAAATGTCTGTATTATGAACGCTGTAATAATATTTATCACATATAATTACTTACTATCGGCTATTACGTCCTTCACAGGTGTATTTTGTTCGAAAGCGATATTTCCGATGGTCGCAAATGTGAATATTCCAACGATAAGACTAGTTATTGCGTTGACTAGAGTCACAGCCACGGTGTCGTGCAGGAAATTGTTGTCGAATCGGTTGTAGGAAGCGAACATGATCATTGATCCGAACGCTATACCGATGGAGTTGAAAATTTGAGATGCCGCATTCACCCAGGGCCTGGACTGTTTCAGAAGCTCCCAGTCAGGCTTAAAGAAGAACCTCAAGCCTACGTCTGCTCCATCGAGTGTCAGAGACCGACCGAGGAAGACTATAATTAGTAGAAAAGGCAGTGTTGTGGTGATGTAACGAACTTTGGCTGAAGATTTTATGCTCTTCCACAGGGCGAAGTAAACTAACACCCAAGCACAAACCAAGCAAGCTGCCAATTCCCACCGCATGCCACCAGGGTACTCAATACCAGCACTCATATTCAATACCTTTTTCCTGAAAATACATAAATGTGTTATTTTCTCGTGCTAATTTAGTTATTAATTTTGCAGCAATATTTAAATTGATTTCTATAACCGTATAAGCTAAAATTATATGGACAGGGATCAAAATAATAAATTAGGTATTATTTCCAATTAGTAGTAAAGTTATATTTTGTTAGGTAAACCAAACCAAACCTTACTCGAAGAATTGTTCGGTGGGTGTTTGCGATCCGTTTGGTTTGGTGTGATTGTGAAATGGTACCCAGCACTGGTCTGTGTTCCATCGATTCGAGCAACTCGCCCATGGGACTTCCGTTTTAAATGACGTAAAGAAATAATATATGGCCCATGCTATTATCACAGCGTAATACGTGGACATTAGAAATGAGATCACCACACTTGCTAAGCCTGTACCTGAAAACAAAAGAAGGTTTGTTTACAAGACATAATTCTATATAAACCCCGTTTTGAAACACTAAATTAGAAAATACCAAATATTACCTTTGAAAAGTGGACATATTTGTGAAAGAGCACCTATAGGGCCATGTGCTGTGTACTGTCCTATTGCGAGTTCCATGAACAGCATCGGCACACCGCAAACTATTAAAATGATGAAGTACGGAATGAGGAATGCTCCTGTGTAAGAGAAAACATATATTTCTTAAATAAATATATTTAATTTACACTAAGAAATTATTATTTTTGTGTACAGTCATAAAATAGTATTAATACAGTAAGTAGTAATACAGTACATAATTTTTGCAACAACAATATTAATATGAAAATGAACCGAACGCGTTAGTATATCTTTATACTTTTTAACTAGATACCTAGTATTTCTTTAATGTTAAATCTGTCTTTAAATATATAAAAAATTCCCGACGTAAAGTTCTATGTAAAAAGGAACTAAATATTGAAATGAAAGCTCCACAATGTACTTGGTCATTATTACGACACTTTTAACCTTTGAGCTGACCTGCAAGAACGCGCGTAATTAACTCGCTATTTGACCACACAATAGGATACCCTTTGTGAATATACCTACTTTGTTTAATTGGCAAGATCTAATAGTCACGCCGACAAAAAATAGTTTTTATGTTGACTAATGTGGTTTACTTAAACCTGGCTAAGCGGACGTACCTATTAGTTTAAAAAATTGTTCAAATTCCAAGGTGTACCTGCTTATTATAATATTTACACACTTATAATTTTCATAATAATATAATAACGCAACATCTTGTCTCTTAATACTTTTTACCGTAAAGTGTAATATTCGATAGGCTCGTCCCCTATCACGTCGCGGGACGGAGCACACAAAGCGAAACGCTGGTATCCTGGTTGCTACCAGGAGAACCCCTGCCTTCCTCTTCTGGGAAAAAGCTGTGAGTTTATTTATCTATGTAGTAAGGTCTAATATTTCAATATTTTATCGGTACTTGTGGATAAATCGTACATAATGTATGTGTGTGTCAGCAGGGCAACGTGTCCATAATTTCAAAATATGTTATCGCGAAGTTGCAAGTATTTGTCATAGTTTGCGCACAATAATCTACATCATATGTATTGCCAAATGGAAATAACCAATAACACATGTTAAAAGTTTTATTATTAACTTGTTACGTTTTAACACCCACAATGTTCAAAAGAATCATATTCTTTGATTTTATTTTGCTATAATATATTGCTATTGTACACACCTTTAATGAAAAATATTCATAATAATATGTTCAAAATTATAGCGGACTTTTTGGACGAATTTGGGAGATATATTGTGTGGCGATTACGTTAGAAATGTCACATCACAAAGATCACATCTAGATACTAGATAGGACCCGAAAAGACCTTGTTATCATAGGCCTGAACGGAGATGACGAGAAAAATTCACAAGGTCAGGTCCACATCGGTTAACAATTTATGGAAAGTAGGAAAAGAAACTCTTACTTTGTAGTGGAACATGCCAGTTTGTAACGAAATGTGTAAATATGAACTGTACAATGTTTTTTCTCACACGATTAAGTTATAAACCCTGTAATGTTGTTTGCGTGTAATTGTAAGCAGGAAAATAATATAACTTGCCTAAATAAGTTTATTTACATTAAAGTTTAGGTCATAGCACCAACGCTTATTTAAATTACCTCATTCGTTTTAAATTTGACTTTTTAAAAAATGACGCATAAAAATAAATACATGGTTATCATGATTTGCTTGAGAGAAATGTTCCATGATCCGCTTAAAAGTTGAGATTTTATTTACTTTAAACATCCAACGATACCAGTAAAATAAATTAGTGATGAATGAAATTGTGTTTCACATGCTTAGTTTTTTAAACTGCAATGGGTTAAACTCAGAACTTTAGAGTTCAACTGACAACTAACTTGAATCGAATGTAATTATCACTCATAACTGTACAGTTTGTGCTGTATAGTTAATATTGCCAGTAATAAGTAAACGTACATAGCGCACATAAAGACTTGGAACTAGAAGAGAGAGCGGATTGCCGTGGTTACAAAAAAGTTGCCTAACTTTATTCGTTAATTTAACTACGTTGAACTCTAATGTTTATTTAGAAATTATTTGAAAACAAATTATCTTTACGCTGTAAAAAATTGGCAAGTGTCTCTGCCCAAAATAGAACGCACGCGTTTTTAAATAAATACGAGCTTTTGGATTTTTGTCACACAAATATTATTTGACATATACAAAATAAAATCGACAGGCACTGGCGTCATTAACCGTTATTAATGTGATTGGATAATTATTATTTTAGTATTACAGGAAGCAAGTTCATGTTATTTATTGTTGAAAATATCAATACGATAGGATGTTGGTCTGAGTGGTTTTGTAGATTTTTGTAGTAGGTACAATTTAAATTGTACATACTCGTCTAAAGTATTGGTAGAGTACTTCGCAAAACTTATTTAATAACGGTATTAAAATATCGGGTCGGGCAAAGTGATATTGGATTTTTCTATTCATTATCAGCCCTTAGTCAGGAATTTGTGCTCGATATGGCGATAGGCTCGCCCCCTATCACATCATGGGACGGAACATACTAGGCGAAATGTGGGTGTCCTGGCGGCGCCTCTGCCTACCCCTTCGGAGATAAAGGCGTGAGTTTATGTATGTATGTATTAAAAGAAAACGTGGGTATAGTAATGTATTATTAAAACATGTGTCATTACAGAGGTGGGCGTAATGAGTTTATACGCCAGAGGTGGACGAAATGTTTCTTAGAAATGAGTCATTTTTTAAAGTTTATATATTTCATGTTTTATTTATAGAGTTAACGGTTACTAAATTCCATATTGGGTTTAAAAGATGAAAGGACACTGATAAAGGCGCAATAAACAAGTACGTGAATTAGCTAATTTAATAAAATTTTAATTATCAAATTAATTTTAACCATATCACACGCTCATATATTCTTTAAACAAGTAAACAAATTATCATCTAAGTGTTTACGCCCACATCTAAATATATCTGGAAAGTAGTAATAAATCATTTGATATCTTGAGAACACGTCTATGCGCGGTGATGTGTCAGTTTACAGAAGGCATCAGCTGTAATTCACACCGAGCTGTCGTTTTGGTACGTCGGTGTCAAGCGGGGACTGTTAGCGCGAGGTGACACAAACACTGACTGCACACGATTTCGCACTGTTTGTGTACACAACACATTTTATTTTATTATTCCAGTAAACATTCGTAAATAGTCCTAATGCGGCAGAAAAACATGTTTTGGTTCAATGGATTTAGTGCACCCTATACAATGCACATGTCTGAAAATAATGGATTATGCGTTGTGTATATTGTTTACGTCATTGCTATTGAATCACGTGCAGTCATCATTTATTATTATATTTCCTTAAGTTACACACGATTCGTAATAAGTAGTATTTTGTAATTGTAATTGAATACGATTATGATGTTTATAGTGGTACGGGAGACAAGGGACTATATTTAAAGGATCCGGTCATGACTCATGTGTTTGTCAAAATCTGGAAAATTGAAATGTAGGGACGAAAGTATCTTGTTACTTTCATCCCTTCATAAATTATGTTCGTAAAATATCAAAGGATTTTTTTGTGTTATATTTTTAAGTATTAATTGCCAGAATATGGCAGAAAAAAAAACAAAGATCTCGAGATTCAAAAAATAAAAGAAAAAAAATCTGATCCTTAGGTCCCAGAAATGTTAAATTTTTGATTTTGTTTATGATAATCTGGGTAAAGTAAGATGTAGACAACTGATTAGGAAATAAATATATTGATCAATAAAAACAGTTTCTGTTTTTATTTACAATGATACAACCGTCCTTTTACAATGTTACAACCAACCCTAGTGGTAGGGATGATTGTTACAAATTCCACTGTATTTCGGTCATTTTTCTCAAAATCTGGAATAGCAGTTGTAAACAGGTTGGTGATAATAGATAGCCGAAAGACCAATGTATCATATAAAGTAATTTGTATTTTGTGATCTAATATAAGTTTGGTTTGTAAGATATTAGAAGAAAATTGAAAATCGTTACGTTCCTCCCTGGTCTCCCCTATAGGTAGTGAAGGGGAAGAAACATTTCGCAGTAAATTATTAATGGCGTTAATTAATTGCGTCACGATTTTACTTCGTTTTTGCGTAGTAACACCAAATTATGTGACATAATTGGCTATTTGACTAATTTCTGAAAAGTGTTTTAAAGTCTAGATATAATCACTCTATACCTCTTCAAACTATTAATTTATTTTTAAAGAGTTGTTTATAACGAATAAACATATTTTTCAGTTTTATCATCATATATGTCACCAAAACGGTAGGTCACGTGACTTTGAAAAAGTTACGTCACGCTTTATAAATGGTGAATGATCTTAGTGGCAGAGATGAATGAAAATTGTAAATCGTGACACCACACGCTGCACAATGACAGCTTGTCGTGTTTTGTTACATTTAATCAACAGATAAAAAATGGCAAACTTATTTTAGACAATTTAAATATTTATAATTTAGATAAATGTAAATAAAAATACCTATAATTATTGTTTACTAAAAAGCTATCATATGCAACACATTTTATAATTTATTGCCACAACAGTCAAATACCCAATTCTAATCGATGTCGTCATGGTCATCCTAATTGTGAATATTTTTCGTGCCCGTCTAATTTAATAAGTAGATACAAATTGTTCGTTATATTGTGGTCTTTAATGCAATGTCACGGCAGACACGAACTCTTTGTAGCTTTAATGAGTTAATTTACACTGAACGTCGCGACATCTTATAGTGATGTGAGCGCAAATACGTATATATGTCATATAATAATGTAAATATCTACGTCTTTTGTGACTAACAAGCTGTACACGGACAAAAATGTATAGAAATTACATTTCAGGTGATGTTATACAATAAAGAATCCTTTAAAACTTATCAATACAAAGATATGCTATTTTTGTTCTGTAATTGATTCTTTGTGGAAGTACTCCTTTAATCTAAATATAATTATTTATTGTTTGATAATGATTTAAACATATTTATATATTTGTGGAGACTTAGTATTTATTAAATCAGCAATACAAGATTTATTTCCAATAGCCCAGGGTCTCTCTAAGGGGTACGCAAACCCCTAGGACAGAGCCCATATAACGTGAGGGCGACACGTTGACCATATCCACCTTATGTATTATTATGGAAATTTGTAATTAGCCCTATTTAAATTTTGCTGACTTAATTATAAATTTTTGTTGTAAGAAAGGAAATATTTCTAAATTTGCTAGCTTTATGCTCTGGCACCTTGTTCGTAGTGCCTGCAAAGGATTTGCTATTAATTATATCTAATCTAAATTCATGTTGACTTGGTGACCTAGAACTTGAATGGTCGAAATTATCGAAAACAAACGTTACCTCCTCCACTTTTGTAGCATAGATAAGGAAAACGCCAAACGTTGCCAAGGCCGACGGAATATCCCACACAGGCCAGCACGAATTGGATTTTGTTGGCCCAGAACGGCCTCCGGGGCTTCAGGTGGACTGCTGCATCTTCTTCTTCTTCCTCACAATCACTCTCATGCGACGCCGAATCTTCATCAGGAGGCCTGCACGAAATAATTTGATATTAGTATGCAGTCGTATGTTCAAAATTTGGTACATTAGGAGGGATCCTACATGTTGCTCTAGTCGGTACTCGGTAACAAAGTGATGGAATTTAAGTTATTATTATTTAATCCTGTAAAGTAATGCAAATGTTTGTAGCAAGTATGAAATGTATAAAAATGGGATTTCCACGTCTAATGTAATTTATGTACTTATTTTATGTACATAGTTTTAAATGAAATGACATGTTTATACAGTTAACTACGAGCACGTTATAATTAAATCACAGGAAGGCATCTAATGTTGCTACCTTGTCTGTTACCTGAAATTGTTGTGTTTTTTCTATGTATACGAGTAGTACCTTGATACATCTACGTCACCTTGGTAATATGATAAAAATATTTTGTTTGGATTAATGTTGAATGATCAACAATGATGGCAGATTAACGTGACGCTCTTAACGCGCAAAGGTAATCCTTATTAAGATAGTTTTACGGGGTTTGCTGTCCTTCTATCTTTGTTACGTAGATTTGCTTGCCCTAATGAGGTTGATAAATTGTAACTGACAGAAGAATACATTGAATTTATTTATTATTCTGTCAGTTTGAGTCGAAATAAAAGAAAGGAAAATACCCGCATGTCGGGTAACGTTTGAAAGGCTCTATATTAATAGTTGGAAATATTCTATTTTATGATAAACATGCAAATAGGTATATTGTATGGTATTTACACTACTCCTATTTTACATGGCAGGCTTCAACTTCAGAGCACTACACTTGTTTGACCGTATCATCCGTGTTATGGAGGTATGTACATGCGATTTTCCCACTTGACATGATTGCTTCCTATCTTAGAATCAAACCTCCTCCACTTTAGGTCCGTATCATAACAATACTACCGTCGGAGCTTCAGACTCCCAAGATACACAGGATTATAAAGCACTTCAAAATGGAATAATAATGTTTTGCAAATATTTAAAATTACAAAGACTAACAAATTCGTTTTTTCCGAGATGCATTGTATGATTGATGTGTTTTAGACAATATCTTTGTGTAGCGAGAAAGTAGTCTAATGTCGAAAACATAAAAAAAATATGTAGATATTATAAAGTAGAAGTAATCCTCAGCTGTCAACGCGTAAGTACGTAAACGTATTTTAAAATCATTATCAAGTCGGCGCGGCGGCGATAAGGAGAGGCGGCGAGCGCTGCCGCACGATCAATCGTTGTATTCATACGACGTATGCGAGATATGTGTGAGTAGATAGCGTGTTGCAGCGTTATCGGTTCAGCCTCGAAGGTCACACGGCCAAAACTCCCAGCAAACATAAGCCGGGATTTTCAGATTCGCGTAAGTCTCTGTCAGGCTTTAACAGACGAGCCAAATCCCTTTCTGTACAATAACAAAAGTACCTAATCTCGAATGCGTCCAAGGTTGTATGGGTATTGTTTTGTCAATCAAAAACAAAAAGATTTGAAATAAACATAACTGATCAGATTTTCATAATACCGAGAAAATCTTATAATTGGGATTTCGTTACGAACGTAGTTTTTTTCTTATATAACACCTTTGACCTCCTTTTCCCGTGTCACGGATATCACGATACAATTTTACCTGGTCACGTGAATATTTTCGTACTGTACCTATCAGTCTACATTGTAATGATAATGTGCACGTGCAATGTACATAAAAACTCTAATTGAATAAACTACATTATAATTTATTTATGACTACAATGAACCCGTGTATAAATGCTTTAAATACAGACCGAAAGTAAATATTATTTTTTTATTGCGCTGAATGACGAGACGAGCATGCCGTTCGCGTGATGGTAAGCGATGCTACGCTCGCCATCCTGAGACATAAGATGTTAAGTCTCATTACGTCCAGAAGTTACTCTGGCTACAATGTCCTTCAAACCGGAACACAACAATGCATTTACACTGGTGTTTGGCGGGAGAAATAGACATTGCGGTGGCACCGACCCAGGCGGTCTCTCACATATGAGAGACCTGCCACCAGTAAAAGCAACCTTTTATATGCAACCTTGTCAATAACAACGAAGAATGGTAAAACTTTATTGTTTCTGACTTTGATGACATCATAAATGTTAACAACAATAGGTCCGTTATTCTTTCGTAAGTATAATTCGAGAAAACACACCAAGTAGTAATTGTGTGGTTAGCAGTTTAACACAGGTTATTAGGTTGAAAGAATTAGGTTTATATGATCGAAGGTGTAGTTTAATTTGGTTAAATTATTAAATTTATCATATTTTGGCTTTAACTAATATTAAAAAGAACTGTATAATTGGAAATATCGATGTTAAATTACGGTTTATTTAAACTTTATTATAACAATTCCAGAATCGTAGAAATAAAAGGACGTGACATTTTTTACAGGTATCAATTGTATTATCGTATGGCACAAAGTGTCTGCGATCTTAATACTTCTTAATTCTTATTCAAAGATAAATTACGAGAGCCCACGAATAAAGTTATTTTTATGAACGATCACAATCACAATAAGCATGTTTAATCGCGTTTCTAGACAAGCTAAAGCCTACTGGTTATTCACACTTGTATTATTAATGCGGAAGATAGTGTTGTCGACCGCAATATCCGTGTAGGTACAGGGCTGGAAGGCGGGTAGCACAGTATAAAACTTTCGGTTTCCCCGGAAGGAGAGCTTAACAGCTTTCCTCCTGTTAAAAAGGTACTCTGGATCCCCAGTACGTAGTCCACGCTTTATGCTGAATATTTATGAGGAAAACAATGGAGTAGACTTATTGTAAATGTCAATTCCTACGAGCTCTACCTATATTTTTATATCTATATAGGTATAAGAAATCTATGTAGGATGCTTTATTGAAATAATGTGTTTAACCTTTTAATCACTCCTTAATAATATCAATATCAATTCACTTTTAATCAACATCCGCCCGGATACGAATATCCATACGATGAATGCATTTTGACGACTCTTAACTCTACCAATTTAAAAATGATCTAAAATATCAAATCATTTTAGTAAATCATCAGTAAAGTTGAAAACTACTCAGTGAGGGGGTTCAAACTACAACCT
Organism: Deilephila elpenor; assembly: GCA_949752805.1. NCBI lineage: Eukaryota > Metazoa > Arthropoda > Insecta > Lepidoptera > Sphingidae > Deilephila > Deilephila elpenor. The sequence continues at coordinate 7,888,551 of OX457099.1, read as the reverse complement.
ATTACTAGTGTCTTATTTGTTGAACGGCAGTAATACCTCGGTCTAATCATTCCTCAACTAGAACGATAATACAAATATAAACATATGAAAAACGTTTTTGGAATATGTTGTGAAAAAAATATACAATTGCAATATACATACTTGACGTTGGATTTTATATTTTATAATTTGTTAAAGACCTAAATCTTAGGAAATATTCATAAATATGTATTAGGTTCTTACCCTGGCATGGTAACGTGTCTGCAATACATTGGAAGGTAAGTGCTATTTTTTTTTTTATTGCGATGAATGGCGAGACGATTGTGTTATTCGCGTGATAATAAGCGATACAACCACTCATGGAAAGTAGCAAAATCAAACAAAACCATGAACTACAAAGCAGTCATACATGTCCTGAGACATAAGATGTTAGGTCTCAATATGTCTAGTAGTTACTTTGGCTACAATGTCCTTCAAACCGGAACACAATAGTGCATTTACACAGCTGTTTAGCGGGAGAAATAGACTGCAATGTAACCCAAATCGAATATAATATGCTGAAAGATATTATATCTCGATACAATTATATTAAAACGCATTAGCAGAGCTCGTACTTATCGTTAATCTGTGATATACTTGGCAGTAGTGCCATGCCGGTCAAGTCGACCCATTTCTACAATAGCTTTGAAAATCACAGCAATGCTCTATCACCAATAAAATACTTACTGAATGATGTCTGCTTTAAATGCATTCATTCGTTATAATTTTTGGTACAGACTCCCGTTGTTACGTTATTGATATAATGAAAATATACACGGACTGTAAACCATGGCCGAGAGGTCCTGGGTTAAATACCTAGCTTTGACAAACTACTTTATGCAGATTTACGTTTTAAAATACATTATTTTTACACGCTTTATATTAGCTTCACCTGTATGTTTGTATGTTTGTTTGTAACCGACTTCTTTGGGCGCGATTTTGACCCACTTTAAACGGCCAGACTTAGTTCAAACTTTGGAGATTTATTGAGGACCGATGACAATACACTAATTTGATAAAATTATTCCATTTTTCAATTTGCAAAATATGATGGTCATGTAATGTAGTAGTCATGGCGTAGTCGTAGTCTCATAAAATTAAAAAAAAAACAAGCTCTTATAAATAATCCAAACTAAAAAGTAGAAAATAAATAATAGTTTAAAAAAACTAAAAAACACGCTTTTTATAGAAAACCGAACTAAAAAATAGAAAATAAATTTTAATGAATTTAAATTAAGATAATAGTGTTAAAAATTTCAATGAATATAAATTAATAATAGTGTGAATTAAAAAAAAATATTTAAAAAAAAGCGTGGGGAGCTTTTTAAGATATTATCGAAATGATAATCACTCTACTCATATCTGTCAATAAAATATTTATAACTATTGACACCATGCACCCCACGCTTTTTTAAAATAAAATATTTTTTTTTTATTCACACTATTATTAATTTATATTCATTGAAATTTTTAACACTATTTTCTTAATTTAAATTCATTAAAATTTATTTTCTATTTTTTAGTTCGGTTTTCTATAAAAAGCGTGTTTTTTAGTTTTTTTTAAACTATTATTATACAGGTATATCAAGACTGCGACCGAAAACGAAGCCAGGTGGTAGTATTAGTGACTTCAGACACAATGGAAGTAAAAATTTCGCAAACAAAATCGATAACTTTTTTTTTTAATTATTTACTTATCGTCGTAGTTGGGTGATAAATACATAGTTTTCCTAAAATAATGATGCAGACCTCTTTATTTTTAAACACTAAATAGTACGAGAGGGTTTAAATTACTATTTTCGCAAAATCTAGGTTTTTACCGCCCAAACAAGATGATTTTTGAAAAATTCTAAAAAAATATCTGTCGCTGTTTTGGTGAAATTTTTATTTGCATCGTGTCTGTAACCACTAAAACTACCACCCGGCTTCGTTTTCGGTCGCAGTCTTGATATACCCTGTACATTGGATATTTCTAGGAGGCAATCATGTTTTTTTTACAGGAGCTAATTAATTTTGGTTCGGTCGTTGGTATAAGGAACCTGTAGCAACATATAATAAATAGTAGGTCATCCAGACCAGTCAGGATGACTCATAATATTATGTTTAATCATATCTTGAGTAATCGTTTCTGTAATTTTATTATGAATGTTGATATGGTTAAAATAATACAGAAAAACAATTTATCGAAACTAGTGCTCATTATATTCCTGGATTACGGTGTGGCCTTTTCTTTCGCTAATTTAGTCTACTAATGTTTCTTATTATACTGTTTCAAAAGACGATTCCTTAAACTGGGATCAAGGAAGAACATAGAGCGGGCAGGATAACCATGGCAGCAGCCACTTTAGCGGTCGACGTATCCCAAGAAAGCAACTATGATCTCTATGCTTAGTAATTACGTTTACTAAATTAAAAGAAAATAAATTGTCGACTTTGTAACAACTGCGCCTTTCTACTTAATAGCAATACTAAGAACCAGGATCGAGAGTAATACACATTGAAATGCGACAAGAAGCATCGATGCTCGGTTAATCTCTGGGGTTATTGTTTTGTACTTATTTCATTTTCAATGTAATTAATCGGAAAGGTATTGTAGTAAAAGTAGCTGATGATACTTCCAAAAATGCCATAAATATGTAAACTCACTGAACAGTCAAAAATTAGGCAGTGCTTTGTCGGTACAGTGTCTACTGTATTGTTCATCATTAGTTTGCAGGATTTAACCCACAGCACGTACAATTGATTTTGCGAAGAAACGTGTATAAATATTCTTAGTTAATTATCGTTTGTTTTAATGGTGGAGGAAAATATTGCGTGAAATCCTCCATATCAGAGGTTTTTTTCTTTATGGAATATCAGTTATCCACAAAAACGTATATGAATTGTATATATTTTTTTATTTATTTTTTATTTACACGCATTTAGCAAGGATAATGAACTAATAGGGCCTTGGTTAAATTTTAAGGCTTAACCATTATACAGTATGAATAAAAAGGACTTATCTAACGCCAACTCCATGTAATTTGTATGGAATAACATAGTAAGTACATAAAATAATCCAAAATTATTGCTAAGAAAGAAATTATGCAATCAAATATCTTTCTCAAACAAGAGATACTTTACCAGTATATTCCCTACGATCAATATCATATTTTCAGCTGGACACATTACAATCACTTTGTCATATTTTTGCACGCTTTAAATAGTTTTCCTGCATCAATACATCAGCAATATTTTGGGTTGCATAATGCTTTAGCGATAAAATGATTTATTGGTTTCAATGTGAGAATACGTATAATTTATCATTGATAGTAGTTGCTTACGTAGCATTTATTTTTTCATTACCACTCGTACGTCAATATTATACTAAGGTGTGGTTACTGGTTATTAGATATAGTTGCTGTTAGATATATAGATTTTAAGATAACTGTTATTTATCGATGTTTATATAAAGAGTATTTTTTTACTACGTAACTACGTAATGTAATATTTCGCAAATAAAGATAGAATAACACTGTCGAAGTGACCCAAGCAAGTTTATTACGTTTTAGATTCATCTGTGTATATGCATCCAGTTTCAAGAAGGTCGGCATAATTGCTGCGACTGGCAAAAGATAGACATCTTTATATACTTTATTCGGAATGCATTGCGATTATTATCCCGTGCATTGTGCCTGCCCTATGTTATGCCAATATAAAAAAATACGCGACGTGTGTCTATGAGTCAACACGAGTGTTTCCGCTGTGGAAATGGAATAATGGGATAAGCTTCAACAATTCATTAGAGCATTCGCCGTGGAACAGACAGAAAATAACGATGCTAGTGTTACTATTATTATCTGTTTACATTTTTGTAAATGGCTGTATTACAGATAACCATATGAAATAATTGTTCATGCCATAGCTTTGAGCACCAGTGTCCTATGCATTACCGAAAAAGTAATACATGAATAAAATAACATTTGAATAAGATCTATCTTTAAAGTACAGTACTCATGCTTGCATCTAGGACCTCACAGTTTACAGCCAATACATGATGCCAGAAGACCTATGAGGCGATCGAGCCTGTAATATTTTTATAATGTAGGTCTAACGTTCAGAATATTGCATCCGCCTTAGCCGCTTATTTTAGATAATATATTTTTATTATAATAGACATAATATTCATGCACTAGAAGATATATTTTCAAAAAATGCTGAAATGTGTAATGTTGTATTATTTGTTGTACAAATTATTCATAACACTACAAAAGACAGAAAAGTACATTTTAATAACTAAGTGCATTACTTTTATTTTAAAAAGATTGAGTGACGATATTGTTTGTACCTGATTGAGTGAATTACACGCGAGTATTGCGCGATAAGGCAATAATACAATTTTTTTAAAAATATATAATGACTTCATACTTTACAAGCATATTTTTGTTCATACAGTCATATTTGCCAGTAATTCCTAAGTATAAAAGAAAAACACAACTATTAAAAGAAACAAATAAGTTATTTTATATCAAACGTTCTCGGTATATAATACTCGTAGTGTTAGTTTGTTGTAAAACCTACTTAGAATTCTTTGTACTCAGTATAACGCATAAGTTAGAAACACTAATTGTATTGTTTAGACTCTAAACTTTAGAGGTTATGATTATTTTTCACATCTAATTTGATGTCAATATGTTTATGGTTCTATAGAGAACAATATGAACAGTATTTTTTTACACAGTGACTGCATCATTTTAATGTAATGCTAAATGCTATTACATTCCTAAACACTTGAAACCATATCTAAAACGTGTAATACATTTGTATTTCGCGCCGAGGTTATTCAATAGGTACGTATCTAAAGTGCTCCTACACAGCAGCGGTTGATTTTTAGCCACAAGGGTCAAATAAGACGTGCAGATAGGTTAAGATTGTAATTATTTCGATATCTAAATACATTTATTTTGTTGAACACATAATGATGTTATATGTTTTCATATATTTCACTTGGGAACATATTTAATTGAATGATGACAAGAATTGCACACTGGAGAGTCAATTGGATAATAAGAACTCAGAGGATGTGTTATATAGGGATACTCACGTAGGAGGACGAACTAGATGGAATAATTCCGTGGGCGACGTTGGTACTCGTCTAATAACCATTTTACGTCCGTCCGTACAGCCCATTCCGATGGATGCGAGCGACCGGACGGACGGAGCTCCATAGTTATTGGTTCCGCTTTCAGATCCTTCAGGATATGTGTTCACTTGCTCGTAAGGTCGCAGACTTCGTGCAGACGCCGCGCCGGAGGCTGCAGTAACATCGCGTATCCTATGCGTATCGCTGAAGCTCTTCACTTTCCGCATCTGCCCTGAAGGCGTGATGCTCGGAGCCGGTGATTGCTGCGTGAGCAGCTTGGAGTTCTCCCTGTCCTGGTCGACGTCATAGTGCCCCACGTGTATTGCCACGCTGGGCGCGGCGGCTTCCGTCGAAGATTCGACTTTATTCATGCTATCACGTCACAGGGTCATGACGCGGTGACTATTAGCCGCGTGCGTCGCTGACGACGCGCGACTGTGAATAATGAATGTTCGCGAGAGCGAGCGAGGTCGGTTTAGTTGGCCAACCGACTGCCCTGACTGGCTCGTCAATCGTGGCGAAGCAATTGGTAAACAAAGTGCGACTCTACTCGTCAGTAGTGGGGGAAACAGACAGGAAGGGGGGAGCGTCGCGCATGCGTCGTGGCGGCCATGAAATGTCGCGCTGCGCCTGCGTTTATCTCAGGGTTGGGCCACACGTTAGGAATTTTAATTCACGATTATGACAACTATTATTATTATGAAAGTAGGTATAACTATAAACGGCTATTTATGGGGTTTACTACGTAAATTTAGATTTTATATGGCGTCGTTGTTTTATTATTTTTCGTAAATGAAGACAGCATGAAATTATTAGTTTTAAAAGTTTTATGAATAGAACTTAAAATGATTAGTAAAAACGTCATTTTTTTATCATTAGTCATCAGTTACATACCTACTCAATAAATTGTCAAATTTATTTAGTGTATATTATTCACTAATTTCGCTGAATTTTGGCTGTGCCTAAGCTATAAAGTAAGTAAACTCACCTTACGATTAGATAAATCATTGATATCCGACAATTGTATTATTCGACAAATATATGAAATCAAATGTGTCATAACATGGGTGTATTATATATTTTACGCATTAATATCGCATGAATTTAGGTATAAAAAAAATGGTTTGATCTTTTTATAAAGAAAGCATTTATGATTGATTTTCATAAATACACATATAATCGCTCATTTTGTCACCTACACCATATTTAAGTCGGATATTTATAACCAACGTATTTTATTTATTATAATTATTTTATTTTATGTAAAGGTTATACCTCTAGGCTCTATCAATGATATGAACTTACCATATCAAATCATATTTTATCTTCATAGGTCTGCTACGCGCAGGCATGTCTAGAATTTGAGAGTACAATAAGTTCGCTCAATAAGTTAGCAGACTGGGTCTGCGAAGCCGCAAATATATTAATATCGTTCACTTCCACAAATTGCTAACGTCGGCTATGTTTCCTCTTAATTATCACTTATTCACACGTTTATTCAATTTAGAGACGCTCACGCATAATTACGTCTCTGTTTTAATATCTGATATACCTACATACTTGTCAACAATAATTGTGTTCATTGTATTTTGTGGTCAATAATGATATATTCTTTATTAATTTTAAGAGTTATAAATCCATTATAGAAATGACAATATTGTGCTAGTTAAAGGGCGACAATACGAATACTTATCAGTGATCACCATCCCCGAAGGTGGAAAACCTGACGTAGTGCTGTAGGTTCTAGCTGCGTATACCTGGTTCCCAGCAGACCCGCATAATTGTCTTTATCGGCAAGATAGTTCCATCTCTCACCGGCGAATACTCTATTGCCATTGCACTGCACTCACCTTCAGATTTATTGTCGTCTCTTTGTCTATACCTATTTAGTACCTATTTAAAAAATAAATTAGTTTCGCCTTACGTTCTAAACATTGCCACAAAACAAGTAAAACATCATAATACAGACACTTAGTATTTTTTTTACTGGGTATAGTGCCTACAAATATCGTTGCCGTAGAATCAGAGTTATCTAGAACTTATTTTGGTAAATGTTTGTATAAGTTTTCATATTTATACCCACGAGAAAGTAACTGCCCTCCAAATATTAATGTTTTTATTAATTTATTGTCGCTAAAATATAGTGCGATTTGGTTTGCGCATGCGTGTTAGGTACTACATGTGTTATAGTAATTTTGAGAACGAAACCCGAATGAAATTGACTAGATATTTGGAAACAGACATAAAGTGATCATATGTGAATATTTTTAGTTAATAAATTGTACTTATACCGGGTATAACAAGACTGCAACCGAAAACGAAGCCGGGTGGTAGTTTTAGTGGTTACAGACACAATGCAAATAAAAATTTCGCAAAATAAGCGACAGTTTCTTTTTTTGAATTTTTAAAAAATCATTGCGTTTGGGTAATAAATACCTAGTTATTGCGAAAATAGTAATTTAAACTCTAACGTACCATTGCGTCGTAAAAAATAGAAAGGTGTATATAGTGTATTTTAGGAAAACTATGTATTTATCACCCAAATACGACATCTGGCTACATGTTGTGGAACAATCAATACTATGTACAAATGGATGGTGTCGCTATGGGCTCACCTGTATCTCCAGTAGTCGCCGACATTTTCATGGAGGACTTTGAGGAGACAGCCCCGGTCTCGCCAAGATTTTACAAGCGGTACGTAGATGATACTTTCACAATTTTACCATCTGACCAAGTAACTGCATTTTTAAATCACCTCAACTCCATTAACAATAAAATTCAATTTACTATGGAGTTGGAACAAAACAAATCTCTTGCTTTCTTAGATGTTTTAGTAATCCGTAATCCTGATCAGTCCTTAGGTCATACTGTGTATAGGAAAAAAACCCATACAGATAAATATCTGAACGGTGATTCTCACCACCATCCAAAACAGTTAGCTACCGTGGGTAAATCTTTGTTTCAGAGAGCACAAGGAATCTGTGACGAGAAACACCTGGCAACTGAGCTGCAACACGTCCAAGCAAGTACTGCGAGACAACAAGCTCCAAATTCCACGCCGCCGTCACAGAAACCGAGTGAAACCAGCCACAGTTGAACGGGTCCCGGTTATATTGCCATACATAAAAGGAGTCACGGACAAGATTGGCTACATCCTGAAGCGTGCTTCTATTAAAACATACTACAAGCCGCCTAAGAAGATTAGTCAATTCTTACCACCTGTCAAGTGTCATATACCTTTACAAGAACCGGGAGTATATAAAATAGATTGCGACTGTGGCCTCTCTTACATCGGCCAAACCAAACGAAGCATAGGGACCCGCGTAAAAGAACACATAGCTGACGTCAAACACCGACGCTCAACGAAGTCTGCAGTTGCTGAACACATAGAGGAAGGCTCCAAGGATTACCTTCGCTTTGACCAGCCCCAAATCCTTGCCAAAGAACACCGTTTCCTGCCCAGGATGTTTCGCGGGGCTATTGAAATTAAAAAACATCCAAATTTCAATAGAGAAGATGGCTTGAAGCTTGCACCATCATGGGATCCAATTCTACATTTAATTAAATCGGAACCCAAAAGACCAGCTGCCAGACCTCAAGACACAGTGAGCTCCTTCTGCGTAGATCGGATCGCAAATACTAGCTAACTTTTTAAATTAACTTTTTAATTTAATAATTATAAATTAAGGGTAGTTGTAACAGTCACTGAGCGGATGACCAATACCTCAGTCCGCCCCGTGACCACGAAAGCTGTAAAGTAATCGAAACGTCGGGAAGTTAAAAAATGTAAAAATTAAACCAAATCGCGATAGAATCCGTATAAAATAGTTTTATTTCAATGTGTAACATTCGCGTAAATCTAAGAAACCATTACCCAAATACGACGATAAGTAAAAAATTACCAAAAAAAGTTGACGATTTTTTTTGCGAAAATGTTAGTTGCATTGTGTCTGAAGTCACTAATACTACCACCTGGCTTCGTTTTCGGTCGCAGTCTTGATATACCCTGTATACTGCAGTAGCTGATCTCCCAAGTGACAACTGATCTACCCTAGGGTTTGGTTAATTGTTTACAGACGATACTGTGACATTTAGATAAATCAACCATTGTAATTTAAACTGGCCTTTAAAAAAAAAAAAGAAAAAGAAAGAAAAGAAAAGCAAAAAAATGAAGACAGTTCGTGTTTCTTGGGAGTTTCTTGCGCCGTTTCTTCTTCACAGCTACAACACGTTCCGAAGCGGTGGTAGCAGAAATTAACGATTCAAAAGATCTTGTAAAAGACTACTTGAATAAAGAATATTTTGATTTGATTTGATTTGTTTAAAGGTATATGTTATATGGGAGTACCATTGCCATTTCATAATAACAAAAAAACAAACCAACAGTGACATCCGTTGTCCTTAAGCGCCATTTACACGGGGAGAGTTTCTCGTGGCGAGAATCGTATGCCATTATCGCATGTCATTATCGCCATAAGAATATCGCGTTCTGACATTGTTTAGACTATGCAACTTTTGTTAATCCTTACGATAATCGTCTCTTGGAGCCGATAAAATCTCCCCATGTAAATGTGGCTTAACTCAGCACTAAGAATAATTATGTTTTGTGTTTTTAATTATCAGAAACTACAAGACAATTAGGCTTAATGGGCATCCACAGATGCCAGGCCCAAACACACTTGTAGATTAAACAAACATTTGCATCGTTACGGGTATTAAACTTGCGGCCTCTCGTTTCAAAGCCCGCGAGTATCCAACTGAGCTACGGAGACTGGCATGTGTGTAAACATCCATCTAGGGCGGTAGCGACTGGAAGCATTAACTGGAAACGGAAGTCGGTCCCAAATTACAGCACGCGTAAGCACAGACTAAGACGGCGTAAGCTTGCGGACATTTTTAAGTGAATTCAAGTAACACAGTTATTAAAAGTAGAATGAAAGCCGTAGAGCATAGTTATGAACTTTATCAACATAACAAAGTCTATTTATAACAGCCCGCGGTCTCTATAATGGTAGAGCAGAGTATTTAAAGTTTTTTAAGTTTCATTTTTTCACATTTCCCGTCAGGCTTCCGGTTAAGACTAGTCAACAAAATACACACAAAAGGAAACAAACTTTCCTGTTAACTTTCCGCCAAATTAGAATCTTAGATAATAGATTAATCTAGATAAATAAAAATGTGAGTAAAAATATTCTTATTGCACTATTTATATAAATATTTAATGTTGTATTACTCTTACTTAAAACAATGATCTTTGAGTATGAAAAGTGGATATATCTTTCCAGGCTATGATATTAAAGCAATAAAAGGAAAGAATGGAACGAGCTAGAAATTGTTTTGGTATTTTACATAAATATGTGACCGGTACAACGTTAAGCGAAAATAATAATAAATAAAATAATAAAAATAATAATAACGGCGGTTATTTTATTTGTTTATCAGATTCTTACACATTTCTGGAATAACCGCTATGATTATAATCATTCTGGATAAAGGTCAACAGATAGTTATTATGAGATAAGAATTTTACTATATCCTTTTCGAACATTTAAGGAATTATATTACTAAAATACTTTCCTGTGATTAGTGAATTTAAGAGCGAAACAAAATGCAGTTGGCAATGTTCCGAATTGTGGTTTTGCCTTTTGCGACGAGCAGGTGATACCGAAGCGGAACTCTTCCAGCCTCTATCTAAATGATGGTTATACAGTATAGTATCATTTAGAACGGATGGAATTATACAATACTCAAGGGGCGTAACAATTCCGTTCCGCCATGGTATTCACTGTCCTTCGTAAAACACAAAAAGCTGTGCGTCTTTAAAGAGACCGACTTTAATGGGCGATAGAGCGCGTGGCCTCGTAACTGTCGTGGATGCCCATAAAATCACAAATGGCCGTTCAAACATAGCCCTTAGTAGGTACCCATACAAGACTACCCATATTGCAACTGGTAAAGCTACGCTGTTGTCAGTCATGACTTAGCATGAAAGGGCAGGCTCGTCTGGGGAGATCCCACTGTCTCACAGGAACTCGACGTGAGCTTGGCTGTCGCGTTGTGTTCGGTGAGTAAGATTGTCGGATGCCCAATACCCCTTTTTTCTTACCATCCTTTTTCCTTCCCGCTCTCTTTTCAATTTGATGGACCGGCAACACAACGGCAATTTTGTCGATTAGATTGACTCACGGTAATAAAATAAAACATGTTAAATATTATTATTAATCACTTATATTTAAAACATTATCAAAATTATTTTACATAAAATCCTGGTGATTTCGTATATTTATATTATGAATATCACAAAATTCGAAGGAGGCGACTATTCCACATTAGTAATGTCAAAGATATCTTAAAAGTAAAAAAGATACATATCGAAAGAGGGCGCAGTGAGCGCGAGCGAGGGGCTCGCCCGGAGGCGTGCGGCGCCCACCGCGCCCTCGCCCGGGGTCCTCCGGCGGCGCGCACAGATACAAGATGAGTAGATTAGAAGGAAGAGCCGACACCGCCCGGCGCCGACGGAGGAGCGGGGCTCGGGACTAGGCTGGCGCCGCTCTCAGCGCTGGAACAGCGGGTTGGGGAAGTCCGGCGGGTGCGGCAGCGGCGCGGGCGGCGGGCGCGCGCGGCGCCACGCCACCAGCCAGCACGCCACGGCCGCTGCCACCGCCACCAGCGCCAGCAGCGCCGTCAGCGCCAGCGCCACGGCCAGCCCGGCCGCCGACACGCACACCTCGCCGCCTGCGCCCGCGCCCGCGCCCTCCGCGCCCGACCCGTCGCGTTGCCGCGCCACGCGCGACGCGTCGCGCCGCTCCAGAGTCAGGATCTGGTTCGATATCACTGTCACCTCCTCGCGAAGTTGTCCTTCTGATATCGACGCGAGATCGTTGTCGATCGCTTCTCGTTTCTTTCGTTTGCCAAAAGCATCCGAACCGCGGCAGTTAACCTGTGTAAATTAATGTCATCAATGATTTGCCATAGTTTGAATAGTATTTCCGACTATAAAATCTTGTCAAATTAAGCTAATAAATAATTGTTACATATTAGTATAAAAAAATTTAAGAAAATCGTTCGCAATATTTGATGTACGTACCGGTTGACATTTTCCAAAGCAAACGCGTATGTTACATTGGAATCTTATATTATCACTACTTGGGAACTTGAAAGCGTTAAAGGCAGCACGCAACGCGCTGCCGTCTTCGCTTCGCTCCCATTCTCCGAAAATGGCAGTGTCAGTAGCACATCCGTCAGCGTCAGTAACTGGATACTCGTTCTCTACATTTGTCGACACTTCACTTGTCTTAGCGATACAGCTGCGTGCGAATCCACCGTAAATACCTGCAGAGAAATTTTGTCTTTTAAGGCGTGCTCAAGTTGTTGACACCCTAGTAAGGGGATAGTTTCGAGCTTTTATAAAATGAACAATCGGACTGAATAAGGCACTTACTGGATGGCTGAACGTCGACTTGCAGTATGAGGTTTTCTCCAATTTCGGCGGAGCTGACCTGGTCTCCGGAGCGGGAGACGATGCGCATGGAGCAGGTGGGCGGCGGGCCGGTGTTGGCGATGGTGCCGGCCGTTGTCAGCATCGACACGTTGAATGCTAGCGTCACGTTTTGCTCGCCCGTTTTGTATATACATTTGATATGGAAAGCTTTGGTTGTTGAAGTTACCAATTTCAAGTGCGTTTGCATGACGAGAACGAAACTTGCCAAACCCTAAAATAAAATAAAAAACATGTATGGTTAGGTTTGGAATGTATTCTATTTTTTTTTTTTTTATTTATTTAATATTTCAACACACATAAATTGATTAAGTGCCGGGCTTAACAAATTTTCGTCGGAGTACAAATTTTCACTAAATATTTCCTGAGCTAGGTATAGAAACCAGGACTAAACGGTTTTCGGCTTTTAAAAAATTATGTTTATGTATTACACATTACTTACGTTAACGTGGACTAAGCCACAATCACCGAAGTGGACGGTGAAGAATACGAAGTTGTTGTCCTCGTCTTTAGGCATTTCCACTGCTTTCCGACATCGTTCATCTTTACTGTAGCTCTTTACGTAGAGCAAGCCGTTAAAGTCCTTGATCTTGAGTCGTACACGAACTCCGTCAGCCAAGCATTCGACCTTCAGAGAAATATTATTATTGTATTACGAATAGCAATTATAACTAACAACATTCTATAGTAATTACATATAAATCATTTAAACTGTGAAGGGTTTTAACAATTTTAATTTTTACCTGTATGTCAGGAGTGGGGAAATCGGTGCGGTACATTGTGGTTGTTCCATTGCACTGTATTCTGGGATTGCCAGTGTAACCAGCGATGCAAGTGCAGTGGGAGCGATGTCCTACTGCGTCGCACGTAGCGTTGATTCCGCAGGGCTCTGCCTTACACGCGTCCACGCATTTGCCGTTGATACAACGAGAACGATCGTTGCAGTTGTCGTCGGTTCTGCAACCGCCCACAACGCAAATATCGCCCCGGATCATATAGCCACGTTCCGAATCGCACACGCAGCGGCCGCGGGCATCCAGCACTCGACCTTCTTCATACAGACACGGAACACAGTCTCCATTCACATCGATTCCTTGTCCAGGCACGCATTGCGGCGTCACTTCTAAAAATAAATAACAAAATATTTAGATAAATTAGAACCAAATTTTACAATATCCGATTTTAAAAAAAGTGTAAAGCACTTACTGTTAGACTTGCACTCCACTAATGCGTTTCCTCTGTATCCAGGTAGACATTCACAGATCATAGTTCTAACAGGACTGGTGTCGACGACTTTGCATTCAGCATTAGTGCCGCATGGTTTAATTTCCAGGCAAGGGTTGACACACTTGCGGTTAAGACAGGCGGTGCCTGAAGGACAGTCAGTGTCGCGGACGCACTGAGGAGTTGTGTATGGAACGCAGCCATTCTCAGTGCTTTGGTAGGTGGGTGGACACACACAGTGTACTTCGTGTTGATGGACTCTACAATCTGCTGGCGCATTGCATGTTGTCACTGTGCAGGGGCTTATACATTTCGAGTTAACGCAAGATCTGTCTGAAGGGCAATCTGAGTTAGAGCGGCATCCGACTGGGGTACACGAGATCGAAGGATTGCCAACGGTGCCAGGTACGCAGCGACATGAAGCACGATGTTCCACTCCATAACATTCAGCCGACTGTCCGCATTCGTCTGGGCTCGCTGAACACGCTGGTACACAACGGTTGTTAATACAAGTTTCATCATCAGAGCATTGTGAATCGCTACGGCACAAAATTTCGTAGCATCCGGCAGATGGATCGCCTATGAAGCCTGGTCGACAAGCACAAACAGGCTTGTGTTCCTTTATTTGACAGTCAGTGTTGGGTCCGCAGTCACATGGATTTTTACATATGGATGATTTGCAAGCTTGATTTGAAGTACAATTAGTGTCTATTTCACAAACTACGTCATTTACTGGAGTCGCAGGTCTGCATATTCCTCCGCCATTGCTTACATAGCCCGGTGGACACGTGCAGAGCATCGTCCTCACAGGCAATGTTGGTGAAACTTCACAGGTGGCTGGTGTGGCGCAAGGCTTTAATTCGAAGCAAGGATTTACGCATTTTGATGATAAGCAGGCTTGTCTTGACGGACAGTCTGCGTCAACGTAACACTCTGCTGTTATTTGGGGTTTGCATTCTACGTACGGGCTTCCTATAAATCCTGCTTCACATTTGCATACAGCTATATGATTCCTGACCAAGCACGTGGCTCGGGTACCGCATGTATTGTCATTGTAGCATGGATTGATACATCTATGGGCTCTGCATTGTTTGTCTTGTGGACAATCTCCGTTTGATCTGCACTCGATTGCATTACATCCTCCGTACGGGTCTCCTTCGAAACCAGCACGGCATCTGCATAAAGGTTGGTTTCTCTGTACATAACAGTCAGCGTTCGATCCACAGGTACTATTCAATAGACAAGGACTGATGCAGTTTCCATTGACGCAAGCTTGGTGAGATTCACATTCGGTATCAGTTCGACAGCCAACGATATGGCAAGTTCGGTAAGGATCTCCCTCGTAGCCGTCTCGGCATGAACAAATTGGCCGGTGATCTCGAACGAAGCATTCTGCATTATCTCCGCAACTGCATGGGTTTCGGCAGATTCTGTTTACGCACGATTCTTTTTCACTACAATCATTATCCGAAGAACAACTCAATGGTGGTAGTTGTGCAGGTTTACAAGAGCCTTCTTCATCAGGTATAAAACCTTCAGGACAGCGGCATATAAGTGTTCTGAATGGTATACTATCAGAAACGGTACAACGGGAGTTTCCACTGCAAGGTTTCAATTCAGCGCAAGCATCGCGGCATTCGTCTCTTAAGCAGGCTTGCCCACTAGGACACTCGCCGTCCATTCGGCACTCAGGTTCTCCACTGACAATAATTTTCTCGCAATAAACTAAAGGATCTCCGAAGGGCAGGCTCGGTGGGCACTTACAAGAGGCAGCGTGATTGCGCGCGAAACATTCTGCATTGCTTGCACACGGGTTACTACCTTCTACTGAACAAGCATTGCGACAAACGCCACGGACGCACACGCTGTCGTCGTTACAGTCGTTGTTTATCTCACACTCGGCCGCTTGACATTTAGTGTAGGGGTTGCCCATAGTGCCAGCGGGACAGCGGCAGTTGGGCCGATGTGCCTTGCCGTAGCACTCGGCGCTGATGGCGCAGGGAGCATCCACCACGCACGGGTTGATGCAGGCTCCGTTGTAACACGTGTCTTTGTCGGGACACTCTGAGTCGGATGAACACCCAACTGCAAAACATTAAAATATATTTTATGTTACAGTTACCGAAATATAAATTCAATAACTCGTGCAAGAGAGACGGAAAGTTAATTTTACTAGGAATCTCTAGTTTTTGAAAACTCTTTGATAATGAGGTTCATTATATAAATACCCTACCCGTGTTACGTGACAAGGACATTTTAATAAAATAAATAAATATAAATAAATAAATAATTATAAATCTTTAATTAATTATTTAATAATAATTATTAAATTTAATCACCGCAAAAGAACTTGTATTTGAGAATTACCTTTAGTGCATCCAATGTAAGGATTTCCTGAAAAACCGCTCGAACAGAAGCAAACTGGATGGTGTCGTACAACTGAGCACTCTGCGTTGGAGCCGCAAGCGCACGGGTCAGCGCACGCGCCGTTTATGCACGCTTGAGACAATGGACATTCAGAGTTCGCTTTGCATCCTAATGTTACGATTGATTTGTCTGATGCTGCAAATAACACACAAGAGATTAAAATACGTTCATTAATGCTTGTATAATGTAAAAAAAAAAAAAATTATTGAGTATAATACGTACGAGGTGTGCAACGTTCAAAAGCGTCCCCGGAGTATCCTCTAGGACAAGTGCAGAAAGGTTTGTGGTCTATGACGCGACACAGCGCTCCAATGCCGCACGATTTTAAGCAAGGGTTGATGCACGTGCGCTCGATGCAAGCTCGTTCCGATCCACATTCGTCATCGTTGTAACATTCCCAAATAGGTGTTTGCTTGGGTTCTATATAAAATAAAAAACCATGCAATAAGTACTATCGAGATGGGAAAACGTAATTAAGATACCACAAATATTATATTATACTTTAACATACCTGAGTTACACTCAATTCGTGGGTTGCCGGTATATCCTGGTGGGCACACGCAGCGCGATGAATGTTCTATAGACTCGCAAAGTGCATTCTGTCCGCATGGATCAGCTCTGCAAGCTTCCACGCAGCTGCTGCGGTGACAGACCTGGCTACTGGCGCAGTCTGAGTGTACAGTACATTCCGCCTCCGGTGGGGTCTTACAACCACTGCCAGTGGCGGCGCGTCCTCCGTCCGGACACACGCAAGCCACGGCGCGCAAGGGCAGCACATCGACTATGTTACAGATGAGTCCGTCTTCGCATGGATTGCTGCGGCAAAGATCTGTGCATTGCGCGTTGACGCAAGCAAGTGGTGAGGAGCAGTCAGAGTCCGTGACGCATTCACTGGTGGTCTCTACTGACGCGCAGCCGCGGAGGTATGCGTCGCCGCTGCGTCCTGGCGGACATCTGCACACAGCTCTATGGTTTTGTGGTGTGCATATGGCTCCTGGAGCGCAAGCGCTGTCAGAGCACACCGGTTGGCAAACATGGTTGAGTCGGTGGCAAATTTGTGTATCATCACAATCCTCGTTATAATGGCAGACTCCGGAAATACAAGCGCGTCGCGGGTCTCCCTGAGTACCAGAGGGACAGCGGCAGGTGGCGACGTGAGCGATGGCCTCGCACACGGCGTCGCGACCGCAAGGACTACCCACGGCGCACGGGTCTTTACAATATCCGTTGATGCAGCTCTTATCGAAGGGACAGTTGTCATCGGATGTGCATTCGGCTAAAAGAAAAAAAAAAATAAGTATCATACATTACGTTATACGCGAGAAGAATAAAAGGTATACATAGGTAAATGGGACAAATAGGATGAAGCTATGTAGTTTATTTGGATAAATGTAAAGTGAATAGTGCTCACGTGTGTAGCAGAATCTGGCGGGGTCCCCGGCGGTGCCGGGCGGGCAGTAGCAGCGCGCGCGGTGCTGGTCGGGCTCGCATGCCGCGCCCGCGCCGCACGCGCCCGCGCACGCCGCCACGCACTGCCGCGCCACGCACGCCTCCGCCGCGCCGCACTCCGAGTCCACCGCGCACTCCGCGCTCGACGCTTCTACAGTAACAAATTCAATGATAAATGATAGAAATATATGATATTATTTGGGATTATATTTTCAAATGGTAATATTATAGTAACTTACAAAAAATACATTACAACCACCTATTTCTATTGATGGTAAAAATTGTAAATATTGTATTTACCGGGTGGTTTGCAGGCGACTTGCGGGTCGCCTCTGAGCGGCGGCACGCACACGCACTGTGCGCGGTGCTCGGCGGCGCGGCACTCGGCGCCCACGCCGCACGCGCCCGCGCACGCCGCCACGCACGCGCCGCCCACGCAGCGCGCGTCCGACCTGCACTCCGAGTCCGACGTGCACTCACCTCCTGCGAACAAACACACGTCACATCGCGCTCTATCTACCTAACTCACTGAACAGTGAGGTGATGTAGAGCTTCATATTTTTACAATAATCTACATTATTATACAGCTTATATCGATTGTTTCGTCAGTGGGTGCAATATATCAGTATTGCATATTTACATGTGAAAGTCGAAGAAGACTAAGTGTATGAACAAGTGAGAGTGTGGTATACTCCGTAATTAACTAATATACCCAGGGAGAGATTTTGATACATTACCAAAGTCGATTTCCAGCCGGCCTTTATATCTGTAATTACTTTGCCATGGTACTGTACTCAAAATGAATTGAACATATGATTATTATATAAAGAAAATTTTCGTGATGTTAGAAATAAATGATATTTAGCATATGATATTTACTTGGGTCGCATTGTACTGAGGCATCTCCAGTGAGAGGTTTCGGGCATTCGCAGACAAGTGTGCGGAAAGGCAAGGTGTTTGCCACGCGACACGTCGCGCGGACGCCGCATGATGTTGGCTCGCATGGGTTCCTACAGCGACCTTGTAAGCATGCCAACTCGGGACCGCATTCAGCGTCGTATTTACACTCTTCATCGTCCGACACTGGAACATTATTATTTTATTAGACTCACCAAATACAATGTAGGTATCTCATTTCAGTTTATTAAATAAATCTAATTTAGACTTACCTCGTTGGCATTCAATCTTAGCATTACCCCGGGTTCCCCTGGGGCATTCGCATATGGGTGTGTGTCGGTTGACGGTGCACAAGGCGTTGGGCGCGCAGGCTCCGACGCAGGGGTCGCTGCAGATGCCGCCACGGCAGGCCAGCCAGGCGGGGCAGTCGTGGTCGGCGGCGCACTGGTCCCGGCGGCACTGCGTCCAGGGGTCGCCGCGCGCGCCGCTGTCGCACTCGCACGCGGCGGAGTGTCCGCGCGCCACGCAGTGCGCCTCCACGCCGCAGCGCATGCGCGAGCACACGGCCACGCACGACCCGCCCTCGCAACTTTCAGCATCGGGACAGTCGTTGTTGCTGTGACATTGCACTAAAAACAAAATAGATATGTAGAGTGTAAGTTATAATGCAAATTTGTTTCGTTTGTATGTAATATCTAAAAAGTATAAGTTAATTGGCATTGAAAACACAAAAAAAACAAAATTATTACCTGAGTAGCATCCCGTGTAGGCATCTCCTTCATAGCCTGGTAAACATGTACAACGAGCTCTGTGACTCCTGGCTACGCAGCGAGCGTTAAGTCCGCAATTGTTCGGCCCACAGACCAGCAGGCAACGGTTGTCTACACACGCGGCGTTATCGGCGCACTGTTCATCTGTCTCACACTCTGGCTTCGGTGGAGGAGGCGATGTTATTATTATTCGCTCACAACGAACAAACGGAGAGCCTCTGTAGCCGGAGGGGCAGGAACAAACAGGAGTGTGTCGGATGCCTGTGCAGATAGCGTTGATACCGCACGCGTTAACGCACGGATCGGCGCACTTCCTGTTAATACAAGCGCGATCTCCTGGACAGTCATCGTTGACGATGCATTCGGGATACGAGCAGAATCCGTTGCGACAAATTCCTTGTGGTCCGCATGGGTTGGGTTCGCACGGGTCATGTACAGTTGTTTGTATATCTGAAAATAAAATTATTATAAGTACGTGTAATTTTAAGAAACAAAGTTGATATTCTATTTTCCCATTTTAGACGGACGAAATTACATAGAAATATTAGTTTACCTCTTTGTACACATTCCACGAACGGATTGCCAGTAGTCGTAGATGGACACGAGCATATCGGTGCGTGATCGAAGACACGGCACATGGCTCCGTTGCCACACGCGCCGACACAGGGGTCGATGCACTTGTTTCGGACGCAGGCGCGGTCGCGCGTACACTCCGAGCTGACCACGCACTCGGGCCGGCAGCCCGTGGAGGCCGCGTCGCCGCTTGTGCCGCTCGGACACGAGCACACCGCGTTGTTGCCAGACTCCGTGCAGATGGCGCCGGGGCCACAAGGCGATGGGTTGCATGGCGGCGCTGTTAACAAATAAGGGGAAAATTGTATACTCACAGATTACACAAAATGTACGGCCAAAATGCAATACATGAGTTTAAAACAGAATTCTGTATGTACCTGTATCGATCTTTTCACATCTTTCGAATGCGTTTCCTCTTGTTCCAGGTGGACAAGAACATAGTGGAATATGGTTGACGGTTTCACAATCAGCGCCCACGCCGCAAGTTCCTTGACAAGGATCGCGGCAGTGTGAGCGCATGCAAGCTCTGGAAGGTGAACAATCAGAATCTGCGAGACACTCGGGGCGGCATCCGGTGTATGGGTCGCCGCGCAGACCAGGCTCGCATTCACAAGACGCTCCAGCGCCCTTAGCTCGGCAAATCGCTCCAGGACCGCATGGCGACGGCGTGCATGGGTTGGGTGGTACTTCTGTAATGTACGTATGTGAAAGATCAGTGGTAGTCTACAACTGTTTGTTTACGACGAAGCAAACGGGACAAGCTGTTCATAAAGCAAATCACTTGAGACTACGTAACAAAGACCGGTTCACCTAGTTTCGCCAGTAAAACCCATGCCCAAGTTTTAAAAGCGAAAACTTCGGCTAGACGGCCCTTTATTTTCGTAACTATAGCGATATCGAAAACGATGATAATTTTTTGAACACCGGAAAGCAAAATATCTTCCTGTTATATCTATCTTACGGATTTGTTCGATGGGACGACATGCGAAGAGTGGGTTGCCGGTGGTGGATGGAGGACAATTGCAACGTGGTTCGTGAGCGACGGGTTCGCAAAGTGCGCCCTGACCGCAAGCGCCAGGACAGGGATCAACGCAACGCTTATTTGTGCACGTGAGATGCCAGTCACAGTCGTTAGAGCTGAGGCACTCATATCTACAGAATGGTGGTTCGCCAAAGAATCCTGGTTTGCAACGACATATTTCGTTCACGCAGTCCGAGTGAGGTCCGCAGTCCGAACACGGTGAATACTTGGATGGCTCGGCTTCCAGTGCTGTCGAATACAGTTTATTAGTACACGCTTTAATTATTACCAATTCAAGATATTTCATAAAATACATATATATTGTAGTTAAAACTATAGTCTATATTACCTGGTATACAACGGATAAATGGATCACCAACATAATGGTCAGGGCATGCACAAATAGGGGAGTGTGATTTGGTTTGGCAGGAAGCGTGCGCGCCGCATGAGCCAGGACATGGGTCTCGGCACTTTCCGTTGCGGCAAGCGAGGTTGGGCGCGCACTCCGAGTCGACGCGGCACTCCGGCCGGCAGCTCGGCGGCTCGTGATACATCGAGGGTCGACATGCGCAATGAGCGACGGTTCCGTCCGCACGACATATACTATTGGGTCCGCAGGGGTTTGGTGTACATGGGTCCGACACCACAGTTTCTGGTGATTTAAAAGAATTACATTTAAAATCTACACATATAATTCAAGTCAAATTTAAAAAGTAATTACTTTATATAAAAATACGTACGTGTTGGTCTGGTTATGGCTTGCTTACAAGAAATAAACGCATCTCCTTGCAGAGGTGCAGGGCACTCACAAATAGCAATGTGGTTGTAAACATTGCAAATTGCATTGACGCCGCAGGCGTTTTTACATGGATTTACACACTTGTAGTTGATACAAGCTTGTTGTTTCTGGCAGTCAGTGTCGGTGGTACATTCTGGGCGACATTCAATGTAAGCGTTTCCATGATAGTCTGGTATGCAAGAACATGTGCCGTTGCTGCATAAAGCGTTAACTCCACAAGGAGAACGCGCACATGGGTCTTCATAGAGTGGCTTCTCCGGCTCTGAAATATGGTAAATATGTAGTTTGATTACTTCCAATATGGAAACGATGTACTAAATAATATTTTGGAGTACAAACACCTACAATGTAAACAAACAAAGACGTTTGTTGATTTATATTATGTAACTTTCCTTACCGTTGTATTTGTAACACCCAGTGAATGGGTTGCCTCGGTAGCCATCGATACACGTACAAATAGCGAGGTGGTTCATCGCGCGGCAGTCGGCATTCGCTCCACACGACCCGAGACAGGGATCGACGCACTTCTCTCTCACACAAGACTTATCATTCGGACAGTCTTCATTGATCGTACATTCTGGTCCACAATTAGGAGGAGCGCCGATGTATCCGAGCTTGCAAGCACATATTGCTGAACCGCCGTAATCAGTACATGTAGAATATGGTCCGCAAGGATTTGGTTCACATGCAGGTAATTTTTGAGGTGGTTTTTGTAATTCCTTTGTGCATCGTGAAAATGCGTTGCCTTCATATCCTGGTAGGCAACTGCAATACGGACTGTGATGGTACACGCGACATTCTGCGTTTTCACCGCATGTTCCCACACATGGATCGACGCACTTCTGCCGTATGCAAGCCTTATTGAGAGGACAGTCGGGGCTTATCAAGCATTCTGCTCGGCAGTTGGGTGGTGCTCCGCTGTATTCGGGTAGGCACGAACATTGGGCTTGATTATTAATTGCTTTGCACGTGCTGTAAGGTCCACATGGCGATGGAACACAAGGGTCCAAAGGTGTTTCTGCAAGAAATTACGCATATTTTAAAAATTACCGTAAACAGGCATTGTATTATAATACGTAGACCTATGTGGTTTATTGTATTTACCTTCTTTGAGAACGCAGTTTTCGTATGGATTACCAATGTAACCGTACAGACATGAACATTTCGGTACGTGATTAACCATTTGACATTGGGCTTTAGATCCACAAAGTCCAGGGCATGGATCTTGGCATTTGTTATTAATGCAGGCGCGGTTTTGAGGACAGTCCGAATTGATGACACATTCCGGCCTACATCCCTCGTAAGGATTGCCAAAGTATCCGGTGGCGCACATGCAGGTTCCGACAGTATCGCGTTCTTGGCATATGGCGTTCGGTCCACAAGGATTTGGAACACATGGCTGTATTTTCACCGGAGGTCTGGTTGTTGGGACTGAAACTGAAAATAACAAGTTATTTTTAATAAAGTATAATAATATGTATATATTTTTTCGCCAGTTAGAAGTTAGATTTATTTAAACATGTTGTATCTGCATTTATGCAGTCACTCACCTACAATCTTCGAACATCTATAGAAGGCGTCTCCTTCGTAACCTTGTTCGCATACGCATTGTGGAGAGTGACTGATGACGCGACACTCTGCGTTAAGTCCGCACGCGCTGACGCAGGGGTCGATACACTTGTTGTTGACGCAGGCCTTGTCGAAGCTGCACTCGCTGTTGGTGACACATTCGGGTCGACAGTATGGAGGGCGTCCGATGTAGTCGGTCATACACGAGCATGACGGCACTTCGTTGACTGCGCGGCAGATCGAGTTAGGTCCGCATGGCGATGGATCGCAAGGCTCCCTGGTTACTGGCTCTCCTAAAATGACAAGTGAGATATATAAAAACTCCGTTATACCGTATAGATGTGTATTTTACTTTATGAACGAATTTAGCGTAATTTTATCTCGACTGGTTCCAAGAACAAAATCCTATTTAAATATTGCCAGATCTATTTTCCTCACAACTCTTGTTGTTTCGTAATGTTGAAGATCAGACAAGAAAATAAATTTTATCTTATTTTTATATATGATTTTGCTTTCGGGACCCGTTCATCTAATCATGTTTAGAGTTTAGACACTCATGAAACACTTACTTTCAAACACAGTACAGTGTGTAAATGGATCTCCAGTGTAGCCATTTTCGCAGTAGCATATAGGCTTGTGGTTGTGTAATCTGCATTTAGCGTTAATTCCACACGAGCCTATGCATGGATCGATACATTTCTGATTGGAGCAAGCCTGTAAGCTGGTGCAGTCAGAATCCACTAAGCACTCGGGTCTGCAAGACGGCGGAGTGCCTATGTATCCTATCAAACAGGAACAGATTGTTTGGCCGAAGTTAGCGCGACACACACTGTAGGGTCCGCAAGGAGAAGGCTCGCAAGGATTCTTCTGTACTGGGACCACTAAAACAAAAAAATAATGATATAATTTTTATTAGAAACAGCAGCTTTAATACCTTTATAAAACAATATGATTTATGTTTTGAATTTTTTTATATTTAAGGGTGTATGAATCGTATACAAAAGTCAAAGATGGAGGCTTTTTTCTGACGTTGGCTCTACATTGGTAGAGGTTGGCGAAAACCGTTTCAATATAGTATCTTAATTTTATACAAAAAAAATATACGATATAAATAGTTTTGTTTTTACCTGTAATTGGGGTACACGAGAAGAAAGCGTTTCCAGTGGTGTTGGATGGGCAACTGCACATAGGGATGTGGTTATAGACTTCACACAACGCGCCCTGGCCGCACAGATTGGAGCAGGGGTTGACGCATCTGTTGTTGAGGCAGGCGAGGCTGGCGGCGCAGTCCGCGCTGTGCGTGCACTCGGGCCGGCAGCTCAGGTACGGGTTGCCGAAGTAGTTCGGCTTGCACGTGCACGCACCGTCGTTACAATCTGCGTTCGCGCCACATGGACTTGGATTGCACTTGTCGTACGTAGCCGGTGATGATTCTAAAATAAAAAAAATATTTTTGTAAAGTTACCTACTTATAATTAAATCATATAATGTGTTCAATATTTTGAGAATTTTTATTACATACCTATAATAAGCTTTTGGTGACAGCTTTGGAATGGATCTCCTGTGTATCCTTCTCGACAGCTGCATATTGCAGCGTGCATGTGGACGTGGCACTCGGTCTGCAGACCGCACGAGCCGAGGCACGGGTCCACACATTTCTTGTTTATACAAGCTTTGGTACTGGGACAGTCAGAGTTCACAATACATTCCGCTCTACAGTTAGGCGGTGCGCCAATGTAGTCTTCGTAGCATGTGCACATTGGTATTTTGTTAACAGCTTGACAAATAGCGTTCGGTCCACACGGCGATGGTACGCATGGGTTTACTTCTGGTTCCGGAAGTCCTAAACAACATTATATGATAAATCATTTACATATATACCATATTTTATACAGAGTACAATAATAGTATATTTTAAAAGTTTACTTACTTTCTACAATAGCACATCTAACGAATGGATCTCCTTCGAATCCTCTCAGACATGAGCATATAGGCGCGTGATTGACGACTCTGCATTCCGCGTTTTGTCCACAAGTGCCGACACATGGGTCGATACACTTCTGTCGCACGCAACTCTTCGTCCTCTCGCACTCGGAGTTGACCGTACACTCTGGCCGACAGTGCGGCGGGCTGCCTATGAAGGTGGGCATGCAGGCGCACGTCGCTGTACCGTTGTTGTTGGTGCACAGCGCGTTACCCCCGCATGGGCTTGGCACGCACGGATTTTTAGGAATCGCGACTAAAATAGAAAAAAAGAGAAATAAGCTCTCTAAAAATATGTATGTTACAACCAAAAATATGTTATGTTATAAATAAATATGTTATGTTATGTTATGTTATGTTATATATAACATTATTTTTACGATTAAAACATTTACCTGGTTCATTTATAATGATATGGCAATAAGCGTATGCGTTTCCAGTGTATCCAGGTGGACAGCTGCACGATGGTACGTGATTTACAACGTCACAAGTTGCAGCGGAACCGCACACTCCTGGACATGGGTCCTCGCATTTATTTCGTACGCATGCTTTGCTATAGGGACAATCCGTGTTTACTACACACTCAGGTCTGCAGGATTCATATGGATTGCCAAAGTACCCAGGGTTGCACATACACGCCACAGCGCCGCTGTACGACACCTTGCATTGAGCGTTTGCGCCGCACGGTGTTGGATCGCAAGGATCTCTTGATTCCACTACTTCCTGTATTACGTAACACGATGTGAACGGGTCGCCAGTGTGTCCGTTTTGACAAGAGCACATGGGGCTGTGCAAGTGAACGTTGCATAATGTGTTGGTTCCACAAGATCCCGGACAAGGGTCTTTACATTTGTAGTTTATACAGGCTTTGTTTGAAGGACAGTCGTCGTTTGCTGCGCATTCACGTCGGCATTGTGGCGGCGTGCCTTCAAATGTTGGTTGGCATGTGCAAATAGGAGTATTTCCATTTTGTGCGGGTTCGCATAAGCTGTTGGGTCCACATGGCGATGGTACACATACATTTTGGATTGGTTTTTCTTCCATTTGGACTGTAAGAAAATAAATTTAATAAACACCTCAATTCTTATAATTAGTTTTATAATTGGTGGTACTTGAATATACCATTTCATATGGTATGTTTATGAAAATATAATTTATTTACAAATAAAACGAGTTCTTACCATAGCAATAGCTGAATGGAGATCCTGTATGTTTGGGAGGACACGTGCATATTGGGTTGTGATTCGTCACTTTGCATATCGCGTTGTGGCCACAAGAACCAGGACAAGGGTCTTGACATTTTCTATTGATACAAGCTTGTGATGGAGGACAGTCTGTGCTCTGTATACATTCTGGTCTACAATTTGGTGGATTCCCAATGAAGCCTTGAATGCATGCGCACATGGCTTGACCGTTTGCTTCGCGGCACACACTGTTTGGTCCGCACGGTGAGGGGTCGCATGGTTTGTTGGCTGGTTCTACAAAAATAAAATTAAAAAATAAGTTACTCTTTTACTAAACGATTACTAGACAACTTAGGTCGGCGAAAAGAGTTACTAAAGTTCTTACTTTCAATTTTGGAGCATTGAGTAAATGCATTGCCAGTAAAACCACTTGGGCAACTGCAAATTGCGACGTGATTGTAAACAGTGCATTCTGCATTGACACCGCACATATCGCGGCAAGGGTCGATGCACTTCGAACGCGAACAAGCTTTGTCTAATGGACAGTCCGTGCTCAGTACACATTCCGGTCGGCATCCAAAGTAGGGGTCGCCTTGGTATTCAGGCAAGCAAGTACATGTGCCATCATTGCACACGGCGTTTGCACCACATGGAGATGGAGAGCACGGATCCTTTATTTGAGGGGTTTCTAAAATAACAAAATATGTAGTTTATAACTTTGAAATTTACATAGTAGCTTTATTAAATAAGTTTTTTATTTAATTTTCATACCTGGTGGCTTAATTGTACATCCTGAGAATGGATCGCCTTCATATCCAGTTGGGCATGAGCATACTGGCACGTGCTTGACAACATTACATATAGCGTTCAATCCGCATGAACCCAAACAGGGATCTATACATTTCATATTGATACAGGCTCTGTCGTTACTGCAGTCTGTGTTCAAGACACATTCAGGCCTGCAATTCGGTGGAGCCCCGAAGTATCCTAGCATGCACGAACAAGATGGAATTCCTCCGACATCTCTGCATTCAGCATTTTGTCCACAAGGTGATGGGACACAAGGATTTTTTTGATCCATTATTGGCGTTTGTGGTTCTTGTTGTACATAACAACGCGAGAATGGGTCGCCTGCGTAGCCTGTTTTGCATGAACAAATAGGATTGTGTTTGATCACTCTACAATCTGTATTAACGCCACAGGCTTTAGGGCACGGTGATATGCATTTGAAGTTTTCACAGGCTTTGTCTAAGGGGCATTCTGAGCTTGTTGTGCATTCTGGTC
The DNA here is from genome assembly GCA_949752805.1 of Deilephila elpenor. NCBI lineage: Eukaryota > Metazoa > Arthropoda > Insecta > Lepidoptera > Sphingidae > Deilephila > Deilephila elpenor. The sequence continues at coordinate 7,860,733 of OX457099.1, read as the reverse complement.
TGCATAGTGGCGGTGCTCCGAAGTAACCACTCAAACATGTACATATTGCCAATCCGTTTTGTGTTCGACATTGGCTGTTTGGTCCACATGGTGAAGGATTGCAAGGATCTATTGTTACATCCGCTAAAAAATAGAAATCATTTATATTGTAATTGTACAAAAAAGATAAAATCAGATATAATTTAATTTAAAATGTTTGAATGTCGTTATAATTCATGAACACTTACATTGCGGTTTGTACGTGCAGATCTTGTAGGGGTCTCCATAGTTTTGCTCTGGACAAGAACAAGTAGCAACGTGGTTGATGACATTGCATAATGCATTAATTCCGCAGGTTCCAGGACATGGATCGTGACATTTGTTTTGATGACAGGCAAGATTAGATGGACAATCCGAATTAAGTGTACATTCTGGTTTGCAAATATCATAAGGATCTCCAAAGTAAGATGGTAAACAGACACAAGATCCTACATTATGTCTTTCTTTACATTCAGCATTCACTCCACAAGGCGAAGGAACGCAAGGCGTAGGTCGCTCTTCTACGGTAGCCAATACTTGAACGTTACAGTAAACAAACGGATCGCCTGTGTAACCGAGCTGGCACAGACATATCGGCGTGTGGCTCACAACTCTACATTCTGCATTTGTACCACATGATCCTGGACAAGGGTCTCGGCACTTCGCGTTAATGCACGCCATATTTGACGCACAGTCAGTGTTACTAGTACATTCTGGTCTGCAGCGAGGCGGTGCTCCGATAAACTCAGGTAAGCATTTGCATTCAGCGTCATCACCATTTTCTATACACTGTGAATTTGGACCACATGGTGATGGTAGACAAGGATTGACTCTTTCAGGTTCTGTTGCGACTATAAAAGATAATGAAAAAGTTAGTGAATCTTAACAAATCCTGAACAAATATCAATTGTATTTGTTATAATACTTACGGATAAATTGACAAGATGAGAATGGATCGCCGGTATATCCTGGCAAGCAACTACATACAGGGTTATGGTTGACAACTATGCAGTGTGTACTAACACCACAAGCTCCTGGACAGGGATCGATACATTTCTGGTTGGAACATGCTCTGTCGAGCCTACAATCAGAGCTAACCACACATTCAGGTCGACAATTTGGTGGACTACCCATAAAGCCTTGAATGCACACACAGACAGCGTGCCCGTTAACTGGTTTGCACTGACTGTTGGGTCCGCAAGGTGATGGTTCACACAAGTTTGTGATAACAGGTGTTTCTGTAATATAAAAATAAAATCAATGCACGCCGACTTTTTTTTGATAACAGATGACATTTGTTGTGGAATATAACAACTTACCGAATTTTGTACAATAATGGAAGGGTGACCCGGTGAATCCGGATGGACAAGAACACATTGGGATGTGATTAATAGTTTCACAAACAGCGTCTGTTCCACATGTTCCGATACATGGATCTGCACATTTGTTTCGAATACAAGCTCTGTCGCGTGGACAATCCGAATTTAATATGCATTCAGGTTTGCAGGAGAAGTAAGGATCGCCATGATATTCTGGTATGCATGTGCAAATGCCATTTTCGCAAATAGCATTAGGGCCGCACGGTGATGGAGAACACAGATTGACTGGCTCAATCGATTCTGTAAAAAGATATTTGCTTGATCAACCAAAATACAAATATTTAAAAATTATCATTGACTATGAGGTATGATCATTTATTTGACGTAAAATATACACAATAATAAAGTAGACATTTTATTTATATGTCTAAGATCAATTAAATATTACCTTGTACTATTATTGAGCAACTGATGAAGGGGTCTCCCTCGTATCCAGGAACACAAGAACAAATCGGCATGTGATTGTTTATATTACACTGAGCATTGCTTCCACACGCTCCGGGACAAGGATCTGAGCATCTGTTGTTGATACATGCCGTAACGGCGCTGCACTCCGAGTTGATGGTACACTCCGGTCGGCAGCGCGGTGGAGAACTGATGTAGTTCGGCAGACAAGTGCAGCGAGCACTGCCATTCATTTCGTCGCACTGAGAATTTGGTCCACATGGAGATGGTACACAAGGATTCCTGTGTTCTAACTCTGACGGAAGTGATATAGGTGCTGAAAGAAAACAAATAATTGTTAGTTACCAAACTGATTACGGAATATAGAAATATAGTGGAACATTGCCATAAAAAAGTAATATTTACTTGGCACGCAGTGGATGAAGGGGTCTCCTGTTAATCCTTCTTGGCAAGAGCAGATTGGATTGTGAGCAATAACACGGCAATGCGCGTTTCTTGCACACTGACCAACACATGGGTCCACGCATTTACGGTTTATACAAGCCATGTTACTGGGGCATTCACTGCTGATGGTGCACTCGGGTCTGCAGTTTGGTGGTTGACCCATAAAGTCGGGTTGGCAACTACACACTGCCTGGGAGGCGACTTCACGACACTGACTGTTAGGACCGCATGGTGACGGTGTACAGGGAGTCTTTATAGGTTCTGCAAACATCGATAAATATTAGATAAATCAGTTTTTTGTGAATGTTATCATTAAGTATTTATGTATTTTTAACGTACCCTCTACTTTTACAACGCAGTTCGAATAAGCGTTGCCAGTTAATCCTGGCGGGCAGTAGCACGATGGTAGATGATTGACTACTTGACAGATAGCATTTGAGGCGCATACACCTGGACATGGGTCTTTGCATTTGTTTTGTATGCAAGCTAAAACTGGAGAACAATCACTATTGATGATACACTCGGGCCTACAGCCTTCATATGGGTCGCCAACGTAAGATTCGACACATCTGCAAGAACCAGCGCCATTTCTTTCCGTGCATTCTGCATTGAGTCCACAAGGTGAGGGATCGCATGGCGAACTATATTCAATAATGGTTTCTGAAAGCACAATCACATTAGTTAATAACTTCCATATACTATAAGTTTATTTTTTGGTAGTTATAATGTGTTAACTTAATACCTTTAACTGGACTGCACGAAATAAGAGGATCTCCAGTTTCCCCGTACGGACAGGAACATACGAGAGCGTGACTGATGACATTGCACACAGCATTATATCCACAGCTTCCTGGACAAGGATCTCGGCATTTTTGATTCATGCAAGCTAAGTTACTTGGGCATTCCGAATTACTGACACATTCTGGGTGGCAGTTAGGTGGAGATCCAATATAGTCTGTCTGGCAAGTGCAAGATGGTGATTCTCCGATAACTTTGCATATTGAATGCGGGCCACAAGGCGACGGTATGCATGGATCAACGGTTTGTTCAGTAATAACTGAAATTATACATAAATTAAGAATAAAGAACGTACACGTGTAAACATAAATTTACTTGCATTTACTAAAATATAATTACCTATGGGGTAGCATGATGCTAATGGGTCTCCGGTGTACTGGGTTGGGCACGTGCATATCGGATTGTGATTGATCACTTCACATCTAGCATTGTAACCGCAACTTCCTAAGCAAGGATTGATACATTTGTGGTTGTTACATGCTTCATTACGTGGACACTCTGCGCTAATAGTACATTCAGGTCTACAAGATGGAGGACTTCCGACGAACGTTGGAAGACATGAACATACTCCTTGACCGTTCACAGCTCGGCATTGACTATTGGGTCCACATGGGTTTGGATTACAAGGTTCAACGACTGCAACTGTAAGAAACAAAAAAAATATTGTATAAGAATAGTAGAATTAGCTGTGTGCGACTTGTTTGGTCAGCTAATCTGATCAACATTAAATGGAATAAATACTATTTCTTACTTTGCATTTGGTGGCACTCGACGAAGGCGTTGCCAGTTGTGCCCTCAGGGCAGCTGCACATCGGTATGTGATTGAAGACATTGCACTGCGCCGTCGGGGCACATGTACCCGGGCATGGATTCATGCACTTGTTCTTTGAGCAAATCTTGTCTAGAGGACAATCCGTGTTCAGTACACATTCTGGTTTACAACCAAAGTAGGGATCGCCTTGATAGTCGTTCAAACATGTACAAATACCGTCGTTACATTGCGCGTTGAAACCACACGGTGACGGGTTACAAGGATCATACGGAGTCTCATCTGTGAAAAAATAGTTTACGATAAAATATATGTATTTTATATGTTAAAGTAAACAATATCGTTTCAATTTATTTTATACTGAGTTATTTTTAAATAAATGTAATTATTACCTTTAATAGGTTGTATAACAGTGCAAAGAGTGAAGGGGTCTCCCGTATATCCTTGAGCACACGTGCACGACGGCAGGTGAGAGAAGACTGTACATTCAGTGTTCTGTCCGCAACTGCCAGGACAAGGATCGCGACACTTGGTGTTGAAACAAGCTTTGTCAGCAGGACAGTCCTGGTTAATGACACACTCCGGTCGGCAGTTAGGTGGTAGTCCTTGGTAGTTTGGCATGCAGGAGCAAGACGGTGAGCCATTCACATCACGGCAAATTGCATTCTCGCCACACGGGCTTGGCAAACATGGGTTGCGCACGGGCTCTGGTGCTGGTTTAGCTAAAATGTTTATAACGTGTTAATGTCAAATAATTTATCTATAATATACGAATTATTGAAGGTCAATAGGTACTTACGTATTGGATAACAAGATGAGAAGGGATCTCCAATAAATCCAGAGTTACATGAGCAAACAGGGCTGTGATTTATCGTTCTACAATAAGCATTTGATCCGCAGCGACCAGGGCAAGGATCTGTACATTTCTGATTGATACAAGCTCTGTCCAACGGGCATTCTGAACTTGCGGTACATTCCGGCCTGCAACCTGGAGGCGTGCCGATGTAATTCGCCATGCACGAACACGCACTCTGACCGTTCACTTCACGACAAACGCTGTTAGGACCGCAAGGGTTTGGTGAGCACGGTGTCACATTCGGCGGAGGTTGATCTACAATAAGAAAATATTTAGAAATTATGTATTTAACAAAACATAATATAAGGAAGGAAAAAATAATAGAAATCAAAATACCTCTTATAATGTCGCATCTACTGTAAGGATCTCCAGTGTACTCTTTCGGGCACGAGCAAGTAGGCAAGTGATTAACAACGACGCATATAGCTAATGGTCCGCAAGTACCCGGGCAAGGGTCAATACATTTGTTACGATTGCAAGCTCTACTGGGTATGCAGTCAGTGTTGACCACACATTCTGGTCTACAGCCTTCGTATGGATTTCCGATGTAGTCTGGTAAACAGGAACATGACCCGGCAGAGTTATGTTCTTTGCATTCTGCATTCGGCCCACATGGTGAGGGGTCGCAGGGCGTAGGTCTTTCTTGAACAATGTCTTGTTGCACGTAGCACGTCGAGAATGGGTCTCCAGTGAAGCCGTTGTCACAGAAACATGTTGGTGAGTGGCTTATTACCCTGCATTGTGCGTTGAGTCCACAGGCGTTAATGCATGGATCCTTACATTTTTGGTTAACGCATGCTAAATTGGATGGACATTCGCTGTTACTGGAGCATTCCGGTCGGCAGTAGGGTGGCGTTCCGAAGTAATCTGGCATGCATGTACACGATGGCGACTCTCCCACTTCTTTGCAAATAGAGTTTGGACCGCATGGCGATGGTGTACACGGCCTTACATCAGCAATAGGAGGACCTATAAATAGTTCAATATTAATTGTTATCTGTCATAACTGAGATTTTTTATATAATACTAATACGCATATAAATAATGAAAAACCCATATAATGTTTCACTTATCGTTTTTACCCTATATATTCAAATAAAAAATAATAACACTTACGGAATGGTGTACACCTGATAAATGGATCGCCAGTGTACTTGTTCGGACAAGTGCAAATGGGGTTATGTTTGACAACGACGCATTTCGCATCCACGCCGCAGGAGCCCACGCATGGGTCGATGCATTTTTGATTGGAGCAAGCTCTATTGGCTGGGCAATCTGAACTGACCACGCACTCAGGCCTGCACAGCGGCGGGCTGCCTTTGTATCCTTGTATGCACGTACACACTGCTTGACCGTTAATTTCTCTGCATTGACTGTTTGGTCCACACGGCGATGGATTGCATGGGTTCTTCACTATTGGTCCTGTAATTACAATATAAATATGTAACAACTACAAACATGTGTGGCACGTATTACATATAATTAAACTAAATTTATTATTTATTTTTTACCTTGAATGGGTTCGCAGTTGTAGAACGCATTGCCCGTCATTTTTTGTGGGCAACTACACATTGGTATATGATTGATTACATCACATACAGCGTTTACTGCACATGTTCCTGGACAAGGATCAACACATTTGTTTCTCACGCAGGCCTTGTCTCTAGGACAATCTGTGCTAAGAACACACTCAGGTCTGCATCCCAGATAGGGATCGCCTTGGTGCTCCTCTATGCAAGTGCATACTCCGTTATCACATATTGCGTTGGGTCCGCAAGGAGATGGATTACAGTTATCAGGAATATCATATTCTGTAGTAACGAAAAAGACAACATAAGTCACATTATACATATTACTGCAAAATGAAACAAAAGTAATAAATATTAGCGAGTATAAAGTACCTGGAGGTTTTGGTGTGCAGACGGTAAAGGCATCACCGGTGTAACCTTCTGGGCATGTGCAAATGGGTGTATGGCGTGATACAGTACATACAGCACCAATACCGCACGAGCCGGGGCATGGGTCGCGACATTTCTGTTGCATACAAGCTTGAGAACTTGGACATTCCGCGTTGATTACGCATTCCGGCTTGCAATTAGGTGGGCTGCCTACATAGGTTGGCATGCATGTGCAAGACGGCACACCGTTCAGTTCTTGGCAAATGGAGTTTGGACCGCATGGAGATGGCACACATGGGTTTTTGTATGGCTCCAACACAGCATTTGCAACCGGGGCTAAAATAAAAATACATGATTGAGTATCAATTTATACATTCTATTACCTCTTTCTTGATTAAAAATCGAATTGTATGTAACTTACGTGGTAAAGGATTACATCTGGTAAATGGATCTCCTGTATAACTAGGCTTGCATTGACAAATGGGACTGTGGTTTATAACTCTACAGTTGGTGTTAATGCCGCAAGCATTTATACACGGGTCCTCGCACTTCTGATTTATGCAAGCTTTTTCTCTGGGACATTCTGCACTTGTCACACATTCTGGCCGACATCCAGGTGGTATACCTATGTAATTTGGCAAACAGGAACAAACAGCTTGCTTGTTTACTTCTTGACAACGGCTATTTGGACCACATGGTGATGGCTGACATACATCTTTAGGTGTTTCTATAACAGCTGCAAAAAGAAAATGTATTACGTTAGAGTCACTATTTACAGTAATATATATTTATATTCTTAAGCCTTATTTTTAAGCAATGTACTTACGTTCGCGTGTACAGTAGCGGAACGGATCGCCGGTGTATCCTCGATCACAAGAACACGATGGAGCATGGTTTACTACTTGACAGAGGGCATTTGGTGCACAAGCTCCAGGACAAGGGTCTTGACATTTATTTTGTACGCATGATTTATCAGATGGGCAATCAGTGTTTATGGTACATTCAGGTCTACATCCCTCATATGGATTGCCAAAGAAGTCCGGTAAACATGTACAAGATCCAGCGCCGTTGTATTCCTTACAAATAGCATTGCTGCCGCAAGGAGAAGGTTGGCAAGGAGTTACTATTTCATGTACAATATCTATTCTACGACATTCTACGAATGGATTACCGCTGTAGTCGGAGAAACATGTGCACGAAGGCGAATGACTTATGACGTGGCATTCGGCGTTGATACCACAAGTACCTTCGCATGGATCGACGCACTTTTGGTTTATACACGCGAGACTTAGAGAACATTCAGAATTAGTTATGCACTCCGGTTTGCAGTAAGGTGGTGATCCAACATAACCACTGAGGCAGGAACATGAAGGTGCGCCTTGAGATTCTTTACATAGCGAGTTTGGTCCACATGGCGAAGGAACGCAGGGGTTAACTTGATCTGGTTTGAATTCTTGCAATATACATCTGACAAATGGATTCCCAGTATACGAAGAAGGACAGGAACATATAGGATTGTGATTGATAACTTGACAGTTTGCACCAATTCCACACGCTCCACGACAAGGATCGACACATTTTCTATTACTGCAGGCTTGTTGCGGTAAGCAGTCAGTGCTAACAGTACACTCCGGTCTGCATGATGGTGGACTTCCAATATATCCGATTAAACAAGAGCACACAGCTTGACCATTCACGTCACGACACTGGCTGTTAGGTCCACATGGACTAGGCGTACAAGGCTGAGGATTTTCAACTGAAAATAATAATAAAAACAATAATAAATAAATAAATATTTGTTATATATAACTTAATAAAATATTAATATGGTACATACTTTCTAGTGGCGAACATGCCACGAAAGCATTGCCAGTCATGCTCTCCGGACACCTGCACATTGGTATGTGGGTAATAACTTCGCATATAGCATTACTAGCACAGACTCCACTGTTACATGGGTTGACACACTTATTCCGTAAACATGCTTTGTCATGGGGGCAATCAGAGCTTAATACACATTCTGGACGGCATTCGAAGTATGGGTCCCCATGATATTCAGGAAGACATGAGCATTCTCCATCATTGCAAACTGTGTTGGCTCCGCACGGTGATGGGTTACATAAATCAGGAATTAGATCCGTTACGATCTCTGCAATAAATATCAGTTTGTTTAGTAAATCACAAAATAGGTGTATATAATATTATTTATGCACGGTCTATTACATTTCTTACCTTTTAATTTACATTCAGTAAAAGCGTCACCAAAATAATTTTCGAGACACAAACAAATGGGTGTGTTTTTCTTAACTAAACATTGTGCATTCAGGCCGCATGAGCCAGGACAAGGATCATTACACTTATTGTTTATGCAAGCGAGATTGCTGGGACAGTCTGCATTGATCACGCATTCGGGACGGCATCCTGGTGGGACCCCTATGTAGTTGGGTAGGCAAACACACGAAGGTATTCCACCTACATTTCTGCAGTCACTAAATGGTCCACAAGGTGACGGCACACATGGATCCAGAGGTTCTTCATGTATAATAGGCGCGGTGGGTAATCGGTAGCATCGACTAAAAGCGTCGCCAGTATACTGTTCCATACAAGTGCAGATGGGGCTGTGATTGATTACTTTACATTGGGCATTTTGTCCACATTGTCCGAGGCATGGGTTGCTACACTTCAACGATATGCAAGCTTTATCTGAAGGGCATTCAGCACTGATGACGCACTCCGGTTTGCAGTTGGGTGGAGCACCGCGATAGTCTGGCATACATGTGCATACTGCTTGTTCGTTTGTTACTTTGCATACGCTGTTGGGGCCGCATGGTGATGGTGTACAAGGATTTGATGGCTCAAGATCTGAAAAAAAGTGACGTTATACATTAATTTAAATAAAATGGTTTATTAAAGTATAAAAAAATATGATTGTAGTTTATTTTAAACAAAGAAAGCATTCGTTTTTATGTAGATTTATCCTTTATACAATTTAAAAATTGTAATGATATGAATACAAGACATAAGTTTTAATTAAATTAATACTTACCATGTTGCAGAACTACGCAATTTTGGAATGGATTTCCAGTGAATCCTGGCACGCAGGTACAAATTGGTGCATGATTAACTGTTTGGCATTGAGCATTAGTACCACATGTGCCTGGGCATGGATCTTGACATTTATTTTGCTGGCACACCTTGTTAGAAGGACAATCTGTGTTGACGGTACATTCCGGCCGGCAACCCTCGTACGGATTGCCAAAGTATCCAGGTGCACAGATACAAGAACCAGCATTGTTACGTTCTTTACAAATAGCATTGCTTCCGCATGGTGACGGGAGGCATGGAGACGTTGGCCGAGATGATGGAATATGTTGCTGCACATTACATTGCAGGAACGGATCTCCAGTATAACCAGGTTGACAAACGCAGTTTGGTGTGTGACTCACTACTCGACATTGAGCTAAAGAACCGCAAGCGCCGACACAAGGGTCTCCGCATTTATTATTAATGCAAGCCAAATGATTTGCACATTCGCTATTGCTGGTACATTCAGGTCGACAGTTCGGCGGAGTTCCAATGAATTGTTCCATACACGAACAGGATGGTGAGTCGTTAATGGGTCGGCACAATGAGTTTGGTCCACAAGGTGATGGCGTGCAAGGGTCTAGTTGCACAGGGATTTCTTGTTCTAAAATACACAAAGAAATGTTGTTATTTGTGATTTTATACAAGTATTTGCGGTATTTTTAATTTTTAATAATATACTCACGTCTCACAATACATCTAGTGAATGGATCGCCAGTGAAGTCATTTGGACATGAACAAATAGGATTGTGATTAACAACCTCACATAGTGCACTAACTCCACATGCTCCGTAACAGGGATTAATACATTTGTAATTGTTACAGGCCTTGTTGAGCGGGCACTCAGAGCTAGTAGTACATTCCGGTCGACATGTTGGTGGATTTCCAGAATAACCTGGTATACAGGAACATACAGCTACATTGTTTATCTCTCTGCATTGGCTGTTTGGCCCACATGGACTTGGATTGCAAGGCTTTGTAGGAGGTGGAGCTAAAAGGAGTAAATAAACATTTAATATATTATAATATGTTTTGAGTACGTTACCATCTCTTTAAATTTGAAATATTTGCTTTTTACCTTGGATAACGTTACAAGATACAAATGAATTGCCCGTGTAGCCTGCAGGGCAACTGCACATAGGAATGTGATTGATTACTTCGCATATGGCATTAGAGCCACAAGTGTTAGGGCATGGGTTTACGCATTTCTTGTTCACACATATTTCGTTCTTCGTACAATCGGAGCTAATGGTGCATTCTGGTCTACAACCGAAATAAGGATCGCCCTTATACTCTGGTAAACATGTGCATTCTCCATTGTTGCATTCTGCGTTGGAACCGCATGGTGAAGGATTACATGGATCATTTAGTGTTTCTGAAAATAATATATAATATGTTGTTATAGATGTTTACTACTTCAACGGTCTTTTTTATAAACAGTTTTAAAACATATTTTAGTTAACAAATGTTTTGTCCCTTTCGTACGACTTTTGAATCCAGTTTGTGCGAAGAACACAAAACATGCGATAACTAAAATAGGTTTTAAAAGCGTCTATGAATTAGGCCGTAAATGTTAATTTATTTATTTATTACCTTGCAAAGGCTCTAATATGCAAGCTGTGAACGGATCGCCTGTGTAGCCTTCGACACATGTGCAAATTGAAACGTGTTTGATTACAGAGCATTGAGCGTTCTGTCCACAGGAACCTGGACAAGGATCTCTACATTTCTGGTTGATGCAGGCAAGAGAACTAACACAATCTTGGTTTGTCACACACTCGGGTCGGCAATTTGGTGGACTTCCGAAGTAGCCCGGAGTACAAGAGCATGATGGCTGACTGCCTATATTCCGGCATACCGAGTATGGACCACAAGGTGAAGGCACACAAGGATCGACCGTTTCGTCATAGACTGGTTGAGTTGCTGAAACAATAGATCACAAAATATGTATGTAACATAAGGAAATAAATATAACAAATCAGTAGATAATTCAATTTCATAGATTAGTCAAATATATTTAATTATTTTTACCTGGCTTAGGATAACATTTGGTGAAAGCATCACCAGTAAAACCGGGCCGACAGCTACAAATCGGATTGTGATTGAATACTCTGCAATCTGCCTTTTTACCACAGGGTCCGGGGCACGGATTGACACAATGCTGGTTTATACAGGCCGTGTCGGCGGAGCAGTCGCTATTCAACGAACATTCTGGTCTGCACGATGGTGGCTCACCGATGTAATTAGCTAGGCAACTGCACACTGCCTGTTCATTTATGACACGGCATTGACTGTATGGCCCGCATTGGTTTGGAGAACAATGATTTTGCTGTGTGACTGGTTGAGCTTAAATTAAAATGAAACAATTACAATATCTATTTATGTTTTAGAATGTAGGTTGTATTGATGTAAATACTTACAGGGAATGGGGTTGCAGCGGCGGAAAGCATCTCCCGTATATCCCACTATACATGTGCAAATGGGAGAATGATTCAATGTGGAACAAACAGCATTGACTCCGCAAGTTCCTGGACAAGGATCTTGACATTTGTTACCAATGCAAGCCCTATCTCCTGGGCAATCGGAGTTGGAAATACACTCAGGGCGGCAACCTTCATAGGGGTTTCCAAAGTATCCTTCATTACAAGTACACGATCCAGCCTTATTTTGTTCTCGGCAGACTGCGTTAGGTCCGCAAGGCGAAGGAGAACAAGGCGTTAGGACTTCGTTTTTAATTTTTAAGGTGCATTGCGAAAATGGATCGCCGACGTAACCTTGTGGGCATACACACATAGCGGAATGACTGACCACGTGGCATTCAGCATTAGCTCCACAAGCGCGGACACAAGGATCCTTACATTTCTGATTCAAACAAGCTAGATGCGGTGCACATTCACTGTTGCTTATACACTCTGGTTTGCAATAAGGCGGTTGCCCTTTGTACTCTGGCATACATGTACATGATGGACTGCCATTGACGTCCCTACAAATTGAGTTGGGTCCACAAGGGGAAGGTTCACAAGGACTGACACGAACTGGTGGTGCGCCTGAAATAATTACATTATTATTATTTGAAACAGGGCATATTTGATAGTCATGTCGAAGGTTTTGTAGTACTTACTTATTACTAAACTGCATTGCACGAAGGGATCTCCCGTGTGAGAGGTAGGGCAAGCGCAGATAGGGTTATGGTTGACCACTTCACAAGTAGCTCTAAATCCGCATGTTCCGACGCAAGGATCAATGCATTTTTGGTTAACACACGCTTGGTTTTGTGGACATTCAGCATTCACTACACATTGGGGTCTACAAGCTGGAGGTACTCCTAAATATGTTGGCAAACATGAACACACTGCTTGATTATTGATTTCGCGGCATTGGCTGTTCGGACCGCATATAGCCGTGCTGCATGGGTTTTCCGTAGAGGTTACTGAAAAATAAAATAAATTATTTAAAAAAAAACCGAAACTTTGAAAAAATACCTACTCAAATAACATAAAAATAATATAGTATACCTCTTATGGGGCTGCAAATAATGAAGGCATTGCCAGTAAATCCACTATTACAGCTGCACATGGGAATATGGTTAACGACTTGACAAATTGCGTTCTGCCCACAGGCTCCAACACAAGGGTCAACGCACTTTTTACGTACACAAGCTTTATTTTCGTCACAATCCGTACTGAACACACATTCCGGTCGACAACTGAAGTACGGGTCACCATGATATTCTGGTAAGCACTGGCACTGACCATTTATGCATTCCGCATTAGAACCACAATGTATGTTTGTACATGCATCCGTTACTGTTGGTTCCACTGGAAGAAAATACATTCGTTTATTTCACGTTGAAAATAAATTATAATATTCTTTTGTGACGTTATCAATTTATTACCTTCCAATGGTTGCGCTTTACAACTAGTAAAAGGATCTCCTACAAATCCTTCGATGCAAGTACAGATAGGGATATGATTTTGAACATGGCATGTGGCCGACACGCCACAAGAACCTGGACATGGATCTTGACATTTGGAATTAATGCAGGCTCTGTCACTTGCACAATCGGAGTGGATTGTACATTCCGGTCTACAGTTAGGTGGGCTTCCTATGAATGTGGGAAGACACGAGCAAGATGGTGTATTTCCGACGTCCCGACATTCAGAATTAGGTCCGCACGGAGATGGTACACAAGGATGTGTGTAATCTGGAACTACTTCATCTGAAAAAGAAAATTACCAAATTAGGGGCTCACCTAGTAATTTGGTAACTAATATATGTGTTATATGTAGGTCTGTATTATAATGCAACTTACATTTTACTGGCGTGCATATTGTAAATGGATCTCCAGTATATGATTGTTGACATGTGCATATGGGACTGTGATTAACAACTTTGCAAACCGCATTGCGTCCACAGGGTTTGGGACATGGATTGATACATTTGTGTTTAACACAAGCTTTGTCATGCGGACATTCAGAGCTCACAACGCATTCGGGTCGACAATTAGGTGGTGCGCCGACATATTCAGTCAAACAAGAGCATACGGCTTGGTCGTTGACAGATTTGCATTGGCTGTTGGGACCGCAAGGAGATGGATAGCATACGTCAACTTTTGTAGCAACTGGTTCTGAAACAAAATTAGTACTTATTTAAAATTAATACTGTTTTATTTTCGTTGACGTAACTATTCATGACTAGGTATATATTAATTGTGGTGTAAAATAATGTATTCATTCATACCTTGATATACGCAATATCTAAACGGATCGCCCGTATATCCAGTGTTACAAGTGCACTGAGGCACATGATTTACGACCTGGCAGAAAGCGTTTGGCCCGCAACTTCCAGGACACGGGTCACCACATTTAGTGTTTACGCAAGCTTTGTTCGATGGACAATCTGTATTGACAACACATTCTGGGCGGCAATTTTCATAAGGATTTCCAATGTATCCTTCTATGCACGAACAAGATCCAGCGTTATCCTTTTCTCTACAAATTGCATTTGCACCGCAAGGAGAAGGCGAACATGGCGTGGTGACGGGCTCTGTTTGCAATGGTTCGTGCACGCAATCAAAGAACGGATCGCCAGTGAAACCGTAAGGACATAAACAGATCGGCGAGTGACTAACAACTCTGCATTCTGCATTTGGCGCACAAGTGCCCTCGCAAGGATTTGTACATTTATTGTTGACACAGGACAGATGTACAGAACATTCTTCATTGCTGCTACATTCAGGTTTGCAGTAGGGAGGTTGACCTTGGAAACCTTCTAAACAAATGCAAGAGGGTGCTTCATTGATTTCCTTGCAAAGCGAGTTAGGACCGCATGGTGATGGTGTGCATGGTCTAACAGGCTCGGGTAATCTTTCAGCTAAAACGTAAAACATACATTAAGAACAAATAACAGATAAAACAACCTGTTAAAATTTTAACAATAAAAGAAACTTACGTTGTCTCATACAGCGTGAAAATGGATCCCCTGTGTAAGAGGACGGACAACTGCATATAGGGTTGTGATTTACAACTTTACATTCCGCATTCACACCACATGAGCCAATGCAGGGATCGACACAGCGCTGATTGCTACATGCCAGACGGAGAGAACATTCCGCACTGATGGTACACTCGGGTCGACAAGCTGGAGGGGATCCAATCATGTCGGGAGCGCATGAACAAACTGCTTGATTGTTTATTTCTCTACAGCGACTGTTCGGCCCGCATGGAGATGGTTCACAGGGATTTCCAACGGCTTCTGCAATAAAAAACATATTTATAGATGCTATAAATAAAGTGACTCCTCTATTTAAGAATGAGAATATTTTATTTACATACCTAGAACAGGTCGACATTCTACAAAGGCGTTGCCTGACATTCGCTCTGGACAGCTGCACATTGGAATATGGTTTACCACATTACAAACCGCATTTGGTGCGCAAGTTCCTGGACAGGGATCTTTACATTTATTGGCAATACACGCTTTACTGCGATCACATTCGGAGCTCTCCAGACACTCTGGTCGACATCCTATATACGGGTCTCCTTGGTATTCAGGAATACATGTACACTGTCCTTCGAAACATTCAGCACTTTCTCCACATGGCGACGGGTTGCATAAGTCATCTTGGACTAAAATAATATATTTAGTTATATATTGTCATTCACAAATAATATACATAAATGTTAATAATTTTATATTTTGTGGTGTACAATAATGTATTTATAGATGGATAAAAAATAAATAAATGATGTAAGTACCCAAATTTCTTAAAAACTTCAAAAAAATCTTACCTTTCGGTGGTATAGGATTGCATTGAGTGAATGCATTCCCAGTAAAGCCTTCAATACATGAACAAATTGAGATATGCTTAATGACCTGGCACATGGAATTAATTCCACAAGATCCAGGACAAGGGTCTCGGCATTTTTGGTTAATACAAGCCATATTACTAGCACAGTCCTCATTAATAGTACATTCTGGCCGGCAATTAGGTGGGCTGCCTTCAAGGGACGGCAGGCATGAGCAAGATGGAGTGCCGCCATTATTATGACATAGTGAATTAGGACCGCAAGGTGAAGGTACACAGGGGTCTCTTTGTGGTGGTGTGGACGGCTCTGAAACTGGACAAAGAAACATCGAATAATTGGTTACCTAATTTCAAACAGTTTACAAAAATAGATATGATATTTTTTACTTACTTGGCACTAAGTAACAACGTGAGAATGGATCTCCAGTGTAACTATTCTTACATGTGCATATAGGGCTATGATTGATGACTTTGCAAAGAGCGTTCTGTCCACAAGGTCCTGGGCAAGGCGAAATACATTTTTGGTTTTGACACATTTTGTCGCTTGGACATTCTGCGCTTACCACACACTCAGGTCTGCAGTTCGGTGGGGTACCTCGGTATTCGGGTAAACATGAACACACGCTTTGGCCATTTGTGATTCGGCATTGACTATTTGGACCACATGGTGAAGGTTCGCATGGATTTCTATGTATTTCTTCTAGTTCTGTAAAGATAACCAAAATGATAAGCCTAAAATACGGTTTAAAGCACCTAAGTTAAATATTAAGGCTTCATTGCCAAATTCATGTGAAAATAATATGTATCTACTTACGTTTGAGTGTGCATCGAGTAAATGGATCTCCGGTATATCCTATTCTGCATGTGCATAGTGGCGAATGATTCACTACTTGACAGTCTGCGTTTGGAGCGCAAGTGCCAGGACATGGGTCTATACACTTGTTTCTTGTACACGCTTTGTTACTTGGGCAATCCGAATTCACAACGCATTCAGGGTGACATCCCTCATACGGGTTTCCGAAGTATCCTTTAACGCATACGCAAGCGCCCGCTCCAGATTGTTCTTTGCATTCAGCATTAGTGCCACAGGGTGAAGGTGTACACGGTGATATGTACTCTATTGCCACCACAGATGTTATACTGCATTGTACAGCTGCGTCGCCAGAGTATCCTTCGGGACAAATGCATACAGCAGTGTGACTGACAACTCTACAGTCTGCATTAGTACCACAAGCCTGCTCACAAGGATTCTGACACTTCTTGTTTATGCAAGCTAGATGAGGCGCACATTCACTGTTGGCAAGACATTCAGGACGGCAATTGGGAGGAGCTCCAATAAATTCTGGTTGACATTGGCAAGACGGGACGTCGCCGCCCGTTTGTTGGCAAATTGAATTTGGACCACATGGAGACGGTTGACAAGGATTCAATTGAATCGTAGGCTCTGCAATAGCTAAAAAAAATAATCATTAACATTTCTTGTATGAGCAGCATAAATAAGAGTATATAACAAGTAAAGAAAATACAATTGAGACTTACGTATGGCAATACATCTAGTGAAAGGATCTCCTGTCATTGTCGCGGGGCAGCTACAAATTGGATTGTGATTTATAATTTGACATTGAGCACCTACACCACAAGTTCCTTGGCATGGGTTAACACATTTCTGGTTGCTACAGGCTTTGTTAAGCGGGCAATCAGAACTGGCGACGCATTCTGGTCGGCATGAAGGTGATGCACCTCGGTAGCCAGGTAAACATGAACATATAGCTTGGCCTTGGAATTCTCTACATTGGCTATGTGGTCCACACGGTGTAGGCAAGCATGGTTTATGTTGTTGCGCCTCTGCAATAAGAATGAATCGTAAAAAAAATGCATTTTTTTTTTTAATAATGAATTACCTATTTAATTTTTTTTACCTTTTATGGGACTACATTGTATAAAAGCGTTGCCGGTCATTTTCAAAGGACACGTGCATACAGCCATGTGGTTGACGACTTGACATAGGGCGTTAGTGCCGCATGTATTGATACACGGGTCGACGCAATGATATTTAACACACGCTTTGTCCATTGGACACTCCGAACTGATTGTGCATTCCGGTCTGCATTCGAAATAGGGATCGCCGTGGTATTCTTCTATACAAGTGCAAACACCATCGTTGCAAATTGCGTTTGGTCCACAAGGTGACGGGTTACAAGGATCATCATGTGATACTTCTGTAATATAAAATTATTTTGTTAAGATTCTCAAAATTCCCTGCTCAAAAAAATGATTATATAAGGTATGGAGATGGAATGTACGTACCTTGTGGCTGTTTAATTGTGCAACTTGTAAACGGATCACCAGTATATCCATCAAAGCAGGTACAAATTGACACATGGCTTTGTACTCGGCAGTTAGCATTCACTCCGCAAGAGCCCGGGCACGGATCGATACATTTCTCATTGATGCACGCTTTTTCGCTAGGACAGTCAGAGTTAATGGTGCATTCTGGGCGACAGTTTGGTGGGCTGCCGGTGTATTGTGGTAAGCAAGAACATGATGGAGTTCCACCTATGTTGCGACACTCGGAGAATGGACCGCATGGTGACGGTACACATGGCTCTATAGAATGAGACATGATTTCGGCCACTGAAAAGAAAACGTTTGTTTTCGGTAATGTAGTCAAGCTTTTATGTGATATACTTTCTTTACTATTTGGCTCAGTAATCCCGTCATATTTTTAATATAAAATGTATTTATAGAAGTTTATGTACGCTGCTAAATTTTAAAGTACATTACCTCTGTAACATTCACTGAACGGATCTCCGGTGTGTCGCGGTCGGCAAGTACATATGGGACTGTGGTTGATGACCTTGCAGTCAGTATTCCGGCCGCATACTCCCTCGCAAGGGTTTTTACATTTTTGACGTATGCATGCTTGATTTTGATTACATTCTGAACTAAGCACACATTCTGGCCTACAAGCCGGCGGTGTTCCCATGTACTCAGCTTGGCATGTACATACCGCTTGGCTATTGCTCACTTTACAAATACTATTTGGCCCACACGGCGAAGGAATGCAGGGATCTCTTTGGACCTGCGGTACTGTAATTAATAACATTTGTTATATTTAAGCTCAAACGATATACAAGCGTTGCATATAAAATATTTAAAAATCACCTTCAGATTTTTCGTAGCAGTTCTGGTAAGGGCTGCCTGTTAGTCCAGGAAGGCATTCACAAGTCGGCGCATGATTTATAACGTTGCAAACAGCGTTACGTCCGCAGATGTTGTTGCAAGGATTTTTACATTTGTTTTGTATGCAGGCTAAGTTTGTGGCGCAGTCTGAATTAACAACACATTCAGGACGACACCCTTCATACGGGTTGCCGATATGATCTGGTAAACACACACATGCTCCAGCGTTTCTTTGCTCCTTACATATAGCATTTGGACCGCACGGGGAAGGAGAACAAGGTGTTAATGGTACATCAATAACCCTGCATTGAATAAATGCGTCACCGGAGTAGCCGGGCGGACAAATGCATTGTGGTGAATGACTCACAACCCTACACTCTGCTCCGACCCCACACGACCCGGGGCAAGGATCTTTGCACTTTTGATTAATGCATGCCAGTTCATTTGGACACTCCGAGTTTGCAATACATTCTGGGCGGCAGTTTGGTGGGTTCCCAGTATACTCATCAAGGCATGCGCACGATGGCGAGTTGTTTATTTCTTTACATATGGAATTAGGGCCGCACGGCGATGGTTCGCAAGGGTTAAGATATATGGCAGGTTGCGTATCTAAAAAAAAAGATTCTCATTAGGAATAAAATGTACCTAATTATAAAAATCTAATACCCACGGTATTATAATATTTAAGATTAGTTAATGGAAATATTTCAAAAGTAGTATAATAAATAATATAATACCTTCAATAATACACCTGGTAAATGGATCACCAGTGAAACCAGACGGACAGGAGCAGATTGGATTATGGTTGATCACTTGACATTGGGCTCCAGCACCG
This sequence comes from Deilephila elpenor, assembly GCA_949752805.1. Lineage (NCBI taxonomy): Eukaryota > Metazoa > Arthropoda > Insecta > Lepidoptera > Sphingidae > Deilephila > Deilephila elpenor. The sequence continues at coordinate 7,840,757 of OX457099.1, read as the reverse complement.
CAGTTTCCTTTGCAAGGATCAATGCAGCGTTGATTGGAGCACGCTCTGTTCAATGCACACTCTGAGCTAGACACACATTCAGGTCTGCAGGTAGGCGGGGCGCCCATGTACCCGCCCAGACAAGAACATATTGCTTGACCACTGATTTCACGACATTGACTGTTGGGGCCACAAGGCGAGGGACTACAAGGATTGACTACTTCGATTACTTTAATCTGTGTACATTGAATAAACGCGTTTCCACTGAAACCTTTCGGACAAGAACACATCGGAACGTGGTTAAATACATCGCAAATAGCTCCCGTGCCGCAGATGTTGATACAAGGGTCCACGCATTTATTTCTAACACACGCTTTGTCTTGCGGGCAATCAGTGCTCATCAGACATTCAGGACGACAACCGTAGTATGGATCTCCTTGGTATTCTGGTAAACAAGTGCAAACACCGTTGTTGCATTCAGCATTTGCTCCACAAGGCGAGGGATTACATAAATCAGGTTCAAATGTTTCTGAAAATATAAAGTTATTATTTCAACAAATTTTTTGTTTTACCTAAATGTAAATTAAAAGTGTAAATAGCGAAAGATGTGTGAATGTATTCGTTCAAATCAGGTATATTTACCGTCATCTTCAGGCATTGGATGACACCGAGTGAATGGATCTCCGGTGTATCGTTCAAGACAACTACATTGTGCAATGTGGTTAAAGACGGAGCATTCTGCATTTAATCCACAAGCGCCAGGACAAGGATCGCGACACTTCTCGTTAATGCATGCTTGATTGCTTGGACATTCGGAATTAATTGTACATTCTGGTCTACAATTTGGTGGGGTGCCTATGTAATTCGGTTTACACGTGCAAGATGGTGTGTTCCGTACATTACGGCACTCAGCATATAGTCCGCATGGTGAAGACAAACAAGGATCTTGTGAAATTGGACTTTCAGGTGGTTTAGATGCTGTAAGAAATATGCACGCGTTAGAAAAGTTATGATTTATAGTCATATATTAGTTAAGAGTAGATAAATAATACAGTATGTAAGGAATAAATGCTTACTTTTCAATGGATAGCATTTTGTGAAGGGATTTCCGGTTAATCCTTGCTTACAAACACATATAGGACTGTGATTGATGACGTTGCAGTTGGCGTTTTCTCCGCAACTGCCCACACACGGGTTGACACACTTCTGTTGCAAACACGTCATGTGTTGCGGACACTCCGAGCTAACCACACATTCAGGCCGGCAGTTCGGTGGCGATCCAATAAATGAGGGCAAACAAGAACACACTGGTTGCCCATTAATTTCCAGGCACTGGCTGTTTGCTCCACACGGTGATGGGCTGCACGGACTCCTTTCTACTATTTGAGCTAAAATTTTACAATTTAGTTATTAATAATTAAGTAATGACTAATTTAATGCAGTAGGTGGTTATAAAATACATACGTTCTTGCATAATATTGCAGTGACTGAAAGGATTTCCAGTATACCCGGGCTGACATACACATGTAGGCATATGGTTGCCGACTTGGCATAACGCGTTTGTTCCACACACGCCGGGACAAGGGTCGATACACTTCATTCTTGAGCAAGCTTTGTTGAGCGGGCAGTCTGAGTTCACAACGCATTCTGGTCGACATCCCTCATACGGATCACCAGAGTAACCATCCAAACATTGACAAGATCCCACATTTTTCAATTCTCGGCACACGGCATTAGAACCACAAGGACTCGGGCTACATGGAGTCAAATGTTCAATCGCTTCAGCTATAACTTGTGGACTGCAATACGCAAATGGATCCCCGGTATAGCCTGGTTGACATATGCACATCGGAGCGTGGCTGACTACTCGACATTCTGAATTGGAGCCGCAGGTTCCAAAACAAGGATCTGCACATTTATTGTTCAAGCAAGCCAGATTATAGTCACACTCGCTGTTACTGATGCATTCTGGTCGGCAGTTCGGGGGCGATCCTTTGTAATTTGGTAAACAAGCACAAAGTGGACTATCCCCGCTTATTTTGCATATTGAATTAGGACCACAAGGTGATGGTTCGCATGGATTGACAATTGTTGGTTCAGCAACTGTAAATTAAAAAAAGATTTCGTATAAATCACTAACTTTTACAACTCTAAATTAAAACACAGATTTTGTTACTTTAAAAATGCGCAAGTACCATTGTGTAAGCGTTTTGTAATAAAAATGAATTGAATAATAACATACCTAAGACAGTACATCTAACAAATGGATCACCAGTGAATGACGGTGGACAAGTACATATCGGATTGTGGTTGATGACATCACAAACGGCACCAGAGCCGCATGCACCGACGCATGGGTTTATACATTTCTGATTGTTGCAGGCTTCGTTCAGCGGACATTCAGGGCTGACCACACATTCAGGTCTACAGGTTGGCGGGCTGCCCCGGTATCCGGGCACACAAGAACAAACTGCCTGGCCGTTGCTCTGTTGGCAGCGACTGTTCGGTCCACACGGTGATGGATGGCATGGATTCAAGTTTTGCACTGAAAACAATATTTGTTATAGATATCGAATATGTAGATCAAGTAATAAATTGACGTTAAGTAGATAATGTACTTTACCTGCAGTAGGCCTACATTCGACAAAAGCATTCCCACCCATGCCTTTGGGGCATGAGCACATTGGTATATGGTTCATTACGTCGCAAATTGCATTCTGTCCGCAAGTTCCAATGCACGGATTAATGCATTTATTACGCTGGCAGCCCTTGTCTTGGGGACAATCAGTATTGTACACGCATTCGGGCCGACAACCAAACATTGGATCGCCGTGATAGCTTTCGATGCAAGAGCAAACTCCATTGTTGCAAACGGTGTTTGATCCACAAATCCCTCGTTGGCATGGGTCGGATGACACCGTAGGTATTACATCTGGTCAAAATAACAAGAAATATAATATTTACAATTATATTTAGCTAAAACTAAACAGGATCCACAACAAGCGAACTCACCTTGTATCGGTTTCGCCACACATTGTCGGAAAGGATCGCCTGTGAATCCATCAGGACATAAGCAAACGGGGACATGGTTGTGTACAAAACATTTGGCATACAAGCCGCAAGAACCTTCACAGGGATTTCGACATTTTTCCGATACACAAGCTAGGTCGCTTGGACAGTCAGAATGTACCACGCATTCAGGTTTACAGAACGGCGGAGACCCAATATAGGTTGGTAAACACGAGCATGAAGCCAAACCATTGTTATTGCGACATTCCGAATATAAACCGCACGGTGAAGGTGCACAGGGTTCACTAGGTGGTCCTGTGCTTGGCAATGTTTCTGTAAATAAATAAAATATTAATAACGTAAATCAGATTACGATTATAAAAATTAATATATTATGAAAAAAAAAATACATACGTAATACTTGACTGCACATAGTGAATGGATTTCCAGAATAACCATGCCGACAACTGCATATTGGGCTGTGATTAATAACTTTGCAATCAGTATTCTGGCCACAAGGCTTCGGGCAAGGATTCACGCAACGTTGGTTGATACATGCTTTGTTTGATTTGCATTCGGAATTGACTACACATTCAGGCCTGCAACTTGGTGGAGATCCCACATAATTTGGCATGCAAGAACAAATAGGTTGCCCATTCACTTCTTTACAAACTGAATTTGCACCACAAGGTGAAGGTTGACATACATTTCTTTCTTCCATATCATATTCTGTAATACAATTAATGTTTTTCATTAAGAGGCACGTATCACTAAAAATTGAAAGATATATAAGAATAAAAATGAATCTTACCTCTTACAACGGAACACATGGTTAAAGCATTGCCCGTGTAGCCAGGTTTGCAATTACATGTTGGTTTATGATTAGTGACGTAACAGTCAGCATTGAATCCACAAACTCCAGGACAAGGATCGATACATTTATTTCTGTTGCAAGACAATGCTAAAGGACAGTCAGAGTCGCTCAAGCACTCTGGTCTACAACTTTGATACGGGTCACCAAAATAGTCAGGAATACATGTGCATGAACCAGCGTTTCCTTGTATCTTACATTCGGCATTCGCGCCACAAGGCGAAGGTTCACAAGGATTTAAATACTCAACCTTTGGTGGAGCTGAAATATATTATTGCAAATACAGTAAAGTACACTTACCAGTTAGGCCGACAGTCACCGTTGAAGCGTTTCCTTGATCCGAAGCGTTAGTTGAAGCTTGCTGGCCTCGGCGACATTTAATGACTTCCATAATCCGGCGACAGCGACACTATCTCTAGCAGCGCCGTCCAAAAGCGGCCACCATGGCGAATGGCCTAAGCTTACTGTAAGTGCTAGGTTATCTCCGCGTGCTCAGTTTTTAAGCAAAGGCATTAATTTGACATTTAAATTATTATTATGTTACATCCCGTCTTAAAAAATATTATAATGTTTTCACCGTCTTAATCCTAATGCTTATGTTTAAAGCTCATAAATAGGTTCTGCATCAATGAAATTACCATTGAACAAGGCGGAGGGCATGGTTACCACAGAGTTCCAAAGTAAAGTCATCCATACAGTCCTATCTACATTAGTAAACCGTAAGGCGTGATTTGACTAAATGTTTCCGTTTTATAGTAAGCACATCTTGAAAGCATGAATTTTATGAATCACGCTTTGGCAAAGCAGAGTGTTATATGCAATCTTTAACCTATTAATATGAATATCTAGATTCTCATGAAACTTAAATAACCTTAATTACCTTTATTCTCTTACGTTTTACCATTAACGTTACAACAAAACATATTTTTACAATAATATGACAACAATTATTCTCTTGCAAGACAAAGCTTTTAGATTTTTTTACACATTTGGATATTATAACTCTGTAATTGGTAAAAGTACATAGATGTCATATTTTTATTATTTCCTTACCTCGAGGCGCTGAACAACCTTGGAAGGGATCACCTTCTAGGCCTGGTTCACATGCACAAGTCGCTCGATGATCTACTACTGAACAGATCGCTCGTGGGCCGCAAGCTTGTTCACATGGATCCTTACATCTTTGAGCGACACAAGCAAGAGTTGCTGGGCACTCAGCACTTATTGTGCACTCAGGTCGACAGTTCGGTGGTGTTCCTAAGTAGCTAGGTTGGCAACTGCACGCTGGTGTTCCTCCCGAATTAATACATATTGAATTAGGTCCGCATGGTGATGATTCACATGGATTTTCAGGTGTTGATGGAGGAACTAAAACACCAGATATATTTTTGTATTCATGAAAATTTTTAAATATAGCGTTATATAAAATATGTTTTAAAGGTTACCTGGAGCAGGATAACAATATGTGAATGGATCACCAGTGTAACCGTCGTTACAAGTACATATGGGTGAATGAGCGATGACTTGACATCTAGCCCCGCGACCACATGCACCTTCACATGGGTTACGGCACCGCCGGTCAATACAAGCTAATTGAAGTTTGCATTCGGCGCTCACAAGACACTCTGGTCGACAAGAGGGCGGCGATCCTATGTGGCCAGCTTTGCATGAACATGCAGCAGCGCCGTTCGGGCTCACGGTGCACTCGCTATATGGACCGCATGGTGATGGTGAGCAGCCACTTTTAGTTACTTCTGCAATATAGAAAACCATGTATAACAATTACCTTATCTATAAATAAATGTCACCAAAAATACACAAGACAATATACCTTTTATTATATTCTCCGTGCAGAAGGTGAATGGATCTCCAGATGTACCTGGCGGGCATGTACATGATGGAATATGATTGTTCACTGAGCATACTGAATTTGTACCACATGCTCCAGGGCATGGGTCAACACATTTGCCCTTCTGGCATGTGCGAGTGGGTGAACATTCACCATTAGTTGTGCATTCCAGACGACAACCTACATACGCGTCACCGAAATATCCTGGCACGCATGAACATAGGCCTTCTTCACATATGGCATTACTACCACAGGGTGATGGGTTGCAAAGATCCGGAGAAGGTGTAGGTGTAACTGCAATAAATTAATTTATTATTTTAGTTCCAAGTTTAATGTAAGGTAATCTAACGTATAACTCCTGTCAATTCCAAACAAAATCAAATATATTTGACTTACCAATTACTTCCGAACATTGAATAAATGGATCACCAGAGAAACCAGTTGGGCAGCTACAGATCGGTATGTGATCATGAACTCTGCATTCTGCTCTAAAACCACATGATCCCTCGCAAGGATTGGTACATTTCTCGGCGATGCATGCTTGATGTGATGGACAATCCGTGTTAACTAAACATTCTGGATGGCAGTTAGGTGGGACACCCAAGTAACCTTCGTTACAAGAACAAGATGGGCTGTCATTAATTGTGCGACATTCACTGTAAGCGCCGCATGGATTTGGTTGGCACGGCTGCTTTGGAATATCCAAAACAACAGTTTCAAAGCATCGTTTAAATGGATCTCCAGAAGTCCCGGCCGGACAGCTGCACAATGGACTATGGTTAATAACTTGACAATGAGCACCGATTCCACAAGTTCCTCGACAAGGATCAGCACATTTAAATTTGTGACATGCACGATCTGATGGGCATTCACTGCTAACAGTACATTCAGGTCGGCAATCTGGTGGAGCGCCAATGTACTCCGGTAAACACTCGCAAGACGCCAGTTCTCCATTTTCTCTGCAGATACTATTAGGTCCACAAGGCGATGGTTGACAAGGTCTTGATATTTCGTGTGGTTCATCCTTTGAGCATTGGACAAATGGATTTCCCGAATATCCCTTAATGCAAGCGCAGCTAGGAACGTGGTTGATAACGTTACATTCAGCATTTGTACCACAAATGCCTGGGCATGGATCAGCGCATTTATTTCTGATGCATGATTTATCAGCTGGACAATCAGAGCTAAGAACACATTCGGGACGACAGCCTTCATACGGGTTGCCATAATATTCTTCTAGGCACGAACAAGCGCCCACCCCGTCTCGTTGATTACATACTGCATTTGCGCCGCATGGTGATGGATCGCAAGGTTGAGGAGTGTTTTCTAAAAACAAAGTAGATTGATGCTTACTGATTACAAAAAAAGTAATACAATAATATTTAACAAGCACAACGGATTGATTGTTTTCAATATAATATATAACTAAATGTGCAATACAATATTTTATTTTAGATTTATTTTTAGTAATATATCCAGATTTGAATGAAAACCAATCTAATTACCTTCTTGTGGCACACATTGCATAAATGGATTTCCAGTGAATTTTTCTCTGCATATACATGAAACAGTATGGCTCACTATAATACAATCAGCATTGATTCCACACGAGCCTGGACATGGGTCTATACATTTATTTCTAACGCATGCTTGATTGGAAGGACAATCAGGATTAATTACGCATTCCGGTCTGCAGTTTGGAGGTTGTCCGACGTAATCTTCGATACACTTGCAGTTTGCTTTTCCATTTCTCTCAATACACTGAGCATTTGGTCCGCAAGGAGAAGGATTACAGGCATCTACATTGTCAGGTGGAATATTTGAAACGTCATAGCAACTCTTGAAGGGATCACCGGTTTGTTTGGGATTACAGCTGCAAATAGGACTGTGGTTGATGACTTCACAACGAGCAGATACTCCACATGCGTTGATGCAAGGATTGATGCATTTTTGGTTGACACAAGCTTTGGTCGAAGGACATTCTGAGCTAACAACGCATTCCGGTCTGCATGCTGGTGGAGTTCCTTGGAAGCCTTCCAGGCAAGCACAAACAGCAGCATTGTCAACTGTTTTACAAAGGCTATTAGGCCCACATGGTGACGGGTGGCATGGATCTCTCTGTGGTTTCCGTTCTTCCATTCTGTGGCATTGGGTGAACGGATTTCCTGTGTAATCCGATATGCAGGAACATGTTGGTATATGATTTATCACATCACATTTTGCATTCTGTCCACAAACGCCAGGACAAGGGTCGCGACATTTATTCCTGAAACAAGCCTTATCTCTAGGGCATTCTTGGCTTCCAGTACATTCTGGTCTACATGATTCGTACGGGTTTCCGCTATAATCAGGTAAACATGTGCAAAATCCATTGTCACATTGAGCGTTTGGCCCACAAGGCGATGGATTACATGGGTCTAGCGGACTAGGTGTAGTTGGAGCTGTAAAAAATATAATGAATGGCCATGAATATAATGAATCATAATATGGATATTTTAAAAGAAAAGAAATCATTATAATATCTACCTTCTAATATTGGTGAACATCTCGAGAAAGGATCACCAGTGTAGCCATCGTTACAAACACATACAGCTACGTGATTCAATACATGGCAGTTAGCGTCGACTCCACATGAACCAGGACAAGGGTCTTCACATTTTTGTCTTACGCAAGCTAATGACGCTGGGCACTCTGAATTAATCGTACATTCGGGTCGACATGATGGTGGTGAGCCAACGTAGCCCGGCAGACAGGAACAGGCTGGTCCACTGGCTAATAATTGGCAACGAGAGTGGGGACCGCAAGGTGATGGAGTGCAGGATGGTGGTCTTTCTGTAGTAACTTGTATCTCTGTAATATTTGACAAATATTTATTAAGAATTGTGAAACGAATAAAACTAGGTACATACATTTTTATTTTCTTGCTAGACAAATAACAATGTTGGCGTGAAATATTGTTAAATGATAAAGTATAATAAATGATACTTACGGTAGCATTGCGTAAATGGATCACCAGTCATTCCCGCTGGACATGTGCAAATCGGATTATGATTTTTAACCAGGCAGTGGGCTCTCAATCCACACGTGTTGGGGCAAGGGTCGTCACATTTCTGATTGATACAAGCTTTAGAAGAATCGCATTCGCTATTTACCACACATTGAGGTCTGCACGATGGTGGTGACCCAACGTAATTAGGTAAGCAAGAACATACTGCTTGCATATTCGCTTGTCTGCATTGGCTGTTTGGTCCGCACGGTGTAGGTTCACATGGATTCTTGGTTGTGGCTATGAATGAATTATATATTTTATTAAACAAGGTTTAAAAAAAACCTTCAATAATTTTAAACTAACTATGAAGAAATAAATACTTACAAGGCATAACAATTTGTTTGCATTGGAAGAATGGATCTCCAGTGTAGCCTCGTGGACACGTACAAATTGGAGCGTGATTTTCAACAGTACACTGCGCTAATAGACCACAAGTTCTTGGGCATGGATCAATACATTTAAATCGAGTGCAAGCCAAATTGGAGGCACAATCGTCATTGCTTTCACATTCTCGGCGACATCCTTGTGGACTATAGGGATCTCCCTCAAACCCTTCCGAGCATACACAAGCACCTGCTCCATTATATTCTCTACATTCGGCATTTGGACCACATGGTGATGGTGAACATGGACTTGACGTCGAAGTCCTTTCAGTTGCTGTAATGAAAAAGATTATATGATAATAATAATAAATACACCCAATAGTCCCATATGTAGCTCTAATTCCACACCAAGATCGAGTTTTGTGTCATGGGTATCAAGAACAACAATGAGATAAATAAATAATTATAATTATATGTATAAGTATAACAATAGCAAAACTTCGTTTTAAAAAAATCTTTTTTCAAGCGTTAAGGATAGTACTTACAAGATATTACAATTTGAACGCAGTTACTTGTAGCGTCACCAGTAAAACCATGTTGGCACGAACATATTGGCTTATGATTCACAGTTAGGCACAGGGCATTCACTCCACAAACTCCTTGACACGGGTCTTTACACCGTTCGTTGAAACAAGCTGTGTTGCTAGGACATTCCGCGTCAATTGTACATTCTGGCCGACAGTTTGGCACTCTTCCGATGTAATTTGGTAAACAAGAGCAAGCAGCCTGGTCACCAATAACGCGGCATTCAGAATTGGGTCCACAGGGCGAAGGTACACACAGTTCAGTGGGTCCATGTACTGAAAACAATAGCCAAAATTAATTTGGTTTCTATATAACAACATTACCATTGCTGTAGAGCAATAAGTCCGCCATTTGTACTTTTTTTTATGCATAGTGTTTTTGCTTATATTTGTGTAAAATTAATATATAAATAATAATAACAATACATCATTTATAACAGTATATTCATATGTAGACGTACCTTCTTCTGGATTACATTTAGTGAATGGATCTCCAGTATAACCAGCTGTACAGCTGCAAATTGGATTATGAGTAATAACTTGACAACGCGCATTCAGACCACAGGTGTTAGGGCAAGGGTCGATGCATTTCTTATTCACACAAGCTTTGTCTTGTGGACATTCTGAACTGACGATACATTCCGGGCGACATGAGGGTGGCGTCCCAATATAACCACTTTCACAAGAGCATACGCTGTGGCCATTTATGACTCGGCAAAGGCTATTGGGTCCGCAAGGTGAAGGTTTGCATGGATCCAACCGAGGTTCGTCACGACCTGGTAATACAAATTACATGTTTTAAAAGAACTGGACAATAAAAGGATAGTTTTTTACTTTTTTCATACTTGTTTAATTTATTACTCTTTCTAAATAAATATTTTGCATTATTTGTATAAACTACCGTAAGAAATATTTTGGTCTATTTCTATTTTAAAAAATATCTAAAGCTGAGTTTGAAATTGAAATACACGTAATATTGCAATCGTATGTATTTTTAACAAACTTACTTTCTATTTCACATTTGACGAGTGGGTTGCCAGAATATCCGTTAGGACAAGTACACGTAGGCGAATGGTTGATAGTTCTACATTCTGCATGTATACCACATGTACCCGGACAAGGATCCTTGCATCTATTATTAGAGCAAGCCTTGTTGCGATCACAATCAGAGTTAGATACACATTCAGGTCGGCATCCTGTATACGGATCTCCAAAGTATTCGGGTAGACAAGTGCAGGACCCAACTCCATTTCGTTCTTTACAAAGAGCATTGGCTCCGCATGGTGAGGGATTGCATGGGTTCGGTGGAGGTTCGGATGTTTCTGTAAAATATTACAAAATATCGTTAGATTTATCGACGATTATAGTCTGGACATCGGCGCCTGTTGAGAACTTACGTTGAATTGGTGAACAGCCGCTAAAAGGATCACCGGTATATCCAAGTACACAGTTACATAATGGTACATGATTGGCCACGGAACATTGCGCATTAAAGCCACAAGATCCCGGACACGGATCCACGCATTTCTCATTTTGACATGCAAGATTACCAGGACATTCCGCATTGATAGAGCATTCAGGTCTACAGTTCGGTGCAACGCCTATGTAATTGGGTAAGCATGAGCATGCAGGCGCTTCTCCAACTACTTTACACTGAGAATATGGACCGCAAGGTGAAGGTGTGCATGGATTTCCTTTAGGTCCCTCTACAATAGGTTCTAAGAAAGAAAAACACAATAGATTAAGAAAAAACACAAAAAGGCAAAGAATAAGAATAAGTACAGTACATAGAAAACAGAAAAGAGGCAAGTTTATCTACAGGAAAAGATATTGCAGAAATAGATTCAAGATCATGCAAAATGCAACATTTTGGTTCTATTTACATTAACGTAATAAAACATTTTGTGGGGGAACAAATTTTATTGGAGTAAAATATATTTTTAATTTTATTTGATTTATTTTTAATTTCCTTACTTTTCTCTAACTGACAAGTAATAAACGGATCGCCGGTGAAACCTGGTTTACAGGTACAAATAGGATTATGCGTTATGACTTGGCATTTCGCATTGATTCCGCATGTGCCTGGACAAGGGTCCCTGCACTTTTGTTTGATACATGCTTGGTGTTGAGGACATTCTGTGCTAGTCACACATTCGGGTCTACAGGTGGGCGGCGACCCTACGTATCCTTCCTGGCACGAACATACTCCATGACCGTCTACCACTTTACAGTTACTGTATGGTCCACAGGGTGAAGGTGCACATGGATTTTCGTCCATGAAAACCGCTAAAATTTAAATGAATTGTTTTAATATAGATATGTATCACCATCAAAAATACGTATTACTTGTATTATATTGGATACACACGTTTCCTCTGGGGATGGCATGATATTGTAGGATTGCCTTCGTAACCATCGACGCATAAACAGGTTGGTGTATGGTGTGCTACAATACATTGCGCGTTAACTCCACAAGCGCCTTGGCATGGATCAATACATTTGTTATTGGAACACGCCTTGTCACTGGGACAGTCATTGTTTGTGACACATTCGGGTCGACATCCTAAATAAGGATCTCCGAAATATTCAGGTAGACATGTACATGAACCGGCAGAATTTTTCTCCTTGCAGACAGCGTTTGGACCACATGGTGATGGATTACATGGATTTGTCTCTTCTTCGCTTGGAACCGTAACTGCACAATAATTATAAATTTAAGCACCGGCAGGGTGAAATGTTATATTATGTTAGATCATCGTGGTATTATGTTTACTTTTAAACTTACCAATAAAATAGCAACCGCTGAAAGGGTCACCCGTATAACTGTCCCTACAGTGACAATTTGCTTTGTGATTAATTACAGTACAGTCAGCGTTTGCGCCGCATGATCCTTCGCATGGCGTTACACATTTCTCTCGAACGCAAGCGAGATTACTGGGGCACTCTTCATCGTATATACATTCAGGTCGACAGTTTGGTGCACGTCCTACATACCCAGGTTTGCACGAGCAAGCAGCCGTTTCTCCAATCACACGGCATATTGAGTAGGGACCACAGGGTAACGACACACAAGGATTCCCAGAAGGTTTTATTTCCGGTCCTAGAACGGCGCGGTTTATATTTTATTAGAACTAATACGTTAATAATCTTAAAATAAATGTTAAGAAAAGCGTTAGTGTGTCTTAACTCACTTTTATCGAGTGTGCACTGCACAAATGGATCGCCCACATAATTTTGTGGACAGCTGCACAATGCATTGTGATTAACGACTGTACATTTTGCATTACTTCCGCAGGAACCAAGGCAAGGATCCACGCATTTCTGATTTATACACGCTCTATTTGGCATACAATCGCTGCTGACCATGCACTCTGGGCGACAGAAAGGAGGAGATCCGAAGTACTGTTCTTGACATGAGCATATAGCGTGGTCATTGCTTTTACGACATAAACTGTATGGTCCGCAAGGCGATGGTGAACACGGATCCAACGGGTTTCGGACAGCATCTAAAAATATCGTTACGTCACTACGTATACTTTATTGAAAATTATAATATAATTTTAAAAATGTAAACATTTTAACGTCTTACTTATATAACAGGATGTGAATGGATTTCCTTCGTATCCTGGCAGACATGCACAAGATGGGGCGTGGTTATTAACACGACATTCAGCATTCATGCCACATACGCCGGGGCAGGGATCTTTACACTTATTGTTTATACAAGCTCTGTCTTTAGGACAATCTGTATTCAACACGCATTCTGGTCGACACTCTATGTATGGATCACCGTAATAGTCCGGGAGACATGAACAGGATCCAATTCCATGTCTTTCCTTACATATTGCATTTGCTCCGCAGGGCGAACGTGAACATGGGTTTATTTGTGGTTCGATTGCTAAAACCAAGAATATTGTCACTCAAAATACTTCACACGTAAAAGTGGGTTCATAAAATGACTGAAATAATTTACTGGAAACTTACACGGAATAGCCGAGCATGCCGAGAATGGATCTCCTGTATATCCACGTTCACAAGTACATATGGGAACGTGCTTAACTACGGTACAAGTGGCGTGAACACCGCAAGATCCCGGACATGGATCATTACAACGTTCGGCTATGCAGGCTAAATTACCCGGGCATTCAACGTTTATCACGCACTCTGGTCTACAATTAGGCGGGCGCCCGACGTAATTTTCTGTGCAGGAGCACACAGGTACTCCATCAACTTCCTTGCATTGAGAATTAGGACCGCAAGGATTAGGTACACAACTATTTATTGGTGTCATTTGCTCTGAAGAATTTCAAAAGGTATTATTGAATTAGCAATTTGAAATGTATAGTCATATAAAACAACGTAATACAAAATTGCAAAACTTACTGTCTTCAAAGAAACATCTTATAAATGGATCTCCGGTGAAACCACTGATACAACTACATACAGGATTATGGTTCACAACTTGACAATTGGCATTAATACCGCACGTTCCGGGACATGGGTCTTGACACTTTTGATTAACACACGCTTTGTCAGGACGACAATCAGAACTGACGATACATTCCGGTCGGCAATTTGGAGGAGAACCGACACATATATCCAGACACGTACAAACAGCATGTCCATTAAACGTACGGCATTTGCTATAGGGTCCACAAGGTGAAGGATGACATGGATCCACAGAATCTAGAAGAGCTAAAGAGAGACAGGAAGAAAGTTGAATTTATAGCACAGAAAGAGATCAAGAAATAAATAATAAGAGAAGGCAGAAAGTCTTACGCATAACAGGAACACAGGCATGCAGAGGGTTTCCAGTATGTCCATGCAAGCAGTAGCATGAAGGTGCATGATTCGATACTCTACATTCAGTGTTTTGTCCACATGTACCAGCACACGGATCTACGCATTTGTTATTGAAACAAGATTTGTCCCTAGGACAATCTGTGTTCATAACGCATTCTGGACGACATCCAACATATGGATCACCGAAAAAGTCATCTAAACATGTACAAGAACCAGCACCATTTCTTTCCCGACAAATGGCATTAGATCCGCATGGTGACGGATTGCAAGGTAGAGTAGGTTCTGCTTTCGAAACTGAAATTTTATATAAATTTATAACTAAGAATGCGTGGATACAAAACATGCACATATAAAACCATAACATTGTACACAAACGTAAACCGCTATTTGATGTAAATTTACTTACTTTCAATGGGGTTGCAACCGGCAAACGGATCTCCGGAGAAACCTTCATCGCATGAACATATTGGCTGGTGATTTTGTACATTACAGCGAGCGTTGAATCCACACGAACCGATACAAGGATTGACACAGGTGCCAGAAAGGCATGAAAGTGCCAAAGGACAGTCTTGGTTGATGACACACTGAGGGCGGCAAGAAGGAGGCGCTCCGAGAGCACCTGCCTCACATGCACAGACTGCGCGACCACCTTCGTTGCGACATGTCGAATGTGGGCCGCATGGCGACAAAAGACATGTGTCGGGCGGCTGTTCCACAATACCTGTGATGGATAATTTCATTGAATGTAATTACATTTACATAATCGCCAATTTTATATGGAAATATATAACTTTAACGGTGAAGTAAAACCTCATGAGGAAACCTGCATATCGTAGAAATTTTAAAGAATTTCTACGGTATGTAAGTCCGCCAACCCGCACTAGGCCAACGTGGTAGACTATATGGCCTAACCACTCTCAATCGATTCTCTCGAGTAGGCCCGTGCTCTGCAGTGGGACGTATATAGGCTGATACAGTATACGAAAGTATATGGAAAATCATAATGTATATTATATTTTGCTAAAAATGATCATCGTACTGTTCCTTACAAATTCATCAATGTGCGTTGCTATTAAACAATGTTAATTAATATACCCAGTTACAATTTTGTAATATAACGAAATTAAAATGGCTTCAAGTTGTTTTTATTGAGGAAATATTATCACCAACTTTAGTAAAAACAAATAAATTCACTCACTCTTTCTATAACACCTGATGAATGGATCTCCTTCAGGCAAATTCTCAGGGCAAGTGCATATGGGGTTGTGCCCGACGACGTGACAACGAGCATCCAAACCACAGCTGTGTATACACGGATCCTTGCATTTAAGACTGATGCATGCTCTGTTCGCCGGACAGTCTGAGTTAACAGAGCACTCGGGCCGACAAGCAGGTGGGGCTCCGAGGAAGCCGGGTCTACAGGAGCACGCAGCCCGTTCACCAACTACGTGACATTCACTATTAGCTCCACAAGGTGAAGGCGCACATGGGTTGTAAGTGTTTGTTGCTGTTAAAATATAAAATTCATTAATAATCAGTATTATGAGACCACAATTTTAACAATGTTGGAAATAGGACAGCTTACGTGGTTGATGTTCCTGAGGTCGACAGGATTGGAATGGATCACCCTCATATCCTTTGAAACAAGTACATACTGGAACATGGTTGGTCACGATACATTCAGCATTAACTCCACACAGATCATTACATGGATTTCGACAATGATTTGAAAGGCAGGCCAAGTGATTAGGACAGTCCGAATTTATCGTACATTCAGGACGACATCCGCCGGCATATGGGTTTCCAATATTCGGTGGAATACATGAACAACGAGCAACGTCATTCAAAACAGTACATATCGTATTTTCTCCGCATGGTGAAGGGTTGCATGGCGTTTGTATGTCATGTTTCGAGATAGCATCGCATCCGACAAATGCATCGCCCTTAAATCCTTCTAAGCAACTGCATAGTGGTGTATGATTTACGACGTCACATCTTGCATTGTTTCCACACGCATTGACACAAGGATCCATACACTTTTCGTTAATACACGCCTGACTTGGAGGACATTCTTGACTAATCACACATTCTGGTCTGCAGTTCGGAGGTGTTCCGGAATAATTAGGACGGCATGAACATACCGGATGGTTCGACTTTATTTCACATACAGAGTTAGGACCACATGGTGAAGGCAAGCAGGGGTTTTTGTCATTCGGTGAAATCTCAATTAGGTCTGTGCAGGCGACGAAAGGATCTCCTGTTTTGCCTACACTACAAACACACACTGGATTATGGTTGACAACGATACAATCAGCGTTAATACCGCAACTACCTAAGCAAGGATTTATGCACCGCTGATTGACACAAGTTGCCGTTTGTTGACAATCGGAGTTGCTCACACATTCGGGTTGGCACATTGGTGCTATACCTCTGTGACCAGGCATACATGAGCATATAGCAAAATCATTTGAAGACACGAGGCAGCGGCTGTGCGGGCCACATGGAGATGGGTCGCATGCAGATAATGACGGTGTTGATACGTGTGCTTGTTGACATCTAACATAAGGATCACCAATTTGACCGGATTCACAATAGCAGACAGCGTGATGGTTGACCGTATTGCACAATGCCCCTATACCGCATACGTCTTTGCAGGGGTTTTCACACCTGTTATTGAAGCATGCTAAATCTGGCGAACAGTCACTGTTAACAACGCATTCTGGTCTACAGGAGACATAAGGATTTCCGTAAAAGTTTTGCAGGCATTCGCATGTAAGAGCACCGTTATTTTCGCGACATACTGCATTTGCACCACACAGCACATTATCACATGTCTCGTGTAATACAGCTGAAAAAAAACAGAGTTAATAAATATTACATAATTTATACGTGTAATTATAATAGTTTATGTTGTATATACGTACGCCGCGTTGTATGTTTACAATATTCGTATGGATTTCCTTCAAAACCGTACTTGCATTGACATATAGGATCATGATGGTACACTGTACATTCTGCATTGATGCCGCAAGATCCGGGACATGGGTCTACGCATTTGTTTCTTAAACATGCTTTATTAAATTCACAGTCTGAATTCAAAACACACTCTGGTCTGCATGCTGGATTATTGGCAGCGTTAGGTCCAATACAAGCATCACATACAGCAAATTGATTTCCGTAGGTGTCGCAAGGAGCATTCGACTCACAGGGATTCGGAGAACAAGGTTGAATTGTTGAATTATCTGATCCAATTATTATTGCTGAAAATACATACAAAATATGTTAACTGTGTTCCCGGAAATGCTTAGTATATTACAGAATTTTAAAAATACGATAGGTATACTTACGTCTGTAAATACACTGAGTTAAAGGATCTCCGATATATCCATCTGGGCATAAGCATGAGACCGTGTGATCAGAGCACAAGCAAACGGCATTGATTCCACATACATTTTTGAATGAACACGGGTCAATACATTTTTTGTTAACACAAGCTTCATTTGTAGAGCAGTCTGAACTCATAACACATTCTGGTTTACATTCAACAGTGGGATCACCAGAAAAGTCGACAGGACAAGAACAAACAGCCCTGTCTCCTACATCTTGACATATCGCATTGATACCGCATCGAACTTTATTGCATGGTTTGATAGATTTGTCCTCTCCTGGTGGTAAACAGTAAATTAAAGGATTGCCTCCAAAGCCATCTTCACATTCACATACAGGTCGGTGAGTCTCCACGTGGCATTTAGTGTTTAATCCACACACTCCAGGGCACGGGTCTTTACACATGTATCCTATGCAAGCTTTGTTCTGTGCGCATTCGTCATCGACTTCACACTCTCGTGAATAACAGCCCTTTGGTCCGTAAGGATCACCAAGACTACCCTCAGCACAGAGACACACTGCTTGTCCATCAGCGTTTGTTTGGCAAGTGGCTTGAGGCCCACATGGGTTCGGAACGCAGGGCACTATTTGTGGTTGACATCCAGTGTAAGGATCGCCAATAAAGCTTGTTTTACAATAGCACATTTCTCTATTACCACTAACGTAACAGTCTGCGTTGGGTCCACATGGTCCTGGTTTACAAAGTACATTGGTTACAGGTGGCAAGTAACCACGATTATTTTCACAAGATTTGTATGGATTGCCAACAGTGTTTTCTGGGCAGTAGCATGCTGGTGATCTATTCGGATCACAACGCGCTCCGATGCCACAAGTGTTAGGTTCACAAGGATTACGAGCTTCTACGCATCCCCTAACCGTGTTAGGACTTTCGATATATCCTGGCAGACAAGTACATTTGGAGAATCCGTTTGATAAAACAGTACATTGTGTATTTGGCCCGCATGGTGATGGATTGCATGGATTATTTGGTAGCCTGCACGGTTGTCGTGGTGGATTTCCTTCGTAGTTCGGTAAACAGAAGCAAGCTGGCTTGTCATCTATTAATCGACATCCAGAGTATGGTCCGCATGGATTGGGTTCGCATTCGTTACCCTCTGGTACTATAAGAGATTTAAAAAATATATTAAACAATGAACTTGGAATAAACGATATTCAAATAAAAAATACATGAAATTTAACTATACTTACTGCAATTTTTAAATGGATTTCCTGTTAATCCTTTAGGACAAAGGCAAATTGGATTGCCGTTATCATTTTCGCAAAGTGCATTTGTTCCACAGGGGTTGGGAACGCATGGATTCGAAGGTGGCTCACATCCGATTTGCGGATTGCCTGTATATCCGCTGAGGCACTTGCAAGATGCACGGTGGTTTAATACATCACAGACTGCGTTTATGCCACACTTACAGGGCGAACCACATTTACCGTTGATACAAGCTTCAGAGTTGCCACATTCATTATCCGAACGGCATCCTTGTACTGCAAGTAACAATAATACATTGAAATGATTTTGTTAAGTTCAAAAACCTTAATAACTGCATGGGCTTATCAAACGCATGGTATAGCCGAAGTCAACTTGTTCAGAAATATATGACAATTCTTACCTTGATAACATTCAAGGAAAGCATTGCCGGTATATCCAGGTGGACACTTGCACTGGCTATCATGATTAAAAGGAACGCATTCAGCGTTGTCTCCGCATTTATTAACAGCACACGGACTAATGCATACTCTGTTAAGAGTGTCACATAACAATTCCGGTGGACAATCCTCATTGTACTGGCATACAGATCGCGAATCCATAACTAAAATAAGAGAAGTACGTAAATAATTGTGGAAGTTGGAGACAAGTTACCTGATGTATTTGACTTGACTTCTGGTATGTTACTAACCTGGTACACAGCCGACGTACCCGTTTCCTTGATAACCTTCTGCGCAACTACAATCGGAGCCATGGTTTGTGTTTATACATACGGCTTTAGGTGCGCACGGATTGTGTATTGCACATGGGTGTTGACATGCGTTATTTATACAAGCTTCAGTTATATGACAATCTTCGTTTCGTGTGCAACCAACTAAACAAAATGTGAAATATTTATAAGACTTAAGTATAAATAAGTCAATATTATTAAACCACCTGAAGATTTTCAATTCATTTCTAACTAACAAGTACTAAATACTGTCTTTTTAATTATTTACAATATTTATAGGAGTCCACAACCGTTATTTTCGGGTAATTTATAATTGTTTGATAACATGTAATTTTAATACAAACTCTTTAGATTTCAGATCAATGGTTGTGACTTACATATCTTGAACAAAACATACACATGTAAGATTATTAAACTTGTTATAATTAGTAAATATTAGCTAAGGCTTACATATTTTAGGCGTGCATTTAACCGCGGGATCTCCATCGTAACCTGCTGGGCACGAGCACATTGGCCTGTGTTTAATCCTCTGACAATTGGCCCCAACGCCACATACATTGTCAAATTCACAAGGATCTTGACACAATCCCATGAAGCAGGCTTCGATTTCTATACAGTCCCGATCAGAGTGACAAGGTTCTGGTACTTTTG
Source organism: Deilephila elpenor (assembly GCA_949752805.1). Lineage (NCBI taxonomy): Eukaryota > Metazoa > Arthropoda > Insecta > Lepidoptera > Sphingidae > Deilephila > Deilephila elpenor. The sequence goes on along the minus strand of OX457099.1, from coordinate 7,820,300 downwards.
GCGTTCCAGACGATTCTAGTATGTTACATGTTAATCCAAATTAGTATGTTACATTGAAATTTTACAATGTGTAATGTATTTACAAATTAATTACACAATTAGTTAATATTTACACATTTGTCCGATAAAACAACCTCTATAATCAAAATATTTTCTAACAAAAACATTAAAATTTGAAGTTTGAATATAACTGTAATAGTTTTCAAAAATAAAATATCAATCTGGTATGCAAAATACCTCAAAAGCATACCTCTTACACAGTTGTTCGTAGAGGGGTCCTCACAAACACAAACAGCTGCGTGGTTGATAACTCTACACGACGTATTCTGTTTACATTTCTTTCCCACCATTTGGCATGGACTCTGGCATACTCCGTTAAGACACGCTTTGTTCGTCGGACAGTGTGAGTTGATATTGCATTTAATATGAACGTTTGAGTCAAAGTCTAAAGTTGAAGTCTCAGTAGATGTCAAGTCAGTAAATGTCGTAGAGTCTGTCCACGCAGGTATATCCACATCTTTACTCCTAGACGATAGGTTCTCAACGGAAGTGCTCGAGCTAGATGAAGATAATTCTGATTTCGGTGAAGTATTTTTACTAGATACTGTAGTTACAGGAGATGTAGTAACATGTAACATTGAAGTAGTAACGATAGTTTGACTAAAAGCTGTCGTATCACTCTCTGTTGAAGGTATTTGAGAAGTAGAATATTCATCAATGTTGTTGCTATTTTCGCTAACCGTATTCGTTTGATCGTAATCATTACTACGTACTGATGTCAATGATTCTGTGCTTTCAGAATAATGTTTAGTAGATAACGGGATGCTTGTTGAAGAGATATCTATTGTTTCTTCATCAATTTGAGGCGTTGTTATGTCGAATTTAGTTTCTTTTGTGTCTGAATCAGTAATGTCATATAGCGAAGGTGTTGTCGCAATAAGTTGTATACTGACAGTAGATTCCATATTTTTATCATCAAAAAGCATATTGTTCGTACTCGCGATCGGAGACCTCATAGTTTCAGTAGTAGTAGTTGTTGTTTTAGGTTGCATATCTAAGATGCTATTCGTAGTAGTTTTTGTAAATTGATCTTTTGAGTCGTGCTTATTTGAAACTGATTCAGTGATAATTCGACTGCTTGTCGTCTCAAATGCTTCAGTAAATTTATCCTCGGGTGCCATCATATTTTCGGTAACTTGATAGAAATTGTCTGTTAAATCTTGTTTTTTTGTTGTCGAATATGGTTCGGGAACTGAGTGTAAGTTTAATCCAGCCGTTTGATTTATCATCTGTGACCCAGTAGTACTTAAGGTGTTAAATTCGTTGTCCCAACTTACAGGTGGAGTTGATAATTCTAATGAAGTAGGTGTATACATATCAGTAGTCATTTCAGTTATGTATGATACATTTGCAGTTAAATGGTTATCAGTTTTGGTGTTAAATGTTTGTGTATCCGGTATTGAAGTGAAAACAGATGGATTTGAAGTAGTATTGTCACTTATATGTTCCTCTTCCGTTGTGTTATTAAATCCGGATTCGGTGGTCAAATCATGTTTTAAATCATTTATGATTTCAGTGACTGTCGTCATACTTAATGTTGATTTCTGAGTTGTATCACTAATTTCTTTATGGACATATTTTATTTTATCTCCAGAATCAGGATACACCCGTTCAGTGGGTATTGACTTTAAAGTAGTTTTTGCTGTAGAAGTTTCTACATTTGCAAATGTACTCGAGTCTATAAAACCACTGTAATTAATTTGAGTACTATGGTCCGTTGTACTAGAAATTAAAGTTTTATCCTTTGTTGTTGTTGGATAATTTGAATTCAAATCAACGATATTAGTTGTTGGTTTTGGCAGATCATCCAAAGATGATGTATATAAATTATCAGGTATCAAACTGCCCATAGCTGTTACATCAAAATTATCTTTCGTTTGACTTGATTCTTCGAATGATTTTTCTGAACTCGACGGTACCATTGATGTTTTTGTACTCATATCACTTGATTTTGTTGTGCTTAATGTTTCTGTGGAAATATATTCGCTACTGGTTACCGTTAAACGAGCCGTCACATCGTCATTGAACTCATCAATTCTACTAGTTTCTGTTATTGTATATGGCTGTATTTTATTTGTTGTAATTAAAGGTGTAGTTTCTGTAATATTATGTGTAACATGAGGGATTTCAGTTTTAGTTTCAGTTGCATTTTCTCCGTTGTCTAATGAATCGACATAATTTTCTGTAGTTGACGGTCTTTCAGTTTCAATACCAATATTGGTTATTTCAGTAAGGGACTGCGTAAAGCTGGATTTATAATTAACATCAGTAGATATTTCAGTTACCGTTTTGGAGTTAATTAGAGGTAATTTTGTTGACGTCGGATGCTCTGCATCCATCGTATTATCTGATTTTATTACAAAATGTTCTGAAAAATTTGTTGAAGCCGTACTTTCCGTTTCATTTATATTAGTAACTTTAGTTTTTTCGTTAGTCGACAAGAGCGATGAATCTGTAGTAGATTCATAAGATTTAACAGGAAGATCCGTGTTAACATTAGTATACGTAAGTGGAACTTCGGTTTTATATGAAGTTTCATATTCTAAACTAATACTTGACATGTCAACAAGATTAGTTGTATCGGGCAAAGTATTCTCAGTTACCGGTTCTGTTTTATAGTTGTATCCAATAGTTGAATACCGGTTTAATTCTAAATTAGGTATTTTTACCGTAGAATATTCAGTTCCATCTCCCGTTGAAGTCTGTTTTAAATTGTCTTCCACTAAATCTAAATTTGGTAATATGGTTGTTACATCGTTTGTCGTGTGCAATGAAAACTGAACTGTCTCAGTTGTCTGCGGACTACCATATGTGGTACTCTTTATTGCAGTTATAGATTTATCAATTTCTTCTCTATCAAATCCAGTTGTCTTTGTTGTTATTTCGGCAATCCCATCATGTCCCACTACTATAGTGCTTGGCAAGTTTGTTTTTTCTTTTTCAGTGGTTGTTTCTATGTTGAAATTAATGGTATTGGAGATAGTACTTACAGAATAAGCCTTATCATTATTGGTTATTAAGTCTGTATTTCTAAATACACTATCTGTTTCTGTTGTAATAATAATAGAATTCGTATCATTTATATTAGGATTACTTGCAATATTGTCGTCTTCTTTACTTTCTGCGACTTTAGTAGTTCGGAATCCAGTTGGTATGTGATCAGTGGTTTCTGATGAACTATATTCTATGTATGTGCTTGCAGTGTGCAAGACGTCAAAAGGTCTATCAGTTGCTGTGTTCACGTCTTTTTCTGTACCACTAGTAGATGGCTCAATCTTATCCGTAATTTGAGTAAATTCATTTGTTTGTGATCTAAATATAGTGAAATCGTTCGTTGTTTTTAGTTTTTCAACCATGTCCGTTAGTGTGCTACTAGCTTGAGGAAACTCAGAAACATTTTCCGTCGCAACATTGGTATCTATGTTATACTTTTCTGTTAAGCTATCAAACATCTTTGTTTGACTAATAGCTGGGTTAGTAGTATGGCTATAATTATCATTACTCAAAGTACCTGTAGTTAATTCTGAAACACCGAATGTAGGTTCAGCCGTTACTTTTATATTCTGATCAGAACTTATTGTTGTACTATCCGTGTAATCGATATTCTGAGTCTTCGTTGTCGGAATATTATTAGATGAATCAGTTATATCAGTGCCAGGAGTAAAAGAGGTTGCAGAAGGAACATGGCTAGAAGTTGTTTGACTATTCTTTTGTCCTCGTTCTATTAATTCATTTATTTGTGATGGCGTCGTTTTTTCTTCAATGTTTATTTTCTGAGTATGTTCAGCTTGTAATACATAATCAGCTGTTGTTACAACGTATGGTAATTCAGTAATTGATTCAGTTACTGTATTTGTCTTCTCAGTATTAGTGATAAGTGAATCTGTGAATCCAATAGTCATATCAGTAACGTGGTCGTAATCGTTTGTGATGTGGGAAGTTACGGTGGTGTGTGATTGGATTATTATCCTGTCAGTTGAAGTCGTCACAAATTCACTAGCTTGATCCGTATTTGTTACCAAGGTGCTTGATAAGTCGACATTGCCAGTATGTTCTGTAAACCCATCGTCAGAAATATCACCTCTTTCTGTAACGGATTTTGTCCGGTCTGTAAGTGTTTTTGTAGCCTGAGTAGTTACCAATTTAGTAACTACTTTATCCTGTTTTTGTAAAGGTGGGTACGCACTGGCTTGTGTTGATTGCATAACATCATAAGGAGTTGTAATCACTTGTGGCTCTTCCGAGGTATCCGTTATTGTAGATGGCTCTGAATGCTTAATATCTGTGTCAATAACTTTTTCTCCTTTTTCAGTAGCGTTGAATATATCTGGCGACGTTATTGCATACTGGGTAGAGGTTACTATAGTACCTTTATCTATCTCTGTGTTTTCAGAAGTTAAACTGGTAAACGCAATTTCACTGATTTTATCAGTACCTGTATGTTTAAAGGTACTGCTTGATTCTGTAACATCTTCAGAAAGTGTTGTTAGAGTAATATCAATATTCGGCATTTCAGTTGTTATTCGTTGTCCAACATGAGCTGTTTTATTTTCTCCCGTTAACGTAATGTCAAAATGTGGGAATTCTGTAATATTTTCTGTTGTTTTATTAACAGAATAGTTGTTTTTTTCTGTACTGGTTATAAGGCTATCATTTAAAATAACGTTTCCTTTAGTGACCTGAGTATTTGGTTCCCGTGTCTGGGGAGTATGATTTTCAGGTGACGTGCGTATTATAGAATCAGTGACCGTTATTAAATCTGTCTGTTCCGTAACTATAGAAGTGCTATACAGATTGCTAATGCCACTATTTTTATCTGTTGATATATCACTAACCGAATTGTCTCTTTCTGTAACTGTAACAAAAGGTTCTGTTTGAGCAAAATCTTCCTTAGTGCTAGTATAGAGTTGGTTAGTTTCACCCTTTTCAACGGTTTGTGTTTGCTTTGTTGGATATTCAGCAGTTCCATCCGAATCTTCTTCTAACCTTGTTGTATAAGGAGATGTATTGCCACCATAATTTGATTCCTTAGTCTCATCTGTTGAAATAGTTCTAAATCTATCACTTAGTTCCGTGGTCGTTAGAATCGGTTTTGATTCACCGACAATCGTTTCGGTACTTTGGCCATTATTACCTTTACTTTCAGAAACTATATTATGTTGTTCTACATGCACCATATTTTCGGTAGTATATTCCATATTCTTCCCAATATCTATTGTTGTAGTGTCCTTATTTGCAAAATCATTTTCTTCCATATGCGTTACAAGTGAGGTAGTTTCGGTATAGTCTGAGTCCAATATTTGAGTGCTAGTTTCTACCGTCATTATTTCCTTGACAGTTGTTAGTAATGTAGACGACGGTAATCTAAATGCATCTGTAATATTTTGCATATCTTTGGTCGCCGTAGTTTTTTGCGTGGATGAAATGTTCTCTATTTCTTTCGTAACCGATGAATTCACCTCATCGTTTGTATTCAATGTTATAGCGATATTCTCAATATCTTTTAAAATAGTAGTGGAATTTTCTGGAGTGCTAGGTGTAATGTTTGAAATTTCAGTGGTATTAGTATTAATACCGTTAGATTTAACAGTTTTAACTTTTGTTCCATTCATTACAACAGATATCTCAGTATTACCTAAATCAGTAGCTGATTCAACTATTGTTTTCTTTGTTGTAACATCAATAGTAGAAAGGCGCTGCGTGTTAATTTCTGTCAAACTTTGATTATCTTTGATAAGCGATGAACTAGTTGTTGTTATCACTTCTTGTTTATGTGAATTATATTTAATTGACGTATCAATAGAATCAGGCGGAACAGTCGCTTTACTAATGTTTTTAGATGGCTGTAGTTTTATTAAATCTGTGTAGTTATTATTTAATTGTCTTTGATTATCTGGTGTTTTTGTATTTTTATTTTCCATGGTAGGTGATGAAGATTTTACATAATACTCGGTTGAACTTTGAGCATAGGGAGTGCTCATTTTAGTAGATTTATCAATATCGTACTTTGTTTGCCCTGTCGAAGTTTCTATAAAATTCGGTGAGGTCAAATATGCTTCAGTTACCGTTTTAGTAGTAATGTATACTGTAGTGTCCTTAGATTCGTTTGAACTTAATTTATCATCCGGCAAATCAGTGTCAGACTGTGTTGATGATGTATTCCACAAGCCAACATCGGTATACTCTATCGTCGAAGATACTTTAGAACTCACGTCATCCTTAGTTACAGTGGAAGATCCTGTATCAAAATCTAACGTTGTTTGTGAGGATGAACTAATCCCCAAAATAGAATTTTCTGTGGAAGTTCCTTCCGTGGTATCGTTAATGATATTTAAAGCTGTGTCGATATTTTTATTTGTACTGCTTTCATTATTTACAGTGTCTGCAACAGATGTGGTTGTTGGTTCCATTGATAGTTCAGTACTGCTAATTTCCGAGCCTGGGTTTATTTTAGTAATTACATTTACAGCAGACGGTTCAGTATAAGATTGCGTAGAAGGGCCATTGTCAACAGTAACAGTATTAAAAACTGTGTCTAATTTAGTATCTGGAGAATTTGTACTAAAACCTTGGTTGTGCAAAGGTATGCTGTCAATTTCACTTGTGGCTACTTCGGCTACATGGGTAGTAGTATCAAGATAATCGAATGTATACATTTCGTTGTCCGGCAAAAATGTGGAGGTTTCTACAGATTTGATGGTTGAGAAGTCATATTTTGAACTGTAATGTTCGGTTATATCAACGATATTGGTGTTTGAGTCCAACAATGATGTTTGGCTTATACTTGGTTCTGTATTTTTAGTATCCACAGTCGGTTTGTTTGTATAATAGTTTTCATCTTTAGTTATATCAGAAGGTGGAGTTGATTCATATGTTGATATAATAATGTCTTTTGGGTATTCTGTTGTGGATTCGGAAATGCCTGACCTTGTTTTACCGTATCCTTCCGTATTGTAAGTTTCTTTTTGATTTTCCGAATCAATATTATTGTCTCTTGTAGGTTTCGGAGTTATAATTTCGTCATCAGTGATAGTGGATGTGATACCTGTTTCGCTACCTTGATAGTCTGTGGTGGTCTCAGTGGTCGATGTAAAATCAAGAATATTCAAAATAGTATGGTCAATTATATTAGTCGATCGGTAAGTGGGAACATTAGTGTCAGTTGTAACTTCAATAGCTCTTCCCGTTGTAGTACTTGTGATATCAGAGTATGTTTCGGTTAGTGGGACATTTTTAGGTCGATCATCTGTTAATAGGAACGCAATAACAAAATCGTTAATTAACTCATAACAATTGTAGAAAAAGGTATAGTATTTCATCCATAAAAACATGTTTAAACATTAACAATAGCCACTAATTATTATTTATAAGACCAGAAAGAAATTGATAAAAATGAAAAAAAAAACCGGTAATAATATACATTTTAAAATACAATAGAAGAACACAATAAAACCCAAGCCAAACTATCATAATAATATAGGCCTAACAAAGAAATAGGAAACCGTATCTACAATCAGTGTATACATGAAGTACTATCAAACAAATAAATATATGTAATAGGTACTATAAGCAAAAACCTTTGCCAAGAAGGAAAAAGCTCAAATAGATATTACCAAACATCAGATCAAGAAGAATAAAGAAACAAAAGTGGTACGAGCAGAAATTGCAAATCAAGAAACAATATGTCGACACTGTCCCAAAGTGTTTCCAAATACCTAGGTTGCAATACGACTCGCCTGTGTATGCATGCCGGGTCTGCCGAGGTATTTCAACCAGTACTTTGTGGCGTTTTATCGGACAAATGGTAGGTTCGCTAGAATCATAGCAATAACCAGTTCATCTGGAGTTAGTTTTGCTATTCACTCATTATGGTACTAAATGTCACAGATTTATAAGTGGTATAATATAAGTCTGCGATACATCAATATATGAGAATTGAATGGTTGGATAAAGTACAGAAGGTGTAATCCTGTAATAAGGATATTATTAAAACTGTAAGTAAGACATTATAATTAGCACAGTTAAATTTATTATCAGCACATTATTTCCCTACTAATGTTGATAAAGTTGTATGACTCACTTTCCATGCAGGCGCCAGAGAAGGGATCACAGGGAACTCCCGGCCGACAATGGCCACAGTTTGCTTGAGGATGGTCTTCTGCGTCAAAATATTGGTTACATTTATTAACATTACCAAATTATAATACAGTAATAACACAGAATATTTCTAAACAGAAGTCTTGTAACTAAAAGGATTAATAGAGCATGTTATTCGTGATAATGTTAAATGCAGAACTATATCCAGTAGGACATCGTAATGTTTAATCTCCAATTCTTCCACTTTTCAAAGTGCATCTCAAATTTTTAGTCCCTATTAATGTAATTTCATAACGAGATAAGTCCTTAATCCACATTGTAAACCCTATGGATATCGTAGGAAATGAGACAAACACGAGCTTTCTCTTGATACAAATGTTGTACGTGTTAAAATTGAAAATTGATCGAAGTCAATATACAGCAGAGTAGTGAACCATATAATATACTTTTGTAATTTGCATAATTATGTATATTAGAAAATTAAACTTACTTTGGACACAATTACATCCGTCGCATTGACTATTTGGAAACCGCGCACAATCCGCTGCTGTTTGGCATTGGCATACTGAAAAATAGAAAGTTATTAGAATACAATAGTTTTTATAATAATACTTAACGATACTTAGGCCTATAAACACATTCAAATCATATTAAAAAGTAATTTATGTTACTGAATAATAAAAAATAATTCAATAATCTACGAGGTGACAAGGAAAGAAAATTCTAGTATTATGCATTTAAACAAAAAAAGAATAATTCCGGAATGTATAAATTGTTATTGTAATTAATAAATTATTATGTATAAATTTATGATTATTAAAAAGAAGATGCACCTTTAGAGCACACTGGCTGATGATTAACAACGGCACAGTGTTGTCCCGCGAGGCAAGGCCCGCCCTGTGCGCACGGGTCGGCGCAGCGGCCGCTAGAGCAAGCCATTGATGGAGAGCATTGCTCATTGGAAGTGCACCCGACAGCTGCATATCAAAATATACTTTGTCATGTCCAATATAACAGAGTAAATGATCTTTAAATGTTCAACTTTTTAAAAGTTCTTGAATCTATTGTTGAAAACGATTTTACCAATAAATAATAAATAATATTGCCATCGGTATAATGAAATTTATTGAAAAGATATTTCTAAATATTGCATCGCCATCAGTCACATTAAATGAGAAATTATTTAATCATATAATTATGTATATAATGTTATTTACATTCAACTATTGCATTGCAGAAAAAAGTAAAAGACACACTTATTGACACACTTATGATCTACGATATAAATAATAGTTAAACCATGAGGTCAGTAGGAGGCATTGTAATTTAATACTGCAAACTCTGTCTCGTGGCTGGTTTGTTGCATTTCATATTAGTGCCAAGGCTCTATAATAAGCGTTAAAAGTAGAATATAATAGCGCATCCAACACCAAATGGTGAGTGAATTTAAAGCACAAATGTATATTAGAAATTATTATTTACATAACAACAATACCAACGCTTCAATTCTACCTGCTGAAGAAGAAGTTTCAAACTGTGAAAAAAGATAAATATGAACATGCTAGAAAAAAAGAATAGAAAAAGAGAGAGCTGCATGAAATCAAAGAGTAGAAATTATCAAATTTCCTGTAATAATGAAGAACAAAAGATTATTAAGAATCATATAAGACGCTAATACTAAACATTAATATTTGTACTCTGCGTTCACTGTAAAATTACCTTTAGTGCAGCCATGTTTTTCATCATTTGTGAACCCATTTGGACAAAACTTGCATACTGGATGGTGATCTTCCACAGAACACGGAGCGCCACCACAGGCTCCTTTACAAGGATCTTTGCATTGGAAATCTCTACAAGCCAAGTTGCTAGGGCAACCATTGTCTGTCAGGCATATTGATGCCGTTGGGTGGCAATCTTCGACACATAGACACATAACGCGATGGTCTACCACTTCGCACTGTTTTCCTTTAGGGCAAATAGCCTCTTTCGATGTTAAGCATAAGTTCACACACTTGGAATCTCGGCAGGCTGCATTTGATGGACATTGTTCGTCTCGCGTACATTCAGCGTTTTCTGGTGCGCAAGTTAATTCACCTCTTTCATTTAATGCAAAGCCGTTGCGACATACACAAACCGGCTTATGGTCACGAACTTCACATTTTTGATTCGGTCTACAATTCTGATAGCCCAAACACGGGTTTCTACATTGGTTCGTGCTGTGATCGCATGCCATCTTAGACGGACACGGTTTAGTGTCAGAACAAGTGAAGGTCATATTGATTTCAGTAGTTGGTTTACAGGTGGGGTCGAAACGACAAGCTAGTCGTGGTTGGCCTACGTAACATTGTGGACAGGAACATTGAGCTCGGTGCATGAGGGGCACACAAAGAGCATCTTCGCCACACACGCCGCGCACCGTACACGGGTCCACGCAGTGCAGGCTCAGACACGCTCTGTCTACTGGGCAATCCTTGTCGCGCGTGCATTCAATACCTAGGAAGATTTGAAAGAAGAAAGCAGAGTCGAGAGAGCGGTACCTTCAGCCGCGAAGAGGAAACTTTCTCACGAGACAGTGCATGCTTTTTTGAAACTGATAGTTTATGATCAGGAATATGTATATAACGGTATATTATAATACAAGCGATATGTACATGAAGCCGAACAAAATGTTACTGACGATTTGATAACTTAAGCACGAACGGTGAGAATGCTTCCACTAAATTACATGTAAGGTATATATGACAAAATTTACATTTTAACTTATTAAAATGCAAATAGGTACGTTTATAAGTACTTAACTTTTTTGCAAACTATATTGAAAATATTTAATCATTGTACAACGTTAAGTCTCATACAACTCCAATAAAAAGATTTTAACTCAGTATTTAAGGAAATATTATCACATTTCTCGAAACCCATCCCGTAATTTTTCTTTATGATTATTCGACAACTATATTTACATACAAAAGTAAGAGGATCTATTCCTGTTTACACTTAAGGAGTTCCTATACATTAACAAAGTCGCTGATTGTAGCCTCTTCCCTACTATTGTAGAATCATTTGTATTTGTGCATTTATACATGGTGTCCATAAAGAAATGATGGCAATATTTGAAATACTCACTGGTGTGACATTCGATATCGGCTTGGCCTTCCGTGCCAGGTATGCAACGACACACAAATTCTGCTCCTTCTCTCAAACATTCTCCATTAATACCACATCCCGTAGTACGACAGTCAACTATACTACGTTCTTGAGCACCTGTAAATATTTGTACCGTTAGAATCTATTATCATTCATTGTTTTCAATTTCTTAGTGAAATCAGAAATAATAATATATATACTATAGCCACAATAACTACCGGAAGCTAAAATTTAAGGCGAATTTATTGATACGGTAAATATTTCAATTATATTAAATTCACTACTAAATACATGATTCTATGTCATACACTTTTAGAGACCACTCCCTTATCTAAATTGTAATGTATATTTAATAAATATGTCTAATAATATTTTTGGGTGGCGTTCAAGTAAAAATACCACAAACAACGAATCAGTTACTTACATTCTATGTTTGGATCTCCGTTAGGATAGTTTCTAGGACAATAACACTGGGCAGCGCCACTTTTATCAATGTGACACTGGGCGTTTATTCCACAACTTTTATGTGCACAGGGTTCCATTGTTCCACAGAAACATTGTCTTTGTGGATTACCAGCACAATTAGGTGGGCATGTGCATTCGTAACTGCCGTCTTCTAGATCCCGGCATCGGGCATTAATTCCGCAAGGGTTACGCAAACAGCTTCCAGCCGTAGGTTTAGTGCATTCGACTTTGGGATTTCCTAAATAAGTTGGTGGGCATGAGCACTGCGACGTTCTGTCAACAGGTCGGCATATCGCATTGACACCACAAGCGCCCAAACAAACATTCTTGCATTTTCCTTCTGCGGTACACTCTTCGTCAGATCCGCAGTCTTCATTGCGCAAACATTCGTACGATTTGCATTCCGTAAGCGGATCGCCTGAGAAACCACTTGGACAGCTACATACAGCGCGATGCCGAGTTGTTAAGCAAATAGCATTCTGTCCACAAGACTTCTGCAAGCAGGCATTAACGCATAGTTTTGAAGAACATAACATGTCCTCGCCACAGTCTCCATCATTGTTACAACCCGGAACACAAACGCCTTGAACACATAGTTGTCTCTCGGGGCATTTATTTCTGGGAGTGCAAATGGATCTACATCCTCCGTTAAAGCACTTTTCACCACAAGGACAATCACCACTTTCATCGCATAAAGAAATGCAATAACCACTATCGTCACACGGACAGAATCCATCGCATAATATTTTCTTTTTTTTACATTCAACCAGTGGATTGCCGGTGTAGTTACTAGAACAGCTGCACTGGACCCTGTGGTTTTGTACCATGCAGTCTGAACAAATTCCGCATGTTCCCTGTTTGCATGGATCTAAAATATAAAAAAAATAAGATTAATATTTTGTTGTTAATATAGCTAAACATTAATAGTATCAATTTTTCATTAATATTGCCTTACCTTTACATTGCCCTCTTAGGCAGGCTTGATCGGGGGCACAAGCGTTATCATCTCGGCAACCTTGCTTACATATTCGGTTGTCGCATATGTAACCGTCACCGCACACATCATCACTATTACACACAGCTCTGCATATACCACGTATGCATTTTTCGTTGGATAAGCAAATACCATCACTAAAAAACAAAAATACGTATTAAACATCTATTGGGCACATTATCGCATACTATAATAATTATACTAATACAAAACAATAAAAGACTAACGCAATCTTGAATATAAAACATTACCTTCTGCAAGAAGGATGACATGTATCTCCGTAGCAACTAAATCCATCTGGGCAGTTCTTGTTAGCATCGCACGGCGAAGGAGTTCTTCGACACGCTACTTTAGCATCTCCAACTAAATTTGGAGGACAGGCACAGACAGGGTGATGTTGTTTAGTGGTACACAATGCATTAGCACCACAAGTAGCCGGTTCCGTACAAGGATCAAGACACTGACCATTAATACACGCAAGTTCGTTGGAGCACTGCGAGTCTGATCTACAACCGGTGATACAGGACCGACCATCACAGATTTCATCAGCAGAACAATGATCGTCTGAAGTACAGGCATAACGGCATACTCCAGAATCACATCTTTCGCCTTGTAAACACTGCAAGCCGTCTTTCGTGCACGCTGGTCGACAACGGTCGTCTTCGCACCTCCAACCCGTGGCGCACTCTGTGTGCATGCGGCAAGTCAGAGATGGCGCACGAATACAGCCTATATTGGGCGTTGGATTTGGTATCAGTCCTTCCAAGCAAGAACAGTAAGCTTTTCTGTCCACTACAGAGCATGCAGAGTTTGGTCCACAGGGATTAATTTCGTTGTTGCATGGATTTTGGCAATAATTATTTTTGCAGAATTCATCGGGCCCACAGTCTTCGTCATGCCGACAGCCGTATTGGCAACTTTTCCCTAAACATATATGACCCAAGAAGCAGTCATTATCAAGACGACACGTTACTGAAATAAAATATATCGATATAGAACTTGTAATCAATAACAAAAAAATATATTTTGCGAAATGACTTGATAATTACATAAACAACCGCCTTCGACACATCTTTCATTGAGCGCGCACTCGCCGTCCACATCGCAGTGCGGTACACACATAGAGTTTTGACAAACGTGTCCATCTTCACACTCTCCTGCAGCACCGCACAGCCTTGGCACTACAATTGAATAGTAATTGAAATGTAATATAACAATGCTAAGAAATATACAGAACTAAAAAAAAGCATATAAAAAATGTAATCTTACTTCTGACACATTCCATATCCTGATTTCCTGTGAAACTAGCTGGACAACTGCATTGAACTACGTGATTTTCAGTGCGACAAACGGCATTTAAGCCACAAGCCTTTTCCATCTGACAAGGATCAGTGCATTGACCGTTAAAACATTTCTCACTTGATGCACACTCTTCATCCAAGAGACATAAACCTAAACAAAAATCTCATATGAGTTCGGTGAGACTAAAATTTGTATTAAATATTGCGAAAGCCCACTGCCCTAACAGGTAGCACTAATGGCAACTCTAACCACATCCGCAGGGATAGTAGCAAAACGTGCTTATAACGGATGTATGGATAAATAGATAATATACTATACTCGAATAACATAAAATTATACAAAATTAAATTTTATTAATACCTGTGCAAAGACCCTTGTGGCAGTATTGGCCTTCGCTGCAGTCTGTTTTACTTGTACATGCCACTTCTCGGAGTCTACATCCTTTGTCACCAATAGCAGTTCCAATATAACCAGTTTTACATTTGCATTGTCCTGTATGTCTCGAAGCAAAACATTCTGCATTTTTACCGCATTTTACGTTTTCACAAACATCTAAAATAATAGAACAATATTTGTATTACTTAATGGAATAAATAATTAAATAAAAACTAAGAAACAAAATTGCCGAAATCATACCTGTACATTTTCTTGTACCATCTATAGCTGTACAACGTGCCTCAGTGGGACAATCTCTGTTGAATCGACATTCTTGTGCTTGATGACATCCTTCGGTATACGGGTCCCCGACAGTCCCCGCAGGACAAGTGCACAGTGCACGATCTTTAGTATTTTTACATTCTGCCCCATTAGCACAAGCTTTAGATTCGCACCAGTTAATTTCAGTACAGCTTCTTAAAGGATCTCCAGTATACCCAGGTTGACAGGAGCATACATGCTTGTGATTCTCCGATGAACAAATGGAATTATCACCGCACTTATTCTCTACCAAGCATGCAATTTTACAAGTATTTTTATCGCACAGTTTATCATCGGAGCAATCGTTGTCGGTATCGCATTCCTTTCTTTTGCATCCTCTAAGAGGATCTCCAAAGAAACCTTCGACACAGAAACATGAAGGCTCATGCTTTATACCAACACAGCTGGCTTGTCTTCCACATGGATGCCTTTCGCATACATTAACGCATTGTGGAATTCCGTTTCTACCCAGTGAACAGCGTTCATCATCAAGACAATCATCGTTAGACGTGCAATGGATTTCTTTCGAACAAATTCTGTTAAGACAGAACTGAAAATCAGGACATGTGTCGTTGGAGTTGCAAGTCACTCTGCAAGTGCCTTGAATACAAACTTGGTCGCTTAAACAATCTCTTGAATTTTTACAAACACCTAAAATGACATATAAAATTAGTAATTTATACATGGTTTATTTACAAAACCAATAAGGGGATAATCATAACACTCACCAGCACAAACATTTTCGACACATTTAGTACCAGATGAGCATTTGCTATCATCAGTACAATACTGAATCGGAACGCACCCAAGAACTGGGTCTCCACTGAAGCCCGCTGAGCACGAACAGTGTCCAATGTGATTCTTGGAAAAACAGTCAGCATTTTTTCCACAAGCTCTTGGAATACTACATGAATTTTTACACTTATTGTTAACGCACGCTTCTTCTGTTGTACAATCGGTATCTTTAGTGCATTCAAATTTACTACATTTTTTATACGGATCACCTTGACTATCTGACGGACATTCGCAGATCGATTTATGATTTGCAACTGCACATTCAGCATTTTCACCACACGGCGAATTTTTTTCACACGGGTTGACACAATAGTTACCTAAACATGTGGTTTTATCAGAACAATCTTCATCGGTGAAGCAATCTCCAGGTACTCGGCAATTTCCTGTATTTGTATCTAATATCGTTCCATTTATACAATCACATTTATAAGATCCTGCATTATTTATGCATAATGCGTTTAGCGGACATGGATTACTAAGGCATTCGTTGACGTCTTGACAAACATTATTAATTAGTTCATATCCCTTCGAACAAGAGCAAGAAGCTTTGTGGTTTAAGATTTTACATACGCCGCCTTGACAAGCAGTCTCCTCGCATTTATCTGTAAAGATCATGTTTAGTCAATAAGGAATTCAACATGTTATAAATAAATATAAACATGTAAATAACATATTTAAAAAAATATTACCTGAACATTTGTTGTTCTTCGTGTTACAATATTTGTCGCTGCTACAATCAGAATCTTCTACACATTCAACTTTGAAACAGCCAATGTTTTTATCAAACGGATTTCCTAAATAACCTTTTTTGCAATTGCAGGTTGCTCGATGTTTGAACACTGAACACAGGGCATTCAATCCACATATATCAGTCTGGCAAGGATTTGAGCATTTCCCTTTAATACATGCCAAAGAATCTTCACATTGCCTATCACTCCTGCATTGATTAGGTAATAAACATCCCGTTCTGTAAGGATCACCCACGGCTCCTACTGGACAGACACACTTGAAGGAACCTGAAGTATCTACACATTGCGCTGATGGATGGCACGGATTTTCTAAGCACTCATCTATATTGATACATTCATCCTTGCTCAGTTCAAAACCTGGTAAACAACGACATTCACCTGCCGTACATTGTTGGTTGTTAAGGCAATCAGAATCTAATCTACAGCCGGGAATACAAATTCCTGAACCACAGTGTTCTCCATGTAAGCAATTAGCGCTGGAATGACAAATCTTATGGCATTTATTGTCACTACATTGTTCACCGATAGCGCATCCTGTGTGATCTTGACAAGGTACTTGGCATAATAATCCAATGCACATGTGGTCAGGCGGACATTCTGATGTTCTAGTACATGAGGTTGGCCTTCTGACACATCCTTGTTGAGGTGTAGGCGCACCTTGAAAACCAAGTGGGCAGTCGCATGTTGTGTTATGATTTATTCTAGAACAAATAGCATTTGGGCCACACGCTCTAGACGACAAACAAGGATTTACACATTTATTGTTAACGCAAGCTTCTTCGCTAGGACAGCCTTCATTGCTTCTGCACCCTATAAGACAATTACCTCCCACACAAGCCTGTCCAATTGCACATTGTGTGTGCTTACTGCATTGTGTGGTACAGAAATTCTTTACACAGGAATCTCCTGGTTCACACTGACTCGAGTTAATACACGTTGTAAGACATTGTCCGCCATAGCAAATATCTCCATCACAATCAAGATCTTTATTGCATAACAATATCTTCTTTTTACAAATATTACCTTGCATATTTTCGTATCCTTCGGGACACAAACAAATGGGTTTTCTGTCTACTACCTTGCATAAAGAATTTAATCCGCATGCTCCGTCGCAAGGATTAATACAACGACCATTGACACATATTGCTTCTATTGGGCAATCCTCGTCTCCGTTAACACATTCACCTTGTTTGCGACATCCATTGTGTAAAGGATCGCCAATATATCCAGTTGGGCATTTACAATCAAATGTAGAAAGTCGTGGTTCACATATAGCGGTAGAGTGACAAGGGTTAGGCTCACAAACTTCTAGTTTTTTACAACTGACTTCAGGTAATGGGTCAGCTCGATATCCGTTTGGACATTGGCAAATAGTTTTGTGATTCTCAGCTATACATACTGCGTTTTCACCGCAAGAATCTTCAACGCAAGCATTAGAGCACGTGTGTGTCATACGATTACACAGCTCGTTGGTCAAACAGTCTGAGTTATAAATACATGGTACAGATTGGCATCCTTTTTCCAAATCGTTTGGATTGCCCGTATAGGGACCGGATGGACATTGGCATTTTGCAATATGGTTATTGGTTATACATATTGCGTTCGGACCACATGTGATGTGTTGACACGCAGATATGCATTTTTTGATTTCTCCCACATTTTTGCATATTTCATTTTCTCGACACTGAACGTCATCTGAACACTGGTTTTTATTAATTGCTACACAACCATCGCGATCATTTGGGTTTCCAATAAAGCCGCTTAAACACTCACATTGGCTTTTGTGAATTCTTGTCACACATTTGGAATTTTCTGGGCATGTAAATAATGAACAGCTATCTTGACATTTTTTTACTCCTAAGGCATCTTTCTGGCATGATTGATTATCGTTACAGTCATTATCGGTTATACAATTTGGAGTGGAAGGTTGTTCACAGGTAGATGTTACCGGATTCCACAGGAAGTTATCCTTACATTCACAACGAGCAGTGTTTTCCGCTACTTTGCAAATTTCATTCGCACTACATGCTATAGTTGAACATAAATCTAAACACCTTTTGGTAGATCCGTCCACCAAAATACACACTTGGGGTTCATTACAATCACTATTGACATTGCACTCCAACTCATTGGGTTCTCTTTGTATTAAATGGCAACCAGTTTTTATGTCGGTTGGCTTTCCTACATATCCTTCTGCGCATATGCAATGTGCTTGATGATTAGCACCAATACATAAAGTATTCGGTCCACATTGAAGTTTGCTGCATGAGTCAACACATTTGCGTAAATTTTTAGCTATTTGGAAGCAAATTTCAGAATCTTTGCAATCTCCATCCACTAAACAAGTATCATCGGGAACACATCCAACTTGTAGATCTTTAGGGTTTCCGGTGTGTCCTGGGAGACAATGACAATCACCTTCTTGGCAAATAGACTTTGGACCACATGACATTGTCTGACAAACGTCAACACATTTCGCCTTTTCGCATATATAGCCGTCCGGACAAGTAGCATTGTGTGTGCAAGTGCAAATATTTCCATCTGCACATTTCGAAAGAGAAACTTGCGAACATAATTCGTAAGGATTTCCAACATATTTACTTTTGCATATGCAACTGAAGCCACCAGGCGTATTAATACAGATAGCGTTTTCACCACAAGGACTATTAACGCATTCATCGATGTCAGTGCACTGTATATTAGGGTTTCCGACATATCCAGGGGGACACAAACATTCTACATGGGATTTTGTTTGTTGACAAACGGCATTGTGGCCGCAAGAAGCTGTAGCGCATGTTATCTGTCTGCGGGGAAGACATTTTATATAAGGATTTCCAGTAAATGCTTTGTTACATTTGCATACATTGTTTTGTCCGTAGACACAGTGCGCATTTAAGCCACATGTGGGATCGCATGATGGGGGCGATATAGCTGCAATGAAACATTTCAATTAGTAATATTTACATGGGATATTTAGTTCATTGATTAAAATAATACACAATACTTGTACATTCACTTACGTGGCATGCATAATAAATCCGGATTTCCGACAAAGAAGGCATTGCACACACATCTTCCAGTGTCTTCATCACACGACGCTCCGACCCCGCATACTACTCCTTCGCATCGTTGGCGACAACGACCCGAGACACATGTCAAATGCTCTTCACAAGGTATGCCAGGTCCGCAAACATCCCTACTGCACGCTCCGCCAGGGAACGGATTACCTACCATTCCTTCAGGACAGATACATGTTGGACCCGTTTTTGATATTATACATTGAGCACCATTAGCACACGAATATGTATCACATCCTAAAAAAAGAAATTTATATTCAAAACCTTAATAATAAAAAGAAAGAAGAAATTCATAATCAAAAGATTTGGGAGGATTTCTAAATTACGAAAAAAAAGCAATTACTATTTTACCTGATATACATTTTCCGCCTTCTGGCTTAGTGTATCCAGGATTACAACGACACCAAGCAGCATGATTTTCCACTTCGCAAAATGCATTCGGTCCACATGAAACTGTGCCACATGGTGATACACACGTCCGATTTAGGCATGCCAACGTGTTAGGGCATTCATTGTCGGTATTACACAATAGTTTCTGTAAAGGTCCTTCGCCGATAGTACCTACAAATGAATAACATATGAGTTACATACTACGTAAAACAAAAACATTTTGCTAAATTAGTACTAAATAAAAGTTTACTTACATCCTCCTTTATAAGGATCCCCAACCATATTTGGCGGACAATCGCATTGATATCCACCTTTTTTATCGTGACAAATAGCGCCGTACCCACATGGAGAGCTGTGACATTCGTTTCTGTTTGTACAACCTGTGTAAGGATCGCCTTCGTATCCAGTCATGCACATACATCTGGGTGGATCGCTTGGCGTACATTTAGCGTTGATGCCACAAGTGAAACGTTCACAAGGACTTTTGCATTTTTGTCCATCGGTTACATCCAAATAGAAGGGCGGAGGGCATACGCATTTTCCAGGTTGAATGCACTTTTCGTTCGAAAAACAATCTGAATCACTTATGCAACGTTTTTGATTTAATGCACAATGTCCCGAAATGGAATCTTTACTGTAACCAGGTGGGCATTTACAGATAAAAGATCCGACCGTATTGACACATTCGGCACCGAACCCACAAACAGGTTGTCCAGAAGTGCATTCGTTGGTATCTTCACAAGCCCCGTCAGCGGTTAGCGAATAACCTGCCGGGCATGCGCAATAACTTACGCCATCAGATATCACAATGCACTCCGCTCCTTTGCCACATTTGTTGTCTTTACTACATCCAGATAAAACACAGTTGCCGTCTATTACTTGGTAGGGTGGTTGACATTGGCAGTTTATGTTATCACATATTTCACATAATTTATACGGGTTTCCACTGTACTCTTGTGGACATTTGCATTCATAACTACCAGGCAAGTTCTTACATATAGCATTTAATCCACAGGGCGACCGTCCGTGTTGCGTGCATTCATTAATGTCTTCACATAAGCCGGTATCTTTATTACGTGAGAAGCCTTGCGAGCAGATGCATACATTTTCTCCGTCATGTGATATACATTGCTCGCCTTCTGGACACGGATTAAGTTTGCTACATTCACTAGGCCTTTTCCCAGGCACACATCCATTAACATAAGGGTCACCGTTAAAGTTAGCTGGACACTCGCATTGATAATGTCCCGGCAGATTCTTACATACAGCTCCTGAACCGCAAGGATTATCTTCGCATTCATTTATATCTTGACATCCAATAGGAGAAGATGCATCACCTGTAAAACCACTGCGGCAAGTGCATTGCGCATTTTGATCATTTAAAAGACATTCTGAATTACTTCCACATTGTAAAGATTCGCAGGGATCTGTAACAATATATGTATATATTACTGAATTACCACTGAAATTTTAATTGATATGCTCATATGCATAAAACAATAGTAATAAACGTAAAATAAGCGTTAGGGTGGGGGTTGATTTAATTTTGGTATTTGTAAACAGAAATCGAAGAAAAGTGAATAATAATCATTATACTTACGTCGGCATTCATTTCCTACATTTGGATCTGGACACAAACATCTTTCATCGGAATTACATAATGCATTACCCGGACAATCATTATCGTTTTTGCAAGTGAGTATTTCAGCGCATCGCACATGTGGGTCTGGGTCTGGTATTGTGCCGGCAGGACATTCACAACTGTATGAACCATCACGATTGATACAATCTGCGCCGACACCACATGCACCTTCCACTTGGCATTCATCAACATCAATACATTGTTTATAAGCGTCACCAGTGTAGCCTTCGGGACAATGACAGCTAAAACTTCCCGGCGCGTTAGAACATTGTGCGTTTTTTCCACAGCGTCCATTAGGTCCAAGTGATAAATCACATTCGTTAATATCCACACATCCTGCTGCTATATCATTTGGATTGAAAGTCCACCCTTCTTCGCATACGCAGTATGCTTCAGCTCCCTCCGGGTTACAATAAGCATGTTCACCGCATTTAACGTCTTCACAGGGAGCTCTGCATGCTAGTCGTGGAGGGGACCCCACGAACCCAATAGCGCATTCACAATTATATCCTCCGGCCGTATTTATACAAATGGAATTTTCCCCACATATTGTTCGATTAATGGCACATTCATCGATATCGACACAAATTGATCCTTTAGCATCAAAGCCATCTTTGCAAAAGCACTGTTTTTCAATACATTGTGCGTTATTGGTACAATCGAAATTTGATTTACATAAGGTGTTAACGTCGACCTGCAAATTAAATTTTTAGTAATTTGTTGCTAATAAAATATAAACTCATAATCCAAGGTTAATGTTCAATTACCTGTTCACAAGCTATTTCTGGATTCGGATTGGCTCTGTATCCTTGAGGACAAACACAGTTGTATCCTGGGACGGCATTCTCGCAAATAGCATGCGTACCACAGGGCCGTTCAAGTGTCTGACATTCATCGATATCTTTACAGCCATCGGGTGTTCGGGCGTCTCCTGTGTAGTCCGGCTCACACGTGCACACGAAGCTTCCGACAGTATTGGTACAAACTGCGTGTGCTCCGCACTGTGGCTGGCTATTCTTACATTCATCCACGTCTGGTGTAACAAACAAGGCACGACTAATTACAACTGCCGCTAATGCGGACCAAGACACATACACACCCAGAAGATGCGCCGACAGCCACTACGAAGAGGAAGAGACAGACACATACACGACTGGAGTATGATTGTTAGAGAAATCTACTAAATTATGAAACTGAAGGATAATCGTAGTATATATCCCAGCTCGCTTGAATACAATAGAACCAAATTCGTCGCAGTCATTTGTTGCCGACGATACGGGTGCACACTGATGCTGAAACTGTTTTTTAATTATCTAGAAATGTATAAAATGTCAATGTCATGGTTATGTTAGTAGAAGCGTGAGACTACCGAGTGTCCGCAAACGGTAGTACATTGCGCAGGTAAATCGCGATCCAGTCACAGAATTAGATATCAAAAAGCGTTAGTCCACAAAGGACGAGTCAATGGTAGCATTCGGTACACCCAATGGCATATCGAAGCTTCGCTTACCAGTACACTGAACGTCTGGGTCGCCTTCGAAACCTGGTGGACAGACGCATCGGTAGGCTCCGGGTAGGTTTTCGCACAGAGCGTCACGGCCGCACGTCACTCGCGCGCATTCGTCGTGATCTTGACAGGCGACGCGCGGGTCGCCTTCGTAGCCCGGCGGACAGCTGCACTCGTACCCGCCGTCAATGTTGCGGCACACGGCTCCCGCGCCGCACACGCCCTCGGTCGCGCACTCGTCAATATCAACACACTACGGAATTAAGTAATTAAATCATTTAACTTCAACAAACGAAACACACTTTTTACATGCGTGCATAACTTAGTAACGCAAACATTTAGTTAATAAGATGACCAGAATTAATAACTAGGCTAAAATAGTTCTTGATAGAAAAATAAAATTTTGTGGACCAGATATTCAATGTTAAATAGTACATATGTATTTCGCTAAAATATTGTATTTTTCATATCGCAGATTTGATATAAAATTATTTATTCTTATAAAGTGATGATATGCGAATGATGCTCCAAAACAATTTGTACTTACGCCATCAAAAGCATTTCCGGTGTAACCAGTCTGACAAGAACAAGTATAGTTTCCGGGATAATTCTGGCACAGAGCGTTTGTTCCGCAGGCACCCGGTCGTCGGCATTCATCGATATCTTAAAACAAAATAACACGTCAGTCATCAGAGTCATAATTTTAATTGAAGTCGCAAAAGTACGTCAGTAGTGTTTAAGCACACACGAAAAAGGGAAAATAATAAAAAATACGTAACGAAGTATTTGCACTTCTCTGATTCTAGATTAGATAATAAATAAAAACAAAACCTTAATCGCAAATATTAAGGGGTTGTAAACTTACTGAAAAAATATACACGTATAATTTATTTCGGAATCATCAGAGGTCATTCCGAAACGGTGGCAATATTAGGTAAATATTCAAGAGATCTTATAGAACACTTCGCACTTTAAAAAATTTAGGAATACCTCGACATTCTTCTTCCCCGTCACCTTCGAAGCCTCGGTTACACTTGCAAATAAAATGAGCTGGCAAATTACAACACTCCGCGTTTTTAACGCAACGTCCTGATATTGCCGGATCTTCGCACTCGTTTATATCTGTATAAAGTAAACAAATCATATTTTATTCAATAAAACAATAATATAAAACATTCTCCATTGGATCACGTGATGCGTGATCACGTTAATTACATATTCTTACCTCTGCAAGTAAAACCGTCGCCTTCGTAGCCAGGGAAACACGAACATTGAAAGCTGCCAACCGTGTTCGTACAATGAGCAAAAACATCGCATGGTCTGTCTTTGCATTCATTTATATCTGTGAATAATAAACCCCAATGAGCGCGCTTTGAACCCTTATATTATAATTTAATTCAAATAATCGAGAATATATACCTGGATCCTGGCAATTACAACCGCCGAAACCGTCGTTACAATGGCACACCCCGTTCAGACAAGCACCATTTATACACTGGGCGCCATCCTCTTTGGTACAATCATCTAAAATTTACAAAAACAATCTTTACTAAATACATCAGCTACTTATATAGTAAAATATTCTTTTTGATAGTGAAATGATTTTTGCCTCACTAGATAAAACACTTTCTTCGTGTTACTGAGCTGAAGCTGAAGTAGTGTGAGTGAGACTAATTGACCTACCCCAATAGATTTATCAGGGTAGAGTTAATGTAGTGTGGCAATGCCGGGCCTGAAATGGCGTTTGGACGTAACTTATCGGGTCACATTAATCGGGAAAGACCCCACTCAGTAGTGGGTCGTAATGTTAATAGAGCAAGATAGTTGAAAGGTTCGAATGCCTGTTCCTCTTAGTTTGTTGTTTTGTAGTCGTATACTTTATACATATATGAAACACTCACCTGTGCATTTTAACTCTGTTCTGAGTTCGTCGGAGGCCTTATAACAGTCCGGCACTCCGTCGCACAATTTTGATAATTCATATAACTGTAATATTTGTGTCGATTCGTTTACTTGACAGCCAAAATAGCCGTCTTCTAAATTTAAGAAAAATACTTCTCGTTTTATTCCTAAACCTATTCCATATTGGCTTTGCGTCGCTACCTGCAATACAAAAACAAGTCTACTGTCATATTAACATTGAAGTCACTTAACATATAAATTTTAAGGTAAAGCATTCAATATGTTTGTGACCGACATTATTAAAGTAGGTTCGTAAATATTAATAAAACAAAAACCCTTTCCTTGATGTGACAAGGTTGGCACTAAAAATAAAACAGTTTGGTTTAAAGTCAAACATATTGTATTAAAAGTACTCTCGCTTATCATAGACATCAACCAAAGTCGCACAAGTTCACAGGGTTCTTATAAGGAATATCCCTTGACAATATGTCTCATAGATCATCTGAACATAGGTGGATCATCCTTGGATCCAATATGTAGTGCCGTCAAGACAAAGCTTCCGTCATCAGCCGGCCTTGGTGTACTGACATGGACAGTTCCTTATACTCAAATATCAATACAATTATACGCACATAAAAATTATTTCCCGTTACCAAAGGGTACGCTTCTAGAAAGAAATATTTTTATCACACTCGCCCATTAAAAGTAATTATAACAGTGCTGTACTTACATTTGTCGTTGTGACTAAGAGCGTCCAAACCACGAGCGGTAAGGTGTCTAGATGCATGGTCTCTGTAACAAGATAAATAACATTAAATAAAGTTACAATGTACTAGATGAAACATTATTTAAATGATATAAAAAAATGCATTGTGAATTAATTTCATAGAAAAATATATCCTATTTTTTGTCTAATGTTTCCGTCTCACCCTTAGTATCTAAACAACTATCCTAAAAATGTAATATTTCTTTCTAATTATTGAAAGACATGCGATACACAAAGGCAGAGGATACACGGCGGGTGAAATTACAATACGCGGTGATAATATGTGTGCCAATGACACGCAACGAGCAATGTAATAAACACTCTTATCGGAGTACATGTATTTAGATAAGTTAGCTTAAACCTGTGCTTAAACCTACAGATTTTAAACTAACCAATTTATTTTAATAATTTACGGTGTCTATGCAAGAATTTATAGCATCATAATACTGAACATAAAATAGGTGAAATAGGGAGGTTGAGTTGATTAGCTTATTTTATGCATCTCTAGGTACATAAAAATCTGAAAAAGTGAAAACAATCTGCCAGTGGTTTACTTTCAACTTTGCGAAATATGTGTGCGCCCCCTAACGTCATCGGAAATGTAAATTCGTAATTTTGCTTGTTATTGGTTAAAAATTAACATTGTCAATTGGCCCAATGATCTTATAAAGCAAAGTATTAGCAATGATTTTAGACGATTAAAAAAATGGTAAGGAATATCCGCAACAAATCTGCAATTAATCATCTATTTCGTAAATTAGTTTTTATTTTTTATGACACATTATTACACCAGGTGAACAATATTGGGCTCCAATTTAAATTAACTTTTACTTTAGAATATATTTCTTGAGCGGATAAGAATATTTTTTCTCACGATATTAGCATTTATAATTCAAACTGTGTGAAAATTTATTATCAAAACTTAAATGTATCGCCGTGATGTGATCTTCACATAGCTATAGCGACTTTCTCACATTATGAGAGAAAATTTAATTTGAAATCGTGCTCTATATAACTTATTACTTAATTTAGCATAAATCATAATTATAGTCAAAATAACTTATTTATTGTGTTCTTTATATTGGAATAAATATGAATACTCAAGATCATTTAAACGTAACATTAACTGGCTCCCAAGGCATAGCTTTTCGTACAGTTAAATACGAGAAGATACAACTTGTAACACATCGAAGTACAATAAAAAAATCATGTAATGCGTGCTAATCTTCGAGCAAACAAGAACATCGTGATATTCATAAAATATTAAATGTATTCAAGTTATTTCGTTCATCCACAAGTTAGATGAAAAGACTTGTTTTGACACAAAAATCCTAACTTTGCTTTTATAATTGACAACGACAAAGTCGAAGGTTGCGTCGCGAGGTCGACCGACTAGCTGTGTGAATGTATTTCATTTTCTGCTCTTGACGTATAACCCAACATTATTAAAAAAAGAAATTATTCGCAACGTATATATACACTCGTAACCGTAAAAACTTGTTCATTATCAAACAAGTTTAATTTACATAAGAACTGCGAACTTATTGCGTGAATTTAAAAAAATATTTCTTATAAATCAATCATTATTTTATTTTCGTCTTTTAAAAATGACTCCCATTTTACATTACAAAACCTTCTATGCTGTATTATTTTATGTAATATTTTTTCATTATTACTATTATTTCTGTAATTATCGTCACGCCATGACCCGACACCAAGGTGAAGTGACTAATGCTTTTTAATTCATGCTAGCACCTCTTTCGAATCATTATAAATAATTTACAATTCTATTAAAAAGAGGTAATGCATTTTAAATGACAACTATTGCTTTAAAGGTGAGTTCGATTACCATTGCCCATCTATTCAACTGGCACTCATTCAAGGTGGTGAATACATGACGTTATTACAATAATAAACTACTAGATGGGACAACTTATCTTCTTTCAATAATTGATATTCTCCAAAAAAGGCAAGTTAGAAGTACCCTTAACATGCGGAAAGATGTATCAATGTGAAATAGGTGTGTCAGGTTCTTAGCTAGTGGCAGTCAATAGTCTCTGTATACCTCTATGGAATGAAGGCGCGATGTGTATGTACAACATGACCTCTACAAGTCAAACATAATTGTTTAAATAATTTAAAGGTAGAGCCACGTTAAAATAAAATTTTCTACTGAAATCTACTTAATAATAAATTCACTGCCTATGTTTTACCTATATTGAAAATATTTTTGGTGTACGAAAAGTTGACGATGGATCCTTTTTGGGGTTTCGTTGATGTTTCAAAGGGGAATTTTCTTAAACGTCAAGAGAACAAAGTAAATACCGCCATCATAATCATCCCACAGACACACCCAATCGAAAATAATCTTATTTTACTTTACAAACTGTCTATGAATCTAATAATAATTATCACAGATCCGGTTAGAAATTAGTATATAACAAAATCAGTTTTACTACGTAGCATGGCTATTTCGTAATTTGCATCGCTTGTGGTTCAATGACTAAACCCCATACAGTAATCTAATCGTTCATCAAGGTCAATAGCCTTGCTATAACTGCGATTTAAATATATCCACAATGTGTTGCCAAGGAAGAATCATACGAGTTGAAATGTGAACGTTTCACAATATCTAGTACTTTAAATTGAGTATCATTGATCTAATTGAACACGTATGGGCTTTTAGTCACAAGGACTTGGTTTCCATGCCCAATTCCACGTTTCGTGAGTTTGAATATTCCTAAACAAATTGCCCGATATAGAAATGTGAAACGCGAATAATCTAGCCAAACTGTGTGTGGCTTACCTCTATCTCCTACTTGAATACAAGCGCTAGTATATTTACGTGATAATAATCGTAGTATTTTAAACATGTATTAAATAGAGTGGAACAGTTAGGCATGCTACTGTCCATGCTGGCACCGCTAGCCGCCGCGCCGCCACATTCACGGCACACTATTGTGATGATTTGTGCTCTTCCTAGCGCATGTGCACTACAAAACACGCAATTTTTCCAACACGCAAGTAAATATTTTAAAATTTGCGAACACAAACTGCAAAAATATTATAGATAGTCTAAATGGGCAAGCTGATTTATAAAGTGATTTTGGTAGAAATGGCCACACGAAAAATAATGTGGTGGCTATATTAAGAATGGAGCCACAGTAATTTACGTAAGTGTTTAAGCACTTAGCGTAATTTAGATTACAAAATAATTAAATAAATGTAACATTTATAAATATCCATTTTAAACTGACTTCTTATTACTTAAACTGATGTCTTTTTACGATTAGACCTATAATTTATCTTTACTTAGCAACTCATGTACGAGGAGTTATTTATTAGAATATGCAAATACTCTATTACAACCAGCACACTACATTAAATTATTCTTACCTTATTTTATTAAGTTGATTACGAAGTTGATCATATCAATTGTCGGCATAACTCATTTATGCCATACATTAAAAATTTATCAAACATTTTCATACAAATAATGGCGGTAAAACGTACTTTGGTGCTCTATGGTACCTACGCATAATTTTTCAGCGTTAGTGCAACAAGAAAAAAGTTTTTAACATTCTAATTTTAATAATAATTAACCCATTTTTATTTATTTTAAACCAATAAAAAAGTATTCGCTGATTTAAAAAAACAAAGGCTATCAATAGAATTCTATTCTTTTTTTGAAATATTTATTTGATATTCATGATTCTATCCACACCGTGTTGTGAATACATTTTAAGTAGAGTAGTAATTAAGCGTTGTGCTCGACAGTAAAATTATTTCCATAATGCATTTGGGTCAATCTCCAAATCAGGCGTATTCGTGTGATCGCTCTGGTGCTTTTCAGTTATTGATATTTATTGGTAATTATGTATCTCATTAAAAAGAATGACATTCAAATAGCACATTTTTACTATTGGCCTTCAATTTACACATATAGTTATTGAGATATTTCAGATCAAAAAAATTCGCGACCAGAGTAATCATAATTGGTGCCAGAGCAATCATAAATGGTGAAATCAGTGAAACAAAATATAAATATATTGATAAAATATTATTTATTTAGCCGTTTTATTTATTCAGTCTTACAAATAAAAAAAAAACGAAATATTTTATATAACATAATTGCTAAAATAACAAATTAACTTAAAATTAAAACATCAACTTTTGGCTTAGTTTCATTTATTTGGACTTAATTAAATCACTTCTAGGTGAATGAGACAAAATTAAAAACCTTTTGAATTCAACCTTTAATACCTTACAGTCTTTTATAGTTATAAAATTACTTAGACTCATTAAAATTTAATTTGAAGTATTAAATATTAGTTTTTAAAAAGTAATGAAAGAAAACTAAGGTTTATAAAAAACAAAATAAAATTCTTAAAAATAAACATTTTATAAAATAAAATAACAGTCTTTTCAAGATTATCTAAGAGATTTGTAATAATCACATTTTCCTTAACTATTTATTTAGTGGAAAGTAAAGAATTAAATAAAACAACACAAAGTACAATGCAGTTCATAATATGATCAGATCAGATTGAAATATTGTTTGCAAATTATAATGATACAAATTTTAACACCAAGCAAAAAAAATTACAATTTCTATAAAGCTTAGTTGATCAACAAACTAAGAATAGAAGGTTTATTGGAAGCTCAGAAAATTGAAAAGTCATCAGAGTCGGAGTCGGGTAAATCTTCTGCTGCAGCAACCTTTGTCAAGGTGTTATCGTTTTGCAACGAAGATAAAACTACCTCGGAAATACTTGGAGTAATTAAATTTTCATAGTCAATAGATGGAACTTCATCCCAAAAACTGTCCGGCAGGTCCGAGTTGTGTAATGATTGTTGACTTTGATTTGCAGTTATAGTCTGACTATTATTTAGCATTTGTGGGAGCTGAATTTGCTTCTCTTGATTGTAATTTTTTGAACGCTTAACCAGCAAAGGTAGGCTTGTCTTCCTTGGTGCCCGTGACATGTTTGTCTTTGAGGTACTTTGGTTCGAATCGCTATTAAGTTGGTAAAAGCCTAAGTGTTTGCCGTGCGGACATTGTACAGCCTCTTGTGAGCAGTTGTCTAAATCACAATTTAGTCGCCTCATAGCCAAAACGTTTTTAGTATTTGCTGAAAAATAGATTTATTACGTACAATTAATGCAAAATATCACCGCTCTGGTCTTTTTGGACAGAGCAATCACAGCCATAGCGATCAGAAAAAGTCACAAAATCATAAATATAGCCGAATTTAAAACCAGTAGAAAGTTGTGATTACGTCTCATAAAAAACATTATAACGATCACTTAATTCACATAAAAAACACATTCATTAGCTTATTATTTAATTTAAATAACATGCCATAGCAATCGTAAAATTCGAGAACCAAATCCAGAGCAATCATAGACTTACCTTCGTAATGTTGGAACCCGGGGAAGTGGCACACAAGTATCCTCCTCGGCGGTTAGACCACTACTGGCATTACCCCACGGGAGGGGAATAGAGTGTCTATAACGCGTAACCAGGGATGAGCGCGATGTTTTACCTCAGCGCAGAGCGATGAGATAAAATGCCCGGTCACGATTTTAAATTCAAATTGTGGCAAAAGTATTGTTCATATAACTAAAAATATTTTATTACGATGAAGATTAACTATCTGTTAAGTAATCTAAATAAGTTGTTTCATATGAACCTTCTCATTAAAAAGTTAAAAAATATTTTTTTCATTCAATCGGGAGTTCGGTCAACCCAGAGCGATCAGGATTTTAGGGTTTAAGATTTTTTTTTTAATATTTATAATAAACTTATTCATAATATTAGCGTTGTATCACGTAGATTAGGCACCAAAGTGTATATAAAAAAATATCTTGAAAACGTTTTTCGATTTTAAACGGGGCTTATTCAGTCCGACACGAAAAAAAGTGCCTTTGGAGATCGACCCATTTACGCCTACTTACTGCTTACTTACTGCAGTTACTTTGTATGCTTTTAGCTTTATCTAGTGAAGGTTTGGTTCTTCTGAAGAACATACTAAATCCTCACCCTGAATACTCATAGAGTTAGGCAGTGTAGGCACTAGGACTAGTACCAGTTCGCTGAATTTATTATTGTCGCCAATACCAATTTCAGTATGCAAGTAATATTAGAATTTCCAAATCAAAAAACACGTACGTTCAGTGGCTAAGGAGGGGTGATAATTACCATTTGAAATGTTTAGTTATTATATATAAATGAGATAATTCACGTTAAAATATAACAATACCCATTGAGGTATCCATTGCATTTTTTAATACCACGACGCGACGTGGTTAGATTACAAACAACCCACGGATGAGCTCAGACCGACTCTTGCAGTAGGGTGTTATGATCACAAACCCACGCCAGTCCAATGCAACTCAATAACAAGTTGTTGTTGCTAGAGTAATCTATGCCTCTATTAATTATTCATATATTAGTCTGATCATTAATAATAAAATCAGTCTATATACGTTCCACTGCAAGACACGACCCTCCTCCACGTTTCGAAGTAGTTTACGTCTTCATCCATAACGCTGGCCTAGTAAGGGATTGGCGAACTTCATTCATTGAAATTCATGTCAAGATTCTCATGTAATAGGTACGCAAGTATCCTCACGATGTTTTCCTAAACCGTTGCAGTGAACGATAATTACTAGAACTGGCTACCTCCGGCTTGCTAGTCCAGTTCGCTCCCAAGTAGGCAATCCCAACAGTATTTATTTTATTCTGTCGCTGTTTTTTCTAACCAGATTATATAACGCTCAGATCCATAGCTTAACAAGCTTTCTTATGTATAGAAGAATTTGAAAATACAGACTGCCTCGGTGGCGTAATTGTACCAGGTTACGATTACAAAGCTGAGGTCTCGGATTCGAATCCCGGGCCGGGCAAAAGTGGCATTGAATTTTTCTATTGACTTTGAATTTGTGCCCGATATGGCGATAGGCTCGCACCCTATCACATCATGGCACGGACACCCACATTTCTAGGTTTCTTACCCCTTCTAGAAAAAACGCGTGAGTTTATATATGAATGTATGAATTTTAAAAAATATATATTTTTTTGTCTTTCGATACAACAACAATAGTGAAGTAAAGGATTTCAACATTTGGATTAATAAACATCTATTCGAATTGTATTAGAGATAAAGTGAACTTATAATATATGTGCTGGGTATCTGATTAAGTACCTTAACGTGGCCTACATATTTAAATATAAAACTATGAGCCTGAATAAATTGTACCGTCTCTATTATAGCTACTAAATTTAAAAAAACGAGGTTAAAAACTAAATTTAAACATATATGGTCGACCAGGGCCCGCACCTTAAAACACATTAAAATAAAACTACAAACTGTTAGGTAACGGAGATAACATAAGTTTTAGGTGCTATGTAAGTTGCCTACATAGAGCAAACATTATTTTCAATGTTTGCAGTCCTTGACATCTTAAAGCAGTCGTGACAAATGGTTACACTTTATTGTTAGAAACACTAACCCATTCGTAACAAAAGGTATTTAAAAATATGTGCATGCATTGTAATTTTACCGCGCATTACGTTAGTCCAATACTGTTACAACGCAACAATATATTTTTCCTCAAAAGCTTAATGTCACGTTCGAGTAAAAAGTTTCTCATTGAAGGTTACAGTAGAAAGTGTGGGAGACAGGTTCACGTATTATATTCATCTTAAACATGTAATACTTACTCTGTACGTTCTTAATGTATAAAAAAAAACCTTTATGAAATATTGTCATTTGTAACAAATTCAACTTTAAGTAACCAAGGCAATAAACAAGCCAATAAATCCATATCTATTTTTAGATTACCACGCCTAAGTAACCTATTCCATTAAATTTACATAAAATATGTTAATCAGTTAATGACGTTGCATTCCGTTATGAGTTTTCACTTTCGTAGTTTTTCCGGACCGATAAAAAGATTTAAGTGACGTGACAACGCAAGAAAAAATAAATCAATATTGGTTTGCTGGCACGCACTCGCCACTCGTATAATAAAGACATAACCGGCACAGAGTAAAAGACCTTACGTCAAGTTACGAACAGTCGCGGTTTGGCGTGTACAAATGTGGCATTAAATCGGGCGTAAAATGTGTCCGCGAGTCCGTACGAGCTTGCGCCATTCACTTTCACGTCGCGTTCGTATGCCGGCGCACCGCTCGTACGGAAAGTAGGCTGCAGACAATGCCTCTACGCCAGTTTCTCTCTTGAGAAACGATTCACCATTAATTATTGTGTATCGCATCTTATCAACGCCGGCCTGTCCGTTGTTGATGGACTACAATGCCTATCTACTTCATGTTACTCAACTGGACATTGCATTGCCCATGTAATTCTTCCTACAGAAGGTCCCAGACTCGGCTTATATTTTTTAAGGTCACATCTACACAACTTTTACCATAAAACAATAATATTACGGAATGTATAACCAACTGACCAAAATAAATAGCATTTGGCTTTAACTATGCATGAAATGTTTACGTAAAACTCAGAATGGTTGTTTACGATTTTACTAATGTTTACGTGGAATTTTTCAATTGATGCGAGGCAAATTTTACAATAGTTTTTTTAAATAAAAATACGGATATATATTTTAAACGCCTTTTATAACTCAATAACAAGTAGTATTAAATAAGGGATATCATAGGAAAAAAAATTCAGTTTAATATCGTCTACGTATAGAACTTGGGTCCGAAACAAAAATGTAGTGTTTACCTACATGACTCAAATGTGACGGCTTAATAAATATAACAAGTACAAATTGAATACGAAATAAAAAATATAATGCGTAATTTTATAATTGCATTTGCATATTTAGAGAAAAAGGTCCATAATACAATTTCATTTTATAAATAACAATATTTATTTACACACCCGTTAAACAAAGTAAGAAATAAACACTAATCATTAGTGAGCTGTCATAGTAAAGGTACTTAGTAGTGTCATCATTTACATACAAATGTATGCGGAAGCAAATTCCTTTCAAATGATCAGAAAATTGAGATGTATTTTCCTAGCTTACCGGAAAATATGTGATCTTTTATAAAAGCCTCATACATTTCATAATTACGTACCAGCCTCCAGTACCTATATCGCTGAAGGTTGTGGTTCTTTCCACCAGCTTTTCATAATTTGCGGGCTGGGGGAAATCACATTTCTTTAAAATTCTCCAGGAGAATTCACACATATGTTCTTTAACGCTATTTTCCTTCTTTTTAAACTGCATGATAGTAATTAGTAAATTATTACACACACGTAGAGTATTCATAGTTATGCCCTGGGCTAGCACTTGCGACCATCGGCTGCTCATCAACTGTTACCAAGGTGGTATCTTGTATATAACTTAGTATACAAATAAATATAAACCTCTACTTTAAGGTTATAATAAATAATTGACCAAAAGCTTCTTAAAAGAGAGAATTCATTGTGTTATATGGCAAGTAAGTTTCTTACGTTAATCCGATGATTCACATTTGTGATTCGTGTGTAAGTGTATACTCAATCGTAATTAATGTTTATAATATGTACGTTTTTGAAACCAACTTAATATCATAATAAAACGAAACACCTTTTTTATACTGGGATCAAAAAGTTTCTACCTGATGGTAAGTGAATCTTTCGCCAGATTTCATAGAATTAACCTTTATCATCGATTTAATCTTTTAGAATTGGTCTAGATTTTTCAGTTTCTTGTTGCTTTGCTCCAATCAGTGAACCACCGAACTGATGGCCGTAATAATACCTCATGTTTCGGACAGTAAAATTCATTCATCATTTTAAACTATTTCCGAACTTTAAGCAAAAAGTCCACTGCACGCTCCATTTACAACGTCTACAATATTTGACAGGCGGGCACGTTTTTACCTGTTGTTTGGATTAGACCATTTAAGTAAACAAAAAGAATCCTTTATAAACATTTTTTTACAAATAAGTAAAGAAACATTGAAACATGTTTCAGAACCAATCACTTTGAAATATGACATTTACTTTCTAATATCTTTATTTAGATTTTATGTTTTCCTGAACTAACCCGACAGTAGTTGCTACCATATAAGATAGTCCTAATTAGGAAGTAGGCAAACATTAATCCATAATTGTTCATTAACACATAAGTTCTATTTATCACGTTCTGTAATATCCGTGCGGACCGTCACTAAATTATCTGTAGCCGTGAGATTATTTTTTTAATTCTCCTTTAGTTAATTGCCAATAAGATATATTCTTAACCACAAATGCCCGGTGCTGCACGGATATCCACGTATTGTAATAAAAATAAACATTCCATGTAACCACGAGTTTTGATCTCGGTCGCAACCAAGCGTTAAAGTAGCATTATGTCACAATAAGAAAGACTTATTTTTTTGTAGATTAATAATGGTTCGATGGTTTAAGGGCAACGTTGTATTAACTCAGCAGACAGCTCTTAAGCAGGAAATTGCACTTCATATTATCGTTATTTACTATGAAAACAATGACAATTTAGTAAATAAATTTATCGCTCCATGTGTCAATGAATTATTTATTGAAACATAATATAACATTTCAAAGCTAAAGACACGTAGTGTTCGTGCTTCCTTCCACCTAGCACTGTCCCGACAGATGCCAATCCTGAAAATCACCTTTCCTACGAGTACTCAATATACATCATTTGACAGAATCTTTAACATCCTCAATCTTTCACTAAAAACTGTAAGAGTGTTAATCTAAAGATACTTCGTCTTTTTTCTTTAAATATATGTTTTCCAGTAAAGCGTTTATTATTTACACAATATTTAGTTTATAAAACTAATGTTTTTTTTTATTTCAATTTAACTCAACATACATATTCAATACTTCAGAAAATATTTGCCAACTGTGCAAAAATAACAAGCAGTTAAAGTGGGAGGCAGACTCTCATTATTACATCCGTTTTAGTTAAAACAATGCATATTTAAGTTCATAATAACGTCTTTATAAATGCCCTTTGTTCATTTTATATTAAACCGTAATTCGTTGTGCATCAAATGTGAGGTCATCTTTTTATATTAAGCTGCAAAAACTGTTATTAAAGTTCGTTATATTTTTAATAAGCGAGAATTAATAATATTTATTAAATTATTCTCGGAGGTATAGCAAAAAGACGATGTAGATCCAACGCCAATAATTTTGACAAATATTACTTTAAGCAAAATAAGTTCTATCCGATCAAAGTTCTCAAGTGTTTTCATTTTCAAAAGTACCTAAATAATTTATTTGCATTACGTCCTTGTTCATCTTCATACGAAGACATACATAAATTAAAAATTCTCGCTAATATCTATTCATTCTGCAAGGTCAATAGTATTTTTTGTTCCGAAGTACATTCACAGTCGACGGATGTTTGACGTAAAGAAACGTCTAATAAGAAACGTGATTGTTTTGCTTAAAGAATAATTTCCTGCGAGTGATTTCATAGTACAGATATTTTCCCCAGTGATTCATACATGATAAAAATATCATTAGCAACATGTTATTCAATGGTATTCTGATTCTCAACATAATTCGAATACAGAAAATAACCCTTCCGGTGTCTAAAAAGCTCATATGAGGCTCGCTAGCAAAATTTATATGACGTTCTCCATTGTGTCGCATCTGGCAAAAGTCTTTTGTCTATACATGGACACCTGAAGGGATTTATTTTAATATTAATATAATAGACGGGATAACAAAAATATACAATATTTTTATACATATTTACTTCTACCTATAAATTTTATTGTAAATACTTTAAATTTTATACGTCATTTTTTATATACAGTTGTTAAAACGTCATAGCCTAAAAGAACGCTGGTCCTAGAACAGTAAAGACGTCGGGGGTCTCTACAATTGGAATCGATATGATACACTCGTATTGCAAAAATATCAACACAGTTTTACATAAACGGTCCTATCTTAATCATTCTGTAATACGACTTATATTGGTTAGTAATGTACTTGATGTAAGAACAGGTACTTTGACCTTAAAGCATAGCCATTTGGAATCCTCTGCTAACTTCATAGAACGCCCTCAGAATAAATAAAGCAGACAACTCATTGTCTACCCACCACACCACGTCACAATCCCAGATACTATAAACATAAATTTGACGATCATATCTGAAAGGCTGTTGCATTCGACACACTCATACTCCAATGCAACTTATTAATAATGTATATTGCTAGTAGCATTGCCTGACTGCGAACCGGAATCATGCATTCTAACATATCTAACTGCAAAAATGAAATCAGTGTCTTTCGAGATGGTCATGTGCACCACTCGGTAAACGAGGTTCAATGTTACATGCGAGGCGATCGAGAACAATCGCAATGTTATACGGTATGCTCTATTGGCCCTCGATAGTTGAGCACAAAATTGCATTGATATTACAGATAATAATCGATTGAAGTGAGTGGCGGGCGTATCGCGAACGGTAACAGTAGTAACTCTAGCGGTAAAATACAACTGTTCCAACAACACCACAATTGTAGTTTGCTAATATTATTGAATGCAGCATTGGGGTATCTTAGTCCTTCTGTACCTGCCTTCTGGGGCGAATGTATTTAATTTACACATGAACTACGCTAAAAATATTTATGTCTTATTTTTAGCAAGTAATATTTTTCTCTTATCTAATTACCCACTTAAATGTTAATGCATGTACAAATTAAAATAATTAATTATTTATTCATAGGCAACGCTATTAACTCCTACACTATAAATGAATGGAAATATACATAAATATAAACATAATTACAATACTAAATGCGATATGTATAATCTGCTGAAGCTTACTCATCTGCAAATAAACATGAAAGCGAATGCAATCGCTGCCATGGAATTTTATGTCTTGCAATTAAATTCTCAAGCAAACGCATCGGAATGCTTTTTAACTGTTTAATATGGCAACTATGTAACGCTAACTGATTTTGATGCATATCACTTAACGAGCTTGCATTTTTTTCTATATTAATGCTAAAAAATGCCAAATTATTGTTCATATTGACCTTTAAAAACAAGACGTAAAGAACGGACCAGTCGGACAAACTTATAAATACTAATTGCGTTTGGGCGTGGCGCTACAAAAATATAGCGTCATAAAATAAAACGTCAATATTTTTGTTATTTCATTTTCGTTCGTCGTGTAAGTAATAAATAAATACAATCAAAAGTCACAAATAGTCCCTAAAATATATTTTGTACTAATTAAATAGTGTCTACAGTAGCGTAGTTGGGGTAGAGCGCGATTTCATCACTACGGGCGCTAGGAATGGTTGGGCGCTGCGTAGTTTTTTTACTGCTTTTTGCATGAATTTGGACGGTAAATAGGTGGCGCTGTAGCTCAAAACGATGAAGGCGTTAGTACCGACACTGTGTATCCATTTAAAAACAACAGTTTCAGACTTCAAACATAAACAGCGTCCAGTACACATAATAATGAAACTATCTGTTATTATAATGTAACTAAAAATAATATTGCACCGTTACATTGTACTGAATGAATCTTCGTTCAAGTTTATTCAATTATCACATATATACTATGTGAAGGTTTAAATTATTAATGTTGTTAAATGCCGGGAACCTTAACATTATCAGGATGTTAATGTGTGTAGTGTGTATATACATACTTTGACGCATAAAAGACCTATTCTGTTCAATTTTGCTTCCTGGTCTTTACTTAGTGCTTAACCATGATATTCCAAATAAACAACAGTATCTGGCTCATCATTTCATCGTGATTCGAATAAATGCCAAACTTATTACGAAGCAAGGTTGATTACAATCGCTTTACAAAAGAGGAAAAATATCTGCAACTAATTAATTATTCGGCATGTGTGTTAAATGCTACGCGTGGAAGATATTTAATGCATTTATCTGATGCAACTCTTTGGCGTTTTTAAAAGTAAGATTGTTTATGGCTTCAAAAGTGCTAGAATAAGTATAGTTCGGGTCAAATAAACAGTTTTACATTACGTGAGCATGCGTCATGCGCACGATGTACCGATAGTATCTATTAAAGGTGAAAAGTGAGCGGTCACTGCGAGACCGTGTTCCGGTGACGACGCCGGGCGGCGAGCGGAGGACGGCGGCCGCGACCAACCGCTCGTACCGCGCCAGGAATATTAAGTAACCCTGGCGACGGTGCCAGCCCAAACTACACCAGCCCAAGTGGAGCAACCGCTATAGGCCTTCTACTTACACAAACAACACCTTCTAGATATCGAAATTTTAGACCGCTATTAAAACACCGTTTACGATTTTTAATCCTTAACTATAATTATTTTGAGATTTGAATACTCATTACTACAACCATTCTGATCTTTACAACAACCCCTTCCGAAGTTTAAAACAAGTTAGCGTCATGCTAAATTACCTTGTTTACATTCATTTTATACTTAAAACAACAAGTCTCTGATTCGACGTTGCAAACAAATTGATGGTTTTTAAAACACTCACGCACATAGTTACTGTGGAAACACACAGCGTCGTATCTACATTTCCGGGTGTCGTCGGTTAGGGGACATGTACTCGTATTAAGTATTTTATAATAGCTCACTTGTTC
This sequence comes from Deilephila elpenor, assembly GCA_949752805.1. Taxonomy (NCBI): domain Eukaryota; kingdom Metazoa; phylum Arthropoda; class Insecta; order Lepidoptera; family Sphingidae; genus Deilephila; species Deilephila elpenor. The sequence continues at coordinate 7,780,118 of OX457099.1, read as the reverse complement.
GGTAATGCCATTGCGTCCTGAGAACAAACGTACGTAGCCATCTTTGATTTGAAACCCTTATAACATTTCTCACATGCAATGGAAGATTGATGGTTTGTTGCGTGAGAATATGGGATGACATGGGACTTCATATTATAGTGGTATTACGGAATGACATAACGGTTGCGAGCGGGCGCCCACGGCGAGCAGCGACAGGTGTGCGTTGAGCGCTCCACCCGAGCTATATAGGCGCCACCTGTGGCTTATTTGCCGCTATCGTATGTCACATCTATGTTTTTGTAAGCATCAACAACAGCGGCTTTCTCGTGTGAAAATGCATCTATACTAATATTACCAATCCTACACGCAGAAACAACTTTACAACAACTATACTAACTTACGTAAAAAGGTTGCATGGTGGGTTGAATTTGCATTTATTATTCTTACAACGAATGAGGCGATTTTTGTACGATATATTAGTAAAAACAAAGCAAAGAATACTGTGTATTTTGAAACGTTCTAAAAAAACTGCTTATTCACAATACCCGCTTTGTGGGAACAGATTGCATTAAGAACAAAGAGGCCTTGAAAAAGGCGCCACGGTTGGGTGCAGCCTCGTCTACTCGAGCCGAGCCTATCTTCAACAATGGTCCACCGCAACGTTTGATACAGTACGTTAACTGCTAATGAACTTCGAGACACCTTACTTCTCTGCTATTACACGCTTCACAAAAAAACCTTTAGCGCCGTACAGCACGAACAGCAGAAATGCTAGAGCACTTAAGTTTTTACTCTAGAGAAGCACTTAATCACTCAGGTAAGAGGCACTGTTATTAAGTATCGAATTCATTACACACTGACAAATAGTAAAAATATTTTAAAACCCTTTTCCTATAGAATTACTGACAAGAGACTGCAGTGACTACGTAATATTTTCGTACGAAGTAATCGAGGTTTTTCCAACGAGAAACAATAGGCTGCATAGTTAAAGGGAAACACAGTCGAAATGAAGAATTCTTAAATAAATATTCATGTGCCGCAAACTGCGACCAAGGCTAACGACCACGTTATTTGTGTCACAGTGATTTTAGCGCCTAAACTGAGTAACGTTACTTGAGCAATAGGTCTGCAAATATATTCAGCGCCCACATCGCACATACTCATCGCTCAATAACAAGCGCACCCACACCTCACACCAAGTGAGAGTCCAACTTTTTATGTTGCTTTTTGTTCCAAATTACGTAACAACTGGAGCCAGTAAAAACTGAATGTACTAGATATGCAAGGTGATCTGCATTTAAAACTCAATGTGTGTGTTCTAGATTTTTTTTAATTCTAGGATATGCAAGCTGTAACCTGCGCCAGTGAGCTAGATCTTCATTTTCGAAATCTAGTTAAACGCGACTGCATACATTGTTTAATTGTATTTGTGCAGAGTATTTGCCCAATTGCAACATGTGTGCGCAAACTCCAATAATGGTATATTGTAATAGTATAGATGTCAATAACCCAGTGCGTAATAACTGTGAATTCTTTCAATTCTTGATACAGATTTTATAAAGGCCTAAGTGAGACTAAGCTAACTTTTTATAAAATTACTGTTCGTAAAACTCGAACGAAATCAATGACCATTATAGTTTTAAATTGAAGAAGCATGTAATAAGAAGTCCTAGTTTTTGCTCGTTATAAGAGCACGATCAATTTATTCATTTCGAAATAGTTATCGGTTCACGCGCTAGTCGCTCCCCATACAGCTACACATCACGCGAGGCATTATGACTCAAGCATCTTACCCATCGAAGCGCTAGTCGGCATCCGTGTAACAAATGTATTACATCAATCACCAACAAGATAGATTAATTTTCGGGGCTTTACAAATAAACTATATCATTGTATTTAAGGTTTGCAATATTTTATACGGTATTAAGTCATTTTAAAAACTTTTTGGCGGCCCAAAAATTGCAACACATTGCAATTTTTGGGCAACACAGTCACCACTCTAAAATTCTATTTGCCTGTGTAGGCAGCTATATTGACACGTCGCAATGGACTAAATAAACATGAAGTGGGCGTCATACCATAAACATTTTGGGTCATGTATTTCAATAGGTTATTGAAGTGTTTGTTTAAATCTTTGGAAATGACAAAACTATGTATAAGACTACGCGCATTACTTATAGTCTATTAATATAATTTGAAGCCATGACGCTATGACACGTTATACGAGTCCCCTCTGCCGTAGACTACCGCATGCTCTGATGTTTACAAAAACCTACTGACGACATAATACAAGGTTCCAACACATAAGTAAAAATAAGTTAAACCTTCCTTGATATTTAAATTTCATTAGACCAAACCTAACTTATTTGGTTTGAGGATCGATTGTATGAACATGAAATCTGTATTCTAATGATACTGTTACAAGACCAATAAACAAGGCAGAATGCTAATGAATTTCTCTTATTTTCAAAGGAACAAAGCACTTTAAGAATATTAAGCAATTGTAACGCGGGACTTCCTGAATCAAAGACAACAAACAGCTCTACATTATTAGCACACTACCTATATCAATGTAGCTTGTACTTAATTAAACCACAGATATCCGATAAATCTTTTTTTGTCCGAAATTTTTTTACTTATATCAATTAAAGTTTCTATAATTGGGAAATTTATCACATTTAAATATATTTTGCAAAATATTGAAATAAAAATAATGGTAATTTATTGATCCAACAAGTGGACATCAAATAATTAGCTTCATGCTTTAAACCTTAGAAATGAAATACTTCTAAGTCTTCCAAATTGTACCAGCAAAGTCAGCATTGTAGCTTTTTCCACTTTATGAATTAATTCCGTATTGAAGACCCTCAATCACCCCCTCCCCCCTTTCTCCACCAGAGTTTCTCTTAAGCCCTTTTTTAAATCTATAAAAGTATATAAATAAAATATTGAGGAGGTAGAATTTAAAAAGCCTTATTGGACCCAAAAGTCCCACAGAACAATAAATTTAACTTTTTCTAAAAGTGTAGAAGAATCATTGTAGTCGGAGCTTATAAAGAAATAAGAAAACTGCCGCCCGTCCGGCCTTAACTGGATCTCCTTCAAAATTTCTGAAGGGCAAATGTTTCTGGATGAGTTAGTTTCACCCGATTTTCGACCTGGCCGTATTGATTTAAGTGCGGGTTCACTTTCTTCAGGACTTATGATTTAAAATTCAAAAGCCAGGCCCAGCCACAATAGCAAGTTCTAAAAAAGTTTATCGACGTCTGGAATCAGGGATAATTAACATTTCTTATTTTTCGTTCAAGTTTATTTAAATCTAGAAATGCATTAAATCGTACTTGCAGATAATTATTGAAAGAGCTAGTTTAAGTCATTGACAGTGTTATCTGGTGGAGCAAGTTTTAATATATCTTTACGTAACGGCTCCTTTCAGTTTGACGATGTTGCGCTACCTACATTTGCAGTGGTTTTAAGTATACAGAAAGTATATTTGTAAGACTTGTTAGTTTCATGTTAGGTTTAGAAACATTTCAATGCGGTTGTGATCTTATAAGTTTAGAGGGTGCAAATGTTTTAAATTTCAATTTCTTTCCAATTCCAATGTTAGTATAAGAAATCGATAGTCTACTCATCTATTAGAGAGTCTTAGTTTTTAGTAACATCAAATAACATAAATGATATAATTTATTAAATGCGACCATATCGTACAAAGATACGTCCACATTAACATGAATATGTTTTGATTTAACATGTCGCAATATCCTGTTATTCGGATTTATGCCGGATTATAGTAACAGATGCGGGCAAATTGGAAATGAATGCAATAAGAATGAGATCAGAATGGAGTAATGCACGTAGAGCCGTGTGCGGATTGCGGGGTTATGTGGCGTAGAACAGAGGCGCGATGCCGCAACATGCATCGTTACAAGTTAACTCAAGTAAAATGCCAACCTTGAGATCATCGGTGAGTGCGGGAGCGGTGATGTGCGGGGCTCATTCCTCCCGATGTAAGCGATTCGCCTTCCCTCGCCGTCAGGCGAACAGCCGCTAGGCAAGTCGTGAAACTCGCAACACACCGCCGACAGTAATACTTGTTAGCAATACACTTTTTGATTGTATAGCTAAAAACACACCATCACTTTGCACTGCACCTACACTCCAGGGATCGGAGTAAACCGTTCGTTTAACGGGCACTCGGGCGACAAATGGAGTAGCGACGACGTCGGTCGAATTAAAATGTACGACCGAGATGTTGGTCGGACAATGACTGAACGCGGTGTCGCAGGCTTCGGCGCTGGCGCAGGTTGCGCTACGTCACCTCGCCCCGCGGCCGCACCCCGCCACCCCGCCGCCGCCCCACCGCCTTCGTGTCCCCCGCCCGCGCCGTCACCGACCACCACGCCCGCGCTCCAACCTCTCTCTCAGACGCGTTTCCCAGTGGTCGAGCTTTAGCAATTCCAGCTTAACCTACACCAAAATTGCAAGGGCGAGTAACAAAGCAGCAACCTGTTTGCTTTGATGTTACATTAGCTCCATATAGGGTTTGTGAAGTGAGATACTGCAAACAACACTCCAAAATGGTTTATAATAATATCCATTACTCTCCCACCTGCTCTTATCCCATAGTAGTGTTACGTTAAGCCATTTCTAGAAATTACTCATTGTAAATCCATAATGAAATGAACATTGAATATTCTATACAGTTACAATGCCAAAAATGCTATATTTTTTCATTGTAATATTAGTATTATATTCTATGGAAGAATAATATTCCTTCATACGCTTAGGCAGAAATAGTAATGCGAATGTAATTATTAGTGTGAAAAAATCCGATACGAAAGCAAAGTAATGCAGATAATATTGGACTGGCTCAATGTTCACAAAAACCCGATGAACATTTTATGTAAGAAGGACAACAATAAAAACCTCTTAGTTGCATACTGAATCACATTATTGTTACATATGCTCCAAAATGATATAGCTTTCGATTTTTCAGCCGGCCGCCCGCCAGACATCAATCCTTTTCGAGAGTTAAAATTGACAAAAGACGCAGTCGGTCAATTGAATTAAACGTCAGCACGTTCCTTCGAACTGACAAATTCATCAAAGAGGCACAAAAAGCGCAGCTACCATGTGGCCATTAACGTCCATACAAGCAATATCGATGGCCCTGCATCGACTTGGCCCTCAATAGGCATTATTCGTTTTTTTCTCATCACCAATTACATCTATTTTTATAGGTCTATTGAAAAAATACAATCGCAGTAATGGTTCGATTGTGTCGGGAGAGCGCCTCCCTAGGTGCTCGATTCAAAGGCGGGTGATAAAAGGAAAAATTCATTGAGCACTGACGTAAAGAGTAATACGTTTTGAATTGAAACAAAAAGATGAATCGCATGTACACGGCTTCATGCCTGAAGGCTACCGTGGCCCATTATCGCGCTTAAAATACGTTATTATTTTTGTTCCATTACAGAAGTACTGGCGGTTCTTGCAAGCACGTGGAGCTCTTGTAACGTAGACTGTGCGCTGTACTCTATACACATGTAAGCCGCGTCCCTCTGGGAATATCCTACTACTATTTCAAATAACAGCTGTCGTCGCATTAAGTATCGGTACCTAGCCATGCTGTTACTAGCCCGAATTGACGAAAGTTTTCAAATTACATAAATAAACCTAACCTTCGCACACATAGTCTTGACCCTCGAGTAAGTAACGAAGCTTTATGTCACGGGTGTCGAAAGTTACGAAAGCCTTTTTTACAACACCCAACAAGAAACAAATATTTGTAAGTCACACAAATATTTGTATAAGCGCGGGGATCGTTACCGCAGTCTTACTTCACGGCCAACTTTTTAGCGAACTCTGCTATAAAGACTATCTAGGATAAGTCCTAGATTTAACACACAAGTGGTTTATTCCAAGAAAATATACAAAACCGAGGACAAAAGCTAGCCATTAGTAAAAGCAAAAATATCCATTATAAAAGCAATATAATCATCGGTGTTTGCCAACTACGTATTTCTCGGTAAAGGTCTCTATTTTAATATACTTATGACATCATTTTATATATAGATTGCGACTTAATGCTTAGAAATCAACTTGATTATTTTCAAACAGTGATAGGATATTAGTAACTGCTCGGATGGCAATCACCGTACTTTATGTTGGAAAACCAGTAACCCACGCAATTTAGCCTTCTTGCGGTTTCATCCTGTATATATCCGGCTGGGGTAAGCCGTCATAATAGTGTCGACTCGACGGTGAAAGCTGTATTTGCATTGCACAATAATTCTAATAATTAGCTGCATTGAAGTTAGTATATATAAATTATCCACCAGCGAGTCGACACAATTATAAAGGCCTGTTCGAAACGGGATATGGACGTGCTGAACCTGCAACTCGACACCTAGCGTGGGTGTTTTGCATCGTAATACAAATTCTTGTAATGTTATAAATTACCCAAAAGAGAGTCCCCTGCCCAACATAAACTTTTATGTTAAATGCCATCTCAAAACAGTTTTACGAAAATCATCCATGTTCAAATATATGCTGTATAAATCTGCAATACGTGAGGCAGTTCTGGAAATAATTAAATACTCAACTTAAACCATGAGGTTCCAATAAGCTAATTGAACGACACGCCGCAGTAGGCGTTTAAGCATGTAGTTATGTGCCTCTACATTACGTGTTCATGCCATGAGCGTCTATTCATCACCAATCCAATCTTCAAATTAATGTTCGTGCGGATTATTCTAATAACAACAATCACAATAATTTGTGTGACTTAACCGCAGCAATTTAGCTACTTTATAACATAATAAGTATGAGCTGCAATTTAGCTAAGCGAAGTTAAAATTTATAATTTCATAGCTACAGTATTCCTACATAATTGGGTTTTATAAAAAATAACATTTGGTTGACTTGTAGTTTGATTTTTGAGTAACCTTGAAAATAAATGTATTGCAGGAGGTCGTAATGTACTTCCTACGTGTATTAGACATCAACGCGCGCTCATTATTCAGAAATGTTTTCAGTCATTTTGTGACTTGTTCCTTAATGTGTATAACATGATTTCTAAACAAATATACAGTTTCATTATACTTAATAATAAAAAGTTGATTGCTGTAACATGGGCGGTGCCGTCGTTATTATACATACAATTACAATTTCATTTTACTTGGTCTTTTATTCACTTTATTTATCATCAATTTATGCTTACAGACTTACAGAATTCTTGTTATCTTTTATATTTCATCAATCTTATAAAAAAATAAACAAATGATGATGGATGTATGGAATTTCGCGGCCAGTGGCGTGCGAAAGCAACGACATTTTTCGCAATGAAACGTAATGACAATTAAGTATTTTTTCTTTGACATCAATAAACGTGTCTGATGGAAATCGACGTTTTAACAATTAAATACCTTATATGTCTCTTTTGTAATATCTCTCTAATACTTTCTCCTTTCTATCTACATACATTTTACAATTTGATACATCATATGCTGGTTTTATCCTAAAATGTCTTTCTATGTTTCTTTCATTTCCTATATAATATAAAGCCCGCTGTAAAAGCCAATATTGGCAGCATTTTATACATAATAGATACTGTTTGTGCGTTATGTAAAACTACAAATGAAAATTACAGTCACCTTTTTGCTAAAACATTTAGTGATAAATATTTATTTAGTAAACCAAGTTTCCACTTATATAAAAAAAAATAACCGTAATACATAATATAATCTCCACTAAACCATAGATACAAATGAAAATCATTTTTTTAAGATAATAATAAAGATAAATGTAAGATATAAGTTTTAATACGAATACTTGAATACTTGTCCACCCATCCATTTTACAGAAGTATTCTGAAATATTTTTATAAGGAAATTAAGTCTCGTGATTAACAATACTAAACGTATAAAACTGAGCCTAGTTAATAGCCTATATACATCGTTAAAATTAAATATTATAATAATATTGTCATGTGGCCACAATTACAGAGAAATAATACCTACCTAGTACATAGCTCAGTGATAGTTTTATGGAATTACAAGCAAGCATTCCTAAAGTGTTTTAATGTGCCCCATTATCTCATTGTTGAAAAAATATGCCACATAATTTCTCACAGCACGCTAAAAGCTGTGTGATGCGCCAGTGAAACCGTCATTTCCTGCACTACACTCCTAATTCAGTTAATTACCTCGACTTTAATTAGCTCACGCTGATTACAGGCTCCAGTAATAAAAGATTGCGCTGCGATATTTGTTCCGAAGATTCCACGACATTGAGTTAATGATTGTGTATCCCACCACGGAGATTTCATGTCCTTAACGAGTATTTGTTATGCTAAACATTGACAGAGTACATATCGAGATACAAATAGTTACAGATTATAGTACCCAGTAACTAAATATACAGTTCCATTAATGTTTATGATCTCTACTATTTGATTCCACTCAGCAACTTATGGCTCAATGTTTCGAGGTTGAGGTCCTAGAACTGAAACTGCCAATGTATTCCAGCTATTATTAATCTAGCTCAAGATAATTGGCTCTCGTGTAACACATATATTTTATGACAAATTATAATTAACTAACGCGAGTTGATGTAGGTCATAGAATTTAACTAGCCGGCGGACTTCTCAAAAACATTATGTGGCCAGGGGTTTCACGCCTCTGTCACCGTACGGTACTTGTAACGTGCTACGTCGACTTTACGAGTATAACGTCTAGTACGTGACTGAGGGAGTATCGGTTACACGTAGATAAGCACCTCACACTCCACTTTACACACCGAGCTACTGACCAGGAAGTTTTCAACGTAAACCTGGAACCAATCCAACTAACAAAGTTACGCAGAAATTGCTTTCGCTAAGCCGTTTTCCGTTATACCGCGTATTGCATGTGTTGTTAATTTAAGAATCTTTTTTTTCGGTTATAATTCCTCAGACTCACATTAGTGGACATGGTCCAATTATCGTCGGCCACATCCATAGTGCGAGCTGTTTTTATTTCTAATTCCCAACGGTTTGAGCTCTGAAGTCATTTTCCACGGCGTCGCAGCGAAGCGTGCGGTGTAGCGGTGACCGGATAACGGTCGCCGAGGTACTCACACTCGGAGGGCAGACGGCGGCTTCTAACTACGGCGCACTTGTACCAAAACTTGACAATAGTCGGTACGCAAGTCGTCATTATCATAACCCGCGTCAGTGTCACGGTCGGCCCGCCATCGCAATCGTGGCCCGCCATCGCGCAAGGTTGCATCGCATACGTGTCCGTGCCCGCACGTAACTTTATGCCATGTCGTCATGCCGCATGCGTCGCCAATTTTAATATTTCTACGTGCGGCGCCCAACATATCATATACACGCAAAACACAGAGCCCCTATCGTTACTTCACTGTACAAACGGCTTGCAGAATTAAACAAATTACATAATTAGATTGATCGCTAATGCAGGGGATGCATTTAAAGATACTTTCCAAAGACATTTGTGTCGAAAACTTAGTGCTAAGATTTAAATACTTAGGTTTATGAACCAGAACACGTTACGGTCAGGCGTCCAATCGGCACGCATGTAAATTTTCATAGTTAGTGTGCATAAGCAGTGCATACACAAGCCGATATCTCCTTGATACGAGTAAGTAATAATACTGTTTACGCGCAAAAACAACTTTTACTGCCCTCTCAATTTACATTGCCATATTCGAAGTCAGACATTCTAGAGGATTTGGCACATCTGTTGTGGGTGTGATTTCGCCAGACGAGCGCGGCTTTCTCTATATGTTGTAATACTTCGTGCGACTTGATTTTTGTTCGGTCGATGCTCACATAGCACTAGCGCCACTGCACCGGCGCGCAGAGCAGCCGCAGCCGCGCCACCCGGCGATGCTCTCGGTGACATTTAATGAAATCAACGTCCAAATATCAAGGCTGTCGACTTTTCATATATTATCCAATTTAAGAACATATATATGTATGAAGTAAATATCCAGAGATCGCACAAGAATGGCAAACAGCCTATGAATCACATTATACTGTGGAGGTGTTCAAGAAATATGGAAACTTGTATATGGCTTTTATCCATAATAGTATTCCAAATTGTAAATAAATTAAAGTGATCATTAGATATTCGTGACTCAACTTTAATTACACATATTAAATATTAGAGTTGGACGACCAAATATATTTTATTAAAAAACAAATTGCGGCTATTTCTAAAATTAAGTTGTTAATAAATGTTGTTTGAGCGGATGAGTTTACATATTTTCATTTTAATAATAACGTACTGCAATGCAAAAAATAATATTTAAACAAGTTTTAAGAGTTCATACAAACAATTTAATGTAACCGAAGTTATGTCCTTACAGTCCATAGTGATAATATAATTATCACTCTAACAGTGAATGAAAAATTGCGAGGAAATCTGAATACTTGGGAGATTTCAACAGTCTCCATCATGGACCAATCCGCACTAGGACGACTAAGATGTAGAGCATGTATATGGATTTATATATTTGTTATCTTATAGTCTATTTAAGGAGGACTGAACTATCAAACCGAAGAACTCAGGTTTAAACCCAGCTTAAATAACAAAGTGGATTCAAGTATTTCTAAATGAATTGATGCAGCTTCCTTTGAATTATAAGCCAAATAATTTTGAAACATGAAAGATTTCTCCAACTTCCTTTAATTCTGAGATAATTGCAAGAGGATAAAGGTGTATAACTAAGCAAGGGAATCCTGATTTTTTAAATGGCAACCGACTCACTATTTAAAGTCTGCGAAAATACGTCGAACACTGAATAACATTTAATCCGTAATTAATTTTAACAGTGACGTTATATTTCAGGAAGTAATAGTAACTGACATACACAAATGGATAACATAAAATAAAATTATTTAACTTCTGTTACTATTATAATTTTTTAAAATATTGTCACATAACGAGGCTGAATATAAATTATTGAACTGAAATGTCATCAAAAGTCATATAATTTAAGTAAATTCCTTCCTGTGTAGATTCTGCAAAATATTCTATTGCTTTAATTAAGCTATGTATTGCTATTAATAGTCCTTAAGCTTGCAGTTGTATCCACAAAATGCTAGATAAACGTATCACCAGTTTTGCGAGTTCATTACCGACCCAAAATAGGAAAGGGAGCGGGCATATTGCAGCGTAACCTTAATATAAGTATTGCGCAACTTTTGCAATATACACAAAAACGTAATCGATTATAATCCATCCCAAAAAGGAGAGCTATTTTTTTTTCATAATGATTGAAAATCAATCAGATACCATTTTAGTCTTGAATGGACGATGCCTACACAGTTTATTTTGGAGATGGCAGGCCAAAACTTATCACACTCATTAGCTCATCACAGATGTCATCCGTTATTTTATGTATTTCGAATGTAATTTCGACCTTCCGACGTCCTTTCATCTGATTAATATTGAACTACGTAGAGTGTGATAAATGCCTCAATCGTTGCGTAATTCATATAGGTGGGTAGAGGAGTTTGATGGTCGCGGGTGTGCGTAGGTCGTGGTGATTGGCGACCCGACGCAAGTCACCAGCTGACATCTACACTTCTGCAGCGGTGTAGGCGGCCAGTGAAACCCACGGCGGGAAAGCTCCTTGACAAACGACCAATGAGCAACGACTTGTACAGTTACTTAACGATGTCATTGCGCACTTTTATTACTAGTTCATTATTCATTCATAAAATTGTTGCGTGCGGTCTTTCCTGCTCCACAAATACAACTATATTAAATTATGTAAAACTTAATACAACAAAGTATACATACGTAGAAAGATATAAAATATGTTATACTCTGATTTAATTTGCCTGTACTGAATATACAATTTGCAGCATTTTTTAAAGCGACCTTCTTAAACGTATACATATTCGTAACTTTGTCATATGATACAGCACGCAGCTTGTATACAACAGAACCAATAACTTTTATTTGCAGCACATATTTCATAAATTATGTTTCAGAAAAAGTAGCGTAGTATTTGGATGACGTCATCGAATTACAGTAAACAGGGTGTTGAAAGCAGCAATTATATACGGTCAGTATTATTTGGTACAACAGATCCACATGCAAGCGGTGTCCAGTGGTATTGTGGTGTTACATAACACGAACGCTACAAAAGGGCACCACCCATCACATGGCGATGACATCACGACCAGCTACTTAACTGTTACATAGACCGTAATGCGTGATTCATATAAAAAACATACGCGTTTAAATGCGTGTCACGGGGTTTAATGCGTACTATCGTCCGATAAATACTAATTAGCATAAAACCTTCATCGGAAGATTCGCAGTGGCACTGTGTTAAGTGTTAAGTATATGACGTTATAATATTTCAGTAACACCGCTGTAGGTAAGCATTTATTGGTATGAAGGAGCGGGACGCGGGCGCAAGCGAACGGTGACACAGCGCTAAAAATAGAGCTCGGAGCCGAGTCAGGGCCAGGTGATGCGGTCGGCGGGCGCCGCGCCAGACCTGTCCCGGCGGCCGCGGCCGGCAGCCCCCGTCCCTCGCGCGAATCCCCTAACAGCCACCCGCCATCTTGTTGATCCACAGAGCGTAGCGGACACCAACTTACTTCTAGATGGCAAGGGCACTCGAGTCAAGTCGCGAATACCTCGGTCGGATTCAATTATGTTGGCCGCCACCTATTAGAGATGCGACTAAACGGAAAGACATTGAACTCCAACGACCTACGTAACTATGTGTTCACGTTTAGCACATAAGAAATACTAATAACCTAGACCATAAGAAATTGCATAATAAAAACATGGACCGGTTTATAGCTTCTCTCACTTTAATAAAACGTTCGTTAAGATTCTTTTAACAAACCCGTTTTGTAAAAAGTATTTTACATACATACTAGTATATACTTAATACTTATGCTAGAAAAAGCCAGACGTGAAATAAATTGCTATCTTTCCATAAGATGTGACAAATTTGGTAACGTGGGCACATAAAATGTCTCGAGTAATATGCAAAAAAGTGCAAAAATGCTTTCATGTTACTTGTTGTCATGAGGTAAACTCGGCAGCGCATAACTTATATAAAACATATTTTTTTAACATGCTATAATTACTGAGAATTTGAAAAATTCCAATCAGTAGGAAGCTACCCACATAAAGTGGATATTTTATTACCCGCAAGGTCACGAGATGGGTAGACGTATGACTTCATGCGTGTCGCTGATTATTGTTAAACCTAAATGAAACAATAGACTACACCCAGCCTTGCAATTATTTATTAGAATTGATGGAAAATTCGTTCCGTTTGACGTCTTCACATAATGTTTGCAATACTTAAGAAAGACTATACTTAATCCTTTTTTTTCGTAAATGATACTACACGCAATGCATTTATGTACTCCTGTCCATGTGCAATTTAACACTTCCATGTAGCAGTAGTTTAGATATAACTAATAAATTCTACTGTATATCGATCGTTTCTAAAGTACATTTGCATTTCAAGCAAATAAGTCAAATGGCTAGTAAGATCCAAGTATGCAAGTCAAGAATAAATATTATATAAAAGTATATTTAACAGTAACAAAGAATATGTCAGAAAATACTTCACAAATATGTCAATATTATGTATAATAATATGTAAAGGACACGGCCTCATGCAGCACAGGAAGATGATGTCACTGCTTCAACTGGTTTTGCTTATTATTCGACCGATGTTTAACAGAGAAGCGAGTACATTAGGTAGGCAACCTGCCATTTATACGTATTAAATAGAAATGGCTGTCCAGTAATCTAAGACATGGACACTTATTTATAGATATAACACAGCTCTGTCGGCAGGAATGTGTTGTTACCCACATAAGTATATAAAAGTTAATTTGTGATTCAGTTTCATTCCATTGTGAGAGAGCCGCCGCAGAGAGACTCGTTCACGTGCGCGGCTCGGCGCAGCCCGGCGCGGCGCGCCGATGCCGCTAGCGTTCTTGGAACTTTAATACCAACGTTTGTCCTCCGCTTTGAAAACGTTCTCGAGGCCTAGCTTTCGTTTTTTGTTGTTTCGTTTAAGAAGGAATTTTTGTTGGTCATTAATAAATAATAAGATGCCTCCGACTGCCTTTGATGCATTTAAAACTATTAATAATTCATTAATCACAAAAAGTGCACAACGATTCTCATTGTGTAGTCTTCTCTACATCACATTGTCATAGCTCTACCCTGACCCCAAAAACCTTGCATACTGTTCGAGACATCACGTTTAGAAGAAATCAAATAGCGGATTTGTCAATAACATTCATTTATTTAAAACTAGCTAGTCTGGTAGCTTGTTTTATTTTTTTAATGTCTTAAATGTAGCTAATGACATTAATATTGAAAGATCGGCAGAAGTATGACATCATCGAAAGACCTCGACAACACAAGACGTGAATCAATATTGGTAAGAACTTGGAACGGATTATATAGAAAGATGTGTGAGTGTGTATGCCTCATATTGTACATAGACATATCGAGGAAAACTAATAAGTCACGATTTTCAGATATTGCTTGCAGCTAAGTTAGACTATTACAAAAGCAAGAGAATGTAAGTGACATGGGTGGAATATGGTAACATATTTACTGTGCAACAGTATTTAACCACGTTTGTAAGCAAAGGCTATATGAGGCCAATGATTAAGTTATACGTAAGGAACGGGATTGATTGGACCTATTTAACACACTTTGGACCTATTTACGACCCTAATTGACACATTTACATAAAAATGAAACGGAATATTCTCAGTGTTTTAAAATATGTCTCACATTTAAGCTCGTGTTTATAGGAGCAAGTTTTTGTGATATTCATCATTTAGTTTCACAGTATTTAACGACTCGATAAATATTGATCGCATCCACAATATCAAACGTAATTTTGTGGTGCTATCAATGTCGATGTCAGAACAACCGATGAATACAAAACTAGAGAAGCGAACGGCTCGATACAGGTCAGGACAATGTCAAGCAATATCGTGATACGCCTTGTGTGCTGTTTACTCAAACTTTTAGTAAGTGGTGTATGCGGGCGGCGCTGTTCAAATAATATCGATGTAGGAGTGTGGCTCGAAAGAACGGCCCCGTGCTATATCCACCGCCGAGTCGCGCTGTTGAAACCGAAACTTACGCAACGCATCTTGAATGAACGACTAACATACTTAAACAGACGCAGCCCTCTGTCTAGATCAACATGTACACATTGCATTTGACCAAATGCATACTCTTATTGCACTTATCAAATCGGTACCTGTTCGTTTCAGTGGTAAACATACAGATTAAAAATTAAGTAGTAAGTTCCATGGAACAGTTACTCCTTTTAAAATAATTTTGTACTTAACATTGTCTAGAATAATAAAAAGACAATGTCGTCATTTCCCTCTAAACCACAAAGCCATTATTGCTTAAATGGAAATACTGTGTAATGCGTCAGCTACTGACACTACTTAAATGATGTCATAAATATAAGAGCAAACTTAATTTAAATAAATTGTGTGGCAGGCCTTGCTTTTACTAAATGTTTTTTTTTAAATAACAAGAATATGATAAGGCGACAATAATTACAATTTACAAGGATCTGATCAAACTAAATATCTTAATCAAAAATAAGTAGGCTTTGAACACTTAACACGAAGATGAAACTTATTGTAATACAAAAACAAGATCCATTAAAATACCGCGCTTAAAAACCTTCGAGGTGTTCGCCCTAAACTAGTTTAGAATATGAGAACCAGAGTCTACACAAAATGGTCATAATTAGTTCAGTTGTATGTTAAATATCAAGAACACAGAGCCACGCATTTAAAAAATTAATGCATGGAACCTGTTAAAATTCTACTTATACATACGAAGTTATATACATTTGTATAGTAAGATAAGGCATCGACCCCGGGTATTAATATAACTAACAGTATAAAAAAATCCAGACATTAAAACATAATACTCTTATCTACATCTTTAAACTTTATAAAACATCCCATTTGCCTTTAAAAGTAAATTCTTCGTGCGCTACTTACTGTGGCACTCTGAAAACAGTGCAATAATCGAAGAACATCTTTGGTAAGCAACGTCTTTTCTTAAGCATGTTCCCTGGTCTAGAACTCGTTTACTTCAATAGCTATCGATTTTTATATATAATCAACGTACCTACAGATTACTAATCTGTTAGCTGTAATCGTAAACTTCGTCTGGCTATCAGATCACCTTCTTGTATTTTAAATTTTTATGTGATTAAAATAGCTTTTCTTTAAAACTTTGATTTGTATGGTATTCTAATATTTTTCATTATTCGTACTTTTTTAACTACCTATCTTTTCCAGTCTTACGTTAAAAATAAAAGACACTTAACACTGCGTAAGTATTCACCAAACCTGTTTCATTTCAATTGTTTGATGTACGACCAATAGAACAAAGATCCCCGGTTTAAAAAACTTGTGCAAGAAATATTTCGTAATCGCTATTCTGTGTAGTGATGATTTGGTTCCATACCCGGTAATTACCTCAAACCACACAGAAACCTTGAAATAAGCACATCCCAAAACTTCGTTGATAAATAATAGTTTGTATGCTTTAAAGTGTAATAGACGCACGATGTGATACAAAACACGAGGCCTGCTTCCGCTGCGTGTAAGAACGTAGCAACAAAGTATGTTAATAAGATAGCTAAATAGTTCATTTCAAAATCCTCGATTATATACATTTAAAATTATTACTATAGTATAGACTATACACATAAACTATAAGTATAGCTTTTGGTCCATCTGTATATTAACTGGCATAATCTACCCTTAATTATAGTAATAGCCGTGGAAATAGCATAACGTGTCAAACGAGATCCCAGCGAAATTAGTTCTCACGCGACAGCTCCGCTCCCGTCCCTCCCGGCTGACACCAACTTCACGTCACATGTCCTTCTGTATAAATAACAGTAAATTTTAAATAAAATTAATTACGACAGATGCATTTCTGACTACCTCTATAAAGACAGGTATGAGCTTCCATATGTATCTATATAAATGTATCTATACAGGGTATATCAAGACAGTGAAAATGAAGCCTGGTGGTAGTATTAGTGACTTTAGACACAATGAAACTAAAAATTTCGGTAAAAAAAATCGTCAACTTTTTTTTGTATTTTTTAATTATCGTCGTATTTGGGTGATAATTACATAGTTTTCCTAAAATAATGATGTACACCTTTTTGAAGTGAAACTTCTTTATCGGGGTTGGAAAAAAAATTAGTGTAACATTTTTTCGTTACGCGTCACATTCTTCCGTTACGCGCCATCTTTTTGAAGTAAAACTTCTTTATCGACGTATGGGAGAAATTTTATAGCAATGTCAAAAAATTGTAACGTTTTTGTGTTACGCGCCATCTTTATTTCTAAGTCACATTTTTCCGATACGCGCCATATTTATTTATTTAAAGCTTCATATTTGAAAGTATAACGATAACAATAATAGTAATAATTCTATTATAATTAATGAAAAGCTATCATAATCTAAGTAGTAATAAGGTGAAATAATTGTATTATTTGTATCCTTGTCTATGATAATAAAAGCCTTTTGCTTAAACTTTATTTAATTTAGCTTTATTTTACCAATTCTGTAAATTTGTAAATAGTAGATAATTTTTCGAAAAATGATGTCATAAAGAAGTTTCACTTCTTACGTGTGTACACTAATACACACACACATTTTTTTTTTTTTTTTAGACGCAATGGTACGTTAGGGTTTAAATTATTATTTTCGCAATAACTAGGTATTTGCTACCCAAACACCCATTTTGCGAAATTTTTATTTGCATTGTGTCTGTAACCACTAAAACTACCACCCGGCTTCGTTTTCGGTCGCAGTCTTGATATACCCGGTATAATGTTTATTAAATGAATAAACAATTAACTTATACTAATAATGTAATCCTACTAAATCTGTCTTCCTTAAAATCTTTACTGAGCATACCAATTACCATGACATTTTTCATAGCATATGATGATAGCATATGATTACTCACATTTGTATGTGATCAAACAAGTAAATATAGGCTCGACCTCTAACAATTTATTTCCAAGAAGGTAATAAAACTAAGAAGGTGCCAATCAATAATGGTAATAGCTAAGCTTAGATAAATATGAATGCTCAATTATTAGGCTAACGTTATTTGAAGGATTTTGAGGCTTGCGCAATTATAATTTCTGAATTCATCATAACTGGACTATATTTGTGCATTTTGGTCGCTTTTGGACCGTTTCACTCCAGCGCGGCGTAGCAGTATTGTCGTTCACTTTAGCAAAATAGCAATGAACTTTAAACAAAACCAACTGCCAAGGGTTTCAATGTTAAATAATACGTCATTAATGACTAAATATTAAAGTAACTTGGTTTCTACGTATAATAAGGTGTTGACTCAGTAATAATAAAAAATGTTACGCAGCTAATGTAAGTATCGTAATTTTCTCATCCAAGTTCATATATGATGAGATCATGTTTCTCATCATGATTGAAATAATAAAACAATTATTGATCGAGATATGAACCATGATATAGGAAAAAATAAGTTACTGATGGTAGTCATTATAGTTACTATCATACATAATGACACTATCGGATAGATACTTGACTATGGTGTCGTCCATTGAGCGGAACTCGTTACAAATATATTTTTACATTAATAAAAAATGCAGACGAAATGAACTGCCAACATGACTTCCCAAAAGATGATTACACCAGTAATTGTTTCAATGACAATTGACTAATAAGAAAAAACATCATCCGAGTGGAGGATAAGTACATAAAAAAATAATGGCTACTTGTACTCCGCGTAACTTTAATTTAACGTCGCGTCGGTTGCGCTTGTGATTTGTGACTGCCAAAGTGGATGCGACCATTATACCTATACTTGTATGCGTGTGGACAACCCTCAATTACCTTCTGCAATCGAAATAAATACCACTTGTAAATGTGCTACTTATTACATTTTGCTTCTTCAATAAAATGTAAGAACATGCATAAAATACGATATTTACACACCCAATACAATCCAATTACATGTAGCCATTAGTCCGATTGCAAGATCAAAGAATCTTCTGATTTACGAACAGATCTACACTTTTATCCTCAAGTGAGAAACAAGTAATAAGCGTTTCTGCAAAATCCACGACAAACACTAGCTTTATTATCTCACATGAGCTCAAGATGACATCACCGTCTCGCGCATCGTTGCTTCCAACAACAAAATAAGAATCCGGTCCGCTCCACGCAAGGATATAAAATCCGTCAAAAATCTAATTCATTGCGGTTTTACTGCTCTGAAATAATTCGCTAAGACCAACTCGCACATGCAAAAGGGTTAAATAAGTTTATTCGTTTGCTTGTTGATTAAGATAAAGAAGCATAAAACTGATGAGGCTGTACGAAGAGATTAATGAGTGTAGAAGGAATGAAAGATGGCTTTAAAACCAGATGAAACTAACATTTTATTTTCTCCAGTCTATTTTAAAGACGGCTGATGCGTAGACTGACAGATACTATCTGCGTTGAAAGTCTATATTTTTTTTTTTTAACATAACTGGTTACAGACAATTATTCTTATTCTGGTGTGTGATATATTCGTCCAATTACTAAAAAATATCCGTATAAATACTGCTATTACCGTCGTATATGTGTGTAGATAATAAAAGCAGCGTTAAATTCTTGTGCTGCCAACACACTGGGTAAACTTGCGAACTTAAGGCTCGGTATTCGTCTGACGTCAACCTTCCTGAGTAAATATGAAAATGAATAAGTTGTGGTTGAAGTTTCCCGTACGTATGATATCATACAGATTATTGAGTTCGATCATCCTTGTTTGCCTGCCGTATGCGAATGCATATACATAGAAGAATATTTTAATGCTTAGTTGGAATCTAACATACTTGGAAAAAACCGGTCAAATGCGAATCGCGCACCTGAGGTACCGTCTCAAGCAATGGGTATAAGAGATTTAATGACTACACACTCATAGGCCAGAATCAATTTTTATGTTAGTGAAAAATTAATAAACAACAAATATAAAGATTAAGATGGATAGAAAGACAAAGTTTACTTTGTAATTGTACTATGAAGAGGAAATACCCTATAGTTTTAGATTTACTTTGCATGACATAGTGACAGACTCAAAAACCGACAAGGTAGACATCCTACAACGATCGGTATTGAGCCCCGAAAATACACACGAAAATAAAGCTATTTTACACCATATTTATATTTATTTATATAACCCTACGTGTCAACTTTACTGCAATGGATTTTATTTGAAAAGGTAAGTTGAGCAATTTTGGCCGTACCTCAATTCTCTTTTTGTTTGACGCAGATTCATGAAGAACCACGAAGGTCTACATGTGAAATGAATTTGATGTTAACTGTTTCTAAATCTGATAATTTAATGAAAATGCTTAAATAATATACTGAAAAATTTGCTGTATGTTTATTTTCCAACTATTTTATTTTTATTTTATTTTACTGGTGGTAGGTCTCTCATACATGAGAGCCGCCTGGGTAGGTACCAGCGCAAGGTTCTTCCGCCAAACAGCAGTGTAAATGCACTGTATGTAGTGTTCCGGTTTGAAGGACATTGCAGTCAGAGTAACTACTGGACATAACGAAACTTAACATCTTATGTCTCAGGATGGCGAGCGCAGTGGAAGTTGCTTTATAATTCATAGTGTTGTTGGGTTTTGCTACTGTTCATAAGCGGTCGTATCGCTTACCATCAGGCGAATGGCATGCTTGTCTCGCCATTCACTGTAATAAAAAAAATACATTTAGAAAAATATTCAACTAACAGACACAGATAGTCCGCACCTCATAGTAAGCGAAATTTCATTCTAGATCCTATAATGCACCTTTCAACAAATAATCAGGGTGCATGGCAATTATAATAACGAGATTAGAACAAATTTATATAAATAGATAGTAATTACACTGTAGGCTTCAAATTAACCTCCCCAGCTTGTCGAGTATGTAGATTGATCAAACTAAATATTGAATTTTATTACTCATCTTAAGTCACTGATCATCAAGGCGATGAAAAACAGGAAAACGCAATTCAGTATATACGTGATGATGCTTCATGCAGTCATCGCACATTATAAAATGACATGAGTTATGGTTAAGCTCGTAACAAGGCACGACTCCACGACTTCCTCCCTGTTGATGCAGATGCAGATGACATCACTGCTGGAAACTATGACAAAATAACATATATAAAAAATGAACAAGTTACATCCGCAAGAATTTGTAAAAAACAAAAACGCTTTGCACAGCGGGCTGGTAAACAATGTACGAAATGCCTGATCGCTAGTTAGTACACAGAACCACTGGATCACCTTTAGTATTTTTTGTTCTTTGTCGTAACAGGAGCTTAAAATAAATTTACATTTCCGATTGCTACCTCATCAAGCTTTGAAATAGTTTGCCGGCCCACGTATTCCCTCCCTCCAATCAAGTCCTTCCGCCTTAGTATGCAATTAAACAAGTTAATATAACTGTTTCTACTGTCGAGAAACCACATTCTTCACCAAGCAACTCTTTCTGAACAGCATAGCGCATGTCATGACGTGCAGTGCAGTCACTTCGCTGAGCCTGAATAAAAAAAAACAGGGTGAGAAAATTAGGGTTCTTGTAAATTGTTGCTGCTTGCAATCATGTGAACAATAAATAGAAGAAAATATTAAGCCTGGGTGATTTGACATTTGGGCTAAGTAGATACGTATGTGGGCGAAGGACCTCGACCGCTATTTCGTAAACCAGTCCCTTGTCCAAATGAAATCGAACTAGCTATATTGAATCAGTAGTAATTATATACGTAATTTGGAACTAGACAACTTTAGCCCCTACTATTAATAAAGTTAAATCCTAGATCCGTGTTACAAAACGGTTGCTATGAATTTAAAGGGGCAAGAAATTCTTAAGTTCATATGAAATATACAAAGATTTTCATAATCTCATGCAAATGGCGAATCTTCATGCTTTTACTGCTGGACTTATGGAACGATTCAATTTCACATTACGTGTGGAATAACATGACGTGAAGATTGTGTATATACATTTGAAACTGCACTATAAAATGCCATACCAGTTTTACTGATTATAATTAGGTTTCACGGGAAGTTCAATGCTCGCATACAGATACCAAATCGTCTGGCTTGTTTATTAACACTATTATAGTAACAAACATGAATAACAGAATCCAGTGCGCATATTAATAAAAACGAAATGAGAAAATTCACAATTGCACACTTACTTCATTAATTTATAATCTTGGTATATAACTCTCCCATAGAGTACCATCCATCAGCAGATTCCCTGTGACACCAGCTATAAATAAAATAAAGAGAAAATTACACGAGGATGGGCTTATCGCAATCTGGGGTAGCTTATGTTTATTTATATGTTCTTAATATTTCTTTCTGCCTAGCTTATCCTGGACAGCACCAGAGTTCCCTTGTTGCTTACCTTTTGACATTTTGGTCTGTAGCATCCTTATGACTAAATGGAGAATGTAAAATCATTGGCCCGTGCATCTTCCTTGATGGCATCAAGCCAGCGCTATTATGGTAGACCTTGGCCCCGCCTGGGCCCCGCAAAGTATGCGCTGAAGCATGCATTGCATTTGTAGTAGTTCTTAATATGTATTAATAAACTACTTATAATTTATTAATCGTATAAAAAATCGACTGTATAAAAAATCAATCGAACCAAGTTATTGAATCTGAATTTATTATCGTTTAGTAGCGGCTCCTGTATGACATTTAGTGAGTTTATTATCAAAGCCTCTCCAGTACAAGATTATATTACCCAAAGTCATAACTGCATTTGAAGTTCGTAAACATACTTTACGATTCTAAGAAGAAGTCATTTACCTGTTTTGCTCTTGCAAAATTTTTGAATATTTTTTTATCATGTGAAACCATTATCACAACTTAACTGGAAGGTTGTGTGGAATGGTAATATTTTAGTGTTAAAATACAATGTTTACGTAAGCAGTCACCGGTTCTATGTTCGAAAAAAAGGTCTGTAGTAAAACCGGTATCCAAGGAATCGAAGACAAAAATAAATAATAAAGCACGCAAATATCTCGTACAAGTGTATAGGTCCCTGCACGTAGCATTGCTTACAATATGGAAGTATTTTAAAATTACTTAATTTCTTGAAAGGGGACATTAAATAATTATCATTATAAATCAATCATCTGCGTTTTCTTTTACTATATTCTGCCAAACTTATTGAATTCATCGATTTCATTCATAATTTAAAGTTCAATAAAGACTTAACCTTGCATTAAGTGGTTCGTAACCGATTATATTTTATAGATTCTAATAGTTACACATATTCGATGCACGGATTTCACATTCTCAGTAATATTTATATTTGTATAGCTTAAACTGAGTTGTTGCTAGATAGTGTTAACATTCCACAGACATAAAAATAAAACTAAATTTAATTTTAACTCTTTTTGGATTCATATTGAAAGTCTTGCGCCTTTCAATGCGCTTACGTGTAAAAAGGACCATTGATAGTAATAAAATGTGTAGGTGTTTTATCGATCGCAAAAGCTGAATCTCAGCGAAGCTCTATAATCAGGGTGTATTCATACCTTTTAGCTCTTAAGATAAGATCACTCCTAGTATACTATTTAAATATACACTTACAAAAAATCCTTTTTGCACGCTTCCATTAATGTAAAATCAATTTGTTCACCTTATTGATGATCACTTAAAAGTAAAACCTGATAGCACTGTTGCCAGATTTTGAATAAACATGAGATACGTATTATATTCTTTATGATTCAAGCTAGTATGATATCATTAAAAAAACACTTGTAAATATTCAAACAAATTTTCACATTCATGTTTATTGTTCACTAAGGACATGGGAAACTAAAAGTAAAAAAATGACCCCAATTTTGTACAAAATTGAAATGTATTTTTTTTTTTATGTTTATGTCAACTGATTCTGAATTGAAATGTAATATTATAAGCAAATTAAATACTTTTGTGTGACCTTTTGAACCCACTTTAGCCATTGCCTTTTGCGCAACTAAAAAATATATATTCTCAGGTATATTTGTTCTCAGAAACATCATGACAATTTCCATAAATAAGTTTGCGTGAAAGACACTGGCCTGAACTAACCAGTTGTTCAATTCCTGGTTAATAGACTGGAGTTATCATGACAATGGCGTATCTAACGTATATCATATTTACAGTTAACCATGTAAATATGATAAATGGGGAAACTCTCTTCATATTTTGCACGTAGTGTGTTGATACCTCACTTAACACCAATCCCTTTAGAGAAGAAGAAAATAGATTTTATCTATTATTGGAATAAGAAAGACTAGAAATAAAGTTATATAATTTATACATTAAGACAAGTAGAGCATCAACCAATGTCCCAACAGAGGTCGTAATTGAATACAAAAAAGGCGTCTCAACCAGTTTTGTTAAAAGAATATACCTAGGTTTCACACGAATAAGAACGTTAAAGTAAACGAGTAAGCTATGCAGACCAATCAGCTTAGAACAATTTAACTCGTTTTCTTTTTCCAATTGTTATTCTCGTTGAAGTCTTTTGTAAGCGCACGACGCGTCGCACTGAACGCGCTTGTATTGTGTCCACTAAGATTGTGCGCTACAAAAGAATAAGTAAAAATTCCAAATCCGTCACACAACAATGGATCGTTACCAGCTCCACTGAGGAGATATAGTCGATCTTTGTCCTGAGGGAGTTTCTAATAAATCTAATCGACTTCAAATGCGTTTCATCAGGGGCCGCTATGGATAGTCATATGAAAATATCAAGAACATTATTTTTCCATTTATACTGTTGTTTTAAATAGCAATAATTGGTTATATATGTACACAGGTTGTTATTGAAACTAAGTTTCTCAACCGAGCCGAATGAGCGAGTTGAGCGGTAAAAATACTCGTACCCATATTGGGTAATCAAAACTGTTAAAAACTAAAATCCTAATTTTTGACAAACAATTGTCTTTTTTTTTAAATTGTATACAATGTTGCCTAGAGAGATAAGAAACATGGAATAAATTAATGACCATATGTCAATATCCCCCAGTATAAGTTTTTGTGATATATTCAGCTATTATACCAAATCATACATAATATATGTACGTATTTTCCTCATATCTCCTTATATAGACGATATCCATTAATCATTGTGATGTAATTTGACTAACTAGAGAATTATAAAAGCTTCACATCAGCTATTTTTTAATTAAAGGAATTATTTCTGTTATTAATTTTATATGATCATAGTTATTTTTATACGTCGTAAAGTGCAGCAAGTCAGCCGTGTGCAATAAATGTATCAGGATTGTTCGCGATGACGCGTCGCCTCTGTATGAATTACGTAATATTAGTAAAAGATATTCAGCGAAAGGTCACAGTGCTCGGCGACCGTAGCGGGCAGAAGGCACTGGCGGGGCGGGGGGATTTATGAGATGCGCGAGGGCAGGGGGCGCGCGGGGGAGGTCGAAGCGCCGACGCTCACGTAAATCATCACAGTCACCTTATAATGTCCATCTAAATAATGTTTGGAAGGCACACAAGATTTCTTCATCTTCATAGGAAATAAATACAAATCCATTTAAGTTGTTAAAACGGATATCAAATTTACTTTCGCCGCAGCTCTCACTACATTTACTAACGTTCATTTTTATTTAATTAAATCGTAAAAACTTGTAGTCTGTACGCTATTCATATGTTCTTCTATAATATGAACCTATATACACCGAAAAATACAACATTTATTTCATATTATTACTACCTTAAATAAAAATATAATAAAATTAAATTACTATAGGTATTTTATGTGTCCGCTATCGCAGTTGTCTTATTTGGAACAAACGAACCATAATGAATATATTTAAAAACACGTTTTATGACTTAGTTTTATATCGTTATTTTGTTAATAGCATAAAATAAATTTACAATTAGCAGCATGACACCAACAATTACAACATGACACGTATGCGTCACGCCGCTGCCAACAGCAATGCGAGATTCAAAGCCACAAGGGAGCTATTACGAGTTAAGGCACTAATTATATGCAGAGACCATGGCATTGGCCAGGATGTGCTGCTTCCGTTCCCCACACGAGCCGAGCACACTAACGGTAACGACCTGTATTGCTCTACCATAATATTCTTAAAGAAAATAATTTACTTATAGATTTTATAACTTTTATTATCTAATGCTCGTTTCAAGTTACGATTAAGATATGGCAGACGTATCGAAATAAATATAAATCTACCACAAGCAACCGACGTAAATCATTTGAATAGAATTCAAAAACATAAGTTCGATTAATTCGCTTTAGCAAAACTCTGCATATTAATATTACAATAAAATAAATACTGTAGGATATAGGACATGACATTAAACAAGAAAGCTTGCTGGAATGTGTCAGTACGCAGTAGACGATCGGAGATACCAGAATAGATATAAATAAGGAGTAATCCTCTAACGCACATCACACATCTTACTTTGTATCTCATAGTATTAAACGGGCCGGTAGAGTTTAAGTTGGATGCCATTCATGTTTTTCATTCCTTGCATTAAAATAAAACTATTTTACGGACCCGCCCCGTGACCACGAAAGCTGTAAAGTAATCGAAACGTCGGGAAGTTAAAAAATGTAAAAATTAAACCAAATCGCGATAAAATCCGTAAAAATTCGTTTTATTTAAATGTGTAACATTCCTTGCATTAGCAAAAAGTATAATAATTAATTATTATCAACGCTCAATAGCTTCTACAAAAAGCGAGACTCCCCGCTAACCTATGCATTTAAAACTTATCAAACAAAGGCTGCTTCATGTCTGTCCCAGCTTATAGCTTAGCTAGCTTAGCTTAATAGTCTTGACTATTCAAAAATATACAATTCAAATGCAAAAATTTGATTAACTACATTATATTTGCGTAATCTTCGGTAACTTTTCACTACCGAAACTTTATAACTAATATGGAATGAAAGTATACAGAATAGATATAATTCGTATTTTTTGTATGTTAATATCCTTCCCTTCTTGCAATAATCAAACAAAGCGGCGTATACCTGACTAAATCAATTTTGTAATGTTGGCGGTCGGCCAATATCCTGTTGAAGGTAGCCAAGACCATTTATTTAATATCATAAGACAAAAATTATAAACAGTCACGATGCAGTAGCGTGCATTTTCCATGTGCAAGTGCAGGGAGCGCCTGCATATGCACAATGCACACACCCCGAGTACAGTGATGCGCATTTGCCACGCTATTTAAATGCTGCGACAGCGCATCCACCTTCAACGTGTCATTATTGGGTTTACTGTATGATATGTCATTGCACCTTACACGTATTCAACTCTGCACTGACTATTGCAGACCTCACTCAGGGATCAGTTCATAATGTAACTTACCTCAACCACGATTTATTTTTGTAATATGACATTTGATTCTGTTATTACTAAGTCATACCTACAAGTATTTATTGTATTGCCAATATATTTATGTTTAAATTGTGAAAACCAGTGTTGTGTTTTGAATTGTGATTTACTTAATGAAACAATAGTGAATTTGTCACTACTCTATCACTAACCAAACCCGTATCCCTTGAGAATAGCTTTTATATTCCTTATTTGTACTGTTAATTATGCTGCTTATTTATTACTATGGCAAATTATCAATTGTTGTGTTATATTTTAATAAACGCATTTCTAAACCATTTTAGAATGTACAAGTTGAAATTCGTGAGGTGGAGTAAAATCGACACACGGCGGAAACGGCGGGCGGGCAGCGCCGCGACGCGACGGGCGCAATTCTTGATCGTGAACCCTGCTTATGC
Organism: Deilephila elpenor; assembly: GCA_949752805.1. Taxonomy (NCBI): domain Eukaryota; kingdom Metazoa; phylum Arthropoda; class Insecta; order Lepidoptera; family Sphingidae; genus Deilephila; species Deilephila elpenor. The sequence goes on along the minus strand of OX457099.1, from coordinate 7,752,216 downwards.
TCGGGTTCATTACCCGTGGCCGTTCGATCAAGGAACATCCACAATAGAAGGCATACCACACCGCGCTTGTAGATACTAAGTAAATAGAAAATGAAAGTCGATTGCGCTAGGCACATTATAATTAATATTGTTTCGTCAGCTATATAAAGAATTAAGAAACATATTATGGAGTAGAAACACCGTGGTAGATTGAAAACATGAAGGAAATTAAAGATGCTGTAAATTAATTGTCAAACCAAATAATTGCTAAACACAAAATATACAATGAGTATCTTAAAAATATACCTAGAAGAGTGAGATCACAGAGAATTGGTAATCTGTAGTGTAAAAGAATCTTATTAATCATTTGGGCATATAAAGATAATAAAGACTAATCACTTATGTACCTGATCATTTCAAGTCCGAATCCCAATGGTGTACGTTTAATAAGAATCTAATACCAATACTTTGTCAAGTCATATTCAATTTTATAAATGCATAATAATTACGCTCTTATAATTAAATATAAAAGAAAGTATAATAATTATTATGTATTTACAAATAGGTTTGTGTGCATGTATGTATATTGATTTTTATATATGACATATGTTTCAAGTATTTAATATTACCCAAGTGCTATCATTCAGAAAATGACATAACATACACATTATTAGGCATCAAATAGCCAAAATTAACTACCATTGTCTAACGTGTACCAGTTTCTCAATAAGAATATTTTTAAAAGAACTTTCTGTATGACGAAATGTCTGAATATGTAAAAACCAATATTTGCATGCCTGGATAAAGTACTGTTCGTGTTAGTATGTCGCCCCGATCATTCACCTCCTCTATGCCTTTGTTATAAAGTAAACAAGGATATGTACAAATAGAAAATAATATTTAACTACATACCATATGAAATTAGAACGGTACGTTTTCTATGTACTCAGTAGTATGTTTAATTTCAGTTCACTTGTGCCAACATATTCATATCAGCGCTTACCAGTAGCAAGTGTTTAAATGAGGCCATACAGCGTAGCAGCAATGGAAATATCATTAAATAATCTTTAGAAATATTACAGTAGCCGATTTTTTTTCCATACTACGTGCATCATAAATCACATTCAAAACATAAAAATCAGACCGCCCGTAGCGAAAAGCGCTCGCAAAAACTTAACATTCTCTTTATGCAACCGATTACTAGCGTATAACGCTAAAATTACTGAAGTTAAATTTCAAAGCAATTAAATCCCGCAATTAAAAGAATTCGCATTTGTATATTGCTTTTTAAACGATTCTGTTATATGTTGTAAAATACTTACCTACATAGATAGATATTGCATACCTACATACTTCTACACATAGGGTCACTGTTTTCGGGGCAACCACTGTGAGCTGTAAGATCCATTATCGAGGATTGGTTTTCTAAATGGAGTAAGTGTTATAAGTTTATCGTGTCATTAGTAATCAAACTCATAATGACAACATACTGTTTAAATTGGAATGTTAAAAGCCGGTAATTCCCCCAAACGTTCCTCCACACGCAGATAAAAGCTTGATAAGTGGAACATGTCATTACTATACAAGATGTTATTAGCTGGCTTGGGTTAGATCCGAAGGCATCACTGCAATCAATAAATGGAGATTCTGCGTAGATATGTATTCTTGAGCCATGATTACGGCCTTTTACATGACAACAAACCTACATAAATAATACATTTACGCTACACAAATGACTCTTTAAAGATGTATACCTACTACACTACTGACATATTGTAAGTGAAAATGCCGACTACACTCATAACCCATTCAACAAAAGCTTTTGTTTTACGAGCATCTTTTGTGAATTTCTTAACAAAGACACCTCGTTTCCAAGTATTATTTAAATTTAATTTCGTAGGAAAACGAAAGTGAATGTGTGTCTAGTGTAAAAAAATATAATATCTATCGAACAGAAATATTTATAATGCTGCTATCAGCAGCCACTCGTAGCACCCTACAGAATGTAAGCTTCCAAAGATTTCCACAATGACTTCTTGGCTCTTGCCTCTTGCATTGAGTTGACATAATAGAGGGGACACCACTATCAAATTTTCTGCTTCCATCTCTGTTACTCTCACGCAGTCAAATTATCCACCCTCTCACGCCACTGATTCCTTGGGGTCCTGGTTGGTACATACGCTCTACGCACAGATTGTGCTCGAGTTGTCTTTCAACATTTTAAGTAACTATTATAAAATTAAAAAGCACTTTGAAAAAAGTGTATCAATAACAATATTCAACGTCTCAGATATTTAATACAGCATCTCGACACTTTAATCAAAAATTTTAATGAAGTAGGTGGAAACACTTCGTATAAGGTGTTAATATAGGGTGTAGGATGAATATCGGGAAATCATACAAATGTTAGCGAAGTCTGTGGGTTGCACCTATAAGGTCAGCCTTGCACCCACACACACCTTTTATAGTAGGTATCTCGACTTAACACTAAATCAGTTCTTGTTATGACTCAGGAGTCGTAAGCGTCAAAATTATGCCATCCGATTTGACGCTATACGCAATTCGCACAAGGCTCAAAATAGATCAATAGCCAGCTTCCATTTTTCATTTTATTTCTCTCGTTCTGAATCCGGTTTGCGACATTCACCTTTGCCTAAACAGGCAAGCGGATTTTAGAATGGCAATGGTGGGCGATCGGTCGAGTAAATATATGATAGTCTTTTATTTTTCACCATATACAACATTATTAATGAAAAACCTTAGGTGTAAAAGCCTTCAGGCCGCTTCCAACAGGTTGATGTGGAGACCCTTGGCGGAGGCCTAAGTTCAGCAGTAGACTTCCTGTGGGTGCAGATAGATGTATAGAATGAAAAAACTATAATTATACCAAGTTTCTTCCATAAACTAATGGTCTAATATGTAACCCTTTACAAACTGGCATTTTTGAATTGGTGAATAAGATTTATTCTTGTTGCAGTTTTTCACTCAAACCAAAAATAAATTCGTAAATTTATATCAAAAACACAATATATTCTTATTGTATTGTTATTACGAACGCATGTTTTTTAAGTCAACTTGTGTACAAAAAGCTCAACGACATCAAGGTATGGATAGCGACTTCGATTCCAGTTCAAGTTGTAATGCGAACCATAATAGCGCGATATGTTTATTGAACCCTATACGTGTATTTATTGCTCCTTTTCGTATAATGTAGGAGAACATTACGAGTGAGCTCATACTATGTAACAAAACGATCACGAACAGCAATTTACATTATAATTCGTAGACGACTAGGTGGAAGAATCATCACCTATATGTGAGACAAGAACGAGTGTTAAATCATAAAACTATATTGGTAATAGGAAAGGTAATAACCCACTTATGTCGTATATAAATCTATCTCATTTTTACCGATGGATGCATGCCGTCTGTTGAACGCATAAATAAATATTATTATATTAATAAAATCTCTAAATGAACACAACTTTCTCTTAAAACTAATCAACCTGAAAAAGATTTTTTTTCCTGACGATAATTGCTTAATTATTGAAGTAAGCTTGATAGAACATAATAATAATCCCAAACATTCTAGTTAATTTGGACTACAATAGGAATGTGCCAGGTTGACCGGGAGGTACATACAAATATGTCACAGAAAAGCAACGTGAGAGACGGTTTTGATGTTTTCTTTAATTCGGTAAGTTGTGGGATTGCAGGAGGCTTAATGCCCCTTACTTCTCACACACTTTTTCCTTTCCTTTCTCCTCTTATTTTGAAAAACCGACAATGCACCTAAGTTCGTTCTGGCGGTGACAACTTCCCACATTAAGCCACTTTCAAGTTTGCTACGTATGTACATTATATTTCTTATAACGTATGTCGTCCCTCGTCAGTGTCAACCTGTTAAATGTACACCTAAAGATCAATGATCATAAATATTAAAATATATTTCCAGATATATAGTTAGACTTTCCAGACATTACTATACAGGCAATGAAAGTAAATAAACTAGTTTGATTATTTTTTTACAACTAATAGGCTTGACTGGCGTAAAACAGGCCGTACCTATTATGAAAATTTACATTCATTTACTTTATAATGACTCCCATAGCAGGCCTTATTCTGTATGCCACGCATAAGTAAGTGGTGTGAGCAAACATGTTTTTAGGTGAGTACTGGCTGGCAGAGGAGACTTTGCCTTGCTCTTTTTGGACCTCTTCTGTCATATACTAATTCTGTACCTAAGAGCAATAACTTAAATTCTGTCCTCACAGATCTGTAGGTACTGAATTAATGTAAATATTCAAGGAATAAAAAAAGGGGCGGCCTCTGTTGGGCTTAATCATTTGAAACTTAGACGATCAATATTATTAGATACACAGAAGATCATTATCTGTAGACATAAGTAAATTATATGGAAGATTATCAGTCGGGGGATTGCGCTTTAAGAATGTTAATTAAATATATGACAGCAGTCTTGTTAGCACTATCCAACATTAAACGAAAATAAAACTACGCTCTAATCTAAAGACGAGAACTCTTCTATAACGAACTCGGCATTTAAAATATTTTTAGTTGTCACAATGTACCTAGCATTGTACATAGGCGCAGTGCACATAGAACAACTATAGTTGAAGAAACTGACAACATTTTACTAGTTTCCGATAAAAGTTGCCAGTTACAGCAACAGTTTTCAGTTGCCGCGAATGTAAGGACACTTTTCAAATCTAACCGTCAACAGTCAGTGCGTCTTTCAAAACATAACAAAACATAACTAATGGTGGGAGGGAGTAAAATTGCTAGACTAAAATTGCTATTGCTGATTGGTGAAACTAGCAACTTGACTCAACTATTACCAATTTGACAGTTGCCAGTTGCGTTTATATGAAACTGGTTCTGTCTTCGAGTACAGCAACTGAAAACTATCGTCGATCATCGAAACTCACAACTATGCGCCATATGTGCTTAGTTCCTTTAGGTTAGGTATATGTAAGTAACTAGTTGCGAGTTGCCTGTTGCCGCAAGATTATGATGATTATGATCTTAGAGTACCTAGGTATATAAAATATAGAGAGAGCGCTGGTACTACAAAAACGTAGGCAAAAATGATGGTAGCGGGTCAGCTTTTTCTACCCTCCTTGGTTATATTATAAATACTTTAATAAGCTATTCGGAGATCAAATTTGGTCAAAGTTTAGTACATAATGTCTAAAACGTCTTCAAAAACGTGAATATTTTTTGTTCCTAATGTTGGTAGCACTACTATATTATTAGTGAAGCTAAATATACCTATAACAACAAATTGCTATAAATTCCGTTGGTAGCCGAAAGTTTAAAGAGTATCTATGTCAACTAAGCTCAAGATTTTATAACAACCATAAATGGATTTCCATAATAAAGTAAAAAAATGGAAATATTACAAGGAAATAGGTATAAGCCCCGCGAATTGCTAATCCGCCTGACGGCCATGATGGTGACGTCAAAATGTCGTAGCTCGATACAAGCAACGTTAAGCTAAGTACCTATCTACGCTAGAAGCGCCGAGCACGAGCTCACCACCATCCATACGTAGCCATCGTCCATCGTCCCTAGCATGTCTAAATTGTAATTGAAAATAATGTTTAAAATCATCGACCTACTCATGTATCACTAACTTCAATTTTAATAATTAGAAATTTTATTTTATTACCTATCTTCTGCGCGCAAACTTCGTCTACGTGGTTAACTTTATTTGCAATTTCCCATCCCGTCCCATCTCATTCAAACGCAAGCATGTAATCCAGTCCCATCCCATCCGTTTGAGTATAGAAAATTAACAAATATATCGGAAATCTTACCTAATCCCATGTGAACACAATTTTTTTCGGGATAAAAAATAGCCTGTGTTAATACAGGCTGTCAGTTACCTCCATATCTAATTTCATCGAAATCCGTTAAGCTGTTTATGAGTTTATCGCACATAACCGCACAAACATACAAACATTCATCATACAGACATCGATCGGTTACCAATTTATTATATACATATATATAAATGAGAAGAAATTATAACAATTCCATAGTATATACTAAGCCTTACGTCTAGCGGCTGACGTCACATGGACGTTAATGTGACAAAGGCCCTGCGCAATAACAATTTACAGGGCATAAACTAACCAACTTGATGCAGTTATATTTTAACGCAAGTTCATAAAAAACTCAAAATATTATTTTAGATAAGCCGTTAACATTTTTATTATGTCATTTATTACATGTATAGATTAATACATTTCATAAACTCTTCATTAAATAACTAATGGTTATGAAAAAAAAATCTCTCCCTTCTCTTTTTAGCCATAGGAAGTCCACTGCTGAACATAGGCCTATTTATTTTATTTTACTACATAATGATTTAAACATTTATTTGACTCTACCTTTACCTATAGTTCTCAGTGTTATTGAAACCCATAGTGACCATTTATAAATTTGTCTATAGTTAAGATGGCGGGTGATGAAAGTGACAGGTTTGTAAATATTACGAAATCTGAAATTATGTATATTTTTTAATTAATAAGCCTTCAAGCACCGACATTTACTACCAAACTGTGATAGTTATAGTGAATACAATATTCGGGTACAGTGAATTATAGCATTGAGTCTTGTTTTAGTGATCTAAAGCCATCGAGTGTAGCGATCATAAGAGAAGTATACGATAGTGAAAATGCCCACATTAAGTTTGAAATGGAACTGGAAAGAGCACTTGAGGCCGGCGTGAGCGTAATTGTGATAGAACCGGAGCCTCTGGGAGAAGAGACAGCTCGGTGGATATATGTTGGGAACCTCTTGCATAAGGTTTCTGTTTACAGTGGACTTTGCGGTATTGCCTCGGGTACGTCTCTCTTATAACGTTTACATAGCATTTTCTAATATATTTAGCTTACATACAATCTCCATGCTCCATACCCATTAATCCCCAGTTCTTTTTATTTGTTAATGGGGGCTGTCATTATGACTTCAAAATCCTATGATTTGTTCAAATACTAACCTGCATTAATCTAGTGTGTTGAATTAATGTGGAAATGTCTGGGAACCAGCAGTACAGAGTGCAAAACTTATACCACATGCATTCCCATAAATATATTATAATATGTTCCTTATTAAAAGTTACATTTACTTATAATTATTAACCATAACATATTGACTATGGGACCAACTATATGACTATGTAAGAAAATAATTAATCAGGAAATAGCCACACACACATTGAAAATACTTTATGTATCACAGTAATGTGCAAATATATTATTGTGACATTCTAAATGTTAAATGGTGTGAATACAATAATAGAAATTGCAATGGTTTCTACATTGTTGAACAATAGACCTCTATTTCTCGGGCCAATTTATATTATAATTTCATCATTGATTTCAGGGTTAATGTGGAGCTCATTGGCATGTGCTCCGTTTGGAATTGTATCGGTATTGTGTTCTGGTTGTTACACCCTGTCATGGCAATGGGACCCCTGCTGCAAATACCAAGAAGAAAAGGATCGTCGACATTTATCAACACTGCCTATGCTGAGTGATCTCACATCTGCATCACCTGTTGTGCTTGTACATACAGATAATAAGAAAAAGATTATATTACATAACACAATTTCCATAGCGGCTGCTGCAGTTTGCTTATGGAGATTATACAATACCTTTAAATGAATATAAAAATGTATTATAGTCAGGCATGCCATTTTCAACAGAAGAGGATACATAGGAATTTCTTTAGTGCTTCTAATGTATTGTTTAATATTGAAAGTTTAATAATGTAATTAAATAATTTGTTGTAGGTAGCAGACAATGTATAAAATATATTTATGTTATTGACAGTAGAATTAGACCTGTAAAAACTCTTTTGTTATGTATGTAAAAACTTTCTTATGTAAGAATGCTTTTAGTTAAATATGACTGCAATTTGTAGGTGATTCTGTTACAGTGTTGTGCTAGCAGTGGCCTATGTGTAATTTACTATTACTGTCACTGTTACTGCATAATAAAAGTAACTGAGCCCATCCATTCTTATTTATTTATATATCACAATAACCTTATAGTGCTATTTTTTCTGAATAATTAAGAACATCTTTAAACAAATCTATATCGTACACAAATAATGGTTTGTAAAAGGCCATAAATAGGATAATTACAAATGTTTGTTTTACTTTAATGTGCATAATAAAAACAATTGATATACTGGCATTAATATGTTTGTGATGTTGGAGAGTTACTGACTTTTTCAGAGAGCTTAATGAAAATAAGAACCTTTAAACTTGCTGCAACAAGATTCTTATTTTAGTTATTTTTATACCTATAATGTTTGTCACAGTGATGACATGGCCATTGATGTAGATTCTATACTAGGTACATCTATGGATATGACTCTTTCTTATATTTCCTGTTGAGGTAGACCCAGGAAAAGATGGCAGGAATGTGCTAGTCTCATAGTGGAGCACAGAACAAGAAAATATAAAAAGAGGGTAAAGGCTTTTAATGGATGATATACCTATGTGAATGTGGGGGCTTAAGCCTCCTAAATCCCAAATTTTAGTACACCATGACTAGGCTTTGAAATTTCCGCCGCCCATAAACATCTGCAATTGGGCATCGAGATGCGTTGCTGGCCTTTAAGGTGGGAATACACTCGTTTTTGAAAGTCGCCAGGTCATATTTGCTTGGATATGCATATTTTATTATATTAATTTGCATCAAAATGTTTCCATTTTAATGCAGATTAACCTGTCGCAAATTACATTTTAATATAAAAAAATAAAAAGATTAATAAATAATTACTTCCAAATATAATCTGCTCATTTTTATTCATATTAAATTATGGTATATACTATATTATAGTACCCAAACTTATTTATGTTGTCGCGAGAAAAAAATATCGAGGAATAAGTAGCGATTTTGTTGGTCAGCGGCCTTATAGCCTCTTGTACCCCCAAAGATGTTATGACGTTCAGGCAACGACTGCACCGTCTCGAGTCCTAATCCCTATACCAATATATCAAACAAAGTCACTGGTACGTAATCTTTCCAGCGTATTCAGAATTCGGAAGAAATCACCGCTGCGTAAAGGCGCCCATTTGCGGTCAGTTTCCTTCAAGCGTTTGGCAACTGCCTATGCATGAGATTAACTGACTACACATCATTTCATTTATTTTAAGCCCAAGTAAGGAACGTATACACGCCTCGTGTGTTCCTTCCCACGATGTGATAGAGGGCGATCTTGTCGCCATATCGGGCACAAATTCCTGACTCCAGGCTAATAATAAATAGAAAACACAAATGAACACTTTGCCCGATTCGGAATTCGAACACGAGACCTCAGCTTTGTAATCATACCGTAATACAAAAGAGCTGTCGAAGCAGTGAAATTAATCAGTTGGAAGTAAAATAAATAATATGTTAAATGGTTAATTATAGGAATACGTACTTACAAAAAAGACAGCGTATTAAAATGTTTTACCTACGTTACTTCTTAAACTTTAAACAAATTTTAAGCATGACCCCAAAAAAAAGTGCTCTTATCGACTATCGTGACTGTAGTAACTATAATAAGAATTTCTTACTGAAAACCAACGTAACTAGGTTTTATTCGCTCTTTTTGTCATAGCTCTAAAGTATACAGATGGCATGGCATGTCTCAAAAATATAGCAAGTCTTGGCACAAACTGGCTCACAATCAGTTCGTTTTGCTTGCAGACGATAGAATCTACTATTTTATTTGCAGTGTACTCCGGTGTAAAGCCGGCTGAAGTGCTGGAATCCATCACTAAAACAAAACAAAATACATTATAAAAAATGTCAGTTACGGGCATAAACAATACATGCATATTTTTAGTTTGACCGTTATTGTAATTTAGTTTATGCTCACTTCACCTTGTCGCTCTGGAAAGATTTATGTATCAAAATATATTCGTGCGACTGCAACGCGTCTGTAACGCCGTATCAGCGCATTTGTATCGATATAAATGAACGTTTACGGCGCCACAATTTTTATGAACGTGTGTAAAGCTTTACACACTGCGTCGTGCATGAATTGCGTTTAAAGCGTGTTAGGCGCACGGCTTCTGTGCGTTCTCGGCGCATCGAAAATACGCCGTGTGCAAAGGCTCTAACTTACGTATACAAAATAAATCATAGCACATAAACATGTTCGCGCGTAGATGATGCGTATGGTGATTGACTGAAATATATTCTCTTCTATCAAAAACTTGACTGTGCAGGAACATTGTAGTAGCTTATTTAAGGATAGTTCAATAACAACTATACCCATTTTATCAATTTAAAATAAATTTGAATATACAAACCTCCGTGAGATTCACCAGTGGCAGTAAGGGCATTTAACGATACTGCTGTTTTAACATACCCTGGACTGACCATAGTTACATTGATGTTGTGTTGATGCATCTCAGCACGTAAACAGTCACCAAATGCCTGCATGGCGTGTTTACTAGCAGCATATGCAGAACGATCTGGTATGGCAATGAGGCCTTGTACTGAGCTTATGAACACAAGATGACCAGATCTTCTTTGCACCATTTTAGGCAGTGCCGCTGAAAAGGTACATTTTACTATTTGGTAATAAGCATTTAATACTCAAATGTCTGTTATTAGATCATGATAAAATACAGACAATAAATTGTTTAATTGTACCAATAAGTGGTTGTGTATTCACATATTATGTGCTTTAATGGGAAAGGTCAACATAACAACAAGTCATTCAACATTTACTTATATCCAAGAATTGAATGTGAAACATATTATTGTTGAAAATGTCAACATAAGATAATATTGGCATAGTATTCAATATTATTTCATCAACATTTTTAAATTTTCCCTAAGTAATAAAGACAAGTAGAAAAAGGGAATAAAATAGTATGTACAATTAACTCTTACCTTTGGTCAAAGCTACTGTGCCAAAATAGTTAATAGACATTATTTTCATGTCAACATCAATCTTCGTATGCAATATAGAACCTCTGTGTGACACACCACCATTGTTGATGAGGATATCAATATCTCCACACAATTCATAGACCTTTTGCACAAATGGCTCTATTTGGTCAGAGTCAGCAAGGTCTAACACCAATACAATAGGTTCAAGAGTTGGTTCTACCTGCAATAATGACATAATGTATGAAAATAACAATCAGGATGCTATGAACATTTTTGGGGGAGACATATAGTGTGGCTAGCAACTGCGGATGAATATTAAGGTCAACTAACAGCCCAAGCAACAATCCAATACTATTCTACTTAAACAGTCATTGTGCTCTGAAAGTAAAACAGACAACTCATATTATGTGCTCTCTGTTAACAAACTGGAGTGTCTGGATACATATTTTTTTTCACATGCCTTACTACACAATGTAGCTAAGACATAATATGACAAACATTTTCTAAACCTCATTTCCTAAAGGGGTCCATTGCAATTAATAAGTAAGCTGTGAGTAGCCAATTCATTTTTAGTTGTGTTTAGTTGTTACATTAATTTCTACCAAAGAACATTAGTCACTTTTATTAACATTTTTATATTCCATCTTCTGAAAAATTTAACTATACTTTCTATGAAAATTCCATAATTTTTAGATGTAAAAATGTACAGGTATTTAGGCCACTAAAAAAGATAAAAGTAACTATAGCATACAATAAAATACATTTAGCTCAAACAGAAATTGATAAGAAATTAGTTTGAAAAAGTTTTATGTATTAGTATTTCAATAATTTACTTTGTGAGTTGCTAAACCAGTTTCAAATACTATTGTGATACCTTATAACACAGGATTTTGAATGAATGTGATTAAAACTTACAACATTCTTTGACACTAAATCTTGCTTCACCCTTTCCAATTCTGATTGCCGGCGAGATGCTAGAACTACTCTGCTTCCATGTTCATAAAAACAGTGTGCTAATGCTTCACCTATTCCTGAACTTGCACCGGTAATTACAACCACCTATTAAATAAATATAAATGTTTTTGTTTCTATAGACAAAATTTAATAACTCAAGCAACAGATTAAACATTAAGCACTTACTTTTCCTTGTAAGGCAGCTCGTCGTTTTCGCCGAGATAAACAGGAGAATAATGAACACATTGTTATTCCTACAAGTAACGGTAAGCCAAAGAGCTTGACGTACCTTGTAAATGTTTGCATTCCGATTGAATACTAATATGCACTAGACGGTCATAAAAAACATCTACAACCCGGTAAACTAAGTGATGAAATAATACCTATTAAAATGTAAACAATCAAAGTCCAACAACTGAGGCCGTCGATGTCAAACACGATCTATTGAATTCTATTGAATACAAGACGCAATTGATCGGAAAATAACCGGTGTCGTGAACCATTTGGAAATATTACTATAAAAAAACTCGAAGTAAATATAAATATGTTTTATTGCATTTTTATGGATATAACAAAGATAACATAAATCAATAAACCTCAATTTAATATTATTAATTAATAATAAAAACCACACAACAATTTTTTTTTTTTTTTTATGGCAATTGTATGAACATTATGCCAATTTCAAGTTAGGGAAACTGGACAAGTGGGTAAGAAATATTGGAAAACTTAGGAATTTGGAAAGGATCAGTAAGCGACAGGAATTACATAGGAAGAGAATAGGAAATAAATATACTTAAATTTTTATATCATTTTCAATTATAAACGTACTTAAAGTTTTATACACATGATAGTCATTAGAATTAAGGAGAATAGGGATAGATGTAGGAAATGGAATTTCAAGTGATTTTAATTCATGGAACAAGGAAGTATTATCATTTTTAGAGCAAGAGAAAAATATGTGATTTAAATCTGATTCATTTGATTCAGTTGATTTTTACTGGTGGTAGGTCTCTCATATGTGAGAGGCCGCCTGGGTGGGTACCACCGCAATGTCTATTTCTCCCGCCAAACAGCAGTGTTAATGCGCTGTTGTGTTTCGGTTTGAAGGACATTGTAGCCAGAGTAACTACTGGACATATTGAGACTTAACATCTTATGTCTCAGGATGGCGAGCGCAGTGGAATTCCAAGGATTGCCTTGTAATTCATGGTGTTGTTTGGTTTTGCTACTGTCCATGAGCGGTCGTATCGCTTACCATCAGGCGAATGGCATGCTCGTCTCGCCATTCATTGCAATAAAAAAAAAAAAAAAAAAAAAAAAAAATCTCCGACATCTTCACCACACTCACATTGCGGAGATTGCACCATTCCAAACCTTGCCAGATGATGAGGGGTGCAAACATGTCCCAGACGCATACGAATTAAAATAGATGTAGCTCTTTTACAAAGGTCTATTTTGCAGAACCAAGGCTTGCTTGGAATATTTGGTTGAATGCTGTGATAAAACTTTCCTTTAAGCTGACTATTGGTCGACCAAACATTATTCCAGGACTTCAAGAGATAATGTTTAGGCAAAGTTAATAGGTCATGACAACAATTCTTATAGGGGTACAAATCTCCACTTACGGTAGCGTCTTTAGCGAGTTGGTCAGCTTTTTCATTACCAAAAATACCTGTATGGCTAGGGATCCGAAGAAAAATGATGTTAGCTTTATTATGAACACACTTGCAAAGCATATTCCTACAGTCGCTGATAATAACATTACTGTTCGACTTAAACGGGTTTTTAGCTAACGCCTGAAGGGCACTCATGTTGTCTGTAATAATTAAAACATTTTTAAATTAAAAATGTAGGCATATTCTAAACACTTGAAAATTCCATAACATTCCCCCGTAAACACAGATGTTTCCAGGGGAAGTTTAACTTTTTGGACAATGTTATACTGCAGGTGATATGTTCCTACCCCGACAGTTGATGGGCCCTTTTTTGAAGCGTCGCTGTAAATTTGATGCCAGTCAGGCCACTGAGAATGCACTATATCATTGAATTTCCTGTTCCCGTGAGGGTCATTTTTACTAATACCAACATCTATAATAGTTGGAGTTGTTATTAATGTGTAATACTCGTGCTTAAACAATGGGAGAAGATGCGAGCTATACGAAGGAGCACTTAATAATTTATATTTCTTATAGCTCAAAACGAGACATGGAGTTGATTTATGGAGCCAGTAAGGTGAAGACGATAATTCAGTTATTAATATAGGCAGTTTATATTGCAAGGGATGGTTTGAGAATTGCATAACCCTGAATAAAAATCTATCCGATAAATATTGACGTCGTAAATGTAACGGGGGCTCTACACACTCCACGCCTAGGGCATTTAAGGGACTTGACCTCATTGCACCCGTAATTAACCGTAATGCTTTTGATTGAATTTTCTCTAATTTTCTAAGGCCAGATAGATTGCAGGGTTCTAACAAAAAGGTTCCATAGTCTAATATTGACCTGATCAGTCCATTGTAAATTAATTTCAATGAAGAGGGGTGGGCTCCCCACCACACACCAGATAGACATCTAATCATATTAACAATCTGTTCGCACTTTTCAGAAATATAGTCGCAATGAACTGTTGCAGTCATTTTAGAGTCTAATATAAGACCTAAGAATTTTACAGACGTTTTAAATGGAATGATTTCCTGGTTGTATTTTATCAATATGGGGAATGGAATTTTTTGTCTGGAAAATAACATAATATTACTTTTAGATGTGGATAGTTTTAATCCATGGTTATCCAACCATTTATTCAGAAGGGTGAGTGAACTGGTCAAATTTTCAATTAAGTTATGAACAGAATGATCCGAACAATATAAGAGTAAGTCATCTGCATATTGTAAAATATCAATTGAGTTATTTAGACTGGAATCCAGGTCGTATGTGTATACATCATACAATATGGGGCTTAGTACCGAGCCCTGAGGAAGACCTTTCCAAACAGATCGTGACGGCTTGGATTCAACATCTAATATTAAAGTTCTTTCGGACAGCATATTAATTATGAATCGTGTTAATAAAAAAGGAAACTTTAATTTATATAACTTATTTCTAAGAATTGAAATCACAACGTTGTCATATGCTCCAGAAATATCTAAGAAGGCAGCTATAGTGGAGTGATTCCTGGATAAAGCAATACGAATATCAGTTGTGAAAATGCTAAGACTGTCAGTAGTACTTCTGCCCTTTCGAAAACCATATTGACTATTAGAAAGATTATTATTATGCTCAAGAAACCATTCCAATTTATTTTTAACTAAATGTTCGACTATTTTTATAATTACTGGTGATAAGGCTATGGGACGATATGAGTTTAAATCGTTGGCATCTTTATGTGGCTTCAATATTGGCAACACTAATTGTCGTTTCCAGCACGGGGGGATATATCCTGTCTCAATTATTTTATTTATCATTTCTAAATAATAATTTAACGCGTCATCTCCTAAATTAAAAAAAAAAGAATAGGGAATGCGCCGTCCTCTCCTGGGGCTGAATCTTTAACACTAGTCACAACAAATTTTAATTCGGTGAGTGTAAACAAACTATTTTTTGATGTGTGCGGAATATACTCAGAAAAAGGAGCTATTACTTCTTTTTGCAGCACTGTTGGCGGGGCTAAATGATCTAAATATCTTTCAGACAAAGAGGAAGGAAATGAGGAAGTGCTGGGGGTAAAGGATGAGCGAAATCTTTTTAAACAGTTCCAGACTTCAGTGAATGATGTGTCAGGGGAAATTGAAGCACAAAAATTTCTCCACCCTTCAACTTTTTTATTTTTTAACAAATTACGTGTATGGTTCATAGTTTTTACCAAACTATTAAAATTATCATCAGACATAACATTTTTATACCTAATTTCAGCCTCTTTTCTTTTTTTAACAGCTTCAGTACACTCTTTGTCCCACCATGGTGGAGAAGGTAGTCTTTTAGACACTTTTTTATGAGAAAATATCTCATCAGCTGTATCCAATAAAGCTTTAGTAAAAGCTTCAACATTTTTAAGAAAATCAGGAGATTCAGACAAAGAATTAATTTTTTTTTCAACTGAAGACTTGTACATTGCCCACTTTTCAGAATCTAATTTATATTTTAAACGTGGAGATTTAGGTTGTGAAACATTAAAATTAAGTTTAGGATAGGGTAGTGATATAACAATTGGATAATGGTCACTTCCAAACGTAGATGGAAGGGTTTGCCAATTGACAACAGAAGCCAGGTCAGGAGTGCATATGGATAAATCCACAACACTTTTTCCTTCGCAGGGAGGTGAGCAACGAGTGGCAGACCCAGTGTTTATTATGCACAAGTTGTGCAAATCTAGAATGTCCAGTAAATTTTCACCATTAATATTTGATGAAGAGCTTCCCCAAGACCTATGCTGGGAATTGAAGTCTCCTAACAAGATAAAAGGTTTAGGAATAAGATGCAATATATTACTGACTTCATTAAAAATGCTTAAAGAGGGGTGTGGAATATAAATTGAAACAAATGAAATATTATTAACATTTATACAAACTATAGAAAAATCACTGGAATGAGAAGGAATGGAAACAATTTTAAAGAGAACATTTTTGGCAACTAGGATGGCCACACCACCATAACCATCCTGTCTATCTTCCCTTATACAAGAATATCTAGGGATTCTAAAGTTGTAGTGAGGTTTTAACCATGTTTCTGACAAACATACTAAAACTGGATTATATTTATTCAAAAGATATATCAAGTCACTCCTTTTATTATTCACACTCCGGCAATTCCATTGAATAATGTGTCTGTCCATTGTTTAATTGGTATATCGTATTTTCAAGTATTGGTGCAACGTTGGCCGGTATGATAATATTATTTTTACAAAGAACATTCAACAGTGTCGTAATAATTTCAGAGATGGATAATTGATTGTTTTTATTATTGTCCTTTTCTTTGGGAATGGCACAACCATTTCCAGATAACAATACATTATTGTATTCATTGAGTGAAGTGTTATGTCCTACTTGATCATAGCCAGAAGCTAAATGTGTACGAGGTTTGGTTTTTATATAAACTGTTTTCTTATAAGATGTATTTTCATTATTAACTTGGTTATTTCGAAGGCTACTAAATGTATTTTGAGGGTTTGATACCATATGAGAATATGGTTTCAAATTTTTTTTATGTAACTTAGAGGCTTCTGGGTATGATATACAGTTTTCAGCCATAGAAATCTTAATATTTTTTTGTCGCAGAAATTCTGGACAAGTCTTGCTGGTCGCAAAGTGATAACCAGAGCACATGCAACACACACTCTGGTCATCACCAACACCGCAAGACTCTCCAGAATGATCCTGGGCACACTTGTAACAGCGAGGTTTTCCACGACATTGAATTTTCGTATGGCCATATCGACAGCAGTTATAGCATTGAATAGTTGGATAGTGATATAACTGAACTGGTAGAGCATTATAACATGCAAATACACGTTTTGGCAAAATTTGACCGTCGAAAGTTAAAACTACAGTCTGAGAGGGTTTCCATGTAGAAGTACCATGTAGTAATGGGTGCAATATAACATTTTCGTCAGGTTTAGATTGTTTTTTCTGAACATGAATTAAATAAGGGGCCAAATCAGAAGCCGAGTATGTTTGCCTGCCAACCTGAGTTGTTACAGAAGCGTTTGGAGGGAAATCATTATTTCCCTCCAAAACCTCAGGAGCCAGTGAAGATGTCGGTTTAGTGCAGTCGCTGTCAGAACAATTACAAGATTCCCTCGACGGGTCAATAGCCATTTTATTTGTTCTCTTCTTTTTATTGCAATCACGGCAAATGCGTTTTCTAGCCTTCGCCAGACTACGCTTCCTTGGATTGATACCAGTGGAGCAATCAGTATCCATTCCGGATTCTGATTGCTCCACAGTGACGTAGGCAGCAACAGGGATCGAGCCACCCCCGGGATCGGGGGGCTCGTCCATTTTTTAATGTAACTACAAAAATATATATACAAAAACTTACCTAATAGAGATGAAAATATTTACAAACTACTAAGAACTAAGCTAAATAAAATATTTATATACAAACTGATCCCTTATGAGATAAAATAATTAAAAAATATTTTTAACAAAAAGTAACGCTCCCGCCACAACCAAGTTTCCCGCGCTTTTTTTTTCCGCGTGTGATGTTATTCTTTAATCATTGGCGTCAAACAATTATTTTATAATTTGGCAACTACGACATAATCACAGACTGTAAATGAACGAAATCATAGACGAAATATCTAATAGACGTAGTGACCCCGTGCCACCGAAAGGGACAACAAATAAAGTACTTAATTGGTTTAGGGTTGCCAAGTATGGTACAATTACCCACTATTAGGTAACGGCTTTTTAGAATGATACAAAATTTGCAAACACGGAAGAAGGAAGGATAAATAAAAATGCAACAGTTTGATAGGTTTGTTTTATTTATTACTGTATACATATATTTACAAAGTGTACAAAATTACGTATGATAGATCAACAATATATAACTATACGGGTTACTATACAGGGTACGGGGTAATACTACAATCTCACTCTTGCCACACTGACATTATAGGTTATAAAGTTTACGTGTTTATTATAATTACAATAACATTGAGATAAACAAATGTATAACTACAATGTATTACAGTGTTATCTCTTTTATAAGATTTTATAGCAAACTAGTTAATTTAAATACTGCTGGATATCTATTAATTGTTACTAAAGTTATTTACTTACCCATGGAATGATAATCCTGTTATTTTCACACCACTGTCGCTTTTACAACCAAGTACGCTACACCTCACCATTTTGTGATGGATTTAGCAAAGATTTTAGAATTTAAACAATTATAAATCACTTTGAAAACTTCCGACACTAAACACAAACACGATACGACAGTCTTATGTCAAAATTTGTTTAGCAATTTCAATTCCGACCTTGAAAAAAACCGGCACGCGGTGCAGGACAGAAAATGTATATTTCGATCTCTTTCTATCTTATAGCAAAACCTATAAGCGGCATCTCTTTCTGTGGGACTGAATAGGCACTATACAGCAGTCTATTAGATTTTTCGTCTATGAACGAAATGGTCCGTGATTGGTAGATATGGGTAGATATAACCTGTGGTGAAATGCTAGAGTTGAGATTAACGGCAATACAACCGGTATTTGTTACAGTTTATGCAATCGATAATAGTTCGATTGTAATTCATGGCAATTTAAAAATAAAAAATATATTTTATTCACATGAACATGAATTACATTCAAAACTAGTAACGCTAGCTGGACGACATATTTCGTTTTATCAAATTTGTATATTTGAAAATATGTAATCTTACTAAAACAATGTATACAAATACAAGGTTTTGGAAGATAAGAAAAAAAAAACATGTTTAGGTAAAACTTCATGTAACCAAACATGTGAATGTAAAAACAGACAATACTTGAATGTTCCCATTATGTAAATAATTAATTCCATTATATTTTTCATTACATATTTCATGATTTAATATTAACTTGTATAATCTGTGATTTCACTTAAATATTTCTAGCGTCACTGGTGAACTTTTAAAGTTAATTGGCAACACCAATTCATAATTCCTTGATTATCTAAATGTTGGGATTATGTTTGATTTGTCCTGGATAGATAAAATAATAATAGCTATCATAATGTTTCAGTGAGTATTTTCGGTAAATTATCACAGAATTCAATTGTCGCAAGTCTCATCTACGCTTCTTCTTTATCGATGGGAGTGTCGTATAGATGCGCTGACCTTCGTTTTGATGCACAACTCACAACAAAGCATCAAATTGACGGCTGCCCCATTTTCACAACAATCTTTGGATTTGTTTTTAGTTAACTATTTGTGAAAAGCTTTTGGTATTAAGGATCTTGAAATGACATACGGTTTTTTTACAAAAGTGGCAAGTGTTACGTGAGTGGAAAGTAAAATGATAATGGAATCGGCGACTACGCAAACAATTTTGTATGGTGTGTTTTGCAGTTCAGCAACACAGACTTTCTTTTTAACTTCTAGGAGAGTATTACTGATCTTGAGAAAATAAAACAGTTGTATCAAGATGAACGAGAGGGATATTCCAAGTGTACCCATTACAACATTAGCAGGAGTAGCCAGCTTGACAGACTGTAAGTAGCTATCAACATTCTACTTGTGTGCATCTCGCCACTATCATCACTTATTACTCGGGAATACTGTTCAAAACATATCTACCACATATTTTAGTCTTGTTTGTACACAGATACTGTATTTTTCTGATAGACTTGATGACTGGTGACAAAGTTTACTAAATTATGTCAAATGCTTTCTGTTAATGTTCACAATTTTCCTGTTGGTTTAAAGTAACATGCAAATGATTATATTGTGCAGAAATGTCCTTTTTGAAAAATTAATATATTTAAACAGCATATTTAGCAGTTAATATGTAAAAGAAAATGTGTAAATAGGAAAGTAGGTTTCTATATGTGTGTGATTATGATCTAGGAACTGCTATAAGCTTGTTTTTTAAACATTAATGCAATCAGTTTCATGGTTAAGACATCCATGAAACCTGTTACCTGTACCTTTAAAGAGGTTATGATTGTAAATACTGCAAGTGCAGTTTATTTTGAGTTTAATTTAAATAGAACCCTATTAGCTCTGGAAAAGCACAAAAATACCTAATTTTATTGTTTTAGAAATATAAACAAATGTTTATTTTATTTATAAACATTCAACATCTGTTATTTTGGTAACAGTGTGTTTATATGAGAGATTAAGAGTAATAATAATTAAATTATAGAAATTTATCATAAAGTGGAATAAGTATAACAATTACTTTTTACAAAATATACTAATAAGAATGTAACTAACTTTGGGTACACATTTTTTTTAAATTTTAAATGTCTAACCCTGATATTTTCTTGCAGTATTACCAGTTTTACCACTACCAACACCATTACCATCAACGCTGAATAATAAATCACAACTGTTTCATCCGCTAGTGGCTGAAGAAGCAGCAAAATTACTTGCAACCCGTGACAAAGATTTAGTGTCTCAGTTGCTGGAGTCTCTTATGCAAACATCTGTCCGGCATATGTAAGAAAAACATTATATTCATTTTTACTTTATGATTTCTTTTATATGTTCCCTTCCAGAAATATGCCCAGGTTGTTTTTATAAATTTTATTTTATTAATATTTTTTTATTGCATTGAATGGCGAGACGAGCATGCGATTCGCCTGATGGTAAGTGATACAACCGCTCATGGACAGTAGCAAAACCAAACAACACCATGAATTACAAGGCAATGCTTGGATTCCACTGAGCTCGCCATTCTGAGACATAAGTCTCAATATGTCCAGTAGTTACTCTGGCTACAATGTCCCTCAAACCTAAACACAACAGCGCATTTACACTGCTGTTTGGCATGAGAAATAGACATTGCGGTGGTACCTATTATTTAAATGAATACTGGGAGGCTTTGCCATTTTAATATATGAGATTGCACCAACTTCTTATTGAATGCAGGATGTCTGTAATGAAATCATCAATATTTCATTAATATCAAATAAAACATATCTACCACTAATCTATCCAGTAGCTATACCATTTAATTATAATTTTATGATTTTTGGTACATGAAATGCTTATGTTCCATATTGTGTTTTTTATATTATGTTTTCAACTAATGTCATGTCTTCACCACCTACTATAATGCATAATATTTAATTATTTTCATATATTACAGAAAACAAATAGGTATAAGTCGAGATTCAACTAACATATTTAATATTTTCAGAGACCTGAAAGATGAGAGCATACCAAATGCGGTTAGCCCAGCACCTCAACAACAATCAACACCTGAGCTATTAAAAGCAATATTGAGCATAAATCCCAATGTTTTCGATCAACAACAACAAAACCATTGGGGTAACAACATACATACATCAAAGTTCAATGGGATGTCACCATCGGGTTCTTACAATTACGCATCACATAACGCTGTACCTTCAAGTCCGTCAACTCATGGAACAGCAATACATTCTGCAACCATTCCAAATCAACAATTACTAGCTCCACCGTGTCAATCTTCACCCCATGTAAATATGGGGTCACCACCCTCTCAAGCAAGGCCAGGTAGCCAAGTTAACATTACTGCCCAAAACAATGTTTCTCCTCTCTGGAACAATGCAAATTCTTCTAATGTTTACACAAGTCCATTATCCAATACTTCATGTTCCACTCCGCAAAATGGTGGTTTTTACAATAGTCTGCAAGACACACGAAATTTTACAAGTATAGGCGAAGAGAAAGATCCATTGTCCATGTCACCGAGGAATCAGTCGGACCAGCAAAGGTTACATTTACAATCTCAAGATAAAGCATTTGAACAAGGTTTGTGCAGAAAATTGATTTGTGTATTTACTTTTTTCAAGTTTGATGTCTGTGTAAGTTGTATTTCGATTTGATCTAAGAATTTATGCAAGTGGCCAAGTTAAATTCTAAATGTAATTTTGTAAAGTTCAAAACAATTAACAACATAAAATAGTTTTAAAGTTGGTTGATTCTGTATTAGATATTTTTTGAATTTATGCAATAGTCTGTTATCAAGTTTTGTATGCTTCCATTCCATTGCTCAATCAATGTAATTATTTTAATATCATATTTTTGATGAATATGATATTAAAATGGTGTGCGGTTGTCTTGTGCCTCAACCACACTGATTCTTAAAATGACTAATGTAAAACTGGTGTTGTAGATGGTAATGTGGTGACAGGTCAATCCCCGGCGCAAGCTAGTGTAGCGCCATCGCCCCTACGTCAGGAACCTCAAGTGCCTCAGCCGTCAATGGGGGCGCCGTACGCGCCGCCTCTACTGACACACGATAAACAAGATGTTAACAAACCAGTTAGCACAAACAATAAGTACCCAGTGGTCAAACTTGGCCGTTTATCAGTGAGTTTATTTCTATATAAGTGTTGAAAACCCATACAAAATATTTTAAGGCTTACATCAAATATAATTAATCATGAAAATAAAATTGATAAAGTCACTTTTACTGGGGTGGGACATGAAAAAACATCTATTTCCTTCTTATACATCCTACTGGTTTCATATGAAATGTTAAAATAAGTCCTATATACTATTTTACACCAAATTCTATTGGCAGCTAAGTATATGCTAAAAAGTAACCATATAAAATATAGGCAGTCATTCATATACCCCTGGTTATCTCAATTAGCCCTAATGCCGTTTTTATTAATTTTTACAAAACATCTTTTTACAGGAGGGATTGTTGAAAAAGCACGAATTTTCAAATGACGACAGGCCTAGGAAAAATAGTACGCTGGAGTCAGATTCCGATGATAACACGCCGCTCAAAGCGAAGTCCAGTAACTGTACGCCAAGTGTAGATAAAGAAAGAGAAGCAATAGACATAGCTAGGGAGAAAAATTGGGAAGCAGTGAAAAGGAAGCACGAGGAAGCCAGCAAGAAGGAGGAAGCTGAGGCCGCGATCGGTATGTGTTGAATATTTTTATAGATTGCGAATAAGTTTATTAATTAGGTTTATAAAGCAGTCTTACTTGTCAAGTTTTGTAGGACTTTGCAGCATTATACGAGGTGTAAGTTTAAACTAGTGCTAAATAAGTAACTTAAAAACCTTAAAAATATTTTCGCAAGAAGGTTCACAAAATGTGGATAATTTTATTGGTGATTTGTTTTGACCAATTTATTCGTCATTGCTCGTGTCAATGAGCGTTCGCTGGCCGTACCCGTAGGCCGTACTACATTATGTAAATTCGCGGACTTGATATGCAGTGTGTTGTCTTTCAACAATCGTCAACAGTTTTGCGGCTTAATAAGTAACACACAAAAAAAAACTTTAGTAGTTAATTTCGTCTAGTTAAGGTCACTTTTATGTCTTAACTAAATTATATTTTATATGTGAAAGTTTATGTACCTATATTGATGGAAGTATGTACTCTCTGTATGAAGTGTGTACTCTTTCACGCAAAATCGACTTTTATTAAATTATACAATAACATAGCTCAAACATATAGCAAGCAATAACCCAGGCAACACCAAGGCCAGCTGCTGGTAATATAATATATATTTCGGTTATTAATTGAATACACTTCTTGAGTCCCTCGTTTAACCTTACACTTCGTAGACATAACAAATAAGAAATTAGAGAAAACTGTTTACTTGCAATACAATATCCCTTTAGTGTTTTCTTTGATCATTTATTTAAGCTTTTATAAACATAAACTTTTTATGATTAATTTGTTATTGTAAAAGAATATGGGTTTGAGCAAGTTATTATATTTCAGTGCGACCTAAACTTCGTAAAGTGGAGCGGCGGTTGGTACCCGTGTTGGAAATGTTGTCGGTAGACGAGCTTATGGAAACGAACACATACCAACGTTTCAACAAATTAATTGAATCAGTATTCGAAGCTATTGACGACGACATATTAATTACGGATGAAATGGGTAAGTAGCGATACCGCATTTTTATAAATGATGCACTTATGATTGTATACCAATATATAAGAACTGATTGTATTACATCCAAATAGATCACAAGACACAAAAGACCACTACATATTTATTAAATATTTAATTTTGCAATTACGATAATTTCCAATCAACAAAAAATATTAATTTCAGAGGGTACGGATATTCCGGAAGAATTATTGTTACCGCGTTACCAACTCCAAGAGTTGTGTTCGGAAGCAGCTAAATTAAAGAACCTTGGTGCTATGGAAGCGATACCTTCAGACAGATTAGTCAGATTATTAAATATATTGGAGAAAAATATTAGGGCAGCAGAAAAGATGTCGCTAGTGGGCGATCCTGTGAGTAAAAATTTATCTTTGTAATTTATACGCTTTTGTATGTATCGTTTTCGGACGTGAACTAATTTGTTTCGTTGGTTTATTCAGGAGGACAGTGAAGAAATGAGGCAGATATGGATAGAGTCTGCGCTGGAGAGAGTAATGTGCGCGTCGGACGCGTGCCTCACCTCCCTGTACATAATGACGTCCCCGAGCATGCCCAAGCGTATATTTTTAGAAGATGTTATAGATAGAATTATTATGTTCATAAAATTCCAATTAAACAACACCATTTACTGCGTGTACGATCCAGTGTACAGTATTCAGACTACTTCTAAGAAGAAAGGTGCGTGTAGTTGATATTGAAATCACTTTTATTGTATTTTTTTAAATGCAAATTTAGCTAAGTCCTTACTTGGATGATGTCGCTCAATTAATGAAACTATTTATAAACTCCACGTGTTTATCGAGTTAGTTCAGCGTCGGCCCAGTGTGAACGCGGGCGTGTGTAGTTGTGTAGATGTGTAGGTTGATGTTGTGGTTGCGCGTGCGCAGTGGACGGGCGCAAGCGGCGCGGCGGCGGCGCGTCGGCGGCCACGCGGCGCTGCGGCGGCTCCACGCGCGCCGTGAAGGAGCTGTACACGCACGCGCACGAGAGCGTGGCGCTGCTGGCCGAGCTGCTGGGCGCGCACCACCTCACCGACACCACGGTGCTGCACGCCTCCACCGTGGGCGTGTCGCCCTTCTTCGTCGAGAACGTCAGCGAACTGCAGCTCGCCGCGCTCAAACTCGTCACCACGGTATGACCCTTACTTAGCTATACTAAGTGACCAGATGGTGCTATACAATCCAGATGTAGTATATCGACGAATAATGGTTCGGCTCGCCAGTTAACAAATATGATGCATACGCTGAAGTCAAGCGCGACACACTTGCATATGTCACTATGGCGGATTTTCCACAGTCGTGTATGAAGGTCGCTATCCAAACGGATACAAAAAACTGTCTTCTTACATCAAATTTCTCAATATTTATCTATCTTACAGATATTCACAAAATACGAGCCGCACAGGCGTCTCCTACTGGAAGACATCCTGGCGTCGATAGCGCGCATCCCGAGTTCGAAGCACAACCTGCGCTCGTTCCAGCTGAGCACGGACCAGCACATCCAGATGCTGACGGCGCTCGTGCTGCAGCTCGTGCAGTGCGTCGTCACGCTGCCGGAGACGCTCTGCAAGTCGCACGACAAGGACAAGGATAAGGAACACGCGGAAACTTCGGATAGTAAAAAAGTGAGTCCAATGTAGGGAGGTCATGTGGATGATTTTATAGTGTAGGTATAACAGATTTAGAAACTTAGTTAATACTAGCTTCTACCCGTAAACTTAGTCTACGTGATTAACTTTATTTGGAATTTCCCATCCCGTCCCGTCTAATTCTCACTCAAAGCATATAATCCAGCCCCATTTCATCCCTTTGAGTATAAAAAAGTAATAAATATATTGGAATTTCTTCCTCATCCCACGGGAACACCTAATGTTTCGGGATAAAAAGTAGCGTAAGTGTTAATCCAGGGTGTCAGCTACCTCCATAACAAGTTTCATTGAAATCCGTTTAGCCGTTTCGGAGTTTATCGCGCACAACTGCACAGACAAATGACAAATGTTCTAAAAATCATTGTTTTTAGTTCTATTACGTTAAACCCCCCATATTGGTTTTTCTCATTTATCTTCCATGAACAGACATCGATCGGCTACAAATTTATTATATGTATAGATTGAACCTTTAACATCCTTTAAAAAATGATTATTTTACCTCATTATTTAAGTTACTTTACGTGCAACGCAGTCGGAGCCGAACTTGCAGTAATAAGGAGCCGCATGCGGTTCACGTGTCGTGGTTTTGATTGAGCACTCTATGTAAATAATCCAATAATTCACCAATTAAATAATACTCGCGAACTCAAATAATACCTGATTATTCAATTTGCAATTACAGACATGTCTACATACTTATTACTTTTTTATCTACTCATATTATTATGTTTATTAATAAAAATATTGATGTGCGTACATTCCATATTGTTTATTTTCAGCACATAGATAAAGATCTGATGATAATATCTAAGTACGAAGCGGCGATCAGTGTGGGTGGTACATTCCTAACGTCATTCCTAAACAAGTGCCGGAGCCGGTCGGAGGAGGTGGACTTCAGACCGCTGTTCGAGAACTTCGTGCACGATCTCCTCACCACGGTCAACAAGCCCGAGTGGCCGGCTACTGAACTGCTGCTTAGCCTACTCGGTACTATGCTTGTAAGTATCAATACGTGAACTTTACCTTTTTAATAAGAAATACACATATATACTGTATTACAATGTATTTTTTGAAAGTAATGTATGGACTATAAAAAGTTTTATCACTAATAAAATTAAGATTCATACAGCAAAGGAGTCACAACTTTTTATGGCGCATTGGATGCCATTACCCATTGTTTGAGGGCAGTGACTAACTTATATGTTAGCTGTCAGTGGGCCATAATTTTAAGAGTTTTGAAACT
The DNA here is from genome assembly GCA_949752805.1 of Deilephila elpenor. Classification (NCBI taxonomy): domain Eukaryota; kingdom Metazoa; phylum Arthropoda; class Insecta; order Lepidoptera; family Sphingidae; genus Deilephila; species Deilephila elpenor. Next base: position 7,724,911 of record OX457099.1, on the reverse strand, counting down.
GTAAAATTAATGTTGTAAGTGCTTATAACGCACAACTGTGTCTAAAGTGGCTCCATGGTAACATCATAAATGCCCCTTACCACCTTAAAACCTTAAAACCATAGATCATTCAAATCGTTTTATACATAGCCGTCTCCAACATCTTGCATATCTATCATAAAACAATGCTTGTCATATTTTTGTGTGCCTGTAAAGCTCATGTCGGACAAGTCGCCGATACCGTATATCGTACAAAAACGAAGTTTGAAATATATTTGTGCAGGTGAAGTACATGTCGGACAAGTCGATGGAGATGTCGGTGCGCGTGGCGTCGCTGGAGTACCTGGGGCTGGTGGCGGCGCGGCTACGGCGCGACAGCGTGCACTCGCGCGCCAAGCTCGCCACCATGGACGCCGTCATACGCGACATCCGCGCCGAGGAGGAGAAGGACGGCAACCAGGCGCAGGTAACTATCGAACTTCGTGAGTTGGCTCAGGCCTTGGTCCACCATGTTGGCTTATCGTGGGTGAGAAGGTACCTTCTCTATTTTACTGTTACAACCTAATTCGTGTAGGACTTTGAAATCAGCACCAGAATAACGGACCATCTACGACTGGAACTTAGTCTTAGATCAATTTAAAACCCAGGCGTGTGTGTGAGGCGCAGTTAACGGGTAAACATTCTGCAATCTTAACATATTGATCGTTATCATATCTATAAGTTGAATGTTAATAATTTTATCTGTATTTTTATAGTTTTAGTTTATTAATTAAAGTTTAAGAAGACGTGCGCACGAGCATGTTTTCCGGTTTTTCGGTTATTTTTACACTTGCAATATGTACAGGGTGTGACTTTCGGCCTGGATGAGGACGAGGAGAGAACAGAATTTCTCCAGCGGGTGTTACTGGACTACCTCGCGATCAACGGACAAAAGGACCAAGCGTGGAACTGCGCCAGACATTTTTACATTACTCAGTGGTATAGGGACATGGTTGTACAGCCTAAAAGTAGTTCACCAACGAAAAGACCGAAAAATAAAACAAAAAAGCGGCACAAAGACGACTCCACGGACGAAGAGTCGGAGCTCGATGATGACAGTGACAGTGGTATAAAGGACTCTAAATCGGACAAAAAACACACCTCCAGTGCTATCGTGTCCGCGGAAAAGTATAAAACGATAGAGAGACGTAAAACTTTCTTTCTCGAGAAAATTAGGCCGTTCAGATATCAAGGTGGTACGCAAGTGCAAGTGATGCAGTCGTACATAGACTACAGCGGCGCCGAGTTGATCTCACAGTACTTGGCCTCCAAGAGGTCGTTCTCGCAGAGCTTCGACCGGTACTTGAGGAAGATTCTGGTGATACTGTGCGAGAATACGATCGCGATTCGTACGAAGGCCATGAAGTGCCTGGCGATGATCGTGGAGGCGGACCCGTCCGTGCTGGCGCGCCCGGACATGCAGATCGGCGTCAATCGCTCGTTCCTGGACCAGTCCACGGCCGTGCGCGAGGCCGCCGTCGACCTCGTCGGCAAGTTCGTGCTCAGCCGACACGACCTCATCGACAAGTACTACGGCATGCTCTCCAACAGGATATTAGTGAGTTACTTCAGTCTTTTCAGATTTTTTCATCGTCGATTAAAATAATTTAATGTGCCTATCCATATTATACACATTTACAGTGGATCTTTAGTTTAAGTTCTGTGCATATAGAATTCAAGAACATTTGTTCCCATTTTAGGATACCGGTGTGTCCGTACGGAAGCGCGTGATAAAGATACTAAAAGACATATGCATAGAGTGTCCCGAGTTCCCGAAGATCCCGGAGATCTGCGTGAAGATGATCCGGCGCGTGAACGACGAGGAGGGCATCCGCAAGCTGGTGATGGAGGTGTTCCAGAACATGTGGTTCAGCCCGTGCGCGCACGCCGCGCGGCCCGGCGCGCTCGACATGACGGCCGCCGCCGCCGACCCGCTCACGCGCAAGGTGCTCAACATCACCGACGTCGTCATCTCCTCCAGGGACATCGGCCTCGAGTGGTTCCAGCAACTGCTCATGAGCGTGAGTCATGCAAACTCGTTTATCCTATTATACGTGGCACAGTGGGTTAGACGCCGCCTGTGAAACGAAAGCCCGCAGGTTCAATCCCCGCACCGAAACAAATTTTTGTGTGATCCACAGGTATTTGTTTCAGATCTGGGTGTTTGTGAGACTGAAAACTCTCTCGTAGTTTCTGGTACCCACGACACAAGACTCGATCTTAGTGTGGGATGTGACTGTTGGGTGTATTTATTTATCGATATGTCATTTTTTTACAGTTGTTCAAACCCAAGGAAGACAAGGACGACTCGACAAAAATTATTTATCAACCGCCTAAATCACTATTAGTTGCATGTCAACAAATCGTAGACTGTCTTGTTGAAAGTTTACTTCATTTAGAAGAGACGAGCACGGAAGGTAATTATTAACCTTATTAGATTTCCAAAATATCATGTGCTGTATTGTTTTATTGATTGCAATTTATTTCTCTTCAGGATCTGGTTCGTCGCAACGCATTTTAGCGTGCCTTTCAACTCTGCATTTATTTGCAAAAATTAGGCCTCAATTACTAGTTAATCACGCATTAACACTTCAACCTTATCTTAGTTTAAAATGTCAGGTAAGCAAAAATAATTATATATATATTTTTTTTGTAGTACATAATTGAACACAATACAAGTTCCTTATCTGAGTTTAAAAGCGTACTATAATAATAATATACAAATTTTGTACTCAAGCATAGTTGTTACAATCCCTGGATTGTCTTATAGATGTTTTACCACAATTTATCATCCGTCTTCTCCATTGATGTCGCCAGTATAAATTTGCAAATTATATCATTGAAAGATGATATAAGGCAAAAATTATGTTACTTATTCCTTCCCAGTTTATCTTAAAATCAATAAGCATTTTAGGAATGAGTTTCGTCTTGTAGCATAATCTGTTGTGGAACGAGGTGAACCATATCTATGAGACATAGAAAATTTATCACGATCAAAAATATTGGCTATCGATCAAATTTAAATTGTAGTAGACAAATTAAAAAATATATATTTATTTTGCAGAACCAATACGAACAACAAATAATGTCGACGGTGGCGTCGACGCTAGAACTAGTGGTGCCGCTCATGGAGCATCCCAGCGAAGTGTTCTTGGCTCAACTAGAAGAGGACGCCGTGAAGCTCATACTGCAGCGCGGACAACTCGTCATCGCGTCGTGTATAGCGTGCCTGGCCGCTATCGTCAATAACCTCACGCATAACTATAAGCTCATAAGGGATGTCTTCAATAAGTATCACGGTGAGTTATTTGTAGTTCTCTTTGACTTTCTGCCCTCACTCCCTCACTCTTTCTCACTTCATTTATAGTCAGTACAATGCTAAACATAAGCCTTTAGTCCGCCCAGTGACCACGAAAGTTGTTAAGCAATCGAAACGTCGGGAAGTTACAAAAATGTAAAAATTTTACCAAATGCGCGATAAAATCCGTAATAAATAGTTTTTATATCAATAGGCCTTTATTATTCACATCTGTTTGTAGATAGTATGCATGTATTGCAGTATAGTTTAAAATTTAAATAAGCAATGCTCTACATGCATGAATGAGCAATTAATATGCAAAAATATATTTTGATAAATATATGTGCGCACCGTGCGCGTCATTTACGCGCCAACGTCTTCACCTGCTGTTAGTGATTTAGATACGCGGCTTTGTCCAAAAGAATCTAACTATTTAAACTAAAATGATATATGAAGCTCCTATTACAAGTATATAATTTATTTTTGGGAAATTATCTTTAAATGTGTTATAATAATTGTAAAATTTTTAGGTGTCTTGCTCCAATGGAAACAAAGTTGGCAAAGGAACCCTGAAATGACGCGGGCATTACATTCTCGACCTTATTTTCGACGGGCTTTATTTATTGTGGGTCTGCTGTTGCGGTACTTTGACTTTACCGACGGAAAAGTCATAGAAGGTCTTCCAGTGAGTGTAAATAATTCCTCCTGAAAAATTGTTTCATATATTTGTGTATATTTATTTAGGAAGCAATATGCAAGGTGTTAAAAAGCCTTTGTCAATCATTTTAACAATATTATCATAATCTATATACATATACATATGTATATTTATATACATGAAGACAGTATAAGATTTAGCATAGACGACTATCCGAACCATAAACAAGATGAACATCAAAAGTGGTGACTATAGAGTACAAATAGCTGTACTGAAGTTATTAACCTGCCTCATCACTCAACTGTTTTTCATTTTGGCGATTCGTTATTACAATGAATGAATAAACAACAACAGGGTTTTCGTTACACATTGTATTTAAAGAATAAAACATTATATTAAATCGTTATTTTTTTCAGCACGATATAAAAGAGCAAGTTTATTCTACGTTAATGTTTTTTGTGGGCTTGGAGGATGAGGATTTTGTTTCGAACACGCTCAAAGCGCTCGGCTCCGTTTGTGTCAGACACTACGAATTTATGTTGCGGCCTGAACTTAAAGAGTTCTACCATCAGCTCCTCACTTCAGACTTAGCTCCAATAGAAATGAAGGCGGACGTACTCAAAAACATTGAGATGTACTTACAAGAGGAGGAGCAAAGGATGATCAGGCAGGATAAAGAATGTAAGATACTTTAGTTCATTTCATTTCCATTAGATGCTAATTTGTAACACATTCTTGTTTGTCGAGAATGAAGAATGTATCCAATAAAAGCTACCCATTTCCTTTGTCCGAGCATAATTTTTATGTGAAAATTGTATAATGACTGTAGTGATAGTATAACGCATTGATTTGCAGGGTCGAAGCGGTCGAAGCACGAGAACCTGAAGGAGATGGGCGACGTGTCGTCGGGCATGGCCTCCACGGTGATCCAGCTGTACCTGAAGGAGATCCTGGGCTCGTCGCTGCACCCCAGCACCGTGGTGCGCTCGGCCGCCATGAAGGTCGTGCAGCTCGTGCTCGCGCAGGGACTCGTGCACCCCGTGCAGGTAACATGCCACCACACACGCACTACCTACAAACAACACAATCAATCCCTACAAAAAAAACACGGCGCCAAAACATATTAATAAAAACTACCTACACTAGCCTTTACACACTCGGTAAACCGTTGGTCTTTGTGCTGGTAGGTTCACGAACAAACTATTTTCCGGGATGCAGATTAAAACTCATAAGTATGACATAGAATTCGTGCCCAGCATGACAATAGACTATGAGATAAGCTTTAAACAACTTAGGACGTGAGTAAAATCGATAAAATGTGGTATCCTTCTCTACCCAGTCGAGCATACAAGCTTCATCACTGTCAGCCATGTCCATGTGTTTTTACACCAAACACGAGAACCCCGCAAAATCCAATATAAACATATAACCTGTCGGAAATATTTGTGAACCTAGCTGGAAGGCGGTTCACATTATATTTTTTTGTGTTCCCCTATCTACTATGTTATTTTACATTAAAAACGTTTTGAGATGGATGCGATTTCTATTTTTTATTCTTTTTTCTATTTTAATTCAATTTGTTTAACCTATATTTTGAATTTGCTGAACTTATGTTCCAGTGACGTCAATTATTCAGGTCCACAGATATTTCCGACTGGTAATATTTATATTGCATGTTTAACGGATTTATTGCGCGTCAAACCAACGTGTCAAACACTCTTTGCGTGTAATATAGCGCGCACACACATTGCGCCCCACCAAGACTCGATGTCAGAGTAATTCAATATGTATTTAATCTTTTTACCTACCACTCCTATACGTTTTTGATCGTGTTTCTAAGCAATCGTATTCTATTCCAGATTGTTCCGTATTTAATAAGTATGAGTACTGATTTGGAAGTGACGGTATCGCACACAGCAGACAAAAATCTACAAGAAATAGATAAGAAGTATCCTGGATTTATTCACATGAAAGCACAACTCGGGATAAAACTATCATATCAACTGCAGAAAATACTGCAGTCAAATATCGAGCAAGGTGTTATACGTGGTTTTCGGTAAGGAATGTTCAATACTTGTTTTATTATTGATTGAAAATGAAATGTGTACGTAACAGTTGTTTTTTTCCTAGGAAAAAGGACCAGGACGACTTACCGACTGCGCTCAACGGTTTCTTATATTCTTTATTACGGAATACTCGGCCGCAAAGAAGAGCTTTAGTGTTATCACTACTGAAACAGTTTGATGATGTCTCTGTAAGTTAACTATAATGATATGTATATTAAAGTATATTTTTTTTTGTATTTTTTTTTCATAATGTGATTTTTCCTACAGACTGCGCCTTTGGATCAAATGTTGTACCTGGCTGATAATTTAAGCTACTTTCCGTTTCAAGTACAAGACGAACCACTTTTTATTATACACCACATCGATATAATTATTTCAACCTCTGGATCGAATTTACTACAGCATTTTCGTGAGGTAAGTGTCTTGCCTAACATTTTTTACTGGATGCAATTATAGTCTACTTAAAAATAAAACATAAGTCGGATGTAAAATTTATTGGAACATATTTTTATATTAATACTGTTGTTGTAAAAACAGGTCCAGGATGTGCGTATATGTAATGTGGTTTGTGCAGGGGCTGAACACGACGAGCACGGAGGAGAAGGAGCCGCTGGAGGAGGAAGAGGAGGAGGACGAGGAGGCGGAGGCGCTGGTGGCGCGCCTGCCCGAGCGCACGCGCGCGCTTCGGGACGCCATGCGCCAGGCGCGCGGCTGTCTGCTGCTGCTCGTGCTCAAGCAGCACCTCAAGCTACTCTACGGCTTCACTGACGCGTACGTGCTCACTTCCTACTACCCACATGTTGGTATGTTGTCTTAATTACTTAACTAAAAGAAATTGCTTCTTTTTTTGTACAGGAAAATAAACCAGTACTCGCCGTCGGAGAGCGTAAAAGTGTACGAGAAAGCGGTGTCGCGACGGCACGCGCCCATCTTCGAACCTAAGGCTACCATCGCGCAGCTGAATGAGGAGGAATGCGACGACGAGCTGGACGAGCGGGGGCGGCGCCGTCTCGTCGACGACTACCTCGAGGTGAGCGTCTCTACGATGAGGCTTTACACTTCACGCGTGCAGTGCATTCATGGTGTGTTTTTAATCACAGTTCAAGCAGCTGATGCTGAAGTTTGACCCGGAGGAGGAGGAGGAGGAGGAGAGCGGCGCGGGGGCGGCGGGTGCGGCGGGGGCGGCGGGCGGCGCGGCGAGCGCGGGCGGCGCGGCGCCGGGCCCGCCGGCCGCCAACACCTAGCGGCGCGACGCGCGCGAGGCGCCGCCCCGGAGCGTGCGATAGTCGCGGCGCGGAGTGTGTGTGGAGTGCGGCTGTGCGTGGGAGTGCGTGTGGAGTGCGCCGGCGCGCCAGTGCGGGACGCTCGCTCGGCTTCGCTCGGAGGACCGATTCTTATTTTCTCTCGATTGGTTAATTTATTTTACGTGAGGCCGCGGAGTGCGCAGCGGTGGAGCGGGCGTGCAGGCGGGGGGAGGGGGAGGGGGGAGGCGCGGGGGCGCGGAGCGGCGTCGCCGTCCGTCTCCTTGTATAATATTATATCCACGGCCTCGCCGCTCCGTCCCCGGGGCGCGAATTTTGCGCATTTCCGGCGAATAAAAAATACTTTATATAAGTTATATTGAGAAACTTGGATTTTGTTTTTTATTAAAAGTCTTGTGTGTAGATAATTTTTATGAAAAATATAAAATATATGTACCTAATCTGACTTGACTTTTCATCTTACTTACACTATACATTTTGCATGACGATAAAAAGGCCCCAACCCAGAAAAATACCACGCCAAATAGGCGACAACACCACTACTTACAGCTGAATACATAGTCAATGTAGAAAGTTTACAAACACTACATTACACTAAACATTAATATTATAAATAGAACGCAAGCTCATATTATACAAGGAATAATACTTTGTAATCATATAATTTTCTTAAAGTTTACGTTGCCGCTCTTCTGAAATGGCGAATTTGTTACAAAGGAAAAAGATGAGCGTCTCGGGCGTAGATTGCACTTTTCCTTCTCTGATGAGTCGTCGCAAGTTGCGTATGCGTTGCTTGTGCGGGTACTCGCGGGACTTCTGAACTGGCTGAAACAAGGAAAAACTCAAGTAAGTAGGGCATGCTACAAAATTATTAGCTCATTGGTAATTGTTTTGCGTATTATGTTCTTTATTCTTATAAACTATTTTGGCCTATCCGACAAATAATACGGATTATAAACCTGAGCAGCAGTGCCACTTGTCAGAACTGAGAAGGCTTCTGCTCACCAACACGCCTGCCCAGCATAAAAGAGCATGGGAAACTTGTTACATTCACACTCAATGCCGTAATCTTTCATTAGCTTAATTATTAATATGTCCTTCAGTGGACAAAAACGGGCTGATGTACAAATTGTAATAACCCGGAAATTGAGCTTTTAGTAGATTTTAGATTTGGTCGAAGATACCACAGATCCACCGCATTGACAGAGTGCCTGGATTATGGCCATTTTATTTATTGTTAGAAAAACGTGATCTCGTATAATCCTCACTTACTCAATCACTACTTTGGGTAGTCGTGAAACACGAATGGCAGCGTGAAATTTTCTGTTTCTTGAAAGAATTGACGTCAGCCAGTCATCCGGCCGTAAAATTATAAGCCAAATAAATCTGCATCATGCATAAACATATTGCGGCAACCAAGAAAAATTAAATATTAGTCCTTCCTAGATTTTTCATTATTTATGATTGGTTCGGCTTTTGTGAATTATTCTTTTGTTTTCCATTAGCCGAAAAGAACAAGAAATTCATCGAATTTGATGAAGACCTCAACACTGCGGTGGATACGGGCTGAAAATGGTGAGTCTTTTTGTGATTGGCTTTGATCGAAGGATTGGCACTGATGATGATTGATTTTGAACTTATTTTTGTAGCTATGTTATATCTCAATCATAATAGAGTTGCATTTTTTGGCACAGCCCTCGCAACAAATTTTCTAAGTGTTTGGACCATAGTCCACCAATTTATAATTGTTTTATAAGAACAGTTGCATGTCTGTTGTAATATTCAAGCACACTCAAGCAGGGTGCACACATGTGAAATGGCTAGCTGACTATTTTAAACCATCTCGAGTCCGGACTTAGGATCGAGGCTACCTGAATACTTTATTCCGAGACAGTTGTTTTACGATTTTTTAAAGCGCTCTTTACTGTGGTCAGTGGGAGGTCAAATGAGATAATCCTGTATCAGATGCCGTCCGCCGTCATGCTCACGGATGTTGTGGCCAGGCTAGGTCTTTAACAAATCCTATGCTGGTATACCGCCTAAAAGCTCTCGGTGACTAACGTTCATTATGGCATGTGCTGTTTAACCCTGGGCGCTTCTCGCCCTGATTTTCCTGTATGCAACCACTATGTTTTATACGTGATAAGGGTTTATGATAGATAGTCTATATTGACGTCGGAAGAAGTGTGGACGCCGTAGAACTGCGATTGCATGCTACATCCAACGTACGCTACCATCGTGAAGCAGCCTTATGAATGATAGAGATTACCATGGTGTAATCGCTACACCTCTGTCCACGGCCCGACTAGCACATTTATTAATTTGGAACTCAGTTTAATATGTGATAGATAGTTTTCTAAGTCCATAAAATATTCTATCGCATGACTTGGCAGTTCTATTCAAGGATTAGGTCCTTCGTCCGTCCTTTACACTATAATGCATACACGCTAAATTCGAAATCGTCCTATTCATTTTGTACATCAATAACATTAATATTCAAGGTAATAAAACTGGGCCGACTAAGTTGCAATCGTAAACAACAAGTAATGAGTGTATAGGACGAGTAGCAACAATGACGTTCATATTATGTTATGACGTACCTCATCCTCCTTTTGAGAGTGGTCTGGTGGCGGAATGCCAATTATTGAGCTGTCCCACATGACCGGATGCCAGGGGCGACGGGCCGGCTTTTCCGGGGGCAACAGCGGCTGTGGCGGCTTCAACGGCAATGAGTTAACGTCCACGTAGTCATCGTCTTCGTATTCAGTCACTTCGGTATTCATTGTGGTTTTACTATTTGTATGCTCTCAGTCTGTAACATTTTCAAATTAGAATACCAAACTGTCCTGTGTGATTGTACAATTAACAGTGTACACCCAAAATAAATTCTTATGTATTAACTATACATGTTATATATGATATTTTATGAAAGAAATTACTGTAAAAGCTCACATAACTACATCATGTACAATGTACATCCGACCCAATGTGGCATAGGAAGTTGGCTTAAATACAGTAGGTATATAAGAAAATCGGGATCATTCTATCCAACAATAGCACATTCTTGTGCTCGAAAATGTGCAGCCAATTTTAACAAAAACAGATCTTTGGCTTGTGTTAAATTACAAATGGCATACTACCTATACTTCAACTGTAATAAGTATCAACATCAACAAACAGTAAAGTTTTGTAAGTATTTTGCTAAGGAAATGTGCGAATCTGGTAGGTACTGAATTATATTCTCGAGCCTTTTCACAAACTCGCAGTGTGGGTGTAAATACCTATCTAATAATAACATGACGAAAATAAACATCTTGCAATCAGCAAAGCGAGCCTCTGTAGAAAATCACTGCGCAATAAAATAACCTCGTTTTTTATTCAATCGCTTCTTGGCAAAGAGACAAGAAATCATGTTTTTCGGGCGTTAACAACGATGCTAACGACGCAAGTGTACCTAGTAATCTTAGTATAGTAAATCGTTTCAATCAATACTAATTCTTTAACACACTTTCGATAATACAAATAAATTTAATTTAAAATTCTAAAAGATTGGTTGTGAAACTACATAGACCGGCAGTTATTGAACCGTGATGTTATAACGGAAAATGAAACATCGTGGTAATGTAATGGTAAGTAGGTGTTGTTTTTTTAAGTACTGTGCGTGTGATAGTATAGGTACTAAATTGGTGACAACTAATGTAATATCAAATTATTATTTTTTTACTTGTACATCTATATTTTAATATGCAACAATTACGAATAAAAGAAATCAAAATTTTATTAATTTTGAGTTTTAATAACCCTTGATATCCTGTAAGTCTTTTCCAATGTTATAACTAAAATATTTGCCTTATTTAATAAAATAACTAGGACAGTATATTTCTGTAAAGATCATATTATTTCTCCTTTTATTAAACAAAACAAAGAAATTAACGTCAACGAATTGACTACTGAAACCACCCCGCAAGTATCAATACAAATGATACGTATTTCAAAGACCGTTAAAAATTTAAAATAATTTCATTTCATTTAATTTTATTAACGCATTACTTATTAAACAATACAATATAAAACTTCAAACAACGTCACGAATCTCATGAAATCATATAGATATACAAATTTTCTACTGTATTTTCACTTTAATGAAGAGTTTTATTTTATTTATTTATTTGATAGTTGAAAATTATTCATACAGAAAAGTCGTTAATATCACAGTAAAAAGTTCTGAAGTACACGTGCAATATTTGAATTAAATAAACGAACGTTATACATGAAATAATTTCAATATTACCTAAAATTTCACTGAATTATACACGAAGAAACAAGCCACACGGACACCGCGACGTTTCTACGTTCACCACACTAAACAAAACTGTTGAGATATGTACCAATCCTATTATTTGGCTTATAATCTAATGCAGCTTTATTTATATTCTCAGAACAGTGAACCGTTGCACGAACAGTATACGACTGAAATTAATTATTTTCTTCCGAGTCTGGTAGCCTGCGATCGCACCAGTACTCCTTAGTGACGTATGTTGGACAATTACCAGTAAAAATAGGCACATTAAAATCTGTATTGACATCTAGGACGCTGACCGGATACTATGCCAGCGGTTTCAATTCAATGATAGATTTACTCGCACGCGTTAACTGAACTAATATTGTGTAAAAATAAGTTATTGCATTGCAATGTTTCGCTGTTATATTATTCCATTTGCGAGATACAATTGAACGAGTTATAACTGAAACACTTGTGATGTCTGTGTTTTTATATGTTTTATTATAACAGGGATTACAGTGTCCACATTATTAACCATATTTTTATTTTGGGTAATAAAACTCTCACATATAATAACAAACAACTTTAATATTTCCATATAAATCAAATTATATACAACTAGTTAACAACAAACGAGTCATGGTACAAAGTTATTATATGCCTAGCGTATTATACATTCTCACAAATATACAAACCAATACCAATAACCAACAATCTAACACTAAAACGTAAATATGATTGTGATACTATGAATGTTTTACTGACTGCTCTGCAGCACGCTTAACTGTGAAATCTTATAATTACGTAACAAATATCTTTCCCGGTACCTTTTGTTTAGGTTTTATTTAAAGTATTGTATAACGGACACGCTCTATTTATACTTATTTTACGGCTAATTAGCCATGGTAAGAAAATTGATTTCACACGCCTGCAACAATTTCGTCAAAAGAGGCTTCGTGATCTGACCTTGATAACATGAATTTAGGAAGCGTAACTCCCAAACTGGCACTATATTTAGGCAAGGTTTCCGCCCAAAATGCTCCCTTTGAGCTGTCTCCTGCAAATTCTTCAGGTGGAGCTATATTAGTTTGGTCAACAATGCGTGCATTCGATTCTGCTTCTGAATCTACACTTCTTTTAACTTTAATAGTACTAGGAGCCGCGACAGCCGATTGTGGTGCCTTTTTACGTTTTAATTTTTTCCCGTAAGTGTTATTGTCTACAACGTAAGCAGCAGACTTTTGTACTGCGGGTGCGCTTGTAACCACTTGACTTTGAGCGCTTTCATTTTCTTTATCCAGAGTTGCCGGTTTGGAAGTGAATTCTTTGACTTCTTGGTATGCTAAGTGACTACGCTTGGGAGCAGACTCGGAAACAAACATGCATTCTTCATTTTTTAAACCAGTTTTATCAATGCATTGAAAACATGTCATTCCATTTTTCTGTACTCTCTTACATGCAGATCGGTCTTTTTTCTTAAATTCGGCTAAAACGTGTTCTACGTCTTTTTTTGGTGCATTTTCAGTATAAAATCCGGGCAAAGCCTTTTTATAATCGTATGGTTTTGCTGTTGGCTCAGTTTCTTCACTTGATCCATCATTTTCAGTCGCTGCTCTTAAAGCTTCGCTTGGGTTAGGTTTAGAAGAATGTATGTAATAAGCCTTGTATTTATCACTGGAGTCATTTTCATCCTTTTTTTCTTGCTCGTAATTACTGTATGGTTTTTCTGGTTCTGCCGCAGTCAACTTGCCATAGGTTTGCGCTTTCTTTTGTTCTGGCTCCACATATTTGGCTGACTTCTTGGGCTGTTCTGCTTTTTGTTCCACTTCATCATCATCAGGTTGATCATTGCTATCAAATTTTCTTTCTTTGGAATAAGCATATTGATTGTTCTTTGGTTCAGCAACATATGAGCATGATTCATAGTTTCCTCCCGTCTTAGGATCTTTACAAATACTGCATGTCATACCATCTTTCTTCACCTCCTTACAATTTCCTGGATTTTGTTTAATTTCAGCGGCCTGTTTTTCGGACAACTCTTTTATCCTTTCATACTCTTTGTGATCATATCCTGAATCGTAGCTGTAAGGGTATTCGTAGTCATTCTTCGGGTTTTTTTCTTGTTTGTATGCACTACTATAAACGTCACTATCAAAAGCTTTGGGTCTTGAAATATATTCAGCCTTGTAGTTATAGGGATCTTCTTCTTCTTCACTCGCTTTTTTCAAATTTTCCTTTTGCCTGCCGCTTGTATATCTCCGTATACGTGTAGGCCCTGTAATATAAGCATTTGGCTTGTAGTTTTGTTCAATATCGGGGCTGTCGTTAAGTTCTTCCTTGCGATAATTTAATGGATGTGCAACTTCAACATTTGTTATTGCGGGTTGAAAATAAGCAGCTACGGTGGGATTCTTTTTTAAGGCTGCTAAAATCTCTTCACCTTGTTCATTTTCCTCTGGTTTGTATACTTTGTAATCGGGATCATGCACAGTGCGGATATCATATCTCAAAGCACTAAGCTGTTGCCCATTTGGCGCGGAAACAATTTGCGATTGCGGTTGCGGTCGCCTCGGTTGTGCAACTAATTTAGCGGATTTCACTGCAGGGAGAAAGCTTTGACTTGCTATCGGGTTAAAGCCAAAATTTTCAGCGGCAAAGGCATTTTCTTTAGGTGATAATAGACGCAAAGAATCGATGGAGCTGCTGACGACGGTGTCAAACAACTGAGGGTACTGGCTTTTATCTACTTTAAGCACCGCTGCAGTAATAGGATTCGAAGCCAGCGAAGTAATGCCTGAAAAGATGATAACTGTGATGTTAACAATTATCATTATTCAACAATACTCATGAGCGTGTGAGCGAAAAGCTTTTAGTGCATGTGTCACAAGTGCAGAAAACGTCGTGCATAATAAAATTTTACTGACCACTGTCTTCAGAATAGAATATGTCTCCAAAATCCAATGGCTGTACGAATCCACTTTCTTCACTAGACAATACTCCTTCACATACGGCCCATATAAATAACTGCAAAAGGAATATTAAAGAATTATAGAAACAACTTTATAAAATATATTTATATGTAATGTAATGTACGGAATATCGTACCAAACATCCTATTTTAGACATTTTTGATTGTGGGTATAAACCCAAACCCAATTCCTTGATATAAACAACTGGCCAAATTGTGTTGCAGTCTTAGTTCGTGGCGAGATGAAAGTAACGTCATATTATTGAAATGACAAGGTTTTATAGGCGTCAATATTGCGAAGGTGAAAGATCGGTGCAACAGAGCGCGCGCACCACTCAAGCGTGTCTTGCCGGACAATGTCCGCTTACTCCATCCGGCGACCGAATGTTGGGGTCACCATCGTTGTTACAACTACTATATTAAACACAAGCTACCATTCCATTAAATATTCTCTCCGTCAAACCACAAAACACAAGTTACGATATGTATTCAGACTCTACCGGTCTATATTTAAATAACAGGTCAAACCAATCATCGTTAGTTGTATCATGTATTTGCAAATGATGAGACTGTTTGTCTTATCTACATAGATTAGCCTATACTAGACTTACAAATGGCTCACATTGAAAATGTATTTTATTTAGTTTTATTATAACAATATAATGTAAGCTCTGGCGCTGCCATTTCAACTTGCTAATACGCCGTTGTATGTCCTTAACTTTTGTTCTATTATGGATCTTCTCATTCTTGAACCGATAATGTAAGGAAATACCTAGATACCTTCTAAGCTTTCTTATGTGGCTATGCAAGTTTCAGTGTCATCACGGGTAACACAACTATCGAAGACTTTTCTAAGCATATTTGTGACGAGAAAAAATGGCTTGGTTTCTCAAGCGTTGCTCTGTCCAGCCGTTTTAGGATGCTATTATTGATAATGGTCTCTCTCACGAAATTGAACCTGCCTAACCGGACTAATGGTCCTAAAGATGTATTCGTCGATAACTGAAATTTGAGTTTCTAACTGCAATTTAGATTTTGTGTGGCTACAACATGGGCAATGGACCCTGTCCAAAGTCCAAAAAGTCCAAAGAACCTGTTCTTTGATATGTCCATGTTTGTTTTAATCCCCATCTGTTGAGAAAATTCAACGGGATTGAGCAAAGTATCTATATCAGCGACAATCTTATCAATAATCGGCATATCGAAGAGTACCTAATATACTCCTTGTTGATGTTGATGCCAAGTCCTATGAACTACAGAAACTTTAGCGATTTCCAACGAAATAGTAAACAGCTTCCGCTTCTCTGTTGTAATCGAGTTTTTACTCTGGTCTTTTTATTTAGGACTAAAATGTTGATATTATTATCAAACCACTTTGATATACCTATAATCTCTGTCAGATTAGCCTAGTAACACAAGTGCTTATGCCTTAGGTATAGTAATAGTACATTGCGATTTGCGGGATTTGCTTGCGCGTAGCTTTTGAGGTGCGACTACAATACGCGCAGTGCAGTATTGTATATAAAAAACTATCTAAGTACAATAAATCCCTTATTTTCTCGTCTACTTACAACATACCAAAGGCATTTAGCTAGTACGTGATCTGAACGGTTTAGCACAGGACGACCAGCAAAATCGGAGAGTTTTGCATGCAAAGTCCAGCAACACCCATTATGTTAGGCATAGTGTATTAAGATCAAAAACCCTCTTAATAATAGGATGGAACCGTAGCAATTAGCTACTATGCTATCAAATATAAGTAGGTACCTAATTATTTATAATAATAAATAAAGTGCACCAAATTGCACGGTTAATAAAACGAAAAGCATTATTTACAAAATATCTGTAGGTAAGTATTACGTAAGCATGTAAAAACAATAAATTGAATTATTGGGAAAATGAACCTTAAAATCATCTAAAGCATAAAATTGATTTATTATTGCTTTTGAAACAGTTAAAGATAATACGAGATATTGCTACAAGAGAGGCTCGTAGCTAAAGTGAAACTAATTTTTGTGAAACCGCGTTGGAGTTATGTGGGTGTGAATTTACTAGGGAAAGTCGTAATACGCAACATTATTAAACTTAGTTCCTTTATCCATCCATCTAAGAATACCTATTTTGTAGGATTAACCCCATTCGATTTGACTAGTATGTAACCATTGTTCAATTTTAATAATGATATAACCAAAACCTAATCCGTTTCGTAACAATAATATCAGGTTTTTACTTCTCATGGGAAGCTTATTTAGCTGTTGGCCTCTATAGTCTATAGTTGCTATTTCTCAGTAACAGCGTCGGCGTAACCGCAAGAGGAATTACATGGCTCACTCGTTACATATTTTGATACTAGATTGGCGACTAGTCTGAAACTCAAAGCTCTCATCATTCCCTGATAAGATACTTAACATTTTAGGTTCCGTGTCTTATAAAGAAAAAAATACACTTAAAAACGTATTACGAATTACATATGTATCATAGCTGCATTTTTCCAAAACGATTACCTAGAATTATTCCGGCCGGTGCTAGCTCGTAAAAGACGCAGTGTCGAGTCTAGTGCGGTTCAGACGGTGCTCAGGCACAGGGCACACACCCAGGTGGGACGCTTAAATATTTAGACCAACGGTTCCTAAAGTGTGCGCGGCGCTATGGTGCGCAAAAGAAACTGAAGAAGGGCGCCGTGAAGCAATTTCCTCTCTCTTTAATTCCTGTACCTATTTACCTACCTAAATATTATCTTTGTATGTATATATTTCGGCCAACGAGATAGGTTAGGAAGGCGAGACAAAATAGTTAACATGAATGCGCGCCGCAGACTGAAAAAAATTGGTAACCCCTTGAGTATACCATACTATGATTTGGTTGATTTGAGGCGCAGTTATAGAAGCTCGAACTGGGCGTGTATAAGGCTAGGTACGGTACTAAATAGACTTGAGGATTGGGGTAGCGATGAATGTAAAAAAATCAAATATATTTGAATATGGAATGTTTTTATTCGTATTATTTTCTACAGTAAACATCATCTAAACATACATTCAGAATACAAAACAAAACAAACAGAATAATTAACAAAAATTATTGTTTAGAATTAGACCATTTACCTACTACATAATTATAGTGTAAAATCTACCAAATTAATGCTACATCTATACATTTGTATATTTATAAATCAAAAACTGAGTAACACATTTTTAGAACCAATTATTTTTTACTCTTAAGTCCCAAACAAACATCAGCTTGTTTTTACACAAACTACTAATTATACATGTTATTTCATTTTTAATTACACTTGCACTGCTGAATAAAATAATGTTTGTATACATATTTAAAACTACGGTCCGCCCCGGCTTTTCCCGGGTGCATATACTTTTTGAGTCCAGTCCACATCAACAACACATTATTTCGCATAGGTACCAACTGCGTGCTTGGTGGCCTGTTCGGAACGGACCAGACGCGGCTGCCTACATATTCACAGTGGTCGCGGGTTAAAATACCAGGGCCCATTTCTGACTTTTAGGAGTCATGTGTGTATTGATAGTCAATCACCACACACTATAAATGTGAAGGAAAACATCACGAGGAAACCTGCATACCATAGCAATTTGTAAGAATTTCTATGGTATATAAAGTCCACCAACCCGCACTAGGCCAGCGTGATGGTCTATATGTAATCCGGTCCTCTCTTGTCCCATCCTATCCCTTTGAGTTTGAAAGAGTAACTATTATATTTGAATTCCTAGCTCATCCCACGGGAACACAACATTTTTCGGTATAAAAAGTAGTCAATGTGTTAATCCAGGGTGTCAGCTACCTCCATACCAAATTTCAACGGATTTGGTTCAGCCTTTTCTTAGATTAGGACGCACAAAGGCACAGACAAACAGACAAAAATTCTAACAATTATTGTGTTGGGTTCTATTACGTTAATACAGTCCTCCGATAATAGTTTTTCTCATATATCTTCCATGTACAGACATGAATGAATCATTTACATTTTTTATATAAATAGATAGATTTCGCACTGTTGAAGAGATCTGGTGAAAGCCAATAGGCGCTCAATGATGAGGGGCATTAAACCGTCGTCGCAGCTTCATTCAGTTTGTGGTATAACTGCTCACTAACCGGACTACCGTCTCTTTTTAATGTGGTTAACAGATTTTTCTGAAAAAAAGTTCAATATAGTTATTTTAATTTTATTATATACTTTTCAGTTAATTACTAAACATTTTCTATTTTAAAAAGTCGGATTCTAGATAAGTTTTCACATGATGAAAATTCCAGTCATAAACATATATTTTAATTTTTAAACGCAAGCAACTTATCCGGTTTGTGACTGTAACATTTGCAAATGGAAATAACACAGGCTATTAATGTTAATTGTTTACACGGTAATGTTTACAATATACGTACGGCGAAAGTGTTGTTTGAATCTTGCAGCTTGTGAGCCAACATCCACAGGTTACTGGCCAGTCCGAACATTGACTTGTCTTGTAAATCGCCGCGCCGTATCACCCGCCAGAATAATTCCAGCGCCAAATTGTACTGCCTTTTCGTGTCTTTGTTGTCGCCCAGAGCTTTCAACACTACCAACAGCTCTTGGCAAATATTCGTTGCGTATTTCTCTAACGTCTCTATAAATTCCACTTCTGATCCGTATAACTTGTCATTTGAAAGTACTGCAAACAATAATAATGACGAATTTAAGTAGACTTTTAAGCTATTTGTTATAAAGAAATTATAAAACAGTTTTTATATAAATGTTAGTAATAATATGGAACAGAATGATTAAATGAAGCTGTATAGACATTTAAATACAAACCAGAGTCAATGTGGTAAGCATAGTTCTCCTGCGTCATTTCGCAAAGGATATCTAAAGTGCGCAGAAGAGTGGAATAATATAAGGGATCTGTTTTCCGCCAATGTATTCTTTCCATGGTGCGTATAAATCCACTCAATATGTAGGCCTTGCAGTTACTGTCCACGTTGTCCTAAAAAACAGATTAATTTAAGTCGAAGAATGCATAATATACGCTTAACAACTGCGGTTAGGTAAATAATGTTGAAAATAAGCATATGAACTTACAGGCAATAACAACAAGGTTGACAAGAAATCGCTCAAAATACTTCCAACTTTAATATGAGTCGGCTTTTTCTGTGCATCTTCCAATATGTACTCTGGAATATCTGGTATAAGCCCAATTAAAGCTTTGAAGTTCGCTTCAGCTGTAAAGAAATATTCATTTAAATGAGGTTTTCAAAAACATTGTTTTTCTAGAAAATATGTAGTGGAAACATTGAGATTTACTAGAGGAAACATCACGAATAAAAAGTTTAAAACAAAAACTGGTAGTACCGTGATGCTATTTCTATCTTTGTCACTTCTACGTAGTCACGTTATCTTCCCTCTCGCTCCATCGTTTGTCTGCGCGCCTGGTACGCATGTACGCACTTTGTACAGATTTTGTTCACATTATCTTTTTGAACATAATACCTGAGGAATTTGTTTGCGACACCCAGCTCCAATTTATCTGTATGAGTGGAGACGGAGAAGTACCTTGACCGATGCAGTTGTTGAGCAGCGCCACCTGTCCGGCGAGCAGGTAGAGCTGCGCCTTGGTGAGCGCGCAGTGCAGCGACGGCACGGTCACGAAGCAGTACGCGGCGCATGCGCGACACACCCACCCGCCCGCCGCGCCGCCCACCCCGCCCGCCCCGCCCGCGCGCACGCACAGACGGTTCACCGACTACGCACGTACATGTTACATTACTAGCGGCCGGGCCCGGGGGGAAAAACAATTTTGAAAATATTCTATCCCCTATGTTCATCGTAGTTCAGGCATTCCGTTCAAAACGCAAACACACTGACATATTTTGATACTAATAATACAATAATGAAAAAATGTTATACTTACATGCACCAGAGTTACTAGTACAGCATCCAATTTGATGAATGAAGATCGGCACTCGACGTAAAAGTTTAACTGTTGCTCTAAGTCGTGGTATATGACCGCTTGCACGAACTTGTTGATCAGGTCACCGCACAGCTTTATCTCGTCTTCTACAGTCACGGCGCTGCGACAAACATATTTTGTAAAATATTACTGACATCTACCAAAATCACACCTCACAGAAAAAGACATTCATAACCAGATATTTTAATTGGTCACATTTAGATGAAATTTGTTACATGGTAATATTAATAACAGAATTTAAGGGAACTTTAAACACTAAATACCTAAAAATAAATTTTTTACATAAAATAAGTTGTTTATTTTTTTTGTTTTATTTTTTTAAAGCTCAGACTGAATTTCTACTATTATACAGGGTATCTCAAGACCGCGACCGAAAACGAAGTCAGGTGGTAGTTTTAGTGGTAACAGACACGACGCAAATAAAAATTTCACCAACACAGCGACAGATATTTTTTTAGAACTTTTTAAAAGTCATCTTGTTTGGGTGGTAAAATCCTAGTTTTTGCGAAAATAATAATTTAAACCCTTACGTACCATTAAGTGTTGAAAAATAAAAAGGTCTGCATCATTATTTTAGGAAAACTATGTATTTATCACCCAAATACGACGATAAGTAAAAAATTACTTGCGAAATTTTTACTTGCATTGTGTCTGAAGTCACTAATACTACCACCTGGCTTCGTTTTCGGTCGCGGTCTTGATATACCCTGTATAAATGTGGTTATAACTCCCTAACAAACTATGTCGATTATCCATTTCTCCAATATTTAGATACTTACTTGATAGAGTCGTGCAATATGCAGCACAGACGTAACAGGCAAGCGATGACGATGTGATCTTCAATATGGACAGACGTATACCTCGAGAAGAATATGGACAGGACGGTTTTAGCGAGCAGAGTGCGCGCGTTCGCGGTCTGCACTAACTCCACTAGGGGCATAAATGCGTCCTATAGGGAATTATATTTTATTATATTAATTGAATGTTAATTTACTATAAGCAGGTCATATTAATAGACATTATTGTGTAATTCATGTATTTTAAGTTACATTTTTATACTTTAAAATTATTGTATAACTACATGGTAAATTTTCTGTTTAACAATATACTGACACAGTATTCTGTGATACTGATTTACTAATTAGCACAAATTACAAGATAAAAAACTAAGTTGCGAAAATTATTAAATGTTTTAGTATAACTACGATCATTAATTTTTATTGAGTCTCACCATCAAGAATAGTTCCTCCACATCGGGTATGGACTTGAGCATTCGTTTGATGACGATCTGGAAGTGTCCGGAGAACTCATCGGCCGGCGTGCCGCACTTGATCATGTAGCGGATTGTCCCTCGCAGTATTATGTTCACATGTTGCGTCTGCAAGGATAAAATTATATTAATACCGCTAATAATAACACAATACCTCTTGTTTCCTTAATATAATCAAGGGTCTGTTTTTAAAAGGCATTATTTCATGGTGTCCACTCACCACTGACCACCACCTAGGTTCTAAACAAAAGGTCAGAATTTCGGTTACCTCACTAAACCCAGTCTCCTTTCTCTCTTTCCATCTTAAGTCCTTTAATCCAAGATATACTCTATTTCGACAGCATTGCACTTAATCTAATCAAACAATCTAACCCCACACAAATTTCAAAATATTTCCCTTAAAAAGTCTGCACCTCCTCCCTTATTTTTCCTTATCTTTATACCAAATAATTCATCAAGATTGGTTCAGCGAGTAAGGCATGAAAATGTAAGAAAAAGACGGACTTATTCTTGCTTTTATAAAAGTTTAATTTTTTGTTAAGCATGCCACATTTGCTGACCGATAAATGTGTGCAGGCGAACTGCAGCCACGGTCCCAGCACTTGCAAGAAGTTCACCGTCGGTCTGATATTGCTGGCGACTTTCCACCACGACTGGATCAGGGCTTCCGAGGCGAGTTGCCGGTAGTTCTCCGTCGTACACAAGTGATCGCCCAGCGCCGTCAGTATTTCAGTCAACATCACTATAAAGAAATTTCACGTCCACAATTTAATTCAACACATTAAGCTTGGATGGCACAGGCCGGCACAGGCCGCTTCCAAAACCCGTTTATATAAATACTTGGGCAATGTTTAGCAGTGGATTTCATTGGGCTGAAGAACCAGAGCCAGGTGAGAGAGAGATAAGTTGTCAACTCATTTACATTGAGTGCGGCGCAACAACATATTCATATATAGAAAGAGCAGGCTGAGTGTGTAAGGCTCTGAGCCACATAATATATTATCGCCAGCAATTACAACAATAATCACAATAAAGTGCTGAAGAATAATGAAGGAAAGGTAGTTACCCATTCTATCAGCCGAGTTTTGAACCAATTGTAGTATTTGTGATGATTTCTTTATAACACTTTGAGGATCGAAGGCAGTCAGCACACAGCATAAGAAAAGTTCACTGAAATAAAGTCATAAAACTGTTAAAATATTGTAAAAATAACAGATTTTTTTTTCGCAATGTTTTCGTAGAAAAATTTTATAAAACCATACTTGTTGGGTAAATGTTCACACATTTGCAGGAATTCTTCTAGAAGTGCCAATTTGGAGTCTTTTAAGCTTAGCGTTCCATATAATAGCCAATCCACTGCCGGCACATAAAGACTTAAGTATTTGTCAGTTGTCAACAGTTGAGATTCGTATTTCTTTCTCATCATTGGATGGAATATCTGTAACAAAATATCACCAAGAAACATATGATGAAGTGCGAATTATGGAGAAATAATAAATGTTACAATTTATAATTCATCATTACTATATGTAAGATTTGTCTCAAGGCAGTTGACACAAGGAATATTACCAATAGGATCCTGCATAGATTACTTTGATGTAAATACTGTACCTGCTGATATTCTTCTAGAAATTCTTTAAGGTTTTTATAAAAGAATTCTTCACTGCTATTACCTAATAATTTGGTCGCGACTTTACACAAATAAACTCTCAAATATGTGGCAACCAGAGGATTCCCAATACCTCTGATCATGTTTGTGAGTCTAGCTATAGCTGGCCTTATTTCCTCTTTAGATAAAAAGAAATAACATTTCAGTAAAGACATTTCCATGTACAGTCGCGGGAGTAGTTCTCTTATGGATGCCATTTTGTACAACCAGTTTTGACATGTCTCTTTTGCTGATTCAGGAACTTGGTTTGGATCAATATCATCAAGAGATTTTTTAGTATTTGCCCTGTAAAATAATTTTGTCCATGATAAATTAAAAACATTGTGTATCTAAGTACTAATGAAATACTATGTACCAACAAAAACGATGATTTACTTATGCATGATATTATAACCAATTACTTCTTCATCTTCAAGATTTTCTTCATACTCTATTTTATGTACCCTACTCAAATGGAATAATTTGCCATTCACAATCAAAATTTGCTGCTATATTTTAAAATCTAAATGTAACATCTGTATTTCATTAGTCCTTTTGTAGTTTCATACTTTTAATCTCAAAAATAATATTATATAATAATGTTTAATTAAAATTCAAGTATTTAACTGCAGATAATGAAGATGATCAATATTCAATTGTATAAATAATATTTGTGTTCCAATATATTATTTACTTACCCAAAACTTTTTACTTTCAGTCTATCAAATACCAAATTTCCAAACATATCCAATATATCAGTGATTAATATAAATTTGCTTGGATAAAACTGCATAACACTCACATCCGACAGTAATTTTGAACACTGAATACCTATTTTAAATGCTTTTACTCTTTGTTCAGTGTCCCATGCCTGAAACCAGTTAAAGGTTTATTTTGTAAAATCTACACAGGCTAATAATACAGTTAAGTGTGAAGAAATGAATTATGATGAATATTATACATTCTCAAGACCTATATTGAATATAGGCCATGTCAAAGATGTCCAGAACAATCTGTTAAAAGCATGTTGCATCCAGCCACTTGGTGTAATTTTTATTGTGATTGTCAGTCAGTTTTGGTTACATGTTCTATGCATGGCTAACCAGTAATTGAAATAAGATAAATAATATAAGATAGCTGGAGATAAACAAGGATTGAAAAAAATATAACCTTTTTTATTTCATCACTGAGCATGTTTATCTTGCTGACAAACTCTTGTTGGCTTAAGCCCATGGTCTTTCTTATAGAATCTTCATCAAAGTCATCCAATTGCTCCAGTCTGTTTTTCACTTTTTCATTTAGATTAGAAACCTGTCTTATTAAAGCTGAAAAAGAACTAACTTAAAAGAAAAACCAAAACAAAAAAACCAAAGAGTTATGATTAATAAAGTTGCATGAATTAAATTATGAAATATTTTTAAATAATTTATGGAATCTTCATACTTTTCTCTCCACCAGGGAGAAAGCTGCTAACAATAGTCAATTTCTCTCCAGTTGTATATTTATTGAGGACACCAGTTCTTCTCACATTCCAAGCTTTTGAATAACTTTCAACAGGATTAATAACTTCAATTGGCTCTAAATCCTGTAACATTATTTTTAGGAAAGTTAGCCATAGCCATGCAGAATAGATTAAATACTAATTGGTAAATACTAAATAGTAAATGATAAAATACTTTTATAGAAAATGTCCTTAATTTTCTTAAAAGCTAACAGAGTAATCACTAATTTCTTTGCACTTTAAGTCTGCTAAAGTTTTGTTTTATATCAGTAATTTTATTAAAACCAGCACCAAAATATTTATTACAATCCTCATCAAATTATAACTGAACCATGCAGTATAGCAAGACAAAAGTAACATTAAATTTGAAAACAATAAGAATAACTTACATCTTCTAGTTCCATTTGACCAAACTTCAACAATGGATCAACTTCTTCAAAACCACCACTCCATTTGTTGAAATGGTCCATAAAACTTTTACTTGCACTCTCCTTCTACAAAAATATTACTAAAGTAAGACTGGTAGTTATTTTGTGTTCAATCTATGTTATTTTTATCAAAAAGTTTAATAAAAGTTTTATTGGTCAAGTGATTCATTAGAGAAATAACTTTGTAATTACAGTACATTATAATAATTTAAACTACCCTAAATTACATCAAAAATATTTTGTTTATATTTCAAAAAAACAAGTAAACACACACTTACCAAAAAAATTACACTGGATTTTAGTGGATGACTGGATACTTCAAATTTTGGAGACTGACGAATGTTAGGTTTTTGTTTCCTCAAACATTTCCTGTGCCAAAACAATCAACTTATTGAGTGAAAATTTGAAATCAAGGTGAAAAAATAATAAAAAATGAGTCTGTATTCTTAGATTGTAACATCCAGTTGGCGAAAACATTTTGGTTTCACAAATCTTATACACTATGCCAGAGACTGCTCTAATTGATACACTCGCCTTCTACCTTCTACCTTCGACTAGGAAGAATTTCCGTGCTTTCTGGCGATTTTGCCATACCTATTATTGGAATCAAGTATAACAGCTTACATAATAGGTCCCATTTAAATGTAATAATAACTAATCTGTGGTGCTTTACAGCTGGCTTCTCTGGCTGTAAATGTCTTTATGTGGAGTTATTTACCTCTTTAGTTCATTGTTTTGTCACCCGCTTTATTAGGGAGGGAAGTGGACAATAATTTATTTCCAACTCCTATTAATTTAACTTTTAGATTGATTTCGATGCGGGTTAAAGACAAGTTAGACATATCCGGAGACTCGCTGAGCTTCAATGCTCAGTGTCATTAAAATGCGTGCCACTGTTGATCCTGGCTTACAGGAGTTGCAGTGGCGGGTGTGAGGGCGGGACAGTCTCTACCTTCTACCTTGGGGCGGAAAAAGTCAACAAAATGTAAAAGGCACCAGTGGCATCTTTGAGGATACAATTGTAAGCTTTTATATGTATAATTTTACTACATACCACTCATAGTATACCGGCATTCTCGTGTCTGTTAATATATTAAATATTAAATTTGAATGAGTATTTTGAAGACGCACTATGCCACACACACACGATTATATTCGACTCGTATTTAACGAAATAAATTGCTATTTTTTTTCAAAACAATGAAAAGTGAAAACGTAAACAGGTTACAATTTACAATCTGTCATTCGTTTGTCAAAATTGACAGTTATTTTTTTTTATTCTAATAATTAGGGTAAATAGTACTGTCGTTGGCACTCACACTATAAAAAATATTTAATTATTTTAACTGCTAGACAGCCCATAAAATCGAAGAAAACTTATTTGTTTCGCTGTGAACTTAACACAAATAAATATACGTTATTTAATTTTTTGTTTTTTAAACCCTGCAAGCCCTGCGGAGAAAAAACAATAGGGATTCAATAGTCATCATAGAGCAATAAGTGAACTGCGACTGTGAAATACTTTTATGTTAAACCAAATCAAACAACAAAAGAAAAATAAAATAATAATACATTTTCTGTTTTACTTTTCCAAGATGATTTTTAATGTTAAATAAATTTTGTTGATAAAATCGTATGTTGACATTTAACCCTTCCGGTGTCGATGACGCTCATAATGGTTTGTTTACGATAGTCCCCGTTTGACGTTTCTTTCACGTGTGTTTGGCATCTTACCAAAAAAAGCACGAAGTTTCCTCGTGCAAATTGGTAAAGACCTTGTATAAATATGAGATTCTTATATAAGCGAAATTTATTTCCTAATTTTTATTCAAACTCACCATGGGTGCCTACAGCAAACTATCAAATGCCTTTAGAAAATATCCACTTTTAAGAGGAATGGCATCGTATGGAGTAATTTGGCCAATTTCAAGCTTAATACAACAAACATTTGAGGGAAAAACTGTTGGTAAGTAATTATTTTTATCTGAGTCACAACTATTTTTGTATGGGTTCAATATACTAATAGTTTTATCACAAATATATATATTTAAATTATAGCTACTATTAATAAAATTAACTATTGTAGATAATTATGATTGGTGGAGATGTGCAAGGTTTGGACTTTACGGGTCGTGCTATGTTGCTCCTACTCTTTATTCTTGGCTAACAGTCGCCAATGTAATATGGCCTGGAACAACAGTGCGTGCTGGTGTAATTAAGGTAATTGATGGTGCAATAGTTTAGTTCAATGTCAATATGCTAACTGGGAATTAAATAACAATTAAGCTAATAATACCTTTGTTGGTGCCTATGTTAATTACAACTGAGTCAATTGTATTACAAGGACCTATAATTTTCTTAAATAATAATAAAATGTAATAACCAAATTTTTGTTACGTTTGTTTAACATTTGAAATTAATGAAATTGAAAACACAGGAGAAATGTTACAGTAAATTGGTTAACCAAATAGATAATCATTATATTAATGTAGTTCAAGTAAAATTGAACTATGATACAGGCCATATATAGGGCATTTGTGAAATAGAAACAAGCAGTCCAAGAGTAGTATCTAGAATGTTTCTAAGAAACATGGGAATATTTTTATGAAGTAATAAGCTTTAAATTTTATATCTGGTTTTTAGTGGTATCTGACATTTTCCTATAAATATATATTCTATTTTAAACAAATAGTTAAAGATATTTAAATTATACTCATATTTATAATTTCTAATTTACAGACATTTGTGGAAACAATAACATACACACCATTTGCAATGTGTAGTTTTTATTTTGGCATGAGTTTATTGGAAGGGAAAGCATTCAATGAAGCTGCTTTAGAAGTTGAAGCCAAGTTCTTACCTACATACAAGGTAATGTATGACACAATATAGTTTAGACACATAAATTGGGGTTATTTTAAAGCAAGGAGAATACATGGAGAGGGAAAGAAGACTAAAAACATATTTATAATAAAGTACCTTTTGAGAAAGGAAAATGTAAATTATACAAGTATAATTAAAATTCTGTGGCTAAAGATTTCATAGGTTTCATTCATATTTTGAAAATGATCTTATATTGCAATGTACATGTTAAGTTATACAATTATTTTTTGTCATCATGTACCATATACAAAAAATATATGTACAACTTTAGTACTACTTTGTACGTTTCATAATACATTATTAATATATTTCTATTGAGCGATTCCCTCAAAGTTCTTTCTCGCCCATCCTAAAAGTTCCTTTCCCACACAAGTTGTTTTAAAATGGCTATAACATTTCAGGTTGGAGCATCAGTGTGGCCTGCCATAGCAATGATCAACTTCTGTTTGATACCACCCCGCAACAGGGTGCCATTTATTAGTATGTGCAGTCTGATCTGGACATGTTTCTTGGCTTATATGAAACACCTAGACAAGGACAATGATTGTTTGAAGCCTGGACAAAATGTATTCAGAGCAGGATAGTTTCATTAGTTAAACAAAAGTATTTTAATGACTCATAATTGAAGTATTTATATTAGTGCAATTTTTATCAGTAGAACAAATATTTTATTTACTTTCAAATGTCTCAAAGACAAGTGATATTAAATTATTAATGGTATGACCATTCAATTGAATGCTTTATAGATTGAGAAATTTATATCATCATTGTGCTAACCATCACCTCAGTTAATTTATTTTCTACCTTCCAGTTATTTATATCTGATTAAAATATACATGTGTATATGTTCAAGATACATACAAGTAAATAAACCTGTATTTTAGTAAAAAAAAAATATATAATCATCCAATATTTTCGAAAATTGTTTATATATTTTTTTTTGGTGACATTCTAGTAAGCACAGTGTTGATGTATATTATTTTGTTACATAATATTATATGCATTAGATATTAAATTATTATGCCTTGTTCCTGATGATCATTTAAAATAGTTTTAAGTTCAAAGTTGAATCTCGCATGTATACAGACAAAGTATAGTGTAAGTAGAAATATAATTATGACACAACTAATATATAATTTTAAGATAATCTGGCTTTTGCCAACACATCGAATTTTATGAACCAGTATTATTAAAGTATCAATATTGTGAATATAAATTGATACAATGTATTATATGATGCAGTACCTACACAATATGTGATAATAGTAAAATATACTCTGAGATTTAATAACTGAAAACAATATAAAATCATATGAAATCTATAGACATTTGTTTTATTTCTCGAGAGAAAATAAAATAGCTATTAATATTATGAATTATTATGATTTAGAAAAAATGCAAGAAGGAAATATTATATTGGTCTTGCATTTTTTCTTTCCATACGGCGTTATCATCATCATCATCTTCATCATTGTTGATAAAAACCTGTTTATGTTAATAAAAACCACAGACTACTAAAAAGATACTATGTTTATAGTAGCCAATCTAACTCAACCTGTAGACAGTAGGTGTTAATTATTTTCTCCATCAAGAAGTCAACCATTACTAGTATTCTTCATCTACAATCATTACATGTTTCGACTTTTTAGCTGTTTGTTTTAGATGTAAGATTTTTTGAAAAACTTCTTTATAATCTTTGTTATTTGAAATTTGATAATACGAAAAAGCTACACGAAATGGGTTACCAGAAAAAAGTTAATATATTATATCAAAGTTTAGAACAATTAGCGTGCTATGGGAGAGGCCTATGTCCAGCAGTGGACGCAGAAGGGCTGATGATGATGATGATAGAAAAAATATTAATATTATTTATACGAAATATATTTTTGTCCGATTGTACTCAAACTCGATATCTGGAGGAACCTGCTTCCGATATTCTAAATTGATAGTCAGAATTGAATATATAGGTGGCCATTTTGAACTTTTTAGTTATTCGTTCAATTGATCTCAAGTTCGAATCATTTTTCCGATATTATAAATTATATGTATAACATAAACTCACGCCTTTATCCTAGGAGGGGTAGGCAGAGGCGCCACCACGACACCTACATTTCTCCCTGTATGTTCCGTTCCACGACGTGATAAGGGCCTTACGTCGTATCGGTCACAAATTTCTGACTCCGGGTTGATAATGAATAGAACAATCCAATATCACATTGCCCGACCCGGGAATCGAACCCGAGACCTCAGCTTTGTAACCATACCGTAGTACAATCACGCTACCGAGGCAGTCCGATATTCTAAATTGGGTATTTGACTGTTGTGGCAATAAATTATAAAATGTGTTGCATATGATAGCTTTTTGGTAAACAATAATTATAGGTATTTTTATTTACATTTATCTAAATTATAAATATTTAAATTATCTAAAATAAGTTTGCCATTTTTTATCTGTTGATTAAATGTAACAAAACACGACAAGCTGTCATTGTGCAGCGTGTGATGTCACGATTTTCAATTTTCATTCATCTCTGCCACTAAGATCATTCACCATTTATAAAGCGTGACGTAACTTTTTCAAAGTCACGTGACCTACCGTTTTGGTGACATATATGATGATAAAACTGAAAAATATGTTTATTCGTTATAAACAGCTCTTTAAAAATAAATTAATAGTTTGAAGAGGTATAGAGTGATTATATCTAGACTTTAAAACACTTTTCAGAAATTAGTCAAATAGCCAATTAATTGTCAGAATTGAATATTTTGGCCGCCATTTTGAACTTTTAGTAATTAAGTAATAAGTAAATAGACCCAACACTAACAGTCATATACATAGTCCTGACCCCACACTAAGATCGAGTCTTGTGTCATGGGTATCAGAAACTATGCGAGACTTTTTGGTCTCACAAAAACCCAGACCCGAAATAAATATCTGTAGATCACACAAATATTTGTTTCGGTGCGGACGCGGCATCTCGTTTCACAGGCGATAAAACAATTGCCCCACGGAGGTTGTCAAAAGAAAGAAAGAATAAAATAAAAAAAAGAGGTGAAGAAGGATGTAGGAAATCGTAGTGTTTTATATTCTCTTTGGTAAGGTAAATCCTATTTATGAATATGTTTGTCTCATTATGGTGCCGCATTTTAAAAAACTGTATCAAATAACACTGAAAAATCTCAAAAAATGTACATACTAGCTAGCCGCTACACTATAATTACCCTATATTTAAGTTACTCTATGACTATAATTTAAGCTGATTACGAATTTAGGTAATCTCGCATTTATGGCGCTTCATATTTGTAACACCAAATGGCACACCAAATGGCGTTGTTATCTACATTTAATTTTCCTTCGTAAAAGCATGGACGTATTATACAAACAGGACTGCGCACTCACGAAATAGTGTTGTCCTTATATAACACTTATTCCTGTGGGATAAGGTATAATTGGGTATTTGACTGTTGTGGCAATAAATTATAAAATGTGTTGCATATGATAGCTTATTGGTAAACAATAATTATAGGTATTTTTATTTACATTTATCTAAATTATAAATATTTAAATTGTCTAAAATAAGTTTGCCATTTTTTATCTGTTGATTAAATGTAACAAAACACGACAAGCTGTCATTGTGCAGCGTGTGATGTCACGATTTACAATTTTCATTCATCTCTGCCACTAAGATCATTCACCATTTATAAAGCGTGACGTAACTTTTTCAAAGTCACGTGACCTACCGTTTTGGTGACATATATGATGATAAAACTGAAAAATATGTTTATTCGTTATAAACAACTCTTTAAAAATAAATTAATAGTTTGAAGAGGTATAGAGTGATTATATCTAGACTTTAAAACACTTTTCAGAAATTAGTCAAATAGCCAATTCACTATGATAAAAGACATGGAGGCAAAACGATTCGAGCGAGATAGTACATAGAGGCACAGAATACTAACTATAGAGGTCTGTGTCTCTTTTCTTTCGCTATGGTGACCATAATAAAACCCTATCTTAAATCTTTTTTAACACGATTTTATAAGTTTCGCTTGTATGTATGTCATTGATTGGTTGACTTGAAATTTTGCACACTTTTCAAGGACCGATGACAATACAATACTTTAAAAAGTATATGAGATTATGCTGACCAGAACCTTCAGAAATTTCATTTTGTTGAAAAAAACAATAAAAGTTGGTAATTTGCGCGCATCTGGCATTCTTTGATAATATAGCCGTAGATAGACGTTTTTTCGGCAGCCTCCGTGGCGCAGTTAGTTAGACGCCGGCTGTGAAACGAGAGGTCGCGGGTTCGATCTCCACACCGAGACAAATGTTTATGAAGCCCACAAGTATTTCCCGGGTCTAGTTGTTTGTGAAACCGAAAAGTCTCTTGCAGCTTCTGAAACCCACGATACAAGATTCGATCTTAGTGTGGGGTTCTGCCATGTATGTGACTGTTGGGACTGTGTGTGTGTGTGTGTGTGTGTGTGTGTGTGTGTGTGTGTGTGTGTGTGTGTGTGTGTGTGTGTGTGTGTGTGTGTGTATTAAAATTATGGTCACCCTATTAGCACGGGACACAATCCTCCACTCAACATCTCTCGCTTGGCTGTTTTTTCGATTAGAATGCGCAGTCCTGTTTGTGTAATACGTCCATGCGTAAAAGTGTCTCAAAGAACTAGTTTAGGAAACGTAAAATAAAAAAAAAATACATTTCTGCAGGCCGAGTGATGGTCTGAAGTAGAGTTGCCCAACTATCGATAGTTTCCCTATCGATAGATGACCTCGAAAACTAGTAACAATAACGATAGTGCTATCGATATTATCGATAAAATCGATTCTATCGATATCATAAATAAACAAATAATTTGATTAGAAGTAACAGTATCGATAGGATCGATACTATTACATAATAATACTATCGATAGTATCGACAATATCGATATATTGTAAGTAATACTATCGATACTATCGATATTATCGATAGTATCGTTGTATTAAATAATATAAACTATCAATACTATTGATAGTTTGTAAAACTATCGATAGTATTACACCATCGATAGTTTAATAACCGCCGATAGTATCGTTTCCGAATTATAGCTTTTGTAGCCCTGTGTCAACTTTTAATTATATTCTGCGATTATTATGCTCTTTAGGAAGTGTGAGCTATCGATACTATCGATAGTATTGCTTTAGGAGCAATACTGGCCTTCGATAGTATCGATATTATCGATACTATTTTTGTATATCAATACTATTGCCCATATCACACTACTGATAGAATCGATACTATCGATAGTATCGATAGGCTATCGATATGACGTCACCTATCGATAGACTATCGATAGTTTAGCAATAGTCGAATATTGAAATGCAACACTAGTCTGAAGAATTGTCGAATTGTCAATAATTGTATTCGCAGGGCGGCACACATGATACAAAAAAAATACTTAGAAATTTAACTTTCTACATTTTTGTGAAAAAGACAATTACAACACACATCATGCAATAGAAAATTCGATATTATTTTTTGTGGCACGGCTAAAATTGCAATATGTCTAGTAATTCTTTATTGTTTTCAATCAACCATGAAGGTAAAGTTTATGCTTTATCTACTAGCGGTTCATGTTGGAGAGAATTTATGTACCTTGGTTTGGAATTCAAGACTTTATCAGCCGTGCCGCATTCCTTATGGGCTGTTGGAGGAGACAGGCAAATATACTTACACGTCCACGGCTTAGAAATACCAATACGAGTCAAAGAAGAGTCATACGAAAATGAAAGGTGGTTGCCGTTAGAAGGTTTTAGCGGTAGGCTTTTGCCGACTGACAGGTATCATTTCTCATCTCAAGATGGGACAAAAGACAGATCTATTGACCGTATTAGACTACCATCAATGGCCTGGCAGTGGGAAGGCGACTGGCAACTAGAATTAACATTAGATGGGCAACCTTTAGACCACGATGGATGGAGTTATGCTGTAGATTTCCCTGCACAATTTGGGCCGACTAAACAATGGAAATCTTGTGTGAGAAGAAGAAAGTGGATAAGGTATAGAAAGTTCAGTGCTATGAATTCATGGTGTGCTATAGCTCCACTTCACAAAGACCCAACTCAAGAACCTTTTATTGATATCAGCATAGGAGGCAACCAGATTCCATATGCCAGTTCTGGAACACTATCAGTCTGGGCAATAACAGCACATGGACGTGTAATGTATAGGACAAGCGTGAGTACAACATCCCCTGAGGGTTTAAAATGGATCAACATTAGCATTCCACCAAACTGTGATATTAAACAAATTTCTGTAGGCCCCACAGGATTAGTCTGGGCCCTACTTTGGACAGGGAGAGTTATTGTAAGAAAGGGAATCACTAAAGATTGTCCAACAGGTGAAGCTTGGTTGGAGGTGAAGTCTCCCAATGATACCAAATTAACATCCATATCAGTAGGATATAATGCGGTTTGGGCAGTGAGTTCTGACACCAGAGTATGGTTTAGAAAGGGTATTGATGGCAACAATGCTGGCAGCTCTGAGGCTGCTGCTATGGGCAATGGTTGGTTAGAGATTACGGGTAATATGTCTCAAATATCTGTTGGTATGAATGACCAAGTTTTTGCCATAGGTGACTCAGATAAATGCGTTTATTGGCGCAATGGAATAACTCCAGCTGAATTAACCGGTAAGAGATGGAAAATGATTCAAGCGAATATGCAACTTAGTCGCACATCTAGCTCAGCAAGTGTAGTTTCTTCGGTATCCAATACTAAACATCATAGTTTGAGTATGTTAAGTGATACAGCACCAGAACGTAAGTCTAATATTAATTTACATAATTCTTGGGAAGAGTCACATTCAGCCCCCATTGAACACACAATGCCAGTGAAGTCACAACGTGAGTCACGTCCAAAAAGTAATAATGTTAATTTAGAGAACATTGATTTGACAGGAAAAAGTTATGAAACTACTCTTAAAAATCCACGAGCTTGGAGTCCTGTTCGGAGTGTTGGTTCTGTTGTGGGTATGGAAGCCCAGCCAGACAGTGATAGTAGTGTATTTGACATTGACTCTGGAATGTTTTTTGATGATGAGATAAGTCAAACTGCCTGGGGTACTTGTGAGGCAACATGGGCATTTGTAGAAGCAGGGGCATGTTCAGTCGACATTATGCAAGTACCTCATTGGTTTACAGATTTTCAAAATGTTAACAATTCAGATCTTGTTGCAAAATGGAGGATACAAATTTTAGAGAGTCTCAAAAATAGAAATTGTAACCAAAATATTGATTTATCTTGCTATGGTGCTGCTGTAGATGAGAAAGGTTGGACGCGGAGTTGTGAAGCTCGTCTTGTGCATTTAAACAATATAAGTGAAGAATGTATTTTGTCATTGTACTGGCATGATTTGGAAAACACAGGAACATTATCAGTTTTCCAAGCTGATGGTACTATAAAATTTATTATTAGTTTATGTGAAGTAACAAGTGTATTTTCTTCATCTGAACCTGGGAATGCCAGGATAACACTTTCAGTGCCACGCCACAGCGAGACTATGATTAAAATACAATTTATATCTGAAATGGAACAAGAAGAATGGTTAAATGTCTTAGTTGACATCACATCTCAAATAAATGGGCTTTCTGGAAAACCATCTGCAAATTCTGTATGGGCTGTAACAATGACTGGTGACATTCTTAACTGGGATCCTATGCCAACAAAGTTGAATACTGAGAAAGATGGCATATATACCAAAGAATTCCCAGTTTTTGGAAAAGATATATTGGCTGGCTTCACAACCAACTTGCACAACAATTTTCCTCCTGGAAGCAGTTTAAAACTTTCAGGTTGCTTATTCGATGAGATTAAAAGATTTCACATAAATTTACGCGGACCTGAAGTTAAGAAGCAGAGGCATAAAATAGAAACAGAAGTATTAGAAATTCCATTCCATTTTAATGTGAGGTATGATGAGAACACAGTTGTTTGTAATACAATGATATTTGGTAGCTGGGGTACTGAAGAACGGCATGAGTTGCCCCTAAAACCAGGCCAAGAGTTTTCTATGAATATTGTATGCGACGATAATATGCTAAGAGTAATTATCAATGACAAAAGTTTTTGTAACTACGAGCACAGGCTAAGTCCTGAAACGATTTCGTCTGTATCGATAAGAGGACCGTTAAAACTGTACACCTTGGAATATTCCACGACCAGTGTGATAATAGGTGCAGACGAGATGTTCTGGCGCATGATGGGGGGATATTTGCGGAGAGTTGAATGTTCTGAAAATGGCGTTGTTTGGGGGATTTCCCACGATCATAGAGTTTGTGTTTATACAGGAGGTTGGGGAGGCGGTATCCTTAAAGGTTTTTATTATTCATCATATCGGTTTATTATACTATATTTTGTAAGCAACAGTATTTATAATTGACCATTTTTAAATATCATCTAGGTATTGGCAGCAAAGATGGTATTCATTCCATGACCGACACCCAAACGTATTGTGTATATGAAAATCAGCGATGGAATCCTCTGTCTGGATATACGTCAACGGGTCTACCGACAGACCGTTACATGTGGAGCGATATCACAGGCAAACATAAAAGAACCCGAGAGCACACGAAACTGCTCAGCCGCCATTGGCATTGGGTAAGACATCTTGTTGAAAACTTTGATTGCCAAACAAACCAGACAGCTTTATTGTTTTTTTTTTTAGATTTCAGAATGGATGATTGATTATAATACCCCTGGCGGAGTGGATACGGACGGCTGGCAATACGCTACCGACTTTCCAGCTCCGTATCATGGTAAAAAAATATTTACCGACTGTGTGCGAAGACGAAGGTGGTACAGAAAAGCTCAGATTAACACTGAAGGACCATGGGTACGCGCTGGGAGCACAGCGTTATTAGACATATCGTTATGGGTATGCAATAATTATCTACTTTTGTAACATTTCACCTCTATCTTGTTTTAAGCGGCGACAAAATATAGCTATCTAAAAAGTTTAATCCGATAATATAGATATGAAAAATCTCCTGTATATGAATCGAGTCATAAAGATACTGAAGAGTTGCGAGAATAAATAAGTTTTAGTTAACTTAATTTGATACGATGTTTTGCTACAGGGCAGTGGAGATGAGACGTCAGTCTGGGCCATTACACTAGGTGGCGACGCTATCTACAGAACCGGGGTCACACCTTCAACTCCAGCAGTAAGTTCAAGTCATATAATTTATTGTTTAGAAGTATTTAGAATCCGATCCGTTCTCAGTTTGCCAAAGGAAACCTTTCTTTCATCTCGTTGCCATAGAATACATAAAACCACAGATTACTTAGTACTATGTACTGCATAAAACTATGTTTCACCATTATTTTGTTTGTAAATTATCAGTTTAGCACAGATAGCATCATTACGTTTAGAATGGCTCATCTCCTCGAGAGGACGGATGGATGTAATCTTCAACAGATATATTTGTATAAGATTCTGGATCATCCATATACATGTTTTGATAACATAATATATGATTGATTATTCTGGGAACTGCGATAAGATGTATAAAAATCAGTAGATAACAGTGTGTACAAATAATAAAAATGTATTTTTATTATTATTATAGATTAATGTACACCCAACAGTCACATATTATATAGTTTTAATGCCACAGTAAGATTCTACGTCTTCTGTATATGTAGCGGGTATCAGAAACTATGATATTTTTTGCCTCATAGCACCCTGGCCTCATACAAATATTTGTAACCCACACAAACATTAGGCTCGGTGTCAGGTTCGTACCTGCGGCCTTTTTTTTCACAGTTTACTTTAAACCAACTGCACCACAGAGGTTGTGAAAATATGCTCTTTTGTTTCGTTTGTGATAAATTGAAATTAAAAAACTACGTCACTAATATCACACTGAATTTGCCGAACTTGTTTCTTTCTCAAGATAGCATAGAGGACAAACCTGTCGCCATGCCGGGTAAACTTACCCAATTTCAGACTGGTCAGTTCAATTTTTAAATTGAATATGCAAATGATTGATTGAGCTAGGAATCGAACCAAGGGCGTTAATTTTGATAGACTCTGCCACGCAACCAGTGAGACTGCTACTAAATGCTAAATAAAATTGTTACAGGGATTACACTGGGAACACATAAACAGTCCACAGTCACTTATCGCGATAAGCACATGCAACGGCGTGGTTTGGGCAGCTGGCAGAAAAGGCGAATTATACTGCAGAGACATTTCAAAAGACTCTCCTGGTGGACTGACTTGGAAACTAGTGGAGCCCCCCAAAGGCAGCAATCCTTACAGTCACAAAACCGCTGGTGCTAAAGTAGTTTCTTTGACTAAATTGGCTGCGTGGGTTGTACTTACTGATGGTGCTATTGCAGTCAGAACGAATGTTACAAGAGAAAAACCGGAGGGAAAAGAATGGAAGTATTTGTCGGGTGAGTACCTACTTTGGCAATTATCTTTAGCAAGTTACAGTAGATTCTTTCAGTCGAAATGTAGTCCCGTGGAAAACCTTGTGGGGTTCTATATTCATTAGTAGACTGCTTGTATTGTATGATTATAATTATGAATTATAAAATTAATGGCCTTATTATTAATGTGAAACACTAGAGTTCACAGGCCATGTGCGTCGTCTATAAATTTATACCGAGATAGTTAGACCTACTAATGTAATGACTAAGCAGTATAAATAATTATATTCGTACTCGTGAAAAAATACGTCATATTATGTTGCTTAATGTATGTTAATAATAGCTAGTTAGTTCTGCATATTTAGAATTTTGCATTTATAATGCATGAATTTGGCAAATTAATTTGAATTTTATCATAAAATATAATTGGGTGTAACGGGCTCTAATCATAAACATCTATCTGGGTCCAAGACAAATGTATTTGCTCCGTAGTGCACCTTGTTAATTAATGATCGAACCGTTTGCGACCGTCCACTGGTGAAATAACCATGACAGAGATGGCGTTTAGAGATAGCACGGGCATCAGCATCATCAACGCTAGAAAATTAAAACTAACTCCTACATTCGATTACCGGCTTGGCAAGTGTGAAGACTGTAGAGTATTGGTAACAGCCTTTCCCAGCCAAGTCATCTACGAAAGGCTTATACAATAGAAGTCATTTACTGTATCTCAAGTAATCTGATAATGATAAAATATAAATATTTCAAAGCAAACATCTAAATGTGAATATTTATTTAGTGTTATTTTAATTTCCCTGTCTATCCCTGTGGGAAACAGTGACATTTATGGGTGTATATTGTTGAACAAATGTTTCCTCCTTTGTGGTATAACACGGTAGAACAATGTTTTGGGTTCAATTTTTGTATTTTTTTGTTTCTAGCCTAAGTTACCTTACTTCGAATATACACTATTGTCAGTCAACATCTTTTAATTCAATATTTATCTGCAAAGCATTTTTGTTAATATTTCCAAGATAATATGTAATTTCAGCGATTCAGGCGTGACGATTAAATATGCATGTAATTTCCAGATTGCGAGCTATCGTTCAAGCACGTGTCGTGCATGCACCAGTCCGTATGGGCGGTGTGCGCGGGCGGCACGCTGCGGCGGCGCCTGGGCGTGTCGGCCGACAGCCCCGCCGGCGCCGCGTGGCAGCGCGTGCTCTCCGCCGCCATCGTACACGTGTCCGCCAGGGCACTCGCTCCGCGCTAGCTAGCACACGTACAACGCTATGCCATAGTCTCATTTGCTGTATTTAGTTAAATCAACGTTGCGGAATACTGTTTGAAAGTGCTCTAAAACAATGTAGTGATTGGTGTCTGCAATAAGTTTAAAGCCGGGTACTCACTAGCGAGCTGAACTTGCATGATACAGTAACGAGGTTCTAATGTGTACGGGTGTGACAATTTACGGCTACAGAATGAGTCGCTTTGAACCGCACGCGTACCGCTCGCAGCAGGTTTGTGAACCATATACACACTATGTTTTTATAGCAACAGTTACAGTTACGCTAGTGAGTACTCAGCTTAATAATAGAACAGTTTTAAGTTTACATTTTGAACATCATCCATGACTATTCTTAACAATAATAGTTTTACCAGTGATCCGGAATTCCATTCTCTATTTATGCTGTAGTGAACGATTAATATTGTCATCTATAAATCGGCGTATACGAAGCAGCGAAATGTTTAAACACTGCTCAATTGCATGAGCCAACTTTGACCATGAGTTTCACTATTACCATGTCAGCGCTATACATTGGGGAAGCCAAATGTATGCCATTGAAATCGTCAGAGTTACTTGATGCATTGGTGTGCAGGCAAACCCAGTGAATATTTCAATTTTGATAGGAAGTAAATTGGGATGGTAGTGACGCGACGTAGGCTACATGCGGCTGTTGGAAGCACGCGAACATACACCACATAAAACGAATACAACACATTTTCGACACTGTGTTACTTGTGTAAAGTTCATTAATTTGTAAATGAAAATTGTAGCGTGTTGGTGCTGTGTGCTGCCCCTTAGATGTACAAAGGAAAGATGCTAATTCAAAATTGCTTGGGAGGCTAAGTCTGCTTTGTCACCACAATGCCGACAAAGAGTATAAAAGTATTATGTGAAGCATTCATTGAGCCAAATTGTAATCTGCTTATGATCTCTATATTTAGAATTTATATTGATATAATTACCTGATAATACTTCAATATTAGGTAAATTGTATATTCCTTTATATAAAAAATAGGTATTTGCTCATATTTACATGTTAGTTTCTTTTATTTCTATGTAAACTTAAGAAAAGACATTTTTTTAGTATTTATTTTTCCTAGTCATGTTTTTTTATTCTTTACAGGAATTAAAAGTGTAATTATTGGGTAAAGGAATTTATAATACCTACTGATATACCAAAATATTAAGCTTTCAAGTATAGGCATATATTAAATGTATAATCAAACATAATCATGTTTTGTTTCATTTTATCTTATTGTTGAGATCGGTTAATGTATGTAATACATAATGTTAGTATTTAGTAAGATGAACATAATAAATATACAGCATTACATCTTTAATATAAACCAAATAATTTAATACAATACATAAGATAAAATAAATATATATTCATTGCTATCTTCTGATTATAATCAGGTCAATCAACAAAAAAGTAATATTTAGACCAATCTATTTATTCAGCGACAGGAAGTCGCACTGCCGAACATAGGCCTAAAGAATACAATACTTTTGAAAAAATATGATATAATTATGTGGTTTAGATAAAAAAAAAGTATTTAATATTTATATTTAATTATCTATTATTATTATTAGTACGACGACAAATTAAACAACTATCCCGGGACACAATATCATTATAATGTCTATAACATTATAGCAAATAGTCTAACTCGTATCTAACGAAATGATTGTTGGGATCATTCTGTATCCTCGGGTAGCCCGCGACCAATGCGTCCTGTCCGCCGATGTACAGCGTATTGTATATTTTCCAGTACACGTCGCGGACTTTTCTTGCAGGATGGAACAGACCCTGGAAAAAAGAATTTATTAATATGCGAATTTCTTATCGTAACTAAACAATTGTGACAATAAAGTATGTAGAGAAGCTGGACGGATTCTTTGGCAAATGCAGTGAAATTATTCTTTTAGCGGAACATTTTTGATAGTACGAGAAAACATATTAGGTAATAATTTTTCACCGATATTAAATGATGTCCGATCTATTTATGATAATAAATTCAGACGTACCTGAAGCGCATACTGGAGTATTTTCACAGGTCCAAGGGCGACTCTCATCCCTTCGACAGCATCCATGAAAGCTTGCACCAAATGCGGCGACGTCTCGAAGATATTCGGCCACACATGATTCAACAAGTGGACTAGAGCGTCTTCACACCCAAACCCATACACGCCGAGAGCCATATGTTTTATTGCTGCACATGCCGTTTGCCGATGTACTAAGTCTCTAAAAATTATAGAATCGTTTAGTTACCGATTCACAGATAATATAATATGATAATATAGCATATATACAACATTCCCAGAAGGGGTAGGCAGAGGTGCTACCACGACACCCACATTTTGCCAGTGTTTTGTCCCACGATGTGATAGGGGCGAGTCTATCGTCATATCGGGTACA
Organism: Deilephila elpenor; assembly: GCA_949752805.1. Classification (NCBI taxonomy): domain Eukaryota; kingdom Metazoa; phylum Arthropoda; class Insecta; order Lepidoptera; family Sphingidae; genus Deilephila; species Deilephila elpenor. The sequence goes on along the minus strand of OX457099.1, from coordinate 7,682,521 downwards.
AATTCTTGACTCCGGGCTGATAGTGAATAGAAAAATCCAATATCACCTTGCCCGACCCGGGATTCGAACCCGAGACCTCAGCTTTGCAATCGTACCGTTGTACAGCTGCGCCACTGAGGCAGTCATATAATATACCAATATTCCATTAAATCTAAATGATTAATAAGTCTGTAATGTGAACTTTTGCAACATCGTCATTATTTTCGGAATCAATCCTTAGGCAGCAATCAAGATCGTTTATTAATTTTGTTAGTTGGGAAGTGAGTTAATGAAAATTTATTTAGCGTAGCCGTATTGGGCAACTTGAATTTGAAAGAAGTTACCTATAGATAGGGTAAATAAAAAAAACCGGCATCTAAACACCATTGTCTTTGCCCAATATTCTACTTGATATTTCAATAGCCTAAGTGCTTGTTCATGTTGATACGCGGGCGCGGTCACAAAATATCTAATTAAACCTAAACTAATATTAACGTCCTTATTCATAGACAGTTTTAAAACCCATTCTTTCTTCTTCCCATTCATGATTTTTTGAATTCAATTTTAGCGAAGAACTAAGAAAAGAAATAGGTTTAAAGCTGTCTACAAATAAGGCCGTGAGAAATTACATTAAGTATTTCGTTACTTGGGAAGAGAGTCAACGAATTGTAAGAAGCTGTTGAGCCAAATGTTACGTTTATAATAGAACTTTTAAAACAATTTTAGTAACTTTAAATAGTTATGGTAATTGAAAAAATCTGCATTTGAACACCCATATGTTCGTCAAATTCTGCACTTGATAATTTAATAGCTTAATATTAAATATTTACGCATGTGTTACCTGTCCATTAAAGCATCTTCGAGAAGCGGGCAAACTGCGTATATGTAGTCTTTGCCCATTTCGCCAATGTACTCAAACAAGAACGATAACGATTTTAGCACGCCATTCTGTACGTTAAGTTCTGGAACTCTGTATTCATTCATTAACGCTGGTAATACTGTGAACGGAGAACATGTCTCGGCAACGATAGCAATAGCTACAGTGGTGCAAACTCTGAAAAAAAAAAAAACAATATGTAAGACCCATTTATGATTTGTCATGTGGGTATTGATAGTCAATCACCACGCACTATAACGGTGAAGGAAAACATCGTGAGGAAACCTGCATACCATAGCGATTTTGTAAGAATTTCTACGGTATGTAAAGTCCACCAACCCGCACTAGGCCAGCGTGGTGGACTATATGGCCTAACTACTCTCAATCGTACCCACGAAAGTAGAGTAGGCCCGTGCCCTGCATTGGGACTTTTTGGGCTCATACAATACAATACAATTTATGGTTTTGCATTTATATTACAGTTTATGATCCACCAAGTTACCTGTTCTGTCTCTCTTGTACTTTCAAGTTGTTGAGTAGCGTCGCCAATACGTCGTGGGGACCGATGGCCTTAGCTATGTAACCGAATGTGTTGACAGTGGCTCTTCGAATAGCTTTCTTGTGCGCTTTCAATAACTCCAGCAGCTCAAAACATATTCTCATCCATTCTCGAGCAGACACAAACTCGGGCCCTCTGTCAGCTATACGACCAACTAAATCAATACAATTCTCTTGTACTTTTTCATGTCTGCAAAAAACATTTGAATCAATTATAAAAGTACTAGTATGATTTGATTATGAACATTTTCAAAAATAGTTGACAATATGTTACCTGTTTTTCAAAATAGGAGTAAGTCTGGGGAGCAGATCCTTAATGGGTGGCGTCATTTTTGTCATTCCGATAACATTGACTATAGCCTTCAAAGCGCCGAGAATAGAACCGAGCACTTCAGGATATTCTTCACCCAAGTACTCGTAAAGAACGACGCCAAGATGGCCCATCAATTTTTCCTGTAGAAATAAAAAATTATTAACTTACTAACCATTATAACTATATGAAGTTACAGCTTACAAAAAGCCTAGAAAAGAAAAGTAGCTTAAAAAGGAAGTTATGACATTCTTACCTCTTGACAAGTTTTCATAACTACGGCAATACGGGAAATGAGATCGGCAGCTTGTTGTCGAACTTTAGCGGATTTATTGTTCATTCGCCACAATATGATACCACAAATCTGCGGCAGGTATGGCTTTACACGTTTCCCTAACTGGTTTACAATTGTTCCGAAACCATTCAGCATGACGACGTCCTGAAATGTGGTAAAGATGATTTTAGACACGTTTAAACAATTAATGAAACAACAAGCAATATTTATTCCAGCATTAGGGTTTACAAATGGAATGGACGATGCAAGTGTCTTTCTTTCGTCCTCATTACTATTTTTTTAATTATTTAAAAAGAAAACAGTTTACATAACAACTTACCTCCGTAGTCTGTTCTTGGAACGCATACAAAATCCCATCAATAAGAGCCTCCTCAAGTTTCGAGTCGATATCAGCCGCACCCAAATTAGCGAGGATCTTCTCTATCGACTCCATTACCATTTTTCTGTATTGTTCATTGTCATCTTTCAGGTCGTCCACAATTCTGTTAATGATTTCAGATGCACCAACCTTTTGACAAAAAATGGAATATTTTATGTCCTTTATCTGTTAATATTTTTGTTGTATATGAAGAAATTACAATAAAGAAACAAAAAGGAGAGAAAAAGAGAAAAGGCGATAATGTAAAAAAGGGAGTTCTTATGTCATTTTGTTCACACTTTGAACAAATTCGAAATTCATATACCTATTATAGATTTATTATTATTCATACATCTATTAAAATACTACTTGAATAAATAAGACGTTAGAAAGTATTCACAAAATCCTGCAGCAAGTTTATACTGTATACTTACTTTGTTCGCAATTTCGACAGTAGTGTCGACGAGCTGACGGTAGTTTCGTCTGTCGAGTGCCATGCGGTGATTCCAGAAATGTTTGAAGAAGTGTGGCAATATCTCATCCATTATATACTGAGGCTCCACACCGTCGGTGCCGCAGCACTGCTTCACTACCTGAGATAAAAATCATAATTTACAGAAACAGTTACTAAAAGAACCCGCAAGAATATTCAAAGTAACTAAATGCCAACTTATAACTAAGATATAATATGAGTTAATAAGAGACAATAAACAAAATAAACATATTAATTTTATAAAGTATATTAAAGCATACCTTCAATACAATCTTTTTCATCTCCTCGTCGGGCGACTGGAACTCTCGAATGAGAATGAGCATCACTTCCCTCGTATAATAGTTGGCGTATTCGGCGTCCATAAGCGGGATGAGATAACCAATAGCCTTCAAGAAGGCAGCCAGACCCTTCCCACGATGCGTCCGGATACCCTTCCACAAGGGCTTGAGCACAGAGTCGAAGGATTCAATGCCGTAGGGCGTGGCTGCCTCGGCCAGGGCGGCGCTCGCCAGCGCAGTGATCGTACGCACTTTCTGCTGCTCGTCTACTAAACCTGTTATGCAAAAATAATATAAGAAATTCTCATGTCTATAAATAAATATTTTTTCCTCCGTTTCTCAACTGATTTTATTCTTTTGTAAAGTAGCTATTGATGTATGATTTTATTAGTAAACAAATAAATTGGGAAAATTATAAACCCCATTTTTAACTTTTTAGCGATTGAAAAGAAGGCCACTTCATTTATCATTACAACAAGATAATCCAAAATCTCTTTGCCCGCTCCAGGATTCGAACCCGAGACCTCAGCTTTGCAATCGTAACATAGTACAACTGCCCCAACAAAGTAGCATCAAATAAAATTATGGCATGAAAGCGCATATAGTAAATTACCTGAAATTAATATTTAAGTACATACCATGTTCAATAATTTCCACGAGTGACTTCAAATGTGGCAATATGGCGCATCCCATCAAAATAGCTATTTGTTGTACAATCTTTATTCCAGTGTGTCGCGCTTGCCATGACTTCTTTGATCGGCACACAGCTTTCAAAAACGGCAATAGGGATGGTATACCTACAATGTAACACAAATAATGTAATATGTGAAACATAGGAAAATAATTGACTTTATTTATACACAGTCCACGTAAATAGAGAGTAAACTGGTCAAGTGGATAACCATGAAATATGATGTATATATTGCACGTGTATATTGAGAAATAATTAAATTTAATGTGTTTTTTTCCAAATTAAAAAAGCTTGTTTCAAAGTATGATAGAATTTGGCAAATATCAAACATAACCACGATAGAAAACCCTCTATTTATCCCAGTTGAAGGTATAATGTTTCTGGTGGTGTAATCGGTTACGAAACTATACCTAAAGCGGACGCTACAACTGCAAAAGCTCTGGCAGTGGTGTTTCGCACATATTCATCGATGTTGTCGATATCCGGCCTCATGGTGGAGATCATAGTGGCGAGACCCGCGGCTTTCGCCAAGTTGGAGATGATCTCACGACCCTCCACACGAGCGTAGTAATCTTCATCGATAAGAAGAGGTTCAATTACTACCAAAATCTGAAATCATCAATCATTCAACATAAAACATAATTAAATTAAATGAACAAAAACACAAAAAACGATTTAAGCGACATTTCGGAAATGCATCCTCAAGCCATAAAAACAAAAATATACAGGATACTGATTTCAATTCATAATGTAATGATTAACTTACCTTATGCACGTAGGGACGGACCAAATCATCCAACTTGTACAGAATCCGGTCAATGACTTTGACCAACAGATGTCGTTCCTGATCCTCGAGTGTGGGACTCATCAACAGAGGTAAAATCTGATTGAACAGGGGCCCAGCGCCAAACTCGCGAGCCTTGTCCGTGATTTGACGTAGCGCGGCCTTACACATTGGTGGAGTTCCGTTCTGTACAGAAGTTATCAAATTATAACGCCATTCTGACAATAACTTCTTAATTTTAAAAAAATACGGTTTTTTAAGATATTTTTTACTACATTATTAAGGCATAAATGTTTTTTTTTTAATTTTATTTCATTTCAACATACTACTATTACAGTTTAGTAAACTGTAAACTGAGTTTACACCCAATACAGTAGAGTAGGAAAAGAGTGTTATTGACTATACAGATGATAGTTTATTTTTTAAAAAAGGGGATAATAATTAATAACAAAAGTATCTAAAAGTTGTTACTTACATAAAAATGTAAAATATGACATAATTTTTACTATATTACATGAAATAAAATTTTTAATTTGTAAAAAAATAGCTTACCTTAATTTTCAGCAGGAGTTTCATAATCTTCCTTTCTTTCAATTCGTCGGGTGAAAGAGCGTCCTCGTCGACGTCAACGAGTAGTTTGTCAAAGTACTGTGCGTCCTCGGGCTTCATGAAGGGCAGTTGCTGGCTGCCCTTGGGCTGCGGGTCGAGCAGGCGCGCCGCCGCCGCCGACCCGCCCAGCTCCTCCGTCTGCATGAAAAAGCCGATTGGCGTACCACCCAGGGGCGTCGGCGTAGCCGTCAGCTTACGAGCCGGGGTCCGAATCGGAACATAACCTGGCCAAACATATACACTGTTAGCGACTGCAACGTCTCACGCGGACACGGAAATGTAACAAGCATGCGTAATCTCGGGCACATCGATCAGCAACTGGGAATAAACAAGCGTGAACTGCAGTTCAGCCGAAGGCAGATCGTAAATTCTGTCATCTTTCATCTGAAATAAAAACTGACTATTAAAATTATATCTAACTTTTATATTACAAAAACACATGTATTATATGATCACTTTCGTTGCAGTCGCCCCGAGGAAGACATTGATCAATACATGTGTCCTGAAACTCAAGTTGTGATTAATAACTATGGGGTAATCTTAAATTTCTATAATGGATTTGATTAATTAAATACTAAATTGAACCAAACACGAGACGCATACCTGCAGGGGGCGGCAAAACCTTGTACCCAGGTGGGAACATGGCATCTAATTCTTCATCGGTGTAGGGTCTATTACGCTCATCTATCTCTTTCTCCCAACGGTAAGCTTGTAGTTGCTCTGGAGTCATGGCAGCCACGTGTCCAGGAGTTGGTGTGGCCATTGCCATTGCCTTCACACCAACGGGTGTAGACTGTGGGTAAAAAACATTCAAATTAATTACGAATTTCCATTTACCAATGTCTAAAAAAAATTATAAACTCTGTTAATAACCATTTAATAATCAAGGCCCAATTGTATTTCTATTACTCGTAGTAAAAGGCCATGTCCCTTTATAATTTTGTCAATTTTTACTCTTAACATAAACTTTTCACTCTTTCTTCTCAAAAGATTACTGCTAATGAAACAAACTATTTATTTTACATAAATACGACATGGGACACATGGGACGAAACATACAAGGCGAAATGTGGGTGTCCTGGTGGCGCCTCTGCCTACCCCTTCGGGGACAAAGGCGTGAGTTTATGTATGTATGTATGTATTTTACATAAAATGCACTTACCCCGCCAGGTGTGAACACAGGGGTATGTGGTGTCGGAGTAGCGAGCGAGGGCGTGGCGTGTGAAGGCGTGGCGTGCGTGGGCGTGGCATGCGATGGCGTGGGCGTGGCCGGCACTGGTGTCGCTCCGGGAGTCTCGTCCCATCGAGACCGGCGCTTTGTAGACGGTGTGGGTGTTTCCTGAATAGTATCCACTCCAGTCCCGCGGTCAGTGCGCGGCGTCTCAGCCCATCCGCTGTTGTGACCCGGAGTCTCTAAAAAATATTATGCATCATTATACATTATTATTAACGTGAAGTCCAGTAGCCCCATTTGTAGTAATGGCTGAGGTATCGTAAAACTTTTGGTGATAAATAATTATTTATTAAACAAAATCGATCACCTGGGATAAAACAGGAAAACGTTTAAGGGCACACCATAAAAAATGCTATAATTAATTTTAAGCAGTATTGGTAGCAGGGTAAACGGTATTTTTTACCGATACTATGAATGGTCATTCTCCTTTGGATTGGAATATACACAATGAAAAAAAGTGATTTTAAACTCCAAAATGATTGGTATAAATCAATGAAATAACTTTATAAATTAGGGCATAGGTGACATTTGGTGTTGGTAAATTTATATTGTACAATCATATTATTTGTATTTTTGTATGAAATTATAACGCTATAAGGATCTGTATGTCTGCACCAACCTGTATAAATAAAGTTAATGCATCACCAATTAATAAAAAACTTACCTCTGTCGGTTTTGGGTGTTTCATCCCACCGATTGCGCCTGGAGGTGTGTTGTGCGGGGGTTTCTCTGCCGGGCGTGGCGTGTCCCGGCGTGATGTGTCCGGGCGTGGCATCCCACACGCGCGCTGAGGGCGTGGCGCCGGGAGTCTCGCTGCCGCGCCCCGCGGCGCCCGGCGTCTCCTCCCAAGCTCCTCTCTGTATGTACATCACGTCAATCAGGTTAAAGACAAATAGGAGTTAAGACACTATAAACTCCATGATCCCAGATATTTAAAATTTCTCACGGTTTTTTGAAACACATCTCGTATATTGGTGTTGCTGGTTTCAATAAAAAGCTAGACAGGGTTTGAGCGGTACCGCACGATGTGCCTTTTCGCGTCACAATATTCCGTATAAAGGTTTGATATCCTATACGAAACAAGCCACACTACAAAATATGTTACTTGTTATGTGGTGTAGGACACAGCTTTGTATGAATCATATTGTATTCTGATGCAGTAGACATAAGCAGTAAGCAGTCTTTCTGATGTTGCGTAATTTACTACGATTACAAGACCAATAGTTCAAGCTACTTTACCGCATTGGGCAGTGCAGTGTAGCAAAAGTACAAATTACACAATAGAAAATGGTTCAAATAATGTTTTGCATGAAGCATCGCTCAAATGCAGTTTAACTTTATATTATCCAATGTGATAATAAATGTTAAATTATTGATATTTAATACACATTATTAATAAAAATATTTTGGTACATACTCTATTTCCAACAAAATAGTATAAAATGAAATAGCTATGCCAAAATTTCAAATTGATATTACTATCAGCTATGAATTTATGTACAATCTGTTTAACAATTAGGAACTTACTTCGGCATCCCATGATGGGGTTGCTTGTGAGCTTGGTGTGGCAGAGGCCACCTTTTTGACTGAAGGAGTATCTTCAGAGCTTTGATCCCAGCGACCTTTACGTTTTGCTGCACTAGGTTTAGATGAGTCTCCATTTGACTGTGCCACAGGTTTCAGAGTGCCCTCCCTGACTCTCTCTAACAATTTTTTTCTTAGCTGTAATAAATAAAAACGGATCACATACATACTTAGTATACAGAAAAAAAAAACAAATAAAAGAGAATGCAATGTTGGATGAGGAATACCTCATACCTCAGTTTCCTCAGCACGGAGATATTGTTCTTTCATAATCTCAGTATATGTCCTTGATCCAACATCTGGAGTTTTTCCACCTGTAAAATCAAAGCAATTGTCATGAATAACCAAAAATTTTATTGAAAGAAAATAAAAGTAAAGTATTTTAATAACAGTAAAATATCTGGTAATTAATATACCTTCTGCAAAGGGATCAGATCTCTCTGGAGATATAATCATCCTACGCCTCTTTTGACGGTATTCATCTTCTCTGTCTGCAATAGTTGGTCTTCTTTTATCAGCAAATGGATCATAATCCTTGTCACTCTGAAAACATTTGGTTCATTTTTAATAACTAGTATTAGTGTTCAACAAGATTTTTCTAATTTGACTTTTAAAAATAAAGTTCAATTTTGTACAGAAAAAAAAATTGTTATAAATTGATATTTCAAATCAAGTGAAAAATCCTGTGTGATGTATTTAATTAAGTTCAATACATTTCACTACTGTACTCTATATAAATTGAGCACTAATGCATATGCTATGTGATTTATAAATTTATTAATAGTTATATTAGTGTTATCATTTCATATTGTTTAGAAATTTTTATTTCAAATATAGGGGTAAAATCATATTCAATCAATGTATGTATAATGAAGTATGCATATTCAAGTATGATGACTTGGAGGCTTATTTATCCATTGTAATATCTGATTGAATTCAATGATTTTTTTGCCAAAGGTGGAACTGGAATAAGATAATGGGCCAGGAATACCAGGATAAAATTACATAATAATATACTTTATTTACCTGTGCAATGTCATTCAACAATGAAGCAGGGGCAGTGTACCCCGGTCTTTTCTGTTGTGCCACTGGTACATTCTCAACATCATCATCCTCTACCTCATCATTGGCGGCAATGGATGTCACGTAGCCGTCGTAGCGGGACTTGCCGCCTTGTCCCGCGTTGTCGTATATGTCACTGTCATAGTACGTCTCCCCAAGAGACACACCCTTGTTTGAACCATTTTCAGGTAATTCTGACTTCTTTGACTGTATTTCTCTGATCTGAGCTTCGATAGCTAAAAAAATTATGATTGACATAAAGTTACGAAATTGTAAAACGTAAATGGTTTGGCGTGGTGCAACCCGCTTGGGTTTATAGTCTACCAAAACATACAAAATTACTTATAATGGTAAATATATGATTCTGTTATTAAGATAAAGGGTCACAAAACATTCCATAAATAATAAATTGCATACAGTTTTTGCTTACAACAAAAAGATAAATACTAATATTTATGGGCTAAATGTCGAACGCATCATCTAATATGGCTGGCAAAACATTACTCAATAAGTATTACCTTCGTGTGTTCTGGGTATCTTATCCATTCTTATCCTAACATGAGGATAACTTCTATTATTATGAGAAACAATTTAACAATAAATTATTTTTTCACTTTTTCCCAAATTTTATGTAGCGTGTTGTTCCCAGCAAAGACTACCAATTTGCATTTTTAACATAAATTGACATTCTCTATTGACTACTAGTCCTTTAGCCAACACCACTGCGAACACCACTCTTTAGTCTTTGGCCAACACTTTGATTTATGGAGTCAGGAGTACTCAACTGTTTAATTATAAATTACAATTAAAATAACGATACACAAGTTAATAAAAATTGCCTAAATTTGTAATTGGCAAATGGCACATTATTCCTTAAGCTCTTCAATCAAGCTAATCGTAATAACCATTCTCAGTAGGTACACAATACAGTCAACACATAAGTATGATGAAGTCCACAGGCAGCTGTCTGCTCACGCCCTGCACCTAGTGGTCTATTCTTCGCGCTGCACTGTTTGAATTTTAAATACATATTCATTTACACCTTGTACTTAACGGAAATCATATAATTATTTTCGTTAATTTATTATGTTCTAAACGAGTCCTACTTCCTAGACTTAAGCAAGAATGCATTTAAAGCTTCATCATGTCTTAGATCGTCTCACAGGATCGTCTTTAGAGAATGTCAATAGGATTGAGGTAGTTGTAATATTTACTCCTTAATCTGTGTTGTAATACCTCAAATCTCAATGTTCAGTAGCTATTATTAATGGCGTAGATTCATGAATGCTAGTTTTTCTTGCACGTCCAATACGTTCATAATATTATAAAACTAACATTCGATGGAATTTACGGGTTCCATCTATATTTTTATTATATTCATTTTACTTTTATATACAAGAAGTGAATGAACTACGTATGTGACAGAGAACCAATAGAATAAAGAGAACGCTAAACGACGTCAATGACGTAAATCTTACAAGTTGGCAGCACTGTCTCTCGCTACTGCAGCTGGGTATGTGCGTGTAGTTATTTTTTTTAAGGGTTTTATTGTTTTATTTATAATTTTACTACAATTACTGACGATTTTTCTACAGGAGAAAGCAATAACGATCCTGGCGTCTAAACCATAAACTTCCAGGTTGATTAGCTACAGTACATTTGGTGAGTATTGTTGTATTTTGTTCACACAAGTTCCACGTCAAATGTGCTGGAAGGTGACACGTATTATCGAAATTGGGATATTAATTTTCAAAAATGTTCATCTCCAATTTGAAATGATGTTTTTATATTTCAACCCTACATTGAGTAACAAAAATCATCAACTTTGTCTAGACCAATTGGTAAACACACTTTTACTCGGAGTTCATTAACTTCTAATTCAAAATTCCTATTAGTGTCTAGACAATGCGGTATTTTCCAATTTATATTACTTTCATGTACTATTATCAGTAAAAGTACACTATTGCGATGTTCAGGAATAAATGTAATCATTTTAAATATATGTGCGCGTCGTTAGAATTTGTCAAATGGAATGAAATCCATCTCTACACGGGTAATAAAATAGTAATCTTATAATCTTATTTATCCGTCGTTCTCATTTTAATCTTGATGGAGTGAATTTTGGGTTAATGGATATTTTTTGTGCATCACATTACTTCAAGCCTTACTAATTATAATATACCATGCACCTTATTAAATACACCATGTATACAAAATCATGTCAGATTTATAAGATAGAATATCATGAGAAACACACAGAAATATTATGAATTTTGATCCAATTATTTGATGTTCTATGGATATGTCTAGATTTAAAGATACACATGTTTAAAAAAAAAATCATTATCACTTAATATATTTTAGATAATATTATTTGGTAAGTTTATTTCTGTATTTCATACATAAGGTATTTTATTAAAATACTTTGAAAACTTAGTTTATCCAAGGTTCATATAATGTGATAAAGATTTTATCATTTTTGTAATCACCTAGTGATAGCAAAATTTTTCATTACAGAATGTAAATTTAATTTTATGCTTATTAAGACCATACATTGTTGAACATACTTCAGTTATACATATTGGAGAGAAATTGAACAAGAAATTAAAAATGACTATCCCTTATTTCCTCTGTATTTGTGTCTTTCATTAGATTTTAGTGTAATAAATAAATTTTAATGTTAATTAGTATATTGTTTGGTGTCAAATCATTTAAGTTGAGTATTATATTGTGGTGAATAAAAATAAAGCATAATTGTATTAATATTTTCAAACATTTCTCGAAGTAAAGATTACCTTGACTGAGTAGTATTGTATAAATTATGCTGAACATAAAAGTAAGTATAAAAAAATAAAATACACATTTCCATTTCAATATGTTACACATAATATGAAACTTTCAGTGAGTTGACCTTCATTATGCAGACATTCAATATCATATTTAATTGTCACATTATAAGAGGCACAATTCTATGAATAGTGGTAATACACTTGAACAAATATAATTAATATATGCATGGCTTGACTTCATTACTTTTCATTGTCTATAGTACTGTAACGACTTGGCGCGGACAAGGACTGCTGGAGGAGACGAAAATGATGCATCAGCAATCCATGATGGTTGGCGATATGATACCCGTTCATTCTGACATACCCGTGCACGTTGAGGAAATGAATAATGTAGGATACGAAAATAATGTATCCTATGCCTACGATGACCTATTCCCGGCTTTGCCCCATTCTCAGCCTCCTGTGCAGAGGAGTATACAACAAGCTACTAACAAGTTGAGGGTTGGTTCTTCTCTGCATACTCAGGTCAGTATCTAATGCAATTTAAAACATTTTATGAATTGAGCATTGTTTGTAAATTTCGACACTTGAGAGTTTCATTAAATGCCCAAATCATTGTGTTTATTCATGCTATTGATATGTTTAATGTAGTGGCTTTTTGACCCGCGTGTGTAAAATGATATCGAGCAACTTATGTGAAAAATCGTACACGTGGCGTTCTTACGTAATTATTTAAAAATAAACCTGTGAGGAAATAAAATATTGGAGAAAAAAGTCGTTGTATAAACCTGTTTCGAAAACCTACATACTTAGTATTCATATAGTAATCAGATTTATCATATTTACATTGAATATTAAAATCGTTTTGTTCAACATAATCAGCCGTAGAGATTACAAAATAAACACTTAATAATTTAAATCAAAGTAGATTTTGCTTGCCTTGATGTAGGTTTCCTCAATAAATTTAGATTGTTGGTAGACAGGAATCATTGATGTTAAAACTAGAACTAGTTCATCTATTTACAACAGTACTTTTTTTCTTGATTGAAATAAAGTACTCCTCCATGCTCCTGACAAGGTGTATGCAAAATTTTATGTTAATCATTTTAAATGAGCGGTGAATAAATTCAATTTTTTATTATCATGCGCAGCCACAACTTCACTACTTAACATAAGCTAAAATACAACAATACTAACAAACAGTTGCTTCACTAATTATGTTTTTGTTTAATTTTAGGTTTTCCATGTACCATATGAGGAGAGGAAATTGGATAATGCTAATACTTTTGGAGAGGGAGAATCTTTGAGGACTTGCCAGGCTATCACTAAGGAAACAGGGGCCCATATTGAAATATCTACTAGCAAAGATGGCAGTCTGACATTCCTTATCACTGGAAAACATAGTGCTGTGTTGGATGCAAGGCGCCAAATTCTAACCCACTTTCAACAACAGGTATGTAAAACAAATCAAAGATGTTATTATTATGTAATTTCAATATAATAATACTTTAATAGTAGTAATACAATAGTTATAAAAAAATTTGGAGTTAATGTTAATAATACAATTTGATTTGTTGCAAATTAGAAAACACTTATTACATTAATGATGCTATTAGTGGCGATTTAAGTAATGGCATTGCTTCAGACCAAAGCTTTTTGTTTAGTAACATACTTATTACCCGTCGGAAATATCTGTGGACCTGACTTATTGACGTCATTGGAACATAGAGTCAGCAAATTCAAAATATAGGTTAAAAAAAATAATTAATAATAGATATCGTATCCATCTCAAAATGTTTTAGTGTAAGAAAACAAAGTGGATAGGGGAACACAATTAACGCAATTCCAAGTAACAACAAATAATTCACTGTGTTGTCTTCCGCATCTTACAACACTAAACAGTTAACAAACAACAATATTTTGTCAAACAGATCGTCTAACACACAACATACATAATTTCGATAACTAAAATACCGCACGTGCGCTCGCGCTTTCCCCGCTGTCGGTACTACGTAGGCGAACACGGGGCGAGGTGCGGGGAGCGCGGGGGGCATCGCAATCCAGCTGGGTGCACAGATATTTTCGACTGGTTATAACTTTTGGTTTTTAAAATATTTAAAAGTTTGTATTTTCTATTAAATCAAATCCACTGTTAATCAGTAGCATTTTGTAATTTATGTGTTTTGTTTTTTAGGCGAGCAAGCAAGTTGCCATTCCGAAAGAACATCACCGTTGGATTCTAGGCAAGCAAGGGCAGAAACTGAAAGAATTGGAAAAGGTGACAGCTACTAAAATAAGTGTTCCACCAATTGCTGATAATAGTGAGACAATCACTATTACCGGTACCAAGGAGGGCATTGAGAAGGCTGAGCATGAAATACGAGTGTGTTCTGAGGAGCAGGTAACTATACACTACTTATTTAATACTGTTATTATTTGCAATAAAGGGGATGGTTTATAATGAATTTTTTTTTCAGTCGCGTAAAGCATTAGAGCGTATAACGATTCCGAAGATCTACCACCCGTTCATCCAAGGTCCGTATGGCGAGCGCGCGGCGGCGCTCAGTACGGAGACCGGCGCACGTATACACATTCCACCCGCCTCCACGCAGAGCGATGAGATCGTCATCGCCGGAGAGAAGAACGGAGTACTCGCCGCCAAGGCGCAAATCGAACAGATTTATGAAGAAATGGTAAGCTGATTGACATTCTATATTTTATTTCTTTATGTAAAAAATTAAAAATCTCTTATAACTTATCTACATGTTTAAATATGATTTAGTTTATTTTTTAAAAGAATCGATGATTTTAATAAAAATGAAATAAAAACAACAATACTAGGATGCAGACATTCTCTGATGATGACAAATATAATTGTTATGATTTATAAGTACATTGTTAATATTGTTTTAGGTCAAGAAATGCTCCACAGTGCGCGTTGAAGTGCCTAAATCTCAACACAAATACGTTATTGGCGCCCGTGGAACAACTATTCAAGAGATTCTCAAAGAAACCGGTGTCTCTGTGGAAATGCCCCCTCCTGACTCTGCGATCGGAACCATTACTCTTCATGGACCGCATAACAAAATTGGTTTGGGTATGTATAACATAAACATAGTTTTTGTAAATCTATTTGATGTCAGTTTACATGTCGCCTAAGATTATGTACTACTTTATGTTAAGAATATTTAGACTTGTTTTTCAGGTAATAGACATTGACTTACTGTTTTAGAAATCATTATACGCCAGTGGTCAGTTTATATGAGAATATAATATGAGATATTTCACGACACTCATTAGGTTTTCGACTCACTTCAAAGATAACTTGCCTTTGTCCCAACAAGCGATACACGTTTTAAATATTATTGGAAAAATGTGGCAAATGTTAAGCGCATTACACACCAAAGTAGCCCGGCGACACAGCCCGCCGTCACAACCTGGCGGACTTTAAGAAATTTATCATGTCAGCAACAAGCGCCCGTAAGTGGTGCCCGCCGACATGTTGGCGGCATGTTAAGCGCTCTGCTGACAGCTCAGTTTCCCGGCGACACTCAACAACGTCATAAGAATGTTCCTCATGTCGTGTTGAGCCGCCGACATGTTGCTAGCAAAGATTTTCAAATTGCAATGAGTGAAGTTACCGACTAGCCTGCAAACAAAAAGTTGCCGACATATGCCGGCGGGTGTGTAGTGCGCTTTACGGGCCCTAAGCCGACCGCATTCACTGAGCGTATTTTGAAATGTGATAGTTCGTTAGGCGCAGATTTTTATTTTTATACTTGAGAAACCTATAGCAACCTAAAAGCCTCTTTAGAATGTATTACGGGTCCTGGTTTAAATCGGCAATCGGCTTAACCACTCCATGTTATAATCATGTGATATTGATGTTTGTTTTCACGGTCGCATTACATCCAAGATTCTAACTCTTAACACACTGATATTAAAATGCGACCCACTAGCCTAGTTACGTGTCCATATTACTGACATTATTTTAAATGAGAATTCAGCGTGAAATTGTTGAACGTTTCGGTGCAGTTATGTAACGAATAAATGAAGGGGCTCGCCGATTGTGCCGCCGTTATCACGGCAAGATCTTATCGCGCGCGGCATGCGGTTGTTATTAGATAATTATTATCTACATATTGTTGCTAACTTTCAATATTTTGTAGGTAATTGTAATATTTTAGTGTGTCGTATTAATATTTATTTCAGTTCGATAGGTTAAGAATTAATTTTTTTTTAGCATTTTACAAGAGCCTTATAATTGATTATTGGTAACAGTATTGCCAATGAATTATTATCAACAGTTATCCGAAACTTTACCTTTGAATGTAAACTGGACAGTGACATCATTTGTTAGCATGAATATCAGCTTTAGTATAAGCTATGTTAGGATTTTCAAGTATTTTACTCAATTTTATACAGTGAATCGATCATACTGTTTGGTATTGTAGTAATTAGTAACAGCTAACGTTTTATTATGAGAATTTAATTATCGTAATATGTATTGAATTGACGATTAGAAAATAAGTATCTTACTGCTTTGTAATTAAAAAATATAGAATATATAAAAATATCTCAAAATGATTCATTCTTTTATTTATATATGCCTGATTTTCATTATAGGGAAATCAGGAATGTAAACATAAACATGACATAGACATTCAAGGATATGTATTCATAGGAAGTTTGATGTTAAGAAAATATCTATTATTATCGATTTATCATTATTATTAATATGCCCATTTATTTGTAGCTCTATCCAAGGTGTGCGAGAAGGCGAACTCCGTGAGGACTGTGACTGTCGATGCGCCGACATGGATTCACAAATATATCATCGGCAAGAACGGCTCTAACATCAAGAAAATAACGCAAGACTTTTCCAAGGTATGTTTCATACCAATCCAATTAGAAAATTATGTTGCAAAGTTCATAATATCGTTTATAATTATTTAGATATCTGTTGCAAGATAAATTAAACCTCAAATTGTATTTGTACCAACATTCAGGTTCACGTTGACATCACCCACTCAGAAGATAAAGTCAAAATTGATGGTCCTCCTGAAGAAGTTGAAAGGGCACAAGTGGAACTGGACAATTTTGTGAAAAACTTGCTTGCTACCTTAACATATGTCGAACTCTCCGTGGATCCCAAATTCTACAAACATATTATTGGAAAAAGCGGAAGCAACAGTAAGTACAGATCACTAACCAAATAAAATATATTTATCTTGGTATTAAATATATTTTTCCATAGTTCCATTTACCTTTCCATAGTTTGTAAGAATATATTTTTAAACTATACTTATTAAATTGCTTCACTTTTTAGTTAACAGACTGAAAGACGAGACTGGTGTAGTCATTAATATTATTGAGAATGAAGGAAACAATATCATTCGTATCGAAGGCAGTCATCAGGGAGTAGCTGATGCTGAAAGAGAATTGAGAGAAATGGTCATGAAATTAGAAAACGAGAGATCAAAAGAAGTGTATGTTGACCATAGGTATATTAAATCACTTATTGGTGTCAGAGGAGAAAAGATAAAAGAAATTCGCGAGAAGTTTGAACATGTCCTCATATCATTACCTGATCAAGGCCAAAAAAGGAGTCCAATTAAACTTAGGGGGCCCCAGGAAGACATCGAAAAATGTGAAAAGTACCTGCACAAGCTAATAAAAGAAATAGCTGAATCGTCATACGTCCAGGAAGTTCCTATTTTTAAGCAATTCCACAAGTTCATTATTGGTAAAGGAGGTGCTAACTTAAGAAAGATACGCGACGAAACACAAACTGTGATCGACCTCCCAGCTGAAGGCGACGACAGTGACGTCATCACTGTGCGAGGAAAACGCGACAATGTAGAAGAGGCAGTGCGTAGGATACAGCAAATACACAACGAAAAAGCAAACATTGTGACTGAGGAAGTGACTATTTCACCCAAATATTACAACTCCCTGATTGGTGCGGGAGGAAAACTGATCCATTCCATTATGGAAGATTGTGGAGGAGTGCTTATTAAATTCCCGCCAGCGGAAAGCGACAGTGATAAGGTTATGATCAAAGGTCCCATTGAAGACGTGGAAAAGGCGAAGCAACAACTGCTGGCACATGCGTCGGAGCGAGAACTCACTTCCCATACTGCTACAGTTCGTGCCAAACCTGAACATCACAAGTTCCTAATCGGAAAAAGTGGCGCCAACATTAAAAAAATTCGGGAACAGACGGGTGCTCGTATCATATTCCCTACTGAGAAGGATGAAGATAAAGAAGCTATCTTCATTATAGGTATGTTTGATGATAATTATTCTTGTTTTACTTTTAGACTTGTAAAATCAATTAAATTCATATACAACTTACTTCGCAGCATGTTAGTTATAAAGAAGAAATGGAGTGAACAACAAGATTTGATTTATAAATGATCTTAATAATGAATGAATTAATATTAGGCCGCGAGGAACAAGTTGAGTCAGCACGTAAGCAGTTGGAGACTGCCGTGTCTGAGATCAGCAACGTGTCGGAGGGCGAGATGTGTGTGGCGCCGAGGCACCACCGGCACTTCGTGGCGCGCCGCGGCGAGGTGCTGCGCCGCATCGCCGACGACTGCGGCGGCGTGCAGATCTCCTTCCCGCGACAAGGCATCAACAGCGACGTGGTGGCACTCAAAGGGCCCAAAGAATGCATTGAAGCAGCTAAAATCCGTATTAAGGAGATTATTGAAGACTTGGAAGCTAAGGTCTGTTCTAAACAAAGATACTTTCATTGTTTGCATTTTAGAATCGAAGAGTATATTTATTATACAAATTTATAAACATGCTCTGTATTTTAATTATCATAAAATCAGTTCAAATATACACTCACATTACAGCAATGCGACGTATTTTATTAATATCTATCTTGTTTTTTAAATCGGTAGGTTACGATCGAATGTGTGATTCCGCAAAGACACCACCGTACCGTAATGGGCGCGCGAGGTGCCAAGGTGAAGGACATCACAGCTGAATTTGACGTACAAATAAAGTTCCCTGAACGTGACACTACTGAAGGAGCCGATGTACCTGTGAAAGAAAATGATGAGAACGCGGAGCCCGGACCCAACGATATTATTAGAATTACCGGTCGCCCTGAAAACTGTGAAGCGGCCAAAAAAGCACTACTAGACCAGGTAATTTAATCAAATAGGGAATAATTACATAATATTAAGGGTAATAAGTAAAACAGTTAACTGTAGCTTTCAGCTGCACTAAAGATTTTCATGAATAACTTATAAAAGGTGTTCAGCATTGCCAACTGGTTTGATCCAACCAGGCGAATGACCTACTCAGTAGTTAATGTGTTTATGGAACTGCTAATGTATTCACGGAATTTGTAAAAATTGAATATAATAATAGATTTTTTGGAGTACTAACTGGTGACGTGATACACTGTGTGTGGTTGTAAATTTTTAATCACATCGATGTAGCAATGTTTCCACATCCCCGTAAATGCGAAAGAATGAACGTCGCGCATTTTTTTTTTCATTTGTTACATTACAATGATTAGTATAATTTGGTTTGTTTGTGCAGGTACCTATTTCTATCGAAGTGGAGGTGCCAAATGAATTGCATCGCCTGCTTGCTGGACAAAAGAGGAGGGAACTTATGCAGACATATGATGTCCATATACTTCTTCCACCTGCCCAGGACAACAGTGATTCAGTTAAGGTATAATATAGTACTCATTACTGCATATTTCTAATCAGTCTGAGAATCACATTTTTATAAGTGCACTGTGCACATATTAGTTCGGCTCTGTTTGTTATGAGACCAATAAGTCTCTTATAATTTTGATACCTATAAAAGGACTTAGCTGACTTCTTACTGTAGGGTCAGTAAGAAGGACAGGAGGCCAGGGTATGTGACTGATGCATGTATTCGTTTATAGGTGACGGGAACACCTGCTAATGTGGAAAAAGCGAAACAAGCTCTTACAGAGAAGATTGGCGACATGGAGAAGGAAAAGGAAGACAGAATCCTCAGGTAATATGTTTGTAAATGTATTATACTAAGTTAATATTTCATTAAATCATGCAAAAGTCGCCTTTAATATTCTTGATTATTTTCATAGCATTTATAATCTAATTTTTGAAACATGTACACTGTAAATTTATATCACATTTATTTACAGGTCCTTTGAACTGAAATTCAAAGTGGATCCCGAATACCATCCCCTAGTGATAGGCAAAGGCGGCTCTGTTATAACTAAAATCCGCACTGATTATGGAGTACAAATTAATCTGCCCAAGCGTGGCGAGCCTGACGATGACACCATCACCATTCAGGGATACGAGGAGAAAGCATTGCAGGCAAAGGATGCTATTATGGCGATTGTACGCCAATTGGTAAAATCCTTTGTGTTTACTCTGCACATTATGAGCATCCAGTGAAAAAAAATACAATATGTAATAATTGCACGTTTTCAACAGGATAACCAGTGTCGAGAGGAAGTCGACATTGACCCGCGTGTTCATAGACGACTGATTGGACTCAGAGGAAAGAACATAAGACGTATCATGGACGACTACAAAGTGGACATACGTTTCCCGAAAAATAATGAAGACAGCGTTGTCGTCATCACGGGTGACGAGGATAACGTTTTAGATGCAAAAGACCATCTGCTCAACTTGGCCGAGGAATACGTAAGTATAGTCTGTCTGTATCTCTAACCAGTGTTAGGCCATAAAGGTACACGACTGTTTTATGTTCGGTTATCCGATTAAGGTCTGGACAACAGTCCAGTGGCCACTAAGCTGGTGTGTAGAATTAGTAATCAAAATTACTATTTGTTTGTGTAGCTGCAAGACGTGGCGGACCGCTACCAGCCGCCGGCGGGTCCGTCGCTGGGCGACTTCGGCGCTGTGCTGAGCGGAGAGAGCGCCGCGGGCGGTGCGGGTGGAGCGGGCGGTGCGGGGGGCGTGCCCGCCGCCGGGTTCGTGGTGAAGGGCGGGCCGTGGGAGCAGCGCGCGCCCGACACTGCGTCCACGCACGAGTTCCCCACCATGCCGGGCGCCTCGCAGCCGAACGCTTCGCCCGCGCCCTGGGGCCCGCGCCGCTAATCACTGCATGCCTTGTCTCTCGCTCCTCGATGCGACCCCTCTCTCCGTCTTCATTGGCGCGTGTGCCACATTTTTTAAGTCTCATCGCGGTGTACTCGCCCGTTGAAAGCCGTGTTTCGATGACCCCTCTTTGTCTCGAAAATTAAGCTTGGGCGGGTCGCCCCCGAGTGCTGTGACCGTTTTTGTCTCGACAAAATTTGCGGGTCGCCTGCGAGTGCGAGAGGTTTAAAAGTGTCCTAGCTGGATATAATATATCATATTTAAGTTTCAGTAATGTTGCAAACATTTGACTATAAGAAACTAGGCTGATCCCTCATATTATATTCTAGTAACCAAGCCATGTTGTTACTTTTTACATTTATATTTCTGTCAAGTATGCCATTATCTAAGTTTGTTCAGTTTTATGTTTACGTGTAGAATTATTCTATAAGTAATTCGTGCATCCATAATGAATGCATAATAAATCCTTTCGATTCTTTGTACTTAGCAAGTAAAATTATAATGAAGTATATATTTTTTCATAATAATTTTCATGATTTCCTATTACATTTTTATAAGTGTTGTCTATAACATTAATAAATCAATAAATGGTAAGACCAAAATGAATATTTTTACAAAGTAATTTGTACATAGTAAATTGTGTTTGAATATATTAATAAAATCTTTTACAATAACAAATATAATGTTGGCGTATATTATTTACATGACACAACCATAGTTGACAGTGATATAATTAATTTAAATAAGAGAGATAGAAAGAGTACAGCAGAAGGTCTTAGGTGTCAATTATAGAGGCAATAAACATAACCAATCTCTTGTAATATTTTATTAAAAAAATAATGCTCTGGAAGAATAGTGTCACATCTTATTTGTTAACGCACAGGGTATACATATCACTATCCATCGTGGCACCTTCTGTTCCGCATATTTGCAGAACTCGATGTGTAGAGCAGATAAAAAGTTTGAAATATTTAAAACAAACTTTAAATTTAATTCTTTGATATTGTAAACTGAAATAAACATAATATTATTGAATAAGAATATAATATATACAATTATTGTTCATAGGTTTTTTTCTCACTTTTAGTATAATTCTATCACATTCTATCGGCGTGTGGCAAAATTTGGAACTACGAATAAAATATATATTTAACGCATTGCCTCGGTGGCGTAGTTGTACTAGTGATGGGCGATTCCGAGATGTTATATCAATCGAAAGAATCGGAGTCGTTAAAATAAATAATCGAGTCAACCATCGACTCGCCGTTCTACAAAACAATCGAGATGTTTTTCGATTGTTTCGAGTCAATGGATTTGACCGTTAGTTTTCGATCGTTCGAATCAGTCACCGAGTCTCGCTCGGTTCTTGTTTAATAGTCTGTGCGCTCGGTCACCGAGTCGATTGCATAGATTAGTATTTGGTCGATTGCATGCATCGAGCCGAGGTGCATGTTAGTTAGAGGCGTGCGTAATTTGTGAACTTTAATACATTTACTTACGATTAATTACGATACACTGTTTTATTTTTAACTAGTTTTTTAATTAATTAATATGCCACGAATTTTTAAAAGATCAATAGTATGGGAGTTTTGTTAATAAACAATTAGTAATTATTTATTCGTACGTAAGTTAACTACTTATATTTTATTCACGTCGCGGTATTGATTATTGTTGATTGCTCTTGTTAAAAGAATTATTAGTTTAAATTCGCAATCTCAACGCAAGTCAAGAACTCGCGTCTAAACCATCGAGTAACAACACTCGATTACTCTCGAGTCTCGAATGAACGCGCCGCGCGCCAATCGCATTCGGACTCGAGTCCAAGTTGAAACAATCGAGAACCATCGAGATGTTCGAACAATCGAAACAATCGAATGAAACCTCTCGTCATCGCGCATCGCTAAGTTGTACTACGGTACGATTACAAACCTAAGGTCTCGACTTTGAATCCTGGGTCGGCAAAGTGATATTGAATAATGTATGTTTTGACAGCTAACAACGGAGCACCTACTGCTACAATGTAGTATTGTTAATTGTACCGTTCCCCAACGAAGATAGTCATGCAACGCTGTATTGGGATTGGTGTGTTATCACAGACAGGACTATTTATAGCCAGTAAGCCTGATACTGTGAAAACAGACCGATTAGCGAGCCGGGAAATACTTGTTTATGTTGCCATTCCACATGACGATAACTTAATTAAAACTGAAAAAGAACAATTGTCTAAAGATTTAGATTTGGATGAGGTTACTAATATGTGGGATGTGGACTCGACACTGATTGTCCCGATTGTTGTTTCTGTACATGGACTGATACCTAAGAGCCTGGACCAACATCTCTAGACGCTCTTAATTGGTCGTTGGGTTAAGAGCCAGATCCAAAAGGTAGTATTGCGATGTGGGCATCCTGGTGGCGACTCTGCCTACACCTTCTAGGATAAAGGCGTGACTTTATGTATGTGTGTATAAAAATGTAAAAAGAAAAACTTTCAAGAGAAAGAGAAATAAATACCACCTAATAATAAATAACCGGAGTACATATCTCAAAACTTCACGGTGTGTTTTTTGTCGTTTGAAATTGCACGTTAGGAAGATTGTTGTAATAGCAACAAAATATGCAGCTCCATAGATTACATTTAAAATCATTATTATTTACAAAAAAAGAATATTGTAAATATTGTAATATGTGTGATCGTATAAAATATATGTATAAACGATATATTTCTAAAAACATCGATAATTCACTAATATCGATAAAATTTTGCTTACCTAGACCCTCTGTGGCTGCGCCATAGGCTGGAGTTTTGACATATAGAATTTAGGTTATAATGATAAATAATATAAATGAAAAAGGGCGGGAAACGTTCGAGTTGTTAGGCGCGCTTTTTTGTTTTCATATTTAATTTATGATTAAATGTTAATTTATTGGTAACCAGTGGATAATAAATTGCTCTTAGATATATATTTCGTTTAAGTATTTAATTTATTTCTTATTTTCTTCTTGTTTTCTGGCCTTCTGGTAAGTCCTTTTAATTTTCTTGCTGGATGATGGCTGAGCCCCCCGATCCAGGGGGGACAGTCCCTCCAATCGGTTGCAATGTCACTATTAACACATCTTTTAATGAATCTGAGTCGGGAATGGACACGGATGGCTCGCTTTCGCAGCGTCCACTTAAGCGAAGTCGCCTTCACAAAATTTGTAAGCGATGCAATAAGCGCAGGAGAACACGTCATGGTTCGGACGATAACAAATCCATTAGTTGTCAATGCAATACTGATTTTAACGAACAACCTGAACTTCGAGTAATTACAAGTAACTCAATAGATAGTCAATCTAACTTGGGACAGAGCACCGATATAGTAAATCCCCAAAATAGCAATATTTCTATAGGCAGAAAATTATATGCTGATACTGATAGCGCTCCTTATATTTTACATATACAAAAAGTTCAATTATCCCCAAATGATGGCTCCACTCTTCACCCTTTAACGTTTGGGAAATTCCTCAAAAAACATGACTTTAAAAATATTATAAACGGCAGTATTAAAAGAATTGGAAGAAATAAAATTTCCATGGCATTTTCAAAATTTATTGATGCAAACAGTTTTATTGAGCACAATAGCCTAATTACACAGAATATTAAAGCCTATATTCCCACTTTCAATATTACCAGAATGGGACTGGTACGTGGAGTTCCTGCTGAGTGGTCACCAGAAGAAGTTTTGAGTAATGTCTCTGTGCCTATTGGTTGTGGAAAATTTTTAAAAATTAGACGGTTAAATTATAAGGTTTTAGTGGATGGTTCCCCAGTTTGGAAACCTTCCCAAACAATAGTAATGACGTTTGACGGCCAAGTGCTACCTAAACGCATATTTATGTGCTACAATGCTCTTCCCGTTGAACTGTATGTTTTCCCTACTATCCAGTGTTTTGCATGTTGTCGCTTCGGTCACACTAAAGTGCAATGCAGATCGAAGCCTCGATGTTTTAAATGTGGCCAAGGACATTCTGGAGATTCATGTAGTGTGGAGGAGGATTGTGGTTCATGTTGCTTGTGTTCTGGCAACCATTTTGCTATAAATAAATGTTGCCCTGAATTTATTAGACAAAAGGATATCAGGTTGTATATGGCTGAAAATTGTATATCCTATGCAGAAGCTGCAAAGAATTTTCCTTCTGTTAATAGATCTTTTGCTGATGTATTAATTAATAAAGAGTCTTATGTGCAGCCCTTACAAATAAAGAATTCACTTAATAAGCCTTCAACATCACACAAAAAGACAGTATTTTTAAAGCCTCGCACCCCACCCAAGTTTACAAGTGGTTATAATAAAGAAGCTCATCAAGCACTTATTAAAGACTATAACATGCCATCCCAATCACCTAATGGTTCTGTGTTACAATCACATCAGAAACAACAGAAATCAATAATAGATATTGTTATAGCCCTGATTAATTGTTTGACTCAGTTAAATATAACAGTACCGTCCCACGTTGCCCCAGAAATAATGAATTTAATAGATAACATAAATAATGGACCAAGTAATCCAGTGGAATTGTCGCAGTGCAATCAGCAAGAAGAGTGATATATTATATATGGTTAACAAATACAATCCTTTTGTTATTGCACTTTCAGAGACATGGCTGAAGCCAGAATCTTTTTTTAAAATACCTCATTATATATGCCTAAGGGAAAATAGACCTGATGGGTATGGTGGAGTTGCTCTACTTATTGAAAGCTCACAAATATTTTCTCCTATAACCCTTCCTCAACACAGTGATGACTTTTCAATTATTGCAGCAATCATCAATAAAATATGCTTTATATCCATCTACATTCCCCGTCCTTCTTCTGATATCTTTAATCAAATAAGTAATATTCTTTCTTCTCTTCCTCATCCACTAGTAATGCTGGGAGACTTTAATTCACACCACAGATCTTGGGGTAGTTCAATATCAAACACCAATGGTGAAACTTTATTAGATCTTTTAGATCGTCATAATTTGTGCATTTTAAATTCAGGTAGCCCAACTCATCGAACAGGTCCTGATGAGATTAGTAGTGCAATCGATTTGTCAATTTGTACTCCTAATTTAGCTTCTTCTTTATCTTGGTCTACATTACTTTCCACATTTGGAAGTGATCATATTCCAATATTGATTAAATTTCCTCAAAATCTGCAAACACACCAACAATCATTTCCCGCCATTAGATCCGGCTCGACATGGGCCAGAAATGATCTAGAAAAGGCTGAAGCCTTCGCTGCCCACCTTGAATCAGTGTTCAGTCCAAATGATTTTCCTAACGGAGATGATTCGGATGTTGATGCTATTCTCGCTCAAGATCTCCAGCTGTGCCCTCCACTGAAACCAGTATCACCTAGAGAACTTGCCAAAGAGATCTCCAAGATGGACGGGAAAAAGGCTCCGGGCTTCGATCTTATCACGCCAAAAATCGTCAAAGAATTGCCAAAGATATGCCTAGTGTTCCTGACTCACTTGTTTAATGCATCATTCAGACTCAATTACTTCCCCAAGATCTGGAAAGTATCCAAAATAAAAATGATTCTTAAAGCCGACAAACCACCACAAGAAGTTAGTTCATATCGCCCAATTAGCTTGACTCCTGTTCTATCAAAATTATGGGAAAAAATGTTGCTCTCGAGAATGATGGAATTCTTGAAGGAATCGGACATCATTCCCCTGCACCAGTTTGGATTCAGAAAAAGCCACTCTACTGTGGAACAAGTACACCGCGTCTACGAACTTGCACGGCACTGTCTTGAGACTAGACAATATTGTTCCGCCGCCTTCCTTGACGTCCAGCAGGCGTTTGACAGGGTCTGGCATAAAGGACTCCTGTGTAAAATAAAAAATCTTCTACCACACTCCATATTTCTTTTAATATCATCATATCTACTTGATAGGAAGTTCACCGTGGCTCACGGAGAATCAGCAACTTTAACCCACAAATGCAACGCAGGAGTACCCCAAGGATCAGTACTGGGACCTGTATTATACAATATATATACATGTGACCTCCCTCAGATCCCTGAAGTCACAACAGCAACCTTCGCGGATGATGCTGCATTCCTTTCATGCAACAAAAATGCTGCAACAGCCAGTATGCATCTCCAAGAGCAACTCGACCTTACCATGTCCTGGATGACAAAATGGAAAATTAAAGCGAGCGCCCCAAAATCTAATCACATAACATTTGCTCTACGAATGGGTGACTGCCCCGCAGTGCGGTTGGGAGAAGATACACTACCTCACAGTAACCGTGTAAAATACCTGGGGTTTTACCTAGACAGACGTCTCACCTGGCAATATCACATCAAAGCGAAGAGGGAAGCTGTTAACTTGAGATTTAGAAGCCTTCTTTGGCTACTGGGGCGACAGTCCTCACTTTCTCTGAACAACAAGCTGATGGTCTATTCAGCTATCCTTAAACCTATCTGGCTGTATGGCATTGAATTGTGGTCCACCGCGAGTAACACGCATATCCAATGCATTCAACGCACTCAAAACAATATTCTTCGTACAATCAGCAACAGCCCGTGGTTCGTTCGCAACAAGGAAATTCATGAATACTTGAAAATGCCAACAATACGGGAGGAAGTTAACAAGTGCAAGGATAGGTACAAGTCGCGCTTGGAAGCTCACCCCAACCCTCTAGCCAGATTCCTGCTACAGGAAGCTACGGAGAAACGCCTAAAAAGAGCACTTGTGTTTGCAGATTAAGGGCACAACTGGGACGATAATTCCTAGCTGTTCCTACCCGCCAACCTTCACTCAACGAACTTGCTCATAGTCTAGCGACTGATTGCAAATAATATTAAAAAAAAAAAAAAAAAAAAAAAAAAAAAATTTCCTCAAAAATACCAAAAATTGCAAAAAGTGCCTCGGATTAAATATAAATTGAATGGTCGGGTCTGGGGAAAATACCAATCAATCGTTGAAAAGGGTATATCTACTCTTCCAAGTACATCACTTAATGATCCGTCTGCTTGTACAGATGCTCTATTGAATTTACTACATGAAGCAGCTGGTAAAACATTCCCTGTAAAGAATATACCAAACAATAAGCTTCCTTCTCCACCTTGGTGGGATGAGGAATGTACACTAGCTATAAAAAAAAGAAGAGCAGCAGAATGTGCATATGGTAGAGACATGTCCGATATAAATTTTAAAACTTTACGAGAAACAATCTCAAATACAAAGAAAACATTAAAAAGAAAGAAATCAGAAGGATGGAAAACGTTCTGTGACTCAATTTCTCCACACTCACACCCTTCAATAGTTTGGCGTAATATCAAGAGGTACAGATTGGGTACGGACGACAATTTTTTTTTCAAATGTTATTCCTTTTGATTTAGCACATAATTTCATAGATCATTTAGCTCCCCCATACGTACCACAGAAAGATTTAGTTAAAACAAACCCTTTTGATGTTTCCAACAGAACAGGCCTTAACTCACCTTTTTCACTTGTTGAATTGAAGGGGGTTTTGAATGGTATGAAGGACACAGCCCCCGGAATTGATGGCATTACATATTCATTCCTTGTAAACCTAGGCGATTGTGCTCTTTCTTATTATCTAGATATTATCAATTTAGTGATGACAAATGGAAAAGTGCCTTCTACATGGAAACATAATTTAGTGTTGCCAATATTAAAGCCTAATAAAAATGCTAATAGTGTTTACTCCTACCGTCCCATAGCAATGTCGTCTGTGTTGGCTAAAATTGCTGAGCATTTGGTCAAAAACCGATTAGAGTGGTTTATTGAGAGTAGAGGATTATTATCGGACACTCAATTTGGATTTAGAAAAGGAAAAAGTACTATGGATAGTGTCAGCATATTTGTTACCGATATTCGTCTTGCCTTCTCATCTAAGGCATCGGTAGTTGCTGTTTTTTTGGATATTATTTCTGCTTATGATAATGTTCGCTTAGACCTTCTCAAAAATAAGTTGTGTAATCTGGCTGTTCCAGAAATACTCTGCAATTTTATTTTAAATATACTCACAGAAAGGAAAGTTACTCTAGATACTCCTAACTCTCGAAACATATCTAGACTTGTGTGGCAAGGGCTTCCTCAAGGATCTGTTCTCAGCCCCCTTTTGTACAATATCTATACACACGATTTGGCATCATCACTTAACGATTCTGTCTCTGTACTCCAATATGCTGATGACCTTCTTTTATATACTTCCAATCAGTCTATAAATTCTGCTTGTTCAACTATATCCTCTTCGCTAGGTAGATTAAAGAATTGGTTAAACATTCATGGCTTTGAACTATCTGCCTCAAAAAGCACAGCAGTCCTTTTTTCTAGGCATAGAATCATTCCGCCCCTTAATATACAATGTGATGGTCATCAGATACCAACTAAAACATATACGAAGTTTTTGGGTGTCGTGTTAGATGCTAAACTTACAGGACTACCGCATTGTGATTATATAACTGCCAAATGTGAACGACATTTAGGCATGCTTAGATGTCTTTCGGGTGTTTGGTGGGGTGCGCATCCTTTTTCCCTCAAATTGGTATATAATGCAATAATAAGAAGTGTTCTGGATTATGGAACTTTCTTATTGGAGCCTGGTAGTAGAGTGGGATTTAAAAAATTGGATGCAATTCAGTCGAAAGCCTTGAGGATAATTTCAGGCGCTATGAAGTCAAGTCCTATTAATGCATTGCAAGTGGAATGCGGTGATCCCCCTTTAGTTCTCAGACGACAATTTATTTCGGACAATTTTTTGTTACGAAACCTACAATTTTACAACTCCCCGCTTTTAACTAAATTACAGGCGCTCAATGAACAGATTAGGCTGTCTAAATATTGGACTCATAAATCCCTTCCTTGCTTGCTCATTAGCCTACGAAAATACCAAACCATTCAAGCTCCTATCCACAACTCCCGGTATCTCCCTATATTTTCCACAAATTTTGAATCCCTGATATTGTCAGTAAACATATGTTTTAACTTAGGCATAGACAAATACGAAAACAATGCCAACATTTATTTTAATAATCTAGTAGCTAACAAATGGTCCTCTTGGCACCATATGTACACTGATGCATCCAAACTCTCAATCCATGGATGTGTTGGGGTAGGGGTATATCATAGCCAGTATAAAATAGTTCAAAAAATTAAGCTTCCCCCGGAGTCATCTGTATTTACTGGAGAATGTTTAGGTCTACTCAGAGCAGTCGAGTATGTGCTTACTATGAAATTAAGTAACACCGTCATATTTACAGATGCTAAAAGCGCATTATTAGCATTGGATAGGTTTCCACTTAAGGGAAAATTATTTCATATTATAATGCAAATTAGGTCTAAATTATATCAGTGTACCATAAATAACTATTCGGTGACCTTTGTTTGGATACCAAGCCATTGCGGTATTAAAGGGAATGATAAGGCTGACGAGCTAGCCAAGCATGCGGTGGAATGTGGAGACCTTTTTCCATATCAAAATTACTATACTGATCTTGCTGCTCTGTCCAAGGCTAATCTCCGGACATCCTGGGATGAACTGTGGGCAGTTAGTAGCCGTTTTAAGGGTAATTATTACTACAGAATACAACCCAATATACCAATAAAACCCTGGTTTTTCAAGTTCGCTCTTAGTAAGTTGGCTACATCCATTTTGATACGGATGCGGCTTGGGCACGTTTGTACCCCAGCCCATCTTGCTAGGCTTGGTATTTTGGACACTCCAGCCTGCTCATGTGGGTGTGATGTTGGTAATTTAAACCATTGTATGTTTTCCTGTCCCAACTATGACTCCTCCTCATTATACAATCAATTACAGTGTCTTCGTGTTCCGTTTCCTACCAATATAGCCACTCTTTTATGTACTAACAACCTGAATATTTATAATATCTTATCTAAGTATATAAGTAAAAATAATATTAAAATTTAGCCTCTTTCCTTTTTGACTATCACCTATAATTAATCCACTGGTACTATTCCAAAATTATCCGTTCGACATTATCCGTGTACCTTACCCCTTACCGAAACCATCGTTTCCCTAACTTTGATCGAGTTTCTTGAAATATACATTTATAAGAACTTCGACACTGGCAGAAGCACAAATAGTGCATTGCCATGAAGAGAAAAAAAAAAAAAAAAAAAATAATAATAATATAAATAATTTCGCAATTCTCGTAACATTTGCGTAAACTTTAAATATATGTGGTTTCTATCGTAAATAAAATGACAAATGCCGTGGAAAGAGAGATGTTAGTAGTTATTCGTTATCTGGGGAACAGTCGTGAATTGAATTATGATTTTCACACACTCACTGGTACAAGATATTTATTTACCTACTCTTTTTTTTATAATTTCAGATGTTTAAGCGTTCCTTTCCCATCTTGTGAAACTGCTACGTTAGTTTATGAAGTTTTAAATGTAGATAGGGAGCTGAGAGGGTGTGGTGTGGCAAGACAACTATCCACCGATGGCCCTAACATTGTTGTGTAAGTATACATTTATTTAAATAAGACACTTAAGAAAAGTGTTATGAAATACTAAAACAAATAATTTTTATTACAGAAAGTTTCGTGGCGCAGATCTGAAGAAGTTAAGAGTATCATTAAATTCAATTTTTAAAAATATATTATTGATAACAAAAACTCTAGAATTGTATGGAACTTAATGTGAAATAACCATGCCTGAACATACCCCAGCGCCTACACCGGCACGATCATTGTATGGATTCTTTATGTACTTGTTTAGTAAAACAATATTGTGGTTATATGTGTTGTGGGCATTTGTGCCTGATGAACTTTTCCATTACATTAATATTTACTACTATCCTCAAAAGTATTGGGCTACTGCAATCCCTATACAATGTTTAGTGGCTTTAACAATTTTTGCTTTTTTTATTTATCCTAGTTCAAATTTAATGTTGACTACCAATATTGATGATGTAAGAACAATTCAAGATGGTTTTTCTAATTTTAATAATACAACCTTAGAAAATAATCATAGTTCCAATAATTGCATTTGTTTAGATGTTAGTAAATGCAAATATAATTGCAATCATAATTATCATGACTCCGAAGAGAACACAGTACCACAATTATGTGACTTGGATATTAGACTAATATGCAAAAAAATGTATGTGTATAAAACATAAGGGTAAGTAATTAATATCTGTATTGTTATTTCAATAAATATTTTGTTTCTATTGTAAAAAGTTTAATTTAAATAACAACTCCAATAAAGTTTGAAGAAAGATATTTCATTATTAAAATACATAATATAAGTAGATGGTAACAGTTTCAGAGCTTTCAAGTATATTAAATATTTTACATACATTTATATATTCAAAGACAAAAATTTAAAACCATTGTAATTATTGTTAGGTACATAAGATTTATTAAATTACTGGCCTACAATGTTGTAATGTTAATGCACATGCATATCTTGTAATATCCTGGCATATAATGAGTATACCAACTAGTAAAAATAAGTATTGATAATAATTTTACTGTGAATTAATAAACCAATCTCTACATTTAACAAAATTGCATTTTTGTTGTAATAACAGACCTGGAGCTTGTGGCCTCCAGACTTTCAGTAATTTTATGAAGCCTGAAAGTTTGCCTGCCCATGCCTCTGACATAAGCATCACACAATTGCCTATTATGAAGTTCCGATCGCGGTGGCTTTGTAAGTGTTCAGCTTTAATGTATCTGGCAAGATTAAAGAACCATCAAGTGTCCGGCTGCCAAGGAAACACCTTTTCATAGTTGCCTCAGCAACATATAAAAACTTCAGCTTTTATATTATAAACCTGGCAAAATTATATATTACCATATCTTCAATATAAAATGTAATTTTGCCAGCGTGCCAACACGATCGGAACGTGGCAAAGGCGGGCGCAGACAAACTTTCAGCTTTTATATAATGAAGAAAGTCTAGCGGCCACGGGCTCTAGGTCTAAAATCTGGCATATTATATTCTTATATAAAAATTAGTAACATTACAAATTTTATTTAATTATTGATCTGAAAATTGAAAATCGTTAATTATAATTTGTAGAAGTCTTACCATTTTGAATTCATTTATAATTGCGTGAACAAGAACCAGTTGTCGCTCAAATGAACTCAATTTAACGGGTACCCTCTTACCACTCCAGACCCATATTATACCGTAATATAGAAATTTAAAATATTTTTATATTTTCAATAACTAAGAACGAAAATATTCATTATAAATTTCATTTCGGACAATCTTGTATTAATATAAAGCGACTTTAGTGTAGTGCCCGATTGGGCGATCCATCATCCACCCAGTGCCAGAAATAAAGGGCGCTAGAAGGGTCTTTATTTTTTGTATTTACTGTTTTTTTCATGGTAGATAAGACAGCCATATTAGTCTCGCACAGTGCGCCGCCAGTGCTACAACCGACACTCAGGATGAACATTAAATATACCAAGAAATTATTACTTAAGATGAGAGATTATACAATTTTTTCAAGGAGGTAGTGCGTATTACATTTATATTGTATTTCAATTTAATTAATACTTGCGAAATACATAGTGCCAGTTTAAGTTTTGGAATATATAGGTACCTAAACATTATAAGAATTCGAAATTATTTTGCCCAAT
The DNA here is from genome assembly GCA_949752805.1 of Deilephila elpenor. Classification (NCBI taxonomy): domain Eukaryota; kingdom Metazoa; phylum Arthropoda; class Insecta; order Lepidoptera; family Sphingidae; genus Deilephila; species Deilephila elpenor. The sequence goes on along the minus strand of OX457099.1, from coordinate 7,648,899 downwards.
TCTTATAAATATTGTCTTTGTAGTTCATTATTGCTCGCATACCAATAAAAGAAAACGCGAGAAATCTAACAGACCAGAATACCTACCCCATAAAAGTTTAGATGTGATGCTACAAACCCACAGTTAATGCTATGCCATTAAGATGAAGTTAATATTTTTTTATTCTTTAAGTAAATTGTAAAGTAATTTATATGATATACAATTCGGTTAAAGTAGTTAGTTAGAAAGGGACAATTAGATGCTGCATATTTATAATATATTGACTCTTTTCCTAACATTAATACCTACAAACCGGTTTTATTCGTGCTACTTTTGTGTCACCCTTGTATTATATTGTGTGCTCAATTTGTTTTCTAAAAATGTTTTCCCCGTAGAATGTTCCTACATGAGTGAAATCGAGTAATAATACATTTAAAATATGTGGCGAATACCTATTTGCCGTTCAATTGTAAATGCCGATAGTACCCATGGTTACATGAGGAGTAAAACTGCGATAAGAATGGTGAGGACACACATCGGCATATTACAGTTTGCGGAAAAATATACACTTTAACCAGAAACATAATAATTTACTGACAGGGCAATGTGATAAACATGAATTTATTAAAATCTTTTTATGACAATAATTTATTAAGTTGAATACGTGTCATTTGTGGTAGACATTAGTTAACATCTAACAAATTTAAAATAAAGCTATAAGTATGCTATAACATAGATGTAAAGTACTGATGGAAATTCATCGCATCAGTAAGTAGGTTTATACATTGCTATGCAAAAATATAACAAGTTTATTGGACAGGATATTTGGTAATAGATGGAATATGAAATTATAATTCTTTATATCTACCTATATTAAAATATGTTCGAATCTTTTTAATTGGATCAATGTTAGTCTTTTTTATAAAATGAAGTAAAAACAATACAGGGGGCACATTGTATGTTTACTAAACACTTAATTTGTTATGGATCCATATAGTATTATTACATTTGTCTAGATCTTATATCTAGTGTTTGGAAACAGTTTTGATGAAACTATAATATATAGGTGCTATAGAAGTTATTAATTCACATACACACATGACCATAAAGTACCTTATTATAACATAAGTAACACATTTTCAATGTGCCCTGTTTTCTTTCAATATTTTTAATAAAGGACTTATTGAAACCATATTTTTATGGAGCTCAATGTTAATATATTTTTGTAAGGATAAAACAACACTTCCCATGATTAGTACAAAATAAAATTAAATATATTGTTAGTTTTTTACATAGGTAAAATTTATTTAAAAGTACAGAACATATGAAGGACTACACACTGAATTGAGATAAAATACTTAGTACTGACTTTGAAAAATGATGTAAGCCACTTTTAGTATTCACAATATGAACTTATTGCATCAATTAATGATTATTTGGCAGACCAAAAGAGATTTTCCAACAGTGCATAGGTCATTAAACCTAATTATTAATATATAAGTGAAATTTGGAATAGAAGCTGTAAGAAAATCTGCAATTAGACTAGCCACTACATCTTATATACCGAAACATTATGGCTAAGAATGTTTAATATGTGATGTTCCAGCATACAAGTTCAGCTGCATGCAGGCAACATGGGGCCAGCATACACCCAAATATAAATTAAATTTAAGTAATAGTTCATAGATAGTAATTTTAATATATTTTGTACAATAAAATACAATTAAGTACAACTTGTAGCAAAGATATTAAAGAGAGTAATATTTATCTCAAGTGTTAAAGCTGCAATAACGTGTGTGTACGCACAAGGCATATTTACACAGCACACACGCACGGCAACAACACACCATGTGCTGCACACTATAGTACATAATTTTATTACTTAATAGAATATAAAGACACGCCCAAGCTGAGAACTTCCCACATACTTTACATATTTCAATGCATGATTAGCCAATGAACATGCCTGTACTTCACTAGCAGATTGCTATTAAATAATACATCGATCATCGCTTAATATCACAGCTAATTATGCTTTGAAAAATTATAGACATGTCTAATTTTCACTAATGTAGATAACAATGTAGAGTATAAGTAGACAATCTGGATTAATTTACATTACAATATCATGTCTTTTCATATGAAAATTTAAAATTACATTACCAAAAATTAAACAGTGCAGCGCATTATAAATAAATGTGCATACCTTAATATTTAATTGACTAAATAAATTTGTTGCCTGCAGATCTGACATATTTAATTTAAATATCGAGAGGTAATATCTTAAGAGAAATTTTAACTTCAACTATTGAAAAAAAGTTAAATCCAAATTTAAAAATATTTTGTATGTATTATGACAATTCCCTTCAAATCCACCTAGTTATTATGAATGTGAAATACCATTCCGAAAGCTGAGTCTCCTTCACATATATTTCACTACCACTATAATTGTGGATCAAAATGTAAGGATCGAAGAGAAATATAAGCTAGCACTTCACGAATGTGCATTGCTGTTCACATGCGGTTTTTTATCTTGAGCGTCAGGTGTACGCTGACCGTCACGCCTAGGTGGCATGCGCTCATTGATAGCATCCAGCCCCTTAGCTTCAGCAAATGAAGTGATCTTGTGGTTGGGTGAGAATCCTTGCAAGGCATTTTTAAGAGATGTCTTGCCGCCAGATAGGGCACCCAAGGGCAAAGCACCAGTGGGAGTGAGCCCTTTAAGCTGCAGAACAGATTCACTCTCCTCGCGAAGAACAGAGAACACATGTGCCATTTTTCCAATAGCCCGAATCTTGTTTCGGATGACTTCTTTTCTGAGATTAGCTTCCTCCAATGCATCATCCCCTTCAGACATTAGTTCATCATCAGAACAAATGTTTAGTACATTGACCAGCATTTCTGTGACTTTCTCACCAACAAATGGAAGAGACCAGGTAAAAACATCCATGAAATTGGGTAGCCAATATGGGTGGGGTGAACAATTGAACTGTCTGATGTTCATAACATTGTTTTCATACTTCAAGACTGCTGCCTTATTGTTGTACACATCCAGGTAGTTAGGGGCTGAGAATATAGTAATGAGACTGGGAAAGCCTGTTGTTTGGCTTTTGCGATACATCCGGTAGCCAGCATCTTGGGCTTCATGAGCACGGATGATTGACAGTAAATTGTTTCTTTGAAGGAAATCACAACAAGCTGCATAGCTATAGAAATATGAACAACCTCTCACTGAGTTGTGCGAAAAATGTTCTGCATTTTTTTCATTACCAAAATCTTCCAGAGGATCTGACCAGAGAAGGTCACACATAGCTCCAAATGCTGGTGGTTCTTTGAATCTATCTAGTTTACGAATATCATCTAAGCTGTTGATTTCAGGGGAGAGTCCGCCATGCACACATAAGAACTGCTGGTTCATAAGAGCAGCCAGAGGCAAGCAGTCGAATGCCTCCATGCAGGCATCGTACACTTTTTCGGAATATTTGATTTTGCATTCTTGTTTAAAAGTGAAATATTCTGTCAAGTGTCGGCACTCGTGGTTGCCGCGTAATAGGAATAACGTCTTCGGATAACACAACTTGAGGGCCCAGAGGTACAGAACACACTCTATACTGAAATAACCTCGGTCGACATAATCACCTAAGAATAAATACTTGGTACAAGAGGGAGAGCCTCCCACCTCGAACAATTTCATCAAATCATAAAACTGCCCATGGACGTCTCCGCATACCGTCACCGGTGAATCGATCTCGATCATAGTTTTTTCTGATCGTAATAAGGTGGCACCATCTTGAATGATTCGTAAAGCCGCAGTTTCCTCGATCCGACCTTCCAAGATAAAATGTTGCTTCAATACATCTGGTAGTGGCTTTCCAGCTTTTTCATCGAATACTTCCGATACTGTGAGCTTGTGGCTAGGAGGGAAAGCGACACTTTGGATCATACGCTGCGTAGTCGACACTTTATCATTCCCGGACATATTTGTCACATAAAAAACACTAGGTCTAATCCATACACGCCACTATTTTCAAAATGGCAGAATAGATATAATACTAAAACAGAATCCCGATTTCACGACAGAGAAACTACTGCGCACTGGAAAACAATGCGCAAACATCTGGCGAGTGGTCAATAAAATAAACAGGGATATCGAGCGCGTTTTATTACTTTTGAAAATATCATTAAATAGTAACACTGGCAATTTAAGGAACAGTTGCCAGTGCTATTCGTAATTAAAATTAACTAATTAGAAATACGAGCCGCTCTTACTTGCCTTGATGTTTTATTAAATCTACCTAATAAAATAAGATAACTTATTTTTTGAATATGCATAAACTTTCATCAAGCCACATGTCAATTAAAGGTTTAATTACAAATTATATGTAACGTGTGTCGTGATACATCAATTTTTAATACTATTTAATTGATAAGTAATAAAAAAATCATCTTTATTACCATTTAGTCGATTACCCTTAGAATAATTTAAAAATAGTTATTACGAACACTGACTTTGGTCATTGATTCCATAGTACCTATTTTGGGCATCGATTTTCATAAACTGCTACACAATATTATAATAATTTATTAGATTCGTTTGGATTCATTGCAATTTAGCTATGAGTAAGGGATATGGAAAAAATGGCGGGAATTTGAAATCATACTCACGATAGGAATAATACATTTTACTTTTCTATCTTAATTTACTACATAAAGGTCATAGTGCAAATTACTATGAACAGACTTTAAAATGTATTTACTTTAGCTTTTGACAAAGTTTAGCAAGGATATAAATACATAAACACCTATTTTACGATCCTGGTTTTATGCAAAGCGGAATATACTAAAGGTGTAAATAAAACATGTACCTAATTGTAACAAAATGAATTTAATTAAGCTTTTATAATAAGATGTTAATTTCCAACAAGAACGAAATGACGTGACATAAAAATTACTACCTATCATTCAGACTCTTTGTGGAGGTGGAGTACGTAGGTACTTATTGATTTTTTGCATATTTGAAATTGCAAGGGCGACCTGATTGTTATGTTTATATTCTGATTACGTTTTCGGGCGTAATAAAGGAAGTTTGTTATTTTTAAGTCCACGTGATTTAGCCCTCGCGCTTTGTCATAGATCAAATTACATTGGACTACATAGCACAGCGTTCGGCATTGCGTGAACGTGACCATGAGACTCCATGGGCCGTAATTACGTAGGTACACCCTGTGCTTCCTATTATTTGTAATAACTTATTAGCACAAAATATTCATATTAAAGGCCACCTTATTGTATTTTGTAACTGTTCATTACAATTAACAGATGCAAATAATGAATTAAAATTATACTTAAAACAATGAGATATATGAATGAGAATAAAGAAATGGCGACAAAGCATATTGAATAACACAGTTTGTGTGAGGGTGTAAAATGTAAATGTAGGTCACTTGATCTTTAGTACGATCGTTTCTGGATTAAACTGTTTATAACGTTATTTGTCATAACCGCCTACATTAATAAAGATTATGCAGGAATAATGGACTTCAATAGTTCTTGTGATGTTATATAATTATTGCGTGTAGGAAGAAAATTCTTTTGTTATGAGTAGATATACAGATTAAAAAAAAAATATCATACGATTAAACGTCCAAATTACTTTAACAAGTAACAAATAAAGGATGATTCCTACCAAAGAACGATGTAAAAAATAAATGAACTCTTAGGTCTGTAATAAGACGACTAACGTATTTAATTTAAAAGTAGGTAAATATATTGAGTCCTTGAAGATGTGCAAATTACTAAGCGAACATTATTCTAAATCATGAAAAGTTTCTGTGTGTCATTTCTATCGTGATCTCCATAACTAAATAATTAAAGTCTACGACTAATTAATGCAAATCGTGGACTTGGAGCATACGGCACGAACGTTTTGCAACGTTTCAGTCACGGGGTATATAATTAACCGAACAGATCACAGTTTGATACTTTAGATGTAATCTATTCCAATGTACAATATTTTGTTGGTCCCCGTTTAGAGACCGCTCGATCGTAACCGACTGTAGGTATATTTATATTTGTTCAGCAGAAACGTTACTACCTATTGTTTTTATAGCTGGGTAGCGGCTATTTTTAACTACTTTATTTCGGGACATCTAACAAATTACTATTTCATTTAGATGCTCATTAAGTACGGCGGGTATATTAGAAATTGTATATAATACTGTCAATAACATACCCATGCACTATAATATTATTAAAATAAACAGATTTATAGTAGGTAGGTATTATATCTGAGGAGCTATTGTTTCTAAATAATTATACGTACTAATTATTAATAATGGGGAAAGTTAATCCTATGAATGATATGAGATTTCGTTGTAAATTGTAATGCATTCTCTATCTATCAGGATCCCCTATGTATTAATAATTTAGGTTGAATTGAAATCACGCAAAAAGTTTGTTTTCCACATATAGCATTAACTTTTGGGGTTTATATCATGTAATAATACTATACAATATTGTTAGTTCAATGTTTTGAAATAAGTAGATATTATTTTTGCTTGACTCAGATTTCTGTATTTTAGTAATATTGTCAGTTTTGAATCTGTTTAATACCATAATCTTAGATTAGAATTAAATTAGAATGTTAAAAGTATTAGGTAAATATTTTTACATTTATGTGATACAATGGAAATTCTAGTGTTTTTCAAGCTTTTGACGATAATGGAACGGAATTTTCTAAATGAGATGGCGAGTCATAGGACTAGATTTGTTATTAATAAATACTGAGCACACCTGCTCTACAAAGGGCGTGTTGATTCGGTGCCTAATCGACGTCCAAGAGTATCGTATAATCAATTTGATTAATAATATGAACTGTAGACTTAATCATTCAATATCATAATAATGTAAACGCTTTTCCTTGCGATCTAGCTTCAATAGTATGTATCTAAATATCATTTAGTTGACTCATGCTTTTTATAGCTGCAGCTAACACGGTTAGTAACAGATCTCTGGTGACTCCAAGTTTGATGTCAGTTATTATTTGGTAATTTAATTACTAGAGTTAAATCTAGCGGTGGTTATTTTAAGGCGCTTTATCGGAACGTCTCAAGACATAAACAATGACGAAAAACCGTTTTGTGGCGCTGCGATTGTATACTATAGGTAAAGAACGTTCATTTTTTAAATTAGCATTACATATTTTTCTTTAACACAATTCTAAATTTCATATTTCATGGTTTTAAAGCACAGAGAAGTCACCGAAGCAATAAAGCCTGGTCGCGCCCATGATCAATATTATATTTGAATCTTTGTTAGTACATATGTACTTTAACTTCCTACCTATTAACTACTTTTATCCTATTTGTAGGAATATACTTAGTCCTTATCATATAGGCAATATAACTAAGGTACTTATTTATAGCTAAACATGTGTTATAAATAGTTTCACTTAAATGCACACATTGCGTTTGACCAAAAGTCCAAAAAATGGATGATATTATTAGGTTAGGATAGGTACATTTATATTTATCTAAAAAATAACATATGATTGTATTTTTCGATGGCGTGGCGATAACAGTAGGTACAGATTAAACATTAGATTAGGATTATCCATAAGCAGAAGTACATATTATGGGATATTTGTCATTGGCGAAATGAAAACACAATTCCTGCCAACACAATCGTTATTCTCAGCGCGAATTAGCAAGTAAAAGTTTAAAATACCGTATTACCTACTGTACGGAATTAATCTGGGTTGGTTGGTTTTGTTAGTGTTGAAATAATAATGTTTGCTCATGCTGTGTCTAATAATTCAAATCATTTGAGAAAACAGTACCTAGAGATAATCGCAGATAAGATAACATACGGTTAGACTTTAGAGCATTGAATGTCTATATTATGAGTAATGTGTAAGCATTTCCACGGTACTTATTCAATTTTAGTTTCTTTGTTATAATATCGCGCATTATTCGGAATCGATGTAAGTATATTTTGTCGGAAAATTATACTGACATCACGAGGAATATTTTCAAAGTGGGTCAAGGTCTGGGCAAGTGCCGCGAGTAGTACCTATATAAGCAGGCTTAATCCGAACCCCCGCCTCATTGAATGCGAGCGCAGGGAATACTGTAGGGTAAGGGTGCTTACAATCGCCCTTTTTACATTCGAATAATCATTTATGTATAACATTCCGAGACTGTAGGGTGTAGAAATAAATCACAGAGAATACTTGTGGTCAAACCAAACCACTGTGCAAGCTTCATGATTATAATAAGCTATCAAATCGTGGGCCAGGTGAATAGCTGCGTAGCTGAACATCCATCACATCCATCAACATCGGACATGGCTGCTCCATGATATTCCCGCATTGTGCATAAAAGTCAGTGTGCTTTGCAGGCACACAAATTACTCAGCGTCCAACTGTATTGTTGTTAATAAAAGGAAAAACTGAATACAATACACGACTATCTAGAATATAAATTTACCTGTCATATTGATGACCGATTTTCCACTTTTGTATATGGTGGTATATTATACATATGTATAGTTCAGTATAGTAGGTACCTAATCTTATCGGTGTCGGCGATTTCTTCCAGACAACCTTAAGGTGGGCTGAATCAAACGGAAGTATTGTAAGTATATTCATTCCACCAACCCAGACTAAGCCATACTATGACCTAAGTCCTCTCTATCGAATTTTGTTTGTAGAGGAGTCCCGCGCTCAGCTGTGCACGATTATGGGCTGATGCAGCGAGGTCGAACGGAAGAATATGTTCTAGACAGACCGACTGGCAGACAATGAAATAATCGTATAGGGAGGTAACTCTTTCGGTTCTCTTTTTTTTATACGGAACCCTGAAAAATGAAAAATGGGTTGTCAAACCAACCAGCGATAGTTGCCCGTTTTAGCCTCCAAGGTTTTAGCGATAGCTATCGTGTCAATCCACATGCAACGTTTGTTGAACTTGCTTTTACACTAGGTTACCTCAATCAATAGTTTTGTTTTAATCACTCAATGTAGCTACCTACCTAAACGTAGTTATTCATAAAAGCCATGCCCACCTTTATCTATGTGCGAAAGCATAATACAGCAAGTGTTATGGTCTTGACGTCGAACTACACTTAAAGTAAATCGTAGTAAATACTTACTGTAAAGTTAGTCCAAAAAATAACTTACAAGCTTAATAATAATTTATGAAGTAAATAGTGACGAACTTTTAATCAATTTGTTCGGAGCATCCGGTTCGTGAATATGAAGGAAGGAAGAAGCACATGATAAGCATTGTCCCTGAAATAAAATAACCATGCTACACTTAACCAGATTGCAAACCTAATGTCGGAATTGAATAAAAATATAACAACTACATACATGAAAACATCTTGTATATTGTAGACCATTTAGGGTGGAGGAGGTGACCTTATGATCCATCTTGAAATATGTGTCTAGGTACCCGACACCCGTATTGTCTGAATATTTCAAAACATTATTGAATCACTTACTTTGTCGTATTGTATAACAGTCATATAACAATGTATAAACTAAACAAGTTGCGGTTTATTTTACACTTTACAGTGCTACCAGCAGCAACTTGTCCGGTACTTATAGACTTTGTTCTCGATGGGTCTTCTATTCATATTTCACAATATCTAGATTCCATTTCCATGTCAATGAAAAACCCTATAAAGTGGTCCACGCAAGGGCGTTACTTCAGAACGCGATTCGGCGGAAACTTTTTGGAATACACTGCGCTTACCATCCATCAGCCGTCTTGTGAATTGTAGCCACCGTATCGTGCCAGTAAAAAAAAAGTACAATGCGCTTTGAAGGTTATTTTTAACTTATAATTTGATTACTTTTGTAAATCGGTGTACATGTAAACAGTAAAGGAATGCATTTTGAAGATGTTTACGGCTCTGTTATCTCTTTATAGGGGGATTTTTTTTAAATAAAATTAATTTACTGGTCGGTCCCATCACATTTTTCTCAAGTAGAAATTGGATTTTCTATAAATTCTTTATCACCTACTATGCAGTAGCGCATGCTTAACTATATTAAGACGTGATATTATGTAAGTATTGCCATCGGCATTTGTTGAAAGCCATTCCCAAAGAGAGATAATAGTTGATAATTTTGTCTAATTGTGAGACCGGGATTAGGGTAAGGAAATAAACTATATGATTATAGGACACCAACATTTAAAAACATAAGAATTTATTAATAAATTATTAAGATATTGACCTTAAAACATACAATAAAATAATGGAAGTAATTAAAAGTAAGAAAACATTATAATAAAAACTGTATTTCTAGAAATATTTCATACAACAGTTTTGAAGTTAATTTATCTATGACTCTTCGGTCCTTAATTTACAGATAGAATGACTGAATGACGTCAGTTCACGGTAACTGCAGAATCCACGGTTTTGTACTTTGGCTTGCTGTGAGTGAACGGTAGATACCGATACTTAATCATATGCTGAAAAAAAAAAACACATTTCGATTACTTATATAAATTTGAATCATAAAATAAATTTCATGAAACTATATTTTTTTAAATATACAAGTCGTAAATTAAATGCCGAGGACAACATTAAATATAACGAACAATGACAACGATATCTAGGTATGTAGTAAATAAATATATTTATTTCAAAAACCTGATTATCAAGAGTCAATAAAACATATTGCCTATATATTACTCATCTTTCCTAAATTCCGAATTTCCATAAACAAATGATACACCTTGTATTGCACTTCTCAATAATATCTACACCAGCAATCAATTATTGTGCACAGAGCAAAAGTGAAAATCAAATGAAGATGTACTAATAATTTCGTGATAGCGATTCTTGGGTGGAACAAAGACGGCTCAAGTTCTTTAATGTCAAATTCTCAGAGAACAGTCATCGTAACCTGGACTTTTTGAGCGAGCAGATAGAAATAATTGTGACTGTTCAATTCAATTATTTACTTGTAGTTAAAAGTGAGTAAAAAAAATAGTTTAAAAAACTAAAATATACGCTTTAGTAAAAGACCCAACTAAAAAAGTGTAATGAGTTTAGATTAAGATTAGAAAATGGACTGAAACACATTTCATTTTACGGTTAAAAAGCTAGGGTGCTTGAGCATAAGTGATTATTGTTGTAAGCACCCCACGCTTTGTTCTTCTTAAAATTAAATATTGCAAACTTATTTGCATTTGTTGTATTTTAGTCAAGTTTTATAAATTAGATTTCTTACTGAGTTAGTTGAAGCTTAGAGTATTTACAATATAGAGCGAGCACTGTCTCTTAAAAAACGTCGATAAAAATGGCCGACTTTTTCTACCCTCCTATTGGCTAGTGTTTGACAAGTTTTCCAACATGCACGAAATATTTGAAAAAAAAAAAAAAAAAACTGTGTGCGATTCACACATGGCCGAAGTGAAACTTCAGAAAAGTAGCCTGAGACAAGAGAATGAGAAAAATATAGATTTTTTAAATGCGGCGCCAAAAAGAGACAAACGTATTTATAAATAGAATTTAGCCTTAGAATGAGAAGTAGGTACACAGTGTTTCCGATGGTAATCTTCGTCTCCTCTTTCTTTCTTCTTTTTTAGGAAGTTCAAAATGTATGTTCAAAGTATTCAATTCTGACTATGAATTTAGTAAAATGGGGTAGGGACCCTCAGATATCGGATTTTAAGACCAATCGGACCAATAACGAAAACGTTCGAAATGGCGGCAAAAATTTTCAACTCTGTCAATTTTGAATATCGGAAGAAAGATTCCCCCAGATGTCGAATTTGAGAACAATCGGACGAAAATATATTTCACAAATATTATTATTTATAGATAAGTATTTTCTACAGTGATATACAATATGAACCTTTTTAATGTAGTTCTTGTGTCATTTCGTGCTTTTTCGTTCTTGTAAATATCAAATCACAATCATTCTAAAGAAGTTTCACTTGAAAAAATAAACACTTTAGGGCAATTGAAATCCACTCAAATTCGTTTTCAAATACTCTAAGGGTTGTAGTATGTTACAAAATAGTGTAGTGTTGTTTATGGTAATATAATTTCGAAGTATGGAAAAATAACAATACCTTGATTTGTCTCTTCATCGTAATACAAAACAGCGTGATAAAATACATTACTAAGATTGGCCAGAATACTGGTATATTAAAAGCATCAATAAAAGTACAGCAGAACGCTACGAGGGTACTTTTAGTGACAGACAGCCAAAATTTAAACTCGGGTAATCTCCTTATAAACGGTCTGAATTCTTCGGAGGCTCTAGTTGGTAATGCAGGACCATTATCGTCATCTGCTGTAAAAAATAAAAACAAAAATAAATTAGTTATTGTGTGATCCACAGGTATTTGTTTCGGGTCTGGGTGTTTGTGAGACCGAAAAGTCTCTCGTAGCTTCTGATTCCCACGACACAAGACTCGATCTTAGTGTGGGGTCAGGACTATGTATGTGACTGTTGGGTGTATTTATTTTATTTATTTTAAAAAACACATAACTTTCTAGGATATTGTGTAAGCGGACTAATCCAAGGTGTAATACGGCTGGGCTGAACGAAGCAGCTAACGAAATAATCATTATAACATACAGTCGCTAAGCAATACAAAGACCTTCGTCACAGTTACATCAACTCATTTTATTTTAGGCACATTGACATAACTAGAGCATTATGTAGCTACTGTCGCCTTTGTTTGACAGTGGTATAATTCATAGATAAGGTACGTTTTGTGTAAAGTGCGGCTGCTACAGGCGGCAAATGGTCCAAAAATGCATTCTGGTTTTTTCTTTCATATCACGCGTAGCAGTATGCCAAACAAAATATAAGGTGTACGTTCATAATATGTCTCATTATGAGTGCGACTAGCAATTTTTTTGTCAAGCACCTTTAAGTGCGGTACACTAGGTCAGTGCACACACAGTATGCAACACTAAGAGCCTGTTCAGATGAGGCGATCTGCACGCGAGTTGTGTCGCGCGTAGACACGCGCATGTTCCCGAGGTGCCTACTAGAGCTACATATATCCCGTCCAGTTGCTTCTGCGCGTTTCCTCACTCGCGCGTAAAACGCGTGCAATGAGCGGGACTCTTGACTCGCTCGTATTACGCGCGAGCGTCGCGCCATTTAAGATACTCGTGGCGTGTCCGTCCGTCAGTGTCCGTGGCGAGTGAATGTATTTAGTTCGAAATGAGAGCTTTGATATGGAACTTTTTATTAACGAAGTTGAAAAAAGAGTAGGCATATGGGATATGGAATCATCAGATTATTTCAATAGAGGTATAAAACGTAGAAACTGGAAAGAAACAGTGGATTTTTTTGCAGTTTTGGGTATAACGTTATAAACGTACTATGCGTGGGTATCTCTCCCAGCGTAGAAACGCGCGTAAAACACAGTAAATGGACGCAATATAAACTGTAGTGCGCAAACGGACTCGCTCGCGGATCGCCTCGTCCGAACAGGCTTTAAAGCTGCGTATCCACTATGCGATCCTGGCGTGTGTGCCATGAATAACCGCACTAAGAGTGCTTTCCGCGGAACGCGTTCGACATAATTCAACTATATCAATCAACTAAGCGCGCCTGGCGTGCGTGGCAACTGTTCCAATGTTTGACCTTTTCACATACGGGCCAGTCATGTACGAAAAGCAACGAAGAAACGCAACAAATAAACAATCGTCCGTCTCAACTGACGCCCGCGCCACAACTGAACTTCTTTTAATGCGCGGTTAAAAATCGACATTAGATGGAACGGCCTGGTCCATGTTCGAGTGCTCCAACCAACTCATTGGCGTGCGTTCCAAACTGGTATCCGTTTCGCGTGGAAGGAACGCGAGCCAATGTTCAATCTCTTAGAGCGCGTAGTCGATACGCGGCTTAAAAGGATAGAGTTTTCGCACTAGCAAGGTCGTTTTGATGGACCGGCATGGCGGTTAAATGCCGCGCGTGCACTCAGTGCCGTTTTATATGTAAAAAGAAAAAGAAAATAGTCCATAATTAGATCGAGATCGAGAATGGAATATTCGATATCCTTCTTCTTTAAGTGCCTCGTTTAACCTTAAACCTTGTATATGTGACAAACGTTTGTATTATCAGCATTGATACTGTATAAAACATATGTTATGTATATTTTTATCAACAAGTGGATATGACCCAGATACCATTTAATTTGAATATGTGAAGTTTTAATACAAATTGTGGTTTTTATTTTAATCAATTTGAGCAATTACCTATTAGTAATTCTTACTGCTTTATTAATAATCATTGATAGAACGTCTGTCACATAAATCAATGTTCCACTGAATATACTACGACTGAATATTTTGATAAACTTGAATAAGTGTACAAATTCAAATGCTTATTCATTTTCGTTTTTAGACATTACTGTTATAGATTTGAAATTCTCATTCTGTTTCCCTGAACAACTATTTTAATTATCAATATTTTTTATAATTCAGCAGGTATTTAATTAACTTGCATTGAAAAATATAGAATGTCAATAAAAGGGTAATTACCATCCAAATCCATAGCAGGATCAATCTTCGGAGTTAAGAATGCAATGAACAAATTCAAATGATATATGCCAAGTGCATATGTGACTATGTACCATCCCTGTAACAAAATTAGTAAGATTTTAAATACACCATAAAAAACTTAGTTTTTACCTACATTGAGAAGTTAGAGGAATTTCGAAAATAAATATTATGGATAAATAACAATTTAACATTGGAGTCAAGATAGATTAATCATTGTGTTATGTAGAGATGCCTGTTGAAATCCAATATACACAGGATGAATTTGAATGTGAATAAACCCAATATATTTGCATTGGTATCTATTTTTTTTTTATTAAATATTAATGGCATAATATTCCTGGTACTAAGATTTTTGTAGCAAATTCTATCCAGACATAGCCAGATTAAACAAAAAAAATTTCACTTCATAATTATAGACTTGTTCTAATGGGGTTTACAGTTAAAATTGATACACAAAAAGATATTTTGCACTTACTTGTTTTGTAAATATCCTAATCAAAAATATTGCTAGAAGTACTGCACTCCCTAACCACCGTCTTTTTACATGTGGTGACCATTGATCTAAAGTACCCTGGTATAACTGTAACATATTAAAATTTATTCATTAGACAAGTATTTTACAGTACACAGTAATATGTATAATAAAAATAATTTTAGGCTTATAATAATAGGCTGTATAATTATTAGGTCCTGGGTTGGAATCCTAGGTTTGGGCAATCCACTTTGTGTGAGTTTTCCAGATTGAGAGATACCATGTGATTTCTCTAAGTCTACATTTAGAGCCTAGGATGGTAATAGGCTCTTGCTATATCATATTTGTGACATAAACGGGCTCAGTGAACTGTGGATGACACTGGCATCATTTTTGAGGGATAAAAAATAAGCTTATGTATGAATATAATATTTTTTTGACTATAACTATAAGTTGATACATATTTTCATTTCGTTCTTCATTATGTTATTTTAAACAAGCATAATGTCACAATAATTTAACCCATCTTTTTATCACATTATTAACATTATATACTTAAAGATAATATTATTAGTTAGCTTAATATAGAAGGACAGGAATGAGGAAATATAATAATATATTTGAATGTATTTGTTATTTTGTGAAGAATTAACACAATTATTGTTCAATTGACATAATAGGCCAAGGATCAGATTTTTGTGTATATTATGGCCACGGCTTTACCATTTGTCATTCTAATATTGCCAGTTTTATATGTATACTCATTATAACTCTATGAATCTCTTTAATGTTTTTTTTTTGTTTTTTCATTGGGAAAACTATTTATGGCTACTGCTGCCTGGAGAGATGGGAGAGAGAGCCATGATGTTGGTTTCACCGGCCTTACGACTCAGCCTTGAGCCACCCGGGAAAGATGTTACTATGTGGGTGACCATTGAGACGAGTCTCTACCAAATTCCTACACCGGCTTACCAACCAAAAACCCCACAGTGGTCCTCTTCAGCAAATAGGAGTGGCTCCAAAATCCTAAGGCAATACACCATAGCCACATATCTAAGATAAAAGTATACAAGTAAGGAAAATGTTTAAAGTAGATCATAGTGACATAGTTATCATCAATAAAAAAAACTATTATGATTTCAATATTTTCTCTAATATGATTAAAACTATTTTTATTAAATCCAAGGCTATGATTGGAAATAAGTTTTCAACTTGTGTGATATACAGGTGTCACTGAGTATGAATACTAAACAGCACCTCAGCAATTATTTATATATTTTGTTAGGATGGATGGACTTCCATCCATCCATCATGTGGAAATGATAAAGGATTATAATACTTGCAATAATACACTCTATGTAAGGTTTTCATGTACAAAATAATTCACTTAAACCAACAGACAAAACACATTCCTATGATAAGATCATAGATTAAAATTGTCATTCAGTATGAAGTATTGAAAATATGTAATTTTAAATTTTAGTTTTTTTTACACCCTACCTGTGTGACTGTTAAATGCCTAATTTACCTAAATCATGAGATTTTAAATAGTTATCATAATATTTTGTATATGCCATTTCCATATCAATTGGTGAACAAATTTCAGCTTCGATAATAATTCTGCTCCTAAATGATATTATACTTCTAAATTCTAATATAGTAGAATATGTTTAGTCACGCGATTACCGATCATTCTGTTAGGAAGTTTCAATTGGTTTCAATAGAAGCAAGTTTGATTGCGTGGTCAGAATGACATGTCTATTTAGGATCAATGAAATAAATGTTGTTTACCTGAGAAGTACGTGTCCAACCTTGTGAAAATATACTTCTTCTTGGATATTCAGAAGTTAAATCATTTCCGTCCATCATAGTCTCAAAATTTCTTCTTCATATATCTTAGTATTATTCCATGCACATTACACACATCGATCCGCAAACGGAACTAATAAAATAAATTAAACTTAATGGAATTCTAATGCGATATATACAGGTAAAGTAGCTATTTTACAAAGAAGAATTTCTTATTTTTAAATGTAATTAAAACACAAATTAATATGGGGAGTTGGAAGCATAGATAATACACTATATAGGAAAGTTGGAAGTGAAGTTTTTCTTCTCTGTGGAAAGCTATTTTTTTTTAAGATTTCTTGATATTCGTAGATACGAGTCCTTTAGACACACGGAAAGCACGGACTACAGTACAGTAGATGTTGCAAAATCTTTCTCTCATTACTTAATCGACAACTTGGAAACCACAAGAGTATTATTAATCATTTTTATGTTTTGTAATAGTTGTTTAAACAAAAAAATAAATCATCATCAATAAATATTTTTCTTAAAAATATCTGACATACATATTAAAAATATTAGGTCACAACTGTACATTTGTATGTCTATTGGTTACATATTTTATTTGTTCTGTTTTAAGTTTATACAAACTGCTTTAGTGCAAGATTACTCGTAATTATTAAAATACACCGTATTGATTTTAATAATTAAATTCCAATCAGCAATACTGTTAGTTTGCAATGTACACATTTGATAATAATAGTTGTTTTCAATGTTGATTATAAGAGCCGTTAATGGTGCTGTGCTATATCACAAAAACATTATTTAGACCATGAACAATTGTTTCCGACAATGGCAATACCAATCGGGGTTGGCAGAATGAGAAAGTGCCACATAGGTATTAGTGTTGCCATATTAAATGTCAATTCAAGAAAAAATGTTGCCAAGCCAAACAATCGCGATTCGTATAGTGCTGCGTAGTGATGGGCGATTCCGAGATGTTATATCAATCGAAAGAATCGGAGTCGTTAAAATAAATAATCGAGTCAACCATCGACTCGCCGTTCTACAAAACAATCGAGATGTTTTTCGATTGTTTCGAGTCAATGGATTTGACCGTTAGTTTTCGATCGTTCGAATCAGTCACCGAGTCTCGCTCGGTTCTTGTTTAATAGTCTGTGCGCTCGGTCACCGAGTCGATTGCATAGATTAGTATTTGGTCGATTGCATGCATCGAGCCGAGGTGCATGTTAGTTAGAGGCGTGCGTAATTTGTGAACTTTAATACATTTACTTACGATTAATTACGATACACTGTTTTATTTTTAACTAGTTTTTTAATTAATTAATATGCCACGAATTTTTAAAAGATCAATAGTATGGGAGTTTTGTTAATAAACAATTAGTAATTATTTATTCGTACGTAAGTTAACTACTTATATTTTATTCACGTCGCGGTATTGATTATTGTTGATTGCTCTTGTTAAAAGAATTATTAGTTTAAATTCGCAATCTCAACGCAAGTCAAGAACTCGCGTCTAAACCATCGAGTAACAACACTCGATTACTCTCGAGTCTCGAATGAACGCGCCGCGCGCCAATCGCATTCGGACTCGAGTCCAAGTTGAAACAATCGAGAACCATCGAGATGTTCGAACAATCGAAACAATCGAATGAAACCTCTCGTCATCGCGCATCGCTAGTGCTGCGTGACGCTGAGTCGCCCGTAGCCCGTAGTTAATCGTAGCGGCTAGGCTCCTTAATCTTTCATAGCTATACTAATCCAAAACTTAAAAATATAAGGTTGAAATAATATTCTGCCCGTCCAGTAGTACCTAACTTCATAATAGTCTGTGATATTTGTCGCACTAGGGAGTCAAAAACTGCCCTCTAGTCTAACGCCGCTAATATCGCGCGGTCATACATTTGCGTCTTTAAATACGTAGATATTTTCTTGTGCGTAATGTAGGTAGCACTCCTATAACAAATACTAATGTTACCGATTTATGACCTTTCCAAGAAAATATATACAGGGTGTCCCAGAACTAGACGATAAATCGGGAACCAGACGTAAACCAAGCTATGACGGCACCAGAACAAAAACAATTATAGTTCTATCCCCGATAGTTCTCAAGATACAACCATACTAGTTTTTTTTTTAATTACCCTACTTCATTCCACTGCTGGGCAAAGGTCTCCCCCCTGTTCCTCCACAATTCGCGCTCTAACGAGATTTCGGGCCACATTGGCTCGAAAGCAGCCAGGTCGTCTCGCCATCGTTTTCGCCATCATCGCGGCGTCGTCGACCGTCAGGTATTCATTGGGTAACGATATTTGCCCAACGATCTGGATGCATTCAAGTCAGATGGCCTCCCCAGTTCCATTTAAGGAGCGCTGTCTTGCTTCCCACGTCTGCCACGTAGGTTCATAAGCGAATTTCGCTGTTTCGCACTTTGTCAGTCAGCCTTATTCCCAGGATGCTGCGCTCCATGTGTTGCCGTGGGATTAGGAAGGAATTCCGATATGCGACTGAAACATTTCAATGGCCGTTGTGCGCTTTACGGGCGGCAATGGACATTTTCATACAATGTTTTCCATATTTATAAATGGGTTTGGGGGACAATTTAATTTGTTATTACAGTAATGCAATTCTTACTGCCTTTAAACACAGGACCGTGATATCAAGTTCTCGCAAAACGAGAGCATTGCCTCCCACGGCCACTGACTCTTTGCGATGGAAGGTTTCACGTCCAAGAGTGAGAGGAGGTCTATTCCGACTTGTACTCACTGTTTGGTGCGCTTATCAGCTCAGGCTGGACACTCCGAGAGTGCCGAGTTGTTTTCCGGACGGTCGTCACTTGTCACAGATCAAACAATCTGAATTCAGAGTCGGAATTGGAAATGGTAGCCGCTACTTTGAAATTTTTGTTACAGATCCAAATGGTCTCAAAGTCGATATTTGAGGGACCCTTTGCCCCGATCTAGAATTAAATTGATAGTCAAATTGGAAAATTGTGGCCGCCATTTTGAACTTTTTATTTATCGAACCGATTGGTATTAAAATCGATATCTGAGGGATTCTTTGCTACGAAAATCTTAATTCAGAGTGAGAATAGGAATGAATAAGTGGAGATAAAAAATATATTTATTCGTATATATAGGTGTGTGTGTGATTGTAAAATATATATTATATTGGTGAGTGATAGGCCCTTGTACAATATGTGATTATTATAAAACTTCTTACGTACGTACATACATAAGTACATATACACACACACACACACACACACACACGCAGTGGCGGATTATCCCTAAGCAAACTAGGCACGTGCCTAGGGGCGCGAGGTTACGCAGGGGCGCGCCGTATTTCGGATATCTTCGTTTCTATGCAAAATCATCTAGAGTGACTGTAATTGTTTCTTCTTTAACATAGCAAAGTATGAAGTGGTGTTCTTCACTCATTCATATAATAGTACAATCACCAACTATTTAATAAGATGATTCCTCGTTCCTTTGAAGTATTTTTCTTAATATGGTTGCTAGAGGGGCGCCTTTGAGATACTTGCCTAGGGCGGTCCCAATATTTAATCCGCCCCTGCACACACGCATTTTTTAACTAAATGTTTTTATTTCAGCTAATATATTAAAATGCTCTACACCCGTAGGCCAGAACACCGGACAGTAATGTCTATAATTCATATTGTTTGTGGAAAAAAATAAGTTCGAATCAATTTAGTGTTTAAGAAATTTAATGAAATTGTTTTACTAATTACATTTTATACATGTTTTATTTTACATTTTGTAGATAAATTTATTTCTAAGTATTCTTATGTCGAGACTACTAAATAAATAACATGAAATTAAACGTCACGTTTTATTTAGTCTCTATCTCTACATCTATTATTGCGAGTTTTTATTTACAATTTATGTTAAAGTAGTGGATATACAATAGAACATATGTATTTAATTCAAAATGTTATCATCAATACGAATATAACGAAAATTTTGGTCCAGCTAAATCCTATCCGTACTAAATGCAACTCCTAGAAAAAGATATTGCCATAGATTATTATAATACACTGGAATTACGTGAATTATGTTATCAACGTTATATTATATATACGACATCGTAAATTGCATGTATAACTTCATATATGAATAGGCGCAACTGCTCAAATTTAATTTGATCTTTGATCTAAATAGCCTCAGCATGATGTCATGTGAAGCTCTCGATTGTCGTTACTCCTTACTAATATCAATACCGTACTAATACTACAATTAAACAGTACAATTTAAAATCAACAAATACTGACAAATTATAACAACATTCTTAAACAAATTGCATTCTTATATCAAAGTACATACTTAAAATACCTACTCTTCTAATTTCCATATAATAAGGCGAAGTGATTTTGAATTTATTTAATTGCAGTCTATAAAAGATATATATGTTTAATTTATTTGCTTGTTTTAACACTCCTTAAGCCACAATTTCAGCATTGCTTTTATCAACTGGGAACACTAGTGCAGAAATGATATTATCTCATCAGAAAATTAACAATAAATAAACATGCATATTTATATTTTTAGGTGTTGTGTAATATCTTGACACAATATGAAATTTATTGGACAAAAGAGAGTTCTTTCGACCCTTAGCCTCAAACTTTATGATTTTGAGCTATAAAAAGCAAATTTGTAAATTAATAACACATTAAAATAACTATCATAATAATCATAACTATTTTCAGAGACATTTATTATTACAAATTTTCATATACTCGCTATTAGTGTGCAATAACTGGATTTGATATGTACCTAATTGTAAGAATACTTTATTTTACTGCTGAAAAATTTTGCATTTGGTTGCTGTTGTTGGATGCCACCCACGAACTGAATACATCCCTGGAACCAAAATTACAATTACATTGTATTCATCAGGACAGTTTTTTTATTGTATTGTACATTTTTATATTATAAATATTGTAGAGGCATTTATGGACACATCCAAATATTTCTATTTTTTTTTTATTTATTGGGCTATAATTTTAATTTGAAAACAATTTACCTGCAATGGCTGACAACACACTCATTAGAGCAATATTCATCTTCCCACTCATTGTTTGCTATGGCAGGGTTAGTGCAACCCTGGCGAATGCATGAAGCAGTACTTCGGTGTTCGTTTTTCTGTGAAATTAAATAAAAACAATATATTTCTGCCTTACACTGTTTGAAACGAAATCCAGTTATATGAAAAAGTTAATTACTTCTAGGGGCTGGTATGGTACACCAGCACTGCCATTAGTATTTGATGAATGTTGTTCAGATTTTGGTGATTGTGCTTGTGCCTGTTGGGTCTGTTGTGGATGCTGTTGATGTTGTTGCTCTTGTTGTTGCTGCTGCTGCTGCTGTTGTTGCTGTTGTTGTTGCTGCTGCTGTTGTTGAATCTGCTGTTGTTGGGTTTGTTGTTGTGGCTGCTGCTGGAGTTGCTGCATTTGCTGTTGCTGCTGCTGTTGTTGTTGTTGCTGCTGCTGTTGCGGGGGTTGCTGGTACTGTTGTGGTTGATGAACCTGAGCTTGTTGTATTTGTTGATGATTAGCTTGGATTTGCTGTAAAGTGTTTTAACATGTTAATATAAATAAAATATGTACAAAATTTGACGAAGGTTTGGGAGTAATCATATTTCCGCCCATGTATATTGAATAGCTTTGTACAGGCCTTCTCTAAGATGGAGATGGGTAAGATCATTGAAATAAATAGAAAAATAAAATCAAAGGAATAGGATTTTTAAATTTCATATATTAACCTGTTGAGGATGGTGGTACTGCATTGCTGTGTGTACTGATCCCATTGGAGGTGACTGTGTCTGGACCTGTCTGTATCCTGGAGGAGACATTCCGGAGTTGGCTTGATAGTTGGGCGACTGTGTTGGTTGGTAGCTTCTTGGAGACTGTGCAATATTAGGTTGACAACCTTGAGGTGATGGAGCCGAGTTTACTTGGTAACCTTGGGGTGATTGACCTGGCACACCCTGTTCCAAGAATAGTGATGTTATCAAAATATATTTCAATTTATACTACTTAGTACAGAGATATAAACTTGATCAACAAGTTCAAGATTATTCTATGATTATATCGGAAAAAAAAAAAAAAAAAAAAAAAAAAAAAAAAAAAAAAAAAAAAAAAAAAAAAAGCAATATCAGTAATGCATAGATTCCTATTTATTTTTATAGACTTGGTAATAATAACTTGTTATGTGCTTTTAAATAAATATATAGACCTAGAGCCTGTGGCCACCGGACCTTCATAATTTTATAAATGCTGAAAGATTATCTGCCTCTGTCTGGCAAGATGAAAGAGCCATTAAGTGACTGGCTGCCAAGGAAACAACTTTTGATACTTGCCTTAACAACATACATAAAATTCAGCTTTTATAATTTGATGCGTGTAAAATTGCATTTTATTATAGTTTGAAGGTATCATAATATATAATTTCAGGTTATATGTTTCAGTGCATGTAGTATGAACTCTACTTATTGTTATTTAGTATTGCATTTAACAGTAGTTACCTGGTATGATTGAGGAGTAAGTGTCATATTTCCTTGATAGCTTTGAGGGGATTGCTGAGGGTTTGTTGGATATCCCTGTGTTGTCTGTCCTGCATATGTAGCTTGTTGCTGCCCATTAGGATAGTTCTGGGGAGAATACCCCTGTGGTGCAGGACTGGGCACATATCCCTGTGGTGAATGGCCATTACCATATGTTTGTCCTTGGTAATAGTTACCATAAGAGGGATTAGCATTATTTGTATGGTTGTACATTGTCTGGTTTTCCTGTTCTCCTCCCTGAAGCAAAATATAGAAGAAAATTATTCAAATGAATCAATCACTTACCATCATGTATAAGTTTAATCTGTCATCCTGTTTGTAATAAAACTCTATTAATAGAAGACATTTCATAAAGGTGACTACTTTTTTAATTTATTATTATTATTGTGTATTATTTAACAATGCAAATAGAAGGCCACATAAAATATAGTTTATTAAATTTTGCATTCGCAAAAGGCACCGAATTAAATAAAAATAAAAAAGTAGACTTTACTTTTGATGTAGATTGTAGATATGTAATTATCTTTAAAGTTCTGTCTTGAACAGAAAAAAGAGCACAAAATTTATACCATTATATGAATACACTGCACCAATTCAACTTATCTAATTAATAAATTATAAAAGAATTAAAGCTTTCATGGTAATCGCAGTTACTTTTAAACACTAACAAACCTGTTTTATAAAGTCTAGAAAGAAGTGTATACAAGCTCACGTATAGATTTTAATTATTTACCATCATTATTTAAAGGATTGCTCGTAAAAAAACGGTCAGCGAGTCAGCTTTTCATTTTCATACAAATATTCTTTGAAAGAAAGCATCTAAAGAAGCTATCAATATGATTACGTTTCATCGGGGATAAAAAAAATACTAATGCGTTATATTTGTATCACATTATATCATAGTAACATCGAATCAATGCACAGAGCGAATAAAGCAATATTCCAAATATAAAACAGTAAACAAGACTACCGAACTTAACGCATAACCTCCAAACCAACAAAGCTTTTACTTACGGCGTGCAAGCTTACCTATATTAAATTAAACCAACTACACTGCAAAATATAAAGAGTTTCACTTTATAAAGATAGATATCTTACAATTCCCCAGGTTATTAGACCTTTTATTACAACTTCAACCTCAAAATAACACAAAACATTACAAATAATGAAAAGAAGCGGAGTAGTAAAAGCTCATTTGTCAATCTTTAACAAACTACATGGACGCCATCTTGTGCGTTGTGACTTTCATTTGACTCAAGTTGTTAAGCAGCATCGTGTTTAGTATGGAATGAAAGTCACAGGTGGCGCTGAATCCATATTTTTTGCAAACGCTTTTCCCCTTGCATAGTATACAATATCTATTATCTAGTATTTACGATTGAGAAGACAAGAATATTGTTTCTTAAACGATTTGATTTTCAATAATATGATTAACGGCATTATATAATTTACTGCCTCCTTGTGTTTATTACAGGGTGATTATTATAAATCATAGAAATGCTTAGACACTGGAAATTTGTTGATAGATAAATATACAACTTACCTTCGAAACTAAACTAGCTCTGTACGCAGCTAGGGCTTTGAGGTACTCTTTCTTTGCCACTTCCGTTTTTTGTTTGTATACCTGTTGACGAACATTTAAATAATATATATTTCAATTGCTTTGGTCTTTTAGGAAGCAAAATAGAGGGAGTGCTTATATTTTGTTATAATTTCTAAACTATATTTTCACTCTATTATATGTGACTCACTTTTACCGGGAACAGTTTGCATATTTGCAGTGAGCTAACATGTTTTGTAAGTACGCATTTACTTACACTTTTGTGTTCAGAATCCAGACCATCCCACATGGATGCAACTATTTTCGAAACTTCTCCAAAGCTAGCATTTGGGTTTTGCCCTTTAATAGCTGCTTGTGTATCTCGAAAGAATAAGGCATATGCCGATACTGGCCTGTAGAAATAAGAATTGTTAATATAGGGATAAACAAAAAAAAATATATTGTTTAATATTTGTAAATAAAACTAACTTTTGTGGTTCATTTGGATCTCTTTTCTTTTTTTTCTTTTGAACTTTCGGTTTTTTCTGCATTTGTCCACGATTAATTCCATTGTCCATTGGTTCTGGGGATGATCTTTTGACGCCTATGGGACCCACTCCCATCTGTAAAAAAAACTGTGAATGATACTACTCTCACATACAGTTTATTAACATTCATATTTACACACAAGAAGGAAAATTATTGTAATTTAATAAATTACAAAAATATTGAATATTAATATAGTTCATTGGCAACTGAAACATTAAGACAAATCCTAAACACAATAAAATCTACATAAAGCGAAAAAAATTGCCTATACCTGATGAAGCGTAGTTTGTTGCTGCCGGCTCGCTGAGCAATAATGGATAGGCAGAAGGCTTTCCGCATCACCAGGCAACTACCAACAAACAACCAATTCATTAGAACTTTTATCATTATATTCTAGTGAGTGTATTCTATATAAATCATAATTACCAACCAAAAATTTAACTGCCAATGAACTATATTCAAAAGATGGTCATATAAATGTAGTACATACATAAAAAAGGATGTAAATGGTGGTGGTTGGTGAAACATTATCTTAGCAACACATTTTATAATACACAATTTATAGGAAAAGTTTTGGTATATTGTAACAAATAATAATAAATCTATGAAACTCTTGTTATAGCAAAATTATTAGTATTTTTTAATGACATATACCAAAACATTTCAATTATTTAATTTTTGAATATGTGCATTATAAGATAAATTGCTAAGATAAAGGTGAAATGGCCATAAATGAAATATGAATTAAAACATATTTTATTTTTAACAAAAATCAAGCAATGATATTTAAGGAAATAGTTGAATCTACATTACAAGTTAGGGTGATTATACAGACTAAGTAAATTAAGAAATACATAAACAGCTTATTTATATAAGGTTGGATGTGGAAAAAAATAAAAAATAACCAGGGATTTAACCAAACAGTAGCACTATATTTTATGTTTCTGGAATTGCTTTTGTAATTTTGGATGGCAAACAAGCTTAAGTACATGATTACAATAATTTGAGCCTATATCTGCATACTGGTCGTAATTATGCAAATGAAATAAATTGCAATATAACATATTTCCGGTAATAAAATGTTTTAGATTTCATCAATATTTGCTCATTTCATTACATTGATTTACATATATCAATTGTGTGTTATTTATAATGGTGAATATTTTATGGCATAAATAGTGGTTCAATATAAAATAAATGGTAAAAATAGTTTTATTTTTGTAAACAATACAGTAATGAGCAATAACATAAAACTAAAATGTGCTTTTTTAACCTTCAAAATGAGTTCCCTAATCAAAATATGTAAATCTACAAATATCACATTAAATGTATGAAAATAATTAAATACACAGCAATTAATTTTACTTTTTAACCCTCTTTATACAGTAAGCACTATGGCAAAACATTTATAAGCAAGCAAACTTGAATATTATGACATAAACATGCATGAGTAGATTATTAAGTTACCTGTGAATGCTGTGAAGGGACGCTGTCATCAGAGTCATCGCTGGTGGTGCCAGGAGGTGATGCTCTCTGTGGTGAACCATACATTGGGCCTGAGGGTTGTGTTGGCGTGCTTGGTGTGGGAGGGCCACTCATCACTTGTGTTGGCTGCATCATCAACAGTCGATGTTGTCCTCCAGGCTGTTGCTGGATCATGTAGTTGCCAGCCGGAGCTCCCGCGCCACTAAAATATTTTCTTATGTTGAATAATTAAAATAATTTGTAATTATTCTGATGTTGTTTTAGCTATTTATATTATATTAATTCTTTTGCGAACCATAAGAAGATATCTAACTTCAGTAATTATTTAATCATGTTGTTGTTTTGAAGGTTTTCAATACTAAATTCAAATAATTTGTACTTATGTTTATTTCGCTACTATATGCGTATTTTTATGCAAAAGTATATGTAAAAATTACAATAATAGTTTTTAAAACTACTCAATTCAAACACGTGAATTTAAATGCGTACCTGTGGGAGGTTACTGGCGTGTGTGGTTCTTGTAGATAGAGAGGTTGTTGATAAGAAGGCGCGCCGCCTGGTGGCGCCAGACCATCTTGTGCCGGGTTCATCATGCCAACCTTCAAACAAACACACCATTTTAATACAAATATCACCGATTTAACTTTTACTATACACAAGTTTATTACCAAATTACCTACTATTCCACTCTCTGATATTTTCTTTTATTAATGTCAGTTTTCGTAATTCACATGTTACAATAACAACAAGATTGCGCCGATATTGTTTTAAAAATAAAAACAAAATAAACTAAATCATACACGAACATAAATTAAATAAAAATGCTATTTTCCCGTTATCAGCAACGAGTCATGACGTTTAGCGTCACATCGTCCAAAAACGCTACAATACAAATGTCATTTGTTTGCGTAGGTAGACTACAGATGATCAAGCCAATTATGGTTAATAATTTACAGTTCAGTTTTATGATAATATTGACGAAACGTGGTATTAAAGGGGTGAAAAAATAACTTTATGTTACCATATTTTATAATCACTGAATTGTAGAAAATTAGTAACCTTGTGAATTGTAATTTTAACATTTGTATCTATATCTGTATCAGCCCATATATGTTCTACTGCAAGGTATGTGCCTACTTTACAACCGAGAGTCCGATTGAGAGGGGTTAGGCCATATTATAGTCCATCACGCTGGCCTAGTGCGGGTTGGCAAATAATAAGTAGGGGAGACCAGGAACGAAAGTGACATGGGATGACGGTAACATAATACGAATTTGTGTAAAAAAAATAACCATAGGGGTAGGGATCATTGTAACAAATTCCACTGTTTTTAAAATGTCATTTTTCTCAAAATCTGCATTAGCGGTTGAAAACAAGTTTGTGTTAATCGATAACCGTAACATAGCACGTGTAGTAATTATTATTATGTAATCTAAGAAGGCTAGCGAGATATTACAAGAAAATTGGAAATCGTTACTTCCGTCCCTTGTCCGTGGGAAATTATATTATATAATTTAATATCTTTTAAGTAAAGTATGTACCCACAAACGTACAGTGTGGGCGGTACATCCTACGAAGCTATCAAAGCTGGGAGGGAGTGTGAGCGAGTCAAAGAGAACATGCGGTTAGCCTTTTACTAGAAAATGGTGGTAAGTTTTAATTGTTTATTGCAAAGGAAATAATATTATGTAATGAAATATAAAAAGGGATTTTAATCAAGTACACATACTGTTGGGTCATGAAATATTTCCGAAAATTTTCCAAATGAAATTTTTCAATTTTTCAGAAAAATATGAAAAATTTCAAAATATTTTTCCGATATTTTTCCATTTTTGAATTTCGAACGAAACGTAACTTCCAGAAAAACGGGGTGAATCGAAACTCAGGGAGAAATAGAAAAAAAATTTTATTGTTTGTTTTTTCGTGTTTTATGAACCAAATTGATTATGTTTTATTTATATTTAATGGTTTATGACTCTTTTTTACAAATTGCAGCCATTACATTTAATCCCTACCGCGAATTTGGACTTTACAGTATTACAAATGCATGTATTTTTACTTTATTAGCAAATTTATTACGAATATAAAACAATTAAATCGATTTTACGACTAAAAAGCAACAATTAAGTTAAATAATCGAATTTTTTCATTATTTTTCAATTTTGAAATTTTTCCGAAAAATTTCCTGAAATTTTTCCGAAAAATAGAATTTTTCCGAAAATTACACAACACTAAGTACACATATGGACATCGAAAATTAGAGAAAACCAATTTTATATTTAACTATAACATCAACAAGTTCAAGAACTTTGGTACATTTTGATAAGTAATTCAGAAAATTGGTTAAATGGTTAAAATTTAAACCGTATATTCTTATTACTTCACGAAAAGAACTCTAGGACCCGAATCAAATAGGTCGGTAGTGGAATTGGGGTCAACTCTCTACGTAAAATAAATAATAGAGTCCATTGATAGGCAATCCAATTTCAATAAAAACCAATCAAAAAACTAGGGCGAATACGGGTTGTGTAAGTTATGTGTTTCGTTTAATTTACAACTTATATCTTAGTTTCATTTATCCGTGTACATGTGAGTTAGCGTTGACCTTTTAATATAAAATGGTAAAATTTTGTATAGATAAGTACCTAAGTCTAAAATGCTAGTTCTAAAACTTATCAACTGTGAGAATATGTGTAATAAAATGTGGCCTCTTCCGAGTATTAAATAGTTTGACTATAGCAAAGCATTAGGGACATAAAATAACGATAATATAAAAACCACATTCTGTTTATAGGTATTGAACACGGTATGTAGGTACCACAATATTTATTAAATAAGCTAGATGGGCACGGATACATTAGCTAAATATAGACCGCGGACAAACCTTGAACCTTTTAGCTTGTTAAATGTCTTGGTATATTTCTTCTTAAATTACTGCAGGCAAGTATATACAAATAATAAATAAGTACTAAGTGACCGAATTAGTTATATGCAAAAAAATATTTGACATAAACATGAAATAAATATGAAAACTATTTTATTTTTTTACTGAAGCAATTGTTTGCCGTATTGCTCGTAGGTAACCATATACATAGGTTAAAGTTGCGAAGTGACAGAGTTTTAGGTTTCCACCATAGTGCAGTCATCTTCAGGGTGATAATATAATTAATATTGGTCTGCTTCAATCGTTTTGTTTACAAGAAAAGTGCCAAAATATATAACCTTAAAAATTAATAAAGGTAATCTTATTTATATTATGACCAAATCAGCATACAAGTACCAATTAATTTCAATAAAATAGTGATTAAATCATTTATAATTATTAATTAACATTTTATAAATAAAACAAACGAAAACAATCAAGTTCTTATTCAAGTGTCAAGTAGCAAGATTGTATCTTCGATGGGTGAAAATATTTATTTAGTTGAAAATTAGTTTAATTGATTACGGGTTCTATTTCATAATGTATGTATCTACAATCAGGATATCATAATATAGCAAAAATATGTATTGTATATTGTAATCGGGGACAATTGGACATAATATTCCGATGGACATGCATATGGAAATGCGAATAAATCAGTCTTAATAAGATCTATTAATAAGTATCGAATTCAATTCATAGTTGAAAGAGTATGTGGTATTATTGTAAATTGTAAATACAGTGAAACTTGGTTAAGTGGGACCTGGATAAGTGAGAAACCTCCATAACTGGAACTCATGCTGAGGTCCCAACACTTTGGCACTGAATTACCTCTGTTAGTGGGACGAGGTAAACCTCTATATCTGGGATTTGTTCTTTCGATTTATCATCATAGGTAACATTGTTTGTTTACTCATTCTTATTCTACCCACAAATTCCACACGTAATTCCAAGTACGTAAGTAAATTTTGAGCTTCAATTACCTTCAGTTTTAGTTTCGCTTTACTATCATACAGATGTTTATTTGAAAAATGTCAAAACGAAAGCTACAATCGTTATCATTACGTGAAAAACTGAAGTTAATATCCGTTTATGAAAGTGGGAAGACACGCGAAGAAGTTTGTGCCGAATTTAATGTGCCAAAATCTCATTTACGTACATAACACATTATTTTATTTAATGATCGCACCTGTATAACTAAAATAACCTGTATTCTCTCACCTCTATTAATGGAACCCTCTGTAAATGAGACAGATACTTATTTATACCTGTATATCTGAGACACTGGGTAAGTGGAATACCTCTATAAGTGAAACGACATTGCAGGTCCCTTGATGTCTCACTTAACCAGGTTTCACTGTATTATATAACGATAATGTAACTAAGAAATTTACTATTTTTATATTTCCTTAAGCAAAATCTTTATATTTATAATTTTAATACATGTAAAGTACTCAATAGACTAGACATAGATACCTACCTACGTAACAACATTTTATTAAGGTTAAGATTGCCATTTCAATCAAGTTATAAGATCTATTAATCGGAGACGAATGCAAAATCGGTCCAAAATACTTAGATGTAAATACCATAATATGACAGTATTTTTATTGGTGGAATTTTTGAATCTATTTGGAAACCATAATTTGCTCTATCAATAAATGCGTTTATTTACCGACTGCCTCGGTGGCGTAGTTGTACTACGGTACGACTACAAAGCTGAGGTCTCGGGTTCAAATCCCGGGTTGGGCAAAGTGATATTGGATTTTTCTATTCATTTTCAGCCCGGAGTCAGGAATTTGTGTCAGGAATTTTGTAACAAGAAAGGTGCTTGCTAATTTTAAATTACCTACCTATCCTCATTTTATTACCATATTTATTTTGACTCTGTTAGGTCTAGTTTTCGTGTTACAGGTACTAACCACAAAATTAAAAATTGACCGTTTTTGTTTCACTTTCGCATTCAGAGAGTTTGTTTATTTGAAGAACGTAGTGTTTTGTTCTGTTTTTATTAGAGTTAAATTATTCTTAAATAATGTCAAGAAAGTGTCAAAATGATCCTGACAAGTTTTGTTACATTTGTGGTGACAATACTTTCAAAACTCAGCGAAGGAAATTGACACCATTACTATCTAAGTTATATGAACAGTATTTTGGCTTCGCCATCGAATAACAAGACAAAACGTGGGTTCCACACGTCTGCTGTGTTACCTGTGTGGGTCTCCTCACTGGATGGGCGAAAAGATCTCGATCTATACCTTTTGCAATCCCTATGATTTGGACGGAACCAACGAACCACTCATCTGATTGTTTTTTTGTCTTACTGATACAAAAGGTATTACAATTAATCCTGACCTGCCATCAGCTAAAAGAACGATCCCTCATAGTGAAGATCTACCGGTATCAGAACCACAAAGTGAAAGCTATGGACAACAGGGGTGACGGCTTTTTATACTTGAAAGAAAAATTTCCTAAGCTAAGTAAAGCAAAAATTAAAGAGGGCATATTTGTTAGCCCACAAATCAGGCAATTGATGAAAGATGATGTATTTAAAGAAAAGCTTATAATTTAGAAAAATCGGCTTGGGAATCTTTCATGAAAGTAACTTCCAATTTTCTAGGAAATCACCGATCAAGTGACTATAAATGTATTATCGCGGAGCTTTTATGTACTTAAATTAAAAGGCTTTGGGCTCTAATATCTCGTTGAAAATTCATTTTCTTAATACACATTTAGACTTCTTTCCTGAAAATTTGGGCGCCGTCCGCGATGATCACGATGAAAGATTCCATCAATACATTTCTACCATAGAAAAACGATATGAGGGCAAGTGGAGCCCACGTATGTTAGCAGATTACAGTTGGACATTAAAACGAGACGTTCCTGAAGCAAAATACAGACGAAAATCGTAAAAGAAAATTCATATTAATGTTGCAATAAATCGAAATAGCTATTTCTGTTGATAAAAATTGAAAAATTCCAAAATGTTACAAAATGGTATTACGAAAAAACTATTCGTATTTGAAGCATTTTAATTTTATTTCTAGTATCCTTATCCTTGTCCTAAACATAACTAGACAAAAGTTTTCATGTTACATGCAAAAGTTGTTTTTTTGTTGACCAGTGTTATCAGCCCGGAGTCAGGAATTTGTGCCCGATATGGCGATAGGCTCGCCCCCTATCACATCATGGGACGGAACATACAAGGCGAAATGCGGGTGTCCTAGTGCTGCCTCTGCCTACCGCTTCGGGGATAAAGGCGTGAGTTTATGTATGTCTGTATGTATGTATAAATGTGTTCAATGTACTCTTTTCTTAACCACATGAAGTCTATGTAATAGGCAAATACCAAGAATTTTTACAGCGGTCTGTTGGAAGCGGCTTGCATCAAGCGATTTCTTCCAATCTATATCAGGTGCTATATCAATATTGTGGGTGGCATCCTCCGCTTGAGAACTTTGCCGTCTTATTGGCATTGTTTTATCAAGGAAGCGCTTTTTGTTACCTTAGATTTTGTATCCCATTTATCTCTATAACCCTTTCATATTAAGATTAATCCATTTATTTTTCTTTAGTTCGTTAGATTCAATAACTATTAAATAGCTAAGTTTTTCTGTTTACAAAAAAAGAGAGTTTAAGAACATACCGGATAAAGTGTCGATTAGTATTATCTTTCGTTATTTGACACGATTAAGCGGCTCTGTTGAATTTCTTCTTCATAAAATAAACATCTATGTTTCATCTACTCATTGCGACTATCCATTTATTACACGACGGAATGTAATTTCGTAACAAGGAAAATGTATATAAAGCCTAACCCAAGGAACGTTATTGCTTTCAGTCTATAATAAAAGAATGAATAAACGCAATCTCAAAATAATACTATGTTAATACGCAATGTTAAATAATACTATGCTAAGGTTCTGTTAAGACTTTAGCCATTTTCGTAGTGTATTTGTGCAAGGAAAAATTAAAAGATAATTATTTACGACTACAGACGACTCCATGTTGCAACGTCTTCATCAGAATTACGCAATTTCTTAAATAAAAAGTTAAAATTATTCAATATTTTTAACTGGACAGTAAGGTATATTGAATTAATTAAAATTCCTAATGCGTGGTGGCCTGTTGGTAAACAGACCTGGGGTTGCTCTATGATCCGAAAAGAAACTATAACAAGACTGTCTTCAGTTTTGTCAACCAAATAAAAAAACATCCTTAATTTTAATTTTATTGCAAAGCCGTAAATAAAGTCTTAACTAAAAATATATGTATGTTTTTGCATGTGGCAGTAAAAGTATGTTAAATAGCTTTAGACATAGTAGCTACGCACCTGAGGAGCTGAGTGATGCAGTTGAGTGTACTGTATATGCGTATTTTGAACGTTGGCGCCAGGAGCATGTTGTCCGTGAATCAGTGGAATATCAAACTCCTCGTCACCAAACGAAGGTGTATGAAAAGTCTGAAAAAAAAAAGAGTTTCCTTAATTAACAAACCGAATAATACGAATTTAAGGATATAATTAAAAGTAGGTGAGACTATATCTACTTGTCAAGTTTAAAGACAGTTGGTAGGTGTATTATAATTCATGTACTGTAGTGGGTTTGTTATTTTGTGGACATGACACATTAGCAAAATTTTCGTGGATAATTAAATGACACTTTTCAAAATAACAAATTGCAATGAGACTAAAACAGTATTACAAAACTAAGCTACTTATTAGTTAA
Organism: Deilephila elpenor; assembly: GCA_949752805.1. Lineage (NCBI taxonomy): Eukaryota > Metazoa > Arthropoda > Insecta > Lepidoptera > Sphingidae > Deilephila > Deilephila elpenor. Next base: position 7,614,289 of record OX457099.1, on the reverse strand, counting down.
CAAAATAGCATTAACATAAACACTTAAATGTGGTACAAGTGGCCGCTAAACCAAAAATATTTAAACACACGTTATATTTTCCATATTTAGAATTCAAAAGAAGAATAAATTAGTAAAATAAATATTTGAACAACACAACAAGAACATGATTTTGCGAAATGAATAAGGAAAATAATGGGTTTGGGTAATAAATTTTTGTTTTTAAAATTCTTTTAAGTAAGTTTAATGTTACTGTCTTAGGGAAGATTCGAATAATCCTGAAATAAGAATTTGATATAACACATATTTTGTTTAAATAATTTGATATTTAGAGCAGTATGTTAATGACACAAGACTACTTCAAAATTCAAATACCTATACATAAATAATTACGAGTGTATGATATGGTATTTGTATCTGCGTTAGTCGTTTATTTTTACGTTTATGGAGCGAAGCCATAACAGAGTTATTATAAATTAAATTTGTATAATGCAACATACGTGTAGAGGCACGTATGTTGCATTCGTAGCCATGAAGAAATTTATTCTTAAAGGATCCTAAATAACTCGAAGAACTAGTTGCGGGCATATGTATACATATAATAAAATTATAACCGATCGATGTTTGTACATGGAAAAAAAATGAGAAAAATTATATGGGGCGTCAGTATTGACGTAATAGAATCCAAAACAATGACTTTTAGAATTTTTGCCTGTCTGGCTGTGCGATTGTGCGCGATGAACTCAGAAACGGCTTCGCAAAACTAACGCTAAGCGGATATGTCCGACCATAGAATATAACCTCCGACCTCGCGGCTTATAGACCCCATAACGTAACACTAACTAGCTGGTAGCTAGTTAATGGAGCTGTAACGAAGTTTACAATTAGAAATAGTGATTTATAGTCGCCAAACACTAAAGACGCAATATTTATCAGAGTGTTAAGTATCATGGTCATCTAATGATTACTAAGAATAGTGATCGTTGCGGAATGACACTACACATTACCAAAGTATGTTTTTTTTCAGATATAATAGTCATACGATGGATTAAAGAACTTGGAATAAAAATGGTTGCGTAATTATTCAACGATACATTTTAATAATTGCAATATTGTGATAAAAGTACTGTCTAATTACGATTACTAGGTATTGAGTTTTATTTAGACGTATGTATAGCCAATTTAGCAACAAATAGGTTGTATGTTTTAATAGAAAGCTTGTCAGGGAAAGTACTAACATGACTTCCAATATTAATTAAGAGGTCTAGTATATTGAAACAATAATTGTAATGGTCCCAAAAGCTGCACACAAGACTATTACTCACCTGAACTATGTTTTAATCATCATAGAGGGTGACCGGGTGACTGATATAATAATATATTACGTTTATTTATGTGGTAGATATTTAATAAAACAATTTTAAAAACAGGAAGAAAAGATTTAAACGAGGTTGTGCATTTGCGTCACCGTCAAGTAATAATAAAAATGTATTGCATATGAGATCGTTTGCAACGATATTTAAGGTAAAACAACCGATTAGAGGAACTATAATAAAATGAATTAAGTACCGAAATTGTAGAAATTGATACGCTAATATACGGCATAGTATAGTACTACGGAATCCACCAGTTCGCGAGTTCCAATCGCACTTGGCGGTTCTTTTTTCTAAACCTGCTTCTGGGTAGAAGTAAATACCTACGATGCGTCATGACACACAAAACAAACGGGTCGCCTATTAGAATACATTTCTTATTTTATATAGGGACTTTTGGGAAACTAATAAATATGTAAGTTTGTCTTATAAACTCAATTATTAATGTAACATGATTTGCTTTCTCAGTAAGATATTTATTCAATTAATCTTTAATGCAAAACGAGGGATATTATGCGTTTGCGTGGCATCTTAGCTTACAAACTAGCGCGGTGGCTTAAAGGTTGATTAGTGATTGTCCTACATTATATTTTATGTAACTATGGCATAAATATTATCTGCTTTATTTTTACTTGAGCTAAGTATCTCAAGCTGTACAGCCCACTGTTGCCATCTAGTGGTATATGATGTAATTAATTTCAATTATTGTAACATCACAGAGACTCACTAATAAAAAAATTGTTTATTCTTTCTGTTATAGCTGACGTTAACAAAATTAGAACAAAACTAATTAACATAAAATATTTCCCATGGGTAAAACATTTTTTTAAAGTAGTAGAGTTACACTGTAGTCACGTCAGATGACTGTAGGAATAAACCGGCTTTGCTGTCCCATTTACTTGAAAGATTCGGATTCCTAGAGGCTTTACACCCATTTTCAGGCTTCTCATCTCAAATTTTTAAGTTCTGGCAATATATCTACAGTCCTAATATTGTTCCAATAAACACTAAACGGTGAGCAATTTGCACATTTGCCAATAATATGTAATACAAAAAAAAAATACACCAATTATTTGTAACTTGTAGTAGGTAGTAGTTTGTGTTTAGATATTTTAATATGTATCGAAACTTGAGTGCATGTAACAAAACAATACAAAGAGCTTACGGTATTATATTTACTTTCACACAGTTTGTTACCAGGAAATTATTTTATGTAATATAAATAGACTTAACGTAACGATTAATTTGATTTTCATGTAACATTAAATATTATTTACGCAATGGAGCTATTGTTTGAAGTTTGACTTCAGCGATACGCTAATTTGAATGGAATAATTTTAAATATTTCTGTAGAGTGGGTAAATGATGTGTAGTTATTGTATTCATTTGATAATGGGCACGATGTGTGAACAATCCAGTGAACACAGGGATCGTTCGAGCTAACCTAGAATCACGATTTCGCTCGGTTTCCGACAAATTACACTTTTCTCCTAGACCTTAGAATTGTGACATTGCCTTTATTTAGGAAAATATTTATCACTGTTTTTAAAATGTTGAAGAATCAATGTTTTTCTTTTACTTAAACAATTTTTTTTTCTACGATGCCAGCGGGAGAGTTTGGAAACTCTACCATACTTTCTTTTAAAGTATTGTTGTTAAGGTTAATATATATGTGTATATATAGGACTGCCTCGGTGGCGTAGTTGTACTACGGTACGACTACAAAGCTGAGGTCTCGGGTTCAAATCCCGGGTTGGGCAAAGTGATATTGGATTTTTCTATTCATTTTCAGCCCGGAGTCAGGAATTTGTGCCCGATATGGCGATAGGTTCGCCCCCAATCACATCATGGGACGGAACATACAGGACGAAATGCGGTTGTGCTTTTGCCGCCTCTGCCTACCCCTTCGGGGATAAAGGCGTGAGTTTATGTATGTATGTAAGGTTAATATACTTAATGAATAAATATTAAAGAATGAAACTGGTCCCATGTTGGTTGCACGTTGTATGATATTTTTGATGGGACAAATATAATATGAAAGGACTGGGGCACAAATACCAATTTGTGCCTAGCAAGACTACAGGTTCACTCTCTATTACATCTTGTAAGAAACAGCACTAGCGAAATGTAAACTCGGCATTTGCGGTACCTCTGCTTACTCCTGCAGGCTTCCAGGCGAGAGCTTATTTCTCAATAGCAGTCATTTAAGTGGTCACAAAAGTTTTTTATGTGTGGCATATTATGCTGAAGAAAATCCAATGCAAATTTAATTTCTAATGCGTGATTGTAATGAATTCTACTCTAGATACGTCGTTTACTGTCTCGGTGCAAATGGAAGAGAATGATTTCAATCACAAAAGTCACAAACTCTTTTAATACTGCGTCCTATGTGGCATCATCAATAATACATGAACACCTACTTAGGGCCAAGTGCCATATATGCTGAATAGTACGTTTATATTCGTGGAACAGGTATGTGGGTGCAGTACTTGTGTTAATACTCGTAATACTGACCTGATCATTCATAGCGTACACACTAGTTTTTGTGTCGCGCGGGACAGATAGCGACGATTCGAGGCTCTCTGGTCTCTGAAACAAAGAAAATTGCACTTTGGTAAAAAGTTGCTTTGATATTTCACTGGTGCTAGGTCTCTTATATGTGAGAGGCCGCCTGGGGGGTACCACCGTAATGTCTACTTCTCGCGCCAAACAGTAGTGTAAATGCCCTGTTGTATTCCGGTTTGAAAGACATTGTAGCTAGAATACCTACTGGAGATATTGAGACTTAACATCTTATGTCTCATGGCGAACGTAGTAAAGAGCCAAGCAATGCTTTGTGATTCATGGTGTTGTTTGGTTTTCTACTCTCCATGAGCGGTCGTATCGCTCACTATCAGGCGAATGGCATGCTCGTCTCGCACTTCAAAGTAATAAAATAAAATCGTATCTCGGATAGCGAATTTCATACACTTTGGCTAAGAACCTGTCAAAGTTTCCTACGTAAGCATGCTGCGGTTAAGGCTAATCCTGTGTATCCAACTGCAATGACCGTCAAAATTGTTCCGAGCAGTCATCATCAGGTGTATTGTCATTTGGCCAAATTATATGAAATAAAAGTAACTCAATATGTTCCTTCTCTTATAATCCAGGTTGCCTCCTTTGTAATATTAAGAAGCCATTAAATACCGACACGATTATGTATAGGTGTGAGACCACATTGGTCACCAATAGACAGTTTTTCTAAACGGCACTGCATTTCCATCAAGTACATTACAATAGCGTTGTTGAGTTGGGACAAATTTTTTTTTTATGAAAACTCCCTGAGCTAAGTTCATGTAACTTTCACATTCACGTTGGGCAACATTGTGCCTTGGAGCGGTATAATTTAGCTAAAAATGATATAAATTTTATATTGAGGTTGCAGAAATTAATTTTTTTATATTATGGATATGCTTATATTTTGGATGGGATGGAACATACAAGGCGAAATGTGGGTGTCCTGGTGCCGCCTCTGCCTACCCCTTCTGGGATAAAGGCGTGAGTTTATGTATGTATGTATGTATGTATGTTATATTTTGCTCTACGCTTGGGAACCAATTGACGTTAATTTGTGATGACTGGATGACATATTATTTTGAATTTAATATTACATATCTTTTATTGCTAAAACTCCACATTGCCGCATGAACAAAACGTGTACTGAATTGCGATGCAATTAACATTAAATGTCTCTGAGTACGGCGGTGATCATAAGAAAAATAGAATAAAAGTAGGTATAAGAAATGCTACCGTAACTCAATGACCACGTCATAGAATTACTTTTCAATTAGTTTCACAGCACGCTTATCAGCTTGTTTTAGCTGTACAATAATTAAATTTTCATTTTTGTAATATATTTCACAGACTAATAGATACTTATTAATCTTTAAGTCACTTTTATTTACTTAAGAAAAGTATCTGTATATAAGTAAATAAAATATAAATGCAGTAATATTATTATCTCTAGACAAAGGACCAAAAATTATTTTTGAATAATTTTTAGTTGCTGAAAACAACACTGATGCTTAATATGAATTTGTTCCCTAGCGCAACTAAAAAATATCACTTCAATAAGTAATGTCGTGAATAAGTAATAACGTAAAAATGAATTTTACAATTCGTATAGCCTCCAAAAAGCTCCCATTGAGCATACCCCATATAGAAGATTTTAGTGTTGTCACCATCTTAAAAAATATGGGCTATTTTAGAAGAGATATCATTTATATGACATTTCGGAATTATGGGAAATATCCTGTATATTATATATTATACAATAATTGTACACATTTTTTAAATTTTGTTCTATTTCATAAAAATGCGTACAAAGATGTAACAAAATAAACAAACATAACAAAACTAGTTGTCACACAAAATGAAATACCGTAAGCATATCGGCAACCGACCTCTATTTATAAAGGCAACGGCCGTTCTAACCGAAGGGTTTCTTTTTTCAAAATATTAGGCGAGACTACACCTCGCTGTTGTTACTTGTTATTCAAAATTAAACTTTCAAGTCGATATTCCATGTTTACATACCACGTAATACTGTCTTAGGTTAATAAAAAACCGAAATCTATGTCATTAATATTGCTATTTGGTGGATAATTTACAACTAACGCGGAAACTGGTCAATCAACTTTTTATGGAATGCTCGCGGCGATAATAGGATGATCTTAATATTTCAAATAACTTCATTTTAAGGTCATTAACTTTTATTGACTTACAATTAATTGTATAATAACTTCAGTATCTATGTTTCAAATTATTTTTTGATGAAAAAAGAGCTATATGATAAATAAATGGATCGAGATACGATAAATATAATAATAAAAATACGTAGGTATTTCGTATTACTTGTTGCAGGTTGCTGCGCCAATTCTGTATCCAGTTAGTATTTCTTAAGATTGCGATATTGAATGGCAAGAGTTGCGCGCTCAAGTAACGTTTACTGTCGCAGAGCATTTGGATTGAAATATTTTTCTTTTTATCATTACAACACCTGCAATATGTGATTTAAACAAGGGAAACTCATTGAGACGAATGCCGCTGACTCACATTTCTCAGAAAGCAATTAACGATTCATTTCTTAGAATATTTAATATGGCCTCGCAAACCGTGTCGTATAAAAAGCGTATTAATTTAAATTTGTTGTGTCAATATTTTTATTAACATCTTTTTAAAACTCATAGTTTTTAACAATATTGTGGTAATAGTTTACGTAAACATTTAAGGTGTATAAAGTTTGGAATGTGATCACGAGCAAGAATAACTATTTTTAATATGAAAACCGTTTTAATCGTTGTTCCAAAATGCGATCGATCAACATTGTAATAGTACCTTGGACCACGAGTCGGTCTCATACCTCTCGGACCGGTTTCTGTGGCACACCGGCTGTGGTTCCAATGGGCCTTTATATACATACTTACACACACTAATATCAACAACTAAGTGAAAGGACACGCCGATAATTGCTTTCTGTGCTATTGGATTTTGTAACTAGTAACCGATAATATTTATTAAAATATTAATATTTCACGTGAACTGACACCGGCCAGTAACCGAGCGTTACCTCATTTTACTATGAATGCCTAATAGAACAGGCAAATATAATTACAAACTGTGTACAGTACATTCCAAATTAATTTATTTGCCTAAATAAAGAGCATCCTAATGGTAATATTCCATTTTCTAACCGATAAACCTCCATAATGGTTGTTTATAATGTGGCATCCATAACGATACGATGTTTCTAATATGTTTTTAGAGCGTGGAAAGTAGAAAGTTTTATAAAGTAGGCAAGTTAATACACTTTGGAAAATATATATTATTCATTCAATTCGTTTATGTTTTATGAGTTATAATGTATCATTTTTCATAACTTATAACGATTTCAATAAAATATTTAAAACGTATGTATAAAAGCATTTTATAGCAAGTAATGAATAAAAGCAAAACGACTTTTACGAATAAATAAAAGTGAAACAAATTGAATATAATATTTCATAACAAGATTTCCATTGAAATAATTTTGTAAGAAAGCATATTACTATTCATAGCTATGTGGCTGTGTGCTGGTAGACAAGTCTCTAGGAGGACGTAATTGTCGGTCACTGACCTCGTTTTGTTCCTTCCACTAAAATAGCATTAAATCAATTGATGTTATTACAATTGGAACGCAACTTTCATCATAACTTGTTCACTGTACGTACAAGGACGTATATTTTATAATAATGTTCTTATGTTAATAAAAAGAAAAAGAAATATGTGGCTTAGCAGACTTGAGTCGAAAGAAAATGGTGGTTATACGCCGCTTAAAAAAGGAAAACTTTGACTCTATTGTATTGGTAAAAGGAGGCAATTCTTTTGTATTGTGTATTTATTAAATGCGCCTTTGTATTCGAACGAATATTAATATTTGATCAGTTGAATTTATCCTTACATGCCGTGAATGTACGTAGTTGGAGCCATTATTTAATCATTGGCTATATTATACAGTATGGTATGCGTACCTGTATTTGGCGTTTGAGAATAAGCACGTATCTGTATGTGCATATGTATGAACAGTTATCATACTAAAAAAGTTTTGCTATTACCAATTATCCGTGTTCTAAATTCACATAAAGTTATAACATAGCCGTGTATTGAATATTTCATTTGAGTAGGCAGTGTAATATGCATATTAACGTGTACAAAACGAGAGCAGGCTAAGTGGAAGTGAATTATTAATAAATATGTTTTTAAAGCTGCTATTATTAATGTGGTTCTTTATGAACAGAACGTAATTATTATTAGCTCGAGTATATCTTATCTCCGTCTCAATATCAATGTTCTACTTCGCCATAGATAGACGTTCTTTATCAAGTTTTGATGTAGAGATACGTACTTTGTATAATTAAATGAGTTTATGTCATTAAGTAGTAGTGTGTTCTGCGAGTGATATGAATTAACATTGAATACGATTCGCCACACTCCGAAGACTTTATCGTTTAAACCGGACCCTTCTGCATATTTATAAGGTTCATTCAAATTAAAAAAAATATTGTTGTTTAGACTTGTCGATATTACAATGTTTGTAGATACTGTTTCTTCTCAAATATACATTTCGTATATTGCATATTTGAATTTAATTTAAGTCGCAAGATTTAAATATTTCCGTTATGAATGAGCATCTACTTGACATTTATGCTTCACTCTTCAGTTTTTGTGTTTTATGTGCATGTTCGTTCTAATTATATTAGTTTAATAGTTGGAGTCATATTCTTGTTAAATCGTTTTGAAATTCAAAACGAGATTGTGGTAAGTAGGTTGGTGCCTTAGCGAATATTATTATCGATGTTTAAATCCAAGACAGGTATGTTGACATTTACTTATAAAGGTAAGAGTTAGTATAATTTAATAAAATTTGTATCTTGTATAACTAAACATACTTGTTTGTGATATTTTTGCCTGATTAAAACCGAATAAAATGACCAAGTTATGAAAGAATGTTCGAATAAAATATATTCATGTTATTAGACTTTAAAAATCTAAGATGATTTAAACAAAAAAATATTTAAGCGTAGCATCTTACAAGAAAGGAAGCTGAATAATAACATAATAGGTCATTTTAAAAGAATTATCACCAATCCTAAAGAAGAGCTGCTATGGCTCATGGATTTCATGCGATATAACATTCTTGAATTACAAATTAACAGTTCTTAGATAGCATATAATTATGATGAAGCCATAGCAAAACTAAATAAGAAGTAAATAATCACGATAGTTAACAAAATAAAAATATTTTTAAATATACAAATAAACAATAAAGTAAAAACAAATATTAGGGAAAGTTTTACCCACCATTTAAATATTCAGTTAGTTGTCATACATTCCATACAACGAAACTATATTGTTCGTTATTAAAATACATTCATTAATTTATACGTTCCGGTTTCATGTAAGATCTAATTAATCTACGGAGGAAGTAGAAAATAATACAATTACAACTTTAATTGAGAGAGCACTGAAGTCATTCATTCATTACACAATAAATTTAATATAAAAGCTGAACTGGCGTGGTGGTGTCCGTTTCTTCTGTACTAAATCGTACCACATTTAATTAGTGTTGATATACATTAGTCCCACTTTAATATAAACGTATTTGGAGTTCGTTCGGAAACATTTATGAGTAGCGCGATGTAGAGGCACGCTAGACGCACGTGCGGCCCGCGCGGGAAGACTGCGTGGCGGTCGAGGCGCGCGCTGCGGTGGGGCGCTGCCGCTCTGCGCGTCACATACTAGTACAGGAAACCACCACGTTGTACCGAGGGCGCTATGTTCCACAGGATTTTTGAATCCCTCATATTTCATATTCTTAATTTTTGATTTTAATACTTGCTTCATTGAAAAATATTGAAGCAAGTGAGAAACAACGGCCCAATTTTACAGATTTTGTATCAAAATTATACCTTTCATATCGTGTTTCCTATTTGCGCTAAATAATAATTATTAAGCGGTGATACGAGGTTTTACGCGTTTGAATTACATTTTTTAAAAGTTGTTCCAAGCTACCGTTTGGTCAAAAACATCGTTTGACAGCAAAATTATGACTGGTTGGTGCTGCCATCACACGTATTACGTGACAATATTTTTGTCATGAAAATATGAAATAAAAAAAACGAAGATTATGTGGACATACTTAGACATCTTTAGACAGGGTTTACTGAAATTAATACCACAGTTATAGTGTTTGTTAATTCCACTCTTTCCAATTGGTGTTTTAAAGTGTCGTTTATTTGTAGAGTCGCATGGTAGAGTTAAGCGGCGACCTATATTTATAATGTCTTAGGTTCGAACTTCAAGGGAGGAAACCTTCATGAGAGTTTATTTTTACAACATTACCGATTTCGACTTCTATGACACCAAAAGACGGTGACATCGAGAACCAAAAACATGCAGAATTTCTTGGCTTTGTGTGTTTCTCCTCTATTAATAGACACGTTAAAGAGCATAGTTTAAGCAAGCATATATTCGTGACTCAATGTTTTGGAATTCAGTCATTATTTTTGAGGTTTAGCTGGTTAAGAAATCGGCTGTAGAACTAAAGGCCACGGGTGCGATTCCTTTACCAACACAGTTTTTTGTAATCCACAAGTATTTATTTCAGGTTTGGCTATTGCGGGGCCAAATTTTTTTTCATAGTTTTGGTCGCCTACAACACAAGACATCTAACTTAAAATTTAGAGACCTAGGTGTGTATTTTTTTATACAATTTGTCCGGCAAACGAGCAAACAGGGCACCTGATGGTATGTGATCCCTGCCGCTCATGAACATTCACAACCCTTGGATCATAGACATGCTGCCTGCTCATCAAAACGGCACGGGAACGGGAAGGAAAAAGGGTGGGAAGACTAAAGAGGTATTGGGCATCCGACAATATCTCTCACGCAACGAAAGACGACAGCTTCGCTGTCGCGTCACGCCGATCTCCTGTAAGGTAGTGGTATCGCCCTGGACGAGCCTTCTCGTTCATTGATTCATGTTGAGTATTTTTTGGTTAAACCCTTATGCTTATTTAATGCAGTCGCTAAATAAACATCAATACTGTGCATTTTGTCAACGGAGGTATACAAATATGTGCTGCAGAAAATGTGTGATGAAGGAAAAAAGCGAGGCTTTAGTAATAAGTCGTTTAGTCACGTCAAAAAAACTATTTGTGGAATCCTTTTTGCTACATCAATATCATCACGGCGCGTTCGAAAGGTGCAGACTAAAAAAACGTCGTCGGAACGCAATCTCGCTCTACGCCGATAGAGGGTAGGGGGTGTTGTGCCGTCTGGTACATATAGCTATTTCTATGGAGGGTTAACGATAGCCAGACGGCTAGTCATAAACGCAATAACCTGAATCCTTATTACAGTATAATCGTGTTGCATCGTTGATGTGATCAGTAATTACTATTGTTTGTTTTCTAGTTTATAGGTTTGTGTTGCTTATTAAATATTTGTTGTAATAATGCTGAAGTATATATTTCTAAATTCTAATATCTACAATGTAGCCACATTTGATATTTTTTCATTTAATAATTCAAGTTTACAAGATTGTTATAGCTATATATTTTACGATCTGTAGGAGTCTAGCAAAAATAATAAAAAAATGGAAATACGTTTGTTATCAGGTTTTTAAATACCTGGCGTTAACTTTTGAAAGAAGAAAAACAATAAAAACAGTATTCTTATATATATCTATAATTAAGTAGCTGGAACCTAATACATTGTTTTAAGCTTTATTTAGAAATTATTACTTTGTTATTGATTTTTATTATCTTATATGAAAATTTATAGTCTATTTTGTTTTATATCCCACGAATTTCTTATGATTTCTTTTCGATTATTTTAATTGTAATATTTTAAACTACCGTGTACCTGTGTGTAGTCAGTGACAATGTAAAACAAAGTGTTGGGACCCTCGGTACAGGCTTGCCTAGTGAGGGGACCACGTATGATTTACAATGTTTAATTCCAAATATTACAAATGTCTTATCCGTTTTTTGTTTAATGTTTTTTGTGTAACATGCTAAAATCATGTAACTATTTATGATTTATAATAAATATATCCATTTCATTTAAAACTGAACCTGGGCAAAACCGTCTAAACTCTAGTTAAAAAAAATATGTGCCAAATGTGCAAAATAGGCTCTACCTCTTGATATTATAACATTACTATAATCTTTTCTGCCAGTTTGTATCCCAAACTTACCAGCATAATTTCAGAATTACAAGACCTATAATCTACGACCGGCAGTCTGCCTGTCATCAACTGTTGCGGGTGTTTGACTCTACCATATAGCTGTTCATGGCTTGTAAATTATTAAGGTATAGAAACCGGGGCAGGCCTTTGACGAGGTGGACCGACGACCTGGTCCACGTAGCGGGAAGAAGCTGGATGAGGACTGCCCAGGACAGAACAACCTGGCGTGTATTAGAAATGGCCTACACTCAGCATTGGGTGGATACATAGGCTGAAGAAGAAGAAGAAGACACTCCGCAAAGAACCACTACATTACAATACTGTAAAAGGAAGCAATATCCAAAGGAAGAGAGTAGCAATTAGCATATTTTCATCTTATTTAACTTTTCTTATGTTTTTATTATTCTACAATATTTCTTAATTAAGAGTCATATTTTTATAGTGGCATGGCGTGAGAACGTGTTTACAAGACACGTGATAGGTGAAGTGTAATTTATATAGAGTATTGACATGTTACCAAAGATCGTCTTCCACTAGTCGAGATAGATATGCTACATACAGCCTGATTCAGAACAAAATGTCTGAAGTATATTTATGAAAATGGAAGAAAACATACTTTCTTGGTTAACAATGTGACCTAAAATTAAGAAAATATCGATTAAGAAATATTTTTACCGGATGCAATAAATGTCCCTATATATATCTATGGAAAAGCGTGATTTAGGAAAGCTATTATATAGATATCACATTATTAAATAGGAATATTCATACCCAGTTTTACCTCCACAAAAATACACATAATAATATACATTTTTTATTACTTCAAATTAATAACGTACAATATGAATACGTAGTGAATAATACAATATGAATAACTTTGCAATCAGGCTTATCTATAACTCACTTGTCTGGACAAAACTCGGCACAAGATGCCAAATACGTGCCGGCCCTTGAAAAAGTTAAGAAAACTTTTATGAAGTACCTGTATAAACATTTCTATGGGTATTACCCATACCTGTACCCGGCTAAATTTTTATTCAGTTGGCTGTGCTTTAAAACTGACTTGAAGTTCGTGCGTGCGTGTTGGCAGATTTTTACATACTGTAGAAATTCTTCCAAATTGCTATGATATACAGGTTTTCCCATGATATTCTTCTTCACCGTTATAAGAATTTCTCATGAAATAAGTTTAATAGCCAAATTCAAGTCATTCTTCTCACCCTTATTCCCTACGATCACGTGAGGCTGAATTTATTTTATTTTATTTGCCGTCTGCCTATTACCAAATGTTGGCTAATATAAACCAGGAAACTGTGATTTGTGATACACTGTCGCTGCAATACAAGCCTAGCTTAGCGCAGGACAGTGAATAAAGAACACTGTTAATAATTATATGGCATCTAGTGTTAAGGAAAAAAAATTGTTATTTTCTTTTGCTAAATAAATTATAAAAAAAAATAAAAAAAATTTGGCTATATTGTAGAATGAATATTAGAATATGATGATCGACTGTCTGTCTGACATCAACTTCATCGAATGTTGGCCTTTGGTATACCACGCTGGCCTAATTCGGTGTGTAGATTTGACATAGCTTCGAAATTGTTGTAGATAATTCTTAGTTTCATCATGTTTCCCTTTACGATTTAATTAAGCTATAATCAGAAACTAAGAATTGTAACTTTTAAAAGTCTATGGTATGTGATTTGAACCCACGCCCTCCGGCTTAACGATTTGCTCTTTGCCCTAGTAAGCTTTAACTTAAAACATTCAGCCTTGCCATTAAAGCTTTGATAAGACAAAACCGTATATTTTAAAACATTAATCAGAAATATTTAGGAAAATTATGTATGTGAATAATTGTGTAACTCCCCAGTAAATGCTGTGTAAAGAACATGAAGCACTGTACTAGAACATCTTTCCCATAATTAAGTATTCTAAAGAAGCTTCCGTTTAGCAAACATTGGGCGTACGTGCTAAGCCTGTAGGCGAAGGAGGGAACTTAATATTTCGTAACACAGTTAACGTCATATCGCTTGTGGAGTGTAAGGGATCGTCCAACTTCCAACATTTTTGGGCCAAAGCCAACAGCCAAGTGACACCTTCACCTGCAAACCGTGCCCCTAACAAGCACTAGTCTGGCGAAACACCAAATCCCATTGCCTTGAAGGTCAATCGACAACCGCCGCGCCGTCCCGTACTCGAGGCTTTTTATTTGTTTATAAAGAGCTGATTTTTAATGGGCTGATTTTTAATGGGCTGATTTTTAAAAACGGGTGTTTATTTATTTATTATTCGATGAATTCTTTAATGGGCAGATAAAAGCAATCCATCAAATAATGTTTAATTAAATTAAATATAAAGCCGACTCGTATGGTATTTTATTTAATAGAACTGTATTTTTTTTTGTGTTACGTTATGACGAATTTTATCTGCCGATTGGAAAATCAGCCCTTGTACTACTACATTGTCCGTATCATATTCTTTACTTGTTCTTGGTAAAACTATGTTCTATAAAAAATATTTGTAACCTTAGACTATAGACCTTTTTGCAAGCGTAATCCATGTCCTATTGGCAAGGAGTGCCACCTATCTGTCCCTGCGCAAACGATATTACAAAATGCAAAAATTGCAAATTGCACAACCTTAATAAAAATTACAGTAGACATAAATAATACTTATGTGTTTTATGTAAGAAAACAAACTCAATTTTGAATGTGTATTAAAATAAATTATAAATTTTATATTACCTATATTATTTTCGCCTGTAAGTACACTTGAAAAAAAATATGTAACCATTTTACTATTTGGCTAAAACGGTGCGAAGAAATAGTGTAGGTACTAGGTAGTAAATTGTTTACAGCTATGACCTTGTTGTAATAGAGGTGCGAAATCAAGTTTTGAGATATTGGTCATGTCGCGCCGATAAGAGTTGCGAGTAGGTACTAATTCTTAACATACTAGTAGTAGAAATGCCAACACCGTCACTCACCTTGTACATGTTGTAGACTTTGTAAGCTCTGTCTTGGTCATCAGCAATAGCTTGTGGAGACTCCATTTCGAATCATATACTGACTTTAAACAGCTGCGACGGTCCATTTACCAATATATATAAATTAACTTTCATATGATAAACAAAACTTCAGAAATTGAGGTTTTCCAAATCTAAAACAACGATCGAGGCAAGTATCAATCAAGGCTGTATTAAACTGGATTGTGCATATAAATCCGCTGATAACAGACAGCAAACAAAATAATAAAAAGTATGAAGGCTGCTCTCTATTAATTGTATGTTGTGGAAGAATTCCAGTAAAGTAATATAAAATGTCTTCATTGAAGTAATTCTGCTGTGTAAACGCCTACTTACGGATAACCCGCTCGCGTAATATTGCCGACGGCAACTTAACCGAACTCGTTCACTAGAGCAAAATATCTGCTGTAAATAGACATGTGTACGATAAAAAACGCTTATTTTTTTCCTGTAGAAAGCATTTTCATCTTATGAAACATTTTGTACATAAAACTTGTATTTTTCTAAATGTAAAAAAATGAGAAAACAGCAACTTATTAAAAATGTTACGTAACAAATTGAAGCTTAAAATAAATATTACCTATAAACAGTATAAAGCAATTAAAATACGACTCGATTGCGACTCAAGTCTGATGATAACAATGAATTAATTGCCAATTTCTAATTACAAACGTATTTGTCATCAATGGCGTGCGCGTAAAAAAACGGGGTGTCACCGGTAGGCGAGCGAAGGCCACGTGGCCGGCACGCGGGTGACGCGGCCCGGCGCGTCGGGATACACTTGCGAATCCGCGAGGGAGCACCCGCCGGAAACCGAGGTGTACCGGGGCTCCTCGAGCACAGAGAAGTGGCGGCCCGCGACGCGCTGCCCCGCGCCCGCGCGCCGCGCCCCGCGCCCCACACACCCGCACATGCACTGCTCCGCAGCCTTCGTCTCCACACCACTCACCCCGCACTATGTTTGCCTTAATCGCGAATTAAGGTTTCAGTAATGTTTTCTGTTAAGCTTGGAGCTTAATTTGACGTCATTTATTAGAGATCCCGTTTTAGTTACGTTCAGACTGAATGATGGCTGAAGTTAGGAAATCTAAGGAAGCACTTATTGATTGCACATACATTTTAGTTGGGAGTGGTTTTCATATTTTGCAATCTTGTTTGAGATTTCTAATAACATACATGTATATTGAGTAATCAAAAAAATATTTAATGTTACTTGGATGTGTGGACAATTAACATTAATTTTGTTTATGTACATACGATGATGTTTATTAGTCATGTTTCAAAATAAAATAAATACACCCAACAGTCACATACATAGTCCTGACCCCACACGAAGATCGAATCTTGTGTCGTGGGTATCTGGAACTACAAGAGACTTTTCAGCCTCGCAAACACCCAGACCCGAAACAAATATCTGTGGTTTACACAAATATTTGTCTCGGTGCGGGTATCGAAATCGCGGCCTCTCGTTTCACAGCCGGCATCTAACCAACTACCCCACTGAAGCTGTCTGTTTTGGTTTTTTATAGTGGCATGAAAAAGACTACAGCGTTCCTGATGCTGAGCATTAGAAAAACAGTATGTATGCATTAGTAGGGATAACCATCATTTTCTGGTCGTCACAATTAAGCCAGCTTGCACGAAACCGGATATATACCGGATACATCTGGCTTCGAGCAGGCTGGCATCTATGTGACATGGCAGAATCTCTATGACATGTTTTCCGTCATCGAGTACGGTTGTATGTTGTCCGGGTGGATAATAACGTCCTACCCTATAGGATCTATCGGTTTTCTATGAAACCTTAGTCTTTCAATTGAGCCAAGCCATTATCAGTGTAGAATTAACGCGGTACAGTTAGACTCTACCAATTCATTAGCCTCAACTGTACAGTACTGTATCAGCCCGAATTCGACCACTGCTGTAATTCTACAACCGAGATTTCGATTGAGAGGGTTAGGGTAGAGGCAAGTGACAACCACCCTAGTCTAATGTGGGTCTTCTCATACAAAATAAATCCTTATAAACTCTATGGTATGCAGGTTCCCTCACGATGTTTTCCTTCACTGTCAAAGTTCGTGGTAATCGACTATCAATATACTCATGACTCCGAAAAGTTAAAGGTGTGTCTTGGGATTTGAACCCGTAACCACTGCTTGGCGGCCACGTTAGGTCCGTTACCAACAGTCCACCACGTACGCACCACTTAAGTAGTATAGTGACATAATATGATTTACTTCTTATTAAAAACGTTAATACCATAAATCGCAAATATAAGAACAAACATTCGTTCCATTCCTTTTTCTTGAGAAGTTCCAGGCATATAATATCATAAGATTTCACTGAATGAGAATTCGTGTAATAACGAATAACTTGCGGAGTGGTCTTATATAAGAGGTAGCTTATAAAGGGAATCTAAGAAACAGGGTAATTTAAAATAAAGGTTCTCTT
Source organism: Deilephila elpenor (assembly GCA_949752805.1). Classification (NCBI taxonomy): domain Eukaryota; kingdom Metazoa; phylum Arthropoda; class Insecta; order Lepidoptera; family Sphingidae; genus Deilephila; species Deilephila elpenor. The sequence continues at coordinate 7,596,690 of OX457099.1, read as the reverse complement.
ATCTTATTATTTAGGTGCTCTTAACTCCTTGATGTAATTTGGTAAGAATTACTTAACCATTTAGAATAAAAATAATAACACTTGGAGGTAATATTCGACCTATAATGTTGCCTAGCAAGTCTTGAAGTAGAAATCATGAATTATGTGATATTGCCTTATGGTATAAAATTAAATCCTGAAGGTATTACGTCCTTACAATGTTATCGGATTGCCCTACTTGGGATTGAACTGAGCTTAAAATGTTCTACAGTACCATTGTGTCCTTAGAACCAATATTGAAGGCACTCAAAGTTCTGATTATTTCATTTTTGATATAATATATGTACATTGTACATACAGTAATCGAATCTCAAATGTGCGTCATGTTCGTTTGTGTGTAGTAAAATATTTTGTTTACGTCACTATAATGTAATCCCAAGCGATCACGAATTCTTTCAGAGAATATCCCGAAATATGTAAACGCTAATTTGATATCGTGCACTCATAAAATTTGAATAGAAACATTACTAATTCGAATATAAACCTTTCTAACCACTTTATTTCTTATAGATGAAATCGCCGAAAAAGGTTTGTTTACAATTTTATGGAAGAACTTTAATACTAAATGCATGTTTTATATTATCGCGCCAAAACATGCTATATTTCATAAATGTTTTACCACAAGGTTGAATAAAATAAAAATCTTTGTTCTTTTAAGGTACAGTCTTCGATCAAATATATACGTTATAGGAATCAAAATTACCTAATACCCTTCCAAAATCATATCCAGTCCTGCGGCATAGTCACGAACAAGTAACAGAGGTAGACACTATCGCAATATATATCAATGGTATCGATTTATAACACATATTAATTTAAAATTACATACATACAATACAAACAAATTTATTTATTTTCGATTCCTATTCAATTTTGGTATTTTATTTAACGACTACAACCGCCAACCGGTAGTAGTTTTTACCGGAATGGCGTACTCGTGTATCAATATTCTATAATATTATTTACAGTTCGATCTCTCGAGTATTATTCGATTTGATTTTTCGAATCGTCGTTCCAATGGTCAATAGTAATTGCTACTCGTAATCTCCATAAAATTGCTGTCATCAGCTTCACTTACCTAGATGTCGACATGGTTTATAAAAGCCTAGACTGCCTTCATTTTTAAATAATCTTTGCCTGATAAAATGCTATTAAACAACACAAACTATGTACACTATGGCAGCGATGCTAATAAAAATTTGTAATTCATCATAAAACCTTCATTAAAACATCCTAACACTATTAATTTAAGAAAATAACAAAACGTTGCAAACGCTAAGAGCATTGAAGAAAATTAATTTCCCACGGGCATTTACCGAGTAAGTAATTATGTAGCAGCTTATCAAGTAGATAGCTACCTAATGTATTTTTAGTTTAATATTCGTCTTCGACGTTTGTGCGAGAAAACTCGGGTCAACGTTCAAGAGGTGCTTAGTGGGAAACATATTTGACATATCACATTGTTTGCTCAGTTTGTATCTTATCTCTTACGTAGATCGTGTTGTTATATTTATCCGAATACAGGTACGTTATTTCTCAGTGTTAGAGATAATTTAAAATTTTAGATATCTCTCTTTCACCTACTAATCAAAATTTCGGAAATTCTTCCACAGAAAGACAATTGCTTGGGTTGAAAAATATTATAGTAAATATTTTGTTTTAATCGAAGTTACATGTTTTTCATCAGATTTCATACAAGTGTAAAGTCTGCGTCATTGAATTCTATGTGACATTGGTGGAAATAATCGTACTATAGTAATACAATTTCAAAAGTTGAACAAACTTACGCAATTTTCAATTGATCTAAAAGAAACCAAAACAAACCCACATACAGCAGGGTTCCGTAATGTTATTTTTTCATTTCAGCTTCATATTGGCAGTAAGTAGGTTAGTAGCGTACAGTGATATTCACGATAGTTATTTGCTACCAGTTTCAAATAGCTTTCTCTTGGAGATGATAATAGTATTCTTTTGTTTGACAGATAGCAAATAACAGGAAATACAGAGTATAATAAGCTTTTGGGTTAATGGTCCATTGTATTATTCTAATATATTGGCGTTTGTATTTGTATTCAAGATTGTATTGTTATAGATTGATCCTAAACTCCGATCTTACGCAGTGGCCAGATGTGCCCATGATAATGGGCAGTTGTAAGCAGTAAAGATATGTAGTTAGACAATATAAAGATTAAAGATGCGAGGATTTTTATATGTAACAAAGCATCTAAGTCTTGAGCGAATAAGGAAGCATTTCCTCAGATTGTTTCCAAAGGAAGCGTAAAAGGGGGCAGCTTCTGTAATACCGAGCGAGTAGTAAGAGTAGGTACAAGACTTCGAGTACCTAAATAGTTGGACCTTTTTTTTTGTTTCAGGTTCCATTGTTGATAGACTAATGTCCATAGATGGTTTCGATACTCATAACGCACACAGTGAAACCAAAACTGAGTTAGAATCAAGTGTGCACTGGCGAGGTGTATTTTGTTTTTTTTACCATCATGACACAGAACATTGTTCTTGAATGTACCATCTATCCTCGAGGATCATGACAGGTTACGATTCCCTAAGAATGATGCATTCCTTCGCTTTGTTGTGAATCCAGTATTGTACAAGCGGCATGTAAACACCTCACGCAACATCAAGGCAAAAAGAAGTGACCCGCAGTTCCGTGTAGAAACAGATTTGCGGATGTTTGCCGTTTTAAGTGGGCCCAGTCGGCACTCGGCTTGCGGGCATGTCTCGGGTTGTTGCGGTAGATCATAGTGGTTTCGAGTAGGTCGGTCTATTTGTGGTGACAGAAGAGGCGTGGGTGCCGCGTGTACCGAGCTGGAGTGGCAATGACCTTGACACTAAGCGAGTGGCCTTGGGTAGCACGTGGCGGCTGACACCCGCTGTCTGTTGTCGGAACGCCGCCGCCGCCTTTCCCAGGGGAGCCTATTGTGGACATGCCCTGTAACTACGCAAAGTCGTTACACTCCACTCTCAATGGCGAGAGCGTATCGTGACTGCGTGCTGAGCTTAAGTAATGGTCATGTTGTGTTAGGTTAAGGAATTCAACGAAAAAAAATTACGTAGTTATTTTAATCGCTGTAATACAGGTATTTTAATTTTTATCGGATTAGTCATACTACTTGAAGCGTTAACGTGCGTAGATTTTTAAGGTCGTGTTTATTGAGAAACATGTAATGTGATGTTTCCCCTATAGTAAACGTTTGAATAAATTATGTTGATTATTCTACGCCTTTATTGAAACCAATTTTTCAGACATTTTTGGTAAAGAACTTTAATGTCACGAATGAGTTTTACAAGTGTGTTGTCTTTACTTAACCACTATAATGTTTAATAACAACTGATCATTTTCATATGTTAATTGGGTAAATCGAATACATTTGGAACATTAAAATATTTTAACAATTTGAGAGTAATTTTTTTTTTAGATAAATATTTTAACATACTTTTTGGACGTTTATTTGCAGTGTTTTAGATTAATGAATGGAAAGAGCAGTGAGAGTCGGTAAATAGTATAATGGTGTATCCAGCATAAGCTAATGTGTGAACGGGTGCGATTCAGAGCGTCGGCGACGTGCGGCAGCGTGTCGAGTGCGGTCGCCGCGGGGCGGCGCGGCGGCGGCGAGCGTTCAGTAGCCCCCGCCTGGCCGATACGTTTACGAGCCGACACTAACTTTAAGTGACCCCGCCCGCACTCGTGCGCCACACAACCTTGTTTATATCCCATCTCAATGAAAATAAAAGCGACATTGTTTCCGCAATGGGGATATACATTCCGGCGTAGTTGTTCCTCGCCGTCCGGCCGCAGGCTGGCTTGCGTCTACTCCATCGCAGACACGTGTGTCTGAATTCGGCCAGGACACGCGGAAGTTATACACTATTGAACTCTGATAGGTGAATTAGGGAATCACCAAAGGCATTCCCTAATTGCACAATCCTGGCAGCAACGCTCAATTACCCATCATTCAATTAAGTAAACACTTTAAACACAAAACGACGTTTAGCAGTATCACTAACTGGCGTTGCTCGAGTAAATTATCGAATGGAAGCCGACGAACGTGAAATAAACCAGTAATGCGAATGTTAACCAGGTGGCAGCTATCAAAGAGCGCGTAAGACGCGACGCGAAGTGTGAAACAGCGTGCGGCGTGCGGCGCGCTCCGGCGATGCGTCGGCATGTGCCACGGGCATGAATGAAGGCGCCTACACGCTTTTTATCTACACATTGTCGTAAGCGGCAGTTTATTTACAGACACTTGTAATTTTCTCGTTCGTATGTGTCAATCATTTTGATTGATCAGTTCTGTTAATAAATAACGGTTTGTAAATTGGCGTGAATGAGTTTAAGATTGTTGCCAGTTCGAGTGACTGCCGTGTCGGATATAATTTGCCGATGAGGTTAATATAACGATGTAAGTATATTAAGTTAAGAGGTATTTACGTGAATGATTCACTCGATTTTATATAGCCAACATTCATACGCACGGTGGATTGACTTAGCAGTTAATATGTTTTATAATAAGTGTTGCAGTAGAGGGTGTGTGGGCGGGAACATCTCTAAAAAGGCTTATATATACTAACTTGTGAGTGCAAATGTAATTCTACAAAACACTAAACAGGTGTTGAAATAAAACTGACTTTTAAGGATTTTATCGCGGGTTTGTTGATTCCCGACGTTTCGATTACTTTACAGCTTTCGTGGTCACGGGGCGATAAAATCCGTATAAATTAGTTTTATTTCAATTAGTTTTATAAGAAAACTGCACAAGTGTCTTTATTAGTTGCGATCAACTTGATTTGGGTGGAGTCGTTGTCACTGAGAATGTAAGAAAACATATAGTGACTCAATAAAAGCAGATATAGATTGTGAGCCGAGAGTCCTCGTACTTAATTTCCATGTCTGGCATTCCACAATAGTTTTGAAGTCCAGCTCCACCCACAAGTTGGACAGGCCAGGATGTTATAAGGTGCCAGGAAGACGTCAGATGCAGGCGGCATCTATAAGGGTGTCTGGACATTCTTTGGGGAGACTAATGTCTATCAGTGCATTTTCTGTGGCCGGAGAAGAGTTTTTCAGTTTAAAAAAATCGTCTGTAAAAAGAAAATTCTTTACTATTATGCTTCTTTATAAGAAAAAGAGAGTAAAATGCTCGTGCTGGAGATAGCAGAAATATTTTTTCCAGTAGTACGCTCACGCTGCCTCTCTGGACGTTTACAATTGGATAAAGAAGGTGACAGTTTCAAAATCTAATAAAACCCATCTTTCCATTAAACTTCAATATGCCAGGTAATTCTTCTCCCGGTTCTTAAAACTCTAATTAAGTTTCAGAACTCATGCACATAATGTACTGGAGACTTATCTCCAGCACTGAAATCTATACCAATACTGAGAAGTCTGTTTTCTTGTTTGAACCCACGGTTTGCCTTGTATTTTCCGTCCCACGATGTTATAGGAGGCATGCCAATCGGGCACAAATTCCACACAAGGACTCCGGGTTGATAGTGAATAGAAAAATCCAATGTCACTTCAGCTTTGCAATCATACCGTAGTACAACTGCGCCACGGAGGCAGTCAAAGGCAAGCAGGAGATTCAGTAAAATAATGACTTTTATTTATTCGACAATCATTTTAACCACAAAATTTATAATAATGTTATTAAGCTCAATTTAATGCGAGAGAACCACTTCCAATGCATTACTCTATACGCAAGAGTTATTGTATGCCTTTCAACGATGGTATGCGAAAATAAAGCACGTCGAATGCAAAGATGTGTGTTATTATTTGTAATAAAGGTTTTTCTCCCCATGGTTTAATTTTTAAAAGGTAATTTGTTAAAAAAGGGATTGGTAATATCTATTTTAATTTCCTAAAACAAATACTGATGTTAAGTAAAAGAATACTGGTAATTAATTTCAGGTTTATCAAGATTAATTGTCTAGTGGTTAAGTGGGACGTTACGAAAATAGTAAATATGTATGAAATGGTCAGAGTTGATAAATATGGTAATGGTAATTACGATGATGATAATTGTTATGTCATTTAGGTGAAAGGTGAAACTAGATATTTCATAAAAATAAAAAAAAGATTTGTAAATAAAAAAGTTTAAATAGGTACAATATTTAATTAAGGCTGTTTAATGCGCATAGTTGTAGAACCATCCGCCGAGTGCTTGAATGTCCACTGCCTGTTGTAAAATACGACCTACAGGGGTCGTCACGGTCGCTGGACACAATATGGAGACTGCCACCAATGGCGAATCTCACATGGGCGATAGAGCGCGTAGTCTCGAATCTCTAGGGGACGTCCATAAAACCTTTAACGTGTTCTCAAACACCTTAAGAGGCCAGTTGTGGTTCAACAGTGAAGAAATGTGAGAGCTTTCCGTGCAGCAACTTCAAGTATCGTTATTATGCGCCTGACGTTCATCAAGAGGTTAAGGCCAGTATGCTAGCGAAGGAATTGTTGGGGATCCAGTCCAGCCCTTAAGAGGCCTCCTTTGGGCCATTCCCGAGGTACCGGAAGGCTTGAATAACAGCTTTATTCACATTCCAAAAACATGTGGTGGATCAATACTATATCTAACTTGGACTACATGTTTTACTGTGACAGTTCTGTTGTAATATAATTAACTACGATAGGGAGCTACTAGCTCCCAGGCGTTACTCCGCTTTGGGCAAATGAATTATCTATTTGTCTCCTACTATCCCACTCACGGTCGAACACAACAGCGCCGCTGTTTTCTGTCGGTGTTCTGTGTGCCAGTGATACCACCACGGCCCAGTCGTTCCATTTGTTCTGTGATTTTAATGACCTTTAAGCAAGACTGTACCACTTACTTCTTCTAAGGTGGAGTGATTTTCTGAAGTCTTTTATTAAACTTCGCCTATGTCATATTGAAAGAAATCGTCAATTGCCTATTGTATTGTATCAGTCCATAAATGTCCCAATGCAGGGCACAGGCCTACTCTACAATCGAGGGTACGATTGAGAGTGGTTAGGCCATATAGTCCACCAAGTTGGCTTAGTGCGGGTTTACGGACTTTACATACCACATACATTTTTACAAATCGCTAATGGTATGCTTTCTTCACGATGTTTTCCTTCGTCGTTATAGTGCGTGGTGATTGACTTACAATTCCTACATGACTCCGAGAAGTCAGAGGCAGCCGTCTGGTCCGTTACCAACAGGCCACCGCACATAATGGTCTATATTATTTAATATTTAAATATATCGCACTAATTTCAGAAATAAAAAAAACCTAACCACAGTATACCTAAAAGTATACAAGTTTCCGGGTTAGAGTAGATTATAATACGTGGTGCGACAAAATATTTTAATCCAGCATATAACCGCCGTTCAATCATATCCCTATTCATTTTAATTTCAGGAACATTTTTCACGAACATATATAAAGGACATAAATCGTCTGAGCTGCTGTACTCCGTACGATTACATGAATTCTTAATATAACATTATGTGGGAAATTCACGTTTGCGAAGAAACGTTTCGATTATACTGTTTTAGCATAGAAGTAAAGCCTTAAAGACATCACATTCTGTCCTATAACTATTAATAAAATAATTATTTTAATTATGTTATTACAGAAAATTGCAGATTGACTTGCAAGTAGGACAACTTATAACCATATTTATTGACATCAAATGAAAATGTTGGGCCCAAATGATAGGTCATCGACCGTCCCAGTAACAATAATTACACCATGCTCATGGAACATATTTTTAGCCTCGGCACTATTCTAGCAAGCAATAAAATATGGAACAGCGTCGAATTAAGTACATCGAAGCGTAATGACATCGCTCGAGCACAAAATACACTGGATATTCGACGTTCCATACTAATTGACTTCTTAGACGAGCGTGTAATAATCATGTGATAAATCAATTTGTTCTTTAATTCCACACGAATTACCATGCCTTTATACTTCAATTGTCGCGAATAAAATGCTATTCAGTGGAGGAGAAAACAATATATTATGTAATGTGACTGTGCCCTAAATCCCTTAGACAAAAACACTATTGGGTTATCAGACAAAAGCAATTAGATACTCAGATTTTAATGTGCAGCATAAGAATGTTCTTATGACTAAATAGCCTTAGGATACATATTTATTGCACAAATAACTCGATATTGAAGATGGGGACTTACTTATTGGACATCGAATAAATTAGATATTAGCAATGTTTTTAGTAATGAAAAATAGGCATTGCAGAAATAAACTAAGTCTGTAATGATTAATTTATAACATTCAGTTATCAATGTTGTTATGGCATAATTACATTTATTAAATCTTGATATTCGCCGACAGTAATTGGTTGAGTAGGAATGAGTACGAATATTCATGTTGCGGATATACCGGTAAATGTTAAATTACATTTAAATGTGTTTAAACACACAAATTAAAAAACAATTATGTCATTAAATAAATTATCGGTTGCTTTACATTTATTACAGATTAATTTAGATGTTCCGCAGTCTAATAATGTTAATATAAGTGTAGTCCACTTTTATGTTAATCTTGTTCTTTTTCTTTGAACAGGTTGTACGTTAACTTTCTCGCAGCCGAAGTCAGAAAATTGTGATCTTTGCAATGCAATTGAGTTTAATATTATTCCCCTCCACGCCGAGAGCTTTAAATTTAATTATATAGGGACATAACAGCGACAACTCTGAGCTAGAAGAGAGAGTCGACGCGATGTACTCGTGTTGTAGTGCTGTTTAACTCAACCCATTGGCAGCCATTTAAATATAAATCATAACTACGTTTTCACTCCACTCTGAGTATTCATTCAATTGAATTGGTACTCGTTGGTGCCTAAACCACGTACTTGCTTCATGTAGAGATGTAGAGCACTCCAAATGTGATACAGATAATATAATAAAATAAAATTCCTATACGAATTCGTGAGAAAATTTAAATAAATGACTTTTCTGTTTGCACATAAAAAGAAATATATTGCGGCACAATGAATGTTGGGGGGTGATGTGGGGGATGGGGACAGTCGCGAGGCGGACGAGAGAAGGCTCCCGGGGAGGGGCGGGCCAGGGAGGCGCGGAGGCGAGGGGGTGACCCACTTTAACGGGACAAGTAATATTACTTTTTACTTTTAGGCAACTATTTCATGTTTTATCGTGATGATAATATATTTGGTACCTATTGTACGGACTATACCCATTTCAGCTAAATTAAATGAAACCTATATGATATCCTATACGGAACTTACGTACATTCAAAAGATGAACACCATTCCCATTTCAATCATGAAAATTAATGAAATCTAATAACTAAAATTCTTGCGGTTTTTTCACAAAGCACAACAGGCATTTTTCATGGAAACTGTTTTGTAAAGACGGTGCTTCACGTTGACAAAATTGAATGTATTAAATTGAAAATTGCGGTTATATAATTCAATGTGAATTTTCATTTCTAAGAATAATTTTAAAGTCGACTTAAAACTCGTAAAGTCCGCAATGTTATTACAGCACGGTCAATATAAATCGATCGGTATAAAACTTATACGATGTCACATTTTAGTTCGAGTTACCAAATTGAAGAGTATTTTATGTGGCACAATTCATTTATTTGAGGATATATTATGATCGTTTAATATTCAGTATACTGTAGTGTGTGGAATGCTGGCGTGCTTGTGTACGTACAAGTGAATTGGTAACGTTTTACGCGAGTATAAAAATAGGTCCCGCGTTCTCAAACAATTCGAACACCATCGATTCCATTGAAAAGATAAGGAAAGTATAAAAGAACTTCCCTTATCTATTACTAAAGAGAAAGTTTGTGGTAATTTGGTTAGTGAATTGCTATTAACGATTTTATTTTTGTAGCTTGTGAGAACATGTTATAAATCCTTTGCATTCATATCTTTCAGTTTTTCGGAGTCTAATATATAACGTGTAGTGTTTGTTACGAAAAATAGTTTATTATCCATAGTGTTTTTGAAGACAAAAAAAGATAGCCAGATAAAGCACATTTTGCTTTTCGATTTAACAATAACAGTTTTAAGTTCAAATAAATATCCTGACTATGTTTTCAGAACATTTTTAAATTATAATAAGTTATTTTACAGACGAAATATATTACTAGAGACTTTCTTGAGTTATTAAATTACTTTATTGAAGACCAATAAAAATATTGAATGGTCGCATGTAAGGACTGACGTTTTGGGCAGTGGCCAGGATTAATTTTCCATCTAATTCTTTACTAATTTGCCCAGAGCTCGCATTGTTGGCAAAGCGCCGAATCCAGATTGTGTGTATTGTTTTAATAACACATATCATACGTTTTATTCATTTTTGTTAAAAAAGAGCCATATGAAAATATCCTTCGTAAAAAACACTATGGGATAATATTAATTTTACTTATAGATGTAAATGTATAATAAATGGCATTAGTTAAAGAGAGGTGAGAAACATTCAATTTAGTTATTTCCATGTAGAGTGAAATATAAAATATATCACATTATGGTTTCAAGTATAGTAATTCTGGTAGTAAATTATACGTACATTAAATTCTTATTTTATTTTCTTTATGATAATAGCCCATTAGTAAAATAATATAATAGTACACGCCCTTAGTTTCTTAATTCAAAGCTATTAATTAATAAGAAAATATACGAAGCAATCAACTAAACATTAAATAAGAAACCTGACAAAATATGATTCAGTAAAATTTTTATCAATCTTAATTTATTTATACGTTTAGTAGACCACGCGAACGGACAAAGTTTTTCATTGGCTGTACCGGAAAATTTTAATGAAAACTAAACTCGTATACTTGAGCAATTTCAGGAATGAAACGAAGACGAGTGCTCGTTTATAAGCGTGATTTAACAACTCCAGCATATTGATTTTTACGTCGCCGTGGGCCCACCCCCTCCCCGCGGGAAGAGTTGTGCACGGGGGTAATGCTAAAATGCTTGTTCCCCTATTTGAGAGTACATGCTGGAGGGACGTTCAATTGCGACACCCACGATGCGAAGATTTTCTTATTCATTTATTACCACTTTTTTAACTTATCATGAATACTTTACGTAAGATTTACGACCGGATGCCTCTTCATTGGAACGCGAATGTGACACACTTTCTATCGTACACTGTTATCTGTAATGCATTATGTTTAAACAGATAGTTTAGTCATGGCTGTTTCGTTTATTGTTAATATATCTTCAAGAAAAACATAATTTACTGTCGCCTTGTTATATTTCACGGGCCAATAAGTTCAAACTGTCCTATAAAAGCACACGGTGGAACGTTTTTGAAACGATGTGTTCAGATAAACGAGCGATTAAATTGAGAAAGTACAAATAAACGATCGTCTTGCCTTAGTTTTACTTGTTTATAGTAATTACAATTTTAAACTTGATCAATACGTGCTTAATAAACAACAATTATCGCTAAGATTTTCGTATTTTTAATTAATTTTAAGTCATTATTTAGGGGCTTATTAAAAGTAATTATGATAGGTTATAACATTTTAGTGATTTGCGGATATTTTTGTGTTTTGATGTTGTTTCATTTAAAATAAAATAAATAATATGACAGTTATAGTTGGCGGACGCAGTTGTATGTCCCCGCGAGTTTGTTCAGCCCCACCCGCGCACTTTTCAGTGGGCCGCCCCGCGCCGCACCCTTCGCTGCACCCCATGTGTTATTCTCCACTCCGTCCCGCGCCGGGACGCTCCTTCATTTTACTCCAATTTACAACCAAAAAAATTCAAACAAACATTGCCGAAATTAAATTTAATATTAGTCTCGAGATTGAGTTCGATATACTTTGATATTACGCTGTTAGCCACATTATAACATGTCGCTGGTGGACTGGCATGTACTATGTGCGCATGACAACAGGCCACATATATTCTTATCGATTGTACCACGGCAAAGTGTTGTACTAACACCATCAATATTTAAAACGGTTTGTATAAATTTTTTAAGTAGAAATTACAATTTAAAGCGACGAGATTGTGAGCTGAAAATATATCTAGAATGAAATTTAGTTTAGTACGTATAAAATTGAGGGGTGCCACCCCAACCCTACTGAGTTTGAAAAGGAAAGCTTTTAAGAGCTTTTTGTTTTGTAATTAATTATGTTTTTTATTTACATTCTTTTACAGTGTTGTGATTTTAGCGTTTTATTGAAATAACTACAATAATTGTCATCTTAAAATATAGAACTGTCTATACTTTTTAGTTATTGTAAGGAAATTGTATGTTTCTATGAAAAAATGTCTACTAATGTTTCTGAAGATTTTACCATTGAACGGTTTTATGAAGTGGCAATCCTTTTGGAGTAGGAGAAATAAGTTCTTTAGCAACTTCAATTACAGTAGTAATAGGATTTGAAGATGCTGTTAATTAGCTGGGAGTAAAGTAAATACAGGAACAATTTTGTTTCTTGACTTAGTTATTATAATAAAACTATAGCCTGTGGTCTAGTAGCAGCGAATGTAGACAGTGCACGGTAAGGTTATAGACTCGATTCCTAGGTTAGGCCTAGTTTATATTCGTTTATTACGTAAATATGCTCCATCATATCAAACGTGTAACAAATTAATGATTTTTTTCATATATTAATAGTTACGCAACGAAACAACGTTTCTCCGACGTAGAGTAATTTGAGTGTGAAATACTGTAATATTTCATACAGAGTGATTTTTATTGAACTCCATTGAATTTTATAATTGAGCTTCTTCGCAGTAGAAAGGAAAGAAAGGAAATATATTTACAAAGCAAATTTTGGAATGCCTCGCTGGCGTAATTGTATTACGGTATGACTATAAAGCTGAGATCTCAGGTTTAAATCCCAGGTCGGGCAATATGATATTGGGTTTTTCTATTCATTATCAGTCCGGAGACAGGAATTTGTACCCGATGTATCGATAGGCTCGCCCCCTATCACATCTTGGGACGGAGCATACAAGGCGAAATGTGGTTGTCCTGGTGGCGCCTCTGCCTACCCCTTCTGGGATAAAAGCGTGAGTTTATGTATGTATATATGTATTTTTGATTATAGCACAAAATATGTTTTTTACAGTTTTGAATAAAAGTGTTCTGTAAATAAATAAATTAATATCAAGCACGTTCACGTGTCTAAAAATACGGGCTTCTTCTACGCCTAAAAAGTCTACTTCTCTGAACTTATGTCTGGTGTTGGTTGGCACACTTCAAATACCATAAAATTATGGTATTTCAAGTCTTCCAACCATACCATTAAAATAGATGAAGACCGAAAATATGGTACGGCGTTGCTATATGTCGTTAGACAGCAAAAAGGACAGCTCAGGCATGGTAGTATCATACAGAAAACCAACAGAAGACATCTATGCTGTTGGTTTTGTTCAGTGCGCGGATAACAGGACCCAAAAGCGGATAACATGACATTTGTAGTAGGACAGCTTTTATACAGATTGATGAAAAACAAGCAAAATCATAATGCCCGTGAAATGTGTCGCGTATGTCTAGATTCTTCCAGGCCAACATACTTGTGTTGATAGACAAGTGACGACTACCTCTCGCTAGTGGAGCTCCCTATTTCATATTTACTGCCCGTACCTTGAAGTACATTTTAGTTGCTTTGTTGTGCTTTTATAAAAACACGATAAGCGATTTGTTACTGGCTGCTTGACAAATTATCTTCTAGATGAGGGTTTAAATACGTTTTGTTTTAATATTTTGACACGTGAATAATTAAAATAAAATTCCTATAATATTTTTTTATTTTTATAAATATGGCTTTATTTTTTTTTATATTTACTTGCAATATATATAACTTTATAAAACTTATCACTTCATAAAAGTGTGTTATACAGAATACTTAAATATAATATCTTTTTATATCCACGAATACGAGCGAATTAGTAACACTGCGTTCAATTGGTCAATTTTCCCGTGTTAATAAATATGTTTCAAACTCGAAGGTTCCACCTATTCGGTTAGGAACTAGATATTTGGCTCGCGGCCAAACTATAAGACACAAACAAAAAGGAACAATATGCAATCTTGGAATTTTTCATTTCTGTCCTCATTATCGGTCGTTACGTATTAGGTCAATATGTAAGTATTGACAATACTGCAATAACTTTGGCCTGCAAAACAACATTGCGAAGGAAAGTTTTTATGACGCGTAAAAAAGGATCCGAAACAAAAACTTTCCATTTTATAAAAGGAATTTGTTTTTACCCTTTTTGAGTGAATGCACTTTTGGCATTTGCGAAGGACCTATAACATATTTTTTATATGATGATGCAGAAAGAAATTGTTCTGCAACCGGTTGTGACCTCATGTCAACCTATTTGGGTATTGTTCGGTTGTGTAGTGTCAAATATGTGCATACAACAAATAATTGCTCAAATAAGTACCCTATCTAAAAGGTAATAGCTTCCCTTTTAAGTAGCCTGAGGCTTTATATACTAGGTATAATAGTATCACTTTGTCATACGAATATTCGAATATATATAGTTTTGTTAACTGCAAACTGAATGTCCCTATAAACATCGAATAAATCTACGTATTTTTTAATTTTAAGCTCTTTCAATGGATATCAAACACGATATAATCCGTAGTTATATTTTTGGTCAAGTATTTGTCCGTATTATGCCGCCATGTTGGATTTTATGTCAATAATCCGCAGTGCTCCAATAAGCTTTCAGTATTACCTCATTTATTAAAATACGATCTGAGGAACAGATGCTAAAATAAAATTTCTCAATTTTGCATTTGACTGTAGTTTGCATTATTGCATCACTTATTAAAATGATTAATAAATTATCAATTGTTTGATCATAATATATTGGAATTAGTAAAGCGTATAATCTTCTTATTCATTACAGGAAGTCTACTATTGAATATACGAGTATATTAACCTGCCATTAGATTTCCACATCGATGTTTTGTAAACGTCCCGCATCCAGACTTCTTGCAAATTTTTAACGTATTTAAGAAAACTAGTCACGAACGAGAAATTGATTATTTTTACAAGTCTTTACTAGACCAAAGATATCTTTTCGTTTATTTTTCTTCCAAATAGAATTGTTTAATCTAGCCATACTAAAAAAGGTGCTAATATATTGTATTGCTAAATGGTGAGAGAGAGTTCGCAAAAAAGATTGTTGAATGTGAATGAACGGCTTTATTCATAAACAGTTTTAAAACCTATTTTAGTTATAGAATGTTTTGTCTTCTTCGCTCAAACTGAATTCAAAGGCGTTCGAAAAAGTTAAAACATTCGATAACTTGAATAGGTTTTAAAATTGTCTATGAATAAGTCTAACACAGCGTATTGGCCAGCGTGTTGGGCTGAGACCTAACCCAAGCGTAGAGGAGGCTTATGATTATAAGTGTATCATAAGTAGGAAACAGGTTAATATTTCGCTTTAATTGGGTGTCGTATTAAAATTAAGAACATATCTTTATTTTCATGCTAGTATAAATATGCTATAAGTAGAATAAAATATACTACAAATCTATTTGGTAAAAATTGTATCAATTGTCTGGTCTATCAATTGCTAATATGTAAATGGTTTCGATTAATGTTTTCACACCTCTTCTATATTGCTTAAATAATAATTTTAAAAATAAAGCAGAAAGCAATTAAACGGGTGCCAGTATTTTTATTAATCAAATGTGTATTGATTTGCTACGACCTTGACAATGTCACGTAGCTGGTTCGACGAGTATCTAACATGTTCTGAGCAGGAAGAGCAGGGTAATATGGAGATATTAGAGCATAATTAATTACTCAGTTCCTGCCATTAAGGCAAGTAAGTGTAGTATATAATTTATGTTTTCTTTGATTAGTCTATGCATATGTATAGGCACCACTACATGTCTTTAAACATATTAATCTGTGTCTATATGAACCAATTTATGGGTAGGTATGTTTTTGCTGGACACACGTATGCTCTACATTATGTAAGTGAATTTGGGTCTTTGCTTGTTATATTGCGTTAGTGAAGTTTGTCAATATGTTGCTAAGGATCTAAATCTAGTGTCAGAATTTTAGTTTTCATAATGCAAATTTGTGACAGTAATAATGGGTTTTAACGGCTTATTTATAGTATGGATGGGCAAAAAGTCTTTATTAGACGACGAGCCTTTTTATTTAGTTTATTTCTCATTTTAGTGCACCTTTTATAAGAATAAGCTTTAACAACTGCTCAAAGTAAGCTCGAATCAACGTAATCGCATATAAAAAAGTAGGCATCAAATTTTCAGTTAGTTTTGACTAAATATTACGTAGAAGATGGAAAGTGAGCGATAACTCCCTTAGAAGAAGGCCGGACGGATAAATCACAGATTGCAGGTTAGAGTCTCATGATGCATCCACAGCGCAGTTACCTTTTGTGGACTTACATTGTGTAACAGTGTTATCGGTTGTTACTGCATGTTAGGCAACATTACTTATCATAATACTAACACGAAAACAAGAACTAAAAATAAATAACATTTCGTTATCAGACGGAAAAAGTGCGTCTACATGTTCACGGTGGTCGCGGGTTCAAATCCCAGGGCACAACTTTTTGGAGTAATGTGGGAATTGAGAGTCAGTCACCACACACTATATCGGTGAAGGAAATCATCGCGAGGAAACCTGCATACCATAGGAATTTGTAAGAATTTCCAAAGTATGTAAAGTCAGCCAAGCCGCGATAGGCAAGCGTGGTAGACTATATAGCGTAACAATCTCATTAATTGTAAAGTCAGTCCGGACCCTGCAATGGCACGTATAAGGGCTGATACGATACTACGACGACGATCAGATGTTGCTGGGTAACATAATGGAATGTCACTCAACAAAAAGCAACTGCGGTTTGAATGCGCCATTAGATATGTGGCCCTGACTTCGAAACGTTACGTGTGTAATCGTAGTACGTAATTATAGTCATATTTTTTAAAATGAAAATTTCTAAAGGAAAAGAGCGATCTGTATAAGAATTACAAGATATGTAATGTCCACCAATCAGCAAAGGGAGAGGCACTGAGGCTTAAACTCTTCTCAGTTAATAAAGGTATCATGTACTTAGTCCGATTTTATTGTGTTGTTTTATGACTGTCCTAGCTAGTTTACTGTACTTTTTGACTTGGGCTTACTTTTCGAAAATGTTAGGTTAGGCAAATGGAAACATCGTAAGTGAACTTGCATACTCTAAAGATCCTTACTAGAATTCTTATAGTATATGAAGTCTGCCAACCAGCAATGAGCTAGTGGATTTGATTTTGGCCTAAGCCTGCTAAATCGATTTCTCGATCCAAAAGACTTCTTGTGCTTAGCAGTGGTTATGGGCCGATAGAAAAGGAAAATAAATACATGCTTAATTATTCTTAACGAAATTTTTCTTTTACTTTTTGGTGGAGTTATCGTAAATAAAAAGAAGTATTACCTTAGCCTTAATGTTCAATAAGCTCCTAGTAAAAATCCCTTATGAAATGTTTCCATAATGTTATTCTAAGATGTGTATACGAAGCGTTAGTGGGCCTTACTTCCCGCTGGGGGCGCTGCGTGGATTTTCATACATATATTTTGCAATAATGAGACGTAGGTTTACAGCAATTTGATGGAATTACCCGTTCGGTACATGAACAATATGACGAAGAATATTTATACTTTGAAAGATATGTTTTATCCCATAAAGCTAGGCAACATCCTGAGCTATAAAGAACATTTAAGACATAACAAGGGTTAGTAAATCAATGAATTCTGACAGATTTGTTACATTGTATCCAAAGGGTTTTGCGTTCACGACTTCTGTCAAAACAACAAAACTCGACGATAACATTTTGTAATACACGCAGGCATAACATTTTCGTTATAAAGTTACATTCTATTTAATTACTATTTATGATCGTTAGTTTCATTCAATAATATTTATTAAAAGCCATAAAACAAAGCGAGGTCACGTCCGATAATAATTAATTTTATTTTAACCTTGACAAGCAATATGAGTCTTTTGAAACGGCTACAGTAAGTACTTATCATCTTAAATGGAATACCATCTCTATTAAACATAACTGATTTAATCATAGATAATATTGAAATGTAGTGTGTATATTTTATACTTATGTATGTGATTAATTAATCTTGTTGAAGCATATTTATTTTTTGCATTTCGTTTAATACTTAAAATCACTAAATGATTTGTACTATTGTGTATATCTTTCAATGTATTATATTTATAGTTTATGTACCTACAAACACAAAAGCAAACTTTGCACTAGTACAATAATCCTTTGTGTGTCCAATTCGAAAGTTATAATAACGAAGTTTATTTCCATTCATCATGAATCGCTCATGGGCCATCTAAAGAAAAGGTTTTAAATTGTTTCTCGATGTTAATAAATTTTAAACAGATAAACCTGTACATCTCGGGCTCGCGGCTTAAAAAACGAGTATCGTGAGTATAGAATCCAGACGAAAAAAGTAGTCGTGCAACATTTCACAAGGCACAACGGCCCGTTGCACTCGCATTGTGTGCCCTAACAATATCCAGAGGGCCAGAACACAACACAATAAATACAACACGGCCACGACATCATTTCAACAAATCAAATACCCTACGCAAACAAACTCAAATCGACATTTCCAGCCAATTTAAATTTTATGTCCTGCATAGTGCATGTATGTACTGCGCCGCGACCGCCATGAGACATTTACCAATATATATCAAATATGATATACTGCACATTGGCATTTAAGTAACACTTATTTTCTTAAGTTTATTTTTATAACACAAATCACATTACATTACTACAAGTTGATTTTTAATACAACGCATGCAACATTTTTATTAAATCTCGACAAAGAGGAAAATGATTAAAATTCCAAAAAAGCCCTAAAATTTATATATTATAGTTTCTTTAAACAATGCCGTACCAATTTCATACGCACGTATGTTTTCGGTAACAGGTGCACGCATGCTATATTTAGAAACAGAGGATTGAATTACCGATAAAACATATTCCCATAAATAAGACGCGATATCTTTTCCCTTTAGTAATTAATTCGTAAAAATAAAGCGGAGTGGGAACAAGTTTTCAAAACATTGTGAATAGGTTTCATAAAGTTTATATTTGATTGTTCATCAGTCGGGGCTCGGGTCACTAGAGTACACGAAAGCTCCGCGGTCCCGCAGAGAGGGGTCGCAAACAGGTTATGACCCCGGCAAGTTACTTGTTCAAAACCTCGGATACAACCAACTTAAAAGAACTCTACTATCTTTATAAACGTCCCTTTGACCTACCGTTTGTCAAGCCAGTGGGGAAGCGAGGGGGTTCATCTTACTGTGGGCGCTGACGCTATCCTTTTTGTCCCAAACCAGGATGAGATAAAAATCTTGACGTTAAGTGTGACTTAATCGCACATGATTTTGAAATAAAATTGTATGTGGTTTTATTCGAGTTTTTAATTTATTTTGACCATTGAAGACGGTAATGAGAAGTAAATTCGAACGGTTGGTAATATTTTGTGTTTGTACGTTTATATTGCTGTAATGGTTTGGATTGTCATGTCGGTAAAGGGACGTATGTGGGCTGCAGTTTATATAAATCGATAGAGCCGTGTTCGGTGTAAACAGCCCTTGCGGCATATAACAATGCTGCGATTTGTTTAGATACTTTTTTCCGCGCATAAGCAAACGAATATATTTCTAATATTACCACATAATACTCCATTGTTCTTTAGTTCGTTGATATTTCTCCAACATTTGCAGCGCTTGGACGTTGTTTAAGTGATACATATAGCTAGCGGAGCATGAATACCACAAAACAATGTTAATAGTTTGCAATTAAATAACTGACTCATAATTTTACAGCATACCCTTTTAAAGTTTTTGCAATGAAGTTAAAACGTATTTGTTCGTAGTTTTATTGTATCGGTATTTTTAACCTTTTTCTTATTTATAAGCGCTTTGAACTTAATTGGAACGTAGGGAAAATGGGAATATCATTTCTATGTTTAGGAACACCTATGTTGATAGACATTTAATTATTCTATTAGCAGTAAATTGATATGATTAAGTCCTAATTTTATTGAGAAGAGGAAGCAAACATAGTTAATAAATTTAAAAATGTAAACGAGCCCGGCGAGGTTATGGTTCCCCGAACACTGGCGCACATCGCTGGAAAACCCAAAGACAATGTTAACGACTACATTCGTGTAAATTATTGTGTAGCTATTTAGAGTAGAAGTGTGCGTAAAAATTCTATGGCTGGGACGAGGGTGGCGTGTTTATGGCTGTTAAGAAATGAAACCATACAGTATCTGTGGATACTGCGCGAGTACTGTAGTCACGCCATCTGGTGGCCATCAAACATTCCAGAAAAAATAAACTTTCTGGGAAAATAAACATATGTACATACTAGGTATTATAAATAGAATGTGTTGTTTTATTCGAACAATTTCTAAATATTACTTCATATAGCTGTAATCGACGTGCTGTCTCGCTCGCTCTTAACTGTTTGATGAGTTGATCTTTCCGTCTTCCTTGTCATTATTAGGCATATATTTTTAATATGTGCTATTTAAGTACCACATAACTGGGAATAATATAAAAGTCATATACATTAACATTAAGGAAATGTAGAGTCAGATTAAATGTATGATCGGTAAAATATACTTTAATTATGAATGCATAAATTAACATGTGAATTATTAATAATATATACATGAGATAAACATTCCAATAAAGTCTATTAAATTTCCAGAACTTATATTGCGGAACTTTGCGAACTCATGCGCCAAAGGCAATAAATACAGCTTCTAACGATTTGAAACTCATACACGACCTGAATCTCAGAGACAAAGGATTATTACATCCATAATTATACACTATAGTCAGTATTGTGGACTTAAAATGATAAATAACCTATGAAATATGTAATTCATTTAAAAATTATTTGAGTTGACTATGCAATAAAAGTTAATTCCATGCTGAGTCGTATAAACACTGTTTAGTCTCAGCGTCGTGTATACAAAAATGAAAATAAAAAGAAACTAAAAATTGTAGAACCGGTCCCGGGCATCGTGGCTCGGAGAGCGTCGGAGGGACTGACCTCGCTTGGCCTTGACAGCTGGAACACGCCGCGCTCACTCCGCGCTCACTCCGCCGGCCGCGCCGAGCCTCTCCGCTGATTCAACCACATTAATAACTTAACTACACCATTATGAGTCTTTCCAGCCAACTATTCCTTACATTATGTTACCTCCAGTAAAGCGCTAAGCTCCACGGGGACGCTGCAGCTGTCATGAGTCTCGTCAAAACAAGATTTGTCGATGTTCATTTGTCTATGGTCTACAATAAACCACACTTGTATTCAACTCCCACTGATTGATATGTCACAACGAAAAATAAGCGAGCCACTTTCATTGCATTAATTGTGTATGAGATTTTCTGTAATAAAAAAGGATAAAAAAGAATGAGGCCACAATTTTTTAATATTGGAATATGTGGTTAACTGGCAAGAATTTCGATAAGTTTTATAGAACAGGTTAAGGGATTGAAATAAATAAACTTTTAAATAGAAAATAGAATTTATAACCAGTGATTTGAACGGTTACCAAAAATATATATAAGTGGTCCTTAAAACAAGAGTTCCTTTTAGCTGGAGCAGGTAGAGTCCTTATTACGTTCAAAACTATTTAACTTCATTGTTTTTTTTTTCAATATTCTTATCTACATAAATATTCCACATTTTATCTGTCATAAAATAGGGAATTTATTTTTCCATGCAGACGTTGCAGTTAATGTGGTACGAAAGGTATAAAATACAACATATTCGAACATAAATAATTATTTCACTTCACTTAGCATGCAATAATTAAATTGTTAAAACGAAGGGGGAATACTAAATGGAAACAAATTAAACCGTTACTAGTTTAAAGAAAGTGATATACATAGGAAGCCAAGCTATTTGGTATTTTGTCAATAAAATAAAGGATGACGTAATCATGAAAAACAAATGAATAAATTACGAAGATTACTCCCGACAAATGTAACTATTGACATAAGTGGCTTCGCAATACTTGGCATAACATCATATCGGCGGGACAATGGACATACCGTGCGGCGGCGGGCGGGGGCAGCGGACCGGGGCCGGGGGGCGAGGGGGAGCAGGATCGACATGTCCCGTCCTATCCTATTGTGCAATCCGACATTCCCTGACACCAACTTATTAATTAAGTACCAACATAACAATAATATATCTACGTTCATACGTTTCGCACTGGCAACTAGGATAATTATTTTGTTATGTGTCTGCCCAGTTCGCAGGTCGATAGTTTAGGGCAATTAATTGTTATCGGCAGTACATGTAATAAGTTTGTATAATTTTGATCTGAATTGGGTTTGTAGTAATGGTTATATTCAGTGAAAATAATACTCAATTTTGTTGGATTAGTGCCGGTATCTTGATATAATGTCTCATTGTTTTGTTGTTTCGCAATTTCCATTGAATCGATTCGGTTGATTAACAGGTATCATTTGTAATGTTATTGCAATGTTTAAAACCTTTCATTTGTGTGATATAAATTATTGTTTGACACAGTAGACCGCAAACTATTCAAATTACTAGTGAACTTTTGTCTTCAAAAATGCGGCTGGGAAACAAATGCAGTCTGAATGTTATTTTAAAATACTTTATTGTATGTTAATCAAAGTAAATTAAAACTAATATAAAATTGTAAATACAGGGGTGGTTTATTAATTATCGGAATAAGAGTATGACTTAATCCGTTAGAGCGAAATATTTTGAGGAATGATTTATTTTATTGGACCTGAATTGTATGCAGTAGATTTAAGGATTTTACGCAGACGAAGACGTGGATAAAGCTTGTATTGTATTCAACTTTCCCTTCACGGCAATGAAATTTTATTATAGTAAATTCACTTAAGAATACAAAGAAATTTGAACGCTATTTTGGCAGATACGTCGATTTGGGACAAAGGACGCTAAGCGTATAAAATTGCTTGTAAAAGAAATTAGTCTTACGAAATTCCACAATATAGCAAAGAATTTAAAATTGTAGAGCCACGCAGTTGTTTGAAATCTGGTCTATAGCGTAAATGAAACGTCAAAGTCACTTTGCATATGCTGAGAACAGGGTTCAGAACCTCAGTTATGTATGTGGACTTATATCAGTTGCTTGGGATTGTAATTTTTACCCAGGGTGGTGAAAAAGATTGAGTCATTTCGTCGCAAAAAGTCGCTGGGCACTCTGCAAGGTTAATGCGTCTTCATCGATAGCCGTTCTGAGATTGGTAGAAGAGCACGTCGCGTTGTAACTGTCGGCCACCCATAAAAAAGCGCGTCCAAAAGATTAGTAAACTGGGGACAGCTGCGCCTCTGCAG
The DNA here is from genome assembly GCA_949752805.1 of Deilephila elpenor. Lineage (NCBI taxonomy): Eukaryota > Metazoa > Arthropoda > Insecta > Lepidoptera > Sphingidae > Deilephila > Deilephila elpenor. Next base: position 7,573,270 of record OX457099.1, on the reverse strand, counting down.
AAGGATTAATCCCGACCTTGTGCCTGGAGGTTCTAAGAAGAACAGGAGGAAGAAGTACAGGGCACTTACCGACCTGATACATTTGTTACTGCCCCTAATGAGTGTGATGGCTACCGAGTTGTTTACTAATCCTGACTCTGTACCTGAAGGTCAAAATAAGAAGTAGAGAGTTCTCCCCATTCAGTACTGCCCCTAATGATATTATCGTGGGGTCATTGTTGTTTTCCTGTATTGGCACAACAAAGTGATTACAATGCATCTGACGGTAAGTGTAGCACAAACCTGATAGAGTTCTCTCCGATGCAAGTTGTTAATCTCTCTCTGGTCGATACAATTATACCAGCATGCATGTATGCGGTATACGCAGGATGAACTCTAAACGCGACACATTTACTTAGGTTACTACGATGGGTCCTTATTCACTGTGTACAGTGGTGACTATCTGGGGAAGTGAATGTCCAGTGACAGTATGAGAGCCTTGGATTTATTAGAACCTGGAAGGCTGATGATATTATATTACATTCTGTACGTGGAAGATAACAGTTCTTTAGCATCGCGACGAACTTCTAATGAAAAGTATTACCTGTATGTTATGATAGTAGAAGTCTATTAGTGTAAAAATGGCTATTTTCCTTATAGACTGTAGGTTTTTGCTACGTCGTATTGACGAAGTAAAAGCATAGTATACTAGTTTTCTGGGTATTTCGTATAACTATGTCGCAGTTTTATTATTTTTCTAAAAAAGTATTATTTTATAGAAATGCAGTGTGTACCTATAAAAGAAAAAGGTGCAAAATCAAATAGTGTAATACTTTCATTTATATGTTTGAACAGACAATTAATTAATAATAAACAAGAAATTTTCAAATTAGATTTTAAAACGTTTATTATTTATTTGGAATGTAACAAATACCAGGAACGCCAATGTAATAAATTGCTCGTTTTTTTTAATGAAAACTGAAACTATGCGGTAAATTAATATAATGTCCAACATTCATCTGTCCAATAATGTATGTGTAATGGTTTGTTAAAACGGTTTTGTTACTGACCTGTGAATATTAAGCCGCCACTTGTTCCACTTATACGCTGCGCAATTTTAATAATAGGCTTAATAGCATGTTTCTATTTACGAAATTAATTGTTTTCGCCATAGATTTTCGTTTTACATTCTTTTGTTATTAAACTCTGTAATTTGTTGTTCATTATAAAACCAATTTAGTTCATTAATTTATATCGTGCTATTCTAATACAAACGTAAGCTTTATTTTTAACAGGTATTTAAAAATATCCAGCCACGAGCCATAAAATGTACTTACTTAACTTTGTTCAAACCGAAGAACCGGTTCGAGGAGAAATTGTTAACTGTTCTTAATAACTTCGTAACTAAACATATATTACTGAGCATTGTATAAGAATTGTTTGTTCACTGTTCTTGTGAAGGGTCGTTATTTACAATATAGCCTGAATTAAATTGTCTTTCTCTACGTGTGGTATTATTATAAACTTTGAAATTATGTTTGCGTCAAAATGAAGAAGCTTGAGGACATGTGGAAATATTAATTCAATAATAATGTTAAAATATTGTTAAGTCGTACTGATAAAGTCGTTCTTAAATAGGTAACAAGTTCGTGCACTAGCCGTCAAGTAATTTTTAAACCGTTTAATAGTGGAGCCATTAAAACTGCATTGTGAAGGAATGTTACCTGTACGACATTAATTATGTTACACGTCTTATTTATGTAGGATGTCAACCTCTTTGTTTATACATTATTGTCTTGTACCGACTTCATTAAGTTGTTTTTTTCTAAATATATTTTCAAAATGTATTAATGTTTTGATTGTACGAGTATTACTAAACCATAGCGCATGAATTTTCTTTTAATATTTATTAAAACTCTATTAACATTTAACATATTATGTATGCTGGCAGCAATAGAGAACTTTGGACATATCACAAGTTCTCTTTTGCTGCCAGTGTATTTTTTAAATAATTTTTTCTCCTCTCACTTAGCTTCAACATGTAGAATCTTGGACCTGAAAGGTCATCATTGCATTTTTCTATTTATTATAAGCCCAAAGTCAGGAATTTATGCCTGATATGGCGATAGGCTGGCATAATAATGTCATAGGGGACATTGTGGGACGGAACATACAAGGCGAAATGTGGGTGTCCTGGAAGCACCTCTGCCTACCTCTTCTGGAAAAAGGCGTACGTTTATGAGTTAGGACTGGTTTTCATGCTTGACAAAGCGATGTGGTGTCCTTTTACTTCTAGGGAATAAAACAAGCTCAGCGAATAAAAGGTGGAATTATTGGCACATCTGCCTACCTCTTTAGTGAAACAAGTGTACTTCAGGATTTCAATACTTTTTCTATAAGGATTTCAACTTCCTTATTCTATATAGTTTACCTCTGTTATTCGCAAATGTAAAAATACCGATTCACAAGGGAGCTTGACTTGGCTCCCCCACAAGGGATGTTTTGGCAGTTCGTAAAATATTTAACTGCCTGTTTTAAAGAATATAAACGTAATTCAATATAGATAAACCAGAATTATATGTTTTCTTTTCTAACTTTAATGCCATTGCAGAGGGTAGAACCCGTAGACGGCACCCTCTATTGAGATACGAAATGTTGTGAGATCGATATTAGTTTAAGGTATTTAGTTTGGGTTAAGCTTTGATTGAACTAAAGACGTAAGACGTATTAAGCGTCAACTGTAAAATGTAAAAATACGCCTTGGGTTGAGTTTCCCATTACCGTTTATAATTAATAGTTATTCGACAAACAAAGCCTATTTTCTAAAAACTAGGAGTTCCTAAATATAACCAAGCTGAATTTAGAACCTTGCTTTAAGTCCTCTACTTAAGAATAAATAATAAAATAAGTCTTATACTTAAGTGTAAATAGATAATATGTACTATGTGTATTGACTTGTCATTGGAGTTATCAATTGCCTACGTGACTAATAAACGAATTTCATTTCATTTCGATAACTTATGCAAAATCATACATGAGACTTGTAGGTAAGATAAATCAGGGGGTATACAATTGAGTCTATTTCAGTCATACCAATAACAGTAATTAAAAACTTATGTACGTCTATATAAAGCTTAAAATAATAGAAATAATATTTAACTTGCAACTAACATACAAAATAGCTGTAAGGCTATTGATTCTTATATATTACTAAATGTTATCAAGCCAGCGCTTTTAGGGCAAGCAAAAGGCCTTGGCCCGCTGTTTTCATCGCGGGCGAATGCACAGTTCCCCAAGGATAGTCGATATAGTTCACTACGCGAACCAACACTGAATAACAACAGTAGATAAACTAACATAAGATTATAGAAACATTCAGCCTTTTAAGTTTAATTGCAATAAAACATCAGGCGATGATTATATTTATCCTTACTTTGTTACTAATATTATAAAGGCGAAAGTTTGTATGTATGGATATATGGATGTTTGTTACTCTTTCCCTCAAAGACGGCTGGACCGATTTTGATGAAATTTGGTCGATATAGGAGTGGCTGACACCCTGGATTAACACATTAATGTAGTAGGATGAGTGAGGAATTCAAATATACATATTTCTTACTCTTTCAAACTCGGATGGATGGCACAGGACAGGAGAGGACAGGATTGCATGCTTTGCGTCACTGGACAGAATGAGACAGAACAGAACGGGCTATAACGGGACGGGAAGGGAAAAGCAATATATTCGACGGCCGTCACATTGAGTTTAAATATAAAACAATCTGGAAGTGATTGGGCCACGCTGTTGTCAGTCATGACTGGGTTTGAATAGGTAGGCTCGTCCGGGGTGGTACCACTGTCTCACGGGAAATCGACGTGAAGCGACAGGTTGGCTGTCACGTAGGTATTGTTCGGTAAGTGAGATTTTCGGATGCCCAATACCCCTTTCCTCTTACCATCTTTTTTCTTTTCCGCTCCCCTCCCGATGACCCGCAGATGGACCCGCAACATATCTACGATCCAAACGTGGTGGATGTCCGGCAGTCATCACTTGCCACCAGGTCTTATGCTCGTTTGCTAGACCTAAACAGAAGAAGAAAAACAGTACGCGATATTATATGTTGTTCACGTGGACTGGACTCAAAAACTATCTACTGTGTTTTTGAATCAGTTTTAGGGAACCCAAGCAGGGCCGGGTCGTTAGTAATAGTATAAAATAATTCACACTAAAGACGTCTTTATATTTTCTTTTTTATTCATCTTTAATATGAATTAATCAATGTAATTGTATAGATCGTCTGCGATTCTCTGTCGCCCGGAGCGCTGTTATGCAAAGTAATAAAAATAGTTTTCCTCTCTTCACTTTTTATTACATTGGTCACGTATACGATTAGATTACGAGTATAAATGATTGTTGTTTACATTATAAAAGCACATATTAAACAATACTTCAAACCTTAGATTATATACACGTCTAGATGACACATCACACCTCACCGCACGGCTCAAATAAAGTCTACCAAATTTAGTAGGCTCGCTTCTCACGTACGTCAGTGTCATTTGAACTACATATGGATAACGTGCTCCTGAAAAATAATCCATTATGCCGGCGTGTGTTGTCAAATTGTGTCGCAGTTATGTAGGAAAACTGTATAATAACACCAAAATCACTTTTCATCGGTAAGTTTTGTTATTCAACAACTATTACTGCAAGAAAATACGATTTTTTAAGTCGTATTTTTTAAGGTGAGTTTCATTAGCCAGTGTTGTCACTTTATTACTAGGGAGATTTGCTGAAACTATGGGAAACAAAATTCAAATAACATTACATCATTTTTCGGTCAAAATAACATTATTAATTTTAAGGTGTTATTATTTATTTGATCAGTAAATAATAACTTACCTACATATAATATAAATTAAATACATGACGTCACCCACTAAATATTAATTTGTTTGTTCTTTCTTATATTTTGGGTTTTAGATTTCCTACGGATTATATATATCAGCCCATATACGTCCCACTGCTGGGCACGGGCCTACTCTACAATCGAGAGAATTGATTGAGAGTGGTTAGGCCATATAGTCCACCACGCTGGCCTAGTGCGGGTTGGCGGACTTACATACCGTAGAAATTCTTCAAAATCGCTACGGTATGCAGGTTTCCTCACGATGTTTTCCTTCACCGTTAAAGTGCGTGGTGATTCCTACGGATTCCGTAGTAGCAAATCGTTGGACAGACATTATACAGCAGACACGAAATGAAAACCATTGGAAACCTCACAAGACCTCAGTTGTGTGTTCCGAACATTTTTCTGATGCTGATTTATATTTTACAAAAAACGGATTACGGAGGCTAAAGAAGGGTTCGGTACCGAGCAAGGTACGATGTGCCTATATTAGATCATTTTTTTAATACATTCATAAACTCACGCTTTCATCCCAGAAGGAGTACGCAAAGGTGCCAGGACACCCTCATTTCACCTTGCATGTTCCGTCCCACGATGTGATAAGTAGCGAGACTATCGCCATATCGCGCACAATTTTCCTGACTTTGTGCTGATAATGAATAGAAAAATCCAATATCACTTTGCAGAACCCGGGATTCGAACCCGAGACCTCAATTTGTAACCGTACTCTAGTACAACTACGTCATTTTTTAATCTAAACAGTCGTAAAGTATGGATTTTAATGACACACATCTTAATGTGTTTAGATTATTTAATGCAGGATAATCTGTATTTTTTTATAATCTCAATTCTCAAATTATGATATAATTACTTTAAATAAACCTGAGTACTTTACTTAACCTATTTTGTTTAACGTTCAAATTATCAAATAATGTAGAAAAGGTAAATAAATCTGGAGTAGGCATCCCTAAACACACACACCTTGACAGTTGGATTACAATAATTACACGATCGATACTCACACATATCAAAGAAAGTGAGGACACTTTTAGCGCATCGTTTGTTGGCATTGCTCAATCTAGACGTGTATAAAATCTAAGACGTCAAACTAATATTTTTATGTTTGTAGTTCCTAATCTCGCCACGTGCATTTATGAAATTGAGTGTGTATGACACTAGTGACACTAGTGCTACGTAAACTTTTTCAAGCATATTTTCTCCAAGAAAAGTGGGTTTATCGACATGGCGGGTGCAAATTCACGGTCCTGGCCAACTCATGATATTTCTCAAACTAAGAAACAGTCAGCGGACAAGAATCGAAACCAGGACCTCATAGTTCATAATCTACGATTAGGATAACGAGGCGTTCAATGGTTTTTGAATGATACTTAACAAGTTATAGTAAAGAATGCACGTAGTTTATGTTTAATTAATTCAACAATAATAATAATAAAACACACAATTTTCATATTTTTCTTATATTGTATTCATACGCAATATGAATAGAATGTTGTATTTAGTTTTTAAGTAAATAAATAAAGTTGTACAATGGCCTAGTACAAAAATGGAACACTTGTTTTAATACGTTTGTTTTTATGTTTTTTACCGCTGTTGGATTTACAAATATCAAATAATGTTTTTCAGTTAGAAATATCGGTTATTAGTAGACATACATCATGCCTACTTTTATTATGTTGTGTGTTATGTAATAATTTTGTTGTCATGCAATTAATTAATTACTTAATCATATTAGGGCATTTAGATCTTGTGTAATAAGTAAATTGTATGTACGAAAAAATGTCCGATAGGCATCTGATGGTTTGACACTTTCCCGCCCACACACTCACCTCTGCAACTCCTGTCAGCCAGGATCAACAGCACGCGAAGAATTGGCACCGAGCTCCGGAGCTCGGCAAGTCTCTTAGGGACATTAGCTTGTCTAAATGGTCACCTGATGGTTCGTCATCATCATCATCATCATCATCAGCCCATTGCAGTCCACTGCTGGACATAGGCCTCTCCCAAGGTACGCCACAGAGCCCGGTCTGCTGCTTTACGCATCCAGTCGCTGCCGGCCCTTTTATGCAAGTCGTCCCGCCATCTGGCCAGAGGACGTCCCACGCTACGTTTTCCAATAGAATAAATTTATATTTTTTTTTTATTATTTTAATAATAACCTTATGGTTAGGGCAGTTCAATCCAAATGAAGTATCTAGAGGAGATATATCATCATCTCTCCCCGATCGACACGATTATACCGGACTTTGTCGAAGCCCGATATACATAGGCTGTACCCGAAATACGACACACTTGTGAGTCACCATGACGGCGTTTTTAAGATTATGTACGATGTTAGATATCAAGGCGGATACCCTCACCACCAGTTATCCTACCCATGATAATTCCACCACCAGTTTTATAGTGCCACGGCGTGATTGCAACTGAGGAGTAAGTAATACGCGGAATGAAACTTTTGTTTCCATAATACAAGTAGAGCCATCTATGAAATTAAATAAAAACGATATCGGGGAGTTATAAACAAAACTTTTCTTGTTTAATTTATATTAATAACAATAAATTAAATTAACTGCTTAATTATCTCAGAAAATGAATATACAATTTACATTGTTATTTTTTACATTTTTCTATACAGTTAACACACACAGCGAGTCCAATAAAAGAAACAAAAATCTTTTATTTAGATTACCTTGCTTCAAGCGGAATAATTGTCGATGCTTTTTAATAGAGCAGGTTATAACTAAGTTTTAAATTTGATTTCGTAAAATAAATTGCCTAGTGTTAGTAATTATGGTTAAAGTCTCGCTACATATTTATATTTTGTGGTGGAAATGTCACTAGTGGTACGCCTACTCATTTGAAGCTAAAGGCAAAATTTTATGATGTGTATTATGTAAATCTTCTATTTTTTTTATTATACTAGCCTTAAAGATCCCTCTGCTGGGCAAAGGCCTCCCCTAAATCTCTCGATAAATCTCTGTTGAGAGCAAAATCTTCTATACATTTAATAAATTTGTAACGCAATATAATGCAACATACGTGTAGAAGCACGTATGTTGCATTCGTAGTGATGAAGAAATTTATTGTTAAAGGATCCAAAATAACTTGAAGAACTAGTTGCGGGCATATGTATACATATAATAAAATTATAACCGATCGATGTCTGTACGTGGAAGATAAATGAGAAAAACTTATATGGAGGTCTGTATAAACATAATAGAACCCGATACAATGACTTTTAGAAGTTTTGTCTATGTGTGCGGTTGTGCGCGATGAACACAGAAACGGCTTAACGGGTTTCGATGAAATTCAGTATGGAGATATCTGACATCCTGGATTAACACTTAGACTACTTTATATACCGAAAAATGTAGTGTCACCGTGGGATGTGGAAGGAATTCCGATTTACTTGATACTTTTTTGTACTCAAAGGGATGGGATGGGACTGCATTACATGCCTGTGAGACGGGGTGGGTGAGTTACAACAGGACAGGACGGGATCGAAAATTCTAAATAAAGTTAGTTTCAAATAAAGTTAATCACGCAGACGAAGTTTGCGGGCAGAAGCTAGTCAGAACTAAATTCACAAGCAACTACATATAGTAGAAATATTTGATTGTCGTTTTATGGAACCCGTTCAACAAAATCTTTTATTTTTATTAGGATTTGTAGTGAACGGGAAATTCCGTTTTTGTTTTTCCTTATTCTCCAAAGCCATCAATAGGTTAAAAGCTGTTGTCCTTATTTTCTTGAATAGCTCGCACACTATACAACTTTTAGATTTTCATCATTAAATTTCATATAAGGTATTTAGATATTAGATTAGATACATATGTAATTACACTATTTTTAATAATAATTATGTCTCTAGAATTTTTAAGATGATGTAACTGTCCGTAAGAAATGACACTAACAAGTTTTTTTTTCCAGGAAATCGCGTTAATTTCTCGCAATGAAAATTTAAATTCACGCAAATTTATTGCAGTACCAAAGTGTCTAATTCTGACATGTATTAAGAGTAAGCTTTGAGAGGAAACTGGAGGTTCGTTGTGTGAATTACTATGTAGGTATATTTTTTATTTAAACGTACATAACTATAGAACAATGTTTATATAATAGTATCACATCAACATAAAAGCTTACGATTATTGGAAAAGTTTATCAACTATGACCGATTTTTATTCACAAATCCATTTAATTCTATGAAATGTCAATTTTTTTCGAATTGTATATTGTTATAAATAAAATTGAATGAAATAGAACATAAGCAAATACAGTAAAATTGCTTCTATTTGTATGTAATAATGCAGACTAGTGATTTAGTACAGGTTTTGCTCGCGAGCATCTATATTTCTTAGTTCGCATCGAGGGAAGACGTTATAACCGAAACTTAAAACTTTGGAATAGTTGTTGTTATAAATTTCGATACGTTTTATTCAAGGATTATATATTTAGAGATTTTTCGACATTCAATGTAAAACTGGTTTAAAAACATACGTACAAGATACAAATATAGGGATTTAACTTTAACTTTAATTACTAGATGTATAATTGAAACAATCAAAACTTTCAAATTCATCAATACACAGAGTGAATCGAGTATAATTAATTAAAAACTTTGCACATCTTTTGTGTTTACAGAAAATACATAAGTAAACAACGACGCGCACCATAACACGCGAAGCCGGCATACAAACGAAACCAAATTAATTCAGCCTTTCCATAGAAATACGCAGACGATTTATCTAAACTGAACAGTAGATTATCTTATATTTGTGACTACAAAATGGCGTTAATTTAACCATAACGATCCACAGATAAGGCTTTCTTTTTTCTCCAAAAAAAAATTTTGTTTGAGATAGCATCTTAAATGAAAAGCGTGATCATATTTTATGTAGATTACGCAATAATATGTTATCTAAAATCTAAATACCAAGACAAAGATGATAATATTAAAGTGTGCATATCTACTGAAAATTATTATAGAAACATGAGCTTAAATTACCTTAGGAATAAGTTCTCTGTCGTTGTCTATTAATATTTCATGAATCTCCAAGGTTTCCCTGTTCTCAGAGTAAAAGTAGGTTTACTCACACTAAAGAAAATCCAATTCGCTGGCTTGTGCACACGCTCGCACACAGAGACGCGTGACTTGAGGGAAAAATAAAATTTCTCGCTAAGTTTATAATGGGAAAACTTTGAGAACCACTTAATTATGTTAATGTTTGAAACAAAATTTTAGAGGAGATGTTTAAACACGACAATTATTTAATTCAGCAATATCATACGGCTCAATATGTTGTTGGTGGTAGGCAATAATCTCGGCCCCAATCTGTTCGCTGTACCTCGCTACATTCGGAGATGATTGCGTTTTATACTTGCTCTTTAATAGGCTTTTGTTTATTTTTTATTGAAGCAGTCTGGCTTTTCCAATGAATTTGTTTTAAAAGATTAAAATCTGTTTCTTGTTGCTGCTATCCGCGGTTATGATTTCGTTTTGATTTGAAATCGTAGCCGTACACAATGTTATCGATTTATCAATACATGCACCTTTGTCTAACGTTGGTTGCCTTAAATGACAATTCTTCGACTGAGCTTCAGCGGAATATGCGACCATGTTATTATGTTATGATATATGGGGGTTTTAGAGTGGGAATGAATTTTACATCTCAACCATCTTATTATATAGAAAATTGCAAGAGTTTCCGTTATCTAATCAAATTTAATACTGTACTGTACGAGTATTGGAATGTCATTCCATGTTATTAGAATACTGTCATATAATTTAATTCTAACGTAAAATTCTTTTTGCATACCTATGGTTGAATATGTTTAGCAAACACCAGGCGAAAATCTATTATGGCTTCATTATAATTGCTGATGAGGCGTGAGTTACAAAAATATGTTTCTGAAGTTAAAAAAATGATACATTACCTCATTTTCATTTTAATGAAAATATCATTTCCTTCCAAGGAGGTGTATCCAAAGTTTACATCCGTCATTTTGCATGGGCCAACGGTCGAGTGGCGGTGGCAGGGGTGCAAGGGGGTCGACGCGGCGGGTGGAGCGGCGCCACCCCGCGAGCTCCCCCCGCCCCCTTCGCGGGATCGATACGTCATTTGAGCTGGTCGCCATGGAGACCGCGAACGGAGCGGGGCGGCGCCGCGGCTTCAGGATGGTGGGTGCACGGGACTCCGCGGAGCCCGCGAGCCCGCCAGCCCGCCAGCCCTCGGCGAATGAAAAAATGGATACAACCTTATTTGGGACAAATCCCTCAATAAAAATTCGCCTTTTTATATCTATAGCTATTTTAATAACAATTGTGCTATTTTTCGTCGGATGTTTTTGGAGGTTCGTTGACTGTAATCGTTCTAAATTAGAATGTTGTAGGGTATTTTTGAACTTGTAATTACTGTGGAGCTTTTCAAAGGCGCACATGTCAAGTACACTCCAAATAGGATGTGTAATTGTGGACTGTGGAAATAGAAGATATGTGGTTATTGGACAGATGCGCGCGGCGAGCTCACTGGTTATGTCATCATTTGCTTTGATTGACTTCAGCCGTGCATCAAATATTGTCCAACCCTTATCTAGTTTTGAAATAAAGACGTATTAGGTAGGAATTGCTGCCATAAGACGTATTGATTCGTTCTCAATTCGTTTTTTATGTAATGAAAATAATTTGTAGTTTTCTCGTTGGCAATTTATGGAATATTTAAAAGTACGAGAAAGCGTGCTCCTCTGAGTAAGCATGGACGGTCTGTCTGAGTATATTGCTTGAGATTTTGCTTTTTTGGTCTCGACATTATTAGTTTGCGTTTACTGCCGGGTATTTACGCTGCTCAACGAATATCTAGATGGGCGAATGTCTGGTTCGTGCCTACTGATGGAGAAATTCTGTATCGTGTGTTTACACAACGTTTCATTGCCCATAATGCATTTATACAGTGTGCTATGTGATATACTGCAGCGAATAAGCTTATCGAATTACGACTTCTTGGCGTGACATAGATTTATTTAAAGTTTAATGTTATTATTAGTGTTTACTATACTACCGTTTTGTAATGCTTTTTCTACCCAGGTCTCTTTTGCGTAATAGTGTAACTTGAAACATTAGTCCGACTGCATAATATGTAGATATTAACGTTTGGAATAGACTTCCCATTGCAGGTATTATATATATACATAAGGTAATTGTTTATAATACCTAAAGCAAAGACATTTATTAAAGTATCAGCTTTTATAAAAGTACATTTGTCTGCTGAAAAGTAATTATCTAACATCAGTATTCCTTATTTCAAATAAATCTCCTAGCATGTTAAATGAAGTTCATAAAAAAAATCCATATACATTTTCGAGTGCTTAAACTGAAATCTAGTGTTAATATCAATAAGCCCTGTTACTGTCCACAGATAAGGTGAAATCTATCTAATGATCTAATAAAACATCGAAATCTGTTAAAACATTGTGTATCTACATGTACTTATTATTGTACAATACAATCTACAAATATACAAACTTTCAAATACGTGTATTTGCTTATACAAACAAGAAAGTTAGCGAACAATATAAAAGTAATGGGAAAGAGCGAGACGGGCGAAATGAATGGCATCAAGCGCGAGAGAGACGGAGTTATTCAAATTGAGGGTACATATTTCTACATAGGTAACAAATAGCTCGATGAGAAAAATATGGACATGCCTCAAATGCAATTCGGAAAATGGTCTCAATACAAATGTTTCATTTTCCTTATTTATGCTAGGCATTATTATTATTGGAGAGTCAAACATTACTGTATATTCATTACATTAGATATAGTAATTGATATTAGGTTGGCGGCTGTAACCCCGTAATGTAAAAGCTTGGTTATTTTAAGAGCAATATTAATATTGATCACCCGAAAGTGATTAATAATCTTAACCTACGACGTGAACCCATTAAAAGTAGTATGATAATAGCTTTATATAATTATAGGTTTTATTGCAATAAAAATATACTCGATCGAACGGTATTTCCACGTTATGATTATTAAACAAAAAGTAGAAAAGTTAAAGAGAGTTGCAGGAGCGAGTTTAAGAACAGGTATTTACACTGTTTGAATATGTAGCTTGTGCAGGTAGTTTCAAATTATTTACCGTAAATATACTAATCACAAGATTTAATTTGAGAAAATTTAATTGCATTTCAATCTGTTACGACTAGTAATCAGATTACCAATCGTAATTGCGTTTCTAATTTACACGCTAAAATGCAGCAAAGAGATTTTTATTTGATTGGTAAACTGTATCAGCAATTATAGCCCACTTCTGGGACGTGACTTCTTTACAACTAAGAGTTTGATAGAGAGACTTAGGACTAAGTCAATAATCCACGATACTGGCCTATTGCGGGTCGGCAGACTTGACATAGGTACCACAGACATTCCGATTTAGAATAATGTTTAATTAAAACTTTACTCGTTTAGTATCCGAGCTCTTCCGGAATATAAACAGGAAATATACATACTTAAGTTATATTTGGGTATATTAGTACTAAACTCAACCACATTACAAATGTAAAATAAAGAATGATGCTGATATAAAATATTACAAAGTACCAGTTTAAACCATTTCTCAGAGCGAATAGATGTCTCTGTGGAATGCTACTTGACACGACATCTGTCGCCACAAACGCGCAGCATTACTAAAGGTAGCTTACAATTAAGTTCATCAAAGCAGGTTGTATAGTGCATCAAAACAATAACTAGATTTTGGGAACTAATTCTTGAAGCAAATTATTTTGTTTGAACTATTGATGTTATATAAAAGAGGCTAATGCCTAAAAAATCTTGCTTATGTAATAGTGGGGTGGTAAATATAAAATAAAAAAAAAAGATTCAACAATTCTTTTTTCAACTGTTTTGCACAGCCATCATGAATCTGATTATGCTCGTAAACAATTAAAGTGAATTTAAGGAATTTTACAGAACTAAAGAAGGCTTGTGCCCTCCAAGGGGATAAACTGAATTAATTACGAAGTGTTGTGAATTTAATGGATAAGATATTTTGTTTGTTAAATATTTTGAGAAAATTGACGGGTAACGAGATGACATTTTCTAATTTAACTTTATGGTTTTAATGTGCTTTGGTGGTGTAATGGTCAGTATAGTTGCCTTATGGTTTGTACCTACAATACTTAATTTTTATATTTTCAGATTAAAATGATAAAAAAAATTACATAATGAATAATAAAATAGACATATATACATAAATAATTGGATCTAGGAAAAAATAATTTGTTATAAATTAACTTAATATAGAATAATATTACAAATAAAATAACTATTTCACATGAAATATTTTATTTAAAATTCGTTTCCACAGTTGTACAGACAGCTAGATCGTAGCTATACTCGGTAAGATATTAAATAAAGAATTGATTTTGTCATTTCTATTATTTTGACGTGCAATCATCTAATTTACACATGGGAATTATCAAAATTATCACGCATAACTGGATGAACAAAAATTAAAATTTATAATGTTTTTTTTAATGCTACGATTTTAAATAAATAATAAGAAATATACCTACAACCTGAGAAGACAGAAAAAGGTTGGTACGAATTAATGCGATCGTTCACTTATCACCGTCAAGTGTTCCTGAGCCAGGACGAACGCAAAGTTTATTTAACTTTCGTACCCCCCTCGATCTGTATTATTTTCACGTATTAAAATCTACCAGCACTTTAATATCAAAAGTTATAAAAGTTACTACAATATGTTTTTATATTTTTACCATATTGTAAAAGTTCTTTACAAAACGATTAAAATATCGGCCACCGACACTGAAAAGTGCTAGTAAAATGTGCGTCTCCCACGAGTTAAAGAAAACAAGTACAGTCACTTTCTGTAAAACGTGAAAGGAGGAAAAGCTCCGGCCAAGGCCATGCGACGCGTCGACTGAAGCTTTTCTCTATCAACGGGCCTTCATTTTACTTCTAAAATTATAATAGTCACTGGTCTCAAAACATGGCTTAAGTACTATACACCTAAATATATAAATTATTACAAATTAAGTAAGGCATTTACAACATCAGGGTTCCTTAAGATTACTTCACATTTACACGATACTAGAAAGCTCACTGTAACATCGTGTAAAAATAAAGAAACTGACTAAGCTTTAATCGGTAAAACAATAAAATGTACGTGATATAATATGAATATAATGGTCAAGATTTCGGCGATCTAGATAACCTTCGAAGCTTGAGCTGCTATTGCATGTATTTTAATTTAAACAGCTTCGCTTTGGTCGAATACATTTGAGTGAATTTAAAGATTCTTTTAAATCATTTTCTAACCTCTTTATCATAAAGGCATAGTCGTTTACAACTTAGCACTATCGTTTGGCACTGACGTTATTTAAAAGAGATAAATTATATAATAAATTAGTCTTATATGAAGACCCAAAAATCGTTTAAAATTTCAGATTTTGAAATTATTAAATATTTAATCACAGTCGAGGTTGTTTCCTTATATTGAGTTGTACGTGCCACGACACTTTATGAAAAGTAACAAAAACATTTGTAACCCATAACTACATAATTATGACACGAAATCTTAAACTACTCCATCGGGATAATTTGAATTGAGCATTATTCTTGTGCATAGAAGAGTAGATGGAAAACGTTATCACATAGGTTTATCCTAGTGACGTCATGTTCGAGACAATTTGAAAGCTTCCAAAGGGTTTTCACCTTCGTCGCTTCGCCGACACGGCCGCAGCTATCATTTGTCTCAACATCGGCTCTGGGGTGCACGCCTTAGGATCGCATTTCATTTGACCGTCTCCTCCACATCTGCAATTACATAAAACACATGTCATATATTTGCTCTATGAATATTTACATATTTTTTGACACAAATGAATTTTCTACTACTTACGTGCAATGTAAACATGGTCCTGATGAACCGCGTACAACTTCCCCAACTTTGTATGTGTGTCCCTTTATCTGACAGCCTCTTCTTTGGGCAGCCCCTTTGTATGAATGCGTTGGGAAATGTGGAGGCAATGTTGTTGTCGTTGTGGTTGTGGTGGTAGTGACATTGAGAGTTGTCGCCATAGAAACAGGACATTCGTATCTGGGACAGCAGAAACCTTGTATAGGTTCTTCGTGACATCCATGTATGGGTGGCGGGCAGCTCTGTTGTAAACAAATAATATCACTTCTGAAACAGAAGCAGAAGTCACAGGGATCGTCTCTGGGTATTTGTTGAGCTGATACGTATACTTTTCCACCATAGCGACAGGTGCCGGGTCCGAATGCTTGGTCCTCATCCCCATAATCGGGTTCGGTTCCGTATGCGCTACCCGAAGGGAAGTGTCCATCGTCATCAGGTGATGGTATTTCATCAGTGGGTTGGATGTTGCCGGGGCCTGGTTTGGATAAGTCTGTTGAAGGTGTTGGTAATTCAACAGGCTTTTCTTCAGGTTTAGTAACTTTATCAATAGTTGGCGCTTGCGTTGGTAATTCTTCTGCTTTAGCTGTAGTTGCTTTTTCTGTAGATAAAATAGCGACATCTTCTGGCGTGGTGATCTCTACTGGAATGTCACTTTGTATTGGTCTCGCGGAAGTTGTAATAGTTTTTTCTACATCTTCGATTTCTTTTTCTGGAATAGGCTCCTTATCAGTTTCGGTTAATTGTGTGGGCGATAATGTAGTTATTTCTTTATCTTTGTATTCTGTTGTGTCTTTAATGTCAACATGTGCCGATTGGGTCGTTGGCAATGATTCCTCATCTTTAGAAATTGGAACTTGTGTAGTCTTCTCTAGTGTTTCAAGAGGCGTTGAGGTTTCTTCATAATGTTTGGTAGGTTCTTTGATATCTGTGTCTTGATCTAAAATTGTTTCAGTTGTTAATTCCGGTTCGTGATGTTGATGATCAATATCACCAGATACGCTTTGCTCTGTAGTACCTTCTTCTTCGATCGGAGTGGTTGTTGTTGCTTCTTGAACCTTATGCGTATGTTCTTGTAGTTCTATAAGGTAAGGCGTAGTTTCTGGAACCTCGTGCACAGGGGCGGATGTTAGTTCTGCATGTTCACTTGTGTCATAAGATTCCGAAGCAGGTTGCGATGGTAATTCAGTGCTTATTTCGACACCTTGTGTTGTCTCCGTAGGTTTTTCATCTTTAACAGTGTAAGTTTCATCAGACGGTTTGCTCACAGGAGTCAATGGTTCTAAAGATGGGATAGCTGTATCTCCTTCTCCTACCTTATGGGACTCTGGAATTCGTGAAGTGGCTTCTACTGGTTCTTCTGTGAAGAGCTCAGCTGAACCAGTTTCAGTAACGTCTTGTGGCACGGCTGTACTAATTTCTACTGGTTCGATAATAGACAACTCTGAAATTGTTGTCCTTTCGTCAGGATGCTCAGTCACGTCAATAGCTTCTGATGATTCCTGTATAGTTGTCCTTTCGTGAGGATGCTGCGTAACATCTATAGGTACTGACGATTCCGGAACTGTTGTCTTCTCATAAGGATGCTCAGTCACGTCAATAGCTTCTGATAGTTCCTTTATGGTTGTCCTTTCGTGAGGATGCTGCGTAACTTCTATAGGTTCTGATGATTCCGAAACTGTTGTCCTTTCATACGGATGCTCCGTTACGTCGATAGATTCTGATGACTCCTGTACAGTTGTCCTTTCGTGTGGGTGCTGTGTTACGTCAATAGGTTCTGATGATTCTGGAATTGTTGTCCTTTCATGAGGATGCTCCGTCACGTCGAGAGCTTCTGATAGTTCCTTTATGGTTGTCCTTTCGTGAGGATGCTGCGTAACTTCTATCGATTCTGATGATTCCGAAACTGTTGTCCTTTCATACGGATGCTCCGTTACGTCAATAAGTTCAGATGATTCCTGTACAGTTGTCTTTTCGTGTGGGTGCTGTGTTACATCAAGAGGTTCTGAAGATTCTGAAATTGTTATTCTTTCATGAGGATGCGCCGTCACGTCGATAGCTTCTGACGATTCCTGTAAAGTTGTCTTTTCGTAAGGATGCTGCGTAACTTCAATAGGTTCCAATGATTCCAGGATTGTTGTCCTTTCATGAGGATGCTCCGTCACGTCAATAAATTCTGATGATTCCTGTACAGTTGTTCTTTCGTGTGGGTGTTGTGTTACATCAATAGGTTCTGAAGACTCTGAAATTGTTGTCTTTTCATGAGGAAGCTCCGTCACATCGATAGCTTCTGATGATTCTTGTACAGTTGTCCTTTCATGAGGATGCTGCGTAATTTCAATAGGTTCTGATGATTCCGGAATTGTTGTTCTTTCGTGAGGATGTTCCGTCACACCGACAGATTCAGATGATTCCTGTACAGTTGTCCTTTCCTGAGGATGCTGCGTAACATCGATAGGCTCTGATGATTCTGGAATTGTTGTTTTTTCATAGGAATGTTCGGTTACATCGATAGGTTCTGATGATTTCGGTACAGTTATCTTTTCGTGTGGATGTTCGGTGACTTCAATAGGTTCTGATAATTCTGGCACAGTTGTTCTTTCATGAGGATGCTGTGTTACATCGATCGATCCAATTTCGGTAACATCGGGTATGGCGTCAGTTATTGAAGTTTGTTCTTCTGTTTGTTTAACAGGTTCTTTAATATCTGGATGTTCAGTAGCCAAAGATTCGTCAAGTTGTGTAACAGGTTTTTGGTATTCCGTTACCAGATGAGGATCTGACCCTTTACTTATGTCCTGTGATTCGGTGACCAAAGTCTGTGTCTCTGGGATTTCTGTAATCAACTCTTGTATTTCAGTGACTTGTGCATCCTGATTTTTTGTACTTAAATCTTGGTCAATATGTTTATCTGGAATCGTCGTCGTTACTTCACTTTGCTTGCTTTCTGTAGTGTCATGGACACCTGGGGTTTCTGTTTGAATAGCATCTATTTCTTTGACTGGAATCTCTTCAGTTGCAACTTCGTGTATTGCAGGTTCAGATGTTGGCATATCAACTTTTTCTTGAGTCTTTTCATTTGTAACAGCCTCATAAGATTTTGTGGTATAATCTAACCCTTCTTCAGTCTTTTCTGAATAACTGACCTCTGGTTCTTTAGTTTCAGGTTCATAAGATACAGGCGAGACATATCCGGGTGTTACAATATCAGTACTTGTATCCACTACATCTACTTTCACGTCTTCGTCTTGTTTATCGGTTATTGGAATCATGTCAGGTGAGCCTGACACTGTTTCTTTTTCACTTGGTGTAATGGTAGTTGGTTCTTGTTTTACAGAAATAGACGCCTCTGTTTCATGGGATTCTGGTAATGTAGTTACAATTTTTTCATTTTCAGTAGATTTTTCTAACTCACTGACATTAGTTTCTACGGTACTACTTTCCTCATGTTCAAGGACAGATTTCGGTGTAGTTCCCATTGTGTCTTTTTCAATTGTTTCATCTTTCTTTAATGGTTCTTCTGTTGCATGTTCTGTCTTTTCAGTTTCAGGTTCTTGTTGAGTTGTAACTGATGGTATCGTTTTTTCTGTAGATGGTTCTTCATGCTTCGATACGTCAATACTTTCAGCCTCAATGGTTGTTTTCTTCTCAGTTTCTGCTACAGGTGATTCCAGGCTAGGTTCTTTTTTGTGACTTAGTATTTCTGGATGCTCCGTTGTTTTATCAATCATTGTAACGTACTCTATCGGAATATCAGTTACATGTTCCTGGGATGGTTTTTCGGATTTTTCAGTCTGTTCTTTTTCTGTCACTTGTGATGTTTCTGCATTGCTTTCCAATTTCGTAGTGCCTGAGAAGTCGGATGGCTCAGTACTTGCTGAATCATAATCTCGCGTTACTATAAGCGTCTCTCCGTCAGATTTATCAGGCACTGGAGATGCGTGTTCGGATACATCTTGATCAGAAATAGTTACTGCTGGTATGTCTTCTAAAACAGTAACAGGCGACGGAGTTGATTCTGAATCTTTTTGTGCAATGGACGTAGACTTGTCACCTGGCAAGCTAATATGTGGCTCATGCTCTGTTTGTACCTCATGTTCTTTTATCGAGGATTCAGTTGTAGAGTCCGTTATTTTAGTTACAGGACCCTCAGGTAACTCAGTATCCATAGTTTCTTGTTTCTCAGGTTCCTTTGCCTCATCGGTTACGAAAGAGATAAGATTGTTTTCGGTAACTTCATCTGTTGTTTTCGATATGTCTTCAGTTATCGGTAAATCAGCTTTGGTTGGCAGTGCATTCTCCTTGTCCGTGCTCGTCGACAAAGTTCCAGAGCTTGCTGATTGTGGCTCAGTTGCAGATTCATGAGCATTTGTATATATTTTATCCTCACCTTTTTGAATGTCTGTTGCCGTTTCGATTGTTTGCGTTGTAATGACATTAATATCATTTGATGCAATCGTGGTTGCTTTTGGTGCTGAGGTATAATACTCTGTAGTCGTATCTTGCGAAATTTCTGCAGTAGGTGGGGAAGTAATGTCTTCAGATTTAGAGACAGTATATGCTGGTGCATCTGTTTGATGTTCAATTTCTGTAACAGAAGGTTCCGGCGATGTCGCACGTTCTTGTGATTTTGTTACATATGGTTCAACTGCATCAGTTACTCCTTCTTGTTCTGGTAGTTCTGTGGTATGTTTTTTGTGCTCCACTACCGGTTCGGCTGTGGCGGCTACAGTCTCATCGGATTCAACTGTTGTTGGGTATTTTGTTACAATTTCTTCATCTGTTATTATTTTTATCGTATTTTCCTCAACATCAGGAGCATGTTTTGAAGGTTCCGTTGGAACATGATCTTCAGGTTTCCTTGTTTCAAATGTTTGTTGTCCCTGAGTTTGAACCTGAGGAGCGTCTGTGCCAATTGGTTCCTTTTCAGTGGCGTATTCATCAATCTTAGTTGTAAGGACATCATTATCACTTTCAAGTTTCGGTAATTTTGTAGATGTTTCAGTTATCGATTTCTTATCCGTAGATGTAGGTTCTGGTTCTTCTTGTGTTACTGTGTATTCTAGTACTTTTTGAGAGTCTACCTGAACAGTAGATGCTGTTACTTCTGTTGGATGTGCAAATACTGTAGTATCTAGGTCATTTACTTGAGTAGCGGTATCTTGTTTTTCGGGCAAAATTGTTTGATGGATCGTTTCTTCTGTTGTAATTGTATCACTTATTTGCACTTTAGGAGTATCATCTGTTTTGATTTCTAATGTTCCACTTGAAGTGGAAGTTTCTACTTCAGTCACTTTTCCACAATCTTGGCCAGTGCATGAAGATGGTTTTGCTTCAATATCGGAAGTTTCTTTTCTTCTACAAGATTCATCAGCACAGTCCTTAACAACGTTTTCTTCTATACCTTTGCAATCATCTCCTTCGCAAGGTTGTGAAATCGTTTCGGGCGCTTTGTGTTCTTTACATTTTTCGCCCTCTTCACATGCTGGTGCATGAGGAATTGTCACTGGCGATGTCTCACATTTTTCTCCTTCACATTGTACTGCCGAAGTATCTGGTACTTCTGGATGCTTGCATTCGCCGTTAATGCAGTCTTTAACGGGTACGGATACAACAGGCTCTATCTTATCTTCGTGTATTTCACACTGATCGCCGCGACAATCAATAGAAGAAGTTTGTTGGGGCAGTTCAGTAGTTGTTATATGTACATGAGGCATAGGTGGAAGAGTTTCTCTAAATTGATCACATACGTACGAAGGACAACAAGAATCAGGTGTATCATAGGTAGGTTGACAATTATCCATATATTCAGGTGGTGGGCTACATATTATTGGATTACACCTTATAATACTGCTGATACATCTACAATCCGAATGGCATTTATTTGTGCTTGGTACAGCAGTTTCATTTCTATATGTTACTCCGTTCAAGAGACAATCACCTTCGCCTGGTATTCTTCCTGGGGATAACAGATTGTCTTCATCTATTTCGTTTTCTAAAACGTTAACTGTAGTAACTTCTGGCAAACTAGGAGCTACTTGCGTACTTGCTACAACCTCGTCTACTTCCGGCTTAATTTCTTTTTCAGGCTTTGAAATTTCTAAGCTTGGTTCTTCAGTAGCCTCTGTAGAAAGCACATTTTCTTCGATTCCTTGTGTTACTTCATACGCAGGTTGTGGTGAAGGAGTTTTTTCTTGTTGGTCAAATGATCCTGTTGAAGAAGATGAAGTATCATAAGAAGTTTCCGTTACTAATTCAGGTTGTTTACTATGTTCACTGTCAACATTAGGTTTGTCTTCTTTTCTGGGCGATGGCTCTGTCGTAGAATCAATTTTGTCGTCCTTTACGATGGAACTGTCTGTTTGTGTAGGCGTCGAAGCTGTAGACACATCAGATACATCTCCTTTATCATACGTATCTCCGTAAGATTGAGTTACGTGTATGTCATCAGCTTGAGTAGTCTTTTCAACTGCTGGGATACCAGAATTTTCCACTTCAACTGTTCCACTGGGTATGGTATTTAGCCCTTTGTCTGGTTCAGAAGTGGTAACATCAGCATCTCCTAATGATACTATTTCGGACACGGTAGATACTTGATCCGGTTGCTTGCTATATTCTTTCTCAGTTATAATGTCAGTAACAACGTATCCATGAGAAGTTTCTGTAGTTAATTTTTCTATTTCTTCTAAAAATGGAGTGCTTAAAGTACTTGAAGCGAAATCACTCGGTTTGACACTTTCTTGTTCCGTGGGTCCACTTGTAACAAAGTCTTGGTCCCTGATAAACTCAGTAGTTGTTATATCAAAGTCATCTGAAATAGGAGTACTTGTGGAGCTGGATTTCTGAGATTCATAATCTTGCTGTTCAGTAATTTTCTCTGTGCTGATATCATACTTAATTTCTTCAGTAGTTGCAGTTTCCTTATTTTCAGTATAACTTGGTTTAGTTAAGGTTTCACTATCTTGTTGGGTTTCATGAGAATCCTTATCTACCATTGTAGTTAAATGATCGTCTTGAATAGGGGCGCTAGGCGTACTTGTGTCGTCTGTATCTTTACTGATTTCGCTGGTAGCTATACTGGAAATTGTTGTTGGTTCTTCACTTGCCTTTGTAGCTAAGTTATCATATTGCTCGTGCATCTTTTCATCACTAACTTGGTTGTATTTTTCAGTCTGAGCCTTATCAGTTGCAACATCTAATTCAATAAGGCCACTAGCAGTTGTTGAGCTTTCCGAACTTGCAGAAGTTTCTTTAAGGGCATCAGTAGATAATTCGTCACTTGTTTCTGAAACGGGCTTACTTGTTGAAGTCGAAATGAATTTATCATCTTCATATGTTTCATCGGAAGATTTACTAGTAGTTAAATCTTCAGGAAGAGCTATTGTAGTTTTCTCGTAAACATCCGACGTGGGAATACTTGTTGTAGAAGGAATGTATTCATGTTCTCCCAAGGTAGTATGTTCTGTAGTTTCATAATCTTTGTGTAAACCTATTACATTGTCAGTAACTTCTGCAGCGTGAGGTGTTATTAAATCAGCTTTATTCTTAGAAGGATCGTAAATATCGCTCTCCGTTATACTATCAGTAACGACGTGCTGTCCATATGTGCTTGAAGATGTTCCTTCAACTTCTTCTAAGAATGGAGCACTTGTGGTACTTGCCGTAGGTACTCCAGGCTCATAACTATGTTCTTCACCAGTGCCAGTCGATATACTTGGTTGTTCTCTATCGGTTTCTGTAGTAATACCATCGTCTTCTGAAATAGAAGAAGCTGTTGTGGGATAATATTTATCGTGATGACTTGTAACTGCGTCTGTTAAAATATTTTCTTCGTATGTTTTAGCTGTCGTGATTTCTTTTTGTTCTTCTGTTGTGTAAAGTGTTTTATCTACTGTTTTATCACTCTGCTTTTCAGTGATGGTTTGTACTTCAGGCTGAGATGTTTCCAGTTTATGGTCATATGAAGGTATACTACTAGTTGTTGCTTCTGACATATCGATTTCTGCGTGGGTTGTATCTTTTACGATTTCTGGGGCTTGAGTTCCGTAAGCGTGGTCGTCCGGAATATTTGCATCAGTAGAGTCAGTTGGTTGCTGAGAATGATCATGTCCAATGTCTTCATGATCGGAAGTTTCAATAGAAGGAATAGTGGTGTAAGAATACTTTGTATTTTCTTCTGTTGTGTATACATCATTTACATCCAAAGTGTGTCCGGCTTCTTGAGAATCGCCACTTCCTTCGTGTTCATGATGTGTGGGATACCGTTCTGTGTATGGGATGTTATCGGGCTCCTTTCTGTAGCCACTACCTTCAACGCCTACTCTTCTGGGAGGAGTTAATGTGGTCAGATCTTGAATAGCGGTTTCTGTTGTTGGTTCCGTTGTATAATCAGTACTCAGCTCATCTCCCTCGCATATGTATGTATCGGGACAACACTGTCCTTCCCTTGGTGGGAGGGCTGTGCAATTTTTACCTTCGTTTTCCATTGGTGTACCACAATCTTGGACAACGCATACGATATCACCCTTCATACAGTAGCAATGTTCGCAAGACTTTTCAGTTTTTATAGACGCGCCATCAGGGAATATCTGATCATCATGGACACAATCTTGGGATAATTGCGTAACT
This sequence comes from Deilephila elpenor, assembly GCA_949752805.1. NCBI lineage: Eukaryota > Metazoa > Arthropoda > Insecta > Lepidoptera > Sphingidae > Deilephila > Deilephila elpenor. Next base: position 7,548,804 of record OX457099.1, on the reverse strand, counting down.
GGGGATGACGTGGTAGTCGTCAACAAAAATCCGGGCGTCGGTCGCACAGTTGTGGTTTTGTCATCCAAGAGAAGTATTTCATCTTCGGGGTGATCTGAAAATATTGTTTAATGTGTTACAATATGAATTTAAAATGCTGTATACATCAGCGGCAATTAATTTGGAATAGAAAGAATACTTAAGGATATTTTAAAAACATCGCACCGAAACAAAAAGTGACATTGTATTTATTAGACGTCAATTTTACTTTTGGTTCCTAATATGAATAACATTTATAAAGTGTCAATTTCATTTCATTCTTGTATTTACTAATCTACTGATCTAATTAAATAAAAATTTTACTCAATTTAATAAAGTGCAATAAAGTATAGAAATATTAAAAAGCGAATAGTGAAATATTCCGTGCTATAAAAATAAGGTTACTCAAATAAATGTCTCTTAACGAACCGAGCTCAATAACCTGTCCACTGTCAATTGACATAGTACTCGTAATGCTCAAAAGACTCCATAAGCCGTCGACGCTCTAATAAAAATTATATAAATACTCCACGTATATTTTGTAGTTTACGGGCTTTTCATAAAACCAAACCGACAAGAATTAACATGGGGTTAACCAGCTCGGATACTTACCACAAGAGTACCGGACAGGACAGCACACATCTTTGTGATAGATAGGGGTGCAGCCATCCACGTGGAGCGTACACTCCTGCATCACGCAGGTCGTCATGTTTCGAATACAGTAGCAATGTTCGCAGGGTTTGTTCGGAGACGGCGGAACCTTCGAGCCCTCTGGGAAGTACTTTCCGTTGATACTGCAGCCATACTTGTCGAGTTTACCGATTCCAGTTGCGCCGTATTCAGCTGGCGACGTAGTTGAGGTTAACGTGAGTAGGTCAACTGGAACTGAAAATTTTAAATTTCTTGATTAATATTCACATAAATATAAAGTATTATAATTATTTAATTAAAGAGTAAGCCTTATTCTTCAATTATTCGCATTAATTTACTGTGTTTGAAAGTAAAAAACGTATTTAACTATGATAAAAGTCTATATCCCACACATAGTAGGGGATGAACCACGAACCAATCTGGCAAAAAAATCTGAATATAAATTAAAATAGAATGCTGTCAACTACACCGTTTTGTCAACAGCTGGTGATTTTCCTTACAAATCTGCCTTATACGTTCATAGTACCACCATAGTATACCACGTTCTAGGGAGTAGAGACCCTAAATCTCAAAAGTGCCTGTCGGATTTGAATAGCAAAATTTTGTTATTTATACTTGGCTCTACTTCTACGCATCGATTACATCGAGTTCCATACGTAATTTAACGGTGTATGTAAAACTTATTTATTCACGACCTATTTTGCATTTTAGCGTAAATAATTCTTTGTATACCGAATTCTAATATCCAAAGTGCCATAGGAAGATAAGATGAGCATCTAGATAAGGTAATAAGGTCTTACCGTCGGGACAAGTGACGATGGGGCAACACTGATCAGCTCGCTTCTCGACTGTGCAGTCCTGCCCGATGGGCTTGGTGAAGGGACACACTCGCAGATAGCACATGAGCATTCGGTTGTGGCAGGTACAGTTCAAACAGGGCTCGTTCGTCATGATGCGGTCGCCTTCGCCGTAGTGCTGGAAATTGTAGTAGCAACCTTCTGGTTGGCCTGAAAATTACATTATAGTTAATTGAATATTCCATTATGCCTTGAAAACTAAATAAATGCACCTAACAATCGTATATGAGAAACTTGGCGTCAGAAAACATCCAGAGCCGAAAGAAATAATTATGAATCCTACAATAATTTATTTATATACAGGGATCGAAGCCGCTTCCTCTTGTTTCTTAGGCGGCATTTTAACGAAATGCGCCACTCACGCTGTCACAAATAGTAATATTAGATTATTAACATGTAATACGTACCATCATAGATGTCTAATGCTGTGTGATTACTCGCTGTAGGAGCTGAAATAACATAATGCAGGTCTTAGTATAGGCTCTAATAAGAATAATGAAAAGGCCCGTGGCTGCGGGCGTCAACTTAATAGCACACAATAGCATAACACGGAAATTGAAATCGAATAAATTTGTTATCTATAGCCTTCTATCTCAAAATATGTTTTCTCTATTCCCATTATGACTTGAATATTTTAAAGAGACATTTATGATTGAAGTCATGTTTTCTATTGCCGAAATAGCAACAAAAAGTGTTTCAACGTAAGATCCTATATTAGTGAATAAATATTTTAATTTAGTTGTCATTGGATATTGACGCATATATTCTGTTTTACACAAATACGTGCGTATTGTTTCTTTTCGCAAACTTATTTGAAATTAATCTGTTGGTAAGTTCCAGTAAGTTTCTTATCGCAATAGCGTATCTATCGTGTGTTAAAGTGACTCGTGTAAAATAAGTTCCGCTTGCATACAGCCGGACAACATTATTTATTTTTGTACTTCAATTATACTCAATGTCGTTGTGCAGTCATGATTCATATTATTTTTGAAAGTGGTTTTATTCAAGAATTTTCGTATAATTGCTAAAACAACGGCCGCTCTACATGAAATTTAATTAAATAAAGCCGACTAAAGTCCCAATGTCCCTTGCTCGAGTAATGTTTGGAGGTACTTTTGAAGTTATTCTGGAATGGAAAAATATCGTTACAATAAAAGACGGAGTTCTGAGAAAGTTTAAGTGCCGTTTTATGGTCCGACTTATTAAACACGTCACAGCTGTACAGGATATTAGCTGCAAATCGCTTGCGAGTCGCAATCGGTCATCATTTTAGCTCTTAAAGTCATTTTACATATCCGTTTTACTGCGTATAATTACTAAAGGCAAGCGGCGAGGCGACAAAGCTGTAATTAAACTAACGGAGTGAGTCGTTAACATCGAAACACGGCTTTACACTCGTATCGATACTAAGGGCGAAACTCATAATGCCGGAGGAAACGCCTTATGCGTAATCGATTTGGAGATTACTGAAGTCACTTTATGTAAAAATACCGTTCTCTCCAATTACTGTCGACGCGGCCGCGTTGATTGTAACTATGCGATTGTGCAACCATAATTGAAATACATCAACTCAGTTTCCAACAGCTTTAATAAAATTAATCGTTCCATTAAATACCGTTCCGAGTTTAAGCAATTAGTTTACAAATTGTACCGGAATAGTTGGCGATGCAATATTTTTATAATTTTTGTAATATTCATTATAGTTTGAGTTTTTTGGAAAATAAGTTTTATGTAAATATGTAGGCACGTCGCAAGTTCTCAAAAGGCAAAGCTTGTAATTGATCATGTCGCTGAGCGGTGTGCGCGAGCTTATCAGCGGCGACTCGGCGCGGTGGCGCGGCGGAGTGGCGGCGCGGCGGCACCGTTAGGGCGCAGTTCTCTGTGGTGCTGTATATGGCGGTACGCAGAGGCGCCGCTCACGCTCTCCGTCAGCTCTTCCACCTAACGGTTGCCAGGAATGTAGTTAGGGTCCAGTTTCGCCAGCCGAGATTTTGATTATAAACAACTTGACTGACGATGGATATCGATCGTAAAATTCAAATTATCTTCATAACGGCAAAAGTGACATTTTATCTCGTCCTTGTAATCCGAGTAGAAAAAAGCTCGAGCGCGCTAGAATAAACGAGCTATGTAGGTTACTCCCACGGACGGAGGTGGCAGTGTGAGTGAAGTAACAATGTGTCCAAATTCCGAAATGTTCGAGTGAATATATAAATACCGAACGATAGCCGCGTCTCGAGTACGTGACGTAGCATTTATAATTCCCGCGATACCTAATGAATCGCTTTTACGTACAAGTGTGACGTTATAAATGGCTTTGCATGAACAAAAAACTACTTAATGCAAAATCGTGCGCTTAGGAACATGGGCTGAGGCAATCGAAATGAGGAGCCAACATGAATTTAAAATTTGCACTACATTAATATGGATCGTTGTTTCAATGAATGAATGTCGCCGTGGTCGCCATTCGTGATGAAGTTCACACGGGTAGACCTAAACATTGTAGGCCGCATTTAAATATACTTCCTATGTAAAACATAAATTCAATACCAATTCTTTGAAGTAACCGTGCAGCGGATACTAAATCTGTGCAGACCAAAATAGCTTCATCTAATAACATGCATCGCGAAACTGACACGCACCGTACAGACCTTGTACAGTTATTCACGCTGGGCAGGGAAGGTGCGGCGGCACCCGCGCCCGCTGCCGCCCGAGCGCCGCCACACTCTTATTCAAGCCTTCTCTCCTTGCTGACGGCTCCAAGGAGCTCATTGTTCAGTGAAAATTGGCTACTTTATGCTAATGCCGCAATTTCATCGCGACGATTGTCCTACTTTATATCCCTTATGGATATAACTTCACACTACGCTCCACTGGAAGGCGCGTTGGGAACAAAAATATGGCATATATTGCCCGTAGCCAGTAATAAAAATAACTGTTAGTTATAATGCGTAAGAAATCGATATTCATTTATTTTACAACACTGCACTTCAAACGGCCGCATACACATAAAAATGATTTTGATTTATAGCAAAAATATGTAAAATATATTTCACAACAAAACGGTGCATCGTATGATTTGTGTTTATAGCCGACAGTTCAACAACCTCGAAACCCGTTCGGAATTGGCTGAATCAATCACATAATCAATAAATACAAGCTGTAAATAGCAACCTAGAACTCTATTTAGGAAAGGCGTTAACCCATCTGCAGCGATGCAGCGAACTATACCTACTCATATATTATGAACGAGCTTTATGTCACTGCTTTTGAAAGCGCATCTCTGATGACTGCTAATATTCAAATCATTTATTAGATACTTTTCCAGCTTATGCCATAAACTCAAATATAATTATATTTTACAACACTAAGCATTGTTCATCTACTACATGAATGAAAAAGTAATAAATTCGGTGTGACAGATTTTAAATTTAAATTGGAAGAAAGTTATCATATAAGGCATTGAAAACAGAAACGGCAGGCGGCCGCGGAGCGCAATATTACGTCCGAAGTCGCGAACTCGTTGTATTTTAGGTCACCACGAGACAACCAACGGTAGATACTTGTTCCTCGACAGCATTTAATGTTTTAAATAAGATTTACTGGAACATAAAAATATATGTTGCCGTTTACGTTAACATCTTGATGCCGATCTTAATTTTATTAGCGATTTTAATGCTTCAATATAAATAATTCACTGATAGAGCGTAATATTGAAATGAATTTTTCCATTATTTACTTAACTTGAAAACCTTTTTTTTTTTTTGCTATAACGGAGGACGACTATAGAGGAACATTCGGTATTTAAACTTAAGTCATTGCCTTTTATAGTTGTGGACAATCAAACTTTGAAATATCTTGTCACAATTCACATACTTGTAACATGTTGTCTTATTGACATAATCGGCAGAAATGAAATAAACAATGCAACATGAACAATACATGACCTGTAATGACACCAGACAATACCGAAGAAATGTATTGACACAAACGATTCTTATCAAATCTTAACACAATATCTCAAAACTGTAGTTCAGCTTAATATATAGTATATCTTTAGAAGGCCGTAGATTTTAGTCACTGTACCAAATAATTTAATTCTGAATATGGTTACTCAGTTCCTGCTAAAATTGGCGATTACAAAAATCTGTGCTAAAAAGGAAGGAAATGATAAGTGACACATCAAAATGTATGTGAGGGGACAAAGTGTTGGGTACTCGGTGTCGGGTAGTGGGTACTAGGGTATGTGTCGGGTAGTGGGTAGTGAGTAATGAGTATGGAGCAGTACTCACCCGCTGCCGTGCAGAGTATGCATGCGGCCAGGGCGAGCAGCGCCCCCGCCGCGCGCCGCCTCTCCATCTGACCTCGTCCGTCTGCAACAATCACACAATCGAATCAATTACTCTCGCACGGCAATCACACTGACTCATCATCACCCGCCGCAATTCAACTTTCTTTCAATAACGCTCGACACATTTATTTGATTTATTTACAAGCCCGTTTCATTTGCTGCGATAAAAGCGGCTGCGTTTTTGTCAAATGTTTTTATTTGCAACGTATTAATTCGGTTAAACGAATACCGCCGACAAATCTCCGCCTTTATTTAATCTGTTCCGAAATACATTAATTTTATTGTGAATGTTTATACTAGGATCTGTATCTAATCGGAGCGGTACTTTTTTGAGCTGCAGGAATAAATTTGAATAAAAAATTCAGGTTCCCACATCTGTTGCTCCGTAATTACGTTAAAGTTGGTGTGATAAAAACCGAAGCAAAGGAACTCAATGATCCGGAAAAAACAATTACTTTATTTCCATGACATGGTGTGTTTTTATCGTAGGCGATGCTGCCCGATTAGAATATTCGTTGGAAATCCTTTATTTTTCCTTTTTTGCAGTGTTTTAGATCGAGTCTATAAACGTGGCGGCGTAGTTTGAGGCTATAAAATAATCGATTAATATGATGCGCTATAAAAGTACTTTGGCAGAAGAACATTCTTTGAATATGGCTTATAATGTAAAGCTCCATTCTTATATTGTGAGGAGGGCAGCGCGGTGTATTGGAGAGCCGCAGGGGTTAAAGGGGCTACTTACATTCGCGCCGCGGACGTGAGTGTCTAGGAGGCGTGCTCGAGTGTTCATGGAGCCAGGATTAAAAGAGATTTTGTTTTTGTGAACAATTAACTTTTATGTTTATCCTCAAATTCGAATTTAATTGGCCAAACGAATCGATATGTTATAGCTGTAGTCTTATTGCAAACAATTTGAATATTATTAGGTCAATTAATTTGATTTACGCGTGATATATGTTCTCGTTTCAATAATATACCTACACTTTAAAGTCGGTACGTATTCATTTTGTTTCAGCACAGGTAATAGCCATAAAGTGTGGTATGTAAGGGTAGTTATCGGTACAAAATACTTTAGTGGCACGTAGCAACGGACGAAGAACGCGGAAACGTGAGGTTGGCGCAAAAATGTGCCCATTTACCTTTGAGTGAATAGGGAGTTTAACTGTCCATTCAGTGGCTGGCACGCCGGCCATTCAAAACAATGTTGATACTAAGTAGGGTTTTCAATGAAATACAACATGCATGCATTCTGCACACCGTCGCGAATATTTTGTACACCTGTCACCGCTAACGATAACACAAACACGTGAATACTCAACGTCGCTACATTGTAAACACTTTGTGTTTGAGAATTTACCGGTTTCAAGAGAAAAATGATATGAAACCAGCAAGAAACAGGCTGTACGGTTTTTTTATCGTAAAAATAATCCGGTTTGCCGTCAATCCTGTATTTATGGCTCATGGCTGAAAGCGTTGCGGGGGTAAATTATTGCTACTCCGGAATCCGCGGCATAAGCCGAGCGTTGCCGTGGGAACGTATCCGCCTCACTACACGCCTCTCTGTACATTTATACACCGCACCGACAGACACACAGTACCTACTCCACATAGTAATCAGCTTCAAATACTTTATTCTGAAAACAACATACATACCCATGAGGTATTTCCATTCAAATAGCTCTCTTCAATAAGCAATTTGAAATAGAATGTTCAGTCCCCGGCATATAAATAAGTGAACAGAAATGTAGTAAATATATATTAGCGAGGTCGACGCCTAAAATGCACTTAATAAAGTTTAAATACGTATAGCTGTGTTGATATAATGGTATCGACAGGGGTCCCTCCGTCTAGACGCTCTCTGCAAGTCACCTACACAACGAGGGCGAGGGTGCGCCAATTCATCATTATCTATCTATTTACTTTGCTGAAATACCACGTGTTCCCGACTTGGAGTGCTCTTTACACATTACAATTGTAACGTCGTTTTCTTTATTTGTCCAAGGAAAACATCGCAATTTGACTTGTTTGTATGTAAACATATTTAATGAACCGTGTGTCTCAGTGCTTTCAGTCTAGTACAGCGCGAAAAATACATGGTCATTTGTAAAAAGGAGGTGAGCTAACTGATTATAATTGTTTCCATTAAATTGTAATGTTTACTGGCACACTTGAACCTCGAGAAGAGACTTAAGATTCTTTAGGTGTTTACAATGTAGACCCAGTTCCCAGACGTAATTTGACATACCGTTTGCTACAGCGGTGTAGCGTCAAAAGTAACAGTTAATCTGATTAAAGTAAGCCTAAATTCAAAATACACGCGCATGGGAATCGAAATATGTATGCCGTTTAATTGTTTTTCTCGAACGTTTGCACTCGACGGATGAGTGGCGCAATGCCTTTGTCATCCGGCAACTTCTAACTAGCGACTACCGAGAGCGCCACGCCGCGCCGCGCCGCGCCGCCTGCCAGCTCACGACGCGAACGCTACGTGCTACGAAAGCTTTACATTTGTTCGCTCAAGTTGCGCGCTTATTCTTTTCTTGCAAATCATTTTTCTGCGTAACTGCGATTTTTGAAAGTATCAGCACGCCGTTTTTGTGATTACATTTTTTTAAAACTGAATGCTTATTACAAAGAATATTTTAATGCACTTTTCTATATATACGGTTAAGGTTGTTATGCGTATAAATAAGTGTATTTAAGTTGATTTTGGTTTATCCCACTATTAATTTTTATTAAATAAAATAGTGATATTCATAATTAATTATTTAAAATAGCAAATTTGTATAGGGCTTTAATATTTTACGGACCTAATATGCAAATTTCTTGTAATCAATTAAGCATATATTTTAGGATAGGCAGTGCATTGGTTGTCGAATGCAATTACGATAACGAAGCGAATAGATAAAGTGATGAGATGAGATCAGAAGGGCATGTGAAGTGGTGTGGCGGGCGCGGCCGTGCTCGTGCTGCGAGCCGCCGCGTTGCTCAACACATCATTTCGGAACACTGCAACCGCAGCGAGCATTGACACCAATTTCTCGGACACCGAATAACTCGGAAATCGGAAAGGATTATTATTATGCATTACGTTTTCATACTTTGAGCGTGCAGCCATATTAAATTGATATTTTATCGATGATCTTGAAAAAAAGTGAATAAATATGCCCATAAAAAGCACACCTCCATTGCATACATTCCAAACCAGCGTTTGAAAGGCTAAAGCTTCACAGTAGGTACTCGCAAAAGAACAATAAATGATAGAGTTTCCAGTTTGCCTGGCCATAAATGTAGTTGACCAGACAGGGATAAGTATGCTAAGAGTGAGCGCACTGCGCACTAGATATGAGACGTGATGACCGCGGGGTCAGGCCGCGCCGGCGGGAGGGCAGCGCCGAGCCACTCCCGCCTACCCCGTGAATGCTAGGCGCGTACAGATACCACTTTCGTGTTGTTACTGGCGATAGTGATCTAAGTGGTGCGAGTAACGCTTTTCTAATATTATACAGATTGGCGAGTTCTCACGGGTAGTGCGTGGCGCTCGAGGTATGTGTATGTATTCGCGAGACGGCGGCGGCGTCGGGCGCGCCGCTCGCACAATGCGCTCACGTACGAGTGTCGCGATTATCGAGCGTCGTAAATTACCCGTGATTAGCATAGCAGTCGTGGACACGGCGACGCGGGATCGTTATTAGATTCGGCTACAAGTCGACACCACATTGTTATAGGCGATAATTGTCACTGAAGTGTAGCGGTCGATTAACGGCAGACGCGGGCCAGCTCGTCCATACTAAATAGACGGTGCATGAACACGTCGCATACCACTTCATACCGCATGCCCAGTACCAGTACCTACTACCCGCCAGCAGCCCGTGTACGCTAACTCACTCATTACGATCACGTCATGATACGCGTCATTATCAACTTGACATGTTGACATGTATCAGTTCTTCATACATTATGAATCGAGTGAGGATTTTTATAACACAACATGAGGTACGCACAAACGCACAATTCCTTGCAAGAGAAGGCATTCATATTTATGTAGTTGGGTACATGTGCGGAACAGTGACGCGGAAGTAACATAAAGAGACAGGGTTTGTGTCCCTTGAGGGAACGCGTAGAAATATAGCAAATGTTTCTACATCGAGGCTCGCAAAGTTCGTTGAACCTCACAAATTTTGTGTCAGACGCATTCGCTACTATCTATCTGACACTGTGATCTAGACCAGTGCAGTATATTATAACAGTGTCTGGATTTTTTTACAGAAAAGCTCAGTTCTACGAGAAAGTTTTACACACTTCCGTATTTCCTTATTATATTTGTACAAATTATGATAATCATACATTTTCAATGTCCATAATTTGCATTTGTAAACATATTAAGTTAATTGATAATGTATGAATATTAATATTGTTTTAAGGGTGCCGATTAATTACCATCCAATTAAATTATAAACGAAATTTTATTGCTAGGTGATAAATTAAGTAATCATAAATAAATAGAAAGGGTGGAGATGATCGCCAGCGTATGGGTTTGGTGGTGGTGTCGAGTGTCCAGCAGTGCATGCGCCGTGCGGCGGCGGCGCGGCGGCGCAGTATCGGATCGTGCGCAGAGGCACGCACGTATTGCCAACGTAGTCCGAATAATTTAGGTAAATCCGCTCTAGACGTCTTCATCACCGTTATTCCGCGTTAGCATTCCACTCGAGTGCCTTTACGAATTATCTTATTTCCATGCTATTCCGTGATTTCGATTCGATCTACAATAGCATTTTCGGAGAATTTTTTTCTAATCATTAAAATTTCACTCGCATTCGAGCAACATTCCGCCGATGAAAAGTTATGCGACACATATACCCGCCGCGGCACATCATTAACAATTTATACAAGTGCTGCGGAGTTTCGCTCCGTTTCATGAGAATCGCTCGACTTTAACGTAGCGAAGTCCATCAAAGCTTAAAGCTCGCGTGTGCATTCTCTGTCTGTGTGCTCGAAGAAAGCCACCGTTAGTGTGAGTGGTTGACTGGCTGTTGCTAGGCATACGTTGAATTCGCGATTGTTGGTTCGCGGGCGAGCCGCTCACACGATGAGCGTTGCCCCCGCAGCGCGCGCTGCCTGCCGCTTACTTAGCTACGAGTATAGCCGCGAACCGCACCACCACACCACTACCCATCACCATATACTTGCATTACTTACGTAATTACTCTATCATTACACACCATTGTCTTATCTTCACTTAAACACTTAAACAGTAAGCTCCAACAGAGTCCCAGAGCTACAAACGTGTTCAATGATGTTATCGCCCGTTAACTGATGTTAAGGTTTTTGTTACCGCAATAAAAAGAAAGACCTTTTCATAAAGTTCAAAATATGAAAGAACACGGAGGCAATAAAAAATAGTACCTTCAGAAAAAATTACGAAGCTTAAATATTTAGAAGAAAAATAAATGTGTCTTATAATTTTACAAACCATTAAAATATTCCAGAGCAAATGATCATAATTATTATTTAACAAAAGACGGCTCGTTGGCAGTCTTCCGCTGTAGGAGGCGAGGTGACATAATAGCACCCTCGCGCGGGATGCGACCGCTTTCTGATGCTAGTTGGGGCGATCACTGATCCGGCAATTCTAACACCCTAAGCACGCACAAATGAATGTTTGTACCGAAGGGGCTCACTAAATTAGTGACTTTTGAGTTCCGAAATTTTATGCGCCGTTAAATTAAATCCAGCTGCAAGGTTTGTGCGCGGCTGCGGCTGTGGCGGCTCGCTAGTCGCTTTGCTTGTTTTTTTATTTATATTTCATTACTAGGAAGTGAGTGAGGCGTGATGTCTTTTGCACGTACGTTCAAATGCGTGGTGTCGGCCGATGTTTACGAGCGTCCCGCCGACAGCGAGCCGGCTGGCCAGTCATTATTGGCCATATCTGTACGTAGCAAATGAATGGCAAGTATTTACAACACAAGAATAGTTATAGGAGCCCAGGCGCAGGCTCGCAACACTCCACCATTCCAGCATTCCTCGGCTAAAATACGCAATCCGCATACAATACTAAACGTCTTGTCATTTTATCAATCTTTTTCCGGCTTTATATTAACCATCCGATTACTATTTTAAGTTGCCATTTTATAGATACATTTATTAAACATAGTTAATTCATTTCATTAATTGTTTAAAATTATACTAATATAATTTTAGACCAGTAATGAACTGAATTGTACTAATACAAATATTTAGCGAGTATCCCTTGTCTGACGTATCTATTTATTTTGTTTTTTTTAAACAACCCTTTAAAATGAACATCCACAATCGAAGCAGATCTTTTTTCACGATTTACGAGTGTATAGAGTTTGAACCCTTGATAATGTAAACAGCTTCGCGTGTTATAAAAAGCACTGTGAGAAAAAGTGGATGGACGGGCACAAAGTTATATTGAGTCAAATACAAAAATAGAAATAATAGGCGCATAGCTCCTGTTTTCCCTGTGAAACAGCATTGTGGGGAACTGGTTGTAAAGCAAAAAGATAATAAAGAGCCCTACACATGAAATATTTATACATCGCATTATCATATTACACGAGAATCGTGGTCATCGCTTAGAAAATTATGCTATTCGTTTTCACTTGGACGCCGCTCTATAGAAAAACACGGCGAGAAAAAGTGTTTCCAATGGTAATACGGGCTCATATCCTGCGAATAATAATTGTTACCGATGCTAATACGAGTAACCGAGAACACTAATTATAAGAGAATGGAATTAATATACGGTGTGGCGATTTCCTTCCATTATCTAAATAAGTCTTGCTTGATTGTTATGGGGCGTTGTAAATGCTATGAGAACTGGGATTTTAATTAGTTCTTCGTTCATAGGGCTCTTGGCGTGTTATAACCTAAATAACATAACACATTTTCTAGCTAATAATATCCTCTTTAATACTTTTATACAATACTTTAGTGTTTAAACACTTAAAATAATGAACTGTGTAATGAGTTGGCGAGGATCTCGCGAGCACTAACCTTATAAATTGTTACACGCGTTCATAAAATATTTCTTATAATGTAATTTAATATTTATACTGCGATTATATTCTTTATGGATAATTAAATGTTTTTTGTATCTTGTAGAGATATTATCTTTTTCATGGTGCCCTAACATGTTGCGTCGTATATTACGTATATTATGTATTACCCATTTATTATATGTAAAGATTCCAAGCATAAGTGAAAAATAAATAATATCTTTTTACTCCGCGGTTTTAGTTGCCTGAGTGTTAATGACAACCAAATATGATGATAAGTTATATATGTATTTAAGGTACTAAATAAATATGGATCCGTCTGCAATAAATCATAATCTATAAATATATTAGGTAGAGTTCCATAGCACTTGCAAAGAATGACAAATCATAAAATACTTTTTAATCATTGTATACTATAACATATTTAATAATTGTATCATTCAACTACAAAAACAATTGTAGATCACATTTATTAACACATTGACATTCCCGTTAAGTAAACCACGGCCATGCTGTTCTCAATCGAAGCAATATTTAATTTGGTTAAGCAATATGTCAATATTACAACACAGTACACGCATCGGAGTATTGATTGAAGAGCTGAAGCCCTTCGGATCCCGCTATGATTCCGACGAATTACACTCGAGCTCAGGACGAGCGGGGTCAACCAGTGCGTGCCTCAACGTCCTACATTTGAATGATTATAAGTAGCTAGCGAGAAAATTTACCGCTAACACTGCCATATAAGCTGTATGAATTTTAGGTCGCTACAAGCATAGCATGCTCTTGCGCCGACATCTGCGCAAATATTGATTTAGTAAGCCGGAGTCACAATGGCGGCCGCGCCTGCTACCCGGCCTATATCGTGAGTGCCGTGAGTACCGACACCGTCAACATCGCCTTTCTTTCACTCACCCAGAACCGAGATGGTCAACGTAAGGTAAATAATCACCGGACTTTCCCATAGAACCGACTAAAATACTACAAATACACATCAAATGTATTTGTTCACCACAACGGACCCACATCTCTATGTTTAGTTTATTAATGAAAGTATTATAATTAATTTGACTAATGGTATTTAGAGTTCGTATTATGAATATAAATGTTTAAAAGAACAATGAGGGAAAGTTTAATTATTTATCAATAAATATATATAAGGCAACGATTCAACGACATGTGTTGATCCCAGAGATAGATTAGGGGGAGGGCGATAAAATCTTTTTGTAGTAAAGTAAGGGCAATCAATATCCGCCAAACAGAATTATTTATTGGCACACCATTTGATATTTTATTTACCAATTCTAGTAAAAGAAGCGGGATGTGATATAAAAAGATAAATATCTACATAAACTGTTACCAAAAATAAATATAATGCATTATTATTTTATTGAAACAACTACCCAAAAGAAAAAAACAAATTCAAAAACAAAACAAACGCTAATAAAGGTTCACAATTAAGGTTTCGCCATATCCCATAATGCAATACGAAACCTGTAGCTTTTATGGCATTTTGTGCAGACAGTAATAAAAGTTGGCATCAGACAGCGAATGCTCCAAGTGGAATGTACGGTGTAATATCCAATAGCCATGAAAAGAGATTCCGTAGCAGGAAATTAGCTTGTTTTACTTATACGTTATTCAATATAAGCACGAACTTAATGGTGGTCAGATACCGTTATGCCGATGCCGCAATTTTTAACAACCACTTATCGAAATGATGTGCATTTCTGGGTAATGATAACTTTTGTGTTCCGGATACATAAACACCGAACGCAATAGGTGTTATTTTTGTAACATAAAAACCCTCAAGATGTAATCATCTTCCGATATAAAAATACACATCGGTTGCGTAATTCAAATATATGATAATAATTCCATAACCGTTATGAATAAAAACACTTCTGAAGAATAAAAACATTATTATAAATTTAATTCGCACTCTTGACCAATGAAAATGTATGAAAAAAATAACTTACATTAAAAGAAAGGCAGGTGTTGTTATCTTTGCACGGAACTGTGTACTTCAGCGCATAGTTAATGTTCTCACTAATGAAATTGCAAAATACAAACTAACGATTAATATGACTGCACGAGAATAAAAGCAATCTAGCAATAAACGTAGTGGTTGATGTGAAAAATTGAATTAGGATACGCATACGTTTATTTTTCCTTATCGCGACGGTTGTCCATCTCAATCGTTTTCAAATGTAATTTGACTGACCCCTGACGTTTTTAAGTGGTTGATATAAAAATTATTTACGTTTTGACGTACAATCTTTCACGGTAAACGCAGTAACAATTACTTTGTATAAAATATGGTTTCACACTTGATATGTTGTAATATATTGTATTTTCAATGGTCACGCCACGTTTAGAATCTATAAAACACTTAATTTGTAAATAATTTACCTACTGTACTAATATTTGACAGCAGTAGCGTCATCGATATAAAATAATCGATTAGCTTACTGATATATAGGCAAGGTAAAGTAAGGAAGCGAATATAATTACGTAACACTTCTAGCTATCAAAGCTCCATAATCGTTTTTTCTGACTTAAAGAACACCGACAGTCGTGATTAGCTCCAGCTACAAGATATTGAAAGAATACTTTTAAAAATTATCATTATTGACAAGAAAAAAACAGACGTGGAAAAAATGCCTATGATCTTTCAAGGTGAAGATGCCGACGCACGAATGTTTCATACAAAGTTAGGGAACCACCATCAATCAGGAAGTATTATGAAATAACAAATAAATCCTTTAATAGTAATTTAACGCGCGTTAACTGAGTGCGCTTACATGTGATCATTATTGTTTTATATCACGACATGAGCAACTGCTGCCGTTTATACACCTACTTGTAAGGTATACATTGTTTTTAAACATCTGTCTATATTGTATAAATTACTACATGGTACACTGTACATCTCATCCAAAATACGATAGAACATATTTCTAAAATAGAATGCAACTTTTTGATAAAAAATTCTAGTTTATAGAAAAAGATTTTTTTCTGGTGATGTATACCAGCCAACGAGCAATGAAATATTATAATAGTATTTTAATTGATAAGAATAATAACCGTAATTTTTTATTAATCGTTAACATATTAATGGCAGGCACAGCTCTAATCGAAAGAATACCAGTAATTGTAGTGAAACGTCTGTGTTACGAGAATATTGTACGGAAAAGTTTACCTCTCCAGTATATAAACATTTACAGCACATTTTTTGCTTTTACTCCTGTGCCGCTTTTAGCAACTTCAGAAGTTACCTTAATTCGGTAAAATAGACATTCTCTTAAACTTTCTTCTTAGGTGAATAATTCATGTGAAGGCTGGGCTGACATATTGCTTCCTCTGAGGCCCCCGCGAGATAAAAGGAAAACAAAGGATGTAAGTACTTCATGCTAATGGATCGTGGGGTAAATTTTGCGATCTAAAAATATCTTTGAAAACATTATCAAATATGCACTCTTTTCTTTGTGTGTTTTTTGAGCACATTTTCCTTTTAAGTTACCGATTCATGAATTATAGCGTTCATTCGTATTAGCAGTTAGGTTTATATTGCACGTCCGTTATCAAAAGGGAAGATTTGGTTTAATTTAATGATGTTTAATTATTGGAGGAGATTGGGAGTCAGTCGGCGGCGGCGTCGAAGCGCGGTGGTCGGCGACGCGGACGGTCCGCGGCGGAACGGCGAAGGTGCATGCGCCTTACCCACTCGTAGGACAATGACATCGCACGTTCCGCACCATAAAACAACCTGGACATTATGAAGTGTTGCCTCAGCCTTTTTTATTGTTACTCAAAAACAGAGACACGGCTTATAATTGCGTCATTAAAATTTTCGCATTCGTTTTGAGCACAGTAAACTATTATAAACAGTTTCGTGATAATGTTAGAGTACATTGAATTCGAGCTTTCTAAATTCACAGTTACGATTGTACATTTGCTTCACTCACGTTTTAATGACAAGAAGATGTTCGTACTATAAAGCGCGACGTGTTTTTTTTCCTATAAGTTAAAGAAAATAATATCTAAGCATTTCGGGGACCTTATTTGTATGAATAATCTTTAAACAAAACTCTACCACGCATTAGAATCTACGTTTTTACACTTTAAATGACGCTGAGAGGTGTCGGGTTTAACACAAAGTACTTCGTGAGTGCAACAGTGAACAGACAAACGAAAAGCGTAGCGGACGTCATACACACGTATCGGTTCAAATACTAATTGGTAAAAGACCTATTCAAACATAACATGAGATTTTTTACTTGGTAAATGGTAAAGTGGACATGTCTATTTGACTTGTTATTTAGAGTGTGGGTGGCATGAGCGTGGGCCCGGCCAGACTGCCTCCTTAGGAAGGTAACCAACACATTGCTCACTTCACTCCAGCCTCTAGCCAGTGCATTCAAACGTATTTGTAAAATTATTCCCCGTCATAAATTTTATCTGCTCTCATTGCTCGTTGCCGAATGCCGATACGGGTTTAATAAAGCTGCGTTTGAAATTGTACATAAAATGAGCTTTAGTTGTGGTATTTTGACTTTTATAGCCTCTTCCATTTTAAGAACTCTTTTCTTTAGAATGTTTTTGTGTGTCATATTTAAGAAGTATTTTCGGTTTACTGAAAGGATATCGTTCAGTTGTCTTGCGATTTATAGTAACATAAAGACAATAGCATTTATATTTCGTATGGTTATTTAATCAATTTGTTTCCGTATTATCATATTACAAGCGCGCTTATGAAGAGCTTATGAAGAGCTTCGTACAAAGATGTCTTCCTATTAATATTTTAAAGTGAGTTGCTTATTTGTGTGACCGAAGAAAAATATTTATTTTGCCTTATTTGTTTACTAAGTATATTTGAGTGTACCGCTCTTACAAAGTACAGTTATATAAACCGCTCAGACATAATACTTTTCGCGTCCACGACAAGCGATAATATACTTATTTAATACAATTATCGAGTCAACGATAGAAACTCACACTGGATTAATAATCACAACGATAGTCAATTAATGTAGAATTAAATAGTATGCAGGATGTATTAAAAATAGACGCGGCAGGACATCCGGAGCAAGCTTTCTGATAATAAAACCACGCGGTCAATTTATAGGAAATCTAATAACTATCGTACTGAATAAAAACTTGTATGGCAAAAAACTTGAACTAAATAACATTATAACCTACATTCCAACGCTGGTGGCAGGCGCTGGCAGGCCTGTGAATGTGAATTTTAAGCGCACTCCACGTAGGGCCATTTTTGTGTGGTGCTTTTTATCGGCCATTGTGGCCGGCGACGCGGCTTGGTCATATTCAGATATTGGTATTCACATGGCGATTCGTCGCGAGGTTTCTTGCACACCCGCTACCGATGTTCTGTACTTCGGGGACCATTAGCTGTCCTATCGCTATAATGTGTTATTGTTATTATTCAACGACTGTTGTGGACACGTTTATATTACTAGTGGATAAGCTTACTGCTAATTCGCATACTTTCTTCCGTAATAAATTATGTATGGATTTTAGTGTCTATTTATGTTGGAGTTATTATGAAGTAATTTGATTAAAAGTTGTAGCAGACCATTATACACATAATGAATAAGTGCGATTTTTTAATTTAAATTTGATTGTGGGCTTTTGCAAAACTTCAATAGTGAATTTTTATTTAAAGACGTATAATATAAATCTGTTAGGGACCGTGAACGTCATGAAATTAAACGACGCCAATAAATTCCACTTCGTACCCTAAATTGGTAATTGTGTGTTCCGAATTCAATAAATCCTCCGCGCACTTGAACTCTACAAAGTCAATGCGCATAATAAGTATCCGACTTCGAAAGGTCGAAATAATTATTTCTTATGAAATGATCCCGCATTACACGCTTAGATAGTTACATAATTGTACGAGAAAACTTGCCTATTGTTAACAAACCTCATTAAATATACCATGAAATCAAAGTCACGTCACGAAATTACAATATAACAAGTGAAACAGAAACGGTTTTCGAGCTTTTTTGCGACATTTTTGTGGTCCGGTAACGGTTTCGGCTCCTACACCCGACACTCCGACTCCGGCGCGGAGTACTACTCGCCGCCGAGCGCGCATTACGCTGCCACGCCACGCAGCCTCCAGGCTCACTACTGCCCCATCACACATACTCTACATAAATAACAGAACATTTATCAACATTCCGCGGAATTCATAATCGTAAAGAATTTTTCAGCACCATTGTAACCTCTGTATTCATAATCGTCATTAAAACCGCTGACCGTTCTACACCATTGTGGCTTTTGATTCTCAACTTTCTATAAACCCATATACTGTGCAAATATGTGGGTAAATATGAAATGTGAATGGCGGCACATGTGCATCGAGTGTGGCAGGCTGGCCGGGTCAATGGCACCTGTGAGGCCCAGATTCAGTTCCCCATAAGTTGCCATTTTCTCAGGAAGCGCGGCGGCGGCGGCGACGGCCGCGGCGATGGCGCGTGGAACGCAGCGGTCAGCGCGCCGAGCGACGCCGCGAGCGCATTCTGTCACGGCGAGACTGCGCGCGCGCATATTCACGCGCACTTTCATTAATGCGGAGTCACTGGACGTTTCTAACTTTTAAGGACGGTTAATTTTATTGCCGTCATTCCCGCTTACAATGGTCATATCTCGCCATCCATTAGACCGTTGCCGTTTTACTGTACATTCCATGGAGCTTTCAGAACGACACGACGACGAGTTAAATTCTTAAAGTTTCATATCAACTATATTTCAAACTGTAAAAGCAACCACGGACGATACTAGATGTTACCGCCGTAGTAAAAAATATTATTTGTTAAACGCGTAAATAAACATGACGGCCTCTAGATACATTTAAAGGAAGACCGTCATCCAGTCGTTTAGCTACCGTCAACTAGCCGTATTTCCGTGCACTAAGCGCGAAACATTTTAAACAAAAGAATGGGAAGCTCGCCGACCTTGCTACAAGTACCATAATCAATAAGTAATTGTCTTTGCTTGTTTTTTTATTTTTTATATCAGCGCTATTTAAATATATTCAGCTACTCATTCAAGGTACTGTGGCTCTTTAAATTGTTCGCAAAATATGACTAAACTATATTTTTTTCTTGCCTGTATTAAGCAACGATGCATAACGTTTACAGGAGTGTGGTTATAAGTAATCGTACATTTCATTTTTTTTATTTTGTTATATTAAAACAATAAGCTCTTGTTTCAATATCGACTGGTTATAAAATAAGTGACATGTTAAATAATTATGAAGTAAGATGAATGTTTTATCTAAACCGGTATGCCTATTTATCTATATCTATATCAGCCCATATACGTCCCACTGCAGGGCACGGGCCTACTCTACAATCGAGAGAATCGATTGAGAGTGGTTAGGCCATATAGTCCACCACGCTGGCCTAGTGCGGGTTGGCGGACTTACATACCGTAGAAATTCTTTAAAATCGCTACGGTATGCAGGTTTCCTCACGATGTTTTCCTTCACCGTTAAAGTGCGTGGTGATTGACTATCAATACACACATAATTCCGAAAAGTCAGAGGTGTGCCCTGGGATTTGAACCCGCGACCACCGTGAACATGTAGGCAGCCGCGTCTGGTCCGTTTACCAACAGGCCACCACGCACTGACACACGCCTATTTATAATATCCTTGAATTATGTTATATGTTGTTATTATGGTTTTATGTTTTTAAAGACAAAAACAGACTCAAAAATTGTTAGGAAATGCCATAAAAACGTTAACTGGAAAATACTATGTGTAAATATTAAATAAAAATATTTCTATGCCGTTTAGTAATGTTAAGTTAAAAATAGTAGATAATAAAAGTTACGCAAGCAAACTTAATACTTGAGGACTAAAGGAATTAATTAATGACACAATTTAATTTTCGCCTACATCGAGTTATTCGTCAGATAATTTAACGGATATTTTAGGGTTCAGTGGCGAAACCGCAACCATTAGAAAATCTTTTAAATTATCTTCTTATGCAAAATATCGCTTGTGGATTCATGCATGCTTCTGTTACTTCTGTCTACTTCCTTTATTTGTAATAATATTACAAATATCTATCTGCCATTGTGACTCATCGCGATGCATTTTGTATCGCATAATACATGCGTTATTATAATCGGCACCCGCACACGATTACTCCCTATCTTACTTAAATCAAGCGATTTATAAAGGAACGCGAAAATTAGTCATTAGGTCATTTTTTCCTTGGTGAGATGAGTAGGACCATATTTACCGGAAAAACATTCTGTCTATATCTATTGATCGACGGAAAATGGAAAATGTTTACGGAGCAAGGTAATATGCTACATCACAAATGTGAAATAGATTTTTGTTTCATAATGTTAATCAAATGCTACTAACACAGACTTTCAACTCTTTAAATGAAACTATGATTTAAATGGCTGTAATATATTTGACCTTTGAAAACATTTATTAGCTATCAGAATATTGTAAATGCGAGTTGTAGTACATAGATTTTTAAAAAATTATGCACCTTTAGGTATACTAAATTGTTCAGCAACATATTTAATACTTCCTGTTAGCATGAGCAACACGACTTTGTAATAACTCGGGTTAACAAGCGAGCAATTTATATTATCTTAGAGCAAGTTACAAAATAATCTGCACCGAAGAAGGAATTTATTTCCCCTATGTATGAGACAATGTATCGTTTGGTGAGACAAGCGGATGCGGACGCGGTGTGAGACGCACCGGTGGCAGCGGCGGCAGCGGCAATCGCCGGAACCTTCACCCCTGCACTTGAACTCGCGCCCAATGCTCGCCGCTCGCCGCCCCGCCGGACTTAGCGCAATCAACCGCGCCGGCGGCCGACGGATTGCACTCGCGGCCCACGGCCATCAACATCACTTTAAAATATTCTAACAATTATGCAACGGCTCGAGTGTCAAGTTCATTGCTTCAGTAAACATTTCCCACCTTCTGCATATAATGCAACGCGCCGCTCGTGTGAACTAGCGGTCAATTGATTGACTCAAATATAAAGATGTTGAAATCGAATACGGTCCTACTGTATCGAATACTTTATTATATATAGATTAACTTTTAATAAAGTTTAATAGTTCCGAGTGGAAATAAAACCCGAGAGAAAATTTTAGCACGCTATAAAATAATCAACGCGATTCATGTTTTGTGGGTCTACGTGGAAGCTTTTCCGCGGTAATCCCACCGTGGCCTGGGCAATAAATTCTGCCGCCATATTGAGCCCAACGGAATATAAATTCGCCTAAGCCCCGGCTACGGGTAAAATAAAAGATTACAACCCGGGTAATGTTACACGAGCGGGATACTGAATATCCTAATGAGTCAAGTCGAGTGACTAACAAACACAAGCTAAATAAGGAAGATAACCGAGCGAACAAAAACTTCTTCGTATAAATTGCTATCCTGAAATGACCTCCCGCTGGCAAGCTCCTACATCTATAGACACGTAAAGAAAATAATTGAGCAATTACAAGAATTTGTTTATAAATGACGAACAAAAACATCGACGGAAAAACAAGATGAAAAATATGAGATAAGCGTCGCTACACGGGTACTGTACGCACGCGGCACAATGTTATGCTCTCCAATATATAAAATGTATGAGTACTGTTAGTGTCTGGGACCCAAATACAGAGCGCGACGTGCAACACCAATCCTCACATAAAAGGAATGAAAATCTTGATTGAAAAATGAGAATATTTTTTTGTCTTTTTAGAATTTGCCGTTTACACAGTTAACTTGGATATTAGAAACGAAACTATTATTAATCAGTTCGGAGCATTGTCATCCTCGGTGTATTAAAAACAGTCAGGGAGCTTGTGAACTGAGTATCGCTTCTCGCTATTAAAGTCATAACTTCAAGAGGAACAAATACTCTGGCTGATTCGAATTCAATCTACTTTGTAAGTACAATCGTGAATGATTATTGGTGGTGACTGTGAAATATTGAATCCGCCACGGTTATTCGCACGGCACGCGGCTGAATCAGATCCACTCACGCCATACTATTCGACATGTTATTAAATCTATGCAAATCTGGCAATTATTAATCGATCAAGTTTTCAGGTTTTCAGTTCCTTTTTACATTTTTTTATATACATATTACATTATTTTGTAGGCATCCCTTTAAAAATGATATACGAAATATATTAATTTAATTTAATTTACAATGTATTTAGGAAATAAATAAGTGCTTTATTTAAAAACACCGCGAAAAAGGCCTTATTAAAATCATAGCAATTTTTTTATAGCCAATGAAAAGATTCATAGCAAAGAGATAATAAAAGGAGGAAAAAACAATTTACTAATAATTTCCTTAAAAATGAAGCAAGTCCTTATACAAAATTTGGACTTTATTACAATCTTTCACCATAAACTGTTTTTGTTTCCTATTCCGAATACACACGCTTCAGCGTATAATTAATATTAAAAGGATAATATTGCGTTCGTATATGCGTTGGAATATATAAAAATGTATTAGGTGAAAAACAAAACTTGTTTTCTATCCTCTTTGTTACTTATTTGTCGCATATATAGTTTAAGGCGGGATTTTTCACGCGTTTGCATTTTACGTTTTAGCGTAGCAAATTTACAAACACATTGCTATAAATTGTGAGTTGCAAGATGGCAGAACCCAAATCAGGTATATCATATCCATTAACTCAGCTTTGTACCAGGTAGGGTCGTGTAAGTATCCGCAACGGTAATAAAAATGCTCTCATTATTACAAAAATAAAAGATAACGCCTAAGTTTTTGTAGCATCGGAGCTAATTTACATTTCGATTCGTAGCAGTGTCAATATTAGCGCTTCCATATTAGCCTGTGTAATTATCCACTAATTCCGATAGCTCCTCTGGCCTCGATCTTGAATGTTTCAGATGCGGTATTCCTCAACTTAGCCATTATAATAAAATTGGTGTAAAAAATTAAATAAATGGAGATAAAGTGAACTCACCACAGTCTCGGGGTTATATTCGCGAACACTTGGCTGGCCGGCAAGGTACAATACAAAGTTGTTGATACAGAGTAGAGTGTATCAGAGAGTATGTCCAGGAGCTAAGAGCAATGATTGTTGCCGGAGCGTGGTGCTAACGGCACGGCCGGGCCGGCACTGACGCGAGGCGGGCGCTCGCGCGATGCCGCCGTTCTCGGTCTCGGAGGCTTCACGGCGCGAGCTTTCAGCGACACACGACCCGCACGCGGCACGCACTGCACACTGCACTCGCCCTCGTCTACCCACGCGTTGTGATTCTCTCGACCGTCTACTGTTCCGAGCGCCCGACGCACGTTTGAACTCTTCGCGGCGCCCGCTTTACCGTATAAATATGAGCTCTGGTGGCGGGGGACGGCGTCGCGGTCGGACCCCGACGCATCGCGAATCCACATCGGCATAAATTGAAGATGCAGTCCATGTCCTCCCCATTGATTTTATTGCTTACCTATAAGATACAGCCAATTAGCAAAATTCTCACCTCGCCGCCGTGACTATTTCCGTAATGAATGCGCATGTTACGTTTAAATTGCACGATAACAACTTTGCAACACCATTATATCATAAAGCGTCCAATCTGATTATCTTAATTGCATATAACAGTTCATTTAATTTAATGAACGCTCGGATTTAAAATAAATAAATAAATCACATTCATTTATGGGCCATGTAGCGGACTGATCATATTATTTTGTTCAATAGTTATTTATTATATTAAGATGACATTACATAGTAGCCATTTGCACATAATCATGCAATTAACACTTCAATAAGTCTTTATTACTTGTATGAATATGACACTATTCACAAATTGCTTTTGATTTTCACAATGCATAATTATAACGCTATCGATAAGCTTTTTTCGCGTCGTGGGTATTCAACGAATTAGCGATTTCGTGCGAGTCGCTTTGTATTCTTGTAGTGGTTCTTACAATAAACTCAAACTGAAGATTTAATTATAACATGTGATTACCGCGAGTGCACTTTGAATATGCAATGTTCATTCAGCCGATTTAGTCTAATAAGAATGTAAATGCAAACATAAATTAACAAGTTTTACTGGGATATTTCCTAGTAAAACTTGTTAAGGGAACAGCGTCTACAAACAGCTCTCAGGACGTTTATAACACATAATTGTACATTGCCCTGGAACTTCTATGAGCCGATATGTTCTAGCATTTGATGAATACACAAGTGTGGTGTCATACCAAACTGTAGAGATTGCGTAAAATAAATTCACCAAAAGATCTTCGAAAACATGTGACCTGAATACATAAACTGTAATTTTCTTTATAAAGTATCTATAAAATTACGCCAGTCCACCACAAAACAAGCTGATGCATTGTTGAATCCACAAGAACATTACGAAATATTTATTTTCGTAAATTAAGTATTAGTTTTGATTGTGTTTTTGGTAAGGTCCGTTTGCGAACAACAGTGTATAGAAAATCATTTCGATTACCAAGGCTCTCCACGTCTCTCACTGCGCATTATTCTCAAGATGAGTTTTTGCATAAAATTATTTGTATTTAAAGACAATGTTATATGGAGTTTTTGAAATTTAATACAATTTAATAAAATTTATAGTGATTTTAGACAATATGTTTGTTATAGATATTGTAATGTTGGTTCAGGTGAAGTAACAATAATGATACCTTCGTTGTAAACGTCATTAATGAATGAATGTGAATTACGAGGAAATTGTGTCTTGTAATTTTATGCACGGCTATTATAATTTCCAAGAAAATATATTCATGGCATAACTTTTAGTAGTTAGTATATTTTCCATAGTACTTTAAATGTAGTCGATCTCAACAATAATTCTAGAAAAGACACATTCGTACCAGATAACAGTTACTAAAAACATTGTGTTAGATTCTTAATGTGTGCATATTTCATACATCCATTTATTAAAATAACTTGTTTTGTATTAGATTGCGGTATTTCCTCCAAAACATGACTAGGAAATAACGTTTGAAGACAGGTAAATTTTTCGTCACTTTTGGACGCTAAAAGTAATGGTTTAACACGACGGTGTCAACTTTGCATTGTAGACGAATTTATTCTATCAATAGATATTAATCACTTGCTTAGTGATTCATATGAGTCACTTTGATTGGTGGACGAAGGATACCGGTTACAAATTTTATTAAAGGGATTTATAAGCGACTATCGAGGGATTCCCAGTAACTGTAACTTATTTGTTAGGGGGACATATTTTTTTTATTCGGTGGAAAATCACTTGAACACGAATAGCAAAAAACCAATGGACTCACTGTCGGCTTGGGCGGTATTTTAGGACGACAGGAAACATGCAATTATTTCGTTGACCAGCACAGCGACCGCAGTAAATCTCAAGTGTTATCTGAGATTTTCGGACAAAATTAAATTTATCTGGTAGCATGGACATGCTAAAAATTAAATAAACAGACATTTTGGACATCTCGTATATAATCACGTCATTAACTTAGTACCATTTACGAAACTTGAGAACAGTGAAACGCCGTGTTTCACAACTTTAAAGAATTTTTTATTTATATATGAAATAAGATTTATTCCGGATTGGATATGAACTCGAGATTACCAGAGGCTACCTTACGTTATCACTTCGTTAGTTCGTTCTTCCTGGCGCTATACCGGCCAGCGCCAGGGTCTGTTTAGTTTATTTATTTATATTCTTTATTGTACACAAAATATAACAATAGGTATATAGAGACAACAAAACAACAAAGTACAAATGGCGATCTTATCGCACTAAGGCAATCTCTACCAGACAATTATTGGATGTATTTATGAGAAGGACAAAGAAAGTTTACTTCATCTTGCCAATATTTTTCGCCCTCAGTTGCAAGACCATTGACTCTCATATCTTCCTTTACAACATCCTGTTTTGGTCAACCTCGATGTCTTGACTCTATGTTAAAACCCAGCCACATTGTACTTCTGTGCTCTTAAGATCTGACCAAACCACCTCAAGCGACATTCCAGGTGCTTATCTGCCACATCACGGGCACCAAGGCCGCAGATGTACTCAACATGGGAGGGAGATACCGCTGACGTGTGCGGGTGTACTGGTTATTTTACCTACCCCATCTGGAATATATGAATTAAAGTTTGTATCTTACTAGATTTTTTTAAATATTAACCGTAAACTAATTAATGGAATTCTTAAACAAATTCTGTGAGTATCAAATATCAATGCCGCCGTAAACGAGGACAAGTTTTTTTTTCTTTTACAAAACACTAAATATTTTTATCAAATTGTGTTTCGGAATAACCACAGTGGTATTCTGTAGGAAAAGTACTTAATATATAAAAGAGGAAAAAAGCAAAAACAATTTGACTACTGGGGACAAGATGTAAGAGATGGTAGAGTCGATGCCAGACTGAGCTGTAGAAATATCACCATATTACCTAAAACTAGCCCCATCATCCGAAACTGCCTCGGAGTCATCAAAGTTCTAAGCGATCGTAAGGAAAGAGAATTCATTAAAGGTATAACAGGCAGAACTCCTACGTTGGGAGCGATCTGTCGGCGGTATAACCATCCAATATAAAGGCCAATAAATAATAGGGCCTAATGCGGTCAGCAGCGCCACTAATAAGTGGTCTACGGCAGTGTGCTCACCAAACCCGAGCATGTGTGAGTTCGGGTGCATTAAACGGATATATTATGGTTTATGGATGGATAGTAATCCATAGCGTCCTGTTTGCAACTCGTAATACGGCGACCTGTCGGCTGTCAGGTCAGGCTCCGAATTCGGTATGTATGATGATAGCCTTAGTCCGCAGTCAGTTCATATTAATTTCACCTGTCTTTGAAAAGCTTTTGTAAAGACCCTCAGCTAATGAGTTTCTAAAACACATGCCACTTAAAAATGTCAGAGGTGTAAACCTTAGCATTGAAACGGAGACTTCCAACTTGAGAGATTATTTCGCTGTCGATACGACGCTAGACATCTTAGCTACTCTTAAGTTGCGGCTTGGTGGAAGAATTTGTAAAAAAAATATCTCGATAATTTCCCAAAACTATCAATCCGTGCATAGTTCCTTAAACAATGTGTTGGTTGCTAATATATAATTGTTCAAAAAAAAAGCTCTTAAGACCAACATAATGTGCTCTTATGCATTATTTGGCAATTGTACTAATAAAAACAGTAGCTATTTCTGTTTTCTGAATGCATATCATTTAGATTTTAGATGCTATAATAGTATGAAAATGCGTTTTAGTACCTATATGAACCACAAGCGTCTCTGCCTTTATTTATTTACATACATTTTATTGTCTGATACACTATTCCAAGAGGCAGGAAAAAAAGTAAATAGAGATTTAAATTTATGTGTATTGTGTTGTTAATCGAGAGTGTTATCGCTATCGGCGATTCCAGACAACCATAACGGGTGATTTTTGTATGCGGCGAGTAAAGTATTGTAGTATAATGTATAGTAGAGCGAATAATGGAGAGTGGAATAAGTAGAGGAGGCCAAATAGGATTGTTATAAAGGTGATTCAAAAATTAAAATAAAAATATATTTACTGTACAATTTACATATGATGTGGCAAGGAGAGATTGCCTTTTGTTTTCTATGTCATTGGAATGATGATTATACGACGAGTTTACTAATTCACAATTCTCATAATATATTAGTTTGATCTCTTACAAAATGTGATGTGTATTAAAAATAAATATTATCTGATATACGATAATTTACTACTCTTTAAGTCTCTAAGGTTTCTATAAACAACCTATAATCATTATTATTCTAAAAATATAATGTGAGGATTTTTTTTGTATATACTCGTATATTATACTTACTTTAAAAATCGCTTTATTTCTGATGTGGCTTCTTTCTCATCGAAGGTGTTCGAATAGCTAAAGGTACATTAAATACACGAAACAAAAAAGGTACATAGTAAAAATATTGTACTTGGCTACTACATGCACTTGAATCCTTACGATAAATTCTCTTGAATGTATTGTGTATATTACACCCACGGGGATTATACGAATGCCACACTGACTAAAATAAAAACAAACAATAGCGCGCCCGGAGATTAATATATAGCGCCATAGTCTAAAACAGGGTTATATTTACCGATATAATTCGATATGTTTACGCTTACGTTGGATAATTAATCCTTTTTAATTTTGACAAAGGCCAGTGACACGGGCCTGGCAGGCGCCGCTTTTTTATATTAATTAAAACGGACTCAATCCTAACATAACGGCGCACACATTACTATGCTAATTTATTATTAGGGTATTTTCTTGGCATCCGCAATGTGACATACATTTTTTAAGACGTAACTGTAGCGGAAATATGATTGATAGTTGACCGTTTAAGTATGCTTCAGTGTCCTTATCTTGCGTACAGTCGACTTGAAAAATTCGTTCATTAACATACGGCGATCGCGTAGATCTGCATCGTATTGCTCGGTGCTCGGTATCAAACGGCACTATTTTTGTGCGATTGCTAAGCTAACTCGCCAGAGGACATCGCTCTATAATACGCCGCTTATCTTCGTCAAATAAGAAGTATTTCTACTCGTCATACAACACATACAGCGATGTCGTTGACTGTATGAGACTGAATTCAATGCAAATCTTAATCTGCGTGCTAAATCACGAACATTAAATTTACGAGACGTAATCGTTTATTTATCAGTCTTCGTGAAATCTCAACTAAAGAAAGTCCCGTAGACGTATTAAATTATCCAACAACCAGGTAGACTGAGACGATAATTAATTTCGTCGGATTTAATCGGAATGAGACAATTCGCTGACAATGAAAATATATAATTATGAAATAGCACAGTAGGAGAAATGAACTCGGCAAACCGCATTGTGTATTCCTGCAATGTACTACGTTTACGATGAGCTCCAGTGAACTCGTAAGTCTCACGGATTTTTTATTTTCCACTTGACTTGACGTAAAACATCATATCATGTAAGAAGTGTCCAGGTTTTTCTCATTACATGAACATAAGAACGTATTCGTCCCGGGCGTCACCTGCTCGTGCGACAATAATTTCGGCCACACACACGAGAGCAAATATAAGCCAAATAAAGAATCGCGATGTGTGCAGATTCCCGGCTGGCGTAGTAGCTATTCGTAGGTACAGACTATTGATTTTGTCCACCCCAGACCGCACACCCGCCGAACTGCACCGTGTTCCGCTGCCTACTGCTTAATACTCAACTATTATTATCAATTTATTGACTGCCGCCAAAATATGAGCTCGATATTAGGGTCAGTGTTTTGAACCGATATTCGCGTGGAGCTAATGTTGAATAGTAAATGTATCTGAAATACACAATAAACACGTTTGTTTGTGCCGCTATTTGACACGTTATCGCAAAATTTTCCTCACACACGCAAAAGAATGCCGGGTGTGTATGAGAAGTTAGCACTTGGGCACAGGCGGGTCGCGGCGAGCCTTCCACGAATTTTCCGATTATAAAACCGGTCAAGCCTGGGAATTGGTCGCTGATGCCTCGATAAAACGTGAGAGGTATTGAAACATCGTTTCTGAAAAATGATTCGAATGTATTAAAGTAGTGATATTACTATTCTAATGTGAACACTTTTCCGTGTGAAGAAGCTGCTGGTAAATGTATAAGAAAAAAAAAACGCGACACTCGAAATGCGGGCGACAATACGTATAGGGGGCAATGAATCCGCGTACCGCTACTGTAAAATTAAGTCTCGTTTACCTACTCTTATCCAATCTCATAAACGGCTCCGTAAAGCCGATCTTGCATGTACATTCCACATAATTATATTTTACAAAGTAATAAGCTTGGGTACTTGGATAGTTGTTCTATATAATTTATAATGCCTAATTTGTTCGTTCTACCATTATCTATGACGCTTCTTTGTAATACAAGCCACTACATAAACACAATCCTTACATACTTTACAAGTTAAATCCCTATTGAATTCTTAGTCATGTTATTTTATAAGAATTTATTTAAATGGGTTCTTAGAATCAGGATGATAAACGGACGATATTTGCGATCCTCGCCTATCAACATGAGGAAAGAACTATTATTATTACCCGGGAAAAATATGCATCACGTAGTTTTCTAACAAACGTAACACCTCAAGAAACTGCGTATTTATTTCAAATCGCTTATCTGTAACTGCGCAAAATATCTAAATAAATAAAAAAAGGGGACAAGTGTTTTGCTCTTACGTTATCTCGACTTTTTAAAATAAAGATTGCGATGTAATAATTAGATATCTTGCATTATTTTATTAGAGAGGTAATAAAATTGTGACATGTTCATTAATAAAGCGTAGATCTATCAACCGTTTTAGCCATTTATTTCACGGTATTTTTAAACCCTTGGATTTGTTTGTTCGTAGGAAGATGGGGTGCCGGAATTATAGCGATTAAAAACCCCGTGTTGGTCTTTATCTGCATGACATAAAAGACAATAAAAAATGCAATGAACATCATCGAACCGCCTCCAATACGCGAGCTACAATCCAGTAATTGAGGAATCAGAAAAGAGCTGAAGCGCCTGGCCCTAGTGAATCAGACTGGCAGGAGTGAACATCGCCAAGCAAGCTCTTCTGATTTACCCTGAGAGCTACCTACCGCATTGCAGCGATAGTTTCTGTCCATGATATTAGGACTTTTGATGTCTATATATCTTAGGGCACCAGATAAACGTAAACGTAAGGGGAGTCAGCAAGTTTCCATTACCATAGTTGCCGTACGAATATCACTTTTGTTAATATGCGCATTAATATTACCATTAACATCATCGATTGCTGTCGCTGCTTCTTCAGTAGACATGGGATAAACAAAGGCATTTTGGATCTGAAAGAACATCTCACGTTGGCGCTGCCATCAACTTTTCAAATTTTTCGTACATCCCGGACAAAATTAGCTACAATTAAGGGTACTTTTGAAACGGTATAAAATATATAATATGATTTAAGATCCGATAGGTGTGAGTTAACTTTCGCTTTTTATTTTCTTTATTCGGAAAAAATAATTACAGTAGGTAAATATAAGCTAATGACATACCATACAAATATTAGTTAATGTAATAACTACAACATTTTTCACGAATATGAAGTAATTACACTTGAAACATGTTATCATGCTTCCTCCATTATTGACGCCATACTCCGTTAAGGTGACTGATACAGCCACAACCCTGCTTGTCTTCTCTTTTTCCTTATAAAGTATCAATTCTGTCTTTCTGTCTCATCGTTCCCTCACTGCTAAGTATCGCGACCACAGGTGATGTTCCTCCTTCGTGTTGGGTCCTGGGTGGCATGGACCGCGTGGTATACAAACAACCGCCTTCTTTACGATGTCCACCATACCATTTGACTGGTGCATCAACAGGTGGAGCATAAAATCACAAGTTGTTTAAAAAAAAATCCAAAAAAATTAACATCGGTTAAAGATATACCACACTTTAAAGGCAATTATGATTTATGGATGTGATTTGGTAGATTTTTATCTAGGAACTATCCAAAACAACAATTTATTATCTATAGAACAAAAAATACAATTATTATATTTTGTATGCTAAGGAGAGGCCACAAATTTTATTCAACATTTTCAAAGTTCTGAAAATTACGTGAGTTGCGAGATTCGAAACTATTAGTTCAAAAATAACAAGCTAAGTTTTAATGTACTTATATCCAAACTTACATGTGTTTTAAGTACAACATCCGTCAGTAGTAGCAATTAAATAAATTTATAAAACGTTATATGACTGCATCAGCGGCCAGCGTTAAAGAGCTTAAGTTTGACCATCAATCAACATTTGGTATTCCGTCTCTGTCTACAATTTAATCTAAAAAAACATAAGGTCATACGTAAAACCGTATCATTGATTTACTAGAAAAAAATAATTTGCTTTCATTTAAAGATTTTATGCATTTTCGGGAGGGTAAAATGTTGCCAGAAACGTCTAAGGATAAACAAAATCTAATAACATCATATCATCGAGATCTATCTATATTGACTAAAAATTAAAAATTCTCATTTTCATAATATCAAATAACCCACAAAAATATCAAATATGTACGCATAAATGCCTCGTTTGCAAATAAGACTGAAGAATTTTGCATTGCAGTACATTCCTACGATCACCTGATGTGAAATAAAAAACTATAAGCAAATAACCTATGCAAATATGCTTACGTAACTGTAATAGTAACAAATGTGTTTCTAATATAAATGCCGAAAATGTCGAAGCAATCGCAATCCACTGTTACATGACACACTAGATTTATTGCAAAGACAATCAACAAATAAATAATTATACAATTTCGCACGTGGACAAAAAATTGCCAAACATAATGAAAATATTATTTAAATAACTATTTTGGGAAGAATGCAAAAATATAACTGTCTCACAGAAAACCGGCGGGAAGCGAAAAAGCTTTCGTGTTTGGTTCACTAAGTGAGCTTGTCGGAGGCACAATATATCTTTCCTCTTCCCGCCTTTATTCCTTCCCTTTCCTATTCCCGCCCTTATTCCTTCGATTCCACTTCTACTTCGAGACGCCGGCAACGCACCCACGATGCAAGTATTGCAGATGTTCATAGGTAGCGAATTACCGCAGATAGATTACATTAGCCAGGTAATCGTTTGCTCGTTCACAGAAACTATGCAATAAAAAAATCTGTTACACAATTTCATGGACTTGTTTGAGTTTGATAAACCAGAAAATATATGGCATATTTAAAACCGTTACAAATTTAAAACCGTTTATAAATAATATATAAAATAAATAAATAACACCCAGCAGTCACATACATACTTTACATAGTCCTTATCCCACACTAAGATCGAGTCTTGTGTCGTGGATATCCGAAGCTACGAGAGACTTTTCGGTCTCACAAACATCCAGACCCGAGACAAATGCTTCTCGGCTTATCAACAAATACATTAATTTAGGGCAAACTCCTCGAGCAAGTGGAAAATACACGTACTCTCTTCTTATCGCACCAATTTTTACAGCAAGTTGAGTCAACAAGTACGTCCATTCAAATAGTGCCCACAGTGCCAGGATAAGCTGATGTGTAACCCGCCACAAATGTAGGTCATATTTGGTGCACCACTAATAATAATAAGTAGGGAGTAATTTTTATATAAGTTCTTTCTCGTGATCCAGTCAAAAAAGGCAAACTCCTCTATCCTAAAGGCAGCGACGTATGATTACAGCGCCTTAAATAACCCTTGCAGGTTTCTCAATATGTCCCTGGTAATGGTGTCTTCTCCACTCTACCTACATACTCCTTCTCAAAGCATATATCGAAGAAAATTTCTTCAATGGCGTCTCCTGTAGCGCCTAAAGGAAAACATTCCCCTATCCGTCACCCTGGAAACGTCTAATGGAAGACCCGCAACACCACGGGGGACTAACTGTATCAACCTAATCGTCGTACAAACCCAATTCGAATAAACAGTAATAAACAAATTGGTCAGTTACTCGGATGTAGACAGTTACATGAAATATAATTATAGAATAAGACATTAACATATTTCCGTCACAAAATATACATATATTATATCAAGACCGCGACCGAAAACGAAGCCAGGTGGTAGTATTAGTGACTTCAGACACAATGCAAGTAAAAATTTTGCAAAACAATCGCCAACTTTTTTTTGTAACTTTTTACTTATCGTCGTATTTGGGTGATATATACATTGTTTCCCTAAAATAATGATGTACACCTCTTTATTTTTAAACACGCAATGGTTCGTAAGGGCTTAAATTAGTATTTTCGCAAAAACTAGGTATTTACCACCCAAACACGATGATTTTAAAAAAATCCCAAAAAAATATCTGTCACTATTTTTGTGAATTTTTTATTTGCATCATGTTTGTAACTACTAAAACTACCACCTGGCTTCGTTTTCGGTCGCAGTCTTGATATACCCGGTATGTATAAATAAGTTTCTTCATGTTTGTTTATATGTAATAAACCTAATTTAGTCAAAACAAACGAATCTGACACTCAATCGTCATTATAACGGCTATCCTTATTTCCGAAACAGATGTTTTGTGATCATAATCCAGTTAGAAGTATTTTCTCACGCTTTGCATAAAAGAAATAACTTGTAGAACTGGATTAGTTTTTAATATGACTCATACAATCGGAGACACTTCACTTAATCTGTGATAAATTAACACCATCTTATACACAAACGCATATCTTTAGATATGCATAACCTGGCTACTGAAACTTGTTATTATTGAAATTGTCCGTTTTATGCGCTGCAAGTTCTATTCATATCCAGTACGTTTCACTCGGCTTTCATCGGTATGTTATATTCATAATGTAGCATATTTAAGTGATACTAAGTTTATATTAACTTCAGTTGCCAATGAGGCTAATAATTATATTTAATTCCAGGTTTTTATGGCTCAATAACCCCAAAATATTTAAGTGACAATACAATATGTACGGAGTAGTACGGGATTGCAGTGGAGCGTTATTAGGTATACGTGAGTCCCGTCACGTGCCACGGGAACAGTGAGGGCGTTTTGAGCGGATTATAAAATCTTTGGTATTTTCGCAACCCACATCTTCATGTTTTGTTTATTAGAGTGAAAGATATTTATCATAATAAACATTTATTATTTAGTAACATTGTTAGTAAGGAAAACACAAACTTCAATAAATATTAGAGTAGATAGTAACATGTACCTAAACCCTTAAAAACACATATTACCTATATGTTTTTGTATTCCAAATTGTAAGAATATGTTGAATAGAACATCAACCAGTTTTAGAAATAACTTTTTAATTATGAAAATGATAACAAACCACCCGAAGTCCCAAAAAATAAATGACACAACAAACACACGACATAAATGACATTTCCATATCATCGTGCAGTACGTATTCAAACTCTTTCCCGAATCTAAATGTAAGAAAGAAGCAAATAATAAGCATAGTGTTGTATCTCCGTAGCCGACTTCGAAAAGATTGAATGTGCTGATAAAAGTGAATAGCTTTATTGTAACGGTTGACCTAATAGGATGAGGTCGTCATGTATACTTTTATTTACAAAATTCTTATAAATATATTCGTGATACTTTCTCAATGAAAAGCAACATCACTAAACATTCCTATAGCATTATCTGCTATTAAGATATCAAAATTTTATAACACTTTATTAGTAGAGCGTATGTTATCGTATTTTATGTTTTATGCAGTTGGAAACATGGATATTCAAAGGGACTGGCGGCCGGACAAGGCCCGGCGCCAGCAACAATTCTGGTTTGCACGATGGCTATCAGAAGCGCAATCCCCTATTCCTCGCAGTGCTAATCAATGAATAATTACTCTGTTTAAGGGGCACCTCTATAAATAGCCGGCTGGAGCGCTGACCTGGAGCGACGGGTTAGTCCGGCCTGACAGCCGCGGACACTCGCAGCAGCCTCGCTGCGCCCCGCGCGCCGCCGCCGCCACGCCGCGCCGCGCCGTGTGCTCGCCACCGCCACTCGCCGCGCCACAGCGCCGCAGCGCCCGCACCGCCTCCGCCATTGCTACCACTTTCGCAGGGATGCCACATCATTATACCATACGTCCTCAGTATTGACCTCAAGCTATGAACAGAGTTTTCTAAAGAAATAGGTACTGACAGTTTTTTTTTATCAATTCATGTATTCATATTTTTTAAAGAAACGGATAAACAGCTGAACATTTAAAACTTAGGTAATCGTGGTATGAGTTCATCGTTAATTCAGGTGCTTTTCGTACTTCTCACCTACCTCACAAAGCAATAAATTAGATTTTGGCAATAAATGTATTTTAGGTGATGAACCAACTTCAAATTGATGGCTCAATTCTCTAGTGATAAATTTAGTGCGGTTGTGTTATGAATCAGCAGCTCCACAGGAAACAAGTTAAAGTCTTGGTAACCCTAAGGAGCTGCCGCACAATTCGACACGCCTCCAACTCCGCATCCTGCCGTTTTTTCTTTTGCAAAATTAGCTACAAACATTGAGATAATTGATATCGATGGCTACAAAGGAATCTTTGTAGACGAAATGTGGATAGGTATTTCCCTGAATGATTTGTCTGAAACTTTGCTACTCGTTCACTTAGATATATTCGCATGTTGAGTCCAATTCCATTCAACGTATAATGTGTTTTAGAAATAGAAACTCGATACATTCGATAAGTGTCTGGAAGTCGGTGCAGTACAATGTGAGGAGAATTGTGCGTGTGATTTTACATGTAACGGCAATTCTAATCGAAGCTATTGAGCGAGGTTCGAGGTACCCACGCTGGGAGGTTATCGGTTATCGAGTTCCGTATAACATAAAGATACTGCTATACCTGCGTGTTCTTAGAATTTCAAAATTAAGATAACTCAGTATGTGGATCATAGGTGTTCGAAACCTTGCAGAATGCGGAAAACGGTGAACTCTGAATGTTCAGGTAGGCATAAGTCCTCAATTACTCATAAATTGACAGGCCGGCAACCCACCTACGATCCAGTTGTTGATGTTCATGGATACGGTAATCACTTACCGTCAAATAAACCATTTTATCCCATACGTAATGTTAAAAATGTACCGAATCCCAAAAGTTGCAACTCAGAGTTTCTTTCAATAAATTAGTGGTTTTGGTGATGAAATAGTTGCCGCAAGCAATCGGCATAGACATTGACAGTGGTTGACAACACAAGGCCGTATGTGGCGCGATCTGCCGCGGACGAGTGAGAAGCGACTCCGGACTCGCGCGGCGCGGCACGGCGGCGCGGTGATGCGACGGCGTGGAACAAATGCGGCGACAATTTGCTACTCAACGTGACAGTCTCGCCACCTTATTTGTATAACGTTAACATGCTCCACTAGATCTGTTTGTCTCTGTACTCAATACATAAAAACTTTCGAGGAATTCACTGCGCGTATCCTAAATTATTTGATTGTTCAATATCCCTTTTCAAACAACTGGTATCGTAAAACATGGCAGGCTTACATTGAACAATTTTTTTCGATTATGTTTCATATTATAAGTGACACAGGAAATTGCGGTTATTACAGACTTGCAAAAAATTTTAATTACAAGAGTGTTCCAAAAAGTATTTATTCTTACAAATAAGAAACAGTGATCAATAAGTTCTGCAGTTATAATAGAGATTTACTGCAATTATACCTTTGGGGAAGAAGTTAGGAACTTGTTGAAAATATCGGCAAAGTTGAGATAGTCGAGTGAGAAGATGTGCGAGTAGCAGACACTACATGCAGGCATGTGACAGAGTTACCAGTCATTTGCGGCGTTACCTTTATCTAAGCAATTGAAATAATCGCAATACAAGTAAGCTTTAGAATTTATTAAAAATGTTCAAGCTTAATTTCTTTTTAATGCCCCTACATAATCTCATCGTAAACATTGTACGAGAATTTAAACCCGACATATAAATTTAGCCCTTATTTAATTGTTATGTGTATTATATTTAAAATTACGATGATAATATATTTTGCCTGCAATGTCGCTGCCAAAAAATGACCAGCAACTCGGCGAAGGTACTAAAGATAAACCGGGTTCCAAAAAACAAACATAATGTCGTTTCCTTTACACAAGTCCAAGAACTCCATACACGGCTTTTTAAATTCCACATTTGTGTACATATAACAGTATCCTATGTGTTAGTCGTAATAGTTGATCATACTCGTATAATCTAGTATAGATATTTTTGGCCCGTAATTACCATGTATACCTTCAGGCATCACATAACCCGTCAGGACGGCCTCCGAGACTGACTGTAATTAAGGTTCCGAAGTGACCTTGGGTGTAAGACATCATAGAACCTGTAAGCAAAATGAAAAAACAATAAAAATGACTACACATCGGCTTAACTCGTTGTAATGAATTACGGCATTGCAAGGACGCAGTAAAGTTGAATATTGCATCAGAATGATTGCGAACACGGGGAGGCAACGTTCTCGTGGAATGTTGGCGCGCGGTCGCAGGCTGCGCTGGCGCACCGGCGCGGCGACCGGCGCGGCTTTGCGCACGACGCGCTCGCCTCCGCTGCCGCGCCCGCCGCCGCCCGTGACTCATCTCTCTCGCATTCGCATCTCACCACGCGCCCATTGGGGAAGTACGCTTGTAATTTGTACACCCGATGGTTTCTTACAATCATACCACTGACCGCTGATCTTGACGTCACATACCTGTCCCAACGCAGATAATGACGGCTGCAGGAATTTTTCCTATACAACGTGAATCATTAAATGAGCGCCCCCCTTAAATCTATCGAATCATTCTTTAACGATGGCAAAGTAATATTCCATGACATTTTACGAAACGATTGGTCTCCATTACAGAGTTTGAAGGAGCTTTTATTGCATACCTATATGTTTATCCTTGTTTTGCACACAGTCTCAAATTTCTTTAAAAATAAAGTGTGAATCATGTATAGCTTGGTACGCGAAGACAAACATACGAAACGATAATGTAGGTAGAAAAAGGTACATTCACTTCGCTAACATGTCACGACTCACGACTGAATTCAACGCACTTCCCAGAGTTAATCAAAGAAGTTTACGAGATTCAGGTAGGCCGGAGTTAAG
Source organism: Deilephila elpenor (assembly GCA_949752805.1). Taxonomy (NCBI): domain Eukaryota; kingdom Metazoa; phylum Arthropoda; class Insecta; order Lepidoptera; family Sphingidae; genus Deilephila; species Deilephila elpenor. Next base: position 7,509,289 of record OX457099.1, on the reverse strand, counting down.
TGATTGGAATTACTTACGAGCTGTAAACCTAATAATGGTAATGAAAGCCACGAATCCCTCCAATGTTATTCCTAGCACACTCGCAGTTCAAAAAGATTGTAACTACTTTACAAGCCCCTGACTAACCTCTGTAAACTGTAGTGGAGAGTTATTGCCAAGCAATTATAATTGGCAACAACCATTTAAGTTATCATTTATGAATTCATCTTGTTGGATCTACATATATCAAAATGTATTTCTTTTAACTTGAACTAAAACGCAGAGCTGTATGTGTAGACTGTACTGCATTTACATTAAGTTTTAATGTCTAAATAATTATTTAATTTGATTTAATTAGTATACCATAAAAATATCTAACAAATCAGCAACACCTTAACAAAATATCATAATCATTGATAAAAGACTCTGTGGCTCTCTGAGTCTCTATAATCATCTGTTCAATTATATTTTGAAGATTTCTTCTTCTCTGAGTGTCTCTTTAGCGTTGAAGGTTAGCCATCAGCTTCTTGTAAGAATTAGCAGTCTATAAATATAGATATTTTCCAAAAAGTCAGTTAATATTTTTGCCCCAAACTAAAAATACCAAACCTATTCAATTTGAATACATTGAATATATTGTTTCCGCATAGATATTTTAATATCATCGAGAAAAAAAAAACAGTAATATAAACAACACATTTTCCCCGAATAATTCGAATTTTTTCTTAAATATAACTTAATGCGCGTAAGAACCGAATCAAAAACTTAACGATTCACGCTCTACACACTGCCACAGTCCTAATGTAATAATAATTTCAAACTATTTTGCTTCCAGAACATTGTTTTTTTTCAAGTTGGAAGGTACATATAAGCCTACATAGATTACACAAGTCTTCGCCTTGGCACGGAGACCAAACTAAGATCCAGTCGTTTCATAGCCATAGTTTTTAGTTCTTGCCCATTTCCCCATTGAGCTAATTACTTCATATTTATACCCCGTCCGGATAAGTGGTCATATCAATAATAAAACAGCAAAAATCTTTTAAACTATTATCACATTCAATGTAAAAAATATCTATTCTTACACAACAGTTTGCAATTATATGAATCCAGATCATTACTTCGTCTGGCTCTACTCGTGAATGCCGGCCGTCATTATAAGTGTTGCTAAGTTAGCTTTATTTTATAAGCAAGTCTGTGAGGCGTCGGATGTGGGTGCGCTCTAAAGATAGCCCCACCAAGCCACATGTCTAATATTACCCGGTTTCTAAATAATATCGATTTTATAGAGCGGCAGATGGCCGACCCTGGAGCCCGAGTCCGCCGTCTGTGACCCTCCCGCGCACCTCGCCGCCGCGCCCCCGCCGTCCCACCTCACCCCCGATAAAGATTTATCCTTTCAAAACATCCCCTGCACAAGAATGGTTTATTCGATTTATATTAAGTTTCCGCAATTTCTATTTAGAGGGATGGGAGCGTCGCTTTTGTTGCATGGATTCTGCCTTCTTTTGTAAACATTCGAAGGGCACGTCAGCATCGAGCGTCGATCATTAATAATGACAATACGTAATATTAGTCGATTAGTTTGCCGCCAATGCGCGTGCCATCTGTTACGTTAGCACCGCCACTCGCCACCAAACAAAAGTGCTTTGTTTTAATTTCATTTAGCGATCAACTAACGTTGGGATGTATATTAGCCAAATATTATAGAAAAAGTAAGCGTCGCGTCGTGCAAAATAACATATTATTAAAAATCTTCCGTTTCCCCATAAGATATTCCTGTATAATACATATGGAGGAATCCTAGAGAACACACAGGGGTATTCAAATAAGATGGCGAGCGTAAATCTGGTAAAATCACGTAATAAAATAAAATGACACCTGATATCACGCAAACAGTGCGTTGCCGTCGCGATAAAAGGATGTGAAAAAGGAATAAGCTTATATTCCATTTTACATAATCTCTGTCTAGACGGAAGCTGACCGGTGCAGTTGGTGTTCTCTTATTTAGTGGGGCCGCGAGTGTGCACTCGTGGTGTTCACGCCGGAGCCCGGATTTGCGTCCCACACACATGTTCGTGATCTAGGAATGAATTACGAGCCATTTTCGCAACCTCATAACTACTTTCAAGGTGGGCTCGCGAGGTTGTAATTCGATTGACCTTTTCACGTTGAGGAAATCCACAATAAAAGTGTGAAACATCACTCGAAATGTAAAATCATTTTTGAACTCACTTACAAACCCAAACAACAACAAAAAACATCAACAAAGCCGCCATTAGAAGCAGTTTTAGGGTATCGCATTTCGGTCGCGTTAACAGGCGCCTCTGTCCATTTCTCATTAATTCTAATTACACTCAAATGTTTGGGGTTTAACAGAGTTCGCGCAATGAGTTCGGGGATGCCTGATTATCTTATAACTGACATTTATTAATGTTTATATTAATCACCATTCTTTTCAATAGGGCTGCCTCCTAAGTGGCGGTGCCTTGCGACGGCAACCTTATCAAGATAAATGGAAATTTATTTCTTAAATCTTATTAAAGTTATCCGTATTAAATTTATAAAAGGCTGCAATAAAAGCTTTGTGAGAAATGCAAAATACCGTTTTTGAACCGCGATATAAAAGGATACATATACAAAGACTTAACGAGGCTCTGGCGACATACACTCGAGGCCACTTGAGACTTACTTGAACGAGTTTACGGACAAAAAAGGTAAATAGGGCTCACCTAAGTCGGCAAGGGTTTGTTTTCATCGCCAGTGCCATTGCTGTATAGTTATGTATATAGCTAACATTCACTCTGAAAAATCGCAATAGGAAACGGGTAATTAAGGGGAACAAATCTGGTTTTGTGCAAACCATCTGTCACACACATTTGGTAATGTTTTATATTTCCGTTTGTTCTTGTCCGCTTTTTACGCAGCTCTCTCGGCCGGCGTATCGAGTTCAACGAATTAATTTAAGCAATGAAAAAGGCTACCAGTCCGGTGCGTTCGGTTCGCAGCGACGCTCATTATCTCGAAGGGCTCCAACGTAACTTGCTGCTCGTCGATCCTGTTACATGTATACAAATCACGATAATGCCCCTTTTATTATTATTTTTTCTCAACTTTAACAGTGCACATTCGATTCGTTTCATTAGGAAATCTTCACACGTATTTTTGTAATTGCTCGAATAATCTGCTTTTAAAATGTAAATGGTATAATTTATTTTTAACAGGATCACCATAAAATTAAGTAGTGTGCATTTGAGAACTCGATAAGAAATTTGGATATAGATACACGAAAGAAACATCGTTTTATTATATTATTTTTCGAAAGACGTCAATGCCAATACAAATTAAGAAACGTAACAAAACAAAAAAAATACTTGAAGATGATACCGCGATTTCTCGTAACATTTAAAGGATAAAGGACCTTTATCACGAGTCTGCTTTAACTGACATTACTAGAGGCTAGCTGGTACACGACAATGTTTATCAGCAGATCTTTATAAACGAAGAGCATCAGGATTACAAAGTAACGATAACGTTATAAAATAAACGTCTACACCCTTTATTACTCAGCAAAACTCTGCTAAGATTGTAATATTTTGTAACATTTTGTATTTATACTGCATAGTGTACCAGACAAGTATCTATAAGTGGTATTTATAAGGAAATGTACGGGCTTGTGCAACAATTTAGCATCACTTAGTGAACAATATCAACAGTTTTATACAAAAAATATGCTACATAAATGCATGCAAGATATGGTATTTCTAGATTTTTTTTGAGAATTATTTCGTGATTCGCGAGTGTGGATAATGTATAATATTCATATTGAAGACGCTGCACTGCAGCAGACAGCTATTTTTTCAAAGCAAAACAATAATTTCTAACCACGAAAGTCAAAACATGCAAAAAAAAAAGTGGATGCGATTATTAAATAAACACTCGATGTGGAAAAATTGGGGACGATCACTAGCATATTGACACAGAATTTGAAAGTTCCAATCACCGAAACACATACGATTCTGCGAAATCCACTTATTGTTAAAATTATAGCCGCCGCCGTTTGGGAAATGTCTACAAAGCTATGAACGCAAATCAAACAATAAATAGCTGCTAGACGCTTCTTTGATGATATCACTCGCGATGAAGTAGAATCGTTGAAGCAGAACGCGGCAAATTTTATGCCTCAACATAAAAACAAAAGTTTACTTTTTACGATAAAAGATACGCAACGCAGAACTGATTAAATGTAAAAATGTGTACGCGGAAGTAATAATTTTTGGATTATTTGATTTCCAGTGCAATTTGAAAGAACTTATTGCAGTGCCTTTTTGAATTAAGAATTCGTGAAATAGTTGCGCGTATTATAAGTTTCCTCGACCTTATCCTCTAAGGATGTTATTGTACCTACATAAGTAAGTCTTTCCGTTTCCCGTCCGGTACCAAATCTTATATATTATGTATTTGTGCCCAAACTTGAGGTAGTAGCATATACACCTATTTTGCTGTTTGTTTGTATATCTGTATGCTTCGTATTTCAAATTAGTATTCCCGTCATGGTAAAACGCACTTACTCTAAATTTAAAAGTAAAAATTATGAGTTTCCATCCTCTCGTCATGCATTTTATGTCATTACTAGTAGTCCCACCAGGCATCGCCCGGGTCCGGATGTTTTTAGAGTCCGGGCCAAATCAGACACATATTTTGTCGCGTCCTGTTTTATATTTTATGACTGTCATTCTTTATACTGCTTTTCCCGTCCCGCCTCGTTACGTTCCACCCTGTCCCGTCTCATTCTGTTCCATGACTCAAGGCATGCGATCCTGTCCTCTTATATGTCATTTCATCACCCCTATATTATATCCAATCCTATCCCTTTGAGTTTGCAAGAGTAGTTAGTAAATATGCATATTGGAATTCCTTGCTCATCCTACAGGAACACTACATTTATCGTGCTAAAAAGTACCTTATGTGTTAATTATATACATACTTATAAATACAGTTTTAAAGAAATACCAAACGACACACACACTATTAAACATTACAAAATTTCTCAATATGCGACATTACGAAGACCTTACTCTTTTTTATCAAATACACATACATCAACAACTGTCCAACAAGAAATAAAGAAAGTAAACAACATAAGGAAATATTGCACGTTTGTTTTGTTACTTAAGGTGCGACAGAACACATGTATACTTACAGAGCTTCGCAAACTTTGTAAGAATTCTAAGTCGATTTACATTCTCAGCTAAAGATTCAAATCTGTTGAATAAGTTAAACCTGTGAATATAAATAAGGCAGGTATCCGATCCTTTATTTATATTTTTAAGTGTCTAGGTATAACGTCGACTGACTGCAAAATTGTCGCCGAAGACTTAACTGTACCACAGTGATACAAAACTATTCAATGAGATAAAACGGTATGCTGTTACGTAGGCTTACTCATTCTCGATGCTTGCGGACGCGTCATAAAAACCTACACTATTTCACTACATAACCTATCTATTTCCAATAAATAGTAAGTACAGCTTACTTTTAATAGGTGCCAACTATTTCTGATAGTGTTGTCGCTTTCCTAGAACTATTACAACAGTGCTCTCCTAAGATACTCATTTGAAATGAATGTATTACTTAAATTTGTCTAGACTTGATTGAACATAAACGTTTAAATAGAATCAAGGTATACATCTTTCAGCAAATAGCCAATCTACACATTTACTGAGGAAGTACCGTAAGCAACATGGGTCATTGGCTCATGAAGATGTCAGAATAACAATAAAGTATATTTTATCAGCACCACTACATCGTTAACAACAACAATACGGAACTAGTGATTGTTCAGGATAGCGTCAGGTGAAGTTTGAGGCGCACCATTCACACGCCACAGAGTCAGGGCATAGGAGATGATTCCTCCAAACGTACGGCTAAACCAACTGGCCGGTCATAATATTGTCCTTACGAGTACAGTTCATATCATACCACAAAATTAGCATATTCCCTTGTGATTTTACCTCAAAGCCCGCTGTGACAATGCACTCGCAAATAAAGTGGCACGTGAGCCATCAGCGAGAGTACAGTTATATTGCATATGTGTGATTATTCCGTTCCCAGTATTATAAAACGGGTGAACGTAATCTGTCTCCGGTCAATCGGGAGCATCGGCATGTCCAGATTATTTCAACCATAAACAACAATTAACTACTACTTTATATTCAAAAGCAATCTGCACGGCATAATAATAAAGTATTATATTTTACAACGAAACGGACAAATTCGCATGAAAAATACAAAGTGGGTTTAGGTATGCGTCCGTGAGCAGACGTGTTCGCAAATTCGTTGGCGCTGCACTGCGCCGTACTGTGCTGTACTGCTCCTTGCTGCGCAGTTGTGTAATGTTAGGTGTACTGCGGCTTGGGAATCGCACGGTGCATGTGTCACTGTTCAGTGTTCAGTCCTCGACATCCTCGAACGTAATGATTTATCGCCACGCCGGGACTCACCCATTACCGTGTCACAATCAATAACCACCTCACAACGATTGATGAACCTTGCCTATTTTTTACCCGGGACTCCACTATTAGCGGGATAGATGAAGAATATCCGGTTTAAAGTTATTTCACAGCAACAAACAAATCTTTTCACGTCACATGAATACGAATGTTTAGTGGCTTTCAAAAAGCCAACCCTTGTCGGTGCGATAATGGAAACCCAGCTGGGGATATATATTGCCTCTATTTGCGATTTGTTGCTGCTTTGTTGTGTCTTAAGAGACGACTGATGTATTTAAATAGGGGATAACATGTCTAAGTTTAATTTGATTATATATTTTATGTTTATAGTCGACAATGTTTTGTAGCTCCCGGTTCCAAATAGGGGTACTCTGCGCGATGGCAGGTTGCCCTAAAAGAGAATTGTTGGGAAATTCTTGAGCAGTATCTGAGAATCCCGTTGACAAACGACCCGGTGCTTGTGTCGCCTGCATTTATTTATTTATTTATATATTCTTTATTGTACACCACGGAAAAAAGACACAGATAATAACAAAACTAAACAATAAGTACAATCGGCGGCCTTATTGCACAAGGCAATCTCTTCCAGGCAACCTTAGGATGGACATAGAAGAAAGGAGAGAGAAAGGGCAGTCTAGGGTGTATAGTGACATAAATATAAATAGATAAAGAAACATTGTGCCGAGAATATCACTAATTGAGGCACACTCAAGGACACAAAGCTACCTACGGCGGCTTGTAAGCTCGACGAAAGATACCAAATTGAAAATACTAAGCTAATCTCCAACCCTCAATTTATTTACACCATCTGTAATATTTATTGTTTTAGATATCGAATGACATTATTGTATCCAATTCACTAAATTATCTTAATCACTTAATCTAATTTAGCTTTGAATTTGACGTAGTTTAAATTCAGGTTCGTCGATGCAAAAAATGTTACTTTGAATTTTCAAGAATTTACAATAGTTCAAAAAATATACTTAATAGCCGATGTCATTTTTAACATTCATTAAATATTTATATTGCCAAAGCTTCTAAAAAAGCAATTTACGATGACGGAATTTGCTTCTCACAATATAAATTATACTTCTGAAAAGAATAAGCAAAGGAAGTTTAGGAGAGCCCTAATTAAGATGACTTTATCACTTTTTCTTGAACTTGGAAGGTTAGCGTACGACTTTCCGTTATATGTTGCTGAGTCATGCCATTACACCTGACACCAGTTCACAAATATTCACTTAATAACCTTTCCTAACGGGTTATTATAACGTGACGAACACTGGGCTCGTGAATATTATTCAAACAATTAAAAGAAAATTACTTAAAACGAAATGTTAGCTTTTTAGTTATACATATAGGCTAATTTAAAGGATATTGACATCAACACACACGTTTTTGTAATACTAAATACAATATCAGAACATAAAACGTAAACAGTTGAATATAAAATTAACATGCACTAAAAATTAGAAGCTTTAATTATCATAGTAAGTTAACGTAATCTCGTTTGAATGCTAATGAACAACTGTAATTGCAAATACTTAAAAACATTCTTTTAATAAACCTTGTACTGACTTCATGATAGATATATACTAAACTATTGTTTTATTTTATAATAAACGGCCTATTGTTACCCGTGCCATCGTCCGCCTCGAGATGTTTATCTTTAAAAACTGTTCATCTTTCCGGGATAAAACTACTCTTTAAGGAACACACGCCTAGAGTTGAGCAGTACAAGTTTCTTTCAAGTTATATTTTTTAATTGTAAATCATTGAATAAACTAATAAACACTATTTAAAAATACTTTTACTAAAATACTTATTCTGTCACTGTGTTTCAAGAGCAAAAGCATCAACTTCCGAATTCAAATAGTGAACCGCAAACATAATAAACTAATTTGTAACAAAAATATGCTAACGATATGCAAATACATTAGTCAGACTTATCGCGTCATATTAGACAAACATCAAGTGACGGCTAATTTACAAGTTTTGGCAACGGTACCAACATGTTATAAATACGTCATATTACTGTTTCAAATTGTATACAACTTGTTGACACAGGTCAGTGGGGAACAGACACGTTGCCTCATATTAATTTCAACATAAACAAAGACAAAATTTTCAAAGTGTAATGTCAATACGAAGACGGTGGACCCGCATCTCTGTTTATTTTATCATAAAGTCTGCTGCTACATAAAGTCTTTACCCCCCACTAAACAGTTAAGTGTGAGTAAGTACCGGGACACAAGAAGGAAATCAATTCCTTCAACAATTCAAACACAATAATTTGTAAAATATATTTCCTTAAATCATATTCCGACTTGGAACACACGCGAGTACAGTTAGGAAATTAAGGTACTCAGAGAGTGGCTTACAAGAATTCCGTATTTACTCTAGGTGATTATTTACATAGAAGTTCTCAGGAGGCTTGTGGTCGCATGGTACCAACACTACCAACCTGCCTACACTGCCTACACTCTCACAAGTATATGGTCAAGTGAACGGAGGTTTGTCTCAGTCGCCGGAACGTCTATTTGTCTTAACGCAATACCTGTCAATAGCCGTCCTAAGTTCATTGGCACTCCCGCTTTGGCGCATCCATGGCGTAGATTTGTGCAGTACTCTTGCGCTTGCACACCAGCGTTTGTTCAAGAGGGACCCACCCGACTGGTACCCGAGCTCGTAACATAATCTTTGGTATGCCATTAGTTTGTTTACATATTAAATACTAAATAATCTTACTTAACAAGAGCTCGACAACGCTCAAGTTTGTTAAACGCTTAAATTTTATGTTGTGAAAGCTTCCAATGTTAACGAAATTAACGTCTTTATAAAAAGTGCATATTTTAACTCACAATGGCGGCGCGTGGCTCATTGTTTTTGGTTGTCTGCGTTCTACATAAATATAACAATATAATTATGAAAATGCCGAAACCCAGACAAGATGCACGTGGATGTGTTTTCATATTTTGAGAAAGTGTAAAACATAATATTGTCGTATGTCACGCTTGAAATGTATTGAACTTGTAGCCACCAGACGCAATCTGTAAATTGGCTTACCTTTTATAACCATGAATCACTGAGAAGCATTTCGTAACCTCCTTTTAGCTTCAGACGAAACCGCTTCGTCCGTCATGTACACCATATAGTTAATTTGAAAGTTGGTGTTAAATAAAACGGTGTTCAATATTTTGTAACAAAACAAGGAACACAAAGGGCGTTACACTCTATATGTAAACATAGAGAGCAATATGCACGGCGCGGCGACACGTGTGTTGCGCCGCGCTGACGATCCGATCATCAAATTATCACCAATACTCATACGGACCGGAAACACAGCGACTTTACACATGCACCGGTGCGATACAATACATGCACTTTCCATGCTTGTAGGCAACTTGCTCCTCATTAGTACGTCGACATTAGACATTGAGAAATCTTCATTCACGGTACAAAGCGATAGCGATGCTAAGGATGCTAAGGCAAAAATATATGTGAGAAAATCCTCTGTGTTATCCTTCGTATTTTGCATGTGGTGCAACATTCCGTGATGATTGTTATAGTGTAAAATCCAATACCACAGATTAATAGGTATCAACCATTATTAGTATTCCAAAAGATATCCTGCTCTGTACCTGTTTTATTAATTTACTCAGAAAAACCAAACTACATTAGCTCTATATTATGTAAAAGATTGATTAAGGATATTGGGAATCTAGTAATTCCTAAATTCGGTAAAAGTGGAAGATTTTCGTACAAGGATAAAAACTGTTTTAATTATATTCATTTCTGTGCTCTCCAGTTTTGAACAATGAATTCATCGAACGAAGAGGAAAGTATAATATATTAGCTTTGTTAGCCCAGCTTACTCATAGTTCATGTTAAAAAGATATGTTTAGTTAGCTACAACACGTTATAAAAATAAATTTAACACAATACTGAGGCCAAACAAACATTTCTGCGGTTAAATAACATACATTATGTGTGTCCATTTTTGATAAATGCTAATATACTAACATTGAAAAATTAACGTCCATTATTCCTTGCTTATAATATGTGTCATAAGAATGATTAATTAAAAGTATAATTTATTAGAATTAAGAATTGGCAAATAATATTAACATGATGAGATGTCTCTCCATCATCGGATCTCTATCCGTCTGAATCATAAAATGAATGACTAAAATAGTATTACAATAGTTTGGTTTGAAAAAAAATAAAAAGTGAAAGTTGTTTAAATATTGGTGCCATTTACAATCGTTACACTATCGAATGTACTAAACAGTTGTTCATAATGTTCAAAAACAAACCGAGTGGTTAAAGCTATCTCACCTAGTGGATATATTTTTACACGTATCTCGCGAAGAGATTAAATTACTTTTTAATGTTCCGTAATTATTATGTATCTTCATATTTTTATTACTGGCGCGGCCAGTCTCGGTACTGCTAAAGTGGCCGTATCTAAAGCTCGTTTAATGCGTGCAATAGCTTTGAAATAGGTGAAACATAAAAGAGTTAATCTTTGAAAGTAATTTTCTTTCTTTGGTAGGTATCTACTGCAAACATGTTTATTTCACATTTATTACATTATGGCCTTCCCATCTTATTTTATTTATACGAAGATTTGTATAATTAAGATTAAAAACCCTTAAGTAAGGTCCCTTGGTCAATTGCTTTAAGTTAACAAAATTCGGGTCAAATACATGATGCAGATTTAAATGGTTGGAAATTACGAGACGGATGTGGCAGTGTTAATGTATATGCCGCAAATCTGCGTCATATTTTAGGTATTTTAGTGTGACGAAGCGCAAAGCTGCGGTCAATGGTCGGCGCCCACCATTAGGAAGGTCGCCGTGCGGCCTTCTTTTGTCAAACCATCGGCTAATGTACCTACCTGCGCCGGACACCCTGTATTTATTTCGATTCACTGACAGTTATGAGTGCTCTCGCATGCACACATGTGGGTTATGTATCTGTGCCGACACCAATTCGCGTTATAACACTTATCACTTTTATAAAACTAATTGAATTCACAATGAACGATGAGAAACGTTTCGATCGCAGTAATTGTAGCATGTCGAATGTGAAGCGTCCATCACCTAAATAGCAGCATGCCTAGTTTTTTGAGTTTTATGGGGACAATATTAGGGGTCAATGAGTAATTCTTGTACCCTGGTGGGAACGTCAGGGACGAACGTCTCACACAAAATCTCTTCATGTTTACGAATTGCACAACATATAACTAACAAGCAAACGAATACAATGATGCTAATGTACATTTTTATCACATTACATTGACATACATTATTATTGTAAAACATATTGAATGATGTGTGTGACGGCGCGGCGGTGGCTGGCGCGGCTAATAAGGAGTAAGTCGGCAGTTTGCATGCATCTCCTATTCTCCACATACCCTTGACTACGTCTAACCATATTGCCCAACAATTGACTTTTAAATTTAATTGTGTATATAATCAAGAGTCATTCATTTATAAATATGATGGAAAATATTGCAAAACATCTCTCGTAGCAATTCTAAGTATGTTCAATAATTTACGCTTGTCGCTAAAAAGATATTCAAGACATGATCCACGTAAAAAGCATGTAACATGCTTCCATCATCCATCCATCAGCCAAAGGACGTCCACTGCTGAACATAGGCCTCTCCCAAAGATTTCCACAGTGACCTGTTGGAGGCAGCCTGCATCCAGCGACGTCCCGCCACCGTAACATGCTTCACAAAGAAATATTGTGGCCTCGAAATGAAAATCATGCACCACTCCTAACCGTTATAATAACGAGGTCATTTATCAACTTTGTGTTTGTTTGGGTCCGTACGTACATATTATATTGATGTGCGGCGAGATATTATTGGCCCAACGTTTGGTCCATTTAAAGTTTACTACTTACATAATAACTTACTATATCACTGTCATTAAAACCGAACCAGTGTACATCCATACCCAATAATTTAATATTGTTTTAAGAATTTACTGTTAAAATCTAAATCTTAAGCTATTGAAATTATACTTGTACATTATGTAAAGTGTTCGAGCCACCAACTTCGAGAATTGGCACAAGTAAATCGTCGTTTTTATAAACAAGCTCCACGGAAACAGCTTGTAGAGCACAAAAACTTTTTGGTTTGCAATTAGTTTGCATTTTGTAAGTAATGCGCGTTATTTTATTGAGTGGAGAATATTTATCAATAAAATATGTTTAAATCGCGGAAATCATCGTTCAATTATAGTTTTTGTGCCTGCAAGCGGAAAAGCTTAAAAAACATAACTCACACCTTTATTAAAGTTTCCTGAAGCTATACATAAATTATTTGATATGTTGTTTGATTGTATGATTGATTTAACAGCCTCGATTTCAAGTTGATACCAAGTAAACTAACGTTAAGCGCGAAAGAAACTAATTTTATCAATACACGCCTCTTCCGATACGATGTCTACACGAAACTCACGTTTTTAGTCAAGAGCAATGTTAACGCTCATAGAGTACCTATTAAATTATTTACATATAACATCAAATACGACAGGAAGTATATGATTAAAAATAATAACCGTATCCAATAAGGCTGATTGATGTGTACTCGTAACAAAACGTATGACACTCGCTCAGCCGTGAGACAATTATTATGATTCATTTATCCCCGGCGTAAATAAATAAAAGGAAATTGTTACAAGGAAAATGCTTTTTATGTCCTTCCGGGCGCTTCGCAGTTACTCCATTATGGAGTATAAAAGCCAAAAGTTATGAACACAATTAAATTCAACACATTCAACAAGGAGAAACTTCAGAGATGTCTCGCAGCGCTCCTAAAAGCAAGAAAATTATTAAACAGTCTAATCACGGCTGTGAATGCGTACTTGAAGAAAATGAGATTCAGGTGGGTGACATTTTAGTACAGCGACCAGGAGCGGCGCCCTCGGGAGGGGACCAAATGTAATAGACGGATCGCAGCTAACAAGTCCCATGCCGCAAATTGCTTTTTTAACAAGTTTAGTCACTCTGCCTGAGTTTGCACTCAATTACAAAAATGCCATCACTATCCATGCGCAAGAAGTGGAAATAATCACTATGTTTTATACAACTTTAAATACATATTACCGTGTACCGACGACCTTTTATTGGCGTGTCCTTGTGAAGGCCGATCATTGCCTATCGTTAAAAGTGTGTAAATACGTTAAAGCGTATAAATAAATTATAGTCTAAAGATAAACAGATACGTGATGAGTCTCTCTATTACGCAAACTAAAAGCACGAAGAATAAGGAAATAACCTTTAACATCTGGAACCGCTCAAACAAAACATAAGTATTACATTACGTACTATTAGACATGCACGATTTTCTTCAACTAATCGACTAATAATATGAATATTTAATGAAGAATGAAGAATTTAAGCATTTGTAAAGAACCTCCACGAATGATGATTACTAATAGGTATCTACTGTTTACCGCGTATATGTATGCAAGAGAGCTTACACTCAATTTAATAAAGTAATAAACAAGCTAGGAGTTTTGTTGTTTTCTTGATACTGCGCGTTACACTAAGCAAGTCGATGTAGAATTTAATTAACTAGACATCTAGCGAGATAATAAATTATGAGTTTAATGAAATGTCGCTCGCAAGGTGGCGGCGGTAGGCAAAGACGGTGAGCGGAAAAGCTCGTGGATGCGGGCGAGGCAGCGCGGCGCGGCGCGGCGTAACGCTCGCGAGTGGCGACGCGATGGAGATGTGCGCCGCGCGGTGCACGCGAGCGGCCGCCCCGACCTATGATTGATGTCGAGTGCAGCCGCCCGAGAGAAACCATTTAAGTGTACATACATATGTATACGTACATTTTGAACCGTAGCGGTATCAAACTCATCACAAAAAGTGTATCCAAAACACGCGCTACAATTTTTCTCATACATTGCACAATACGAATTTGTTAACGGGAACCGGCCATCTACATTCGACTTTTTTGTTTGTGTACGAGCGAGTATAAATTGATAATGTTGGTAATTTGGCGGCCGGGCCGAGTGCCGTTGCCCGCTACACTAATGAGTTTATAATGGACACAATAATATAACATGATAATATATTCTCCGAATCAATGTCTAGGTCATACTAAATACCCCTTATTTCAGAAATAATCAAAATTTAGTACATCTTAGGTCCCTGAAATGTACCGATAGTTCACCAAGTCAAGTAAATGTGCGAACCCATTTGCAATGGCTTGCAAATGTGTTAACAAGATACACAGCCTGAAGCAATATTAAATATATCTGATTTTGTTTCATTCGATCTTCACAATATATGGTTAATCTATCACCTTTTATACCTTCGAACTTCAAACCGACAGTTCTCATGAGAGGAATTGTACAACATTCAATAATCCGACCTCGAGCCACACTTATGGTTTCCTTACACATGACCTAGGTACCTTGGGTAATTTTCGGAGTTTATCCGACACGTCGCCAAGTCGGAGGCTGCGGCGGAAGCACTCGTTACGAATACGATATAAGCGCGGCGCTCCCCACTGCACATCTACTGCAGAATCATTATTTCCGCAACATGCATGTCACATGTGTCGAGAAAGGCCATGGCCACTTTTACAGATAACCAAGGGGACCAACTGCAATACTCTTTTCTATAAGTTGATGAATATATTTTTTGAATACTTTCATGAAAGTTAGGAATGTATTTCAAGGGGTAGGTAGCAACTGAATCTACACTTGGTTTGATCCTGATTTATTAATTTCGCTTCATATACTATAGAGTCTTTAGACTTACATAAAAAATATTTTGAATAATAGACCCTAAATCATTAGTTAGTATTACAGAACCATAAAATCTATAGTCAATTAGATATTTTATTTATGTAATAAAAACAAATATTTCCTTGTTTTAGTTTGATTACGTAATGAACGGTACTAAATTATTAAGTGATCTGAAGTAGCTTCATTGCTCCTAAGTATGTTGCTTTAATATTAAAAAATAATAACCTAATTAAACAAATAAACCTCGCTTAATAGTAAGCACTTATACTCGTATATGAAGATAAATATTCCTAGTTTAAAATATACTGTCGCAACTGTCGCAGCTGGATTAAAGATAGTTTTCTGAATTCAAGTTCGTCTCCGATGTATTTATATGAAATACAGTTGCATAAAGGGACGCCCGTGTATGTCATGTCTGATAGCAGGTGAATGCATTAAAAATACCAGTGTTATTTGAAAAAGTTATGTCCAAAAAATCATCATAAAAATACACCCTTTGTAAGTTTAGATAATAAAGATAGTACCCAAATGCGTACCCCGACATTTAAAAGAGCATAAAATAGCTGGTAAATGAATGACAATGCAACCAAAAGTACATGATTGACAACAAACCAAATTGAGGTGTGTCGAAACAGAACAAGTCGTTGAGGCATTGCTCCATCGCCTCATCTCATAGAAAGAACCAGTATTATACCAGCTATTTCTTAAATTATCACGTTTAACCTCTGCGTGAGGCGCTAGCAAGAAAACTTGATCTAAGTAACAAAAAACACTAATTGCGCACTTTAGCTCCATGAAATATTTAATATAAGTAGTATACAAAAATATTTGCAAACCAATCTCCTATTCCTCGGTATTATTAAATTATTTATATTAAACCACTTCTTAGAGACGAAGGGAATCTGTGTCACGCAACTATGCATTGCAAAGAATACGCAGAACCGATATCTAACAACCGAAAATAAATTAACCATGACATCATGTGTAGTAGGTAATTCAACGCATCCTCATATTTATTTATATATATTGCTTAAAAGAATTAAAAGAATTACACCGACGATTAAACTTGCAAGCATGTTTGAGAACATTAGCTATAACGTATTACGCATCCTTTTATGAGGAATGGTTATATTTTTGGAAATGATATGCTTTCGACAAAGTTGAGGTAAAATACTGTTTGTTTTAAAGTATTGCGTCTATCCGTCTGTCTTCCCGGTAAGTAATATGGTTTCAGCAAAGTCACGATCGAAAATAGTTGCACTAGCTTAGAAAAGAAGTTAGTACGACTTTGTTCTTATTTTGTCATATTTGTAAGAAATTATTAAAGCGACTTGACCGTTGAACAAAGCACACATGGGAAGGTTTTATTTGCTTTTCCCATGTTGGTTTTTAAATATCATATGTACTATTATATCGCTTTTGTGATCCATGACATGAGCCTTAAGCCGATGTAGAGCCAACCCGACCCTATCCAGTAGATAGAGCAATGTAACTACTTTGTGCTATTGAACTAGAATAGAAAATCCAATTTTCCCAGGATTGTATTATTTCCCATAAGAATCAGCATTACTAGGATGAAGACTTATAACATTACAAGCTACTTATATTTACATAACGTATAATATAAACATGTTAAATCAGCGACAACATTCATGAACATTAATAAATTAATAAGCAATACCAATATTGATTGAAAGTGGGAAACAGATTGATGTATCGGTAGTTAAATCGCATGCTCAATAAGTGTTGATAATAATAAGTTGTAGATTACTGATTAATTGGCAGTTTAGTATTGATAAACGGGCAGTCGTGAGCGGTTACGGATCAGGCTCAGCGGTAACATTATTGGTGAAGATGACGACATAGCTTCCAGATCTTCCTTGAACGGTGACTCATCGCTAATGTTCATGACCTGACCATTTTGTTTACTAACCCTGACTCCGGAATGATTTAATCTTTACCATGTTTTTCTGCGTAGAATTGTTGTAGGTAATTCTCATTGAAAAAAAACTTAGTTAATGATTTCGTGGTATTATTCGCGGTGTTCGATTGGAAAAGCGTGAAGGAAGCATATCCGTATTTATGCACGCTGTCGCTCCTTTGTTTTCACTAGTGTTAGCAACCATGGGATTTTTTACGTAAAATCATGAACTCGAATCGAGTGCACGGATTTGAAAATCTGATATATTGCTCAGATGTGGAATATGTATCCGGAATGGCGATAAGGCCGCCTGTCATCGCGTCTGTGGACAATAATAAGTTCGGCGAAGTTTGCGTGGCATAAGTAGCACCTCTACCAACCCTTTTGGCGGCCTCCATGGCGCAGTTGGTTAGACGCCAGCTGTGACACAAGAAGCCGCGGGTTCGATCCCTGCACCGAGACAAATGTTTCTGTGAACCACAAGTATTTGTTTCGGGTCTGGGTGTTTGCGAGACCAAAAAGTTTCTCAGTTTACTCTAAGATCGAGTCTTGTGTCATGGGTATCAACCCATGACACAATACTCGATCTTAGAGTGGGGTCATGGCAATGTATGTGAGTCTTGGGTTTATCCACATTAAGCTTGTGATAATGCGAAATATAAATAAATAAATAAATAAATAAATAATAATAATAAATACACCCAACAGTCACATACATAGTCCTGACCCCACATTAAGATCAATTAAGTCTTGTGTCGCAGGTATCAGAAACTACGAGAGACTTTTCGATCTCACAAACACCCAGACCCGAGACAAATATTTGTGGGCCTCACAAACATTTGTCTCGGTGCGGGGATCGAACCCGCGGCCTCTCGTTTCACAACCGGCGTCTAACCAACTGCGCTACGGAGGCTGGCAAATATGTATGCTGTTTATGGCTCCGTGCGATTAAATGCCCCCAATGTCCACTTTAGAGCCTCTTACAACGAGCAGGGGACACCAAGGCGGAATTACCTTGTTAGACTGGGTTTGTGAAACCTCAACAATATGATGATTCCTTATAATTATCATATTGTTAAGGTTCCTGAATATGATAATGCTCATAACCTCTACAAGTTACTAAACTAATTAATCCAATACAGGTATCATATGTGTAGAATACGCAACAAGAACAAATAGGTACAGCTTTTATTCCTTCAATTAAAAATGTAATGTGACACAAATACAAAGCTATGAAAATGGAATAATCGAACAAACCATTACACAAAATAACTTACTTGAAGCAAAAAAGGTCAGTTTAGTGTTATTTCTCCATAAAATAGGCGTAATAAAATTAGACCGCTTCACTGATGGCTCGTTTGTGATAGTCGAACTCGTATCTCGGTAATACGCAAATGGAACAAGATCCGGCTGAGACTAAGTATTATTTAGTTTGCGTTTACGGCATATTTGCATTCTAGACATCCCGTCACGTCCCCACTGTATGCATCCTCCACACTTCTTATCGATATTAATTGCCGATTGTGTATCGGCATCTAATGAGGTCTATAAATAAACTGTGACCGCGGTTTAAAAAATGCATTTGTAAATATAATGCACACAACTGTCAGACGCATCGTCCTGATTCCACATTAAGATACAAGCCTTATGTTGGATAACATAAACTTTGAGAGACTTCACTGTCACAACACGAAGAGGCATGACATAATACATAATAACATTGTATGAAAAAAATACTGGGTAAGAAAATATTACACAATTATAATTAGTTTCGGTGCGGTGACCATTATCATTTCTTCCGATTTCAACTATTAGGTTTTTTAGTAACGGAAGGTTTGTTCTTTTATGATGCCGTCTTTCATGAACCAGTGCCTAATTAAGTACAATTTTAAAAGATCCTCGAATGGCTCTATCGACATAGCGCTGCACTTAACATCAGATGCACTATAGTCATCTTTTTGTGCTACTGTAAAAAGTTAGCGATACATATACGTATATTTATAGCATTAAACAGTTTAAAAAATACGCGACGTTGTGTTGTATTAAAATGTTAACCCTTTTTGTTACGGTAACATGGAATATTGGAACTATGTTTATCTCATTTATAGAAAAAATGCAATCGAAAAGGTATTACTTCAGGCCTTTATTTTGATTCCCACATCTCCTTATAGGGAAAGTAACAGAGACCATTGCCGAGATTGCACAGTTCCATCACAACCAATATTAATCTAAGAAATATACGATGATGCACTTCAGCCATGAGTTATTCTTGGCAGCAATGTGAACCATCCCACAGGGACATTTCGTTCTTACAGTATCGCCATAAACTCCCTAAGATCCATTACGATATATTCAGGCTAAAAGGATTTATAGAGCCAACAATGCGCTCTCAATATGTTGCTTTTGACCCGTAAAAAAAGACTGCCTACCACCAAGTGAGACTTCATTTACGTCTTGTATTAATATAAGAAAATTAACACATTAACATAATCTGTTGTGTTAATAAGTAAGGGACAAAAAACACATTCGTGCTCAAAATAAGCACTCAAATACGAGGGCTCTACGTCGAGTAGTTAGACCACAAATAGACGCAGTGATTATGCGTGATATGCGTATACTATTATCTTAACAGTGTATTGATCTAAAGTGGATGATCATCACTATTTATCGACGTCATTTCTAAAGCGCGTATTTCCGTTTCGTATTTATGGTTTTGATACTT
Organism: Deilephila elpenor; assembly: GCA_949752805.1. Taxonomy (NCBI): domain Eukaryota; kingdom Metazoa; phylum Arthropoda; class Insecta; order Lepidoptera; family Sphingidae; genus Deilephila; species Deilephila elpenor. The sequence continues at coordinate 7,489,375 of OX457099.1, read as the reverse complement.
AAAGGATCGAGTAGAACATATTTGCCGATTATAATCGTAGAGATGGAAGCTGTTTATGTTAAGGAATTGCATTCATACTTTAATATGATAAATTAACAACAGTGTTCTTTTTATTGGCATTATGTTTATGATATTGAATCAATAACGGTCGGCTTGCGTTAATATTTTCCAACTAGTCATGTATGTTACTTATTTCACTTAATAGAACGGTGAATCATTTAGCATAACGTGATTAGAATATAGGAAAAATAATGAACAGAATTCACAATGTGTATTTACGTCACACTTAAAGCAGCATGTCCTTTTGAATGGAAGAGTCAAATGAGCAGACCTGATGGCATACAGTCACAGCGTCTATTAACACCCATAACACAAGAGGAACCGTCGCGTCCGCGTCGTTGCGTTGCCGTCCTTTGAGCATGTGACCAACAGCACCAGTACTTATTAAAAATATTGTCAATATTAAATTTTAATTCGTTTATTCTTTTCAGCTACAGGAAGTCCACTGCTGAACAAAGGCCTCCCCCAATGATCCCCACATCGACCTGTTCGAAGCAGCCTGCATCCAGCGACTTCCTCCAACTTAACCAGGTTGTTCGTCCACCTTGTAGGCGGGCGTCCGACACCGCGCTTGCCTATACGCGGCTCCACTCCAGAACCTTTCGGCCTCATCGACCCTCAATTTTATTTACACCAAGCTTAAAAAAGTTATCTCTATTATAATTTTCAATATAAAAAAAATGGTTCTCCAATACACGCTGGCCACAAGAGAAAGCTCGCATATCACTGATTACAGACCATAACACGAACAAATTATACGCAGCGCACTTTAATACCCAAAATGAAGTTCCAATAACGAAAAGTGTCCTACATTTGGAGCATTTTACAAATAGCGGCGTGACGTGCAGTACGAAGCAGTTAGTGGCAATCTGACGATGTGGGCCGTCAGTGGCGGTCGGATCGTGTTAAGTAACGGCACCTAACTAATTATCTATTAGAGGCAACAATGGTCTCACGTCGTGTCGGTGGCGGAGCGCCGCGCGCGTTCACGTCGCCTTGCACGCACGACTCCACGTGTCCCCACCCATCACTCATCACCCATCACACGTCGGCCATCACCCGTCGACCATCACCCGTCGGCCATTACCCGTCACCCATCACCCATCCGTAGCAGGTACCCGCACTATAATTATCTGATATCATTCCCTTTATCCACATACAGGTGATTCATTCAGCAGGCTGACTAAGAAGTAAGTACGTCACGATAAAAACCAATTTATATGTAGTAAAGCAATCCTGTTCTCGTCTAGCAATTAATGAAAAAATATATGATGTCATGTCTAACTTCTCGATGAGCTAAAATACTTATAAAAAAGTACGGCATATTCAAATATTAGGGAAAAAATAAAGACTAAGGAAAATTGCGATCCACGTATTCTTTACAAAACCAGACACGAAATTCAATCGTTACAAAACTTATCGATATGTAAAAGAATATAATAAACCTAAAAATCAAAACATGATAATGATGTAGACATAAATTAAAATAAAATCATTAAACTGTATTTAACTTATATTTTACCATTAACATTACATAAATATTCAATAGCATTTCAATGTACATACTATATCCTAAATATATTCACCATATATTAAAATGAAAATGTTGTTTTTATACATAAAAATATCCGCGTCACATGGAGGCATAAAATGTTACATATACCGTTGTTGCTATACGCTGATTTTGGTAAAAAAAGTAATGTTATAATGGTGTAATTTTATTCCTATGTAAATGTACGTCTACAGTTTTTAAAATGCACAGCTTCATTCGTAGTTGCAAAACGTTTCGTTTAAAAATGCTAAGGATTTTCCCTCGCCAAATGAGAGCACTATTTGCCTCAACTATTCCCAGGCTACATAAACAAATTCTGATCACACCGGCGCGACGCGGCGCGACGCGGCGGCGAGGCGTCACGGAACGGCGTCTTAACTACCTTGCCCACTTTAGATCGCACGCTCCTCGTGTCTTTATCCGATATACCGATACACACGCCCAAACAAAGAAAACTACTTACATTTGCATCATACCGCCGCTTATCTACTCTCCACTGTGCTACTGCATGCTTCTAATTGTTGTCCAGTATAATGCTTAATAAATTACGAATCACAATTTCTGAAGCTTCGACGAATCGACGGTGTATTTAACTTTTAAACGTAATGCACGTCATCTTCTAAGTATAGATTAAATGTTTTATCGAACAATATTTAACTTCACACTTCGTTTAATATTTGATGGCGTTTTAGCATCAAAGTACGCAAAAATTTTATCGTGTGAAAAGCATACAAGTTTAGAAAAGTCCTCGAATAACCATTGTTTGTATTAATAGCGTCAATGGTAAGATGTGTGTATTGTCCTCAAAAAATGCCCGGGTAAGTTGGTGATTACGCGACGTAAAATAACACGAAACTTCAAAAGTTTAACCACATTAAAGCACTTGTGCTGATTTATATTTAAGTTATTTGCCATCACTGTGTTAAACATTTAACAGTCTTTCCAAGTGTTACAATAATAACTTAAAATATTTCCAAATATTCCGTTAAGATTAAACAAAATTAAACTACTTAAAGCCCGCTAGAAGTTCTATGTAGAAGTTAAGGCCTATTCAATTAAAATGTATAACTTATTACTTGGTATTTTCATTTTAAAGTCTTTTTAGTTTGTTTATTCTAGAACTGCTCCAAGCAATAAAATACTCGGCGTCATTAACATAAGCTGCTATAATTTACTCTGTCATCAGCTGCGTAAGATCTGACAACGTTACACTCTCTGTAATCGAATTAATTTAGTGTGTGGACGTTTGCAAGATGAAGTGTCTTCAGCAAATAGAGAATTAATATCTAAGGCTTCCAGTTTAAACCCGTTAATTCATAAAATGATTACAGGCCTCTGTTATGTTCCACCAGTACGGCTGTAAGTTAAAGTCAACTACCGGCCAGGAAGAGCTAAACTGCTGAGGATATTGTTAACGAATGTCCCATGTAAATTGATCAGACTATCTGCTGATATCGGTGAGTAGGTACAAGATTCAGGCGCTCGCCATAACGGTATCCCGCCGTCGGCTCTGCACACAAATTAATGGTTGCTGCTCAAGGCCGCCTACAAGCAATCGACATAGATACATCGGTTTGTCGACTATGAGAACAAGGCGGCTTCCAACTCATGGCCGAAAATGAGGCCGAGAAAGCGGTCTCAACACAAGCACTTGTGGCCAAAGCAGACATTCCTGGTGCGCCTGCCGCGACCGTGCAATTGAAAGTATTCCACATTGTTTGGATAATTTGATGATAATCAAACATTAATTGGTTTTGCCGGCGAATTCTACCAGTCAAATGGAAACGTATAACAATTCGTCGCGAAGCCGTGTCATTCATTTTCAATTTCGACGAGCTCTCACCTCTATTATGCTTAACTATAGAAAAAAATAAATGCCGATAAAGCCGCGTGTCTGCCGCATGATGTGCCGTAGCAGCGTCTGTTAATTAAATATTTATCATTGACTCAAGATATATAGGACACGTATTCTGTTTGGCCGTCCATTCACATGTCTAATGTCATTAAATCGAGTAGGTCGAGCACAAAGGTGATAGCGCTGGAGGAAATCTCTCTGGGTGTTGAGTTTTTGCGTCGCATTGCGCTCGTGGGTGTACTGTTACTGTTAGCCGAGTTTCGGTCGCCCCGCCACCGGCTAACCTTGATACTTTCAGTTACGACGACTGAATCTATTTCGCACTCCTCTTGTTACCGCTGTCATCTTATTGTGGCCGAGTTAACTGACAAAAAATATCAATCAAAATTCTAGCACAAAAGCCTGCGGCGCTCGTGCTGTCTCTTGCTCAACAGATAAACATGAAGCTAAACATTTTAACAACGTTTGCACTGAGCCTACCGTCCGAGTCCACATCACTATAATTGAGTGATTCATTTAGATAAATGTGACACGCGTTGGAACTTCGTTTCGAATAAACACGTTGTCACGAAAATGGAAAACACTTACTCGTTCAAAGACATTTTTGAATATCAATCAATACTTACATTTCATACATTTAGCTAGTTTTAAAACCTATTCATTGGAAAATAAAGTTAAAAGCCGGGTTTATGTCATTATTGGTAAAATATTGCAATAATTCCTAGTTTTCTATCTGCAGCCGAGTCTCACAAGAAATTATTTTTACGGTCCCAAGAACTATGAAGTAAGGAACGAGATGCGACTTGCAAGTTCAGTGACTTTACGCAGTTCCCTTCGGGATTGGCAAGAAGTTGCATTCGAGTTCCCGGAACCTGTTTGGACATCCTAATAACGACAATGTGTCCATTTCGGTAACCAATTAAGTGGAGTCGTAAATGTGGCGAGGAAAATTTTAATTTATTGTACAATTCGGCCGATCGTCAGCGATGCACGTAAGTTTTTCACTGTTACATAATAATTAGCGAGCGAGAAGGCCTGCGGCGCGGTGCAGGCGCCCGTCGTATGGGGTCATTGGCAACGCGGCCGAGAGCTGCGACTTTAGGTTCAAGGGTATATAGAATGGGCCTACATGCCTACTAATTCAATTGTCTCTTCACATTATAGTATATTCACAATATTTTCGCATTGGTTGACAAATTCACGGCAAAAAGACAAAAAAATTCAATCATCGCGCATAAATGTTACATTTGGCTTCGTGCTCTACATAAAGCTATATATGCGACATGTTTCCGAGTAGTGAGTGATATTTGCCACAATTATAAGAACAGTCATTTTACGAAAATCACCTTTTACAGTTTTTTTCTTCACAAAAGATTACTTTAAAGTAAAAACCAGTTTACTCCTACTGGTAAGTTGGCAAAACAGTCACGCAACAGTATGCCACCACGCGACGAACACCTCTATCACCTGAATACTATTATCGTAACTAGGTACGAACACTTTAACCTCACCTATATTTCACAGTTTGTACAATAATTTCTTTAATAGCTAAAGTCATGAAAGTTACTCTTCTGATATCATTTTGTATTCAATCTGCAAGAAAGCTGCATTCTTGAGCTATCATATAAAAATAAAATAAAGTGTAATGGTTTCTTAGATTTACGCGAATGTTACGCATTGAAATAAAACTAATTTTATTACGGATTTGTAAAAAAATAGTAATAAAGTGTATTACATTCAAATGATGATTATATTTAATGTTAATTACATGTATATTATACTGTGCAGGTTAGTTTATTCAGTAAACTGGTAACTCGCATGGAAGCCCACTACGCCGTGCTGTTCTTTTATCACTAGGTTCTCTCACGTTCAGAGCCCTACTAATTTGTCATCACCAAGTACCTTCACATACCGGTTGTTATGTAATTATTTCTGTATTTATATCATATATTAAATAACCAAGCAATAATAAAAATAAAAAACAGTGAATTTCAACTCAAAATAAATGCAAAAGTCATTTAAGGATGAACATTTATCATTTATGAGATGAGATTGCACAATATTATTTCTCAGAAAGCACTGCATCATATATTGATACAAAAACAAGACTAATTGTATAGTATAATGCCTAGATATTTTTAACAACCGATTATTTAATTTATATCTGAACAACGTTCATCTCTAGTTTGATTGTCCATAAAATTCAAAATTGCACTCACGGTAACATTATTCAAATTAAACAATTTTCGTAGGTCCATTTCTGATATATAATCGTGCGCATTTATGTATTCTCAATTCATAAAAAATAACAGAAACAGAAAATACGAAGCAACATCCGAAGTGTCCGTTAACTTTTATGAGCTAAATTATAGAGGCTAAAAACCTAGTCGCTGGAAAACTGAACGAAACGAAGAATTGAGAAATATTCGTATCTACCAATTCATTCCGATAGATGAAGCCCATTACAAAATATCTACGATACATGAGCAGTAATTAAACGAAATACTTGTTACCGTTAACATCCGTCCATAGACACAAGCTCACACAACAACATCAATAAGGTCCCAGCGGTCGCATTCATACAACATATTGACGTGAAAATAAATAACTAAAGTGAACTTGATATCTCATACTAGCGTTCATGTAAAAACCAGAGGCCGGCGTAAGGCCAGCCTTACATCATTCAAAAAATATTTAATAAAACCTGAGAACCCTTCTCGTTTATCAGGAGGTAAGGTAAGTGTGGCACGGATGATGCACGAGTATGACGCATTGTCTGCGGGCGTCCATCACGAACTATACTTGTGCTGCGCAGTTCTTTCAGTTCTGCCTATAAATAACTATTAATAGATGCCGACCACGAAAAGCAATTTCGCAGGATGGCAGTTAAAAGCTCTCAACTTATTTTATAACGAAGCTCATTAGTGAGCTTACAGACGACACTTGCAAAATGCATCGAAGCTCCGCCGGTGCAAGGTACACTCTCTTGTAACACGCGCTCACTTACCAACTACATTGTATAATAATTACTTAATTGTACTTATAACCTATTGGACTCGTAACATTATTAATCCATAGATTCCATCTCGTAAAATTAATCAGACTTTGCTATTCAGTAATAACCATATTTGCAGTTAAGAAATAATCGCTTAGAAACCCGGCTTAAACCTACTTCTCATACATAATAAACATATTTAATTCATTATAGTATCCATGCAGACTGACCCACTGTTAGTTATAAGCTTCTCTGATACGGTACTCTGCATTTTTATAACAATATCAAAAAATACAAATGTTATACCCGCATTGTCGGTTAATGTTATGTGTTTAGAAATAAAGAAAAAAACAAGCATATTCCTACGCCTAACGGACATCACAATACATGAAATATTAAGAACGATGAAACTGCATTGCAACTCTAATTTGAAACAATGTGTTCAAATTTATTCCTCGCCTCTACTGGAATTTTTGTAACACATCTTGATTCGCGCGGAGTATTTTCCAATATATTTTATTTTTATTCCTGTATGTATTTTATACACGATATAAACGATGTAAAATACAATAAACGATGTAAAATAAAATACAATGTATTTTATATCGTTATCTATACTATATTTACCTAGCGAGTAGCAACTAATACAATACCGAGAAAATCGGTTCCGCTATTATGACGCTATAGCGTTTTAAATGCATGTTTGGGTTAGCAATTTTATAACAAATACCAAAATTATTTCCGAACATGCACAATAAATTCCCCTTTCCTCGCCGCTATTCGGCAAAACTTGTTTGAGAACACGAATAAAGAAAGCACACGAGAAAGAAGGACACCACGGGCCATAGCTGTCTAGGTCACCAAAGCATTTAAATGAGGCGAGCCGAAGTATTAAATGATAATAGCTATGGTCAGACTTGCTAGAAACATCTCTTACATCCATTATTTATTTTTACTTATTTCGGCAAGCTGGTAGTTAAACTCCGTAAAATATCAGATGCGCATAAAAAAGTCAGGTTGTAATCAAGATAATACCATTAGTTTCGGAAGACGCTATCAAAGGGAAAAGCAATGTGTTAGTAAACTTGTATCATGGCGTCATTTATTTTATAAAATCGTGTCCATGGAGGCCTTCCTCGCGCGGTTTTGCTCACAAAAACCAACAAAATGTTTGCCGGATGAGCTAACCCGCCCCGTCCCAACGCACGACTCATTGATTGCCTTGTAAAAAATTCAATCATCAACTAAAATTAATAATTCCCAACGGATTTATAAAAGTTCAACATTTTCAATCACGATTATTGGAGGTAAAAGGTATATTAGATACAGACCTTACATATTTGTTTTACAATTTTGGAAAACAGAATTGCATAATAAATAAATAAATAACTCCGCGCGGAATCCACTGCAACATTACTCTCATATACGAAAAGAAAATTTAAAGGTGCAAAATAAGTTGAAATTCATATTTTAATCTATACTACTAAAACATATTACTAAAACTATAAGATAATCTTGACGATCTGTAATCGCAGTTTTCAACAGACGTATCTCTAAAATTTAATGAAGATGATTCACTAAACTATTACAGGATCATTGTGTAGCAGATTGTGTAGCACAAACCGGATACTATTCACATAATAACGCAGAGCTGATGTCAACACAATGACGTATCCTGCGAATTATATCCACGCACAAAAACCCATCTCCCATATCAAAATAAAAAATATTATGCAAATTACATATGTATATGTATGTAAAAACACTGGATCATGAGTAGTTTTGCTGAACTTATATTTACTAGCTTCTGCCCGCAAACTTTGTCTGCGTGATTAACTTTAATTGAAATTAACTTTAAAATAAATAAATAAATACTACTCAACAGCCAAGGCATGTATTCCAGCCCCATCCCATGCCTTTGAGTATAAAAAAGTAACAAATATATCGGAATTCCGTCCTTATCCCACGGGAACACTCATTTTTTCGGGATATAAAGTAAGTGTTAATACAGGGTGTCACTTGTCAGCTACCTCTATACCAAATTTCATCGAAATCCGTTAAGCCGTTTCTGAGTTCATCGCGCACAACCGCACAGATAAACAGACAAAAATTCTAAAAATCATTGTTTTGGGTTCTATTACCTTAATACAGATCCCCATATTAGTTTTTCTCTTTATCTTTCATTTATAGACATCGATCAGTCACAAATGTATTATAATATATAGATATGCAATACATTCATTTTTATTAGAACATGTGCCCATATGGGTATATGAATAATTAACTGTTCTCAAATGCCACTTTCTATTCTTGCATTTTTACGGTTTTCATGCGCATCATGTTCGGAAATGATACAGTACTAACAGCACAGTCATGCGCCCATTTAGCTTCTTTGTACACATCATTGGTTCGTTCATAGCAGATACCCGTATCTACGAGTATGAACAGATATAACCCCGAAGCCAAAGCTTTATTTTATTATAAAGCTTGCAGTAACTTTTATTGCGTTGCAATACCGGACGGTCTGCCGAGTCGATGCCAATAAGGTGCCTATCACGGACAGCCGACGTGAATCTGCCTAATGTACAGTTACGGCCCGTTCTTCACCCCCATAAAGTTGGCACTGACCATTAAATTAGCCCATAAACTTGCAATCAATTAAAGATCGTCACAATTCTGACGTAGAAAAGCCGTATAGATATAAATCAATTAATGTCTCGTAAGGAAACATGTCAGTTTACGTTCTAACTACCACTATAACACAACCATTTCTAGGACTGTGGGAGGTAATGAGGGTGTCATACACTACGTATACTTATAGTATTATCGAAATTATTAGCATTTAGACTTCGCATCATTCGCTTTTAGGCTTAGATTCGCATTAACAACCCAGATACGGCGCTAAGCTGCGAGCTAATATTGATAAAAAATATAAAATTTATTATAATGAAATGTTCGTGTTGTCTATGTATTTATTGGGATCAAAAATAAACGCTATGTTATTAAACGAGTAATTTAAAAACGTTTTCTACCTGGTAGTTTTTGTTTATTTAGCAAATAAAATATTTTCAAATCAATTCATTATCATCATATATTTTAATTTAGATAAAAACAACTCAAAATAAAGAATAAGATGTTTTGGACGTAGTGAACGTCCACGATTTTGTCCGAAATAAAATCATAAATCAACATTGAATGTTAAGGATATGCCTGTCTACATACAGATTTTAAAGAAGTAGTCAAAAGCGATCTGAGGTGTACGGAAGCCCTGACATTTCTGGTATACATTGTTGTCGGCAACTAATAACCATTACGAGCAACTTTTCCTTTTATTGAAGAAAAATAACTAATTTAATAACATTTCAACGAAAATATACGTCAAGATTGGGAAGTAATCCAACATTTATAAATGGTAGAGCCACGCTGCAGGCAGTCTTCACTATGAATGGGCCGTTTCGCCCGCGGCGGTACCACTGTCTCTCAGAAAACTGACGTGAAGTAACAGCTCAGCGGTCGCGTTTGGTTTAATCAGGAAGGAAGCCAAAATTTATATAATGCTTCAACTCTACATTTTTAATTCTCATACACTGGTATTTTACCTTGTTACGTTTGTTTTGTGTTTGGGTGATTGGTGACGGGACGTGGTCACTTTCTAAGAAATTAACAATAACTAATAACAAATTACAGAGGTTCACTCAATAAATAAATGTATATTTTTGCGGCGGCAGGAACAATACATAATAAGTAAAAACATCATCGTTATAATCGACTGAATGATAATAATTAAAGTGACCTCATGAAACCGCAAATCTTTTTACGCTATTGTTTTTTCACCGGTACCACATGGATATGGGGTAACGTTAAAATATTAATTATTTTTAAAACCTCATAGACTCTGTAAGCAAATTCATCTATACATATAAATAAAATTGAATTATCTGTTTGTAAAGTGAAAGCAACACTTTTTTTCAAGTAATTTCATGTCTTTATACTATACTCATATCTTTATTAACACGGTACCTATTGCGAAAATTCACTTTAAAAATGCTTGCTTGTCTGTCTGTCGTTCTGTTTGTAACCGCTAATCTCAAGAACGGCTGGACCGATTTTGACGGGACTTTCACTGACAGATAGCTAATTTTTGGAAAATAAATTAGGGTACTACGTAAAAAACCTTTAAAATTAGACGTTGTATAAATAATTAAGTTTTACGTGGTTTTTCTCAGTTCAGGTTGATTTTGTAATATAATGTATAGGTTAATAGTATCCTTCGATTTCTAGTATTCTAGTAATTCAATAAAATCGCTTCATTAAGCTCTACCTTTTACATTATTATGTATACTCTTTTAATGACGTAATATACTATAATATGGCCTGTTATGTCCATCATAATAACCCAAGACTAAAAAGTTAGTTCCGTATACAAGCACCATGTTTAATCATTTCTGCACAACGTAAACAATGAAGGTAGGTATAACCTCCATGTACGCTATTAGTTACGCAACGTAATTAATTAATCCAAAGCATATTTTAACGAATGATAATAGCTGATATCGGAGGCTAACATGAAACTGTTTACAAATAGCTTAGTTCATACATATTCATTACGATGCTCCACATGCCGAAATAATGTTATAAACTCCTGTTATGTAGGTAGGCATTTAGTCGTGTTCTTCATTCGCGATTTTACTGAGTTTCAAAGTTATATATTAAGTGGAAGCAATAATTGTGATGGGTAATTAATGGATGTTTTGCAGAACGCTGTGATTTATAATCAAATATACCAAAAACATAACATATAGGTATAGTCATTATTATTATAAGGCCTTTAAATGGGAATTGCCTCCCTCCTTTCCTTCCATTTGTCGCGATCAGGTGCCAATTGCGGCTAGTTCGGAAGATATAATTCGAGTTCGTCCCGCCATCTCCTTTTGGGCCAACTGCGTAGTCGGTTTCGGCTGCTGGGGAGCCACTGTGTAGTGGCTTGCACCCAATGGTCGTCAGAAATGCAGTAGATGCGGCCAGCCCAGTTCCATTTCGTATTGGCAGTTGCCTGTCCCATCTTGGTTTTGGAACGCAGAGTTGAATTCTTTACGCGGTCGATGAGTTTAACTCCAAGAATGCTGCGTTCCATCGCTCGTTGGCACACCCCTAGGGCGGACTTTTGACATATATAGTCATGACCACTCATAGTAACAAGTCTTATTATTTACAATGGTATCAGGAACTACGATAGAATCTCCCCAAACACCCGATCGATCGTTCGATCCCCGCACCAAGAGAAGTATTTGGGCGGCCCATAAATATTTCTTTCGGGTCTGGGTGTTCGTGAGACCGAAAAGTCTCTTGTAGTTCTGATACCTGACTTGACGCCAAAATCACCCAGCACTAACCTTACACATGACTTCTTAGACACTATAGCGTATTGCAATCTACAGCAACATAATTTTATACCTAACGCACATAACCGAATTCTTGACTTGGTTTTATATAAAGGTTTACCGCGTATCACTGTTTCACCTGCTTCGACATGCTTAGCTTCACCAGACGCACACCACCCGCCTCTAGATATACTAATAACTAACATTACTGGGCGTCCAATGAAGCCTTCACGCATGCCGTCTCTTAATTTTCACAAATCGGATTATGAAGCCATTAATGCTGATATAGAGTCGTTGAACTGGGCCACAATACTGGAATGTTCTCAACCGGTTGAACAAATGTTAGAGAATTTTTATAGTACACTAAATCCCATTATTGAGCGCCATACTCCACGTCGACATTCCCGTAATTTAAACTATCCGGCTTGGTTTTCGCGTCCATTGCTAGTAGCACTGAAGGAAAAGGCCAAATATCATAAAAAATATAAAAAATATGGGAATTTAATGGATAAATTACAATATCAAATTACTAGAAAACGGTGTCATCTTATGATAACAGAGTGCTACATCAACTTTAAGAATCAGGCTGCTGAGGATTTAAAGCGACGGCCTAAATATTTCTGGAAGGTTTTCAAGGATAAAACAAAAAAATCGGTCTTTCTACCAAACGAAATGTCCTTGGGAGTTAAAACCGCAAAAGGAGGGTCAGAAATATGTGAATTATTCTCACAACACTTTCAAAGCATTTATTGTAAAGAAGATACGCATAATACCGTCCAAAATGCCACCTTCAGTCCTAATCTTTGTAATGCCGCACCATACAGTAACTGCATAATTAGCGAAGGCGAAGTATTAACACAACTAAAAAGTCTAGACCCGTATAAAGGACCTGGACCTGACGCAATACCGCCTATTTTCTTAAAAAACTGCGCAAGAAATTTATCTAAGGCATTATCTATAATATACAATAAGTCACTGAGGTCTGGCATTTTTCCTTCACAGTGGAAGATAGCGTTTTTAACACCAATACATAAAGGTGGCAGATTGGATGATGTTGCTCAATATCGCCCAATCTCCATTTTATCATCAATGGGTAAAGTTCTAGAATCCATTGTTAATAAAAAAATAATAGGTTACGTGCTGCCTTTAATCGACCCAAACCAACATGGCTTTTTGCCACATAGATCCACTAGTACCAACTTAGTTGCGTATCTCTGTGACATTGTAGACACAATTGATAAGGGAGGTGAGGTACACGCAGTATATACAGATTTTAGAAAAGCATTCGATTTGGTCAATCATGCATGTTTGCTACAGAAACTAGCCAATGCGGGCATTCATGGATCCCTACTTCGTTGGTGCGAATCATATATACGCAATCGATCACAGCTCGTTCATATACGCGGTTTCAAGTCCCAGTTATGTGATGTTCCTTCAGGAGTCCCACAAGGATCCCATCTTGGGCCCCTTTTCTTTATAGTTTACATTGACGACATCAAGCAAGTTATCAAGTCTAGATTCAAATTATACGCTGACGATTTAAAAATCTACCGTGAGATTAACAGCCAGTACGACGTTTTGGCTCTTCAGTACGATTTAGATAATGTACAGAGGTGGTGCGTCATGAATCATATGACCCTAAATTTGGGTAAATGTTACTTCATTAATTTCACAAGAAAGAAAGACCCGTATAAAGCCACATACTCTATCAACAATGTTGCTTTAACTGAGGTGACGACGATAAAGGACCTAGGGGTAACATTTGACAACCACCTGAGTTTTAGACACCACATCGACGACATCACCCGCAAAGCATCTCGACTTTCTGGGTTTATTAACCGTCAAATGAAAATTTTTAAACAACCGGTTCTCACAATTCTAATTTTTAATGCGATTGTGCGTGGAATCTTGGAATACTGTAGTACAGTATGGAGTCCTGGTTACCAGGTACATGTCGATAGGATCGAACGTATTCAACGGCGATTTATGTATCATCTCACTTTTAACAATAACAAATGCTCACAACTACAAAAATACGAGCAGCGTTTGTCTTTCTATAGAATGGAGACACTACAGGTGCGTCGGAAAGTCGCAGATATTACGTTCTTATACAAGCTGATACATAATTTCGTCGACACACCCGATATTCTAGAACGTATTAAGTTAGCTGTTCCACGCTCCGGGAGTCGTCTATTGAATCGAAAAAGTTTCTATTTGCCAAATTTTAAAACTAATCTCGGCCAGCATTCACCCATATATCGCATGACTTCTGCGTATAACAGCATTAATCATAATATTGACATTTTCCGTCTTGTTTCTAAAGCGTCCTTAAAAAAATCAATAAGCCCTCTATGTAAAAGTAATATTTAATTGCTTGTAATTATTATGTTTAACGCAAGCTGCACATAGTATCTACTACGCATGTTGTGTTCACATCTAGTAGGATATAATCTTAAGTCTATCACACGTGTATACTACTGTAAACTATAACAAGATTGTATCCAGTTTTGTGAACCAAATAAAAAAAAAAAAAAAAAAAAAAAAAAAAAATACCTGTGACACAAGACATAATTGATCTTAATGTGGGGTCAGGACTATGTATGTGACTGTTGGGTGTATTAATTTATTATGTAGTTATCTGTAATGTAATGGTACAGGTGATTTTTATCTATTTACCTAAATCTATAGCAGTAGTCTCGAATTTTAATAGATAAATATAATACGTATTATTGTTAACCTTCATCACTATGTAAAAGAGAATACAAAAAAAAGCTAGATCAAACCACCGTGGACCCCATAGCACATTCTAGTGAAGAGCCCTTGGTTTGATATAGGTTAAGAGCAAAAAATCGCTATTACCTACTATGCTGCGCCTATAGAAATTGCACTTCAAAAAATATGTTCAGGCAGGGTAAATGTGCTGGGACCCTTTACGCTTTGGACACGTAGCAATTAGCATATTATGATATATTCATTAAATGGCTAATCCGCCACTGATGATAATGATTTTACACAGATTTTCGTCAAGAGGCAAGGCTCAGACAGAAGGAGATAAGTTTAATTAATTTTTAAGAAAAATAGTTGGTTGTTACACTTCTTACATAGGTGAAATAACTGTCTTTGTCTGAACAAACACTCGAAATACCAAGTACGAGCCAGCGCGAAATCCTTAAAAACGAACACAATATATAAATATCAAATTGCCAATTTATGTCTCAATCTATATCTATATCTATATCAGCCCATATACGTCCCACTGCAGGGCACGGGCCTACTCTACAATCGAGAGAATCGATTAAGAGTGGTTAGGCCATATAGTCCACCACGCTGGCCTAGTGCGGGTTGGCGGACTTACATACCGTAGAAATTCGTTAAAATCGCTACGGTATGCAGGTTTCCTCACGATGTTTTCCTTCACCGTTAAAGTGCGTGGTGATTGACTATCAATACACACATAACTCCGAAAAGTCAGAGGTGTGCCCTGGGATTTGAACCCGCGACCACCGTGAACATGTAGGCAGCCGCGTCTGGTCCGTTACCAACAGGCCACCGCGCATATGTCTCAATAAAGTCAATATATTTATTTAACAATATGATAGATGGAAGTCTTAAAAACAAATTTATACATTAATCTATATGTTTTGCAGTCTTGTTTCATAGTATAGCTTGGCATTCATTGGTTTTAAATTTGACTGTAGACAGATGAAATCAGTACTCACTTACAGTACTCACTTCAATATCCTACGTAGAGTGTTAGTAACAAGGCTGCATATTACAGACTACGAATGGATCGTCGAGCTCACAAAGATAGGTAATGGAAAGGTGAAACGTACATATTATAATACTCTTAAAAATGCACCAGCTCAATAAAATGTATTGCACGAGCTTATTGTGACTTTAAGAAAAAAATACACCCAACAGTCACATACATAGTCCTGACACCACACTAAGATCGAGTCTTGTGTCGTGGGTTATCAGGAACTATGAGAGACTTTTCGGTCTCGCAGACACCCAGACCGACACACAGATACAGAAACTGCGGCCTCTCGTTTCACAGCCGGCGTCTAACTAACTGCGCCACGGGGGCTGTCAGGATTGCGTTTTTTGATTTTTCTATTAGTATTAAATACAATATATATAAACTATGTTTTTTTAACCCATAACGTCCCTTCCCATTCCAATATTCACCGAGCAAGATAAACATTTAATTCTATTTAGTCAATAAGTCATGTAATTTTATGCATCTAATAATGAGTGGGTGGGTCCTACAGACTATAATGTTATTTATTATAATATATATTTTTAATGTTTTCTTCAATTCAGTCGCATTATAAATTCACCAGACAACGCTTGATATTTTTTTAATAGGTAGGTATTTCGTACCATTATGCACAATTCAACCAATGTCAAAACAGCCGCGGTTTAACTTTAAAAAAAATCAACATTAAACCATGAATATAAATCTAATTAAATTGCGGTGAAGTAACAACAGTTGCGACCTTTCCCTCTTTTTTAATAAGCAATATTCTACACGACCTTATTTAACAAACAAATTAAAAAGCCTCGACTTATTATACTAAGGTAATAAAGCATTTATCAAAAGTGTTTTGCACGTCCGCAATATTTAAATTAACAAAACACTAAGCTTAGTAAGGACGATTCATGTTTATGTAAAAACGTTTCGGTCGAATACTCAACATATTATCTATCCGTTACACGAACACGTACAACATGCAATTACATATTTATCTTTGGAAATAAATCATAATTTAAACCATCATCACCAACAGTACAAACTTGAAAACAAAACGATGCGTATCGTTCACGCACGTTGCCTACATTCTGTTACAAATGATTTACTTAGTCGAGACCATAACTCGCCGCGTTTTGACCAGTTACTGTAATCATTTTTATAAGTTATGACTTATGCCTTATGACATCGCACTGAGTTATAATTTCACGTTTCCATCTCCCCGGAGTCCGGACAACGATCCCACGCACAATCGCACTTAATTACATAAGATATAAGTGTTTAATTTATGACTAGTCTGCACACACCTACATTATGATGCGTAAATGAAAATACTTACGTTAAATAACAGGGAAGAGGTAATAACTATTAACTATTATTTACGTTTATTCCAGGAACAATTAATACTGATGGCTGATTAATTACTCAAAGGTTAACAAAGATTGTAGCTGTGGTTAAATTATCGTGGCCGGCTGCTTCACCTCTCATATTTATTTTAAATAAGTTAAGGCAGCGCCTAAAGCGAGATGTGCACGGTAAATAAGTATAACGGTGCTTTTACAACGTCCGTACCGGTGCGCGCTAGCCTCACCTCGGAACATTGCCAATTCCCATTGCTCAAGTCTTTAACATCGGAATTTCTCACTTGTATGAACACGAATAGAATTAACAGATGAATTACATGAACACAACCCTACTAAATTCTTTTCATAAGGAAAATGAATAAAAAAATTAATTAAATGTCAGAGAATCTATCCGTTCCTTCAAATTTACTTTAGTGAATAACATATTATAGTCCATTCAATATTTTTAAATTATAGGTTTTTTATTTAGAATACCCGCCGCTATAATGTGACCTTTGCGTGCGATACATTCAATAATTATTTTCCATACAAACCTTTAATTTTGTTCCGAAACCCTTGATAGTTGTCTTGATGATGTCATTGATATAAACCTAATTAATATTTTAAAAAATCTGTAAAAATAATATATACAAGCAGCAATTGGAATTAAAAAAAACAACAGGGTAGTCTTTGAAGTAATTCATCGTTTATTCGAAAAGGTCATGATTAAGACAAAAGTAACTTTACGAAATTTGTTTCAAAAATGAAAAATAAGACACCATTCAATAACGTTAACGACGCAATAATCATTATTACAATTTATGCAATATTTTATTTATCAATAAAACAAAATAATTAATTACTGACATACCTTATTTGAGATTTTTTTCAAAATAGATATAAATTTAAGTAAACCTTTAGCAACACAATAATATTTATTCACTACGCGTGTTAATTAATGTAAAACTATTGGAATTAAAAGCTTACATAAAAACGTATTTTAACAATACAGCATATTCAATATTATTTAGAGATAAACATTTGAAATATAATAATAAGAATCCGTGATGGAAAATGACGTGTTCTTCATTTTACTCCTATATAAACTCGAAAAACGTGGTGTTATCAAAATGTCAATTTTTGTACTTCATATCATAACAAAATAATGATTCGATTATTCTAACGGAAAAATATATTTTGATTTTTAACCTTTTTTTTAACGGAAAAGCCATCTATATTATAACATCGTTTTTTTCAGAGATAATACAACTAATGGCACAAAGCTATCAACACAAACTTCAATTTATAATGATGTACTTTGCATAATTTTATTTAAATCACTCAACAATTTTATTGATTTTATCATATTATTATTCATAAACGCATGCAAACATTACTATAAAGCTTGTGGTAAGTTGTTCAAATAAATATGCATAGCCTGTACTCGACGTTGTCATACATGGAGACAGCATATTTTATTATGATTACCTACCTACAAAAAATTAAAAAATATAGTCGATATATTACAAAAAGTAAATAAAAACAATAGTTCAGTGACACTGAATTTCATTTATCTAAATCTTAATTATTAAAAAGAATTTTCGTAAAAATAACAAAGTAGCCCAGGAACACGAAGGTGGAATCCTATAGCACTTAACAAATTCATTATATTTTAACCTTCTATTGGTGTATTAATTTTACTTATTCTAATCAAATCCTATACTATGTAATTAGCCACGTTCCGTGGTCGGTCGCATCGTCGCGGGCGCCATTACCCATGCATTATACTTATTTAAGAACTTCCTCATTCCGCACGTCTCCCACCACTTGTTACGAACATGACCCGAGTGATATTTCACTTAGAGTTATCACACGTTGCATCACTTACGTTCCGCGGTATCGTCATCTCCCGACTGCGATTTCTGCAACATACGATTGGGGTTAACACTGTTCCGCATACCTTAATCGTGTATTAAATAAAATTAACAATCGTTTGCATACATCGTTAATGACAAACGAGCTCATCTTTATCTACAATCATACGTTATACAGTGACTAATATTGCGTGATTTTAGTGATGGTATTTTAAATAAGTGAGTGTGTATTTGGGTGTACGCCAAAAGGTTTTTCATGGCCTTGCGGTTGCGTTGGTAGTGGTAGTGAAGCAGGTACCTTGGTGTCCGGCTGCAGGCCCGCCCACTGCACGAAGGAGGGCAGGTCCCGCGCGGGCAGCTCGGCGGCGAGCGCCTTGACGCGCAGGTTGCGGTCGTCCGTCAGCAGCACCACCGAGCGCACGCGCCGCGACGAGTCGCCGTCGCCCTCCTCCACTTTACTACCTGCAATGCGTTCCAATATTAACCCAAATCCACCATATCTACACAAAATAATACCCAACCAATACACATAGTCCCTACCCCACAGTAAAATATTAAGTTTTGTGTCAGATGAAAGATGAGAGTAGGAAAGAGTTTTTGGTGCCATGATACCAGACTCAAAACAAATATTTGTGGTCACATAAACATTTCATGACTCGATATGGGGATCGAAAACTCGGTCCATCGTTTGACTCGGAATCTATTTAGTGTATCAATATAGAAATGATTTTGCTTTATAAATGATTCATTAATATTATTGATACATGCTTAGTCAACTTATTACCCTACAAAAATCCCCTAATTATTCCGAGAACAACTTGGGAAATCCCAGCGTTGTTATCACGATTTATTTCAATGTCGAGACACCAAAGTAATCTTGGATAGTTAATTGTATTGACGTTACAGTTGATTTTCTTTTTTAAGGAACGTCTGTAACGCACTGGTAGCAAGTCTGTCGTATGTGAGAGGCCGCCTGTCTATTTCTCCCGCCAAACAGCAGTGTAAATGCAATGTTGTGTCTAGACAGAGTAACTACTGAACATAATGAGCCTTAACATCTATGTCTTAGGATAGCGAGCGCAATGGAATGCGAAGCTTTGCTCTGTAATTCTATAATTAATGGTAGTGTTTGGTTTTTCTACTATTCATGACCGGTCGTATCGCTTACCATCAGGCGAATGGCATGCTCGTCTCGCCATTCATTGCAATAAAAAAAGTAATAGGCAATAGTGTATGTACCAGCGTCAGTTGTAAGGTTGGCGTGCAGGTTGAGCGCGGTGGCGAGCACGCGGTCGTCGTTGGTGGCGCGCTCGTGGTCGCGCTCGGCCGTGAAGGCGCGCGACGCCAGCAGCGTGCCACGTGACGTGGCCAGCCGCACCGCGCCCCCCGCACCACCGCCGCCCCCGCCCCCGCCAGTCAGCCACGACAGTGCCTCGCGCGCACACCCTCCCACGCGAGAACACTTGCGTAGACCCTCCAGCTCCGTCATCACTGCATCAAAACGTTCATCATTGTATCAAGCTCTGCCTGCCAAGACGCGCGTAATCAAATATCTCCACATCTATGGCATCGATTAGGGTTGCCGTAGAAGGGAAATCCTTTCAAATATTTTTACAAGCGGTGTGTATCATGGTTTTTTAACCTTATTATCAAAATATGTAAGCTTAAAAACAGTTAAAAAGATTGGTCAACTTCGCCTCTTAGGCCACTGGCGATATGTCAACGTCGAGATATTTTTACGTGCGTGTCTTAGGGCGATGGTACTTACTTCGTATCACTCGATAATTACAACAATGGAGTGTGCACTTACCAACGAGTGGCACGGCGAGTGTGTAGGGCTGCGCGGGCGCGGCGGCGACGGCGCGTATGAGCGGCAAGTGGTCAATAAAGCAGTTGGTGTCGGGCACCAGCCAACGCGGCCGCACCTCCATCACCGCGTCCGTGGTGTTCGTTTTAAGAATTTCCTATAATTATAATTTTGAAGATGTTATATCAAGTTTTGTGTTTTAAAATATAATATCTTATAGACTCTGTTTGATTTTTATTTATTTATATTTTTGAAAAATATTGCATGCCTTCCCCTACCCACTAAGTACCGACTTATTTAATAGGGTATTTAACTCCATTTTTTATTGTATTTATGAAAAGGTATTTATATCCAAAATGTAGCAAATAGAGAATTTTGTAAACCATTCAAAATAAAACAAGTTGCAAACATTTTAAATCTTGCAGTGGCAGTAAAAGAAATGGGATGCAAAACAAAACTAGTGACGTCACTAGTCTTTATTATAGATTACTGTATGCGCGTTTGAAAGAGACGGTAAGATGTCTGTTCAATGTAATCGAACATATCTGCTGACCTACCGACGAAATGAGGGCCCTTACGTCGACCACTAACCTAGCCAGTACTTATTCGGTAGGCAATCCGTGTACTCGTATATAAATAAAATTAATTTATCCCATCAATTACCGTTTCATTGCCCACTACTGAGGCCACGAATTACGATCCGTTTAATTTGCTCCTTCGAGCCAACCACGCTCCACTTATTTATAAAAATACTAATATTTGCTTCATGTTACAAGTTACTTTAATACTGTTTTGACAGACATGTTTTATTTAAATGGTATTTGTGTTTGTACGCAAAATAATAAAGAAATCGATCATAGTCAAATACCCTATTGAAGTTTTTGACTATACGTAATGTCATTCGCAATTGTATATTACGACTATTAATCATGGAGTCTGATGGGCTATATAGATAAGTGACCTGCATGCGTTGTCGGTGTCGCTCGATGGTGGCGCGGCGGGACTCGAGCTGCTCCTTGCGGCGCAGCAGCGAGCGCGTGGCCTCGTCGGGCGCGGCGGCCGCGGGGACTGCGTGCGCGCCCGCACTGCCCGCACTGCACGCACTGCCCGCCTCATCGACTGTACCTTCCTCTTCTGACGCCTCACTCTGAAAGTTGTATATTTTATGAGTGATACAAGACACGTATTTAATATTATAATATACTTATTTATATTTGTTTCATAATTCATATAAAGAGTGCTAATTAAATTTTTATATGTTTAATGTTTCTACGATGCGGTTTATTTCATATCGAAACCCTTATGAAAAACGCAAGAAGTGATGCGTTCCTGCAATGCTGACGCCTTAATCGATCGCTCAACTACACCATATCTAAGCACCGAAACTACAAAGTAGTAAGAAGGTTATAAACAAGATATTATAGCTATCCTTAACAAGTTGACAGCGATGCACATACAAGTTGTGCTTCTCATACGCAACGCGTGTGCTGTTACCACACACGTTATTTATCTAGATAATTCGCCCAATTGGCACGAAAGGATTGTGGCCTCGTAACATTATTCTGGCGCTGCAGTCAAAGTGTTAATATCGACCGATGCCCACAACCAGCCCGTTAGTACATGAGTATTAAGATATAATCAATATTAATAACTTTTAATAGTTCTCTCGATTGTAAAGGAGGCCTTTGCCCTGCCACTGCAGGGACGTATATGGGGTAATAAAATACAATATAAATATGAAGTAGAGTAATGGTTTACCAGGTTGAGCAGCGGCGTGTGGTGGTGCGCGGCGCGCTGCACGGCGCTCACGTAGCGCGGCGGCGCGTCGGCCGGACACTCCAGCCGCAGCACGGGCGGCTCCACGCCCACCAGGTACCTGGCGCACAAGCAACATCTCATTAAATATGTATAAACATACACACTGTTTTTTTACTTGCTTACTGTTCAGTGAATAGAAATATCTGAGACCAAATGCTCTTCTCCTATTGTAATACTTCCTTTTTTTTATTGCTATGAATGGCGAGATGAGCCTGCGATGAGCCTGATGGTAAGTAATACGACCGCTCATGGACAGTAGCAAAATCTGGGCTAAATTGCTAATAGAACCAGTACAAGAAATGATAGGCCAGCCTTTTGTTGTAATTTCGGCTTACAGAGTGGTTTTGCAACTACTCGAATGACGAATCATCATATTCAGTCACAGAAAGTCCGCTACTAATCCTATGATCTGCAGTGGACTTTCTTTAAATACAGACTACTTGCTTCTTGACTATGAAAATGGCCTGTGTTGACCTTGTATGTATTTTTGTCATTCATTTTTTGACAACGAGTTTATTCTCCTTTACTATAAAAATAGTCCTCTTGAAAATGGTATGTATTAAGCAACCTATACTTTCGTTGTTGATGTATTTTCGTTACTGATAATATGTTTAATAGCGGATTTTTTGAGGGTATGTATGTGAACTGACTCAGTGCCGAAGAAGAGCAGTTTCCTGGTGCGCAGCGCGTGCTCGGCGGCGTGCGGGTGCGCGGCGTGCGCGGGCGCCACCCACGCCGCGGCCGGCTCCATGTACATGAGCGGCGTGAACCCGCCCAGCGACGCGTCCTCGCCCAGCCGCACGCACGTGTGTCCTGCACACGCATTATTAAACACATCAATATACAGCGCATCTTCTGCATGTATTCTTCATTCTTCTTCTGCGTGCGGCGAAATTAGGAACTACAGATTTTATTATTTATTTAAAAATTTAAAGTAAAAATTTCTGTATAACGTATTGTTGGACATAAATGCTTTCATAATATAAACATCGAGTATAATATATAATCCAAATCCAATAATAATAACGTGTCCAATTTCACATAAAGAGATGGGAAGAAAACTATTTTTATTACTTTGCACAACAGCGCTTCCCGCTTCAGAAGACAGTAGACGATATTATTTTATCTACTATATTACAGTAAGGCTTCAAGTATTAAAGGAACATATGTAAATATATGAATATTAAGTGCTTACCCTCTTTCATTTCACTTTCTAAATGTATAGTTTTGTCGTCTAATGATTCGAGAATATTCATAAGTTTGGCAAGCCAATCCCAAGGGTCGTTTTCGGTCCTGTCAAAAAAGCGACATTAAAACAAGTATAAAATACACAAATAAAAATTATATAAATATTGAATTATAAATGTATATTAAAATATTTAGCATGCACTTACTCTGTATCAAAATTGTCAAAGGAAGGTGGTGGATTCCATATGCTACTGTGACATAACATCCAATCGGACCACACCTGTAACATTAAACACGCAACATTATAATTAATTATTCAACTAATACTATTAATTGCAACTGTAACTTTAAATGGCGCCGAATATGATTTTATCAAAATAAAATAATACTTAGTCTCAAAGCAACAAATTAACAAATTCCATGTTTTCTCCGTAAACTCTAGAGATTCTTACAGCGCCCTCTATATACCATCTATCCTGATGAGTAAAGGAATAAGAATCTGAGCAGTTCTACGGCATCCCTAACTTTATATCGCTAGAAAGTGTAGTTACCTTGATGGCGGGCAGCAGTATGAGCGCGTCGGCGTGGTGCTGCGAGTGCGGCGGCTCGGGCAGCAACGCGCAGCAGCGCTCCACCAGCGCGCCGAACATCAGCAGCGACACGCCCAGCGCGCACTCCAGCCACGCCGGCCGCTCGCCCGCGCCGCCGCCTGACACACACCATACATACTTATATCCCACATATTATAATCTTGCCCATTCTTTCTCCTTCCCATAAA
Source organism: Deilephila elpenor (assembly GCA_949752805.1). Classification (NCBI taxonomy): domain Eukaryota; kingdom Metazoa; phylum Arthropoda; class Insecta; order Lepidoptera; family Sphingidae; genus Deilephila; species Deilephila elpenor. The sequence continues at coordinate 7,464,973 of OX457099.1, read as the reverse complement.
TCCATCCAATAGTTATCTAATAGCGATTGCCCATAAGACCGACATTCCTACTTTGTTGTTTTATTGTCTCTATATACACACATACATAAACTCACGCCTTTTTCCCAGAAGGGGTAGGCAGAGGTGGTACCAGGACATCCACATTTCGGCTTGTATGTTTCACCACTCAAATGTGATGATACAAACATCTTCGGTGAGGAAACCTGCAAGCCTTAAAGGTAAAAATCTATATTATGTGGCTCTTGATACTCGCAGTAAGTCGCAAGTCGCAAGTGTGGTGGACTATGAGCTGAGCTTAAAATTTAACTCGATGCTCTCACAACGATTCTATTGCTACTCTTTTATAACACTTCGTCAAAAGATAGTAAAGTCAAATATAATATTTCCAATAGAGATGAAAAGAAATATCCTCTTAATTACAGTTGAAACGTGCGTAAATAAAAAATACTATCTATTTCATTACGACGCTATAATACAAACGACTTTCCAAAGGTACTTTATATAAAAACATATACAAAAGACAACTAAAGCAATCTTTCCTTCTTATTGCGCGTGGTTTTTTATCGTCGCCGTGAATGTAATTATTTCTCGTGCCATTATAATCCGCAACGCAAAGAATTTAATGTTCACGTAATTTATAAAAATCGATTCATGCGTAACGAGCCATCTTTATTGCAGCATTCACCTCGTAACATCAAAGCAAATAAAAAAATGCTTATGAAAGCACAAAGAACCTATTTTTAAGTATAAGAATAAGACACAATAAGATAAGTACGATGACAAGCTTTGCTAAGAATTGTAAATTGAAGACGTTACTGCACAGGGATGTAAATAAACAGAAGCAAGTTTGAGATGCGTGTGTGTATGTCTGTGTGCATTAATCGACACGTGTCCACACTCAACGTGTACATACGTGCTGATAGTGGAGGCGCTCGGCCACTACTCACAACACATTCAAAGTTCATGGCAGTAATCTGTAAACGATCAGGTTCCAGCGGAATACGCTAAAGCTGATTCATCGCATTTCCAGTAACTTTACCCATATTTTATTTAAAGGGATGTACACGTCATCACGCGTGAGAAATATTTTTATAGTTAAAACAATGCGGTTACGAGAAATGTCTATTAAGGAATGTTATGAGACTCTACATTATTTTTTGTAATGGTGCCTAATGGGAAATGTAATACAATTTGAATAGTGTAATTACCGGTCCTTAATAGTTATCTCGTGGAATTGTGACAGCCTGCTGAAAATCGAGTAATCAAAGGCTGAAAACAAAATGTAACACACGTATAAGGGGCATTGTAATGGTTTCTTCGTGTACATTTAAAGCGGTTATCCCACTGGCAGCTGCTGACTACCGAGTCTCCTGTCATCTCATTCATCAACGAAACGTTCCGATAAATCTATCAGATCACGTCGTTTTAAAATGAGACTGAGATACCACCGCGGTGGAGCCGACGCATTGGTACTGTTGTTTTAAATAGTTACAGCATGGCCGTACCAATTTCAGATATTCCCCAACAAATACGTGGATACCCATAATGAATTTTGTATTTGTCTTGTAATTATATCTCGTCTCTTATAATACATAAACAACTCCCACGCTTTCTTCTGCCAAAATACCTTTAACCAAAAAATAATCTTTCATTCAAAATTACCCCATTTCTCAATACTGATTCTCTTCTTCTTTCGCTGACTTCGCTGAATGGTGGGATGTAGAAAGCCTTTGCAGTGCAGAGCGAAACACTGACTGGTGGTCGCCAGCAGTGTTGCGCATCAGTACTGATCACCTATCTTAGGTATTGGTCTCATTAATTTCCCATTTCTGGTATTCTGATACTGTTTTCAAGATTGTAGCATACCGATTATATCCCGTTTTTTAATTCCAATATATTTTACTTTATATCGTGTTTAATCAAAATCCACCGTAACACTCCATTCGTCCCTTCACTGCAGAGTTCCAAAATCGTATTTCACGCATTTGTTAACTTTGAGACGGCGCACAGTGATTCACCTAGAACAAGCTAGGTGGACAAAAACATTTTAGTTTGTATTTTGGTTGTTTTGGCTACAGACAGTAATATTTTAAGAGGAAATATGGTTTAAATGCTTAGAGGATAATAATAATGATAAAAAAGCACGAATTAAAATTGATGAAAAATTGTAATATAAAAAAGGCAACTTAGGACATAAATTATATACCTAGTAAATAAAAACACAATATAAAAACATATGTACTTAACACGACTTAGCATAGAAATAAAAAGAAACGTTATGATTTAATAATATTTTAAATTAAATATTAATAATTAAATCAACTCCTAACCTAATGAGTCATCACTCTCACAATCAGACGAGTCAGGTACCAAGTAATCATCAACGTCACATGGCGTTAGACTATTTGATGCCCGAGGTATTGGTATGGAAGATGACACTAACAAATTCAGCACTTCTGATGGTAAAGAGTCTTTTTTCTTTTTGGGGAGTTCTCTGAGTGAATTAATTACAGGATCTGATGTTATTAAAAGCATATGCAATAAATCTGTATTCGTGGCAATACGCGACTGTTTCCTCGTATGATGTTCCCGAAAGACTGTTTGGACTTACATAAATTATGATATGATGGAAGCACTTGATGTCCCGCTTTCAATGACCACTTTCGCGTTTGTTTGTAAGAATGACTCGTACATTTTGAATCTACATAGTAGGCTAATGCTTCGTCACTATTTTATTGTCTACCACTGCACGTTTTTTCACATAGTTTAGTTTTGTCAGAGGAGTGGCTACTAATTCTGATCCCAGAAGCGACTTTTCTTTGACCTGCCATACGGTTTGCAACTTCCGCAGCTATGGTCAATTCGCCGGCACTGCGTGTTTGCAGCAGTTCTTCAACTCTGTGCTTTTTTGTTTTATAACAAGAGTCGTCGAATTATTTTCTAGGTCGACCTTGAGGCCGACTCCCTTCCGATGACGTGGATAGACAAAGTCGATACACACATACTGTAAAATGTATGTTGTCACCTTCTAACCACTTTTTATTATGATTTAAAAAGCGATCTAATAACATATTTGATGCCACCAATTTTTCGGATAATTTTGACGATATACTAGATATTTTCTGTTTAACGGCCCTCAGCAAATCACTAGTTATATCACTAACACCAAATTTATTCTGTATATGTTCTAATAAACGAACATTCCGTTCTTCTTTAGTATGTTTTCGCCATTCTTCAAAAAACTCAATTTTCGAAATGGAGAAGACACGTTCTGAAAAATAAAATAAAAACTGTTAGTGGTGGGATGTGGAGCCAAATTATATCTTGTTTACAAGGTGAATATTCCTACTATATACCATAGAAAAATTAGACTGGATACATTTGGATACAAAAAGATACATACGTTTAAAATTTGGAAACTTGAAAAAAAAATTGTATTTTTCAATAATATATTCAAAGTCCTATGGGACCACACTTTCTCATATTAGAATCTAATTGGTAGTAAAATATGAAAGCACTTACCCTCGACAGTGGTATCCATCACAAAAATCACGGTAATATATCACACAAATTGTAGGAGATGTTATCGAAAGCTCTGCAAAAATGCAACTACTCTAATTACATTAATGCAATTGTTACATTGCCTACCTGCGATAGTTGATGACTCATCCCTGTGTAATGTTTTTCACCCTTTCTACCTGTTTTAATGACCTTGGGGGTGTTGTTTACAACATGAGACCCCTAATTAGTAGATTCTTGGAAGTGACTTTTGTCCACCTAGCTTGTTCTAGGCGAATCACAGTGCGGCGCGGGCGATTCAGCTTAATAAATTTTCGTTTAACCCCCAACTCAGTTATGTCAAAAGCATTTTGATTTAAATAAATAATGAATGCATTTAAGGTATCTGCCGCAATTCTTTAAGCCACATAACTTTAAATAACAATGTAGTGATTATTTCGTGCATTTTTTTGTTTGCTACCTGATAAAATTTTCGAAAACGTGCAACGGTACCATTGCGCCGATTTATCGATCTCAATATCAACAAATCAACGATATCTACAAAACAGGCTTCTTAAAAGGCAAGTACTGATTGATTTCGATAGGGAGGTAATTAAGCATAGCGTAGATATAGTTATATTTACATATACCACATGCAGCATTGATCATGTCAATTATAAATGATTACGGCTAATTACCAATCATAAGCAGCCGATACGAGCACACTTCCAATATGTGCTGTACTTGGAAACTTATCGAGTAGTCTCTATTCATACTGTCGAATAGTATGTAACTAGCGAACGATTATGTATCCGCCAATGTCAGAGGAGACGTGATCTAAAGCCGTCGCTCACTCTTATTGGATTATCCACGGACAGCTAGCTCATCGGTCGGTCGGAGCCGGTCGGATATAAATAGTTGCTTCTAAAAATACACAGCACGGATTGCACCTGCGAATGCAATTTGCCCACAATCCTCATAAATAGCTACGTAAACAACGCATGTACACACACTTTTTTGCACTTATTATCCCATTTTATTATATGGTCGTGACATATACAACAATTAAGTTCTTGCGAAAGGTGTCTACGATGCCGTCATATAATTGTCGGTATTACTTGGAACGTGTAATGATTTTATTTTTTACTGAATGAAAAGTAACCAACTTTCGACTGTAAGTTTCTGGTTGGGGCCTAGCCATTTTTTATAAAGTTATTTACTGGATTTTTTGTTTAAAGCCCTTGAGCATTATTTTGCTTCTAACACATTTATGATTTAATGTTATTCGATGGCTGAGATATTGGGTTGTATAATATTTATCGGAGATCTTTCTCAGAAGTTTCAGCGCGACCCGCGGCGCCAAAGGGCAACAACGCCTTGCCGAACGCCGCAATTAAGGCCCTGTACGCCATAATTTTTCTATAATAATTCAAAACATCATTATGGGTAATGGCGCAAAACAGTGGTCGTCACCGTGCCGTCGCAGCGTTCAGTTTATTGAACCTGTCTCCATCAAATGTGTGCATTTGTGTTGCGCGCGGGTGTGCGGGGGCGCGGGCACGCGGGGCGGCGGCAGGGCGCGGGCGCGGCGCGGCAGGATCGCGGAGCGCGCAGTGCATCAACCTCCGATAACTTGTAATTTGTAATTACAAACCTTTACTGCGCCCGGACGGACGCCACAGGAAATGGCTACATTTACAAGCTCACGATGTTAATTTCGTAAATCGAATACGTGAACACTATTACTACATTTCAATTAAAATATTATTGTTTTAACTTTATAGCGTTATTAGTATCATTTGTGATAACCCATCATTTCTTCCTACATTTCCTAAATTTTATTATGCCAATTTTAAACCCTTAACATACGAAAACTAATTAATAACAATGAAAAGATTTTTTTTTTACATGCCGATAATTATCTACTCTATTCTTCCGTTCTTTCACATAAACATATAAGTCACAAATGTCCGATAATAATATAAGGTGCCAAAGAAAGTTAAAGATTAAATCCTGTGTTTTATCTAGTAAAGAAAATCCTTATAAATTAAACGCTGATTAATATTCAAGTCTTATAAATGTGCGCGATTGTACTTGGCATTACTAAAAACAAATAAAATAATTCCTATTTAAAAACATAATATTAACACACATTTTTAAAAACAATTATGTCTAAATAAAAAAGTGGTAGCTTTTTATTTTTATTAAACGTATTTAATTGCCGATCGTGCCTTTTTATATCGTCGTTATCCCATTAATCTGAATTTATAATTACATTATTTTTATGTTCGTTGTTGAAATGAGTAATAAATAAATAATTTTATAGCGCATAGCATTACATGCAGGCACAACGTGCTAAACAATGTAAATTATACACATTACCCGTACTATGCACACAAAATATGTATAGCATATTAAGATAAATCTCAGCTAAAAACAACTAAACTATAGTAATACGTGTAAAGTATGTTTATTCTTTTAATACTTTTTTCAGAACTTTGTAACAATTTATTATCCTCCTCGTGGAGCTTACTTAAAATGAAACCTTAGGTATTGTAAATAAACACGATATAAATTACTTCGGTCGGAGTATCAAACCGTCTGTCATTTATTTTTCAAATGTAAAAGGTAAGTAATTGTCAATGGACCAGCCTTATTTTTCGTAAGCTTTTGATAAACGAATAAATTGAACAGCAATGACACGATGGCCTACTCATTTAATAGAACCGCTTTTTATTGAAACAAAAAAACATTCGAAGAAATAAAAACATTTGTTTTACGTTTTTTGTTTAACTTTCATTAACGATTGTATTTTATTTTATAGTAAGCGCTCAGTACTTTTATATTAATTAGCATCTGGGTTTTAACAAGGACTGTTGCAATTAAAATAACGTTACTTGACCTACCAGTCTCCATTATTACTGCGAAAATAAATTCACATCATTTACTTGTTTCTTTTTTTTACTTTTATTATTATTTTACGTCTTTTAGGATTGCGATATTTGGGGTAATTCCCCAAATTAAGATTTATTCAACCAGGTAATTGGCACAGATATGGATTTCCGTGTTTACGGGGTGTTGCATTAACGACAGGCCAGGATTTTAATCTAAAAACTATTTATTTCATTAATATTTTCACGCCATTGGATATTTTTACTTTATCGATTCCATAGATTTAAACTATCTTATTTTATATTATTGCGCGTGCCATTGATCTTTACATTCCCGTGCATCTAATGGATTCGCGCGGCGTATTGGCAAAAAAAAAACAATAAGGGAAGGAGCGCCGTCTACGAAGGAGGGGTGGTTGTTTTATAGAATCGTGAGGTGTTTATCGTCTTTGACTAACAATAAAAATCTCAGTAACTCTCCATGAGCAAACTTGTATGTTTCGTTAAACACATGTAAGCACTTTATACGTATATCGCTCATTTTGATTTTTCTTCAGATGTATGTTAAGTGATAACTGAAAGTAATTAGTTTAATCTTCTGTCTGAATGGGCCGACGCGAACGGGACGGTACCCACATAAAATCTACATTGAGCAACCGTTTTGTGATCGCATTTCGTCTGGTGATTGAAGGAGATCCAGCTATGCATGCTCTCCTTTCTTCGTCCCTTTCTCAATCGATCCGCAATCTTTAAGTTCTTTAAACGTTCGAAAGGCGTCGAACATTTATGATTTATAGATCCTGGTCTGGATTTAATCTTTTATATAATTGCGCCGAAGTTTCAAAATTTATTGTTGTACTAGCGGCTCGGCTCGGCTTCGCCCGGGAGCAGAAATTTTTTGAGTCCAGTCCACATCAACAACATATAGTTTTACACGCGATGTAAAGAATATTTTAGGTATTTTTTTACACCTAGGATTTCATTATTGTTCGCACCTCTGGGATGGATCCGCCCAGTACTTGCTCGATGCTTTGGATGGATTGCAGCGGCGGGCCATCCGCATTGTGAAAGATGCAGACATTACGGGCAACTTAGAGTCGCTACAGTTACGGAGGGATGTCGCCTCTCTAAGCGTGTTCTACCGTCTGTATCATGGCGAATGCTCTGAGGAATTGTTCAATTTAATCCCCTCCTCTCCTTTTCTTAACAGATCCACGCGTGCTGGCTTGCGGAGCCATAGCTTGACTGTTCAATCCATTTCGGCGCGAACCAAAAGGTTCTCTAATTCTTTTTTCTGCCGTACAGTCAAGCTGTGGAACGGTTTACCATCGCACGTGTTCCCTCCTTCCTATAATCCTGGGTCCTTCCGCCGTAGCGTGAAGAGGCATCTCAGCGGGCCGGCATGATTTTATCGAATGGTATGAGACTACCGTTTGATACCATTCGATACTCTATCTGGACAGCATTAGCACTTAACATCAGGTGCAATGCAGTCACTATGCCGTGCCAGTTATAAAAAAAAAAAAAAAGGAGCCCTATTTAAAAAAAAAATATAATATTGCACATGTCACCCAGGGACAGTGCAGCTTCCCAACAGTGAAATATTTTTTTTAAATCGGTTCAGTGGTTTCAGAGCCTATTCAATGCAGACAAACAAACAATCAAATCTTTCCTCTTTATAATATTAGTATAGATGAGATGCTGTTCTCCAGTTCTATATCTTTACATAAGAGAATAATACCCATAAGAACAATATTTTGTCACCTGCTTTATAATGAGAAGTGGCCGATGTTTATTTGTTTTGATTGATTTCATTGTGGGTTAATGAAAAGCTAGTGTCCCTAGACACACAGACTTTCAGTGCTCAGTGTCAATTCTTTGCAAGCCATTGTAGATCATGGCTGGCAGGAGTTCCAATGTTGGATGTATAGGCGATAAAGTCTCTGTGTACGTGTTGCTGTAACGTATGGAACGTGCATGTATCTCCACGAGCAACGGACTTTAACCAGCTCACGATCACAAGAGGGACCGCACATCACGTTTCAATAAACAAGTTATCTCGAGAATCATTACATCCGGGGCTGATATCAATAACCGACAAAGAATTCCAATGATTCACCAAGTGGTACAGTGTTTTCCTTATTATTTTTATAAAAATATTATAAAAAACCCTCAACGTTAATTATTTCCGAGATTTGTTTCATGGAATTATTATATATAATGGTTGTATATTTTTTTAGGAGTGGTGAGTTCAGACAGATTGACCTGCGCTATATTACATACGCGTAGATAGATCGCCAGCACCCTTTACTGTTCACCGAGGTTGCACTCAGTTCAAGATGTTTAGTAGGGTTTCTAACACCGGAAAGCTAAAGGTTAGCCTGCGATTCAAAGCATGCGATCGCCTTAGAATCCTCAATTTCATGATTCATATTCACATCCAGGAAACCAGAGTCACTGCCCTGGGTACGCCGATTCATGCAGATGAGAAAAAACCACAAGCGGCCGTAACAATTTCAAACTCTAGTTACCTTGGACGACAATTCGATTATGCCGGCGCAACCAGGTTATTACTACTGTTTTGCATAAAACCGACGAGAAGCACAGGCGTTACTGTTCCGATCGGAAAGTGAGATCATATTTTTTATTCCGTGGTAGGTGTTAATGGGCTGCGATAAAATCAATTAGCATCAAGCGAGTCATGTGCTCGTGTGCTCAATCCATGCAGTAATAAAAAGTACAGATACATATAATATACATATATATATATATATATATACACATACCAATTTAAATCGTAGGGTATACCGTAGCGGAATTCTTACGCTTCCGAACCACAGTAAAATGATCTCCCAGCTTCCGATACCCATGAAATAACACTTTGAATATTATGTAGGTAGGGCCACCACTATAGGAGTGACTGTTGCGTGTATTTATTTATATTGTAATGTTTAGAGATCGAGTCTTGTGTCGTGGGAATCAGAAACTATAAGAGAATTTTCGGCTGACAAACACCCAGACTCGGAACAAATATCTTTTGATCACACAAACAAACGAACCCGCGGCGTCTCGTTTCACAGCCTATGTCTAACTAACTGCGTTACGGAGGCTGTGAAAATCACCATGCCTGTTGTCACTTATTGAGGATCCCCGTATTCAGCAGTGGGCGACTATGAGCAGGGGGGTTAATCTAATCTCCGACACGAATTTTGAATGTTTGAACGTTCGGCGTCTATGTACAAGATACAATTATCCACTTCTAAAAATCAATACTATTCTCTATGAAACTTATCATTCACTCCAAGCATAGTCTATGGTTATGAGGTATGATAGAGGATTCGAACATTTTGTAGAGTATTTAGGCACATTCGTACAGTTTTACATACGACATTCGAACATTCGTCGTCGTGTCGGAGAATAGAGTTGCTAGAGTGGAGTAGAGAAGGCGCGGTACCTTTGTGCGGCGCGGCGGTGGTCTCGACGGCGAACATGTTGAGCGCGGTGAGCTGCAGCAGGCGCGCGGCCGGCATGGGCAGCGGCTGGCGGTGCAGCAGCGCGCGGAACTGCCGCAGCATGCGCGCCGCGCACTCCGACAACGACTCCATGCTGTTGCACACACACACGTCTCAATCATTCCTTAACTTAATAAACAAATATAGCGGGTGATGTCGACATATTATGCTATTTAACCTTTAACATTGGTATTTTACCAAATTGAAAAAAAAAATGGCTGGTAATTTTCGCAAAAATCGTGATTTAGTTTTCAATCGTATTTATACGGGTTGACCAAAATACATGAAAAATAAATCAAGATTTTTGAAAAATATCAATTTTTGCACAATTTCACCTCGGGTAATGAGAAGCGTGTAGGTTAAATTAAATACTAAATGTCAATATCATCCTGCATACAAGTCTATTAACGATAGGTACTTTTGTACGATACAAAATGATGTAGGTACATTATCCATGGTGGTAAGATATTCGTACATACCAACACACACAGCGCTTAAGGACTTTTAATGGTTGCACGTATATTTGTAATTTCGGACCTAGAGAGAACAACCAACAGCGTCTCATATCACACACACAAAGAGATAGCTATGACGCGTCGATTGATACTCTGTCTGGACTACACTGCAATTACCAACAGACGCAACAGAGTCGTACGTAAAAAATGATAATACATAATAATTACTTCGGTCTCGGGTTCGTATCCTGGGCCGGGCAAAGTGATATTAAGTTTTACTATTTATTGTCAGCGCGGGTTCAGCAATTTATGCCCGATATAGGGTTAGGCTCGGCCCTATCACATCGTGGGACGGTGCCTGTACCGTCCCACGAGGCGAAATGTATGTGTCCTGGTAACACCACTGCCTACACCTTCTGGGATAAAGGCGTGATGTTATACATATGTATAATAATAATTACATATCCAGACAATACTTTTAGGTACTATATATCTACCAATATTTGATCCATACGCTATTTAATTGCCATGTGATTAACCATATATGTTCAACGGAGACGTTGGATTGGAGATTTTGGTACTGACGTTACACTAATAATGATGTTTATCAATATCTGTTTCTCTATTTTGCATAAACCAACTTTGTAAGGCTACGCCCAAGGTTTTATGAAGTTTTAGAGCCACTAAGTCAGCACACATAATAACGGTTCCGTGCATGAGTTCGCAAGGAAAGCGTCTACGCGAGAGGAATGGCGACGGATAATAAAGCGAGTCACTACAAGAAAACACAACTACAATCACTCTGACAAGAATGTTAACAAAACTGTATGCCAGGACAATATTATACACTGTTTGATTTTGGACAATCTCATACAGATAAGCTATCACATTGCTAATATATCTGCGCTGTAAGCATTACCCTAGTTGTATAGAAGCCATATTTATTTTCATATTTTATATATAAAGTGAACATTGATGATAGATAGACAGTATTTATATATTTGTCCCTTCCACTTACCCGATTTTGGTTATAAGTTTTCCGTGCACGTGTAAATAGCTTGTTAAGAAATTCTTGTTTAGCTGTAACAAATAAAAATATGTTAGAAAATAAAATATGAACCAATAGTACCGTAATAATCGTTGAATCCAAATCTCCATCCTCCCTTTACAGACAGGAATTTTACTGCTGGACATAGGGTACCCCCAAGAATTTCCATGGCAGCCTATTCCAGCGACATCCTGCAATGTTAACTAGGTCGTCTATCCACCAGATCTAGATTAATTCAAATAATTATATCGTCTAATCCGTTGTACCATATCTCTCCATCGCCATGTGTGATTTGGTTTTAATGCAGAATCACAGTCATTTGAAATGGCCGACATTTTTTTTCATCGCTTTATTTCTCTTAAGCCACAAAAAGTTGACTATTGAACTTAACGTTCCGGCAATGTTTTCCATAAAAACCTGTCGCAAGCTGCTTGCATCCACTGTTTTACTCCAACCTTAGAATGGCCGTCTCGACGTCCACCTTGTAGGTAGACGTCGACCCTTTCTTTTCCTAGTGCGTAGTGTCCACCTGAGATTCTTTTTCCCTCGTCGGCCATAGAGTCTCTGTCCTATGTGTTTCTTTTTCTTGAAGTTCACACCTTTTTTGCGTATGCCTTGTTCAATATTCTATTGCTCATGTTATGAAATGAAGATATTTAAATATTATTGATCTGATTGTTGTTGTTTAAGATACAATAGGATTGCCGTACCTTAGATAAAAGAAACAAATCCCTAAATAAAAAAAAAATTAAAAATACAATATGAATACATAACCACCAGAATGTACATACCTCTACGGAGGACATGGTGGCGAGCGGGTCTTGTGCCGGGAGGGGCGCGCTGGCGCCGCGCTCGCCCGGCCGCAGCCACACCTCGCCCCCCGCACCCCCCGCACCGCCCGCCGTCGCCCCCGCCCCCGCGCTCTCGCCCCGACTGCTCTCCAGGGCGGCGCGCCGTTTCCTCTCCGCCGCCTCGTACTGTCACAGAACACAATCATGTTTATATTGATTGTATTGTATGGTATCAGCCCATATACGTCTTACTGCAAGGCACGAGCTTCCTCTGCAATCGAGAGTGCTCACCACGCTGGGCTAGTGCGGGTCGACCGCTGGTATAGTGCGGGCTGGCATGTTTATATGGCTTACTGGAATCCCTACCGTAATAATTTTCGTAAAGTGATAGTATAAATTAAAATTTTCTTTTTCCTGTTTTCTCTCGAGTAATAGATTTTTATAAAATAAAGAAATTATCACCACATTTTACGATACATCATACGATTACTACAAATGGAGCTACCATAGTGACTGTTGTCCGTGATGTTATCTGACAAGAACTTTATAAATATACAATTATTCCAACCTTTTTCCTATTTTCGTCAAACAGCGACAGTAAACTTTCTCTTGCAGACGGAAGAGGATTCGATGACATTAAACTCCTCATGTAATAGTAAACCGCGTCTAATTTTCTTCTCTGTAAAAAATCACTTGTATAAATAGAGGGCAAACCTTTATTTGTTTTAAACGTCACTCAAACGCACAATACACCGTGTACTTACCGCATAGATCGCCAATATTGCTAATTGGTTGTATGGTCGTCCGTTTTTCGGATTAATTTGTTGAGCTTTGGTATACCAAAGTTTACTTTTAGCGTAGTTATTTGTCTCGTTTACTTGTTCTTTATACCTGGCCAGATCTCCTAAGTAGACATATAGTTTTTGTACCGATATTAAAGCCAGTCCTACATATCCCATTCCTTTTGGCGGCAACGCATGACTGTCGTTGAGATAATCGTCCACGTTGAACTTATAAGCTTTCTCCAACATTTGCACGAGGCTCTCAAAAAACGAATTTCCTTCTTCTATAATAGTATTTATCAATTGAACTATTTTAGGTTTGTCATCAGGGGATATCTGTGAGAAACTTTTCCTCAAAATTTCTATAAAATTATAATACAAAATTTTCCAAAAATGATGCTCAATGTTGTCCGCTTGGCAATACTTTAAATCAGACATCAAAAGTCTTTGGAGTGCATTTTGCAAAAATGTTCTGAAACAATTTATACTATTAAAAAAATATATAACAGTTAACAAAAAAAATCCTTAGACAGTGGCTTAATAAGTGTAAGAACAGGATAATTTTTACATAGTATGCGTTACAATTCTGTCTAATCGAAAATGGACAAATATAAATAATGAAGTTTAAACATGTGATATACCGTGTATCAGTGACGTCACTCCAATGATCGGCAAGGCCAACTGGTCCTTTAAGCATGTGCGTCTGCAGGATGACGTCAGCGCGGTCCACTTCTTGTAGCAAGGAGCGATGGCGAGCAGCACGCGCCGCCTCATTACTATCGTACGCCATGGCATTACGACTCGTTGTTTCTTTTACACCTTTAAATTATTATTTTTTACATAAAATAATATTTATATTGATTGTCTCGATAATACTATACACGCAAAACTTTAATTTTATAGCACAATCATTACAAATTGCAAAATATGTTTTGAGTTGTGACTCAACGATGATTCAGTAAATTGTTTACCTCGCTCCATTCTCACATCCACTTTCGTTGGACTTGTTTGTACGATTATTGGTTTAGATGGGTTTTGGTGGTCGTACAAGGTTTTTTGATTTTCTGCACCGTTGCCACGCCTGGAATGGAAACATTACGCTTTACCACTGTGAAACATAAATATAGCAAGAATAATAAAGTATTACAATAATTAAACTTACCCCATATCCTTTTGTAAATGAGAAATAGATCCCTGCGGAAGCATTATAAGACCTGGGTACTGGTTAGAAGATTCAGATTTTTCAGATACAGCGCTGTTTAATCTATTACGTTGATTTGTATTCTCCGAATGTCTGAAAGAAGGATTTGTTTCGTCAACAGTTATCAGAACAATACTAACCAATCCAAACCTTCACGATTTATTAAAACTATTATCTATTGTATTTATTGAAATATTATATCAGAGGAGACAACATAAACAAAGGGTAGCAATAAAAGTACTGCCTGTTGCGTAGTGGCGGTACTTCCATACAAGCCCAAAAGCCCGGCTTGCCCTACTCAATACGTATATACTAAATTCTGAACGAAACCATTACATTCAATACAAAACAGTAATTACGAAACATCTACCATTTTTGAATTTACCGCGTTCCGTCGCGGCATGGCGCTCTTCAATGAAGCGCGAGCCGAAGCGTCGCCCGAGCTGCGCAACGCATTTAATAAATTCATTCAATAATTTTAACTCTCACGTTGAACGTAGCTCCACGCATTTTTTAAAAGACGGTACGCGCAAAACATATATCTGCCTTCTTCTCTCTCGTGTGCTTTTACGAGGCTTTTGGCAACGCATCCTATCTCTTTCACACTGATGGGTGAAATGCTACACTCTGGCACTACGAATGTATAGCTACAGATATCTATATATAGCAATAAAGTACTAAACCAAAAGCCCAGCTTTTGACCACAGAATTGTTTTGACTGAACATCGCACATTTGAAGGTCGTCATGTGTAACATTATTTGTTAACTAAATTATATTTATTGTTAATAAATTACGTTGGTTCTTTTTTAAAATTACTTAATCATTTTTTAATACAAATAATGAAGTTTTTATATTTATTTCATAAATTATAATTGCATGTTGTAATGTTTAGTTTTTCGTTTACTAGCAATACTGTACGAATTACTACTAACTTCATAAGTATTTTGATTTTTGACATTGTGCAATTGTAAATAGTTCGGTTGTAGGTTAATTATTCGTTTTTTAATGTTATTTAAACTTTTTGATACGAAAATGATTTGTATTGTTTCCTGTGATGGTGAAAGTGTGATGGTGAAAGTGTTCATTGGCGTTATAAAGGTAATTTAATTCAATTATATTGAAACTGGCGCGAAAACTACGCCGAGTTTGTACATTTCTTAAATTCGTGGTAAATCACAAGAGGCATTTTATCGGTTCAGTTTACTTAACTACGTTATTCGATTTCTAATTGCTCCCATTCATATAGGTTATTAAACAGTCGTGTTACATATGCTTTTCAAGGGACACTTGTGTATTAGAATGTTTGGATTAATTTTTATTATTTCAATGAGTTTGTGGTCCTTTCAAAAGGCATGCTATTACTTGTAATAAAAATTACTTGTAAAAACTTAACCTTAATGTATTTATCATGTATTTTTCAGTCAAACACGGGAGCATAGTAGCTATCGTTGTGCTCGTGTAATGCCGGGTATTAAAAGTGCTCAGTAGTTAGTGCATTAAAAAGTTACGGTTGCATGACCATGCTGCAAGCTATCTATATTTGTATTACCTAATCCTAATATTGTACAGATTGTGTGGTAGGTCTGCCCCCGGCCGCGCCGTAAATTCGATTTCGTCGTTGTTAGTATTTTTTTTCCTTCTAAATAAATATGTATTAAAATAATTAAAACTAAAATAATATTGGGCTTGCCCTACTCCAAAACCCTAGGCACGCCACTGCTGTTGCGCTATTTCTGTTTCTTTCTACAGCGCATTCACACTATTTTCTCTCTCGCTCGCGCTAGGTACTTGCGTGCGAACAAATTTTGTTCACGATATCCTGTCCAATTGAATATTTACTTGTCATGTGTGTTGTGTCTCTTGGATTCGATGATTTCCTCTCTCCAGCTGAGTGGCGCCGAGGCAGTGTTGTGAGTGTTGTGTGGCGCGGCGTGCGGGGCGTGCGGGGCGGGCGGGGCGGGAGGGTGCGCGGGGTGCGGCGCGGGCGCGGGCGGCGCGTGCGCGTCGGCGAGGCGCGAGCGGCGGCGGCCTCGCTCGCGTCGCTTGGAGCGGCGCGAACCCCCGCCCTCTGCGCCGCCGCCCGCCGCGCTTGCCACGCTGGGGGCCGGCGACTGCCGCCCGCGCTCCATACTTGCAGTGCGCCCGTTGCCTGCCGCGTTGCTTTTCTGAAAATATATTTATTTTATTTATTCATTACTAGCGGTCGAGCAAATAGTTTTTGACTCCAGTCCACGTCAACAACATATTATTACGCATAGTAACTGTTTTATATTTAAATTCCGTAGCCTATGTCCGTCTCCATGGTCCAATATGTGTTAAATTTCATTACAATTGGTTCAGCCGCTTTTGCGTTGAAAACGAAACATACATACATACACACTTTCGAATTTATAATATTAGTAGGGATTTATTTATACTTCATTGTACACAACACAAATACAAAAAAAAGCAGTCAACTAAGAACTAATCGCAAAACGCTGATGTCTTTCAGACAACCTTGAGATGGCCTACAGCAAATATAAATATGGAAGAAGTGGGTGGCACCAATGAAAGAAACAAATAAAATGCAGAGGTTTAATAACTAAATTATCATTTAAATAATGCTATTTAATAAACATACATGTACTGTAAACATACTATACAAAATACCATATTTATAATAAACTACATAAACTAAAATAATTAACTGTAACTAATTGTAAACAACTAATTGTAATTTTTTATTTGTATTTGTGCAGGACTGCAATGGATTGATGATGATGATGATGATGATTTTTATTTATTTGTTCATTAATAAAAATTTTAATTAGATAAGTACATAAAAAGTCATGAATTCAATTCTAATCTCACAGTACGACTCCAAGTCTTATATTGTGCATAATGATAAACCACATAAGACTTTTGGCCTTTGAAAATCTAGACCTAAATCAAAATGTTAATGTCGTAATGTTGGGGATTACACAAACATTTGTTTTGGTGCAAGAATGGATCCGTGGCTCCTCATAGTACCCCGCCGGCATCTTCACCAATTGCGCTATGCAGGCAGTCTTTTTACATTTGCCGTACTGTTTACTAGGTCATTAAATTCCAAAAGTGTGAATGCAACTCACCTGATTTGCCGACGACCAGGCAGCGGTTTTGTTGGCGGCAGTCGGGACACGAAACCCGTCGTTGTCCCGCGGGCTGAGAGCCCTACCGAGCGACGTATCTCTGCTGTTGCACTGGGACACAATTCTTCTGAAATTGTCAAACAAATATGTTGCCCCATTACCGAAGAATATATTAAAAATTATATAAAGATGGTCGTATTTTACCAACTGTATTTGTAACTGACCCTTCAGTGCTCTGTTCCCTGCTGTAAGAGCGTAGAGATCGCCAACGGTCCAAGTCATCTCTACTGTTGCCGATAGTAGACGAGCGGTTACTTCGATGACTGTCTCTTCTTTCTCTGTCTCTTCTTCTTAAGCTGGAAGTCATCACATCATTCTGGAGACTAACGGTACTGTCTTTTCTTGTACATTCTATGTCATGTTGTACACTTGCAGTACTGTCCTTTCTGTTTCTTTCTTTCTTTTCAGCATTTCTCACACCTCTGCTCGAACTTCTGACAACAAGAAACAAATTTAATAAGTTCCCAATTATATCTCTCTAGCACAAATATTAACATTTTATTAAAAAAAAAAAAATCATAATTAATATAGGAATGTATGTTTTATGAAATATTTCAGGAAGAAAACACATATTGAATCGCATATAATATCACAAAAATGAAGTAAAAATGTTGCCAATATTTAATACACACAAGACTATCATCCCTGACAGCCTCCCTGGCGCAGTTGGTTTGACGCCGCCTGTGAAACGAGAGGCCGCGGGTTCGATCCCCGCACCAAAACAAATATTTGTGTGATCCACAGGTATTTGTTTCGGGTCTGGGTGTTTGTGAGACCGAAAAGTCTCTCGTAGCTTCTGATACCCACGACACAAGACTCGATCTTAGTGTGGGGTCAGGACTATGTATGTGACTGTTGGGTGTATTTATTTATTTATTTATTTATCCCTACTAATATTATAAATGTGAATGTAAGTTGGTTTGTTACGCTTTCACGCGAAAACTACTCAACCGATCATCATGAAACTTTGTACACATATTCTTGGAGGTAGTAGAAGTAACATAGGATACTTTTTACGAAAAAGAAAAAAAATATTTGTCAAAAAATCTCAAAATCTAGCTACTTCAACGCCATCTAACAGTCCAATAATGAAGTTCACACAAGAAACACTCAGTACTGTAATACCTTTGCACTGTATTATCGACCGTCACATCAATATCCAATCCAATTGACTATAGTTTCAGCTGTTTGGGATTTTTCTATATTTATTGTTATTTCTTTTCTCATTTAATAATTTAAAGCAAGAAATATTGATACTAAAATAATAATGACAGCGATTTGTAATGATAATTAAAAATAACTTTTTAGACCTATTTTGATTTATTCCCCGTCCCCTGCTAGTTCCCTGCCCAACGCAATGAGACTAAATTTGGTATGGAGGTAGCTGACAGCCTGGATTAACACTAAGACAGCTTTTTATCCCGAAAAAAAAATAATGTTACCGCGGGATGAGGAAGGAATTCTGATATATTTGTTACTTTTTATACTCAAAGGGATGGGTTGGGACTGGATTACATGGGTTGAGTGAGAATGAAATGGGACAGGCGGGATATAATGAGACGGCATGGGGCGGGATGGGTAATTCCATATAAGTTAATAACGCAGACGAAGTTTGCGGGCAGAAGCTAGTATTATTATACAAAAGCAGATTACCGTCTATCCTTCCGCCTTGATCTTCCACTTCTTGATTTGGATTCTTTAGGCTCTTGTGGTTTAATGTCTTCTGCATTCGATTTTTTTAAGTTATGCGAAAAACTAGTTGATGTATCACACATGTCATCAAGTTGTATATTTTTTTCAACTTCCTCTGTCCAATCCTGCAACAAATATAACAGCACATTTATTAAATAACCTTCAACAATTGGTACTTCACTTGGCTGGTAAGAGTATAATTAATGGATAATGGTAAGATAAATCAATAATGTTATGATTTGTTATGAACTTATGATTAAGTTTATAACTGACTCTTAAAGTGTTACTGCCTTCTATTAACAAGTGGCTGTGGAGGGATGCAAATGCATCTAAAATTAAATACACTCAACAGTCACCTACATAGCCATGAGACACACTAAAATACAAATTGTTATTTAGCAAAACTATAATATTGTGTACAAAATCTATAATAATTGGATAGGAAAAACTAATAGAGAATTTTCATTCTCACAATAACAAAGACAAACATTTCTCCTGGTGTGGGAATCAAAACTGGGCTCCCCATTCCACTAATCATACCAAGGAGGTTGTCCACATTACAATATATGCAATTGTCATAAAAAAAGTGATGAAGTAAAAAAAAATATATATTTGATCTAACGTGATTCCTAACATATTTTTGCTAATAGGCCAACTACAAATAAATTTTAATCAGCTTTCACAGAACAGTCAATGATGACACTAGCTGTAAGACAAGAGTCTGAAGGATCAATCCTTACTTGTGAGAGTTAAATGTTTGAGGGATCCATAAATTTTAGGTCTAAGTGCTTTGAGACTAAAAAAGTCTCTCATAGTTTCTTATACCTCCAACAAAATACTTTTATCTTTAACAGGAGAGAGGTCTAGGTGTATGTCTCTATTGTAGTTTATATTTAATTAAAATAAAAATTATTAGAAGAATGAAATAAAAAAAAACATGTTACAATTGAGTACCATTGCCTTAATAAACAGCAACATGTATTTGAATTTGTGTCATTACCATTCAAATGGACTTACCAAATTGGTGAGGTCCAATAGTGTTGTAGACACCTGAGATGTTTCATTATCAGGCTCACATTCTGTTTCTGGTTTGTGATTAGGTTTTTCATTATGTGAGGGTATTTGTTCTTTCTCATTTCCTAATCCATTTTGTTGCACTGGAAAAGTCCCTTGATTAATATACACACAATAGAGAAAAATCAAAACTTAAAAGGTTAGACATTACACAATAACTTGCCTGCATTCACAAATTCACTTTTGCTTTCTGTACTTCTGCTCATTTTATTAGATTTATTCTTTGAAAATCCTTGTTCAGCATTACTGGACTCATATAAATTTATATATGAATTACTAGGAGTAGATCTTCTCGAATTCTGCATATCATATGTTTTTAAATAAGCATTTATAAATTTTTCTCTATCAAACCCTTCATGATCTCTTAATCTACCTCTGCCTCGAGATGGCAATGTGTGGGACCAATTTGAATTTGAATTTGAATTTGAATTGTAGACATGTTCATCATGAGTAGGCTGCAAAGAGTAATTTGATGATGTCTTGTCCCTGCGTGCTTGTTCCATATTATCAAAACTATGATGTGCAGATTGTTCTAAGAATTTCTTTCTAAATCTTGGTGGTATATTGTCTAAATTCAACATGTACTTAGGTCTAGATGTATCAGACATATAACCTGCAGAATTTCTTCTTCCAGAAGGTGGTTTGCCTCCAGATGAGGACATATGTCTTCCTGCTGATGTTTCCATACTTTTGCTATCCCGATTCCTATCCAAACTTTTTTGTTCTTGAACACTGTGAGTTGGTGATATAGATCTGGTCTCTGATGGCGGTCTGTAGTGTCTATTGTAATTTATGTCATTTTGCAGTCCATCTTTGTTGTGATGGTCCCCATAATATGTTCGGTCTCTTTTAGAGCCTCTATTGTAACCAGTTGCACTGTTTGAGCCGTGCTTGTCTGGGTTAGCAGAAGTTCTGTTATTGTAATGACTAGAATGATCATATCTCATACTTGCTTTTGATTGTTTATCAAAATCAGAAAAGGTATCACTTGATCTAGGCATGTAGAGTTGTTGTTCTGGTTTCTTGTGATTATGGCGACTGTTAGAGACAGAGTGCTCACTGTGAGCATCACTCACATCGTCATTAATTGAATACTGAGATCCAAAATTTGACCGATATCTGCTACCACTAGTATCTGTATCATGTGCATCCATTTTTGAGTCTATACCATAACTTGAACGTCTCAATGGTCCACTACCAGGTTTATAAAACTTTTGCTGTGGTTTATTTTTTCTGTATTCTTTGCAGTCATCATCCATAGCAGTGCAATGATGAAGGTTGTAGGAAACTTTAGTCACAACAACATATCAACTAACGATCTGCGACGACAATAATGTACATGAAATAAAACAATCGTTTATCTGCTCACAAACACTAAGGTTATGTTCGTATTACCAGTTCAGTTGTATGGAATTTAATAACTAATATTAAACAATAGAAAAACCAATCACTTCACACGTTCTTCAATCCCTTTTTATTAATTATTGAATGCATATGGGGGAAGATAAGTATTGGAAATTATTTCCCTTTGACGATATTTTGCTTTATTTTCAATTTTCTTTTTTTTGCAGTGAATTTACAGTTCGGATGCCAATTTTTTGAGCCAAAATGTAATTGGGTATTTGACTGTTGTGGCAATAAATTATAAAATGTGTTGCATATGATAGCTTTTTGGTAAACAATAATTATAGGTATTTTTATTTACATTTATCTAAATTATAAATATTTAAATTGTCTAAAATAAGTTTGCAATGATTAAAGAATAAAGAGGATGACGCACAACAGTAGTTCTATATATCAAGTTATAGTTATGTTAGGAGTATCGACGCGGAATTGTACATTTATGCATCTGTCTCACTTACACAAAGGTAACTTGTCCCTTAATGAAAGAGACAAATAATAACTCCATTGTTTCGAATATGGCAATATTTTGTTCACTAACCACACTGAGACCGCCCTTGGCCCAAAATGACGCCATTTTTCTTTTCTGCATGTAATGCAATGATTAAAGAATAAAGAGGATGACGCACAAAAGTAGTACTATATATCAAGTTATAGTTATGTTAGGAGTATCGATGCGGAATTGTGCATTTATGTATCTGTCTCACTTACACAAAGGTAACTTGTCACTTAATGAAAGAGACAAATAACAACTGCTTAGTTTCGAATATGGCAATATTTTGTTCACTAACCACACTGAGACCGCCCATAACCCAAAATGACGCCATTTTTGTTTCCTGCATGAAATGTCAAACTGTGGATGAGTGGATTCGATACGAAATTATTAATATCGATATTATCATTATTAAATATTTTGATGTTTATTTTTCAAAAAAAGAAAAAAAATCGAAAAGTGCCATTGATTTTTATATATTCAGAACGACAAACAAAGTAAAATTAAAAATATTTATTAGATTACCTATATATTATAATATTTTTTAGATCGAACCCGCGGCCGCTCGTTTTACAGCCGGTGTCTAACCTACTGCGCCACGGAAGCTGTCTTATACACGCAAAGGAAGTCGCAAGCAAATTCTAGATATTAATAAAGTTGTATTTTATCTCAAGTGTGTATTATTTGACACAAATCAAATCCAATCATCAGGTAAAACTTACCCAAGAAATATATCATAGCATGAAAAAAAATTCAAAATATCGACCTATTTTTATTGGATTTCATTTTTAATGACTTTACTGTTAAATCCTAAAATCCCCTGTATAAACTCAATTGTCATGTAAAGCGAAAATTAAAAATGTACAAGTTTATACACTGATATTTGTGTAAATTCAAAGTTTTTCAGTCGTATGCCACTGTTGATGGATCGATGTCGATAGAAAATTCGGTACTAGCGTATCACTATTTTTTGGGGCGGAGCCGCCGCCATGTTTGTATACCAAAGTGACCCGTGTCACGTGACCTTATGCTGTATCCTCTTTATTCTATAATCATTGATGTAATGTCAAACTGTGGCGTTATCTGTCAATAGGAGTAAACAAATCTGCACAATCAAAGAATTTCGATTCTTTTCATTGTTAATCTCGTGTCTTAAGTTTGTTAAGTTTGCTTATTAGATTAATTGTAAAGTTTTTAAAATGCCTCAGTGTTGTGTGAAAGGATGCTAGTCGAGTTCAAACAAAAAGGACACCAAAATTTATTTTCATAGGTTAGTAACTGTTTTTACGAAATAATAACAAATATGTGTCTAAATTTACATTTTGGGTTTGTTTTTATAATTTATAATTGTTTAAGGATCTTGTTGATTAAGTTTTAGACTCTTCTAAGCGTTATTTATACAAGTAGTACGAATAACAACCGTATTGATTGTTTACACACAAGTTTAGGGATGTGATACGAAATTATTCATATCGATATTATCATTTTTAAATATTTTGATGTTTATTTTTCAAAAAAAGAAATAATAGAATATATATATATATATATATTCAGAACGACAAAGAAAGTGAAATTAAAAATATTTTTTAGATTACCTATAAACATACAGACCAGGACAAAATGGGTACAAAATATCGAAAGACACTATTGGAACCCTCCAATAAATACATTTATTTATTGTTTACATTTTAAACAGTCGTCGCTTTTACAGTTACAATTATCAAATTGGGCAATAGTTCCCTATTGCACGAGGCTCCAAAATAAGTAATGTTTTTTTTTTCTAATCTTTATTGATGTAGACCTTATGGACTTTTTTAATTTTAATAATCTCTAAATTGGTAAAATTAATAATTAAAAAGTGATATTTTAAATTTGCCGTTAATCATTTCGATACGCGACGCTAATGGTTGCAACACAATGTGACGACAGCGTACACGACCTTAGCTTGTTGGGTGCATTATTTTACGTTTATGTTGAACGTTGATGTTTGTAAAAAATTTAAGAAGAGGTAACAATAAAATAGTTGTTGCGATTTCATGTAGTTTTCTTTTACGTCCACATTATTTTATAAATAAATAAATACACCCAACAGTCATACATGGTCATCACATACATGGTCCTAACCCCACATTAAGATCCATTAAGTCTTGTGTCGTGGGTATCAGAAGCTACGAGAGAATTTTCGGCCTCATCAATATTTGTCCCCGTGCGAGGATTGAACCCGCAGCCTCTCGTTTCACAGCCGGCGTCTAACCTACTGCGCCGCGGAGGCTGTCTTATACACGCAAACGAAGTCGCAAGCAAATTATAAATATTAATAAAGTTGTATTTTATCTCACGTGTGTATTATTTGACACAAATCCAATCCAATCATCAGGTAAAACTTACCATTAAATAAATCATAGTATGAATAAAATATCAAAACATCGAACTATTTTTATCGGATTTAATTTTGAATGACTTTACTGTCTAATCCTAAAATCCCCTGTTTATACTCAATTGACATGTAAAGCGAAAATTAAAAAAGTTATACAAGTTTATACACTGATATTTATGTACATTCAAAGTTTGTCAGACGTATTTATGCCACTATTGATGCATCGATGTCGATAGAAAATTCAGTACTAGCATATCACTATTTTTAGGGGCGGAGCTGCCGCCATGTTGGTAATACAAAGGGACCCGTTTCACGTGACCTTATGCTCTATCCTCTTTATTCTATAATCATTGAACAAAACACGACAAGCTGTCATTGTGCAGCGTGTGATGTCACGATTTACAATTTTCATTCATCTCTGCCACTAAGATCATTCACCATTTATAAAGCGTGACGTAACTTTTTCAAAGTCACGTGACCTACCGTTTTGGTGACATATGATGATAAAATTGAAAAATATGTTTATTCGTTATAAACAACTCTTTAAAAATAAATTAATAGTTTGAAGAGGTATAGAGTGATTATATCTAGACTTTAAAACACTTTTCAGAAATTAGTCAAATAGCCAATTATAAACTTTATGTCGAAAAACTCAAAAAACCTATTTATAGCATAAATTTAACTAACAGATTTTACAATACTGTTGGGAACACAATCGGATATTTTCATATAAAACTTAACTAAAAATAATGTTTCGAGTTAAGTCATGTTCAAAAATGTGTAGTTATTTAGAATAAATTGCCATTATGAAAAAATGTAAAAGAGAAGTGATGTAAAACGTCAATTTTAGAAAGTTGTCTATTACTATAGCGCGAACACCACTATTTGATACTTAAAAGACTTGAAAATTGCTTTGATATTAACGACGACAATCGATCAATATTGGTCCGTCCAACTATGTTTTCAACCTGCAAATTGCAATGGGTTCATAACCCGTAGGTGACGTTTAATTAATTTTATTTATTTAGATGGTATAAAAATTGTACATTTCTATAGCGTTAAGTATAAGCACAGTGTTTATTTTTATCACTTTTTATTAAAATTGTTCATGACTAAGAAATAATGTCTTTCGAGTACTTGCCCGTGGCTGAAGATGAAAATGAAGAACCCATAGAACTACCAATCGAAGAAGATGGAACTTTGATGTTAACAACCGTCTCAGCGCAGTTTCCTGGGTGTTGTGGTTTAAAATATCGACACCCCGAAACGAAAAACATCAGAGGTATTAGATTAAGAGACGGCAGATTGTATCCACCACCCGAAGGCTGGGGTAACCAGTTGTACATATGTAGTTTTCCCAAAGAACATAAACGAAAGCCTGGTGAAAACTCGGAAACTGCTTCGGCCAAGAACAAGAGAAATGATAATTTGTGCTCCGACTTGATAGTCTTGGGTTTACCATGGAAGGCTACTGAGCAAACAGTGCGTGAATATTTTGAGAAATTTGGCGAAGTATTAATGGCCCAGTTGAAAAGGGACCCGAAAACTGGCATGTCTAAAGGATTTGCTTTCATTCGTTTTGCTTCATATGCTTCTCAGATGAGAGTGCTTGCTCAAAGGCACATGATAGATGGTCGGTGGTGTGATGTTCGGATACCCAACTCGAAAGAAGGTTCTGTTCCATCCATGCCTTGTAAAGTGTTTGTGGGTCGATGCACAGAAGAATTAACTGCCAATGACTTGAGAGAATATTTCTCTCAGTTTGGAGAAGTGACAGATGTGTTTATTCCAAAGCCTTTTAGAGCTTTCAGTTTTATTACCTTTTTAGACCCAGAAGTTGCTCAGAGCTTATGTGGTCAAGACCACATAATTAAGGGTGTGTCTGTAAATGTATCGAATGCATCACCTAAACAAAATAAGGGAGGTTCAAACCAACGCAATTTACCAAACAGAAATTATGAAGAAGGACATCCGCACAATGCTTCAAACAACAATTCTTGGAGCAACCGCAATTTAGACATGGTGAATATGCAAGCATTGGGAATGTCTGGTCAACATGGACAGACAGCTGTGGCTGGAGGTGGTGGACAAGCGCAGGGTGGCAGCATGCCCCTAGGTATGGGAGGTTTACCTGTGAATCAAGCTCTAGTAGCCGCTGCACTCAACCAGGCAGCTGGCTGGGGCCTTATCAATAACATCCCGTCTGGTGGTTCAGAACAAGGTGCATTTGCCGGTCCAGCATCATCAGCTCCGCCTGCCCCGCCCAACTTCTTGTCTTGGATGCAACAAGGTAACTCAGCACAAGGGCCCTCTAGTCAGTGGGGACAGAGACACCAGTCCCAAGGCCACTCTGTTTGATCCAAAATTTGATTTGACAAGCTCACAATAATCTCTGTGATTGTAGCAACAATTAGATAAATATCATTTGTTTTTATCTACAATTATACAAATAGGTTGTTCTTTTGGTGAAGAGTGGTTAACCTATAAAGTTTGCTAATGATGTTATTTATTTATTATGGGATTGCTTGTGTTTTGTTAATTTTCTTCAAATCTGATTTTATTTTAAAGGAAATAGATTGCTGTATCATGGATCACAAATAGATATTTGAAACAGTTTATACAAAAATTACAATTATGTAATACCTTAGTAAGTTTAATATTATTGAAATAATCATTATTGTTGTGCTTTTGTTTGTCATTTCATATTATTTTACTTAAATATACTAATGAAAGATAACATGCAATGATTTTGTATGTTTTCAACTTATCATCTTATATATTTTTAATACAATCTGGGATTGCTTAAGTTATATAGATGTTTTATAAATCCATTTTTACAATTCTTAGGGACCGTCCAATAATCACATTTTTCTTCGAAAGTAGTATGAGTGTTTTTTTCAACAGTGGCCCTAATTTGCTAATATTTTTTTATTTCTGAATAGTTTTAGATCAAAATATTTCAATGATTACATGTGGAATTCTGATGTCCCAACACAATTGACTCCATATTGTTTTCTACATTTTCAAAATAAACAATACAATAATTATGCAGCATATAATAATAAAATAAAAATACCATCTGCTGTTTCATTGCATGTCTTTTGTTTGTGGAAGAGAGCTTTTAAATATTTACATTATATAGTGACTACTGTATTTGTAAACAAATTGTTTTATGCAAACATTGTTTTTTTGGAATAGTTACAAAATCCTACTAATTACTAAACTATAATATACTTTCAAAAAAAATAAATTGTGCTTTCTATCTTAAATGTTTCCATTTCTGAAACAAAAGAATTAATTTAATGTGTTTCTAAACATTGAAGTTACCAAAACAGTAGAAAAATGTTATTGTACAGAGTATCTGTCACCATGATGATAAGATTGCCTATATTGTGAGTTATGTTACTTCACTTTGAGCAAAAGTAAAGTTCAACTCTGTGAATTATTTTTTAAAACCCAAATTTAATTTAAGAATGAATTTTATTAACTTGTCCCTTGCCTTCCCCCTTTACACCATTTCAATAAAGAATGTAATAATGTTAGATATATTGTGCTTTTGTATATTGATTAAAAGAACATTATGTTTTAACAGATTGTTAAAAGTTCATACATTGTATAGTAAAACATAGAAATCTATTGATTGTTATCATTGTTTGTCAAATAATGTTGATTATTAAAAATTTATTGTGTGTTTCCTCAGGTGGGTGTGGGTATGAGATTGAGGACAAATGTCTATTTTTGACAAATTAAATAGTTAGAATATTTTTGTTACTGAGCAATGTGGGATTGTTTACGAATGGGTATAGATGTAGTTGTAGGACACAGAAACAATAGCCATTGTATATATCTATAGGAGAAATCGCAATGACGGTTGTACAAATTAATCGACTGGCAAGACTGTATATAACATAACAAAGTGATGCCCAAGATATGAGTAGTCAAATCTTAATTGAGATGAAAGTAAGGACCGAGATAGAGTATAAAATGGTAACTAATCTTACAAAAATAGCAATTTGCCTTTTTATCTACAAATGTTGTTTAACAACATCATATTAATAACTTGTTTTGTTACGTCACATCACATTTCTTAAACTAATGCCTTAAATGTGTGTGCGTTATTTCAGATTATATATTTACAAATAAGTAATACTATAGTGATTATTTTCTAATTCATTGAATATGTCCACATTCGCGTTTTATTTGATTTTGTTTTTTGTCGTGCTCATACTACTGGCACAATGTTGTTGAATCAAAATTACGAAGTACCAATACAAATTGTATATGTATTTACTGTTAAGGTGATGAAATGAACCATCGAAAAAGTGTTGGCATACCACTGGTAGATTTGTGTGAAAAACAGACCTAACAGTTTTATATTACATACTACATTGAATAATTATGTAGGTAGTTTGTTAAAATTGATAGATACCTTTAGAAATGGCGATGTGCGTTTCGATGGTCCAACCAATCTATATGTGAGTCATAGTTGCAACTATCAAGTACAAAAGTATGTGGCTAATGTTATTATAACTGTTATGTAACTAGTATTGCGCATAGTTTTTTTTTTTTAAATCATTACAAAAATAAGCGCTAGAATTCGCCATACTCGCGAGGTGTCTATTTAATTTAACAGACATCTATAAAAAGATGAAAAAGCTTTGTGTCGATATTTATCGAGTTTAATTCCAATTCACTCTGGTATAATAATCTAATGCACCTAATTTAAATCCTCATGCAAATAGTACACGCTCTATCTTTTTACAGATGTCTGTATACATTAATATTATGTCACGGTTATAGGTAATAAATGACTAAAGGAATTGGTATTTGTCTTGTGTACGTTTTTTCGCTTATATTGTTTGTTTTATTAACTTATTTACTTTGGCCATTTGTTGTTCAGTTTTTAATTTATATGCGTGTCGATTATCGGTATAGAGTAAGATTTTGCTAATGTGTGTTAAATCTAATATACATATATATGAAAATATTGATAAGTAATGTTAAAAACATAACACATCTAAATCAAAAGTCAATTTGAATTGGTAGATAGATTTTTATTTACATATACCTGTCGTTACATGCGTTATGCTACTGGGTGAGAAGGACACGATGTACAAGAATGCAGAAAGGTGCTTCCGTTTCTACGCGGACACGCATTAGTTTATATAAAACAATATAATTCAGCTACTTGGGTAATTGATTGTTAAAATCACTTTTCCTACCTTTTGCAATCGTTGTATATAATGTCAATTTTGGTATTCGCAGTGCTAGCTATTTTATTTTTTGCTGACTGTACAATATAATCTTGAATTGAAAGCACTATGCAACATTTTTTAACATGTTTGGTGTTTCATATCATCATAATATTTTATATACACATTCTATAAAGCTATGTATTAAATCTGTCAAGAATTGGTTATCTGAAGCCTTGCAATAAATTATAAATGAATAATATTTTGTTATCACACAAAGAGAAATGTAAATTGAACATTTCTTAAAACTAAGCAAACATACCTAATTTGTATATTCCGGGTTAGCACGACATACAACCAAAGTCGAGTTTCTTTTCAAAATCAAATAAGTCCTAATAAATTGAAAGCGACTTACCATAACACATAATCTAAATTATAGTATATTACAAACAGTTACGTCTTATGTGTTTTAAATTATGCATAGCGTTTTCTGTCGGATATTTAAAGTGCTTTAAATACATCACTTAGCGACGGATAGCCATATATTTAGCAAAAATGTTTACACTAAAAACATCCTTTGTAAAACTTTAATAATTTTGTATACCGTTTTGTAGGTATAAAAAGAAAAGAAAGCACCTTGAGAACGATTTGTAATAAATACGTGCAATAATTAGAAAATAATCATTTGCTGACTGGGTATTAGGTATAAACTTTTTAAAATTTATAACAAAGTTAAATTTGAGAATATTGTATGACATTAAGACGTAACGACAAGTATGGGAGTTTTATTAGCATAGGCGCAACTATCGGTTTTTGAATACGCTCTGTCACCCTTATAGCCTTTACTTACATGGTCTTCTCTTTTTTGTTAAGATATTATATTTAAACAAAATTTTGTATACTTACAATTTTCAAGATCAATCATAACGTTACTCATACATAAATACAACCTACAGTCACACACGTAGTTCAGACTCCAAAAAGATAAGTACCTTTTTTCCTGGTTAGGTACTCAGAAATGTATTGGTTTCAAAACACCCTAATCAGAAAATAATATTAAAGATCACAAACATTTGTGTCGGTGCAGGGATCGAACCCGCAGACTTTCGATTAATTTATCGCAATTTTCATCCGGTACCTACCAGCGGCTAATTCTTTTCATTGAAAACGAGCAAGTATAACGGGTGTTTGTTATGGCAAAATTAATGTACAATACATGCTACTATAACAATGCCTAATGCAATATTGCTACTGCAACATGGAGGTCCGCACATACTTATGTGAAAAGGTTCTGGTCTTAGTCCATCATATCAGCTCTATACGGGTTGGTGAACGAAATAACTAATAACAATTACTTAATTTCCAAAAGTAATTAGTTAATTTGTTGAATGTGATCGTTTAATGGGCTTAAATCATGAGAAATGTAATTTTGTTTCCTTTTCATTATCATAAACATTTGAAATGCATAGGTAATTTAAGTAAAAGTAAATTAATGCACGCATCAAACAGTTGTCACCACAAAAATGCTAATATTGTCATTTATATTCTTGTTTGATTTTACCATCAGTTTTATCATGCGAAGCCACTGAACTAAAAGCAGACTAAAAATTCGACGGGATCAAACCTTGCACTATCACAAATATTTGTCTTCAGCGACTGAAGTTTTAATCATAGTTTCTGACACCCAACCATACATATTTTATATCAGATTTTTACGAAGGTATTTACCAAAATTGTCCAGGAAGCCAATTAAATCGTTCTGAATAAACCCATTACTAATGCTCTTAAAGGGGTGTAAGGATTTTAAAACAAAACTTACGCCCATGCTAAGAACTCTCCAAATTGATTGTCTCCCTTCATGTATTATAACGAGTATCTTCCAATGCACCTAATTTATTTTATTAATATCTTCATAGTCACGTCAATCGGATTGAACCAATCTAAGCTAGTATTTAAAATACAAAATATGTTAAATAAGATTTAATAAGGCCTTGTGAAATTTAAGTATGATTTCCACCCACTTACAAGTAAAAGAGTAAAAGAATATAATAGGTTCCATATGTGGCCGATATTGGCCACCGAATAGTACTCGAGGTGCTCCGTGTCATGCCTCTATCAGGTTAATGGTGCGCAGATAATATAGGAGATGAATGAAGTAAAGCTTATATTAATAGAAATAATTGTGTAATTTATTCGGAGTGCAATGATGTAAAGAACTACTGTGTATTTTAATTGCTTGTGTAAGTAATGGTGTGTTTATGGTACCGTATAGTACTACAGTGTGTCATGATAATGGTAATATTTCGTACGACTACCTTTATAAGCTATGTCCATTTGTCTGATTACCAACTCATATTGTCTTGCGATTCATAAAATGTAAATGATCGAAGAGGAAAGAATTTGTTATAGATTTAGCACCTACATTCTGAACTTGTTGTTTTTAGACATCTACAAAATAGACTGGAAATCCGCGTTAAAAAAACATCTAATATTTCTTAATTGTGCCTATTTATCATCCTAAAAGGTGGATATGCGAGCTGCAGTAGAATTGTTATGATTGTAATAACCCGCTGTGATGCTATAGTAAAGTTATCTGCGTCTACACAAAAATGTACAAGAGACATTCAGTGCGTTTGTCATTTATCCTGTTAATGAATATGCACATGCACATCCTTGTTTATTATTGCTCCGTTACAATTAAAGTACTAATGCTAGACCGATTCGACGTTTTAAATGTAAGCTGTATCTACATTATAATTTGAGTGTGAAAAATACTTATTGACATGAAATAAAATTTATTTAGCGTTGCAATATTTTTTCATTTATTACATAAGTAACTCCACCAGTTCACAATATTTCGGCGTTTTGAAGTAACGCCTTGTATTGTACTAAGAGGGTATTATGCTGTCAGAGCGTAAAGCTAGCGCGTGGTACCTATATTAGCAGCTGTTTGCCAGTGTAGTACCTACTGTCTCAGTAGTCACTAGTCAGTCAACACAACCCGACGGAATGTTTTCATATTGTTTATTATTGTATCGATATATCTCCTTGAATTACGTTTCAATTTCGTTCGATTTGAATGTATAATTTGGAGGGTAGGTAGTCAGTTAACTGTTGTTTTCTGACGAAAAATTCCAAATTATAAAAGTGTGAGATCGATTCAGTACATAGGTTATTCTCAATGTCCTACTATTGTGGTGCCCAAGTAATTACCATATTGGACCAATATTCGCAATTTTTGGACAACTATATTAAGGTATCTACTATAATTTCTCATTTGGGTATTGAACCATTTCCCATGGCGATTCTTGAACAAAACTGCATGAAGGCAGGGCTTGCCCACAGGACTCCTTCAAATGATACTACTTGGCACAAAAATTACTGTGACAGACATTGACACATAGGTAGATCGTACATTTTATTAGTTTTTTTATAATTTATCTTTGGTTTTTTATATATATTATTTTGTTTAATGGAGCCGCAAAGAAAAGCTGTTGCGGGCCCGATGGCACCCTCAAGCATGAAAACAGCACGCAAAAGTTTTGCAGTAGTTAACACTTATATTAAAAATACTGCTCCTGACAAACAAATTATTACTGTACATACAAGTACTCCGGTCGTCGAACATAGATCCTTTCACGTTGAACAAAACCAAATATATCAAGGAGAAG
This sequence comes from Deilephila elpenor, assembly GCA_949752805.1. Taxonomy (NCBI): domain Eukaryota; kingdom Metazoa; phylum Arthropoda; class Insecta; order Lepidoptera; family Sphingidae; genus Deilephila; species Deilephila elpenor. The sequence goes on along the minus strand of OX457099.1, from coordinate 7,431,724 downwards.
TAAACGTTTTGTCTATTATGTAAGTACATACACTTTTAAATTGAGTAGGTAAGTACTTAACCCTTTACTTAAAACTTTACTTAATTAGAAATCTTAGATCTTTCTCAATAGAAAGTTCATATGTACATACATACTTAAACTCACGCCTTTTTCCCAGAAGGGGTAGGCAGAGGTGTAATCAGGACACCCACTTTTCGCCTTGTATTTTCCGTCCCACTATGTGATGGGAGGCGAGCCTATAGCCTATCGGGCACGAATTCCTGACTTCGGGCTGATAATGAATAGAAAAAACCAATATAAATTTGCTCGAACCAGAGACCTCAGCTTTGCAATCATACTATAGCACAACTGCGCCACTGAGGCAGTCTAATTATATGTATACACATAATCACTACAATTCGTTTATTTATTAAATGATAGAGCAGAATGCAGATACAATGTAATTAAAAAAGTACCTAACAAATAATTCAAATGTTCTGAACCTATTTTAAATAAAAAATTCAAAATCATTGTATACTCCGTTTTTTTTATCTTATACTTTTAGTGACACAAACAAAGAAATAATGTGCTGCAAATATACTGAAGATTTGAATGACATAGCTGCGGGTTTTACTGATGGCACTATAAGATTGTTTAGCTGCAGCACTGGTGCGTGTACCCATACTCTAGTTGACGATGAGTGTCGTGCGTACCCTGGACCTGTCACTGCCATCAAGCATCGCCCCGTTAGCAAGGCTCATCCTATCACCAACATGCTGCTGTCCTCTTGTTAGTACCCTCTATTAAGTTCCGTTCTAGCCAAACAAAATGAATTATCTAGTCTCAAAATATCTTAATATTATCCAATAACTAGAGACCAATTAAATATTTTGATGATGGAAAGATGAGTAGGGGAGAATAGGGTAATGGGAGTCAGAGGGTAATGAGAATCACCCACACATCCACCAAACAGTACGCGCGAGCGAGGCGTACACCATGTCGTCTACCCCGTCCCGGCCCCCCGGCGTTGCCTCGAACGGCTCGCACCAGTCAGTACCCGCGCTTCTGAGATACGATCGTATTTTGTTTTTACGCTCCGCTGATCTAATTTTTCGTCAATGTAAATTTAAAGGTAAGTGTCAAATAATCTACAATATACGATTAAGACTTTCACACGTACTTAGTTAGACATTTAAAATTGTGATGTGCAGTTCATATTTTGTTAATATGTTACAGTTTTATTTTAATAATTTTTTTTTCTAATTTGGATAGAATTGGGTAATGGGAGTCGGGTGACTCCCATTTCCCACAAATGATCACTATTACCCGCAAGTAATTTTAATGTAAAAATAAGCTTCTGCATTGTTTTTATTTCTTTCTAGATGCCGAAAGTACGGGCTAGGACAACTAAGAAGGCTTCTTGGTCTTCTAATAACCTAGAAAATGCTTTACAGCTCATTAATAGCGGTTCTTCTATAAGAAATGCTGCTAAAACTATGGGAATTCCATTTTCCAGCCTTGAAAAGAGGGTAAAAAAAGGTTCTACTTTAGGACCACATCTAGGACGATACACTGTGTTCACTCCTGATGCAGAAGCCGAGCTAGCAAACTTGGTGAAGAAAATGGCAAATATTTTTTATGGTTGCACCGCTAATCAAGTAAGAAGAGTGGCTTTTGAATATGCCGAAAATTGTAATTTAAAGCATAATTTTAACAAAGCTTCGAAAATGGCTGGACGTGATTGGTTATATGCTTTTATGACCAGAAATAACATTTCTGTTAGGAAGCCGGAGGCGACCAGCATAAATAGGATCACAGCCTTTAATAAAATAGAGGTACGTCTTTTCTACGATCTACTTGGTCAGCTGATGGAAAAGCATAAATATATTCAAAAAAACATTTATAATTGCGACGAAACAGGCATTTCAACCGTACAGGCTCCCGGGACAATTCTGGCTACAAAAGGACAGAAGAGGGTGGGATCCATAACCAGCTGGGAGAGGGGAAAAAATATAACTTTGTTGTGTGCTATGAGTGCTGCAGGCGGATACATCCCGCCGATGTTTATTTTTCCTCGAAAAATGATGACTCCTCTGCTCGAGAAAGATGGTCCAGCAGGGGCGCTTTACAGATGCTCAGACAACGGTTGGATTAATGAGGCTTTGTTTCTTGATTGGTTAGCACACTTTAAACAGCACGCTAAGCCGTCTGCTGATGAACCTATTCTTTTAATACTAGACAACCACGCTAGTCATATCTCTCTTTCAATTTTCGAATATTGCAAATCTAATCACATTCATATGTTGTCTCTTCCGCCACACACGTCTCATAAAATGCAGCCCCTGGATGTTTTTTTTTATGGACCACTCAAAACAGCCTACAAAAAAGAATGTGATTTCTTTATGAAAAGCCATCGTATAGAAAAAATAACCCCTTATGACGTAGCATCCTTGGTGAAAAAAGCATTTAATAGTGTTGCGTCCATTAGCAAAGGAGAAGCAGGGTTTAGATCAACTGGGATATTTCCACTCAATCCAGAAGTATTCACAGAAGAAGATTTTCTAGCAGCAGAAATTCTCCAATCTGAGAATGTTACAATCCATGATTGCAATGAATCTCTTCCAATTACTAACACCACTCTCAGTACATCAAAAGAAGTTTCCTCACCAATCCCGAGCACATCAAAAGAAGTTCGATCACCGGTTCCAAGCACATCAAAAGGTGTTCATCCCGCAGTACCAAGCAAATCAAAAAAGATTGACTCACCACGTCCTAGTATTTCAAGTCCAATTACATTGCATGATTTAATTAAGTTACCAAAGAAGACACATATTATTAATACAAGACAGGGCCGAAAAAAGCAACATGCAACAATTTTAACTTCAACGCCACAGAAAGAAAACCTTTTAGAAAAAGAAAATAAGAAAATAAAGAAAAAAGGAGAAACACAGAAAGAAAGTAAGACATGGAAAGGTAGAGGTCAGGGAAAGAAAACTAAAGTACAGAAGAAGGGTCCTGAAAAGGTAAAGCGCCAAGTACTACAAGAATCAAATGAAACCTCGGTATCTGATGTTGGGACTGACGAATTGTGCCAGGACGATGAGGATGATGACACAGAAGATGTGGAAAACAGGTGCCTAGTATGCAACGATTTCGGAAGAAACAATGAGATGTGGTTTAGATGCACCTCATGCGGGCTATGGGCTCACTCGGAATGCACTGGGTGGGATAAAGCAAATGGTTATGTCTGCGATATGTGCTAGATTTTAATTGACTCTGATTGCCCCCAGGGTGACCACTATTACCCTCATATCGGTGTAATGGGAGTCGAATTTGTTATTTTTTTAAACTTTAATTATTATCAAAGTTGATTGCCAAAGTAATCGAAACTGATCTCAATTGATAGTATGTAAAGTATATTATGTTTAAAGGCGGTTGCAATAAATATTTTGTTTTGAAATTAAATTTTATTTGATTTCTCGCTTAAGTGACTCCCATTAGCCGCTTTTACCCTACCTATTTGAATTTGTATGATGTAGGTACCTACAAAGTATTTTTTCGTCGGGCAACAGGCAGATACTTACGGCCACAGCTTACGGCCTTAACCTTTAAAACGACTTTGGAATTCAGTTTGAGCGAAGAAGACAAAACATTCGCTAGGCCGTACAATACTTCAAAGGGAGGCAGAGGTGCAGCTACTAAGCTACCCACGTTTTGCCCTGCGTGTTCGATATCTGGGCTGATAATGAATAGAAAAATCCAATATCACTTTGCCCGACACGATATTCGAACCCGAGACCTCAGCGTTGTAATCCTACCGTAGTACCACTACACCACCGAGGCAGTCAACTTTAAATACTATAGAATCCACAGCCAATAAAAAAAATACTACAGATATTTTTTATATTTTAAGATATGCTCTATCATGTTAAGATGTCTATCAAGTTTCCTTAAGATGTTTTCTTCACCATTAAAATGAGTGGTAATTGACTTATGAACTGATGACTCCGATAAATCCGAGCTGTGCCTTGGGATTCGAACCCGCGCCCGCCGTCTCGGCAGGCGCGTCCGGTTCGTAACCAATAAGCATAATCATCTACTCTTATACAACCGCGAATTCGATTGAGAGGGCTTAGGCCATATGCCACCAGGCATCACGCTAAATATTACATAAACAGTGCACCTCCAATAATCCGACCTATAATTAATCAGACGCCCTTGTAGCCTGAAAGTTTATAGCTCATAAAACGACACAAAGGTGTCCTATTTATTTGGCCACATTCAAAAAACAAGTTGTATCGGACTTTAACGATAATAGCCAGTGTTCTAACTGGACTTTAATGCGCCTGACGAAAGTGTCTGTAACTAAGCAATGGAGATACCCAAAGTGAAGTAACACCTTACTTAACTGAAGATAGTGCAGTAGCCCCATCCTCCGTCCTGCCTTGATGATAAAAATAAGTGAATAAGTAACACAATTCATTATTCATTTAGTAATAAAAATCCAATGTGTCACCCAAGGGTAAATGAATAGGAATCGATCAATCATAATATATATACATGTATGCTATCATAGATACAGGTATTAAATTGATGTGATTTGGTGATTTTTACACATTCTACTCCGCTCCAATCTACACGCAGCCATAGCAGGTTATTTTTGAAATAAAGCATAAAATGACAATCGATAAAAAAATGTATAACAAAATTATCGGTTTACTTTGCCTAACTCCAAATCAAATGCGCCCATGAACTCTCCCCTTGAAAAATGCTTTTATCTTATTCCTAAGTCGGAGACAAGCACTTATCATTCCTACGACCAAAAGCAAATCTGCTCACAATGTGAAAAATTTGATACGTAACTGCAACTGTATGGATTATCATATTTATCTATACGAAAATAGAACCCGTAATAACCGGTGTACAAGTAGCAGATCAGCCATTTGGCAAAAGTACTTTAATCTTATGCTACACGCTCTGCGCGTTAAATAGTATGTTATCAATGCATGAGGCATCCCTGTCTGAGCATATTTTTTTATGTGGAACTTCAAAAGGTTTGCCCGTAATAAACTTAAAGAAAACCAAGGGGTTCTTAAAAGTATAAACTATAGTACGTACCTACCTGGTAGGTACATGATGCTTTAAACAAATTGCAGTTTTGTAAAATAATGTTACTAAGAATGTACCCTGAAACCAGCGCAAAGACATTGCTTCTCTTAAGGACCCGGACTCGTAAACTGAAAGCTAAATATCTTAATTTCCAGATGTTAATGGTTGTATCAAATGTTGGAAATATAAATATGACCAATGCCTGTACACAATTAGAGAGAAAAGACAAACTTTGGGATTGAATTATCATCCTCGGTACAGTAAGTTCGTAACGTACGGCGATGATGCCAAATTGAATATGTACGATGAGGAGGCACAAACTCAAGAAAGGGCTTTTTATTCTAGGTAGTATTCTTTTAAAAGTTATATTAAAAATATATATACATTATAATCACAATTATAATCATTATAATAGCCACACATTTTATCATTGTTTTTAGTTATCATTCATTATCCATTCAATATTATTCTGTCTTCGTTCAAGAGGCTTACTAAAGAACACTACCTTTCTCTTTAAACTAATTTTATTATTATTTCCTACATCTGAATTTTCTTTACAGTTTGTATATAAATTTATATATGTTTGTATATATGTATGTATATGTATTTATTATTTATTTATTTTATTTGTTATGTAAGTATGTAATGTCTGTATATTTATATTAATATGTTTATTTAGTTTTATTTGTCTTCCATTCTTTATTTATTTAATTTCTTTTTTTTTACACTGCCCTCTCTTTCTCCTTCTCTTAAATCCATCCCCTGGTTGTCTGTAAGACATTGCATTATGCGATAACACCGCCATTTGTACTTTTTTTTCTGTTTCTGTATGTTATTTTACTGTGTACTTTAAAGATTTAAATAAATAAATAAATTATTTCGTCCAAATATTCTTATACCGGGTATATCAAGTATCAATACTGCGATCGAAAACGAAGCCAGGTGGTAGTTTTAGTAGTTACAGACACAACTCAATTAATCTTTTTTTTTGCAATTTCTTAAAAGTTATCGTGGTTGGGTGGTAAATACCTAGATTTTGCGAAAATAGTAATTTAAGCCCCTACGTACCATTGCTTCTTTGGAAATAAAAAGGTGTACGTCATTATTTTGGGAAAACTGTATATTTATCACCCAAATACAACAATAAGTATAATTTTTCAAAAAATAATTTAACGATTTTTTCTGCGTAATTTTTATTTGCGTTGTGTCTAAAGTCAGTAATACTACCTGGCTTCGTTTTCGGTCGCAGTCTTGATATACCCTGTTTACTTAGGTACCTATATTCGAATATGCGCATAATTATTTTTTATATCATGTTTTTTTATCTGAATCATCTATACCTACTTAGTTAATTGAGCATTGAACTAAATGATCTGAAAACAATCTGTGCTGGTCGATATCTCACACAAAAACCTATTGTAGTCAAAAGAAGAGTTTAATGGATGGTCATAGTTCAAGAATATTTGCATGCGCTTTCAATCCCAAGTCGCATCACGAGCTAATATCCGGTGGCTGGGATAATACGGTGATGTGTTGGGATGACAGACAGCCATACGCAACGCGGTATTTTCTCGGAGTACATATTTGTGGCGAGGGTCTAGATTTTGATAAACCAGGCAAGACGGTATGTACTTTTCGTAGCATAATAAATATTCAGTGAGTTTATTTCATTCACTTATGTTCTTTATTAAGATCCATTTCTCAAGTATTGATCCTCTTACACATTAATTAACAATAATTGGCTACTTATTCCTCTTTTAATATACGTAAATATTTATTTTAATCGTGTTAGTTATTACTCCATTATCCATGCACAAAAACTAATAAATCAATCGTAGGATATATTATTAGCCCCAAAAACGATTAACGAAATAATTACTTACATGCTTTTTAGATTTTAACTTGCTCATGGCAGGAAAAGGACAATATTCAACTTTGGGATTACGGATCATGCAAACTTATAGAAACAATTACGCCAGACAACCACCAATCAAAACTATATTGTGGAAAATTGGTCCCGCAGACTAATCTCGTAATATGTGGTGGTTCCGATTCCAATATGTTAAGAGTCGTGGATTTAAACATGAAAGTGGTAAGTGTACAACAGTGTACAGAACAATTATTCAAGACAATTTATGACTGTAAGTATAGGTAATTATGTAGGTACTCTAGTCTAGAATAATTATCACTTTATCAGTTCTATGTATGTTTCATTTCTGGAGATATTTATTTCACTGAAATGGTAAATAGTGACTACTGTGGAAGGTAAGCAAAGTAAGCATTCACGTAACGCAAATATTTTTTTTAACCTTAGTGGTTATGCAGTAGCAACAAATTATTAATCTAACAAAAATATTATTCAACTGCTTTAGCATGTTTCTTCACTGCTAGACATTGGCCTCTCCAAGTGCATGATTTTTTTTAAAGTCTATGTTTCCTCTAAGTCCATTTGTGCTGTACTTAGATGTTTTCCTTTGAAAAAATCATAAAAAAAGCATTGATACATTGTTTCTCCATTACAGACAGAATGTTCTATAAGAAACAATCCGGGAGGTATATATGGATTTGACTTTGGAACCATACGTAGAAAAGTGGGAAAAGTACCAGATACTTATAAAAAAATAAGTGAAATACCAAATGCTCCACGTGTGTCTTTCGTAACAGGGAAGAGACTCCAAACTGTAGACTTTGGTTGAATATATACTGGCCACAGAAATCATTCGAAAGTATTGGATGAGTATGAATATACTTCTCAACTTGAAAATGTGATTAATTTTATAGCTCTGAAGAATCATGGTTAGACAGGATTACTTAAAAATACAGTGCTATTCAGTATAAATTACTTCTTTTTCTTACTAGTATGCAGTATGATTTACAGAACAAATACAAAAATATAGGTACATACTCGAGAAAGTTGAAATAAAAAGCCATAGACATTTTGCTGTCTGGTGTATTTCATCATGAAATCATATCAGTGCAAGGCGAGACAGCGAGGCCAGTATGCTGGTAAAAATAGGCTATATCTGTGTCTGCGTGTCTATATTAATACTGTGGAGTGTGGACACAATGAAAGACGAAATTATCTGTCATACCACGAAAGGTTGTGTGAAGAAGAAACGCTTGCGTAAAACTTGTACATCTTTTGTATTGGAATTCTCGTTTTTTGACATTTATCTACGCGCATACAGCCCATTAGGTATTACATTTTTACTTCATAGACAAATACACTGCGATTTCATTTTGTAAATATAAAGTAATATATAAAACTCTAGAAAGATAAAATTTCGAGTTTGGCAAGAATTCACAATAAATAAAAAAAACATAAATACTTCTACATAGTATTATATACAGGATTTGAACATCTATTACTTGACTGATTTAAGTTGAGCCTCGTCAACGGATGAGTCTTTCCATGTTGTAATTGTTTTTTGTTTTGAGCTTTCGACATCACAGTTGATACCACCACTTCATTATAGTCAATGGGCGCCACTGACACTACGCTGGGCGCGAGCGGCGGCCGCTCTCCTCCGCCGCCCGCGCCGCGAATGGCGCCACAGAACGAATTCCGCAGCGCTATCACTCCGCTCCGCGTCCGTGCTCGCCCGTCGTCATCCGATGTCAACTTGCTTTTTTTCGAAACTGACTCATGTGATACTTTTGTCCTAGCCTGTTCACAGCTCGATTCACATACTGACCGACCGGGTCGATCGTACTTATCGACCAAAACTTTCACAGATATATCTTCGACTGAAGGTGGCGATGCTGGAGTTCGGTCTTTTACTTCGACTGCTGGCGCTCGGCTTCGTGATTCAGAACGACGAAGCGAATCAATTTCAGAACGTGCTTCAAATTCCTTTTTTAGATTGCTCACAAGCCCGGCCGCTGAAGAGGCGGAGGCGTTGGACGCGAGAGGAGTGACACGCGGCAGATCGCCGTGCGACGCGCAGGTGAGGCGGCGGCGCCGCAGCCCCGCGCGCAGCCACGTGTCCACGGGAGCGGACGCAGACAACCGTCCACTCCACGTGGACGCGCCTCGGTCCCGAGTCTTCTCCATTCTGGCAGCCGCAGTGGCAAGCTCAGTTAGTATGGCACACGTCTCATTAAATTTCCTTTCGTTATCTGATATTGAACCAGAGGACTGAAGATTCGCATGACGTCCAGAATTTCGCGTTTCTGAATGTTCGCATATTATACTGAGATCGGACGCCTGCTTTTGTTGCGTCGCGGCGACGTCGACACCTCTCTCATTGTCGTCTCTTCTAACGCTACGCTCCTCAGGCCTCTCTTTTATTCGTTTGTTCGTTTCTTCCCGACTGACTATTTGCGTCTTTGTGGCTCTAGTATCGTAGGAGCCCCACGACGAATGGCGCGAGAGATCAAGGACAACTGCACTATCAAACGAACTCCAAGAACTTTGTCTACTGGGGGGAGGTGCATCGTCGTCAACACCCACTTTAACTTCACAATCTAAATTACGTTCTACAGAATTAATAAAAGCGTCATTTGTAGTCACTCTATTCGTTTTCATGTCTATAATACCACTGTCACTTTTCACTATATTGTCACTATCGCTAGTATTACGTGTGTCCGCGGCTCGCGACCACGGGATTTCCCCGGGGTCCCATGTGTGGATTTTGTCAGCTTCGAAATTTGAGTGTGGATATTTGTGACTTAAATTCCGCAAAGGTGACACTTGTGAAGGTTTAAGGGGCGCTTCAATGACTTGAGCCATTGAAGTGCCGGAACTATCAGTTTGTCTATTGATTGATTCGTTTTGATTGTTAAAGACTAGTCTCTGAATTCTCTTACTAAAATCTTTCCGATCTCCCGATGCAGCATTTTCTATTTCATTTACAATGTGTTTTACAGAAGGAGCTCCTTCTTCCTTTAGCCTCATGATTTGATTTGGTGAAACGCTGTAACTCCCATTAGCACACGGCATTAACATATGTCGCGTTTCCGATGCTAAATTTTCTAGAGATACTGAGGTCGGCGGGAGTGAAGGCAACAGTTGAGAGGCTAGCTTGGTGTCGGGAGACCAGGATCTAGGTCGACCTGTATACGAACCCGTTAACGCTAAGACTAGTGGTGTGGGATCCATTGTCTTATTCTCAATTTTCGAAACAGTTTTAGGCGACTTTAAATTTGTTTCAGATTTCGATCTCTGCAACTTTTCTTTGTTTTTCATAGCATCAAGTATACCCTGGTAAGTCTCCAGTTGATTTAAAAAATTAGTATTAGGTTTAATGCAACTTCTCTTAGTCTTAACATGTTTAAGTGCCTTGTCAAAATTCCAGTTGAAAGCCTTCATGGCGTAAGCGATAACCACCGATGCCGATCTACTGATGCCCATTTTACAATGCACAAGTACCTTAGATCCTTCATTTCTGGCTTTATTTATATATTTAAAAGTGTTGTCCCAATGTTTTAAAAGATCAGTCTTCTCATCGTCATACACTCTTATATTGAGGTAATCGAACATGCCAGGAAAGAAATTATCGATTTCTCTTGTAACATTTAAAATGTGCCGCACCCTGTAAATACAAAAGTCAGACATTATTGCATCAGAAAAAAGAACTGCTCAGCATCCTATGCTTTGCACGAAATCAATTAAAGTACGTAATATGTATATTTTTATAGTGAGGCAATCGATTCCAAATATCTGGGATTACTATTTAAATGTGATAAACGTTAAAATGCAAAAGACAGCATACCCGTTGCGCTGTAATTCTTCAAGGTTACTAGCATTCCATTCGGAACCCAAGTAGACGTGGTCGAATATCTCAGTCGGCGCGTCCATCTGGCCAAGTATCGTGAGCATCTCGTGGTCTATAAATGATTTGTACTCCGCGAGATCCATGTCTAGTTCATCTTCGAGCCGTCCCCTTATAGCTTTACTCGTAACCTCGTCTAAATCCACACTCATCATTATTTCTTTCAATGTGCATCGTATTACACGCTCTGTTTCATCTCTCTCGCGTGGCCTGTATTTAAATAATAAACAATATTAGAACTTATTCGTAAATTCCTAACTTTTGTATTATATTATTAAAATATTAAAGCTTTTATAATTTAAGTATCTTTTAATTTACTAATATCATGAAATGTTCAATGCTCTGTACCTCTGCACGCACAATTAACTTGTTTTAATTAACGCTTTGTCCAACGTTAGATCTTTTTCGAGGCCGAAAATATAGGTCTAGGTATTTGCATGCATCATTATACTTAGATCGTAAATCATCTGCATTAACAAGTCCATTTATTGTTCCATGTGCATAAACATTGTTTACTTGGTAAAATGCCTTAACTTACTTTAGTCTTACTGAATCGGGTGAGGGCGGCCGACGAGACTCAATGCTGTCCATCGCATGCCACTCGTTGAGGCAAGAGCGGTCCGAGTCCACATGGCTTTCGTAGTAGGTGCACCACGAGTGGGAAGGTCCGCCAGCGAAATGGTTGAGCTGCCGAGCTCGCGCACTAGCACGGTGCAGTGTTTGTAACGCAGACCTGGAAATAGCAACACAAATCATAAGCAAACTAAAAATAGAGCCAATAATTCTAAACTTATTTCTTACAAAGTGTGTTGAATAAAATATTATTTATCTATTAGGATCAGAAAAAATAATAGACTTCTTAAACTATTTTTCATAATACACACTTAGAAAGATATTCCCCCAAAATCATATTATATTAAATCATATTAACGAATGGTATTACGCCGGTGATACTACTTTATAGTAATGAAAACAACAATGAAAATACTTTATTGAATCTTTAAATGGCATGACGTTGTAATTAATTTAGCAATCCAAATCCTTATATCACATGGCGCCAACTTAAAATCCTTAATCCTTTACTTCTTAGTAAGATAAATATAAATTGCCATTAATACCTATATAAAGCGGCTATCAATAAATATTAATTTGAATAATATGATTTTTCATATTATCAGTTAGCGTATAAGTAGATTGTTTTATAGGGACGCGAAACATAAGAAATCTCTACTAAGTAAGTACTATTTTACGGGCACAATATTCTCTTTAGTGGATTGAGCTATGTAACAATAAATAGAAATACATCGACACCCTGTAAATAAGTCGGGCGAATCAAATATCTACTACATACGCTGGACAAATACTTTCGCAATCACTCACCACATGGCCTGCACAGACACCGGCTTGAATATGTGCTGTTGATTACACACACAAACGCTAAAACCCCTGTGGACAATAAATCCTTCATTATTATTCTGTACTTGAGATGACTACAACACGTATATTTTAGTTGCTTTATTAAAATATCTGTATGAACTATGAAGTATTCACTTCAAATCCTAAGGACCGATACAATACACACAAATCTAGCATGTACTGGAATCCATTATGCCACAAGTCCAGCCAGAATTCTCCAGTTTTATCATCCAATGTCGTCACTATCTCCGACTTATGGAGTAAGCTACCGTGGGCAAATGTATTCTCGAGCAGATCCGGGAAGACCATGAAAATCTATGTCAAATAATTTGAAAAATCAGTGAGGGCCCTGCCTAGGATTTTATTTCAAAACCAATTATTCTCACCAGGACACCCACGCACGCACGCCTGAACACACACAAACACAACGTACACGCAAATTAAAACGCAAGCACGCATGTATATACACATCCCCACACGAATGAAATAATAATTATTTATACCAAGAATCTTTATTACATTAAAATCTGAAAAAAATAACCAATATTATTATCTTTACCCATAAAATTTCCGTTAAATATAAGTTCAAAAACTTAAAAAAATATTATTTCTATCAATAAAAATATGCACCCTTGCTATCGATGCGTCACAGCCAGTGCAGTTGTAATCTTTCAATGAAATGTTCTTGAAATTAGTTGTAAGGGAACCAACAAACAAGGCATTTTGTACTGCCTCTAGGGAACTAAATATGACACAGAAAGGAAGGAATTTTGAACGGCATTGTTACTGGCGATTGAAAAGGGATTATATTTGATATTCGTTAGCGGTCATCATATTGGTTAGACCCCGGTTTAGCACCTAGGCAATGAAAATATTTAGATCGATAGAAATAAAAAAATATTTATAATTTTAACGACAACTTCATAAGTAAAGACGTATTATTATGATTTAATATAATTGAAAAATGTATAATTTTCAAATATTTTAATTATTTAGAATATATTGACGTACTTAAATGATTATACAAAACAATATGTATTGCTTTAAAAGATATAGCAATCTTGAATGACTGCCTTACCCATCGCCATCTAACTTGATAGATGTATCGGCTAGGACCCGCAGGACGAGTCCGACAGTTGTGCGCTCGTTACAGTCGATGCCGAGCAACGCGGCTTCCTCGTTGCGACAAACTACCACCAAATATCTGGTACGACCCACGTGCGCACTTTCCAGTTTCACCGCCTGTACAAAATCCTCGTGTTGAAATTTTCAGCTCCGTGTGCTTTGCAATAGCAATAAAAACATGTGCGTTACCATTTTGAGAGTCTCCTCAGGGCGCAATAAATAAAACATGGATTGAAGGTGATTTTGTATATCACACTGGGGATGTGTGCGAGCGGGCGATCGCCGCTTTTCCGCACAGCCGCGCTCTGGACCACCCAACACCACTGCTGAACCTTTATTAGCGAAGTAGCACTCATTGAGGCTGAAACAATAAAACCATCTTTCAGAATATATTTACTTTACATCGAGATAAATAATAACAGTAAATTAACTGAAATGCTTGTGCTAGGAAAACAGTCAACAGCCTTGTAACCCAACTTCATTTTTTGATAGATAATAGCAATATTCCCAAAAACTGTTTATTGTCTCAGAATATAATAAAGCTATGAAGGTCAAATGTAACAGATTTATTTTAATAAAGGACAAATAACATTTTATTTTAATTCTTTAACGACACCTATAACAAGAATTTTTACTAGGTGACAAAAACAAAGAACCTCAAAAAAGGTAATGCAGTTTTAATTATTTTTAAAGCATAACACAGTCGTGAAATGTATAAATGACGCCATTTTTAGTAAAGTTGGTGCAATTCGTGTTGCGGGCTGTAGTCGGCACATTTAACCTCCCTTTCACCATCGACGCGGGCACAGGTCGAGACTCGGTTCGTCTTGCGCGGGACGACGCGCTGCCTGTCTTGCAGGCGCACTTCCACGCCCCCATTCAGTATCGTTATCATATACCAAATTAATTACAGCCGTGGTTCGGCATATATTTGCCACATTTTATTTAGACCCTTCAAATAAATATAGTTATAGCGCGTTTGGGTAACACCGTAATAGTAGTTTGTAGGGGTAAGAACGTAAACAACTTTAAAATATAAGAGTTAACGTTCTTACCCCTTCCATCCTTGTATTACGGTGTTACCCCAACGCACCCTTCAGAATTTTCCCACTAATAAGCAACGTATAATACAACTCCTTCAATACAAACTCGCAAAAGAATAATTACAGTAGCAATATCATAAAACCGACTTCCTAGATGTAGTAACTAGGATGTATAATTACAACATTAGGCTAATACCTAGTTTCTAACCTTTATTTCGACATAATTGACTATCCTAATAAAGACACAATATATTGTTTTCACCGTCGTTATAGAAATAAATTAAAAAAGAATACCTGTTATAAATATACCCGTACTGAATGAAACACAATTTACAGCCTTCTAAAGCTGTGACATTTAACTTTACGGTTCGTGCATTTACTTTTAAAACCGCTGTTTATATTCAGCGTAAAATGTATTATGTGATTAGGTCATCTTAAAATAGAATTACGGGAAGCATGTGGGTGGATTTGAACATGGCTATACAAGGGAAGGTTTATAACACCTAATAATAGTCAGAAAAATAATGCTGTGGTGATAGTCAAAGACTAATTTGTAAACGTTGACTTGTATAAAAGCGGCAAGGGCGGTTTCTCTCAAGGTTCATTAAAAATAGCGTCGAAGGCGTGTTGCCAAAACGTTGCGTTGCCCGCCCATACTATACGTAGAAGCAGACGCTAGCGCCAGCCGCCCAACACGCTCCGCCAAACTCGCCCAATTCGGGGCATGGTTGACGGGCGACGCATGACGGCAGATTGCCGCGCCGCCGCCCCGCCAGATACACCGCGCCTAGTTCTCCTGCACTCTATACTGTATACTCTACAGTCTACACACAGTGCGCAACACTCACGAGGTCATACATGTTTTGCCATGTGGCACGCTTTTAGTGATAACTCTTACACGTATTCCGATACTGTTGAGTCGATTATCACGATAAGATTGCTTACTTATATTAGTGCTATCAGTTTTTTTTATACATAGTATAGTAAACAAAAATTATAAACTTAATTAAGTACATATTTTGTTATACATGACGATCAACTGATTATGCTTTTAATTAATGTTGTTATTCTTCACTAATTGTATTTAAGTTATGAATAGGGATAACAATTTACAAAAAAATATTGAAGTGTATGTAGTATTTTTACCTAATGATAATATTTTGAACGCCAAAACAAATGTATATTGTAATGAACATTTCCTGTTTAATAGTTTATTGGACAGTTACGCGAAGTATTAACAGTTTCATTTTATGTAAGTAAGTAATTACATTACATAGATCTGTGTTACACGACAAAGAATAAATCTCCTTTAATTATATACAGGTACTGAATGTTTTTATATCATTAATGATGTGTATGTGTATAGAAAATAATAGAAAAGTAACTTAAACATTTCGTATCAATAAAACTAATGAAAAAAAAAAGATCATTAGAATAGATCAGAAATATGAAAATACTCAACCGAAATGTAAAAAATCGAAATTACCTGAAGGCAACCATGACGACCACCAAAATATACAAACAAAAAAAAGTAAAATGATTGTGTCCATGTCACTGCACTAGAAATACTTTGTTTATAGTATGAAAGCAATGTTTGTAAAGTCTGTACACATGTGCGATTTTTGTACTAAACGCGGAACGACTGCGACGCGTGTGCGTGCGTATGTCATCGAACGACAACGGCCGGAATCCCGAAACAAGATGCACCATCCGGCATCGTGTCCCGAGTGGCAATAAGGCATACGATGCGTGCGCGACGCAATCAACCGATGAGCCCACCCAACAAACGACGTCACAGCACTCTTCCTTCTGAACTGAACACAAACTACCGAGTAAATATAGACGCAACGTACAACAGAAACATGAATCTTCAAGAAAGGAATACATGCTGATTTGTTCGATACACGCAAATGATTGCTCTTTAAAATCTATTTAAAGACATACATAGCGTTTCGTGCATTTCTCTTAATGTTCGAAAATTACATTTTTATAAATTTATTCACATTAATACATTACGTATAGTTAAATAACTTCATTCGACTTTAACTTCGACTGCCTCGGTGGCGTAGTTGTATTACGGTACGGCTACAAAGCTGAGGTCTTGGGTTCGAGTCCCGGGTCGGGCAAAGTGGTATTGGATTTTTCTATTCATTACCAGCCCGGAGTCAGGAATTTGTGCCCGATATGGCGATAGGCTCGCCCCCTATCACATCATGGGAAGGAACATACAAGGCGAAATGTGGGTGTCCTGGTGGCGCCTCTGCCTTCGGGGATAAAGGCATGAGTTTATGTATGTATGTATGTAAATGACTTCATAATTTTTTATTATTATAAAGGTTGTACGTTCTTTGCGTCCTTGATATTTAATTACATTCAGGTGAGGTTAAGTAGTTTAAACGCATAGATCCCTTCTCTTAACAACCTTTAAAGATATACGTTAAGCATTCAAAGATCCATTGTTTAAAAATAAAAGCATCCCCAGCCAAGCTATGACGTCGATAAGTGTTTAAAATTTAACAATTACTATGGGCGAGGATAAAGAGACATCCTAACTTCCTAATCTTACATGTGACTTATGTACTGAAGGATTTTTAGCAGTTGAGAAATTCATATTTTTATTTTTTAACTGTAACATCACCCTATACGACACGAGTGTTTTTACATTCATTGTTGATTCCAGATTTTTTGTTACCATTGGCCAGCCTACTTCTACTGCTAACTAATAATTGGCTGCGGCGGAAGGGATCTATAACACAGCTGCCCTCTGCCGTTCTTTTGATCTTCTGATCGCCGATCTTCCGTATCCGTCTTTCCCACATGAACGGCCGGGTTCCATCTTCGTGGAAATTCACCCCTATCCACCTCATCCCTAAAAAGAGTGATCGGACGAATCCTTTGAGTTAGAAGTCGTTAAGCTTCTACAGCCTATTCACCTAAGCTATGGAACAAGTAATAAACACTCAGCGCCTGAGATACCTTAAAGATGTATTTGATTCACGATTGTGAGTACGAAATCCGTTATGATGATCTTCTCGTATACCTCACCCCGCCGAGCGGAAGCTGTGATGAACGATGGTGAAGCTATAACCGTCGTCGGTCCCGGTATAGAGTACTTCTCGAAAAACTATTATCTTACGAAATGTCTGAGGGCCTGTCAAATATATCCTTATCTTCTTGGCTCCAAGACACCACTGTTAACATTAAACAGGCTCTGTGCTGTCTACGACACTCTTCGTCGTACATACCAATAACTTGTTGTCTATTGTAATATGCTTTGTTACGTGGAAGATAGCCGACATAATAGACGTCTTGTTTGCGATACACCAGTCAACTGGAACCTTAGGGGATCCAAAAACTTGGGTTTTCAGGCGAGAACTTTGTGAGACCGATCTCTAATTAAGGTGAAAGTCAATTTTGTTAACTCAATCCCACATAGACGTAAAGCTAAAAAAAGCTTATTCGCCATGAATATAAGTATGTCAATTGTTTTGAGATTAAGAAGTAAGGAAAGAAGGGAAGGTAACACAGGGCATGGATTGTCGGCAATAACACTCAACGAACCAAAGACTGGGTTATTTCTACACTAAGATGACTATATTAGTTACAAATTAGGTATTCCATACACAGCAAAAAATACTTGACTCAAAAAGTATTTGCACCCGGGCGAAGCCGCTAGTATATTATAATTTATAACTTATAAGGTTGCCTAGATTTCCCTATTTGTATAGTGTTAGGGTTCAACTGTTTTATTGCGATATTATTAATTGCAATGTGTCTGGAATCACTAATACTACCATCCGGGTTTGTTTTCAATCACACTCTCGTTACAACCTGTATGTATATAATGCATATGTCTTCATTACTCACACTAGACCCAATTATTAGAATTAAGCCAATATGAGTAAGTGACATATTTTAATGTATGTATATCAATTTATGATATTAATAGCTAAATAAACCATCAAAATAATTGAAATTATTATAGCAGGAAATATATTACTGGCCACAGATTAATGTTAGTAACAATCATATAGCATATAGCATACACTTAATTTTATTTAATCATAATTGTGTAGTAAAGGTAAATATTGTTGCCTTGAAATCATACAATATATAATAACAGGATGTGATATGGTCAAATCCAATTATACCTAAAACATTGCTCTATTAATATGAGATGGGCTTTTCAATAAACATGAATATTATGAACAAATGAATCTTACAAGAAATGAACACAAACCTTTTGCTGATGCAATTGCCAACATCATCCTCAGTGTTAGATTTTTCTTCTTCATCCTAAAACAAATAAGGCTAATGTTAGTAATTAACAATGTATGACAACCTATAATTATAATGATATAATTTAAGAAAATGTAGAGAACACAAACCAGCTATTCTATTTAAGTTGCTGTGTATTCTCATTAATGTAAATTAATATAATGTTAGGTACACATATTTAAAATACATATAATGTTGTTACTGTCATTACACAATAAAAAAAAATAAGATTAATAAAAGCTTTTAAATCATAGCAAATTTTTAATATACTCTGAATTGAGGTGAATGAATGCTAGATTAATGAAGAAATGATATAGCTATATAGCATATTATTTGACAAAGTCTACTGCAATAAATTCCATGAAATTGCTTGTTATGGTATAATTTGGTTCATATAAGACTAAAGGAGAATAAACTTGGTATTGGTGCAAGGATTTTAGTCCCTTGATGAAAGCTACTTTTTTGTGTAGGGAAAAATGTATATTTTCAATAATAATTGCAAACCAAGCCTGAAGTTCTTGGAGAAATAAATTTGAAGTCTAGTCACTCTGGTAGCCTCATTTGTAGTTATGACTGATGTGTCGAAGATGTGATGATAATTGCTTTATTTTATCAAAATCTGTCGTCCGGAATAAAACAGGAAAATGTTTTAGGACAAACCATAAAAAATGCCATAATTAATTTTAGGCAGTGTCGGTATCGGGGTCAACAATTTTTTTTACCAATACCATGAATGGGCATTCTCCTTTTGCTTAAGACTTTGCCTGTGTGCTTAAGATGAGTTGGAAGGTGTGATTAATCTACTTATTAGATTTGCATCCAAGATATCACAAATTCCTATTTATCTTATTCAGGCATTATTGAGCATTTGTAATTATTTTCTAAGTGAAACACACCCTAGTCATTTTCCATAGCCCTGGCAATGTTCAAGATTTTAGCTTATAAAAAACATAGTTAAGGTATATTTCTAAATTACATAATCCTAGGGCTTCTGTTCTTTAATTCATATTACAGTTTTGTTTTTTAAGATTTATTCAATATTTCACTCAAAGTTCATATAAAAGTAGATCCCTTTTATGGGTGGCCTTATCCCCTATAGCGATCTCTACCAGATAATTTTAGGATGGACAGTATTTGAAATAGTTTTAGGCTGCATTACACAATAAAGAAGAAGAAATCATAATCATGGATGCCTAAAGCCTTTGTGCACTTTGAGATTGTTCTTAATACAACATGTAACATGTTTAAGCTAGTAAAAAATGTTATTGAGACTCCACATTAGTAGATCTCATTTTATGGGCAACAGCATTTATTGCTATTTAAATCTTTTTAGGATTTTTGAAGTATAATGCAAACCTCATAAAAATGCAAATTTTACAAGTTAAAACATTTGCAACAATTAACCAATTTTCATATGTAAATAAGTAGGAAATCCAAAGCCAAAAGATAGGCATGAGGGTGATAGACAGAAACTTAGGGGCCTCTGATCTACACAAATGACTGTAATACTTCTTAATTTACTAAGATGTATAAGGGGTTATGCAAAAAAATGCTGTTGAGTTTTAAACTTATTACACATGTACCTATTTGAAAAGGTAAGATGGCCTCTTTATTATTATAAAAACATTAAAAAATATAATTAATAATAAGTTTTACTTTGGTCAAACCTGACACATTTTACATTTTATATAGCTATGGTAATCATGTTTTTTAAGACTATTGGGTTTTTGGAATGTATGTTGTTCTCTTGCATTAACTCAGTAATTAAATAAATGCTGTAAGAATCATGGGACGAAACATACAAGGCGAAATGTGGGTGTCCTGGTGGCGCCTCTGCCTACCCCTTCGAGGATAAAGGCGTGAGTTTATGTATGTATGTATGTAAGAATCATTGATACAAATTTTACACATGTACATGTCAAGCCAAGATTATATTGATCTGACCATTAGCCCAATATAAATCAAACCTTTTAATTATCAATGAAAAGCTTGGTTTATGTATTATTGAAGTAAACATATTTTAACCATGAATTACGCATAATGAATTTAGACAAAGTATTCTTGCTTTAAACTGAGTTTCAATTATTGAGTATATTCAATTATATTATACATTAACAAGTATTTTCCTCAGTCTTCTAACAGGTGTATGAGGAAGAAGATAATGTAATACTCAAACAATATTCAATACACATTTTTGAATTAACTATTACACCAAGCATAAATTCTCATGCCTAAGTAAAGCATGAATGGTTAACTCAATGATTATAACACCAAACTATATTTTAAATTTTGTTCTTAAAACATGAAAAGGGAAATTTCTTTAGTTATTACTTTATAATCATCATTATCTTTTGGGAGCCTAATGTGAAACTTCGGCCTAGCAGGGAGGTAATAACTCGGATCACTTTATGACAATCAAACTTTTTAGACAAATTTAATATTTTATACTCATAGATAGTTTGCCAGGTTTTAACTGAGAACTACAAGAAGGTGAGGTTGTAACCACATGCTGTATTTATCCTATTCATGATACCTAATTTACACAACTTCACAAACAGATGCTATTTTATGAAATTCCAGTTGAAGTCAGATTTTCAGATGAACTCCTTTCATATACATCCTTTATGCATAGTCTTATTATTCTTCAATCTTAAGGAAGATGCAAATCTTAATCAAATAAAAGTTCAGAGCCAATTCTAAAAATGGATATATCAGTAGTTAGTACACAGTGAATGTACCAATACTGAATGTGTGTACTAACTTCTCAACTTTTGATTATAATGGAGCTTCGACATTAAATCATTAAGTATTGAGTTTCCCTAGCAGATTAATTATTATTAATGTATCAATTTACACATATTTCTATTGACCGTTATTATATTATAATTAGAACAGAAATACTGAAGTTGCATAAGTAATTTAATTACTTATAAACCACAATGGGAATTCTCTGAAACTATTTTGTATTTTATTGTTACAAAGAAAATGTTTAAAATTAACTTCAAATTATACTTTTCTCTTCCCCACCCTCTACTGATAATCAAAATCCTACACAATTACCCCCAACATTAAATTGTACATTTGAAATTATATTCAAGGTGAGTGTAACTATTAACACACAAAGTATTATGTTTCAACTACTCTGCTTCACAAGGCACACATAAGGTAATGTCAAAGTTGTGAAAAAAATATTAAGTGGTATGCTGAGGCAATAATATATAAAATATTGGCTAAGTTTTAAGTAATAGGGAGACACATTATCAAACTGGTCGCTTTATAATAAAACGTTAGTAAGACAACTATCAGAGTAGCTATCAACTATAACCTGTGGAACACAAACCCACTCTACACAAATGCGTAAAAACAATAACAAATAAAAAAAATATACACAAATGCAATGTATCAGTTGCCCATAAACGGCTAAATGAACAGTGTTCGCTTGTCCTTCCTAAAATGATCTATGTTTAGCTATGTCAAATATTGGTAAAATATAAGAATTTAACAATTTGTCTTTGTTATGTACGTACCGTTTTTCTTGGTGTTTGCACACTCGGAGAACGGCGAATTGTAACAAGTGCCATACCACATTAAAGTTAACGAATCATTATCAAGGTATGTAATACACAATCACAAACATAAAGAGAAATACCTATAAACTTATCATAAACACTAATCCATATATAAATCAGCAGATGTTAAACAATACGGATATATCACTAGATATTTCAAATTCACTCATTACTTCTTTATGAGAACCATCTATCACATAACAAATTCGCCTGTTTTTTCATTTTAATATTTCTTTCTCAATTCAAAGGAAAGATAAGTGATGGATGAATGTATTCGTGAGTTGTTCATTGCGAAGTGGATGTGAATCGATTATCAATTTATGCGACTGAAATAAAGAATCGATCAAACAATTATTAAAATAACAAATCTTACTATTTATTATTTAAGAAAAAATGTTGAGCTATAAATATATATTTTTTTAATTATCGCATTTTTTACAGTTTTATTAGAATTATTGTGAATCTTGCATAGACGTATTATACAAACAGGACTGCGCACTCTGATCGAAAAAATGAACGGAGCGCGAGATGTTGGGTGGAGGATTGTGTCCCGCGCTAATAGTAGCTAATAAGATAAGATCTTAGCAGGACCCCATGCTAAGATCGAGTCTTGTGTCGTAGGTATCAGAAGCTGCATTCAGCTTGGTCAGCTTTTTTCAACAAAATTAAATTGGGTATTCTACCCATTTTCAAAAAGTCTTTTAAGTTGTTCCTAAGATTAAGACAAACTATTTAAAAAAATATCAAATTTTTATTCGCTCGGCAAGTCCAATAAAAAACAATTTTAAATTTAAATTTTAAATTTATGCGCGCAAATATGTGAAAACGCTAGGCGCCATGTTCCTTTAAAATGATACGTCACTCAACCAGTAAACAACCTGTGTTTGTATGAGCTCTTGGACACCGGAGGGGGTATTCTACTTACGGAATGACGTAGAATCGTTATCCATCATGGCGGCAGCCGTTTCACATATTTTTAGAACAGATAAAAAAATTGAAATTTTCAAAACGAATTATAAAATTTATTCCTTGGAAATAAAAACTGAAATTAACATATACTTATTGCTTAATGCTCTACTATATACATTTATAGTTTTTAGATTTTTTTCTTTCTTATAGTAAAATACCCAATTCCTGAAAGTTCTGGTTAAGATATTCTCAATTTTTTTTAATTATTATTATATTGTCATCAGTCCTTGACAAGTGTGCAAAATTTCAAGTCAGTCAATCAATTACATGCATTGATACAGGCAAAGCTAATAAAAGCGAATAATAAAAGATTTAAGATAGGGTTTTATTATGGGTCACCGTAGCGAAGGAAAAGAGACACAGACCTCCATGTACTATCTCGCTCGGGTAGTTTTGCCTCCATGTCTTTTATCATAGCAAATTAAGCCTTATTCGACAGGCATATGCGTTACTTCAGGAAACTGGAAAACACTATTTCGTGCAGTCCTTTTTGGACCTATTATGTCCATGGGCAGTGGGCACTAATCATAGACGAAATATCTAATAGACGTAGTGACCCCGTGCCACCGAAAGGGACAACAAATAAAGTACTTAATTGGTTTAGGGTTGCCAAGTATGGTACAATTACCCACTATTAGGTAACGGCTTTTTAGAATGATACAAAATTTGCAAACACTGAAGAAGGAAGGATAAATAAAAATGCAACAGTTTGATAGGTTTGTTTTATTTATTACTGTATACATATATTTACAAAGTGTACAAAATTACGTATGATAGATTAACAATATATAACTATACGGGTTACTATACAGGGTACGGGGTAATACTACAATCTCACTCTTGCCACACTGACATTTTAGGTTATAAAGTTTACGTGTTTATTATAATTACAATAACATTGAGATAAACAAATATATAACTACAATGTATTACAGTGTTATCTCTTTTATAAGATTTTATAGCAAACTAGTTAATTTGAATACTGCTGGATACTATTAATTGTTACTAAAGTTATTTACTTACAAATGGAATGATAATCCTGTTATTTTCACACCACTGTCGCTTTTACAACCAAGTACGCTACACCGCACCATTTTGTGATGGATTTAGCAAAGATTTTAGAATTTAAACAATTATAAATCACTTTGAAAACTTCCGACACTAAACACAAACACGATACGACAGTCTTATGTCAAAATTTGTTTAGCAATTTCAATTCCGACCTTGAAAAAACCGGCACGCGGTGCAGGACAGAAAATGTATTTCGATCTCTTTCTATCTTATAGCAAAACCTATAAGCGGCATCTCTTTCTGTGGGACTGAATAGGCACTATACAGCAGTCTATTAGATTTTTCGTCTATGGCACTAATCATTTTATTTTTGAGTTTGAATCAATGATTAAAGAATAAAGAGGATGACGCACAACAGTAGTTCTATATATCAAGTTATAGTTATGTTAGGAGTATCGACGCGGAATTGTACATTTATGCATCTGTCTCACTTACACAAAGGTAACTTGTCCCTTAACGAAAGAGACAAATAATAACTCCATTGTTCCGAATATGGCAATATTTTGTTCACTAACCACACTGAGACCGCCCTTGGCCCAAAATGACGCCATTTTTCTTTTCTGCATGTAATGTCAAACTGTGGCGTTATCTGTCAATAGGAGTAAACAAATCTGCACAATCAAAGAATTTCGATTTTTTCATTGTTAATCTCGTGTCTTAAGTTTGTTAAGTTTGCTCATTAGATTAATTGTAAAGTTTTTAAAATGCCTCGGTGTTGTGTGAAAGGATGCGAGTCGAGTTCAAGCAAAAAAGACCCCAACATTTCTTTTCATAGGTTAGTAACTGTTTTTACGAAATAATAACAAATATGTGTCTAAATTTACATTTTGGGTTTGTTTTTATCATTTATAATTGTTTAATGATCTTGTTGATTAAGTTTTAGACTCTTCTAAGCGTTATTTATACAAGTAGTACGAATAACAAACGTATTGATTGTTTACACACAAGTTTAGGGATGTGATACGAAATTATTCATATCGATATTATCATTTTTAATAATATTTTGATGTTTATTTTTCAAAAAAAGAAATATATATATATATATATTCAGAACGACAAAGAAAGTGAAATTAAAAATATTTTTTAGATTACCTATAAACATACAGACCAGGACAAAATGGATACAAAATATCGGAAGACACTATTGGAACCCTCCAATAAATACATTTATTTGTTGTTTACATTTTAAACAGTCGTCGCTTTTACAGTTACAATTATTAAATTGGGCAATAGGGAATATGCACGAGGCTCCAAAATAAGTAAAAATGTTTTTTTTGTAATCTTTATTGATGTAGACCTTATGGACTTTTTTAATTTTAATAATCTCTAAATTGGTAAAATTTATGATTAAAAAGTGATATTTTAAATTTGCCGTTAATCATTTCGATACGCGACGCTAATGGTTGCAACACAATGTGACGACAGCGTACGTATACGCTGGTACATGATAATATCGACAAGCTAAGGTCGTGACCTTAGCTTGTTGGGTGCATTATTTTACGTTTATGTTGAACGTTGATGTTTGTAAAAAAATTAAGAAGAGGTAACAATAAAATAGTTGTTGCGATTTCATGTAGTTTTCTTTTACGTCCACATTATTTTATATATAAATAAATAAATACACCCAACAGTCATACATGGTCATCACATACATGGTCCTAACCCCACATTAAGATCCATTAAGTCTTGTGTAGTGGGTATCAGAAGCTACGATAGAATTTTCGGCCTCATCAATATTTGTCCCCGTGCGAGGATTGAACCCGCAGCCTCTCGTTTCACAGCCGGCGTCTAACCTACTGCGCCGCGGAGGCTGTCTTATACACGCAAACGAAGTCGCAAGCAAATTATAAATATTAATAAAGTTGTATTTTATCTCACGTGTGTATTATTTGACACAAATCCAATCCAATCATCAGGTAAAACTTACCATGAAATAAATCATAGTATGAATAAAATATCAAAACATCGAACTATTTTATCGGATTTAATTTTGAATGACTTTACTGTCTAATCCTAAAATCCCCTGTTTATACTCAATTGACATGTAAAGCGAAAATTAAAAAAGTTATACAAGTTTATACACTGATATTTATGTACATTCAAAGTTTGTCAGTCGTATTTATGCCACTATTGATGCATCGATGTCGATAGAAAATTCGGTACTAGCATATCACTATTTTTAGGGGCGGAGCCGCCGCCATATTGGTAATACAAAGGGACCCGTGTCACGTGACCATATGCTCTATGATCTATCCTCTTTATTCTATAATCATTGGTTTGAATTGGTTTGACTTTTGTCTATTGGACTAGATAAACGTTCGGCTTGATGCGTTTGTGGTCTTCATAAACTCAAAAGTCAAATGTTGCGTTCTTGTATGAAAAGGTTGTATTCTGTAAACAAAAATGATATGACATCCTTAGCACTATATAAATATTTGTTGCGTGAATGTGAAAGATTACCCCCAGACGCTTGTAAACATTACAAATTTGCAGTGAAGCAGGTAGTATCAATTAACTATTATCGTTAATTTATTTATTTACAAGTATTCTAAATGACCCGCATCATCAGTATCCATGAACTAGTACAAAGTAAAAACTGAAAAACGCTTCTGATAACTTAAGTTATTCCTACACAAACTAAATTGATGATTTCAAACGCAAGTTAGTTAAAAAATGTTATATAATTATGGACTTCATTACAAATGAATTAATGCATAGTTTCATTTTATAAATAATTGTTGAGTAAATATAGAAATACACAATTTTCAGAGTTTTAAACAGCATAAGTTTGAGCCTGACGCAGAGAGAGTAAAAGAAATTATTGCAAAGAGCATTGAGGATGCTAAATGGATTGTGAACAAGGTACATTATATATTTTCTAATACTTCAAAAACTGTTTATTAGTTATATAATAATACGTGTGTCATTGTTTTCCTTTACTATTTTAAAAGTTTATGTGCATTAACATAATTTAGTGATTAGAATTGTTTGCTATCTCAACTTGCATGTACCATTTTTGTTAGTATTGGTAATCAGTTCAGAATTGTGTTGCAGTTTGTTTGATAAGTTTTTTTTTTACAGTATGTGAAACAATAATGGATATACTAAAATCAATTTACATGGATAGAGTGCAAAGGAAGGATAGCTTTATTCATGATATGCGCATTTTGTAAATAAAAGAATATGTTTGGTGAAAAAATTGAAGATTATGAAATATTTGAACAATTAGGAAAAGGAGGATTTGCACATGTATATAGAGCAAGATGTCGCAGGACAGGTCAGTTTGTTGCTATCAAGATGATAGACAAAGCACTCATGGCAAGAGCCGGCATGATAGGCAGAGTAAGACAAGAAGTCACAATCCATTCTCGCCTGAAACATCCAGCTATATTAGAGTTATACACTTTCTTTGAAGATATGCACTATGTATATTTAGTTTTAGAACTTGCACATAATGGTGAACTAGCTAAACATTTTAAACTTGGGACTCGTGGTCTGTCAGAAAAAGCTGCTGCAGACATTTTTAAACAAGTTCTTAGTGGTGTGCTTTACTTACACACTCATAATATTATTCATAGAGATTTATCCTTGAATAATTTATTACTGACAAAGGATCTGAATGTCAAAATAGCTGATTTTGGATTGGCTACGCAACTAAATGGCCCAGATGAAAAACATGTCACAATGTGTGGAACACCCAATTATATATCCCCAGAGGTAGCATCAAGAGAAGTTCATGGATTACCAGCTGATGTTTGGGGATTAGGATGCATGTTATACACCTTATTAGTGGGAAGTCCTCCATTTCACACTCAGCATGTTAAAACTACTCTCAATAAAGTCATTAATGCTGACTATAAAATCCCTTCAGAATTATCACTACAGGCACAAGATCTATTACAAAGGCTTCTATGTAAAGATCCAACAAAAAGGATTACGTTGAAAGGTATAATTGATCATCCATTCCTTTCTCATGTAGTGCAGAAACAGGAGTTTTCCCGTGATTCTGGATTTCTCACAACATTACATAGCACTCAGCATAGTAACAAACTGAAAAATGAAGAAATATGTGATGAATATCTTCAAGGGTGCAGAGAACAAAACAAGGTTAAAGAATTCAGACCACTAGATTTTAACATTCTAAATGGCATACAGGAAAGCAGTCTATTTTCGAATCATGCTGATGGGATTGTACAAAATTATAAAATTAAGACAGGTTTAACAGAACTTTTGCCTAACATAAAATCTAGTAATAATTTATATCCCAAAAAATTTGATAGTGCCTGTAGTAGTAACTCGGGAATTTTAAATAATTTTAATATGTTGGACATAAAGGCTGAAACACCAAACATAAATGTTAATGGTAATAATGACGAAAACAAGGAAAATGGACAAAAAGCTTGCAAAGTTAATTCTACCTCTTTGAATGTTCCACCTCTTTGTGCAGATAGATTGCCAACAATTTCACACAGAACTCGCAATGCAATTCTAAAAATTGAATCAACTGGCGTGATTGTTGAATTTTTAAAAAAGAAAGGAAAGGACAGAGAAGAAAAAGTTGTAGAAATTTGTAAAATATCTAAAGATGGCATGAAAGTTGTAATTTTTACAGAAGATAAAGGCAATAAAAAAAATGCAGATGTCAATCGTGATCCCTACCCAGATGAAGTATTCTCTTATCATAACTTACCACAAAAACATTGGAAAAAATATTTATATGCATCTCGTTTTGTAGATCTCGTTAAAGCTAAAACACCGAAAATTACTCTTTATACATCTTTAGCGAAATGTCAATTAATGGAAAATGGCACAGATTTGGAAGTATTTTTCTATAGTGGAGAAAAAGTAACAAGCACTGTCAGTGAAGGGCTAAAAATAATTGATAAATCTTCTAAAACACACTGCAATAGTGCAACTGTCCCAGAATTAAAATATATAACAGACCATTTTGAAGAATGTTCTAATCGCATAAAACGAATACAATCAGCATTATCTTGCATTTCTGATGAATGTTATCCTTTAATCATTGGGAAGAGACCTATTCAAGCTGTTAGCAATATATCATCTCCACAACATGGCTCAGTAAATGTGGATTTAAATACACCTATTCTTAATATTGGATCTTTCCACAGAACTATTTCTAGTTCTTATCAAGCTCAAAGTGAAATTGGCAGTACCAAGCTACATTAATAATAATTGTTTACCAAACTGCAACTGCTTTACTCTGAATAATGAGTAAGAAATATTGAAAATTTACATAATGTGCATTTACATAAGACAAATTCTCTTGAAAGCTTCATCTCATACCATATTTATGTTTTATAGTGATTAACACAATAATATAAATAATGTAGAGGAGATGTACCATTAAATAGATTGAATGCATTTATAATAAATGTCTTAATAATTCATTAAAATGGTTAAAAATATAAAAGCTGTATTTATTTAAGTACTAAACTGATATAAAATAACTTGAGAGGTGTTAAGGGACACCCGGATGGAACGAAGGTCGATTTATTATTTTTTATTATTTATTATGTACAAAAACATGTATACACTCAACAAAAATAAACACTGTTCAATGCGAAATAGAAAGACAAAACGAAAATAACTGGTTTGCTTTCTATGAGAGAGAGAGAGACAGACAGAGAAACACGCGCACGCCGCGCCGCGCCGCACGGCTTACAACTATAGCAAAAAGTGTCGTTACAACTTTTGTTTTAATTTTTCCGTCTAGCCCCCTTTCGCAACGCGCGATAAGGAACTTCGTTCCAAAACTTCGTTTCAATAATAACAGTCATCACGTAGACTATACATTAGACACTGTATAGCAATTATACAAAGACTATACATAAATAATAAAAAATCCAACGAATTGATAACCTCCTTTGAAGTCGGTTAAAAATATTAGATACTAAGCAAATAATTAAAAACAAAAAATAAACTCTTAAATTTTTAAATTCCGTATGCCAACTCAAACGTGGAATAAAAGTGTCGGTACAACTTTTGGTCTTAATTTTTTCCGTCAAGCCCCCTTTCGCAACGCCCGATAAGGAACTTCGTTCCAAAAATCTAAAAGTACGACATTATTGATTACGTATAGTTTTTAGCATAATTATACTAGTTTTCTTTCTTCAGGCTTAAACTTTTCCGATTCAAATACAACTATATTAGCGAATTACTCATATACGCGCCACGCCTGTATAGGCGTGACATTTATGTATGTCCTATCAATTGGCTATTTGACTAATTTCTGAAAAGTGTTTTAAAGTCTAGATACAATCACTCTATACCTCTTCAAACTATTAATTTATTTTTAAAGAGTTGTTTATAACGAATAAACATATTTTTCAGTTTTATCATCATATATGTCACCAAAACGGTAGGTCACGTGACTTTGAAAAAGTTACGTCACGCTTTATAAATGGTGAATGAACTTAGTGGCAGAGATGAATGAAAATTGTAAATCGTGACATCACACACTGCACAATGACAGCTTGTCGTGTTTTGTTACATTTAATCAACAGATAAAAAATGGCAAACTTATTTTAGACAATTTAAATATTTATAATTTAGATAAATGTAAATAAAAATACCTATAATTATTGTTTACCAAAAAGCTATCATATGCAACACATTTTATAATTTATTGCCACAACAGTCAAATACCCAATTATTCCCGTGAAATCGCGCTATCTATTAGATATTTTTTATAACTACTTCGAAATAAATATACCATAAATATTATATTAACATAATGTTATAGATTTTATCTTAACGTTGATAAGAATTACTATCTGTTTTTTAATTAAACACTAGCTTCTGCCCGCAAACTTCGTCAGCGTGATTAACTTTATTTGGTATTTATCATCCCATCCCGTCCCGTTATATACCGCCCGTTCCGCCTCATTCTCGCTCAAGGCATGGATTCCAGTCCCATCCTATCCCTTTGAGTATAAAAAGTAACAAATATATCGGAATTCCTTCCTCATCCCACGGGAACACTTAATTTTTCGGGATAAAAGTAGCCTAAGTCTTAATCCAGGGTGTCAGCTACTTCCATACCAAATTTCGTCGAAATCCGTTAAGCGGTTTCCGAGTTCATCACGCACAACCGCACAGACAAACATACAAAAATTCTAAATTCATTATTTTTATTATTCGTTAATACAGACCCCCCATATTAGTATTTCTCGTTTATCTTCCATAGTTCAAAGAAACACCGTGTATGTAAATAAGACAAATACCACTTTTTAAGTTGGACCTGCACAAATATAACTGTGAAAACTGCATCTGATTTCGTGCGGTAGTTTTAGAGCAATGTGCAAGCAAACAAAAAGAAACATCCTGTATGTAAATAAGACATACACCAGTTTTAAGCTGGTCTTGCACCTATATAACTGTGAAAACCGCAACTCATTTCGAGCGTTAGTTTTTGCGTAATGCGCAGGTAAATAAAAAGAAACACCCTGTATGTAAATAAAATATATACCAGTTTTCAAGTTAGACCTGCACCAACATAACTGTAAAAATTGCATCTCATTTCGTGCGGTAGTTTTAGAGTAATGTGCAAGGAAACAAAAAGAAACATCCTGTATATAAATGCAACATATACCAGTTTTTAAGTTGACCCTACAGCTATACAACTGTGAAAACCGCATCTCATTTGGTGCAGTAGTTTTTGCGTGATGCGCAAGCAAATATACAGACAAACAGACAACAAATCTAAAAAAAATTGTTTTGGCTTCTATTGCTATTATAAAGACCCCTCGCGTTAATATTTCTTATATATCTTCCATGTACAGACATCGACCATTTACATTTTTATTATATGTATAGATTCGTTCTTCATACAAGTAACCATTTTCAATATCGTTGCGAGTGACGACTAACGTTGCTCCACAGTCCACTGGAGATACACTGGACAGGGAGCTGTCACTGGAACGCACGCACCTCTTAGGTAGAAGGCACCACCTCTTTTACGCGGCGCTCCTAGCCTTGTTCATGCATTTATCTCAATGGGTATAAAATAATGTATTTTCAAAATCGTTAGAATTTTTTTAAGAGCAAGAATAGCATCATGAAGAGATAAAACATCATATTTATATTTTTGTATGAAATTGCAGAAAGTTTAATTACTAATTTCCGTTTTTTTCTCCTCCAAAAATCGAAATTCGTAGTCAGAATTTAAAACTGGCTGCCATTTTGAACTTTTTATATGTTTGTCAGATTGGTATTTATATCGATATCTAAGGGACGCTTTGCTCCAATAATCAAGGCTTTCGCACTTTGAGGGAAGAAATGGGTGTGATGTCCTTATATGTGTGTATCCATTTGTCCTTGTATGTATCCATTTTCTAAGTATATACAACTAATAAAGTAGATCATGCTGACGAAGTTGCGGGTAAAAGCAGTCCTTAATTTACATGTTTACATAAAAGTGACGGTTTCCTAAAAGTGCCTCCAGCACAACATTGAAAACTTAAACATTTTTTTATTTAAATTACCATAATAATTATGTATCAATCACACTCACAAGAAAAAATAAATACGTGTTTCATATTCCGTAACTTATTAAGTTTTACTTAATTTCAGTAATTTTCAATCATGGTCACCATGCCTATTCATACTGATTGTCTTTAGTCTTTACATATAATGCTACACAAAAGAGTAGAAATTAAATAATTGGGAACTAAAAAAAATACACTGCCTTGCAAGTTGCAACACCAAAATAAAGTACACGAGCTGTCAGTCGTTGTCAGTTTTCGTCAGTTTTCCCGAGTTTTTTACAATATTGTGATAATTTGGAATCGTAAACAATAAAACAGTGTTATCATGTACAAAGTCATTCGAGGCGGTGCCCGTGAAATAATAAATATAGTTTTGCATGCGGTGTATGGCCGAATATCAAGCCGGAAAGTTATTAACAAATTTAGACGATGTTTACAACCGTACGGCTGATTTTACTGGTAAGTAATAATTGAAAATTCTACAAAACACTAAAAAGAACGAGCCTATATTTGAAAATAATTGATATTTTTATGATTAACAGTGAATATTGTTCATTTAACTTTATGTTTGAGGTTATACAAACATAAACAGAACCTGGAGTATTTATAGCGCGAATGTCACATTTTGAGCATTTTGACTGTTTTTCTCATTGAATAAAAATCGATACCTATGTACACAAACTAAACTTTTACCTAAACTTTTTCAATAAACAAAAGTAACAATACTTGTTTGTAAACATCTATATTACCTACTCTAAAATCAATTATTGTATAATGGAAACAAGAAAAGTAGAAAATGTTTGGTGTTTCCCTAAATTATTTATTTCTTGACTTCACATCTCAGTATACTTTATATTTTTTGTTATTGTTTTAGGTGTTTCTGAGAGTACAGTACGTCGGATAGCGAAGCATGGTGCTGAAAATGGCGGAAAGTTTTCTACACCGGCTAAGCATAGAAAGGATCGTCCTAAAAAGGCCTTAGATGATTTTGATACATGTGCGATTCGACAAAAAAATCATTTCTGTTGTATATGTATAATATCAATGGTATCCAATAAAGTTTTATAAATAAACAAATAATTTAAAAATAAATAACTGTGAAATATGTTATAGTGATAAAAAGTCTATTAAAACATCGACTTGTTTTGATTTGTGACTTAATCATCGTTTAAAAATCCCTTATAATTAATTAATTAAATATATTTAAGACATCGATATTTAAGGAAATATAAACTTTATTATTATTTATTTAAGGTATAATAAATAAAGTATTAAGATGTATTGTCTCGTACTAACTATGTTGCCACACAAATGATGGTGGCGCCCTCATTTATTTTCTACTCTTTTGTGTCGCACTGTACATTATAATTTTTATTCTAACAAAAAAATAAATAAATAATTATCATAAAAACTAACAAATTGTTTCAGTTTTAGTAAAAAAAAAATCACTGGTACAAGCTCGGTAAATCGATAATAATCGACTCAAACCAAACTATTCGATACTCATACTATAAACTTCTTACATTGTTCGCAGTCTCTAATCCTCCATCTTTTTTGTCACGATGCCTCCTAAGAAGCAACCCGAGAAATCCGGTATGTTAAAATATATATTATAAAATATTGAATTAGAGAAAAATAATATTGCAACGGTGATATGTGCTTACATTATATTAACTCAAAAATTAAACAGTGCATCAAAAAGTGACTATAAACGTCGAAAACTTATACACCGTACGTAGTGACATTTCGTAGGCCACGCGGTAGATATGTTGTGAACTTTTATTATTCGTTTTAATTTTGATAATAACAGTTATATACATTTTTATAAATATTTTAGCTCAAATACATAAAACACCGATATTTAGTCAATAAATTTAGTTTACTAAAATTGGAGATTTCTGAAATTGAGGTTATAAAATGATTATGTTTTGCCAATAGGGGCATCCGGGTCCAAACCCGCCGAAAAAAAACCGGCAACTGCCAAGACTCCGGCCGCTGCCCCTAAGGCTGCATCCACTTCTGCTGCGCCTAAACCTGCGACTGCTAAGACACCTGCTCCGGCACCCAAGGCAGCAGCCCCGAAAGCTGCTTCCGCGCCCAAGCCTGCCTCTGCACCTGCAGCTAAGCCTGCTGCGGCACCTGCCCCCAAGTCGGCTTCTGCTCCTGCGGCTAAACCTGCTGAAAAGAAACCAGCGGCGTCAGTACCAACCGCTAAACCGGGTTCAGCTAAAGCGGCTGCTCTCAAAGCTAAGTCTAGTGCGAAACCTTCCGCCAAGAAAGCTGCGGCGGCTACCAAGCCCTCAAAGCCCAAACCTGCAGCTGCTAAGTTGAAAATCGCTCCTAAGCCCAAAAAGACTGGCATCAAGGGGCAAAAGAAAATTGTCAAACCTGTTGTGAAGGCCCTGAAGGCACAAAGGAAGGTGAGTTTTATTAAATTATTCAATATTTTATATTTACATAATACCAATTACTTTATTTAAACTGGGTATAGTTTATTTGTTGACTGTGGCACACACATTGTTTATTAATTATAAAATAAAATGCTTATGTCTATTAAAGGTGTGTACAACATTCACATAAAGATGGAAACATACTATGGAATTAAAATATAAACTAAAATTTTTAAATTAATCAGAAAATAAACTATTAATACTTACATATTACAATAAAAATAGGGCAGGACAAAATTATAACAAGTTATAAAACTACTTATCTGTCTTGTTGAGCAATAAAGTTAGTGCTTGTTTTTTTTAATTTAGATAGTGGAGTACTAAATATGTAAAATTGAGATGTTTTACTGTTGACAGTGTTGTATTGCTGCACAGTCTTATGATTGGTGAGCTAAACCCAGTGTTTTTACAAATCCATTGTAAATCTGAACTACTGCATCTAAAGCATATTATGTGGGCAACTAACAAACATAGCAATTAAATTATTTTAACTTGTGAATTTGCAAATGCTGATGTTATTTAAAATGAAGGAATTTATAACAAACCATGAAAAGTATGGTACTTAATAAATATCTATTGAGATAATAGGCTAGTGGGATTAAGAAACTGAATGTATGTAAGTGCCGTAACACTCAGAAATACTCAAATATTTGTGAGCACAAATGTATGATAATTAACTCAAGGGAGCACAGACATTGTTAAATTAATATATTTTTACTAAGAGCCACCCCTCTGCCTAGTGGCAGAATTAAACAAAATAGGTTTAGCCATTTCTAACATTAGTGTGCACAAAGGCATAGACAGACAAAAATTCTAAATATAAATGTTATGGATGCTATTATGTTCCTACAGTCCCTTCATATTCGTTTTTATTTTCCATGTACAGACATTGATTGGTTTCTTTATTTTACTTATAGATTTGTGGATTGAATACTAGTGTTTTTTTCTTTTGGTGAGGAGAATCAAATATTTTTATAGCATAAATCATAATAGTGAATTTAACCAAGTAACAGTAACAATACTATGAATTGGTGCATTCACACTTCAATAAATCTACTGTGGTCACACATTGTCCTTTTTCTGTTTGAATCATTGTTTCGGCTACCACATGCCCAGCATGTTATTTCCTTACTTGATATGGCTCAGCAATTGATGTGGATAGTTCATTGTTTTGGTCAGCAGGTCAACATGATTAAACATAATTCCTTAAGCTGCAAAATTTGCAATTTTCTGTATGATACTTAAGTATAATATGTATAGTATACATAATACAGCATATAAAAATCTCTGATAAATAAGAGGGATAGCCAAAAAATATTTTCACAGATAATCTCGAAACATGTAATTATAATTGTAGGTACATACAGTCATAAACTCACGCCTTTATCCCCGAACTGGGTAGGCAGAGGCGCCGCCAGGACACCTACATTTCGCCTTGTATGTTACGTCTCCTGATGTGCTAGGGGGCGAGCCTATCGCCATATCGGGCACAAATTCCTGACTTCGGGCTGATAATGAATAGAAAAATCCAATATCACTTTGCCCGACCGGGGACTCGAACCCGAGACCTCAGCTTTGTAACCGTACCGTAATACAACTACGCCACCGAGGCAGTCTTTTAATTATAATCTACTTATCCCTTAAGCAATTTTGTTATGCGTTTCAATGAACTTCGTGCATACTCTACATGCAGTCATACTCCCGAACATCGCTGATCGCACTGTCTGCGACCGACACATGCAAAAATAAGGAAGGAAGGCTTTTTTCAATTCGTCGTCACCTGCATATTTATGTGATAAAATATTGCGCTCAGTACATAAACCCACGCCTTTTTCCCTAAAGGGGTAGGCAGAGGTGCTACCAGGACACCCACATTTGGCCTTGGTATGTTCCGTCCCACGATGTGATAGGGGGCGAGCCTATCGCCGTATTGGATACAATTTTTTTACTCCAGACTGATAATAGAAAAATCCAATATCACTGCCCGACTCAGGAATCGAATCCGAGACCTCGACTTCGTAATCGTACCGTAGTACAACTTGCGCTCTTGTTCTTGTGTCTTGTAATAATGTATTTTAATAGGTAAATTTGACTGACTCATTTTTTTTAACCAAACATAAAATATTTGGTACTCTCCTTTAAGCCCCATGTTTAACATTTATAATGAAATGGTGTTCTACATTCAATTTGTATAGGTATCAGTGTAATCACGAATTTATTGTAGAAGGTACTTTCACAGGTACAGTTGGATATCACATCAGTTTTAAAAAAATATTTCTTTGTCTTCTAGGTTGTAAAAGGCGAACATGGCAAGAGGGTGCGTAAGATTCGTACTTCGGTGCACTTCCGCAGACCGAAAACCTTCGAACCACCAAGACATCCTAAGTACCCCAGGAATTCTTTGCCCAAGCGTAATCGGTGAGTTAAAATTATGTATACATCCACAGAATTTGAAAATTATTTGTAATCCATTCTACTGTATTGTAGTAATATTTTTATATTATTATTATTATGTACACAAGCAGTTAAATGAGACACATTATGCCTAGGCATATTATGTCTCATTTAACTGCATGTTTTTGCAATATTTACCTGTACACAATTATTATGGGCTCTTGTTGAAGGCGCTGCTTTTATCCTTATCCATATTATATATTGTTATATGATAAAAAACTAAATGTTTATTTCTGTTTTTATAGCATGGATGCCTACAACATCATCAAATACCCCCTTACTTCTGAAGCAGCGATGAAGAAAATTGAGGACAACAATACATTGGTATTCATTGTTCACACAAGTTCAAACAAACACCACATCAAAGCCGCCGTTAAGAAGCTTTACGACATTAATGTCGCTAAAGTTAACACTCTTATCAGGTTTGTTACATTTATAATTACCAGAACCAATAATTAATGCATTGAATAGATTTTAATAAATAGTGCTAAATAAATATATTTTACACTTGATGTAATGTTCACAATTCCTTAATGATGAAATCTTTGTGGGAATCTCATTGATAGAGAATGAAATAAAAATTACACAATTCTGATAATTATTGTACCACTTTATAAATGTTTGCGCTAGTTTATATGCACAAATTATAATATTACGTTTCCATTTTTTCAGGCCTGATGGCAAGAAGAAGGCGTACGTACGGCTCGCCAGAGACTACGATGCGTTAGATGTTGCCAACAAAATCGGCATCATATAAACTTGCTCTTTTATAATTCTAAGAATAAAAATTCGTAAAACAAGGTCTGTGACTTATTTTATCATGTGATCATCAATTACGCCGGGATCACATTGATATGATGGAATTTTATTTGGCGCATTAAGGTATATGACTGCAAAGAACCATAAACGGAATTTCTTATTTTACACCCGTGGTACGAAATCTTATTTATATATTTTATATTTGTGGCGCATCGTCAATTTTATGACAGAAGAAAAAAAAGAAAGGTTTTTCGCGGCGAGAATCGTATGCGATTATCGCAAGACGATAACTGCCACAAATTATCGTATACTGACATATTTACACGATGTAACTTTTTTATATCCTTATGATAATCGTTTCTTCGAGGCGAGAAACTCTTCCCGTGTAAAAGGGGCTTAATACCATACTAGCGGTTGACCTCAATTTATTTGTACGGTTATACCAATTGGCTATTTGACTAATTTCTGAAAAGTGTTTTAAAGTCTAGATATAATCACTCTATACCTCTTCAAACTATTAATTTATTTTTAAAGAGTTGTTTATAACGAATAAACATATTTTTCAGTTTTATCATCATATAAGTCACCAAAACGGTAGGTCACGTGACTTTGAAAAAGTTACGTCACGCTTTATAAATGGTGAATGATCTTAGTGGCAGAGATGAATGAAAATTGTCAATCGTGACATCACACGCTGCACAATGACAGCTTGTCGTGTTTTGTTACATTTAATCAACAGATAAAAAATGGCAAACTTATTTTAGACAATTTAAATATTTATAATTTAGATAAATGTAAATAAAAATACCTATAATTATTGTTTACCAAAAAGCTATCATATGCAACACATTTTATAATTTATTGACACAACAGTCAAATACCCAATTACACTAATTAACAATATATTACATCTATATAAAGATTAAAATAAAAGAACAAAAATAAAGTATTTGACTTACAACTAACAGACGTAATATAAGGCTTAAAATATATCAACGACATAGTATTTCAAAATATTAATTACAATCATAAACATAAAAAGACATACATACATCACGCATTTAATTCACAGAAACAGACATTCGATAATATCATCTTCCATTCATCTGTAAATAAATCAAAGTGTGGTGTACTGTCCAGGAGAGCATTGAGTGTAAATAACTTGCATGATGCTCTGACCGCGCTCTTTTCGACCTTCTCTCGAAAACGATTCAACGTATAAAAACAATTTGAAACGAAATTTGTAGGGAATCTAATCCTCTACAATATTGATGATAAATAAAAACAGCGAAAAACCCATAGGAAACGAGATATTGGCAAAAAAAATTACTAAGAAAACGATTTTTGTAAATTTTAACCTTGCTTTC
The DNA here is from genome assembly GCA_949752805.1 of Deilephila elpenor. Classification (NCBI taxonomy): domain Eukaryota; kingdom Metazoa; phylum Arthropoda; class Insecta; order Lepidoptera; family Sphingidae; genus Deilephila; species Deilephila elpenor. The sequence goes on along the minus strand of OX457099.1, from coordinate 7,391,851 downwards.
AAATATTCGCGGACACCTTACCTTATCATTTTGAGACAACTTGTATTGCAGGATGTCAAAATACAATTTTATACGTGTTAACAGCTACGTATCTTAAATTTGACTGTCCAGTCAAATTTAAGATACGATAAAATTAATAGGTAGTCCTATTAATTTTGTTCGTGGAATTGAGAAGAGACGGAAGTTGTAATCATTTCACAATTATTTAAATTAAAAGGTTATGTTGTAATATATGATGGTTGTTATATATGAATTTAATTTAATTCATAATTTTGCCGTAACTTTGTCTATACTATATTCTTGAAGGATTAAGCAAAGTTTTGCGTTATAAAACTTACTCAAATGAGGATAAAGTATGACGATAAATCAAACAAGTTCAGGCTCAGGTTGGAATCGAACCTACAATATTTTTGATTATGTTATGAAGTTAATAATATTTCCTAAATTCACGGCCTCGTGTTCGAATCCCGGGAAGGGCAAACTGATATTGGATTTTTCTATTAATTATCCGCCCGAAATAACGAATTTATGGTGATACGCTCGCCCCATATACCACCGTGGGGCGGAACGTGGGTGTCCCGGTTACCAGGAGGAGCTCTGCCTACCCCTTCTGGAAAAAAGTAATGAGGTTATGTATGTATGTACTAAATTCACAGGATTGTGTTACTCGGCCTAGATCATAGAGTATAATAATATATAGGAAGGCCTGGACTGAGACTGCCTCGGTGGCGTAGTTGTATTACAGTACGGTTACAAAGATGAGGTATGATGAGGTCTCCGGTTCGAATTCCGGGTCGGGCAAAGTGATATTGGATTTTTCTATTCATTATCAGCCCGGAGTCAGGAATTTGTGCCCGATATGGCGATAGGCTCGCCCCCTATCACATCATGGGACGGAACATACATACATACATACATACATAAACTCACGCCTTTATCCCCGAAGGGGTAGGCAGAGGCGCCACCAGGACACCCACATTTCGCCTTGTATGTTCCGTCCCACGATGTGATAGGGGGCGAGCCTATCGCCATATCGGGCACAAATTCGGCAATGCAATGGGACGGAACATGCAAGGCGAAATGTGGGTGTCCTGGTGGCGCCTCTGCCTACCCCTTCGGGGATAAACTCGTGAGTTTATGTATGTTTATGTAAGGACTAATACTATAGGTAATATGATTTTCCCGTTTTGACCGTCCACTATGGCGATGGACAACAACGTACTCTGAGGAGGCCTCCGATTATTTTGTGAATAAAGGTGCTTGAACAGGCCGCTTCTAACGGGTCGCTATAGAAAACGTTGAGTGAATATCCAGAAGCTGAATATGATTACCTCGAGATATTTTCTGCTAAGCGTTGCTTCAATACATCAATGTAATATATTACATGTTGCATACAGATTTACTAAGTGTGGATTGTTCTACAAGATATATCTTTAGCAAACCAGTATTTTAAAAGGAAAAACATGTAATAATAGACAATTTAGTACATACACAATTCTTTTACGGCTACATCCGGCCATACTACAAGCAAGTAGTCTGAGCGGCCCTCACCTTGATTGGTTGACCTGGTATTGCGTCATGCCTTCATACATATTAAATGGAGGGCGACGTGATTTTTCCGCAAAATCATGTTTTATAGTCTAAAAGAAATAAACATATTCACAATGATTCGTGCCAAAACAATATGATGTTTTAATAACGGAGAGTAATTGATAACTGTACTTTATCTGTATCATGGGTTTTTTAAACACTTATTTACCAAAAATGTGTAGGCACCAAGTACGCATGGCATTTTAACTGGCTTTTGTTTAACAACTATAGCGTCGCTGAGCAATGATTACGTGTATAGCGTGTCTACACAGCACACTCTACACGATTGAAGATAGTTTCTATCCCCACGAGCACATAACATGATTCCTTTCGGTCGGACTCGGCTATACTCGCGGCAGCCGTCGTGACGGGCGTTTGTGTTTTTAATCGGTCTCGTACATTCCGTTTGTGTAGCTTGTAGTATTTTTTTCGAATACCAAGCAGCAATCCACGGCTAGTCACGTACACCGTACGTCATTTCAGTCAGTGTCAGTTGTGTAGTTAGAAATACGCTGTGTCGTAAGAAAGTCATATTGTTACCTGCTATATGTGGCATTAGTTAATAATCGTCACGTAAAATAACAATTAAAGTGACCTTGCGTCTTCGTAGTTTAATTAAAGTGATTATAACTACGTATTGCGCATAAGTGATAACCTAAAAATGACAGACAATACACAAGATGTTCTTATGGACGCGGCAACCGGTGCTGCTGCAGCAGCAGCTGTCGGTGGATCACTTTTTAGCACTTTTGATATAATAGTGCTCGTAATTTTGTTAGGCGGAACTATTTGGTGGTTATACAACTCGAAAAAGGAAAACAAGAAGGATGAAATCCTCCTCAGCAAGTATTCTATACAGTAAGTATCTAACTATTTATATGTTTTACAACTTGTCGCTAATATAGCGACTGTGAATTTTCGTAATATATAATCAGTAAATAAGAACCTTATTTTGCTACTTACCTTATTTAGGTAAGCTTGAGTTAGAAGTACATACTGAAATAACGATACTAAAGAGAATTCAGAAAGGATAGTATAAATTTACCAAACACGAATAAATATATTTTTTTATAGATAAAAATACACAAAAATCTTTTACACAATGAGAAATTTGTGCAAACTAGTCTGTTTTGTCATAAACATATACGTACATAGGTATATATACTTATTCTTAGTGCCTACAACATAGACGAAAAATCTAATAGACGTAGGGCTAGGGACCCTGTGTCACCGAAAGGGACAACAAATAAAGTACTTAATTTGTTTAGGGTTGCCAAGTATAGTACAATTACCCACTATTAGGTAACGGCTTTTTAGAATGATACAAAATTTGCAAACAAGGAAGAAGGAAGGATAAATAAAAATGCAACAGTTTGATAGGATTGTTATATTTATTACTGTATACATATATTTACAAAGTGTACAAAAATACGTATGATAGATCAACAATATATAACTATACGGATTACTATATAGGGTACGGGGTAATACTACAATCTCACTTTTGCCACACTGACATTTTAAGTTATATAAAGTTTTAAAAAACAAAAAAAAGGTTATAAAGTTTACGTCTTTATTATAATTACAATAACATTGAGATAAACAAATGTATAACTAGAATGTATTACAGTGTTATCTCTTTTATAAGATTTTATAGCAAACTAGTTAATTTAAATACTGCTGGATACTATTAATTGTTACTAAAGTTATTTACTTACCCATGGAATGATTATCCTGTTATTTTCACACAACTATCGCTTTTACAACCAAGTACGCTACACCGCACCATTTTGTGATGGATTTAGCAAAAATTTTAGAATTTAAACAATTGGCTATTTGACTAATTTCTGAAAAGTGTTTTAAAGTCTAGATATAATCACTCTATACCTCTTCAAACTATTAATTTATTTTTAAAGAGTTGTTTATAACGAATAAACATATTTTTCAGTTTTATCATCTTAAATGTCACCAAAACGGTAGGTCACGTGACTTTGAAAAAGTTACGTCACGCTTTATAAATGGTGAATGATCTTAGTGGCAGAGATGAATGAAAATTGAAAATCGTGACATCACACGCTGCACAATGACAGCTTGTCGTGTTTTGTTACATTTATTCAACAGATAAAAAATGGCAAACTTATTTTAGATAATTTAAATATTTATAATTTAGATAAATGTAAATAAAAATACCTATAATTATTGTTTACCAAAAAGCTATCATATGCAACACATTTTATAATTTATTGCCACAACAGTCAAATACCCAATTATAAATCACTTTGAAAACTTCTGACACTAAACACAAACACGATACGACAGTCTTATGTCAAAATTTGTTTAGCAATTTCAATTCCGACCTTGAAAAAACCGGCACGCGTTGCAGGACAGAAAATCTATATTTCCATCTCTTTCTATCTTATAGCAAAACCTATAAGCGGCGTCTCTTTCTGTGGGACTGAATAGGCACTATACAGCAGTCTATTAGATTTTTCGTCTATGACTGTGTTGCTGTGCTACGCAAATGACAACCTATGGAAACGTGTATGTTTAATAATATACATTTACTGGAATACTGGAATTAATCTATATTTGTCTGTTCATTATTACAAAAATGATGTAATAAACTTAATATCCAATGTTAAATAAATTATGTAAAATGGAACTATTTTAATGGCTTCACCCTTCTTTAGATTTGTGTTATACTGAATTTACTTTTATGTTCGTGACGTAAACTAATTCAATTTTAACGGATTATATGATGTTTTAACGAAAACTATAATTTGAGTCCATAATATTACTATTTCCGTTGCATGTTATTAACTGAATGCTATTTATTTTTAATGTATTTATTAACGAATATGTATGTAATCCGACACTGTTTAAAGTAGGTACATTCTAGATGTCTAGCCAAAGGGATACTTAGGTTAAGTTACGATTGAGATAAATTATACAGGAACAAAAGTGGATAAAATGAAAAATATGTAAATATATTAAAAACTTTTTATAAAAAAACGATATAAATTAACCTAACGATTGTCTCGTTGCGGTACGGTATTTTAATTCTCAGTTTACTACGGCATTTTATTTACCTACGGAAATACGGAAGTATTAATTTTTTTATTATACACCAATGTTGCAAAAGGTCCGCATTGAAATAGCTCGTTCAACCTTCTTCAGAATGAACAAAGTTTTGTGTGAAAGAGATCTAACTCTTGAGTGAAGACTACGCATAGTGCGCTGTTACATTTTTTCGGTGATGTTATACGGCGTGGAAACATGAATTCTCACGCAAAATATGACAAAGAGGCTGGAAGGGTTTGAGATGTGGATATACCGCCGTATCTTGAACATCTCATGGCGTGACCGAATCACCAAAGTTGAGGTTCTAGGGCAACTAAAAAATAATATGGAGCTTATGCATACCATCAAGCGTCGAAAGTTGTCGTACTTTGGCCACATAATGAGAAATGACAAATACAGGCTAGAGAAGTGTTGGCAGATGGCGATACTCATGGTTAATGAACCTGCGGGGCCGGCACAGCTGTAGCACCACCTCACGAGTTAGAGCAGCAGCTTTAAAAATTAAAATTGCCCCGATAGGAGCTCAAACTCCAAAATTGTCCAAACTCCGATAGGAGCGGAACTCGAAGAAGAAGAAAATTCATTTTTTATATATTGTTGGAAATATAAACAGGGTGTCCCAGTAACGGCAGTTAGACCTTAATATGACGACACAGCAACAAAAAAAAATACAGTTGTATCTTGGGATAGTTTTCAAGAAACAGCCATTCTAGTAAACATTTTGTAGCATAGCGACGAATGAATTCCATAATTCATTATTTTAATTGACTTTTTGCACTGTTCAATAGACAAACTTAAAAACTACCTACATACCTAATTGAATCAAAATAATGCAATGTTTTAAGAAATATCAAAATCTTCAAAGATTCCTTTTTCGAATATTTATTAATTAACTTTGAAATGTCGCGTCGCGTTGGCCTGAAAAAATATGTACTATGGTGCCTATGGCGCATTTTATCAATATTATAAAGTGCTAGTAGGTTCACTCCTTTTTTTTTTCACAGATTTTCTTTTTATGAAGTTTTTATTTGCGAATGACCAAATTTTCTAAACAAGCCTGCACAGTAAATTTAAGATATTTGTACTTAATCTTCGACTTCTTCGTGGATAGTGTATCGACCTACCACCAGCCAGCCTATCACAAAAGCTTTAAGTAATGGAGTTAAGAAATGAAAAAGTTTAACGAAATCGCGATAAAATCCCTAAGATATAGTTTTATTTCAATGAGTATGATTCCCGCAAATTTGAGAAACCATTATTTGAAAGTACTTACGTTATTACCAACAATCTTCCACTTCAAACATAAAAACACTACATTCTTATAATCCGTCATTACTAATCTACGGTAAGTAGATACTAGATACGATTATTAAGACGCTAGTTTAAAAAACGGCAGTTCCGTACAAAGATTCACCACTCCCCTCCACCACCAAAATGTAAAATTTCAAAACCCTGAAATACTTACAATAATAATTTATAATTATTATTTGCGCATAACAATATGTATTTTTTAAAGTTCATTATGCCTACGTCTTCGAATATTAAGTTCTTGTAGGTACTCCATATCACCCTGGTCTCCCCCCTCTAAAATGTGGATATCCTCTCACATACATATGTGATACTCCTCATTATTTATTTGTAATAAGGAGATACACATATTTTCACTACAGCAATATAGTACTTGCGACATATAATTTGTACATATAACTGCGCTATATTAAGTCAATATTATAATCATAATGTATTCGACCTATAATCTTATTGAGAAAATAAATATTATTTTTATCTAATCTATAAAGTATATTTTTGATAAAACTATGTAAAAATATAATTGCATATTGAGTTGGTATTCCTGCGCCAAAGTTTTACGCCACAGAACCTTGACTTTGCTTGTATAAGAAATACATAAAAGATGTGTTTGCTGCACATAGCAATCATGGAAAATAAGCAGCGCTAATACATTTTGCTGTGTGTACACAGCCAAGGTTACAAGAACATGCTGTACAAAAATATTGTCTATGATACTTTTAGCTTGATTACAATACACATATTGTAGTTACACGAAAAGTACCATATTCTAGGTAAAGTTATATAGGTAAAACTTAATGTAGTGGCTTTCATAATACATTTATAATAAGAAGCGCGATTTTCGGCGATAGATTGCTAGGACATTTCTTACATCACATGGATATCATACATATTTTACCGCTCGCTGGTGTGTGCCGTTTCCATTCGTAACAAGGACCGCAGTGTTTTTACTACTATTTTGACTGGAATGGTGCCACACACTTAGTCGCTGACTGGTGGTAGATTTTTTATGACATCCGGGGGGACATGGAGCGGCTCGATTGGTAAGCCGTTGCAATGACAAACAATGGTTGCAACCTACTCATCATCCATGATAACTACAGAAAATGAAAGTGATCGTGGCAGTTAAGTTTTACATCACTACACATTGTTTTAGACTCCATTGGTCGATTGGTCGTTTTGATTGCAATATTAACTATAAACAATAGTTTCATAATTCTTATGTTAACGCGAATGTTAAACATTGAAATAAAATTTCAAAGATTCACTAATTTTGTCACGGGTTTGGTACCTATACTTTTAATTTTAACAGAATACGTAAAGCCTAGCTTAACTCAATATTATCCGAGTTAATTTTAGATTGTCTCGCCAAGTATTACACACTGATAAAAGTAATTCCTCAACAACTTGTATGTTCTTATTTTTCCTGTGTTGCTATTTATCGAATTCTATGTGTAATCATGTTTACACATCGTAAACTAGGCGCATGTGTTAAAAATTTAAAGACTCACATGTGAAGATAATAATATTGACCTATGTGTAATTAAGTATGATTTTATAATTTATAATCATATATAGTTATTACAATATCGACTATAACCTCGATGAACCAATACGATGACTGGTGGATACAGAATCCGTACATAGTAACGTATAATTGGCATGATTACACTTACATACTTTTGTCAATATACGCGGGTTGTTTATTAGTATGTTAAGTTCGGATTTCAGATTACAATGCGGTAGTTACACAATTATCTTACAAGCTTACTCAAATGTTGTCTTCTTTAGATCTGCAAATTCAGTTTCAATATTGTAACAAATTCGTCGCTAGCTTATTTCTTTAATTTAATCTTAAACTGATTTATTTTGGGTTTGAAAAACGATAATGGAGACAGCGCGGTCATTTGAATGGATAAAGTTACTGGCTGGCCTCCACGGCGCTGCATAATTTAATTTGAATCGTGCAAAATACTTGAGTGCACAGCTAGAATGAAATATACATTCGATAGATTTACTTTTTGTTCAACACACAGCGCTTGGCCGAAATTTTCTTATGGATTATTACCTAGCTATTCATTTTTCTCACATAATTTGCACTGTAGTTAGTCTCATTTTTGTCAGCAAAATAAAATATACACTTACATATTTTTTAGCTTGATACATCAATCTTAACATGTATTGCTAATTGAAGGTAATGATATTTTGATAAGGTATCTACTTCTGTATCATTCATGAGATTCAAGGTGAAATGAGTAGAATTATTAACAGTTTATAATGTTTATGAAATATAATAAGAGTAAATTTAAACTTCACAAATGGAGCACTTTTTGCCATTTAGGTACATTATTAAAATCCACACTCTTAAAATGTAATGTAGGTATGTAAAAGTCATTACTATCAAATGGCAAATATTTAAGTTGTGATGTATCATTTGAATTTTGTACATAAAACAGAATAAAATGAAACATAAAGATATGTGATATATTAAGGAAGTAGCTTATAAAATTAGATACATATTTGGAAGTAGCAAACATACAGAGCAAATTGTTTATTTAATTTGCCCGAAACATCCCAGACAAGTTACACATACACGATAATATATTACTGAATATTAAATTTTTTGTTACAAAAAATTTCACGGGTATGTTAATTTTGATTATAATGTCGCACTGTTATTTTAAATATAAAATAATTATACTTTTATATGAACTATGCAGTATGTTCGCAGCATGTGATGCGATATTTCACAACTACAAAGTTGCGAAACATCGCATCACATGCTACTTCCATAAAGTAAAATATATTGTTTAATACTAGTCATTATTGTAAGTTGTTTAACATCTGATGACGTGTTTTCGATCATTTATGTTAACGCATAAAGTTGAATTATGCTATTAAGTTAGTTAGAATGTGATGTAAGGATGAAAGAGCGCCGTTGCTTCGAATGTACCTACTCATACATGTTTACTAATATTAAGTTAAATTGCAAGAAGACAACCAAAAATGATTTATACCTAATTGTTTTGTTTATGAATTTAACATCGACTGTCTGCCATAGATTTAATAAATTATGGAAAATATATGAAAGCTTTAAATCCATCTCGATTGCGGGTATGTCACATGAGTCTCACACTTCCAAATTCTATATACAGTTGATTATTAATTTAACGTATAAAATGTAAGGTGTTTTAATGGATTATATTATGTAATACATGTTGTACTTGCAAACATCGCATTTTATTTATTTCAATAAACAACTCGCTGAGTAGGTACATAGTAACATAACTCGCTCTGAAGAATTTGTCATGCGGCGTACATGAATCATTTTAATCGGCTTCGAAAAAAGGAGCTAGCGTCTGATTACGTATGCCAAATTTCATAAAAGTATGTAGGTTTGTCCCAGCAGGCTTCTGCGAGAAAGTAATCTCGCAGAAGGAAAGTGCCGAGAGGGATCGAGAGCGGGCAGATCCTTCCCGCCGCCAAAGAAGACGTAGGAGGCGCCGACGTGATGAATGATCGGTGACTCTCGACCTGTGGTATGGGGGCGTTACGAGAATTCCGCCACGGTATCCCCTACCTGTCGTAGGAGGCGACTAATGGGACAACTAGAGGTCGCGGGCGCGCAGTTGGGGACTGGAGTGCCCATTTGACAAAATGCGACCCCTGAGATGTTCGGCAGCAGAAGTGGAAGCAGCTGCTTGCTGCTGTGGACGCCTAGGGCGTCATTGTGTTCGAGCTGCAAATTAAGCGGCAGTATGCAGGAACGGTTCCGGTAGAAGCTGGGGCGCTCTAGCTTCGGGTTCCCGGGGCCGTTTCAATTGCGCTGAAGAGGGCAACGCGGGGTTTTGGTTGGTATGCCGTCGACTGGTGAACCCAACATAATCGCCCAACTTTCCCCGAGGTGGGGCGGTAGCGGTAACCCGGTTTCCCCGCGATAACAAAAAAAAAAAAGGTTTGTCCCAGCAAATCTCAAAACGTGTAAGTCGAATTTCAAAAATTATATTTTAGTTTTATTAGGTATAGTCCAACTTAGGAGCTGTGTAAGTTTCATTGCAATCGGTTAAGTACTTTTTGACCCTGTGCGTTATGAAGTGAGCTGGTATTATTCACTGAACGTATATTACGCACTATGATGCAAAGTAATTGCATTCATATTATTTAGTACTTCATATTATTGAAATAAAACTACTTTTTACAATTAGTTTGATTTCAATGTGTAACATTCGCGTAAATCTAAAAAATCATTATACTACATATTATGTTTTATTGACAATAAAGTTTGCATCGTGTTTCATTCCTTTAATATTTTATCTTTAAGTACATCCGTTTACGCTGGTATAATACATTTTTTTGCAAATATTTAAGACAATTAGGATGAATTAGAACATTACTAAATCGCGTTTTTAGAAATGCTATCTTAATTACTTTTTAGTTAATCACTTAATATTGTTTATGTAATGATCTCAGGCTTGTTATTAATTACGTAAACTATTATTCATACCTTTAAACAAAAAATAAAGAGGTATATTGAACGGTGTCCTTAATAGTTACTTGGTAAGAGTTGTATTGACATTTTGGTTTTATTTTATTTTGGTTTACCATTGTATTATTGCAAATATTTACTAAGAATAACATACATATAAGTAGGTTCGTGCACGTAACCCCGTGACGCTAGGTTGTGGTGTCAATAGTGCCACCTCGGTCGACATTCCAAAACAAAATGTAATACGGACGAGTTTTTCATCATGCTGGATATAAAATCCATTTTCGAGAAATACATATGAGATTTTAAAAGTCTGATTTGGCAACAGTTGCGCAATATTTTGACTGAAATCCGATGCCGTGTCACAAACTATATGTTCTCGTTTGTATCTGACACCTTTTACAACTCCCCAGCTGTAAACGCTCGAAACTATTGACGTCATGAATCATGAGCCATGTCTTTTAACAACGTGCATAATAATCATGGACTCATTTTCAGATGCCGATATGGTGTCGTTGACCCGTTCAAAGTGACTTACAAAATAGAACATTTAAAGTCACCTGTTTGTAAATATTCCTAAACATTTTGCAAAAACATGCTTATTTTTGTGTTGAAAATATCATTAATGTAATTGTTAGCAATTTGAATAAAGCAATAATGTGGTCGTTATCCAATCATTCGACATAAACATTTAAATTAACAGGCTTCTAATTTATAGTCGTTCTCTAGTTGCGTCTTTACTACTTTCAATAAATATATTGTTACTATATACAGTGAAACCTGGTTAAGTGAGACATCAAGGGACCTGCAATGTCGTTTCACTTATAGAGGTATTCCACTTACCCAGTGTCTCAGATATACAGGTATAAATAAATATCTGTCTCATTTACAGAGGGTTCCATTAACATTGTGATTCAATTTTATGTTTACTCTGAATTATTCTACAAAGAGTAGATTTTGGCACATTAAATTCGGCACAAACTTCTTCGCGTGTCTTCCCACTTTCATAAACGGATATTAACTTCAGTTTTTCACGTAATGATAACGATTGTAGCTTTCGTTTTGACATTTTTCAAATAAACATCTGTATGATAGTAAAGCGAAACTAAAACTGAAGGTAATTGAAGCTCAAAATTTACTTACGTACTTGGAATTACGTGTGGAATTAGTGGGTGGAATAAGAATGAGTAAACAAACAATGTTATCTATGATGATAAATCGAAAGAACAAATCCCAGATATAGAGGTTTACCTCGTCCCACTAACAGAGGTAATTCAGTGCCAAAGTGTTGGGACCTCAGCATGAGTTCCAGTTAAGGAGGTTTCTCACTTATCCAGGTCCCACTTAACCAAGTTTCACTGTAGTAGGTAGCGTGATGCGCGCTAATTGTTAATTATTTATATTGTCTGAAAACTGCTAACACGCAATAGGCCAGCCTGGCTTAAGCAAGCTCGATAAAACTTTCGGTTAAAGACGAATTCCCTGCTTCGTGGTGAGCGATTCTGAGTTGATGCAGTAAATCGTTTTACGTCCTCAAGGTAACTATTAACTTAAAGTTAATTAATAGCAAGATACTTATGTAGTTAAACTGCATTAAAATGGCACGTTGGTCTAGTCTAGAACTGGATTGATAAAATAAAGGTCGAAGATTCGAGCTATAGGCCTTAAAAATACCTCTGGCTTTGTTACGTGTGTATTCATGGGCATTGGTTACTTTAACGGTCAAGCAATATAATAGTCTCTAAAATGGGAAAAATAAATTCTTGTTAACCACCATGTTGCAACGTTGTCTACCCCTTCCCCGAAAAAGGCGTGATGTATATTTATGTATAATATGTTACCGGCCAAGCCCGATTTTAGGATGAACTAGTTTCACCTAGGCCAAACTAGTTCATCCTCTTACCCAAAGGTCAAACCAGTTATTTGTCCTTAAAATGGTCGATTTGGATGGCACTGAGTACGAATACAGCGGTCTAGAATTCTAGACAAAGCGACGGTAAGGTTACCTTAGGTTAGAATTGAGCACAGGATTGAGATAAATTATACAAAAACAAAAGTGTTTATTTTATCGACTTAATATATTTAATAATTCTCTTCACATGTGTTCGTCCTTCACGGTAAATAGATATAAAATTATTATTTTTTTGCAATAGTGCGTACAATTTTCTACACAAGGAGTGATCAATACTTAAGTCGTAATCAATGTGTCGGATTATATGCAGATGTACGTGTTTAGCTTAAGCAATACCTTATTTATTACAGTGTCTAGACGCAGTATAATTATTAATTCTGTTATGCATTACAATTCCTTATTTTGGGGCTCATTGTATGCATAGATAACGCGAGGTCAACTTGAGTAGTTTTTTTTTCGGGATGATTTTTTGTTCTTTTGTTTTATAATATAATCAGATAAAGAAGTATTTTACCTGAATGCTTTAAAAGAGTGTAACGTTTTTGCTTTATTTGTGTATTGATTCCATTAGTTACATAAATAAGTTGAACATTCGTTAAATCTAATGTAGGTACTGACAGGAGTTGATTGACAAGTATTATTTTTAAATAGTCACAACGAAATAATCGCTACTATTTATCTGTAGGCTTATTCACGTAATTAAATAAATTCAGTTGCAGTGCAGTTGCAGTTAAGTTTCGATCCAAACGGCTCTTTTCGTGGTATTTACCTATTCCTATTCATTTGACGTCTCCAATGACAGTTTAGTCCGACCAACGTGCAGCACATGCGCAGTTTATGCATATCTTACGCGCAGCTAAACAATTACAAGAATACCATTTTGACATACGTAGTACGTAAACCTAATCGAAACTGCATCGGAACTTGATCGGCGCGTCAATAAATTACATGAATTAGCCTACTGGTAGTATATGATAGTTTTTTTTGTTATAGAATGTTTTGTTCCTTTCGAATAACTAGAATTCAGTTTGAGCGAAGAAGACAAAACATTCGATTACTAAAATAGGTTTGAAATCTGTCTAAGAACATAACCGGCCGGGGCCGGTCGAAATTGCATACACAGGCGGAATTAAATGCAACACACTTGCGTGTGTCAGTGTGACCGGCTTTCCACCATCAGGTATGGTGATCGATATCCGGGCGGATGCCTATCCGCCTTACACGAGTTACACTTATAAGTACTGTTATACCTATAACCTATCACCAACTGTTGAGACTCCGGCTGTTTCATGTACCTAACCTAATTCATGGCACGCAACTCATTCCCTTTCGTTTTTTAAGTCGAGTAGTTTTTAAGATAGTCAAAATTTTCAAGCCTTGCCGATGACGTATTATATAAACATTATATTCTTCTCACGCATTACAAATATAAAGCAAATATATGTACATGGAAATAGAAAGCAGTGACACACGTTGGGTACTCGGAGATATAGGTACATACATGTAGATGTGTGCTCATAAAATTGTTCTCATTTATTTTGTCAATTAAATTTTTGTATAGATTTATCAACATCTAGTAGTCATAGTAGTATTTTATTGGTTTGTTTAAAAAGTACAACACAGGCGTGAACAAAAATCATTGTGTTGTCACTGAGTGTGGTTTATTTTTAATACTGGTGCGATAAAATGTCTACAATGCAGCTGATGGCACGTGCAGTGAAATACAAATAGAGCTACCTACCATGAAGACTATAATTCCATGAGGCACACTTGTGTGGTCAATGATTAATAACAGGTTTTCATTGTCGTGTGCGATGGTCGCTATCCGATTCAAATATCTTAACTCCATCAGTAGGTAGGTAGTATCTAGTATATTAGGTACTCATCAAACGAAACTCAAGATTGTTGTTCGTCGCATTCCCTTTCTAGGAGACGCCTATGACCCAGGTCATGATGACGCATTCTTAATGTAGCTTTTAAAACTGGAAGGCTCCGCTGTACGGTAGAGTTTTTACCAGTTTATACTTCCAACAACTTAGTATTCCAACATAGTAGCAACAATCAATTGCGTCATTTACAAACCAATATCTTATTTCCATAATTATAAATTATAATAATTAATACTTTTGTTAAACAACCGTAATATGTTATAGTTTTTTAAATAGCATCGTTTCAGTATATGTAGTTTTTAAGATCAATGGCATATAGGTAGATAAGTTATCTATGTAACAAACTTAAGATGTTTATTCATATCATTGAGAAATGTTCATGTATATTGTATAGTTTCATAATGAGTTGTACCTACATATTAAACAGAGGAACATTCTATAAATATGTAAGTGTAAGTTCTATAAATACAATCAAACATTTTCGTAATTGTAGCAAAGTACATAGGTACACGGGTAGAATGACATTATAAGTGTCAAGGAAAAGTCATTTCCCGCTAATTGCACCCGGCGAAATTGTGAGTATGGTTAATTTACGAATACGTAGTTTTAAAATTAAAATTATTTGGCCGCACAGTCCGAGTCGAACTTGTGATCACCATATTTTCAGTTCACGGCCGGTCACTTCCATCATATCTACATAATACATATTATATTATGTCATAATAATTTTCCTACTCACAATTTTAATTTTCATCCATAAGCGGCATATTTTTTTCATCAGATTCCTTAATTTCACCAGATATGTCTAGTTATGATTTAAAATGCTTGGTTTTATGTAAATCAGTCACAGTCAGTGGAGCTTGTCATTTAATTCGTTAACTAACTTCGAAATGGTGCGTGCAATATTATAATAACGTATTACTTTGCAAACAGTCATTTTTTGCATACATTAGCATTGAAACTGAGGAAGGCCTTCAAATTAATTTCCGCATTAAAAATACTACATACTTACGTAGAAAATATTTCGTAACAGCTTTATCAAATAAATGTACTGATATTAATGTTCTAAGATAATTGTTATCTGTGGTTCTTGATATAATTCTCAATTGCTTGCAAAGTATAATTACATTTCACGTATAAAATGAAGTAAACACTGTCTATAAATAAATACCACATCCAGCATTTATCATTATTCAATGCAAATTTCTTTTTAACGTGTTTTTGAAAATACGTGTTTGTGTATAATTATAATTTAAACTTACTTTGACTCCTAAATGTATGTACTTGTAACTCTACTCATTGCTTATTATTGTTTTGGCATTGGTGTTAATTGACAAATCAAATATCGCAGCAAGGTCCAATGTATGTGAAAAACATTAAAACAATACAAACACAATTAAAACATGTGAACATTTGTTATTTCAAAATAAGAAGTCCTTTTGCCGATGTTTTCTATTTATGGAACGGTTTGGACTGTGGTTTGGACTAACCGTTCCACAACTAAAAAGCATTGTCAGGAGCAGGATGTGTTGAACAATTTGCTAGTAGACCGTCGTTCATCTGCGTTCTGCCCCTTCGTATCATAACACTTATTATCATTGAGCACTTACCTATTGTACGTATTCGTAACAAGCACCTGTACACTACCAACCACTTAAGTGTTTATTTGCATGAAAACATTTGAATACTGTAGGTACTTACCATACTATAAGTACTAATATTTAAGGAAATCATAGAACCAAACAATGTAAGTAATTTTGTTTTTGGTCTCTCTTTGTTATGTAGCGAGGTTGCCTGTTGACCAATTATTAACTAACAGAACTTATTTTAGACACGTACATAATACTTACCAAGCGTATTGACCTTGTATCATTTGGTGGTTTTAAGATGTTTCATGATTAAGGTTAAGGTCGCAGGAAGTCGCTGGATGCAGGCCGCTTCCAACAGGTCTAACGGACTTCCTGTGGCTGAAAAGAAAAAAAATAAGGTGTTTTATAGTTAAAAACACTTAAATGATTATATCGCTAGGCCTTGAGCCGTTATTTTGCACTATCTACCTAGAAGTATCTTCCGGCAGTTGCCAGTAACATGGCAGGTTTGTTACTGCAGTACTTATGATTGAAGAATTGAACAAACGAGGCTTGCACAGCTGTATTACCATTACGGTTAACAGAATAACTGACCGAACGGCCATTAAATTGAAGAAAGCTTATTGAATGAAACGTGGGGAGAGTTACCAACCGACTCCCCCAGTCGGTACTTATAGCCAAATCGTAAACCAAAATTGTAGGAATCATTTCTTTCAACTGTTCATATGCCCCAAATTCAAGCTTTTTTAAAAGACGTCGTTGTCTTACAGCATCTGCACATAAATATGTACCTACACCTAACAGTCACATACATAGTCCTGATCCCATACTAACATCGAGTCTTGTGTCGTGGGTATCAGAAATTACGAGAGATATTTCAGTGTCACAAACACCTTGACCTGAAACAATTACCCGTGGATCACACAAACATTTGTTACGGTACGGGCATCGAATCCGCAGCTTCTAGGTTTACAGATGGTGGCTCACCAACTGAGCCACGGAGGCTGTCAATGACATCAAAAAGTCGTAGGTAAATTAGATTTCAATCACAGTAATTAGGATTTAGGGGTATAGATTTTGAACATTCTTGTGAAAGAATGTCGCAAATCGGACCCACATCGGAGCTTTTGTGACATATTGCAAGTAATTAAAAAAAAAATGGAGTGCGTGGTGGCCTGTTGGTAACGGACCAGACGCGGCTGCCTACATGTTCACGGTGGTCGCGGTTTCAAATCCCAGGGCACACCTCTGACTTTTCGGAGTTATGTGTGTATTGATAGTCAATCACCACGCACTTTAACGGTGAAGGAAAACATTGTGAGGAAACCTGCATACCGTAGCGATTTTAAAGAATTTCTACGGTATGTAAGTCCGCCAACCCGCACTTGGCTAGCGTGGTGGACTATATGGCCTAACCACTCTCAATCGATTCTCTCGATTGTAGAGTAGGCCCGTGCCCTGCAGTGGGACGTATATGGGCTGATATAGAAAAAAAATAACCCATTCGTTTCTTTCAGATTGTTCACATTGATTGGTTATTTTTTACAAGTCTCCAACGTCAGAACTAATTTTTTGTCGTATAATGTTGTACTTTACGTAAACAGCTGTTAATAATTTTAACAAATAATTTTAAAAGCGGTTTTTCTGTTTATGTACGTAATAAAAAAAAACGTTAATAAAAGCAGTTTATGGCTACAATAACTGTTTTTTAATTATAATTGAATTTCTTACGTATAGCTGACGAACCTGTGGTACATAAAATAACAATCTTATTTTTAGATAATAAAAAAAATATACACAAAAAACTATAACTGATGACGCCAACCAGTTTTGCGTACCTTGTTAGAGGCATACATTTTATTTCCTTGTTACAGAGCAGCGGGATCGATTCAAGTGACAGAAAACTCATTCATAAACAAACTTAAATCATCGGGGAGAAGTTTAGTGGTGTTTTATGGATCACAAACGGGTACGGCGGAAGAATTCGCTGGACGGTTGGCAAAGGAAGGAATACGATATAAAATGAAGGGAATGGTAGCTGACCCAGAGGAATGTGACATGGTTTGTATATGAGTTATAATTATGTATTTTAATGATACGCTTATTACATTAATATTCATTATATTTGATGAATCTTTGATCTTGTCTTTTCAGAACAACCTACATGTTCTGAAAGAACAAGACAGGAACATAAATTAAAATTAAGAATAACAGTTTTTAATGATATTTATTACAGTTGCATATTAAAGTATCCCAAAATGAAGATAAGTTCTGTATTGTATGTGATCATTTTTCTGTCGATATATTAATAAGAAGAAACTCGTTTTGCATGAAGTGTATCTTGTTATCCAAGATACTGTTTAAGAAAAATCTTCATCTCTATGTGACATAGTTATTAATACCTATGTATCTAATCATTACTCGTGACACAACAAGAGAAATAAAGATCACTTTTGGTATTATTTTTTCTTATTTGTATCAGATGTATGTACGTACTTATCTGTAGATAAATAGCGTAACAGTAATGCATGTTTTATTTGACATTGTTATTCGCGATTTTATCCATAATTTTGGTAACTTCTATAATCTTATCAAAACATTATTAATTGGTCACCATTATATCTTTAAACTTTGTCATCCTTACACGAATTTCCTATATTATAATTATCGAGTATTTCTTACGGATTAGCAAAACTACTCGTCATTTAGAAATAATATTGTTTTTTGTTTGTATAATGTAGGAGGAACTGATGAAATTGCAAGAAATAGAGAACTCTTTAGCCGTCTTTTGTATGGCAACGTATGGTGAAGGAGACCCAACAGACAACTCCATGGAGTTCTACGAGTGGATAAAAAATGGAGATCCAGATCTCACAGGATTAAATTATGCCGTGAGTATTTTATCGTGAATCCATATCTTAAAGAAACCCGGTTCGAACTGCGCATAGACATATTAAACACACTGAAAAGAAAATACAGACCGTCAATGGAACTGCGTCAATGGAAGAATAAAAACCGTAGATAAAAACACTGGTGCAAAGTTCGAATAACCGTACAAATTCTACAATTCCATACGCCAGAGGGTCAGCGCATGATTATAATTCATTATAATACTCGGTGAATTTCCATTTAATAATTGTAGATAATCGGTCTTATTCAAAGACTATTTTAAAACCTAGTTTAGTTATCAAGTTTTGTCACTTCCGAACGATTTTGAATGTTCAGTTTGAGTGAAGAAGACAAAACATTCGATAACTAAAATGGGTTTTAAAACTCTATAAATAAGGCCAAATGTCTTTAGTTTCATTTCGTATGTCTATACTCTATACAAGTAGTAGCAAGCAGTAGTTTATTTTGTTTTATTAAAACAGAACGATTTTTGCATTATGATTACTAATTATTCAGTTATTATTTTTACAAAATGATTAACAACGAAGCGCTTACTGTCGATCTACCTGTTTTGAACGTTCACATAAAAAACTAAGTAGGCCTCACCAATATTAATGTACCGATAAGCAAGTATAGTATTACTGAGAAAGCAAATGACAACTCTTTTTCCATACCTATGACGACGTATTATGTGTATTCAATATTCATATTCCGTACAACAATTATTTATTGTACTTCGAACCCGCCCCGAAAATTAAAACAAAAGAAATGGTATACATTCAAACTATGTCTAATAAATCCTTATGAATATTTGTACTAATTCAATACGGCATTAGAATATTATATTTCTACCGTAGACTTGCAATCAGCCGTACATAGAATGCCTGCTCGTAAGATGATACTGTCGGTGTACCAACGTCTGAGATTAATAAAGTAAATAGCACTAACGAATCGTAATAATTAAGTATAGTACTACATATTTTGTTGTCATTTACTTTAGCATAAATAATATTTTTAGGTATGTCGGGACTTATCTTAATTTTTAATCTACGAAATGTACAATGATTATAATTACTCATAAAGAATCATATTGATCACAAAGCGTGACATTACATTATAGAGTAATAATAAGTTGCATTAAAATATTAGTGGTGTATTATGGATGTATACTAATAAATAAAGCTGAAAAGTTTGTATCTTTGAATTAAAAAAAATATATACTTTTGATAGTCCATTTATCGAGGAAGGCTGCATGGTACATTTTGTATCGGGAAAATATGTGCGTTTAATCCGGAAAAGCTTTTCAAAGCAGTCGAAGTCGTTTGCTATGCTGGTATTGTATAAGAATCTTGGTGCTTGGTACTAGAATTAATTTAACTGTTCAGATCTATATGTATATCGGATGAGCCTTCGTGCGTTAAAAATATACAGTTATCGACAATAACGCCTTTCAAGTGTTCCACATATCTAAGTGCTCCGTAGAACCTTGTCACCATGAACCCGCCCAATCTAAAGAAGATTGTCAAGGACATGTCCTTCAGGACCTCACTCCACTACGCTGCTTAAGAGTTAAAAACCGTTTCTGTTCGCGTTTTTCACATAAATGTTTCTTCAACTATTTTTTATCTATCAGTATGAAATATAACGGAGAAAAAACCTACATCAAAATTTAAACACATCCGGTCAATGTATCTCCAATTTCCAGTAGATTGTCCTCGTTTTTAGCCTGGCAATACTATAATATCATATAATAGTTAAAATACTTATAGCCAGAGCCATAAATTCTATGTCCTCAATTTGACTGTGGCTGTCACTTGTCAGTGTGCTTGTCAGTCGAATGTCATTGGAAAATTTAGCGCACATCTGTTCACTGCACTTACGCGACCTAAGTATTGGTGAAATAATTACGATATGTGATTGTTACATTGTTGATAAACAAAGAGTTCATTTTACATAACAATGAAAACCTTTTAAGATAGTTTTGTCAAATAAATATCAGGATAAGTTACAATTAAATATGTTTATTTCAATTCATAGAAACTGTGGACTGTGAACTTAGGATAAGTTATTATTTATTCACATTTCTATCTTATTATATTATATCCTTTTACCAGAGAGGAATTTTTGAACCTATAAAAATAACTATATTAAGCATGAGTGTATTTATTAATGTAATGCCACAATTTTTAAAATTAAGGAAGCTATTTATAACTCCTATCATAAAGCTAAGACATACGGTATGAAATCTTAATCTTGGTAAATGTTTCATTCATAATATTTTTATAACCTATAAAGCGCATTTCAATTCAAATTTTGAGTCCATCTCAGTACATGTAGTTGTAACAAAGATTTTTGTTTATAACCAAATTATACTGTGAATGATATTTTATATTGTGATTGTATATCACTGTTGTTTTGTACTCATAACTTATTTTCTACCTAAATTTTCACATTATTGTATATTTTTTTGATCATCAAGTAAACTAGCAAGTGAAATGCGTAATTTTAAACATTCCACATTCATACATATGTATGGTATTAATAAACTGGTGATTTTCAGGTATTTGGTTTAGGTAACAAAACCTACGAGCATTACAATGCTGTGGCTATATACTTGGATAAACGGCTCGAGGAGCTTGGTGCTACAAGGGTGTATGAACTGGGCCTTGGAGATGATGATGCAAAGTGAGAAATATACTTCATTATCATTGGCACATGACAAAAAGTTTAAAATTAATCAATTTCTAGAAGGCCATTTTAGTACTTAATAAAATAAGAAGACCAAAGTTCTAAGTCTAATACAATAATAGCACTATTTTTTTACTATATCATGTATATAGACATTGACAGAATGTTTATGATTTTAATATAATGGATTTAGGTACTTTCTTTTTCTGTTATGGTGAATATGTAAAGATACACTAATTAAGTGAATCATACCTTATTTGAAATTGTGGAGTCTAACGTATAGACATTCCTTTTAGCATTGAAGATGACTTCATTACATGGAAGGATAAATTTTGGCCATCAGTTTGTGAAAAATTCAATATTGAGAGCACGGGCGAAGAAGAGTTAACAAGACAGTTCCGTCTAGTTGTACATGCACCTGATGAAATTCAACCTAAAAATGTATTTACTGGTGAAATAGCAAGATTACATTCCTTACAAGTACAAAGGCCGTAAGTAACAATTCATTTACATAGTAGGTATTGAATACATGTTATTGGTAACACATGTCAGCCAGTTTTTCAGGCATTTAATTCACAAACCCAGGTGTTAAAGATGCCCTGGTTTTCATCCCTACAACAAAATAATATTTTCATAAATAATAAATCATACATTTTATTGTAGTTTTAATATTTGAAATGGGCCTATAACCTCTCACTGCTGAGCATGGGACTCTACTACAATCGAGAATTTGATAGATAGCTGAGGGGGCGTGGGGCTGAGTCCACCACATTGCTATATTGCAGGCTAGCGGACTTCACATAGTGTAGACATTCTTGTGGAAACATTATTTAATCTAACATAATTGTGTTACATCAGTAGCAGTGATGTACTGTTATCACACTATTTTGTTAGTATAAAAAGAATATATTTAACATAATGGATGTGTTTGTTTTAGGCCTTATGACGCTAAGAATCCCTTCCTCGCCCAAATTACAGTCAACAGAGAACTGCATCGTGGTGGCGATAGGTCCTGTCTTCATGTAGAGTTAGATATTTCGGACTCGAAAATGCGTTATGAGGCTGGTAAGTGAGTTCATAAAATGTATAACAAAGATACTTAGGTGTTTTTTGTTACTAAATTACTCCACTTCACTTAAACTATATATAAATAAATAAATAATAATGTTACAGGTGACCACATAGCCATTTATCCAATTAACGATAAAAACTTGGTGGATCGACTTGGGGACTTGACTGGCGCCAATCTAGATGAAATTTTTTCACTTATTAACACTGATCAAGAAAGCACAAAAAAGAATCCATTCCCATGCCCTACATCTTACAGAACTGCTCTTACACACTACGTCGAAATTACAGCACTGCCTCGCACACACATTCTCAGAGAACTTGCAGAATATTGTTCTGATGAAAAGGTATGTATTATTTTATGTTTATGTTTTAAATTAATTACACATGTCTCAAAGTTTACCATTTTGAACAATTTTTTGAGATGGGAATTCCCATGGTAGACATACAGTCTCAATATTATACACAGTCTTAAAGGTTCCAAGTTGTTTGTGAGATGTAGATGTGATTGGGATCGTTATCTATTATAAAAAGCATGTCTTTATTAGGAGCCTGGTGGGATGAGGTGATATTTTCATATGCTAAACATGGAGAACTGCAAGTGAGGTTACGAGGTAACGATTTCTGTAGCGTTAATCTCTGACCTGACGTGAAGTCAGTGGCGGATTATCTCTAAGGCAAACTAGGCACGTGCCTAGAGGCGCGAGGTTACGAAGGGGCGCGCATGATTTCGAATATCTTCTTTTCTATGCAAAACCATATAGAGTGACTGAAACTGTTTCTTCTTTAATATAGCAAAGTGTGAAGCGATGTTCTTCTCTCATTCATATCATAGTACAATCACCGACTGTTCAATAAGATGATTCCTCGTTCCTTCGAAGTATATTTTTTTATATAGCTGCTAAAGGGGCGCCTTTGAGGTGCTTGCCTAGGGCGCTCTCAACATTTAATCGGCCCCTGCGTGAAATACTACTTATTCACGACATACAACTTTGTACTAACCATTTTCACTTTAACTTCCCAATGAGTCCTAAACTTTACATTGAGCTATGTTTTGATGTTCAGGTTTGGCAAATGATGAAATTGGCAGTGACATAGCTAAGTTAAATTTAATTAGGTTTGTTTTACTACATAAACTGAAACTGAACCACTTAAAAAGTACCTAATAATTTGTTTACAGGATAAACAGCAGTTGCTCCTCATGGCTACTAATTCACAAGAGGGTAAAGCATTGTACCAATCGTTTGTAGTGGATGCTTGTAGAAATATTGTGCACATATTGGAGGATCTTCCATCTTGTAGACCGTCCTTGGATCACATTTGTGAACTGTTACCTCGTCTGCAACCGAGATATTATTCCATTTCTTCAAGTCCTAAGGTATGTTTTATTTCTTAAAATCTTTTAAAGGTTTTCTATTGAATTTTTAAGTATATTTAATTTATTCAAATTATTATGTTATAATTGATCGCCCGGCGCGGCGGTCGGAATTCGACCGCGATTCATCTTTAAACTACTAATGTTTAATCTCTGAATACGGGAACGAAGTACAAAATTAATAATTATTATTAAGTAATTATTATCATATTTAGCTTAATTTGAATTTGTCCCTTAGCGCGCCTAAAAAGTGTCATTTCAAAAAGCAATATCGTTTATGAAAACGAAAGATTGTAATTACAATTCGTATACTTTGGCTAAAATCTTCAAGGAGCATACCTCATATAGAAGTGTTGCCAAGATTTTCCTTCATGTATTAATATATAATGTTGTTATAATGTATTTTACGTGACCTTTATAGTTGCATCCTGAAACCGTACACATAACGGCGGTAGTAGTGGAATACAAGACTCCAACAGGCCGCGTCAACAAAGGAGTTGCCACAACCTGGCTCGCTAAACATAAACCTGAGGACGGAAAACCACTTCCACGCGTCCCTGTCTATATTAGAAAGTCACAATTCAGGTATGTTGTACGTCTATATACTGTAAACAGGTTTGGTACATAATTAAATATTTTTTATCTTGTAGTAAACTACATAGAATGAAGATATGTACATGTTAAACTATAACATAATATACATTTCATGAGTGTGATATTTATAAGTGCTGTGTACTATAATTGGTATATGCATCAGAACTAGACCGTAACTAGCTAAGAATTGTGTTAATTGTGATAATGTATATGCTATGGTAGAACCTTGATTCAGTAAATAAATAACTCGATCGCAACTAGTCTATCAACAAGTTAAGTCACATCAACATTTGAAAATGATTTCTTCACTAATGTGTCTTGAAATGTCTTTATCGAAAATGTTCACGTTCATTGGGATACTTGGTGTGAATATTTGTATCAACACGATGAATTATTTCGTCAGGTTACCAATGCAGTCGCAAACACCCATCATCATGGTCGGCCCGGGCACCGGTCTGGCTCCGTTCCGAGGATTCTTACAGGAAAGAGCGTACGCCCGCGCTAACGGCAAGGAAGTGGGTGAAAACATACTTTACTTCGGGTGCAGACATCGCGATCAAGATTACCTTTACCAAGATGTAAGTCGAAATTAAAAGCTATTGTAATGCGCAGTACATTGTAAGATAGCGGGAAGTAACATGTTTAGTTGTTTAGCTGACCTTGTATTAAACTAACATTCTGAATAACCACGAAAAATTAACATATTACACAATTCATAGTTTAATCAATATTAATTAGCGTTCATAATTTAAATACAATTTTATAGCAACGAGTCAAAACAAAAATCGCGTATGTGTAAAATGAAACAAAAACGTATTAACATTTATAATGGTATGGCATTAAATAAAGTATTGTTTTATACAGCATAACCAGGTCGATAGGCGACCGAAAAGCCCCGAGTGCACCTGAGATGCAATGGTGTTATCGTGTCCCATAAAGGCACTTGTAAAGATATTTAAAGGTTCAGGTTGTTGATGGGGTTGCCACGTTGCTGCAGCGCCTCTGCCATGTTCGCGGATACGGATACGCCTCTGCCATACTTCTATAATTCGTCGAGTGCGTGATAGCCCTAACATAATCCTGCATGCGTTGATGGATAGATGGGACTCTAGTCAGTCAGTCTAGTAGTCCAACGTTGGCATCGTTATGTCAGCATTCACGAAGCAGGACCAAATGTACCAAAACACTAACACTATTCATAAGCCTAAATGTTATTAACCCAATAAACATCTCATTGTTATCCGATATAACAATGAGTATTAATAAGAAAAAATATTTTTTTAGAAATTGGTTAATAAAGTTTTGCGATTTGTAACTTTTTACAGGAACTGGAAGAGTTCGAGAGAAACGGAGATGTTCAGCTGAATTTGGCATTCTCACGTGACCAGGCTCATAAAATCTACGTCACACATTTGCTAGAAAAGAATTTGGAGCAATTGTGGGATGTTATTGGCAACCGAAACGGGCATTTCTATATTTGCGGGTAAGACATCGTATGAGTAAAAACTATAATTTACAAATTCCTTATATAGTGGATTATTTAATGTACAATTTTCAGTATTTAATAAATACCTAATTACCTAGCTAGTTACCTTAGAATAGCCAATGCCCACAGCAATTGATCACTTATCCACAACACATAATTTTTATGTTCGCAACGCACGAGAAATCAATTATGCATCCGTTATAAATATTGTGTAGTCATATTAGCAAGAACAAGTCAAATAGTTTTTTTTTATTTAAACAATGTTTTTTTTTATTTTAGGAATTTAAAGATTTCTTTTTACGAGGATTCAGTGTAAATTTGAGTCTTTAGCTCTAGTATTATTAAAATTGAGTAATTACACTACTAACATCTTTGAGTACCGTTCACTCAATTCGTTATCGTCTTTGTGAGAGTTGTTCAGAATGAGGGCATTTAGCTCACGGCTGAAAAACGCCGACCTCGACTACTATTATCCCCACCTTGTAAAAATTATGGATTTCTCAAATATAGTACGCAAGTGTATTAACTTAGATTTACTGGATATTTCTTCTATTTTACAATTTGCTTTAGCAATTTGACTTGTTTTTTTTCAGCGATGCTAAAAACATGGCCGTCGATGTAAGAAACATAGTCCTCAAAGCGATTCAAGAAAAAGGTGGACGCACGGAATCTGAAGCTGTACAATTCTTGAAGAAATTGGAGTCTATGAAGAAATATTCGGCAGACGTATGGAGTTAAACACAACAACATAATATGCATTAGCACAATTAGTTCGAACATAGACAATGTTGAATTTACATGAATAAGGATATACGTAGTTAGATAGGTTTTGTGATAATTGTTAAGTAATGCTGGGCACAAGCGGGATAATTTATTCGCGATGACCATTCTAAATGTAACTTTATTTTGTTACTAAAATGAAACATCTGACAATTAAATTATTATAATATAATTTATTAATTATGTTTTTATTCCATCATTAAATGGGATTCAATAAAAATCATATTCCTATTCATGAAAAATATTTAATGTAAGAAGTTTTCTTTTCATTAGAAGTTTAATTACAGATCACAGGGTTTGGTTACATTTTTAAATTGTTATCTAGTGTATGTTTGGTATTGTCTAATATTGATTGTTAAGCATGAGTATCAGAAATAGGTGTAGACATAGCCAGTGAGAACATGCAGTATTGCTCCCCCTGCCAATCAAACTATAAAAATGATTCGCTAAAGCTAGGGATCCTACTTCACAGGCGCCATCCTCTTTTATGTACAAAAAAAGAATGTACAAAATTTAAGCCAATACGTTATTTTCCTGAGATTTTACTAAGATATACTGTGTTAACCTGGCTACGTCTATGAAAAAAATATAATATTTGTTAACAAATTTTGTATAAGTGGACTGGGCAATAGTTTCTACTGACTACATAATATATTATACAATTGTATTTTTTACATTATTATGTTTATAATAAATATTTTTATACCTAACTTTTTATTGTAAATATCATTTATGGATACTTTTGATTTCAAGGAAGTTTACGAGACCTCGGAAAGAGGACAGCCTGTGAATCGAATAACGTAGCTTAGTCGCTGTAACGCACAAATACGACATGTTTCCTGTGCAAATTATATTGTATTATGCAATCAGCGGTAAAATATTCATGTATACTGACCATCAGATTTGTAGAAACACTATATCGAAACACTAAACACTTTCGTCTATAACGCGCGCGTAAGTGCGCAAACCCGGCGCAGTCGAAGGTTCAGTAATAACTGATTGACTTCCCACTACTGCTGTCAATATTGGCTTTTATTCCCTCGAAACGAACGATAAATTATAACTACCCACAACCTAGTGTGGGTATTTACAACGAACAATCGACATAACTGGAGGTTTTGGGGGATTTTTGTCGGAGATTAAACTGCTGTTATAGGCTTTGACCATCTTATATAATATTATTTGTTCATCGATGACTATAAAATCACAGTATATGGTTGTGCTATTTCTTGAAGACAAACAAACCCAATCCACACCGATAATTTCGCTACACTTTAGTTACCTCATAGTCTCAAGGTCGTAAAGTAACCCAAGATTTACGACACTAGTATTAAATAGTGTAAAACGGTAAAACGAAGCGAGTCTAGCTTGAGTCGAGTCTTGCGCTCGCGTCGCTCGTCAGCTTTTTGGCGAACTCTTAAGTGCTTTTAACGTATGCAGTGTTTAACTTCATCTAGTGCAGTTACATAACCATTTTTGTTTATTACATTGTCGCGAACATACATATTGGGTTTAAATATTATTTTTACTAACAAGGACCCACTACATATGTTTCTGGGTTCGTAAAGTTTAAAATCCAATTACGGGTCTATTTTCCATAGCATGTTCATTGCAAGTAAGGTTTAATAGGGTATTTGACTATCATCGAATGTTTGTATTATTTTGTAGACAAACACAAGTGCCATTAAAACAAATCATTTTTGTGAAAACAGTATTAAAGTAGCTTGTAACATGAGGCAAATATTATTATTTTAAATGAAAGGGTGGGAACGTAGTGGGGACATCTTACCGTCTCTTTCACACCCGCACACTATAATGCATATTAGGATTAGTGACGCCACTAAATTTGTTTTGCATCCCTTTTCTTTTACCCCCACTACAAGATTTGTAACGTTTCTAACTTGTTTAATTCTGAACGGATTTACAAAATTCTTTGTTTGCTAGATTTTGGATATGGATACTTTTTGATTAATACAATAAAAAAATTAGTCTTTATTGAATTAAATTACACACAGAGATCAACCGCTAGTTCAAAAATACCCGCGTGCTTGACCTCTCAGATTGTCGATATAAGATTAATTACAGGGTATCGGAAGAAAAATAAAAATAATATTTTTAAAACGATAATTTATTGTTTAACCGCAAATATATTAGTTTATATACACGATAGGGACGTCAACAAAATGCAAATGGAGAGCTAGCTCTTCGAATTAAATGAGTAGGTAAACCGATCATACCTAATGCTTATTTTAAATTATTTCGGTTAGCATCATAGTTTACTACCGCAGTATGAAAGGTTAATGAATTCGTGAAATAGCTACAAAAATCACATTCTAATAATCCAGAAAAGCATATTCACTACACAATACGCGTACCAACTAAATTGCTAAACAAACACTAATTCGCAACATATTCAAAATACTGAAATTATTTTAAAACATTGAAATATCAAATCGCTTTTACTACTAAACTTCTATTATTTACACTATTTTAAACTAATTTATCTATAATTCAGGACTTAGTAAAGTGCTCATTATAACTTTCAAACATAATTTTGTTAATTTTACCACAAAGCTTCAAAAATGGCATCGACGTATACAAACTGATTCATATGCCGGTCATTTAGTGCCATCTGAAAGAAAAGGAACTGAAATTTTCACAATAAAATAATAGCAAAAGTGAATTGAACATATTGCTTGGATGTTACGCGGCAATTTATAAATACCAGTACTTACATCTATACAAAATTTACAACAAACTGATAAAAAGAGCATTCATAAAAAGAATATTGAATTGTTTGCGTAGGTGTGCAACTGAGTCTGCAAATTCATCCAGCTCATCAAAAAATAAAATCATAATCATTCATACTAGTATTTTAACGGACACACAATTCTTTTATTTTACACGTATTTTACACATTGCAACAACTGTACACAATTATACAATTTCAGTCTTTACGCACAAAAAATCATTCGTGATGAATTTAAATTAAGATTCTGAGCCACTGTCCATATTGCGACGTAGCTACGTATATAAAATACTTTTTTGTCACAACCATGTTTATTACTTGATACTTACACCATTAAGATCATTAAATTAACAACATAACTCGAATTCATTGTGTGACAAATAATATTTTATGTACATTATAGCATTACAAGACAGCTTACAGAAAGTATCCAAAAGGCACTTTTCATAAGGCATGATAGCCAAATTCTTCTCTTGTCAAAGGTTAAGTCTATTCCGCAGTTGCACAATGAATAGAAACCTGCTATAAATCGAGATAGCATTTGGCACTAATACTTGGAAAGAAAATGTCGAAGATTTATGAATAGCACATGGCCAATCAATCAACTGCAAAAAGATAAAAATCTTTTGAAACAAAAAAAAATGCTGATGGCAGTGTCACATATTATAATGAGCATCCTGAATTTTTATTCAAACCTCGTATTTTACCATAAAACGTACATTAAGGAGGTGGCACAGAGCATGCCTGGTAAAAATTTATCTTATTAAAATAAACTACGTAATTCGTTCTTCTGTAAACACGCTACAATTTATGGTTTATTCATAAGCGTATTGCATTTAATATATTTGTGTTGTGGGAGCTTAGGCGAAGGAATAATATTAAATACGTAGTGAAGTAAACAGGAGCGAACAGATGTGAATCAGATGTCTACAGATATCGCTCTCTCTTGTCCACATTTTACTAAGTTCACACGAACAGTGCGAATACTAATAACTAAAAACTTTATCCAAAACTAAAAGTGTTATCGACAGGAAAGAAAATTTATTAATTTAACGACTTCTTGTCATAACATGTATAAATTAAAAACGCGACTAAATTAAATGTTTCACAACAGGAGCACTCGGTACGTACGTTACATTATCGTCATCGTTTCCGTCTCAAGTGTCTATTATGTAAAATGTGTCAAATGAAATGCATTCCCATACAACTAGTCAGTAGATAAATAGTACAGCAATCAGCACGGAGCCAGCTCACGAGTCGGCCGGCACGTCCCACTCCGCCAGCCCGCGCTCCACCAGCTCGCGGTTCAGGAATATCACTTGCTGCAACAACACACACGTACATACTCTACTCGCAGAATGGCGTTTCTGATTACTCGTATTCGAACAGACTATGTATAGGATACTATAATATTATTGGGCACAATCGGCGATGCGGTATACAATATATCATTCCAGCATCGGGTCTTGTTAGTCCTATTCGAAATTGATAAATTTCGATAGTTTACAACATACGTGTATAAATGTATTTGTAATTTTTTTTTTTGAAAACGCGACACTAGATGATCATTTCCTGCGTTTAACTCTTGATTAAAATAATTTGATCATTTTGAAGCACTGCTAATAACATAAAATTTATTGAAATCTATTATCATAACCACAAAAAGCTAAATTAGTTTAATGAAAAATATAGGCTTACATAACAAAAAAAAAAGAACATGCAAATTTTGATACGCATTGCGGTTTTTCAAGGTTACCTCAACTGTTTATTTTGTAGATATATGATAATTATATTAATACTAGTAATCATGTCTTACAAGTTTTTAGTTTTTGATAGATGCAATAGCAAACTTGGCAACATAACACATAATGTTTTATTATTGGTATTTTAACTGGTATGTAGGAAATTCAAAGCAATGTCTGACGAAGATTAATTATATAATCAACTACATTAAAAGACGACAAATAATTACGTGTTAAACTTAAATTACATTGTAATAATTTGATTTATTTATAATTATATCTATGCTGGAGTCATTAGTAATAAATAAATACACCCAACAGTCACATACATAGTCCTGACCCCACACTAAGATCGAGTCTTGTGTCGTGGGTATCAGAAACTACGACAGACATTTCGATCTCACAAACACCCAGATCCGAAACAAATATCTATGGATCACACAAATATTTGTTTCGGTGCAGGTATCGAACCCGCGGCCTCTCGTTTCACAGGTTGCGCGACATCTAACCAACTGCGCCACGGAGGCTGTTTTGTTTTGTAATTGTTTGATATTTTACATTTGTCTTGTACCAAGCTTTTTAACTTGTTTATTAATCGACATACCGCTCTAGTATGAGGTTGCTCTCAATAAAACATGGTTATTTGTTGTAAAGACAATACTTTCACTTAAAACAGTTATAAAAGTGGTACAAGCCATTGTCATTATTATTACAAATAGTAGTCGTGATTAATTTTCATCCTGAAGGCATGTTTTTGGCGGCCGCAATGAATGCGATAAACTGCTCAACAAAATTTATTGTATTGCGAGTTTTACTATTCTTCTGTAAATATTCAACAGCAGTAAACACTTGAATAAGCATTACTCGTTGATCAGAATAAAACACCTACAAGCAAGATGTCTGACCTACTTTCTTTTTAATTATAGACTATCTGACCTTGTTCTTACTTGGTAACAAATAAATTGATTCAACTCTAATTAGAATTTATGGAAAATGTAACGTACCTGTGGATTTAATGTAAGGTAAAGATGGACTAGAGGTAGCCCTGCTTCATCATAGCCGGCGACCTGTGCGTGTAACAACTGTCCTGCAGTCAGGCCGGCCATGATTCGGAGGGCCTCGTTACTCCAATCTGGTTCTGCGCATACCATTTCAAAACATTAGTTAACGATTTAATAATCAAGTAACCAATAATAAAGTTGTTTACTGCTTTATAAAGTTAATAGTATATGTAATTTATGCAAGAACAAATAATGATAGAAAAAAGTTTGTCTACAGACCATTATTTGCAGGTTTCACAAAGGCTAGAAGGGCTTCCGTCGCCTGGAAAGGCAGTGTCATGAAATCCGAGCGGATCTGTTTCAGCTGGTCATTGTCAACTGTGAGATATCCGCCAAAGTCCACAAGCTTTACAACAGAGGTGTCATTCTCTTCTGAGGTAGATATCACTTGAGCGCGATACCAATTGTTTTCTGTTGGCGCCGCACAGATTGATCCTTCTGTTGACATAATATATTTATTATGCATTTAATTTATATTCATATGGCTAATTTGAAAATTCTACATTTAGCCTTGCCAAATAACTAAGGTATTAGTATAATCAGGGCCATTCGCATTTGTGATGTTTATAATATATTCTTTCATCACAACCTATTGAATTTTAATATGTTGTGTCATTATCAAAACATATCTGTGGTTATTTGGATAACGCATTATTTAATGACAATCTATTTCTTGATAGTTCGAACTAGTAAACTAAAATACTACTATCTTAATGATAATTCACGCAAGGCTTAGAATAAATATATGTAATATATAAATAATACTGACTCACAAACATACTCTTGACCCGACAGTAAGATAACTATTCTTGTGTCATGGGTGGAAAACTAGGAATGATTTTATTTTGCCTCATTATACTTACGAGTCCCAGCCAGGAAAACAATGGCTTATTGCGATCGCGGGAATCGAACCCGAGATTTCACTTTTTACAATTCCTTATCCAATTTTTGCCGCAATGGAACATATTAAAAAAATCACAAAATAATAAAAACAATAATAAATATTTAAAAGACATATGCAGATAAAAATCCTTAAAGCAGAACGGCGAAATGTCACGACCAACGCTACTCGGTAACTTATTACACGTAATGAAGTATAACAAGTTTTAAAAGTGGCAGTTACCTTTCACAGGGCGTGGCAAAGACGGCACGTCCGGATTTTGGTACGTGGCGGCCATGAGTCGGTGTAGCGCGTGCAGCGATGGGAACGTGGGGTGCAGCGGCTGCTGCAGGAAGAAGTGCCCCGCAGACACCAGGCACGTCATTATGGTGTCGTTGTTCACCGACTCCACCAGCTGTAACTAACACCATGAGTACACACATTCGCTAATTCAACCTTAATATTAAATATTGCAATTTCCCTAAAAATATATTGGAATTTTACCATACCACAACCTAATTTAAAAAATGTATTGTCCACATGGTTTGTAATTAGGTTTCCGCTGTTTATTTTGGTATTCAATGATTCCGTTATTTGATTGTCTTTAAGATAAAAGGAATTAGATAGATTGTAACTAAAGTATGTCAAAGTATATGTGACCCATTTAAGATAAATTTTAATTTTATTCACATTCATATTTATGGTAAAATATAATTATTAAAATATTATTCATTATAATAGTGTAATTTCATAAAAAGCAGACTTTATTCCCTTTAATTTACTACTGAATTATCAAAACAAATATTTGATGTTATAACTTATGAGAAATTATGGCATAAATTAATCTTTTCTCAAGCAGCAATTATGTATTATGAGCAAAATACAATATTTACCTGTAAAAATTCAGGAACAAGAGGAGCTAGCCTCTGGTATAATTCTGCACTAATTTCTTGTAAGGAAAAGTTAGGAAATTTCTTTTCAGGAAATTTCTCTTTGATCATATCTAAAGCTGCTTCAATTTCACTTTGAGTACCTATAAAATATAAGAGAGGTCAGGAAACTGCTACGAAACTTACACCCTAGCTTAATTTTCAAATTTTGTAAAATCCTGTTACCTTCCACTGCACAAATTTTATGCTTAACTGAGTCTGGATGTCTTCTTACATATACACTTGCACCCGTTTTAGCTTTAATTTGTGTTACAAAAGACCCATGCTTGCCAATGAGAAGCCCAACAAGACTTTGTGGGATTACAAATTGATGTATTCTAATTTCTGTTTCAGATGGAACTATATTCATGTTAGCTGGAGGTGGGCTAGCGGCCTCAGAACAGCCTTTTCCACTGTCACTTGAACCCTGCAATAAAATTTTTAATTAATTTTATGCCACCAAACAAAAGGATACAACAAAATATAAGATATAATGATTACCTCACTATGATTGTCTGAAAAATGACACATTGATGGACTGGCTAATAAAGGATCCACTGGACTATGATTAGCCGAATCCCTTTCAGATATATGTCTACTTTGTGCAGTAGAGAATTGGTTTTCACTATCATTACTATCACTATGTACTTCAATTCCATTATTATTATTATTTAATTCTTCAGTATCTGCAGGTGTACTTTCCTCTGCTGTATTTACATCAGAAATAGATATTTCAAGTTTTGTACTGTCCTGCTGGGAACATTCCCCTTCCAACTTATCATAATCTTCTTTAGATGACGTAATGTGTTCATCACTATTATCTATTTCTACTACAGATGAACATTTATTTTCAGAATAAGACATTTTGGATGGAGGCAACGAACACAAATTTGTTGGTGATTCTTTAACAATAAATGATGGTTCCTTCATACTTGTGCTCACAATAATATTTTTTTTGTCAAATCCAGCTGACATTCTTTTTTCTTTTTCTATAGATTTTTTCCTTATAATTTTTTCAATTTCCAAATCAACTTCTTCATCAGTGAGTTCTAAAGGCGAGGATCGCTGAGAACTATGGCCTTGAGGCACTATATCAATAGGGGCAGATTTTATTATGGACCGGTCAACATTTGCTAAGGGTAAGGCCTTCCTCGCCTCTGATTGAGCATTCAACACCTCAGCAAGTTCTTCTTTTAAACTTTTTAGCCTTTCTCTTCCACCCGGGTCAGACTTGGCGTATTCTCTCTTTTTCTTGAACCAAAAAATACCCAAAAGAACTGCTATGGACGGGACTGACCACATAAGCAACTGACGACAAGGTGCCATTGTATTGAGCCACTTTTACAATCAATCTAAAACAAAGAAACAACTTTATCCTCAATTGGTCTACTTTACTTTATAAACACATGTTTTATTATTTATAGCTTGTTTTGACTAATCTTAGTTTGTTAATAAAAAAGCAGACACAAAACAAGTGTAGGCAATACTTTGTGCTTGTGAATTAACATTAGGACAAAGGGTATTTTAGTATTAAATTTTTAAAATGCACCAGTTCAAAGCACTACCAAATAATTATTTGTAAAATTGATGTTAAAATAATAAAATAACAACATTTTAACATTACCATGCTTTGTGCAAAAATGCCATATGTCTAACCATTACTTAAGTATACGACGTCTGGTCGAGTCTGCCAATTCGATAATGGTAAAGATAAGAAGAAATTGACATACTTACACGTGCATAGTCCATTTTTAAATTATCGGCTTTGTAACTATTTATTATCATCACATGGAATTATCTGTGTGTTGCCAATATGTAGATTGAGTAGGCTGTTTTATACCGAATGTAAATAGGTTATTGTCCCGCGTGTTTGTTTACTATCTAAATCACATGCGAAAACTAAAAATGTGTTTAAACATACACTTTTGTTTTATACACATGAATTATGAAAACGAGTTGCGAGCGGAGCAATAACTTGATACAAATCAAAGCAAGCGTGGTCCCCGATGAGATTAATGTTACCGTATTAACCGATTACTGTTACTTCACTGTACATACACATCTGTGCCGCTAATAAATACTTTCCATGTGATGCTAATAATACTAAGGCCACAATACAGTACTCAACTTTTCGGAAGGTAAAGTATTAATACGTGTTGGCCGCGGAGGGTCACGAGCGCCGAACGATATGTGGAAACCTTCACAAGCAACACGTAAGCAAATGCAGAATCGTAAATGAAAGGTTACGCAATTGTACAAACGTCAATATCTTGAAACCAATAACTTAGCCGTGAAAATCCCATCGTGTAATTCACGACCACTGTTTACTCCGATGCCAATAAAAATAACATCTAGCCAGTGAGCTAGCGGCAGTGCAATCTCAGTGATCTAAATGTGGACCTCGCGGCCGGCTCGTTAAACAGCCATACTTACTTGAACACACAACAGAGATCGTTGTCACTTTGCAGCGAAGTAAGAAAAACAAACCAAAAATGATTTAATTGACAAAACTACTACCGAATTTCACAAAATTTTATCTAACAATCCACGTGCTCACAATGTTTTCGAAGCACAACAAATTCCAATATGGCGGTGTACAATCTGGTAACATAACAAAAATTAATTCACATCCTCTATTGCCTATGGTCATTGAAAATGTAAATCGATTAGTGTACTAATGTCACGATTACAATAATATTGTTATATCTCGTTATTTAATTATAAAATACAATATCTTCTGCCATTATCAAAAAATAATTTATAAGTGCCCAATTTTTAATATTTTTTTTAGTATTGGACTCACAACACAAAGATTTAGCTCTCCATATGAAAAAACATCGATTTCGTAAATATCAAGTGATATCGATTAAAATACAACAATAATATCCTGTAATATACGAATTATTATATCAATGTTATTTTTAAGGTTTCATACCTGAAAAGGAACAATGGGACCTGTGAAGGGGACCCTTAATCTTAAATCTGACTTCCATTCTTTTTACTAATTTAGGCCACCTAAGAAATGGACTGGACGTTCAATAATACTGTCGCATAAAGAATACCTAAACCCGTTATACCAATACATATTATGTGTGGCTCATAGAATGATACGAAATCGTATACATACATGCAACTCGCACTTCGCCAGCATTTTACTATTAGGTACGGACAATGTACACTTCTAACGTGAACCAAACTGACAGTCTCCGTGGCGCAGTTGGTTAGACGCCAGCTATGAAACGAGAGGTCGCAGGTTCGACATACGCGGGTCTGGGTGTTTGTGAGATCGAAAAGTCCCTTTTAATTCTGATACCTGCGACACAAGACTTAATTGACCTTAATGTGGGATCAGGGCTATGTGTGTCAAAGGACGATATTTAGTAATTGATTATGCGGCTAATGTTCAAAATGTATAGAACGAAGAGGACGATATTTTGTAAATTATACCTACTGAAATGTTTTGTACTTCTCATACTTACCCTAATCCAAACTTACTTGGGCTATTCATAACATTACTTTTTAGCCATGTTGCAAGAAGCCAGTGTTACCGAACTTTTACCCCGGCACACAAGCGGGTATTGCGGCTGGGCTACATCCCTAATTCCGCCGGCATACCCGCTATGCTTGGTGGTCGTCACGTGTACAAGATGATAAGCAGATGTTCCAGGACCAGAAACGTACCGGACTTCTTCCGTATGACCATTCAACGCAAACATCCAACTTCTGATCCGGGGCACGAACTCCTATATCTATGGATGCCTCTACTTTGTTAAGACACCTGTTGGAGGAATGATGAAAGTCCACAAGAATTCGTCACGGGCTCTATCGCCCATCTTAGAGTGATTATAGGTGAGGGCTCATCACCCACTCGGTTCAGTGTACCCAGCGCCACTGACGACTGCTTTGGGCTATCTCTCACGACGCGACGGCCAGAGGCTAGTGGTATATTCTTTGGTCAGATGATACCATGGTGGAATTCTTACCCCCCCCTTAACAGATAGTGTATTAGGGTATGTCATGTGATATGTAAAATATATGTATATAATGCCTATTGCATAAAGCTTTGACCCCGAAAAATACTTACAAATTAAATGCGGTTTCATATTATATTTAAAAATACAACATAAAATATGTGTGGGCTATAATGAATAATCGAACTCGCATTAGACCAGCGTAGTGGACTACATGGCCCAACGCCTCTTAATCGTAGAGGGGGCTCGTGCCCTGCAGTGCGACGTACATAAATAAATAATAAATAAATACACCCAACAGTCACATACATAGTCCTGACCCTACACTAAGATCGAGTCTTGTGTCGTGGGTATCAGAAACTACGAGAGACTTTTCGGTCTCACAAACACCCAGACCCGAAACAAATACCTGTGGATCACACAAATATTTGTTTCGGTGCGGGGATCGAACCCGCGGCCTCTCGTTTCACAGGCCGGCGTCTAACCAACTGCGCCACGGAGGCTGTCAAATGGGCGGATACTATTAAACCGTAAGGTTCCGGGTTCAATTCTCAAGTGATGTATACAATTTCTTCTTTATAAGATTGGAAATGCTAAAATGTGATTAGCAATATTACCGAACGGTGGAAAAATATAGTTTATGTTATATTTTTCAAAATCATCGGGTTCGATTCCTCGCTAGAAACATTGATTTATCAAAAATCCAAGTACTTATGCAGTTTTCATCAAACTCGGGCTCGTGACTCCTTTCAGTATTTTTCGCTATTCCTTATAATTTTGGATTTGGCAATCCACGCCCATTTGAAAAATTCAGCCTGTATACACGTAAATATTCAAAATATTCGGTAACTCTCAACAGATTTTAGTGATTTCTTCTACATCGGAAAGAACCTACTGAAACGAGAAAGTGACGAAGGGGGAGGGTGACGGAAGGGATGAGAGAAATAGATACCTATATTATTAAAAAGTAAATTAATCAATGTTTACAAGTACAATGAATATTATCTTTTCTGTTTTTGTTTTATTACAAATTTTATTTCATAAACCACTGTTTATGACCAAACATATGCTATGTAGCAGAATGGTTATTAATGATTTTTGAGTATTTACTAAGCATTTCATAATCATGTCATCTAGGATGTCTATTTATAAATAAATGTGTAGTTGGAAGTGAGCCAATAGTAATTACTCTGTTTATTTACAC
The DNA here is from genome assembly GCA_949752805.1 of Deilephila elpenor. Taxonomy (NCBI): domain Eukaryota; kingdom Metazoa; phylum Arthropoda; class Insecta; order Lepidoptera; family Sphingidae; genus Deilephila; species Deilephila elpenor. Next base: position 7,352,580 of record OX457099.1, on the reverse strand, counting down.
TCCTTTAGCATAACAAACTGTATCAGCCCATATACATCCCACTGCTGGGCACGGGCCTCCTCTACAATCGAGAGAATCGATTGAGAGTGGTTAGGCCATATAGTCCACCAAGCTGGCCTAGTGCGGGTTGGCGGACTTACATACCATAGAAATTCTTTAAAATCACTACGGTATACAGGTTTCCTCGCAATGTGTTCCTTCACCATTAAAGTGCATGGTGATTGACTATCAATACACACATAACTCCGAAAAATCAGATGTGTGCCCTAGGATTTAACCCACGACCACCCTGTATATGTAGGCAGCCGCATCTGGTCCGTTACCAACAGGTCACCATGCACGCAAACACTAACAGAACTTTTATGTAGAGCTAAGAAGGAGCGCTATAAGTGCTACATAGTATTTTGATTTCATGGTAACAGTATGGAATTAGAGCCTATAATAATTATGATTTTAATCAAAATGGCCATTTATATTTTTAAAACTGGTACAATTATAAGGGACTGCTTTGCTTACAAACACTGCAGACTGCTGACCACTTAATTATGCATTATGTCCAGATTATTAGTTGATATTTAAAAACATAATTTTTTAATGTCACCTGTATTTAATAGTAGATAATTATTGCAATTACAAATATGTTGTGTTTTACTTATTGTTAAGAAAGAACTGGCAGAGGAAGATACAATTAATGTCATAACCATTAAAAAGAAACATAAAATCAAATCTTATTTATCTATTTATAACATGTTATCTTCTTTTATTCTTAAAACTGATATACCTATTCACCTATAGCATGCCATTCATTTAACATAATACAATCACACCCGTTTAATACTGAATTCAATATTAGCTGTAGAAAACGTTAACAAAAAAGAGCCATTAGGAAGCAGAGAGCACACAAAAATTTTATTACTATAAATTTGTCATCAAAGTATAATAGAGACTTATATAATGTTGTTCAATATATTAACTAATAGGATCATAAGCATAGAACAATATCAATAAAAGAAGCATTTGTGGTTTATGTATTTAATTATTACATTCCTTAAATCCTTAAAAAATATTGTAGCTGTATGTGAGAACAATTTAAGGAATGTTGGACAATAATTTGATTTCACACCTAGTTATGATGGTATGTTAAAGTGGAAGAGTACATTCTGCATACTATCAGTTAAACAAAATCAATCGAATTTTACTGAGGGCTGGTTTAAAGATCTATACATTAATATTACGTGATCAAAAGTTTTGGAAATTCTAAATTTATAAAATCACAAGGTCATTTTTATTCATAACAGCAAAACAATTTACAGACACTTACTGTAGACATAAATAGGGCTAATGTTTTTATAACATTCAATCTTATAAAGCATCTACAGGATCTCCTTCATCTTCTGAACTGACTTCGTCGCCAAACTCGATGTCCTCATCGAGGCCGTCCACGGAGTACACCACTGTCTCGTTGATGCGTACCGTCTCGGGGAATTCGCCGTATGTCTTCAGATTCCTCGCTTCGTCAGGAGTGTATTTCAAGATTACGTCAGCTTTTGCATCCTGGTAATCTCTTAGACCTATCAATATGATATCCCCTTGGTTTATCCACACCTTTTTTCGTAATTTACCACGAATATGACAAAGACGTTTTATGCCATCAAAGCACATGGCCTCCAAGCGGCCATTACCGAGCATCTTTGTTACTTGGGCGTACTCTTGGCCGTCTTCTTTGAAGACTAACTCACGTTTCTCTGTTTCATTTTCATTCTTTCCTCTCCTCCTGTTTTTACCTCCTTTTCCTTTATTCTTCGGCATAATTTATATAATCTTGAGTATAAACATGTACAATTAACTATGAAAATCTCATGGATTTGCTGTGAATCGACTTTCTTGACAGATATGACAGGAGTTTTTTTTTATGCGGCGTTGTGGCATGTCTACGTAATTGTTGTTTATGGTTCCAGCGTGACATTCTCGTAGTTTACGTTGATCTAGTGAGTAAACATAGTAACTAATACATTATCGACTAATTATTTTAGAGATACTCTGAGTAATGCTACGTACAGGTCCATGTACTACCTACTTACAGCCGATGCCAACAATCAATCCCAATCCAAAATTTGCTGTTTGACATTGACAGCTCAATCTTTTTTCTGACTATAGCTTGCCAATAATCAATCTCAGTGGGGAAAAAACTATCTAAAAAATCAATCTACTTTTGGGAGGGCCACAGGGGAGGGCCAATCCCAGATTGTAGATTGACCTCTGTATGAAAATGACAGTTTAGGCTTGCCAGTGATCTAAGTAATCTGTGGGCTTGCCAATAAACAATTATCAGTGTTGACGTTTGGATGGATTGTTCAAAACAATCCATTATTGCAATCCGAGAATTTCCACGGATTATTTAAGCAGATTTGCCAAAAGCAATGAAACTAGAAAGTAGGAACTAATGTAGATGAAGATGACACAACATTGATTAACGATTTCTTCAGTTAGATATTGTATTGTTGTGTATATTTTATCTCACAGAATATTGTATTGTTGTGTATATTTTATCTTGAACGAATTGATACTTTTTATTTTATTTTGAAAACTATGATTTCTGTTATGATATGTTTCTTAATTTCATAGTTGTATTTTATTTAATTGTTCAGTGTGTTTTGTGAATAAAACATTTATAATGAAATATTATTTATTACTCACAATTTACAATAATAATGGAAATAATAAAAATAATACAAAAGGAAATCAAATTTTGATCATGAGCCACGCTGTTATCAGCCATGACTCAGTATGAATGGGCAGGCTATGGCTTTCTCGCTCTCCACCAGATTTGATGGGCCGGCAACACAGCCATGATCCAATCGTAGTGGATGTTCATGGGCGGCAGTGATCACTTTCCACGGACCTATGTAAATGTTCAATCACATTTCGCAATTTTCTCCACAATGTTCTCATAATATTTCTATTAGAATAACAAGTGATAAGTAATTGTTTACTGGATATATTATTTTTCAGTGGCCAGAAACGCAACAATTCTGTAAAAATCTATATAATTGGAACAAATTGAATTGTTTTTATTGCAATCATTATTATTTCTAACGTTAATTTTTGTTTTTCACAAATAATTTATTTACAAAATGCTGAAAGTGCATAAATATACAATGAAATATTCTGCGTCAAACTAACAGCCGATGCCAACAATCAATCCCAATCCAAAATTTGCTGTTTGACATTGACAGCTCATTCTTTTTTCTGATTATAGCTTGCCAATAATCAATCTCAGTAGGGAAAAAACTATCCAAAAAAATCAATGTACTTTTGGGAGGGCCAATCCCTGCTTGTGGATTGTCCTCTGTATGGAAATGACAGTTTAGGCTTGCCAATAAACAATTATCAGTTTTGACGTTTGGATGGATTGTTCAAAACAATCCAATATTGCAATCCGAGAATTTCCACGGATTATTTATGCAGATTTGCCAACAGCAATGAAACTAGAATGTAGAAACGAATGTAGATGAAGATGACACAACATTGATTAACGATTTCTTCATTTAGATCTAAAATATTGTATTGTTGTGTATATCGAACGAATTGATACTTTTTGTTTTATTTTGATATATATGATTTCTGTTATGATATGTTTCTTAATTTCATAGTTGTATTTTTATTTAATTGTTCAGTGTGTTTTGTGAAAAAAACATTTATAATGAAATATTCTTTATTACTCACAATTTACAATAATAATAAAAAGAATAAAAATAATAGAAAAGGGAAGATCAAATTTTGATCATGGGAAGTTGTAGAGCCACGCTGCTATCAGCCATGACTCAGTATGAATGGGCAGGCTATGGCCTTCTCGCTCTCCTCCCGATTTGATGGGCCGGCAACACAGCCATGATTCAATCGTAGCGGATGTTCATGGGCGGCAGTGATCACTTTCCACGGATCTATGTAAATGTTCAATAACGTTTCGCAATTTTCTCCACAATATTCTCATAATATTTCTATTAGAATGACAAGTGATAAGTCATTGTTTACTGGATATATTATTTTTCAGTGGCCAGAAACACAACAATTCTGTAAAAATCTAATATAATTGGGACAAATTGAATTGTTTTTATTGCAATTATTATTATTTCTAACGTTGATTTTTGTTTTTCACAAATTATTTATTTACAAAATACTGAAAGTGCATAAATATGCAATGAAATATTCTGCGTCAAACTAAATTGTCAAGAGGGAACCGATTGTTTTCAATCTATCAACCTCTAGTATATTACTATAATCTATGCTATCAACAGAGGCAATCGACTGTCGCCTGTTTTGTTTATTGGCAACAAGATATTCGACCAATCGAAAAGTAGAAACCAATCCGGATTGACTTCAATCTTAAATTTTTGATTGATTGTTGGCATCGGCTGTTAGGCACAGAATAACACGAAAAATACCAAGATCTCTATCCATCCTCTATAGAAAGTAGTCATTACTTATTATGAAGTTACTTTCTTTGTGTCCTCTATCACACTGCCGCATGTACGTATTATATACAAGGACTGTGCACTCACGATATAGTGTTATGTCCTGAAATAACACTTATGCTTGTGAAATTAGGTTTAATTTGCTATGATAAAAGATATGGAGGCAAAACGAGCCGAGCGAGATAGTACACGGAGGTCTGTGTCTCTTTTCTTTCGCTACGGTGACCAAAATAAAACCCTATCTTAAATCTTTTTTAACACGCTTTTATTAGCTTCGCCTGTATGTATGTATGTAATTGATGGGTTGACTTGAAATTTGCACACTTGTCAAGGATCGATGACAATACAATAATTTAAAAAGTATATGGAATTATCCTAACCATCAGAAATTTAATTTTATTGAAAAAACTAACAATAAAAGTTGGGAATTTGCGCGCAGCTGCCATTCTTTGATAAGATATCCGTAGATAGACGTTTTTCAGCAGCCTCCGTAGGGCAGTCGCTTAAACGGCAGCTGTGAAACGACAGGCCGCGGGTTTGTTTCCCGTACCGAGACAAATGTTTGTGAAGCCTACAAGTATTTGTTTTACAAGTTTTCTATCTCTTACACTTTAAACAGCCCTCTGTAAATCCTTTTCAAAAATCCATCCCATGGTTGTCTGTAAGATATTGCCTTTGAGCGATAAGACCGCCAATTGTACTTTTTATGTATGTGATTTTATTTATAATTGTATTTTTTTGTGTGTGTGCAATAAAGTGTATATAAATAAATAAATAAAAAATATTTGTCTCGGATCTGGATGTTTGTGAGACCGAAAAGTCTCTCGTAGCTTCTGATACCCACGTCACAAGACTCGATCTTAGTGTGGGGTCCTGGCATGTATGTGACTATTGGGTCTGTGTGTGTATTAAATTTATTATGGTCATGCTATTAGCACGGGACACAATCCTCCAGTCAACATCTCTCGCTCGGCTGGTTTTTTCGGTCAGAGTACGCAGTCCTGTTTGTACTCGAATAAAATGTCCATGCACTGGCGTTTCTCCAACGTCTGCACAGCATCGAGCGACGCTGCACTGACGCGACCATGGCGGAAAGGCGGGCACGTTGGAAGGCTTAACTTTATGACGCAAAAATACATAAAGAACACGTTAATAATATTTTCGTCCATCAGTTTCGAAAGAGACCTTATCAGAGTCAAAAAATGTATAAATAAAAATAATTAATACGAAACATAAAATCTGTAAAGACTCGATAACTAAAACTAGAAAAAAATCCATCTTGACCTCCCTCTATGGGCAAGATGGAATTTATCAAAATCATCAGCCCTTCTGCGTCAACATCTGGACATTGGCCTCTCCTATTGTCACGCCTCCGGGCTCGATCTTCAGCCCATCCTCTTCAACCGCTACCAGCCATCCTACGAATATCGATGGTTGGAGGGCGTCGTACACTACTAGCGTCCGGTTTATTTCTGCCGCTAAGTCTGCATTCCGGTAGAAGGGCTGGATAGCAGTTTCTTCTTCCGCAGCTCCCACCCCTCTCATACCAGGTTTTGGTGGGTCCAAACGCATTAGATTGGGGGGCGCTGGTTTAGAGTACAGGGAGACCCGGTGGGAACGGTCACCGCCGACCGCCTGCGCGGTCAGTAAGGATCCTGAACCCGGGGATTCATTACTGTCGAACTCCTTCCCCGAAAAGCTGTCCCGCCAACTGGCAAAAATCCCGTCGTGCAGTCATTGTGCTAGAGTGGATCCTGGCGATTGAGGGAGGGGGGGAGGCGCACCGGAGGATACTTCCGTGCTTCGCGTCGGCTCTTCTTTCTGCCTTGACGCCTGTGCAGACTGCGTTGTGGATACAATTAGCTTGGGTATGGAAACTTTACATCCAGCTTAAAAATATCCGAAATGCGTCGCAGCCGGCCGTAGTTTCGCCATGCCTGTGCCGCTGCTGCGCGTCTCAAGCAGTCCGCATACGCGGCGTGGCAAGAAGCCAGGAGGCGTTCTATGCCGCCTCTAGATCCAAAAACAGAGCTTTAGCTAAGGCCAAGACGGAGCACATCCGCAAAATTGGCGAGCGACTACAGAACTATCTCTCTGGGAGCCGAGCTTTTTTTCGCTCGCCATAGCTGTGGAGGACAATTTATGCCTGTCCAGTCTCCCACCACTGCGTAAACCTAATAACAGGTGCTGACCTGATTCCTGGTTGTAAGTTTCTCGTGTGTGAGAGGCCGCCTGGGTAATACCAATGTCTATTTCTCCCAACAAACAGCAGTGTAAATGCACTGTTGTGCTCCGGTTTGAAGGACATTGGAGCCAGAGTAACTGGACATATTGAGACAACATCTTATGTCTGAAAGTGGTAGAGCCACGCTGTTGTCAGTTATAACTCAGTATGAATGGGCAGACTCGTCTGGGGTGGTACCATTGTCTCACTGAAGATCGACGTGAAGCGATAGTATTTCTGTCGCGTTTCGTTCAGTAAGTGACATTTACTCTTACCATCCTTTCCGCTCCTTTCCCAATTGGGCCGGCAACACATCTATGATCTAGCGTTGGGGATGTTCATGGGCAGCAGTGTTGGCTTACCATCAGGTGACCTTTTTGCTCGTTTGCCGGACCTATGCAATAAGAAAAGCAGAAAACTGAATAGCCCATAGTGCAAAAGAAAAGGCCAATCTCTAAGCCCAATTGACGGATGACGGAGGAGCCTCAGCCTCACATTACGCGGTGTGGGAATTCTTCTGTCTAAAATTAAAATCAGCCAGCGTGCTGTCAGATGGAAGCTCAGGCTTCCCGACATCCATAAGTCGATTGGGCCGGAATGTATCCTCGCAGTGGTTCTTGCGTAATTCGTAGCGTGATATCAAATAGCTTATAGTCTTCAAGCTGGCACCGACATCAAAAAAATAATTGCCATATTTAGGTATTTTAGAACTTTCCAAGATTTACTTTATTTGTCTATTTTTAATAACAATTTTGAAGTCGATTTATTTTTTATTTAACGCAATAAAGACAGTTGTTTATATTTTTTGAGACATTCCAATAGTTTGCCTTTGTATTCGTTCTTGGGATCGTAAAATGTATCAACATTGAATTTATTATTAATTTCATTGTGCTGGGCAAACATACAAATAAGTGGTGCATGTCGACTTATGTTATTTTTATAAGTTGGAATTTTAAAAATAATTGTTATAAGGCGCCGATATTGGGAGCTTTAGATTTCACATATAATGGTGTTCCGAATATTCCTACCAATTATTTGCTGTATGCGAATTTTTGTAGCTTCACTATTATTTTTTTGTCTAATTTAGCCGGACTATTGCTACAAAGCTATGTCGAATAAGTAAACAATTTCTCAGGGCGTGCCGTGTAGGACGTGCATCCGTCGCCTAGCGTTTAAAATGGAACCTAGTTCTATATAAAGCTCGGATCTATGAAAAACATGCGGTTATTCATTTAATCCCCTACAAAATTTTTATTACAACGGACGTTGAAATATCTTCGTGGGAATTAATGTTCTATTTTAGAACGTGAACAAAACTCGAAATATTAAAAGTATTAATAAGCTACCTTCAAGAGATTTATAACCGATTTCTAAAAAAGGAGGATGATTCTCAATTCGATTGTATGTTCGCACATAACTTCTTCGTTTAACAATTTGTTTAAATGATTCTTATTACTACATGTGGTTCAGCAACTTCTCAAGGCGGTTGCGTTTTAAATTAATTGCTATTGAATCTTGCACTTCTAACACACATCAGGATACTCCTCAAAATAAAATAATGTAACAATATTTTATATTTTTCGCGGGATTGTTGAGTTTACCATCAAAGAACCGATGATACAATGGACGCAACAGAAACTCTCAAATGAAATTGTCCCTCTTTTTGCCAAATTTCTCATTGCTGCTCGGCTCCTATTGGTCATAGCGTAATGTTGTATAGTCTTCCTCGGTTAAGAGGCTATTAAACAGCAAAATATTTTTTCAATTTGAGCCAGTAGTTCTTTAGATTAGCGAATTTAAACAAACAAACTATTCAGATTTATATATTAGCATATGGACTAAAAGTGCCATCATCAGCTTCAGCCACAAGAACTCCTCCGATGAATAGACTTCTCTAAAGATAATTTTTAACAATGTGAATTTGTTTAATATGTAATTAATATATGGAGACATTACTGTGCTTTGTTATTTGTATAGAAAAGACAACCAAGTGTACAATCCTGCAACACCATAGGATGAGATCAGCGCAACGTGTTTTTTTTTAACAGTCATTTCAAATTTTGGCGCACTTTTTAAGAATCTATTTTCTTATTGCCTAAATAGTTTTTTTTTTAATTTAAGAAACGTACACAATTACACAAGCCTTCAATAATATCATTGTAATAATCCTAGTTAGAATATTTTCCATCACCTATGCTCATTTTTCCGTGAAACTTCTTTCGAGTACCAAGAGATTTTATCAAATATCATTAATTTATCTCATGTTCGTGCCGATAATGATTTTTGATTTCTAATTCAATAGTAAAGATAAGGTTGAACGACGGAGACTTTTTTCTAGATACTTACTAGATAAACGAAATGTGTTATCACCATCGATAACTTTATAGGAATATGAAATGGAAATTACCCACATAAACGAGCTTAAACTTACCAAGAATAAAATTGGAATGTTAAAAATAAAAAGTTGTTCGTCGGCGGCATGTGAATAAGCCGTCGCACACTGCTAGGTAGTAGGTAAAAAGTGTTGGCTTGCAGTATGGCAAGCGTGCAATCGGGTTGGCGGCGAGGGTGGGCGTGGGTGGACTGTAGGGGTGAGGCCAGACAGCGAATGAACTGCAGAAAGGGTTAATGTTCTCTTCCCCTGCAGCGCCGCCTGAGCTTGCCCGCCCACGGTTATGTTGGGTACCTATGCACATAGAATCGTCTGCTCGCTGTAAAAATAAAAATTATCAGGAAAACGACTGATGCCGTGATTTTAAAATACTTCAAGAAGCTTGATTTATTGTAAATACAATTTTTTTTTAAATACACGTGTAAAATGAGTTGATTTGTACATAAGCAATTATGAGTATTGAGCTCTATGGAATTTGTTTAAGCTCTATTAATCAATCTTTCGATTGCGGAGGACTGTGGTATTTATTATATGGCTGTCATAAAGGATCTAAGTTAGTCTATTGGAAGTAAAAATAATGAATCTTAAGTTCCACAAAAAATGCTTCGTGATTTAAATCACCCCTACACTCGCTCATACATGTAAACATAGGAACTATACTCATGAAAAGTGTTATATAAGGTTATAAAAACGAAAGCACGTAATATGCTTCATTAAGTTCTATTTTGATTAAATAGTAACTACTATTTGTGTAACTAAGCTTAGGTCAGATTGCAGATACCATAAAAAGCGTGGTGACTTCTACGATGGTAAGTTTTGCACGCAACGCTGTGACGTCAATACTAGGTAGTGACGTAGAAGTGATTGAAGCGTGATTCATATGATCTGCCATCTGCCATCAGGTATGATGCTATATACCTGATGGCAGATTTGTGTTTCAGCGATGCTGAATGTGTTTCAGTCATGCTGAATGGTAATCGCTGTTATATTTTTTACAGTCTGTTTTCGTTCCAAATATGTGATATTTTCTTATACTGGTAAAACAAAGAGACTACAAAGCAAATGATAATACGTAACTGTAAACTTTATTATGTCTTTCCGTCAATGACGGGTTTTCCGTTTTATTTGGGAACTGTCCCGGCGGATACGAGTAACCCATAATAGCCTACGTGTCTTCGAAAACCTTACTCACTGTATGAGAAGTAACAGCCAAGTTGGTACTTTATATATATTATTTAAGACACATCACGCAGTGGTACCAAATTGATCGGATTCAATGATGCTTTACGTTTGACCACCACCAAGACTCTACCAATTCTCGAACCTACGATTAAGAAGCAGGCCAGTGCAATAAATAAGTGTAAGTTTAACTTCATGTTTTGTTGTAGAGAACTTTATTATTAAAGAGAAAATAATATTTAACATTGACAGTGACACATGTAATTTCTTAAAGTAGGAGTTATGTGCTCTACGGTAGAAGCTGCCACCTATTTCTTTGTAGTCAGAACCCCTGTCCATAAAAAACTCAGTCAAGTTGAAAGCCATTCAAAAGATATCAAGGCTTTTTACTGAACACCACCACGTTATAATTAGTACCTACGGTGCTCTCCAGGAAAATTTTATCGGCTTAACGATTATCTCTCGCCTCGTCTTAATTATATCGATCAGCTTAAAATCGTCCTGATGGAAATACTTGATTGCCTGCATGACTCACTACGGTTAGTTATAATCCTTGTGCGGTAGTTGAAAATATTCGATCGTTAGGTCACATTGATTCTTGTTTAAAAATACTGCATACGAATGGTTTGAGGTCTCGAAAATCTTACAAAAAACTAGGGTTGCATATTTCTTTATATAAGTAAATCATGCTTTAATGTGCTAAGGATTTTCTTAGGATATTATGTTGCTATGTGATAGTTAGTTATTTTATTAAAATGTAGTAACAGTTAAGTAAGCTATAGCCCTCTCAATCAAACAACCGCTTTTAGAGGAGTCCCGTGTTCATCAGGTGATTGTGGATTTTATTAAAGCAGCGTCCGTAATAATCAATATTTTGCTCTTCAGATACGGTTGTCTGGTAGAGATCGCTCTTACCGATAAGACCACCGAGTTTTGGCATTTTAAGTTTTCGTGTATAATAAATTGTGTGGTTTTATGGTATTTTTAGATTATTATTATTATTGATTAATATAATTCAGTACAGTAAATAACCTTAATCACGATAGTTAGAGCCTTGACTGCGTCCCTGACATTGTTTTAGTCCATGAGCGGCGGGGCCGCTTAGCGCTTACCATGCGTGTCGGCAGTATGTTTGCCTATGTATTAGTCACTAGTCTTATTTAAATTTACATATATACATACATAAACTCACGCCGTTTCACAGAAAGTATAGGCAGAGGTGCTACCAGACCACCCACTTTCGCCTTGTGTGTTTCGTCCCATGATGTGATAGGAGAGTCTATCGCTATAGTATTGCCTTATTTAAATGAGATACTTGCACTTTATTGATATAACTATGGATTTTTCTAGTATATAAATACCTAATTTCTTAAAGGCTGCGAGTGGAGATTACACCCCAAAAAGGACAGTCTTTAGAGTCTTTCAAAATTTAGACAGGTAAGGCTGATGGTAACGCGATTACTCTAAAACTACGTCATTTTTCACTCTCCATTATATTTGGACACGAAAAATAAGTAATGAGTATTTAATATTAACCGATAAAGCACAATTGGTTATGTTACCATGCATAAAATAAGAGGTCGCACTTCCGTAGGGAGACAATATTTTTTATCCTCAAATACATCATACCTATATGTGTATATTAAGTTTTAGAACTCAGTATTGTGAGACCGAAAAATTGCTCATTGATTTTGATTTTCACAAGATTTGTACCATAGCAACACGATCAAGTAATATGTATGCGACTGTTATAATAAAATATTTATTACAATAATCGAAATCTATTTAATAACGCAATATAAAGCTAATAAAAGACCGACTGACGCTGAGGGTCAACGGCCGAACACTACCATACCTACCTACCGAGTATTGACGTATGACGAACCCCCTTCGATTTATCCCGCCCGAACGCGCAGCCTAATATCACTAATTCTATATCAGAAGTATTTTTTATTTCCATTTACATCGTTTGTTGGGAAAAAGTAAATGACTGATATTATAATGCCTGTCTATAAATTATGAGACTGTCTCGGTGGCGTAGTTGTAAATTACGGTACGGTTACAAAGCCGAGGTCTCGGATTCGAATCCCGGGTAGGGCAAAATGATATTGGATTATTCTATTCATTATTTATTTATTTATTTATTTAAACTTTTTATACATGTTGTATAAAGGCGGACTTAATGCCTTGGGCATTCTCTACCAGTCAACCTTTGGGTGATGCAGAGATTATACAAAGTAGGTGTTATTACTAAATGTAATAAAGTGCAAATAAACATACATACACATAATATGTATATACATATCTAACTACATACCCATACAATATATAAATATAATACATACACATAATATACAATATAGGCGTATATATATATATATACATATATAAATATTATATATAAAAATATAATGGTAAAACTTAATTTGACGATTCTGCGATTTGTTTAAGGAGAAGCTCGCGGACCTTCACTTTAAATGCATAACGATTCCGGCATGTCCTGATTTCGAGGGGGAGCGCATTCCAAAGAAGTATGGACTGTATTGGGAAAGAAGAATGTAAGAAATCAGTAGTGTGGGAAGGACACTGGAGAAGTAAATTGTGGGTTGACCGAAGATTCTTATTGTGGTTGCAACCGAGATACTGAAAGAAAGGAAGTAAATAAGATGGAGGGGAAGGGAGACTAGAATAGAGTGCAAAAGAGTAATTGCGCGTAGACTACGACGCTGGCGAATGGGCAACCACTTAAGTAGAGAACGGCAAGCCGACACATGGTCATACTTACGAAGATTAAAAATGAAACGAATGCAGTTATTAAGAAGTCGGTCAAGTTTGTTGAGAAGATCTGCATTCAGGTCAAAATAGCACACATCACCATAGTCGATTAAGGGAAAAATTAGGGATTGCACAAGCATTGTTTTAGTTTGCGAAGGAAGAAAATTCTTCAGACGATATAGAGAACGAAGGGAATCGGTCACTCGACGGCAGACGTAGGTCACCTGGGTTCGCCAATTCAAAGTTGAGTCGATATGTAGCCCAAGGTCTTTGACGCTAGAAGACAGTGGAATTACTGACCCGTTGTAAACCAGTAGTGGAAGACTGGTTACGTCAATCCTGCTTATCAATCGCTGGCTACCTACAATAATCGCCTGACATTTAGAGGGGTTCACTGTGAGTCCAAACTCATCAGACCAGTTCTTGATGTATGTCAGATCTCTGTTGATCATGTCGAACGCGGAATGTAGGCAGTTGATGTTGGCATGAGTATAAAGTTGCAGATCATCGGCATATAGGTGATACGCACAATGAAGATTCTGGGTTATGAGATTAATAAATATAGAAAATAAAAGAGGAGAGAGTATACCGCCTTGAGGGACACCAGATTCAAGGTCACACCATACTGACGAAATTTCGCCAAGATGCACCGCTTGCTGACGCCCTCGAAGATAACTTGAGAACCATTCCAGTGCATCCGATGAGATCTTGAGATATGAAAGGATGGACAACAGGATGTCGTGACTAACGGTATTAAAGGCGTTCGAAAAATCTACCAAAACCAGTACGGTTACTTTGGCATCCTCCATGCCCACCCTTATATCGTCAGTCACTTTAAGGAGAGCGGTAACCGTGCTATGGCCAGGCCTGAATCCAGACTGCATTGGACTTAAAAGATTATTGTGGTGCACAAACTTGGCCAACTGCCTGTGTGCACAAGCTTCAAGCACTTTGGATAGGAAAGGAAGAATGGAAATAGGACGGAAGTGGGTAACGAGAGATGGGTTAGGGATTTTGGGGAGTGGGATAACATGAGCTTTTCGCCACAAAGATGGAAAGACACTGGTGGTGAAAGAGAAATTAATTATATGAATTATGGCAGGGAGAAGATAATCTAGGATTGGAATTATCATACGACGACTTATTTGGTCACAACCGACCGCATGAGACTTGATACTAAGGATGGACTTTTTAATCTAATCGGCTGCAACTGGAGAAAAGTGAAAGGAATCAATGTTAGGACGGGGAAGATCAGCTAGATAGTTCAGAGTTCCAGATGTGACTCGGTGATCCAACGGACTACTTTTCGAAAAATGACGATTAACATCATCCGGGTCGATGGTCCACTGACAATCTAGACATTTTTGCTTGCCAATACCCAAAGTCTTTAGAAACTTCCAGATGTTAGCGGGCGAGGAAGAGGAAATATTATCAAAAATATATCGGCGTTTGGTATTTCGTATCACCTGATTACACCGATTCCTTGCAACCTTATAACGAGCCCAGTTATCCTCAGAGCGATTGTGTTTAAACTTCTGGAATGCCCGATCCCGACGTCTCATCGCCCTCCGAACATTTGTCGTCATCCACGGAATGGGAGGACGCTTCAGTTTTGTCCTTTTAACTGGAGCATGGATGTCGTACAATCCAATGACAGTGGAGTTGAAAATGTCAACTTTTTGGTCAATCGTAGTAGCTGCCATTAGTTTGCCCCATTCAATCATAGAAGCGTCCGTAATAAGCTTGTCGACGTTCATGCGCCCAAAACAACGCATCTGTAAGACGGTAGGAGGGGATTTGGGAGGTTTCAGGATGTATGATAGAAAGATAAGGTCGTGGCGGGAGAAACCAGGAGCAGGATACTGGCCATGAGCGGAGACAAAGGAAATGTTGGAAGTAAGGATAAGATCTAACCATGTGTCATCACCTTGTATGTTGTGATGAGTAGCTTTCAGAGGCAACACATTCAGACTGGCAGACTGTATGATGTCAAGGAGTTTTTGAGCACGAGTGGACTGGTAGGCAAGGAGATTGGTGTTGAAATCTCCCATGATGATATGATGTGCATATTTTGACCCCAAGGTTTCCAGAACCGATTCGATACTGGAGAAGTAATCAACAGAAGGGGGGCAATAGACGACACCAAGTATGGCTATGGCTCCCTTGACACAAACCTCAAGAAAAAGATATTCTGCCGAAGCAGAGTCGGTGGGATTAGAAGAGGTTATAAGTTTATAGTGAAAGTTACTACGTAAGTAAATAGCAACGCCCCCTCCTCTTTTGTTAAGGCGGTCGTTACGAATAAGATGAAAGCCGGGAAGGGGATAAGACGTCGAAGGGAGGTGAGGTTTGAGCCAAGTCTCAGAAATCAGGACAGCATGAATATTTGCGTCAGCGAAGGTATCCAAAAAGTCACTGTAATTACTGGGCAGGCTCTGAGCATTGATATGGCAAACGTTCAGATGATGAGAAGTTTGGACATCAAAAGTTTGCCGGATCAAGCTGCTGAGCCCATCAGTTGCAGACAGCAGAGCAGAAACTATCATCATTCGATACTGAGTCAGAATCGTTGGCAGAAAAATAAATATCATCGTCAAATATCATAAATTTAAATAATGTTATAATATAAGTAAAATAATAAAATTATATCCTAAAACAAAAAAAAAAAAAAAAAAACCTATTACGAATTGGTGCAACACTAATCTCTGCACCACCCGCCAGCAGACACAAGCACAAAATATACAACGTAAAAAAAAAAAAAAATACAGAAAAACAAACAGTCAATACCAAAATAACAAAGAAAGAAAAACAAAATATATAAACAATACAAACGAAAAAAATAAAATAAAAAACAACTAAACAGAAAATTCATTACAAAATAGAGCAATTCCGAACGCAACGTAAGGTGTCACTGTCAATTTACTATAGAACAAAACAAAAAAAAAAAAATAATAATAACAAAGAAATATGTGGGTAAGAGAAAAAAAAAAGTATATAAACAATTACTTACGCAAAGAAGACACCTTACATTGTGATGAATTGTACAAGTGCCGCAGTTATGAATAAATTTGTGTAATGTTACATTAATTTCGTCGTGATTTGGACGTTCCCGTATTTTGTGCTCCACTTCTACTTGCTGCTGAAGAATTGTCAGAAGACATAGGAAATTTAGCCGTCAGCGTATGAAGTTCGTCAATTGTTGAGATCTTATGACGAACACCGTCAGGGGTTTTGACGATTATTACGCCGTCTTGAGACCAACACGATCGCATCCCAAAATGTTGTCTTGCCTTACCGAAGACTAGTTGCCGCGACTTTGTGAGGAATTCCTTCACTGAAATTGGCGAACCTTTTAGTTTCGACTTGGCCCTCCAGACTGCGGACTTGTGACTGCTTGTTGAGAACATTATCAGCTCGGAGTCAGGAATTTTTGCCCGATATGGAGATAGGCTCGCCCCCTATCACATCGTGGGACGGAACATGCAAGGCGAAATGTGGGTGTCCTAGTGGCGCCTCTGTCTACCCCTTCGGGAATAAAGGCGTGAGGTTATGTATGTATGTATAATAATTGTGAAACAAATGACTATCCGTTTGGATTCCGACCGTTACGGCTCCATTATTATTATTTTTGTAATATTAGTTAATACCTACGTTTCAGGATGTCAATGCACATATTAAGTGCAGTATAAACAAGCGGATCGCAACTATAATTAGAAAGGTTAAAAGTAAGTTTCTCCAAAATGAACTGACGGTGTTGCTGAACAGTGTATTGTTATACATTTGGGTTGCAGCAAGGAGACGCAACTTCGGTACTTGATACGATAGTTCGCTTCTTAAAATGTGATTGAGTAGAAAAAGTAGGAATACACATTTCAACTTATCTTGGCGCTTGCTTGTAAATATGAAGTTTTGTTTCGATGTTGGTACCGCGACAGTTGTCCGAGCAAGACGTCTTCCTTATGCTCTCTTAAGCAGGTACGGTCAACGATAAACATGGTACGTAACCCAGGAAAATGTTTAAGAATTCTAATTTACTTAATGGAAAGATAAATAAATAAAATGATTATTACATTTTTTATGCTTTTGTTATTGATGTGGTATTTTAAATAAAGCACCCCCGGATAATTTTTACAAGGATAGGTTTGTACTATAATGCGAGCTGCTAAGTCGAAAAATGCTTAAACCAAAAATAGGTAAGGCAACATTTTCGAAAGTCAGAAATTCAGCCTGGATTCTCCAAGATCCGTATATTATTAACTACATAATGATTTTGGAGCCGACCCACTCATACTGTAGCTTTAAGGAGGTCTACAGGTCTTCTAATTTTGTCGCATTTAAAATGGAAACCTACGAATTGGGCCGTTTATGTACTCCCAACTTTATTTACATTTTATAATAAATACGCTTTTATATTATTACGCTGTTATTGTTTTTAAATTATAACACTTCAATTGCCATTTTTGACAGGCGTTTTTATTAATGGAACATACTTGATTGTACCATTTACGCACATGCACCCACTTTGTATAAACAAGCTTGAAGCACACATATAGCGGTGCGTCAACATGAGTTGAAGTATCTACAATTGTGGTGGAAAACCTGACATAAGTGTGTGTATAGGTGCCAGATATCGGACTCAATCAGTGTATATTATTGAATATACATAATATGCTTAATTGATATCGATATACAACAGACATATTGTTGACGAACTGTATTGCAATTACCACTAGTCGTAATTATTTTGTCGCGCTAATAAAAAGATAAATAAATAGTATTATACATACAATTAAAAGTATTTAATTAGCCGTAATACCTGTAAACATAATTAATGTTCTGGTGCCAACTGCATAACATTATTTCCAGACAAAAAACAAGCTTCGATTTTTCATCGAAAATCTAGATAATATTAATGTATGTAGTGTTTTTAAGTGGGAGTGAAGTGCGTTAGATCTTGTAATCATCTATACTTCAGACATTTAGGAGGGCTTCTCTAGTCTATTCAAAATTACTTCTTATCATTTATAATTGACAGCCTTCGTGGCGCAGTTGGTTAGACGCCGCCTGTGAAACGAGAGGCCGCGGGTTCGATCCCCGCACCGAAACAAATATTTGTGTAATCCACAGGTATTTGTTTCGGGTCTGGGTGTTTGTGAGACCGAAAAGTCTCTCGTAGTTTCTGATACCCACGACACAAGACTTGATCTTAGTGTGGGGTCAGGACTATGTATGTGACTGTTGGGTGTATTTATTTACTTGTATTTATAATACAAAATTGTAAGTTAGTAATGTTTCGTTTTAAACCCGATTGATATTTGTAAATAGCGGCTGCATAGAGCCAAAACCATTTGACTACAGGTTTTTTTATAGCATAGGTCCTGCAAACGAGCTTACAGGTCACCTGGTGGTAAGTGATACTGCCGCCCATGAACATTCACAATGCTTGGATCATGTATGTGTTGCCAGACCATTAAATTGGGAAGAAAGCGGGAAGGACAAAGGATGGGAAGTGAACATGGGTATTGGGCATCCGGTAATCTTACTCACAGAACGAAACGTGACAGTGAAGCTGTTGTTTCACGTGGATTTCCTGTCAGACAATGGTACCGCCTCGGATGAGCCTGCCCAATTATGCTGAATCATGACTGATAACAGCGTGGCTCTACCACTTCCGTCACTTTCGTCTGTATGCAGTATATTATAAGCTATTCTTTATAATAATAGAAGTGCACACAACACTTACAAAAAATAAATAAAATAAGAAGTAAATTTTAATAACCCGTCTGCGTTAATTGTAAAATGCAAACGGAGGTTCTACATAAGTTAGTCCTTGTTTACAAAAGGACTGAAAGTAACCATAACTTTTAACTGAATTAGTGATTTAATTCTGAATAAATGCTTGTTTAATTAACTTCATTTTACTTATATTTTACGCAGCCAGTATTTATACATTAGCTTATATTTTTATAATGGAGGGGAACACATATTATCGGGGAATAAAGAGTTTGCAGAATATTAACAATTTCATTGATTAATCAAAATTTTATAAAAAAAATGTAAAGACATACGCATGTAAACAGAGATACTCATAGAAAGAGGGCAAGGAAGTGTGTTGTAACCTCGAAGTTTGGCACGTACTTGATTAATTGGAATATACGGTTGCTGAGCGCGCGCGAAACGCACGTTCGCTCGCGACACGCCCGCCCTGTTACACCGTCGTTACACTTAGCTATTTCTTCCGCATAAAAGTAGAATACGGTCAAGGTTGGCTTCATTGAACATATTATTCAATCAATATACCTCAACCTTTTACTTCAAAAGCCGCGATACGAGGAAATGTTGTATCTGGAAATCGCATGTTTTGGGTCATCATAACACTTTCTCATTGTCACCATCGGCAACTTTGTTCAAAACTAGAACAAATTAGTAATGCACCTTTATTGCAAGGTGTTATATTATAAATATAGTAGAATTACTTATTAGGTTATTATTCTGTAAGCTTTCTTTTATAAATAAAATAAAAATAAAAATAAATAGTTTTCATTAACCTCTGACTCCAGCCAGGTGGAGCGACGATATTCGTGGGGTGGCTGGTAGCGGTTGGCGACGATGGGCTGAAGATCGAGCCCAGTGGCGTGCTATGGGAGAGGTCTATGTCCAGCAGTGGACGCAGAAGGGCTGATGATGACGATGATTAACCTCTGACTGGCTTTTCTTTTTTAAGAAGGGCTGCTTATTAAGAGAAAAATATATATCTGTCCATTCGCGCGCCATCTAGCGTGCAAACCCTGAATGGGATTAAATAAAACATTGATCACAGATGTACGTCGTTAGGTTTTAACACGATCTGCTCGCCAACATCTATTCAGTTTAAAATATCTCACGTAAGATGGCGTTTAATACAAAGTTAAGATCAACTTTTCACATCTTAGATACACAAAGTTCATATAAACGCGTCCATGATTCGTTATTTTAAATTAATTGTTATACCTTCTATGTCTCATTCTTAGTAGTAGAACATTGCAATTTTTTCAGTAACAACTTTGAAGGCGAGTGTAGGAGGTCATTTAAATTATCATATACAATTTTTTTATGGTACATCGTCTCTACCATAGATTTGGATACGTTACATACACTAAACTTTGTATTTATCGTATTTATAATGTAACAGATTGTAACTGTAGTGCAGTTGAGGAAGAGCATCTCTATCAGGTAGATATATTTATTGCTCGTTAGTCCACACACTCATACCAGCCTGCGTGCGTGAGATCGAAAAGTATTATTATTTATAATATTTTTTTTATTGTTTTTTATTTAATTTACGAAATATAATCCTTACGTTATAAAATATATCATGGTTGAATAATGTTTATTTCTAATACACGAGTAGAGCCAGCGACGGTGTAATATACCAAATTACACAAGAAAAATATATCAGTAATATATTTTGTTGATTCAAAAACTTTGAAACACAGAAATAAATATACTAGTTAGTTTTACACAATACTACATGAATGAAAAGCGAAGAGAAAAAATTGTTAAGAGCGTAGCGCATAAATATTATTAAAATTTAAAAAAACCTGTAGAGTGGTGGTGGTCAGCGAATAGGAGGACAGAAAAAGATAGCCCGGCGCCACCATTTCATCGACGTTTTTGAAGTATCAGCGCTTCTTCTATATTATAAATACTGTAAGCAATAGAAAAAATCCAATATCACTTTGCCTGATCTGGGACTCTAACCCGAGACCTCAGCTTTGTACCGTACTGTAATACAAATACGCCACCGAGGCAGTCATTATCAGTCTGGAGTCAGAAATTTGTGCCCGATATGGCGATAGGCTCGCCCCCTATCACATCGTGGTACGGAACATACAAGGCGAAATGTGGGTGTTCTGGTGGCGCCTCTGCCTACCCCTTCGGGGATAAAGGCGTGAGTTTATGTATGTATGTATGTCTAAGCAATAGGTATAATTTGCTGAATTTCCATTGCGTATGAGGCGCAACGTCTGTGCCGTGTCTCTAGCGTAGTTGACACTCTAGTTAGTATACGAGTAGTACCAGATTATAAAGATTTTTAAAAATAAATTTGTCTTTCCGTTTATGAAAAATGCGAAGAAAGGGGGCTATATATGCTTACAATGTTTTTCATTGTGTATCAATCTTACACGGCATCATTGTAAGTACGGCAATTGGTATGTGTCATGAGCCATATTGAACTGTTCTTCGGTCATAAACGATTAAATTTATTATATAACAGACTGAAGTAAAATTTCCTTTATAAATTGGCAGATTGACATGGTGTTCCAATTCATTTGTACTACAAAATCCGACTTACATAAACAGTAAATATTGGAGCAAGCCTGTCAGCAATAATACAAAAGTATATAAGATCCTTTTATAACAGGGTCAGGGCACTTAACTTAGGCAGGGCGCGTGCGCGTGTAAAGGTCAAGGTCAGGGGCCCTGGAAGATTTTCCTCCGGGGTCGTCGGCCCTGAGCCCTTATTTTCAGGCAATATTGGTCCGGGAACTGCGACCTTCACCGTATTATGACCTCAAGGTGGCACGTGTAGGCGAATAGCGTGGGCTTTCACTTTAATAAACAACACTAAGCGTTACAGATAACTAATCACCGGAGAGAACTATGCGTGCCTCATGTTCCCAAAATAAAATCCAATTGATGGCTTTCGAAAAGTGTTGTTGCGCGATTGAAAAGGGCTGGAACGTGCGTCTATTAAATTCACCATCATTGGCATGTATATGATAACTTCTCGGTATTAATTATATTTTGTTGCACTATAATAAAATCACTATATACAAAGGTTCAAGAAAACCTGTTTGTTACATATCATGCTTATACATAATTTTCCGGGTATATTTGTACGTCTCTGAAAGGATAAGCAGATATAAATAAGTTCACACTTAGACATCGATCATTCCGTTCCACGATCATTGTGTTATTGATGGTCCAAGCTGCAATCTTCACTACGCATACATACAATTGGCCGCATCGATCGGAGAAGCTCAATATTTCAAAGAAAAGCGACGTAGAGTAACAGACTCTTGCGAGATACCTTGGAATTGAATAACTCTAAGTTTCCCTATCCTTCGTCATTTCTGTTTTTTATATTCAAAGTTGTACGCACCTATATTTATAGATGTCTTCAGGTGTTCAAAGTTGGTGGTCTTCAGGAGAACAGGGGGTGCAAATGAGCGCAAGCTGCAAACTGCTGCGAGCTTAAGGATTCTGCATCACGAACCATTCAAGGTCCATGGGATTATTAAAAACTGTGAAATCGATTGACGGCTACATTTCACTTTGTTGGGACTACGAAACAAGGAAACTCACTATAAATCTTCTTCGCTCTTTAGTTTACAATTTCCATATGTAGAGCCGTTAGATGGTGTGCCGCGCTTACGTTATGAGATCTCACAGTCGTGTTGGGCATTATTCTGTTGCTAATAATCTAGACTTTTTGTGAAATTATTTATAAATATTAGTTAGTTTGAATGTATTCTCAAGGACTATAAAAATATTCCGTAAAATTAAATGATGGATATTGGATATGATACGACTATGTTTACCCATAGTTATGTTACTTTAAATATGTGTCAGTATAGTATTGATGGATGTAAGTATTTATCCAAAACAGTAGTATTATACGGAGGCAATATAAACAGGCGTGCGCGGGTGTGAGGCGCGGCGCGGCGGGCGGCGGCGGCGGGGCTGGCGCGGGGCGGCGGTCACGGTCGAGGACGCGGCCTTGACACGAGCTGCGCAGCCTCCGCGAGCTGTCCGCGCCCCGCCCGCTTCACCGGCAACACTATCCATAAACCGACAAAACCTGAATCATTTACATTATGTAGGTAAATGCGTAAGCGGTGATTGTTCCTACGGTTTAGCGAACGAGCCTACACGTGTTCACCGTATAAACAAACAACAATTGCAAAGAGATCGGCCGCAATGGCAACCTTTCTCTCATACAAATGATTATTGACTGTTCCGGTATATGGAAACTAAATCAAATTCCTAGTGAACCTGAAATAAGAATAATTTTAATGCCATTTGAGCGAAAGCTGGATGAAAGTCCACACAATTTAAGATTCTTTCGTTTCTTATCGTTATGTTACTTTGTGGCACAATGTAGTGACTTTAAGTTAATTAAGAAGACTTAAAGTTAACATTTTAAATTCGACACCATCCTATCATAAAATCCAACAGCATGTGTAAGACAGCTATCCACAACCCTTCGTAAAGTTATTAAAAAATTCCATGTTCATTCCTTGTCTCATAATTTGAAAAGAGGCATATTAAATAATATAAAGATAAGGAAATTCTAAAAATACGAGTTCCAATTACCATTTAAATCGAATCAGGGATGAGAAGATCCCTGACAAGAAAAGTTACCGACGTAGCGCAGCGGATAAGAAAATTGAAATGGCAGTGAGTAAGGCATATAGCGGGAAAAACTGATAAAATAGTTGCGGGCGATATTTTCACTGGTTCGGGCTACGTATCAGAAAACGTAGCAACTGCCACCACTGGGTGATCTTTTAATATGAAAAAGATTTCAAGACACCTCTAGAACCGCGCCATTTTCTACAGGTCTCTGTGAAAATTTTTCAGTGATGATTTCTTTTTGCTGAAGTTTGTGGTGATAGTGAAAATTGACAAGGATTTAAAAATGTAACTCATTGTTATAAGCATGGAGTTATAAATACCTACCTATAATGGGTTCATTAGTTATATGGTCGAGTGATAATGTATCTTGATATGACCACACGAGGTCGTGGATACGAAAAAAATATAAAAATCAACACACAGACTTCTACACAAACACCATTGGTTTAATATTATTGTGATGGACATAGACATTCATTGTAGTAGAATACTGTTTGCAACTTGTTCGGCTTTACCTATATTATCTGTGTGAACTACCATTACATAAATATATGCGTACACTATTCAAAATAAATAAAATATATTTCTTTGTTGAAATAATAAAGGTGTAGAATATGGTGTTTATTCAAACGCAATAATCTCTTGAATACCAGTTGGATTTTAATAAATATTTTTGCATTTAAAATATGAAATACAAATTATGATTGAGAACGTCTATTAATCCATCAGCTAGGAAAAATGTGAAATGAATTAAAATTGAAATAGCCTTTCATAACCAAATACATTCGTTATTGGTTTTACCTGTTTAGTCTTCTTAAAATATACTATTCAAAATAATGATAAGAGCACATAATAATATACTAAGTCCTATCTGTATCTTCGATGGGATATGCACAAGCGCTACCTGTAAATAAAAAATAGGTTTATTCTGATATCGAGGACATATTTGTAAATCTGAGAATTGCCTCGGTGCTGGATTTGAATTTGCGGATTTCTCGTTTCACTACACACTTACCTAACCTTTCCGGGTATAATTTATATCTTGTCGACACTTCACGGAAAATAATCAACCTTGTTGTAGTTTAATACGTAAAAGTAATACGTTTTCTCCATACAAAATACCTGCCCCTTCTGACCCATCTAATTACATCCCTCATCGCTTTCGATTCCGTCTCGCATGGTTCTGTCCTAATAAGTAGTCAAATAATCTATTTTAGAGAAACCATTAACAAAACCTATTCTCAGTAGATCTCGAAAACCACATAAATTAATTTCGAAACAACCATTATAAAATCTTTCTTAGAGGACCTTTACAAAGCATAACATTTTTTTACTTGCCGATAATTCTAAAACTTTATAGGCTTCATGTTCACGAGATGAACTGAGGCGTTAGTAATCTGCAGAGTTGCAGTTACAACAATTATCTTCAATTTTGGATGATTAAAAACTAAAAAGTTAATTCAAAATATCAGTTGTTTAAAATCCGAACTTTGCACAAGGAACTTTTAATGTCTTTAGGTCTGGTAGCTTCGCTCGCGTTAAAGTGTTTTTATCAATTATTTCAAAGTTTAGTTAACAAAGGAAGTAAGTATATAGTAAAATATTTTTACATCGTAGAGCGTACTTTTTGAGTGAAATATTTTCCTTCTCGTATTGCTGACAATGTGTATGCAAAGTTTCATAATGCTCGGTTGAGCAATAAAGGCGCAAAAGCGTAACATAAGAACTTATATTCGCCTTTATTTTATACAAAGCCCGGTCTTTACAAATATTTTTACGTGATTGTTGGGCAATAAGTTATTTGAAAATTGGTAAAGGGAGTCGGTATATTATGTGTTGTTTGGTCATGCCACGTAATGCATGTGTATATCTTCAGGGTCTCTTCGGCGCCTCCGCTTTGAAGTTGGGATATGGCCAAGTCAGAAAGCGCACTGTTGAGTTTATGATCCGTTTGATTGCATTCCTAAATGATGTCGACTCTGCTATAACAGTGAGGGGTCTCGTTAACTTGTTAGTTAAAGTTGATTTGTCCAGTGTCGAGATCTGGAGATGAAAATTGAGATAACTCTTTCAAAGGCAATCCCGTTATTGAATGATTGGTGAGATAATAATATGATAATCGAATCAAACATCAAATTATGCGTATTTCTTCTACCTTTATTACCCAAATATTTTTGTAACAATTAGTGTTTTTGTGCTAACAACTTATTGAGTGGCGCAAGAAAATGAATTCTCATTGGCCTGACGTTGCTAAACTGAGGCCTGAGGGTAGTGGATATTTTGTGCGCCCTCCTCGCTGTTGGCGATTTCTACTGGTAGAGGCGATGAGTGGGTAAAATATTGTTCTAAAAGAGGAAAATGCACCAGATATTGCTAAGTCTTCTACCGGCTCCTATTTTAATACTTATAATACATTTAATATGTATTTTTCTAAGGTGGTTAAATAAAATCAGTTTTTATAATTGATTTTCAAACTCTACCCGTTTATTTAACAGGAAAACATCAATGATTTTAATGTTCTCTAACTTGCAACTTGAACCAATATTTTTCAGGATTTGATTTACTTAGGTAGATATTGTTGTATATAGAATTATTGTATGACATATAGAATTCAAATTAAAATATGTTAAACCGAAGCAGTACCCTATTTGTTGTTTTTCTATATGAGTACATCAAAGTGACTTTGATAAATAAAAACATCCAACAGTCACATACATAGTCCTGAGCCGACACTAAGATTGAGTCTTGTGTGAGCAACTACGAGACACTTCTTCGGTCTCACAAACACCCAGAATCGAAATAAAAACCTGTAGAACATACAAATATTTGTTACGGTGCGTGGATTGATTGTTTTTTTTTTTATTCTGTAATATTAATTACAATGAGCTTTTCATTTTTCTGATACGTCTTCATGTGAAAATGTACATGTAGTAAATACATTTTCAGTCATCCTGTTTCCACATACCTTTAAACTCAATAGTTAACAATCCTTATTGGAAGGATAGACGCGGCATCGAACGTACAAAGGCACTGGAGAAGAAAATAAGGATAAGGAGATCCACTACATCCAGCCGTGGAATTTGTTTCTAAATGTTGTTCTATATAAATTAAATTAGGTACTATTGTGGATTCAGCCTTATTGCCGACCATTTAGTAAGGAATAATTAATACAAGTATATGGCCTAACCCCTCTTAATCGAACTCTCGGTTGTAGAGGAGGCCTGTGACCTGCAGTGGGACGTATATGAGCTGATATAGTGTCTTCAATTAATACAACATTGAAAAAGTTAAGCTTATATCGTCCGATGGAATTCCTTTTAAAATAATATATTGCATCTATAAGACAAGATTTGTTATTTGAGCGATCGTTTGTGTGCAAATTATGCCCTGTCAATTTCATGAACAAAAAAATATAAGAAAGTCTAATTGGTATTGCATTTGTCATTTTCACAAAAATATTTAAAAACTACTTATATTTTTTATCAAGAACCCTATTTATAATATTACAATAAATATGAGTAATTTAATTTGAACAAAATAATTATGTGTGCAGTTTCATACACGTATACAATTAGGTAGTACAATGACATTGCAATATCCTAATGGCACGTAATCCATTCACAAGTACAAATAAATTCATCGCGAGTCATACTTCGCCTATCATTAAATCAGATGAACGAAATCAAAATGGCTCCTCGGCGACTTATTGTCTCAAGTATGCGACTGCGTAATCATTTTCATTAGCTCAACGAATCGACGTGATCCAGACTGGATTGGCAATGGGAGCGATGCAAAAACTGTGGTGCGTGCCGGTGGCTCGCCGGATACGGGTTCCCGCTGGAGTGGAGAGCGCGGCGCGGGGCGCGGGGGTGCGGGGCGAGCGCGGTGCCGGGGGGACCGGGAGTGCATCGGGACGTTGACTGTCTGGGCCCTGCCTGCGTTATCTGCAGTGCCCTTTCGTACGATGCACCGTAACCCTCCTTCCACCCTAACAAGTGGGGGCTTCAGACTACTGCAGCGCCCTCAGCCATATTCTAGAATTTGCTATTGACCCGAAATAAGATGGTAAACAAGTGTTCACAGAGGTCAATATACGGTAAAGGACACTTATTGATTGTTGAAGTGAAATTGTGAAGGATTAAATTTGCAAGAAAAGAAATCCAGCGCTGTATACATTTTTAAAATAAGTTTTACCTAGAGTCCTTGGGTCCGAGTTCCGAGTTCGACGTTAGGCAAGCTTTGACTGAGTTTTTCAATTGTTTTAAGTCTCATGTTTTGTCTGGAATTAATTTGGTTCGAAATAACGAAAGGTTCTCTCCCAGCACGAGGAAAACCTACGGGTATTATTTTCAAAAATTCACAAAACTATAATATTCTCTACCCATCTATAACAATTGTACTGCGCCCAAAAAATTAACCATAATATATAAATGATAGAGTTATGCTGATACCAGCCTAATGTTCAGGACGAATGACTAGGTGAAATTGGGTACGGATCGCAATTATGATTGTAATTGGTATTGATATACAGGGTATATCAAGACTGCGACCGAAAACGAAGCCGGGTGGTAGTTTTAGTGGTTACAGACACAATGCAAATAAAAATTTAGCAAAATAAGCGACAGATTTTTTTTTGCAAATTTTTGAAAATCATTTTTTTTGGGTAGTAAATACCTAGTTATTGCGAAAATAGTATTTTAAACACTATCGTACCATTGCGTCTTAAAAAATAAAAAGGTGTACATCATTATTTTAGGAAAACTATGTATATAACAGCCAAATACGACGATAGGTAAAAAATTACGAAAAAAGTTGACGATTTTTTTTTTGGGAAATTTTTCATTGCATTGTGTCTGAAGTCACTAATACTACCACCTGGCTTCGTTTTCGGTCGCGGTCTTGATATACCCTGTATATATTGATTGAATTGATATATTGTGGGTGTTTCCAGTTAGCGGTATTCATTTTGCTTATCACGCTGCAATTGTTAAAAAGCTTAGCAGCTGTGCCCAATTGCTTAAACACACTGCCCAGATAGAGCATCGTCCGTCTAGAGACGATGATCCCTCGCCGTGGAACGATTATGTAGTTTACCGCTCTCATACCAATAACAAAGTAAACACTAAGTAAAGTTGAGTAAAAGTATGTATATGAATTAAAATGTAACGAGCCCCGTTCTCATTAAGTCGTTATCAATAGCTGGATACGCCAATCCATATTAATTAATGCAGTCTTACGTGCTTAATCCTACGTTTTAATGAGTCAAACGTATCAAAGAATATAGTAGGCACGCATGTATAGCTGTGCATAATATATTCACACGTATAATGTGATTGTGTTGAGTGTAAAGACACAGAACAGTTCAATGAATTTATATCTGCGTGATCACTAGTGCCCAGTACCTACGGCAGGAATTCCTCCAACATTGTCCAATCACTGGGTCTTATATTCGGATATATACGCGTATTAAATACAAGTATGTCCCGAGTTGTTTTCCCGAGAGCGTGTGATAACGATAGCACGTAAGTTATGGCCGACAAGCCTTGAACCTGCGGTGTAAGGACCTTCACAATGTCTCGTTCATTGTTTATTGAGTATTGTTTTATGTCGTGCTTCGGCACACATACGTGGTAATACTGTTTAATGTGAACGAGGTTAATTATCGTGTATATAGTTAGTTATATTTTTTTTAATAAATTATATACCTAGAATTAATGAAGATAAAAATGCCAATGGCAAAATACACATGCGAAGCGCATAATTAAATTAGGAGTTTATGAGAAACTATTTAATAATTCTAGAATGCTTGAATCAGTATTTTTATAAATATAGACTTACACAACAATGCGTTATAAATCACCGCATTGAATTGATAAAATCATGTCATACATACTCTGGAAACATTTGAACAATGCTCGTAATACTGAATGTTGAATTTGTTTGCGGTAATACGAATTTCTGGTTAGTGGCGAACTTTTAGAAAAGGATTACCTCGGGCCGCTGTTTTGGAGGGCGACCTTGGAGCGCGCGTCCTCGGGCCGTGTCAACGACAGAGAGATTTGGCCTCGCGCGTGCTGAGCTCCCCACACCGCGGCCTAACCCAACACCCTGATGGCCCCGCGATTGCCAGAAATTTAATGAACTTGTTCGATACTTGCTGGCATTTTCTTAGCTTATTTTTATCGTTGATTAAATGTTAATTGAAAAGAATCAGTTGTTTTTTGTGGAAAAGGATCAGTGAAATTAAAATTGATTATGATTAGTATAACATTAATTGATATTAAAAATGTATTACAGTAATTTATGAAAAAGAAAAGAAAAGTTCAGAGAAATCAAAAATTATTGTATAATTTGTATTATTTTATGTCTCACATAGTCTTTATTCTCTATAGTCTAGTTGTATGAACAACTGAACTAAAACGTAGCCAATAGCCATCTTCTGAGTAACTAACTTTAGACAGCATACCAATGCATTCATAGGAAAAAGTGTCTAAATTCTAATTCGCAGTACAAAATGGGCATGATTGTTTATTTAGAATGCATCCGAAGGAGTGAGCGCGCGCGACGCAGGGTGGCGGCCCCGGGGTAGCGCAGAATGCGGGGGCGATGACTGGAACCTAAAGGCCGACATTGAGATACCCTTACAAGGGCATTCACTGCTGCACTCCTCAAGGTTTTTGCGGATTACAAATCAACTACCCGCACTGTTTCGTGCAAGTATTTGTCTAAAAGTGCGCGGTTGAATTTCACCAAATTGCGCACTTTGCTTTTTGTTGACGAAATTCCTGACCAGGTTAATTTATTTTATTGGCTTATTATTAATGTTCATATTACTCTTTCTTTTTCTTCTTTAGTGAAATGCAACATAATATACATAGTACAATATGTTTATGGTATAAAAATAAATAAATATAACCTACAGTCACATACATAGTTCTGACCCAACATTAAAATAAATAAATCTTGCGTTTTGGGTCTCAGAAACTACGAGATTTTTCGGTCTCACAAACACCCAGACTCGAAACAAATACCTGTGGATCACACAAATAAACCGTTAATTACCTTTGACAAATTGAGCAGAAACTGAATAAGGCAATATTAGTGTATCATGTGGCTTTCTGAAGTCAGGAATGCATATTGATCGCCGAAACGGCGACAGACGGCGGCTCTTGCAGGATGCCTTCACACCGTCACCCTAAAATTAAATATTTCTATTTTTTTTAACTTAATTTACGAATAACAATTTTTGTCAATATAGGTAAATATTAAAATAATCATTTTTAATTAATGAAATAGTAACAGTGTCCTTTAATTATGTGTACGTGATATCTTTAGTAGCAGTACATAGGGCTTTATTATTCCCCAATTGTACTATTATTTCAGAATGATTAGGAAAATTTGCAGAGGCAGAAATATTCGTCTCCCACATTTAACAGCCATCATAGGTATTTATTATGTTTTTCATCTGTGTCTGTACCAGCCAATATATGTATGTCACACAGCAGGTCACGGGAGTCTACAATCGAGAGTACAATTGAGAGGGGTCAGGCCATAGTTTCTCATATAGAAAGTAGTTAGACCAATGTTTCAGTATATAATTTAATGTAATAGAAACGTTACGTAACGTTATAAAACCGATTATCTAAAAAATGTTTATGACGCTACACCAGCGTGACCTCTAAACATGTTGACAGCGAAATTGATGGACAAGTTCTAGCGATGCGGAAATACGCAAAATCAACTGCTGAAAATACTTTACTAGCCGCCCGCCCTCGGCTGGTAATTCAGTTATTACTTAGTTACGTTGCGTCCTCGCACACCTCTCTCATTTATACTCGTATATGTGTATATCATTCATACCATAACTTGAAACTATTATTATAGGTGTCACTCAAAGATTTCATTTTGCTGCGGGAATATTTACATTTTAGTTCATCTCTTTGGATCTTCCTACTCTGGTTGCCTTCTTAAGTATGGGAGAAATAAGTGAATACTGTGTTTTATGATTCTTTAAATTTACATTTTAAGCCTGATGATCACAACCAAACAAGACCGCGTTTTTCTTAAATTAGAAATATTACATCACGTTCATATCACATACTTTTTCTTACAAACTTCTTGCAAATATTGTTGAACCCTTTTATTCTTATGTAAAACCAGTCACATGGCCCGTAAAACTTGATAAATCAGTTATGCAATTTTTTACAACTACGTTTCCGAATACTCGACTGAAAGAACATTTAATCGAAATAATTAATACGTTTTGTGGCCAGTATTATCTGCCTGTTCAGTGCTTTCAGAGATTATCATTCGCACAAACAGACTTACTAATTAATAATACTAGTATTGGTACTGATAGTGTTTTATGAAACTCCACACATATTTTTAGTATATCCACCTGTAATTATGATACGATCTTTATATGATCTTTATCTAAAATTCTGAAATAAATAATAGATCTCGTTGAATCTCGGTGTGAATGCACCTGGTGGTCCGTGAAAGTGCATAGATATGACGGCGCATGCGTGCCGGGCACCGTCTCGAAACCCTCGTCGCACCCCACATAGCTGTGTCCTCGTGCCCTTACCATGCCGTCTACTTTCACTCCGACCAAACTCCATGCTGAATATCATCGATAATGCTGCCCTTTATTTGACCATCAAAGCATTCTTAAAATATATGGTTTGAATTCTCGAAATTGTAGTTTTTTAAACTGTTTATTGTTTACGAATTTTTTTGCAGCCCAAACAGATTTTCATTGGTAGTTTTTTATAGGAGATAAGATACATAAAAATGTTAGCGTTATTATGTGCAAGTAACACAGTAGTCATAAAAAATAAAATATGAGAAATCATATTTAATACGAGTAAAACAACAAATTTTGCCGTTAATATAACCTTGCAACAATAAACGATTTACAAGTGTACGCCTACAAGCGAAATACAAATGCGATTACCGTTACTTAAGTTTTGTTGCCAAAATAGTAATGAACGCGGCGGCGGCCGTGAGCGCCCGTGGCAGTGACCTCGCGGCGCACCCTGCCACTGCACCGCGCCGCCGCCCGCTCTCCCCAAACCGCCTTGCGCACATTATCCACTACTGCCCAATCCACCCCACACCCTATTATCAGGCTTTAGATTTCTAACAACTCACGCTTTATGCGATTAATTTAAAATTAATACTTTAATTTTACCACTTTATTTATAATTGATACCCGAATTAATTCAATTTTCATACATATATCTAGATACTACGAAACGAAAAGTAACCTGTAGAAAGTATAACGTCAGCGTATAGAACTTCCAAGCTAAAAGTGCGTACTTCTAATCATGCACGACATGTAGGAGATAAAAATAATCGTGTATTATCTTATTATGGCGATAAAAGTGAACTTTATTTTAGGCACACGGCGGTTTTGTTCGTGTCCAGTTAGTGCGCTATCTCGTAGATGTTTATCAGTCATTATCAGCGAGCGTGCCCCGCCGTCCACACGTTCGTGGCGAATCGATCGAGTTCCCCTATCGGTCCCATACCTTCGCGGAAGTGATAACAAAATGTTACAATTTATCTATAAGTTTTAATACTGACCGAATTAGCAAATATTACGTAATTTATTAGAATTTTGGATTGGTATAGTTCAATTATTGGGGCTTGTCTTATATACACTTCCACGTTTCTTCAAAGTGTAAACTTTTGAAACGGTATATTAGAATAATCCAATTTATTATGGGACAAATATTTTTTTGTAATAATCTACATGGACATTTTAACCGCCAATTAGTTGTATGTTTTTATTATTGTTTATGAGACGTTCAAGGTTACTGCGATAAATTGATGATGATTTTTAAATTGTTAAGAACAACTTTTAAAATAAATGTCATAAAATAATAATTTGAATGTTTTTTTGCAATTATGCAATAAATTTTTCAAAAACCGGACTATCCATTAACATAAATTTTATGAGAAAAGTATTATAAACATATAATAATATTTTAATTTAAAATATTAATTAATTAATTATGTAAAGTATTATATATATTAAATACCAAAAAGTATTATTACGTTTTAAATAATGAATTCAAATATGTAATTATAAATGAAAGTAGTTTATTAAATGTAATTATATTATTCAAGTCATACACATGGGACATAAGCGTAGGACATAAGTGTATTTCTCTGCTTATACCACATGATTTAAATTTGCTTGAAGTGTGTGTGAGTGACCGTGCATAAAAAATAAAAATATTAAATATTTTGTTTGTTTACCACTCATGTAAAGTTATGATAATTTAGTAAACGTCCTTGACCACGGTGGTTTGTATTTATGTTTTGGTTCGGCGAGTTTTTGTTAAATTCGTGAGTAGATATATTAGGATTATTATTAAATGTAACAAGGTACCATGAGGTGAGTGCAGTGCACTCTAGTAAAGGTCACAGTTAAGGTTAAAGTTGATGTCGGATGGGCGTTGCATCGGCAGCGACGGCGGCGGCGGCGCTGGGCGGGCGGTGCAGGGCCACCTGAGGGCGGAGAGGGCGAGGGCGAGGGGCGCACGCTGCAGATTCACTTTCGTCCGGTTGCGGCCGCCGCCACGCCAGTGAGAGAAAGTTGGCCGCGGCGAGCGAACGAGTCCCGCGAGTCGAGCGCCGCGCCGCGCACGCACCGCACGCCACTCTCCGCACGCTCGCCACACGCGCGCGATCCTCTGCGCCCTTCGCAGTGCATTCGCATCCGAACATAAACAATGCACTCATTTGTCCGTACAGGAAGATTTCCGCATTATATGTGAAATTTTATTAACGTTATGAGTGGAAAATTTGTATAGTTTTTCATCGTAATAAAATTTGTACGTTTTACGAGACTACCGCCGTTATCAGTATTGCGAGGAACGATGCAGTGTTATCCGAAGTTGTCGCCCAAACGCGAGCCTTCGGACGCGGGTTACGAGACGGAGATGCTGCCCGGCATGAGGCGGCTGGAGCTGCCCGCGCCGCCCTCCAAGGAATTCCGTGCGCCCGTGCTGCTGGCGGCGCCCGCGCTGGCCCCGACGCACTCCGTGATCCAGTGCATGCGGCCGCCGCCTCCGCCGCCGCCGCCACCACCGCCGCGCTTGCACAAGCCGCCCTCCTTCGAGGAACCATCCAGCTCCATTCCAGATCTAGGTGAGATTTAATGCCACTATTACAATTATTATTTGTAGTATTATGGAATGAGGGGATTTATTTTAAGAATGTAGACGACTCCATATGAACTTCAACATCGCATACAATCTTAATATTATTGTAATTTAAACATACTAATAATTCAAAGGAAACGGTTTAACCCAATGGCGGGTATCTGTGCAATCATCTTGTTTATTTCATGATCTTTACTTCGCAAGATTAGGAAGTTCAAGGTCTCGACGACTCGACGACGCTTAATTCTTTTATTTCCTTCAATAAACGAAGCTGGGAGCGGGCCTTAGATATGGAGTACTAAATTTAGATACCGACTTTTATAGATTTTTTCCTGAGGTAGCAGTAATATTTTCATATTGAGTATTTTTGTGAGCGCGCAAAATATGTAATATGTATCCGTACATAATTAAAGATTAGGTTCTACCTCGACATTATGTAAAATAATTTGAAGCAAAATGATTGTGAATAATCATTTTGCTTTGCCTTGGCCGCTAGATTTATACTTCCTGCTTTGGAAAATTGTAACAGCGCGTTTACAGCTATACAATGATTTCCGGGTGATGACGACGTGATGAAGGTCGTGCTTATTAAACGAACGACACGTTACGCTAACTTGCAATCTAATCATAACAATGTGCCTGCTGCAAGAACTCTATATTTGTTTATTTGTATACCTTTCTCAACCTCCTATAATATCTACCGCTATATATCTATGTATTTATTATTATAAGTCGTCACAATATATGCATCCTATTGTAGGTCACTGTGAAATTCTGGAGAGCCCTATTTGCAAAGCATTCCTATGGCTGAGAAAAGCCTTGATGAGCGAGGGGTCTGTGGTTCCCTTCAATACGGATTAGCGGTCACTAGACCAGACTGGCCACTCTGGTATCAGATTGTTAAAAGTATCAATAACGCCTCTTAAGGCTCCCGTAAGGCCATTATAGAAAATGAAGTGTCATCAAAATGAATGAAAGATATACTTTAAAGGAATTGGTTCGTAAGGCCACACGTAGTGGAATAATAAGATATCCATCTGTAATTGCAGATGGCATAAGCTAACATTTACATAATGGTTTCATAGACATCAATAATACGTTTAGATTCTCCCATAAACTTGACATTCAGCAGTATCGTTTCATTAAGTTGCATAATCCAAGTAATTAGCATTTTCACAGCCTCATTATTATGACCTTTGGTTTCAATGTCGGTTATTACGGGATGACAGCTATTAAAGCAATTAAATTGAAATTTAATCAAATAAAAGCTCTATCCAAAAGTCTAGGTAATAATCAAAAACACTCTTTACGCAACTAATTTAGAATAAACACAAACATTAAATAAAATTAAGAAATTACATAGTTCAGACTTCACAGTAAGGTGCCAAGTCATTTATCGTGGGTACCAAAAACTAGGAGAGACTTTGTGATCTCATATCATCGAAACACAGAAAAATATTTGGTGGGTCACTTAAACATATAAAACGGTGCGAAAATAAACCTACGGTCTTTTGTTTCCAGGCTGTTTCTAAGACAACTGCGCCGCTATCGAAAATACTTTTAATATGAACTATATTCTTTGTCATATTAATCGTATTAATGCTACACCAATTTTCGTTATCTTCTCTATTCTACAATCAATTGACATTGGTGAATCACCTCTATGCACTTCGCAACCACTTTACAACCGGCTGCAAATTGTTTAATTTTTGGTCATCAAGTTTTTCAAATTGGAAAAACCACATGAT
Organism: Deilephila elpenor; assembly: GCA_949752805.1. NCBI lineage: Eukaryota > Metazoa > Arthropoda > Insecta > Lepidoptera > Sphingidae > Deilephila > Deilephila elpenor. Next base: position 7,316,212 of record OX457099.1, on the reverse strand, counting down.
TTGTTGCTGGACTTTGGATTTGAACCTGAGATTTAACGTTTTATTCATAGTCAGTTTTTAAACCAATTTTAGTTATCACATGTTTTGTCCCTTTCGAACGTCTTGTGAACACAGTTAAGACGAAGAAGACAAAACATAAAATAGGTTTAAAACTGACTATGAATAAGACGTTTACACTCTACATCTCATGTGCATTGTCACTAGTTCGATGAGACATTCTAATAAAACCTACTAATATCGCAGCTATTATATGATATATTATATGGTATGGCCATTGAAAACTATTTTTTCACTTCGATGAATTTCTTATGTGGCAATTTTTGTATAAGCCACTAAAAATAAACGAAAATTTAGTAAACCTTAAGAGTGTTTGAGTTTTGTTACAAGTAAGCGTAAAGTATAATTTTATTTATTGTAGCATTTTATATCTATCAAAATCATCACAGCTTAATGTTGTATTATCTTTGTCATCCATAAAAATATAGAGATATTCAAAATATAATATAAAGTTTATCCTTATAAAGGCGCGGTCAATCTGTGCGGAAAAGTATAAACATTGCAATAAAATAAAGCAATATCTAAAGATTATTTTTGGTTCCATCTCCGTCCGCTAAATGTTATCAAAAGTGCTAAATTGGCAAAAAAATAGAAAACAACATATTAGCAAGACTATCTAGAAAATTCCGTAAAACATGTTAATAAACATGTCATAATAAATATAACCTTTTTGTACTTTATGTAATGTGTACCTTTACAAAAAATATTCTGCATACATATTCGCTAAAAAGATTAGATAAATATCGCAAGGTCAGTGTGACGAATGTGTGGTGCCGACGCGTCATTCGATGTCATTAAGGTCACTGTGACATTGGACCGATAGCACTGACAAAATAATAGCCGTATCTTATCTGGCAATGTCAACGTCGCGGGCGCAGCAGGTGCTCGTGACCCCTGCACCCCGCTTGTTTTCGGATCCTCTCACTGGAAAATTAAACAACCCTACACTATCACTTCAACTATGACTAACTACTTGACAGGAGTTGAGGATCTAGGAGGAGGTGCTTGAGAATCTCAAATATAGTAAATGTTATTTTTTTGCAAAAAGAACCAGACGTGGTCGTCGCTTAATGATGAGCTCCACGCCTGGCCATGCACAGGGCTCATCACTTAGCACTGATTATATGATTAAGATGCTGCAGATTGCACTGGGATCGTTACACCCTGAATTACCTCGAGGTAACAAGGGGTTGTCTTATAATACCAATATATTACTGACTACAATGTTCTTCAACCGGAATACAAAAGTGTTTACAGCGGTCGAAATAGCTAAACTGGTGGTGCTTACCCAGACGGCCTCTCGCATACAAAAGGGCCCACCATTTAATATTAACCAGCAAAGAAGAATATTCGAAACTACGATATAGTATGCAATGGGTGGGCTATCTCGTTGACCGAGTTACATATGTTATCAAAACCAACATGTAAACATATGGGATTCCTTACTGCGTTTTATTGTACTGTGTCAGTCGATGATCACAAACCGCTGAGCATGGGAATTAGCCGCAGGAATAAAACAAATTTATATATATTCATAACCGCTGCAAAGGCTGATCATGCGCCGAGCGAGATAGCTAGACACGACACATTTATCGCTCTGATGCAAATATCATTTGCATTGATTGTATTGTTTTTTGAAAGTTGATTATTTTCTGGTTTATCCTATATTTTTGAAATTGACGACCTCTATGTCTTCGTGCATATTTGTATTCCTTTGATATGGCGACTAGGTTTTCCTACTTATTTCGTAGGCATTAGGCATTGTGTTCATTTTCGTATCAGAACCTCACGAATCCTAATTCTAAAAGAAAATTAACATGTGATTGCGATTTTCACGTCATGATGACATCTAAGCCGAAAAATAATTTTTTTTCTTCAGAAGTAACTAATACAGAAAAGAAAAATTCGCGACGAATACATTTCAGTTGAGTCAATTTGGGTGGGATAAAAATAGTTACAGAAATATTTTTTATTAAAACAATGTGATGCGGATGACGTTAATCTTACTGCGATCAAAATCTCTAGACTATTTAAATTTCGGACTATTTTATGTCATAATTTAAATGTCATTAACCGACTTCAGAGGAGGTTATCAATTCGTACATTTTTTTTTTAATAAAAGTAAACAAACAAAACATGTTACAAACTACGATGTATTTTGATATTTTGCAACTACAAAAGGTACGATAATTAAATATAGCAAACCAAGTATTGGATTATAAATAACCAGCCCAAAACTATTCCTGGTACAATTCAATGCAACAAATCTCTATCTAAATACATCTAAAATGCCATCACCAGTACTTAATCCATGAACCAAAATAAACTGTCGTTTTCTAAACATTATCGTCCTTCACAAAACTAGAACTTCATGTTATGTATATGTAATATCTATATTACTATATAAAGGGTATATTTTATTTTACTTCCTGTATATCGCTTTTAGTATTGTATCAAAAGGCGTAATTCCACAAGGTTTAATATTTTTTGTCGCTCTTCAAGGTTCATATGTTTTGATCCAAAAGGTATATCATGAAAACTGGTTGATTTCCTTTATCAATGTCATGACGTCATAATACCAAGAGCGAGCCGATGTTCAAGAGTCGTTATCACCATAACCTTCTATTTGGCAAATTACTTCCTAGTTATATTCACATGCGATGTATATCTAACTGCTTATCACACTTTTGGTTTCGCATGCTCTTGAATAAAAATAATTATATTGCGAACGTACAGTCATCTTCAGAAACAATACGACAAAGCCGTTCTATATTTTAATTGTTATTTACGCGTAAAAATACCAATACATACTTCGATCGCTTATTAAATATCAGTAGCATGTTTACTGGTTTATTGTTTTACAAAATATGCAAATAATCGGTCAATTTCTATAAATATATTGTGAATTACGTATTAACATATAGCCAACGACAGAACGAACGTTCCCTTCTGTAGATAGATCTCTCATTCAGTTAATAGCCATAATCATAGTTAATTTATATCAGATGTCGAAGATGTCTTCGCCAGATTGTACAATTGATAATTTCATGAAATGGTGGCATTTTACATTATAGACAGTAATTATTGGCCATGTCATGATTTGTTCTATATGGATTAGTGTATTACTCAGCGTTTAACGACATGAAGAGTAAACTGTGCGTATTTCATAATTTTGCCGATAGTGAAAGGAGAGGCCGAGAAGTTTATTTCTCTGTAGAGTGTATTAATTAATGTTATAAAAGTATATTTAAGACACACGCATCAATATGTTGGCGACATTGGGGCGGCCCAAGGACCACCCCGACCGACCCTGAATCAAATACGTGTTGTTAATGGAAAGCAGCCAACATTAATGATACGGCCCATCGAGGATTGCTATATCGTGAAATATTGACGTTTGAAGATATGACCAGTTTTAGCTGGTCATATCATGAAATATGAATACATGAGGATACTATATAGGCCGCAAAGTGTCGCGATAGCAGTTTATACACCAAAAAAAGTATAGCCACTGGGTCTTTTTAGTAAGTAGCTTATTGCCGTTCAATGTCACGGTATCTATACCACTCTCTATGCGACCCGTTTATCACTGGTATTATGTGTCAAAAAGACACCGAAAGGTTAATTAGGTAAATTTATAGAAATATAAAATTTATTACACGTTTATCTCATTTGTTGTCCTTAGGATGTATGAAAGTAAGTTAGTTTACTTTTATATTTTGTTGCCATAATTATCAGTTCGTAAAAAAATCTTATGAACATTATCTTAAATGATTTTCTAGACATACATATCTGGAGACTGTGCAAATTACTCAAATAATAATAAGACGCGATCATTGTTATTTACTGGCTAAAAGTGTGCCAGAAATATTATTTAGATTTCTTAGGAGCTGGGTTCCAATGGTATTTTCTTTAAAAGAGTTTATTTTTATGCGCAAGATAGTTTAGACATAAAAGTCCGGAATGTAAACTGAAATTCAGAAAAAATCTGAGGTGCGCGACTGAAGCTTTCAAGTCCACGACCTCGGCGCAAGGTGAATGTTGGCACAAAAACTATTAAACACGTTCGCTACAAAAACAGCATCTCTAATGCAAAATATGCCGGAAATAATACTTGTGCGATCTGATTACAGCGTATTTATTATAAAACGCACATGTGTGTCATATACGTGTGTACCGAGCGTAGATTTATGTAAGCCTGTACGTTATAAACGGCTGAGTACACAGGGAAGTGTTGGCTCACAACCTTGGCCGAGGTCGCGGAACGTCACTCGCAACACTTATAAATTGTTTCATAATAACAACTCGTGTACCTAATTGCTTTGAGGAGCTGTTTCCCAAGCTGTCGATATGGAATCGAGTGAATTCAGAGTTTGGTTCCTATTCATCAGTGGGTTTTCTCCCCGTCCCCCCATTTCCTCGATCCGGGCGTCCTTCGCCGCGCCCGGTCCCGCGCGCCCGCACCTCCCCTGCTGTGACCGAGCAAGGGTCACGGTCATACATATTTTTGAACCAAGTACCCATCAATTTTCCATTACAAGGTTATTGTAGCCACTAAGACGGCCTACTGAAAGTTCCATTTAAATTTTTTACGATTAATTTTCCTAATGATATTTACCTTCGCCATAATTATGGCGTGTTATTTTTCCTCGCGGTTCGTAAGCACATTAATTATGATATTCTGACACAATACAAATTCAGCTCATATATGTATTATTCTAAATCTGATGTTAAAATGAGAGGTTTCTAAAATGTCTTAAAATTAAGAACACCATTAATAATGTTCGTCACAACTTGTGAGAACAAATGACGTCAGGATACGTCCTTCATTGACCTATATAAAACTCCTACGTGTATATTACATGCCCGATATAGTATATAATATGTTACCACAGAACCATGGAATGATGTTAAATGAAATATGTTTCAAATTTTATCGCATAAAATATTGCAGAGGGCATTGTAAAATGATTTAGGTATACAGTGCACTTTTGTGTACGATTGTGCAAGTCCAAGAGTTGTATGAAGGTCATTGATAAGAAATCAGCAATGTTACAAACGTCGTTTTGGTGCCTTATGCTTTAAAACGTAATAAAAACATAGCACAATCGATACACATGGCCTTTTTGATAATTATATTTTAATACGAATCGCGTGACCTTGTGGTGTATTTAGTAAATCAGCATTATTTTTTTACTTTCAACTTAATTACGTGACATTCTTAGACGTAGATAAACATTTTTGGTATAAAATCACATCATAAAAATAAATAAGTACACTTAATTAACACCACACCAAAGACTACTTATCTTTTTACAGAAGTGTGATCGCTTATCCGTAGGTAGTTCCCTAGTTTTTTGCATTATGATATTTTGTAAGAACTATTATGTAAACAATGTTATTGTGTATTGTATTGATATAATAAGAGGATAGAGGCCGGGTGCGGCTAGCCAGCGCCCCTGACCCACGCACTTCACTCCACGTTGCCATGGTCACGGCCGATCGATGCGAGCGCGGGGATGCACCCGGAACTCAATATCGCTTCCTTGTTCAAGGTTTCCAATAGGCGCTATTACGCTATTTCTTTTATAAACAAGCTCGCAGCGAGTTTTGAGTTCAATATGCGTAATACCTACACTACTCACAAAAATTAAAGGATATTTTTTTTGGTCAATTTTTTTTGGTGTTTTTTGAGAGTCTGTATCTTGGAGAAAATTGATTGTTAAGAAATTCGGAAACAAAAACTTGAAAGCTTGAAATGTCTATTTTGCAGATCTGTGCTCTATTACTTGATTCCTTGCGAAGTTGATAAGCAATCGTAAGAAAACCAACGAGAAAAAAAAATCCAAAATTTTTAGGGATTTCAAAACCGTGCATTTACTTGGGTAGTATTTTTTTGGTGACATCATTATAAAATTCCCGTAGATAATTTAATTGCCTTTAATTTGATATATCATAAACCTCCGTGACATGATTTGGAGCTGACTTATGGTAAATCAAAGTAAAAATGGCCTATCACACTTTGACATTGGAATACTCCATGAATATCAATCATGGGGAAAACAAAATCAGAATTTTAGTAACTTCAAAACATGCTTTATAAGTTGGTATTAAAGTCTTATGACAATAAATAGTATTTCCAAGTCAAATTGTTGACTGAAAAAAAGGTAAAAAAACGGTTATTTATGGATATTCGGAAAACACTGCATATCTTTGGATAAAAGAAACAAACGAAGGATATCGTCGCTAACTTTTCAACCTTAAAGTATTCTAAAGACACTCTGAAAATTTCAAACTGCTCCGATTTGATTATCTTAGTGTTCGGAACGTTTGAACTAGGTACTACATGTTCACGGTGGTCGCGGGTTCAAATCCCAGGGCACACCTCTGACTTTTCGGAGTTATGTGTGTATTGATAGTCAATCACCACGCACTTTAACGGTGAAGGAAAACATCGTGAGGAAACCTGCATACGGTAGCGGTTTTCAAGAATTTCTACGGTACGTAAGTCCGCCAACCCGCACTAGGCCAGCGTAGTGGACTATATGGCCTAACCACTCTTAACCGAGTCTCTCGGTTGTAGAGTAGGCCCGTGCCCAGCAGTGGGACGTATATGGGCTGATATAGATATAGATCTACCATTAACAGTGACCACAGTAACAGTAACCACCTGAGGTAATAATGAATAACTAATATTTAATAACAAGTATGAATAAATAATATTTAATAACAAGTATGAATAAATAATATTTAATAACAAGTATGAATAAATAATATTTAATAACAAGTATCCTAAAAATAAAAAGGATCTATTGTCATTCACGATAACCAGTCTATTATGTTATTGCGTATAGTAAGTTACGTGGTCTGACATAAAAGATAAGGCCCAAAGTGGAACAGCTCTCTTGAGTCACATATGACTCATGCTTTGTGCCTTCATGCGTTCAACTGGTATTGATCCCCTTGCAATTACAAAATCAAGGGTAAAGGGTAATTACAAAATCAAATTAAATACTTAGTTTTAATTTTATTTTAAATGATATATCTATTGTCTATACCGGATAGTATTAGTGATTTCAGACACAATGCAAATATTATTGTTTTATAATTTTTTACTTATTTTACTATTTACTATTTACACACTTTATTGTACACCACAATATCTTACTTATCGTACTTATCATCATGTTTGGGAGGTAAATACCCAGTTTTTATAAAAATAGTAATTTAGACCCTTGCGTACTATTGTGTCTTTAAAAATAACAAGGTATACATTATTATTTTTGGAAAACTATGTATATACCGCCTAAATACGACGTTATGTAAAAATTTGATATTTTTTAAGACCAATTTTTAGTTGCATTATGTCTGAAGTCACTAATACTTCCACCTGGTTTTTTTTTCGGTCGCATTATGAATATACCCTATGCAGTTTGGTATAATTGTTTGTTTAAATGCGCTATTCTCCGGAACTACGAGTAGCAGTCAGATTTAATTATTTTTGTATACATTTGGTAGTCTAATTCTAGGGAAATGTTCAAACAATTTTATGTTATTGGCTAATATGGTAAATGTGCTTCTGGAGACATTTATTTGAAACCTATTGTTAACGTGTGTAAAGAGGAGTAGAACATTTGCTCCAGGGTAGAGCATGGTAACATGTATATTTTATAGGCTTATACATACACACATAAACGTCACGCCTGTATCCCATAGGGGTAGGCAGAGACTATGGATCTACACTTTGCTCCATCTCTTCATTGCTTTCGCTTCGTCTACTTACATCAATATCTTCATGCATTCACGTCGGCTCAGGGTACTTTTAACCTCTTATGTGGATGTGCGTTGGGTCCTTTCAGCGCAACACGGTGATGTAACTACGCTATGCATTGTTGTGTTGGATGGAAAATATTAACGTTTCCTTAAAGTTACTATGTAATTTATCTCGTAATTTGTAGCTACTACCTACCAAAACCATAGAGTTAGGAAGTGTACCGAGCAATAGTAGAAATACATTAAATTGTAAAGAGAAACAAAACAAAATCTAGGGTATCTTTGGCAAGCACAGTTGCTAAAAAAGAAAATCAAATAAAATCAAACATCAACTACGTCTATTGGTCCTAAATTCGGTGCCTCTTAAGAATTGACAGAAAGTTAACTAATGAAAATATATGCTGAAAAGCCATCAATCATCATACATAAACAATCGCTATAAACAAGAATCCACAGTATCTCCAGCAACAGACGCAACGCTAACCGCGCACTCAATTCATTAATGTCACTTACAGCACTCGCGCCACATTAATAGAATGGGAGTAGTGGGAAAAATACCACAATATTGCACTACTTCTGCAGAAGCACTGTTTAACTGTACACAATCAATAGTTTGTGAATTATAGCAAAGACGTTACGGACGTCAATTTGTCAGGCGTGTGGGTCAACGAACGCTCGGGTAAAAATAAAGAGCTTCCCAAATGTGGCACGTATAGGGACGAACTGAAACCACACGGTTAGTCAACCCGTCGCTCTCCCTTGCCGATAATACACGTGATTCCAACAATATGTACCTCTTGATTACGTCACAGAGTTATTGAAATTGAAGTCTATATATTCTGCTCACTGACTGATTAATTGCACTAAAGATATACGTTCGATTTTTAGAAAATAAAGGATTATTTATTAATTTAAAGTGACTATAATCATGTTTGATAGTCGGTTCTAAATGATGCCAGTTAATCTTGTAGTTGATGTAAAACTGTGCTTAGGATGATTGCATGTCACATTAAACGAATGAATGAACTCCGATGGAACTCCGGTTATAAAAATAAACGCTTATAATTACAGAATACATTACAACTTGTTACAGCTTTGTGATAGTCACATAGGTGTAAGCAAGACCTGTATAACATTTATTAACGAGAGTATTTTTTATATATGTTCAAGTTCTAGAAACCACTTTGTTATTTTTATATAATAAGAACACTGAAAATTAGTACTACATACTAGATAAAAATTAATATGTTTTGTTAAATTAACGAATCTATTTTATTTCAAAAGAAGGAATTGTTACCATACGAAAACGATTTAAGCTACAACGGTCAAGGAATCCCGTAAATTTCCGTTTCTTTTTGTATTATCTACCATAATATGTCTGTATTATTTCGGATTTGCAACAAACATTAACGTTTAACTTGTAAACCATGTAAAAGTCAATTAATCTGTGCTCTGGACAAAGGGTGGCAGTACTGAGTATGAAAGTATTTAAACTTGTCAAGCAAAACAGCGTTTGTAAATTAACTTGATCGACATACTTGTCCTTTTCAGCTTTAGGACCAAGGGTTGTGTAGTAAGTGAACCTTCGTTACTAAGAACGCATAAATGTCGAGGCGGTCGAACGGTCGCACGTCGCCCTTGCACTGCGTCACAGTGTGTTGTCGATTGCACTGGGTCGTTGCACAAGTTCATGTTCTGCCAATTATAGAAATGATCCACTTGAAAGAAAGTTATAAATGTTTTTATTAAACAAAGTTATGTGTTCTATAGTGACATTGCCCTTGAAATAGATTATAGTTAAGATATAAAGTTAGAAACAAAAGAAGTATTAATAGAATGGTGATTTATGGTTATTGATTTATAGCTATGTATGATATAAAAAAATGTATAAAATAGGAATTTCACTATTGTTCTTTTTTTGAAATTTGTTATTTCGGTTAGATTTTAAATTGCTAGATGTAGTTAAGCGAATCCGTCGTATTCTTATATCAATACTCCTAAGAATTAGACATGTTACAAAATTTACAATTTTGCAAAAAAACGTTACTGTGCATGTGGTTGACGTCAAGTTAGCCGTGGTAACACACGCGCATAATATGGCTTTCCTTGTCGCACTCATGACAATGAATAACTCCGTCGAAGTGCATACAAATGCAACGCGCGAGTTCTTGGCACGTGCGAACTCCTCGTCGCTTCGGCTACCCTGGTAGAATACAATCAAACACGCAACTTTTCCAATGTTGCACGCGCGTTGTTAAACAAAATCATAAAATGAACGATATAATTAAGATGAAAAATAATAAAGATCGTCCTAAAAATAAAAGTTGCGAATATTAACAACAAAAAATTATTTTTTTTCTGATCATTTTGCAAATTATATAAAACTAGAGTCAGATATTATCACGATATTACTAAAAAAAAAAAAAGAGATTTAACTATTATTATGGCCACATACACAAGTTTTCTTGAGAAAAAATGTAATAATATTTTATTAATTTAATCAAAGTTGGCTACGTGAGCGCGTTAAAACGTAATGCAGTTCAGTGCAACCGAGTACCAGGGTTTCATAGCGATACAAGAGATTGAATGCACTTTTACTAACGAACGCATTCAGCTCACCAAAACACGTCACACCTACATATAAAGTATGTATCGACATGTAATATGGTCAGCGTATGTTATAAGTGAAAAGGAATATTGCTAATGATAATATTTTATTACAATATATGTTTGTATATTTTTAAATAGGACGCATACAATGTCAGACGTTTAAAAATGTTTTGAAGTGGCTCTAATTATAATATCGCACATTTTGATCGTATGATAATTTACAGCTATGGTTTTTATGGCCATGTTATGACATATTTGTCAAAAGCTAATGTCCCGGTATTTTGGAGGTCATTTTAAATGCTTTGATATAATTTATAGAGGTAGTGCAATATATAAAATCTAACAAGTTTAGTTTGTTGTTATAGTGGAATAATATTATTAAAATAAAAAGTATATAATATGACATATGTTATAAAAAAGATTAGAGGTTTTACAAATGATTTACAAATGCGTGTCATGTTTCAAAGAAAGATTAGCATATGAAAGGGACTTCGGAAAGGTCAAGTGTATCTATACCATATTATTTGAGTTTTTACCTTCTGTTTTATAATCGATTTAGAAAATTAATCAATAATTTTATGTTGCATAATATATGTCTAGTTTATAGTCAATAGTATAATGAATGTCCGAACACCCTCCTGTTAATGTGAATAGCATTAACGAGATGTTTGTAAAAACATCGCTGAATGAATTACTGTCGTCGTGATCTGATGGTTCAGTTCAAAACAACCCAATTTGATTGTGAAATCAAAACAGTCGTGTGCAAATATTTTCATTTATTGTCATCGAGATGTTAACATAATCGGTATTGAGATTAATATTTGTTTGAGAAAGCGTGGGAAAAGAGACTCTTGTACGAACTAAATAGGATATGAATTGTACGAACACTCTTGTGTAAATATCCTCTTGAAATATTGGTGTTTGTGTTATAAATATATTGTAATATGTTGCAAAGGTGTGTCTATTTGAATTCTATTTAGAACGATGGAAGTTGTTAGGTTGGAATTTTATCGCAGCGCGTAGCACAAAGTCAGAACCCGGTCGGGTAAAATTTAAATTAAATGAAAATGCTTTGGAAACCTGATCTCGCTTTGGTTATGAAACTCGTGTTGGAAAAGTCCAGTGCTCTCGCTTTTACCCGTGCCAGTTGCGGCGGGCGGGGTGGCGGCGCGGCGGTGCGGCGTCGTAACTCGCAGCGAGCGTTAGACGTAATAGGTGTTGCTTTCTAAGCAGTGAAGGTGAGGTGCACGGCCGGCGCATTGCTCGCAGTTCAAGTTTAGAGTTGCGCGGGCGCAGCGATAATTGCAGAGATCGTTGCACTTCTAACGCCCTGCGGCAGGGCAACGAACGCGCGCAGCTGCCCGGGAAATATATCCCGTCCCGACTATTTCAGAGCACGCTTGCTCAGCTAGATACCAGTTAGCCGGCGGCTGCTCCTGTTGCTCGCTTTTAACTAACGCCTTACCTGTAACGTGAGATGTGCTCTAAAAACCCGCGTCGCACCACCCATCATTACCATTAAATACAGATATTTTCAAATCGCCGCTTCATAAATGCTGTCTATTAAGCGTGTTATTCCTTTCCTATGTATAAAAAATGTCGACCAGCATTTAGAAAAAATACTTAAGAGTGAAAATATTTCATGGACGCAGAATGAAGGACCAATTAAAATATAAACGTCGGGACAGGTTGCCGTCAATATTTATAGTGCAAGTGCATGAGATCGTTGGTGGCGCACATAAATAATGGTATAATAGTAATTCGCATTAATTATATTTACGAGGACAGCGTGGTATGTGTAGTGCGGCGTGCGAAGTGCGCAGAGTGCAGTGTGTAGTGCAGACGTAGTTGCACGGCCCACTTAGTAGCGCGAAGTTCAAGGGGCCGTTGCACTTTCAATGCGAATTCACTGCTCGCTGTGTATGGCACTCGGCCGTTGGGTAGCGTTGGGAAGCGGCGCGCGGTGCATCGTGAGCGCTGTTCGCTGTACACTGCTGGCTGCGCCCGCGAAAGTGATTCACAGCGCTCCGTGCAAACTGCACTCTTGTTGACACACATTCTTCGGACATCACTTTTTACTATCATTTACTATTTTTACGCATCATTGTACACTTTTTTGTTCATAGATTTTTCAAAACCAAAATCCGTTTGTTTAGGTTTATTGATTAATTAATTTATATTTTTTTTATTATTTATTGTTATTTTAACATTTTTCAAAAATGTTACGTGAGTTCCAGGTCTCTACACAAATTAAATACTTCGTTATGGAGGCCACTACTCATTATCTTATAGTTTCCATAAACATTAAATAAAAAAGAATAAACCTCATGTTAATTACCAACAAATAAAACCGATGCGTTTTTCAAACCGTGTGAAACAAAGATCACACTCAAGTCCTTCTGGGTGTTTATAAACTGAGATCGTTTTAGTACAAGTTGTATCTTTACTATCAGCTCATTAAATAGAAAGATCGCGGTCGCCTAAGAACACTCTTCACCGACAGAAACTTAAAGATTTGACTAGTTGCCGAGCATTGAATTTAGAACGGCCTTATTTATAGACAATTTAAAAACCTATTTTAGCTATCGAATGTTTTGTCTTCTCCGCTCAAACTAAATTCAAAAATTTTAATTCTAAATCTAAAATAGTTTTTAAATATGTCTATGAAGGTCGAATGGGTACATTAACAATTCAAGATTCCAGCTAAATGAGCTGAACCATTTATATATTCATGGACTCTATTCGCTTTACTCTATCCCTTTTATTTTGTCTCGGCAACTCCCGATTATGAAGTTTTCGAGATTCAAAATTTATCTCAAAAACTGTGATCTACTCTGAACAGAAAGTTAGGAGATTAGTTTGACAGACTGTTCACCAATTGGTATATATACTTATATTACAACATACGTACTGTGTTTGCTAGTATCAATTTAAGAAAAAACATTTCAATAAAACAAAAAACCAATATTCTCCAACGTCTCAAAGATCAAACTTTCAATCAAAGTCAATGCTTTAATTAAATATACTTTACCACAAATAAGGGCATTAAACTTTCGTGGTTTATTCCAAGTACTTTTAAATTTGCTCCACATTAGAAATGTACGATGTCAATGACATCAGAGTTCATTACAGCGAAGACAAAAGGGCAAGTTGAAATATTTGTTGTTCTTCACTTAGAATCATTTATCCAGCGGGGCACAGCTACATAAATATAAATAATGTATAAAAGTGGTTTGAGCTCGACTCGCTGGGAATGTGAGTAATAGAAAAAAAGCTGCAACGTTAGAAGTATCTAAGCAAGTCGGGTGCAGTGGCCGCGCAGTGCCACTGACCCGCAAGCAGCCGCAGTGTATTGCACTAGAGCGCTCGTAGCGGCGGCTACGACATTGCTACGAACTTATTACCCCGCCCGATCACTTTGTATTTTGCATTTAATGTAGAACTATTTTATTTCATACAATACTTTCATTTAATATCGCGAAAGGATCGCGATTTATCATCTTTATCGTGAGACAAAATGAGATATTGTCTCCAGAGAGGATCATAAATCCTAATAATGTTTGCGTGTCTATAACATTTTTGCGCTATTGTAATATTTCGTATAATGTGACATGTGAATCGTTAAACTACATGAAAATGTATGGTGACTGTATTAATTGGTGTAGGGACAGATATTACAGTGAAAGCAAATAGTCTGTGAGTCACAGTTATAATGGGAACAGTGTAGGGAAATCTAATAGCGGTTCGCGGAAATGGAAATTTCATGGTAGTATTGGTCTCCGGACAGGCATGACGTGTCCTGATCAATACTGCTGCAAATGGAAATCCCTGTCGCGTCCAGGCTAGTCCGATTGTCGTGAGTCACTCGCACCGGTCTTAATGTATGCTACTTGGGCGCCAGGATCATTACTAATCATTTTTTGACGCATGCATGCTTTAATATTCTTCAATATAGGCTCGATACACGGACGTTAGTCTTTTATTTTTTTTAATATCAATTATTATTTTATTCCATTCTTTAACGGTGAAGGAAAACATCGTGAGGAAACCTGCATACCGTAGCGATTTAAAAAGAAAACTACGGTATGTAAGTACGCCAACCCGCACTAGGCCAGCGTGATGGACTATATGGCCTAACCACTCAATCGATTCTCGCGATTGTAGAGTAGGCCCGTGCCCTACAGTGGGACGTATATGGGCTGATATAGATAGATAGATCATTATTTTGGTTACATCCGGTTTTTTTTGGCAATACGTGCTGTGAGTTTAATTCACACGATGAGATGATATATTTGAGTGACAGTAAAGTAGTTTTTGATACCCTACAAGACTCGGTCGCTGAGGGCCCAAAATAATAGCAATGTTTTAAAGCCTTTCGTTCATTACATAATCAAAACCTTCAACTTTTACATTAATTTTATTATTCATTTTCCATTTTATTACATTTAAGTCAAAAGTTTAAGTTTTAAGATATTAAAGCTACTATAGCTTATTTATGTTCATTATTATATTTGTAGAAATATTGTGTTTGTTATTTTCGTTTCAATTCACAAAAGTGGAAATTTGCAGCATACGATTGTGTACGTGTCTGGGTAAAATTATATATTAAATATTCATTAAAATAAAACACACAATTGAATAAAGTATAAGTAGTAGTAAGTATTCGTGAATATTGCACCCAGCAATTACTTGGGAATTTCACCTTGTTTAAATAAAAAGGTTAAATCCATTCGAATAAATGAATGTGTTCCAATTATGTTTAAATTATACAAAATACTACTAATGCCTTGAGTAAGGACAATGCGAGTTCGAAATCGATCAAGTTATCTACACACGGAGCTCGTCGCCTAATTTTAATTTACGCATATGATTCATACCGTTCAATCGTTCAATATCTCCAATTTAGCTTTTAAATGAAACACTCTTATTACTGATTGGTGACACGGTGATATAAATCGTAATAACTTATGAAAATTTTAATCGAGAAACGTGTGGAGACCATTGAACTGTTTGTGTTAAAAACCTCGAGTTGCGATAAACGACACGGATAAATTAAATTACGGATAAAGTTAATTTAATATTAAAACAGTCATTAAAATGATTACAATAAATTGTCGCAATCACGTGAAATTATTTTATAATGAGAGGGTCGATTGAAATAGAAAGTTACCGTGAAAATATGTTGCTAAAGAGATATGGTGCCCTAACTGGTTATGAACTGCATTGCATACAATTACAAGTCAGAGATATCTAATTAAGTTATCCGGAAAACCCGCGCTCGCCATCAGTACTTGAACATTATACACATGCTGACCCTACCGGAATAATTACCGCGCTTTTCACTTTTATACACCATTTACACTTTCTTAAGTTGTAAGCAGTGATTACCAAGTACATAATTGATTAAACTACACTTGTTAAACACCGTAAATAATGGGCCTATTTACTCCATTTTTTATTTCGATTTAAGAATTAGTAAGATCTTTGAAGTTGTGGAATCTATCCTGCTAATATATTCAATACAGCAAATCTTATGTAAAAAAAAACAGGATTTCATAGACCTATTCTTTTGAAGCACACCTTAGCTCCGCGAGTCTTGTAGAGATATTTAAGTTTTTTTCAGTCTCAGCGAAATTTAATCAGAAAGTATAATATAAAGTTGCAAATATTATCCGATATCGAACGCATGGTCGGTAAAGATGTGAAGTTATGTCGCGATATAATTTAAATGAGAATGGAAAGCGACTGTTTTTGCTGGTGGTTGGTCGCGCGCATACAGATGCGGCGGCGCTGGTCGCCGGCCGACGACCCCCGGCGCTTGACCTGCCTCTCATCCACTTCACCTTACTCTCCCTTACTTAATCCTTCATATTAATAGGTATCTTGTACATGACATGAATATAGACATAAGGATGCACAGTATATGGATCGATTTTTTAAAATAATTTTGAATATTATCAACAGCTTTAGTTAAAGAAGTTCGCTGATTCATAGGCCTCCTCCAAAGAATGTGGTGGCCTGTTGATAACGGACCATACGCGACTGCTAACATGTTCACGGTGGTCGCGAGTCTAAATCCTAAGGCACATCCCGGAGTTAGGTGTGTATTGATAGTCAATCACCACTCACTATAACGGTGAAGGAAAACATCGTAAGGAAACCTGCATATCGTAGCGATTTTAAAGAATTTCTACGGTATGTAAAGTCTGCCAACCCCTCTCAATCGTACTTTCGATTATAGAGGAAGCCCGTGCCCTGCAGTGGGATATATATGGGCTGATACAGACATACAGACTTATTTAATTGACATAAACTTAAGTGACAGAGTGCGAAACAATGGAAATCTCTTGATATCGGCATAGCAGACGTGAGACGTAAACGACTCAACTTTAGTGGAATTGGGTAGACCAAGTAACTTAAATTCTTTCGGATTGTTGGACGGAAGCTGTTACTGAATGTGTATTTAATGCTGAAGATGCAACAGCAAGTCAAGAGAACGATAGAGAGACAACATTTCCATAGTAAGTGGTCTAATATCACTTTGGAGTTCGAATTAAGGAGGAAGGGGCTGGGGACATATTTTGTTCACCGTGGGAAGAGTTTATTAAAAATAAATGATCATACGTTAAATAGTTAGTAGGAGACACAGGAATAAGATGAATAGTGCCATAGTCAATTTATTCATTATAAACATCGATGAAGAAAATTGTCTAGGTACAGATTGTTGTCCGACAGATGGCGCTGCCTCTTCTTTTATATTGAATGTGAGGTACTATGAATTTGTCAGATTTTTTTGCCTTGAGAAACTTTAAACGAAGTCTAAAATTCATAATTCATGTATTCTTTATAAATAAAATAATATGCGGGTGGCTTATCTGTATCTTGATTATGAAGATAAATGCCAGAATACGGCATACGACATGCAAAACTAACTACAATCCGGTAATCTCAAAGATAAAGGTGACGACGTGTCGTGGCAAGGGCACTTGTATTATTTTTATTTACATTCGATAATTTATCACCTCGAGATAATGTTTTGTGAACCCTATCTATCACATTGCATCAATAAATATATAACACGTTGGTACTCCTACACGTGAACACGTGTTTATGCACGTTTCTCGTTCGAATTATTTTCAGCTTACAGGCAGTTAATCTTTCTACCAATTAATGTTTTTGTTTTTTATTCTCTGCACCTTCACCAGTTGATGTAAATGCAAAAATCAACTTCATTGTAATTTCTGCTCTTAGAAATTAATAACAGTATACACTTATATCCAATAGCATGGACACATAATTAAATTATGAAGTTCTAAACATCGATTTGTAAGTTAAAGTACCGTTCAGCAGAAAGAAAATGATGCTCACAAAACCAGCGATTATTACGTATCAGAGGTGTCTTTGGATTTGCAAATGACAGTATTTCTGTCCCTGTCACTCGTGTGTGATGTAAGTGAGATGAAATCGAATTATTCAATGTGTTTATTTCAATGGTAGTGAAGTGTTGGTGAGGCGGCACGGGCGACGCTCGGCGCCGGGCGAGAGTCGACGGCCGCGACCAAGGCCCGCTCGGTCAGGGACGCGCTATCTAACTCCATTATTCCTATCGCCTTACATTTACTTACAAATTAATTACACACATACACTGTTTATTGTTCCAAACGATGACATTAGTGTGATCCCACAATGTTTTACTGTTTTAATAGCAACTCTTTGAATATAAATGACAATTTTATTATCGCCACAAACAATGATTTTACACATTTTATTCATTGAATATGCACATATTTTCTGTTTGTCCTTTTTTATTATTTGCCTGCTAAGAGGTTGAATGAATTCTGCTAATATTCAATTTAATGTTTAATAATAATAATAACTATAAAAACGTTAAGTTAGCTTAGATAAACTTTAGTTACCTACTAAAGAAACTAAAACTATATTGGTGGTGTAATTAGTAATTAGTAAAATGTAATTAGTAAAATAGTTAAGTAACAAAATATTAAATTTATTATGAAAAATTGCTTATAATTATAATGTTTGGGCTTAATAGTGCTTCCTTTTTCATCCGAAAAAACGTATTGAGAGGTTGACACAACGAATAAATCGTGAAGATCGGATGATCATCTTGGGGCCGGGAGAACATAAGTCCTCAAATTCAAACAGGAATCCAATGATTCCTTTTTATTAAGCTTAAATCTTAATGTAAAAGTTAACGGAAACGAGGAGGTGAAGAAGGGAGAGGGAAAAGAGGGGGGTAAGAGAAAAAGATACATGCATATGCATATAACACTAAAAATATCCAATTAAAAATTAAAACCTTCTTCATACAAACTAGCATTAAAAAGTAACATATAATATCTATTTCATTGTACTTGTAAAGGTTGATTCATTTACTTATTGACTTGACTAGCCAAATAATCATAATATACCCGTAATTGAATGTGGGCCGCGAAGTGCTAAACATGTAGGACCTTATATGCTTTATATTACTAATCGTAATTTGTGTTACTTAAATTTATAGGTACGTGGTTTTTATTTTTGATTAAAATAATGTTAATACAAATTTTTGCTTTTTTTATTTTGGAAAAATAATTATGCCCAATTAGGGTTTTTCTGAGAAGCTGTTATTAGGTTTGTATTAAATCTGATGGGTATTTCTGGTCTGAGGAGGGTAGAGGGTCTGCTCTGAGGGCGTCATAAAAAAGGGCAGTTCTCAAGGGCTCACAGTATAAATAAGTTTGCGAAACTCTACTCTACAAAAAAGGATCCAGCTCAGCTTAAAGCCGCAGCCTGAGCTACGGCGCAGATTTTCAGCTAAACCCGAAATTCGATCGAGGTTAAAAAGATAAAAGTAAAAATGTATAATTATATACATTTTTACTATCTTTAGTCGTACTTACAATTTTTCCACATTTTTTAACCAAGTTAAAATATATAAATTATGATATTATGAACTACATTAACCCATTATTTCACGATGACTGGTTACACTACACAGCCACGACGCAACAAACAAAGTCACCTTTGGATTTATAATGTGTTTAAGGTATACAGATTTAAAGTCCCAAACCTAACAGCAGACTGAGAAAATATTTTTTATTTTTTTCCTAAATGTGCTAAAGGACATGAAAATATTCTCGAATTTCTTCAAAGTATTTGAAAATTTCTCAGGCTAACAAATATGTATGTATAACGGTCACATAAATGTTCTAATGAAAAATCCGAGAATTCCCACTTCTCTTGGGCGAGCTCTTTGAAACGGATGAAAGGCGTGTGTTAGGCGGTGGGCAATGATGCCGCCGATGCAGACGGTATTGTCGATTGGCGCGTAGTACGGCATTACGGCTGCACATAGTGGGTGTACAGTTACATTACACTCGGGCGCGGAAACGAGGTGCGTGGTTCTCCCGTCTGGCCCCACACCACCGACCCACCCTGTCTGCAAGCCCCCACCCTGCAACGTCTCGCCCCTCGGATGTAATTCACTCTCACTAACCCACTGCAGCACAGTCAATCATGCATATCGTACCTACTGTCTAGCATCTACCTAATTCAAGGTAATGGTTAACGCTGCTCCTGGCGTGCCATTCTAATTTGTTGATTAATACACAGGTCGACGACCTTTACTTAATTCTAATGTAATTACATTTCAACGACCGAGCGTGGAGCGTGGTAATACATTTATACTTAATCATGCATGAGTACGTACACATGCAATTTGTATAAGTTAACTGATATTTCCAGGGTGAAAATGATTTGCTAATGATTATATTGTACTGAAATATTTTTTTTTTTTCAAATGATGGGTAAGATAACTAAGAAAATCGCTTTAAAATTCGTAAAATTAGTTTAAATTTGATGACTAGTACAGTCGTATCGACTTGAGACACTGTGTATTATGATTAAATTTTATATTAAAATGTTTTTATACCTAGTATTTGTTTTTTCTGATTTTATGGGTAAAAATCATATAATAAGTTTGATTTTAATCGATGAACATATATGAATAACACTAGATTCGCAAAACGTTAGGTAATAGATAAAAGTTCTAGATAACAATATTGTGATTCACATTGCAGCTTAGTGAGCGCATGCACGCGGCATCTAATGCGTAGTGTCTAGTCGTCGCGACGCCGTCGTCACTTGAAACGTCTTTACATGAAAAGATCTTTTATAATTTTTCATATCTCCATTTTCTCCAAGGTTTTTGTTTGCATGTCACACACCGCATCACTCAAAAGCGTAGGAGTTCTCTTTTTATAATGTCTGCAAGTTGGTGGTGAAAGCGCCAGGGTAGCGGGGCGGGGTGCCTGTCTCCGGGGGCGGGGGGAGGGGAGGGGGGTTTGTGCAGGGTGTCGGTCTGCATCGGGTGTGCCGCGGGGCACGTGGCGCGGGCGGCGAGGTCGAGGGGAAGTGCCCCCATGTCTAGACTGGGTCGGTAGTTTTCCGGGATTCAGTGGGCTTTGCCTGCAGTCTGCTCACCCACTCAATGCACTGTACTTAGCTAACGATATGTATATACGCCAGCCTGTCTGCCTGTCTGAGGACCCTCGTCGCGTCTGACGCGGTTTTTGTGCTATTTTTCTACGACGCACTGAGATGGTACACTGATGTCGTTGTTTAATGTAACAATGCTTCAGTAAACATTAATAGAGCCGAGGATTGAAACTGAAACATTGTTGAACATCGGAATGGAAAACACCATCTATTTCCGACATGAAAACAATAATATTATTACGACACATACGTATTAATGCAAGTTGCATCACCAAGTACCTATTTGTTTGATTGAAAATAAATTCTAATTTCAGTAAATAATGTTCGGCGTTCAATAATAAAAAGCCGCTGAAAATCCTTATAGACACATGTCATACTATTTTACTTATAGATACTTATTTATAGTTCCTATAGTACGCACCCACCATAATAATTCTGTTTTATTTATTCTAACACATCAATATATTGTTCTGAAGATAAAAAACAACGTTATGTATAAAATATAAGGCATGCGTCCTGATTTTGATAAAGCTTTATACGAAAGCCTCGTGCAACAAAGTTAGAGTGGGGGACTGCGAGGTGATGTCAGTAGGGAAGTTCAACCGAAAATCGATACCACCACGTTGCAAAATATCTACGACGTCTGATAAATTTAAATTGTGAAGAGGGATGGAGTGAGACATATTTTTAAAGGAGGTGCCGTGTTTTTACAAAGATGCTTATGTAAATATATGCATTAATATAATCTCTTTTTAAATTAGATATTAGTGTCGTTTGAAAACTATTAAACAGATAATAAGTTTTGGTAAGTTTTTCATTTGTGTGACGTACATACATAAACATATAATGAACAGACATACTTAAATGTTCATGTAAAATTAATTGAAAATACGTAAATACTTATTAAACTAACGCATTTATTACTAAAGAAATTGACAACTGAGAGACCTCATATACATTAAGCTACATTAGGTTAAGAACTCTTTGTTAAAATGTACTAAAATTGATGTAAAACTATTCACACAATAGTTTGTAAGACAGCAGTGAAGTGGGTGAATATTTCCACTGGATACCTTCCGGTCGATTTCTCGGGAGCCGCTGTCGGTGTGCCGTTGCAAATTAAACAACTCATTCAATGATCACAAATAGGTGCGTCTATGAATTAATAACAATAGGCAGTTTCCATGTAACAGGCCTTTGTGATATAGAAGAAGTACCTGGCGTTCGCAAACTGCATCGACACTTTAGCACTGACATTCACTCCTTTGGCCTTATTAGAACTTTTCAATTAGAAGTTCTGCTCCGTGCTATGTTGAAAACACGGGGCCAATGTTAACTACATATTGTAAAATATAGATCCAACAATATGTTGTTGTATTGTTCAATCAGTTTGTACACAGCTTTGGCCTCTCAATCCAAGTAATTCATAATAAGGCGCTAATATAACTGCAAAAATATTTTTAATTGAAATCATAATTCAAGGTATTAATAAGCGACATTATACGAGTATTTAATAGAATATTCACATGTGCTGTCCTAGGAATTCTCGAATCTCGTTATACAGAAATAATTATTTCTACGTAATATGCCACGAAAATTTGGCACGGGTTACAGGATTCTACCAAATTAGTCCGTTTTGTGTTTATTTTGGGAAGATAATACAAACGATGTTGTTAAAGGATTATTTAATTCTACGTTTGTTGAATAAACCAAGTCGGTAGTACATTAAAATGTGGGTCGTAGTCCACTCGAAATCATCAGCTGCATCGTTCTAATTATAAACGTAACGAGTAAGTTTAACATATGATGTTACCGCCAGTCAGGACGGAATACTTGTCTCGAAATAGTGAAGCTAATTGTGTTTCGTAACGCGTTTGAAGGGTCGTGTCGGAGCGTGGTATATTTAGAGTGGCGTGCGAGGGGCAAGAGGCGCGGGGCATGGAGGGGTGATAGGGGGCGCCGCCGGTGACGCGGAAGCGTAGGGCGGGCGGAGGGCGTTGACCGTGAACGTGGGGCGGCATCGATCCAGCCAGCCATACCCTCGCGCAACGGGAAAGTGTATGCCACTGCTGCCTTGCTTTTGATGCCCGCTATTGGCATTCAATTGCACCACGCATCGCTTTTTTAACTTACATTCGGACACCAATCGATTACTATCCTTTGACATACATTGATTGCACCTGTAACGAGATTCAGTTACTGAGTCAACGTTAGGCCAACTACAAACCAATATTTTTTAAAGATTTTAACTATGAGGGTATGCAATACAATACATTAATTGAATATTTCTATAAGCATGACGGTATAGAAGAAGTAATGGTTTCTGGCAAAATAAAGTGAAACAAACTCTTTCATGTGCGGAGATGTTGGGAAATGCCTCGTCAAGTTATTACGCAACCACCATGGCTTCGGTAATTAAAATATTTTGGTCCAAAATTACTTTTCTGCATTAATCTAAGAAAGCATAAATACATTTTCGTTGGGAACCAGTATCAACAAGATCTTATACTTAAGAGTTTCAAACATATGACTTTTAAAAGTCCCATAGATGCTATTGTTAGACATTGTTAGTCGCAGTAAGTAATATCAAAAGTTTCTACTACACCAGTGCCGTGTCTAATGTAATTGAATTGGATCTTACTGCGTGCTAGTGAGGCGCATAAAGACAACTTGGAGCGCTATCCCTTCGATCTAATAACAAAATAAAAGTTAGTAGGGTGCGGGTCATGGGGTAGCGCCGCACTTGGGCAAAACGCGCACGTTTTGGGGGTAGACAGGGGGTTGCACATTTCTATATTCCTCTCCGCTATTTATAAGTACACGGCCTGGAAGTTTTGGAAATACCTTTTTATTTTGTTGATCAAACGCGGCAGAGTTTGTATTTACGGATTTTCTATTTATGGATTTGTTTAGATTGGAATAATGTTTGCATTATAATATGTATTTTCAATTAGTATAAGATTTTCTAATTGGTATTTTATATTAATTATGGAGTGTACAAAGATATAAGAGATATAAATATATGTATATTTATACATAGACTAAAAATGTTACTGTTCCTTGTCTGTTCATGGAAGATATTTGAGAAAAACTACAATTGAGGGTGTTTTCACGTAATAGAATACAAAACAATTATTATAGGATTTTTTGTCTATTCGTCTGTGCGTTTGTGCACGCTAATCTCAGAAACGCCTAGTCGAAGTTTCCAGCAATTGCTTGTCATAGGCTATTTTTTTTATCCCGAAAAATGCAGTTCCTGTGGGATGAGCAAGGAATTGTTAATACATATTTGTATCTTATTCAAACTCAACGGAATGGTTCGAGATGGTAAAGGACAGGAAACGGCAGAATTACATACCTTGAGTCATAGAACAGAATAATATGCCACAGGACTGGATATAATGGAATGGGACGGGACATGCAGGGACGGGTTATACAGGATGACAGTCACATTGGGTATGCGAAATAACATGTAGCTGATGTAGATTGGACTCAAAAAGTATCTGCACTCGGGCGAAGCTGGACCGGGCCGCTAGTTTTTTAATATGACCTAAGATATTTCCTTAATTAACAGTTATAAAATATTGTCTTTAGGGAAGTCTTGGCATTGCCATTTTAATAAACATTGCATTAATAAAGCACCTGCTATCACAGCCCGATAACCCTCATGATTTATGAAATCTTACGAATTTTCAAAGTCAGTTGGTTGTTGGCAACTTCCTCCACACGAAATATAATAGTAATTGTCGGTGAGACAGCGCGTGCAGCCGGGCGGCGGGGGAGGTCGGGGTGGGTCGGCAGTGTGGGGTAGTTGAATGTCGGGCAAGGGCGGCGTGAGTCACGGCCGCAGGCTGCCTCCCGCGATCAATACTGCAAGGGAATGCGTAGTTGCATAGTCTGCGACGGTCGCCGCCGCCGCCACCGTCGCCGTCGTCGCCGACCCCCCTCCTATACCACGACTACTGCTTTTACTTAAACTATCATAATATTACTAGAAGACTAGTACACGTTTTACACTTGAGAATCAAAATTAATTTAATATTATAGTATATCATACATGCTAATATTGGTGTATTTATAATATTTTATAATGTCTAAATTAAGATTTTTTTAAATATATGAAGGAATTTTATATGATATTGCCGCTTCCAATACATCACTCTGCCTTCTATGGAAATCATAGTTTATGTTGATTAGTGAATAACTTATGAACCTTTATGATGATTATTAATTATTTAATTTTGACAGCCTCCGTGGCGCAGTTGGTTAGATACCGGCTGTGAAACGAGAAGCCGCGGGTTAGATCTCCGCACTGAGACAAATGTTTCGGAGGCCCTCAAATATTTGTCTCGGGTCTGGGTCTTGTGAGACCGAAAAGTCTCTCGTAGTTTCTGATACCCACGACATAAGACTTAATTGATCTTAATGTGGGGTCAGAACCATGTATTAAAACTATTATTACCATTAAAAATTAGCACATTTCTTGATGTACAGGCATAACGTAAAGCGCATGCTCGAGAGGTGAATGACGATGATTATTTATTTCTACAAAAAACCATTTATGATTTTTTTATGAAATATTTTTTTAGAATGTTGATATCGTGTTTGAAACTTCAATTAATATAATATATTTCCATTGTTGACCTACCTTAACTTTAAAATCCAATTTAATAATATTTAGAAAACTTACGTTAAGTCAAAGCAAGATTAGCGAGTAAAAACTTTGTTACGATAAGTTGCTGAAGTCTGAGAGTTCAGTGACTTTCGTTATATACTGATTCTAGTGAATAATAAAGTAATATCCAGGGCTGCATATAAAAATATTTCTTTAAAACAAATTGAAAAATTCAAAACTTTTTTAAAAGAAATATTTATTAATAATGAATACCTGGCTAGGTAATAATTTTACGATTCAAATATTATACGTACTTGATATGCGTTACGGTTTGACTAAGAATATTGTTAAAAAATGAAAAAAAAATCTTGAATTTAATCTTGCCAATAGTAGTCCTGTATCACTCTTCAGCTAATAAACTAAAGAGGGGAAAAAAATTATAAACCATCCTTTTGCTTTTCGAACATTTCATCTTTTGTATTATTTAACATAAATTTAGATGTCCCGAAATATTTAAACATTAATATGAAATATTCTGCTGTATTGATGTTTTTTTTTTTTGCAATGAATAGCGAGACGAGCATGCCATTTGCCTGATGGTAAGCAATACGACCGCTCATGGACAGTAGCAAAACCAAACAACACCATGTATTCCAAGGTAATGTTTGGCATTCCACTGCGCTCGCCGTCCTGAGACATAAGATGTTAAGTCTCAATATGTCCAGTAGGTACTCTGGCTACAATGTCCTTCAAACCGGAACACAACAGTGCATTTACACTGCTGTTTGGCGGAGAAATAAACATTGCGGTGGTACCTACCCAGGCGGCCTTTCACGTATGAGAGACCTACCATCAGTAAGTAGTATATACATATTCGGTATACGTACATAGACCCGTACAACTTAATAAAATAAAAGTGTGCATATAATGATGTCCATCCATTGCTACATACATACACTCTCGCCTTTTTCCCAGAAGGGCTAGGCAGCGGTGCAACCAGTATGGCACATAATGAATAGAAAATCCAATATCACTGGCCGAACCAGGATTCGAACCTCGAGACCTCAGCTAACTTGTACTACCTAAGTACAACTAGTAGTAGAACTCGGTGGCGAAGCAGAGTTTTTTTTTTTTATTTCAGTAGGTATACCATAATGATAAAAAATTATCATGGATGATGATTGTTAATATTTTCCAATATTTTTCTTTTATTTACACCAGTCACACTGATGAAATCTTGCTCATATTATATATGGTCCGCTGAACAAGGATAGTTCATCTTTAAAATCTTCATCGTCATTCAATCTTTGACAGCCTCCGTGGCGCAGTTGGTTAGACGCCGCCTGTGAAACGTGAGGCCGCGGGTTCGATCCCCGCACCGAAACAAATATTTGTGTGATCCACAGGTATTTGTTTCGGGTCTGGGTGTTTGTGAGACCGAAAAGTCTCTCGTAGTTTCTGATACCCACGACACAAGACTTGATCTTAGTGTGGGGTCAGGACTATGTATGTGACTGTTGGGTGTATTTATTTATTTATTATTTTATCGTGCTTTATAAATAAGGTTTTTGCTTAGGTACTTAATATTTTTTAATTTTACTAGTCGTATCTACAACATTTTAAATAGTCTAAACTTTACCTTATTTAATCTCATATAATTCAACCTTTTAAATTAAATTAAGTAACGAAGAAAAACAAAAATCAATTTTACGAAAAGCTTTTTCGTGCATATAAAAAATAAAAATTTGGAGTATTGAGTCTTAATTAAATGCCAAAACCATATTCTAGAACAAGTTTCGAGGTGTATGGTCAGTATTTAATAAAACAATGAGAGTGCTAATAGCTCCGACATGTATATATTATATCCCACCGCTAAGGAGGATTGGTTGAATAATTTTCATGCATCATTAATATACATCGCGATTAACGACATTGTGATGAAGTCATTGTAGTTAGCAGCAAATATAAAAACCTATGAAAACTTAACATTATTGTACAAATCGCTATGGTATGCAGGTTTCCTCGCAATGTTTTCCTTCGCCGTTATAGTGCCTGATGATTGAATATGAATACACAAATAACCTCGCAAAGTCAGAGGCGTGCCCTGGGATTTGAACCCGCGAACACCATGAACATGTAGTCAGCTGCGTCTGGTCCGACACCAACGGCTACCACGCACTTCAGCCGTATGATGTACGCTTTACAAATATGTTAAAGTAAAGGCTTACGCAGATACTCCGAATAATAAAACAAGCATGTGTTTATGGAACATGGAAGTGACAAGTCTGTTGGCGATGGTTTTGGCTGGAAGCGTGCCATCTGGCCGGAACAGTCCGCTGTGAGTGTAGGTGCGTAATGTCTCGACTCTAGGCAGTGAGAGCCGCGCGCCGCGTGCCTGAATTATTACGATAATTACACAACATTTGTACTGCGGAAACAATTATGCGTATAAAGCCGAACAGCGTGTAAGCAAATATTTTAATTGTATACTGTTATATATCTATGTATATTTCTAAAACAAAAAGTGATTTGGTAGTTGATTGTTTATTGTATATACCTATGTATCTTTAGTAATAAAGAAGTGATTTACTTTTCACAATTACCTACTTCTAAATGCTTGAGGCAAATTGACCTTGAAATAAAAAAAATACAACTCAGATAGCAAGCTAATAGCATCGTTATCAATATAAAAGTTTGGCGATAAAATTGTACTATTAATGATCTAATCATAGGAAAATGTGCCACAACAACACAAAACACGCAAAAACTATTCATTGTGAAGCAGAATATTCAATTGAAGTAATTTACAATTGTGGTGGTATTGGTGTGATCTCTACCAAACATGTTTTGGATGAGGAATATCGCGAATAGATTAGTACTTTGTTACAAAGTTATAAGATGTTATATTCAAATTTCGAACAAAAAATGTAGAGTTGCAAAAGGTGATGCGAAAAAAATCAACTATCCACACATTAAATGCTATAGTACTTGTATCTTTATTCGTTTATAATGTTTTGTTTACATTTCTGACGTCACGCTGTCGACATTGCAAACGTTTCACTGATTTCTGTAAATAGATTCTAAAGCATCCAATAAATTCAGTATCTTTTCATCGTGAACATATAATAACTGCAACATTTAAATCTGTATTTCAATAGTATGAAACTTATCAAATTGAAATAGTTTCGCTGGTAAGACGCAAAAAAGAAAAGAGTGTTTTGTAATTCAAACTTCGTCTATTTATTTGGACATAAATGTCACACCCATTATCTGATCTTGTATAAGATAAAAACAATGAAGATGTAACAAGTAATGTAATAGGTAATGTTAAAACAACAACTACAGTATTGTTATTTAAGAATCATTTGATATTCGGTCACCATAATACTGACCGTTCGATGTGCGCGTGATATCATGATGTTTTTTCTCTCCATGTAACGCGTGTTCTGGAAAAATTTTCTCATGCTGTAGGTATGCTCTGGCCGGCGTTCCGCCATTATGCTTGCGTGTGTTTTGTGGCATTGAGCACTAATAATAATCGGTGAACTTGACATTGAGAGCGGAGGCTCGTCATCGTAACAAGATTTGCTATCTCTTCCGCACTCTGCTGTTTCGTTCAGGTGAGACAAGGATGCATGATATTATCTTTTTGTGTTCGCGAGTGTTTGTAGGTCAGTCGTGTATTTGTTCCGGACGATAGTCCGAAAGTCGGCTGGAGGTTATATTACGTATTTATTTACGTTATAAATGTGCACAACGTTAATATATTTAAATTTTTCTTATTGTGTTAGACCCCTCTCAGAAGCACATACTATTATTTGTTTACATTATGAAAAATACGTCCTCACTTCTCTCTACGCAGATATTGTAAACGCCGTAATGTATGTATTTATATGTGTAAATATGGTGTAATCTGATCATTACACAAATATTTTATGTAATACAAATGATTAATCTTAATTTTTTGTTATTATTGAATGTAACAATATCAATATCAGCTCTACCAATTAATTGCAGCATTAGTAATACTTGGAAATGCTAACAAAAATTGAAGCGAAATATGTGAAGTTACAAACTGAAAAAAGCGTTATCTAGTAGCAGTTTCACAATCTTCTTTCGCACCATTACCCCATAAAGCCTGCTTCGTCTCGGAAAATTCCGCTAGATGTCGCTGTGCCGCAAGGCTCCAAACGACTTCAAGTTTCGCGTTGTTTGAGTAAGATGGCGCTACTTGGCCCTTTATTTGTAAAGCTCTCTTCAGGTATTACTCGTATATACAAACACTTCTTAAAAATATTAATTTAGCGGTCATATAATAATTATATTCTAAATAATATTCTGTCGTGGTTATTACATTAAATTAAATAATTAAGCTTTAGAATATTATCATTTATATTGATTGCGATGAAATATTTTTTTCAAATTAAAAAAAAAAATTGTTTGTTAAATACTTTGTTTTGCTCTTTGATATAAAACAAGTTTTATAATTTAAAGTTAAATGACCGAATACCAAAATTTATAATTTAATTATAATTTAAATAGCAGGGAAGTAAACACACATTATTTATATAATTTCCAGTTATTTATTTGACAAAGCCGAGCTTAGTTGTATTTAAATTATATATTCTGACAAAATGGTATGTAAATGAATTCGTCTCGGAGTGTGTTATGTGGGCTATGGATCCGGATCAGCAATAATTCGGCAAGACAAACGTGCGGCCGACGTCAGCCACCCGTTCTGAGCGCACCACGTAGCGCGGTGCGTCACGAACTTGCACGCGGTCATCGCTCCCCTTTAAAACAAATGACGTACTGACTCATTCTGTTTTCATTGTCCATTATGTGCGTACCTATTCAGACTTTCACGTATCGATATATAAATCCAGCAAGGACTTATGTATGAATAACTCAACGGTTTAAAATTGTTACCTTTTGCAGTTATGTAGGCGTGCAAACCGTGCCAATAAACCACAAAATGACTAAGCTTTGTAAAACAAGGGGATAATGGTTTAAAATTACTCTTGAGAAAAACATCTTGCTTGATATAATCTATTGATCATTTTTTAACGTAAACATTAATTACATGTACAAATATAATAAATATATAAAATAAAGTTAAAAAAATAATTTATTTTAGTTTCACTACTCGCCAACAGATGGCGCTGCTAAGGTGTTTACTTAATTTACCGTGCGGTTTATTTCTGTTCGAGAAAGCTCTCTTTATAACGATATACTTTCATGTCGCGTTATTTTTAACATAATAGTGACTTAGATAACACAGTAAGTGTTTTCTATTTTTTTTTCTATCTTCTTTATATTGATTTAACACCGGGCGGATAGAAATAAAATTATTGTGATATTACTATATATTGAACATTCGACATGAGTTTTATATTTTTTTAAATTTAGTAATGATAAATTGGTACGCAATTATCGCATACCATTTATGTCTGAGTATAACATACGCAAGTAATTACGTCGCACAGTGGTTTTTATTGTAACGTCTAGGTACATTAATCCGTAAGACCTTCAGGCATAATATCAATATGACAGCAGTGTAATAAAATAAAGTAGTTTGTCGGAGAAGGGCGGGCGATATCGTAACTGTAGCCAACGATAGCAGAGTCGGTCGCGGCGCAACCTTGCAGAGTTTGTTGCTCCTGTATGGCGAGCGAGGGGGCACCGCGCGGGCCGGGGGGCGGGGCCGATCTAACCTCCAGTGACACGGTCTAACTGCGAGATATCACAGTACAGAGACGTTCAGCGAATCAACTTCTGCCAATCAATTTCATAATAATCTTACGAGACTTTCATACTTGTAGAGCTGTTTTACTGTCGGCTCTTAGCTGTGGACACACGATATTTATAAAAGCGCTTATACTTGCACTATAAAAATGCATTTATATAATCCATTGAGTATAGTTAAAAATAAACTGATTGCGAGAGTATCGCTCTGCTGGGTGTTCAGATAAGGCGGCTGCGTCCTTCACTCCGCGCTGAAGGTGACAACAGGATCGAGTGCAACATGAACGTCACTTTTTGTTCTGGCATGCGTGCATTAACATGCAAATTTCAAGATAAATGCCTATCGGTTTGAAAACATAATGAGATAATTACTTAACTATCGTACAAAATTATCGGCTGTTCTTGATGAAGTTTATTGTCCTAGTTATAGGTTGTTTACTTTTGCTTTGCATATATGCATTGTGTATTGCTGAATTAATATCCTTCGTGCTCGCGTACATCAAAATACATTATAAACACTGTTCGGTGTGTATACGTTACCTACGTAATTATTTGTCTTCTCTAGAAGCATTTTAGGAGCATGTAAATGCCATACAAAATAATGTATTTGACAACCATTAGAAGTAATTTAGCTGATTATAATTTACATAATCAACGATTTTAATGATCATTGTGAGGTTTCCAACCCGGTGGTTGAAAACCTCATGTGACGGTTCACATGTCCACTGTAGCAATTATGTGTATACTTATATCCACTTGATATGTTGTGTAACAGATGAACCCCCGGTATTGTCACAATTATTCTACTTGACGTGTTAGCCGACTTCAGCGTCGTGCGTCAGTTGTTAAACGGCTTAAGTGCAAATTATTCCATCGTTTGTCGGAGCCGTCGCCAGCTGTTTACTTATCCCTCGACGATTTGACCTATATCCCGACACAATCGTGATATTCATGAGCTTTGTCGCGCAAGTCTTATGGCGTATAATTTTACACTTTGTTTTAATAAAAAACAATGGGATGAAATTGTTCTTAATGGTTTTGGGTGATTTAGTGTTTCGTTATTTGTTCATCATAAGCGTAACAAGTACGATCTTATTTATATATATTTCCAAGGTTTTTCCTGACAATATCCGATAATTTTATCACGTATTTCTGCTAAATATACATACATGTAGGCTACTGAGTACAAATATGTTATTTTAGTTTAAACGTAATTGTTAAAATAAAGATTATTTACAAGATTGTAATTTAACATTTAAAAGAAGGATATAAATTGAATGCGCAATAAAACAAGTTTAACTTAGCAATGATAAAAGATTAACATCTGGGAAAAAGACAAAGTGCGCTTAAATTATGCGAGATTGTATGAACCGATACTGTAAGTAAGATAAATAGGTACCTCAACATAATGAAATAAATATTATCCGCCAGCTTGTAGCAATATAATATACTTGTATTTAATTTATTAATACAGAACATTGGCGTAATATACAAAAATGCAGCTTATTTGAGAATACAACCTAAGTTGAATTGAATGGAGATGTTTTCTTGTTTTGAGGTTTAAATTGCAAATATAATATTTAATTTTATGTCTATTTATATTTTCTTCACAAAAATATATCATTTAATCTATTTTTAGTATGTTGAACACATACTCCGTTGGATCTGCTGCTGGTTTCATGAATAACGATATTTGTTTCGTTCAGCAAGTTGTATTGTTGTGCTTTCACAAAGCGCGCCAACGACACTGTCTTCCAAACAAAATGGATGCAATTATTAAACCATATCTATTTGTGATCATTTTAGAAATATTTCGAAATAGTATTAGTAATGTATTTTTAAGTTACACAAGTTTGAGTAGGGACAGGCCTATTTCTTAACTCTTTACATTTAGACTCTACAGTCAAATATTTTACTGGTCATTGAATTTCGAAATTCCGAAACCGTCATAGATTGCCTCAATCGGGAACAGAACCCACTCGTATTACATCACCATAAGTCTTCATCTTTAGTCGGCCGCCACCGACCGTTGCAATAGTAATTATCACAATTATGTGGTTTTATTTATGTATATGTATTGCTTAAATACTTTTCGAAACGTTCAAGGAAAACTTCTCAAAAATTAAATCCATCAAACCGAAAATGAATGCCTTAATTGTGACGTTATTGGAACGTTTCAATGTTGAATAATATTAATCTGGTTTGTATGTGTGTGTGTTAAGTGTAGTGTGTGGTTCATTAGAATATGATGGGTCCGTGGAGTGCTGGAGCTCGGTGGCGGTGATGGCAACAATCGCGAAGGTCACGCCGCAGCTGGCTCAAACACCGCAAGCCAGCTCCATGTGGTGGCGCTGGTTAGGTGCTCGTCATGACGATATCCATCACTTATACGAATTTGTGTTGTTGTTTTTGATCCGCAAGGTTCAATTTTGCGCAAACGCCACATCGGTCGGCGGCCTTACCTCATTAGAGTTCATGCACCCGCGCGAAACTAGGGCATGTACCGCGTGCTCCCCCCTCCACGCGCTCGCGCCCGCCGCCCGCCGCCCCGCCGCCCCGTGCCGCCGTCCCGTTACCTAACTACCACTAGTTTTTCATTGAAATATTTGTTTTAATCCTGAAATATTTGTAAATAATATTAAAAACTATTTATGACACCATCTCGACTCTACCAATACAGATGGCGAACTTTTCACACTCTCAATAACGTACTTGGTGAATGTTATTAAAATTATTATCTTTATGATCCTTTGTTTGCCGAGTTGTTTGCAGTATTTATAATTTAAAGGACGTATCCTCGAGTAATAAAGTGCGCGGCCTGCTAACTGTCGCTGTGGTAAATTCTTAAGTGGTTATATCATTGCATTGTGCAGTAAGTCGGCGTTGAAATTCTTTCACTAAGCCGCATAGACAATAATTATGAAAGGGCTACGAGGGAAATGGCGTCACCATAGCGAGTTGAGTGAACCAGTATAGCGCTGTTGGGTTGCGCAAGCGCACCGCGAGAAAGTGCGAGTAAAAGTTGACGCAACCCACGTCACACCGCGCTCGTCGCCACGTCACACATGCACACATCGCAGCGAAGCGGAGTGTGTGCGTGAGTGTGTGTGTGTTCGATAGTTTGTCTGTGTGTGTGCGACGCGCCTGTGCGCATTCGTGCCCGCTGTTATGTGCACGTACATTAGTGTCATGCACTGACGACACTTGATTACAATCGAACTCGTTATACAATGCCTTTAATAATAAAGTTACGAAGACGTTACATGTAAAATAAATTAGGGGTATGTTTTCATAACATCAGCACAGATTAATGATATCCTACAGCGCTGTAGTAACATTGTAATGAAAACGTCTGACTGTGACTATATTTCTAAATGGCATGCTAATTTTGTCTTGCGATTTATTTGTAACAAGTGTAAAAGTATCGCCTTTTGTGAAAAATACTTAAATTAATCGTGCTAAATAAAATGCATTCCATTAGACAAATTGCACTGAAAGTTAACCTCCATACTAACCAGAACATGTCGAGAGAAAAAAGAAAACACGATGAATTATTTTTATCACAAATTGTTTTCCAGAATGTTTACCGCCTTTGTTGTGTTCGCAAGTTGTTTGTTCGCGGCTTGTAAACGCCGTGTAATGTTTATGTTGTATATTTTCATATATGTGTCATTGACATAATATTATATGTATGTGTCATCGACGAGGTTATTATTTAGGATATTTCGACCCTAAAAGCGTATAAATATTGGATAGGTTTGTTGACTTGGGTCTTATTCAATAGTAGGAAAATCGAGTACACTCCATAAACCTATTTTTTGTAATTGAACCAAAAAATATTGTAAACAATATGAGGCTGTTTCTATACCCAATTGGAGCGATTTAATTGTAGAATTCAAATCGAAACCAAATGGTACAAGTCTTTTCCATAAGAAAAAGTTGTGTGTAAACACACCGTTTAAATATTTGTAGACCAATACGTGTTTAACCACATTATTTAAGTTTGCTGTGGTAGTATGCCCGTTTTATAAAATATAGACTATGAACACTTTCAAGTTTCAATAATCTATTGCGATACAAACTACACAATTATATTTAAACTTTATATATTATTAAGTTTATGTAACGCGAGCAACAGAAATAATAGTATCCAAAATACTTGCACTTCTGGCACTTGCTCTTACTAAAGACAATAGTCATTAAATTTCGCGTCGCTTTATTCTTACCAACACTTGCACTTAAAGCGCATTTTCTATTTAAAGCGTGGTAACATTTAGCCTAACGTGGCCGCTTTCTTTTATTTGCAAAAATGTCAAGCTCGCTTTCATCGGAGCTAGATCGAGTGTTGTATCGCCGTAGTATACATCAGTCGTAGTGTAAATTGTAGTAATTTTCAGTGGAGGGTACTAGAGGGAACGGAGGCGAACGGGCGACGGTGCGCTGTGGCGACAGAAATAGGGCGCGGAGGACAGAGCAAGGCTGTCCCGGTTGGCGGTCGTCGACCCCGCGCTCTACCTACAAATACGTAGCTCTGTGTGCGTAGCCGCCACCTACAACTATACTACGGACCGTATGCGTCCACTGACGTTCGCGCCGCGGGGATGCACAGGGGTAATACTCACTACATTGCGGACTCTTACGTCACGCTTTCATATTCATCTCTCATTATAAATAAATATTGTATTATATGTGAATAAATCTACTGCCACCGCAAATATAAATCCTCCACAACTTTATACAACATATGATATGCAAGTTTTGCGTAGAGCAGTATGCATTTAGGTTTAAACCGCCATCTGTTGCAGAATAGGTGTACTATCAGTAGCTAAAGAGAGTCGAGGAGCCGTTCACACCGCTCGCCCCGCTTCTCCCTCCGCGATAAGGGCACGAGTTCGTTGCCCCGATACAGGGTGACCTCAAAAACGAGGACACTGCAAAATTAGGACGATGACAACGTAATGACTCGAGCGCCCGCACAGTACACGCGATTACTGATTCAAACACCAACGCATATGGCATATAATGCCTCGACAAGGTCCATTGAACTACATGTATTTGATCAATTAGGCAAATACGCTGACTCCGACGGCAGCGAGCTAGCTCCGACTGTACGCTCTATGGCAATAATAAGTTGGGATTCATTTCTAGAATTCAGATGTAAGCAGGCACTATTTGTAACAGGCCCTATCTATTTCGCAGGTGATTGTGAGTTGTGTACAAATATACATTTGCCGCCAACAAACGTAAACAAATGTTATAGCCACAAATCTTAAATACATAAATATTACAGTTCATTAATGGTATTATTTATATCAAACTGGATGAATTCGTAGGAACATGTAACATTGATTACTATTCGTATAATATTGTTAATGTAATAATGAAATATGTATAAATATCTTTACAGAAATAAGTATATTAAAATATAAAATAATAACTGATGATCAATCAAAGATTGTTCCAGCATGTTTTCATATTAAAATATTTATACCATTTTCTTTTTTTTCAGGTAAGTTGTTTTGAGGTTAGCTGTCAGCTAGCGTTATGTTTATGCCACTCGAGACATCTGAATGTATTAGTCGCGGCGAGATGAGGCTTTTCCGGCAGACGTCATCGTCATGAAACTGCCAGACGGTAAGTGCTTCCTGACCCTATAAGTACACCAAGGGGCTTAATGTCAATCCTAATTACAAAATAATCTCTTCAGAAGATCCCACAGCACTGCAGTACAAACGCGAATAGGGACATCGGATGATGGATGTTCACACTCACGCATATATTGCCTTGGAAAACTTATCTATCCGGCATAGTTAATGACACACCAAATGTTTACTCATAAGCAATGTTTAAAAATAAACAGAAGGCGAACGAGATTATTCAGAATATACGGATTATGCGCGGTGTTTGTTAAGAAATGCAATGGAAATTATGTGTAGGATGCACCGAGCGGTCCGGGAGCCGGTGCTAAATATAGCTCGGTCGTCGACCGGCAATTGGGTCGCTCCCTGACTCCCTGTGCACTCCGCCATCCCCGCGCCACCGCCACCCCAAACCTTACACGATGCACATACACTAAACTATTATTTTACACCCACAGATCATATGCTCAATCGTCTAATAATTGGTAATAAAGAATTGAATGAAATGAAAATTGATATGGTGACTTGAGAAAATGTTATTCGACAGATATTTGTCTGCTTTTCACTTTTATAATTTTTGCTGAGTAATTCAGCTTTCGTTTTGTTTGAAATACCTGGTGAAAATGATCATTTCATATATATTTTTAATAACTCGCATAGAAACAAAAGTATGCAAATGTTTTATTAAATAACAGTGAAAGAACTATTCCATTTATTGTCTCAAAATCTTTTATCGTGTGAATGAAATAAGAATTTTGAAGAAAGTTGGTATTTTTTATTTGTTGTATATTATTTAATTTGTTACGAAACAACCAGAAAAGTATTACGCAAGCGGCATTTGAGTTAAATTGTCAACTTAATAAGTTATTTTGATTTCCATTTTTACTAAAATATCGCATAACACACTCTTATGTGTCTCAACACAACTGTCGAAAAATGACACAGGTTGTGACGAATTGGTTGCAACAATATAAGTACTGACGGCTAGTATAAAACGAATTACGACAGGTCATCGTAATGTGGGTTTAGTATACACTATACTGTATAGTGAGTAGTGTATAGTGTAGTAGTATTGGGCATGGTGTTCGCCTGAGCTTCTAGAACTGAAGGGGCTGCGCGGCGAGCGGCGAGCGGCGGCGGGGCGGGTGTCGCAAGGCGCGGGTGCATGGCTGGCCGTCGGCACCGCGCCGACCCTGACTGACTTATATTGCGAACGTGCGCCGAGCGCAAATTCTAATGCTGGCAAAAACAACCCGTGGAATATTGTTTCACATCGACTCGGGCCCGCCGACACTGACAATCTCAAAACATCGATAAACCAATCGACAATCGAACAGTTGACGAATGACGATGCGGTCAGTTTACTGTTTTGAGAATCCATCGCAATTAAAAAAGGATGAATTATCATCATTCATTACAGTAATTATTAGAAAATTGAGTATACCAATCACTTGTGTTAACTTGGTAAAACTTGGTAAAACTCTTAAAAAAGCTTTACCTACCAAAAACCTGACTTTCAATCTACAAACTGACATAAGTTTGATTCAAATCGATTTATAAATATCAAATATTCTGCTTAGCCTTGTCGTAGTATTAGCCGCCGTACACTGGGGAGTTCTATTTAAAATGGCTGGATACTTCGGTACTTAAACACTGACGGAGTGGGTAGATTGATGAAGAGTCATAGGTAAAACCTAGCAGCTATACAAATTCTAAGGCCTTTGTTCCGCATATATTTTTCCTGCTGTAAAACGGTGCAAAATGACTTTTCGTCTGATTAATATTTGCGGTCAATGATTAACCTCCGTGAACAAAGCTTTATCATTTGTATTATTTGTATCATAATTCCATTTTCAAGTACATTCACTGTTGAAACTGTTTTCACAATCAAATACAATCGGTAGTTTCTTTTCCATATTTCCTTTTGATTTTACTAAACAAATTAATCCATAATAATACTACATTTAAAATGACTATGTATATGAAATAAAATTTTATTCGTTTATTCATCACGCAATTAAATAGCACTTACGACAAGTCAGTACAAAAACAGAGAATATAAATGAAGTATAGATAGATATACAAGATATCCAGTAAAGTTTGTTCGTTAGTCGATTTAAAAATAAATTAATTATGCAATGGAGTATAATCATGTTTGCCCTCACAACGATACCATGGCCAACTCGATTTTACCCTTTCTTACTCTTAATGATTTTTTCCAATCATATAGATTTCATAATGATTTTGTTCAGGTCTCAATTCTGGTGATCATCATTTTTACCTAGAGGAAGTCCAATGAACATGTGCCTTTCCCCAAAAACATATTGGGGAAGGTCTTGCTAATACTCGTCACATTTAGCAAGTTGTGGAGACCATAGTGTAGTTTCTCACGCTAATGATGCTGCTATTCGTCATTAGCCTGTCATTTGGATGCGCTATTGTGTCAGTCATTCTGCTGTCTGTCTATCTATCTGTCGGTCGCCAGAGCTCCGTTCGTTCACTAGCAAATAGCACCACAAAGTTTTAGGGGATACACCTTTCCATCAAACACTTACCACTAGTAAAGACAATAGTAATAATTCCGGGGACATTAAACATTAAAAAAATCAAAAGCTCAACAACTTAAACATTAAATTACAGTTTAGCTATTTGCTATTTCCGTGGATACAAACTGATTTGAAGAGTCATCATCACAGCATTATCAGTGTCTACGTGAAATAGCACTGTGTTTTACCATCTATATTAAACCAAAGAAAGAGGATTATCATAAGCCCTGGAAGTTGGCTCATATACACTCTATTAAGATCGGATAATTTATGGAATTCGTACAGCAGACTCTAATCCCTGGCCAGTGTGTCAAGGTGTTGAGTTGCTTTTATTTCGCACTATGTCCGGTTACATTAACACTAGTGTCCGCTCTGGTAATGTTTTGTCTCCTTGCCGTTCATAAATCCTCTTGGAATCGGTGGAAGCTGGGCAAAATTTAGAACCTGAAAGTGTTTGAATCAGACAGGCTATAAGTTCGTAGAAAAATTAAGCAGCAGTTAATTAAACCAAAAATCAACAGTACCTAGTATATTTTCCAATAAATATTATACTACAATACATTAAAAAGTACTCCATGAGCAATTTAGTCCACACTGTCCGATTTCCCGGTAAACCTCAATTTAATTATGTTTATTCCCAATACAATGGGAACAAAGGAATCGTGGTTCGCATAGCCTCGTTAGGCGTAAAATAAATTGAACAGCATGAGACCATAATTCTCTTTACCAGACAGGTGTAGATAAAGGGACGTCTCACGAAAACCTGTGAACATCAAAATTATTGTATAAAATAACAGATTCAAGGGTATTTATGGTTATTGTATGCAGTTAAACAGTCCAACACTACAGTATTTTATGATCTTAAATATGTTAACGTAAATGTAGTATATGGTAAGATAGATACTATATGACAAAAACGTCTTCAGTGTATCTAGTCCTATACTTTATTAAACATTTAATCAATATTGACAGCTATTTATGAATATGACAGCCTCCGTGGCGCAGTTGGTTTGATGCCGCCTGTGAAACGAGAGGCCGCGGGTTCGATCCCCGCACCGAAACAAATATTTGTGTGATCCACAGGTATTTGTTTCGGGTCTGGGTGTTTGTGAGACCGAAAAGTCTCTCGTAGCTTCTGATACCCACGACACAAGACTCGATCTTAGTGTGGGGTCAGGACTATGTATGTGACTGTTGGGTGTATTTATTTATTTATATTATAAATTTTCGTATTTTGCTTTCTTAGATTGATATATTTGTAATAAATCGTAAAACATTGAATATTGTAGCGTTTTCTGAATATATTTTTATTGGGTGTATGATTTCTCGCGGAACTACGTTTACGGGGAATTTTACGCGGTGTTTGATTTGTTGAATGGAAAGCTTGAAGTGGATTTTATTCACTGCATTTCAAAGTTATAGTAGTAGTAAATTTGGATTAATTAAATTATTTTGCGAGTATGTGTTTCTCTACATTTTTCTTTAACTAAAAGCCAAAGAAGTTAGTAGCAAGGGCCGACGTCGAGTGCATTTCGTTGTATTTTAATAATCTGCAGATCAATGCAGCCTTGACTTGAATCTATCGGTAAATTATTCACAGCAAAATCGATATTATACCCCTTTCAAGCTATTTCTAGTCAATGCACTATATTTTAAGTGCTGTAATTCTGTATTATTTAGGCAAATAGTGTTTTAATTATATGTTATTTCAATAAATTCGGCAATTTTTTTTGGCGTATGGCTATGAGATTTGCTTGTCTGTTTTGTTGTAATCGAATCTCTTTGATTTATGGACGTAATGTCGCATCAATTGTTTTGTTTAAATTGTAATTGCAGAATCTGTTTTAAATAATGATTATATGATATTTTCTTTCAAGTATCATATTTCTTAACTCAGGGTCTTTTGTCCAAATATTATTTATTCATTTAATATTAAAAAACCCGAGAATTGTATTGTTTGTTAACGGTAATAAAACTCTTCTACATTATATTTAAAGTTCATTTTTCTTTATCTTATTAAACCTATACGCTGACTTTTTAATCTGCAATAAATGAGTTTTGACAATTTGCTTTTCTTTCTCACAATGGCATCATGTGAAGAGCACGACCTAGGCTTGTTGGATTATCTCGGTACATGTTTGAATACTGTAAAGTACACACAGGTGTTGAGTATTAATCCGCATGTAAAGTGACTCTATATTTGCAAATAACAAAGTTTGCAGCTTACAGTTGCGTGTGGCGTTCGAAAACAAGTACCAAGAATTTGACTCATGTATGAGCACATAAATTATCGTATCTAACAATATAAACACGTTGCAAGGCTGAAGGTGGTTTAATAAAGCTTTGCAAGCTCATTATTTCACCTTGATATAATGAGTTACAAACATAGGTATTGGCGTGCGGTGTGCAGTTTGCAGTAAGAGGCGAGCCTAGGCTGGATCTCAAAGGCAGAGTGGCAGGGAGCGGCCGCGGTCGACTCGGACTTTGTAATACATTCGGCCTAGTCAGCGTTCGTTGCCCCGAGCCGCTCGAGGTCGCTGCAGAGCGCTGCGAGCCGCGAGACGACGCTCCGAGCCTCCGACCGGCCACGAGCGCTCACGGATATTACCGATCACACTCTTTACTCGTCATTTCGAATTGAGCCATGCGAGCTAAATGGATCAACGTGCTATGCTCTGCTTTTCATCTCCACTATTGTAATTGGGCAAACCAAAGATTTGACTTGATTTTGTTTAGTTACGCTGTTTTAGGGAAATCGTATTCTTTGTGCGCAACGTCCATTTTGGCTACGAATAACTGTATTGATATAATTAGCACTTGCGGTACTTTATTTTTAAATTGCACACATATTATTTAATGCATATCGACATGAAATTATTTTCTTATTATCCTCTAAAGTTGGTAGTTGTTTCTTAAAAAGTCTATTTGATAAAGACTTTAAATACCTTAGATGTCACTTCAAATAAATGAATCCATGTAACATTTGCGATTTTCCTTTTGAAAAGCAAAAGTGAATGCATTATGTAATAGATCGGAAAGTGTGTGATGTGACACTTTAACCCAGTGCCGCTTGGTCCGGAGCTGGCTAGTCCGGGCTCGCACGCTTCTCCGATAGTCCAACGCACTCGTTTCGCGCTCATTAGTATGGAGACAGCGACTCACCACTTTCACTCTCGCCAATAACAAGTGTTACGCAAGGCTCCGTCACCGGCAGCTCTCTACCCGCCCGGCCACTATCTCCGCGCCATCGCCGTGCCATCGTCACTACTCTCGGCGTCATTACGAGCGCGCTGCCTGCCATCTCTTCAGCGCAACAATATACAATAATTCTCGCAATAATGGTGCAACCGTGGTAGCGCAAGCGACAACACGCATCCTCGTACCTAATGATGGTCTTGGCAGAAATGAAAGTGAATAGTGTTTCGGATAGTTTATACTAGGTCAGCGGAGTAGGGCACGGGGGTTCGACGCCCGCGCAGCCTCGCCGGGTGAAAGTGGCCCTCCTCGTCCCGCCGCCGCCGCCTCCCCCCTCCTCCCACCGATCGCAGTAAGGCGCGACGAGTTGCCTACCTGCGCACGCGCCTGCTTTTTGCAACTTGGCCATGGAACCTATTACGATAACTGCGAAACAACGCTCCAGCAACAAATGTAAATGCATGGCCTTTATTCGTGCTCGATCAGACGCATATGCACCCAACAACAGCCGATATGGCGTACCACAGCCACAATCAATGCTGCCGCTAGCTAAATGTCAATTGCTTTGTTTACATACATATCTGTAATTTCAGTAGTTACTCTATATACAATCCACATATTTTAAATATGCTTTAATTATAATCATACAAGCGATGTATGAAATTTATGTTTAAGAAATAATATCCAATTTGAATATTGGAACAGTCATCCTGTGAAACTTTAGAAATCTCCGCACTAGATCGCTATTGGGTAGGTAAATTCATTAGGTACGTAGCGCTAATTGTACATAGTTTAACAACGTGAGTCACAGTTCTTGTTCATAATTGAGTATATTGGTATCGCAATAACAAACTAGAAATATAGTTTTTCCTTGAAGAGGACTCATCGGGCCATCGCAGATGTTTCAAAGGAAATAATGATGGGTGTAGTGGTGTATTGGTTTTTGCGAAGAATACCGCGCCACTGCAAACAGTTTATGTAACAAGCAGACGGCAGTAACTAGTGATTGAATAGGCCTCATCTTACGTAAATGTAACGCACTTACCCACATAATAAACGATACTTACGAAATATTTCAGCGCGTATGTTGTACTGATATGAGCGTTCGAACGTAAGCTCCGCCGACTATGACGTCATTCACGTACAATTGTTAAAGAAGCTCTACTGTAATAAAATATTTGTGAGATTATCGTATGAACTACATTCGCTTTGGTTCTTGTGTTTGAGACTATGTACTGAGTTTAGCGCTAACCCCGAATATAATAACTGTATTCTATTTTACAAATGAGGTCACCGGGGAGTGTGCTCATAGACAATGTTTACGAGCGATTGTAATTTAGATGAGTGAAGGCTTAATAAAATGATCCGAGGCTGAAGCCGGAGCCCCAAGTTGCGACAG
The DNA here is from genome assembly GCA_949752805.1 of Deilephila elpenor. Lineage (NCBI taxonomy): Eukaryota > Metazoa > Arthropoda > Insecta > Lepidoptera > Sphingidae > Deilephila > Deilephila elpenor. The sequence goes on along the minus strand of OX457099.1, from coordinate 7,272,136 downwards.
CACGAACAAAGAAAGCGGCAGCGGGCCGGCCTTGCAGAGTTCATCGACCGACTTTTGCAGGTCGCAAGGTTTCGCCAATCGGGCTTCTCGCAGCTCCAGGATATTGCCAATTCAGTGCGATCAAGGCTGCGTGCCGCACGGCCCGATTGAGCCTCTTACTTTTCATTGGATGGTGTGGAAAAAATCTCCATGCGCGGTCTTACCGCACCTCGATGGGACCGTTACGTAGTGGCGAATCCATGGCAGGGGGAACTTGGTCACAGCATATCCAGTTATTTCAAAGATTTAATAATTCAGTTTCGCACTGTAATGTTTTAGGTACTTACTTCAAATCATAATTATTATGTATTAGTAATTTTGAAAAAATACACATACATTTATTAAATCCTTTTTGCTTCGATTTATTTGTTACATAAGGATAATAAGACAAAAATTTACAATATATACGTTTATAATTTATATAAATATATTAGAGTGTGTTATTTTCACTATATTAGTAGGTTTAAAATATGAGTTATCGCTGGATAATATTTGTTTGTTTTCCCCAAAAATGACAAGGTGTGTATTTATACGTTCACAATCGAATCGGTTCCGAGGTCAGCCACTGCTCTGGTGCTGGTACCTGCTCAATACATCTGGCATTACTTTCAGTTCAATAGGTTATTTATCCACACAAGTATGTCTCCACAGAGGCGTTCGTTTCACGCAAGGTTATGGGAGCTCGCGGCTATGATTGTTTACACTTCGCTATAAATCCCCTCGATCCACACGTCGTCCGTAATACTCGTGTAAACTGTACACTCATGAATGGCCTTCACCACCGTTATAGTACCTACTCGGCTTGTGCACCGACAGTGGACCTGAATTCTGAAACGCGCTGACGGGCCGCGCGACCATCGACCGCAGACGTAACCGTTTCACCTCCGCTTATTTACTTGATATAAACAAAGAATAGGTTGCGTCGTCGCCCTCTTTACACTTTGACATACTTATACATTTCTGCCAATACTCATGCAGACCTACAAAGTTACGTTCTCGAAACCCAGATCCTCTGCGACACGGTTCGCTTTATCTGACGCGATCGAATTCATTGCCTAGGGGCGTGTGGTGTACACACACTCGCTAAATATTGCTGCTTCACAAACTGAAATTAACATAACAGATAAAAGTAATATTTAATATTCTCACCCAACACGTTTTAAATTCAAATGAGAATCAAAGACGTGACCTTCCGTGTCTATAAAATAAACGCTTACTGTTGAACACATATTGGATGTTGTTTGAGTTTTGATGGTTAAGGCAATATACTAACGTCACTGTAATGCTATTCACCATGAAAACAAGTACGAACAGCATTTATCGAGGTTGTTGCTTACATAAAACGACAGTCCACATAAAAAATACGACGGAATATGTGTCATCCACGCTTTATGCTGTATTATTCAATGAACGACCATTTGTCTTGTTCTATATTAATTTGATGGACGCAGAAAAATCTACAGATATAGTTATGACACATAAATGAATGTAGTGTTTTAGATATACAGCGAGTAGAGGAACCTTCAGCTCGCAGTGAATTGTTTGTACGACCCTGAATTCTAAATAGCAAGTCCCGTTAGCTCAGACTATTCACTATAGAACGTTGTAAACAAGCTTTAGTTTTTAAATCATTTCCTGTGACCCAACTGTACTATCTGTTCAAGGAAATGAGTAACACCGCATTCATGCGTATTCTACTTATACGTTCGCGCAAGTAAACAATCTTATACAAGAGAGTAACACAAATTCATTTTTTCCATGTTAGATTTAAACTACACATTTTTAACTTTCACGTGATTTTGAATACCTCGGTTACCTCCTGCATACGTATTAAGTACGTACTACTAAAATAATTATTGATAAAATCATACTTTTAAGTAATGGACGTACTTAGAGTCGAAATAAAGCTAATTCCGATTTTCTTGCCTACAGTATTTATTTTCACATCGCAAAAATACAACAAGTGCGTTGTTCTATCGTCGTTAAAGTATTGTTCAAGTAAAATAACTTCGTATCATTTATAATATAAATGCTACTGTTACTCACATTAATATTTATAGTACGGAAACTTTAAATAAAAGCACTCGGGTGTGAAAATAACCTGAAATTTCTGACCATTATTTGAAATATTCTTATTATGTTGCGGCGGGGAAAGCGAAGTACAATAAAATTATTTTATTTTCAAACATTGGCAAATGTTTATCTCAAAAATCTTAGTATGATCAGCATCAGAGTTTATTATTTTGCTGCATTGTTTCGTTCAATGCCGCTTAAAATTAGTTATCAAAATTAACAAAATTACAGATTAATATGAAGATTAACTTTTGACGATTAAATCATTTCATTACACGCATAAAATCGATGTTAGCTCTCAACTAGTTCAAAGTTTTAAATCCACTTGCATGTTCCGCGACAATTAAATTAATATTCAGGATTTGAACAAATTGTGTGAACAATTTTATCCTGTTTCCATATTCATTAGTCAGTGTGCGTGACTGCTCGGATAACATTCCGTGTCGTTTAAATAGCATAATGTTGGAGTTCTTTGTCTCATTACGTTGCCTACTGAGCAAAGACCTCCGCACTTAAGGTTCAATGAGATCCTTGTGTCTTTACGTTTTATTTTTCATTCACTTCGATTTGCCTTGGCGATAATGTGAGAGGGAGCTCATGGACCAACGTTTTGCAGCTTGGATGTTTATGGAGTTCGTAATCGGATTAGACGATCATTTTGACTATGATTAGTAAGCTCCATCTTCTAACCATATTGTCGTAATGATAGTCTTCGCCCAGACATCTAATGCGAAACAAAGGCCTCCACAAGTATTCCATAGCGACATTGTGGAAACGGCATGCAAGCTTAAAGCTTTAGCAGGTCGACTATCCATCTTGTGGGTGGACGTCCGACGCCCCGCTTGCCTACGTGACCGGCAGTCAAGAATCTACTTTCTATATAATTGTAGGGAAATTAACCCTATGGGAAGATAAGTGACCCATTACAGCTTTGCGACCGATCACTTTTAATTTACCGGTGTAAAGGCTTTTTTAATATTTAGAGTTATAGATGTTTAAAATTATATTATTATTTTGATTAACACTGTAATAGATATTTCTTATTGGTCTATTGACTGCGTATGGGTTCGAATCCCAGACGTATATTTAACTATAAACTGTTATAATATTGGATTGATCGAAAAAGAAAGTTCCTTAATATTTTGCCAAGTAAAACTTTGTCACAAATAATAGCTTATGGACACTACAATACGAATATAAATACTAAATATTAATAATACGCTGTTTAAAATTAGTACATAGTATTATTTTCCTCCTATGATAAAATATGTCTCATTGAGAAATAATGTTCAATGCAAAACAAACATGTTTGTTAGAAGTGACATCATGTGTATTTAACAAAAATCCGTGTTCCTGCCCTCATTACCTTAATTGTTTTATAACTAAGGTTACGATGTCAATGAACCCAGAATGACCAACCATCGCTTACATAATTAGTTTAAATCAATATATGTAAATTAACATATATATGTTATTTATTTAGTGATTAAGCTGTTGTTTTAATTCTTTATTTTTTCTCTTACACCCGATTTTATAGTTGATATATAGGTATAAGACCGCCAATTGTCCAATTATTTATCTATAAGGCTATATCTTATTTTTATTTTATTATGCGGTGTTCAATAAAGTGTATCTGTATCTATAATCTTGAAAATATAGGGATCCAGATACGTTTACTACTTTACGACAAATAATTTGATTTGAAGTCTTTATTGCCAAACAGACTTTCGACGGGTTGTACAAAAGTAAAAGCATTTTTACAGAAATGCTGTCACAGTGGAAGGATATTATTATCGGTTACGAATCTACATGATGATGAAAAACCTATCATAGTGTGTATGTCGGGATTAGCTTTTATATCACAGCCTCCGTGGTGCAGTTTGTTAGACGTCGGCTGTGCAATGAGAGGCCGCGGGTTCGATCCCCGCACCGAGACAAATGTTTGTGTGATCCACAGGTATTTGTTTTGGGTCTGAGTGTTTGTGAGACCGAAAAGTTGATCGAAGTTTCTGATACCCACGACACAAGACTCGAACTTAGTGTGGTGTCAGGACTATGTATGTGACTGTTGGGTGTATTTACTGACCAGAGAGAGAGAATCATCTTCTGGGTACTCTTTTGGACTACACTTCACTTACTACCAGGTTTATTGTGTTGCCATCATAAAAGGCACTAACCTAATTCATTATGATTCTTGGCCGAATTAATAACTCCTACAAAATGGACTGTCCGACTTGGTAATCGAACTAAAGGCCAATGTAAATTAAAAACAACGTTAATTGATAACCTCATTACATTGTATCGCGTCTAAGGCCCTATTACGACCCCGCTTCAATTCAAAACGCATATATTTCCGTATATTTCAGTATGTTACCTCCAACATGTTAATTAAGGTATTCTTTTAAGACTTTGACTTATTGAAATATTTGTAGCATCAAAATTGAGTACACCTATACACCTATACCTACACCTTAGAAAGCAAAAGACAGCAGCCAAGTTAATTACTTTGCTTAAATGAAATTATTTTTATTTTTACGGATTTGATCGCGGATTTGGTTTAATTTTTACGTTTTTAATTTCCCGACGTTTCTATTACTTTACAGCTTTCTTGGTCGCGGGAAGGACGTAAAAATTAGTTTTATTTCAATGTGTAACATTCAGTAAATCTAAGAAACCATTATACGAGTACATACATAAACTCATGCCTTTATATCCGAAGGGGTAGGTAGAGGCGCCACCAGGACACCCACATTTCGCCATGTATGTTCCGTCCCACGATGTGATAGGAGGCGGGCGAGCCTATCGCCATATCGGGCACAAATTCCTGACTTATGAATAGAAAAATCCAATATCACTTTGCCCGACCCGGGACTCGAACCCGAGATCTCAGCTTTGTAAGCGTACCGAAATACAACTACGCCACCGAGCTACGCCATTATACTTTGGTTAAGTTACTATTAGTTGCGTTTAGTTGTCTAATCTCATCGTTGCCATCGCCAAAGTCGGTTAGGAAAGCATCAACGCATTGTCAGTATCACTTTTCAAAAAAGCATGCCGTGCAAATAAATTGATCGTATGATGAAGAAGGCAGTTAAGCAGATCGATATCGTCTCGAAAGTGTGCCAATGAGATGACGCTTAGCAGTCATCACCAGTCACACTGCGATCACAATGCAATTAGAAAGCGAATTGCACAAGTGGCGTCCGCGCTGCGCTATCAGAAGAAAGCGCGTCCAACATAAGAAAGTTGAATTGAGGGGGGCGTGGGAGAGCGGGGAGGGGGGATGAGGAGGCTCGCCTACGGGGGAGGGGGAGGGGTAAGGTGCGCGCACGCAGCCACAAAAGTGGTACACTTTCGATCTCAACCCGCGACGGTGAGAGTTGTGCGAAAATGAAAGTGGTAGTTTCATTATGGTCCACTTTCCACGGCGGGTCAAGAACCTCGCGGGCCCAGTTCTATGTAACGAGTTAATTGTACTATCGGAACCTTACGTATGCGCTGTGAGCGGTTCAAATAATTTTGTTTACTAGTCGCCAACAACAACTAGTTATATAACGTTGTATTTGAAAACAAAGGGACAATAACTATTGTTATTCAACGATACCTATTCCGGTGAACATAATTTAATTTCTCATCATTTAATTCGTTGGTGTCAACGAACACATCAGCGTTTATTACTTTTACGTACATGTGAATACGAAATGTTGTTTCAAACGTTTGACTTCTATTTAAACATTTCTACGAGAGCGTTTGAACAAAAGGTATTTTTGCTATCTCATGTATAGAGTTTGATGGAATGGAATCGCGATATAGATGTTGTGCATGATCTGGAGAGTGGATGGGGTGGTGGTGCCGGGGTGGATGACCGCCGATGACGTCAGCAAGAGCCGATGCTGCGCATTTTCAGCGTAACCCGAACTATGACCTCTTGCACCCCGGTGCATACTTTACTTAAACATACAAAGCGCCCGTAGCCGCCACCCACGTATGTACAATACCCTTAATGAGCTGCCTTAACAATCTTATTGCACCGTTTAAAGTACTTCAAATATTATAAGAAAGTAGGAAAGATTAAAGACCTATTTAACAAGACGTGTTTTCCATAATACATTTTTATTAGAACGTAATTATTCGATTTGGAATATAACCTATGCCGATTACCATAATCACGAAGAACATTAAAAGTCTCAATTTTGATCGTATAACATTTTTCATTTTTTTCATAATACGATGAAACTATTCTAAAAATTAGCAAGTATCAAACAAGTAGAATATTTCAATATTTAAAAATCTTTTCGTTGGTATAAGAGAACAAAATAATAATAAAAATACTCCAGATTGTGACAACCATATGGTGGAAATTCCATCATACCGGTGTGGGGATGTACATTAGCACTGTATTTTACACCAGAATCAGTATAGTAACTTTAAATTCCAGTGTAAACAAAATAAATAATTATTGACTCATACTTGTTTACGATATTCAAAGTCATAAGCGTAATGATCAAGATCAGGTTATTGGATAAGATACAACGCCGCCGAATCTGACGTAAACACGATAATATTTACAACCGCTTACCCGACGGAAAGTTCTGGTGGAGAATAGAAACTGTTACGATAACCTGTTGCGACTTCTAGAAAGCCAATAAAGACACAATGGATATTTGAAGCCACGAGTTGATCTAATAGTTGAATGCCAAAAATACAAAAGAGCATAAAATATATCGGTCAAGTGACAACCGCGCATACGTTCATTATTGGACGTCATAAAAACGTGCTGTATTCGCAGCGGTTGTCATAAACCATGGTCAGAATGAGCGCTTCGCAGGGTTGTCAATATCTACAAAAAAAATATTTGTTATTTATTTATTATAAGTATAATTACTATATTACATTTAATGCTTACAGTGATGACCTCCATAGAAAGCATGTTAATCGTCTGCCATCTGACATGATAGAGTATGGTTGATTTCATATTTAAGAGTTGCTGGCCAAGATCCTCAGATATGAGGGGCCGACTAGAGAGAGAGAGAGAGTCAAAACGTCATTAAAATAAGTAAAAGCGAAACGTAATGGTAACATCTTACTGTCTCTCTCATACGCCCTCACTTTTGTGCTGGTGACGTCACCGCGATCTTTACGTGCGTTTCTTCTGTCACTTGACAATTTCCCCACTACCAGGTTTCGATTGCTTCCAAGTTGGTTTTTGGTTTCAAGTTTCTAAATGGATTTTAAACATTCTTTCTATGTATAAAATAATGTTGTTATTAAAACGAAATGAGTCAACTATCATCTTCACCTCGAAAATTGTATGACAATGGTCACACTCCCATAGTTAATCGAAAATTATTATTTTATATGACATTCGTCTTAAAAAAATTAAATGTACTGAGCAGATGGTCGAGAAATGAGCGCTAAAAAAGATTGAAGTTTAAGCCGTAAAATAGCTAGCGTTTGCGTTTGGTTCAAATGTACATCAATGTTATTTTTATTTTCACATTATTTGGCAAAAGTGTTGATTATTAAAAATAAGTATATTTGTTATTTAATACCAGGAGTATTTATTAATGAATAATGACAATTGCAAGTAATTTGTGACTTACGTCAGAGTATTAAATATGTTAATAAAATATATTTTAATTTTTCCAATTATTTTCTTGATACATATTATTTCTTAATCAGTCTAATTAAATACCTCTGAAATAAGCTGAAAAATTAATAACACAATGTTTATTTATTAAAAAAATATATTTTGAAACTAATTAATGTAGGCAGTGCCATTTTCTTTCTCAATTATACATGTTCATTTGTATGAGGTGTTGTCGTGACTAGACAAATTCCATTGAAATAATTGGGTGCCTTCAACAGTGAACTATTAAAAGTTCGCTATACCGTGTTAGTGCGTACGTGAGCAGCCAGCCCTCGTCCTTCGGCGGTGTCCGGTATTTTTATAGAATTATCAGGTAACCCTGGCTTAGAGCCGAGTAATTGGTCGCCTTGGCCTATATAAACTCGCATCTCCGCTCACTAACTGATTCGCCAATTCTAGATTTAGGTTTTCAGTTCACTAGGTTGTGCTGGACACTTCCAACCAACACGTGAAATGTTATAACCGACTCGACTCTCCAACGTGACGAATGACGTCTCTATCTATGCGCTGAACAAAAACCATCTTTATTTTTATATAAATAATTATTGAATAATATACATTCAAGAAACAGCCGAGCATGACCTCACGTACACGTGCATGGCCTTTAACTCTTTTATAAAATTCATGTCATATTTGAAAACACGTGAAAGTGCATATTTATTTGTTGAATGTGCATTCGGTGCGGTAAATTTTATTACCAATTCATAAATCTGATTTGAACTCAGTAATCTGGCATGAAGCAATAAATTGGTTGCACTTCACGACGGAAAAAGGATAACAAAGATTAAAGCGCTGAGACGTTTACTGAAGTGTGGTTCCCTAAGGTGAGGCAAACAGTAGGTGTGCAGGAAGGGTGTCTCGGGTCCCTTGTGTCGGTGAAGCGTCAAGTAGTTAGGGGCGGGCGGCTCGTAGCGGCTACGGCGCGGCGTCGCGGGCGGCGTAGCGAGCGGCAGCCGCGTGCCATTCGCGCTGACGCCGCCGCCGGTCGCACGCGCCCCGAACGCGCTGGCTCATGCGTCTCCCGCGCTCGCTGCTCCCGCTCCCACCGCCGCCGCGCCCGACCGACATGACTGTGACCGAGTGCCATCGCCATCACCACCTGGAGCCCGCCGAGAGCGACGAGTCGCCAAGCAACCCTCCGCACAGCGACTCCGATGTGCTGCTGGGCCGGGTCCTCGCAGGTAAGGCGCCGTCAGCTGATCACCGCCACCTGTCAACTGTCACCTGTCATCGAACAACATGCACTTCGCGCCATTTCTCTAGTGTTGTGAATCGGACCGCTGTTTATGTGAACGCGATGCATTATCGTTATCGAAATATCAACATTTATTTGTATTGACATTAGTGATACGTATCCGTCGCCGCGTCGGTGTTTTCGCTCCGTGATATAATCCGGTCTAGTTAATATTAATGATCTGTTGTATAATTTGCTGAATTAAATAGTTATGGGATAAAAGAATATCCTTTTCACTTTCCTGCGAGACTATTTAGTGGTCGCGGCGAGAGGGCAGGTGTGCGACGCGCGGGAGGCGGCGGACGGCGCGGCGCGGGGGGCAGGGGGCGCAGTCCGCGTATCTAGGTCAAGCGGAGTTCGTTGCCCTCGGCCTTCCCGGCTATATTCGACGTCGCTAATCACCGCCACCCCGCCGCCGCCCGCCGCCCGCCGCGCGTCACTCCCCGCGTTCCATTGCACGCTTCGAAATTACAGATATACTTAAATCTATTTTTGATTGCGAAATGCGTCACGCGTATCTTAAATTAATTTGCATACATTTTAGTCTCTTATACTTTATTGATGAATTATTTCAATTAAACTTCCCAAGTATTAGATTTTTTTTTTGTTTCGATGTGAATCACTGAGCAAGTTTAATACACACTGATCCATCACCAGTGATTGCATGATTCGCGAAGACGAGCGAGCGAGTCTGCATTCGCCATCATGGTCGAGTCGAGTTTCGCAAGTGGAGCCCATCGTTGAATGCCATTTTATTTTGGAGGCCGCGCGCGCAGTCGGAGGGCCCGCGGTCAACGGCCTCGCGCGTTATCTAGGTCGCCTCAGAATAACCTAGCGCCAATACTCTAAGATTAATCCTAACGAAACCTTGGAATATACTGTTGTCCCACTCTCACTTGCGACAACTCCATGCCCGCGAATAGTGACAACGTATATTTCGCAACACCTATACTATTCCGTATATGAAGCCACTAACTAAACTTTACTGTCTCTTTTTCTCATGACTGTAAATCTAGGACTAAGCAGGTGTAACAAAGCTTCATAGAACTTTTAGATTCAACAAAGTATACAGATTTACGTAATATCTATAACTAGCAATTAGAGAGTCTTTGTTTTTTAGCGTTCCGACTTTTAAGGAATTATTATACATATAAACACTTACACTATCGATGTAAATCCGTACAAATTGAATGTTACACTTACTACCAGGAGTTACTATGAGTGGCGTGGGCGCAGTTATTTACTAATACCGTAAACACATTTAATTGAAATGTTAATCAATCAATCATTTACGCCAAATAAACGCACGTGGTGTGACCGTAAAAATGTGATATTTTTATGAGCCATGAATTGTAAAGAAATAATATTGAAACAATGTGTTGCGTGTACTGTGTAGTATGTGACGTAGGCTGCAGGCGAGGCGAGCGGCGCGGCGCGGGCGGCGGACGGCGACTCGGTATTGCGATCAAGGCCTCGAGTTCGTTCACCCATCGACAATTAGGTCACGCTCGCCGCCCCGCCTCCGCCCCGCACCGCCTCACCGCCCCGCACCGCCGCGCACCCCACACACAAATAACTGTTCAAATCTCACTAAATCCGCGCCTGTAACGTCACACTAGCTATGTGGGTAACCTTAATTATTTAATTTTAAACAAAATGTGCGCTATAAAACACATTCTAAAATTAAACCAGTCGTATCAAAAATATTGCTAACTGGAACACTTTACTGCCGACTTTTATTAATTTTAGCAATATTTGTATTTGCGAAAATAAAACAATATTATTATTATCGTAAAGATAGCGCAATCGCCAGTTGTGAATGGGAAGATCAGAGCCGTTGGGAAAAGAAATTTAGAATAGAAGGTGTGCGCGTTGCACGTGTTTCGTCATCGTTTTTTTAGTATCCTTCACCTATTTATTACATAACTCGTGAGGTACGCGTACCTCGTAAGAGTGTAATATGTGATGCGATTGATGCTCGGCACATTAAGATGATGGCGTGAGGCGTTGGATCCACACAACAAAGCGTCATTCATTTACAACAACATACTGTGCGTAATGATAACGACCATCTGTGCAACTAGTATCTACACATCTATTCTAATTAAAACCAGTAATCACATGCATGCCTCACACAATACTTAATAGTTACACTTCATTAATTTCCAATTTCTATCGATTGGATATCGCATTAAAATTGTAAATCGTTTTCTTAGAATATTGATGTAATTTTTCATATTATTTTTTATAAAAATATCCACGTAATATCATCATCCAGTAAAAAATATGTCTGAGCGTATTGTATAAAACCTATTTATCCGACATGTTACGAGGCAAACTTCTGCAGAGAAAGTAAGGAATACAAAGAAACAAAACCAGGCCAAATAATAGGCCGGAATGGGGTAATTTAGAACTTATGTTAGGGTAAAGGAGGTGAGGCGGGGAGCGCGCGGCGCGCAGGGGAATGTTGCGAGAGGCTGCGGGTCGACGCCCGCGCCGCCCTGACCCCAATTCGATCTGCGCTCGCGTCATATCGCGCGGAGTGCGGACCTCTCGTCCAGGCACACTCAGCGGAAAATACCCATCATTTCAACATGACCAACTTATCAACACACTTTACTTATTTTTAAATTTGTACATAACTTTAGTCTTATTGTGATAAACAAAGGAAATTTGTTTGTGTACAAAACATTAAACAAATATTTTAAATAACACATTAGTCACGTGAGATAACGACTCTATCTAATGACTGCTATTGACCGTATTGTGATGATTAAGTCGGTGTCGGAGCGGCTACATTGCGATGAAGAATGATGTACATGATGTTCTATAATCGGTGCGAGGTTTTTTCTCTCGTCCCGCTGACCCGCTCGCGTTCCTTCGCTACACAAACCTACACTTTATTAAGAATGCCGAACATTGTGTTCATTACCTCATTTTTTATCGCCATCTCTTGATGTATAAACAGTATGAAATTATTTTGGTGTACTCGTGTGTCCTCGTGTATTTAGTAATACTCTCTGTTCTACATCTAACATTGCCTTACCTCTGATATTTCTAGTACTATTTCTAGATATAATAAAAAAGCAAACGGGGTAGACAGATACATTATATGCAAATCGTTATCACTAAACGCAGCTTAATAACAGTATTATCGTTTGCAAGCCGTTCAACTGGAATCTGTTTAAAAAGTGGGGTAAATTATTGCGTGTTTGTATCACTTAGCTTAATCACGTTTTATCTCTACGTCATGCGAAAAAATAGGTCGAATCCTTCACAACATGGCGGTAGGCACTAACATGAGTACGTAATGGTTACGCTTACTCTATCCGCGTCGATGATTAACTACAGTGGGTCGTGTCATGAGTCAGTGCTGACCCAGATGCGGCAGGCTGTATCGGTGGTGGCGGGAGTCGCGACCCATGTGCTCTAAATAATCTCAGAGTAGGTTAGGGAGCGAGGTCGACGACCCCAGCCCTGCTTACCCCTGCCCAAGTTTCCAGGCCATCCGACACTTGCGTACCTCCGTATCACAATCAATTGGCAGGTGCTGTTCCGTTTTACTCATTTGCATTATGTTTTGTTTTAAAACACAATTGGGATTGGATAATTATATGGGTAATAACCAATAAACAGTTAGTGTGGGACGTAAAATAATCTCGGTTTTTCTTTGTGACTCAACTCTCAAGCCAGTTAATTTGATATTCACTAATAAAGGCATCAGATGCTGGTATAAAGATATTTATAGTCATATTCATTGCCATTACATAATTACTGATGATGACTATAATATCTGTGTTTATTCGAAAATTCCTCCTTTAAATTTTGTGTTAATAACATAATAATCTACAAACATTTTTAGAAAAATCTTCTACACCGATTACTCTAATATACTACCTTTTCTGACTAGCTTACTCTAATATTCAAAGTAAAAATTTTACTGATGATGTTTAAAAAACCCACCAATTAGTTTTATATCAAATACTTTCATTGCCTTTACTGTTTAAATTATGCCAAATCCGCGGCTGTGTAAATAATAATTTTGATTGCCAAAAATGTACATTGTAATGCCTAGTTCATTGCCAATGGCCAGCACGTGTGTACGTCTTCACTTTAATTAATTTTAATTCAATTGATTAAAATCATGCGTTTATTATTTCATATTAGGCTGAGGTAGTTTGATCACAGAACGCGATAACAGAGCATTACGCCATCTAGCGCCGAGTAGATTACTTACGGTACCTCTTCGATAGATGTCGCTCGCTTCCTGTAAACGTTGAAACTGAAAATAACCATAACAAGGTTATATCAATTGATTATATCCTGAAAGTAGTCGTTCTATTTATTATTTAACATTAAGATATTGTTAGTCTATTTTTTCCTTATTTTCATTTAACTTGAATATAAACAAGCACTCAAATATTTTCTGACGCAGTTTTCAAAGACTAAATTTAGAAAACTTTTATTAGAAGTTTCGTAACAAAAATACATAATTATGTTAATAAAATAAGTGTTATTTGTTTTATGTGAAATAAATTACCTGATATTTATTTTAACCTCATTTTGTGCAAATCGTTATACAATACGTAACGTAATGTATGTACGTACTCACTATTTATATCAATAATTTACACATTCCAAGAACAATGTAATTGCCGCACATATATGCAAATAACGTACGCATGTTAGTTAGGTTTTAATTTATAAAAGCAGAAGCCTGGACACTAAAAATAGATGTAGGGGTTCTAGATTAGTGTGGGCAGCGCGAGGGTGGCGAGCGGCGCGGGTGGCGCAGGGTGGCGTGTGGCCGTGAACTCCGCCGACCCCCGCCATTTACCCATCTCGCACTAGGCACGATAACATTTTCCTTTTGTATGTAGGCGGATGGTTATACCTACTTCTTTACATTTTTCCTTTATAATAGAATCTACTGAGGAAAGGTTGATGACCCCAGACAAAAGTGGACACAAAGATTTTATTCAAGCGATATCTACACATAGGTGTGACTTTTTAACAAATTTAATGTGTCTTTTAAATGAATAGTGCACAGAAAACCTTTCACATGACTAATTGATGGGTTATTGTAGAACTGGTATTAATTAACGGTGGGTGGCGGGCGAGGGGGATGCCATTGACGTCACGGGGGCGCATGCGCGCTGCTCGCCCACGCGTTCTCCCGCGTCCTGCGGTTCTACTTTCGCGCCAAAGCGTTGTCGGTCGCGCGCCGGTTATAACCTAACTTTTCAAAACAGTTTTTTTTCGATGTGCAATCAGTATGGAAACTCCCACTAATAACCTGCCTCCACCTGATGTTGCAGGTGAGTGCTTCTTTGTTTTTGTTATCATTGTACGTGTTACATAACCTTTGAGTTGTGACGCAGCAGTTTATGCACCTTTGCCCTTTCATGTTTGTACGGTATCGACTACCTTTATATCATTTGAATTAGTTCCCATTAAAACTGAGCGCCGTAGTTCCAATTTTGTTTATTGTTTTATTAACAATTGATCATAATATAACTTAAACTATTTTTTTCAATTCTTATTTTTTTTCATGTAAGTGATCGAGTATCTAAATTTTTCTGAATCAAGTTTAAATATTGTGCAGCAATCAATGATGAGCTTTCAAATAATTATTACTAAATAAGGATTTTTAAGGTTTTTATTGTATGAAATCGTGATTATGTTTTTATTTTATATTCTTATATTACTTGCATTTACTGCTCGTGTACATGCGAACTCCTGCAATCGATTTCATTTTATTTTCCCTACTTTTTCTACATACTAAATAATTATTACATCTTTTTAATAATATTTTTCGGTTCTTTACATTAAAATATAGAAGCACTTTGAGTATACCATTTTCCAAATTATTTCATTTCCAAACTTCTATTCATCGTGATAACGAGAGTTGCTTTTCTCTAATATTGATTCAATTTTAAGCTCGTGGGAAGTTTATGAATATTTCTACAACATCGATGACTATTTTCTTTCTGTTTGCCTAGAAGAATAATGTGATCATAGATAGACGCAAACATATGATATATTTTTTTATCTTGGCTATGCACAGTATACGGTACACATCACGAGTGCAATGCAGTTCAAATAGTTTCTATATGACAATCAATTATCTCTCACCATTCGTCAGTTATACCGAACTGTTTAATTGCTTCCTATACAAAGAATTACGTTGTCAACACGCCAAGTAATTGATAACGAGCCCCATCTGTGCCTCACTTCCTCCTTAGTTTTACTATCACAGCTTGACACTCCATGTTGTGTGATTACCATTTGGCATTTGGCCAAGACTGATTTCCTCTTCGCGTCTTTTTTTTTCCTTTACCTCTCCCATTTTCAAAGCCTGCCATGCATCTACCGTCTGAGTGACGTAGATGTTCGCGAGCGGCAATCACTTACCTCATCAGGCAATAAAAAAAAAACTGTCTCAAGCATGCGTGCATGTCTGATGCGTGAGTTGAGGTGCGTGGTGTCAGCAGTCAGTCGTGCGCGGCTGACGCATGAGTCAGGCCTCGCATTCAGACCGGAACAGCTCGCCGTCAGCACCCTGCAAGTGGCCGCACCACGCACGGTCACCCCGCTTCATTGGCTTCATGCATATTCCGTCGTGGTGCATCTATATCCGTTCCACATTTACGGTTCTCTGCTGCCGCTTGAATGCAAACGTCACACCATCAATGTTACTTTTGCAACGAGTCAAGTGTGGATACTTTCAGTCACTGCCGCTTCTAAGCAATCGCACGTATGTGTTATGCGAATAGGTCAGCGTCATTGTTGTTTTATTTACGTATAAATTCAAGAAAAGCACAATTTGAGACTTAACATCTTATGTCTTAGGATGGCGAGCGCAGTGGAATGCCAAGCATTGCTCTGTAATTCATGGTGTTGTTGGATATGCTACTGTACATGAGCGGTCGCATCGCTTACCATCAAGCGAATGGCATGCCTGTCTCACCATTCATTGCAATAAAAAAAAACATAGTGAAGCTGAAATAAGTTTAGTGAACTGCAAGGTGGCACTATTCACACCCTCGCCTGTCTTTTCGCTGATAGCTAAACATTGTACCACGGTAAAGGTACACGTTGATCTAAAATATGCACATGTCATTCTTATGTTAATAATCGTCTATGGAAACAAATAAGAAACATATACAATTTGTTAACCTAAAAGCATCATAAACTCTACATTTTCGTTAAAAGCCAAAATAAAACCAATGTATGCATATGTCGTGTGTTAGGGCATTATCTTTTGTTGGAATTTACACACCGTTATACTCCCGGCGTGTACAAAATAAACAAATATAAACATTTTTGTAAGTTTGCTAACATAATTAAGCCATAAGGAAAATTTCGTAACAAACACTGCTCAGCGTGATTCCAAGCAAAAGATCTAAAAGATGTGGTAGGACTATACAATTTTTCCTTAAAAGAGAGTACGTATAATGTATGTACGTGTTCAGAAGTGTTTCAGTCTCCTTCAGCTTGATGAAAGTATTCCTTTCAAGTAAACTTTTTTGTGTAAAGAGACTCGTCGGCGCCCTACACAGTTGCACGTAGGGAAAAATAGGTGTGTGCTTCAGTGTGCGTCGAGTACGCGCCACCACGAGGTACTTAGAGAGTGCATCGCTCCCGGGCGCCGGTGTCGTCGCACTGCATATAGGCCAGTGCACGCGAATGCCCGGGCCGCCCCCCCGCCACCGCATCCCGCGCCCCCGCCCCCACCCCCGCCGCACTGCGCCCCATCGTCCCCTGCTGCACTTTGCGATTTTCCATTTCCATCGTAGTGTCCACACGCTAATTCCAGCGGTCGACTTGGTCCGAAGTTGTAACACGAGGAATTTCTCAGACCTTTCTCCGCACGACTTTGAAACGATGACATCTTCCGGCAAAGGCCATTGGCAGAAAGCTCAGATTAAATATTTTATTGGGCGCGATGTCGCGATTACAATAATTCATCAATTTTACACGAGAGTATCGTTGCGTTACATCATTTCTCATTTAATATTCTGTTGTATCATACATTACGTCGATGGTGCGGTTACACAATCTTTAAAAAAGCTTTATTAACTTCGAAAATAAAATGTGAGAAAGTAACGACACCGATCCAATTATTTATTATTTTCAGTCTTTAGCGAATGCGCCTTTCGCGGTATGCGTTTGTTTTTCTTGAAGATCAGATAATGAAGACGTGCACGCGGCGACAAGCCGTCAATTTATATTAAGCACGTTATAATGCGGAAGGTCTATCGGTATTGCAAAGAACGCGTGTGCCCTGTCGAGTGTGGGTTCAAAGCGCTCGGTAACAGCGCGCGCGGCCTGAAAGTGTCGTAACGGCGCCGCTTCAATGTGTTGTTAAGTCCTTTTTGACGTGAGCACGTGGATGTAGTTACAAGTTCCCGCGGTCGTTGCCCGCTCGATGCGTGCGCGACTCCCCTATATCGGCTAACTGGCGCGAAAACTAAAGCTCCCGCACACACCGACACATGTTCTACAAGCACCACGCACCGCCACACGTCATACACACATCACACTACAGACTACACATGAACACATTTCATGAATTGCGATTAATATGATTCATGCATACATAATTGTTACGTCTCATCATTGTCACGTGGAGTGTAAAAATATATTTGGCGCTTTACCTTTACTCATCAATATGACAAATGTTTGGTATTTGTATCAGTGATTAGGTGTAGAATTAGGATTTGATAGTGAAATGTTTTGAGTGTTCTACAATGGTAATGGTGTAATATTAATGTGTAATGTTAAATGTAGATGCGATTGCGTGGACACGGAAACGTTCGGGTGCCGTTAGGTAGGTAACTGTACGGGTCTGGTCTAGAACAATCCTGAGCGGACTGCGGCCACGCCGATAGGATCGGGCGACACGTCCTGAATTGATGAGCCTCCATCGGATAATGTTTCGGCGATCATCATTCAACGGCTTATGCGCTTTTATAGCATATGTCCATTTTAGTGTTGATTATGATCTACGTGGGTCAGCACTGGCCGGCTATGACCACGTCTAGCCAGCGACCTCACCGACTAGTATACTAAGTAGTGTATCACTTCAAATTTTTTCTATCTCATGAGGCCATCTGTTTAAAAATATTGCCTGCATACATCATGAAGAAATATTTTCATATCTTGTCACCTAATAAGGTAATTAAGGTCTTTTGAATTCTATACATAATGTATCAAATTTAAATTACCTACCCGTGCTATTTACATCGATTTTAATTCCAAAAGAAACTCTAAAATTGTCTATTTCAAATTGAGGGGGTGTAACTTCAGACAGGAAATCATAAGCAATAACGTTCCCTACTTTGATATCAGAGCGTGGTATAAAGAAACGTATTTAAATAAGCTTAAGTTTGGAAGACAGCAGACAGCTGAACCGGGAGGGTTGCGAGCGAGGGCGCGGGTGGTGCGGGGTTAATGACCGCGTTGACATCGCCGTACACCGCCGTACACTGCCGTACAGCGTACGCTCCACTCCCTCACCAGCTCTCGAAGCGCGTATGTGTACATGCTATCAATCCGCTTTACGTCCTTTCAAAATTAACAACATTGAAGCAAATGACTGGCTTATCAATATATTTTTTATTAATTAGAATGTTTTATAATATCTTTTGAATGGTTAATTACTACCGTTTCATGTTGTAGCTGTGAACAAGACTAGACAAGACGCGAAAAGCTCTCATACCAATATCAACTGTCATATTTTTTAAAGTCTTAACTACATGGATGCAATACGACCATACGACACATACAATAAATATGACAAGTAATTTTAAGTCAAGACAGCTATCGCATGCAAAAGCTTGCGATAACTGTCGAAATTTCAGTGGTTGATTCAATAAACCTTGGATGAGATGTTGAATCAATGACTTCGTGTTATCAACCGAAATTTCACCGTGAACTGTTAGTAGCCACTCAGTTGTGATAACTCATTTTATCGCGTCAAATGACATATCAATGACATATTTCTTTATGTTCTTGATTCTTAAACATTACTATTTGGGACTTAATATTGTAGTGTTGTGGATGTTCATGAGCGGCTGTATCTTTTACCAGAACAGCCCTTTTGTCAGTTTACTCCCTTTATGTCATAAAATAGACACATTACCTCAGTAAAAATCTAATAAGAAACACAAAGAATTTGTATGTTTCAAGAATCGCTTATCATTTAGGATATCGCAACACTTAACTCCCACGTAATAAAGAGTAACCGTTACCTTTTTATTCCTAAAGAATGTTACTTTTCGCACTACGGTATTAAAAAATGTCCATCCGGGTATTATTGACCTCTAATACCACGCAATTATCTGGATATCAAAACTAACAAATCTTCGATAACCTTTCGCGGCGTAGTTCATCTCAGTAATTTATATCATAAGCATAATCGGCTTTATGAGTGAGCAATAAAGGTGAAATTTGTTCGATGACGCAAAATCCTTCGATAGTACATTACCCTAGCTGACGTAAACCGCGTCCTTGAAGCGAATCTACAAACACAATTGGACAAATAATCTGGCCGAGTGGTTCAGTCACCCCCGCTCGACTAAACCCGCCATAATAATTATCACACAGTTGGATCAAACTGCTTTTATAATATGTACCTACACGCGCATTATACAGTGTAGTTGTTAATAATCGTGAAACATAAGATGGAGTTTCTGTCATATGGTGACACTGTTGGGTGTGAAGGTTACGTTCAATATGTTTGTTGACGTAATTGTTTGTATTTTATACGCTTTTTATTAGCTTCAGACGTATGTATGTTAGTATGTAATGGAATTATTGTATTTTTGAACATGATTTTGACCCCCTTCAAAACGTCGGATTAACTCGAAATTTGGCATTCTTATTAAAGACCGATGACAATTCAATATTTTAAACAGTTTGACCCGTTATCCTTACTAGGATAATTTGGATTAGCGAATTTTGTTTTCCTGAGACCCGGAGTGTCTGCGTCAAGACCAATAAAAGAACCTACCAGGCGCATTCGACTAAAAAATGAAAAATAAATAATAGTTTGAAAAAACTAAAAATTGCGCTTTTTTTTTACAATAAAATCATTTTTCTGACACTATTTTTAATTCAAATTTATTAACATTTATTTTCTATTTTTTAGTTGGATTTTCTATAAAAGCGATTTTTTATAGTAAAAAAAAAAAAACTAAATTGTGACTGAACGATCTTCCCCACATCTTAATAATAATAATCATACGCACATGAACACAAATGTGTGACAAATTGGAACGGTTTAATTGTACGGTTTATTTGCTTAATGATTTAATCCCTTTTTCCGTTAAATGCGTGAAAGCTTTTTTATACTATTTGCGAATGCCGACAATGGATTCTGTAGTTACTAGTTTGTAAAGTCGTCTTGTACAATTAATCATGTACCGTGCGATTTGTTAGCTATGTCGATTAGCGTGGATGTCAACGTGGAGCCGTCGGTAGTCGGCACACCGCGTGTGCTGGAGCGACGTACACTGACTCATGTTTAATAAGTGCGTTGACACTAAGTTTTGAAACACACGCCTATTCGTATAACTGAGACGTTGGAGAAGCAATTAACGTACAGATCGTAATTTATTCGTAAATAAGCCAGGTGTTACTAATCAAGCACATTCATCCACGAAATTCCTAAAAGAGCTAAGGATTATACTATTCGGTAGTACGTTCTCGCAGCTCTATTCGAACAAACAAAGGAATAGGCTACTTTATCAGTGACATACATAGCTCGCTCGATAGCATAGCTGCGATAAGCCGAACAAAACATCGCGTCGGTACATTGACCCAGAATTATATAAAAATGTCCTCGATTTTGATAACGCTGTGACAATGACATTACATGACGGCCCCACGCTATTATTGTTCAGTTGATAGGGACGTATTTTTATACCAGCCGCAAGTTTAATCTGTCGTTAATGGGGTGAGTGCCTCGACATAATTCCTTTCATAGAAATTGTACGTAGGCTGACATAAAATTCTAAGCCTCCCAACGCATAAAAAAGGTTGTATATGTACAGGAAGCCCATTCTGTGTATGAGTTGTATTTTAATTAGAGAGCGGTGTTGAACTGAGGAAGCGTCGGCGTAGGGCCCCTGTATACGCGCTGTATTATAGAGATTACAAAATATGTGACGAACTTGAATTGGTGCTAAATAGGGTGCATCGTACGTTGACTTGAGCTGAAAATGTTGGCCGGAACGTTGCACGGGCGGATGTCAACTTTCTCGCGGTTACGTAACGCGGCGGAGAGATGTAGTACTAGAACGTTCGGAGTCATCGACCACGGCCGCTTACGAAACAGCACTCCACTCCACAGCTCACTCCTCGCTGCACACTGCACGCCGCGCACCCGGCACACGACTCACGACGCACATCACATACTGCATTCATATTTGGAAATATTCTAATCCATTAATACGAGTTTACATCTTTTACTTAGATCTCACTCACAGCATCAGGGCTCAGGCTAGAAGCATTAAGATTCTACAGTTAATGATTGTTTATTTTTACAATACAACGTCCTGTAATACTATCACTTTTTTTCTTTTATTTATAGCGTATAAACTTAAAAAATTTCTTTACAATGAATAAGACAGTTAAACTTTCTATATTAACTACATTTTAATTATAAACGTAACAAAAAACAGTTTACCATCTGATAACAAGGATTGGCGAATGTAAATCAATGTTTATTTCAATCCACGGCTATAAATAGCTATAAATAGCTAAAAATTTGTTGTAAATCGCGTTCTGTGATGTTGGCGATACTGTTTGATTAGTGATAGATGTGGTTGAAGAATAGTATCGTGTCTAGTTGGCATCAGTGAAGAGCGGTGGGTCGTCGATCGCTGCGCGAGGTCATCGCCGCGAGCCGCCAGCACCGCGGCGCCTGCTTAGCTTTACAGCTTTCACGACATACTTTAACCCATTTTGGATGTATGTACGTTTAGAAAATGTACCAGAAATAGTGCGGTTATTTTCGGTTAGCGTAACTTGAGCGGTAGATGTGGGGTACAAGTGAGGTGACGTGTTAAATGAAAGCTTTCATATTAATGACTAATACTTTAATGAATATTGATGCATCTGTTATTTTACCATATATTTTTATAGCATCCGATACAATAATAAAAAATCTGTAAGAGGAAAACATACCATTTTCTAGAATTCTGACGAATCTCGACGAACTAATGATTTCACGGAAGCGTAGAATACAATTCGCCAAATGTAAATAGCTGAATAGGAATCAAACATCGAGACGCGTTTGAATTGGAAATGGTTTTATCGAATGCGTCAAGTTATTATTGTAAATGGGTCAATATCAAAACAATATTAGTATTTATTGTGTGCATGAATTATTTATTGTATATGTTTACTTTCTTCGTTATCTGCTTTGTGGGTCACTAGTTGAGTCAATATTCGGCTATTTGTCTGCCCTTTCCACACTAGAACAATTTATCTCGGAATAATTAATCATCGGACAATACGCGTAACACGTTGCGTGACGGATCTCGTCTGCATATTGAACACAGCAGTGTTTAGGCACTCAAATGAAAGTTTTAGTCGTGACTCGTGATCCAAATTTTAAACGAAATTTTGAGAGAGATTGCGTGTCAAAAATATTGATATGATTTTTTTATCAATTATTATTTTCGACCGTGATCGGTCTACGAGCAACAAACAATATTTTGTTTCTAGGAACAGAAAAACCAAAACAAAATATTTAGAAATCCCATTTTTGCCACTAATACCTTAACCCGATCTGATTCATTGCCACATTGACAATGGCATGTCCACGGTACACATCACATTCCATTGAGACATATTTTCAGGACGAGACAGAGCAGTGAGAAGTGAAGGGGTCGAGAGCACGCTCATGACACGCCAGCAATTATAAGTATGGAGGCGTCATTGAACCCGCGGTATTGCGAAACAACGGAAACGAGTCCAGTGTCCCCCGCGCGCCCCCCCGCTGCGCCCCGCGCCCCCGCCGCGCTCCGCGACCTCCTCCTATACACCTGCTGCGAATTTTTAAAATCCTAGATTATAGTTGACATGCGTTCAGTTCCTATAGTACGTGATTGGCATGCCCTGCCGGCTAATCGTTACATCATTCTGTTCTGCAATGTGATGCGCTGTGTGTATTTTTTTTCTGTTATTTTTATGCGAGGCAATTTGATTAATGAAGGGCAATATAGTTCGTTTTATATAAAATGATGCATGTTATTTGCGTCATCGTGATTTCACACGTTTATGCTTCTTACAATAGTACTTACACGTTAAAACTGTATTAGGTAATTTGAAGTATTGATAGAACATATTATACCGTAATAATACATGCCCCATACATAAAACAAGACATTTGTAGTGCCTTATTCATCAATATGAGTATGAAGAAGCCAGCTTTGTAACTGTCGCGATTTCCGGCTGCACAATTGTTTTCCTTATCTTAGCATTCAGTAGGTGCATAAAAGTTACACTTAAAATATGGTGTCGGCTAGAATGTAGAAGCTAGGCGTCGGTGCTGGCGCGCGGCGCGGTGCCTAGCAGCGACCTATAAAGATACGTGCTTGATAGTGGCGCAGTCAGGGACAACGGCCGGACTGCCTCATTCGCAAGAATCGCAGGTAGGCTAAAGGGTTAAAGAACTCCAGTGCACTATATCAAATACCATTGAACTCGGTGCGTCTCGCTCGCACGCCGCGCGCCGCGCACCCTGCGATGCATCGGTTTGCACTTCGCACCGTGCGAATCCTGTCCGATTACGCGCTACGCATGCGTATCACATTATCTACGAGTAACTATGGAACAGGTAAACCGGTACGGGTACGTTGCATTATGTGACACGCCAACTGAGTCCTAATGCAGCGCCCGCGGCTAAATATACGATGCACTTGTACCACTACCGAATTGTTGCAATACCAATGCATTCATAAAAACCCACTGGGTTATTTTCTTATTTACAAACATGTCATTTGCTGAGTACTGATGTGTTGCTGTAGAACTATTGTTGCCAATTAATAACGTAATTGACATAATGACTTAAAGAGAAGCGTAACATACATTAAATGCGAAACGACTGTTAAAATTGTACATTGCTATGTCAAGTAAGTAGGTAGGTAAAGGCGAGTGCGTTACTGGAAATTCGATCCACCTATTACATAATTTAGCTCATAACGAGCTTAGGTTCATCATGAGTCGATGATCAAGTTTATTGAGTGGAAAGTTCAGAAGGGGCAACGACATCACCCCGGTCCGTCGGTGCTTTGTCGTGCAACCGCCAGAAAATCACATTAACTCGCACGACATATGATCGCGCAGTATCGCGTATCGCAGGTGAACTAAACAACTAGGAAGACATCGCCGCAGATTATGTTTCAAACATCTACGCGCCATCTGTGCCTCTATCGCTATCGATATATTTTTGTCTTAAATAACGATAACATCTCAACGCTTTCCTTAACTTTCTTTTTGTTATTTCGTAACCTGACATAAACAAAAATGTAATAGTTATTCTATAGTTGTAACAATAATCATAACAGTAAAAAAATATTTAAGCTCCTTTCGGTTGCCAATAAATATTTTTGCAATCGATAACTTTCACGTTGGCAACGGATAATTGTTGCGAATGATCGAATCGTTCAGATACGACTGTCATATCAATTGATTGCGATAAGTAATTTCTCTTTTGTTTGTTCGCATATACGTCAAAATTTTATTTCACTTTGTTGTCGTACATTGAACTGGGCCTTCAATTACGTCAGGACTGGAAATACTCTACCTACGCGAATTCATGAAACAATTACCTGATTATACATATACATTATACATAGCTTATTTCTTTATACAATGGAGATACATATTATATATATACATGCGTTTCGATTGTTACTTAATTCGAAGCTTAGTGTGCTATTATTTATGTATTTATTTATTTCGAAAAGTAATCTCATAGGAAAACCGCCTAATAATAGTTCTTTTAACTTCAACTAGCAATTTGGCACAAATATCAGGTGCAAAATATATTTTGTTATTTAAAATAGTTTTAGCCAGACTCTTGCCAAAAATTAAGAGATGCAAAGTAGAGAAAGACAGTATTATATTTTGAATGACCTTGCTCTCTTCTGCGTTTTCTTTATTTTGTTATGAACGTAACGCGATAAGTCTCAAAATCGCCTTACAAAATTTGGTAATCAAAGTTTTATCTATTAATTAATAAGTAAATATTGTTTTCATTGCACTGTTTTTAAATCAATCAATATGTTTCATAAATATAATAATAAAATCAAACTCATAACAGGCAAGACTGGATATAAAATATTGCACAGGTAAATTTTTTTGTTCAAAATTTTATCTCGCTTTTTAATCTTTATGTCACGTTTTCTTTCAATCCAACTTTAAAGAATTGTTTTGCTTATCGCACGAAAATAGGTAAGCTGAATACGATAATAATTTGGCAGAGACAGCGATAATTTCAAGGAGAAATGATAAAGTGCCATTGACCTTATAAAGAAATGAAAGCGTCTAAATATATTTGCTAGAACGTTCTCGAATGTTTAGAATGCTATTACGTTCACCCACCAAAGTAGACGAGTTTCTTTGTTGTTAAATAAACACGGCGAATGTGTTCAGCACACCCGTCTTTCATGCAAAGACAAATATATTTAACGTACAAATCCCAACAATTATAATAGCTTCTATATATATATATATATATATATATATATATATATTAACATATTTTTATCAATAGACATTCGTGCCGCTTTTAAAGTAACGATCCATTATTCGCCTTAGTCCAATGACATATCAGATAAAACGAGCCGTGCGCGGCCCCGTAACCGTTGGGCCATTTCCCCAAATCGCTCGATCGGCTATCCTACAGACCTCGAGTCGAGCAGCCTGTGCTACTACACTGGCTCACTGGCATACCTACCCCATTCGCTATGGCCGCGCCCTCTACATCCGCTACGAGTTCAACCTGAACAGTGAGCGTTCATGCAACGTAGCCACGTCGTAGCCTCGCGTAGCCTCAAAGCTGCTACATTTATATTTATTACTTATCCCTTAAAATTATTTAAGTTGAAAATAAAAAAGCGGATACGATTCATCGATCACGGCTGTTTATCATGACCCCATGTGTGAAGCGAGTGATTTACATGCGGTATCGAACTTGTGGCATTGTGTATAATTCATACAATTCAAGGATATCTATTGCTCCTTTTTATACATTGTGATGATTTGACTACCACATCGGTTTGTGAGTAGGTTGTGTTTTTATTCCTCGCCTAATCTATTTTTGGTGCACAACTGTTTGGTTTTAAAACACTTCTGTTCGGCTGAAACATTTTATATTATTTTAAACATCTATACATATAATTTGAAATATGAAAAAAATGATTGTCCAAAGGGAGTACCGCATATTAAAGTAATGTCTAATATATCTGTATGATATAATATCTTCGATCAACAATACACTGATCGAAGCTCTAACCGGCAACTTAGTGTATTGTTAATCGAAGTATAATACGTCATTCGATGCGAACACGTGAGTGGGAAGTATGTATGTACACGTTGAGTATACAGGTGATTAAATATATTATGTACTCGTGTGCATATATGACTGAAGTGAGTCGCCTGCATATATTTATATGTGCTATTTGTTATTAACTTAGTTGGACCAAATTACTTTAACAAACTACAAATCTCCCGCCAAATGTACGACTTTAAGATCGTCAATGTTCTTGCGTATATTTTGATTACCATGCAAATATATCTCCTGTTGAAATAAGTCCCCTGTTTAGCTATACACCTACATACGTAGTGGGTATATGTATAATGTACAATACGTGGACACTTGTTTACGCCGCGCCGCGATGCGCAGACCTTGAGTTTCGGCGGCGCGCGGCGGTCACTGGCCCGAGGCCTCGCACATAATATAAATCTTATTATTACCTCGGTGCCTACTGCCGAGCTCGGTCTATTACGAATCGCCAATTTTACCCGGAAATTACTCACTCAACTCCACATTAAGAATACCTTTGATATAATCATTGCGTTCTATTTACTAAACTGACACACGTGGGCTTGACACCATTATATTTTAACCGTTATTTTGTGGATTAAGAAAATCATTATTAACATAATATTGCTGTTCAATATGGATTAGTTCTTGGAGGGTAAATGTATTTTTTGGAGAATGTCTATGGCACTTGTTTCGAGAAAAATTTTGACTATTCGGTTGATTTCGTCAGCTTTACTATTTAAATTTGAAAATATATTTTTAAACTACAGTATAACTATAATATTTCCTGGTATTTGATATTCATTAAAGACAACAAAAAACAACAAACTCACCGTAAATTGAAGAAATAATTGTTCCAAGTCAAGTTGGATTAAAATCAGTATAAATTCAGTATTGTAACCAAATTCTATATCAATACTGGATATACTCGTAAAACGTGAATGAATATAGGCTGCCATCCAGTTTAATTTCATTTTTGAGATGTCTTCGTTTGATTTACGAATCATAATTTCTGAATAAAAAAAAGAAATTTATTTTGTACTTGTACTAAAAAATATACGTGCATTCTTTGTAGCTTATGTTAGTATGTATTTATGTAACAACTGTTATTGAATGCAACAAATTAACAATGGTTATATAACAGCCTGTGAAGCAACCAGTAATTAATACATCAATGTCGAAATCCGACTATACCTAGTACCTGTATAATTTGTAACTATTTCATGATATTTCCATACTATAAAAACACTACTAAATATACTATTTTTTATTCAACTATTGCTATAAGTACAATATTTCATGCATCCTCAAGTCAAATTTAAAATACTTTTTTGCAATTGCGATATTTATATTATTTGACCTAATTAAAGAACACTAATTAAGCGTAGTTGCAGGCTTCTAATTACATCCAATACGTATTTAATGTGACACCATTACTGTTAGTATTTTTTAAAGCATGTGTCATCATTTTAAGTGTTTACATTTTTATGAAGCTTTACAAAATTAGCTCAAATATTTCACAAAAACCGTTTTGTAAACGTTTGACTAAATACCGAGGTGTTTTGAGGTTCAATGTATGATGTGTGATAGTATGTATGTATGTATGTGGATGTTAATAATCGAGTGTTCGTGAAATGCGAAATGTAACATGTGCATGGTGATTGGCGGTTTTGGTGGCGGTCTCAAGGACACCCAGCTCGGGTTCAGTAGCCACCTTCGACAGTGAACGACACCAAGTAGAACGTTGACCCTCCCCGTTTCCTGTGTCGAAGAAAACACTCAATATATCAGTTAAATTTCGTATTTAAATTGTAATATATGCATACCATTAATCGACTTTGACTTAGAGACAATACGAACATTAGCATTTTAATAGATTATGTGAAGTGTGAACGTCCTCGCTGATTACCGAAACCGCGTTACCACTAGCATTTACGAATTCGATTCACCTCGACTCCTGCACTCGACATAATATATTCGCAAGTGACATGCACTAACCATTCAATTTTCCTTGTTGCAGGTGAGTGACATTCGCGATTTGAACATAGCACAGATGCGCGCTCGTATCGGTAAAGTATTTGGCTCGTTTGATATGATTACACGTAATACTTGTACTGGTTAGAGCACAATGCACCAGGTTGCAGTGGTAGAGTCAGTCACCCCGTCCTAACGGGGCTCGCCCTATGCCCGCGAGCTGCCGTCATCATGCCGCGATTGTCGTGCAATCGTGCTTACTAATTCGACGGCAACTGGACTCCGTACACATACACATGCGTGGACAGCGCGCTCGCTGCTGTGTGTCGTGTGTTCACACAGCCACACGCGCACGGCCACGCCTTGCCCACTTCGAAGAACACCGAGGAAAAGATTACAACAATGTTCTCACACTTAGTAACTTCTTGTTCTTGTAAACGCCATATTCTGTGCCATATTTAGACGACCCGCGGAGTTTAGACAAAAGCTTCGGCCACAGAAACCGTAACAGTTGCTCATTAAAGTAATAAAAGTCATTGCAAATCGACGTTGCGTTAAATACGCGCTGGACAATGGGTGACCATTTGTACTATTCACTCGAGTTTTTTAGGTAACACTATTGTTGAAGTGTTCACACAGGGAAAGAATTAATTTTGGTGTGAACACTACTATTTCTTAAAATATTATTACGTTAGATTCATTTACCTGATTTATTGCAAACTAAAACTGGTCGTAAAAAACATAAAATATAAGAATAGTATATTGGGAAAATATTGCATAGCGTCCCGCTGATATTTTGTCATTAAGTCGCATATTTGAAAGGGCTCCTCGGGATCGCGATATCGTTTTGCGAGCTCACAATACGTCACCTATATGGGAATGTCGGTTACGAACCCATTTAACAAAAGGAAGTTAAAAAACTTAATGATAAAAAGTTCAATCTATAGATTTTTTGTCGTCGGAAAGGTTTAGATTAAACAATAATTCCTCGCATCTTTTCAATGCATCGCAGACTTAGATATCGCGAACAAAGTTGCACAAAGATTCACATTTAGCAAAAAACTTGGACCTTACCTGTTTGTGAAATCCGAGATAAAGGAAAGGGTAGCTCGAATCCAATTGATTTTTTTTCTGTGAATGGACGAATTTGCTTTTTACCTGCTTTTTTGTGAATTTTATAAAAATTTTGCTCTAAAAGAAATATTAAAGGAAGTTTTCTAGTTAAGGGTTAGTTTATTCCTACGTGTTATTGTTGCACATAAGCAGATGGCATTAATTCGCTCGGTTTCTTTGAGGACGGCACAATATGGGTCACGACCGTCTGGGCACACGAAAACATTTAACCCATACTTTCGACGAGGGCAGCTTTTTTTGTTCTATTTCTATTGTTATTTTAATGTTTGAAATTGCGGCGAGACAAAAACTGCTCGCTCGGTGAAAAACGTCCGTTTAGAATATGTGACAGAAAGAAAGGTCCTTTTGAAGGCGTTCTGTGAATTCATTATCGCTAATAATTTCGTCAATAAACTATAACAAGCTTTCAATTCTGTTGTCTTTATTTTGCATTGTTTGCTTTTCAAGAAAGAAGTTAGTATTGTTTGTCAACATTTTACTTGGAAACGATGATGTCTAAATTAGTGGTACACCAAGGATATGCATTCGATCGCAATCTCTTTCATTATGTACATGTAAAGATGGACCGAATTTAGTTAAGGTTTAGAAGGCGAATATGTTGTCATCTAAGACTTTTGTGGTAACGGCGACTCAAATTTTGCTTCGTAGAGGTTCTCTGATAGGATCTAATATGACTCGACAAAGCGTGACCGGCGACATAGCCAAGCCTCAAAGCCTTTGTCCATTATTTGGTCTTAAAGCCTCTGAAAGTCTTGAAGCCTGAAAACCATAAACATGGCTCTGCCTTTGATTATTATGGATTCAGACTAAGACCAAAAGCAGTATAACATATATTAAAGGCACCTTATATTTAAGGCTAACTGCTTTGGTGGCGCAGTTGTACTAGGGTACGTTTTCAGAGCTGATGTCTCGGGTTCGAAACCCGGGTCGGGCAAAGTAATATTGGATTTATCTATAAATTAATTATCAGCCCGGAGTTAGGAATTTATGCCCGCCTAAAGGATCGCCCCCTATCACATCGAGGGATGAAAAACGAAACGAGGTTATACTGGTAGCATCTCTGCCTACCCCTTTTGGGAAAAAGGCGAGAGTCTATATATGTATGTATGCATGTATGTATTAAAGGCTAAAGGCGGGTGTATGTAGTGTCGCGTGGCTGCGAGTGGAGCTGCGCGCGGCAGTAAGACGTGGTGCACCGTTACACGCACTCGGCGAGTTGAGTGCACGCGCGACTGGTCGCTGACACCACCACTAATGACCCACGTCCCCAGTTCTCAGGCTATGCCGAATAGCTATCGCGAATACTTTATATATGGATAAATGGTTATGGGTTTTAGTTGGTATTGGTTTAGAGAGATCGGTTTGTGTAACAATGATTCCAATATCTATATCGGCTCTGGTTTGAAAATAGAGTTCTATTTTTACATTAGTATTAGCTTTATGTATTGCATGTATTCGTTCAATAAAACAAGATTAATATAGTCTCAACCGATTCTGGACTTCAAATATTTCGTGCTCAGTACCTACTGGCACGATAAAGCTGCAATACCTTTGAAATAAGCCCACCAATTACTCTTTGATAAGTGCAGCCCTGTATCACATTGTTAATGCAATTTAAATGACAAGCGTTTCGCAGCGTGCGCGGTGCGTGGCAAAAATGTGTTCGTGTTTGATATCACGCTAAAAAAAACACAAAACATTCAAAACCACGTAAATGACCATTTTTTACGCGTATTTTTTCGACTAATGACAAGGTGCACTCGCGCGCGTTTCACCGTCATATGGGACTCGAGGAAGTTCGCACATTGCCGCCGCCTCCGTATTGTGTAACTTACGATTGTCAAAAACGGATCCAATACTTTAGTTTGCTGAAGTGTTTTGTTTTATAAAATGCGTCAGAACTAGAGTCTTAACACGGTACAAGTTGAACGACTGTTTTATTGTTATTTTTTGTAGAGGTTAGCGCGCTCCACCTAGGATTCCGCTATTTAATTAGAAGGTATTATGTATCAACGATAAATGGCTGCGCTGTAATGTAATTACATCAGGCCCGAAAATGGTTATAACGCTTACACAAGTAGCATCCTACGCGCGAAATGTTTACAGTAACCGATTATCAGTTTAATGAACTGTGAGCTATCTTAACGCCAACTGTTTTATGATTTATCGCGCTCGACACGCATTATCCGCCGTTTGTTTCATATTTATTACACCGCGAAAATACGTGTGTATCGAATCCATGTAATTATCTGCCAACATAAAACGTACTCTATTTATTCGAATACATTAAACATTCAATGCTATTTTATCTGCGAAACAGGGGTATTGTACCATGAGTACTTTGCTAAGCAGTTTCATACCGCATATTTAAATAGTAGTGGAAATTTTGTAACTACGCTTTAAATTTATTAATATAAAATGTTTTTTGCAATATAAGTAAATACCTTTTGTAAGAAATTATGATTAGTATGTACTGCAAAGTCTTATCGATTTTGAAACGTACGCGTACACGTAAAAACACGAGTTCTGTGCGAAATTTTCGGTAGAGGTGTTGTAGAGGTGTCCGGTATGCTTTAAAGATCGCCCAGCACCACGGAACCCTAAAAAGTGATTGGAACTAGTCCGTGGCAAATCGAAAGTTGCACTTTCTCCACGTACTTTTGACACTCTTCCAGCAGAAACAACTTAAACTATTTAATTATAATTAACAATGCATATTAGTTGCAAAACTATTCGCTATATGACAATTGAATTTTCCCCAAATTCTGTGCCGATTTAAAAGTATGTACATTGAACCAAATAGCAGAACAAAAACAACATTAAAAGTGTACAAGAAATTCCAAATGGAAATACAAATAGCTACATTGATAGGCATGTAGGAGCGCGGTATGGTCGAGTAGGTGGTATAGTTGATTTAAATAAAGTCAAGGGAAGCATTTGCGTCGCAAACAGCGACGGGGTCAGTAGACTCGAGCGCGCAACTGCCGAAATTATCGCGGCCGGTACACGAGTCGCGCGATCCGCGGCCAACGAACGAGCCAAGGCCACCCGCCCAGCCTGCACCAGCCTCAGCTATCGATATCGATCAACAGCCCTCGTACATCTCTATTACATTTAGTTACCCGCCGCCTGCCAGCTACTCTTGCAAGGTCAAGGTTAACACAAGTATTGATTTTTAGACTGATATTGTTGGAGTTAAATGCGTCATTCGGTTTATTAGTATACAAATATTAATTGTCACAATTGTGGAGTACGAAAAGATTGTGTTGATACTGACTTATCTTCATGAAAAGACGCAAAAGTGTAGAGCTATAACTAAATATGAAATTCAACGTACATCTTATGTATATTTATTAATATTCTCCCAAGTTTCATAAATTAAACATGAAATTAAAATATTTCAGAGACATTTCGTTATTGGTAGAATATTTTTTCATATTTATAAATAATTTTATTTGGAGACAAATTCGAGTCCTTAATCACCAATTTAAGCAATTCAAGTTTATTTATATAAGTACATGTTTGTTGAAATAATCGGAGATCGAATTGGAATATATTAGGAACGTAATAAGCTCCTGAAAGGTTCCAACGTTATTAGTGTGGGTGCGAGGTAAGAGCAGAGGAAGGTTGTCCGGGTGGCGGAAGTATTGCGAGCATTGCCGAGGACATAAGAGGTGATCGTTAGAGGAGTGGGAGGGGCAGGCGCGGGCAGCAGGGGGGAGGCGTGGAGGACTCGCGGCGGGGCGGCAGGAGCGCGGGGCGCGGCAGGTGGTGGCGTCAACGCGCGGCCGTGAACTTTCTTCGGACACGTTTTCAGGAGCGAATACTACGCAATACTGCGCAGCTCACCTCGCCTCACCCATAGAGCCTCCGAGACCCCTTTTATATCGTATTTTCGTTTTATCATAAAAACTATCACTCCATAAAACGGTTTCTTTTTATGTAAATGCTGCCAGAAAGTTTTTCATGATTTGTTTGAATTTCACCTTTCAGCGCAGCATTTTCAAATTTATTTTCGGACGAAACGTATTTTCGTTTTTCCGTGTTGTTCATGCTGTTTGTGTAACATTTAAAAGTGGTTAAAAATTGAGTTCGAGTTCAAGTGGGCTAGCATTAATCGAATATGGATTTTGGAAAATAAGACGCACCAGTTTAAGAATGATATTCAGCAATTCACGACTTTATGTGGGCCGAAAATGAAATGGGGATAACAAAATATGCTTTATCGTAAGTTTGCTAATGTATGTTACAATCGCGATAGCCTATATAGACAAGTCGTTACACATAACAATATGTAGGACGAGTTAAATGTAACACTAGGAAACATTCGACACACTTCCTCATTCTTGCACGCAGCTTTGTAGTAGGTGAGTAGAGCGACGTAATGCTCTGTATGGCTGCACTCCACGCCGCTACCATTATACAACCGTAGTGCATGATCGCGCGGGAGACGCCGCGATGCTCTGATTACGCGGAATCACTCCGATCAATAACTCTTCCACGTTATAGCGTTATCTTCAAGCTCTATTAATCCGCACATAACCCGCAGCCTTGCTCCCACGACCAACATCCGCGCCACCGGCCACACCTGTGCTCATAATTTAGGATCATTTGAATAATATAAATACGCAGAACAGTATTTCCGTAAATATGCCCTGCTAGTTGCTACAGATCTCTACGTGCATCGTGAATTGTCCACGGTCGTCCTCTGGCATTACAGGAAGTTTTTCGACGTAAATATCAAGGCAAAGTGACCGAAAGTAGAAAGGCGTCCCTTCATCAGCATCATTCATTGTGTATACCTACACACTCGTAGTACATATATACACAAGTATATAAATACCCAGATATTTTTGAACATATCTGCGCTCAATTGTTTATGACATTAAGAGCGCAGTATTATTTAAAGTGTCGGTTTAGCATAATTTATAGGTACATCGCGGCTAAATAACGATTTCATCTAGTTCCCAAGACTCAACTTCATATATGTTGATAAATAATGAGCGTATAGCTAGAAGGTCATGTCCAACGGCATAGTTATTTTAGTTTTATGGAATAATCATGGCTGTGATCTTTTTTTGTGCGCGCTTGTGTTAGTAAGTGGTGGCTGGTTTTAACAGTCTGGTTTCCTTGTGTGTGCATCACCTTGGGACTGACATTGGTGCTAATTCAGCACAGTTTGACATTGACATGTTCCGATATTCAAACGAGGAAGTGCTCCTAGTTTATTCGGCAGGGTCGCTCACGAGCTCTGTAATTTAATACTGCAACATTCGTACAGTCTGCACGGAAACTTGTTGAATCTCCGCGTTCGGCGATCGCGTCAGTAATTCGTCTATATTAAATACAATTACGTGAATACCAGTTTTATGGGTATTAATATTCTAACTATTGAATCACGTCGGGGTCATTGTAGCTTCCAGTTTGCACGTCTAATAATATTTTATTGCCAAGTTCCGAAGGCCAAGTGACGTCATGTTGTTTGGCGAATTTTTAAACTATCTGCTCGTGAAATGTTGGCTGTTTGTGGCTACACAAATAGCCAACAAAAATTCTATTCCTATTTCTATCTTACTTACAGATATGCATTAGTATACCGAATTATATACACATGGAACTCCAATTTCATTAGAATACAACACCGAATAAGACCGACAATTTCCAGCACAACTAAGGCAGTTACCCATCCTATGAAACACCAAACAGCATCATTATTTTCTAGTACCGATAAGCCATTTAGTATCAATCCTTCTCAACAACAACTTACAACGTATAATATGGCATTACACAAGGTGGTGGCGCAGTGGTAGCGGCGGGCAGGGCGGCGGGTGCGGGCCCCACGGCACCGCACTGAGCTATTAATTGAGCTCACCGACCTTGGCCTTGGCACGGGTTGCCGAATCCACCGAGGTCGGCCACGATTGAGAGCGTCCGGATCACACGGCTCCGCCATGTTTATTCGCTCTAATCATAGTCAACTAAAACATTATATTGTAACAATATGATTAATGTGTGGCCTGGATAATAACCCAGGAAGTACGAGGTGGAGTGATAAATACGTAAAAGGCCAATGTATATTTCGAGTATTGCTTTTTAAAAATTCACCTCACGGAATATTTTTTTCTTTATTTATCTTTATTACATACATACATAAACTCACGCCTTTATCCCAGAAGGGGTAGGCAGAGGCGCCACCAGTACACCCACATTTCACCTTGTATGTTCCGTCCCATGATGTGATAGGGGGCGAGCCTATCGCCAATTTATTTATTTTGTTTTCGGCACTCAAGAATACAAATAAAAATAAAAAGTAGAGGTTCGGTAAACCTAATAAACCTTCCCCGATGAACATATCGTAGGTGCTTTGGTGAACTCTCATAATGGAAAGGGAGGAAAATATTATTGTCTTTCCATACAAACACAACATAGCAAAAGTGTGACTCTACCTCTTTTGAGCTCGCATGACTACACAAAAACTTGACCTTAAATTTGACGCTTAATTAGGACGATAAAATGAGGGGGTACCACACATATAAACATAGTTTCTGGAACCGAAATATACCGAAATGATATATAATGTAGCATTGATATTTGATGATGTCACCAGGAATCGTGGAATAGGAAATGAACAATTTATTAGGTACCATTATTTAACACGTATGTCGACTTTGGACTTGCTGAGTCGCTTTGAGTCTAGTCATAATATTCAGGGTCTAATACTGAAGTCCGTACAGTAGCCGAAGAAGATCTCCCATAGAAAACCTAGACCACCGACGTTGACTCTACAATTTGTCTCTACCAATGCTTGCATTTAAAAAACTAGTTTTTAAATAATATTATACATTTCTATGACATAAATGAACATGTTGGTAATAAGAACGGTAATTACTATTTTTGCGCGACTTTCCGTGTTTGGTTAATATCTACTTAATTACTAAGTATTACAAACCAAATTCTCAAATGCATATTTCTTAAGTAGGTTTATTTTTATGCATTAAGTACGGTATATAATCTTATTATCTATGTACAATACTACACTACATACAAAAAATATGTCAGTTACTTTGATTTGATCATTCGTGAAAAAATTAGAAGATTGAGTTAGAAGCGTTGCGCTGGCACATTGCGCGGCGCTCGGCGCAATGTCGTCAGCGCTTGCGGTGCGCTGGCGCTCGCGTTCGCGCTCGGCTCGGGGTAATTGACTTGCACTGACCTCGCAATGCTTCGGAAAAACTCGTCGCAACTCGGCATTTTTCGCCACACGCCGGTGCTTGCACCCTCTCCAATTTTCATATACCATATGTGTTTATATTACTTAATTTACTCATAAACAATAGTCATTTATTATGCTATTGTTTTAACATAAACAGTAAAAACATGTTTGTTTCAAATTTTCAACATGGAAATTAATAATGACGTGTATTATTTGATACCATGCAATTCTCTACTAGAATAATTGGGGATTGAATAAACTTGAGCCTCTATAATTCACAATTTTGACGCGCAATTAAGCGATCTAGGATGGCAGTTCATATGTGCAATAAAAAATGATGTCGAATGTATCATTGATATTGAATAATGTGGTCAAATATGGTTCCAATAACAATCGGGCGGGTCGTGTTCCCGATGCGCGTCGAGTGTCTGTGTCGACTGCCGGCACACGAGGCCTTGACCTCGGCCACTCCGACGCTCGCAAACATTCGGCTGCTCCGCAATACTGCCGACGAGGCTCCTCGTGACTTCTTAGAACTTTCCACTGCCCGGCTCCGACTCACTCCGATTACAGCGATATTGCGACTTCACTTTGTGTTTATTTATAACACGTGGTCATTACTAATTTGTACTTAGGTTTGCACTCGCCAACCTTGACTCACTTAGCACGTATTTCAGCCTCGTCGACGGATTCTACGGGAACCCGATACGCCTCGAATGTTTTCCAACACAACGACGCAATATCGCATTATGTCATTTTAAATGTCGTGTAAGTACTTTCGTATATTCATTGTGGAGCAACTGTGACCCGGGTTGTATATCAATCATGCTTGTGGTGGACGATATTGAAAAGTGGGCCTTGACCACATTCCTTGAACACAAATGTCGTTAAATTTATGGACAAGTTAATGGATGCGAAATAAATAAAGTGCTAAGTCCCGTTTGTCCGGCACGCTTGTTCTATTGTCCTTTTGTCCGTCGGTCGGCGGGAAGGCCGTCCCGCAAGGCCCCTGCATTATCGTCACATTATTATCTTTTCAATAAAAATAACTTATGAATAATGACTTATTTTGTTGACTTGCTGGTGCATTACTTATTTAACACAATCTGCAATTTTCCGTATGCGTTAAATAACTCGCCATATCATAACTATTACATGCCTTTAGCCCGTGAGTAATGGCAGGATGAAAACTAATCCGGAAGCAAAAAAATCGAAAGCCATAAATTGCAAACAATATGGCATGCGGTCTATTTTTTATTATTTAATAAAAAAATGCGTCCGATCAATCGAGATCATCAAAAGTGAGTCGATCTCATCGCCTGTGGTCACAATGAACAATGCAAACTATACATGTGGCTACCGCCTGACGACATACACCCTGCATTTTTTGTTAATCAGATACACACCATTATAAACCATATACTTTGGACACAAAGGTTTAATATCCTGTGTACATTTTTAGTAAAAGCCAGCTTGGTAATGTGATATTCGCACCCCGGTATTAAAAGTGAGGGCAGCGGAAGGAACTAAAAAACTGGGTTCCTATTCACTTTCACGTTTTAATCGATATACACATATGTCGCTATACTTGTAGTTTTTATATTGTTTAATGTAAGATTTTAAACATTATAAGAAACAAGTCAACAGAAATCAATTTTGGAATTATATTTAATACATTCACAAGTTTTAATACCAATTTGTATGTCCAAAATAAAGCATATTTTCAAAGCATAAATATAAAATACTTTTAATAATTTTATCTGGTTTACCTGTTATGTTCTGTTTAACTTTAATTTAAATACCTCGATTTTTTATATAATATAATCAATGTTCCGAGAGTTATCGGTGCCCGTATTAAATGAAAATCGCTATTTCATTAGCCGCTTTTCACCATCCGATACTTCGATAAGATGACAAATCTTTTGCAGCGTTTTGTTCGATGGCTTTCGAATAGCATTGGCTAGTAAACGAACCACAAAAACCTTTCCGCTGTCGGTAAAATTGTCTCCTTGTACAATGAACACTTTTTATTAAAACAAATTCAGCGCATATGCACGTGGGAGGATATTTGCGAAACCTTATAAAAAGCTTCCTTTTGTGCAAAAGGGAAAGTATTGAGGCGAAACAATTGGTGCAAAAAATATAAATAAATAGAGCTCTGCATCCCCGTGCACCTTTCAGTCAGATGGCGGCACAACCCTTTATAGATATAAAGTTTAATTCGTAAAAAGGTTCGTGAAAATCACATGTCGACTGACATCTGGCTTTAATACAATACACTATTATATTTAATTCGTTTGAGACGCGTGTCAGATGTGCAAAAACATACTACAATACCATTTTTAAGGTATTTAAAGCTAATTTAAACGGTTACATACATAATTTCAGATAGGTTTGTCTGATCCGATTTGGATATCTGTAGATTTATAAAATCGGGAGAGCAATTGCTGAAAATAACCCCGTAAACAAATCTACAACGATCTATAAGCCTACTTTTTGCGACTTCCTACAGAAATTCAATATTTTTCGCTATTTAATAGTATGGATTGTTATATTAAAAGGAAAAAGATATCACACTATTTTTGTCACATTAGCATCCTCATTTTATCTACTATCAAAAATATATTGTGCGAAAAATGTAATATTTCGTCACTCTTCTTTTCACAATAATACTATAATATCAATAACCATTTTGTATGATAAAATGTTGGTATTGTTACAAATCGTGTTCATTTTATGATATTAACGAGGCAAATACAATATTTTATACGTTCATAATTTACCTCATTAAAATTTTATTAAACGAAAAACGCATCACAACACCACAAATAAATAAATGCACATATAAATTATGCAACAAAATTATGTAAGTACGTGATTTCAGTTTAAGTATAATTTAAACTTGCCAAGATTGATGTATAATGTATATCCTTGAAAACTGTCCAAGAAGTCATTATTAGCATATAAAATAATTAATAACCCAGCAACTCGTCTCGAGTTGCGAATAGAATAAGATCATAATTTTTCCTAGTACCACGATCATGAACTTTGCAATTTTATTTCCTTTTAATTGAGTTATATTTTCGCGTATTACTACATTATCGTATATATTAAACTAAGTAAACTACAAAGC
This sequence comes from Deilephila elpenor, assembly GCA_949752805.1. Classification (NCBI taxonomy): domain Eukaryota; kingdom Metazoa; phylum Arthropoda; class Insecta; order Lepidoptera; family Sphingidae; genus Deilephila; species Deilephila elpenor. Next base: position 7,232,123 of record OX457099.1, on the reverse strand, counting down.
CAATGTTTTTCTACCTATTTTATTTAATATTGTACAAAATTAATAAAATAATTATAATGTGTAAAGCGAAAATACTTTTATAAAAAAGTTGCCCAAGAACATAGAAATGCACATCATTTATATGTACAAACACGTGACTGAAATACGGCAACAGACTTTTAAAAAAACTTGAACATTCAGTTCTTAATATACGATAACGCTTATCACGTAAGTACGCAATTAAAAAATCTTTGAAACGATTCTTTTCCTTCTAATGTTATCGACACAGCGCTGTTCGATTCTAGCACAAAAAGACCACATCGTTTCATATCGTCGATGTTGCCACGTCGCGTCGTACACGTAACATTTCCACCTAAATATCTTGAGCGGTGAACAAATAAACAACAAAGAATTGGGCAACAGTCGTACTTAATTCGTCAAATGTATGTAGGTTCTACGTGGCTGTACATCGCAAGCGCCTGCGCGCCAGTGGCCTTGACCGGCCTGCGCCAAAATTTCCAGGTCGTTCACCCGGCGCGACGCCCATCGTCACTCGTTTTATCTCGCATAAATAACACGCGTTTCGCGCGAATGTAATCTTTATCACCGGGTAATACAGACGAATTTTTAGTAACAAAATTTGAAACCGCTGCTGTTATATAAAGCCATGTTTATGTATCTATTGTTAAAAGAACTTGTTTATCAATAACGAGTAGGTAATACGTGTGAAGTTACACATAACACCTTATTACATACGATTGCCGGTAACGTTATGATGCACCGTATAATACTCATTACCCAGGGACCCGCTTCCCATGCACATATATTCATGCAAGACAAAAATAACCAACCCATGAAAGTCATTTTTACTATTAACAGTTCAGCGAGTAGCCTCAGTCGACTCAGAGCTCTCTCAGAGATGAGCCATGCTAATACTACGACGAACTTGTTGCATGAAAGTCAATCCATGCGATCGCTACATAAGTTATCAGCAAAGGAGAGCGTAAAGTCGCAAGTGTAAACAAATGACATTTTATAAATCCCTCGGGTGTGTGCTAGGAGGGAAGCGGGCAAGCGGGCCGAAGTGGTAGCGGGTCAGTCCGTCACGCGGCGACCTACACAGCGCTTGCCATCCATTAGCTCGAGTTCGTGTTCAAGTTCACTCGCGTTCCATCACCAAAAATATTTTCGTAGTGTGACGCAACCGGCAACCGGCAGTGGGCTACGTCCCACTCGAACGTTCGGACGGATTCTCTGTCGGTGCCGCTCTCGCGCGACCTTGGCCGCCGTGAGCCGCAAGGTTCGGGTCTTCGAACTCGCGCTCGAAGCTCGCGGGCCGCGGGGCGAGGAGCCGGCAGCCCTCCAATCGCTCGCCGCGCACGTCTGCGCGTGTTTGTGATTGGTCCGCAAACCGCGCGGCAATGACCTCGGAGACCGGAGTTCGAAGCGCGCCGATCCTCGTTCCGAAGCACAGACGGACAGGCTTTGGAGGCAAATAGAGGCGAAATTCGCTCGGCGCGATCGGCCCCGTCGTCGAAGCGATTGTATCGCACGGAACGCCGATCTTTTTGCAGACTTTCACTCTTAAGGGGAGACTCGAGCGGCGGCGAGCAATAGCGCGCGCGACACTCGCTCAGTTCGTCGATCGAGCTCGAGAGAGACGCACGCGGCGCGTGCACGGCAGTACCGCGAGACGAGCGACCTTCATCCCTCGCGACGTGCAGGTCGCGCGCTTCGGCCCATGCACTTCTATCCTATATTCAGTGATAAAACGCGTAGGACGTTATATGTTCGCCAGCCAGCCCGCGGGCTTCAATGTGGATAACGTGCAGTGCAGTGCGGGGGAGGACAAATAAATAGTTCACAATATTTACACAGTACATGACTCTAGTGATGTCTCCGGACAGCAGCTACGGGCGTTACGATGCGCCCACGCCGACCGATGTCATGAGTCCGGTGCACCGCGAGCGGGAACCAGAACTGCATATAGGTACTTCTACATACATAATGCCATCCATATACAACTCGTACCCATCTCCCCCAATTTATTGTCGCACACACTAGGTGCGATGACGATACTCTTAACGCACTCTCCCTTACATTTCTTTTAGTCAAAACGTTTGTGCGTTAATGGTAAACATACATTTGCAAACTAATTTCAATATTATTATTTTTATCTCTATTTTTTTGTATTTGTGGGACAAATATGAACAATTTACATAAATATGTACGTGTTTTAAATATTGTAGCTTTATATATTTATTACCGTGATACTCTGTATTGAAAACTTTTGCCAAATCTATCCACGAGTATTTTCCTCCTATATTATGGAATATGTTATATACTATTATATATTATGTACCTACATGTGTTACGTAACATAATCTCATATTATGAGCTCTAATGGATTATAGGTATAATTTAAGAAATTAAAAATAATTTTAAATACATTAATGTTTATCAACAAACTATTTCATTGTATATTTATAAAAGAAAAATATTGAATTGAGATTTAAAAAAAAATTATCATGTAAAATAATTATAATAACAACCCTTCCATAACAAAATTATACAATCGATTTGTCAGAAATGAAAATGTTTAAAAAAAAGATTAATGATTACTTACATAATATATTTCAAAAAGTTTATACCATGAAAGCGCACAATGCCAACAAAATGTCATTTAACTTAAACATCAAAAGCATTTGCAGAACGAATAATTGATTGATGGATTGTTGAATATTTCCGCGCGGAAGGGTTCGGCGAAAAACAATTAAACGCCTTTGTGCGAAATATGTATAGCACTTGAAGAAATCGCACGATAGGTTCCCTTGCGCAAGTTAGGGGCCGCCGCATGCACCGTGACTGCAGGGGGCATTATCGATTCGCCTTCGATCGCTAATGATCTTATCGATATTGATGATTTTCTCCCATGAAATTGTTAACTGAAATCAACAAAGAGTTAGCCGTTAACGCGTAAAAAATAATGTTATATAATGATTGTTTATTTTGAACAAATGCGATGAGAAACTTGCAACTATTGCTCGCGGTGGTTGCAGGTTCCACGTGGCGACAGCTGTCTCACCACTTTTACTTTTCTCTCAACGCGTGCAAGCGAAGCACTCGCTTTTAGTCGTTAATGCACAGCCATCGATTTACAAACACAAGCGAAACCTTGATTTATTTGGAACGCGCCTTGACTCTACTTCACTAAACACCTGTTTCGGTATAGCCTAATCGTTTATACAATAATGGACAGTCATGCGCTTATCGTTAAGATTAATGTAATAAATAATCTGAGCGAACATCGTTTCATAACGTTTTCAACTGGCCATAATAGATCTTTTCCGAGAGTAAAGCATGTACGTGCTCTGGCACTAGGAAATGATTGCCGGAACGTGATTTGGTCGGTCCCAGTGAGTTAATTATTTACAAACAAGCGTCGCCGTGACACAGATCCCGCGCGCGAGCCGGGCTGCAGCTCGCAGCGTCGGCTGCACGCTCGGCCGATGTTCGTGTTACGTGAAGTGGAGACTTTCTCGCGCGCTTTCCTTGCCATTTAATTGACGTAACTAACGACCGACTCTCACACGCGCCGCTCAGAAAAACGCGCATGTTGCATCACACGAAGAGAAATGGCTGCACGCTACTGAATTTGCTGCAACTGCACCAGTTACGAGCGCCAGCGCTTTCCCTGCTGCATTGTATTCCCCACCCCGCCTCCCCCGCCGCATCCACACACCGCCGCTGGTATTACACGAGATGAGACCGAATTCATTAATCGAAGGCGACCGTTCGCCGTCTATAGAAAAAAGAAAGTAACGCCGTAGAAAGCGACTGCGTCGATCGTCGACCCGCGGCGAGTGATGCACGCCAGAAATAGAAAGTTCCTTCCAAAAGGCACGCCGAGATACTCCCTTAACAAATAAACAAACGACTGGAGGAGGAAAGTGAGAGCAGTCGGGGGCGCCGCCCGAACCAGTTTCCTGTTCATGGCAAAGACGCCCCGAGTCCCGAGCGGCCGCGCCGCGCCGCGCAGCGCACCTGTTGCCACCCGCGGCCGCAGCCACGAGCTGCGCCGGACTCTATCACTGACCTACTAACGAAATTGCTTTGTCCATTAAGGATTCTCAGTTTTATATTTGTCGTCCGATAAGAATCGTTACTAATTATTTTCCTAATTTATTTTATTATGAGATATCAAAGTAAACAGCGCTTGCCTCGGCTCGTTTACGTGTGTGAAGTTGGAACGAGCATTGTAAAACTTTTGATAACATTCGTGTCTGTCGCGAGGGGGAGGTCGTTGACTTCGCTAACTAAAGTGGAGAGACTCGGCACTTTCTAAAATAACTATTCAGTGTCACCCTGACGCACGCAACATGATACGGTTGCGTCACGGATTTCATTAGCAAATGTTTTGTTTTGTACACTACGTGAATATAATTACACAGCGCCAAATGTTCGCCAATCTAATACACACAGAACTATTCCAATAATGTTCAAAAGCCTTTAATATTATGTGGAAAACACGCTCTAGTGATTTCTAATCACACGATATTAACAAACGCTTACGCGAGTCAGCACGTGCAGGTAATGTGAAGGCGATAATATTGTTTTAGCATCGCTACTTTCAGTTTTTCCTCTTGTTGTATCTATTGGCATAATGTATTACGCCAGTGAAGTTTCTGAGATGTTTCCATGTATAACTAAAATATATGATATGATTTAAAATTCTGTATACATATGAACATAGTAAAGCCTCGCGATTGTTTATTGGTAAACTTGAACCACTTATATTATCATAATGTGGTATACAATCGTGATTTACAACCTTCGTAGGTACACATGAAATCATGAAGAGAGTAAGCAAATCTTGAGTAATGCATATTCGTCACACACCGTCACCGAAGTCTGTGACTAATTATAAACGATTTGTGTACAGTGCTGTGTGTGGTATGTTCTGCTAGGTTGGCGCAAGGTCGCGATACCAGCGAAATCAGAATCACGTGTTCTCGACAAAATGTTTGTGTTACACTCCTCACTCGGCCATTACTCAGGATGTTTGGCACGCGCTGGCCGCTACCGTAATCTTTACGCCAATACTGTGTGCCGCATTTAAAAATCACTATTAATGGATTATTTTGTATTGTTGCAGAGTTCGATGGTACCACGGTGCTATGCCGCGTGTGCGGCGACAAAGCCAGTGGCTTCCACTATGGCGTGCATTCCTGTGAGGGCTGCAAGGTGAGCATACAACTCTTTATATAAAGTTCGTTTAAATATTGTCGTCCAAATGTTCACCAGCACCGAATCGAAAGCACCACTAGCATCACGTAACGGCGCGTACAGGAAACGTCTGGATATTGTTGTAATATGGAGCTTTAGGCAGGCTAATTGAGTCACGCATGCGGGTAGACTCGACACTGTCAAGCAGGAAGTGTCTGTGCGGGTGACAGCGCGGTCCCCTTCAGCTCCTGCAGACTTTTGTTTTGTACCGTTGGTATTGCAACGCCGGCATCAAGGTCGCCGCACGCGGAAGACAATCTCTGTGCATACACCGACCAGATGACCTTATTTACTCATAAAATGTAAATCCGATTTGCATCCGCATCGTCGCCACTTTACTCGAGATAATCTAAAAAACGTAGCGTGTGAAATTGTTACACTAAAAGCGGTCGAGGGGTCGGCGGGTACCTGCCGGCGACGGGCAGGCGCGGTCAGGGCCGCGCACCCGACCAACACGTTTATCCCTGATACCTGCCGGAACATCACACGGGAACCAGCCGTCATTAACGCGTCCACGACACTAACAACGACACAAAGACACTATAACACGCAAAAAACTCGATTAATAGCATACATATTACATACAATATATAGAGCAATCTTTGGCTTAACTTCAGAAAATATTATGTGAAGGGAAAATAATTTTCTAACCCTTTGATAAGCATTCCATTTTGTCGGAGCAAATCCCTTTGTATATTGCAAAATGATCTCCTTCATGGATGGGTTTGAGATATTTAAAATAACTTGTTTGTATGATCTTCGTTCTGTCAAGACACCGGGATATCTATACATATTTTAATTAGTCCAACCCAAGTCATACGAACGTGGGAGTAAAAAAATAAAAGCAGAAACAGGTCTGCGATGGAGTCCACATAAAAAATGACGACACAAGGTCGTTTACTGAGACGAGGCTAGTTCCCGACGGGTTCCCGCCGGACATTACACTGCAGTACCGTATATTCAAAGGGCACAACTGTTATTCACATTCATTAAAATATCTTCACAAGATCCTTGCAATTATAATTGATATAATCTTTTACGCGACAAATTACAAGTATTAACGCAGTTTAGTACGTCTTCTCAATCGGCATATTAATTATTAATATTTCATAATTCATAATTAAATATTAATAATTCAAAACCGAAAGTAGAAAATAAAAATGTTAGGAAATTTCAATATTATTTATGAATAGAAGAAATTAATTAATTAATCTTTAACACACGATAAATATAGTCACAGTATATTTAACATATTTAATTAATCGAATAAGCACAAAAAGCGAAAGCAGAACATTACGTGCCTTGCGAACATTCAAGAGCAAGTTACGTTTATTACTTCCTCATACGTTTCAACCTGTCAATACTTGTATTATCACCTCTATGTGTTTGTTACGGCCGCCCTTCAAGGATATTGTATGCAGAAGTGTTAGCAAAATATTTTATCATTTGAATATAATATTATAGAAGAGATCAATTAATTAAGCGCCGTACGAGTGAATAGACATGCAAGTGCAGTCGCAGTGTGAACTGGTTCGAGGCGTGCGTTTGTTTGGGGTGGGTCGCGGATAATGGGTGTCCTTCGACCCCGAGCGTGCGGATGTCTGGTGCATTGTGCAGCGGCAACGAGACCACTTTCAAACGATAATAGCTGCCAGATTGACGGGTGTACGACCCCTCGACCGGCCGAGTACTTATTCCAACATGCGACAATTATTACTTCGTCTGGTCAATTGGCCACTCTGCGACATTTTGAAGTCAATTCGCTGTTATTTAAAGGATTTTATATTCACGTTTTTACTTACCCTTTTTTCTGTTTCTCTTTTAAAATAATCGTTTACAAGAAAATAAGTATAAATAGAATGCAAATAATTATAATGTAATGTAAACAATTTTACCGTATTTTATATCAATAGGTCTTGCGATATGTAACGCACAGCGCCAACTAGCGACAAAGATAAGAAACTCAAATTGAATGTTCAGCTATTCGACGCTAGGTGGCGCGACACGGCTAGTAGTACGTTGGCGCGCTACGAGCAATCGCCTACAACGAAAAGTGAATGAATGACGAACGGGTGTGTAACTTTATAGTTCGATATTAGGTGTGAGGAGTTCTATAGTACGCATCGGTGTCAATGAACTCGTCACTATTAATTACAACTTCTTATAAATTATGTATTTAGCGGAGGATCTAATTACTTTAAGGGCATTAAATAATGTAAATATGACATAATGAATTCGTCGTCACGATGTTAGTTTACATTATTAGTCGTGGTTAGTTTTTTATAAAATTAGAGTTACAGGTATATCAATAAATTTCATACTTTGTAATTTCATTTCTTAGTAGTGCAAGGAACTATCAATTCAGGTTAAAGACACGATAAAAGTTTGTGTGTCAGTCACTATTGATTAGTCCGACTTACATATTTAAATAGTCTCTACAAAGTGGTTCCAATAATAGTTTGTGTTGGAAGTGGTTGCCATGACAACTGAAAACTTAAGCAGTTCTTTGTTCTTTGTGGTAACCGTCAGCCGACATAATTTCCGCGCGTAGTGGGTCGCTTATTTTTTCGGCACCGATTCTGCAGTGCAGGGCGTGCGGGCGTCGACCTCGCGCTAGCCACCGCGCCCGGCGCCTCCTCTCCTCGCCGTAAACAACTTTTACGGGTAACGAATGTACGCGCAACGTGAACGTAACCTACATTATTTTTGAACTGTCAGTTTAAAAGTTCGTTGATCCCTGAGCGGTCATATTTATTGAGAACATCGCGCGCTGACTGTTACGTTTGCGTTTATGATTTCCTGTTCAACACATGAGTTTGCCGAACTTGACTCCTCGATAGTCAGCCATTTACTGCATTTTAAAAATGTTTTCCTCTTCGGTGCCATTGTTTTAAATCAAGGAAAACATTATTTTATAGCGATTTAAACCTAGCGAGCTATTTTGAAAATGATCATTACATTTATAGACAAATAATATGTCTACAAATAAATTATTTACCATACAATGCTTACGTTAATAAATAAAGTAAATCAGCCATAGTCATTTTCGTACTTTTAAAATGATCTTAAAAGCAATATTAAGATATGTAAGTTAAGTTGGGTTTGTAAATATGTAAATTTTTTACAATTTTGAACATCTGTTTATTACCATTAAAGTCAATTACCTTTATTATTAGGATGAATGGCGTATAAATATACTATTAAATCAAACGAATAAAATATGATAAGAACAATATAATTAATACATAATGAATTAAGTCAACAAATTGCGATCCGTATATGATATTTCGTAATTACTCATTTGTTATTAAAATAACTTTAACGTGATATGATTTTTATTGCACCGCGGTAAATCCGAAGCGCATTCATTGGCACACGCATTCGTCGCCGACATTAAGCGAATGAATAATGAATGAACGATTACAAATTACCTATTGGGATTACGTTCGTTCTAAAAATAAAATCGCGCTACGTGAACGGGAAATGAATCAGTGAGTTGACGTGAGTCAGCGGCTTTGTGTTATCACATGAACATCTGTGCACCGACAGGCACGTAGAGCGGACTGTTAGGCGGAGGGAGGTCGCTCGACACTCGGCCACGCTTCCTCGGAAATATAGCGAGTCGATGCGTCAGCAAGTTTCAGCTTAAGCCGATGTTAGCGATGTCGTTGTCCGCGGCACCGTTAGCCGTCGCCGCTCGCGACCGAGTGGGAATCCCGCGCCCGCCACCACGCCCGCCACCGCTCCTCAACTGGCCGACGCTCTACCTCTTGGACACATGCCGATGAATGATGATCTAGCCCAAACCTTACCTCTGCTCGAATGATCAATCCCATTCAAAATCGCACAATAGTCTTGTACAGTGGCACTTGCAAAAAAATCTTATTTGCCGCTAATTCCAATTAGTATTTCTAAATACAAAATCAAACTTATCTTTGTTGTCTAATTGGATATTAAAAAGAAACATATTTCCTTAGTATTTTTGTTGTGATTTTATATTTGAAAACATTTGCTAGAAACTAGACTCATACAATGGCTCATACAAAGTGTGTCAATGTAACGTTAACTACAAAAAGTGTTGGTCGATCGCTTATCGGCGAGCGGTTGCGGGCAGCGGTGACGGGCGGCTGGCGGAGCTCTGTCGAAAAGTCTAGATACTCGCCGACTGCGACCTACATCCGACTAACTATCACGCCAAAACCCTCGCACCGCGACCTGCGCGAACTATTCTATATATTTCATATGTTGTAACTATTTATAAGCTCGTTTATGAATCATAGATAGATGAGAAGTGAGAACCAGTCGGCCGGACCTGTCAGGCAAACACTTCACGCGTGTGTCATTATTTACCAGTTACCACTCTATATGCGGCCACCGCTCCTCGTTCTTATATTACATAAACACATACGCAATATGCATATTGTCAAACGAATTGTTTAATCGTTAATCAGTAGTCCGTGCAGAGTTATTGCTTTAGGTATTAATATAAAGGAAAAACATCATAATCTTTAATAACGTACAATTGAAAACAAGCCGCGACACGAATGTAAATGAATATATAACTTGAATAATAACAAAAAGTACATAAATTTGTTTTATTAATTTTATTTCATTTGTATACGTAAATACTATTGACTCATAACATTATCAAAATGACCTAAAACGAAGTGAACTACTTACGACTAAGCAGAATTTTGTAAGTACCGAACACAAATAGACCGAATATTTTTTAGAACTCGAAAGGAAGTCACCGTGTTAATTACAAAGCGGTCGTTGAACCTTCGAGATTATTCAATTTAAAGGAAAACAGCTCCCACTTAAGATTTACTTTATACTGCAGTCGTTGCAAGTGACTACTATAATTAATATTGTTAAGTGATGGAATGCAACAACAAAGTCGGACCTCGGTTTACTATTTAGGTATTGTTGTGTTGTTGTATAGTATATACACTAAACATGTTGCGCGCGAGCTTGTAATCGAATGTAATTGACGTAAGAGTGATGCGGCGGCAGGAGTAGTGCACGGCACCGCGCGTCGCCTTCGCGTTGCACTATCCCGGTATTTTTCATAGACACATACGCTCACACACGATAAGTAAGGTACGGTGCAGCGAGAGCGGGGAAGGTTTTGTTTTCGCGGCATGAGGGCAACGACCGCGTGGCCGGTCACTGCCCGCGCTGCGACCAATTATGGGCCACTCGCACAGCGCACAATGGATCGATGGCAGCGCAAAATTGGGCCACCGACCCGTGTGCCTCTCCCCCGCCGCCGCCGCCCGCGACCCGCCCGCGCCCCGTTGCGCACTCTCTTGTAACACCGTAACGGCGCAGCCTCTGTGTTTGCCACCATACTGCTTAAATGTTTCCCGAGGTCCTCTTCTACTGGAAAATCAACTAATTGCCAGAAGTGACTCATTGTAAACTTAAAACTAGCACCTAAAGTTCAAATAATATCATTACATTAAAATCGCAATCGCAATTCGTTACGTAGTGATTGGAGTATGTCGACAAATAATATTCTGATTAGTAAGATAAGTACGGCATAAGCGGCCGCGGCGGGACGCGGTGGAACTAGGTACGCGATCAATTGCAATGCTGTAGTAACTGAGTAATTAAATTGGAATGTTGCAACCCCTAGTAGAACGCGAGCGCATTGAGGTAGGACGTGACGCATACTTGACGTCACCGGGCGTAGAGCTGGTCGACGACCCGCGCGGGCTCGTGTCCTAGCTCCCGGGCAAAGAAGTGCGCGAGGGGAGTGACGGCGGTTGTGCAATCGAGCGGTCGTCGACCCGGGGTGAACGGCCGCGCGCCGCGACGCCGCCGGGATGCGCCCGGCCTATATCCGGCGCACCGGTGCAGCGGCAGCGGCGCATTCTAGAGCGACGTGGACCGTTAGGAGCGCGAGAGGGAGACAGGCGCGCGGGGGCCGGTGGCACTCTCACTTTCTCGGTTGGGTCGGCGGCCGGCAAGTAGGTCGCGCGGGTAACTGTGCGCCGCGCGACGCAGCGCCCGCACAGTCCGCTGGCGGCCGCCATCCGTGTCGGTGCAGCGCTTGATCTTGTCGTCACGTGTGCGGAGTGCAGAGAGGCGCCAGTGGTGCTAGTGGCTGTGCTGTGTAGTGAATGGTGCGTACCATGTCGTGCGGCGCGGAGTTGCGCGAACGGCACTCGGTGCTGGTGAGCATGCTGGAGGCGCGCCGCGAGTCCAGTGACTCGGGCTGCTCCAGCGACGATGGCTCTGACGCCGAGAGAGACTGTAAATGCCGGTGTGATTCCCAGGGCTTCTTTCGGCGCTCCATACAACAGAAGATCCAGTACAGACCTTGCACGAAAAACCAGCAGTGCTCCATCCTTAGAATCAACAGAAATCGGTGCCAATATTGCCGATTGAAAAAATGCATAGCCGTGGGCATGAGCAGAGATGGTGAGTTTATTTTATCTATTATATTTTCCTCTTCATGATTTTACAAAAAAAAAAATAGTTTAAATATAAACATAGTAGTGACAAAATTGAAAAACCAAGATTTGAATGGCAAACTGCATATTTTATCATTTTGAAGAATTTTCTTTTTTTTAACATATGATAATTAAATTAATTTTGATATAATAATTCTAAGACCAGGAACCAAACAATATAATAAATTAATATTTTCACTACTTTGTCACTTGAAATGTAAATATCACAAATTAATTTGCAATCTATATACAATGATTTCTTGTAGGGAAATAGATTTATGAGACGATGTGCATGTAGGCGGGATTGCAGCGGGTGGCGGGATGCGTGTACAGTAGACTAGTAGGTGCAGTGGGGATAGTGGGTACGCATACGCAATTAGCACAGGAAGGTCGTTTGCGCGCCATCTCAGTGCGCCAAGTGGGACGCGGCGCGCACGCGTGCCTCCGTGCGACCAGATCCTATTTCGCGTAGCGAGTGCACGGAGCACAGCACAGTGAGCACACAGCACGGAGCCAGGGCCCGCGGCGCGGGGAGCGCGGGGTGCGCGGGGCGCGAGTGGTCTCGGTGTAGGAGGTCGGTTATGCAAGCGCGGGTGAGCGCACGCTAAGCGGGTCGATGCCCGCGCCCGCGCCACTCAGCGCGGCTCGGCTCCGCTTGTTGCGACATTCGCTCGAAACTCCGCGCTAACACCGCGTACGCAGTGAAAGCAGAGAAAGGCGCATTTCGTAAGCGCGAGAGTGAAATTTCTGTTTTCACTTTCGTAATGCAGTTCGTTCACCTTTCGCAATTATCTTAGACATATACACAAGTACATAATTATGTCACCTCTTATCACTTAAGTTATCAATAAAGTGTGGTATAGTATGTTAGGTGGAATTACCGGCTCCTAATACAATAAAGTTCTTTCTTTATGTAGCAAGCCTGATTAAGGTACACGAATTATTTGGGTAAATGAGACATTACAAAATTCAATTTAAAAGAACTGGATGATAATAAATTGCATTCATTGTTTCATATTATGCGTTTATAAATTAAAGGAGAAAAGACACAAACATAATAATATAACATTTCCATAGATTGAATCACTGTTAGCGGATTTTAGTGAAGCTTCTTTAATTCGTCCACTCGACAACAGATGGCGCTGACAACAAGCGATACTAGCGCCTTTATGAAAAACCTTGGAACTAACAAGTTTGATATACGATCAAAGCTTTTAGCTTTCCGTTATCCAAAAATTATTATAACTTATAATTAGTACTTAGTAATGTATATATTTATTCCGCTGTTTTTAATTGTTAAATTTTATTCATTGCTCTAATCATCACCGATTTATATTAGTTATGTTACATGTATGTATTTAAAAAAGAAACACATAATATGTAGTTTACTGTATATTGTGATAAGACTGATGAAAGGTTTTCTTTTTATTATTTATTTTGATAATGGAATTATGGCATTGAAGTAATCACAAATCAATGTCCATTGTCAAACCAATACTTTGACTACTAATAATTAATTACGCTACTTTATTAAAAAATCTTAGATAAATATATTATTGTTTTCGATTGGTAGTAACAATGATTAATAGATTAATGACTATTATTAAAGAAATAAAAAACTAAACTAGCTAAATTACATTTTTGTATTATAATGTAATCATATACTTAATAGGTTTCGTTAGCAGATTTGTAACTTGACGTTGATATTTAAGAAATAAAAAGTTGCGTCCTGGTGTCGTCACCGCGTAACATTTTATTGATTGACGCCATTACCGGGTCACGCGGAGAAAATCCAACTTCAAATAGAATTGGGTAATAGTTAGAAACAAGAAGCCATGTCGAAAAACGTCTCGTAAAATTCGCATGTCACGTCACATTGGCAAATTGGAGATGTTAGGGGTCGGCTGTGGCGTGTGGCGTGTGGCGGGTGGCGTGTGGCGTGTGGCGTGTGGCGCGTAGGAGGGGAGTGTGTGGTGGCGGCGGAGGGGGGGCGGGCAGGGAGGGGGGGTGCGTTGTGCTGGCGGCCCGCGGGGGCAGGGGCCTGCGCGAAGTTTATTGACGGCCCCCCTCCCCGTGCGGCGCTGTGCCCCGCCGCGCCTCGCCGCGCGTCAAGTTCAAGGTTGGCGCGGCGCGCGCGGCGGCGCAGTGCGAGGGAGTCCGGCCCGCGCACCGGTCGTCAGCCCTCATCGCTATCGCTATGTTATTAAGTCGCTCGCCAGTTGGACTCGAGACCGCGCCACTCTCGCACACTGACCGCTGCGGCTCCGGCGCTGCTGTTCGCTGTGTTCGCCGCTGACTGTAGTGTATCGTTAGCTATCAGTGAGATCGGCTCTCTCAAGCATTGGATTGCGACGTACGCTTTTGGGATTACAGTGTTAGTGAATATACTCTGAACAGTCTTCGTGTGATATGTGACACTCTATTTAGTGAATAAATTACCTTAGTCATTAATTAACATAAAGTTACCAACAATAGTTCTCAGTGGCCATTGGCTGTGAATTTAGTTTAAGTGAAAAACTGTTATGGTATCAGAAATGGGGGAAGATTTACCAATTCTCAAAGGGATCCTCAACGGGGTTGTGAAATACCACAATGCACGTATGTATTATTTTTGTATACATTAATACAAGTATTTCAGCAGTACAACTGATTTTCACAATTTTGAACACAATCAAGTTATTGTCTCGTAGCACGGTGCTACGAAAGCTACCATTCGCGTAGCACTAAAGTACTGAGATATTATAGTCGACATACACGTATACCAATGCCCAGTCTGTATTTCTTTTATATATGTATATAATTTCAATGTATTCTAATATTTTTTTGCAATAAGTATAATTTATACTATAATATATTCATGTAGACAACTTATAATACTAATTTAATAAATACGTAGATATTAACATAATAAATTCATTCGAACACTATACAATATTTCAGTTATAGCAATGCTAACATTGATATAATTTTAAGTCAAAATCGTAAACAATGTTTATAATAAATAAAAACAATAATCGAAGATCACGGTGCAAATGATATAATAAGGTTTCCAGTTAGAATTATAACTAATACTTTTTAAAATTCAAATGAATAATAACAGTTTGTCGTTAAAAGCAATACTTTTATTGCTATAATAATAAAGTCAGAAGCAACACTGGGTGGGTGCATTAAAACAGAATAAAATCCGTGAGCGAGGAACAATGGGAGCATGCATCTGGTGCGGCCCACATTGCGCAGCGAAAGTCGAGAGAAATGGCGAGAGGGCGCTCTCCGCTTTCGTTTTCAACCGTGAGCTGCGCGCGTAAACACTTTCACCGGCGCGGCGCGCGCGCGGCACAACGACGCAAGCGGCGCACCCGCCTCGGGCGCATGTTACTTTTCGGCCCGCGCCGTGCCTAGCGCGAGAAAGTCGTAACACTTTTTAGTATGACCTCGCGGTCGGCGGCTTGTCGCTCTTCATTCAAACTAGTTCACTTAAACGCGACGCGTTCACCGAACCCCACGGATTTGAACGGCTCGCCAGACAGGGGTGACTCGGGGCCGCGCGCCGCCCCGGCCACGGCCGATGAACTCTACCCCCGGCGTCAGCTGCGCGTGCACATGGTCCGCGAGCCCGCATGCATGCACACTCGGCCGCGCCGCGACAGCTGCAACCCGTTGTATGTTTATCCACGACCTTGCACAACATCCCCTTTGTTAATGGTCCGCCCGGTCGAGCTCTCACTCGGCGGCTCTTTTGTATTGAGGTTTTTGTCGTTAGTCTACAATGTGCTTTCCTTTTGTTGCAGCCGTGCGATTCGGGCGAGTGCCCAAGAGGGAAAAGGCGCGCATACTAGCCGCCATGCAGCAGTCGTCGACGTCCCGCGCGCACGAGCAAGCCGCCGCCGCCGAGCTGGATGACGCTCCGAGGCTGCTGGCGAGGGTGGTGCGCGCTCACCTCGACACCTGCGAGTTCACGCGGGACCGCGTCGCCGCCATGCGCGCGCGCGCCCGCGATTGTCCCACCTATTCTCAACCTACTCTGGTAAGCATATTTCTACAACACATCTCAATGCTAAAAATCAAAAACATAGATTTTTCACATTTAGGCGAAACCTTGAATTATATTAATGATTCGTTTGTTTTGTTGTAGGCTTGCCCTCTCAATCCGGCACCAGAACTACAATCGGAGAAGGAGTTTTCTCAGCGATTCGCACACGTAATACGTGGCGTGATCGACTTCGCCGGCCTCATTCCCGGATTCCAACTGCTGACACAGGACGACAAGTTCACGCTACTGAAAAGCGGCCTGTTTGATGCTCTATTTGTTCGCCTAATATGCATGTTCGATGCGCCGCTCAATAGTATAATCTGCCTCAACGGCCAACTCATGAAGAGAGATTCCATTCAAAGCGGTGCCAACGCGAGGTTCCTCGTAGATTCTACTTTCAAATTTGCCGAGCGCATGAATTCTATGAATTTGACAGACGCTGAAATTGGTCTGTTCTGCGCAATAGTGCTCATCACTCCGGACAGGCCCGGACTTCGGAACGTGGAACTCGTGGAGAGGATGCACACGCGACTCAAGGCGTGTCTACAGACGGTCATCTCACAGAACAGGCCAGACCGACCAGGGTTTCTGAGGGAACTTATGGACACTCTTCCCGATCTGCGCACTCTTAGCACGCTGCACACTGAAAAACTTGTCGTGTTCCGCACAGAACATAAAGAATTGTTACGGCAACAAATGTGGTGCGAGGAAGAGGCAGTGTCTTGGGTGGACTCTGGCGCTGACGAGCTCGCGCGCAGCCCCATCGGCTCAGTTTCGAGCAGTGAGTCAGGTGAAGCCGCTGGAGACTGCGGCACTCCACTCCTAGCTGCCACTCTAGCCGGCCGCCGCCGCCTCGACTCTCGTGGCTCCGTCGACGAGGAAGCCCTCGGCGTCGCTCATCTCGCACACAATGGTCTCACCGTGACGCCAGTCCGCCAGCCACCTCGCTACAGGAAGCTCGACTCTCCTACTGATTCGGGCATCGAGTCCGGCAATGAGAAGCATGAACGGATAGTCGGACCCGGATCGGGCTGCTCGAGCCCGAGGTCGTCGCTCGAGGAACACTCTGAGGACAGGCGGCCCCCAGTGTCTGCCGACGACATGCCCGTACTCAAGCGGGTACTTCAGGCCCCACCACTTTATGGAGGCACTCCTTCTTTGATGGACGAGGCTTACAGACGGCACAAGAAGTTCCGTGCGCTACGACGTGACACCGGAGAAGCAGAGGCTCGCCCCGTGCGGCCGACGCCGTCGCCGCAGCCCCAGCACCCCCTGCCCGGCAACCCGACGCATCCGGCGCACTCGCCCCGACCGCAGCGCGCTTCTCTCTCGTCGACTCACTCCGTGCTCGCCAAGAGCTTAATGGAGGGTCCACGCATGACGCCCGAGCAGCTAAAGCGCACGGACATCATCCAACAGTACATGCGGCGCGGCGAGTCGAGCGCGGCGCCGGCGGAAGGGTGTCCACTGCGCGCCGGCGGGCTGCTCACGTGCTACCGCGGCGCGTCGCCCGTGTCGCCCGCGCCGCAGCCGGTGCTGGCGCTGCAGGTGGACGTCACCGACGCGCCACTCAACCTCTCCAAGAAGTCGCCGTCGCCGCCGCGCACCTACATGCCGCAGATGTTAGAGGCGTGAGGCCGGCCCGCGGAGCCTCGAGTCTCCGCCACCCCACCCCGACCTACTTTAAATTAAATACTAGCTAATAGTAATCGTTCGCAAATCGTTTTAATATATTATATGTGATAATTCGTTTAGGACGCGTGCGTGCGCGGCCGGCGCCGAACGAGGAGAGCGCAATAGACTGAAAAATAATTTAAGACTATATAAGTGTAATTTATAATGCAATGCAGCGCCGGTCGCGGTGTGTTTATGTGTGTATTGTATGTGCGTATGTGAGCGTGCTCAGTCATTTGTTTGTTAATATAATGACAGGTTGTCGAATTAAAATAAAACAAACTTGTAAAAAATATTTAAGAATTTTATTTGTTCATTTCCTCCAAAAACACAACACCCTACACAAACAACACATATGAATAGAACGCAAAAAATGGAAAATAGCGTTACCATTAAATAAACCTTACTCCAGGCTGTCTTGCATAACTTCACATTATTTCTGCACACACCTACAAATGATAAAATATACAGTTAATGAACGTAAAACACAGACGCATTTCTTAACTCTCAGAGCAAGTCACGTAATTACATATTCAATCACCGCATCGTGAGGAATTTGAATAAGCATTCCACGCGTGCGGTGACATCTTGTATTTACACATTCAGTTTCCGCATTTAAAATATTCCGTACATTATTAAAATACTGGTAGAAGGGCAGTCGGTCGTCGAACTGCGAGCCAAGCCAAGCCACCTGCGCTTCCGACCACGCGGCCTTACTTCCTCTTCACACTTCGTTCCGGGTGAAAAACTAAATATACACATACATACGCAACTTTATATACCTTTAAATACATTATAGAATGGAAAGACCATTTTGAAACACCAAACAGCTCAATAAAATTATCTTAAATTGCTAAATCACTTAATTCCTACAATACATATTGTATACATAGGCTAAAGGGATATCATAATTGAGTGTAAGTATTCATTAGTAAATCAATTTACAACTGTCGTGGGTCTCTTTATGTGGTCGTGAATGAAAATCGATGTTTCCTGTCTAGAGCACGAATAACATGTTGTTTCCGAAAAGGTTTTGTGAGAGGCCAGCAATCCGTCTTAAAAACCAAAATCTTTCTGCAACTCTCCAAAAACTTTATTTACGCAGATCATGCTCAGATATAAGACAAGGGCAGGTAAAAGAAGAAGATAATTATGATCTGCAGTCTGCTCCAAACACCTGACTCAAATTGAAAAGGCTACTACTATTATTGCATAATCTATGATACTAGTTATCATCTTTACAATTCAATGGAAATATTGATTTGCATTCAGATAATTTATTATTAACTTCATTTTATCTCTTTCTGTCTCTCTTCAACCACAGGAAGTTTACTACTAAGCATAGGCTTCCTTCAAGCAGTTCCATAGCGACCTATTGGAGAACTTCGTTAGCTCTATATAACCATATATTATATTTCATCCAACTGATAACTTAATACGCCACTCCATAATGTAAGTAAAACAACAAACAGCCTCAAATATAAGTCTATTTTACAAAATGGACTCCCTGTAAAGTGTATAAAACACATATAAAATAAACAAACGCCCTGCAGCATCGCGGTGACATTTGATAATAGCATTAAGCGGTATTGCGCAGATATCGAGATGTTTCCATTGCCCTTTAAAGGATATTGGCGGGGAAGTTATTGACCGGATGGCGGGCGCATGGCACATGGCGCCGCGTGCAACAGCGCACCGAGAGCCGCGCTGACCGTGCACTTGACTCGCTCTGTACCGGTGCATCGGCCGCCCGTGTAATGCCACGCGCTGCTCCCACCCCTCCCCTTCCCTCCCCTCACCGCACCACACCTCACCCCCGCAACACCCCGCCCCAAACCAACCAACGTCGCCCACCGCCGCCCGTAGAATCCATCCACCAAATATTCCCTTAATCCTTTTATAATACCGCTTTATTAGCGAGATGCATCCGTATAGAAACTATACACACAGTATTTAGTTTTTCTGGATAATTACACGTCCACAATGATCGTCGTATTTAGAATATTGGGTCGTCAGGTGCGCCCCTCGATTTTTTGTCAATTCCAGCATATCACACGTGAATATTGTATGAGATATAACTTTATTATATATATATAAATATATATATTACATATAGGTACTAACAAAAACAATATTGCGATATGGGTCTGTTGTTTAAGGTTATGTATGGTCAAGGTTTACTAACATTATTTAAAGATAACGGTAGTGCAAAAAACCTTTTTTGATAGCTTATCAAATATGTAATAATCAAATATGTTAATTAAAATAATAATTTAATTATATTTACATAAAACATTTTTCATTCATCTCCAGGCTGACATTTTCCTACGATTTGCTTAGGTTCTAACATAACATTCTACCCACATATCTAGAACTGCAATGTACAGAAAATTCACCGAAAAGGATTTTATTTCCTGTTGCACTGACTCGTGACGTGTTCCCAGAAGCTCTATAAACGCTTATGACCTCATTTTGGTGATTGTAACAATGTCTAGACAAATATTTTGTACATAATGTGCTCACATAATTGTTAAATATTCTCAAACATCTGTTTGTATCATTTGTAAATGGCCAATTTAGTATTACCGCAAATGCATTACAGTAGCATACGTAAAATATAGTTTTATGAATGACATCACTATTTGCATTACTAGCAGAAAAATAAGAATAAAAAACAATAATATTTTGTTCTACCAATCAGGAGTCGATCCACTGTTTATAGGTATATAGTTAACAAATTTTCCGTTAAGCTTCAACCGTATCATCTGCATATAAAGGATAATTATAACCTCCGCTTTGAATAAACATCAGTTTTCATTATCTTGCCAGTGATATCCTTGAAACCATTCCCATTATGTCACTCTTGACGTTTACTACATAAAGAAGCGGCTTGTGTCTGCTCACACTGCACTGTGCCGAGTAGTTCCCGCGGCCGGGTAACACGCACGGTATGTATTGTAATTTGTTCTGTAAATAGTCAATGTCAGAGACCTTCAGGTGACACGGAAAACCCCGAATAAGGTTGGCCACGGCCTTGTACCCGCGAGGTCGTACCCTGCCCGCCACCACGCCGCGGAAACAGGACACTTCCACGTACGCTACACCTTCTCATTTATATTGTTCATATCTTTGACTGTTTTAGCACTCATTTGCATTTGCTAAATTTATAATCATAAACAAAATACGTAATCGATTTATGTATTTCATTTAAGCGCTAATTGTTATCTTGTCTAATTATACACAACATGACAAAGTTATGCAACGTTATCAAATTATGTCTTTGATTTCAATTGTAATAAGTATTTCATCAGTCATTGTTTATCCCGGAATAAAAAGAAAGATTTTGATTGGTAAAATCACAGAAAGAGATTGTTACGTCAATTCCGTGCTCCTCATCTACCACGATATTTGTAGGGATATTAAATTTTGCACAAGGTGTAGGCAGAGCGTGGGCGGTGGGAGATCGAAGCGAGGGGTGAGCGTAGGCGGCTGGGGTGGCGGCAGGCGGACGCGCGCGGGGGTTGCGCGGCGCGCGGGCGGCGCGGGGTGTGCGGGCGGTCGGCTCCAAGGTCGCAGAGTCACAGCCGGGCAAGGTCACCGTGCCCGCGCGTGCCCGCGTGTGCCCCCGCCCCGCACCGACATCCCTCACACCCGATATCACCCTAGATTTGCGTGGGACGTGACCTTTATCCACGCTCCACCCTGGAGAAACAATTATATAAATACTTAATGCTTTTTTTCGGGCATATGTTACAACATCAAGTGTCGTTGCCGATTCCTTGACCGCCGAACCTATTGGCATTTAAGATTTCCTCAGTCTGACATTTTACGAACCGTATTTCATATAATATTCAAATACCTACGGCGGTAAAACTTTTCGGTGGCCTTGCGAAATGTATAAAAATTAATGGAAAAGATAAGGGAACTTTCCGGGAGTGATAAGTGGCGCCTGCCTGGAGCCCCGCCGCGTCACTGGCTCGCGAGTCGCGGCCTTCACTCGCTGTACTCTGCACTGAGTACGTACACGTGGCAATTTCAGCACTTGCCTCTACTACAGCTCAGCTTTGATATACCTGTCGGAAAATGAGATAACCCGCTTTTTATAATTCTGTATTGTGTTCCACGAGGCCGAAAGGTAACATTTGAAACATTATCACCTCGCACTTCACACCGTTTAAAGATATTCAAAACATTACCTTCTTTTGAATAGTGACATGTGTTGCGTAATACATTGTATTATCTGAGTACCAGAAAACTATATTAAGGTTATTAGACATACGAACGAACAGCAAATATAGATAAAGTTAATCGGATAAATGGCAGAGTGTGCTTCCTGGTGGTAATTAATCGCAAACTCTCCGACGCAGGCCTCGAACGCTAAACAAACGCGGCACGCCTCAATGATAATGGAACTTTTACAAGGTTTCCCGGAAAATATATCATCACCATTGTATTCTAATAATAAATTCAACCGAATGTTTCAATATTCAGGATAATTTTGAATACGTGACACATACGAAAAATTAATTTTAGAAAACAATTATTGGTCTGTTAGACGTTGTTTTAATCCATTTCAATTTCCAATCCATTCTGATTTGATGGAGAGAATGGATTTTTTCTCCAATAACAGAACGTAATACAAAAACAATCGACGCGACCCTGTGTCTGATTTACGAGATCCTTTGGGTCTATTGTTTTCCAAGTTTATGTATCGATGTGTGAAAGAGAGAGGTTCATACGAGCTCGTAGCCAAGGCCGCGGCGTAGACGCGTAGACACGTAGCACGCCGCTCCTTGCTCGATATTTCATATTGGCGATAGATTAAGATGGTTTTACAGATGGGACGCTCTAATATCCGACCTTGTATGAATTATGAGTTTTATTGTATGGTCATATATTACTTTTATTACAAATGTTCAATATATCCTTAATCGCTTTATTTAATACTGACTGAGTATTACACATTAAATAACATGAATAGTTAAAAAAATTTGATCATAAACAAATTATGAAAAATAAATAGAGCTATAAATAAATAAAAAATGATGTTTACCATTTCATTTGAAAAAATATATAAAATTTCCACAAATATATAAAATTCCCTGTTCAAATAACAATAGAGAATATAATATTTTTGACAAGAATAATTTCTGTTTTTTAACTATCTCCCTAAAAGAGTTACTACATATTAAATATCCAAAATATTATTAATAGCTTCGTGGGCACACCTCCAAAAATATCTTCTAAATAAGCAAGCAAAAATATACAATTTACAACCTAATTTAATAAAGCCCACAATATTCCTTCAGGTAGTAAAGGAGTGCTAAATTATGCGAGGTTGTTGTTTCTGAGCCTCGTCGTCCTTGATGGCAGACATTTTGGCCTGGAATGTAGGTCGCGCGAAGGCGAAGGGAACGCAGACAACACAATAATTAGATAAGCCATATAGAATGGATTGACCTAGATATTGTGCCTGTACGTATTCAATACCTAGTAACACGATATTTATCAGTTCGGAACCAAAAACATGATTAACGTAAGGTCCTTTGTGGCAACGCTTGTTTGATAATGAACACAGACTGCATACTCAGTACTGGATTTTAATGATTGATTATTTGGTACAAAAAATGCCGAATTACATATTCTAAAAAGTTTCAATAAATGTTATGCTTCCTATTATATTGCATTCATACTTTGAGATAATGTGCTGTTATTGATTTTGAACGAGAGAAAATCAGTTGAGTTAGGACTGGAATGTCAAACTGGAGGCTACGGCCTTAAGCCCAGGGTACACACCACAACTTTAATCAGCGATAGCATGGCAAGGGCCCTCCATAAGGAATTGAAAGTCATGAGGAGACATGTGAGGTATACCGACCGAGTTGTTGTAAGCAAGTAGCTTGTATTAAAATTATACGCCAAATCATTTTACAACACAGCTCAAATGCCATGTTGCGCCGACTTCATATAAATGAAGGGTAAGGACAAGCAGAAGAAGAGTACCACAATTGATTTTAGGGGCTAAAAAAATATGTTGCTTTTTTATAAGTACGCTCGATAAATGAAAAAGTAAGATAGGAAAGGTAATTTGAATAACTTTAGCGCCTACCGTCAATATAATACCACATGGAAGTACCTAATGTAATTTGAATCCCAATATACTGTAATAGTTACTATTCAAATTTTTCCTCAAACTGGGCTTCTAATAGGCAATTGTCTTCTGGAACGTATGTAGTAGGAGTAATAGAAAACGTTTTAATATGAACAATCTATTTTATTTCTATACGCAACAATTTTATATTAACAACATTGAATGTCATCCACTTTATCTGATCTTCACATAACCGTATGAGCTATTATTGATTTTTTATTACATTTACAACAGCGTAGGGTAAGGCACCCCTTAAAAGAGATCAAAATAAAACGATCCCAGTCAGATTGAGAGGCAGTGATCTAAAAAAAATTACATTGGGGTTGTAGAGCCCCTTCTGCTTTCACCCTAATTATCGTATAGGGAGCACGTGTCATTTCGAAATTGAATATTATTAAATAGCAACTACATATATTGTGTCATCTCTCCGATTATACAGTATGTGTTGATTTAAATTGAATTGTAAATTGGGCGGCAAGAATTTTAAATGAAATCTATTCAGAGGCTTCCCTGACGGTTTCAAGGTTGCTTAGCTAACACGGTGTCCTGGGTGGGTTGCGGTGAAGGGTGCCCCCCGGGTGGGGTAAGGTCACGGCAAGGTTGCCGCGGTATTGCGCCGACCGGCATTGTCTGCAAACATTATTTTATGAAAAAGAATCCGCCCACGCTACTTGAACTTTTATTGCGCGTATGTTATACTACTCTTGTTTTTGTGAAAGATGCTCATATATATTCTATTTGGGAACTTAATGTATTAGCTTCGTTGTTAATAAAGGGTGGGTGGAAGAACACAGCTAGGTACGTATGCGGCGCAGGTCGCCGAGTGTATACCGGTTCGCCGGTAGAACATAAACAAATAAAGGTCAGAGGTGACCGCTTCCGTGCGATCTGTTTCCCTCACGGCTATTGGTCGAGAGTAAAGTTCACCACCCACCCTCATGTGTTAAAATAACTTTCTTCGACTTCAGAATTGTTAATTGGGATTCACTAATAAAAAAAACATATTTCACATTGTGTTTAATTGCTGGTTGTTTATTGCGTTGAATGGCGAGACGAGCATACCATTTGCTTGATAGTAAGCGATAACTCATGAACAGTAGAAAACCAAACAAAACCTTTAATTACAATGCATTGCTTGGCATTCCACTCTACCACTCGCCATCCTGAGCCATAAAATGTCCAGTAGTTACTCTGGCTACAATGTCCTTCAAACCGGAACACAACAGTGCATTTACAATGCTGTTTGGCGGGAGAAATAGAATATTGCGGTGGTACCCACCCAGGCGGCGCGCGCGGCGTCTCGCATATGTACCAGCAGTAAAGTTAACTATTTATTAAATGTGATATTTAAGTTGTTGCATACATTTATTTTTTTATATTTATGGTGTGATTACATATAATCTACCTTATGCGCAATTATAACTGAACTATAGCTAAACACGGAGGGAACAAAACTTTACTGTATACATAAATCTTTACGTATGTTTATATATGTATGTAAAATTTATTGCGGAAATAGCCATTTTGACAAACATTGCGTCATATTACGATCAAATTTCAACTGTTTTGAATTTATAACTTACATTTTCCGGTGTGTTTAAACAATAGTCACAAATAGTAGATAACGGCGCGACAATATTCAGTATAAAAGTAAACGAGCATTAGTTAACTGTTGCTACCCTTCACTAAAGTCCTTGGCAAGCACAAATAATCATGTACGCAGAAATGTGCCGACAACGCTGTGTTTAGTTAAGGCAAATAGTTTCGTAAATACAAACCACAGTTGGAACGGTATTGGTGATTTAAAATATAACTATACGAAATGTGTATTGATAGTCAATCACCACGCATTATAACGGCGAAGGGAAACATCGTGAGAACACCTGCAAACCATAGCGATTCGGAGGAATATGGTATATAAAAGTCCATCAACCCGCACCAGGCCAGCGTGGTGGACAAAATGGCCTAACCCCTCTCAATCGTTCTCTCGATTGTAGAGGAGACCCGTGCCCTGGGGTAAAAACATGGGTCAATACAATACTAGAACTTATTATCAAAATACCACTTGAGAAGCTCAACGCCGTGGTAATTGGACAGGAGATCGGGCGAGCTGTTTCCACATGGCCCGCTTTTAGATTAAAAGAGCAGGCTTTATGAACGGTTGAGTAGACATGTAGAACTAGCGGGCGGCGCGACCTTGTAAGGGCATATTACCGAGGATGTAGGTCAGTGAGACTCACCGCCCTTGACCTAGGGCGCGGCGTACCCTTACGGCGCCCTGAGACTGTCTCCGCAAAATATTACTACGTAAGGACATTTGGAACGTTCTCAATTACTATATTACCTTCTAATAAATATGTAATCACGTTGCGGAGGGAGGAAGGTGGAGCGGGATGTGACGACAAGGGTCATCCGTCTAGAGGTAACTGAGGACTTCGCGGTATAACTAATTTCAAATGGCGACCTTTTTATTTGCATATTTAAAATAACTGCGCGATTTAATTTATTTACTTGGCAGCGTTTGACGTCTTATCTGTACATTCGTTTATCTGGCGTGTGAAATACAAATCACCATCAACACAATTCATCATCATCGTCATCTGCGTTTAAAACACCAGCGATGCGACTACTGTTGAAAAAAAGTCTACCCAAGAATTTCCGTTTCGTTGGAAGCGATGTGCATCCAAAGATCGTCACTGACCTTGGTCAGGTCGTTTGTAGCACCTTGCAATACAAATAAAAACATTCAAATTCCTAATATGCGATATATTTTTTCCTCAAGTACGTACGGCGGTCAAGGCAAGGTCAATGGTCGGATCATTATCGTTATAAATTTCGACCCGTAACAACATACTGAGTGCCAACGTTCAGGAAAATACGACATCTAGAAATAACCCAAATAATAAAGTTAATAAATCTAGAATCTGAACTCTCATTACCACAAGAGAATTTACAGCCTACTGTATACATACGTGTCAACCTTAATTGCTCCAATTAATACTACAATAAAATAAAAAACGATAAAAATGTCGTTTAATTTTTTTTTATCGTAATGCTTTGGTAAACAAGCAACCAGTACACCTGATGTATTAAAAATTCAACTTGCATTACGAATGTGTTGCTGGCCTTCCAATTTTGAAAGAGAAAACCAAGTACTTAAGACGGGAGGAGTGATGTGGGATCGAGTCTATAAAAGTCTCATTCATCATACAAAACGTGGGAAGGAACCGTCGCATCACGTTGATCTTCTGTGCAAAAGTACCACCACTCCGGTAGAACAGGCCCTTTGCCACCAAAATCCGAGGTAAATTCATTGAGTCTCTAACTCTTTTCTTTTTGAAATTGTTGTAGATTTTCTACTTTTTCTAATGTAATCACTTCACAAGGGATAACCTACAAATAGAGTTTTTTTTATATCTTATTTGTAATCGTTAATTGTCGCTATAAATAATAATTTTATAAAATTACCCATATACCTAAATATTGCCGTGTCATCATCATCATCAGTCCGTTGCAGTCCACTGCTGGACATAGGCCTCTCCCAAGATACGCCACAGAGCCCGGTCTGCTGCTTTACGCATCCAGTCGCTGCTAGCTCTCTTGTGCAAGTCGTCCCGCCAACTGGCCAGAGGACGTCCCACGCTACGTTTTCCAAGACGCGGTCTCCACTCCAGGACACGCTTACTCCAGCGGTTATCTGTTCTGCGACATATGTGGCCACTGGCCCGTGTATAACAATTTAATTGCAAATAGCAAAATTGACATAGATATGCTATATTCAATAACAATTTATATCTATGACCTTGATCTGGTATTGTTATCATTGATCCAAGTTTACGATAAATATATAGTCGAAAGATTTAGGGCCTTATTCATTGACAGATTTAATACCTATTTTAGTTATCGAATGTTTTGTCTTCTCAGCGCAGGAGCGCAGTCTGAACTGAATTATAAAGTCGTTCGAAAGGGACAATACATTCGATAAATAAAATAAGTATCTGTCTATTATTAAGGGTTACTAATTATACTAATTTAGTATCAGCATCGCGTTTAATAATAACTGAATAATTTGGGTAATAATTCGATTTAAGTGATTACATTTCTAATTTTATTTGGTGAATTTATGAATGGAAATACGAGGAATCCATCTAAATAAATAATCATCTCCGTACATATACATATAAACGAAATGCGTTGTCTGTAAGTTTTAGACGAATTTTAGGGATGAAATGGGGCTGAAATAAGGCATGGGAAAGTATCTATCGGTTTTTTATATTTTAAAACATTCTTAAAACATAAAAACATCTTATTACATACTTGTAAAACAAATTACAAATGAAGTAAATCACGCAGACGAAGTTGCGTGCCAAATTAGTCGAAAATATAATTATAGCGATTTATCTATAATATAATGTCTCAAAATAAATGTAAATAATTCACAGTAGCTACGTGTATAGTATTAATATTACCAATTTAAATACCAAATTGACTTGCTGCTATCTCGAGATGTTCAGTAATAGGTTCGTGGAAAACTTGTGTACTTACCCTTAATTTTTCCTCGTTGTTTTAAAAAGTCTTTATTAAGACCTACAACAGTAATATTGTGTTCACAGAAATGTCACGTAGGGGCTAGTAACCAAGCCATCAGTTTTCTTGGAAGGAACTTCAAAAAAGATTCCAAACTTTTGTTTTCTATATTGTTCCTCTGAGCTAACTTACAGACTTGTCTTAGTATGGAAATTTAAGAAGAAAAATAAGAAAAATAATTAGTTTTATAGTTTATAAAAGATACGGACTACAAAGTCAACTGGTATACATTTGTCCCGTGACCGCCCTGGAATCAGAAGGAAAAAATCAATTTCAGGTAATCAATAAAATTTTAGATGTCGTAGTAGTAACGTTTGATCAAATGTAAATCTTCTTCTAGTCATCTTAAAAAAATCAATGTCAGCTCCTTTATCTCGGTATTTTCTCTTCCTTCAAAACTACATAATTACCCTCTGTACCTCTGTATTTTCAAAATGAATATTATATAATAATAAAAAATATTTTCCCCGCAGCTTTTACTAGTTGTTTTGAGAGTGCAGTATTTATTGTAAACAATAGTATTATCTTTATTTGTGCGAATTATAATCTTAGAGCTGAATCAAGTTTCTAGAACGTTTACAAATTTGTGAATTACATAATCACATTGATAGTACTCATATTTACCGACTTCACAAACTAAGGTTCAAAGATCGACGTGTATGTGTATGTTTGATCCGGAATAGCTCTCGAGTAATTCAGACATACGGAATTCAATAAATCATAGAGATAGAGTTTCTTTAAGAGTTTCCAAGTGTAAGGGTATGATATTTTCCAAAGTATAAAAGTTATTTAAAATTATTATATTAGCAGCCCCTGTGCATCGTTAATTTTCACTTTCGAAATAATATAGATATCTGAGTGTATTCTTTCTACGCGGAAAAAATAATATTTTCCTCGAATTAAAATTGCTCGTGCAAAGATAATCGGTACTGAAATAGTGATTATCTTGATTTAGTCCTTTGAACATTTATTATCGTAGCATGTATCTTAAAAACAATATCTAGATCTATTTAGAATAGATTTTAAACTAACCGAGCAGGAAGCTGAAAATAAAATGAAAAAGAGCATCTTGACATTACCATGACCTTGCACAAAACTATTTTTTGTACGTATCGATATTGCTCACACACTAAGGAAAATCGTGTTTTCGCGAATTATTCCGGGAAGTGCTGATAGAGGCGAGTAACGGGTTGGCTGCTATTATTCTCATATTACGGCACGCACACAGGCGCGGCGTCTACGTCGGCGGCTTGTATGTAGTGTGTAGTGTACTGTACAGTATACAGTGTACATGAGTGGGTGACATTGAACTTCACACTTCACGCGGCAGCGCACGAGTTGCGTAACCCACACCGCGTCGCGCCGCGTTACAACACTAGCTCGCGCTCCGGCGCCGACCTCCCGCCATCCTTAACACCTTACTTTCCTTCTCCTGATAACGTTCCAGCTTACGCAGAAACTAAGCCGTAACTTATTAATTTGGCCGAATTTTGAAAATCTGCAAATTACTCAAAAAAATCCCAACTGTGTATACTAACTTTTGAACTATATCTTGGGCGTAATTATACGAATTTCGTTAAGCGATCATTTTATTTTCAGATAACGTAATAATAATAATATTGCAGATAACGTCAATGTACTGCACGCAGTTACGGTAAATACGGTACAATATTATTGTAAATATTTTAAATGTAACAATTAGTGTGTAGTTTAATCACGCCATGCGGGTTGGAGACAGTGTGAATGTCACGTGCAGTGATTTTGACAATGACAATGACATTGGCATTGACCGCGCCGACTCCGGATCGTGATCGCAGCGACCGCGAGCCGCGGCTGCCTCGCGTTTTCATCTTAATCATGACACATCAATTACTATTTTTAAAAGAAAATCTTAATGTATCTCTTTGAATTCGTTCGGTGTCCATGTGAGCCGCGTTTAGTAACGCCTTCGTTTACTAATAATAATATCGGTTATAATTTTATAATAAATAGCATCTCTTGAGTACACTTCTGTCTGCCATCGTCTGGTGAGGCCATAGTAATCTAAAGCTGAACTTTTGGTCAAGTATATGATTCATAGATCCACGCTTAGTCCGCAAATAAGAGTT
Organism: Deilephila elpenor; assembly: GCA_949752805.1. NCBI lineage: Eukaryota > Metazoa > Arthropoda > Insecta > Lepidoptera > Sphingidae > Deilephila > Deilephila elpenor. Next base: position 7,201,850 of record OX457099.1, on the reverse strand, counting down.
CAACAATTACAGGGGATGCACTACAAATAGACTAAAAACTCAATTTGGACTCAAAACAGCCTATGTCTACTATGACAAACACACACAAACAAGCACACATACATGACTAAACATTATAAATATTACTAATTGGAGTTTATTTAATGTCCGTACTGTCCTTGAATTGTATACTAATTTGCGAGGCGGTCGGCGCTTCCATAACGTGTCGCGACACCGCGAGGTTATCCTTCATTGTAATAACAATATTTACTGCCGGCTCCGCGACCGACCGCTGCCGGCCGCTCCACTCGTCACCGCGCTTAAACCTCGCATCACCGTTTCCGCGATTGACAATCAACGCATCATAAGGCCTGATTAATGATAAATAAAATGCTTATTAACCACCGTATAAACATGGCAAGTATCATCTATAAGGAATTTTATGTTAAGTGTTTTATTGATTTTAATAGGCTGTTATTACACATTATAATGGGCCACAAACAAAGAAACGTAATATATCAAAATAAAAATGGTGCGTCAACCGGGTGGCCTCCATAATCCGCAAATAATAGTCAATAAAATGGTAAGTCCGGCTGAATAGATCGTCAGCGGCACGGGCGCGGGCGCAGGCGCGGGCGGTGCCTATCTGTTAGTACAAATAGCGGCAACCTTGAAATTCGGCGCGCACGGCAAGGTCACCGCGCAAATCGTTATCAATGTGACGTCAGCGCATGACCTCCACCGAGGTGTCCGCGAGATAACGCGGCCAGATACCGGTGTCGACCGATAGTGTGGAGTCGCCCGACGCCCGCGCAGCTCACCGCCGCCGCCTCGCCGCACCACGCCGCCGCGCCGCGCGCTTCCGCGTACCGTCCGCAACGACCAACCATCGCGCATCGCACATCGTACGATCCCAATAACACTTGCCATTGCCATTCATTATCGTCATGTGGTCTTCTCAAGGTTTATTTTAAATGAAATATTAAATAAAATAAATTGTAATTGACCACCAATTATATTGAAGTTAAATGTGAATCCATTTTGTAGCTATATTTAACAACACTGACATCTGGTTTGGAACAAACAACTTACTCATCAAATTGTTAATCTATTTCAGGGACCGAAAACCGCTATTCATTACGGTACCGGTATCGACGAATTTCGGTTACCTTTCTGATTTAGGTAACCGTTATTACGATAACCAATATTATAAAGGTTACCCTTAAATAAGATTACCGTATTAATACCGGTAACCGAAAAATGTCCTTGATTGCAAGAAAGAAACGGAGTATCGCGTAGAAAATAGTTTCACCATTGCATACCAGACGAATATCATTCTTGTGTTCTTTACGACTTACGTATAATCAAAGTAATCGGGTCACTTTTTGCGGTGTAATTGTGTTGAAAATAAAAGGAAATGAGTAAAGGATAAACTTATATGTGGTAGTACCATACTGTACACTGTACGTATAGAAGAAAGATATTTTTATATCTCAGTTGATATTATTTAATGATATTATTTTATATTCTTTTTTGTGATCTAATATTATTATTGTCATTCAAATCTATATTTTGTTGTTTTATCCTTTTTGTTGTTGCTTATTTTTATTATGTTTGATTTATCTAAATACAGTATGTTACTATACCAAATAATTAGTTTTAAAAATTTGATTAATGCAATTAGCTTTCGACTTTTCAATTGAATAAATAAATAGATAGATACCTAAATTCACATAAATGATATAATTTAGTACAAATTCCCGATACTTTTAAGACATTAAAATTTTAAATAAGGCCCTACTCCGAGCAAATGACCTTGAGCATTCACGTCATACTAAATCCGATGGCCGGCGCGCGAGTTAGCGCTGCCAACTCCCTTGTCCCTGTACTCTTTCAGTCTTCTGAATGCTTACACACAGGCTTCATGACAGTGCACAAAAAGAAAGCAGGTCCTTCAGCGGCGTATAACCCCACCACCGCGTTCACTATGGAGTTCGCCAACATCCGCGGACTCCATACAAACCTTAATGCCGTCCACCACCTTCTTGAGACGGCCCGGCCTGCTTTGCTCTTCTTGACGGAGACGCAGATTCGTTTTCCGGCCGACAATTCTTACCTAATGTACCTCGGTTATTCGCTTGAAGGAAACTTCAAGCCAAAAGCCAGGGTATGCTTGTATGTTCGGTCGGACGTCTGCTGTCGCCGTCTGCGCTGCATGGAGGACCCCTCCTTCTCCGCACTGTGGGTGCACGTGGATCTTGGTTCCCTGAGCCGCATCTACGTGTGCCTCTACAGGTCACACAATGGGGACGATGAGATGACTCGGCTGTACAGATACCTTAGCCAGGCGGCAGATGACGCGCAGGTGCAGTTCCCGTCAGCGGAAATGGTGGTCTTGGGGGATTTTAACGCACATCATGAATTGTGGTTGGGCGCTTCCAAGACCGATCATGCTGGCGGAGCTGCCTATGCATTCGCTCTCACACATGACTTATCACAACTGGTGAACCAGCCCACCAGGATCCCGGATGTGGCGAGTCATGCGCCGTCTCTGCTGGACCTTCTGCTGGCGAGTCACCCGGCCGGGTATAGTGTGACCGTTAGTGCTCCTTTGGGCACTTCCGATCACTGCCTGGTTCGGTCCTTGGTACCGTTCGCTTCACCTCCACATCCCGTGCAGGTTAAGCTAGGGTCTGGCATTACTTGTCGGCGGATTGGGATAGCATGCGGGAATATTTCGCATCTATCCCTTGGCGGCAGCGCTGCTTTAAAGGAAAAGATCCTTCTGCGAGTACCAACGCTATTGCTGACGAAATCAGACTAGGAATGGAATATTACATTCCTTCATCTGAGATCAGTAAAGGCCGTGGAGGCTCCTGGTTCAATCGTGCATGCGCCGATGCTGTCGGTGACAAACAGGCGGCGTATCGCGCTTGGATCAGGGGCCGCGCTAAGAATTATCCTAATATCAGTTCCCTCAAGGAAGCCTATAATCGAGCCGCCAAGGCCTGCAAGAAGGCCTACGTTAGAGCAGATTCCCAGCGCGTTTGCAGGATTGGGCGAGCGTTGGCCAATCACCCAACTAGCAGTCGTGCTTATTGGAGATTGGCCAGGGCCGTGCAATCTAACTTCTGCCGTCCAGCACTGTCCAAACTTCCGGCATACGGTCTGCTCGACAACTTGTGTTCGTGGATTTCTGGCTTTCTGCATGGGCGTATAATGCGTGTCGTCGTTGACGGACAAGTTTCGGCGTTCATGTCGGTTAATGCAGGAGTTCCGCAAGGCTCGGTGCTGTCGCCCACCCTGTTTATTCTGCATATCAATGATATGTTGTCGCTTGGCAACATTCATTGCTATGCAGATGACAGCACGGTTCATGGGCGATACTGCCATGGGCCCCCAGGTTGCCAGGTCGACACTGTAAGTGGGCGCGAGGATCTTGTCATTGAGCTCAATCGGTCCTTGGGTCTCATTTCTTCATGGGGCTCCAGGAATATGGTTGAGTTCAATGCCAGGAAAACCCAGGTGTGTGCGTTCACGTGCAAAAAATCCCCGTTCTCTCCCCTCCCCATTCTTCAGGGTATTCCCCTCTCAATGCGGAATGACAATGGATGTCCGTTGTGATCTCGATCCAAGGAATCACATCGAAGGCGTAATATCTGCCACTTCCCGCAGGGTTGGGGTTCTGAACAAGGTGCGTCGGTTTTTCACGCCCGGTCAACTTGTATAAAGCACAGGTTCGGCCGCATTGTGAATTATGCAGGCAACTTAGAGTCGCTACAGTTACGGAGGGATGTCGCCTCTCTAAGCGTGTTCTACCGTGTTTACAATGGCGAATGCTCTGAGGAATTGTTCAATTTGATCCCCTCCTCTCCTTTCCTTAACAGAACCACGCGCGCTGGCTTGCGGAGCCATAGCTTGACTATTCAATCCATCTTGGCGCGAACCAAAAGGTTCTCTAATTCATTTTTCTGCCGCGCAGTCAAGCTGTGGAACGGTTTGCCATCACACGTGTTCCCTCCTTCCTATAATCCTGGGTCCTTCCGCCGTAGCGTAAAGAGGCATCTCAGCGGGCCGGCATGATTGTATGGAATGATATGAGACTTCCGTCTGATACCATTCTGGGCGGCATTAGCACTTACCACCAGATGCAATGCAGTCTCTATGCCGTGCCAGTATAAAAAAAAACGAGACACAATTTCGTTAGTAAATTTTGACTGTTTAGAGAACAAAAAGCCATCTATACATATAATCAAAATGTTAATGGTCGATGTCTGTACATGGAAGATATATTAGAAAATTTGGATCACTGAGTCATAGGGACACTCAGACTTCCATTTTGAGATCGATCGGACCAATAACTAAATACTTCAAAATGGCAACCACTATTTTCAATCTTTAATACAAAGTCAGCCGATGGCGATGTCTAGGAAGACATTTCAATCGCTTAGTTTTTTGAACTTGATAGGAATCAAATAAACAAACAATTCAACACTCGCGACCGTACTAAATGAAATTTCAATGAAGAAAAAAAATCGCAAAGGACGCGTCAGTACCAGTTGCAACATGCACCCATGCGCCAGCCGGGGCGGCGGCCTTGAGTTGAGGCCCGCGCTTTGACTTATGCCGACGGCACGTGTAACATAAAGGTAATGCTTATTTCGGTTACCGGTATGATACCGGTAAAATCTGTCAAATTTAATGATTGATGGTGGATAAGGGTTACCTTTTAAAATACCGGTATTTTTTTGTTTCGGTTGTAACCTAAAAATTACGGTTTTCTCGATACCGGTTTCGGTCCCTGAATTCTATTTTAAAAAACCAATCAGTAATTTCCCGTTCGTAGAAATTGCTCAATCTAAGGCTAAATTTACGTTATCAAGTCCACGTTCAATTATCTAAAAGTATTTAAAGACAGAATATCATACGTAGGCTGCACGTCGTCACCTAAAATTGGAAGAATCGGGTACATTTTGAAACGGAAAAGCGAAATTCCATTTGGGCGGTTGGAGCTCGGCCAAAATTGTAGTCAGTCGATTAAAATCACTTTCTACGTGCTTATCGTAGCCGTCCGCAAAATATTGTGTCGACCTTGTTTGTTCATGGCCGCGCAAAAATATCAACTTGACATTCTAAATGATTTCCCGATCTTTTAGTTGCTAACCAGGAAGCGGCGGTTAACATTAACCACTGCTCACTACCCGAGGTCAGCACAAATTTGCATGCACGCGTATATACGCCATGTGTATATACTAACACTAACATTTGACGTAGGAAGCGCTTCTTTACACGGATAATTAACATTAAATTAAGTTCTATTTAAAAAAAAAAATGTATATTTAATTAAACTATAAAATAGTGATTAAAACTTAGAGCCTTTTTATTTTAATCTTTGTTTCTCAACGCTACATGTTGATCGTGTATACACGTGCTTTCGTACTCACATAACATAAATAGCGATTTCTATGTCAGATTTGTTTATCACAATATAGATATCTATATATACAACATGTATAATGTTGTATAAACAACATTTAGAGACATTATATGTAGTCGAGAGATTAATTGTTTCGTCACGTCAGTTAATGTATAATCTCCACACGTGTTATTGAGAGCCAATCTCTATATCGTCCTATATTTGTGATTTTTGTGATGAAGACTTTGTGCATGAGGCTATATGTCTATATAGGTATATAGGATAATTATCAATAAATAAACAAATTAAATTTATAGAAACAATTCCATTGTTGTAATGCAAATGTTTTTGCATGAATGTAGGTGACTTTCTAATATTATTTCCTTGTACGTGTTGTTTATCATAATGGTATCATAATTATGTGGAGTACGTTTGGGCGAGGTGAGCTCGACCTGAATCCGAATACGGGCACGCGAGAGAAATCTCTATAGGCAGCTGCGCAGGCGCAGTGGAGCAAGTCTCGCGGTGGGCGACTCAGCCGCGCCGCCGCCGTCGCCCACCGCGCCGAGTGCACTGTCTCAACACAACACAAAAAGGACGTCATCCTTTATGCTTTAAAATTATTCCTGCCAGATGTTCAGCCAGACGGCTGTTTACACACTTTCTCCGCGCGAAAAAATATCAGACATCAGTGTTAAATACTATACAATAACTTTTGTATTTCTTTTTGTTCTGTCACAGCAAATTACCGTAATTACATCTGTAGATAAGTGTAGTTAGACCCACGTAGAGTATTGACCGGCGAGAAACTACGACTACTACTATTTTCTATTAAAACATTGATTTTGAAAAAAAGGCTGCATAAATTGTCCCAATTAATACAATTAGAAAATGCGTGCTCTGACGTAGAGAAAATCTACTGAGATTCTACTCAAATAAATATAATTTTAGTTTTACCGAAGCCAGGTACAGAAAATAGTTTTTCTAAAATTAAATTTGTACACTTTTATATAAACTGGGTATTTGTTAAAAATATTGCGTACTTTACTACTCTGCATGTGGAATGGAAAGGGTGTGTTGTGAAATTCAATTAAAGTATAAATGCATTCTCTTATGAATAACAAAAATTCAATTCCATGAATATACAATATTACATACATTTGCATTATTTAATTCCCATTGTTTGGAATTTGGCGGTTTGTGCCATATATTCAATTAAAAGTACATTTCACTAGGCTTATCAAATTATATTAATGTGATTATGACTAGTTACATGTTATTTCAGTTATTACTTACTAACCAAATTAGATATTAAGTATGGTTGACTTTATTCAAAACCATAAAATAAATATAAAATTCTTAAGTAACGTTTTGAGCCCACTTCATTGCAGACCCAATAAAATTATCCTAAGCCTTAAGCAGATCATGTATGCATTAACTGCAATTGTCATCAATATGCAAGTTGTGTCCATCTCAATAATTAAGCGTTAATAGTGCTCTCACTGGAAACCAGTCCATAGGTAAGTAGCGTCTTTGTTGGCCACTAGGACAGAAAGTACATGTGTTGGTATTATAAGCGATATCGCCTCAATTTCTCTGACGTGCGGTGCGCGGATAGGGCGCGGCGCGGAGTCGAGGTGGCGCGGCTGGCGAGTGTCTCCACACCGCCGACATTCATACAATGCGTGGAGAAAACGGTTGGATGCTGTCATCGCACTCTCTGTTTCGGTTGACTTATGGCTTACAAAATCTACATACAATCATGAGTGATGTGGGTCAGGGCAGTGGGCCGCGGCCACTCCGCACGCGCCCGCGCCGCCGACGCACAGACGCGCTGAGATACACTACCATACGCCTCAACCACTGCTCGCGTGACACTTTTAATTAGATCAATATGGTTTTAAATATTCTGTTGATTATTGACTTGACCACAATTAGTAAATAAGATAATACTTCATACATTATTTTAAACTCCCAGTGTAATTTTCAAATCATGGGGATTTAAAATCCAATTGATCATTTTAGAATGAACCGGATCTGAATTTTGACTAATTGAGACCTATAGATTATATTTTTCATTTATTATTGTATGATCTCAGTAGGTAATTAATATTTAATATTACCTTTCCAAAAGAAAAGACGTATCTTATAAGATGCCAATTTGAACCAGATTTACAATAAACACAGTACATAAATGCTAAATATGCAATCTGTGCGACTATAAGTGGCACGCTTGCATTTTAACGACTTTATTGACAATGATCGTGTAACGAAGTGCCCAATTCGCCGCGTTTCAGCACAATATGAAACTCAGTGAGGTGGTTTTCGCGGTCGCTGACCTGCATTTCACGCTTATTTTACGACACTTGATTTTTTCGATTTATTTACGACTTGTACTCTGTGGCTCCATACAATACTTGGGAAGCAAAGACCAACGGGCGTCATGTCGGGCTAATGACCGATTTAAAGCCGTGTTTACAAAATTAGACTTGAAATATTTTTTAAATAAAACGATTAAAAGTCAGAAAAATATCACAAAATTTATGTGCTGTCTCAAGTAACAAATGGAAAGTATTTCTCATGAGATTTCATTAGATTTATCGATTTGCTTGTTGACGCGTTTCTCCAACTGTTTAGTGACGTGTGGGTTAAATTACGTTATTCATGAAATACATTATTTAAATAAAATTTACAGTTTTTATTTACAGTTTTTAGAAAGATTTAATAATTTCTACTTACAATTTTAAATAAATTATAATTATTTCCAAATACTGAAAACTTCATATCAAGGCGAGTATTGAAAGAGACAAATAGGAATGATATTCAAATAATATAAAAAAATATTTTGGCGGCTTTCGTTAGACGCCGGCTGTGAAATGAGAGGCCACGGGTTCGATCCCCGTACCGAGACAAATATTTGTGTGATACACAGGTATTTGTTTCTGGTCTGGATGTTAGTGAGGTCGGAAAGTCCCTTATGAAATGAGATGAAATTTGTTTATTGGTCACGTAGGCAATTAAATATTAAGGCAGTTAAATTTTATGCGTGGCTTCTAATGGTCGTAGCAGGATTGATAATCATATAACCCTTACTCAAGAATAGGCACCATCCAATACAAAAATAATTTTACAAATCTGACTGGCAGTTCCAAAGATTACCACGTTCAGACAAACTCTTCAGATCCATTATATTCAATAGTTACAGCTACTCAGCACTCTCTATCTCTCTCGATTGAGTTCGCACGCGCTCTGGGAAGATTTATCTAATTAAGTGCTACCTCAGGCGTGAAAGATACAAACTTTACAAAACCTTGAAATCATTCAAAGTTATTGGCTTACCCATTGCAAGGGTTACCGTGTTCTTTCAACTGTATCGTACGGATGTGACAGTTCGGAAGTATTGTTTACCTTGAAAGTATATTTATAAATTATGGCATACATATTTACATAGCATCTAGGACTCGTTCAGGTATTTTATTTAGCTCATCTGCTTTATTGTAGAGAAGAAGAACTTGTATAGTAAAAGCTTGAAAAGTTTTCTATTTATTAAGTCTAAGCAGCTTTTAAAAGAGTTTTTTTCTTTTTTATCAGATTGCAATGTGACTACGTCTTGCTTATTGATTGTTTTAAACAGCTTTACGGTAATCATCAGGTGAGAGTTCCAGTGCATTAAAACATTAGTAGTATCAGTCACACATATTTTTTGTGAAGTTTATCATATTGAGAGAACCCGTTGATATGAATGTGATAGAAATATCTTCATTAGCTCAACCTCCGCTATGTCATAGCATGCGTACTCATGAGTTAGGAATTGAAAATTATAACTTTTATTTGTAGACCGCGTATTGCGACAAAAACATTCCTCAGAAAACAATTTTCAGTTTTCTTGAAATTTCCATGCAAAAGCGTACAGCACGTTCCGAAAGCACGTGCTCGGGGTCAAAACAATAACAGCTGAATCTTTTGTATTTCAGTATCAGTGAAGAAGGAACGTGTATGGTGAACGCCCCGCAGGGTTCCAAAACGTTGGTCGGAGGAGCGCGTGTTGATTGCGACGCAGAAGCTGTTATCGCGCCGCCACGTGTCGGCGAGCGTGCGCACACCACGTCGCTGCAACGTGATTGAATGAAATGCACTTAAAGGAAGCACATCTACTCGATACCTAGCCAGAACTGCTATTCTCTGAATTCGAGCTAATAGTATACTCGCAACTGACTCTGTACTAACTGCTGCTAATGCTAGTCCAGTTTTGCTGAGCTAAAGTGGCAGTTATTAGAATGATATAGATGTTGGATAATTTCATAATTCTTTTCTTGTGACAAACTTTTTTATAACGCAGGATTAAATGAGTAAGGGCTAGGTAGTAGGTAAGTAAACTGTAAGGGCCAGGTTAGTAGGTTTTCCTATATTAGCAAGATAGTTAACGGGTTTGTTAACACCGTAGTGTCCATTTTAGTTTGGTAATCATAAAATCATAAGCCAAATATTTCTGTTACATGCATGTAACGTGCTGCGGCGACTCTACAATGTAAGGTATGAAGCAAATTGCAGAATGTTGCAATAATCCGTTCACAATGTTTTATTCTGTCAATATTAAATAATAATCATTGCATTTACCCCAAGGGTGTGTTTCTATTTTAAATGAATTTGATGAGAATAACACGAAAAATAACAATCCATTCACATTGCTTTATCATGTGTATAATATGTTGAAGCTAGGTACGTACGTTACGACCATTGAGTAGGAGATTGTCGACAACATAAAAATGTGCAATAAAGTCAAGGATATACAACTAATTATGCAGATTGTCCGTTATGACGGGTTTTGTACTATAAGCACGAATCACGGAAGCACTTCGAGGTTTCACAAGTAAACAGTTGCATCCAAATACTTCCAAATGGAATTAAACAAGCTCGCATGTGAATAAATCAATACAATAACAATATATTAACATACATTTTGGTACAACATGTGAACATGATGTTTTAAACGAGTAAGGTTATATTCATTTTTGTATTCATCAACTCCGTATTTTGCGAATTTAAATATTTCTGAACCAACCGAACAGTATTTTAAATGAATCCTACGTATCACATATTAACAGTTCCAGAAAATCGTATAAAATACATAAGTACAAGTGTATACATTGTGTAGAGGCTATAGAGTATTGAAGTTGGCCTGATCGGACGCATTACTACGTTCGCGGAAGCGAAGCTCTCGGAACTGCGACTCAGAATTGAAATTGTCAGTCGACTGCCTTCATAGAGCATTAATATAGACACTCTTTAGTAGAATATAATTAAATGCTCGTTTCCCGTGTATTAATATAGGAAATATTAACCTATTCTAAATAAATTCAATTTCATTATTATTACCGAGAAGTATTAAAACGGATTAGGTTAGATTTGAAAGACGTCTTATTTGTGGAGAATCTGAAAGGTTTGTGGTCAATGCTGCCTCTATGCTATCTAAATGTTCAAAGACTAGTTCCATACATCGACATTGAATAAATGTTTTAAATAGAGTGTTAATATAAATAATATCTAGCAGTGGACTGCAACGGGCTGATGATGATGATAAATAATATCAAGTTTGCTACTGACTGTCATTTCATTTGGCTACTCATCGCCGTACATGGACGTATACAGCAACTGAATTAAGATTTTCGTGGAATACCTCGCATCAGAGATTAAGATGATTAATGACAGATGATATTATACTCAGGCTGCCGAATGCATGCAGTGATACGAGTAATTAGCCACAAAATGGAGCCTGTGGTAATATATCTTGAAACTTCTGTTAAATATTATTTTATAGCAATATGAGAATTATTTGAACTGACTTCATTAAAGAGTCAATGTAATAATTTGTTTACAAATAAAAAAAGGTTAATAGCATATAGGAAGTTATTTTAAAAATTGTACTAGATAGAATTTCAGCATTTTGGGTTGTGAATTAAATATTAATAGACCTGAGGTACAAAATTACATTTATAGCATTTTCCTCAAAACTGTCGCTATAAAAATGTGTATTTTAAATTTCTTTTGGACCTCCAAAAACGAATTCCTCTAGGAAACATTCTGAATGTTAAATTATAGACGCTCGCTTCTATCAATACTTAATACAGATTTATGTATGTATATGCGGTCGTACGCGAATACAAGAAGAAAGACTGCTTTAAAAATCTTGTTTATACGTCTTAAGTAGTTTAAATAAATTTGAAGTGATAAACATATTATTTTCATGAGCTTATTACAAAAAAAAATCTTGGAAAAACAAAACTGATCACACCATCTACCATAATTTATCTTGTAATTATTCAAAGTGTAACGAAATAAACATGACAGAGATAATTTCTTGTTTTTAATTTTGGCACTAAAACGTTTAGTCTCTTATTTCGTCAAGGTTGTAAATTTAAAGGCGCACTTTTTAAAAATATTTTAGTTTTTTTTGCACAGAGTGGGAAGTTTGTTTACAGTTGCGATCCGCCAGTGATTTACTATCGCACGTACACAGCTAATAATATTGTAATCGAATACAAGGTCGTGACGTGTTTCACTCGACTATTTGCACGGTGCATATTATTACTGGGTAATTAACTAATGGAGAAAATAACCTCGCCGACAACGCCGATGCCTACGTCACTGCACTCTTAACTAATTAAATATTTTTAAATAAACAATATCATCAAAGCATAACATACATTTCAACTATACAATACTGTTTGCAAAAGAGTAAAGACGTAAGTTCTTAAAATATGTATGTATCATATGCGCTACGTCTATCGCAAAATCCTGATTGTTGAGATTAAATAAAACAAAAGCTAATAATGTAGATACGGAAATGTTGAAATGATGACATTCACCTTAAACATGGCAAATGGCACAACGGTGGCAACAAGGAGGTGACAGAAGCGCCGTCAACGCGAGTTTTATTTCCATGTATGGGCAGGCGGGGGTGTAGTGGTGTAGAAACGGCCTTGCGGCGACATCATGCGATATTTTTGCTCTCGACGTTAATACGGAAGACTATTTCAAGAGTCAGGGTCGCGGCGCCCGTCACCCGTACCCGCGTACCGTGAGCGTGACACGACAGTGTCAGGTTTCTGTAAGCTGATGCTCTCACCCCCAATTCATACATTTTATTACTCATAATCGTTGGTAATTTTTGTATCTGTCAGTCGTTCTATCTTCTCCACTTCGCTTTTTTTTAACGTTTAGATTTTGTCTTTTTAATGTGATATCTCACCCTTAACCATGACGATCTTTTCATTTCATCAGCATTATGTAATTGTTCGTAAGTTGAGTACACATAACATCATTTCCTCCAAAAGTCTGTAGATAACGTATCAACAGCGTAATATTTTCCGTATAATACGGAAGGTTTATTTTAAGATTTTATTAACAAATGATTCAATGCTATTTCAGGGTTCCGCAATTACAAGTTTTTAATAAGTTCCAAAATGGATTGGACAACAAAATAGTGTTTGTCGTAGCTCTACGTTTTTTGAAGATAAATATCGATATTGCGGTAGCTACCCCAATTGCATTAACATTGTTGACTTGTACACCTGGATCCTATTTACAAAAAAATATATTTCAGATAATACTCATGTGGTTAGTAAGCTCACGAAGAAAAGTACCTAAATCAGTGTCAAATTAGCGAAGTTGGACGTCGATGATTGTGTTCTTGCAGATACGTCAAGTTGTAGCGACCTCAACCCGCTTGTGTGAAGGCAACATATACTGATGTACATAAATAGACAGGAAGCCATACAATGTCGGGAGTCCAAGGCAAATCAATATTTTCACTTCATTTTAAATTTCAAAGTTCCGCATAGCGCAGATTAAAATATTTATTATTTTTAATCGGGGTTTTACATTGCGCTAAATCTGCACACAGTTAATTACACAAAAGCTTTAAGTTGTATGCGTAACCGACTGTTGATTTGCCCTCGAGACTCTAAGGAACCTCGATATACAGATATACTTTTTTTATCGTTTCCAGATGTGTCTATTTTGCATTTTAAAACCATCGCAATTTAAATAGCCATTGTAATTTAAATAAATCGCGACTGAGATCACCTCTAAAGTCAGAAATTGAAACCAAGGTCAGTACTAATGTTCATTCGACCTTCAATTTTTTCCTGAATAATTTTCAAACATGAAGAACGTGCGGCTTTAAGCGGTTATACATTAAAAAAAACAACGTTTGAAGGTAGCTGAGTGCGAAGATTTCAATGTCGAGTGACGTTTCAGTGAATAATTTATAATCACTTGGAATTCGGAAGTTCGATCTTGTAGAAAATACGATAAGGTTACTTATTCCTACTTATCGATTTTGCGACTGAGATCGTTTATCTATCAGCCACTTCTAAGAATCTTATGACCAACGTGCATTTGAAACTACAACATGAAAAATTACGTGTCTTGCAAAAATTATACTGCACAAAAAAAACAAGGACGTTTGATTGGCAAAACCTCGAAAACAAATAAATTACGCCGTACCTTTGTGGAACATAACCTATAAACTAATTAGAGGTCATTCAGTTTTGCTGCAACACGCATTGTACTTGTCAATATTATTGTCCGATGCAAATACTTCATTTAATGCCTCATAAGCTGTATTGAAGTGTCCAAAATGCATATTTTATAGACTAAGCCAGTAGGTAAATTGAATATTGCAATTTTTATTTTCTTATTAGATCCGATATTAACTCAGAATACTACTTTGAAAATGGTTATTATTGTTCTATTCATTACTTCAATGAGTTTTGTCTGAATTAAAAATAAAGCAATATGGTCCGAGCCACAAATTAAGATAAAGAATTTAATTTAAATTAAGATATGACGTAAAATATGAATATTGGAAGGAAAATTACATTGTTTATTACTTTAATTTGTCCTGTACCTCGGAAAATCCCTGGTCTGTCCGATTGCCAGATTAAGTTACATTCGAAACCCACTAATATTGGTAAGTAATATGTATAGGACAAGAATGTTCTACCTCTACTCTAGATATTAGAACCTTCAACCTCGTGATGGACTCAGTCACCTTGTCTTAATTGGGATGCTCCATTGTTTGTCCTTAGCAATGCGAATTATTCATATAAGATGGTAGAGATAGTATATCTTCATGTGTTTCAGTTTGTTCTAATTACAAAGAGTTACGATCTTTAATTCCACAGATATTAAGCAATAAATGAATAATTAAGTTAAATAATGACTCATACGCAATGTCATATTCGATAATTTACATGTTCGAATTTATATTAAACTCGACATGTCGGCGGCTAAGAGGCAGATCACCTGTCAGGTGGTCAGATGACATTGTGTGAATCATAGAAAAACAGTGAATTCGCTTGGACCAGGACAGAAAAATGTGGCTTACAAATGAGAAGGCCTATACCCAGCATTGGGTTGACGTGGGCTGATAAAGATTGACTTGTTCCAACTCATCTCGGCGCGCGGCTCTATCTGCCGTACCCAGAGACATTTTAATGTCAAATAAATCATTACCATCCCCGACTAATATTTACAAGGGCTAATATTTGTAACGCAAGCTGCTAAGTTTGGTTTAAAAAAATAGACATGGAAAAAATCTGTAAAACACGCAATTTCATTGTAGATTTCCCAATATCTGTATATTATTCATAGTACAATGGTTTTCGAGTCCACCCAAACATACTGTAGCTTTCAGAAGGTGTAGACCTTCTGTAGACCTTCTGTAGACCAAAGCTATAATAGCTAATTTGTATTTTTATTATGCGGAATTAATAAAACGGAACAGAAGGGGATGTAACGGGATGGAATGGGAGAAGCAGTGTAGAGGAGTTGAGTTTAAATATAAAACAATGAATACGAAAAATTATATTAGATATCTGATGTCAAAAAATATGTAGACCCGGGTGGAGCCGGGCCGGGCCGCTAGTTTTGTAATAAATACGCTTTCACTTTATTAAACTGTTATTTTAACTTTAATTTAAAAAGTTTTGAGAGGCGTTTTTATTAATGAAAGGTACTTGATTGTAAGATTTGTCACGCACTCACAGCCACTGTACGAGTATATAAACAAGCTTGACGCATACATAGAGCGGCACGCCAACATGCGTTGAAGTAGCTGTAGTGGTAGCTAGATGAATAGTACATGACTTTAAAAATTTTACGATTAGCAAATTTCTTGCATCGAATAACCTGCATGAAGATGTCTCTTTAATGTAATCACGTCGAAGTAAAAGTTTCTATAAACCTTCTCCTTTTTTTATATTAATAGTGCGATGTAAAACAAATACTATCTAGATAACAATGTTACAAACATATTTAATTGAATTAAAAAAAAATTACAAACCATTTAATTATTTAACATTTCCTCATACGTATATTTGAATTGCTACCTCACATTTAAATAAAATAAAAACATGTAATTTTTACTAGTAAATTTTTTTTAGTCAAACTACATTGCATTGAAATAATTACCAATTCCCGTTATTAAACCATCAGAATTACTAATGGTTATAGTTTTGCAATCACTAAAATATCGCAATCATAAATTTATAAGAAATGTAGTGAAGGGTATTATGGTATCCCTTATGAAATGCTCATCGGCCGTGATGTAGCGAATCCTTGCACAAGCCTTAAACGAACATGCAGGTGGTGAGACTAGCACCTGCTGACTTCACACATGGCATGCATTACATCGCAGAAAGGAAGTCCGTTAAACACAATATATGTAATTAGAAAGAATAATATCTACAATAAGCCTTCTTTCATTGTAAAGGAAAGTTGGAATCAACTAAATTGTCACCCTTTATTTCTTTTTTATGTTAATCTATTTATCGTTACTTTGTAACAGTTTGCATTAATTTTTAACTATCATTCGACATGTTGCTATACACACTTCTTAGATATAAATATAAACTTATTGTAAAGCAGCAAACGATTACTCAGATTAAAAGTCATGTTCGCACTTACAAATATCTGATTCAATGCAAGAACATACAATAATATCAGTATGACTTATGAATGAAGTGGTGACTAGCACGACCTTGTCGTTTTATAAGGCAATTGCAACATATACTATTAAAATGATAAAGAAAAGAGTTTAAAACAAATCCAACGTTTGCTACATTATTTCGAAAACAATCGATGCGACCCCGTTACGGAATTAACCGAGACACAAATAAAAACGACGTATGCCCATTTTGGCCGTGGAGAAACACCATATACGCATAACGCACAAGAAAAACATTAAGTCGTGACCTTTGAGAAATTAATCTATATCTGTGTACGTGCTCAGCTTTCTTACGATATTAATAAATGAGAACTCAGAACGCTCTTATTTTGTCACAAAATGACATTGTGTATTTTTTCAAATAAGCCGTTAAAAGATATCGTTCCTTAAAAATTTCCATCACGTATTGTTATTTTACTACCTAACCGTGAACATTTGATTACGATGAACCATTTCAAGAATGTGAAAAATGTGCTTGAAAATTTGGCACTGCATTAATATTTACTAAATTGTTAATCACTGTATCTTATCGAATTAGCTATATTGATATTGCCTTCAATGACGATCATGTAAGCGACAAGTGATATCAGAATACACGAGCTAAAATTCGAATAAAATTTTTAATATCTATAGCATTTCTCATATAATACCATTTGTAGGGAGTAAACAAATACCTATACATATTACATATTATAAACACTAAATTCCTAGGAACATCAACAATGATTTGGAAATCTTGAAACAATCTGCGAAAGAGTGTTATTGTTGTCTTGATCTATATCCATTTGTAAAGCCTCCAAAAAGGCAAAAATATTCATTACGGGTCATGCTTTTCATCGCGATCATAAGCCCTTACACAATATATTGAAACTCTACGAAGAGAAATTTAATAACGCAGTAAAATATATTAGAGAAGCAAAACACAGGGATGAAAAAATGTTTTGTTAAGCTGCCATTTTCATTTTATACAAGAAGTTATTAAATATAAAGTATGTGATTAATACACTGATTTGGATTCTCAATGGTTTTTATGCCGTTAACCGTTCCTAGCCTTTCCTATTTACCCAAAGCACGTGGCATATGTCTTTAAGCGTATTTTTATAAGGATATTGTAATGTAAATGAACAATAACAGCACAAAGGATCTGTTTGAATTCCAGGGCTGACGCGGCCGAGGTTGCTCCTCGCTACATATGAAATGTTCAATGTTCCAATAATGTCGTTAGCCAGGGCCTTGAACTTTGAGAGCTCGTCGGTAAACATGTTTGCGCAGTGGGCACTGCGCACTCCTTATTACTATGACGTCTAACTTGCCCTATACTTCACATTGATGTATTTCCCCCTTCGCACCGTATGTGCTCGCTGTAGACAATCGCACTCATCCTAATTACTTGCACCATAAACATAAATGCCGGTAATTCCATATTACGCAAAATAGCCACAACAACGTGAAACCCATATATTATGTATGTATTATGTATGCCAAATATACAATTCGTATTTTACGGGACATTTATGATATTTGTATGATATTGTAATTATGCACGTTTTACATATCTATATTCGCGCCTAATTTCACCCTAACTTACTGCCTCCGCTACTTCACGGCCGTGAACAAACAGGTAACGTTTGGCACGTGGCATACTAATAGGATCCCCACATATTTTGTCGCAATGAACAATTTTCATATACGAATTATTACATATAAGTTGCAACAATTCCTGCAATGATGTGCTTGCTATTTGCGCTCTAGTAAATAAATAAATAAATAAATAATACTACGCTTCCTAGTGGTACCTTCATAATAAGCACACATAATAATAAATTGTGAAAACAATGATCGAGGAAAACATTCCAGTTTACGTACATAGTTAATAAAATCCTTTGTGACGTCGCATGGTGTGGTGACCGCGGCGGGCGAGATAATGAGTCCGCCAAGGCCGGTGCGTGTTAATTACAATTACCGTGAGTGGACATTCTTTGTTCCAATAATGATTAATGCCGGTCGCGAGTGTCGAGGAGTATCGCAAATGAGATAACAGGAAGCGTCCGTGCCGCGCCAATGTCACGCGGCAAGGTCATTCGTGCCGTCGTAAAGCGCCGCGCGCCGTGCGCGAACCACGCCGCCGCGGCCGACGCAGCTCCGCGCCGACCAGCGAACTCTGTGCTGCGCTGTAACGTGCACGCACAACACATCAGACTGCAGTGTGCAGCTCCTTGCCTCTACCTACCTTGATTGATTAATTACCAACAATTCCCTCATAATATTATGTAATAAAACTTAAGACATGAGAGTGAAGTTGCGGGGGCTAAAGTGAGAGAGGCACAGTGGCGTAACTATGCAGTATACCATCTGAGGCCCATGACTCTTGGAGATATAATGTAGCAAATAGCGGCTAAATGGCTATTATAGTGATTTTGATTATTTACGTACTTGTAATAATAAAAATTTACAAGCAATTTTAATTTACTGGTAATAATTAAACAAAATGAGATTTGGATTTTCAAATGTAGGCTAAGAGGTCTGGGTTAAATACTAGACTAGATAAATAATGTCAGTGAAGCGATAATAGATTACACGTATCATACGTATCATAACGGAATTTACGGATAATGCTTTAATACAATTGCATACAAAAGTTATGGAAGCATCGGCCGCATTTAAGAACAATTATTAATTTTATTTCATATCAGCTCTACCAGAAATCTTGTATTGATTTCATATAAAATTTTATAAGTTTAATAAAGCACGTAAAGGCCAGTATGCAGTCTAATTCGATTGAGAATGGGAACGTTTCTTAATGTTAAGGTCGTCTGTTTTTATTTCGGAAATGTGATCACATTTATTATTTAGTGACTCCCCGGTGAAGGGTGGCTGTAACTTGTCGGCTTTATGTGACCCAATGTATGTATTTGCGTTATTTATACCATGTATTTTCAATATTAGTAGTAACAGTGGAAAATCTACGTTATTACTAATTGGAAAGGACCAACACTCCTTTGTAAATAACCTTTGGTTTTATAATTATAGAAAAGATCGAGCAATATTATATTGTTTCAGTAGATTCTACCAATTATAGGCAGTACGCCGATGTATTTTCGTCAACGTGTCTGTTTATAATATTGAAAATTTATTTGAGAAAGCTTTTTCAACAATGTCTGTTAAGTTTCTTATTAAAGCTCCTCACCTGCCTATTTTATTTTAATTAGAACATTTTAATTGTCAAGATTGTCCGAATTTGGCACGTTAACATGGCAACGACGAATTATGCCATTGCGTCACACATTCATACATTACAAACATATTTTATTTGAAACATGTAAACTGTAACCTTGTAGAAATAAGAAGTCAGCAATATAAAAGTTATTGTTTTTTTGTGCGCTATAGATACACAAAAGTGACACTTATGCCCTACAGCAAAGTTCTAATTTCAGTCAGCATCGTATTTGTTCTTATCGACAGACTCATAATCAGAAAAGCAGTAAGACCTTGAGCCTGACCCTGGGTATTTTTATCCGCATAAATATTTCGCGAGTGTTGCGTAGATACGGAACAACGTGATGAGGAACTGCCAAACTCATTTTACACAACATCAGATAAAAACTAAAGATAAATAACAAATAACACGTACACGTAATCGGCTTATCAATACTACTAACTTAAACACACAGAAAAACACGATAAACTTTTATGTACATATGGCTTTAATGTTCCTCAAACTTTACATTTATAATGCCGAATTTGTTATACATTTCCATATCCTATTTCTGCAGACACTTTAAATTGCTATGTAACATCTTCATTTGTAGTTATAACCTTCTAATCCAATAAACGGAGAACACTGTAGCATGTTTAAATACATGGCGGAAATTCATTGAGTAGTTTGGTGGGTTGGGCCGGCGACGGTAGTGGCTGTAAGAAGGCAGGCTGGCGCGGCCGCGCGTGGCATCGACGCTGTCGGTAGCACCAGTAGTACGCGAGGCCACACGATGCCGATCTAGGAAGTCAACCGATCCGACCTCGACCTTGTATATGCGAAAAAATATATTCGGCAACGACGCAACACGACTCGTTCCCCTCCCACGCTAGCTCCAATAGCTGTGACCCGTTTTCTCCTTGAAAAAGATAGAGCATGGCAAAAATTTTAAACGCCAGATATTCGAAACACTTTTTTAAAATACTCTGATGAAACTTCATCAATAGATTGATAATAAAATTGCAATCATTTAAGTCACTCAAAAGATGCAATATTTTCTTCGTAATTCCAAAATTTTATAATCTCATTATAAATACTCAATAAATTAATGTTTGAATTTAATTATTGTTCCTGTAACAGTAATAAACAATTTCGTATGTATCATGTAAATTAATATTGCAAAAAATTCGAAACTAAAATAAAACCTTGCTAGCAATGAATTATTCGAAAACCTATGCTGGGGAACGAGTCGTGTAAAGTACAACAATTAACAGTTATATATCAAACACGGAAGCATAGAAATATTACGAAACCTACAATAAATTACTCATGTATGTTATAAGTTAATGGTTGTTGCTAGGATATGAACTCCACGTGATCTCTTGCGCTTGACTCATCAGTCGACCAGACGCAAACACTTCATTATTTTAATTATCAGATGACGATACACCAGCACTTGAATTGTTTCGCAGAACAAAATCTACATCATCACTCTCTCAACCAACGCATATGGATCACATTCTGCATCTGAGTGGATAAGTACCTTTTGTTTTCAGAACTTGTTTCATATTCCATGTAAATATTTTTTGCTTGGTATAATAAAAATATAAATGGCCTTTGGGACCAGCCTACTATGTATTATAAATATGAAAGTTTGGGAGAGCATTTGGGTGTTTGTCACTCCTTTACGCAAAAACTACTGAAAGCATTTAAATAAATCGACGACTCGTTTCACAGCCGGCGTTTAACCTACTACACCAAGAGGGATTTGCATTAAAATTCACATTATTATAGCTTAACCATCAAAAAATCCCATAGTTTAAAATATTGAGAAAATTCAAAATTATAACGATAAGGTTCAAGTTCAAGAAATCCTGCCTTGTTGTTAGTGAGTAACTAGTAAGGAGTGCGTGGGAGTAATTGCACTCGAGCGAAGACGAGGGAGACCGCTAGTAGTCGTAACATGTAAGCGTAATTTGAACCTACTTAATCATAATTTCCCTTTAAATACTCCACACGCGATAATTTTCACGGTAAATTGTAATTAGGAATTAACTTTTGACGATCAAATCATCTACTAGTGTTGTTTATACTAGCTATATAATATACTAATTTCATTTTAAGGGAAAATAATCCTATTGCATTGCCAAAACCAGAGTCAAAATAACTGAAAACACATTTTAATTAAGCCTTCGTGATTCTAGGAAATACGCCGACTGATATTGCGCTCAAAGGTTCGTTTGCAACATACATGGAATGTGTATTTTGAAATTTTGGGTTCGGCTTCCATGAACCAGCCCGCTTTTCAATTGAATTCATATCCCCGGGATTTATTTGATTCCTAAAACTGTTGCAATAGATCTCGCAGTCTCCCATAAAAAAATAAACCCGAATTTACCAGCAGAAAGTATATGAATAATTTTGCCCCGATCCCAAGTTAAAGTAGAAAGATATAATATAAACAAGTAGAAGTATACTGATGCGTAGAAATTTGTTGTTTATACAACATCATAATGCAGAGATACATAAACCATCCCAAAAGGGGTAGGCAGAGGCCCCACCATGACATCCACATTTCTCCTCGTGTGTTCCGTCTCACGATGTGATTGGGGGCGATGTGGCGATGATAATGAATAGAAAAATCCAATATTACTTTGCCTGACCCGGTATACGAACCCGAGACCTAAGCTTTGTAATCGTACCGCAGTACAACTACGCCACCGAGGCAGTCATAACAAATTATTGTCATGTGTGTTAGATTAACTAAAACCTAATGTGTATCTTCAAAATTACAGATCCATTAGAATGTTAATTAGTTTGACAGAAGTAGTGTCTTTTTGTTTTGCTTCATACGTACGTAAACTAAAAATAACTGTGCAGTTTGCAATATAAGAGAAGTACGACACCATATGTGTAGAATGTCGTCCGATATTATGGCAATATTTAATCTCTGTCGCCATTGTTCTCGTTTGTTACGCAAAGTTGTTTATTAAACACTCGCAAAGTTACCACTCAACTGTTTTCATTCACAATGTAAACACGCCTACATGGCTTGTACTATATGACTTGCGGTCTAATGAGTAGCTTGCTTAAATATTCCTTATTGCTTTTATATACATATATATTGCAAGTACGTACTGCCCAAAGCGATCATTGTAGGCGAAAGGTAAATCCATCAACATGACGCAAGTACACCGCGTTTCGGAGTTGACGTGTCTGTATCCAATATTTAGCAAGCCGGCATAATTTTGTCAACCAGCATAAATAAATAAATACACCTAACAGTCACATACATAGTTCTGACCTATCCTCTAAGATTGAGTCTTGTGTCGAGGGTATCAGAATCTAAGAGACTTTTAGGTCTCATTAACACCCAGACCCGACATAAATATCAGTGGATCACACAAACATTTGTTTCGGTGCGGGGATCGAACCCGCGGCCTCTTGTTTCAGAGCCGGCGTCTAACCAACTGCACCACGGAGGCTGTCATAAGAATACCATATGTTCCAGGTGAATATTTTATTTGAATTTTACTAGTGTCGCCATCACGCACTTTGAAGTATTTTTTTTTTTATTTGGCTAAAAACTAACTAACATCGACATTAAAGTGCTTATCCAAAAAAAAATCTTCATTGTATTTAATACAACAATTCAGCAAATTTAACATAATTACAGTATTATGGTCATTACAATAATTCCAGCAGGCAATTAAGTAAGTACTTATACAAAACATTGTACATGAATTAAGGACACAATACACACTAAATCTTAATATATGAGAATAACTTATGTTTTCCTCATACATAGTTGTTTTTTAAAAGCAAAATCAAATAAATGGCCCCCAAGGGATTTCCGCAGCAAATTATTGCAAGCAGGCTACGTCCAACGAATTCAAATAGTCTTAATGCGGTTCGTCTTGTGGACAAAAGATTGTATTAATACTATAACATTAAAAAAACCGTTGTTTTGATGCAATTCGTGTTTTCTTTGTTATCGTACTCTCCACGACCTAAAAAGTAAAACTCACATGTTTTTCGATGAAGCGTCATTTCGTGCCACAAATGGCACGCAACCAAAAACGTGTCAGGATCTGGCGTTAACGAAGGGTAAGTTTTTATTATTATCACTTCCGGTCTGGAAATTCCGATCCTAATACCAAACCATGTGGACTTCTGGAGAGTAAATGTAATAAAAACGAATCGAAGGCAATAATGGAGGCTGAATCGTCTCCAATTGCGTCAAAATTGGCAGCACCCTTCAACGAAAATGTCGAATTGACCGACGTTAAAACGAAAAAATAATTTAAAAGTTGTTGTCGAGTGAGCTTCCTATAAGACAACAGAACATATGGGAGGAAGGTTCCTTTAATTTATAAAGTCGTAATAATAAAAACTCTACTAACTCGCTGCTCTCTATTCGCAAATGCTAGTAATGCACCAACTGCTTAAATGTTGTAGCTGATACATGGACGTCTATAGTCACTTTTTATCTTATGAACAGGATCAGATGCTATAGAAACTCTACATTATCATCATCCCCACATCCAGCCATCCATCCATCAGCCAAAGGAAGTCCACTGCTGAACATAGGTCTCTCCCAATGATATCCACAGTGACCTGTTGGAGGCAGCCTGCATCCAGCGACGTCCCGCGACCCACATGCTTACCTTAATTACATCCACAGACTTTATTTATTGCCAATAAAGTTTTAGTAACGTGTTGAAAGATGTTTTAGAAATAACCGTATCTTGAAATCTATTTTAGTAATAAAATGGCAAAAGTGCATCGTCCATAATGTCAGATACATCGATTAAATAAATAGAATGATATCATCAATAAATATGAAGTAGGTACAGACGTAATACAATGTCAATAAACAGAGTGCACAACCTAGGACGCCATTAGAAGCGGCGACCTTAATCTTGAACGATAGAGCGTGCGCTCCGAGCACCGCCCCCGCCTTATCACACACTTGTTGCCTTTCGCCGAGTTTACCATTTACACTACTCCATAAATGGATTTCATTATAAAACCGCTTCAGAACGTCGTGTTTTCCAACGTGTATAAAAATGCTACATTGATAAATACACGAGGCATGTGTGAATGGTAGAGTCAGTAGGAGTCGACTTCATCGAACCTGCCTTAGTCAAATAAGTGACAACTCAATTAAAGGTCAAGACACAAGTATCCTTAAATCATAAATGAAATTCGTTTGTTGTTGTCGGGTTATGACACGTCAGTAGAAGCTATAATACATAAGGAGCGTGATGGATGTAGATAAAGCAAAAGTGATGTATCAGGGTCGAGCAGATGATATCCTATGCTCAGTTTGTGAAATAAATGTTCGTAAAACATATAGTTCGTGTCGTCGTTCATTCGTAAATGTTACAGAGGCACATTGCATAGTATCTGCCTACCCCAATGCGAATGCAATGTAACTGCTATTTATTCAAGGCTTTTTGACTACTCAAAGGTAAAGGCATTCGAATTCTGTCACGGCATTCGAATCCGACGACTCTTGGTTCATACATAATATTACAGGTTAAGAAGCGTCATTCTAGTCCCAAACACTAAGCGCTTCCGCAATGTCTGTGACCAATTTAGCCAAAAGGTATGGTGTTGAGATTATCAATTTAAATTAGTTCAGCCTTCAGCCGGAATAATCATTAAACTCGCGTATTCGACCATTAGTACTGTCGGTTTTGAACTGGAAATTATTTCCGTTGTAACATTCAAATGCATATGGAATTATTGCTTGTGTATTAATATTGCAATAACATAATTATTTATAATATTAGCCTTTATAATATAAGTAGGATATTGGTAATAATCGTTACTCCATAATCAGTTTAAAATGTGTCTAAACGAAGCTCTTCAACTTAGAGACACGCATAAAGCATGTTATATTAATATGTAGGCAGAAAAGCTCTTATTACTTCTATGTACAGGGCTGATTGTTGGTGAATAGTAATCGTTAGCTTACCTATTCCCTAGCTAGTCCCCTGCACAATGATATAATAAAAAGTACAATGATCCAGTTTTGTCAATTTGTAATTTTAATAGACTACCTAATTGCAAGAAAACCGTGATTGTGAAAACAGATACCTCTATAAAAAATCTATTATGAATTGCGTTTACTATTTTCAAAATAAGTCTGATTATAATCATTCAGTCTTTGTTTGTTCAGTACGGCTTTCAACACAGGCCCAAAAAAATATTTAACATAAAATAGTAGCGTTACATATTATATACCATATACCCAGCTACTTAGTACGATTGTAAAATAAAATGTAGCCTCTTCAACATCTATCACTAGTTTACTTTTTCACAAATGCTAATAATACATACAATTGTTACATTGAATAACAAGAAAACGCAACAAAGATCGTGTTGTATGTTGTACAAATAAAATGTTGTTCTAGGAAAATAATGTTTGAAGCCTTTGTACAGTATTTTCCAATAAGCCCGCTGTTTTGAAATTTATCTGAGTACTAGGAAAATACGCTTTGAACGTTCATTTATTTTTCAGAAATTTGATAATTTGATATTTGTATTTTTTATGGATGGCGCCTACGTTGGTGACACTTACCAACAAAGTATTTGGACGTTGCTATACTATCCTTTTTTTATGCATTTCAAGTGCCATGTAAACAACCAAAACTATTTAGCCTAATATTGACATACCCAACAATATTTGTGTAAAAGAGATAATATTATATAGAATGCAAGCGACCCCGCGCCGTATCTAGAGAAATAAACAGACACATTGTATTTTTTCGAATTACTAAGCATACTGAGTAATAAAATACATCAGCTGTTATTATTATCATTCACACTAGTATACCACTAAATCAGTAAAAATATTTATTACCAATGCCATGTTATGGTCACCAGTGATTTTAATCAAACCAATATTAGGATTATCACATAGCTTAGATAAAAAATTATATATAAATAAGTCAAGAAACTAAATTATATGGAATAGTAGAGACTTGACAGCCTCCATGTCGCAGTTGGTTAGACGACGGCTGTGAACCGGCTGAAACAAATATTTGTGTAATCCACAGGTATTTGTTTCGGGTCTGGGTGTATTTGAGACCGAAAAATCTCTCATAGTTCCTGATACCCACGACACAAGACTCGATCTTAGTTTAGGGTCAGGACTATGTGACTGTTGGGTGTATTCATTTATTTATTATTTAAAGAAGACATTTTTTATATAAAGAAATTCCAATCCACGTAATTGTAAATGCAGAGTTGTTCAGATAGAGTTTTAATCGCCGAGACATAACCGACTTTATTTATTGTATGTGGATTATCGACACAAGTTTTTACTGCCAAACAGCAGTGTAAATCCACTGATGTATTTCGGTTTGAAAGTCATTGCAGTCAGAGTAACTACTGGATATGCTGACACTTAACATATTATGTCTCAGGATAGCGAGCGCAGTCGAATGCCAAGCACTGCTTTGTAATTCATGGTGTTGTCTCGTTTTGCTACCATCCATGAGCAGTAGTGTCGCATACTTTTAGGCGAATGGCATGCTAGTCTCGCTATTCATCGCAATAAAAATATATAAATTAATATCGGATTTATACAGGCTGCAATTGGAACCCAAGCACCCACGTATTTTTATATAGCGGGTTTTCCATCATAGTGTCCGACGGTTGCCATAAGCATAGATAAAAGTGTTCGCCGCCAGAAGATTGGATAAACTATTAAGGAAGAGAAGGCATATAGAAGTAAGGGCTGTTGAGTGTTACAGCAATCTCAGTAAATCTGTTAGTTCAAGTTGTCATTGGACTTCGGTACAATACGGGCTGTATTGTCCGACTCCGTATGGACCGACTATTTCATACTGCAGCTTGAACTGCTTTAAAGGAAGATAAATACATCATAGAAAATCTATTTCATATACATATCTACATACGTATTTTCAGTGGTAGAGCCTCTTCGCCTTTGACACTGCATACATTCTCGGAAATACCAATAAATCTTAATAGCTCCCGGAACGATAGTTAGTAAACTTGACAATTCCCGATACTGACTATCACAAATTACCGTGAATCACCAGGGTTGATCTGGCGTAAAAATCCTTCCTCTTATTAAAAAAATGGTAGTCAGTTGATCCAGTACTTATTGAATGAAATATGCGATGTGGTGAGACAACACGGCATGCGGACAGACGTAACCGACATTGGCCATGAACAAAGATCATGAGTAAACACTCCACAATCTACATGGTTCAAGTAATCGCCACGTACGACACCCGACGACTTCCTTGTTTGCTTTTGTGTTCTTATTATTGCAAAAATATCAAATAATAAGAATACGACTTTAAGCCAAGGTCACTTTGACCTTGTTTACTAGGAACTGATGTCAGTTTGCGTATTAATACTCGTTAATATGAATTAATATCTCATGTTTGAGCAACAAAAAACATTTATGGTTAAAATTCATTACATTAATCCAGATAAACGCTTTACCAAATGTTCAAACGGCGTGTATTTATAAATAATTTAGTAACCAAAATTTAATTATACATTCAATCTCTGCGCAATTACGATAATTTGTCCTAGGCACAAAAAATATCGTGGCAATAACGATGATTAAACGATGTACACATCGTGGCCGACAAAATATAATTTCAATAGTCATTGAAACGCAAATGTATGTCAAGTGTTGAGTGTCGGCAGCGCACGGGCACGGAGCGCGGCGGCGCGGCGCGGCGGCTGCGGCGCGCACGGTGTAGGGCCACGCGCTCGCCGCTGCATCTGCCGGCCGCCACGGAACGGGGGCATCATTGTTAGCTACGACCGTTCGACGAAACTTAATTGGCCCGACCTAGCTCGTAAAAGCGTTGTAAAAAGTGTGAAGGTCTGGCGGAGGTAAGGACTCGACAGAAAGAGGTCAAGTGTAATGGCTCGCGTTCTACTGACCTCATTTGGGAGCGGCGACGCCGCGCGCCGCGCGCCGCGCCGCGCTCGCTCGCCTTTCATACAAATATTATGTCCTAGATTGCCACTGTACTACTCTTTGTTAATACATATTCAAAAAGAATAAATTGACAACTAGGTTTTTCTGTATTTCAGCACTTACAATTAGAAAGTCGAGGACATAAATAAAAACAACCGGTAAGTGTACAGTAATATTTGTGAACAGTAAATCAACGTAGGTAACAAATGTGGTAAGAGTAACAAGGATATCGATGGATCTATAAAGTTAGTACTAAAACTAGTAGTTTTTATCAATATTTTTATGAAAATCTACGAAAGTAAAAATGTATTATAATATTAAAGAATAAATACACAAAATGAACGTTTGGGAGCGCAGCATCCGTAACGGATTAGAGTTAGGAAGAGGAATCCGGAACCGGTTGGTGGGGGAAGTGACCTCCTGCTGTCAAACGGAACCTTCAGCTGCTATTATTAACGTAACGGCCGCGAAATCGGGGCACTGACACACATCGCCCAAATAATACCATATACTCCATAATTTATCGAGACCTTGGCCCACATGCTACATTACACCGCACACAGCACACTCCACTCACCACCTTGCAAAGACCAACGGACACTCGTCCTTTGTTTCAAATCTATTCATGAGCCGCCGGGTTTATTTCCACTAGACGTAAAAATGTATTAAGTGATAAAGTGTTTTAAAGAAATTGCTTTCAGATGATGAAAGAATTTCCGGCACGTGTTTAAAAAGTCCGATTTAGTTAATAATAGTTTTCTTACTCTAAGATTTTTTTTAAATTATGAATAATCAAAATAATATTTAATTTACTTAAACAATCTTTTGCAACAGTTCAACACATCATTCTTACTTTATAAATTTTTATAGTAATTATCGGCGAAAAAGATACAAACACATAATTTTAAAAAGTCTATGCATTAATAAAGTAGACACCTGTTCTGTGAAAAGGCACTACTTTTAGAATTGACTTGATTAAGTGTAGGTATTGGTTGAAATAGTAAAAGTAACATTAGCTTAATTAAATTATCCCTAGACTTTTCCTCAACGTCGCTTAACCCATCAAAACTAAAGAGGCTGATGTTATAATGTAATCGTAAATAAGTTCGTACTAAATAAACAATTTCTAACAGAATAAATAATAACCGAACTGTTTTTATAAATAAGCTGTTAATAAATTTATGTGTCTATCATTACTGTCCCACTGCCACGAATGTCTTATGTAAAAAGTGCTATAGGCGTGTGGCGAAATTTGGAGCTAAAAATGAAGTAAAAAAATGTCTATTTAACGCATTGTTTGATATATTAATATGTAAATACGAAGCATTCATACTCATAATCGAATAGAACTAAAATGTCAAATGAAAAAAATATTATTACTTTGACAATAGCGCTTTCGGCGACAGAAGATCGTAGGCAGTAGACCAGCAGCTATAAAGGCATTCCGATTTGTAATGCCGACGTCTAGATGACAATTTTCGGTTAAAAACTACATGTGTTGCGCAAATCATGTTACGATGACGTTACGCTTACGTAAAGTATGTTACATTTACAATTCGAGACGGAGACAGTAACAAAAATTATGTCTTTGTAAATTGTAACTGTATGTGATTTTCACGTATTGCAATTAATTCATAAAGAAAACATTATGGTTAAAATAAAATGTTTGTTCAAAACCAACCCGTATCTTTATATTCTTGTATTAAAATACGTCCATAACATTTTTGAGTTAGATCAAGGTGAATGTGACCTACGAACGCAGCCGATGCCTTCATGTGTAACCTTTGTTCATGAACAATAGCTTTTTTCTTTTAAATCCTTGTGAATAATGAAAGATGTCCTTACAAGCCTACATTTGTGTAAATAAAGCCGAATTGAAAATTTGCTTGCGAGGTTTAACATTGTGAAAATTACTCACAACGCGTGGCTGTAAATAATACTGCATTCATGTAACGTAATCGCGTTCGACTAAGGCCACGAAGAAAATATTCTATTACTAAATAAGCAATTGAAACAAAAGTATGAAATAGAAACAAAATATACATACATACATAAACTCACGCCTTTTTCCTAGAACGTGTAGGCAGAGGTGTTAGCAGGACATACATATGTATTAACACAAAATGTACCTACCATTACTACTATATGTATATTTGGCGTTACACTTACATTACTATTTATACAAAAATTAAGCAGAGCTAAGGTTTTGTTTTTTTTCTGTTGCTAACTGTACACAGTATTTCCATTGCGTGACATGACAGGCGGCAACCCTTTCGAACCCCTTTCTATGCAATACAAATGGTTAATTTTGTTTTATTTGCGTTTTAATTCAAGGCCATGTGGAAGAATTAACAATTGCAAGCGTTTGAGTAATACATATTACACTATTGAAAGTATTAATTTAAAAACATATCTTTGACTACTCCTTTCAAGTTAGTAATCACTACACGCAGGTTGTGGTTCATATCATAAATAAATAAACTAAACCGAACTAAAATACTATTGATACGGAAATTCAGATGAATTCGATTACATTAAACTGGTACGGAAAATTAATTGCACTTTTAAACCTATATTAGAGAAGTTTTATCAAGATAGAGTACAGATGAGTTCCGTCACCGGAAAACGCGGCAAACTTTCAAATATCATCCTTCATATCACCTCGAAGGTCGGAAATCCACAGTACGTTCCCCCGACATTTTCTTCCTCGCACTACAAATATTTGAAATCAAATGCCAGCAGCAGCATTTCCAGACAAATACCACCTGGACACCATAAAAAGAGCGTATTCCCATCTTAAAGGCTGGCAACGCATTTCTATGCCCTATAGTGTTGCAGATGTTCATGGGTAGCGGTGATTACTTACCATCACTTGCCATTTTAGCACTTTTCATTTGGTAAACTTACAATTTGTGACAAAAATTTACCACTTGTTTCGTAGGTACACCTTATAACTCTTATTGTAAGAACGTAGTGATAAGGTCCAAAACTACTCGCAAATCAATTGGGAAATAATAATATAAATACATAGAACGCCTAAAGAATCAAATGTAAATAATATGTACCTATTTAAGTAGTACCACCTTCTGCCTACGGTTCCTGTCTGTGTGGAACTCCCGGGCGACAAGGAAACCTATTTAAACCAGACCTTTTTACTGTATCACAACCCGTACTACGAAGAGGTCAAGCCATATTACGCAAGATACCTATTCGGTTTAAACCACCTACTGACTGATTCATTCATAATAATTACCAGCGGCTCAACCCGGCTTCACTAAGCCTAATTCTGTTATTATTAAATTTTAAACACGTATTTTTGTTAGTGATGTTCAACTTCCGAAATAAAACTATTTCTTTCTGAAAATGAAATGGTGTAGAGTTCTTCACACATACCTATGTGAGATTTTTGCTTTTCTACCGCCTAGGGGCGCACAAGACCACATGGTTCGGTTGATGATGAGAAATTACATCCGCCCTTAAAAATCTACAACACTCAGAACGACTCCTTAGAAGTTTCGGTAAGACAGTGGTACCACCCCGTCAAGGCAGCCCACTTTTATATTACTCTAATATAAAAGTGGCTACGACATTATTAACACTACAACATTGTCGCTAACGTGAAAATAATAGAGTAAGCCCTTTCTTAAAAGTAGAGCAGGTAGAGCCGCTCAACCACTTTTAAAGCCAACACTACCACTTTTTTAGCTAAATCAGTTGCGCGGTTCTGAAACTATTAAAATCGTTGTCATTCCTACTCACTGCTACGAACCTTCCTGTATTTACACCATAATTCTCAAATAGAGTAATTTCGAATTTATTAATATTGTACCGTTCAAGACCGAGACAAGTTGTTTCAACAAGACCGTTCGAAAAAAGAACACCATTTGTATTCAGATATTCTCCGTTGTTTCTTACTGTACTCGTTTTGACCTTATGAAATAGTCATAAGGATCATCATCATCATCCACGTCAAGTCCATTGTTGAACACAGGCTTTTGGTAAGGACCACCAAAATTTTTTTTTGTGTCATCTGTTCACCTTGTGCACACCGACTTTGATCTTACCGATACGTGGCTATTTGAGAACTATTTGGCCACAACGGCCGTCAGTTCTTCACGCTGCCCACTGTCACTTCACCTTACTAATCTGTTGGACTATGTCGGTAACTTTCAATTAGACAATAGTTCTATATTATTTTTATTTATATACATTCGTTGGTGCGCCAACACCTACCAGGCACTCGAATGTTTGATATATGAGATGATTAACTGAACTGAACAAGTGATTTATCATTGCCTTGTATCCATAGCTCGACGTGAACTTCCGACGTACAATTACCGAGGCTAAACAGGCGTTTCGTCACTCGAGCATCTACCAGGCTTTTCATTAATCATATCACACGTTAACACCGTACAAATGAATAACAAGATTTTATTTGTTGACAAAACGAAGAGATCGAATAAACCATTGACTTGCTTGAAATAACACTCAATATTATTGCAATTCGTATATAGTAGGGATGTTTGTGCATTGTTTGTTATATACAAATAACTGAGTTTGTGTCCAAATAAATATGTTAGTAAACACAGCGCGTATCGCTTGGCGATTTACCAGATATTATTTCTCTACGTTTAAATTATTTATAGGAAGTCGTGCATGTCTTTGTGCATAAACAATTAATATATTATTATTGTGTACGTATTTGCAATATAGGTACCCTACCTTGAAATAAAGTCACTTCTTTGAGAATTGTGTATTCGTTTAATTTGAATGTTTGGAATCGCACAGGAATATAACCATAAAATTGGGAGTACCTATTCTTTTTAACATGTACGTTATTATTGTGCAATGTAATACGTAATTTAAACTTATATTTAGTATTCTTCTTATGTGGATACGAACATAAACTGACAAATTTGTTATGTACCGACTGTACATAGCTTAAATATATACGTACTTGGCAAATTATTGATTAAACATAGGTAATAGGTATGCAACCAATTACGGTATTCACATGTTTCTGTGCACGTGGCTATTTATAATTTACGTTATTAACAAAGTATTTACGTTTATTGCAATACAATGTAAGGAAAAGTTATATTTATTCTGTTATGACTGATCCAGATTATTTTGACAAGTATGTCTTTGTTTTAAACTATGATTATCATCCCTGTTATGAATCAGTGAGGGATAAAAAATAATTATTACTACAATAGTATTATAAGGTAGTGTATAAGTACTGCATTTATACATAGATACATAAACATCACGCCTTTTTCCCAGAAGGGGTAGGCTGAGTTGCAACCCACCCATGTTTCGCCTTATGTGTTTCGTCACATGATGTGATAGGGGGCGAGCCTATAGATATATCGGGCATAAATTACTGGTTCTGAGCTGATAATGAATAGAAGAATCCAATATCATTTTGCTCGGCCTGGCATTCGAACCCGAGACCTCAGCTCTGTAATCATACCGTAGCACAAGTACGCCGCCGAGGCAGTCTATGCCAAAATGAAGGAAATTGCGTCAACAGTTTTTTTTTTTTCGGAATTCCTCGATACATTAGATTTGCAGAATTACCACAACACCGCCTTTATTTATCCGAACACAGTATTTTACATATTGTTAATTATGTTTCAAAGTGTATAATCGTATTTAACAGATACATACCTTCATCCATAAGTTATAATATATTAGTGAATCAGTTAAATGAAAACGGTAGAGGACCACCATGAGAGGCGTAATCACGCAAAGGCCCAAGCCCTGAAATTGAAAACACACTGTAACTTGAATAAAATCATTTTATATTTTACCAATTATTTTACAATACTAATTTCACAGCTTTTTAAGCAAATTGTTGTTGCACTTGTATTGCTAGTTTCTGGGTGGCAAAAAATAATTACTTGTTGAACAGATTGTAGATTTCTCAGTGACCGATAAAAATACAGGCTTGTCTTTCAAACAGGAGAGGTCGGATAATATTACTTCAAGGTCTGTTGACGGGCTGACCTCGGCGTATCGGTCGCGGAGGACAGACGGTCGCAAATATTTGCGCGCGTGAGAGGCACGGGAGGCGAGCGCGACTCGGGCTCGAGGAGGGTGCGCGGCGCGGCGGCGGGGCGGCGGGGGAGGCGGGTGGCGGTGACCTTGCCGCACGTCTGCCACGCGACCTTGATCTTGAGACGACCGCGGCAGCGCGCCCGCCCTCGCGTCGACGCGAACAAACGACACATGAACGACACCTATTGCTTCAGTTGCTAACTACTGCCATTGTGCATTAATAGCCTACTTATTGCCGATGTCTGCACTCTGACTGACATCCTCTCGTAAATTACTTTTCCAATTTCGCGCAACAACGCTGGCGTAGAATTTTGTGAGATGATGAAATAGTTCGGAGTTTTGTAATTAAATTTAAAACACAAGTATTGCTTAGATAATAACGTATAACATAACATTGGTTGGCCAATTATATACTTATTAGACTAATATGTAAAATTAAAACAAAAGAATACTAATCAACCATGATATTTACTGCCTAAAGCCGCCATACGTGTAACATTTTACAAGAAGCCTGTCTTTGAATTCTGTAGCAAAGAAATGCATATTTTCTTATAAATACAATCTGTTAATTGAATTTCATTTGAATGATAAAAATAGTGACGTAGTGTTACTACTCACTACCACACTGAATTCAGAATTCAAAGATAAGATTTGCTGTTGCTCATTTTGAATGAGTGAGTGTAGAAGAAAAATTTAATTTTTTAAAAGAATTATTTCGAACTACTTAAATATCTTTTCGGAAAATAAAAATGTCGATATTTCGAATAAAATACTACCAAAATGTATTTTCAAAATAATTTGATTTTAAAGTACCTAATTTCTTCATTATGTAGTCAACAGGTGAAACGAAAAAATTAAGAACGAAAAAGACATAGAACTAACTTGATGGTTTGATTCGTGATAAATTCCGACCATTTTGTCATTAATACTGATTTTAAATTTTGTTAATTATTCCATAAAAAATAAGTAGGGATTTCGGAGAAACCCACCAAAATAACATTTGTATGAAAACAACCATTTTAAAAATACTCTTATTGCCAACAAAATGATATTGATCTTTAGAAAATAATTTAAACGCAAAAGGAAAAAAATCACATGACATGTTCTGTAAGAACTTATATTGAATTTGTGATATTTTTTTTTGCTTTTAGTTTATTTATATTTCGTGAACTTACGCAGAATATTAATATGAATTTAAAACACATTGATATATTGTAATTCTAAACACAGTTGAGTCCCAATGTTCAATGGACTGACATTTCGACTAACGTACGTGCTAATTTGTCCAAAAATACTTATGTTCATAAAATTGTTTGATCGCAGTTGCAAATGTGTTTCTGTTATGTACTTTGGAATGTATTAACAGCATTAATGGTGGAGTTGGTATGACACGGTTGTGGAAGGAAAGGCCACGTTTTATCCCAGCACGACGATAAACGTATGCCTGAGCTGCAAGTTTTTTGTATTAGGTTTGGAACCTAGATGTTACGAGACCGAAATGTAGATACCATCTCTTAATTTTTGATGCTATGTATGAAACGTTCAATAATGTGGAGTCAGGGCTGTGTACAATATATGTATAGATACAATATATGTATAATTTATTACACTAATCACCATAGTTATCCACTTAAACACCACCAAAGTTTAAGTTAAACCACTTTTAGATAGTAGATAGTCGCAGCTATACGTAATTATATTTATTTCATTTTACAAAGTATTTCAATTCTCATAATTTTAACTGTATTAATATACTGACTGTATTTCACAGAAAAAAATGTGGAGAGCTACACAAAAGCGTGCATATTAAAAGATCGAAGGGTTTGGTTAAGGACACAAAAAACAACGAAACTGGAAGAAGCGCAACGTTAGCTGCTCGGCATGGTGTGTATTTGTGAAGCGGGTTGTATAGTGCACGGTCAGCAACACGTGGACGCGGTAACCTTGCGACAAGCGGCATCCGCTGATAAGGAGCCGGAGCGCGTCACCGCTGCGCCAGTGCATTTCTCCCGCGTAATCCCGCCGCGTCCCGCGCGCCCCGCGCCCCCCGCCGCGCCGCGCTGCGCCCGCGACGTCGCCGCCAAGGTCGCGCATGCACCCTGCACTGCAATAAACTTTACACGTGTATATTTACATTGCACACTGTATTGATTTAACCTCTGATATGCAATTGCACATGCACATACGTATGTGTGTAAAGTGTAAACCACTATATTATATGCTAACGTCAATAAATCCCTTTCTACGTTTATCGGAACTGTATTTTAAGCATTTACATTTTAACTTGTTTACAGTTATTGTACTTGAATAGTTATAGATACACAACTAAAGCGTGTTATACAATCGCTAATTGCTGAAATAGCCTAGACTAGTAGTTCCCAAAGTTGATTGGGCTCCGAACCATCTAACAAAACCAGACGAATTCGGGACTCACTTTTTGGCCGTAATGGGTAAAATAGTACATATTGATAAAACAACATCTACCTAGTTGCAAGAATTTTTACACATATATAAACTCACACCTTTTTCCCAGAAGGGGTCGGTAAAGGTGCAACCACCGCAGGTGACCCACGTTTCGCTTTGTATTTTCCGTCCCATGATGTGATACATCGCGACGACGCGACGGCGAGCCGCGACGTTAAGTCGCTGAGAGTTGATACATCCAATTTATTTCGGTATTTAGTTTTAACGCTGATCATATCCC
Source organism: Deilephila elpenor (assembly GCA_949752805.1). Taxonomy (NCBI): domain Eukaryota; kingdom Metazoa; phylum Arthropoda; class Insecta; order Lepidoptera; family Sphingidae; genus Deilephila; species Deilephila elpenor. The sequence continues at coordinate 7,164,507 of OX457099.1, read as the reverse complement.
AGCCCGGCCCTACATAAACATGAGGTACTGACGGGAGGACCTATTCAGGGCGGGTCACTAAATATTCGCTCGAGACCCACCAGTGGGTCGCGACCCATAACTTAGGAATACTGACCTAGAGAGTTCGGTATACGAATCCTTGTTCACTTTTTATCATTATTTCTCAAGAGTCAAGAAGTTCCTTTTTTACTGCAAATTAATGTTTCTAACGACCTATGTCAAATAAAGGAGTCTTGTTATTGTGTCTCATTTTTTATACTAATCTAAAATACATAAAATAAAAGATGTACCAGCAGATATACTACTCAGGTCTATTCTCAGTTGAAGATGCTCTACCGATTTGAAAAACAGGGACAATAAAACGCATTGTCTATCTAGAATAATGTGGAGTAACTTGACATCATTTATCAGAAATACGTCTCCAGCACATTGTGATGACCAACGGAACTAGTAAAATTTGGTATAGTTTAAATAGAGCACAATTGGAGGCCATGTGACTAAGACGAGAGTGTCGCATTCATCTGGCTTATAGGCGAGTGAGGCCTAATCAGCGCGGCTGACTCATCCGCGGTCCATACGCGCATGTGCTCCACTACGCTACGGCCATTTAGATTCTTATCGGTGACAAATTAAAAACATACACATATGCTAAACGCATTACGATAGTACATAACGTACGATCGTTTGTACAAAGATGTTGTTTCAAAAAAATGATAAAATTTTCCATATCGTTATCGCAGAGCTGTAAATCAAAAATTAGAATGAAAATGAATTGAAAATTATCCCTTTTAGGTAGGTATACGGATTTCTTAGCTAATAATTTAATCATATTAGTTCAGAAATCGCGAACGATGTAGGGAGTTAGGCCCGTATTCACAAACAATACTTTACTCAGTGTTGAAGTAACCCTATGCTAAGTAAGACATTTCTCATAGTGATCGTTCCGCTCAGCCTTTTTATTCATAAACAATACTTGAGTCACCCTTTTACTATGGGAACGCACAGTGTCCAATGCGGATCAGTGATTGGTCAATTACTGTTGCTTATTTCTCCCGCGAATTACGTGTGAGTGTAAAGCGCCTTTGACAACTTCAAATATTTACATGCCAAATATTTTATAAAATTTCCTTCCCACATTTTTAAGCCGTAAATTAGGTCAGGTCTAAATCGACAAGTGGCAATAGTATATGAAGAACAATATCTTTAGCAAATCGATAGCGTCTTCGAAATTCTTCATCATTGTAAAAAAACAAAAGGATTTTGAAAATCTCGAATAATATCTCTTGTACTTATCGTCCTGCGTTCGGTAAGGACATTATTTATATAATTGTCGAACTCCTCCTCGCTGCTGTAATCCATCGCATTGAAAATTGAAAAAACCTAATGCAAAACACATAAAATGAAATGGCATATACATTACCAATCGACACTATGCGTTGCGTAAAATAGCTGTTGAGTTTCTTTACCTGAGGGCCTCCATAAGTGAACGCATAGGGTCACTCATCACTCAAGTATTGTTTTTGAATCCAAATTGACAATTCTGTGCATTTGGCTACACTATGCGTCCTCATAGTATTGTTTGTGAATACGGGTGTTAGAGACTAACAATGCCTAATAAATTAACTGTGCAAATTCTGGCATAAAGTAAAATCTGGATCGACGTCTATTTCATGCCTCCCCTTGAACCAAATCAGGTCAAGGCTTGGCAGATAACTTGGAAGTGTCGGCGAGATTACATTTGCACAGAAATACAGTTACCACCCACATTAATTAAATTCGTATTGTTTTCTTAATAGATTACTGTCTTTTTGCTAACATTGTGTGTTTGCACGCAGATAGAATTTTAAAGACCAATGCTGAGTAATGTAACGGAACGTTCTGTCACGTACACGTCACGTTTATCATAGTCGCCAATCTATTTATAACTTTTATTTAAATATTTAACACGCGTAAGTTTTACAATAAATTACCTCTCATAATAATATAAGGCCACCCAGCCCTGTTCTTAAATTGAATTTAAGAATAGGTAATATTATATTAAGGTCTTTGTGTGGTTAATTATTTTACCACACGAATGACACAGCTTTTCATAAGTAAAATATATAAATATATACCCATATACCCACATAAACATACTTAAACTATATACAGATTATTACAAATAATACTATATTTAATAAACAGAAAATCGTAGTTATACATTTAACTTACTTAAGAACATAAAGCTGTTGTGGGAAAACAAGTATGGTATGTATTTCCCAAATGCATGTAAGCAAAGTCAGATGTCCTAAAAACATAGATGACGCAGAGGACTTCACTTTGCAGGGGCTTTCCGAGGCAACGCAATAATGGATTTTACAGTCACACAGTGATAAAGACCTGTTATTCCTTTACGCGCGGCAATGCGCGCCATTGCAACGCATGAAAACAACTTATGTGTGGTTTTGTTAGAATAAATGTAAAAAAGCTTTCCCTTCTTATTAGCTTCTTAGTTTTTCTTTCTTAGCTCCTAGCCTTTGCATTTTAGACTGCCCTCCTTTAATTCCTGTCTGTGTTTATCGCCTTTAAGCGATAAGACAGACAATTGTACTTCTTATGTATGATATATCCAATTATTTATTTCCCTTTTCTGTGTGCTATAAAGCGTTTATCAATAAATATATCATAATAAAAAAATAATAATAATATACTAGTGCTATTGGTGGTGTGCGGATTGTAGGATATTCTTATCGACTGCGTTTGTAAGTATTATACAATTTGGCGGTGACTCCGTGGAAATGACTCAGGCAAGTATCTGGCGGTTGGGGTCAAGCCTTTGTATATCCTGTTTTAACCAAGCCGTCATAATTGGATCGACAAATTGACTATCCAGCGGTGCGATATGGATCTCGGGCCTATAGGTACTTGAATTATATTACACCATTCTTCGTAGAAAACACTTTATCGTCCCGGTATAATAATACAACATCTCCATTAAGCTTAAACTTGTGAGTATCAGTCTATAAAGACATTATAACTCAGACAGTATAAGTTACCATGTATTCATGCTTCATATGTATAACCGGCTTTAACCCTTTCGTCTGTAGTTTTTGATATGTCCCTGGCACCGGACGGTAGGGTGCTGCCCAATGCACTTGCACAATATGCAACAACGTCCCTCCGAACCCTTTTCACTCTGCAACTAACCGTTAGTCGGTTGTACAGACATCTGCTGGAGAAACAAGGACGCTCTCACAAACCAGTAACCATGAAGGCCATATACTTAGTAAACACACCCGTTATATAATAGTTGTTACCCCTAAGGTCCGACTCTTGTATCGTGGGTATGCGAGAGGCTTTTTGCTCTCACAACGCCCAACTCCCAAATAAATGCTTTGGATTGACAGCTTCCATGGCGCATGTGGTTAGGTAACATCTAGTTAAAGTCCCAGAGTATACAAAGTAGTATATAAAATAAAAATAAAACATTAAACAACAAAAAATAAAAATTAAACAAAAATTTGTGTACTCTATAGTATACAAATGTTTGTTTAATTTTATGCATTGGCGTGCGTCTGTTGGCTATATTTATTTTTAGTAGTGTCAACACGGTAATCGAATCCATGACCTCTAGTTTTTTAATTGACGCGGCGCTAAAGCAACTTCGCCACAGGGACTATTATTAATGATCATGTTAAGGTAGCTCTGTCATTAATATGAATTCGCGTTTCATTATATATTTGATGTTTATTAAGTAAAGTCTACATAAACCACAATGTGACCAGTTATTCCCTTCAATGAAGAATTATTCCAGGAAAATGAATTATTTGTATCCAGTGAGTAATGCTAATGGAGACGAACTGTCTGTCTGCAACTATGAAAATACTTATTATGTTCTAGTATTTTTGTTGAATAATTTTGTTTATATTTACCACCTAGTAAACGAAGGTATTATATGAAATTAGGTAAATTAAGGAATGTATATACTTGGTATGTCCAGACTATGACCGGAAACGAAGCCAAGCGGTAGTTTTAGTGGTTACAGACACAATGCAAATAAAAATTTCGCAAATAGTATCATCGTTTTGAGTGGTAAATACCTAGTTTTTTCTAAAATTATAATTTTAAATTTTATACCCTTTCGTACCATTGTGTCTTTAGAAATTAAAAGGTGTACATTATTATTTTTGAAAACTATGTATTTACCACTCAAATACAACGAAACGTAAAAAAAATGTAGGTAGCTTTTTTTGTGAAATTTTTTGTTTCATTTTGTCTGTAGTTACTAATATTACCACCTGACTTCGTTTTCGGTCGCAGTCTGGATATACCCTGTATAACTTATAAATCAATACTTGCTCTAAAAACGAATCACGAATACAATACAATATTCTTTATTGTAAACCAATACATAGAAGTAAATTACAGAAAAAAAAGAAAATACAAAAATGGTATTACAAGTGGCGGTCATATCGCTTGGAGCGATCTCTTCCAGCTTGTATGTAACCTACACGAATGAGCTTCATCAAGAAATTGTTCAATTAACATTTAATTTGAAGCTGCATCGAATACATTTTTCTTTGTCTGAGCAGTCATGAGTAAACTATTTAATTAACTTAACAAAAATAGATAACTAACTTATTAAGTGTGACGATAACCACAACTGCATCCGTGGCGTAGTGGTACTACGGTACGATTACAACGCTGAGGTCTCGGGTTCGAATCCCGGGTCGGGCAAAGTTATATTTGATTTTTCTATGCATATGGTATGGCGATAGACTCACCCCCTATCACATCACCTGGGTGTCCTAGTAGCACCTCTGCCTACCCTATCGGAAATAAGGCGGGAGTTTATGTTTGTATTTTTAAACCACTTTGGTCAGATGAAGAATAATCAGTAATTAGTTTAACATTTATTGTTCTGTAAAGTCAAAATGGTTGTAACTCGTAAACGTATTCATTAGTACGATTGCTACCAAAGTGCAAATTGTAAATGATTGTGTGTTTATGAAGCAGTGCGACCTAATAGTACATACGTAAGACGAGTCGAAGAGGTCGTGGCAGGTAAGCGAGTAGGGCGAGATGTCAATTGATGTTTTGTTATGTTGAATGTGACCGCGGCGCGGGCGCGGACGCCGCGTCTTGCCGGATGGAGGGTGACATTGCGTGACCGCAGCGTTTTTAAACAACTGTTTGATGATACAATGACGCAGAATGTCTACTTCTACAAGGTCGTTTTTAATTGTATTGTTCACTTCATATTTGTTTGTCAACTTGTACCCGCTCAATGTATTCTACTGTGAACAATGTGTTTGGTAGCTCATTTGCAATTGAAACACTGACACGCTACCTACGGCTTATTCATGGTTACCGCTGACACTACTCTTCCTGGAATGAATTTAAATAAAACTGGGACCCATCTAGACATATGACGCACGGGTAATTCGAACAAATGTGGCATGTGCGAACACATTCTGTCAATGTAGTTTTACAGCTGTCACATGGTCATTTATATTGTGATTTATGCATTACTAACTTGCAGCAAAATGTGTCATAGATATAAAGTAGTTCAAATCCCAGCACACCTCTGACTTTTCGGAGTTATGTGTGTATTGATAGTCAATCACCACGAACTATAACGGTGAAGGAAAACATCGTGAAAAAACCTGCATACCGTAGTGATTTTAAAGTATTAATACGGTATGTAAAGTCCGCCAACCCGCACTAGGCTAGCATGGTGGATTATATGGCCTAGCCTCTCTCAATCGTACTCTTAATTGTAGAGGAGGCCCGTGCCCTGCAGTGGAACGTATATGAGCTGATACTACTAAATGTACATATTTTGATATAGGTATGTGTCGGTGCTTGTAAGCTGGTTGGAAGAATTTATAGTTTAAAATAATAAAATAATAAGTTCTGCCTTCATCTGAATAACGCTGTAAGTATAACAAATACATCTAACCGAAATCTGAACAAACTTACCTATTGCCTAAGATGTATTTATAGCATGAAAAATGTATTTCTGTAAACGGATATCGGATAGGCGTGCGACCGTCGAAGAAGGAAGAAAATTTCCGTCTCAGATTCCTTGTATATCAGAAATTAGATAATTATCAGGAATTGTGGAACAATATTCTTGTCTCTCCACAGGAAGGATCTGTCAAGTGGTTTAAAGAATATAAATGATACTAAGGTAGCACACGTGCAGTGCTCTGATTGAACAGGAGTCTATTTACGTAGAAAATACAAATAGTAAGACAGGGTGAAATAGAAGTCCTCCTCCTCCTCCTCGTATTCCTCAGTATTGCAGGTCGTGACCTTCTGTATCACTCTCTTTCGGACGAGATTTCTCCATTTGATTCTGTCCCCGGCGGTGTGGAGGGCGCTATAAATTGTAGAGTTGAGAGTGGTGAGCATCTGATCACAACAACGTGTTGAGATCCAAGCAGTGACACTTTTCAGAGCCAAAGCAATGTCCAGTCATTAAGTAAAAATAACAACTAAAATAATGATAATAATAAATAATCAATATCGTTATCTAAGCCACCTAACAAACGAAAGAACGCGAAATAAATAGACATAAAAATAGTTGTTAGTTTATAAAGTCACGGCATATAATAAACTAGTATTGCTCATGCTGCGTGAATATTTTTTCCGGAAGAATTCCCGGGGTAAAAAGTATCATATAGTCATCCTCCATAAATGCACTATCCAACTAAAATATTTTTTCAATTTAAACCAGTAGTTCCTGACATTAGAGCATTCAAACAAAGAAACTCTTTAGCTATATATAATAATTTAAATTAATCTAATTTATGTCTTTGTGAAATTATCTGAAAGTAAATTTAGGATTTGTTTTTGGATAATGACTCAAGACCATGTGATCATCGAACTACTTGATCGTCCCCTTTTAAATAGATAATTTTTAACTTTTAAGTACATTAATACTAGAATATATTTATGCATTGGATGTAAATTATCAACATTAAATTATGTAAAAGTTATTTATTGAAATTCATACATAATTTTATGGAAGGGAAGCTTTCCAAATGAAACATAGTAAGCGCAGCTGTCGTCACACATATGTACATCGCGGCGCCCTGCGCGGCACGCCCCTTCGACTTATCGTTGACTCATCAGTAAATAATACGCGACTGCCAACGATTTGCGTCAATGAAAATAAGCTTAGGTACAGTCAGAGGGATTTCATACAAACATACATATATGTATCACGAAAATGTTCCAAAGAGCTCTGTGTTGCCCACCTTCTCGTTATAATCAAATATTTCGAAGGATATTCGAAGGATTCGCGGGCATGTTTCAGAAAGATTCGACTATACTACTATACTATTGGCTCACAGAAATCTTATGTGAAACATATACTTTGCTGTTACGTTTGGTTCGCTGAATGGGATCATTGGAAATCTAAAGGTAAAGAATAAAGATGTAAACCGTTTCACTCAGGCCGGCATAACTATTGTACAGATACAACCACTACTAGCCGTGAATAGAGTATTTGGATTCTATCGCAATTACGATCTGGTAGATTCACCATTTTATACCTGTATACATATTGAAGATGCAAGTTCTTCTCTGGTGAAAACAGCCTTGTGAACCGGGTGGTAGTGGAAAAAAGTGACTGAATCTAAATAATGTATGACATTTCATGGATTCAATAAATATTTTCATTTAATTTTCATATTATTTCAGTCAACATTCCAAATTGGTCATCTCTACTTTGTACACATTACACACGTCAGGGAAAGATGGTAAAGTATTTTTATTTAAATAATCTTTACATTTTTCTTGCGTATTGCTTTATTAGTATTTTGATTTCCTCCTTGCGTTTTATTCCCCAATTCTGAGGGTCGTGATCTCCTCTCACTAGCTTCCGCTGTGTGATGTCACGCCATCTATCCCGACTATTGGCCACTTGTATGGCGTCGTATATAGTTGTGTCAAGTGAGGTGCGCATCTGATCCAACCACCGTATTAGGTTGCATCCACATACCGTTTTACTCTCCACTTTGCCGGTGACCAATAGTTTATCCAAGTTTTCGCTGGACTTCCTGGCAATACATATATTCAAAATACTCCTGCACTATTGCGTGCTGGCCTATTGGTAATGGAACAGACGTGGCTGCCAACATGTTTACGGAAGTCGTGGGTTCAAATCCCAAAGCACACCTCTGACTTTTCGAAGTCATGTTTGTATAGATTCGAGTAGTCAGTAATTATAACAGTGAAGGAACATATCGTGAAGAAACCTGCATACCATAACAATTCGGAAGAACTTCTATTGGTATGTAAAAGTCCGCCAACCCGCACTAGGCTAGCTTGATGGAATATACGACCTAACCCCTCTCAATCGTATTCTTGATTGTAGAGGAGGTCTGTGCTATGCTGTGGGATATACACATATAGGCTGATATAGATTCAAATACTCGGTCGAGGCAGACGGTAGAGAGCCTAGTAGCTATTGAGTTATTTGAGTATAGAGACACTAGTTGGTCCCGCCATCCAGCTAATGCCCAGCAGCATACACCCAAGTGTTAAGTGGAAAGCAAAAATACTGTATAATTACGCCCAACAGTCACATAAATAGTCTTAACCCCACACAAAAATCGAATCTTGTGTCATGAGTATCAGAAACTACGAGACTTTTCGGTCTCACAAACACCCAGGCCCGAATCAAATACCTATTGATCACACAAATATTTGTAAATTATAAATTTATAACAACCCGTGGCCTCTCGTTTCACAGCCGGCGTCTAACCAACTGTACCACGGAGGTTGTCAATTTTGTTTGTTATTTTCTTATAGCTAAACCGATTACAGTCCAATCCGGTCGAAGTCGTTTTAGTACAACTTATGGCGCTGTAAAAACAAAAACGAATAAAGATTCTGATATAAATGAATATAGACGGGCGTTTTTACTGACACGACAAACTGACTGCATAAACTGCACCTGATGATAATGCACTGTAATCCAAATAGAATATCTTTTTATATCGACCACCAAGATATAACCGTCTCACGACAGTTGAAATAATTATGCCGGCCCGGTCAAAGTTGGATATAGACCGATATAATACTCACGACATATGTATACTACCTACAAATACGATTAAGAAATAAAAAGTACCGATGATATAATGACTTTTAGTAGATTTAATTAGTATTAAATAATTATTTTATTTTATCGCATCTTTTCACTATCATTACAACCCCTAAGTGAGAATCGACAGTGGCACACATTTTAATAACACTGAAGATTAGCGAGGGTAGTGTCTTGGAAACTCTAGATTTTTTTCCAAATCCCGGTGCAGTTAATTATAGTATTTGATTAAGGATTAATATTAGGTACAGTTGTTAACAAATCTAAATAGTGAACGAACTAGGTCTACTTAAAGTTCATATAACCTACCCCAAAGACTTTAATATTTATTGTTACCGCGGCAAAATAATGCATAGGCCACGTCAGTACTTTGTATGCCGTGTAGTGGTCAGATATGTGAATCATTGATAATAGCGCACCTTACGGGTTGTGTGAACTTTAAGTGTGTCATTTCTTGACTTCGAACTTCCTTAAGCTTCGTAAGGCTGCTTTGTGCAGCGAAAAACAGTTATGTGAAAAACAAAATTGAATTAGGTAGTAATACAAAATTGGATAATAAATATCAATAGTATGATTCTTTGCTCCGAAGCATGTACTATGTATTATGCACTTTAACGCATTGTAGCCGGGGACTTGTAGGCTATGTGTTGTGTCAACAGTTTCATGTGTATTACCGACTGCACAAGTCTAAAAAAAATAACCGTAATGGGCTTTATATCACGTCTATTGCGTAAGATGAAAGTGCAAACCGATCTATTTTTTATGTACCACAAATAAATCGTCTAGTAAATTAGAAATAGAACGCGTTTGGCAGGGCGGTGCAACGTTGTTTTATAATTAGCGATGCACAAACAAAGTGGCTTCGAAGGAATTGGGTCGAGCCGGGTGCGGGGCGAGGCGGGGGAGGTCGGAATTCGCGTAACGTTACGTCAGCGGGCGTCGGCCTCGCGGCGGTCGCTGACCCACGGCTATGTCTAGCGCGGCCACTAGTCGCACGCGCATTATTACGCACACGAGCATACGCGCCTACTGCCTACACTTCATCGAGCCCTGCCGTATGCACTGCACCCGATGCTGTCGCGGTGCTGTATGCCGCGTGCGGTATACACAACAACGCGCAACGCCCGACTTTACGTGTTTTGACACATTAATCCCGCAATAAGTCATACGCCCGTCAAATAGCAAGCTTTTGTAGTTACCGCTTTTACCTTCCAAATTGATTGCGTGCACACTTGTTTATATGGTGTTTTTATAAGTTTATAACTTACGTAATATTTTCGTCACTCGTTTAAATGTGGTAAAGGCTAAAAATAATGTTTATACTAGATTAGAAATGTCATAACATGTTTATGATTAAGAAATAACATTTAATTATAGCAATAACCTGGGAAAATAAAGAATTTATAATTAATTTCAATGTTACTAATTAAGTTTACATACATTAATCCCCATTAAGTTTTAAACAATGGAACTGCATTTAGTAGTTTATAAATTTGCTTCTACCGTTCTTTTACCCACCCTTGTTGAACCCTTAAGTATCGACATTGCAAAATTATTTAGTTTCGGTCTAATATTGTGACGAACCGCGTCGCCTGCTTGACGTCATTTTTTCAGCAATGTGCAAAACAGTACATGTAACGTATTATACTTAGTAAAGTTTACATTTTAATAAATTTAATATTATACACAAATAGTAAATACGTAATGACTGACAATGTTTGTGATAAGTGCATGTAAAAAACTTGTTATTATTTTCAATGTTTAACGAGTACGTAACAATGTTTTTGTTTACTTCTATACTACTAATACTATTCAAGTACATTGAGAAGTAAATATTTCTTTGAATGCAAATATTTTTTTGGTAAATCCGTTTTGTCATAATATGTGTAGCAATTGTTAAAAACCCGCATTCCGTAAAAAGTTCATTATAAAAAAGGTCGTCCAACGTGGTGGAGGTTGTTGACCTCGTTCTTAGCATGGCTCTTCTGTATCTCAACGGTTGAATTGAAGGTACATACCTACTGAGCACGAAACGGGAAATAATACGGTTCATTTCATTTCAAGGTGAAATAAGTGGAACTACGGACAATTTTATGATCTATTTAACAATTATAAATGAGTTAATATTAATCGCATACAACAACCTCGATGCTGTGTCATTGACTTTCTACATTTATAGCACAGGGGAAATATAGAGAGCAACATTTTTGGATACTTTTAAATTGAGCCGTGAGAAATGAAAACTGGAAACGAAAGCTTCAAACACAATATGTCTTATAAATAAATTTGTTAAGAGTATAATATAAAGAAAGCATAATTTAAACAGAATTTAAAATGGTTAAAATGTTTAATTCTGTAACGAAATGACATCAGATGGTCTTAGATTATATCTTCATACGTTATCATAAAGGAAAAGACGTAGTAATGCCGAGTCAGAAATTTACAAGAAACGGTTATCATAAGGAAAACTGCGCCAACCAATGCTGAGTAGGAAAACTGGGGAAGACCGTGATAACAAATTTAAATCATTAAACGTTTATTGCTCCTAAAACAGGTAAAATTATCTTAATAAATATGACAGAGAGATTGCCGTTACGGTTCATAAATAGACTGATGTTGAGGTGACTCATCTGGTACGCTTAACGGTGTCAGCCGTGACGAAAATAATTAAGAAATTATATTATTCGCATGTGTTGGTAAAATATATATTTTATATTATTTTAAAAAACCATATATTTATCCCACAGATGGGTACGATTTATTTATTACTAAAGTTAAGTGAGCTTTTGGACCACCTTAGATTAGCTAAGGGAAATGTTAGCTAAGCTTTCTCTGTACTTTGAGGTAGGATTCAATTCAATACAAACCAGTATATGAAATCAGAACAGGCATTTTTCAGCTCCATCAATCATCTCTGTAGCATTAAACAATTTGCTTATTTCCTTCCAAAATAACCTTTCTAGGACATTGAATTTACAAGGACACTAAATTCACTTGCAAATTGAAAAATATCGATTGGGGTATAAAATAATATTTGTATGTTCCTCAGAACGTGAAAGTTCGATTTATTAAGGATAGTTTTCTAATTCGGTACTGATACAACCATTGGCAACAAACTCAGGCCCGCCCACACATTAAGATCAATCAAGTCTTGTGTCTTGGGTACCAAAAACAATGAGCGACTTTTCGAACTCATAACCCGAAATGAATAACCAAAATAAAAACGAATTACGCTAGAAATACAGATAGAACCTATTAAATTAAAATTAGATTCACGTTTTAGTACGAAAATTTTAACACCAGCTTAAGCGCACCTCAGGTATATTATCTGTGAGAAGCCGCTTGGGGTAGGTACCACCACAATGTTTATTTCTTCCGCCAAACAGCTGTGTAAATGCAATGTTGTGCTCCGGTTGGAAGGACATTGTACCCAGAGTAACTACTGAACATAATGAGACTCAACGTCTTATGTCTCAGGATGACGAGCGCAGTGAAATGCCAAGCATTGCTTTGTAATTCATGGTGTTGTTTGGTTTTGCTACTATCCATGAGCGATCATATCGCTTACCATAAAGCGAATGTCATGCTCGTCTCGCCATTCATCGCAATAGAAAAAACCTACGCAAATCATTCAATTGTAGAGTAATAAAGTGTAGAGTCGAGAAACTAGAAAATAAGAAATTGTCATAAGCAAAGGGTCATGTTCAATGACTACAACACTTATGGCCAACATTATCAGCCATAAGAGGAAAACTATGAACTTTCCTATACAATATTATATGTAAGAAAACTTTCTTTATTTGATAGAAATGCGTAAAATTTACGTTGAGAATCAAGATTGTTATTTTATAATGTTAAAATCGGCAGTACCTTTACGCGAGTATTTATGCGTTCTCAATCAGAAAAAAACATTGTGATGTTTATATATCACAGCATACTTACACAAGTATAAATATATTTTATACATTTATTAACTGTAATAGGCTCTGTACATGACCAGTTTTTGAAATCTGGGACAAAAATCTTTAATGGTTAAATCCTATACATTTTTAAGTCATATTTTCAGACTCAAATTATGTCTTTTTATAAACGTAACTTATCATTATGTTTGTGTTTAGCAATAAACATATATTGATACATAATAATATGTAGATTAATACTTAATTATTGCTTTTTTTTAATTTTGACTTGAATTTATTATTACTAATTGTCTTAAAATTACTATTAAATGTTCTATATAAACGAGGTTGTGAAAGGCTTTAATTTGATTATATTAATAAAATATATTTTTTACAAAAGTATTTTATTTCGTATTAAAATATATTAACAAAATGAAAAATAAGCATCATGATTTCATTATAAAACTATCGCAGAAATGCACGCTCAATTCATAAAATCGCAGTTTGGCAACTATAATCAAATTTTAGAACACCCATTAGACAAGTCAATAAAATATCTTTAATATCTATGTAGTATGAACTATTCCCCACAGTATAAAAATACATAAAAGCCGTTAAATATCCATGAAAGCAAAAGCGATATGTAAAATTGATATAAAAGCATAATTTTTACAACCTCCACTAATAATTAAAAAGTTATTGACGTATTAATAGACATGTTACGTTAGCACATTTTACCAAAGAAGTCAAACGCAAGTGACTACATCCGGAAGCAAAATAACAAACGGCTGTAACTAATAGATTAAATTGAAAAAAAGTGCGAGAAAGCGACCCCCGGCCCGGCGAAGGGGGCTGCCCAAGTAGGACACTTTCATTTTCGTTCACTTCTTTTCGGATGCAACGCGGTGAACATTTGCTGTGCTGCTTAGCACGTATCCATTACCTCCTTTCTTTACACACTTATTAATCGAGCTAATACCGATTTGGCATTTAATCTCATTTATACATGTAACTAGGGATGAGTTTTGGTTAATTTCTGAAAATTGTAACATGTTTTAGGAACAACAATAGCTTTATCTTTACAACGGGAGGATAATGTTCAAATTTATACGTCATTTAACGTTATATTTTACAAATATACGATTACTTTGTGTTAAAAACCTTCAGTGCTATAAATGTTTTGATAATAAAAAGAAATTTGAAATTACTTTCTACTTTGCTAAAAATGTTACACTTTTTATGTCTTCTTTATCACTTTCTTAAAAAGCCTCGGAAAAGATGGCGTGACAACCTCGACACATTTAGCAGCATTTGTATTATATCAGTAACTCATAGGCAAAAGTGGTAGGAGTTGGGGGAGACCTTTGCCCAGCAATGGGACAGTATAGGACATAAAAACACTTTCTTATGCAAAACTTTTTACACCAGTATTATTTCGCTGCTAAACATTATATCTTAATTGTTTAAGACATACATACATACATAAACTCACGCCTTTATCCCCGAAGGGGTAGGCAGAGGCGCCACCAGGACACCCACATTTCGCCTTGTATGTTCCGTCCCACGATGTGATAGGGGGCGAGCCTATCGCCATATCGGGCACAAATTCCTGACTCCGGGCTGATAATGAATAGAAAAATCCAATATCACTTTGCCCGACCCAGGATTCGAACCCGAGACCTCAGCTTTGTAACCGTACCGTAATACAACTACGCCACCGAGGCAGTCAATTGTTTAAGATTTGTTATAATATACAATATTTGTATCCAAATAAAAATAACAATTTGGAAATAAAAAATCCAGTCTATAATAAAAGTATCAAATATTATATTTTGTTTTGTCATAAGTTAAGAATAAGAAAAATATATTTTTAACACCACATTAAAGACACAAGTACATTAAGATTGCATGTACAGATAATATTTGGCGGTTTACTATGTCAGTAAGATCCACCTGCTTCCGGATGACAACAATTAATTGGAGAGTTATGTTAGCACCGGATTCCACACGTTTGGAAAACTGGCGATATTAAAAACATGTATTCGCATCATCATAATCTAGATCTATAACGCGCTTCTTAAAAATGTGAACCGGATTTTTGGCACACGATTGCTCTTCGAGGACGGCACCGCGGCGCGGACGTTGCTGTCGAAAGTAACAACTTTCTAGACCCCTCTTCGCCGTCACGCTAATAACGAATTTTTATAACACAGAAGTTTTCTAATGCATACAAAATAGCCTAACACACACACGTACGTAACAAATTCTTTCATGTTCACCTGATTATGTTATGTTTGTATACAACACGCTTTATGACATATTGGTGTTTATGTTTGCAATATATGTATATGTGAAACAAGCACGGAAAATGCCCTGTACAATAATCACATAATGAAAACTTGTGTTTCTTGTTGAAGAAATTAGCAATGTTTACTAAAACCTCAAATTGAATACAATAATAATATTTTAATTATATATCGTCAATTCTGACTTCTGGCCTTTCTCTTCTTTGAATTTACTTTCACTAGTTTCATAAAATGTGAACTTTCGTTAAATAGTTATAAAACCTAATAACAAATTAGAACCGCGTTTTGAGAATTCGTATTATTTTGAACCCTACTGATTTAACAAATTTGAAACTTATTAAACGTCTTAATCATTACAAAATATAAGAAAAAAAAAAAACATAATGCTACTTTAGAAAATGATGCTAAAGTGTAATGCTCATATAAAAAGAATTCCAAATAAACATATAACAATAATCTATCATTTTGAATGTAACATGATGCAAAGCATCAACAAAGCTTTCTACTGGCAGTCGGCAGGTCAACTATACAACAAGATAGTAGAGTGGAAAAGGTGAAATTTAGCGGAGCGAGAAATCGACGGGATGCGATGTTTATTGTAACGAGCCCGCGATCGGGCGTGCGCGCAAGAGAAACTGAAAGTAATGGCGCCGCATTCAACCCACTTTCACTGCTCTGGTGCGCCCGCGCCGCCCTCACCTCCCCGTCGCACCACACCGCCCCGCACCTCCTATACTACACACTATACTCCACCACTTTGCCCTATTATGTGCAGGGACTTTCTCAACAACTTACTAACTGTTACTAACATATTTATACAGGTATCTAAACTTCGCAGTATTCACATCTGTTTCATGGAAACTTGTCCAAATTTAATTCATATTTTAATACATTTACTCCAAGTAAATATATATTCATAGCATAGATTTATGAAAGTACTTATCTCTGTCCTAAATCCTCCGATGCGACTTTTTTCTATAGAAAGTAGTTGTGACCCTCGAAAACTTTCTTCAAAAACGTTTTGTGATATCATTATTTTGATATAGAGGAGACCAGGGACGAATGTAACAAATGAATTTGTAAAAAAATATCTTATCTACATTTATGTGCTGTTTGACGAACATGAGTCATCCCCCCTATATCGAAGTTAGTAGTGTAAATAGTAGTGGAAAGTATGAATATGCGATAGGTTTTAATTGCGATAGTTGTTACTGAATTAGTAAATTGATTAAGCATACTGGTTAATTACAAACTCTTAAGTGATTATAATTTATTTCCTTTTGCTACAGAGACTAGAGATTGAATTACTTTTAATGCCCGGAAAATTAAGGTTATTGTTGGAAAATATCGATCTAAGATATGTCTGAGTGTGCTTAAAGTTGATTATTATCTAAAAACACTTAAGGCTTGTCATTAATTTAGTAATTTCATGAATTTACACCCTCATTAATAAATTTGAGAAATAAATACTCGTGTATTATTCAAACCATACAAACATTGTACTGATTAGCTTGGCTTAACACAAAGCATTAAATATGTTTATATCATCCTAAACAATTGAATATCTGAATCAACAAACATAGATAGATAACAAAAGAATTTTAACATTAGTTCTGTTGTTATTGCCAGCTGCAAGTAAGCCAATAAATAAAATTCATTTTCATAAAAGTATTTACGAGGCTAGAGCTCTCGGCAATTTTTTAACCAGCTTTATAATTGTGATTAATCAATAACAACACTATAATTAATCAATGATGATAATTAGTTATGTTTAACATATTTATCGATATTTTTACTGCAAGATGATGAAATTTTACAACAGTTACCAGACTCTACAATGGAGGAGCCTCTTTCTTTGTCATACCCTGGCCTTATTCATAGACAATTTTTAAAGCTATTTTAGTTATCGAATGTTTTGTCTTCTTCGCTCAGGCTGAATTCGAAAGTCGCACGGAAGGGACAAAACATTCTATAACTAAAACTGAATAGGCCGTAAGTCATCCAGACAGTTGTAAGATTATGGTATTCGAAAACATTAACCTGGCTGAACACATTGACTTATATTCTACGAGACACGTCAAAGAAATAAAGTGCCCCCGTATTTTAAAAGCACACTGCAATATTACATCACTTACCTGGTATTTTCTTAAAATATTGTAACTTCAGACGATTTGCTTTCGGTTTGACGACGAAACATTCATTTATTACTTTTAAACGTATGGGACAAGGCGTACTGCACTGTCACTGTCACCAAGCAAACTGATTCATGTGTGGTGCATGCACCGCAAGTCGGTGGGACACATTTTTTGCACTGAATGTCTTATCTAGTGTAACATTGATATCGATGGCTGAACATAAATCCGTGCTATATACGAGAAAGCAGTAGATTCTTATTGTAAGTCCTCAAAGATACAGAACAAATAGGTACACTATCTCATAGAAAAGCAATCAAGATTGCCATAGGCTCAAAAGTTCGTATTAAGATATTCGCATCTACGCGGATGGCAACCATCACACACTATCGTGGCACGCATGTCCTAGAAACTCACACAACGGAGGTTCGTTTCGGGTTCAGTCCGTGTATATCCGGTATCAAAGCCAGCATAATTGTGACAACCAGACAGAAATAACCGTCTCTAGGCGGTAGAGTCTCTATTGGGATTGCAAAGCACTTATCATCAAGTGCATTGTAATCACTTTGTCGTACTGGTATTTAATGGTCTAAAATGCTATAGCACATTACTATAATTTTATTCGTCAATTAACTACAATGGACCCTTGTTATGACAAATTGGTGAGCAAATGTCTACATTAGGGTGTTCAGTATCAATTTCTAATTATTGAATTATATTCTTATCATATTACAATTAATGAAACAAACTTGGCGTAAATACCTATACCTATATTTAAAACCATTGTCTATTCCATGCAAAAACCTTTATCAAATAGTGCGTCATTTTAAACTTTATTTAGTGATCATTGCCATCCTTACAGCCCCTATACGGAGTTCATTGACTTATGTTAATGTTGTCCTTGGCTCAAATTATAATGCTGTGGTTTTATAATGAGCACCAATTACTTTTATTAGCAGTGTACGTTTCATGTTCCTTTATTATAAGAATAAATAATGACAATTACAGTGTTATTATATAATCAATACTATTAATTAATAATACTGATTGTATAGACAAATACCCGCGTATCGTTTTTTGCACTCAAAATCTCACAAAGTTGCCGGAGGCCTAATACTCCTTTCCCTCTCCTGGCCTTTTTCTTTCCATTTACCCTCACATTTTGAAAAGCTAGCAGCGCATCTATGTTGTAAGGATTGTAACTTGTACATGTTTCATGGGTGGCGGTATACCGGCGAGCTGTTTGCTCGTTTACCGAACCTACGAAATAAAAAAGTCATTTCAGTGAGTGGTGTGTGATATTTTTTGTGAGGCGTGGTAGAGCATGTGCCGGCGTGCGGGTGTGCGGCCGGGTGCGGCGCGGCGCGGCGTGCAGCGGTGCGGTGTCGGTGAACCGCGCGCAAGTCAAGGGCCTCGGTCGACGACCGCCCGCGGCCCGGCCCGTGTTTCGCCACTACAATGTACACACTCAAAATGGCTACTCCACTTTACAATTTGCTCATTCTTAACGATAATACCGTTTTGTTGTATATGCTAATTAATGTAACAATAAACAAAAATCTATTTGTTGCAGCTTTAAGTCATTGTTCGTTTCTTTATGTATACGTATTTAATTTATTACTTCCTGGCGAAAAAATCTGCTCTGTTGCCATGTTCAACACCTTAGAATATTAAAATGGTTTGTTTGTAAATCAAACCATTTTCTAAATAAATAACTACAATAAATAAAATTACAAGTATAAAGATATTTCATTTTATAGGTATCCCATAAACTAGGCTAAATTATTTAAAAAAAAATACTACTAATATTAACATTAATTAATAAGCAACAAATAACTGTCTGATAGTAGGAGGATGTATTGACAGGCAGTTCCCTAGCTAACGCGCGGATGAATAGTGAGTTTCATTGAGTATTTTGTTGGAGTTGCAATAGCTAATCGGTCAAGTAATGTAGCGTGCAGTGCGTGCAACCGGCGCGACGTGTGCCACGGTCGGTCGACGAACCCACTCCACCTCGTACTCCGTAGTAAACAACTCACCAGTCGCCACTCACTCAATCTCCAGAAACTTCTACGTTGCTCGTCACTATACCAACTTTAATCAGTCGCAGTATATTTCGTAGATTTGTTATTTAAGTTTTTATTGACATGTCGAGTAAATTTTGAGGTGTAATAAGAATTGGTTGCAAATTGCGCCATTCCAATGCTTATAACCTTAAGGTGTAAAAACAACAAGCCTGCGTATAAATACATACTTATGACATGTCGAATCTACTACACATATAATAAATTTGTATCTGATCGATTTCTGTACATGGAAGATAATTGAGAAAAACTAAAAAGGGGAGCTGTATGAACGTAATAGAACCCAAAACAATGATTGTTAGAATTTGTCTGTTTGTTTATCTGTGCCTTTGTGCACGGTAATCGCAGAAACAGCGTAATCAATTTCGCTTTTTTGTACGGTAGTAGCTGACATCCTGGATTAACACATAGGCTACTTTTTATCCCGAAAAATGTTATGATCCCGTGGGATAAGGAAGAGATTAAAATACATTTGTTACTTTTTAAACTCGAAAGGGATGTGATGGGACAGAATTACGTGCTTTGAGTTAGAATGAGATGGGACAGGGTGGGGTATAACGGGATGGGATGGGACGGGAAAAGCAGTAAAGAGGACGGAATTGAGTTTGAATGTAAACAAAACAACAGGGGAAATAACATGTTGCTGATGTGGAATGGACTCAAAAACTATTAGCACCCCAGCAGGCCGGACCCGCCTCTACCTTACAACAAAATTATCGGCCTGTACGATTATGTACCGTTTATGTACCGTAATCGATATTATTATATTTAATTGCTTGGTCCTGTCTGCACTATTTAGAGAAATGCCAGATGACTCATATAGTAATATACAGTAAATAATACCAATGCATGGTGCAGAACGAAGGGAATAGAGTGATTGAATAAATACAAAGAAATAAACTCTGCATAAGTTAAGAGTTGTTTGAACTTTGGACTCAAATAATTAAGCAGAGAAATCCAATGGAGGATGGAGTTCCATTTTTATACCTTTTTATTGATTTAAATTGGCTTTGGAACAGTGTCTGATTGAATAAATCACCCCTCTCACATCTTGGGTCAGTAATATGCTCCACCGAACATGGGTGAAACTATAGCACGACTGTCTATCCCCTGGAGTATAGAGGCGTGAGTGTTATTGCACGTGTAAAAGTTAAAATACAATAGGATAAAATATAAACTAAAATACAATATGACATTTTTTTCTTGTTTACTATTAAATTCTAAGGATTTTGGATTATTTGCTTACCGTTATGCTAACCACACAAAACACATACCTACTATAAAAGTATTAATTACATATCTTTTCAAAATGCCTTCCTTTTCCTATCAGTTCCACAACTCGAATTCAAGGGTGAATTTTTAAAAACACGACTCGTTGGAATTGTATTATATAGCTGTGTAAAACCACAGCTACTTAGTTTAAAAATATCGAAATCAGAAACCAAAAATCTGCAATTCTGAATATGGAGAGAAGAGCCTGTAGTAGACACCAATTTATTGTGTAATTCGAAGTTATTTCAAGAGAGAAAAGTTAATGACTTTAAGGCTCAGTTGCACAAACTAACTTTGCCTGTTACTTTGACTTGAACAATGTCATCGTCATACATTTGTGACGTATTTGACATTGCTAATAAAAGACATCCGTCGCTATTTCAGTCAGGTATGTCAAAAAACACACAGTTGAAACGTATTATTTGAAGCTTAAATGAAGAGCCCGATCAGATTATTATGTAAATATTAAATTAGCGTAGGAGACTGTGACCAAAACAATTTTCACACACAACAGAAATCCGAACCCAATTTTTCAATAAAATGTAAGCAATTAATTCGCAGAAAGGAGACGAGAAGTCATCAACAGTTCGTCACCGGTTTTATTATACCCAGGCGACCGTAAAACGTGTGAATGGTATTCACAGGCGGAGCGACGTCACCTTCGGCGGCCTATTAAGAGTCCATTTCGGCTAACGGCCGTTCGGCGAGAGGTTAATCGCGGTTCACCTGCGGCTAACTGTCGGTTCGGTGTGACAGGGCGATTGTTTGTTGTTGTTTGCTGGCTGTTACCGCGACGCTGGCCGTGAACGTGGTCGCTCACCCGCTCGCCGCGCACTAAACTCCGCATCTTTATTGAGCGGGGGCGGACAAATGTCCACGAGATTTGTGTTATGTTCCCTCAAACGGACAATTCATCCACGACTCAATGGGCCTCGTCGCCGCGTAGAATGCCTGTCAGACTTAAATAAAGGATCCAAGTTTCACACGACCATTGACTCACCGTGTACGGTATTCTGTGATGTCTGTACAGATTGAAATCATTACCAATAAATTGATTCAAACTATGTCATTTCAGCTTTCGCGCAAGGTTTGAATACTTAACTCTCTGGCGTGTATCACAAATGGTAAAATAAAAGGGCCGACGACTTTTGTGTGTTTTTTGTACTGTATCATAATTTCATTTGAGATAAACCTGCCCTTGCTATTCACAAAGTAGAAAAATGGTATTTCCTTTCGAATTATCTTTTCGTATGTATAAATAACTCATATTTTTCAATATAACAATATACTATGTTTATTTATTTTGTACCTTAAATTTACAGAATAATGATACACAAACATTTTGAACCACTTTTTGATTTACATTATAAAAAGGTTATTAAAATTATCCACGTATTCGGTTTTATATAATAGTTACTTTTTACCGTCGCGCTTAAAGAAGAAGTATGTAAGTATACTTTGTCTTGTTTGCATATGGTAATTGAGATACTGCAACTTAAACTTAGCCAAACAATTATTGGATGACATGCATGCACTGCATTTCTCGGACTTCCCAATTACAATTGATGACAACTTAAATAAGTACTTAGAATACAGAAAACATTCTGAGCCTGTGTTCTGAGCTCAGGTAACATACTGCAATATGAATTAAAAAAATATGACCGAATGAATAATGTGCATTTTATCATTGTTTTTGAAAATCAGGATGATACCGACGAAAGATAAATTCTAAATCTATACTAATATAAATAATCTAGGAGAGTTTGTTTGTATTCGTTAATCTCTGGAACGAACTAGATTTGATATAAAAACTTTTTATAGTACATAATATGTATATTATCAAAGGCTTAAGCTATTTACCGTCATGAGTCATCCGAGCAAAAATGAAAAAGAACGCAATACAGAAAAGTTAGATTTAATAATAACATGGTATTTATAAGAGTGAAGAGAAGTAATTGTACTCTCACAAAGCATGATCAGACTATCATTATTATATCAAAAAATCTATAATAATATCTAATATGACTACAAGTTGAGTAAGCAAGGCCCAATCACATTTCTTTACAGATTTAGGGCGCCCTAGCAATCTCGCCCAGAGCGCCGGCAGTGCTAAAACCGGCAATGTTTATAAGAAGACAAAGTAACAAAAGATTTTTGTAAAATGAACTGTCTCTACAAGTGTTTAGCTTATAACTAGCTCTACTAATCTCCTAATGGATGCGATACGGATACTACCTAATAATTGTAGCATCACATCTTGTAGGATCACAAGGTGGCGTACAAATTATCTTTTGTCGAATCTATCAGATTTTTATTTCATAACATTAACTTTAGAAACTTTAGAAAATGCACTTAAACCTGTATGTCCGAAGGGTAGGAAAAGAAGCAGCAAGGGCAACCACATTTGACATAAGAACAGAGTAGGTATCATGATGTGATCAGAGATTACCACCCCTGCTCCTCATACAGTGGGGACAAGTTAAGTTACGAAAAAACGGAGTGCCCAAAATGATATTATAAATAGCTGACATATTGAAATTAAATTACAAATTACGCACTTTACCTAGTTTTTAAACCAATAGTCACTAATTGGTATAAAGATTTCGAAGTGTGATTACAATTACCACAACTCCAAAATATCTTGTAAACACTTTCAGCATGCTATAAAACCTTGTAGAGGAAACAATGAACTAACTAGTGTAAACACTACTACAAAGCAGTTTTCTTAGAATTTTTTGTATCTAGCTTTAAAAAAAAGCGGTGGAAATGCGTCGTTGAGAAGGCAAATAAACTATACATATTGTTAAATTTTTGTATTTCGGGAATCAGAAACTACGAGAATCTTTTTCGGTTTTACATATACATACCTACATATACCCCATACAAATACTTGTGGAGCACACAAACATTTGCATTCCAATTATAAAGTCTTTGTACATTTGATTAAGGCTACAAGATTATTTTGTTAGCTCATTGTTATAGTAATATCGTGCGCTACATGTTGGCGGAACAACAAACATCATGTTGCAATAACCCTCGGTTATATTCAACAGATAGTACACATAAATGTGACAATGTATTGGAAACGAAGGTCCATTATGGAAGATTACAGAACAGGGAGGGATGTGTGGTGTGACGGAGTGGAATGGAACCTGTGACCTTGCGAGGACGAGGTCACAGCGCCCGCTCGCCCGCCCTGCACCCCCGTGCCCCCGCGCCCCTCTGCTCACGACACCC
This sequence comes from Deilephila elpenor, assembly GCA_949752805.1. Classification (NCBI taxonomy): domain Eukaryota; kingdom Metazoa; phylum Arthropoda; class Insecta; order Lepidoptera; family Sphingidae; genus Deilephila; species Deilephila elpenor. Next base: position 7,140,480 of record OX457099.1, on the reverse strand, counting down.
TGCCTCTACCTGCGCCTTCTGCGACGTCACCTCGAACCCCGCCACAACATACCTACAGAGTACAGCCTACAGTGCCTTATACCTATACCAACTACCATCACTATTGTACCCTATCAAACACTCATCTGGTTTCTTACATGTTTGTCCTCAATAAAGCAATTACATTTGCAAACTTCGTAGATTATTTTAGGTACTAGTTACGAAATTGCGTTGTTTAATACAGAACGAAGATATGTAGACATCGAAATTGAAAGAAAGAGAAATAAATCAAGTGAATTTTGGCAAGTAAATAATGTAAAACGCAATAGCGCGCATAATGTATACATATTAGAATATGATGTAGTTATGTAGAGGTTTAGAAGGCACGGGGCACGGGCGGTCGGGTCGGGAGCGATGACGGCGGTGCGCGGCCTTGGCCGTGATCGCGCGCTCAATATAGCCCGGCCGGCCGCCCCGCCTGCCTCCCACGTGCCACCCTCAGCCCACCTTCCACCTCACTCCACATTCGATTCACTCTTTTTTGATTTACACCTATTTTTCCAACTTAAATGGAATATAAATTATTAGATTTGACATAGCATACCCTCTTCTATCGCGAACGAATCTGTGCTACAATTTCATACATCCAGACGCTGGAATCCAAAAAGTTAATTGTTACTAAACAAAACTGAAATATATAACATGTTTGCTTCCTACACAACAGTGATGACGTAAAAGCTAAACCTACGTATGACGCGAGAGGTCGCGGTTTCTATTTCCGTATCGGAACAAACGTTTCTATATCAGTAAATGTTTGCCTCGAGTATGGTATTGATGGACATAAGTGATAACTAATAGGAAAACAACCGCGGCCCTTTGAAATGTATTATTACTATCTTGTGATATGAATCAGTTCGTACAACAGTTTTGAAACAACCGTGAATTACTGTAATATAACTTGGGTACAAAGTACCCAATTAAAAACACGTCTAGAGACATGAAAACTATTTGGAACCAAAATTAAGAGGAAAGCAATGTAAACCACGTGAGAAAAAACATCGAAGATTTAGTAGATATTTAAACTTGATATGAGCAACTGAAAATAGTTCTGAAGTAACTCGTGATCTTGATCATGAAGTTTTATGTCGTCGCAATGAATATATAAAAACGTGGTATAAGGATCGATGACACACAATAGGTATATAATCCAAAGCTTGGCAAAATCGCTCGATAGTATTAGCAGGCAGACGGTGTAGTTAGAGCGAATCAGAATTAGACACCAAGGTCACAAAGCAAAGTGATATCATTTATATGGCGTGTCTGTCCCTGAACTCGACGGCGAATGACGCACGTGGATTCAAATATCACCCTGACCTTAGTCATAAAAATAATCTTTGTAATGACGACTAAATGGGTCTCGCCACCCCCACGTATTTATTTACTAAAGGTCATATAAATAAATAAAGGCTCTTTACCATTAATGTGGAATATATCCACTCAACTACTTAGAGCTTTACATCATTATTCATATTCATTTCAGAGAACGTATAGTTTGAGATTCCATAAAATAATACTAAAATATAGGTAAACAACATGTATAGTTTATTTTTTAATGAATATAAATACATGTTACTTATTTTGATAATATATATGTGTCATATCAAACACTAAACCAAAGTTAAATCATTCTACTTAGCCCTTCCTTTCTTTTTGGATGGTTTACTAACATTAGGCTTCCCTTTCTGTTTGGGTTGTTTATTAACTTTAGCCTTCTTACCGCGACCTTTAGTTTTCTCCTTAGCCTTTTGAGCGCGTAAGTCCTTTTTCATTCGAGGATCTACAACCTTGTAGTGTCCTTTAACTCCCGTAGGCCTCTTCATGCGTTTGGCAGTGGTATGTTTTTTAGCAACCACATAGGTAACTTTCTTTTTGCCGTCTGTTTGTGCTTTTTTATACAGTTGCCTAACTTGTTGAGCCTTCTCACGCTCCGACATGTCTGCATTTTCCATCACAGCCTCTACCTTCTTCTTCGCACGCTCCATTTTCTTTATCATACGCTTCTTCTTCCTCGCTTTAGCTTCAATTACTTTCTTAATAGGCCTGGCATTTATGTCTTGTAATCTGTTCTTATATTCATCTTCATATTTCTGAAAATATATATGCAAAGAAATTACATATAATGTGTGTAAAAACATATCTAGCACCTAAATCATTTCTTCTATAAACTTACCTCAGGAACAACTACTGGTTTGCTCATATGCTTCTTTTCATCTTCCACAAACCAATCTGGCAAGTTTTTATCATTGAAAGCATACCTATTCCAAGCATCATCTATCAGATCTCTCTTAAACTTTTTCGATGTTGCAATCATTGTTCCGAGTGCTAAAGTTTCAGCATCCATTTTTAGTGATTTCTTTAACTTTTTCATTTCTACGAAAAAACAAAATAATTTTATAGCATAGAGTTCATTCTTAGGGTTTGGGAAACACAACTTCAAATATTAACATAGTGTAATGTATCAATAACCCCAGTAGTTTGTCTAAATTCTAGAAACAAATAATTTGATATACCTGAATCCTGGGGCACTACTTCAAAACCATCATTTTTTTTCGATTTAGCGCCAGCACCAGAAGCTGATGGTCCAACATTGTCCTCAACATCATAATCGCTGTCAGATGAATCGTCATCGGAGCTTTCGGCATCAGAGAGTTTTCTTTTCACTCCTCCACCTTTCATATGTTCCTTAGCCGCAGCATTGTCACCTATTACTTTTTTACCTGCACAATGGAATGATTAACTCAGTTTAAAGGGTTTATTACAAAGACTATTATACATTTGGAATATAATAAACAACAACTTGTGAAATAAATAAACTGCACAGTGCACATATTGACAATAAAACAATTGTAGATATTGCATATTATTGCAAAATATACAAGATTCCTTTGGGTAATTGTTCGCAAAAATAAGAAATTACCTTTTTCTTTATATGTCTCAGCTATTCTGTCGAGATCGACCCCTTCGTCGTCATCCTCATCAAGATCTTTAAATGAATCCTTTTGGAACCATAGCTCTGCTTTCATTGACCGTTTTGATACAGGGTCTGTGTTGTCCAAGTCCGTAAGCAATGGGTTGTTTTTAGGAATAGTTGGTGTTTTGTTTGGCAATGCACTTTTGCTATTTCTTAGTGTATTCAGTTTTGTAATCTTATCAATTTTTTTGATTTCGTTGTCAGAATCAGAGAATGCTGGAAGGATAATATTTTATCATTATTGTAAAATATTAAAACAATAGTACATAAGTATTATTTTGTTCTATCGTCACAAATCATGGTATAGATTAATAAATTAAAATTCCTACCTAAAGATTCTTTATCTTTCTCAGAATCGGAATCTGATTCCATCTCCAGTTCGCTATCAGAATCTTTATAGTAAAGTCCTGATGAATCAAGTTTTGATGCTTCAACATCATATTTCACATATTTCTGTTTTACTTTAAACTCATCATCTGAATCATCACTAGCCTCCGCTGTAATGTCAGGTTGTTGATCAATTATACGAGCCATTTCCTGAAAGTAACATAAAAAATTAAATTCACAAATCATAGTATATGGAAATCATACTCATCAACAATAAAATTTACATGTATACAAATATAAATATGTCACATAATCATAATATTACAACAAAATACACACCTCAGAATTTTTAATGTCTGATAACTTAAACATATCATGATTTTCCATAATGGGACCATCATCTCCTTTGAGAACCATTTTCAAATTCATTTTTTCTGCTAATTTCTGCCTTTGTTTATTCAGTTGTTTCCTTTTACGTTTTGAATGCTTCCTCTCTTCATCCTAAAACAACAATTGTGTTATGATCACACTCAACAAAACTGGAACATACAAGTATTGCACTGTGGGTACCGAAAACAATGGGAACTTTAGATCCAACATACAACAAAACCTGAAAGAAATGCTTTTGGCCACTAAAACATTTATCTTGTTACTTGTTACTTTGCTATGGCTAACCGAATGCCCTGGCTATTCTAAGATTGACTCCATCTTCAAGAACTGATGATTATATAGATTAAGATACCTGAAGGTCAGCTATCTGTGCATCTATGGCACCCTCTTCTGTTTCCTTTTCATCAGCTACTTCTTCCTGATCAACCTTTTCAGCACTCTCATCTTTGTCATCAGTCTTAGGCTCCTGTAATGTGACATTATAGGTTTATTTTTATTGTTTGGAATTTATGGTAACAAATAGTTTTAAATCCACACTAATAATGATTTTACATTGCTAAGTAAATGAATTATCACAAATAAATAAATAAATATTATTATTTATTTTTGGATACCAAAACAGACCAGTCTGCTCATAATAATGCCCTTAAAAGAGGCAGGAATGGCAGTTTTAAAAAGTATTACAATGATAGCCGGATACATTGAATAAGATTGTATTACCTGCTTTGCCTTCAATTCTTTCATATGTTTTAACCAATTCAACAAAGATTTCAAATCTTTCCTGCCCAAAACTTTTATATCCTTGCAACATTCCTTAATCTCTTGGGTGGTTTTGGGATGTTCCACTATAATTTTGTCATCTATCAATATCTGCAATGAAAAAAATTAACTAATAGACACTAGAACAAGTCATAATTAGAAAGAAAGATATAGATTTACAAACATGCACACCTCAGAACAACCTTGAAGTAAATCAAGAGGGTCATCACAACTTAAAAATTGTGATACTTTTACTATATGATGGGTTGTATAATCATTTTCTTGGTAACCTTCAGCTTTAGCCTTCTTTTGTTTTTCTGGATGTAAAACATTGGTATGTTGTTTCTTCACAATATCCAAATCCTCAAACACATGTTTGGGATCCAGAAACTTAGGATCAATAGTGTCTGGAGCTATATATCCTTGACATACAACAAATATTTCTGATGACTCATTACGTGAGGCTTGGGGTTTTGTTGCATGTACTTTCTTAAAGAACTGCTTCAGTACCCACAACAGTGCATGATAGTCTTTTGACCTGAATACTTTAGTTACAAACCATCCACCTTCTCTTAGGAAATTAGTAGCAAGTTTCAATGCACTGAGTGTGAGACATGCTTGTTGATAAGCATCATGTAGCCAGTTTAAACCAACATTTGGAGCACCATCATGAAGTACCACATCAGCTTTCCATGTTTTAATTTCCTTTTTGATAGCTGCTTTACATTTTTCTGTTGTTATGTCTTCAGTTAAACCGATACATCCTGGCACAGTCTTTATTGGAAACAAGTCTACACCTATGACGATACTCGAGACTGGCATGTTTTGGTGGGCCACTTGCATCCACCCACCAGGTGCAGCACACAAATCGATACATACTCTTGATTTTTGTAAAAAGCCAAATTTTCTATTTAATTGTATTAATTTGAAGGCTGCTCTTGAACGGTAACCTAAAAAAATAAACATAAAATGAATAATACAAACTTACTTCTGTTATAATTTAAATTAATTATTGGATATATTTGTCTTAGGCATTCATTATTAATATCATGATATTACTAGTCAAAAATTGGTGTGATTTAAAATTGAATAGCAAGATTTAAAAGTATTAGTAAATAACATAAATAATTTACCTGTTTCCTTTGCAAGTTGATAATATTTATCTTTACGTTGTTTACCAACTTTTGTTTTCTTCCCCATATTTTTATAACTTACACAATATTGGTATTATTGCAAAAATTCTACTCATAACGTGTTTCTGTTTACAAAAAAACCATATGAAATGTGATATGAAACACATGAAATTGTAGGTTATATTTTATTTTTAATATAAATTAGTTCTTTGGCAAAGGAAAATATTTCTACAGATTATAAAACTGTCATTTTTTGGAAACAAATTTCTATTGTCTATGGTATTATCAACCTATGTTTCGAAAGATGTGAGTATTTTTAATTAAGGCAACTCCATCTTACAGTCGTGTTGAATTTCAATTGGTCAATTTAGAACCTAGTCAAGAAAAAGAAATTATGAATTAAACTTTGTATAATACAAATCTGAGAAACAAAAATGTCCTTTAATAATATGTGATCACGGCAATTAAGTAAGCCAGCAAGATTGCGTCGGTTGGCAAGATAACTTTTTAAAACAAAATTATAATGTTATGTGCTTCTCACTATTTATCTAAATTACCAATAAACTTTGACCATTACAAATAAAAGCACATATTATGTTTATAAAATTAAGTCATGAAATAGATAGAAATGAAATATGAACAATCCATAGTGTCATCCTCGCATTTTTGTTATCGACAACACTAAATGACATTTATAATAAAATCCTCTTTCGTCATTGAGCGTAAAAATAAATTTATCACCTCGTCATTAAAGTCCTAGTATTGAAGCGAAGACTACTTGTGTGTTATTAATTATTCGTGATTTTATTGCATCAGAATTGTTGAAACTACCGTTAATTACAGTGAATATAAATAATTGAACTATTATATTTCCGGACTACCTGAACAGTCACCGTCGATCATCATGGCTTCAAATATAAATTTTAATACATTTATCAATAGTTTTCAAAACCGACTGTAAGTATTATTTGTTTTATTTATTTGTACTTGTGTTAAATTAAATTCTTAAAACAATATGCTCACCTCAGTGGGACTAAACCAGGGTGGATTTACTTGTTCTAGAACGTTACAGACTACAGTATGTACTATGTAAATAAATATTATGACGTAGAACAAGAATGTTGCTCAAACTCAATAAAAAAAATATTATTTACAGTTTCTGATGACGTACTTTTACAATTAAAACTGCGAAAATGTTTTCATTTGTTGATTTAAAGTATTATTTACCGTCGCAATACTTTACTGATTAGATTAAAGTATATCTGCAATGTTGTTACGTGTAATGTATGGTCCTATAATTTGAGGCATCTACTGCCTGGTACCAGAAATTTCTAAAGAAATCTCAAAACCAACAATACTTGTAATGGAATTTTTACAGGTCAAAGTCTATTTAATACATCACAATGTACTCATGTATTTGCTCTTTTACATAGCATTGTTAAGTTAGCAAGTAAACACTAGTGTGCTACTGGCAGCTAGCACAACTAAATAAATAATGAATAACCCTATATATTTATAAAAATATTACCCTAAAATCCTACATGCTCCACATAAAGCTAGTTTTTAAAAGCGTCTGATAATCATTTGAATCCAATGAGAATATAGTGGAATAGTTAATTAATATACATTACATACAGTTTGTAATAAAATGTTCAGTAAAGTGCATATTTCATACTATTGCATATTTAATGCATCATCTTACATCAGAAATAGATCATGTAACTATAGGCAAACTTAAGAAGATTGCTGAATTTCCGTAGAAGGTCAACATAATAGTTGTACACTATGTTAGTATAATTTTGGGTTAACTTTAACAAAATAAATAAATACACCCAACAGCCGCATACATAGTCTTGAACCCTCACTTAAAATGAGTTGTCTTGTGCGTATCAAAAACTATTTGAGACTTTTCGGTCTCAAAAACATCCAGACCTGAAACAAATATCTGTGGATCACACAAACATTTTCATTTCGGTGTGGGGCTCAAACCCGTGGCCTCTTGTTTCACAGGCGGCGTCTAACCAACTGTGCTATGGAGGCAGTCAAAATTGATTAATATTGATGTGAACCATTAGTTTATAACAAGCCACTATTACATTTAATTCAAAAAGCATAAAAACGAACATGTTTATTTTAGGTTACAAGGTTGTTTCCATTAGATTAATTATAGAGGTGTTACAAGTAGTTGGATTTGGATATAAACATAACTTGTAAATAATCATCACCATTGCATAATATTTTAAAATTGCAATGGCCTCCAAACACAAAAGTACCCTATTGAACATATGCTTCCCTGATGATTTCCATAGCAATATCTTTCACAACTGAATGATGTTGTTGAAGAATGAAATCTGAGTGTAACCCAGAATGAAGTGTAGATTTGTGGTACAATGTGGTTTTTACTATTTCACTGTCACTACCGATACAACACAAATTAGAAAGCTCAAAGCAAATTCAATGCAAATCATATTAATGGTACTATTTACTGTTTTTAATAATTTTATTCCCATTAATACTAATTAGGTTTACTTTCCCTATTTCAAATTATTCACATTGTTATTTCGTTAATGTTACTGATTAGAATTAAAAACTGCATGATAATTTAATGTTGTTTAAACATGCTGAATAAATATGTATTAAAGTTAAAACCATATTCTAAAAATGAAAGTCATGCTTGGTGTTCATATACATATGTTACGGGAAACACTGGCATTACAAATACTCATTCATAATGAATCACACAATAGTCACAGTTTGTAGAACATTTTAATATGTTAGAACTTCCACATAATAGTAATTATTATTTATTTTGTTCTGTTACAGAGAACCTCCAGTTCGTCAACATTTGAAGAATGTTTACGGTACATTGATGATGACATGTGCTTCAGCTTCTGCTGGAGTATATGTGGACATGTTCACTCGTTTCCAAGCTGGTTTCCTCTCGGCAATCATTGGAGCTGGTCTTATGCTCATGCTGATTGCTACTCCTGATGATGGAAAGAACACAAAGTTACGTCTCGGCTATCTCTTAGGATTTGGTCTTACATCAGGTATTATAATTGTTTCTTAATAATGTGCTATATAAAAACAAGAGTTTTTGATTGAATTTTTTTGCATGAATCTGAACCATTTTCTGTTTTAGGAATGAGCATGGGCCCCTTAATGGAGTATGTGAGCATTGTAGATCCAGCTATCATTGTAACAGCTCTGCTTGGCACAACACTGGTGTTTGTATGCTTCTCAATCACTGCCATGTTGGCTGAACGTGGCAGCTGGCTGTTCCTTGGTGGCACTCTGATGACCTTGCTCACTTCCATGTCCATAATGACTCTAGTCAATATCTTCATGCAGTCACACTTCTTGTATCAGGTAAGATTCTTTCATACATACATACATATAGAACAAATTATTTTTTACTAGGCGATATGGCGATAGGTTCGCCCCTATCACATCATGGGACGGACATACAAGACGAAATGTGGGTGTACTGGTGGCGCCTCTGCCTACCCTTTCTGGGATAAAGGCATGAGTTTGTGTATGTATGTATTTTTTACTGTTTTTTAACAGTGGCTTTACAAAATGACTAAAATTTACCTGTTTGTAAGGAATGGGTTACCAGTGTACTCAGACTGATTCAAATGTGACTCTTTTCCTCGGCTCACAGTAGCCACTCACCAGCGTGTCTCTGTTAACGTTACAAAGTGCCCAACTATGCAAATATAACAAGTAACTTATTTTTAACTGTTTCTAGGCACATCTGTACCTTGGACTCATGCTCATGTGCGGATTCGTATTGTTCGATACTCAACTTATAATTGAGAAACGCAGAATGGGAAACAAGGACTTTGTGCAGCATGCTATGGAGCTGTTCATCGACTTCATCGGAATGTTCAGACGATTGGTTATCATCTTAACACAGAAGGTACTTTCCTTTTTACCACATGGTTGATTTCACAATCTTAAAAAATGTTATCATATATACAATCATAATATGTCAGTTAGAATAGAAATGTTAATATGATAATTAAAATATTATAATCGATAAATCCGTTCGCGTAGTACTTTCGCTGATTTATTTATTTTAGGAAGTTGATATAATAATTCGTGGATTAATATAATATCCATGTCAATTCTGACAAGTGATTAATTTCGCTAATAAATTACTTGTCAGAATTTACATGAATGAGTTATTTTGTGTAGTTAACCAATATTCCATTAATTAAATTTTAAAATAAGATATAGCAAAAATAAATAATAATTTATATAATATTTAATGTATTTCTTTATTGTTTACAGGAGGAACAGAATCGCCGTCGCAAACGAGACTAAATAACTTATTTGTCGTTCATCGAAGATGGAGCGTTATTACAAGTGTTTAATTTCTTACATGTTTTGTTACAAATTAATCTTATTAAAGGTGACATGTTAAATTAAAAGTTTCCTATAATATATTAGGCCTGATTGGTTAAAATATTGTTGTTAATTTATTTATAATTCTATACATACATAAACACACGCCTTTTTCCCAGAAGGGGTAGTCAGAGGTGCTACCAGGACACCCACGTTTCGCATTGTTTGTTCCGTCCCACGATGAGATATGGGGCGAGTCTGTCGCTATATCGGGCATAAATTCCTGACTCTGGGCTGATAATAAATAGAAAATCCAATATCTCTTGCCCGACCCGGGATTCGAACCGCAGATTTCAGCTTTTGCAATCCTACCGTAATATAACTGCGCCACCGAGGCAGTCGGTTTATGATTCAATACCTTGTGAATTTTTGTGATCTAAAATTGGACTAATAAATAATTACATAGGTGAAGGCAGCTAGGGAGAATTTGCTATGCCCAGCATGCTGCGGATATTACGGATCGCAAACAAATCCTACGCCAGCATACCGACTAAAACCCTCTGTGACCGTCACACGTATTATGGAAGCACCGGTATCCCATGGCGAAAAGCGCCCTGAATTACATCCGCGTAATCGTAATATTTTTGTCTCCCGTTCAAAATGTTATGGACGTCTATTAAAGATAGATCACCCGTTTTGTCATCACCCCTGCGACCCGGAGGACCCCTTCAAATCATCAGCTGAGAGTAAATTGACGGACTCCGCTGAAATTATGCAGCAGATGGCTAAAGTGTATCAACTTTATAAAGAAGAATTACGTTGCTAAAGGATTGCGTAGAAAATCAAACAATCGCTACGGGAGGTGGTTTTTCTTTCATTAAGATGTTATTTATTTCATTAGATCGGGCTCAATGCCATGCTTTAACGGTGTTTACGCTGGATAGGAGCCTATTACTGTTAGACAAGTTACAGAAAATAATATCATTGTTTGTAATAGGTATACCTAGAGTTAGCACTTATATTTTTTGCCATAACCTATTAGAAATTACTAAATACCAAGCGCGCGAGTTGCAACACGTGTGCGGCTATCAGTTGCCAGGCGTGTTATTCAAGTAAGGACTTAGATAATACACCTAAGCCTAGATAGATACCAAGTTCATTAATTTGGACTGCGGTAAATTTAATACACAAGTGATTTTTAAAAGTCATAGTAGGGAACCTAGGAATCGAACTCGCGACTTCCGTCTCTGCAGCATGCTCTTCTCCCAACTAGACTTTTACCATGCCTTTGCATAGGTACATTTATTTGTCATGTTAACAAAGTGTCACCGTAATTATTTATATTGTAGTATTTTACTAAGGCTTGGTAGAGTCAAGTAATTAATGCCATAAAAATCATACAATAACATAGCGAACTACAACGTGGATAATATTAAGAAAACACCTTTGTTTATATAACTCAATATTTTATTAGGTATGTATATAAATTATACAATATAGTAAAAATACAACCCCGACTGTCACATACCTTGTTTAATTATTTCTATAACGTATGGCCTAACGTAAACTTTAAAAGAAAGTTATTTTCGGCTTCAATGTTATTAACACTTTTATCTTGCAAGGCTGTCGTCATGAGGATGTATTTTATTTTTTTCAAATAAAAGTATCTTTTTAGCCCGGTCTAATTCGTTATTTATTAAAATTATCAAACTGGCTGCATTTTTACTATCATTTTGATGTGGGCTATTTGTTGATTCAATGTTATTTTCCAATGTACCACCTTCAATATTTACCGATTCACGCTTTTGCTTCTGCGATTTTTTAGTAAGGTATGAGTGGCTGGAAAAGTTCATTCTGCGACATGCGCAACAATGAAAAATATTGAATCTCCATGTATTTGGAGAGACACTTTTCATAACATATTCGTATGTGGATACTCCTAACATAGATATATAAAGGTGAAAACAGCATAAATGCAATAAGGCACACGTGATTCCGAATGCTATTAGGCAAAAAACTACTAAAAATGCTAAAAATGGCAGGGATATTTTACAATTATTAGACGCCGTATCTTTTGACGAACAATTTATAAAGTTCTGTCCTGCTGAACTTAGCTTTTGTGGGTCCGTAAAGAAAAAAACGATGTCTGTTAAACACAAGGATGATGTAAACGCTGATATCATCAAAGCGCTTGTTACACATGCAATGAACGGTAAATAGTTTCGCCGCCCAACGCAATTATTTAACCACTTGCAATGATGGTCAAATTGATCTACGCACTTATTGCAAACACTACAATGCTTTGTGTTTCTGCTACTGGTTTGTATATTGCATAAATGACACCTCCCGTTCTCGATGACATGGGCGTGTATGCTTCGATCAAATTCAGGAACATTGTTTATTTTCAACTTTCGTAATTCCTTTTCACTGGGATCTATTAATGATGCGAAGATATGTGATAAAATATGGGATACGTATAGCAAGACATACACTATCAAAGCCAACATTTTTAGTTCAACGAATTGTATTTGTATAAGGACTATAAAATTCAGTAGAGCTGTTGCTATAAGCACAATCCATCCAATAACTTGCTGATAATTCAACGGCAGTTGAAATCCATGCAGTCTTCGCTGAGGTCGAGGTGAATGGTTTGATGATATACATTTGTCCATTTGTGTATCTCTGTTGTTTTTATTATATACAAGGATAACAACCATATACAAACGTAACGTTTCCGGAGTAATTTCACTTTATTCTTAGATATAATTGGGTAACTCATCTCTTAAACTTATTTGTTTCCATGGCGTTTAACTTTTTGTCTGCTAAAATACGTACTGGTAATAAACACATAGATTCCTCTATCAGGTGCGCGCGCAGTTTCCCAGGTGTGACGCGTGGGTAATGATTTTCGATTTCTACGCTTTATAATGACGTACATAAGTGTGTAGTAAGTATTAGCTATGTATCTTGTGAACAGAATACTGCATTATCATCGTTATCTTATAACTAATATTTTTGTTTACATAAAAGAAACCATGGCAATAGTTCTCCTTAATTTGAGCTTAGGATATTAACTACGACTGAACATTTGCAACCTGCTCGAACGTTCTCAACCCTCATGCTTATGGAATGTCATTTGTTATAGACTCAAACTATAGGTACCTAACGATGATTATGGAGGCGTAGCACATTATGCACAGTACAAAGCAAGGACTTGAGTCTTGACCCGAGTATAGTACCATGCTGGCACTATATTCTTTTTTAGTATCTGTGCCCCTAGCCGGAACATTTTGTAGTATCGTAATAGAATAGTAATAGTAGAATAGTAATAGTAATAGTAGTTCCGGCTAGGGGCACTGGTATAGTGGTATCTGGTTACGTCTAGTTCGCTAAACTTTCGATGAGATGTACCGTATAATGTTGTAAGATTCAAAATCAATAGTATCTACTTACAACGATATTTTTTTTATTCGGGCACGGCACAGTGACTGCATTGCACCTGTTGGTAAGTGCTAATGCCGTCCAGAAAGAGTATCAAATGTCTTCAGACGGTAGTTTCATACCATTCGACACAATCGTGCCGACCGGCTGAGATGCCTCTTCACGCTACGGCAGAAAGACACAGGATTATAGGAAGGAGGGAACACGTGTCATGGTAAACCGTTCCATAGCTTGACTATGCGGCAGAAAAATGAATTGGAGAACCTTTTGGTTCGCGCCGAGATAGCGCGAAATATTTAATAAATATTTTGCGAAATAAATATTTATCGTAACAATTGGAAGTGGTGGCGTTAACACGATATAATCGTTCCAACGGCAACCTTCAGATAATGTTTAATAAATTCTACCTGCAATCAGTTAATACATCTTATCAGTGTACAGTACATCATTTGATTAAATATTCAGTACCTACACTCTCAGGAGAATTATGAAATAATAGGATTAAGTATATAATGTAGGTAAGGGAAGTTCATGGTTAAACAAAAATAACAATGCCCTTAAGTACCAAAATTAACTTTTCTATATTATTTTAATATGTTTGTACAAATAAATACATACTTCTGCTTAATATTATTATATCATGTCGCATGATAAGAGCAATAAAAGGAAGAAGGAATCTTTGCTGAATAACGTTTATTGCGCAGTTGGGTAAAACATCGGCTACGTAGCCATGTACCAGTCCATGAGGTCTATTTCCGCAACGAGACAAATATTTGTTTGATATTTATGAATGTGTTTCGGGTTTGAGAGATAAAAAAAATTAAGGTATATAATTCCTGATGAATCCGACCCTAGATAAAATATCTGTATCTTAGACAGACTTAGGTCAGGACTTTATGTAGGTATGTTGGGTATTTTTTTTTTTTTTTTTTTTTTTTATTGCAATGAATGACGAGACGAGCAAGCCGTTCGCCTGATGGTAAGCGATACGACCGCTCATAAACAGATGATAATGATTAATTATCTTTTGTGGGCAAAATATGTATACGAGTTATGACAAAGATATGTTCAATTCAATACAATATAGTTCTTTTATTATTTTATAAACATGTATTCTTAATTTCCGATTGATAATTTAAATTATAAATATTAGGATTTCATTTCAAATTGGGACAATAAAATGGATAATCCTTAATTACTGTAAGTACGTGGCAAACGGATAATCACGCTAGCCTTCATTTTTCCAGAGAACAGCCGATCATGGCAACCCTCCCTTCTTTTTTATTAGGCCTTGTAGTCCTGCTCAAGTTTATAACACCCATTCCTTGACTATTGATATTATGCTCTGTCTAAAAAAAAAACGCATATTGACCAAACCCAAAAAAGACCGTCCAGGCACATTTTCACACGACTAAAGTGCGCATTAGGCGAGAAGCGTCTGATTTAGTCCGCACCAAACCTGTATGACTCAAGGTTTCAATTATGTATTCTATCGTCGCGGAAAGAGGGGATGCAGGTTTGCGCCCAATATTGTTTGAAACTAGATGTAAGCCTTTGTAAATAAATTAATAAATACACCCAACAGTCACATAGTCCTAATCCCACACTAAGATTGAGTCTTGTGTCGTGAGTATCAGAAACTACGAGAGACTTTTCGTTCTCACAAACACCCAGACCCGGAACAAATACCTGTGGATCACACAAACATTTGTTTCGGTCGGGGATCGAACCCGCGGCCTCTCGTTTCACAGGCGGCGTCTAACCAACCGCGTCATGGCGGCTGTGAAATATTATATTTTTAGTAGTTTATATACTATACGAGTACATAGTAGCTACTATATTTTATTATAATTACATGTATATTTGGTTATTGATTGTGCGTGTTTTATCTTTTTGTCCTTATAATTACTACTTTTGCATTGCATTTTTTGTTCGTTCCAATTCACCCATGTAAGAGATTGTCGATATCGATAAAACTGTTGTTAATGATAAGAGCGCCATTTGTACTTTATGCTTATATTTAAGTTTCTTCTCAATTTATGTATCACATACAATAATTAAATAACAAATACTATTACGTAATTGTCAAACATTCGTAAAGTCGATAGACATCGGTGTGTTGTCAGAAAATATAATAGTCCAAGTACAATAACAATCTAGATAGAATAATAATATCACTGCGCAATAATGTAAAGTCATAAAATAAATACCATATTTCAATATTTGCGTGTTGTCAAAAAGTATCCATAAACATATTTGCACTTATCTCGCGACATAATAATACAAACAATTTAAGTTCTAAATTCACTATGACTCGTTTTCTGTTACTTCCTGTATAAAACTCTTAGCCTTTTGTCGCCTTGTGTGCACGAGTATCTTGTGTCCCGAACAGTCTAGGTCTTCTTCATAACACTTGTTTCTACAGCACTTTTTACAAAGCTGATATACACACTTTCCTCCCTAAAACATATAGAAATCACTTAATTTTCCAAATTTTAAATGAAAATCACCTTTTCATCAAAATATATTGTTAAGATATACTAACGAGAGTGTTAAGGCAGCAGTCTTGACTACATATTTCTGGACTTCTAGGAGTAGAGACTGGTTTTACTGGCCTTCTCATTATTCGCATTAGTTTCTTCATTTTTTTGCGTGACATTACTTCGCCTTCACCATCCTCACCTATTCTTTTGTTCTCATTGCTTTCCTAAAACAAAACTTAAATATCAAATATTTATATGTTCAGGCTTGTTTGGATTATAAATATACCGGTTGTATCAAGACTGCGACCGAAAACGAAGCCAGGTGGTAGTTTTAGTGGATACAGACACAATCCAACTAAAAATTTCGCAATAAAAGTGACAAATATTTTTTGCAATTTTTTAAAAATCATCGTGTCTGCGTGGTAAATACCTAGTTTTTGCGAAACTAGTAATTTAAACTCTTACGTACCATTGCGTCTTTAGAAAGAAAAAAATATTTTGGGAAAACTATGTATTTATCACCCAAATACAACGATAGTAAAAAAAAACCAAAAAATTCATATTGACGATTTCTTTTTGCAAAAATTTTAGTTTCTTTGTGTCTGAAGTCACTAATACTACCACCTGGCTTTGTTATTGGTCGCAATCTTGATGTACCCTGTATAAGTAACTATATATACAAAGTTGATACGACCGATGGGCATTTTTTTAAACTGCATATACTAGGTACCATTTCCAAGTTCTGTACTAAAAATCAATTAAATAGGAGCAGTAGTTTAGTCATAAATGATTTTGTAAGTTTTCGCCCCATTTGAACACGATGTAGCTTTTCTAACAGCTGATTACGTCTAACGCACAGGTCAAACACCTTAAAACGATAGATCCTACTAAATCTACGCGCTGTTGCCGCTCTTACACAAGTCACATAAATAAGTACAACTAAATTACTTAAAAAGTTGGCGATGCAAATAAGGAAGCAATAAATACACACCTGCACTTTCATTACGAGAGAGACAAATCATAGCAAAACATCCCGCGCGTAAAAGAAATAGAAATAGGTCAGTGTGTTGCTATTGCATCATAACAAATAAAAATTGTTTGCTAAAGAAATTGTTATTTTAGTGCGCCGTCGCTATCCTTTCGGAACGGATGTAACACGGAAACTCCTGCGCCGCCGCGCCGCGCCGCTTTTATCTTGTCGATCTCGCGCCGACAATTGTGATTTTATATTGATAGGACACTAAATGAGTTTAAGACATTATTTCTTTTATTTTTATTGTGACACGTAACTTGGGATAATTATTAGTTGATGTTTTTTTGTTATTGACTGTTTTTTATTGTCAAGGACACGTAATTAAATTGTGTTTGTGTTTGTAATTAAACTGTTTAACAATGCCTCGTGTAACTTACGCCGCGTCAGAATACACTGCTTGGTTTTTATTTACGGCGAATGCCATGGAAACACAGCTTTAGCTCTGTGTACATACCGCGAAAGATATGGTGACAGCCACAATTGCCCCAGGAACGCCCGCACAATAACATTGGCAGTACAAAGATACGAGACAACAAAAGTATAGTGCCGCAACAGGAGCGAGTGCCAGCGCGGCAAATACCCGCTGCTTGGGAAGAACGAATTTTAGACCTAAAACTACCTTCAAAACTATGTAACTACGCGCGGTGCGCCAGCGTCCCGCCACGACACAACGATAACACACGCCCCGCGCGACGTTGCCAGTTCAGTTCATCAATGGTCAGTGAAATTTATTTACAAAGGATGGTTGCGTATTACTCTTATTTGTAGGCTATTTAGTTTGCTTTAAACAAACAAAATCTCATTTTTGGTATTATTAATTTTTGTGCCGTGTCGAATTAATACTAAGGACGTATAGTATACGTAGTGTAATTTAATGCCCATCTGTCGTATCAACGCGGTATATAATTAACAAATACATTACCTTGTTTTTACTCAACTCTTCCATTTTCAACATGTGTTTTTCTGGAGACATTCTAACATACGGTTGACATATCCATGGGGGTAAGATTAGATTATATTCATGTGAATATATGTTCACACAATTTTCAAAATGTATTTTACCTTCATGATAGGGTAAATACTTATTCTTAATATTATTACAAACTTTTCTAAAATCACCTAGGTTCTGAGCAGTAGCTAGAAGTTGCCTATAATCATTGTTCTCTTCAAAAGTAAATCTGTTGATGAAAATGTAGTGATTATTAGTTAACTAGGTTGAAGATTTTTTTTTAAATTATGGATTTATTAAGTGGACTGTCAAGGAAAGATGTTTTTTCTTGTGTCAATACACTGTGTAAATATGTAATTGTATATAATAAACATTGAATTTGTTTGGTATATTAATAAATCAATGAAAATACACAAACATTTACAGTATTTAAAAAAATGCAGGTAATGAGAACTATTTAACATTTTTTGAAATATTAGCCAACTTACATTTTGTGAAAAATTTTGAAGAGATGTCCTCTGATGTAAGATGACGGGCAAGGATATTTTTCTACCAAATCTAAATACTCATCAGCCATTTCCCAAACTAATGGATTAATACCCTCAAATATTGCAGGGTTTGTTAGATTACCCTCTGCACTCATCACACCATCCACTTTTGTATATTCTAAACATCTGAACACATCTTCTAAACATTGTATATTGCCATTTGCTAACATTGGTATTGATACTGCCTCCCTGAAATATGGGGAGAAAGGAAAATTATACATAATAATTATGTTGCAAAACAGTGATGAAAAGAAACAAATTTTAATTACTTTTAATATGGGTAATTTTTAGAAGCACATGATAGTTGAGTATGGAAAGAGTTACTTTTCATTTGATAATTTTTTTAAATTACTATTGAAAAGGGCTTTGTCACAAAAGCAATTATGTCAGCCACATTAGATGTTAAAAATAAAGATCAATGAATTTTGTGTAATGACTATAAAAAAAGTTGTTTCAATGAATAAACATACCTTACAGCTTTTATATGTTTCCAGCTAGCAATACCAGTTAAAGGACCCTTTTGCTCCCGTGTTCTGCCATGAACTGTAAGGAGCTTGCACCCAGCGCTCTGCAGCATCAGGGCATATTTAACAGTCTTCTCAATGCTTTCAAATATTCTCACTTTGCAAGTTATTGGTACTGAGACTGCATGAGACATTGTCTGCACTGAAAGAAGAAAAATATATATGTCCATGTTAATTCATACATGACATGCTTGGTAACCCAAATACTTGAAAACTGAAAAGTAATGTTAAAACCAAAGAAGACAATAACTTATAGTGAACTTGCCAATTGCTGTAATTAATTTGATAAATTAGATTGGGGGGTGAGATGCAGTACTTAACTTAATACATTGATAATTTACATAGCTCTTACCAATTTTAAATAGTAAACCCCACTCATCTTGAAGAAATGACCCATATCTACCCCTTTTTGCAATCAATTGTGGGCATCCAAGGTTTATGTCAATAGCATCACATTTATTTTCCACTAATTTTGCAGCTGCAGTCAGCACTTCAGGACTGTTACCACAAAACTGTAAACAGATAAATTTAAATTGTAACAGGATGGTGAATACGCAACGTATTAAACTCTAACATGACTACCACAATTCTTTGAAATTATTTTAAGAGTCAGTTTGAAGTTTAAAACCAATATTTCAATAATAATTACTCTTTGAATAGTTATTTTAATTAATTTCAATCATTAGTAACTTACAGGTTTTAACTCTACATTAAAGTCAACGTGTAGTCCAATCTAATTGTACAATGTTGTACACTGATAAGATATCAGCTTTAAAAGTAATACTATTAACAATATACGTAATTTGTACTATTTAAAATATTGAGCGCATACCTGAACAATCAACGGCCTATCTTCTTCACAAGTAACAAAGTTTTCTTTCCTATATTTAGGGTCCTTGGTAAAAATAGTCCCATGAAACATTGGAGTATAGCACAATTCTGCACCATGGTTTCGGCATAATAGCCTCCAAGCAAGTTCACTGGCATCTACCATAGGCGCCACTACAAACCTCGGCCTGCCAATCCGTTCGTACCATTCATAAGACATTGTAAAGGAATCAAATTAAGTATAAAAACAAACTCCTGTGAGCAACCACGCGACGGCGTAAATCTGACATCTGTGAAGCTGTCACTGGCTGTCACTCTGACAACTGGCTATCTTTTCTATTGATTCTCGATGAGGAGGCAAAGGATCTTTGTCTAAAAAACCTTGTATGATAGTTTGATTATTAGTTAACTGTCTTGGGTTTTCCTTCCGGAATGGTAAAGGTGCAACTTTATAGGATCATATTACTTACGAGTTATGATTCTATCCAACAAAGAACATGTTAGTTCAAGGCGTGTTTCTAGTGTTGTGTAATATCAATTATAATAAAAGATAATCAAATTAATTAATTAAACAAGACAACCAGTTTATTTATTTTTGTCATTGAGTTCCGATTCAACCCGTAGTTCTGCACGATTTCAAATTGGCTATTTGACTAATTTCTGAAAAGTGTTTTAAAGTCTAGATATAATCACTCTATACCTCTTCAAACTATTAATTTATTTTTAAAGAGTTGTTTATAACGAATAAACATATTTTTCAGTTTTATCATCATATAAGTCACCAAAACGGTAGGTCACGTGACTTGGAAAAAGTTACGTCACGCGATATAAATGGTGAATGATCTTAGTGACAGAGATGAATGAAAATTGAAAATCGTGACATCACACGCTGCACAATGACAGCTTGTCGTGTTTTGTTACATTTAATCAACAGATAAAAAATGGCAAACTTATTTTAGATAATTTAAATATTTATAATTTAGATAAATGTAAATAAAAATACCTATAATTATTGTTTACCAAAAAGCTATCATATGCAACACATTTTATAATTTATTGCCACAACAGTCAAATACCCAATTGCACATGGAAACATATTCGGATTTTTTTCTATATTTTCCGAAAAATTGCGAATTGAAATTTTGTCGGATTTTCATGACCCAACAGTAGGTGTTATACTGAGTTTAAAATGCATCGAAATTAAAATTTGCAACTATTGAGAACTAGGCTGTATGACTAATAGCTGCTTTGTTGAATGAATTATGTTAAAAAGTACGTTGCAAAATGTCAGTAACCGATTACTGAAATGTCAAAATGAATACGAAAGTGGCGCGATAGCATGTTCATATTTCATACTTGTTTAATTCTTTATAACCGGTTGCAGCATTCTTTATTTTATTTACAACCACAATAGTATGATAAAGAAGTTACAAAATAATTAAGTACTTATCAACTAATATCATTCATCATGGCCCACGACATACTGGTAAATCATTGTTTATACATTGTCTACATATAATACGACTACAAGTCTACAACTGCCTAATGATTTAATTAAGCTACTGCTTATTTAAAAAAAAGTATGATTGTTTTATATTATCATAAATTATAATTACTTTAATAACGTGATGTTATTTCAGAGTCAATTCTACACATGTCTCAACTTACCGATACAAGAACGGATGATAGAGTTAACACGTATTATAGACCACTCAAGTCCCAATAAGGATCTGCAGGCCCTATTTCCCCAGCTCATAAGCAATATATTTTCATCGCCATTCAACAGCGGCTGGGGTTTGAGAACTATAACATGTGACAACAATAGATATGAGTATGAAGCATTAATAAGTTTTTTGGAACCACAAGGACCAATGTTTCGCCTGTGTTATAAACTGCTGTCTGATCCTATACTGAAGTATAATTTGCCACTGAATGTTCTGCCTGTGAGTATTTATTTGAGTCAAAATCATTGTGAATATAACAGTATGCAACAAATAAGTGAAACAATCACTAACCTGCCCTCTCTCTTTCTTTCTTTTAAATCCATCCCATGGTTGTCTGTAAGACATTGCTATAGACTGATGATACCGCCATTTGTACTTTTTTTTTTGTTTCTGTATTGTGTATTTTCATTTGTAATTGTGTACAGTAAAGATTTAAATAAATAAATAACCTTAGATTATATCACTCCTCATACTATTTTGTAGAGAACAGAGACAGATTTTATTACAATATGTATCAAAATTTTAAAAAGATTAGAAGTCAATAATTGTTGCATTCCTTAATGATTAAGTATTTTTTGTATCTATCTCAATCATTTTTATAGGTATCATTACATTGTGACCATACATATGATCCGGAAAATGTTTTTTAATATTTTGGCAGTAGCACACACAAGATGTGTTTTTTGTGTAAAATGTATGTGTTGCTATCACCAAAAAGGCATATTTTAACCAATATAAATTCCACTCCCAATACAGGGAGACTAGGTGGTAAGATAGCGGAAAAAAATAATATTTTGCTTTTAAATTACCTCTTTGCTTTAGTTTGCCATATGCCATTACTTCCCAGAACTTGATCCTTATGAGCAACACTATCAAATGGTGTAATAATACCGCACATGTTTTTTTTTTCCAAAAGCATTGGGTTTAATTCCTTGCTTAAAATATTGATTTATCAACAATCCAAATATGTAGTTTAATTTTCTTCAAAATTAGGCTTGTGACTCCTTTGGGTGTTTTTCCCTATTCCTCATAATTTCAAATTTGGCCATCCACACCCCCTTGAAAAATTCACCCTGAATATACCCATACAGCGTAGAGATAGTTCAAATGTTTCACAAATCTATATTTGTCACATAAAGAATCAACATATTCTAATCAATGAATTGTCATTACATTTTTGATATAATTTATGTTTTTCCTATTTCAGTTGGATTTGCAGATGTCTTTAGAAAGAGGGCCATGTCCACAATTTTATGCAGATATGCTTTCTACTGATCCACAGTCTATGAATGTGGTAGCACTAGCACTTAGTATCCTTTTTAAATACTTGAACATAACTACATTTAATTAAATTACCGTCAGATAAAAACAAATTGATTTTTTTTTACTTTTATTACTTTACAAAGCAAATAACTTACATGTCTTATGTTATTCATTAGATAACAATCTTTGCAACAGGTTTAGTACAGTACTCTAAACTCACTTTTGATGACTACAATATTTGCCTGAGGGATGTTCATTCAAATGTACTAAAACAATATGCTACCTTTGGAATAGTACTGGCATTCAAGAATGCTAGTAATGGCAGAAGTTGTGGACAAATTAGATATACTTCCATATCAAAAATATCAACAATTTCCTTAACACATAACTAAGATCCTTTTGATTATTACATATTTCACTTTGCACTGCATCTGATAAGCAACAGTCACAACAAGAGCTCATGGGAGAGTTGGAACAGTGTTTATTTTGCACTGGCATGTGATTATCTGATGCATTTTTTGCCAACGGATCCTAACATGCCAGTCCTACCACACATAGCCAATTATTCTGGCAAAGTTCCTGTGGCTGCACCTTTACAAACTGCAAACAGGTAAATGCATTTGGTGCCTTTTGGGAGCTCAGAATCAAGGTTGTTGGCTAATTATTTTTAACAGATAACCATTATATGGCATTCTCATTCCAATGTACAATCTTTTTATTTTAGATGAATACAATAAAATATGTTTTAAAACAGTATAGTGACAAAGTCACTATTTTATTAAATCATGGGTGCAATGTGCCTAATTTTAATGCAATACGGTATAATCCATACCAATATTAGGTTGGGTAAGGAAAGTTATAGACATACCTAAAATTAATTTAATTTATGCTTTACAGACCTCTACACTCTCCCTCATTGTTATTACTACCAGATTTAACTGGCTCAAGCATAAATAACCAGCACACATCACAAGCCCAATCACGGAATGAAATTTGGCGATCAGAAACAGTACTGCAAGTTTTTATTGACATATGGATGAGTGTTGAATCATTTGGTCCCAGAAATATTGAGGTAAGAGGTTTTACTATGACATTTTTTAACACAGCAATTTTTATTAAGTTTTAGCAAAAAAAACTATTTCATACTTTGTTATATGGACAGTCATCATTATTATCATTATGTTTAACTCCAAAAAATCCATCTCTGGACATCGGCTTTTTCAAAGATTTCCATAGAGAACTGTTGGAAGCTTATTAGACAGTCATATTAATAAAAAGAGTTGCTGGATGCAAATCATTTCCAACTAGTTGTTAAATGTATTATGTTTCGTCATATTTATATATATTTCAGATGTATAAAAGAAGTCATCCAGTTAATGTATCAAGTCCTGAGAGGGTGCGTGCTGTGCGCGTCCTTGTAAAACATTTACATTCGTTTCCAACAAAACACATGTCAGAGGCTGTATTCCCATCGTCGTCGTTACGAAAATATGCGCGACAAAAAATGTGCACACGCGCCTACCATTATCTGAAACATTTGGTCACCACTTGGCCACTAGACGCATCCTTCAGACTTGTAATGGAGCTATGGTTGAGTCTTATTCAGCCTTGGAGATACGTTAATAGAGGGATTAGCGAAAGCAGGTAATAAAAAGTATTTTGGAAAAGACTTGATTAAACTTTAATTCAATATTTTGGTGCATTAAGACCAATAACCCCATTAAATACACCGGGTATATCAAGACTGCGACCGAAATTTTTAGTTGTATTGTATCTGTAGTCACTTATACTACCACCTGGTTTCGCTTTCGATCGCAGTCTTGATATACCCTGTATAATGTAATGATTAGATCGAAACTGTATGTTTTTACAGGTTTCCCGTGCCTGATAATTTAGATGAAAACAGTGTTAATAGTTTGGATGCGAGCTACACTCAATTTATTGCAGAAAATTTTCCATCATACACATGCATCTTCCAACTGGTTATACCAAGATTTATGAGGCTTGATTTAACTGCTTATAAAAATGCTGCAATGCTGTTTAGACTGGGGAAGGTAATTATTTGTTTAAACATGAAAGCAATTGTCTCTAGTCTAGCTATGAAATAAACCACACTTATATTTTAAATCAGGCTGTAATACAAAGTACTGTAATCATATTTTAAATTGCCAACTGATTGAGCAGAATTTATCTAATTTCAAAGCATATTATATTTTGAAATTACTTATTAAATAATTGTTATACAAAAAAAAGATCAACAAGGTTTTTCCCAAAAAAATTATAATTAAAAATTATATGGAGCAAAATGGAGATCCATATTCTATGTCTACCTTACAGCATACAAGCATAATAATTAAGTATTTAAGACACTTGCAAATTTCTATACAATTAAAAAATGAATTTATTTTATAGGTATTTTCTCAACAACATTTAGTTCCTATTTTACGGACTTTGGAACAGGCTATTGTAGATAGTGGCACTACTCTGTCTCACTCAATGGATTCCAGTTTCTATCAATCTTCACATGATCAGAGGTAAATTATATTTATTATGTTACCAAATTAAATCAAATCAAAATATTCTTTATTATAGTAGTCTTTTACAAGATCTTTTGAATCGTTAATTTCTGCTACCACCGCTTCGGAACGTGTTGTAGCTGTGAAGAAGAAACGGCGCAAGAAACTCCCTCAGCAACACGAACTGTCTTCTTTTTTTTTGCTTATCTTTCTTTTTTTAAAAAACCTTACCTATCCAAAGAGTTCTTTAACCTGTTATATTCACCACATGATGTATATTCACAGTTATACATATAATGGCGTAGCGTTACACAAATGGGTAGCAATAGCAAAACAAGCTATATCAGAATTAAATCTTTCGGCCAATTTTGAATACGAACCTGTCTGGAGCGATAACACGCGACCATTTATTATGGGACTCTTAAAAAGAATAGCATCGTCCAAAGCAATGTGTGAAAAAAATTTGGAAGACCTAAATAACAAAATAAATGCGAACAATCAAGGTAAATACGGTTTATTAAGTGTTTAGTAGCTAGCTATTACAAATTATTTTCGAGTCTGAAAGTTATTTTTTGTTACAGGTTTCTGGCCATCAATAAAAAATTGGCTTATGATAAATAATATAAATTCGGAAGATAAAATATTGTTGGAGGAAACTAAAAAAGTTCCAACTTATCTTAATGCTTCCCTTCATTATATTTCAATGATTTTTGGGGTAAGATTATTTCTGTATCATATTCATAAGTACCTAACGAATCTCAAGTTAATGACGTTTATTGAAATTAATTCTTGTTATTTCTAGCTAAACGAAAGCGCTTTAATGCCGCCTGAACCAATATTAGAAGACAATTCACTAGACCACTCATCATACATAAATTCAACAAGTTTTCCACTTTCAATAACAAACAAAGTATGTATTAAATATAAATAATTATAATTGAGTTAAAATCTTGATCGAAATTTTTGTACTTATATTATTTTCATTGTTTTTCAGCTTCGAAGTAAATCTACCAAAATAAGTTACATGGGTGATCCAGACCTTATGCCCATCACCTCCTATGAAAGTACAATTCTAATCAGAATGCTCTATCAAATAGCTTCAAGAATAAATGAGGTGGTATGTATTCTTATAGCGTTTAGAGCTGTCTTGGATATTATTATACTTAACATGGGTCGTATTTTACCCCTATAATGCTAATATCCCACTATACACATCGTTAACTAAAACAGCCTTATTCATAGACATTTTTATAACCTATTTGAGTTATCGAATGTTTTGTCGCTATCGAACGACTTTGGAATTCAGTTTGTGCGAAGAAGACAGAACATTCGATAGCTAAAATAGGTTTTAAAACTGTCTTTGAATAAGGCAAAAAGTAAACTAATATAAGATTTCTATTTCAGTATGCAGACAAATTTTCTATCCTCTGGAACAGGCAAGATTTTGTGGGTTATGTGGCCCGTGAAATACTACAGAAGCCATGTGCGATTCAGACTTATATGAAAGACATAACAAACCATCAGACAATTGTACGACAAGAGCTGCCTGCAAGATTGTCGCTCCGGCGCCTCGGCTCACATGCCGTTGTCGTCTGGTTGATCATCGGGTATATTGTGTTCAGACTATTTTCCTGTAGTGGATTCTTTTACGCATTTGTTTTGGTTTCAATGTGGGCGTTCCACGTGTTAATTAAGGCATGTTTTAAAAAACTGAAAATTATGTGAAATTGAATTATTATTCACTTATTTTATTAAAAGTATTTTTATAAACTACATTGGTTTTGTTTTACGATTTTCTACAACAGCTTTGACGTTATGTTATATTATAACAGCATTTGTAGCTAAACACATAGCGGACAATTTTTTCTGCTATAAAACATACAACATTTATAATATTGGTGCCAAACGATTTACGTTTGGGTAGATTAACTGTTTTTTGATGCAGACTATTATGGGTTGACATGCATAAAGAACTGACTGCCTCGGTGGCGTAGGTGTACTACGGTACGACTACAAAGCCGAGGTCTCGGGTTCGAATCCCAGGTCGGGCAAAGTGATATTGGGTTTTTCTATTCATTATCAGCCCGGAGTCAGGAATTTGTGCCCGATATGACGATAGGCTCGCTCCCTATCATATCATGGGACGGAACGACGGAACTTACAAGGCGAAATGTGGGTGTCCTGGTGGCGCCTCTGCCTAATTCTTCTGGGATAAAGGCGTGAGTTTATGTATGTATGTAATATACATATTTGTACTTATTGTTTAGTTTTGTTATTATCTCTGTCTTTTTTCCGTGGTGTACAATAAAGAATATATAAATAAATAAATAAATAATATGTATAAACAAAAAAAAACCATTCGATTTTGATATACAGCGACATATTTATTAAACACGAATGTAACTTAGCAGTATTTCTTGAGAGTGAGCTTAGGCACAATGTTCATAGAAGCGAGCTCTTGGAAGAGTAGCTTGCAGGCGTAGGGCATCTCGATGGTGGAGACGGCGGCGGAGGAGCGGCAGGCGTGGCACCAGGCGCGCGACGCGAGGCGCCCGCACGCGTCGCACACGTCCGCGCTGAACGCGTCCGACGCCAGCATCAGCCGCTCCATCAGCAACATGCTGCTCAGTGGGACACAACCATTATTTTTATGCGATTACGTCACAAAATTCCTACACTCGGTGTAAATTACCAGACAAACCGGTATATCCTACGCAGGGTTTGATATGTTTTATTTTTCACACTTTGTACAATTTGAATAGTAGGTACCTACAGGCGGACTTAATACCTAATGGCATTTAATATTAAGTTTTTAAGCATCATAATAATAAGTGCTAAGAAAATATTAAAACAGAGAATAAAACATACAGATGCTAGAGCATAATATTTGAAAAATGATAAACATTTGAATGTTGTGTGAGCCTTTTACTGTATTTTTATTGGTATTTACTTTTATACAATTATGTAATATTTTTGTAATCTCAATTGAACTTTCAGTTGCATAATAATCCCGTGCCTCGCAGTGTGACGCATGCGCGCTGGGTTTATAGGTATTGCAATTTTTTAATTAATTATAAAACAAAGCAATTTTTACCTGGCACCATACCCAATGAGACAATCTCGTTCCATTTCGCCGAGCCTAAGTCCGCCATCTCGAGAGCGTCCTTCGGTGGGTTGTCGCGTAAGCACCGCGCGCGGTCCTCTAGCGCGAGCGTGCATCTTGTCTTGTACCATGTGCTTCAGTTTTTGATAATATACCTGAAACATTATATCGTAACATTATTCCAATAATACACTGATAACAATGTATAAATGTAATATGTTCAACACTTACGGGCCCAGAATAAATATATGCTTCCAACGGCTCTCCCGTTAAACCGGAATAAAATATGTCTTTGCCGTGATAATTATATCCATGTTTTTCTAATTCTTGGCATACATCCCTCACTTTGGAACCTCCAAATGCAGTACCTGCAAAGTAAAGAAACAAATGTAGATTTTATTGAAATAATATTAACAACATCAGTAATACGACGTTTATTATTAAATACATATTTCACATCTTATAAATCAACCGTTACGTAAGGTTTCAATTGTAAAGTAATTAATAGCAGAATATATCAATTTAGGTAAGTATAAATGGCATTAAATGGAAGTCCTAAACGCACTAAATGGCGTCCACAGCAATCTCATTTGAAACCCACCTAACAATCTTTACAGCTTTCTGTACTTAATAATAAAAATATCCACTTTATGCAACCACTACTGCACACTCAGAATGACAGTATTCGTATTTGTATCTAAAATGTGACAATCTACGCGCTTACCATAGTGAAACTTCCCCTCCATTAAGCCAGCTTTCCCTGCTAACAGTTCAATGGTTTTTCCTACTGTCATTCTTGATGGAAAACCATGAGGATTCATAATCATATCGGGGCATATCCCTCTGTCATTAAAGGGCATGTCTTCTTGTTGCACAATCAAACCTGTAACACCTTTCTGACCGTGCCTAGAACTAAACTTGTCTCCTATTTCCGGAACACGAGTTTGTCTTAATAATATTTTTATTAAGAATGCATCTTCAGAATTAGAAGAGACCATGACTTTTTCGATGTACGACTCGACCGGACCCTTGTATGTTATTGGAACGTCTTTATAATCGATTCGTTGCGGTTGACCTTGAGTGACAGGGTTAAGAGTAGCGGGAGGCATTTGCTTATTTATCAACACTTGTCTATTTTCCACCATTTCTCCTGGAGCGGCTATTCCGTCAGCATCAAGTATTTCATGCGCTCTAATAATCTTTCCCGTGTTAGCATCTCTAGATGGACCTAAAATTCTGTCTGATGTTTGATTGCTGTACCTCTTCATTGTGGTTTTAGCATTTTTGTACACAAGGCATCTACCATATCCTCGGTCAATCGAAGCTCTATTCAATATCAAAGCATCTTCTATATCATAACCACTGTAACTCATTACTGCTACTGTAGCATTTTGTCCAGCAGGCAATTTGTCGAAATTTATTAGTTCTATTGTTCGGGACTTCACCATGGGACATTGTGGGTATACTAAATTGTACATTAGTGTGTCAATTCTATTTTTTTGGTTATATCCGATTGTTCCTGTGAATAATTATATTACGTCATAAGATTACTACAGAGAGCAATGTTACTTATAATTAAAGTATTGCCACTTACCCATAGCTTGTTTACCCATGGCACATTGGTATGTGTTCCTTGGACTTTGATTGTGATGAGGATAAGGTACAAGTCCGGCACACACTCCCAAAATTGTGAATGGTTCAATTTCTAAGTGCGTAGTCACATATGGATCAATATCAACTTCACGGGTAGCAATATGACTATCGTTTTCTTCATTCACATCCAAGTATTCTATGAGGCCATCATTTAGAAAATCTTGGAATTTTCTTATGCCTCTATTTAACTCATTTATGTGGATTTGTTGCACAAGCGGATAGCCTTTTTCTACAATTATGTACGGACGGCATAATCTGCCTCCGTCACTGCATATATAAACAGTTCTTTGATTGTGGTTAGGATAAATTGACACGAATGCCGAAATGAGTCCGCGTCTTCGGAACATTCTGAACACTTTTATAAGTCGTTTGTATTGACGGGAGACACCGAGTATATTACCTAAAAAAAAAATTATGTTGATAGTGAATCCATATTTATGGATATTAACTCAATTAATTCATGAATTTTATTAATTTTAGCGAGTAAATCTAATAAAAATATTGAATTCACCATTGAGAAACACCATATAAACTGCAGGATGATTGATTTCTTCGCCACCCAACAGCCTTACGTCTTCAACGCCCGCATTGCAAGCCAATCTGGCAATTGGCTCTTCAGAACACTCTGTGGTGATATGCGTCATTAACGCCAAGTTCTTTACTAGACCGCAACCCTCGCCTTCAGGAGTATCAGAAGGACACAGCATGCCCCACTGCGAAGGCTGAAGAGAACGTGGCCCTGACACTTTTCTCGTTTTTTCAAACTGAGAATTGACTCTAGTCATCATCCCGAGAGCCGATATGTAACTTAGACGACTCAAAACTTGTGTAACTCCATGCCTTTCCATTTTAAATCTTTTAATAGTCCAGTTGCCCTTTAAATTAAAAACATATTATTTACCCTTCAGTTGATAACCATTTCAAGTCAAAATATGTTTATTTAAACTTACAGATGATATTGCTACAGACAATCCATTAGCTATTAAGTCAGGTCTCATATGTTTAACTATGTCAAATGGAGCTGCTTTCACTTTGGGTATTATTTTATCTGCGATGGACTTGAGCTCCCAATTAAACCTCTTAAATAAATCTTCAAACATTAGAGCTAGCAAAGATCCTGCTAACTCCAGCCTTTTGTTTCCATAATAATCAGGATCATCTATTGCAGACTTGTTTGTTTCTGCTTCAATGACTCTCTTTACCATAATAGCTAAGTATATTGCTTTCACATAGAAATTATAGTT
Source organism: Deilephila elpenor (assembly GCA_949752805.1). NCBI lineage: Eukaryota > Metazoa > Arthropoda > Insecta > Lepidoptera > Sphingidae > Deilephila > Deilephila elpenor. Next base: position 7,109,202 of record OX457099.1, on the reverse strand, counting down.
CTCTACTACAACATGGGCCAATATAGTGGTTGCAAACAGATCTCTAGCTTCATCAATCGGTGTGCGCGCATTTCCCGTCTGAAATCTAAACAAAACAATATTATATTAGCAAAACAAATTGCATAATAATTCAATATGCCCAGAAAATACTAACCTTTTAACTTTGAGTTTACTTCCGACATACGCCAAAGCTTGGTTCTGTGTAAATATTTTCAGATTGTGGCAGTCCATTATGCATGGGGCCATTTTTTTTACTGTTGTATCATCTGTTCCAACTAGTTGCATTATCTCTTGATCACTGCATATTCCCATGGCTTTGAAAGCTATTGCGATTGGTATATCCTAAATGATAAAAGAAAAAAAAAATATTTCAACTAACTTATTAAAATTCTTATTCTAATTATTATAGACCAGATTATATGCTACAAATATGCTTGAATAATGCGTAAAAGCTCGAAATATGCATGAAAAATGCGTAAAATATGCAACATACATGTTAAATAATATTTTTTTTTTACTTCTAAATCCGCATATAAAAATCAATAAATTATGAAAGTATTTATTGAAAATCAACAACCACATATAAATTATTGTTTATAATAATAAGTGGTTGGGTGCACCTTACTAAGACGCCTTACTGGTTCAGGTAGTATAGATTTGACTGGCAATAATGTTATTAATTTTTAGAGTAAGTACACAAATTTTACAAAAAAAATTTTTGTAAATTTTTTGTAACTATTAATTTATCACTTATCAAGAAAGTAACCAACAGAAAAATGAAGTAAATATAACGAAAATATGCATAATCACTAGATGGCAAAATGAATATATGCATATATTCCGGTCCCCCTCTCTCTTCAGCCAGCCAGTCCACTGCTGAACATAGGCCTCCCCCAAGGTTCTCCAAGTTGACTTGTCGGAATCTGCATCCAGCGACTTCCTGCAACATTAACCAACTCCGGTCTTTACTAATTATAAATTGTAATTAAGAAACATACATCTGATAGCGCATTGTGTCGTAGTACATATTTTCCGTTTTTAACTATGACATTAGTTCGCGTTTTCTTTTCATGGGTAGAGCTAGTTACTTGGCATTGTATGGCTCCTTTAAACTCATCAACAATCATGCGATTCCTTGACAATTGCTCCTGTATTAAAATCACTTTTTCTTGCCCTGAAAATTACTGATATATGAACTTATTTCATTCACAAAACTGGACATACACAAAATGCAATATCAAATCTGTATTAGCCCATATACGTCCCACTGATGGGCACAGGCCTCCTCTATAATCGAAAGTACTATTGAGAGGGGTTAGGCCATATAGTCCACCTCGCTGGCCTAGTGTGGGTTGGCAAATGTGCGCACTCCCACTAATGTGACCACAACTTGCATTAAATTGTTATGCAATTATTATAAAAGGTTCAAATAGATACAATAAATTGGAGGCAGACAGTCTCCATCTAATATTTTGATTTTATATTAATAAAGAAAATGAATGAAGGATTTCAGAGATTTTTTCAGTAAGTTAATTGGCATTTTTTTACATCAAATATGATTAATATAAAATAAGGGAACAAAAGATTATTCATATAGGTTTACCTCTTATAATAAAATAGCCGCCAGGATCATGTGGGCATTCATTCAATTGTGACAACTCATAATCAGATTTATTTGTCAACACACAATTTGATGATCTTAGCATCAGCGGCATTCTGAAAATATGTCATTCAATAAAATATACAAAACACTAGAGTTACGTAAATCATAAGTATGCAATTGGACCACTTTACAGAAGGCAAATATTCTCAGATTATTATAATATACACTTTATTAAATAGTATCTTTACTATTGCTAATAAATTTAAGACTATTGTTTTCAATCATTAACAGCATCTTAAAAGTGAAATTTGGTATTTATAAAACCTTATACTGCATACTGAGAATTATATAGTTTATACAATTATATGATATTTTTTTGTTATAATGTTACTAAAATTCTGACTTACCGTCCAATTAATTGCCTGTTTTTTATAACTCTCTGATTACCTCTTATGTATTCAAAATCTACTGTAATAGGAGCAGAGTATGTCATATCTCGCAGTCGGCATTCATGTGGAGTAGTAGGATTTGAAACATTAAAACCTTCTTCAAGGTCCGGTGTACCCACATAAGCATTTAGATATTTGATATAAAATAATGGATCAGAATCACAAAATACTTTTTCATTGGCCTGAACTATCTTTTTTATTTCAACATTAATGAAATAATTGAATGAGTCAATATGTTGTTTCACCAATCCCTTCACTTCTAAAAATGACGGTACCAGTTTCCATTTATCCTGAAAGTTATTAGCAGAAATTGTAAAAAAAAGATAATATTCAATAGGTTTGCCGTTTCAATGAAAATTGACAATCCACTACCACCTCTGGTACATTCCTGGGACATTGCTTATTCATAAAATATCATAAATAATTATTAGGAAATAATGTTAACATTCATATTATAACAAAAATTAAGACTCTTCATAGATACACTTACCTCGAGAGTTTTAATAGGTTCTCTAAGCCCTTTAATCGAGTCCCAGTCATTTAGTTTTTTATTGATTTCTCCCATTTTTGGAAATTTGTGTTGCTGTAAACTTTTTTAACACAGATTTCTAAATATAACCTGGAATTAAAGATGACAGAAAAAATATCAAAGCTGTGCCTATTGCCTAGGCCCTAGCGTATAAAATATTATACCTTGTAAACTAAGTTGTTATAGTAAATAATAACCTCAACATTTCAATAAAAAGAAAAACAGTCCGACTGTCAAGTGTCAGTAGTCAAGAATAAAGTATAGACAAGTAAAGACCACGGCATAGACTACACACTAGCTATCTATTAAGAAAAGACACAAAGACAGAAGGAGCGGACTGCCGGTGGATACAAAAATTGGGTATTTGACTGTTGTGGCAATAAATTATAAAATGTGTTGCATATGATAGCTTTTTGGTAAACAATAATTATAGGTATTTTTATTTACATTTATCTAAATTATAAATATTTAAATTTACTAAAATAAGTTTGCCATTTTTTATCTGTTGATTAAATGTAACAAAACACGACAAGCTGTCATTGTGCAGCGTGTGATGTCACGATTTACAATTTTCATTCATCTCTGCCACTAAGATCATTCACCATTTATAAAGCGTGACGTAACTTTTTCAAAGTCACGTGACCTACCGTTTTGGTGACATATATGATGATAAAACTGAAAAATATGTTTATTCGTTATAAACAACTCTTTAAAAATAAATTAATAGTTTGAAGAGGTATAGAGTGATTATATCTAGACTTTAAAACACTTTTCAGAAATTAGTCAAATAGCCAATTAAATAACACAAAAATATAAATTGGATTAATAATTTAAGATTGGAATTCGATGCATGTAACAAAATATATTAGTTTATATTGATTCATTAATAATCATGATTAATGAATGAAATATGAAAAGATTGGTTTGGCTCCCCTGTTTTATATGTTTCACATGCAGTTTAGTTTGACAGTCTCGGTTCGACGCATAGACTAATAATTAATATATAACACTGGAAAGTTAGACGCTCAAATCATGTTCTTAATACTTAAACGACACGACTGTTGATTGGGCAAGATTTCCCTAACAAAGCTACGGTAACTGCATATCATTAGACTTCTTTACTATTTGATCCACATTTATTACAGATTCCTATTTCTATAATTTAGGCATTAAGTTGCAATTGGGTATTCTACCCATTTTCAAAAAGTCTTTTAAGTTGTTCCTAAGATTAAGACAAACTATTTAAAAAAATATCAAATTTTTATTCGCTCGGCAAGTCCAATAAAAAACCATTTAAAATTTAAATTTTAAATTTATGCGCGCAAATATGTGAAAACGCTAGGCGCCATGTTCCTTTAAAATGATACGTCACTCAACCAGTAAACAACCTGTGTTTGTATGAGCTCTTGGACACCGGAGGGGGTATTCTACTTACGGAATGACGTAGAATCGTTATCCATCATGGCGGCAGCCGTTTCACATATTTTTAGGACAGATAAAAAAATTGAAATTTTCAAAACGAATTATAAAATTTATTCCTTGGAAATAAAAACTGAAATTAACATATACTTATTGCTTAATGCTCTACTATATACATTTATAGTTTTTAGATGTTTTCTTTCTTATAGTAAAATACCCAATTTATTCATGTCAGGCGGCCGAATTATAATGTCGATTGTCCAACTACTGTAATAGTTATGTACACTGTATTGTCTGATAGTTACTTTTTCACTTTCAGCAAAAGTAATTGGTTTTTGGTATGGCACTTAAAATAAAATAATCACGAAAGTGTCCATAACTAGCACAAATCATTTTGCCGTTTTATGATATAGCTTGTAGGATAGGCTGTTTGATTTACTTTCCTTTATCAATGTATTGTTTTAATAAATCAGTAAAAAAAATGTTCTTATTCATTCTATGATATAAAATTTTTGCCTCTTAAATAAGGGGGCTTGCTCCCATTCAGAAATATAAAATTAAATTCAAATTAATATAAAAGTATGCAGAAAATGTGTGATTATATAAAATAGTTGTTTTTGCTCAAAATGGTCTACGAATCCATACCACGTACCGTTCGAATCCTTCTGCTCGGAGAACCTGGAGTTGGAAAGACTTCACTAATTTTGTCTTTGGTGACTGAAGAATTTACAGAACATGTTCCGCCTAAAGCGGAAGAAATCACAATTCCCGCAGATGTTACCCCGGAACAAGTACCGACTAATATTGTGGACATTTGTGGTAAGGGTTTTACGTAAACAGTAAGTTGTTGATAATCACACTAAACATTGAATACTCATAATAAAAATCATAACAAAATACATAATGTTAAATTCTTTGTTTATGTAAATGCGCTCTTTACGGAAGCGCATTATCCAATAATATTTTACAAGCTAATAAGAAACTTATAGGCTCTAATAAATATGCGACACGAAGTTTTTATCACTTATTTTGGTTCTATATCCCCAAATATGTTTTTCTTTCAGTTGGTGAACAAACTTTAGAACAAGTAGCTGAGGAGATAGAAAGAGCTCATGTCATATGTATAGTATTTTCAGTTGACAGACAAGAAACATTGAGTAAAATAGCCAGTTACTGGTTACCTTTCGTCAGAGAAAACTGTTCAGATGATTACAGAAAGCCTGTTATACTTGTTGGAAACAAGATAGACTTAATTGACTATTCTGTTATAGATGTAAGTCTTAATATGCACAATGTTTTTTAGATTATTCAATAAATAATATTGATGTAAGATGTATTTAGTCACAAATCATTTCCCATGTCTTATTTGTGTCTGTACACAACTAATATCTTCAAAATGGATTTGTGAAGCTTTATTACATTTTTTGAAAATAACAATTTTAACATTCCTTTCAGAATATTTGGGATATTGCAGAGGAATATCCTGAGGTGGATAGATGCATAGAATGTTCTGCTAAATCACTTATAAATGTTTCGGAAATGTTTTATAATGCTCAAAAAGCAGTGCTGCACCCAATAAGCCCAATATATTCCATAGAAGAACAAGAGGTATATTTGCATTAAAAAATGTAATATTATTTTTAATTGGTTCATAATATAGAAAGTGATAATAACTATATGAACGAAAGTAATAAATATAATGTATCAGGAATAAAAGAATCTGCTCATAACTGTTTAGAAAATCCAATGCTTTGCCTGGCTAATACACTATGAAGAATTAAAAAAAAAATGTCTCAAATGGGCAAATAAAAGGTTACTAAACTGTTGAATTACACACGGGATATTTGGGTTTTCATTATGATTAAAAATAAAAGAAGACTTAGTTAAACATTTCAATTTGTCTATATTTTTTCTCAATAATAAGGCTAGAGTCAATTGATTGCTCAGTCTCATAAATACACATTTTTTTTAGCTAACAGAAAAATGCAAAAGAGCACTCTCCCGAATATTTAAGATTTGTGACTTGGACGGTGATGGTTTACTAGATGATTATGAAGTTACAATGTTTCAAAAAAAATGTTTTGATTCACCCTTACAATTGCAGGTAATGTAACATACATTTACAGATTATTTCATATTGAATTTTATATATTTATTGACTTAATTTATTTTTAAATTTTCATTGATCACATTTCAGTATAACTATTGTCCTCTTTATTTAAAAAAGCATGTCAATATATTTCAAGTATTCATATTGAATTAATTTATCCAATTATATTTTTAAGCGCTGTAATAATAATACATTTTTAATTTGACTTGTAAATCATATTATATTTCTTGTGTTTTCCAGGTTTTAGATGAAGTAAAATCTGTAATTGCTCAAAATGTAGCTGGTGGAATTGAATGTGATTGCATAACACTGAAAGGTTTTATTTTCTTACATTGTTTATTTATACAAAGAGGAAGAAATGAAACCACCTGGACAGTCCTCCGGAAATTTGGCTATGATGAGAGTTTAGAACTGACCCACAGTTACTTATATGCTAAGTATGTCAATAATTGCTATTATGTTTTAAAGTTAACATACATGCATTTTTAAGATAATGTTGTGAAACCTGCATAAAATGTATAAATGCTGTTCTTTTTTTTCAGCATAAAAGTACCAGTTGGCTGTACTTCTGAGTTGTCATATAAAGGTCAACAATTTTTGACACAGTTATTTGATAAGTATGACAGAGATAAAGATGGAATGCTAAACCCAACAGAACTGAAAAATGTGTTTTCCTGTTGTCCAAGAATACCATGGCATAATTTACGATATACTGTACCTACTAATGAGAAGGTCTATAAACTATCTGCTTAATTCAATAATGAATATTTCATTTTCATACATAAAATTCAACTTAATCAATATTTACAGGGTTATTTGACTTTGCAAGGCTGGATGTGTCGTTGGACTTTAATGACATTAATTGACTTGCAAAGTACTAGTGCCTTTTTGGCCTACCTAGGCTTCAATTTTTTAGAAAATGATTCCCAAAAAACTGCCATACACAGTGAGTAAATACAGATTGAGAATTCATGTAAACATTTGGAATTTGTCTTGCCCACTCAATTTTTATTTGTATATTATATATTTTTAGTAACCCGTGAAAAGAAAGTTGACATCGCCAAAAAACAGTCAAGTCGAAATGTGTATCAGTGTCATATCATTGGACCACGATCGTGCGGAAAAACATCTATTTGTAGAAGTTTTCTCGGCATAGCTCACAAGGTTAGCAACTTATTTTTCCCTTACTTTTCGTCGCCCTCTGTAGATTTCAAATTGGAAGATTCCACTAATTGAATAAATGGTATCAAATACAAATAAATCTGAGACAATAAACTGTTATGTCGTAGTGGAAAGTTACTGATGTAATTACGATTACATGATAAGCTACACTTAAGATAATTTAAGTACTTGTGCCATAGCATCGGGTTTTGTAAATCAAATAGGTACATCTATCTATTTGATAAAAATACTCAATATTAAATGTACTGATGTTATTAAGTATTCTATGTTGTATTTATTTGGTTACAGAAAATAAAGCCGCACGCGAATGAGCGCGGCGATAGTAATAGTGCCGAAAACTACTGTATAAATACAGTACTTGTCTATGGGCAAGAGAAATATCTGGTATTAAAAGAGATACCCATAACCCGTGTATCTGACCCATTGCAGCCCCATGAAGTGAATTGTGATGTTGCATGCTTGGTATACGATGTTGGTGCTAGTCGATCGTTTGAATACATTGCCAGAATTTACATAGTAAGCACAATTAATTATACTTATCTAATCATTTTGCATACAATGTGTTTTATATATTATGTACTCTAAAAAAAGATACTGCAGCCTATACCTATTCTTTTCTGGTCACAGATAAAATAATTATGATAATATGCAACCAAATGAAATGAAAAATTCTTGGTTTTAATGCCTATTATAGCAAACATAATGGTGAAAGCCTCTGTGAAGCTGTTGGTTACATGCTGGCTGTGAAACGAGGCCTCGGGTTCGATTCCTGCACCGAGATAAATCTTTGTGGGAATCACAAGTATTTGTTTCGGGTCTCGGTGTATGTAACGCCGAAAAATCTCTCGTAGTTTCTAATATCCACGACACAAGAATTGTATCTCAGTGTAAGGCAGATATATGCAATTGATTGTTGGGTCTATTAATTTATATTACATGTAAACATTGGTGGATAAATGTCTTGTTTTTATTTATTTAGAAATATTTTGCGGAAAGCCACATTCCTGTCCTAATAGTGGGCACTAAAGGTGACACATTAATCGCCAGACAAGAGTACATTCTACAACCGGACGTTTTCTGTAACAAATATCAATTGCTACCTCCGCAACTGTTCAACATAAGAGAGAACAAACATGATGTATTTATTAAATTGGCGACCATGGCTGCATTTCCGTAAGTAGCAATTTCCCTTGTATGTTGAATATATCGAACCCAGATTCCTTTGACATTCCTTATTCATAATATAATAAATTATAATATTTACATCTTTAAAATTCATAAACCTTAATCAAGTTTAATAGATGAGTGTTTTGCTAATTCATGTCATTAAAGATTTTACCCTACAATAGTGAGAAAAATCGTAAACCATAATATTTCCCACATTGTTTAGAATACTGTTATTTTAATTGTCTTTGTCAGTCAATTTCAAGCTGCTTGGATTTTATTCAGCAAGCACAGGTCAGTTTTTTAATTTTATTGCTTATTTACTTATTAGTATTTTTACATATGCATGCACTAGCGTAGCGTGATTTTTTATAGATTATAATCACAAAAAAGAATTTGATACTTGTAAGCATTGTATCTAATCCCGAACCAACAAGTAACAACCGCCACAGACGTAACTACATAACTGTGCAAATCTGAGTTTGCACCAGTATACTAGAACGTGTGTTGGCAAACAACTGCGCAAACTTCGTACCAATTTTCGATTCGAGACTGGTGCAAACTCGTGTTTGCACAAACGCACTAAGCGCGTGTGGCGGCCGTAAGGCTCGAGGCTTAGCTTGACGCAGGCTGCCAGTCCCAGAGCTCGAAACCCGCTAATCTCGAGCTTGCGCACTTGCAAATAAAAAGGTGCTAATTTGAAGTTGCCGTATTTTATAATCGGATTGTAAAAAATATGTTTTTATATCCAGTTATTTTTTTTGTTTTCGCGTGGCGAAATAATTTATGGCTACCGCTGCCTGGGCGGGAGGCGGAGCGGTGATATTGGTTTCACCCGGGAAAGATGTTTACCATGCGGGCAACCGTTGAGTTGAGTCCTTACCAAATTCCTACACCTGTACACCAATAACCAGCAAAAAACCCTACGGTAGTCCTGGTGGTCCTTTTCCTGAGGTAAAAGGCCATATCCTCGCCAGAACAGCTACGGCCCATCCCAATTATACCTCGTAGTCGCTTTAAATGGGCGATTCGCAGCCCCCCGCTTCGTGCCCGCGACTATCATTGCCCTTTTAGTCGCCTTTTACGACAAGCAGGGGATAGCGTCGTGGAATTCTAAAAATAGTCCACAGGGCAGGAGTCGCCGGTTAATCCTCACTAGTCTCCTACGTCTGCACGAACGACGAGAGGAATGGGATTATACTCTCTCCCGCCTTGCCCTTTCCTTCTGCGAGAACACCCTTTCGCAGAAGTGGGCCATCGCCCGCCAAGACCTCGGGCTCGCAAGCATGGATGGCACCACGGCTGACAGCGAGAGGTCTCCTCCGACGACTGCAACGAGAGCGCTGCGGTCACCGTATCACACTTTACACGCCCCCACAGTGTTAAATATTCCGATATCTTCAAACTTTAATCTACACTAAAGATTTTATTATTTGTATGTTTACATTAAATAGGCCCCGAAACTATTGAACCGATATGAAAAAAACTTGTACTGTTGGGAAACTACACTATCCCCGGGTGACATAGGCTATATTTAAAAAAAATAGGGATCATTCCTAAAACTCCAATAGTTTAACCCAAGGTGTAAAAAAAATACCTAAAATTATTCTTTACATCGAATGCGCTGCAAAAACTATATGTTGTTGATATGGACTGGACTCAATAACTATCTGCATCCGGGCAAAGCCGAGCCGAGCCGCTTGTAAAATATTATTATACTGGCGTTATAGTATAAAAGCTGGATTTTATATATATTATGTTTCATAGGCAACTATCAAAAGGTGTTTCCTTGGCAGTGTGACAATTTAGATGGTTTTATCAACTTGTCACGACACCTTGAAGCTCATAACTTCCAAAGCCATCACGATCTAAACTTCATTATTTCTGTTCGTGTGATTTTAACCCATTAATACTTCAACATCAATTGGCGCCAAAACCATGAATTTCCGTCTACTTTTATAGCAAACTGCATTTTTTAAATATAATTTTTTGACTTTATGTTACCTACAGGTCGCTCTTATTTATGAACCTGCATTAACATAGTAAATAGTTACATAAAATTATTTTTAATATACTTTTTTTGCTTTTTATACGGGGTTATCTAGTTATTGCATGCGTATAAAATACTTACCATCAGAGCGCATTCGAATGAATCCTTGGTGTTGCCCTGCCCAAGACTTAGATGTTAAAAACTATGCTTAACAAACGTTAATTTGCGTCGTTATATTTTTCACTTACGCTTTTGTTTAATTTTTGATCATACGAGTAATATTGAAAATTGCTATTAAATTTACCGTTACAAGGTTTGTAACTTTACTGGTATGTTTCAGACACTTGAAGCATTTTGCAAGTTTGTCCGGAGACAATTCGTCATGGTGGAAGGCTGGGATCGGCGTTGCAGCTGCTACTGTCGTGGGTCTTGTTCTCATTAAAATATTTAGCTTCCAAAAACGATGAACTAAGATACTGCCACTGTTATCCTTAATTGTTGTAAATAACGTAATGTATTAAAAATAGTATTGAATAATGCATTGTTGTTTTGAGAGCTTGTCGATATTAACCAAAGAGAACAATTTGAATGCATAGTATATTTTTGGTTGTAAATAAATTAGTTAATTCTATGATCATTGTTTTAATTCGATTATATTAAGATATCTATAATTTATACGAGCAATGCTTAAAGGACTCAATATTTATAACAGTGGAAGAAGTTTGTGATGACGTTGAGTGTCGCGGCTACCTTCATGTTCACGGTGGTTGCGGGTTCAAATCCCAAGGCACAGCTTTGGCATTTTGGAGTCATGCGTGTGTTGATAGTCGATCACTACGCACTATAACGATTTGTAAGAATTTATGTGCTATATAAAGTCCCCTAACTCCCACTAGGCCAACATGGTGTACTATGGCCTAACACCTCTCAATCGAACTCTCGGTTGTAGAGGAGGTCTGTGTCCTGCAGTGACATATAGGGTTATAAGTTGTACAGTACAGCAAGAAGTTTACCTTTTGTCAGAGAAAACAAGACTTGTACCATCGATATCAATGTTACACTAGATAAGACATTCAGTACAAAAAATGTGTCCCATCTACTTGCGGTGCATGCACCACACATGAATCAGTTTGCGTCGTGACAGTGATAGTGCAGTGCGCCTTATCGCATACGTTTAAAAGTAATAAATGAATCGCAACTTGATCGGTATTTATAACATGTCGGAAATATCTGTGAACCTAGCTGGAATGCGGTTCACAATTCATTTTTTTGTGTTCCCCTATCTACTATGTTATTTTACATTCAAAACGTTTTGAGATTGATGCGAATTCTATTTTTTATTCGTTTTTCTATTTTAATTCAATTTGTTTACCCTATATTTTGAATTTGCTGAACTTATATGCCAATGACGTTAATTATCCAGGTACACAGATTTCCGACGCGTAAAACCTATTCGTTTGACGTTCTTGATTAATAGTCTGTGTTTGACTCATTGGTTTGACGTCTCCAATGACAGTTTAGTCCGATCAACGTGCAGCACATGCGCAGTATAAGCATAACTTACGCGCAGCTAAACAATTACAAGAATCATAGATAATACACTATATAGGAAAACAAGAATACCATTTTGGCGTACGTACCATTAAGACGTAAACCTAATAGCAACTGCATCAAAACTTGATCGGCGCGTCAATAAATTACGTGAATTAGCCTACAGGTAAGTGATGTAATATTGCAGTGTGCTTTTAAAATACGGGGGCACTTTCTTTGACGTGTCTCGTCTATCGGTAGACTAAAAGTCAATGACTTGTACGATTTCAACAAACCTAGAGTAAGTAGGCCAGCTCAGTAGCTGATCACGTAATTTTTGACGCGCCGATCAAGTTACGGTGCAGTTGCAATTAAGTTTAAGTCTTAGTGCAAAATAATATTTCTAAAATTGTGTAGCTGCACATAAGTTATGCGTAAACTGCGCGTCAACTGTATGTCAGTCGTATGTATTATTTGTAACATGGCTTTTAGGCTTTTGGATCATTACATCAGTAAATTTTTATTTTAATGTACTGATACGATTTGTAGGATGTTTCCTTACTATGAAAATAGGTAATCATATTTTTAACTTGAAATAAAAACAAACATTGTAAAAACTTGGCCGATAGAAGGTCTAAAATTGCCAAATAATAGATAAAAAAATATGTAAATTGGAGGATCATTTAAACAATAATTAGGTATATGAAGTCTATGCCACAAAATATAAAGAAACTGTTAAATAATTATCAAGGTATATATTATATTAAACTGTAGTTATGTACGTGCAATGAGGTTTACTTTAACGAATAAGTATTAGGTAAAATTCTTTATTGCGAGTTTCAGCCATGACTTCTCGAAAACGGGTGTCGGTTCGGCAAATCGAACTCCTATTGGAATATCTGGAGGGTCACAGAGACCTTGCTCACGGCCGTTTGAAGTCTAAAGAGGCGAGTGCCCTCTCGTCACGGCTGTGGGCCCAGTGCGCAGACATATTGAATGCTGAGGCGGACGGTGACGAGAGAACGGCAAAACAGTGGAACAAGGTTTGATAATCGATTTCGTATGTTATTTATTTATTTACATAAATATGATATTATGTATAAAACATAAAAGGTAATCACTTATGTGAATTCAGTAAATAACTAGATTTGTAATATTTGCAGTGGTTTACCGACTATAAATGCCGCCTGCTTGGCCGAATCAGGCAGTTAAAATCTAATTTAAGTGGTACAGATGGAGGGCCAGGCATACCAGTTTATTTAGGTCCTTTAGAAGAAAGGTTGGCTGCTCTCCTTGGTGCAAATACTGAGACCACGGGTAGGAGTGGCACACCCCAAGCTGAGATGCATATAAATCCTTTATCGGTAAGTTATGTATAACTGATATAGGTAATCTTATTCATATGTAAACTCGTACAGTGCAAATATTTATTCTAAATACGAGTCCAAAAGTGTATTAAGTGTTTTGAAGCTTATTGTTCTTTTTGTTTTGAAAGCCTGTTGCCACAGTCCACGCCTCTTCTTCGCCTGCACCTTCCACAATTTCGCCTGCGCATGTCTTATCTCCGTTGCCTTTTGGTTGTGATGAAAATGGACAAAACATGATCAATAAGTGAGATCTTATTTTAATTTATCTATCAAATATAATATATATTTGATTTAAAGTTATGCATAACTATTTATTAATCCTATTATTTTATTTCCAGATATGAAGTTTTTGTAGATGTTTCACATATTCCACCCACACAAACCATAAAAAGGTAATATTGATGTTTAAAAAGAGCCACTCGAACCAACAGTCAATTATTACTAAATATATTATATTATGTTTCAGTGAGCAAAAGGAAGAAACATTGCCAACCCGGCAGCGAACTCGACGTCGCGGTCGTTTAAATAGGCAATGTATGTACACAATTCATTATAAGTAACCCACTATACAACTAAATATTATTAAAGAATGGTCATCTTGCAGCTCCCTCTGCATACTCAAAACTAGAGGCTTCACTTCATATGCAGACAACGATTGAAAAATCAAGAGTAGAGGTAGAGAGGATGATGGCAGTAGCTTGTCAGACATTGGCTGAAGCTACTGATAAAATGGCTGAGGCTGCACTCATGTCATCTGAAGCTCAGGGCCGAATAGCAGAGGCACTTGAAAACATTAGCAAAGCCTTACAAGACAAACATGTATGTATAAATAAGTTTGATTACAGTTATAAGTGAAACACCTATTATTATTTAATATATTATGTATATATTATATACATATATTTTGATTTTATTTGTATGTGCTATCCATAATCTCAAGAGCATAAAAATGTAAGAAATTAAACATAATTTTCTCTTTTAGGCATGATGAAGGATTACTTCAGAAGAAGATTATTAAATTATCTATTATTAAGTTTTAATTCTTTAATTTTTACACTGTCCTCTCTCTTTCTTTTAAATCTACCCCATGGTTGTCTGTAAGACATTGCTGTAGAGCGATAAGACCGCCATTTGTACTTTTTTTGTCGTTTTTTCTGTATTATTTTTAAATAAATAATAAATAATTAAGATTAATTTAAGAAAAATATAAAAATTGGTATTCATTTCCAAAAATAAAAATATTGTTACTACTTTAGTATTATACTCCTCAACCTCCGCGGCGACAGCCTCCGTGGCGCAGTTGGTTAGACGCCGCCTGTGAAACGAGAGGCTGCGGGTTCGATCCCCGCACCGAGACAAATGTTTGTGAGAACCACAAGTATTTATTTCGGGTCTGGGTGTTTGTGAGACCGAAAAGTCTCTCGTAGTTCCTGATATCCACGACACAAGACTCGATCTTAGTGTGGGGTGAGGACTATGTATGTGACTATTGGGTGTATTTATTTAATATTCTGGTGACTCCTAACACAGCACAGGCATTTATTATTTGACCAGCAAATATAGGTTTGTAATGGAGCACACGTGCAGCTAGTAGACACCTGGAACCAAAACATTATACAACAGTGAAAAATCCATTAGAAAAACCATTGAAGATTACGCTAAAACTCAAACCATAGTACCGTTTGTTCAATTCAAAATAGCTATCCAAAGATTATACCGGGTATATCCAGACTGCGACCGAAAACGAAGCCAGGTGGTAGGTTTGGTGGTTACAGACACAATGCAACTAAAACTTTCGCAAAAAAGCGACAGTTTTTTTTTGCAATTTTCTAAACATCATCGTGTTTGGGTGGTAAATACCTAATTATTGCGAAAATAGTAATTTAAACCTTTGCGTCTTTAAAAATAAACAGGTGTACATTATTATTTTAGTAAAATTAAGTATACTTGTGGTTCACACAAACATTTGTCTCGGTGCGGGAATCGAACCCGTGGCTTTTCGTTTCATAGCCGGCGTCTAACCAACTGCGCCACGGAGACTGTCTGTTTAATGGTGAAGAAAGCACATAAAGTGGATTTGTTCAGTACAAAAGCGCCAGTGACACTACACATATGCATCCACCAGATCAAATCTAACATTATTCATTGAATCCACGTTTAAATCACAGAATTTAACATCTTGGTTTATTTTTTCCCAGGATTTGATCCTTACCAGCAACATTATGAAATGGTGTAATAATACATGTGTTATTTTTTTCAAAATCATCGGGTTCGATTCCTCGCTAGGAATATTGATTTATCAAAAATCCAAGTATGCAGTTTAAGTTTTCATCAAAATCGGGCTCGTGACTCCTTTCAGTATTTTTTGCTATTCCTCATATCGGATTTGGCCATCCACGCCCACTTGTATAAAATAAAAATCAAATTTATTGATTAAAAAACGTTGAAATATTAGTTTATTCCTACTTAAAACAGGATTAAAAAATATTTACACTTACCATTTATTACATCAGTCACATACTTGTCCTTTTTTCCGTTGCATCCGATTTGAAATCACAACGATTCTAAAGAAGTTTAACTTAAAAAAAAAAATGAAATTCATATCTAAGACTACGTCTACGACACCGTCCGTCGTTTTTTTTTTAAATTTGGCATAGCTTTGATAAAAAATGTAATTGACTTGGGATACGATTGAGGCGGCATAGCATAGACTTCACACTTCAGAGTCCACTATGTTATGCGTTGCATTCACACGACACCAACCAAAAAATAAAGAACGGCGTTGCCGTAATCAACGTGTTAAAATTAGTTTTGTGGTTTCGTGTAGGGACAAAAAAACATTTATAAAAACTTATCAAATATTTATTGAACATTCAAATACAATTTAATTCCTGCATATTCTATAGCGATATTTGGAAATATAACTTGGAACTTTAGTACTAAGCAGGCTCGCATAAGAAACAAATACCTAATACATCAATACATAGACAATAACATCTATCAGTATTTTGTAAATCTATTTGAATATCCATGATGGAGACTTATTAATCTATTTTAAAACTTTGGAGTGGGCAAACATATTGTGGGTGAAATATAAACATAATGTTTAATCCCATGTCACTTACATATTACTGTTCCCGCTATTATCTAATTCAACAAGTCACATTTTTTAAATTAATTTATCACTTGTTTTATATTGACTTAAACGGTATTTATTTACTTACTACATATTTTATTACAGGCAAGTCAGCTCAATTGGTTGGTATTTGGATTAATGTTGCACGTCAAAACTAGCCGATTAACATAATAGAACTAGTGAAGACTAAGATTCAGTCAGAATGAAATACATCTCTTAAAATAAAAATTGATAAAAAAAATAGGAAATCTTCTAATACGGTCTTTGCCGGTCTCTGCCCCTGTAAAAGATGAAAATATTACAATAATTGCCAATATTTGATTGAATTGAAGGTAAAATATGAATGAAGGATTTATTTGAACACGCGAGAGTTTATGTTTGTCAGTTGCGAGCTGTACACAAAAGATTTTCTTATTCGGTTACAGCAGAATACAAAATAAAATATTTACCCGCCATCTCCGCGCATGGCGCCGCCGCCCATGTTGCGGTCGCGGTCACCGCCGCCGCTGCCGCCGCCACCGCCACCGCCGCCCGGTCCGTATCCACGGCGGTCGCCTCCGTCTCTATTGCCCCCTCGTGGGCCACCGCGATCATTACCCCGACCGCCCCAGCCTCCGCCGCCGCTGCCTCCTCGCCCGCCGCCTCCACCGCGACTACCACGTCCTGGCGGGCCTCCACCACGACCGCCGCCTCCGTTACCACCGCCCGAGCCTGGTCCACCGCCACCGCCACCGCCACCACCGGGTTTTTCTTCATTGCATCTATTGCAAGATTTTCTCCAAGAGAAGTTTGTATTCCCGCAAGTAGGGTTAGGGCATCTCCAATCTCCTTCACGGTTACCGGAGGGTGGTCCGCCGCCCATTCCGCCGCCGCCTCTACCGCCACCGCGACCGCCGCCGCCGGGGCCGCCGCCGCGACCTCCGCGGAATCCGCCGCCGCCACCTCCTTTTCCTCCGCCCCAAGTATTTTGTCTTTGAGCAAGAGAAACTTTAATTGTGGCTCCATTAAAATCTTTCCCATCAAACCACTGAATGGCTGATGATGCCGCATTAGAGTCCTCATATGTAACTGTGGCTTCTCCTTTTGGTAACCCTGTAGTTTTATCTTTGTACATCCAAACTTTGGGCCGTTGTGTTTTCTTATCAGTCTGGAATAAAAAAGAATACATGAAAATAAAAACAAGCCAGAATTATTTTTTACTGCCTTCTGCCCGCAAACTTCGTCTGCGTGATTAACTTTATTTGGAATTTCCCATCCCGTCCCGTCTCGTCTTATTCTCACTCAAGTCATGGAATCCAGCCACAATCCACCCCTTTTAAAAAGTAACCAATATAACGGAATTACTTCCTCAGCCCATGGGACCACTCAATTGTTCGGGATAAAAAGAAGCCTAAATTATATTAGTAAAAACTTAATTGAAATGCTAACAAATACTCATATTTACCTTTATTATTCCAATAGATCCGAAATGTTGGCATAGTTCTTCTTCAGTTGTAGATGGATTCATGCCTTGTACGAAGACTGTATCTTCTTGCGTTACCATGTCACCCCCACCCCGATCTCCACCGAAACCGCCGCCTCCACCTATTGATAAAACTCACTTAGATTTGTTTCAAGTGTCTACACATTTTTAGTTATTTTAATAAAATTATCTTTGATACCCGGCGATTCACAGTTATGTATGTACTAGAACTACATAAATATATAATAAAGAAAATATTAACCCCCACGTACAACCAAATTATATTATGCGTCATTTCTTACACATAGAAACCTGCGTAATCACAGCCTTTTGTTAGCTGATACCTGATAGAGCTAGTGAGTTTTACACGCAAATGAACCTTCAGCGTTCGTTGCATTTTACCTTGCGTTGTTACCTACCATAATGTGGTAGAGTTGGATTTAAGAGCTCGTGATAGTTCTGATATCACATTCTATTTGTAATATGATAATGTCGAATATTACCAAAATGTAGAAATACATATGTATTTTATAACGTTCCTGTTTATAATATTTCCCTTTTTAAACCAAAGTCGTTATTTCGCTGATGTTATGTGTATTCAAGTATGTAAATATAAGATATCCGTGTAACACAAAATCCGGCCAATAGGGCTGCCAAAACGATATACGTGTTTTCTGGTACGCGAAAATTGATGATTAAACACATTCGTAGTTAAAACGTTTTGGTGGAAAATACACATCCATGTTACTTCTTATACAATAGGGAGTAGTTGATATTCTTCAATTTCAGCCTATTTTCAAATTGTTTGAAGCATAAAACCACTGATGTGGTTCACATAAAACTTTTGATACCTTTTGAAACATAGCTGACCAACAAATGACGACGCTGCTCAAGTTAGTTATATCTCAAATTTCTTCTTTCAGCTTTTACGTAGAAAAAGAAAATACTACCGTAATATGTAGCAGACAGAAAATGACCACATCAATATTCCTATACGCAATATCTTCTTTTTTAATTCTCTAATACCCTTATAAATAGTAATTTGAGATAAACCTTTACATAAATATTTGACAATGATTATCCACCATGCTTGTGTAACTTAAAAATAAACCCATATTTTATATTCGGTCGACAAAACTACAACATATATATAAAATACCTTTGCCTTAAAGTTTTCTAAACGAAAACAAATGACCTGTTAAGTAAGGCTAACATCCGATTCCCGCAGAAATATTTATATTTTTTTATGGCTGTCTATAATCTTAATAATAAAACTACCAGTAAACGTGTAGAATACCATATTTGGCAGCCCTTAAGTAGATACAAATTAATAATATGACAACAGCACCACTCGCTCGTAGCAAGGAGCTTTACCTTTGTTAAAACCACCCCCCCTGCCGCCGCCACTAAAACAATAAGAACAGCATTTAGTACACCGGGCAGGCTGGGGTCTCACGTATGGCGCACGCAGATCGTTCACACCTAGGTACACTCTATTGAGTGACCTTTTCCGAGTGTAGCATCCTTTTCTTTACCAAAATGTTTACCACCTTGAAAATCTTAGAACAATGCTTGATGACATTATTTGCAACAGATTTTGAGACACATGCACACTAACAGCAAATCAGTTACATAAAAACCAAAGCAATCGTTTCTAAACACAAACACCTATACTATTTTTAGAAATATGTGATGCGAGATTTGCATTATGCACTGAGAATATTGGGTAAGACTTCTTTAAAACTATGGTACATCAAATTCACCATACTGAACATAGTTTATGGATAATCTTATTTTACAATATAATGATTAAATATATTACATAAAATGCCTTTAATGTACCATACTAAAATATCCATAAATATTACAGTAGTGCATATATTTCATTGTTGGGTGGTATTTTTTTATGAGAAGAAAGTTATAGAAAGAAATAAGAAACCAAAGACTGAATAAAGGCGGAAACACATTACTGAAACGCTACGCCACCCGACCGACGCGACGCGTGTTAAGTCAAATCAAATTCTCCTATTTTATATGACCAGTACAACACTTCTAACATCCGAGTTCCGACGCAACGCGACGCACGTATACGCCACCCGATCCCAATGTTCCAGGACCGACGTGTTGTTCATGGTAAGGAAAAAACAACACCCGACGCGACGCACGCAGTGTGTTTCTAGACAACACCCAATGCCACGCGTCAGTCGTTCAAAAATTTATAGTTGACAACCGCCGTGGTATGGTTAATTGGAAGTCGGCTATGAAACTAAAGGCCGCAGGTTCGAACCCCGCACCAAGACAAATGTTCTTGTGTACCAGAAGCAAGTTTTAGGTCTGGGTGTTTGCGAAACCGAAAAAGCTTGCGTACTTTCTGCTGCATAAGACTTAAGTGTGGGGTCAGAACTATGTATGTAATTGTTTGGAGATCCCTTAACTTATTATTTATTAAATATATTGCACACAACCATATACTTCCTCTATATTCAGTGCTGTGATAAAACATCGTGTCCGATGACGAAACATCACATCGCGTGGCGTTTCAATAGTATGTTTCTGCCTTAAGTCAACCATTAAAATAAAATTGATCTAATCTCAGTTAAAGTTCTGGTAAATAATGTATATTATATAAAAGAAGTCTCAACACAAAAGTAAAAACCTCAGTGAATAATGTTTCTTTTTGCAGTTATCACAAAATCCTGGTTATTTTTTTCATAACTGGTTGAACATTTATTTTTACTGTAAACTGGTCCTACTTCACATTGAGCAATGTATCATAAGGTCTATTAAAAAAATATGGATCTTTAAAGCAACAAAATCTATTTATAAGATTTTTTTATAATAGATATACACTATACAGCCTTATTCAAAGACAGTTTTAAAATCTAATTTAGTAATCAAATGTTTCGTCTTCATTGTTTAAACTGAATTCAAAAAGTGTTTGAAAGGGACAAAACATTTGATAATTAAAATAAGTTTTAAACCTGTTTTTGAATAAGGCGGCTAATGTTTATGTACAATCACTGAAATAAAACAATTTTAACCATGATTTAACTGTTGCAAGTGCAAAGTATGACCAACTCGTAGGAGAGATGATAATTTTTTATAAGAAATTTTGTTACCATTCCACAATATTTTACTTACACACCAAATTATAATTCAAATATTTTGAATCTTAATTATGTAGTTGACTTCCAGTCTGTTGCTATAGTTAAATAAATATACTGCATGGTTTATAACACTCTCATTAAACACATTACAGTTTTTCCTAAAATTTATATGTTGGAAATAAAACTAAATGTATAAAACAAAACTAATAGATGATAATTATTATAACCACAATTTTACCTGTTTGCCATTTTTGTTGTTTGGGAATGAGTTCAATTGATTTTTTTTTCTTGTTAACTCTACTTGAAAATACTCCAAAGAACAATATTATTATATTTTGATACCACTGCTTCAGGAACAACAATGCACAAATTATACACATCTGCTTGTCTTAATTATGTTAATCATCCTCATTCCTAGTATATTAGAAATATATTTTGGAGTAATGGATCTATATCCATTACTTATTATGCAATGTTTTTACAGGGAAAATATTATGTTACATAATGTACCTATAAAGTTGAAACTCAGCTGTGTGTCTAATAAATCAATTGATATCATGACATTTAAAAGAAGTCAATTTTTGAAAATAAATATAATTGACCCTTCAGCAATGCAATCAATGTTACAGAACAACTTTCATACCTTTTGTACACCATTCCAACTATCTAAAATCCTTATGCTTGAGTTGTAAATGAAATGAAGATCATGAATACGCCATGATACATGATTGGTATACAAGTGGATTCATCCAATGTAGTTTACATGTTAAATCCAATACAAGTTTGTAATGTAATTACAGAAATATCTCTTGAAAATGTTTATAAATTAAATCATTTGACACTTACCCGTATCCACCATCTCTATTCCCCCCATCTCTATTGTAGTTGCTTGAACGGTCACTTCCGTACCCTCCTCCCGAGTAGCTGTTACCACTGCGGTCACTGCCATAGCCTCCTCGGTCATTCCCTCCGTATTTATTCCCGCCACGCTCGTCTCCGCTTACATTATAACTTTCATTATTGCGGTCGTAATTGCCGCTGCCGCCACCGCCGCCTGCACCGTAGTTGCTGCCATAATTCTGGCCATAACTGTTACCTTGTTGACCGCTTCCATACGAGTTACCACCTGAAGATTAATCATTCAAATTCGAATTAAAGACTGCCAATCTTAGCCAAAAATAAACTTAGGGAAACATTTGTACGAAGCTACTAAATAGAACGGGACGGCACTTAGCAAATACCACGCAGTTAACCGCCATAAATTAATAACCTCACCTGAGCTTTGTTGATTCCATTCTTGGCCTTGATTCTGGCCAGAATATCCACTTTGGCTATAACCTCCCTGCCCACTATTGTAATTGTTTTCACCGGAGCCCATTGAAGGTGGCGGCACTGAATACTGGGCTGAGTAACCACCCCCGCTATAATCGCCGCCCGAAGCGTAAGCTACAAACAAAAAGTATTTTGCAATTACAGGAAATTTTTATATGAATACGGAAGTATTTTTAATAAACAAACTTACGATCTCCCATTTTACTAATGCTCCTCAGAGATTTTGATAATTTCAAAAAATAAATCACTGAACGCCACGCACGCTACAGTAAAAGAAAGCGAAAGAGATAGATATATAATTTTTAATTATTGTTTACAGAGTGGGTATTGGATACTTGGGATTTTAGCTAAACTACTTGTAGAAATCAGTTTTTTGTGACTAATAACTTAATAGGAGGGTAGATTATATTGTATTTTGACTACTTAGAAATATAATAATATGTTTCAGAAAACTGAAAGACAAGCTGAAGAAGTATAGATCTCTGTTGGCTGTACATGTGCTGCCATGATGTATTAGAATCATGGAATAAAAAAGAAAATTGTCTATGTATACATTGTCATTTGTGATTGTCAAATAATTGAGAAATATCCATCTACCTGTTTTTCAAAAAAGAATCCATTTAATTATTATTTAATTTCCAATTCTTATATCTGGTTTAAGATTATTATTCTATTGTTTTGCCAATTACTTTAAAATGGCATCTTTACTTGAAATGAGTTTGGAAGATATTATAAAAAAGAAAAAGATTAATACAAGGTAAGCCTCGACGCTATAACCACTGGGAAGTTAATATGTAATTGAAATAAAAGTTGTGGCTGTTTAATATTAACTTTTTTAGAACGAGAAAACCTTTAAAAACAGTAAAACAATCTCCACCTCAAAAGCCTACAATAACCGATGCAAGAAATAAAATTATATCGAAGACAAGAACGCAAATAACGGATGCGAGGGAAAAATTAGCTCAGTTTGGTAAACAGAAAGATGCTCGTCTGAAATTAGAACAATTACGGCTTCAAAGGGTAATTTCAATTTGTTTTTTTATTACGACTGGTTTTAGCTTCTTAAAAGTAAAACCGAAATATTTAAGAAATTATAACCTGAACTAAATGTTTCATATTGCTATACGCAGAGTAATGGTTAGAATTCATATAGCAGATTTATTTAAATAATTATGAGTTATGGAATCTTTTATGCAATCACAAATTATACATAAACTGTACATATACTCAGTGGAAAGATTATTGATTATGGATAAAGAAACTATACTCTCATCTGAAAATGGCTTTTTGGGCATAAGTTTGATATAATGCCTGTTGGTAGATTCCACATATCTTTATTTATTTGTAAAGAACACTCATAAACACAGGATTCCTCAATAAATTTGTATTCACCCTTAAAGTTGTGAACAATTTACTATGTCTTTGGTAAACTGCAGCTGGAAAAGGCAATACTGAAGGTGTTTTTTGTAAAGTGTAATAGTAATTTAACTTATCTCATACTTATATAGAAACAGACTTCTTTTGAAAGCTCATAAACCCTTTTTGGCATCAGCCAGAAATCAACCTTCAGTGTAATAAAAATATTTATTTTACTTCAAACATCAATTGAAAGTGCATCAGAGCTCCAGAGCACCACAATTATTAAATTGATTATTGTTTGCAGAAACCTCAGATGGTTGGAAGAAATGTAGTGCAAAATCGTGGCAAGTTTATGCGACCCAATCTACTGAAAGATAGAGGTAAGCACCTACATTGTATATTACTATTAAGTGATGTAGTTGATGAGACCATTACATTCATTCCATTTAGAGGTCTGTAAACAATAAAATAAATTTGCAAAAAGTGTCAAAAACAAATCATAGACAATTTATTAATTTTATTGTTTTTGTATTGATTAGGTACTATGTAACCAAAATGTACATTATTTTTTAAGTTTTCTCAGATTCTACAAGGCAGGTTGTTGCGCAGCCATTATCTTCGTTTCAACAAAACAACCCACAAAGGTTTTTGGAGAAAAGGTCTATTGAAGCTCCATTTTTAGGTATTATTTTTTCATTTCTATAGTAATATATATTTTTTTGTCTATACAATATTATAATAATGTATAGTGAATTTGACTATGATTGATTTTCTTTATTTAATATTTTGTTGAAACAGTATTAAAGTAAATTTTAATATGTGGCAAATATTAATGTTTTAAAAAGAGAGTGGGAGCATAGTGCGGACATCTTACCATCCATGTATGCATATTAAGACTAGTGATATCACTAGTTTGTTTTGCATATCTTCCTTTTAATCCCACTTCAAGTAATGAAAAGTTTCTCACTTATTTCATTCTCAATGGATTTACAAGATTTTGGATATGGATTCCTTTTGATAAATAGAGTAAAAAAATATAGTTAAAGACCCTTTCGATCAGATTTCACGTTAGGCAGTGGCTTGTCTATGCGTCATACCATCAGGAGGTGGGCCGCTAGCTTGTCTGCCTAAAACGGCAATAAAAAAAATTGTACTAGTTTGTCTTTTTATATGAATCAGTAACTGTGTTATACCAACAAATTTATTATTAGTCTATGCTTAATACATATGTTCGAATTGTCAAGTTACGTATATTATTATTATTGTAAAGAAAATCGAAAGTGCTGCTCCGAAGTACTGAGGGACTTAGGTGCCAGTGAGTCTGGCTAATTATATTTACAGCCCCATTAATCTGATTAATGTTTTTCGATCTGTGGCTCGCGACCCCGAGGGCGGTCGCGAAGCCTTACTCAGCCTTTCTTACAGAGTATAGGTCTTAATATGTACCAAAATTCAGAAAATCATAAACATAGTCTTCTAGTACCAACTTCTTGTTTATGTATGGCCCAAGGGAGTCGTCATAGATTTCTAATTGATTCCCAAGTAGTATTTTCCGTAACTACACATATTCATGTAATTTTCAAATTATATCTATATGTATAATAATATTACAGATAAAATGTCCAGACCTAAACCACTTCTAAGAACTGTTCACAATGATATTGAAATAATAGATGAACCTATGGATGAAGACTACACACAGCAAACACCAATTATGATGAACCGTAAGGCGAGTCTCCAACTCAAAATAATAGCTCATAATGACAACCAAGACAGAAGAAACTCTTTGCATGGGTAAATATGAAACATTAATTATAATCCAAGAAAGATTATTATAAGTTTTTGTTTACCCAACCATAAAAAATCTATTAAAAAAGATAAATAGCCGTGCAATGATATTGCAATATTACATTTTTTGGAAGTTGATTAATACATGACATTTTATTTTTTATTGCATAGATCCGGCAAACTAGCAAACAGGTCACCTGATGGTAAATGATCTCTGCCTCCCTTGAACATTCATGATGCTGGGATTATGGATGTGTTGCCGGCCAATTAAATCAGGAGAAGAGTGGGAAGGAAAAAAAATAGGAAGAGGAAAGGAGTGTTGGGAATCTGACAAGTTGTCATGTAGGCAATTAAATGGCTCTTATGAAAAGTTAATATCATCGTGCTTAAGCTGTATTTATATATATTTATATAATTTTTTTGGTTAACAATAATCTTTTTGTTTATGAGGATAATTTATAAGAAAAGTTGCAGGCAGTTGAGGCAATATAAAAGTATATTTAAAATTGTAATTACCATACACAACTAATACAGCCTCCGTGCTGCAGATGGTTAGACGACAGCTGTGAAACGAGAGGTGTTCGATTCCTTCACCGAAAACATTATCTGTGTGATCCACAGGTATTTGTTCCGAGTCTGGGTGTTCGTGAGACCGAAGAGTCTCTCGTAGTTTCTGATACCCACGACACAAGACTCGATCTTGTCTGGGGTCAGGACTATGTATGTGACTGTAAAAATAATCATGCAAGTGTTGCCAATAAAAAGCAACATCTGACATTTTGCCGTATAGGTTCAACATTCCAGTTTTAATCCCTTTGTCACTAATCACTTTGTCACTAATGACAACAATGGCAATAATTTAATTTTATCTATCTCATAAATAATAAATAATTCTCCCCCAAGCCGACCGGTCCTCGTGGGGAAGAAGACCAAAACCCTCCAATAACAAACAACGAGCACAACGAGCATAACATCAAAAGACATAAAAATACAATATACATCGCATCCCTTAACGTACTTACCTTAAAAAATGAAGAAAATCTTATAGAACTGCTATACGCGTTGAAACACATCAAATTTGACATTATTGGCTTGAGCGAAGTGAGAAGAATGGGCGAAAACATAAAATCTTACCCAGATTTTATATTTTACCATATCGGAGAGACCCCAGGACTTCATGGTGTGGGATTCATTGTCAAAAAACATTTAACAAACTATGTGGAAGGATTCGTTGGTGTCTCAGAGCGTATTGCAATACTGAATTTGAAACTACCTGGATATAAAGACCCTTGGTCCATAGTTCAAATCTATTCGCCAACCGAAAAATCAGAGTCAGAAACTATAAATAAATTCTATTTCGATCTAAATACAGCGATTCATGAACACGGTCATAAAAACGTTATAGTGATGGGAGACTGTAATGGACAAATTGGTGATATGCGTCCAGGAGAAGAAAATATAATAGGACCTTACACATACAGCAATAAACCCAGAAGTAGGAATGGCGAGCATATCATAAACTTTGCACTAGAAAATAACCTAACCATCCTAAATACCATATTCAGGAAAAAAAGGAAAAACATGTGGACCTGGGTTTCACCAGATGGCAAAACAAAAAATCAAATTGATTTTATAATCACCAATAGGAAAAGAGCCTTCAGCAACTTTACTATAATAAATACACTCAACTTTAACACCAACCATAAACTAATTAGAACAGAACTACTAGCAAATAGCACAAAAAAGCCTAGACCAAGACAAGATTACAAAACTATAAAACTCGGAATTGAACAATTAGAACAAGTAATAACCGCTCTAGGAGACAAATTTATAGACTTCCAAGTTAAAACAAAAGACTTAGATACTCAAGAAAAATACAACTGGATAGAAGAAGTTACAAAAACACAAATACAAAAATTTACAAATATCAAAAACGAACGGAAATAATGGCTGACCAACAATACTAAAGAACTACTTAAAACCAGAAATAAACTCATCAAAGCAACAGACATACAAGATAGAAAGAAACAAATAGCAAATATTAGTAAAGAAATTAAAGAAAACATGAGAATAGATAGAAAACAAAGCAGAATGAAAACTATAGAAAAATATATAAATAAAACAGGTGGCATCAAAAAAGCATATAAAGAACTAAAGAATTCAACGGATTGGGTAATTAAAATGAAAACTGAAAGTGGAAAGTGGAATCACCGCAGAACAGACATACTAGAAATAGCAACATCGTACTACGAAAAACTATACGAAAGTAAGGTAGTAATAGAAGGTCAAATTGATCTAGCGGAATCCTCGACTGTTCCTGACATTCTACACGCTGAAGTTGAAAAAGCTATAGTTAGCCAAAAAATAGATAAAGCACCAGGCCCCGACGGCATAAGTAACGAAATCTTAAAACATGGCAGTGAAATATTTACACCGATCCTTACAAATATTTTTAATAACATAATAAAAACAGAAATAATACCTCAACAATGGACAGAATCCAATATAATCCTGCTGTATAAGAAAGGAGATAAACACGAAATCGGAAATTACCGTCCTATCAGTCTCATGTCCAATATCTACAAAATATTTTCAAAGATTATTTTAAAACGTATAGAAGGGACCCTAGACGCCCATCAACCAATAGAACAGGCTGGATTTAGGAAAGGATATTCGGTGATTGACCACATTCACGTAGTTCGCCAGATATTAGAGAAATACAACGAATACCAGCTCACATATTACATTGCCTTCATCGACTACAGCAAAGCATTCGATTCTTTACTACACGAAAACATTTGGGAAGCATTAATAGAACAAGGAATTGAACACAAATACATAAGATTAATAAAGAATGTATATAGTCATAGTAGTGCCAGAATTCAGCTAGAAAAGAAAAGTCACGCATTTAAAATAGGGAAAGGCGTAAGACAAGGAGACCCCTTATCTCCCAAATTATTCTCAGCCGTTCTGGAATCCGTTTTTAGGAGACTCGACTGGGACAACTTCGGAATTAATATCGACGGCATATTATTGACTCATCTGAGATTCGCAGATGACATAGTGCTGTTTGCCAAAACATCTGAAACCTTGAATAAAATGATAATTGACCTTGCCACAGAAAGTGAGAAAGTAGGGCTGAAACTTAATCCTGGAAAGACTAGATTGATGACAAATGGAAACAAAGACGTAATACTGCTAGGAAACACTGGAATAAATTACACCGACGAATACATTTATTTAGGACAACTCATAACTCAAAAAGAACCTATGCGAGAAGAAGTAAAAAGAAGAATCACAAATGGCTGGAAAAGGTATTGGAGCATGAAAGAGGCTATGAAAGACAAAAAACTTAACATCAACGTTAAAAGTAAACTTTTTAACACCTGCATATTACCCGTTCTGATGTATGGATGTCAGTCATGGACTCTAACCCACGAAATGACAAGCAAACTTGCATCTAGTCAACGTGCTATGGAAAGGAGTATGTTAAGTGTAAAAAGATCAGATAGAATAAGGAACAATGACATCAGAAATAAAACTAAAATCATAGACGTAACACAGAAGATTAGAAGACTCAAATGGAGGTGGGCAGGCCACACGATGAGAGGACATGACAAATGGAGTAAGAAAGTGACAAGATGGTATCCAAGGGAAGGCAAAAGGAAAAGGGGCCGACCGCAAAGAAGGTGGGATGACGACATAAGAAAAGTAGCAGGAGTGATGTGGAACAGAGTAGCGCAAGAGAGATCAGAATGGAAACGGTTGGAGGAGGCCTTTGCCGATGGGCAAACAGATTTTCAAAAAATAAATAAGATAGATATATTAGAATAATAAAATTTTGTTACTAGATTAAGATTATCTGAATAAAGGCTATTATTTATCTCATAAATAATATGCCATTTTTTTTATCATCAGTAGACTTAAGTTACTTAATAAAGGTTTTTGTAAATTTAAGTTACAGAACAGCTGTTCTAGAAAAAGAAAAAAGTCCACCACGGCCACCATCAATTCTTAAAAAACGCCCCATGGCAGCTCTACGAAGTGAGAAAAAAGATCAAATAGTTGAAAAACCTGCATTTGAATATAGAATTATTGTAAGCAATTTAAGAAGCAGTGTCACGGCTAGTGATATACAGGTATGATTATGTTCAAGCTATTATTATTACAGATTCTTAATCGTTCATTATGATCTCAATGTTTTAATCTAGTACATAAATTCGTTTCAGTTTCTTACGCTATTCAATCAACGTATAATAATTTAATCTGCTTTATGCTCTGCAATAAGCTCCGTGTCTCCGTGTATAACGCCTCCGGAAGCCGGCCTTATTTGCTTGTTTCCGACATTAGTTTGTTGTTATTCAGTTTTGAAGTCCAATGTTTCTTTATTCGATAAAAAGTAATTAAACATCTCCTTTCTTTTGAAGAGAACTTGAGCAACGTCTTATTTGTTTTTTTAGGTATTATATTCAGTTAACTAAAATTCCATTCCTGTGTGATTTTTTAATGTACTAAATATTATTGTATTGACGTATGAGAAGATGTACCAAATACTATTGTATTGACATATGACGTGTCTTACAGAGATGTGATCAAATATAAAATAAATAATTTGTTTTAGGAATTATTTGGAGACGTTGGTGGAATGGTAGAATCACGTTTAGTTAGACCTGGTACTGCAGAAGTCATCTATAAGAATCAAGAAGACGCACAAAGGGCAGTTGACTTATATCACAATCGTCATCTAGATGGGCAGCCTATGAACTGCCTCCTTGTGTCCCCACGGTCATCTGCAGCGCCTAGGTAACTAGTTCTTTAAAAATGTATTACTATGTATTATAAATACTAATAAAAGTCACTGCCGAAACTATGACGGTGCAAGCATTGCCCAGGCACATGGTGTATATTCTGGGGGGCGCGAAAATGACTAGACCAGGCTATATTTGAGTCTCAGATGTTGAACCTCGCACCGAAGGTATAATAGGCTATTTAGGACTTGATAAAATCTCATTTGCATTACGCATTGCATAAATATTGTTTTATATCATTTCAGAACGAGTACCAAGCCAGCTCTCTACAGCACGAACTCCAATGTAGAACCTGATATTTCGACTTTCCATAAAGTATTATTCAGTAATCTATAAATGAAATACAATAAATGTCATATCATTCTTATAACCGACTTCGATAAAAGGAGAATATTACTCTTTTTATCGTAACAAAGTGTTTACAATTCAAAAGTAACACAGTAGGTATCATACAAGATTTTATGGTTTTCTATCGCGATTATTATTGATATTCTTAGCTTATACAGTTTATGACTAAGAAAAAATAGTGTAACAAAAAGCCATAGCACTGTGTGGACTCTAAATTTATTTTATTTCATATTATGAAGGAATTTCGTTTGGTTTGATAGTTTATACGGAAATGTGGTTCACAATTAAAACTATTTTTCAATATGATAGTTATGTTGCGCATTCTATGACTTTCATTTTTATATGTAGTTACTAATAATACGTAATCTGTAATATGTAAAAAGTCGTGTGTGATTAAAAGTGTGTATGCATGGTTGTGTACTTAAAAATAAACTGCACAATCCTTTTTGTTTGTTTTTTTTTACAGTGTTGGGCTGGCAAAATGAATTTATGCCTTAGGCTCTATTGCGTTTTCATTGCAATTTGCATTATCCACTTTAATCATGGTAGTATGATAAAGGAAAGATAGTGTCACAAAGTTGTGCATAGGAGTAACAGAGATAGAAACAGTCAACAATTTTATAATTCACTCTGTGGCCAACACTGTTGTCGATGCAGAGAGTAGGGACCGATTTATGTTGTTAGCGTCCTTATTCATAGATGTAGTCCTTATTACATACGTTAACGTTATAAAGGCTACCTATACAACACATTTAATAAACCTATACTACATCTATGAATAAACCTAACTAAATAAAATTTCAAATGAATGTTCTTTTACCGCAAAGTTTTCCGATATGCAATGAATGAAACCGCCACAAGCTGATAGGTTGTAGATGATTTATATTTAGTTTTCTATATTTTTAAATAAAAGTATACGCGGTTTAAAAAATATTTCACACTTCACAGACTAAGGAGTAAATATTTTAGCTTAAGCAGTATGCTATCTGTCATAGGCTGGCAACACCTAACAGAAAACTGTCAGATTGCCATAGACTATAGAGTAGCTATAATTGGTAGGAGTGTTCGATATATTAGATAGCGGATAAAATAATCTATTATTATTATATAATCAAATCGCGTATTATTTATTACTTCAGGCAAGCGTTATTTCTATTACTTATGTATTAGGGGCCACAATCGTCTGCCAGCATACGAAGAGTCAATTTCATTTTGCCTTATAATATTTGGTTACGAAACACATTCTAAATTATACTCTAAAACATCTTCATAAGAACTATATTTAAATCACTGTCCTGTAATGACCAATATAATAGTATTAGTACTAGAATAAATATTACATCGTTGCGCGCCGATATATTTGTGCGTGTTATACGTTACGTTATTTTTTTGATTTTTCGAATAGAATCAGTGCGGCTTACTGCCTTGACCTTGTGAGATGTGTGTCGGGTGACGGATTTTGTTTTATTGTGAGCCATCGCGGTTTCGCATAATATTTTTTTTAGATTCATATTTAATAGTATTGTTAATTGTGTTGGTTTATAATTTGTATATTCTAAATATAAAGTTTTAGTTAATTGTAAATAATATACTTAGTTTGATATTTAGGTGAGGTAATCTTTGTAAAAAGATTTTTTTATTTATATCGTAAAAAATAATAGGCGTTTTATTAGTAAAGTATCGTTGTAACGCGTTTTTGATTATCGCCGCGCCTTTGCGAACACTCCTAATAATTGGCTATTTGACTAATTTCTGAAAAGTGTTTTAAAGTCTAGATATAATCACTCTATACCTCTTCAAACTATTAATTTATTTTTAAAGAGTTGTTTATAACGAATAAACATATTTTTCAGTTTTATCATCATTTGAAGAGGTATAGAGTGATTATATCTAGACTTTAAAACACTTTTCAGAAATTAGTCAAATAGCCAATTGGTAGCTGGTTTGATGAGCTTGTTAAAAGAACAAGTATCCATAGTTGTAAATTAAAAAAAAATACTGTCATTTGTGGTTATTTCATTTTGCCTGGTTTGGTTATTTGTCATTAATTTACAACGCAACAAATATTTTATTTTCCTTATATTTATTAACTATTACCACCCATTAATTTTATCAATTAAGAATATGGAGAGAGAAGACGGTGAAATGAGCGATGATAATGCGATGCTCGTAGATGAAGATTGTAAGGAAAGAAATTGTGATAACGAAGAAGCGACTACGGTGGTTGGTATAGTTCGATATATAATTAGTGTTTATTATTTTTCTGTGAAGTGTATAGACTGTAGAATTACTTTCTTTAAATGTAGTTATACCATCTCACGCATTATGTTCATGCATGACAAATAATGTTACGTAAAATTCAATGGCACTGCATTGTATCTACCTTGATCTACATACCAGCAACTGAAAATGACTTTCATAATATATTTTTTTTCAATTAATATTGACACACACACACGCACACACACACAGACCCTGACCTTGAAGCTTTTACCATTGTGATGATGGTAAATAAAAAACCTCATTAGCAATTTAATAAATCTTCATTAATGTCCTCTTGCAAGGCTACAAATGGATGTTTGTCTTGCATCTTTGAAAAGTAATTCTGCTCTAACTCAAAACACACACTGCCTTATTAATAGAATGTTTATTGACAGTTTTAAAACATATTTTAGTTATTGTATGTTTTGTCCCTTTCAAGCAACTTTTAAATAAGTTCTTAATATAATATGAACTCTTTCAATAATATGACCTCTTAATATGTTCTTAATATGTTATTAATATGTAATTGTTATGTATTTATTTTCAGTTGTATAAGACAGAAAAAAATGGACTTGTGATTCAAAAACTGGAGAGAGTAGATGCTACCAAATTAGAAGAACGAGCTAGAAGATTTGGTTTGAACCTGACAGGCAATAGAATTATAACACAGAAACAGATTGATGATTTGTATGAAAACTTTGGTATAGAAAGTGCAAATGAAAGACATTTTCGTTTTGATTCAGTGCATTTGCATGGTGTTGATGGTCTTACAACTAAGGAAATATTCCAATATTTAGAAGATTATAAGCCTTTGTCTTTAGAATGGGTTGATAGCACATCATGTAAGTTGTTTTGTTTTATTAAATGGTCTTTTACTTTACCTTTAGCAAGGGATTGGATGGCATATGGGGGCCATGTAAACATTTCTTTCTTTGGCACCATAAAAACTTTCTAACAACACCAATAATCCTTTAACTGGGACCATATTGTGACACTAAGAAGTTCTAGATTTTAGTGACTGTAATTTTGGCTTAACAGGCCATTTAATATGTTGAATGCAATACCAGATGCAGATTGCCACCAACCCATTGCACACCAGACATTACATTAGCGACCTTATTACATAGATGAATGGCACATCTCAACAGCAATTTCACAAAATTTTCTTTTCTATATATAATTATTTTAGAATCAGTAGTTTTTCTTCAATATTTCCAGACCAATACAAATATAGAACCTCTAAGGAAAGAGTTTTGAAATGCAGTGACTACTTAACATGACATGGCCCATTTGTCTTCTATTCCATTAAATAAAAAAGAAATTTGTTTGCTATAAATGCATTGTGCCTGAAGGAACATATATGTTGCAATTGAAGTATTTAAATAAGATAAGTTGTAATTCATGGCATTTCACACTTAAGTTTTTTGTCATGCAATATTTTTATTTTCAATTTTTGAATACTATATAAAAACGAAAACGACGTCATGTGGTAGTTTTAGTGACCGCAGGCAAAATTCAATCAAAATCTACGAAAAAACAAGCGACGATTTTTTTTTGCCCATCCTCGTGTTTGGTAGGTAACTACATAGTTTTTCCTAAAATAATAATTGAAACCCTCGCGTACCATTGCGGCTTTAAAAATAAAGGGTGTACAATATTAATGTAGGAAAAGCTATGTATTTACCACCCACGCATGACGATAGGTAAAAAATTACAAAAAAATCTTCACTTTTTTTGTGTATAAATTTTTAGATGCTTTGTGTCTGAAGTGATTAAAACTACCACCTGGCTTCGTTTGTGGTTGTAATCTAGATACACCTGGTATATTATACAATGTTTTCAAAATTACAGGTAATGTTGTATGTCAAGATCACATATCCGCTGCATTGGCTTTGTTGGCACATTCCCGAGAAATAAAAAATGAAGACTTGCAAAATATGCTTTCTGAAAAATCTGATCATCATTGGAGAGAAGGTGTCCCACACCCTAGAAAGGATTTGATATTAATGCGTTTTGCTACCAATGGGGACAAAAAAATTGTTAAGAAGAAACTTGAAAACAAGAATTTTGATGAATATTATGACCGTAATCTGGACTCTGTCAGTAAAAATCCTTGGGGGGATTTGTGCAAATCATGGGGTGTCTATGATCATCAGGAAGTTTTTGCCAACAACTATTCCAAGCATGACTATGAAGATGACATAGAGGAGCCAGATAGAATAGTTCCCATAAGAAATAAACGATTAGCAATGAGATTGGGCAAAAGACCTCATAGTTTGAAAGACTCTAACAACACAGATGATGAAAGTAGCACAGACTCTCAGTGGAAAACTAAATCAAAGACACCAAGAATGCGTATGCATGCTGATGATGAAGAAAAAAGACAAAAACAAAAACATGTTACGAAAGTGCCTGCGGAAGAATATACTGAAAAATTTGCGCCTTTATCTATCGAAGTTATCAATAATCCAAGTAATTATACACAAAGGGAGCATACAAAGCTATCAGACAAATTTAAATATCATAATAAAACACAGAAAAGTCATAGTATACAATCTCGATTGGGTGAAAAAGTCATACCTGAAGATGTATGGACTAGTGACGAATCTTCAGATAATGACGACCACAATATTATGAGCAAAGTACAAAAAGTTTCACGTAAACCAAATGATGGTAATAATATATGGTCCAGATTAGAGGTTGCACCAAGTAATAATGTAGGTGGAGGAAGTGATTTAAGACAAATCATTAAATCGAAAAGACAAAAGAAGCCTGATGATCTTCGGGAGCGAATCGGAAAATCAAAACAAAGTTACTTACGTAGCGAAATTGATTAAATATGTCTTTGGCTTTTGTCTGTATTAAATTTAACAAGTATATGTGGAATGTTCATCACATAGTTGTATTGGTTATATTCATAGTACACAATTCTGTACAAAAGGAAATCACAGAACATTTACAATAAATTGGGTTTTTACATAATATATTGCCAAAGTTATAGTAGTAATTAAATTGAATTGA
Organism: Deilephila elpenor; assembly: GCA_949752805.1. Classification (NCBI taxonomy): domain Eukaryota; kingdom Metazoa; phylum Arthropoda; class Insecta; order Lepidoptera; family Sphingidae; genus Deilephila; species Deilephila elpenor. Next base: position 7,073,236 of record OX457099.1, on the reverse strand, counting down.
CGTTAACATGAACAAGTTATTGGTTCATTGTAGTATACATTTTTAAATCAAATTATAATGAAATTCAATATGGATTAATATGTCACAAATAAATTTCGGATATTTTATTCCATGAAAATAATATAAAAGATAAGGGTTGAAAACAACGCAGGAAGATGCTTGTAAGACAATTTGGTTTAAGTATATGAAAATAAAATAATTTGGTATACAAAATTCATTTATTTTATATCTTTGTGCTTATTTAAGTGCAATTATGTCTATATTGGGTGAGTGTCTTTAAATTGATATTCTAAATAAAAGTTAATATATTTTGTTACTTATGCTTCTACTATCTGAATCCAACAAAAACATTATAGATGTGATGATAACAACATGGAACTATATTTTTATACATAAATTGCATTTTAAAAAGCAAAAACTAAGTATTTACAGTACTACGAAAACATTACATTTGATAAATTTAATAATGCACACCAGTTTTTAACTTTATTTTCCTCAAGCACATTGAACACAGCATACTTAGTATGTTGATTACATGAAAGGAGTAAACGAAAATGAAGGGTGAACTAAAATGATCTGTAATAATGATACATTTATGTATATAAGGCAAGTCCGGGTGCAGAAGATTTTAATGTAGCCTAATGAATCCACGAAAAACGCAAACAAAGTATTCCTTGTGTTTGGGGTACATGCAAATTGTTATTATATGACTTAAATTGCAATTGTTAGTTAGATTATTATTATGCAAGTAAGTATTTGAGGCAGTACATCGATATCAATGTTACACTAGGATAAGACATTCAGTACACAAAATGTGTCCCACTTACTTGTGGTGCATGCGCCGCACATGGACCAGTTTGCTTCGTGACAGTGACAGTGCCATAACGGATACGTTTAAAAGTAATTTATTTTAATGTTTCGCCGTCAAACCGAAAGCAATTTACGTCTGAAGTTTCAATTTTTTAATAAAATACCAGGTAAGTGATTTAATATTGCAGTGTGCTTTTAAAATACGGGGGCACTTTATTTCTATGACGCGTCTCGTCTATCGGTAGAATATACCTAATGAGTCAGTATGATCCCTTCATTGACTCATTAATTTATTTGTGGCAGTAAGAATCATTGGTGACATTTTTGGGAATGTTTAGAGTAAAAACTGAAAATGTAAGTATTCTCGCTATATAATTGACAGGCAATAACGTTTACAGTCGAATAATGTAAAGCTGGGATAGCCATAGAAACATCTCGGCCGCAATCAGCTTTATCAGGACATAATTTTCATATGACAAATTCATTCATTACAATTACTTAAACTATCTAACGGTAGTCTGATATCACTTACAAACAGAATATTATTTAATAGAAAATCTACTATACACCTACCTTAAAATATAAGTTTTATGTATGTATCATGATTTTTAATAACTGAATTTTTGGACATTTCATTCATTGAACCGTATTCGCCCGTCCGTCGTACTAGTGGCGGTACTTCCATACAAGCCCAAAAGCCCGGCTTGCCCTACTTAATACGTATATACTAAATTCTGAACGAAACAATTACATTCAATACAAAACATTAATTACGAAACATCTACCATTTTTGAATTTACCGCGTTCCGTCGCGGCATGGCGCTCTTCAACGAAGCGCCGCACAGTGGGTCGAAACGGCTATTTTTGTGACATAGGATTTTTTTTCGGATTTTCCAATTTTTTTTGACGCCAACGTTTTGATATTATCATTCCTTACACTATTCATTCTTTGTATTTTTTTGCTTAACCCTATAATTTCGGCAAAAAAAAATATTTTAGGTTTTTAATGTATGGAACGCACTATAAAAACCTAAATTTCTACGAAGTCCTGCTAGATCCTGCGTTGAAACCTTATTTTTCTGAATCTTGGTCTGTTCTACTATACTTCTATACTTCGAAAGTCTGCATCGACCTGCAACTTTTTCAGTTATGCAGTTCGAAAGAAATGATAAAATTCAATATTTCCCAAAAGATTTTTTACAATTATCTTCAGTAAATTTTACACAAATAAGATAAATAATTAATCTAATAAATTAACAAATACCAAGGAAAACTTGTATATGTGCCGTGCCAGATTAAAAAAAAACAAATGATGGAAATAACTAAAAAATAATAATAAAAAAGGCTAGTATAAAGCCTATACCTATATACTACTCACTATCACTACTGTTTTGTAGATCTTCTAAAATACTCTCTACATTAATAAATTCTAAGTCTTCTGGTTTTGATGGCAAATGCAGAAGCTCTTTAGCTTTTGTTGAGAGAACCATAACATGTTTTTTTGTCATGCGTGATCTAAGACTTGTGATCTTTGGATCAGATGACAAAAGGAGATTATGTAAGATGTCCTCATTCGAAGATATCCTACTAATTTTTCGGGAATGATTTTCCCTATATTTTCGGAAGTCTTTGTTCCGTGCTTCTGCGGCTTCTTCCGACAGCTTTCCAATGGGTATAGCCCCAAAATGTTTAATTATGTCAGCCCCATGAACTAATAATTTATGTACACTGGAAGGCATATAATACCACGGATATAAATCAACATATAGTTTTGCGGTTTCGGTAGAAAATAAAGCGAATTTAGTAATATCAACACGCTCTCCAGACGCAATGGTTTGTAGAATGATATAAAAATTCTCTATCAACTGCTCATTAATGCCAGTGATACGTGCAGTCATGGCTGTATTTTTAAAAAAATCTTCGAGCCGTATTACCATCATTAGTGGTGCCTGCTCCTTGCTTCACTATATCAATTAGCAAGCCACATTCTTCTTTAAATTCTTGTTGAATTGCAGACTTTCTGGTCTTCATTTTCTCTTTATCGTCACCCCTGCAGTTCCATTTCTTAGTCTCCAAACGGTAAGCTATGTGGAGTAGGCACTCCATGCATCTTATCCACGCATGCAATGATGACAATCCATACTGGTACATTTCTTCATTCTTAGATCGCAGTTTGTGGGATTCCAAATTATTCATTTCTGTTGGTTTCGCTTTGCAAATGTCACAAACTGCTGTTGAAGTCTCAGAAAAGTATGAAGTTATTTTGCCGTCAATCATTGTCATCATTAATTCGTGGGCAATTTTCACTTTCCTAAATATAGATGGCTGGAGTGCCTCGATTTCTCCTGATATACCGGCTTTTATAGCTGCTACAGTAATTTGTGTTTCTTTTGTGAACGTAAACATAATGGGACGACAGTAAAATGTGGATGAACTTCGATCGTATTCCCATAAAACCGTTCCATCATCATGTTGTAGTCTTATTGGAACAAGACTTGCCATAAATATACTGGAATCGTCCACGCCTACTTCAGAGATCTGCTTATAATTGCTTTGCCCCGAGGATCCATCAAAGCCCCATTTGCTGATAAGCTTCAGGTCAGTTGCAGAATCTAAATCGAACTCAATTGTATCCAAAAGCCTTGAGGCTGTCAAGTTGAGCAGAGCTTGCAATTTAACTGATGCCGTGCAATCACTAAATGTCATATCCTCCTTTCTTGGGTAACATTTCAATTTTGCTTCTTTTAATTTATAATAAGAAGGATACAATTGAAAGCCTTTTTCGCTTGCTGATTCTCTTAGGTTTATATATTGTGCCTTCGACAAATTTAGGGAAACAAGTAGCGCCAACGCTTTATCAGCAGTGTATGGAACATATTTTTTTGCATTCAAGCAATTATTCACTTTTGTTATATCTTCTGGATTTTTAAGTAAATGGTTTATTATATTAGCGATGGCTTCTTGTCCATTACATTTCAGTGTATTTGATGTAGCTGCAATTAATTCTTCCTGAGACAAATTATTTTGAATTTGGTCTACTCGTCTTCGTTTTTGTCTGTTGGACAAATCATCGAATGATTTTCTGGGACAAATCAAAGCTGTAGAAGCTTTCGATGTGGATGGAGACAGATTCTCAAGACTTAAGTCCTCTTCATGTCTTTCGTGTTCTTCATGTACTTCATGTTCTTCGTGTCTTTCGTTTAATTTTAGTCCTTTAGCCCAAATTATTTCACTTTCTAGCCAATCACCATTTTTTTTAATAAAGTTAGAAAATATACGATTGCATTTTTGCCATCTAGCTGTTATAGAAGAACAGAATTTTACACAAAACTTTTGAAGCACTACACTATTTTCTTCAGTTACGTTTATTTTCTGTTGCAGAAAATCAGAAAGTTTTTTGCTATCTGATAGAGATCCAAGCTGGTCTCTTAAAACAACAAACATATCGAGATTAGTAACTAGACCCTCCATGATACCGAAACAAGGATTCAAAATAAAATGGTATGGATCGTAGCACGGATAAATGTACATTAAGAACGAATTCAAAATATAAGTCATTTTATACCCTGGGCAATAAACAAATTTTATTGCCCTAGATGCTCTCATTAATGATAGAACTAAGTAAAAGGACAAAACATGTTTACAATCGATATCACGAGAATGTTTGTTTTGTTTTAGTTAATTAAAGACAATAAACAAACAGTAGTTGTAAAACAATTAACTAAATGCACCTGTAATCTCCAGATGTCATCAGTGTTAATGACTGAAAGTAATCCTTTGCCATCTGGTGGTCCATTTGCATTTATGATTTATTACTGTGTTTACGTTAATTGTGTAACCACATGTTTTGGGTACAACAACCAATTATGCCAATAAATATTTACTTATTTACTTCTATTGTGTTATTCTATTAGATTTTTATATAATAGTTTGTATATCCACAATATTTTTGTCTTACTATCTTGTGGTTAAATTGACTTAAAATGTCAATTACAAAATTAGAAATAGTACTATTTTTACCATTTTTCCGATCCCTATAACTGGAAAAGTTGCAAGTCAATGCAGACATTCGAAATGTACAAGTAAAGTAGAACTGGCCAGGATTCAGAAAAATAAGGTTTTAACGCAGGATCTAGCAGGACTTCGTAGAAATTTAGGTTTTTATAGTGCGTTTCATACATTAAAAACCTAAAATAATTTTTTATGCCGAAATTATAGGGTTAAGCAAAAAAATACAAAGAATGAATAGTGTAAGGAATGATAATATCAAAACGTTGGCGTGAAAAAAAATTGGAAAATCCGAAAAAAAATCCTATGTCACAAAAATAGCCGTTTCGACCCACCGTGCGCCGCCCGCGCCGCGCAACGCTTGTAATAAATTCATTCATAATTTTACTTCTCACGTAGAACGAAGCTCACGCATTTTTTAAAAGACGGTACGCGCAAAACATATATCTGTCTTCTTCTCTCTCGTGTGCTTTTACGAGGCTTTTGGCAACGCATGCTATCTCTTTCACATTTACGGGTGAAATGCTATACTCCGGCACTACGAATGTATAGCTACAGATATTTATATATAGCATTAATGTACTAAACCAAAAGCCCAGCTTTTGACCAGAGTTGTTTTGACTGAACATCGTACGTTTGAAAGTCGTCATGTGTAACATTATTTGTTAACTAAATTATATTTATTGTTATTAAATTATGTTGGTTCTTTTTTAAAATTATTTAATCATTTTTGTAATACAAATAATGAGGTTTTTATATTTTTTTCATAAATTATAATTGCATGTTGTAATGTTTATTTTTTCGTTTACTAGCAATACTGTACGAATTACTACTAACTTCATAAGTATTTTGATATTGTGAAATTGTAAATAGTTCGGTTTTAGGTTAATTATTCGTTTTTTTAATGTTGTTTAAACTTTTTGATACGAAAATGATTTGTATTGTTTCCTGTGATGGTTTTAGTGTGATGGTGAAAGTGTTTATTGCCGTTATAAAGGTAATTTAATTAAATTATATTGAAACTGGCGCGAAAACTACGCCGAGTTTGTGCATTTCTTTAATTCGTGATAAATCACTAGAGGCATTTTATCGGTTCAGTTTACCAAACTACGTAATTCGATTTCTACATGCTCCCCTTCATATAGGTTAATAAACAGTCGTGTTTCATATGTTTTTCAAGGGACACTTGTGTATTAGAATGTTTTGATTAATTCTAATGATTTCAATGATATTGTGGTCCTTTCAAAAGGCATGCTATTACTTGTAATTAAAATTACTTGTAAAAACTTAACCTTAATGTAATCTAATAACAATTTCTGTCCGCAATTTTGGTTAACTACGCAGTCAAACACGGGACCATAGTAGCTATCGTTGTGCTAGTGTAATGCCGGGTATTAAAAGTGCTCAGTAGTTAGTGCAGTAAAAAGTTACGGTTCAATGACCACAAGCTATTATATTATATTTGTATTACCTAATCTTAATATTGTATAGATTGTGTGGTAGGTCTGCCGCCGCGCCGTAAATTCGATTTCGTCGTTCTTAGTCTTTTTTTTCTTCTAATTAAATATGTATTAAACCTAAAATAATATTGGGCTTGCCCTGCTCCAAAACCCTAGGCACGCCACTGCGTCGTACCGTCCATATGCGCCCACTGCCAAGCACGGGAATGCTCTACAACGGATAGTTCGGCATTTATGGAAATAATTCTATAATTAAATTTGTGTTTTGTATAGAAGTCATAAACATTACTTACTATTGACTTAGAAAAAAAGACGTGTTATGAATAATTAGTTAGACATAAGTAAATCAAAGTATTGAATTATAAAAAATATATATATGAATATTACTAAATTGTACAATGTTAATTGTTAGAGCACAAGAAAATAATAAGTATTTTTTTACTGACTATTCTTTGCTATGAGCTAATAATACGTGCAAAATATCGAGACTTGTCGCGTGGATTAGCTTTTGTATTCGAGTAGATAGATGACCTTAAACTTATTGGTTAGATAATACTGTTATTATTTGAATATTACTTAGTCTATTTGTTAATTAAGTACAAAACAATACAAAAAAACTGGAACTGAAATTGCTATTGAACTGGTGATTTAAGTAAATAATTTATTTAAAAAATACAGGCTGTCTAAAATTTTATAGTTACGCAATTTTACTCAGATTATGATTTTCTTGAAAACCATAGCTACAAATAATGGCGCATGAGACAAAAAGGATTAGACAAGTATTACAAATTATTCTGGCACGCAATTCCACATCTTGAAGCGTACGAAATATATGTCATTTTCAACACAATTTATTTTTTAAAGTATCAATAATATAAATAAAAATATAGTCCATTAATATTTTCTCATTAAACTAATATTTATAGTGGAATGTTTCAGTCTTAATTACAAGTACTTTTAGTACATAATATCAAAAAGTAATAAAAATTTAAGTATATAACAAAAGTATAAAGAATGAACAAAATCAGTGAGTGATTGAATGACCCCCTGTGAATAAATCATTTACTTTTCTTTTCTTTCTCTACTTTTTCCTCTTTATGATCAGCAGAATCATCCTTTTTCTTCATAATTAAAGTATGTTTAGCTTTCTTTAATTGCTTTTTAACTTTGTCTTTAACCTTATTCTTCTTGGGCGTAGGTACCTCCACTGACTTCATCGATGAACTATTTGATTCACTGTTTCTTTGTGCTGCAAATGAGTTAATTTTACATAAGCAATTTGTTCATTAAGCGTTAGCCAGTTCTGGTAGATGTATACATGTTTATTATTACCTCGTTTACTTGCAATGGATGCCGCAATGGCGAGGTCTTCTTGCCTCTCACGACGTCGTTCAGCTTCAATTTGTTGTACAAGTTCGTCGCGCATACGAACTATCTCCACAAGCCTGGATACTAACTGTTCTTCTCGCACCTATAAATCATTTAATGTATCATAATTAAATATCACTCGGTATATAACATGTATTTACATTTATGAATCTGGGGTACCTTATCAGAGTCAATCCGGTTGACAGCAGGTCGAGATTGTAGTATACGTATTTCGTGTTCTATATCGGCTTGCTCTTGTTCTAGTCTTTGCTGTCGTCGGCTGTAACAAGCAACAATATTAGAAAAAAAAGAAAAAGGCAGATCAGCAATCTTATGCTAAACTTAATTTTTAATTATTATATTCGCATATTATTTATTAATTAGCCTCATAAAATGATATGCACAATAAAATGGTTAATTTACAGTATGTACCTTTGAAAGGGATTAGAACTTGTTTAAATGATGGTCAAAAGTCTATGGCGTTTTATATTTAACACATCTAAGTTCCAGCAATTACTTCCTCATGGTATGTGCAATTTGTTACAGATTATTTGACTAAAGCTTATAAAAATAATGCAAATTAATTAACCGTAAGTATAGAAATAAAACTATTTTTTACGGATTTTTTCGCGATTTGGTTTAACGTCGTCAGTCCACGCAGCTCCCAACTACAACTATTACGGAAAATAAGTTTTTGTTCAGCTTTGAATGGAGGAACAATTTATTGTTATTTGGTAGGAAACAGAATTACAATGATAAAATGTTACATCTGGAGAACAAAAATACAACTTACATGTACATCAGTTCAGTTTGTTTTCGGAACAAATCGTTTTTCTCGTTCACTAGTTCACAAAGTTGTATAACTAAATCTTCGACTTCCTCTTGAGGGACTGATGTCGCTTCGTCGCCTACAAAAGAAATGATACACATTCATAATCTTTCATCAAATAAATTCAATTCGGAAAATAATTTTCATGTTTTACGTAGCCACTTGCCATAATGCAAAACACTAACTGCTTGTGACTAAAACAGCCGGGTGGGATGCTACAAAACGTTAAATAATAAAACGCTACATACTGTAGTAATGCTTAGCCAAATTTTTAGCAAAACTTTATCATATTATAGAATAATTTCAGAATATATAACCAGCATTAACTGTTGCTAATGAACTTAGAATTCCACCTAAATTTACATTTTGTAACAGAGAATATATTTTACAAAATAAGCATTTTAGTGAGATTGAATCCATAATTTTTAGAATGTGCATTAAAACATAAACAGTGTTTAAAGTGTAGAGATCCCAAAATATAAGAAAGAAAGTATATTGTAACCAGAGTAGAATTACATGCGTGCATTGTCCTCACAACCATCATTGCAATTACCAATTTAAATAGGACAGATAAGGACAGGGTGCTTAATTTAAAAAAAAAGTGCATTCAGATTATGTTTACCCTCACACTTATCCCTGATCATTTTCTCAATAAGCACGCCTTGTCGCTCGAGGCCAAGTTGTTGGGTCTCTAATAAATCTAGTTGCACTTGCAAATCCTCCGGCGACATCTGAAGTTTAACTTCGCGCCGTTCAGGTAACGGTAGTCCGGGTGCTGGTCCTTTAGTTCGTTTTCCTACTGAAATTTAAAAATATTAAGAATATAAATAATGGCTTTTTGAATTAAGCTAGTTCTAATTTTAATTGGTACCAACCTAAGCTAGAATTGGCACTACGAAATCCTGACGCATCAAGGCCTTTTTCCATTGAACCTCCATGACCTGACACGGTCGAGAGGCTATCTGGAGGCGTCGGCGCGGGCCTTTTTTTCTTCATTATTGGTGTAGAACGGTCTTTCTGTCGATGAGTCGAAAATACACATATTTAAATTTGGACATTGTATAGTTACATTATGTGTCAATATTAATAATTAACTCACATAATCTGAATGGACTGTGGAGTTGAAAGAGCTAAGCGATGATATGCTCGCAAGGTCGTCTATGGAAGTGGAAGGATGTTCCAAGTGGGAGTCTTCTGTGACGGTGATGACAGGTGGCGGCGGCGCTTTTGGCTTTCTACGCCGCGGTGTGCTTGACGGGAGATTCGGCGTGCTTGTTGCCATTGAAGATTTATACATTTTTGAACTTGAATAAATAACAAAAACTAAGTCATTAAGTATCTTAAACACTTGATATTCGGTAATTTGCTTAAGCACTAACATTATTGCCATTAAGCTACATAAAATACACACATAGATAAATGTAAGAAATTTTGTACTATTAATGATATTTTTATAAAATAATTATCTGAGTCTAACTTTGTAAACTAACCCCTCTCGATCATATTCTTGATAGTATAGCAGACCCGTGTTTTGAGGTGGGATGTATATGGACAGATATAGAACTTCGTAGTGAGGATATTATACAAGACGACATTTCAAATAATTCATAATAATGACTATAATTTGTGATCCTTACCTCCTATCATCCAATTCTTCATCACTTGAAGGCTCCTCTCCATCTGACCAGAATGGATTTACTGCTATTAGCCGTTTACTGAAATATACATACAAAACTTGCTTAATGCTTTAAAATAATAACAGTACAATACTGCATTTCAGGCTATGACAGATTGTCTAAAACCAAAATAATTATTGTTATTGTCTTTAATAACATTCAACTTGCAACCTCTAACTTCATAAGGTGGATTTCTTTACTAAGAAAGAAATTGCGGTACTTACATCGGTGGTATGTCATTGGTTGGCACTTTAGGTGGTGGATGTATAGGAGGCACATCATCATCCTCTTCATCACTACTCCCAAATGGATTTGTACTGACATTTTTAGTTGAAGCCTTTGGCATATCCTGTGTCTGCAAAGTAATGTGGTAGATGAGCTCATTTAGCATAAACTATATTAAAAATTATCTCATCATAACAACATTCTTTATCTTGTTTAATATATTGATACAAAATATTATGTTCATGCAAATTCTTCTGATATTTTCTTGGTTATTTTCATATTTCCATAAACAGGATTAAATATGGGTATATATTGGCATATGCCAACAAGTATAAAATTATGTATAATGCATATTATCATACTGTTAATCATAAAAAATTAAGATAAATAATTACTAATTTATCCATAATGTGATTAATTATTTATTTAAACTCATATTAAAACTAAAATTATATTGGCACTTACTTCACCATCATCATCTGAAAATGGGTTCAAATGATCCGGATATTCATTATTATCCTCATTTTTAATAGGTTTTATTTTATCATTTGATGGTAATACTCTTTCTGATGTATTCTGCTTTTTTCTTCTAGGAGGTACAGTGATCTTAACATCTTGCTCATTTTGGTTTAATTGTTCTAAGGATGGGTTATCTAGATTTGATGAAATACTATGACTTTTTGCGATTCTGCTGTCATCTGTTATATTACTGTCCTCTTTCAATGTTGTTATACATTCATCACTTATAGGATTCGTTTCTATATGCACACTATTGTTAGTATTACTTAGACAGTCTTCATCTTTGTGCTTTAATTTAGATTCTTCTGTTTCATCTATGTTTAGTTTAACATCTAAAGTTTCCCCCGATATCCCAGTCAACTGTGTTTGTAAGAAATTGAATTTATCTATATTGCTTTTGTAAATTTTTTCTGGTGCACTCTTGAAAGACGTTTCATATTCAGTGCTTGATGGAAATATTGCATGTTTGGAGTCTGTGTCACTTAGTATTCCACTGGTGCTACTTTCTTTACTTATAGGGTTTAAATTGTCTTTTATAGAAAGATTGGTTATTTTACTGTCTATACTTGCTTCTTTGTCTTTATTTTCAAACATATTTATTTTGTCTAAAAAAAATATCGAATTAGCTGTCATATATCATTAAATAATCTAAAGTGTTTTCATTATAAAATTTGCTTAAAATGAAATAATAGAGTTTTGAAAATGATCTTGTCTATATGTAATGTTGTGTATACGTGTAATACAAAATTAATTCTATAGTGTGAATGACAATCCAGACTACTAATGAGTTAATGTATGACCTACTTATAAAATATTCTTAAATTTGAAATGGTTAAAGTTGAAACTAGATATTAATAAAAATATTATAAAGAAGTTGAAAGAAACACATTTTCAATAAAGCTATAAAACAACATAAAAGTTACAGGAATTGAATATTATGACACAGAGTAAGTGTATAATAGCTCCAAAATATATTCCAAACAATAAATTACATGCATTTTTCAAACCATGCTAATAATGCGTTAGACACTTGGCATGCTTAAATTGTACTATTTTCCTTACTAATAATAATGTGAAGCTGTAGAAATTATGTGAGGATAAGGCAAATTGACAAGTTTGTTATATGATCTCATGTAATACAGCAAATGTCATTTTGATTTACTTCTTATATATTTGTCCTAAAACACATTGTTTAATAATTCATCAAAACATTGCAAGTGTTACAGGCAGATAATATTCTAATATTATTTTATTACTTAAATGACATTTTGTAACAATTAGGATGGATGCTTATGGAAATTTATTGTAGGAGATGGATGGCATTGCTACTTTTATTAATCTATAACAAATATTAAAAATGTTTGTTATGGTGTCCATTTCAATTCATGTATAGCAAGTTACATATAACATACATTACACTTTTCAACACAAAGCACACTCATTAGTAATGATTACCAATAGATCTGTTTTATTCACTTCAACTACTAAACTTACCTAGAATAGACTGTGGTCGAGATTTTTGTTTAGTTTTGATTGGCTCTTCTTGTGAAATATCTTTGGATTCACAATTCAAATCATCATTGAATGCCAACATACCAATTTGTTCACAGTCATTATTATTAAGGTACTTAGATAATGTTTTTTCATTTTTACAACTATCACAAGAGAAATCACATCCTTCAATAATCTCAAAGCTCTTGGGATTTAACTGTCCAGAGCATTTAGAACAACGGAAACATCTTCTGTGGTACAGTTTGTGGGATACAATGAGACGTTGTGCCAGGTAAACAGGCAGACCACATGCCGTGCATTTGTCTAGACCAGTTTTTCCAAATCTTATTGGTGTCTACAAAGAAGTAACCAAGAGAAAATTAAGACAGATAGAAAATACACAGTCATCATGTACACAAACATTAAATGGAAACAAACAAGTCAATACTAAAAAAACACATCATTGTACTCACCACTGATTCTGCCGATTTTGTTGTTGGTGATGTTATTTTTGGTTCATTTTCAGATACTTTTGTGTTTACTGGAAAAATAATAAAATACTTACATATATTTGTCAAAGAAACATTATTTATATTTCGATTATATCATTGTTTTTAGTGAAGTTTACCATCACATATATTGTCCAAGCTCTGTACATATAATAAATCACTACATATACATAAATGAATAAATAAATGATGTAACATGTTATATTTACAGCAACATCACATGATAATGGTTTATTTGTATTGGTAATAAAATACACTTCACATGTAATTGTAGTTCTTAACTACATGCTACAACATATACCTGTATGGCTCAAACGCTGGTAAAACTGAGATAAATAAGTTAATATTGAAAGTCTGTCTGGAACATCATTTTCGACCATATCTTCAGGATCTAATAACGAAGGAATGCCTAGATGTTTCTCTGCTATACTAAATGCTAGTTGATTATTTTCATAAATATTTTCTGGTTTCAGTTTAGTCATATCACTGCAAAACATAGTGGAAATTAGTCATTTGTAAAGTAGGCTACCAAATTCAAAACAATTGTTTCTTGACTCACATAAGATCAGGTCTAAAGTGGTGAACCAAAGCACAAAATGCAATTCCATTTCTCCAGGAAGTGGTCATGTTATCAATTTGCACTTCAGGGCAATCCCTCACCAAACGTTTACACCACAACTCCAGACCTTTAGTACCTTTTCTTTCAGACATTTTAAAAATATGATAATAATATTCTGCACTCGACTACAATCACATCATCAACAAATTATTAGTATTATGAAATAGCTTAATGAGAATAGGTAATTTAAATCATTGTCTTCTTTCGCAGTCTAATAAAAATTATAAAATATTATTCGTACTCGACACAGGTTTATGGTTAGTTGGCAAAATGCATTTATTATCTCTGCTACTTTCTAAATTATAAATGTGAGCAACAACGCCATCTATTAATTTCTTACTGTACTCAATTAATTTGTATTCCGAGACCTTATAGTAGGTATAAACAAAATAGAGGGAGCGCTGTCATACATTTGCATTTTGCGTCTTCAAAAACAAGGATTTTTTTTGTTCGTTATGTTGGTAGCACTGCTGTATTTGTGAAAGTTGAAATAATTATTTAACAAAAATTGCTATAAATTTTGTAGGTAACTGAACGTATATTAAGTTATTATCCGTCTAAAACGAGTTTGAGCGGAATTCAAAAGCCCTGAACTATATATTAAATATTTAGATGGCTTAATACACTCCCTTAGGGGCGTAGTTGGTCAGACACCGGCTGTGAAACAAAAGACCGTCGCGTCGCGTCGGTCTAAGATGTTTTTATAGCATAGATGTTGTCCGACTCTCCGACTCCTTGTATTCCCCGTCTCGTCTTTCCGACTATTTGTATTTTCGAAATCGGATGCGGAAAAATGCCTTTGAGTGATTTAAAACTAGATTTAAGACTGATTAAGTGACAAATTGAATAGGAAAATCCAATGTCACTTTGCCCGACCCGGGATTCCATTTCGAGACCTCAGCTTTGCAATCGTACCGTAGTACAACTACTCCATCGAGGCAGTCTATTAGATAGTATAGTCTAGGAACTATTGGATAGTGTATTTGTCCTATAGTATTTATAGTATAGATGGAGCGCTGGTACTTCTAAAACGTAAGTAGATAAAAATGGTTGTACCGGGCCGCCTCTTTCTGCCCTCCTATTGGCCGACATTTGACTGGGTGTCCAACATTAATGAATTATTTGAAAAAAAAAATCGTGTGGTGACGTGGGACACCTGATAGGAACGAAGTTCTTTATTATAAACATATTAATTTTAAGTTCTATTCGAGGTATAAAGAAATTAATTATTCGGGTATACATTTTTTATTATGATATTTTTATTGATTTTAAAAAACATAATAATAACAGTCATCACGTAGATATTATTATAGACACTGTATAGCCATTATACAAAGACTATACATAAATAATAAAAAACCCAACGAATTGATAACCTCCTTTGAAGTCGGTTAAAAATATAAAATAATAAGCAAATAATAAAAAATAAAAAAATAAGTTCCTAAATTTTTACATTTAGAATGTCAAACTCATCCGTGGAATAAAAGTGTCGTTACAACTTTTGGTCTTAATTTTTTCCGTCTACCCTTTCGCAACGTGCGATAAGGAACTTCGTTCCAAAATGGCTTAGCGCTATTGAATTCCTCTTAAACTCGTTTTAGACGGATAATAATTAATTATACAATACAATATTCTTTATTGTAAGCCATTAATTATACTTTCGGTTACCAATAGCAATTTGTTGTTAAATAATTATTACGAAAAAAAAACTACTTTTTTGAAGACGCAAATGTATGCCAGCGCTCCCTCTATATTAAAAATACTCTAATATGAGTGTGGGTAATAATTAATGATTATAGAATTTTATTCTTTATTCTTTAATCATTGGTAATAATACAGCATGTGTTTTCTTTTTTCGAAACCATTGGTTTCTTTTTCTCAATATGGAATAATATTTGTTTTTAAAAAATCCAAATTTGCAGCTTTAGTTTTCATCAAATTCGGGCTCATGACCCTTTTGAACATATTTTGCTAATCGTTACAGTGTTGGATTTGGCCATCAATGCCCACTTGAAAAATTCAGCCCGTATGCGTATTATAGCTACAGACACGAAAGTAATTACAAAAAATCTGATGCAACTTATTAAAAACATTTCATATTCAGACAAGCCAAGGCTTCCAATGTTTAAAAGCTATGAGACGTTCTGAAGACCCTTAAGTCTTAAGAAGTCCTTATTTTAAAACCCCTACAGCTGTTGGTTTCAGCTACATCATTTTCTCGCACAGGGTGACACTATTAAACCAGTATAGTCGAAACTGGATATAGCCTATAGGTACACTAGGTGAAGCCGAAACTGGGTATTCCACGCTTATGAATCATGGATCACCGGCTGTCTTATTCAGCAAACATAATGGAGTAATAAAGCTGCTGCTTCACGAATTATGTTGTTTTTTTGTCAGTATGTGGTCCGCCCATGTCTTGAGTGAATCCTCCAACCACAGACCAATAAACAAGACTTCCAACTTATTTTACATTACATACATACATAC
This sequence comes from Deilephila elpenor, assembly GCA_949752805.1. Taxonomy (NCBI): domain Eukaryota; kingdom Metazoa; phylum Arthropoda; class Insecta; order Lepidoptera; family Sphingidae; genus Deilephila; species Deilephila elpenor. Next base: position 7,057,232 of record OX457099.1, on the reverse strand, counting down.
ATAAACTCACGCCTTTATCCCCGAAGGGGTAGGCAGAGGCGTCACCAGGACACTCACATTTCGCCTTGTAAGTTCCATCCCATGATGTGATAGGGGGAGAGCCTATCGCCATATCGGGCACAAATTCCTGACTCCGGGCTGATAATGAATAGAAAAATCCAACATCACTGCCCGACCCGGGACTCGAACCCGAGACCTCAGCTTTGTAACCATACCGTAATACAACTACGCCACCGAGGCAGTCATAAATTACGGTACGGTTACAACTTATTTTTTATTATTTTAATACTTAGAATGATTTACTGCAAGGCTTTAGCAATTCCACCTATCAATACATTGCGTAGATAGGTTCCACAGTTGATCCTGGATGACAGGACTCAGGAGTTGTAGATATCATGGATAAATAGCATATTGTGTAAGTACCTAAGTAGTAAGTTGCCATTAGATCAATCATCGCTAATGATGAACATAATTTAATAATTAGGCATATTACAGACTTATTTATTTTTATCTGACCATGGCAAAGCAAAGAAAGAGCTATGGTTTTAGTAGTGTGTACTATGGTCTGTGGCCAACGTACCACGTATGTGTAATGTGTGTATGTTAATATGTCTTTTTACTGGCTCCTAAAGGACTAAATTTGCCTAAGGGAATATATCTATACGATGTATTTTGACGGCTGGTAGCCTAAAGATATATGAATTATTTTTTATTCAATAGATCCGACAAACGAGGAAACAGGCTACCTAATGGTAACCGATCACTGCCGCCCATAAACATTCACAACGCTTAGGTCAAAGATGGCACATCGAATCAGTAAGGGAAAAGAAAAAGGATGGGAAGAGAAAAAGGGTATTGATCATCCGGCAATCTATTAATAAATACCTTCAGCGAAATTTATACGTTATGCATCTCGAAAAAATAAAACCAATACCTAGAAATAATATATAATATTAATTGTAATCCCGACCGTTAAACAACTAAATAGTACAAAATAAAAGTATAAAGCAACCCATGGTATTCTACATCATAGAAGCAAATAGGCATTATACCTGTAGAGAACAATACTCTAAATCTCGTTTTAAACATGGGTAAGATTTTTAACACTTTTTTCGTATTGGTCATCATTTTTTTAAACTTTTATTTTATACATTAGATTGTGTTTTCCCATCTCAACTAACACTTAAAGATCAAGAATTCACGTCCATTATATACATATTTATAATGATAAATCAGCATTAAGCTTCATACATCTTAATCAAATATCGGACGACAAATGCCTAAACCATCAGGTCTGGAACCCGCCGGACATTGGTTTGGCACGTTTATTATGTTTTTGTTCACAGAGTCAACCATTTCATTGATGGTGTCAACTGCTTCATCCACTTTAGCCAAATCTCCGCTTGTATCATACATGCTGCCATAAACGAGCTTTTGTAAGTACTGCAGTGCACTGAAAAAAAAACACAAGTTTTTATAATATAATACAATTCACCTATAAAATCAAATGGAAGAACGAAGGCACCTATATAATACGTATTTATTTTTAACCTAATTTATCTTACTAGGTAGGTAGGTAGGTACTATTAATATTATAAATGCATATGTATGTGAAGATGTTTGTTAGAAGTAAACTTCTTAATTGATTACCTATATCATACAGATATACAAATTTTCGTACATAAATACAATATTTGCTATTTTTGTTATCCTGGTTAATATCTCTCGAGCAAAATATTTAAGTATATGTTTAATTTTTTTAAATTGATGGCTTTGGCGGTACATAAATTTCGCTGTAATTATGATATTATGACTTCCTCGGTGGCGTAGTAGTACTACGGTACTATAAAGCTGAGGTCTCGGTTTCGAATCCCGGGTCGTGTAAAGTGATATCGGATTTGTCTATTCATTATCAGCCCGGAGTCAGAATTTTGTGTCCGATATGGCGATAGGCTCGCCTTTACATTATGGGACGGAACATACAAGCCGAAATGTGGTTGTCCTGGTTGCACCTGCCTACCCCTTCTGGGAAAAAGGCGTGAGTTTATATAAGTATGTAATTGTGGTAGGCAATATGATTTAGCTATGTGGTAGAAGATTCAACAATAAAAATAAAAAAGCGTTGAGTGCGTTAATGTTTAAAGTAGATCGGGGTGATAAATTAATTTGCTCTTGAGCGTAACAACTATACTGAGTGATTTCGCTAATTTATAGATAGAGTGTAAGATAGACAGTCGCAATTAGACACTACTTGTACCCAGGCGAAGTCGGGTCGGACACTAGTACCACATGTAGATCGTCTACGATTTTCTGTCGCCCGACAACACTTTTGTGCGAAGTAATAAGAATAGTTTTCTCTCTTCACATTTTCTTACATTGGATATGTTATTTTAATATTAGATTACGAATAAAAATGCTGGTGGTTGTTGAAATTATTAAAGCATATTATGACAAACAGTGTGTTATACATATCTAAGTAGGTACCTACATAACTATATATATTATTTCTTTTATTTGTAGCCACACGCCAATAGAACCGGAAGCTACACCGCGCCGGAAGGTAATTGGAGTACTCCTGCTATTTGTTCCATTAATGAATGAAAACTATCCTACCTATAAAACTCATAATTATTTATTCAACGCAGACACGTGATGTGTACTGAATTTTCAACTTTTCTCAGGGACTCTAACGTGTATTAGATTTATGTGATAATTATAACAGTTTTACCTTTTCCAAATATCGCGACATTCGCCATTTACATATTCTTGGCCATCGGGACAGTTGGGCGGAACGGTAACAACATTTGAGGGCATCACGTCGTTTGTTCTCCATATGTCACGGCACGCGCCGTTTATCCATTGCTGTCCGGGTCTACAATTCGGTGGCACTGTTATGACGTTTTTAGGCCATCCACCATCGGAATTCTCTGCTTCACTGAAACATACAACGTAAATAAAAAAATAAAGAATCCAAATCATTGCGAAATATATATGCGCGTTATATTTTCTTATCGTTATCATTTAGAATTGTTTATCAATGTACTTCGTCTGAATGCTTATTGCGAAGGATTCAGAGACTATAGATAGATAAGTATTAAAAGTGCATAAATACCTATAATTTATGTTTTTGGCTGTCGATCTTAATATTTCTATAACAGTAGGTAATATATTGTGATGGACCTAATTACCTATTTCACTTATCACTTATCTATAAAATATTTCATGTAGGTAACTAAAAATGAAATGACTGTTTATAATTTTCGATTAATAATATAGTGAAGTTACGATTGTGTATTTGTTGGCAACTTCTTCGCGGTTAAACTGAATCAGTTGTAAATTTTGAAAGATGCTAGAATATTTTATCGCCGAGATAATAACATTTGCCTAAGAATGTCTGATAAACCAATTCAAGCGATATTTTTGAATCATTCTTGTTTATCTACTACGTCGCCTGTCTAGCTGAATTTAAATCACCTTAGGATTTTGTTTGTGCCTCTGTTTGGCAGTTCCGGTTCCAAAAATAATTTAAGTACGATATTTTCGTAGCCAATCGCTTATTGTCATAAATTATCGCATGATTAAATCATTGCATGCGATAATGACGCACGATTCTCGCCCAAAATCGTGTAAGAATCTCTCTGCGTATAAAATGGCCTTTAGAATATGGCGCGGTTGCGTGAACAAATGAAGGGGCGCCGCTCCGCACTTATACTTATTGCTTTTCACGTAGTGGATGACGGAAAGAAGCGCCATATAAATACAGAACCATAAAAAGTTTCAGGGCGCCGATAGTGCTAGAATACGTTCAAAATAGATCAAACGACTTTATCGTCCTTATTAAATAAAAACGAGTGACACAGAGTGCCCCCAACTGCCAACACCCTGTGAATAATTTTGGTAGTACAAAAAATCACCTACCTAACACAGCACAAATTCGTGTAGTCGGCATTAAATCTATGACATTAATTAACATAAGTTATTTAGCAGCGATAAGTACCTATGTACCTATCACCTAATATTTTAATCTTTATTGAACGTTAATTATTTGAATTTGTAAGATTAAGTCAAGATAATACACTTAATACCCTTTGAAATAATGTCCGTCTGTGATTTTTATCGACCCATGTGTATATATTGTATATACACTATTTTGTATTGTACTTAATATACTTATATCCAAAACCTCCACACGAAAATATACCTAATTGTATAAGACCGTGTGCTTGATGTAACTGGCGCTTAATGGGATGTTATAAAATACGACAAACAAAAAGAACGAGGTTTTTTAATCAAAATAATATTTCGGGACTCGGTATTTATTTTTATATACCGCAATACCCGATGGGCCTTGTCCAGGGACGAAAGTAACGCGGAATGAAAGTAACAAATGAATTTGTGAAAACAAAATGTACCTAGTCTACCCTGTAGGCTAATTCACGTAATTTATTGACGCGCCGATCAAGTTCCGATGCAGTTTCGATTAGGTTTACGTCTTAATAGTACGTACGTCAAAATGGTATTCTTGTAATTGTTTAGCTGCGCGTAAGATATGCATAAACTGCGCATGTGCTGCACGTTGGTTGGACTAAACTGTAATTGGAGACGTCAAATGAATAGGTAAATACCAATCAAGTTGCGATCTGAATCACGCATGTTTATAACGTGCAGCAGTAGACTACGCTAAAGCGCTCGCGTGACGCGAACTTGACGCGAGCGTATTTGACAGCGGTTGTTTAAATACAAAAAGGGCTGTTTTGATCGAAACTTAACTGCAACTGCACTGCAACTGAACTGAACTTATTTAATTACGTGAATTGGCCTACAGATATGCTGTAAGAGGGACATAAGTTATTTCGAAGCTCCCCTCTACCTAAGTTGCGCACACAGGGCTGTGCGATGGCACAGCTATTACTTTTTTTATAGTCCAAGATCCCATGGCCCCCAGACGTTACTTATTTTCTCATAAAAAATATAAATGGGATAAAGTAGTGTTAGTACGTACTTTGAGTGTGTGCATACCTGCTAGCTTGGGTCGACGGCCAACTCATATGTACCAGGTGCTAAAGGTAGATAAATACAGTACTGATTTTTCTTAAATTCTCAGTGCTGATTTTTACATATGTTTTAGATAATTTTATAAAAAATTAATGATCATTATTGCCAGACACTTTCCATCGGCGCTTAACCTTACCAGACGCTTTAAAGCTTCAAAAAAAATAACATATTTTTACTTATAATCTCACTCTTGATTTTTATATATGATACTTAGGGAACTATTTGAACACCCCTGGTCAGCAGCCAGACCAATTGGAGGGGTCAAACATCCCCCCAGACACACATAAAGTGTCGCTATGTGTATGAGCGCGAGGTCATTATTTGTACGCTTGAGTGTGAGAGAGATATCTATGTGCCGTTAGAGAAGTAATAAAAATGATTGAGATTTAAGAAGAAAATTATCAGTGGTGTGTAATGCACTATTATTAGAATCAATATTGTAAACACAATGGAACAACGATACCTTCTAAAATTCTGCTCTGTTCGATATAATCAAGAGAGATTAAAGAATCGTTACATACAAAATAGAATCGAACCTGAAGATTACAAGGTATTTTAAAGTGATCTGAGTTGAGAAATTTTTATAAATAATAAATATAAGTTTCTTTAACCTATGTTTTATATCTTAACATCGAGTAAAATTGAATACTACTATTTAAAAAAATCATGTTTATTAAATCTTAAAATTACATGTCTTTCTTCTTTCGGATTATTTGTAGTTTGAACATTTTACAATTCAGCGTGATCTTTACTGTCATCATCGTCTAAGTTTGATAAGTCATCATCTAACATTTATATTATAAATTTGTAACATTTATAACATGTCATCTAACCTGTGAACGATTTTGATAAGTCACGAGTTTGATAAGTCATCATCATAATAACGAGTTTGATAAGTCATCATCAACATTTATAACATTTGTAACATTTACGATTTATAAAATTTGTAACATTTATAACATGTCATCTAACCTGTGAACGATTTATAACATTGTCTATGATAACCACTTTCATATAAATCAGCTGGCAAAACATTATTTTTGAATTTTAGGTTATGTTCCTTTCTGTGTTTCAATATTGTTTGACACTTTTTCAACGTTTCTTCCGTAAACAATATTAAATTCACATCGGATTTCTCACAAAACACACACTTTAATAATTCTGCCATTATATTTTTTACATACATACATAAACTCACGCCTTTATCCCCGAAGGGGTAGGCAGAGGCGCCACCAGGACACCCACATTTCGCCTTGTATGTTCCGTCCCACGATGTGATAGGTGGCGAGCCTATCGCCATATCGGGCACAAATTCCTGACTCCGGACTGATAATGAATAGAAAAATCCAATATCACTTTGCCCGACCCGGGACTCGAACCCGAGACCTCAGCTTTGTAACCGTACCGTAATACAACTACGCCACCGAGGCAGTATATTTTTTAGAATACTATAAATCTATATATCTATATCAGCCCATATACGTCCCACTGCAGGGCACGGGCCTACTCTACAATCGAGAGAATCGATTGAGAGTGGTTAGGCCATATAGTCCACCACGCTGGCCTAGTGCGGGTTGGCAGACTTACATACCGTAGAAATTCTTTAAAACCGCTACGGTATGCAGGTTTCCTCACGATGTTTTCCTTCACCGTTAAAGTGCGTGGTGATTGACTATCAATACACACATAACACCGAAAAGTCAGAGGTGTGCCCTGGGATTTGAACCCGCGACCACCGTGAACCTGTAGGCAGCCGCGTCTGGCCCGTTACCAACAGGCCACCACGCACTTCTATACTATAAATATTTCTTCAATACTATAAATATTTTTTCTTTTATTTCAACACGTTGTAAATAAAATCACAGATGCACTGAATCGAGTAGCACTGAATAGAGTAGCCTAGAGACGACAATAAGTATAAGAAAGATATCGATAAATACATATCTCTCTCACACTCAAGCGTACAAATAATGACCTCGCGCTCATACACATAGCGACACTTTATGTGTGTCTGGGGGGATGTTTGACCCCTCCAATTGGTCTGGCTGTTGACCAGGGGTGTACAAATAGTTCCCTAAGTATCATATATAAAAATCAAGAGTGAGATTATAAGTAAAAATATGTTATTTTTTTTTGAAGCTTTAAAGCGTCTTGTAGGGGTAAGCGCCGATGGAAAGTGTCTGGCAATAATGATTATCAATTTTTAACAAAATTATCTAAAACATATGTAAAAATCAGCACTGAGAATTTAAGAAAAATCAGTACTGTATTTATCTACCTTTAGCACCTGGTACCTATGAATTGGCCGTCGACCCAAGCTAGCAGGTATGCACACACTCAAAGTACGTACTAACACTACTTTATCCCATTTATATTTTTTATGAGAAAATAAGTAACGTCTGGGGGCCCTGGGATCTTACTCTATCAGCTTTTACTCTCTATAACCAAAACCTCACCGGGTTTGGTTGTTGTTCAAAATACACCCAAAGTGACTTTACGCCGTTTCATTCAATTGCGTTTATTTTTGTTACGGTAGGTTTAATCTTGCGTGACATGTAATTCCTTAAGAACTAGTCGTGTGTTTGTCAAAATCTGGATAATATAAATATAGGGACGAAAATAATAGCTTGTTACGAAAGTAACAAGTACAAGTGATGAAAATTCCTTGTACAATTTCATCTGACAGGCATTGCATCATATTTTATGCACTTTATGCAACATGATTATTTTATCTATGTTGCGTAATGGTTTAGCTCACAATTTTTCATGCTCAACATCAACCCTTCCAGGTGTAAGCCCATTTTTTTAATATTTATTTGTGACTATGCCGGTCCATTGACTGTGTAAGCCCTTTAGCACTTGTTTCTATATTGTGTCGATTAGGTGAGTTCAATGCTCCTGCGCAGTACAATGCATTAAATATATACGTTAACGGATGGTTATATCTGTCTCTCTACAAAATTAATACTGCCTTTCCGAAACTAGTATGTTTGACCGATCCGCGACACAATTGCCTGGATAATTATGACAGATTTTTTACAACTATGTACGATGGTTGCTATCATGAATATACTAAGGAGCTAGTACGTTGGCCTAACGCAGTTGGAAAACTTTACAGTAGTATTAACAAGATATACGAAGAATCGGTACGTCATACGTGTAAATAACTTCGCATAATGATTGATTTATACTTTATACATGTTTATATTTTGTATTGGCATGATAAAGTGACCACGTTGCGTCGGATAGTAGGGTAAGCGCAGTGCTGTCCAGAGATAGAGTCTCTCACCGTTCAATACATTTACAGCGGCTTAATTATATCCGGATATATATACAAAACCCGAAACGCAACACACTAAAGGGTACTCACTAACGAGCTGTAACTGTAACTTGGATGTAACAGTAACGAGGTTTTAATGTGTACGCGTCTTTTAAATAAAATATAAATAAATAAATAAACACATGTTGTTGAATTACGGGCGGATACGAATACACCAGCAAATTGAAACTCACTCACCAAACGAATTGCAATAAAATTGATTTGCGTTAGTTTTCAGACGGTGGCACTAGGTAGTACCTAGGTACTGACAGTACCGGCTGCGATCGAGCTGGCTCATTTGTACTGCAGTCCTGGCTGCAGCGTGCCTCTACGACTTGCATATCTCGGGATCAATTATTATTATTATAAACACCCAGTGCCGAGCACGGGCCTTCTCTACTATCAAACGTTTGATTGACAGGGCTTACCGCGTTGGACAATTGCGGGTTGGCCGACTTCATGTAGGTATCAAAAAACCTTTTTTAAAGATTTCAATGGCACGCAGGTTTCCTTACGATGTTATTTTGCTTTCATTAATGTTTGTGGTATTTGTTTATTAAAAGACAAATGACTGTAAAGTTAGAGGTTTGCCGTGGGATGAGAACCCGTGACCACCGCCTTGGCAGATTGCGTTCGGTGCGTTATCAACCGGTCACCACGTACTAGACTATCACTGTCTTACATTTATTTTACTCAATTTTTTTATTATATCATTCTCCATCTTAGATAGTCAAGCTGCACTTCACCCATGTGTATTTAATTGTACAATGAAAAAAAACATTCAGGAACAAAAAAAAAGACAAAAAAAGTACAAATGGCGGTCTTATCGCATAAGGCAATGTCTTACAGACAACCATGGGATGGATTTTAAAAGAACCAGATCCAGATTGTCGATCACATCGATACAGATCCAGATGGTTCGAGCCCAAATGGAAGAGCCAAGACATCACAAAACTATGGCTCCGTAAACTGCACGTAAACTCAACAATCGGGATATCGATTGGGAGGGTCTTAAGCAATGGGCACCCACGCTAGCCCAGTTCGAGTTGGCAGACTTCACATACCAAATTCTTGAAAATCTCTATGGTATACAGTTGTTTGCCGTCGCTGTTAAAGTGCGTGGTAATTACATACATACATACATACATAAACTCACGCCTTTCTCCCCGAAGGGGTAGGCAGAGGCGCCACTAGGACACCCACATTTCGCCTTGTATGTTCCGTCCCACGATGTGATAGGGGGCGAGCCTATCGCCATATCGGGGACAAATTCCTGACTCCGGGCTGATAATGAATAGAAAAATCCAATATTACTTTGCCCGACCCGGGACTCGAACCCGAGACCTCAGCTTTGTAACCGTACCGTAATACAACTACGCCACCGAGGCAGTCAATTAATGCAGTCGTGGTAATTAACTATCTATAAACCTTACTATATACATATTATTACTCCGAAAAGTCAGGGATGTGCCCCGGGATTTGACCCCGTGTAGCCCACAGAATGGGGAAGAATAGGTAATTTAAATATTTTTAGTGACTCATACGGCCATTTACACACATATCACAAAATGTGGATCAATAATAACGTACCTATGTTTAATGTTTCATGTGTTGTTTATTAATGTTTCTAAATGTAATTATTAAATTGCTAGTATGTTTTATTAATTAATTAAAATATAATACTACTTACGAGAGTTGGTATTGATGGTCAACGTTGAATGTAGATCGCCATATATCGCGACATTGTCCGTTAACCCATTGCTGGCCTTCAGGACAATTTGGCGGAACGGTTACAACATTTTTTGGCGAAAAATCGTCACTTGGCCGAGCAAAACAAAGAACAAATATAGACAACAAAATTATAAATTTCAACATTTTATGGCTCCGTGTATAAAAGCCGATACTATGTTCCTGGCTAACTACTTGGATATAAGGAATCTTAATTGGCTTCTGATTGCTTTAATCAATACATTCTTATTTAATGAACGATAAGCTTTTGACGTATTGATACGTTATCTGTTGTTTTACTGTTAACAATCACAAAAGGATTTAAATACAGAGTTTGTACCTTTTATGATCGCGTATCCGCCTGCATAAATAATGTAAACACAAACAAATACAATCAATTTACAATTTTAGTCATGTTCATCCAATAAAGAGATTCAATTTATCAATTGACTCTTAGGATAGGTATCTGCCGTGTACTGTAACTCGGTACTTAATCGTGTACCAAAAGAAAAAGAGACTAAGTTGTTGAACGTAAACGGGAATATAGGTCTTTCAATGCATCCCAAGAGTTCAAATTACAATGCAACTTTTTGATTCAATAGTCTTTACGAGATGAAATGAAATTCACGGAATGGAGTCACAGCAGTCTTCACATGATATCAACTTCCGGCCACTTAAGCGCGCAAGAAGGTAAAGGTTGAATTGTTGGTATCTATTTTGTGGAACAGGTCATGGAACTAGGTATACAAAATAAACTAGGTACCTTTTTATCTGCCTTTCTAAGAAGGATACACATAGTTTCCTATAAGGAATATACAGGTTTTTCCTGTTTTCAGAATTAAAAATATAGGTAGGTAAGATATTGCATTGTTAATATCAAAATGATAATGAATTGCCTCGTCACTTAAATTGAACAGACCTTTTTATTTTACATACGTAAATTTAATTATAGAAACAGGATCATACTGATAAAATTAATATTGGTGAATATATAGTACAAAGTTCACATTCAATATACATATATTATGCTTATTAATGGAATATTGGCTCAGGCTTAAGCGAGTGTGGGCTCAGTTGGATGAGGACCGGTCTGTCTTATCGAAGGCATCGGTTTAAGCCTATTTAAGATCTAGGGTTATTGTCGGGTAGACAGCCAGTTGTAAAATTTTATTCCAAATCAAATGGGATAATTCAGGTAAGTCTACGATGCTTTTTCATTGTCGATTTTGAAATGCATCTAGTTACAGTTAAGTACAAAGGTAACGACAAAATCTTTGATGGAATAACTAATTTCTAGGTTTAAATGGAAAATAAGACATTTTGATGTTTTTGTTGCAAAATTATTGCAATAATTTTCAGGTTTTGATGTTATTTTATTTAAGATTTCGATTATAATTGTAATCGATGTTCATTAAACACGATTGTAATCTTTGTTTTTATTATCGTGAATTATGAAGGGATAATCATAGATATAAATATAATTAAATATGTATATACATGTAAACACCTTCTATTAGTTTTTGTAACATACCATTTTCTAGGTATTAGCGATTAATTATAATCTCGCATAGTAAGTACCTACTCTTTCAGGGACCATTCACAAGCCAAACTGGGACCTATAAACATTTTTATGAAACATAACTTGTTATGAAAATTAAGTACTTTAAGAAGTACCTAGAGCGCATATAGGCCTAGAACAGTATGTTAGGCGAGTACAAAATTATTGATTCTTCGAAAGAGTCCATGTTGTTCGCGTGAGTTCCATTAATAGCTACAACTGAGGCACTTACGTGTAGCTGGTGTTGTATTGCGCAGTGGGGTGGGCGGCTGACAATCGACCACATAGTCACTCAACTCAATAATCTTGATATAGAAGGAATGTACCAGACACGTCAGGAGCTTAGTTCATTTCGAAATTCCGCGGGGCTAATATCTACTTACGGTTACCAATACAAGGATATAGTATTGTGCTTTGCGACGACTGTTGTTATGTAAAACAATCATGGACATTAAAATTTTTGTGACGGTGTCTTTGTTAACGATAATAATATGTGTCGACGGAAAAAAAATATCTGGAAGTCGCAGTTCTTCAGGATCCGGTCGAGGTACGAGTAGAAGAACAAGCCACAAGCCTCAACCAGCACCAACATCGTTCAGCTATCCACAGCCATCTGCACCTAAGCCCACGTTGTTCGGATGGCAAGAGTCAGCGAAAAAAACTCAAACATTGTCGTCATGGCAATCGAAACCATCTTCTGGACAAGGTCATTCGTATCCATCTAGCCAAACTGGATTATCTGGAAATAATCAACCAAAACAAGCGCCGAAGTATCAAGACAGCGTTCAAAGAAACAGTGCGCCACAAAATGTGCCTGCCCAGCAAACGCAACCACGAACCAATAATCAACCGAGCCATTCTTATCCAACATCAAATGGCCTTTCGGGAAATTCAGCTAATGGTAATCCGTCGCAAAATGCACCTGCTCATGTACAACCACCTGGAAATAGTTACCCACAGACACAGGGAAGCGGCTATCCTCAAACACCCGGCCACAGTTATCCACAACAAGGAACTGGTCTTTCCGGGGCAGGAGGTCCGCCTCCTCCGTATTCCGGTGGAGCTCCTCCTCCATATTCCGGTGCAGCCCCTCCTCCTTATTCCAGTGGTACATATCCGGGTAACAAACAGCCTTATAACGGTGGCTCATATCAAACAAATAATTATGGCAATCAATATCATCCTCACGGCGCACCACCACCATACAGTCTTGGACCTAACAATGGAGGTGTCGGAGGATATGGAGGATTTGGTGGACACGGAGGGCATAATCCAGGTTATGGTCCTCAAATGCCTGGATATTTTGGCAATTATGCCAATTACGGTAGGGGAGCAGGTGGTATGAGCCGCACAGGAAGTGCTCTTACAGGAATTGGAATAGCTGGAGCTGGGGTTGGAACTATTTTAACTGGATTAGCCTTATGGAATTTAGCCCGCAGCACAGGTCATCATCATCACACGGTGATTTATGACAACAGAGGTCAGCCAGTTGCCGTGGCACCATCAAACGATACAGTGGCATCAGCAATTGATCCAATAATGGCTGACTTAGTCAACTGTACATTAACTATAAGTACTGATAATGCTACTGAAGTACTTGGAATCCCATGTGCAATTGCTACATCATTTACTCCAGAAGCTGATGTAAAAAATGTCGACAGCAACAATGATAATAAGGATAACACTAAATGCACGGTAGGAGTAGTAACAAAAAGTGGTAAAGAATACACTACAACTATACCATGTTCTATTCTACTTAATAGTGCTGCTGAAAATAATGTGACAGAGCCACCCGTTATCGAGAATACTACTGAAGGCGCTAATGTGACCATTGATTCAGCGCCCGACTTAAATTCAGGACAACCCATAGCTTTGAAACATACTGGAGTGGAAACTGATGGAAACAATAATAGTGTGGGATGTGTGCCTCAATCAGGCGTTAATCAAGATCCTATCAACCCATGTTTTACAGTCACACACAATTTGACAGTAATCCCATTACCTGCAACACCACCAACTAACATTCCAGAAAGCAAATAAAATCTAATAAAATTCAACATGCTATTGGCTGCATAACGCCATTTTTTAAGCGTATAAAAGTTTCTATATTTTTATTGTTTGTAAATATTGTTTGAATTGCAATTATATTGTGTATTTTCTACAAGAAATATGTAAAATTGCACGCCTATCAATATAAAAAATGTTGAAAAGTAACATATCATCGAAATAATAATATAATATTACATATTATTTTAATAAACCCCACCATTAAATCGCTTAGCACTTTAACTTTATTAGGTACATGTACTATTTTTAAGCACTCTTAATCTTTTTGTAGAATTCTAATACTTAGAAATATCTATCAAATATAAAGAAACATAATATTCCAAGACAATTTAATAAAACGCAATTATTATAATATTCTTTAAATCCATATTATGTTTTTTATTGTAATGTAGAATTTTTGTTGGTAATTATCAAGGATCTTGTAATAGAATTATTTAAATTAATATATAAAGTTCAAACATTAATTTTGTATGTTATGAAGACATATTAATTATATAATGTGGTATCTTTATTGTGTACCTAAGTGTGTGAGCTTATTTAATAAAATAAAGATAACATTACGTGACAAAGTATGAGTTCTTCAATTCGAGAAAAATATTGTGCAGTTCACACTCCCCCGGTATTTTTTTCTAAAGTACACGCAAAGCCGTTTATTTTATATTTTAACTGTACCTATCTTTAAACGTTATTGAAACAAAAAGATTCCTTATTGCAGTAAGTTAACAGGCAAAGGATCGTAGAACAATATTACATTCATTGAAATATGCATATACTTAGTTGCAGCATGTTTAGCGAAAATTCAAAAATGAATGTACCAAGTAAATATTAAGTAGTAAAGATATTTAAAAACAATCCACCATAGGCGTGAAGGGCTCGTACACCGAAGATTCTAATGCACATAATGCATGTATGCACATAATGCATACCTATAACTTATTAGTTATTACATATTTATTTATTTGGACAACTAATGGTGGTTATTTACAAATTTACTAACACTATAAGAATAAAATAAAAATTACACTTTTGAAGGCTATCACAACATGCAACAATAAAACATAACAGAAATACACGATAAATAGTACCTATTAAGCTAATATTAAATAATAATAAAAAAACAAAATACATGACTAATTCTAGATAACGAACATAAGAAAACACAACAAAACTAAACCGATTACAAAGTAGGTAAAGGGGATACTAATAATAATACTGTTATCATACAGATTGGTTTCTCAATAGTATCACATTTCTTTTAAATTTGTGAGGTGTATCACCATACACGTTTACCAATTTCCTAAGCAAAGATTAATTACGCGATATTCTGGTTATAGGTGAGTGCTGGTTTATTAAAGTTAGTTCTAGCTGACGGTGGGCGGAATAGACGTGGGACATGAAGGTTAATGAGCTTCACTAATTCTGGGCAGTCAATTCCATTTTCACTTTCTTAGGAGTTGAATTTCGGAAAACCCTTCCATAGTGCTACTCTATATACCCTATAACAGAAACCCGGATGAAAATTTTACGTTTTTATTTCCAGTAGTTCCGGCTGTGCGTTGATCTAACCGTCAGGTTCTACAATATTTCAACCCTTATTTTTACTCCTTTAGTAAGTAAGTTACTTGAGAAACTGTTCATCAAGCGTGTCATTTATAGTAAAGTAGGTAAACCCCAACCAGTTTGGGTTCGCTGAAGAGACAAACACCACTGCTGCCATCAACACTGCCCTGAGGTTCGTCGAAGAAGCCAAAACAAAAAAAACGGTATGTCGGCATTAGGATTTGCGTTGGGAATAACGCCCGGTATTAAGACCTGTGCAGTGCAGAGTGCGGACGCAGACCCCGCGTGCCGGTCTGGAATGCTGGCGTCCTCGACATAGTTTTTCTGCCCCCTTCCTGGGGTAGCGGGGAGAAACGCATAATTATCTTTCGCTTCTTTAAATAAAAGGGTAGGCTTTTGATACTGTTCCATTCATTACTATTTACTTGCGTGATGTCTTACATACTTGCTCTCTTTGATGCGTTAGTTAAGTAGATTGCAACGACAGATCATCCGTAGTCTGAATGTAGCAACGTTACATTCAGACTACACCGATTTTATTATTGTTTTTGTCTGCTAACATTATCTTATTACGTATCTACCATCGAGGATCTACCATTAAGGTCATATTGGATTTGCATTTTTTTTATAGTGTAGGTATACTATACTACAAACTAATAGTTAAGCCCTGTAGTTTGATATACATATCGAGGCAGTTGGAAAAAATATGTAATCCGCTATCGTGTACAACTAACAAACAGGGCAACCTAAATCAAACCGTTTAAAAAACGGCCAGTTCATTTTGGTTTGATTGTAAGAAAAACTTACGTACTTTGTGAATAGTTATGTATTTGAAAGTAGCTATCCAACCACAGGGTTTCTATTTACTGGTTGAGTTGTATAATAAATACTTCCTATAATATGTAACATTAAACCAATGGATAATATTAGAAATTATTACGTTTGCAACACCGTTGCTACGACACCGCTGTCATTTTAAATTAAAAACAAATCACAATACACATTATACAAGTTATCTTGAAGATAATGCGGCAAAAGTAAATAAAAGTAATTTTATAATCGTAAAGATGTCTGATCCCACTATTCAAACTTTTTGTTGCCATCATACTGGAAATAGAGCAGACTTAGCCGTAAGAATTATGGATGAATTTAATACGGATTCGTATAACATAATGTGTATAGTATCTTCTACTGTTGGAATCTTGGGAGCCCTATATCAGGTATTTTTGTATTACTAATTATATTATTGCTTCTTTTATTATTAGTTTTTATTCAAGTACATATGTTTTGTCGTATGAAAAATATTTGTAATGAATTTATGAGATTCAAGTTTAATTATTGCAGGCAATTTAAATTTTCTCAAAGAGTAAGTTAACCCAGATATAAAACTTTTTAAACAAGAAATATCAGTGTTATTTGAACAAATTACAATAATAATATGTATGTACATATTTATTATAATATTTGGCAATTTGTAATTTATAATGCACAAATTTTATGTAAGGCAATGTGTGGGATTAAATTGTGACACGAAATTGTATTTATTGTAGTAAAAATGTATCTACAATGCAGTTTAGCAATATTTGATTAATTACTCTCCTTTACATCCAATTTTAGATCTTTCCAGATTTAACTATAAAAAAAAGAGGGAGTTTAACTGCAAACCGTGGCCGACATATAATAATTTGGTTAGCTGTGGCTGATTTATTGGCTTCCTCTGGTAATATTAACATTTAATGTCCTAAATTATTTAGAAGTTACAATACTTTGTTCGCCACCATGGAAAAAAAATATCTTTCGTAAATACTGTGATTTCCTAATAAAAACAATGAATAAGTGAAATCTATATAGAAAAAGCTAAATACAATGTAATGTGTCTGTTTCAGGTGTATTGGTTCGCTCGTCATTATGGCTGAGATATAAAACCATAATGCCTATGCCGGAAGATGATGTTAGCGTATTGTTTTGTAGTATCATATCTGTAAGTGCCTTATTCAAATAAGAAGCAACTGGATGCTGTAACTTCTAGATACCAAATTCTTGTATTCTTCTAGGCTTGGACTCAGTACTTCTACACTGCAACTTGGTTGTGGACATTGTTTTATGCAATAGATACATGGCTTTCTATCAAAAGGCGAGACTCTCATCCATTAATGTACCATTCCTTTGCCTGGGGACTGCCAGTAGCAACTACTGGCATTGGTCTTTCAATTTTATATATTCCAAATGCTATGTTAGTATTGTCTTTATCTGATTTTAAATAAGTCAAGAAAGCTTTATAAAAATGCACATTTCATGTATAATGTCTCTAATTTTATTATATGTGTTGATTATTCAATGTTGATTGCAGTCCAATTTTCTCTATTGGGAAGGTCTTTACTAGGACTTATGAATACAACCTGATAAAATCTTATTTTATTAGTTGTATTTTTTAAAATATTTAAACAGATATGATCTACTCCAATTAGGTCAATATCTATTTTTATATATTGCTTTGTGTGGTGCATGGGTATATTTCACAAAAAAAGCATTTGAATTGTATTTTGATTTTTCAGGTGCCACAATTTACCATCAGCAACCAGTGCTTTGTACAAGATTTTACCTAATTATTGTGCTACATATGTGCCCATTGCTACAGTTATGATAGTAAATCCAATAATGTATGTGCTGTCTAGCAAGAACGTAGAGATGGCAGTTGCACTACCTCTTGCTCAGGTAAAAAAAGTTTTTAGATCCATTATTACACTAAAAAATAGGCTGTAATGCTGAATATTAAATGTACTAGTTTATTTAGAATTTTATAGATTATATATTTAAATGTTATGCTATTAGAGCTATTATGGAGAGTGACTTTCATATATAAATTTGTATTCGTATTTAATGTAATTTGAAATGGTGAAAATATTGTGCAAATAATATTAATAAGAGTTGGATTATAATAGTGTCAAATCCCTATAAATATTATAAATTCATATGCCAATATATTATAAAATATCGAGCCATGTCAACACTTTATTCAGTATAAATATTTGCAGTAATTGTAAAATGTAAATACAAGCAGTTGCTCTTGAGTATGGAAATGTCATGTGATAGGTAGGATTAGTTGACACCAAGTTATAAGTTTCATAGGTGTTTGTACTTTGTAGTTACACAATATTTTAGTAGGAAGGATTATGTTGAAATCAATAAGCATTTTACAGGCCTATGATGTCAATATGGTTTTTCAGAACTTTATTTTAGGGAAGCTTGGTGAAAAGTTTTTGAAGGGATATTTGATTGTATAGAGTAATTGTTTGAGCATAATTTACCCCGCAAATTATTGTACAAATAATAATTTAATTTTCAGTTCACAAGTAAAGAAAGAAGAGTTGTGGATGCTTTGAGGCTGAAATTTTTCTTTATAAATATCGTTTTTTATATGTGCTGGTTACCAAATCTAATAAATGGTTTACTATTATGGACCATGTGGTTTAACATACCAGTCAAAGTGATTATTAGTATTTGGTACATAATGGTTAGTATTACGATTAAATAAAATTATATAAATTAGTTCCAGGTAAATTTATAAAATTATTATATTTTACAGGCTTTAATGAATCCTATGCAAGCTTTATTAAATGCATTGGTTTATAGAAAGTGGAATTCAAACAGATATAGATTTATGCCAACATATGCAACAGAACATCAAAAAGAATTTCACTTTTACGATGAACATTCTCCTCTGCTGGGTTCAGAGCCTTCAAGATTGCAATTATCACCTATACCACCTGGGATAAATAATTATGCAACTCTCTAATTTTACCAAAGATTTTTCACTGAATTTTATTATAATACTTTGTGTTAATACAATTTTGTATTATACATTTGCTGTTTTTATTACTAATCCTAGACATTCAAGGGTTATTCTTCATATGAATAAACTAAAAGTAAATACCGCAACTTCATTTACGAGTTGTATTTATATAATCTAGATTAATTTACAAAATATATATATTTGTTAAATATAATTAATATTTTCATATATCATCATGATCATTATCCGGTGGGGCCATGGTTAAATCTGTAACATCTTTAACTATCATATGTGCAACTTGCCAGGCCATCTCCTCTTCAACTTTTGACGTATTTGTTGGCACAAAACGATTAACCATTTTTTTAAAGATTGATTCCTTTTTGTCTGGATCTGGTTCAAGTTTGGATTCAAATCTTCCAAGACTATTAACTCTTCCTAGACTTAGTCCATCATGTCTTTGCCTCTGCCACAGTGAATCTGCATTATAAAGCTGATTGGAGTCTATAGTCATGTCAGGTACTGAGTGATTTCTTTTCTTTTTTCGGAATAAAGGGTCCCCCATTGCAAGTAGTGTATTTTGTGTGCTTATACTGTATTCACTACTACAATCTGATTGTGATCTTTGATTTGTGGACCACCTTTGGTCGACTGAATGAATCATTTCAGATAGGTATTTATAATACAATTCTGATTCTAGAAATGATTTAACATATTGAGTCAATGTTTTAAAAATTAATTGGTATGGTTCATCAAAGCAAGTATTAAGGGGCCCTCCTTCTCTACATATTTCACTTTCAATCTTAAGTCTGGTCTCAGTTTGAAAACCCACTGGACTTGTTGCTTGAAGAGAAAAGTATTTATCATAAATTACTATAGCATCTGCCTGCATCTGCTCAGCATCTGATGCATTGTCATTGGTTAAATTGTCTCTAAAATGTATAATGGCCATTAGAAACTCTAACAACACTCTACAAGATTCCTGCTCCAAATATTCAGTAAAATAAAACAATATTGTTTCATTGTATAAAATGTCCTTAAGATTTAGAGAGCCACTGGTTAATATGTCAATTTGAGCTTTAATATAGAGAGGACTGCTTGTAAAGGTATTGAAGTAATTCTCTTGCATATGCCTGTATAAATGTTCTTGCACTGGCTTGAAGCAATCTTCTGTTATCAAACCTTCAGGGTTACATATATTGGATATCACCAATTTTCTTAAACTATCTGGTACATCAAGCTGACAAGGAGCTTCTAAGGCAATATATTTTTTAAATATTTTTACTGACTCCTCTGATAAACCATTAAGATTAGAATTTTCACAAGCCTTGTAATCATCCAAGACTGCACATTCTACTAAATTACCACATGAACTTGTTGAACACTCTATCAATATATCTGCATTGTCAGTTTTGTAAACATTACTATTTAACTTCCAGTTCAAAGTTTGTGAGCCAAAGATCCTGTTATTTTGTTTGTCTGGTTTACATTTGCAATGCAATTCAAAGCTCTGTGTCCTGTTTAATTGTGAATTATTACTGATATTATTTGTGCTTGCATTTTTAACTAGTGCCTTGAAATTTTCCATATCCAACCAAGCTCTAATAAGTAACTGTTGTCCAATTGTCTCCATAAATTGGATAAAATATTTTAAAGCCTTTTTTTCAATAAGTATGTTATATATAGTCAGAGATAATTTGGATTTTTTGTCAAACATATCCAGTGTCTCTGAAAAGATTATTAATTAAATAAAAATAGGTACATTTCAAATGCATGACATAGTAATAATAAAAGATAAAGCACCAACCTTCATTTTCGTCTAAAGTTTGTGCATCCAGACTTCTTATTTCACTATTACATGGAAAATTAAATTCTGGAGGCCGCACGGGACAACCTGTTTTACCCTTGGCTAAAATAAAATAATCTTATAGTAACAGGCATCATAAATAACCATGATTATCAAGTGATTCTAAACAAGTGATTCAACAGTTTACCTGCACTTTTCCAGAACTTAATCATTTCCTTATAATTTCCAAATGTAGCGCGTGGGGTATTTTCTTTAGTAGTAAGAACAACGATTATACAAATTTGGCGTTCTTGTTTTTTATCGTCATAATCGTAAACAATAATATCTTTACAATACAATTGTTTATGTATTTTCGTGCGTTTACGTTTACAATCAAAAGTCAGCGAAATGTCACAATAATTTTGACAGTTCGTTGGCTGTTTACAATAAGGTTTTCCCTAACATCTAGCATAAAATATGACTGTCTCTTTCTTCCCATATTATTTAAAGTTGTCCGAGTTTCGATTGCATTTGCCCCACGATTTTAATTTTGCTCTTCAAAACGCTCAGTAGGTCAGAATTCAGAATTATAGTGCTGCTTTTTAGGACTAAGACAATGTCATGTACAATTTCTATAAAAAATACTGAAGGAATTTTTCAATTTGTCAGAAAAAGTAAAAAAAGAAAATGCTCAATTATTTTCGATTTTGAGTAAAACAACAAATGTTTTCGCCGCACAGTGAATTCGTTTGGATTTGTTAAAATAAGCCAAAAAGCCACACTAAAAAATAATTACGTACGGCCTTACAGACAGGATTTGAAACCTATTTTAGTCATTTATGTTTATCTTCTTTGCTCAAACTGAATTATAACGTCGTTCGAACGGGACAAAACATTAGATAACTAAAATAGGTTTTAAATCTGTCTCGGAATAAGGCCTTAAGAGTTTTATAGCGCCGTTGAAACCTTTATATCTTGAATAGGTACTACTGAACAGTGAACAGATTTCGATTTAACATACGCTATGCGGGTTGAAAGATACTTAATCCAATAAAAATACAATTATTGCAGTCCGACTTATACTTTCTGAGAAATACGTGAATAAAGATTCATACTTAAGTACACTATAAAGTTTGGAATACGTTTTAGACTAAATTAATATGTGACTAATGCGCAATTCTAATTATTTTACAAACATATATGTATTTTGAATTAACATTCTGTCTTTTTTTCAAGTCGAATAGGTAATTATATTTCATTACATTATTTTATTACATTCATTTAACTATCATATTATTATTGTAAGAAACAAAAGAAACCTTTTGGTATACGGAGGGCTTAATAGCTACTACACAGTTACAATTAATGCAGCTATTATGACAAACTTTTATTGTTTTATTATATTTTCGTACAAAAATAACCTTTTTTTAAATAAATTTCTTAAATACAACAGAAGGAAAATTGATTTCTTTCACTATTAATAACGTATAATTATGTTTCGTCAATAGTTATACATGCGTTTAAATGTGTCGTGGTATTAACCCGGACGCGATATGCCAAGATTTTGGTCGCGGGTTCCAATCTCGGGGCCCACCTCTGTATTTTTCAGACACGTGTGTCAACTACTGTAGATTTAAATGGTACCTAAAGGAAACGTCGTGAAGAAATCTGCATATCAAGTCACATAGATATTTTTTAAAGAATTTCTATGTTATGTAATGCCCGGTAAACCGCAATAGGCCAGTGTGGTAGGCAAGGGTCTACCCTTTCTATAGACCATTGATTATGGATACTGGAGAGTATCATATGCCTAAAGCAAGATTTCGCCAGTGGACACTCTGATTGTCCTGCTACTATAAAAAAGGCATTTACATATTATGTGTTAGTACTAATTTGGCTCAGGGTTTAGTATTTCGGTATATCGTGCATCCTAAAGGTCGATACAGAAGTCACAAATATAGCCAGCCTAAAGCCTTAATGTTTGGGACCGGCTATGCCTCACGATTTTAGCCGCATAGTTCATAAAGATTAGTTTTTAATTCTTTGTTTTTATTTTTTGTTATTATTTACCTAATCTTAAGATTATGTATAAGAAATCACGATACTATATTGAAAGGTTTTTAAATTTTTTATGCATATTAATTATATTTCAAGCAGATTTTCTTGAATGGTATAATATCATAGTACTGCTTTATCTAGGTTTAATTTAATAAATTTAATATAATAATAATAATAATAATTAATTAATGTAAACTTGAAATAATAGTTCCGCGTTGATGAACATGACTCGCGTACTTTTGATATTTGTATTTTGGTTTCGATTTTTATAATATTCCTGTAATTAATACGCTCTTTAATACCAATGTAGGCGTTTCAACTTTCAATCATTGAAAATTATCATGTTAGCAGTATTATTAAAACACTGTTATTTGTTCATATTTATTGTATTTTCGAGTCGTGTAAAAATCAACCAATTTCAGTGCTTTAATTTAATATAACTTACTCAGAAATTTACGCATACTGAGGACGCACTGCATCGGCAGAGGCTATCGACCTTCCCACAGTTACTTGAAGTAACTGTTAAGTTGTTGAAAATAACTTCGTTCAAGCAAACAGCGCACAGGGCACCCGGTTCTTCAACTCGTTCGCACATAGTATTCGCGGGAGTTTATAATAACTTGAGCAAAGCAATATATACGAGTGTACTGTGACATATTAATATATTAAAGATGTATAAGTTAATATTATTTTTACATTATGCTCTCTGGCAATTCGCTGACTGTTACACAACTTTTGATCAAAGACAGGAAGGACCATTAAATGTGGAAATAGACGTAAAAAATGTGCAAATACTTACACTATTGAAAGGAAGCAAGGAGGAATATGTGGTGAGTATTCGTTGCGTTGCCAACGGATTTATATGGAACGATTAGTAGAATTTAATATTTTAGTTTATTCCTAAAATACAAATCTCAATTTTAAGATTAACATCATTTTGTTGATTGAGTTGTTGATTTAATAATTATATACATGATGTGTTGTTTAATAAACAGTAATGTACCTACGTAATAAGAATAAAGTGCAAAAAAAGTCCACCCCAGGTATTCATCAATTGTACTTGATGGGAATAGAAAATAAAGAAATGTTAAACGCGAGTTTACAGCTACCACTATAAAGAATCGGAATTAAATGTTTTGTATATATATGTCAATGTATAATATCAAATATGTTATACTGTTACAGGACTACGATTACGCTTATGATTATTCTGAGATGACAATTAAGCCACTAATTGGTACTAAACCAAAACCAACGAATGATACAAGCGTAACTACAGACATGATATCTCCAAATTTAACGACAAATACAGCGATTGTCACCACGGAACAATATGTAGATGTAAACAAAAATAACACATTGTCAGATGCTGAAATAATATCGACTACACCGTATCCAGTTAATCTTAATATTACTGCGGATAATAATGTTATTACTAACGC
Organism: Deilephila elpenor; assembly: GCA_949752805.1. Lineage (NCBI taxonomy): Eukaryota > Metazoa > Arthropoda > Insecta > Lepidoptera > Sphingidae > Deilephila > Deilephila elpenor. The sequence continues at coordinate 7,032,869 of OX457099.1, read as the reverse complement.
AACGAATGTGGGAAATAGTTCTACTGCAATAACGAACTGCAGGAAGGGTTTTGTACTAAACAGTAAAGGACATTGTGAGCTTGAACTGCAAGGTACTTCAAATGCGTAAGTATTTAATTGTTTCCAATTAAAAAAAGCAGTTTTATTTATTTTAAAAATTCCTATATTATTGTACTATAACTGTGACGTCAGCATTCAGCCCATTTACGGCTCACTGTTGGGTACGGGTCTCCCCTACAATCGAGGTTACGCTTGATATGGGTTAGGCCATTTAGTTCACTACGCTGGCCTAATTCGGGTTGGTGGACTTTACATACCATATAAATTTTTACAAATCGCACTGGTATGCTTGCGATATTTTCCGTCACTGTTTTCGTGCGTGGTGATTGACTGTGAACACACATGAATTCGAAAAGTCAGAAGTGCAGTTAACAATATCTGTGCCACCACGCAATCTTATTTCTTGGTGCTATACCGGGTATATCAAGACTGCGACCGAAAACGAAGCCAGGTGGTAGTTTTAGTGGTTACAGACACGATGTAAATTAAAAATTCACCAGAACAGCGACATTTTGATTTTTTTTAAATCATCTTGTTTGGGTGGTAAATACCTAGTTTTTGCGAAAATAATAATTTAAACCCTTACGTACCATTGACTGTTTAAAAATAAAGAGGTCTACATCATTATTTTAGGAAAACTATGTATTTATTTATTACCCAAATACGACAGGTAAAAAATTAAAAAAAAAAAGATGTCGATTTTTTTTGCGAATTTTTTACTTGCATTGTGTCTGCAGTCTTGATATACCCTGTATATTACAATAAATTTATATTGAAAACAAAGCTTTTTTGGAGATTTGTATATCGAAATTAATTGAGATAATGCTATGAATATATTTCGTTTTTGGAGGGTTATTAATTTATTACTTAGTCTTTATTGTACGTACTACGTACAAAAAAAAAACAATATACTGAAAAAATATACATTAAATATAAGTGCAAATGGGCAGTCTCTTAAAAATTATCATGGGATCGATAGAAAAGGAGAAAAAGACGGCAATGTAAAAAAAAGTCAAATAATACTATGTATTTATTTGAAAGCCTCGGTGGCGCAGTTGGTTAGACGCCGGCTGTAAAACGAGAAGCCGCGGGTTCGGTCCGGCACCGAGACAAATTTTTGTGAGATGCACAGGTATTTGTTTCGGGTTTGGATGTTTGTGAGACTGAAAAGTCTCTTGTTGTTTCTGATACCCACGACACAAGCCTCACTCTTAGTGTGGGGTCAGGACTCAGGACTATATTTATTTAAAAGTGTAAATGCAAATACATACGTAATATATAATATTATACATTTTAAATAAGTAAATAGTTTTAGATACTAAATACGAGTAATAATTACTATATCTGTTTTAAAGCGAAAGGTAGTGCTTCTCGAATACGACAATATTTGACCACAACAGGAAGTGTGTTCTAAAATCGAACAGCTTCAAAAGCGACAAAAGTAACCGTTAATGTCGTTGTATAATGTATTAGTTAGTTATTTAAATATGAATTTAACTTGTTTAGTTTTCCTCGTTGTATGTAAAATAATTGATTTCATTGGCATTCGATAAAATAAATATTATCTTAGGTACCCATTACTGAATGAGGTGAAATATTTTTTGTACATATATATTTGTTAAATACTGTAAAAATGTGGCAATCAGACTACGCGTATAAATAGGAAAAAGTAATACGCTATGGATCTAGGCAATAATCGGCATTCAACTATAATATACATACATACATAGAAACTAATAGTCGTAGATTTCCTGTGAGACAGTGGTACCGCCCCTGACGAGCCTGCCCATTCATGCTGAGTGATGACTGTCAACAGCGTGGCTATACCACTTCTAATTAATACATAATATAATTAAACAGATTGCCTCGGTGGCGTATTTGTACTACGGTACGACTACAAAGCTGTGGTCTCGGGTTCGAAATCCTGGGTCCAGCAAAGTGAAATAATAATCTAGTTCCTAAATATAAGTGCTCAATTCATTCAATCATGCAAATCCCTGTAAGTTGTAATACCGAATTTAAGGCAGTATGCTTTAAGTGGGTTAAACCGTTAATTTCGTAATATAACTGTAATAACAATAAATGAAATGGTTAGTACTTTACGACTGATCTTGATTAATTCACTGTAGATGTGCTAGGGAAATGAGGAGGATTATGACGATAAACGGTTTGGCTATTTTTTTTTACATAAATGATGACAATAGAAAAATCAAATAACGTAATTGTTTGGTATCGTCATGAGTTTTTGACCTATTTATTTGATTTGGCACTGACTATCTACTGCCTAGTGAGTCATTATCCATATATTTTTTGTACATTGGAGAATTACATTATCTAGGTACACATTTAAAAAAAAAAATCATCAATGTAACTAGACTCCTCGCCAGATAAGTGTGCGCGTAACGGAGGGCGCTTCTAATGTTGCCAGTTATATGAAAATAATAAACTTCACAAAAATGGGAATTGTGGTACCATTGTGGTACAATTGGAGTACGTAACTCTTTTATCACGCAGATAGCAGCCTGTTATATACTTATAATGCTTGTAATTATTTAACTTAATGTAGGATTGTTAAAATATGCTACAATTATAAGGTATTTACCCAGTTTTAATTAAATTTCAATCACTTTAAATTAGTACTTAAGTGGAATTGGCTATTTGACTAATTTCTGAAAAGTGTTTTAAAGTCTAGATATAATCACTCTTTACCTATTCAAACTATTAATTTATTTTTAAAGAGTTGTTTATAACGAATAAACATATTTTTCAGTTTTATCATCATATATGTCACCAAAACGGTAGGTCACGTGACTTTGAAAAAGTTACGTCACGCTTTATAAATGGTGAATGATCTTAGTGGCAGAGATGAATGAAAATTGTAAATCGTGACATCACACGCTGCACAATGACAGCTTGTCGTGTTTTGTTACATTTAATCAACAGATAAAAAATGGCAAACTTATTTTAGACAATTTAAATATTTATAATTTAGATAAATGTAAATAAAAATACCTATAATTATTGTTTACCAAAAAGCTATCATATGCAACACATTTTATAATTTATTGCCACAACAGTCAAATACCCAATTGTATAAGCTGTCAATTGAACAATGTTATTTTCCCAACAACAGTGAATTGAAGATTGACAAATTAGTCTTTAATGGTAAATATTTGGGTAAATTCATTAAGTGGGCAATATTCTATGACGTCAACGTTAGTTCCGTGTTTTTTCCGCGCGCAGACTTACGGGGCGAGCAGTCTAGGTACGTTTAGTCTCCGGGTACAGATGTGACATAAATAAATAAATTGATACATCTATAATCTACAATAGTGCGTGGTGGTCTGTTGGTAACGAACCAGATGTGGCTGCCTACGTATTCACGGTGGTCGTGGGTTCAAATCCCAGGGCACACCTCTAAATTTTTGGAGTCATGTGTGTATTGATAGTCTTACGCCACGCACTATAACGGTGAAGGAAAATTTTAAAGAATTTCTACGGTATGTAAGTCCGCCAACCCGCACTGGGCCAGCGTGGTGGACTATATGGCCTAACCACTCTCAATCGATTCTCTCAATTGTAGAGTAGGCCCGTGCTCTGCAGTGGGACGTAATATGGGCTGATATAGAATGTTACTCAGCAACATTTAATAACAAAATTGTATGTATTAAGTAATGTTGCTTAACATGACGTGGTAATATTGTTTCACAGTATTGATCTACAAAAGGTAACTGCGGTGTGAATGCACATTAGTCTAAAAATTAAGTGGAAACACTAGTCAAAATTGATAAATTTTATTAAATACCTTTAAGATTATTCTGACGAACTCTCAAATTAAAACACCGAATAATTAACTAGGTACCATTGTTATATTTAATTTTAAACACACTGGTCTATAAGATCTTTTGTAAAATAACTGATTACTATGTTAATGAAAGGTGACTTAAATAGCGTGAAAACTTATATAGTTTGATTGACCTATTTTCATATTGGGATAACAGTGACTATGATGGCTGTTGGTCAGTGTAGGCCAAATCAAATTGAGTATCGATTGGCGAGAGTTATCCCCCATGCCGACTTTTTCAAATACAAACTATATCAATATTTGAAATTATTTAGCACATTATTACTATTTGGAATAATATAAATATAGAACAGATTTTTCGAAATACTTTAAAATAACATAAACATCCTTTACATTAGTTATGAAATATCTGTAGAAAAAAAAAGCCATAATCAATTATCACTACATTACTTATGGTCTTAGTTCCTTAATACATTGTGGATCTAAATGATGTTTATAATATATGTAGGTATAGGCAAACATTGTAAAAAGAGGTGGTTCAGAGAAAGCAAGTTTATTTTTCTAAAGAAAAATAATACATTTAAGAAACCATGATTATTGATAACTGTTAATAATTTTTATTTTAATTTCAGATTGCGCAAACTAGTAAAACTGTCACAAAAATTAAAATGGAGAAGAGCTAATCGCCATAATCAGGAAGATTCAGATTGACTTACTTGGAGCAAGACTAAAATATACTTGGAAATTGGCATAATTAGTTATAAATCAATAAGGGCTTCCATTCCAGTTCCCCGAAAGTAAAACAGAATATATACTATAGCATACTTAGGAGAATAATATAATGTTATATAAGTATCTAACACTTAAAAATAAAAAGAAACAACTTGTTCATATTAACATTTCATTTATTGTGGTTCATTAGACCAATTGACTTAGAACACTGTAAGTAATTTTTAATACCTAAATTATGGAGCAAATAAAAATTAAATACATTAATCTAAATGTGTTTTTATTTACATAAACGAAAAATAATTTGTGTCCGAACAGTCTGAAAATAATAATATATTATTTGTGTTATGTATAGGAATGCATTCCATTTTACAAATAATTATTTTGCAAATAAATGCAAAATTTTAGCTTTTATTTTATGGAATCCAAACAAATCTAAATGAGCGCTCACAATAAATACTTTTCTATACAGCGTACAATCACACAGTAATGGCAAAGGGTAACAATTTCAAGAAATTAAAGTTTACACAGGCAAAATAATAAAGGAATAAAGGCACCTATAGTAATAAATACTGGGATTAAAACAGAACTTTCATCCATTGAATATGGGTCAGGTTGTTTGGGGCCACTCGCGCGTCTTGGCTTTGAATGTTTTTCTTCTATTTCTTCTCTTGGTTCTTCTGCTTCATTCTCGGGCCAAACTAAAGGAGGAAGTTTAGGTACTTCATCTATAGTGCCTCGCATTACATATAAGGCATTAATCTTAGGATTATCTCTGTATCCCTTTATAAATTCTACTTTGATTTTACCCCCTCGTATATCAGATTCCTCTTCGTTATAATATAGTTTTCCGTTTTTAATTGAATAAGGTATGTATTCATCATGAGCTACACCTCTACCCACTTTATCAAAAATATCTAAATCTGCCACTATAGTGTGGTCTCCATTCAAAACTACATCAAACACTTTCATGTTGGGAGCATTAAAATAAACTTCGCTGAATTTCAAAACTAACACATAATCGCCATCCTTGTTGGCAGGTATATCGTAGCCGAACGTGCTGTGGTGATATCTCTCCGTTTGGTAAAGTATTTCATCTTTAGGGTTTACTCGGCCGATCATAACCAATTGTTTACCGTAATCGGAAGCGGTGCCGACTCTTCCTTGCAAAGAGTCTTTTTCATAATGAATTCCGTATATGTCGGTATGAGCAGGTCCACCAGCGTTAATAGCGTAAATAATTTCACCTAAACCAGTAGCAGTTTTTATAAAACACAATATGAAACTAAAAGTATGCAGTATTAACCGCGACATCGTTTTTGTTTATATCACTTCCACTTGTACTAGGCTACAACAGTTAACTTCTTTACACTAAATGTTAATATTTTTAAGAGCACGTTTAATTAAACTTTTAGTGCATAACGACAGTGTCAAGACCTTTTTTCAAAAATTAGCTTGGAAATTGCCGGCATTACAAATCTTATTACTGCACATTACTGCACCATGCCAACATGAAACATCGAAGACGAACGAACCGAACGGAGATGCAAGCGTGGACGAAAAAAACTACCACATGTCAAAAATATTAAGCAAGTTTGTTTAAGAAAATAAAGAAAATCATAAAAACATTTTATTTTAATTGTTTACATTTTTTACGTTTTAAAGGGATCTATAAGGAATTAAGCAAATATAATATAATTAAATATAATTTGTGTGTAGCTCTTAGTACCGCCATCTAGCGATTAAAAACAGTTATTGTATTTCCTAACAAGGTGCTGATAAGTATGCGTGAAATAAATTTCCGAGTACTTATTAAATAGTTCTATGATAAAAAAAAAAAAACTTTATGAATAATACTACTGCTACATTTTGAAATATGTACTCAATATGAAATGGAGGTAGAATGTTTGGCGAGATAGTTTTGTTGCAATAAGAAACAGGTGCTGCCATCTCGGTTGTTTTTGGCTAATGGCTAGTGCTATTGGACTTTATATTTTACTTCTTACTCAAGTGAATAAAGTCCAATTTGTGTAATTTGAAAATGAAGCAAGTATTTTTGACTTATTTAATGCAATAAATAAATAAGACTAAATAAAATAAACTTAAAAGTCACATACATAGTCCTGACCCCACACTACGATCGAGTCTTGTGTCAGGATCTACGAGCGACGTTTCGATGTCACAAACACCGAGACCCGAAACAAATATCGGTGGATCACATTTGTTTAGGTGCAGGAATCGAACCTGCGGCCTCTCGTTTAACAGCCGGCATCTAACCAACTGCACCCCGGAGGCTTTAAAAAACACGAGATTTCCATGAAATTTAAAAATATAAACTAATAATAAATAAATATATAAATAAATACACCCAACAGTCACATACGAGTACATAGAAATTATTCTACTAATTACTAAGTGTCTATTTTTTTTCTGTACTTCTTTCCTCCTGGTAAGAAAGTAGACACTTACTATTCCTTGGTGATTTTGGATAGATACATTAGGTAGGTATCTAAAATATAAGTAGGTTGCGTTGGGGTAACACTGTAATCAGTAATACAAGGACGGATACGAACTACTATGTATTACGGTGCTACCCAAACGCACTATACCTAATTTTAGTTAACTGAACAAATGTGGCAGATAAGTTCGGGCGACGTACCTACCAGCAGCGTTGTATATACTATATTATATAAAATAAATAAAAATAAAGTGCATGTTGGCCTGATGGTAACTGATAGAACTTGACTAGAGACACGGGGTTCGCGGGTTCTAATCCCAGGGCACATCTCGGGCAATTCGGTGTCATGTATGCATTGATATTCAATTACCACGCATTTCAACGGTGAAGGAAAATAGCATGAGGAAACCTGCACACTATGGAGATTTATATATTTTTTTATATTATAGGGGACAAATTAGCATACGGTTCACTTTATGGTAAGAGATCAACGCCGTCCATGAACATCTGTATTACCTTAGGGCATTGAGATGCGGTGCCGGCCTTAAGGTGAATTTATATGGTGTGGGAAGTCGGTAAATCAGGACTTGCTGGCATGGTGTATCATAGCCTAACTCCCCCATATAATGTCCTTATTTATCAAACATCAGTGCTGCTGTTAATTCTTTGCGAACCACTGATGATTTTCGTTTACAGGAGTTTTATTGGTAGTTTGAATAGCCAAGTTTGTCTGTTAAGTGTTAACGTCCAAATATGATATTATAAAAAAAAAAAACGAATTATAGGTAAGTTCCAGGTTTAATTTAAATTGATTAATATTAAAGCTTTACAAACGGTGTGTGAGTATATTGTAAAATGTAACATGACGCCTCAAAGTACTACTTGTTTGTGTTAAGTTTAGAAACAGTTTTTGCTCGGCTGCGGTGCATGTTCATAACAAGCATTTAGTAACTGGGTTTTGTGTTTGGTTTTAATTAGAAAGTTCGTATAGTTTCGTTCGTTAGGTATCTTATTTAATTGGCTTCATTCATTTATAATTGGTAACATATTATATAAATCTGGAGTATTGTGAAGCAGGCAGCTTGATAGTAATGGATAATACTGCATTGTTGTATGATTATGAAGAGCATTGAAGAGTTACTGATTAAATTGAAGTTGATATCGTAGAGTGTTTTGGTATAGTCTGAAAAGATCTTGCATGCTATATGAATGTATTTCTTTTGCTCATTTGGTCGATGTATAAACAGTCGGCGTTCGGGGCAAATCCTTTTAGTATTCCATCCATCCATCCATCAGCCAAAGGACGTCCACTGCTGAACATAGGCCTCTCCCAATGTTTTCCACAGATTTAATATTAACTAATGATAATTTTAATTTGCTACTTATTTAGTTGACCTGAATCGTTAGAACTTAGAACTAACGAAAGGATGACAAATGGACAAAAATACACATTGCGTAGCGGATAGTCAATTGTGTTTACAAAGCACAAACAATTAAAATCTAAGGCTGTAGCCATGCTAAACGCAAGCTCTTAACAAAACAGTGCCGAGACCTTTGTTCCTTATGTTTATGAATTGTTGCTGGAGTAAGAAACCTGATATATTCAAATGTTGTCTAAACAGACATCAAAAATTGTACCTTCATGTTTTATATTACAATAATAATAACATTGTAACGAACTTGGAATTATTAATTCCTTGAATATGAACTGTGATATTCGCGACTTTACGTATTGCGTTCATCTTTCTTTTTTAAGAAATGCCGTATGAATTGATTTCCCAGCGGGCGCTCGTATTATCTCCACTTCTTTCAAAATATGTATTTTAAAATTTCTTGGTTACTCGTTTCGGCTCCGAAATATCCATTTTGATACCATAAGAGTTATTTATATTAAAAGGTTTGTTGCAATGATTATGTGGATTTATTATTATTGGCTGTGTGTCATATAACATATTTTGACCCTTCATCTAGTGAAATCTTTGAACTCTGAAATAAGGCAGAAATTATGTAAACATGAATATTATTTCCATCCAAATTGTCGGCCAATGTCATAGAATAATTTCAGATACGTAATACGTATGAATGTCTCTATACGCCCTCTACCTATGCTTGTAAATTGGAAGAATGAAATAAGAGCCTTTAATTAATATTGAAGCACTGATTCCTTTTTTAAGCACACGTAAACTGATAATCTCTACAAGGTTTATGAGTTTTAAGAAGTTAATTAAGTGTGTTTACGCTTCAAACAGTTTATTTATTACTTGTACAATAATGTCACCCACCTAATGTGCTCACTGCTCGTACACGTCACATATATATTAAATTAAAATATAAAAAATAGGCATATTATTTTAATTTCGAGGACAAGATGAAGTTTTATTTATTTTATCGTATTACGACCTCCTTCATAATATTGCGTTTTATTTATAAAATGGATACTTAATAAGCGTTATTAAAAATATTTGTTTATTTTCATGTAGGTAATCTATTCTCAGTCTTTAATGAGATTTCTTTTTATAGGCAGAAATGTAGTTTGAAAACTATTAAAGAGAATTGCCTACTTAAAAGCCAAATCATACTTGTCTAATAAAATACTAAAAAGCTAAAATATGTACCTATACTCGTAGACATTAGAAAAACCCATGCAATGTAGTAATGTATGTATGTAATGGTTTCAGTGTTTGCGTGGGAAGTAACTGGAATAAACTATTTCCCTCGTTTACGAAAAATATGTTAAAGGTAAATCTGTATATTCACAACCAATGATTTTACTACATAAACTGCGAAACTTTATTTTTAAATGTAAACTTTGCAGATAGTTCATGATTCATGACAGAAGAGCTCTAGGCATATCGATTTAGGGGTGATCCGCATAAGAAATTATTTCATAATTTTCTTTTTACTATAGGTTAATAACTCGTCGGAAATATCTGTGAACCTATCTGTCATGCGGTTCACATTTCATTTTTTTGTGTTCCCCTATCCACTATGTTATTTTACATTAAAAACGTTTTGAGATGGATGCGAATTAAATTTTTTATTCGTTTTTCTGTTTTAATTCAATTTGTTTACCCTATATTTTGAATTAGCTGAACCTATGTTCCAGTGACGTTAATTATTCAGGTCCACAGATATTTCCGACGAGTTATACCTAAATATTATTATGTTATAATGGCAGTGTTTTATAAATTATGACTGTACTGTATCAGCCAATATATTATGTACGTCCCACTGGCGTCCCAGGGCACGTGTGTCCTCTACAACCGAGAGTACGATTGAGAGCGGTTAGGCCATATAGTCCACCACGATGGCCTAGTGCGGGTTGCCTAACTTATAAAGGAACTAGAAATCGGCACGCATGGCTTAGTAACGCCTAGTATTATTAAATTAAATAAGTGGTAGTAACTGGTATTAATTGGGATGTCTTGTAATTGGTATGTCTCTATAAATGTAACTGATGAAAACAAATAAAAATAAAATATTGGAATATACAAAAAAAAAAAAATAGAAAAGAAAGTCAAACCATTTGTACAGCATGTTAGAAAGAACAAACAAAAAATTTTTGAGGCAACGGAAATCTAATTATGCTGAAGTCGATACTTTAGGACTTTCAAGGATGTAAAGATATAAGTTATGAGTCGTTTCGTTTTTAATATTATAGGTAATACTTATATTCACTGAAGTAATACTTCGTTTGGAAAATGAGATAATACAATTTTTACGCGCACACTGACAGACATTTGTTTTTAAAACCAGCGCCATACTTGTACCGCGTTGTAGCGTAAGGCCCGTAGCAAATTGTAGAGTAAAGTCGATGGGTTTGCTATAGAGCACAAAAAAAGGAAGACTGCTGTTCCTGCCTTATCGGGTGGGGTTTGAAACAGGTTGTGATGAGAGAAAAAAGACTTATTGTACAATGTACAATATAAGTTACAATTCTTATAGGTATAGTTCATCCGCTACTGATTTTGAGAAATGAATAGCAAATCTTTGTTATTGCTGCAAAAGTATTGGTGGTACAATTTCAAGATCATAGGTTTATTATGACGTTAAATAGAATTTCATAATGATAGTTTAATGGATTCTTTTATTTATCAATTAATAAAAGGTAATACAATGGAATCGTTTTAAATGGTAATTATTTTATTGCCGTTAGGAAAACCTTATCGAAGCGTTTATTGCGTAGGTAGACTTAGGTAGGGCGTAAATGTAGATTGAAAGTATCAATACTAATCTAAGACGGTACGTGCCGTGAGCTTTTAGAAAGACCTGCTTTTGGGACGGATATTTTAGTCAATTTTTACTTTTTGTAAAGTCAAAAGAACGAGTCCCACCGTTAGTCCGCTGCTTAAACTTGTTCAGCTTATTTAAAAGAGTCAAATATTCATTACAAGACTCCTAATTTGTTTTATTGTGGTTTAAAATTGTGTACTCTTTAGAATAATAGACAAAATGTTCATATTTTGCTCATTGCTGTATATAGCGATATGTATATTCTGCCTTACGTTTTCCTAAAATTCAAGTAACAATCTGATGTTCTATAAGAAGATGATTGTGTAAGTTGAAAATTTATGCCACCAATGACAATTGAGTATGGGACTTTTTTAGCAGTTAGACTTTTGCGAAATATGGAGTGAATTGTTGCTATAATTTCGTGGCAGATACGCAGGATTTATAGCAACTTTGTTCACGTTTGTGGGATATATACAGATATAGTGTTTGTGTCAAGTGTCAACCGTTAAGGCGATTGGGCGTTGTAGGCGCTGAGCTGGGATTTAGTTCCAGACCGTTGCGAGTGTGGTGTATCCGGCTTTAACCCTTTGTAGGTATATGAGCTGCTTCGGTGGCGTAGTTGTACTACGGTACGACTACAAGCTGAGGTCTCAGGTTCGAATCCCGGGTCGGGCAAAGTGATATTGGGTTTTTCTTTTCATTATCAGCCCGGAGTCAGGAATTTGTGTCCGATATGGCGATAGGCTCGCCTCCTATCACATCATGGGACGGAACATACAAGGCGAAATGTGGGTGTCCTGGTGGCACCTTTGCCTACCCTTCTGGGATAAAGGCGTGAGTGTATGTATGTATATGTATATGCCAGTCACATACATAGTTCTGACCCCACACAAAGATCGAGTCTTGTGTCGTTGTTATCAAGAACTACGAGAGACTTGTCGGTCTCACAAACACCCAGACCCGAAACAAATACCTATGGATCACACAAATATTTGTTTTGGTACGGGGGTCGAACCCGCAGCCTGATGTTTCACAGCCGACGTCTGACCAACTGTCATTTAAAAACTAAGAGCTTTTTTTAATACTTCTTACATTTGAAATGTGATCGGCCGGCAATGCAGTACTAACTGTTTTTAATCGATGTATTGCTGAAGGGGTATTTCCGCGAGTCTGGCGTACCGGTTTCATTCGGATAATACCCAAGAGTGGCGATAAATCTCCTCAAGATCCTAAGTCTTACAGACCCATTACACTCTTGCCGTCGCTAGGTAAACTTTTAGAACGTCTTACCGTCCCTCGATTGCTACCAGGTGGACCAAAATTCCATGAAAAACAGTTCGGTTTTACTATGGGTAGGTCGACTATTGACGCGGCAATTTCGGTTAGGAGAAGAGTGAGTACATCGATACGCAAATATGTACTCGGTATTTTCCTGGACATCTCCGGTGCTTTCGACAATGCTTGGTGGCCAATGCTGCTTCTTAAGTTGAAATTGCGAGGTTGCTTTAAAAATATATATTCACTTATATACTCGTATTTCTCGCACGGAACAACAAAACTTAAACTTGGACACCATGCCGTGTCGAAGCCACTGACGATGGGCTGTCCACAAGGCTCGGTCTTGGGTCCTTATTTATGGAATTTGGGCTTCGACGATTTTCTTACAATTCCCTTACCGTCAGGGTGTTCTTTGATTGGATATGCGGACGATGGCCTCTTGCTTATTGAGTCAAACAGTAGGTCGGGACTCGAAAATATGGCCGACACGTGTTTAAAATTAATATCTGATTGGGGCGATCGAAATCGCTTACAGTTCGCACCACATAAAACGTTCCAATTACTTTTAAAAGGAATTCTAAAATCACCGCCGCAAATTAAATTTAATAATATCACCGTAAAGAAAAAAGAATCAGTTTGTTATCTTGGTCTAATTTTGGAGAGGAATTTTTCCTTTCTTGAGCATATTAAGAAAGTCGGGGAAAAATCGAAAAATAACTTTTTTGCTTTGACAAGAATATCAAAATCAACGTGGGGGCTATCTTTCAATACATTAAAAACCATCTATGGAGCTACTTACTTAGGATGGATTACTTTCGGATCCCCCGTATGGGCCGATAGGGCTACTATCGGTGCTGTGCGAAGGAAATTGCTCCAGAGCCAACGTTTGGCGTTGATATTCTTGTGTAAGGCATATAGGACTGTTAGTACCGAAGCGTTGCCTGTCCTAGCGGGTGTACTTCCAGTTGACCTGGAGGTACAACGTCGCGCAGCGATGTATTACTCAACTGATATGAACTGAATATGAACAAAAGATTCTTAAATTCACGTGAACTTGTAAAAGTAGACAGATTATTTAAGCCGCTCTCAGTTGTATATAACGAATTAATAGATGAATGGCAGAATAGATGGGAGGTATCTTTGAAGGGTCGGCATCTATACCAATATTTTCCATGCGTGCGTGATCGTTTGACAAAGACTTGGCTAGATATCGATTATTACGTATCACAGTTTCTTACGGGCCATGGTAACTTTAAGTCTAAACTGTACTCATTTAAGCTCGTTGATTCGCCTGCGTGCTCATGTTCAACACCTTATTGCGAATATGAGCAGTCCGCGCATCATGTACTTTGGGAGTGTAGTCTTTGGCAGAATGAGCGTAAAACCATGCTAGATAGTATGCAAATAACATCTGGTGTTGTATACTACATGGACCTTGTGGAGACTAGGAAGAATTTCCGTGCTTTCCGGCGATTTTGCCATACCTATTATTGGAATCAAGTATAACAGCTTACATATTAGGTCCCATTTAAATGTAGTAATCACTAGTCCGTGGTGCTTTACAGCTGGCTTCTCTGGCTGTAAATGTCTTTATGCGAGGTTGTTTGCCTCTTTAGTTCATTGTTTTGTCACCCGCTTTATTAGGGAGGGAAGTGGACAATAATTTATTTCCAACTCCTCCTATTAATTTAACTTTTTGATTGATTTCGTTGCGGGTTAAAGACAAGTTAGACATTCCCGGAGACGCGCTGAGCTTCAATGCTCAGTGTCATTAATATGCGTGCCACTGTTGATCCTGGCTTACAGGAGTTGCAGTGGCGGGTGTGAGGGCGGGACAGTCTCAAATTTGAAATGTGATGCCTTGAACAACTCACTTTTTAGTAGCATCTTACCCACATGTACCTGATATACGAGTTATTAATTGTGATTGGTATCTACCTAAGCCTATCCCGCCCAAACTTTGTAATCAGAAAGCAAAAAATGCGGGTATATAATTGTTCAGACAAAGGCAGAAAGGGGATGTACCTATAAATACACCAAGACATGCGAATACGGTCAGATATATTTATCTTATTATATAAAGAGCATAACTTATGCTGTAAGCTTATGAATAAGAGATTTCACAAGTACTGTAGAAGCGGACAATATTGTGGTCGAAAGTGGCATTGATAGAATACTGCCTAGAGTCAGATAGATAAATCAGTTTACGAAATTATTTGAGTTCATAAATAAATAAGGTAGATCTAGTTAGGTACATCTCATCAGCTCCATTCGTGGTCCCTTTAACTGATTTTTATTACACTTTCATCAGCAGCTTACAGTATCCGCGTATCCCTGCACAAATGCTTGTAGCCACCGCCACACGAGAGACGCTCAGCTGACGGAATAGCGATTACGAACTCTATTCAATGCTTGTCGCAATTTATAGACGAAGAGTCGTCCGTCGAAGACGTCTGCGTACAGCGCTATACTTTATTGTTAACATGTACTTCAAAAACACTTTTTACCTGTTTGCCGTAATAATTTTTAAGTCTGAACTGAAAATCTCCAAGCGAAACTGTTATTTTATATGGAAAAGCAAATGAAATTTGAGCTAAATAAGTGTAAGCAGTTAGCCCCTTGTTTTCGAGTTAAGTGTAAATAGTTAGTGTCCGTTTCCGTCACATGTAAATATACATTCATTAAATAATGTGAGATAAAACTTTGAGTTCAAAGTCGAGTAAAGTTGGAACCTGAGCATACAAGTCGTATTTGTTATAGATTGATTTACTGATTTATATTATGTGGGTATCAAAGTCCAGTAACACTTGAAGTAGGTATAAACTTAGCCTACGCAATTATTTATAGGCATTGCTGATCGTTTTAAATAATGAGAATAATTATAAAGCGGGGCCATAGAGTGAGTTAGAATGTGATTGAAAATGAGTTGGAAACTAATTTGAATTACCATGGTTAAAGACACAAAGAACCGCGGGGAGCGCACCGAAGGAAAACAATTAAGTATCACTCTGAACCTATGCTTATTAAAGTTTACGTTATTTGTGAGATATTGACATTCTGTGTTATAAAATTGTGTAGGCGAAATGTATTTCACATTTTACGCTTGGTTGATGATGTCAATTTGTTTCAAGATTAATTTTAAAGTATACTTTTCGGCAATATAAAATCAAAATTAGTTTTGTAACTTAATAGAGAAATATAAAAAAACTACTAATTGAAGTTTGCACGTTTGTTTCTTTATTTTAAATCTGATGATGTTGTAGATTTGTTATAGGGTTGTTTCTTTAAAAAAATTGTATAGTAACGAATTATATAAAAAAAGAACAATTTTCTTTACAGATGCGTATTTCACTGCGCCGCGCCGGTCAACGGAGTTAAATTTTCTCTTGCCTTACAACGTTTTTAAATTGTTTTCATAATTCATTTTTCTTAATTAACATCTACAGCAAAGAGTATAAAATCTACATAAGTGCTTTTGAGTACAGTAACATGTATAAAAATCTACTTTTAGAAGAATCATATACTACGAGATGTAGTTACTATTAGTATTGGCTGTCACGTCCACGTAGAATTCAGTTCAGTGGGTTTGCAACCTACGCGACAACGCGCCTTATACACAATCCACAGGACTATTCTGAGTGAGCGCTGAGCGGCAATACTACAGTCACTATGAGCGCGGCCGACGCGTAGCACGCGAGACTGCGCTGCTTGTCTCATTCGTTTCGCGCGTAAAAATTCTCCACTCCGTATTACTGATTACGATGAATTACTGCTCCTATGCAATCGAACTCATCTTTAACATATTAATATTCTTTACGAGTTTGCCAAATATACGAAGCAGGAAGACAGTTTTTTAATAAATTTAAATTTAGGATTTCAAGTGAGCGCTTAAGTTGTATTTTGGTGATGTTATTAACTCCTAGTGTTGTGAAAAGATCATGTAAGATGTGTGTTTCCAAGATATTTAACCCCGTTGGAACCTTTTTTACGGTTATTTTATTAAAATATTAACACATCAATCTAAGAGCGCTATTTTTAGATGTATTATATATCGATTGAAAAATAATATTATATTAATATAGGTATACGCATACCTACAACATACAAAAACATAATTAAGAAAAAAAAACTATTTTTTTGTCCGTACTTCGGTATAAAGAGTGAAATAATATAAACAAAATAATACGACATTGATTATAATTATTGCTGGAACATAAAAGTGGGATAAGTATAAGGAAAATTTGCTCGAGGGCGATGCAACGGCCAGAGAATAGAAATACCTCATCACTTATACTGAGGGTCGTACGAGAGAACCTTAAGGTTCCTAAGGGACTATTTGTCCCCTTGATTGTATGGTACCTTAATAAAGAGAGACGCACACTCGGCTAAGAATTCTCGATAGCGAGTGGGTGATACAATGACAGACAGATTTCTTGCAATTTTTATATAAACCACCCAGTATTCGTCTTACTGGTGGTAGGTCTATATGTCCGAGACCGCCTGGGTAGGTCTATTTCTCCAAATTGCCAAACAGCAGTGTAAATGCATTGTTGCGTTCCAGTTTGAAGGACATTGCAGTCAGAGTAACTACTGGACATAATGAGAATTAACATCTAATGTCTCAGGATGGCGAGCGCAGTGGAATGCCAAGCAATGCTTTGTAATTTATGGTGTTGTTTGGTTTCGCTACTGTCCATGAGCTGTCGTATCGCTTACCATTAGATGATTAGACTAATGGCATGCTCGTCTCGCCATTCATCGTAATAAACAAAAGTATTTTGTAGTTAGCATAGTGATAAGAGAACGACACTCAAGTGTATCTAAATCCTATACGGAGCAATTATTTTAATAAAGGAATTTAATTAAAGGAATTGGGTAAAACACGAGAATAATACCACCGAAAATATGTTGAAAAATTAATTTAAACACATTCAATTACAAATAAACAAATGCTATTCTTGATTTTTTGTGCTAAAATAATGTTACCTTTGTTTAAAAATCGAAACATGTGATTTTAATATGATGTTTGTTATTAAACTTCCAATAACGTATTTTCAAAGTTCTAATGAAAAAATCGTGAAGGATGTATAACATTACACTCGGAAGTTTATCTTATAATTTCAAACGCACTGGCGTAGATGCGTTTAATGTAGAGATATTTCAATAATATTTCAGACGTTGACCAAAGCCATAACATATTTATTAGAATTTAAAAAAATAACATCGTTGAAGATAAAATAAAGGTATGTAAGCGTAGAAAGTTTATAAAGTGTTAATAGGTACAAGATATTCTAAGAAAACAATGACTAAACTATTACAAAAATGTTTATCTGCCATATTTTCAGTTTAGTTTGCCGTAGCAACCATTTTATTCCCGAGTCTGCTCAGATTGAAGTCTTTATTGATGTTGCATGCAGATCCTAAATATAAAAAGCGTTATAAAACTTTCAACGCGCTCTAACACTACTTGCTGTAAAACATATGTGATCGATTATATTGCTGTAAACAGTTCAAACATGATTGTGAGTTTTATAAAAGTTATATGTATCAAATCTATCTTAAACAGTGTGTAATATGTATAGGATTAGAATTAGGACACCATCCATCTATTTATAATAACCATGATCCACCACGCACTATAACGGTGAAGGAAAACATCGTGAGGTAACCTATATACCATAGCGATTCAGAAGAATTTATATAAAAGTCCGCCAACCTACATTAAATCCAGCGTGGTGGACTAACGGCCCAACCCCTTTCAATTGCACTCTCGATTGTAGGGGACGCCCGTGCTTTGTAGTAGGACGTATACGGGCTGATACAGTACTAAACCCGGTGTTCGTGTCCCCGTATAGTACCAGCGTGCACAGCGGTTAAGGACCCGTCAAAGTGATCCACGTAAGTGTGTTGTCTTGGCTTTAAACTTTGTATACTCATTTAGTCAGATATGTGGGATATCCCGCGTAAACCGGAGAGATATAGCCCGGGCCCTTGTATTCAATGTCTCTATAGACAGAACTGTACTTACCACCTGTATTGTAGTCTTTTTCGAGCCATAAAAATATGGAAACTAGCTTCTTAAAGCCCACACCATTTATTGTACACCACACATATCAGTAAGAAACAAAGAAATCCGCTTTAAAGAAGTGTGATGATTAATCGGCGGTTTTATCGCTACTGGCGATTTCTTCCACATAACTTTTAAATAGACCGGATTGAAAAGAAGCAAGGAAGATAAGGGTGGTCACAAGATGATAATGTTTTGTCTGTGCACACAACTCCTACATCTAGGTAATTACGGTTGACTTGGTTATATGGATGTATGCAAAACCACTTATTGTAGATCATACGTATATCAAACATCTAACAGATCTTATGTACTATTAGATGTTTATCTATATAAGTACTGTTAGTTTGTTGACTAAGTGCCAACCCATATTACACATGATAATTCTTTAACAACTTTTGATAAGGAATATGACTGAATAATTATTCATTTTCTACTAAATAATAAATATTTAATTACTTGTAACCACAGATTGAATATTACATATTGATGTTAATTTATGTCTGTGCATATGACCATATATAGAAGTTACTGTGACTCAGTAATTTATTAACAGTATTCACAGTAGAGCAACATATAAATGAATATCTTAAGTTATACGGTTTTATTCCATTTGTTAGACGTTTTTCGTACGAGCACAGCATACTTCATGTAATTCTGTTGAATAGCTGTGTGGCAAATACTAGACTGAAAGCCTCTCTCTAGTACTGATAAATGTGAGGTGGAAAAATACACCTTATTCACCCTACTTTAGTCTGTGAAATATCCGCAGCCCAATATAATTAAGGCCTTAATAGCGTTTAAAGTGAATTATGAGAAAACAAGTCTTTTTATTATAAAAATGTACATACATACATACATAAACTCACGCCTTTATCCCCGAAGGGGTAGGCAGAGGCGCCACCAGGACACCCACATTTCGCCTTGTATGTTCCGTCCCATGATGTGATAGGGGGCGAGCCTATCGCCATATCGGGCACAAATTCCTGACTCCGGGCTGATAATGAATAGAAAAATCCAACATCACTTTGCCCGACCCGGGACTCGAACCCGAGACCTCAGCTTTGTAACCGTACCGTAATACAACTACGCCACCGAGGCAGTCATTATAAAAATGTATGTGTACAAAATCACTTGTAATAACAACGTGCTCTTCTAAATACCTCCATTACCATTTTCAAGGAATATATTACAAAAAATAAACGCTATTATGTTAAGAAAGACCTGTTGGTATGTGAAGAAAAAGTAGTCAACAGACTGAAATTAAATAACTCAATTTCAAGTATTTTACCAACTGCTTAATCTGGGTACTAAACATCAATAAAATGTGATTTCGAAAGTTAATTGGTCATATTGATTGTGCGACTACTTAGGTTTATAATGTTATATTTCGTGATTACCATCAAGCAAGAAAAGCGAGGTAATGTTTTTTTTGTTTCCTTGAACTAATCCGGAAGCTTACTTGGCCTATACTCGAGGCGTTTAGCTGATGGAATACTTGTATCCGACTTACTAGCGACCATCTTACGGCTTACACAATAGTGGGAAACATGTCTTAATTGGGTATTGACGGGTGTTACGGGCTACGGTTACAAAGCTGAGGTCTCGGGTTCAAATCCCGAATCCGGCAAAGTGGTATTGAATTTTTGTATTCGTTTTTCTATTCAGCTCGGAGTCAGGAATTTCTGCCCGATATGGCGATAGGTGCGCCCGCTATCACATGGACGTGGGACCATACAAGGCCAAATGTGGGTGTCCTGGTGGCGCCACTGCCTCATATCTTTATCCCGTGAGTTTATGTATGTATTTATGAGCATTCGTTCAGTCAGTACGTGGAAACGAACACGAACATTGGATTATTCCTAGCAGCACACGGCGCGGCGCACAGAACACGGCGTAACATAAACGCTCCTTTCGATTGTTACATTACACAGGTCACCTTTAGTTATCTATGCAAGTGTTTCAGTGCAAGCAGGTCAGTATGATTGTGTCGTCAAGCGAAACATAACCATCTTTTGCCGGTGGACACTCTATTTTGATTGCGTTGCACTTACAATCCGATGAATTTTGTAGTCGCATTGTCGTTCCAGTGTAAAAAAACGCCCGACAATATTTTTTGAATCTCGGTAATGTTTCTATATCTGCACGTATAGAGAGAGCTTATAGCAGCGATGAAAACTTACCAGTGGATGAGCTCAATATTGTAAGCTTTCAAATTATTTATTGAACAATTTTATTATTATGAGTGAAAATCTGCTTTGAAAAAAAATCTTGTAGGAACACCTTGAAATACGTATGTATAAGTTTTAATTTTCCGTGTACTTGTGGTGTTTCCTTAAATTTCAATAATAAGCTGCCAGAGTTCGTGAGCGACGGAATTTGATCATGAGAAAACTTGCAAGTCAACGGTATTTAATTTTTAATGTACGCGAGCGTTTAACCCAAGGTATATAATCTTACTGTAAACGATTTCACGAACTAAAATTGATTATAGCAAAGTAAACGAGAAAATCTCGTTTCTCTGTACAAGGAAGGTGATAATAGTTATAACGATTTTCGTATTCAAAGGTAATAGGAGATTGTATCGCTTTTATAGTTGGACGCTGACGTCTGAAGTGTATCTTTTCCGTAAAGGCTTCGAAGTTACCGTCTTAGAGATATCTTGTTATTTGTTCACAGAATAGGTGAATTGGCGTTATAATACAAGGAAATATTTGCGTAATGGTTAAGATTCAGCGTTTTACACAGAGGAGTTGGGGAAATTATTTAGCTTAGTGTCAAATTTAGTTTTAGACCGTATCGCAAACCGTTTCTTTTAAATATTTTACTCAGAGAGCAATACCAGCCTGGAAAATATGAAAAATAGATTGCGGAACATTAATCTTTCATGTTGAAAATGTTTATAGGCTCGCCTCGTATGAAATCGTAGGATGGAACGCACAGGGCGAAACTTAGGTGTCCTAGTAGCACCTCCGCCTACGTTTAAAGGCGTGAGTTTATGTATGTTTATGAAAGAAATACCAGTCTGCATCCATCGAGAACCATTAGATTTTTTCTAATCGACAGGCCGTGATTTAGCTACAAGGATCCGAATATAAACATTTTCGTATTTTAAATGCTAGTTTGTTTAAGCGATAGAGACTTATAAAAGAAACATTTTTTTGGCGATAACCCAAGTAATGCAAACGAGAAAAACTTTTCAGCCGATGAATGTTTACTGTTGCCGAAATTACATGGAGTTGCAAACAAAAATTGATGTTTTGAATACTTTTCTCTTCTGCATAGATTCTATGTAACACGAATTATAGCACGGAGTTGTTCATACTTGAACAGTTATTTATATTCATTCGGAGAAACTTACAGCGCAAACCACATTCTAATATTACTTTTGTACTTCGCAAAATTTGGTTAAATTATACACATATGTATTTACCCAAATTACATTGTACCTTAATCATTAAAATAATTTATTTTTCTTAATTTACTTAGCGGAGAAAAATAATTTATCTATAGTTACAACGATGGGAATAAATAAAACATATTTACATGTTGAATATGTTGAAATATTTATTTTCAAAATGATAATAAACACTCGAAAATATTTTCTTTTTAGTGTACCCTTGAAAACATTTTTGGATTAAGCTTTTTCATATTTTTCTTAGAATCCTAATTATTTACCGTCTTAAGAAAATACGCAGTCACTGAGTAAATTTGCCTTTCAATTTTGCGAGAAACAAACTTGGCTTGTAAAAAAGTGGCCTATAAATGCTAATTCAGGGCATCCATGCTGTTGGAGGAATTGTGGATACAATAAGAACTTTCTGCGATGTCATTGAATAGGTGCGTTACTGGTGGCTATAAAATTACTCAGAACGGTCGTTTTATCATGCTGATGTTCAATATTTTACCGATTGCATAACGAAAAAGATTTTGAATCCCTTTTTTATGAAAGTATAAACTCTACATTTAGTCCTATATAAAAGTCTCAATTGGATAGTAGAATTTGGCCATAAAGAACAAAATGTTTATGGATATACTGAAAATTGTATTCTTTTACCATTTTCCAGTTAAGATATTATGTATTGTTTACACACTTATTAATATAAATATTATTTGTTTGTAGTCACATTCGAAAACAATATTTTTACCGCATCATCTGATCAGATCTGGTCAGATTATAATAAATATACCCGTCGTTATGGCTGTCTCATTGAGAATTAAACCAACGTATTATTTTCCCACCATTGTAATATTTCCAAATGTACAATATTCCGAGCATGATGTAAGCCCGGGTTCCACAGCGCTTATTCATTTCGTCTATTGCAGCTCTATATTAAAAGGAAAATGAGTGAACGGATACTCATTGTCCATTTCATACGTATTAAAACAAAGGTCAGTTTAAAATATAAAGTTACGTGAAGTATATCTAATTAAATAAGAACGATATATTGTGAAAAAGATGGACAATGGAATAATTCATTAGGATCTTTGTGTATTTAGGTACACTAAAAGATGCTTTATCCACTAGATTCAATGTTATATTGCTTAATCAACTTTTTAGGTATGTTATTGAGCGCTTGTTCTTGTGTCTAATAAGAGAATGAATCACTTCTTACCCTGATTGTAATGGAGATCTAAAAAAATCAGATACCATTTTGCGATGTATATTGTATAATGATCTAATGTAGATACGTTACGAAATTCAAGTTCAAGTCTAATAAATTACAAAATCATAACGGACACAGCAGAATAAGTAAAGTAATATTACTAAAGCTACGATGAATGAATGTAAACTTTATTAAACAAGAAATATTCTTGCAAGCCCGTCGGATGTAAAACGGTTTAGAAGTAAAGGACAGAATGTTATTTCCGGGAAAATATTCCCAGGAGCGTTGCGTTTTGTGACCCTCTAGTTAATATATTATTTATTTTATTTGCTTTATATACTAAAATGTATACAGGCGGACTTAATGCCAGAGACATTCTATTACAGTCTACCTTTGGGTGAAGCAGAAATGGAGCAAAGCAGGTTTATGCAAAATTAAGATGACAAAAAATTAAAAAAATAATAATAATTAACATTATTTAAAAACAAATATACATACTTAAAAATATATATACAATTATACATACATATATATATATATATATATATATATATATACATACAATATACAATAGTATCCATACATATACAAACATACTACATATTTATTAAATAAAATTCGAGCATCTCGGCTTGTGTCGGCTCTACAAAGATAACCATTTGTCAGTTGAGATCTAGCCTGTCCTGCGCTTACTATACGGTGTACAGTCACTTTGCGTGGCCGATGTATGAAAATTATGTTTAATTTTCGACAATTATTGTACCTTTTTTATTACTTTATTCGATATTTTCTCCTTTACGTTCCTTCCTTTCAAGTTTATTGACGGTTCGCGCGGTTTCAGAAAATCTCGTTTTTACAATTACGGTCATTTTTTATCACACCATTTATTTTCGTCCATTTATAACAAGACCGCTATTTCACAGGTTGTAAAATACGATATTCTTTATTAGATTTTTTTATCGCACCTATCGTCGTGTACCCGTTATTGATGGCAGCCATTACAGAACCAAATATTTAGGTCGACGCCATTAATTAATATATGAAATACTGTGTAAGTATTTACATGCTTTTATCATTTTACTTCAATAAGATTTTTGTGATCGGGGTATTCTTCTTGAGATGTTTTTAGAAATGCTTTAAAAATGTTTTGAACATGGTCTTCGAAGTTCCTTTTAGTGCAATCTGTGAGAAGCAAATTTTGTTTTAAAATAGCCAGATTAAATCGTATTTCGCGATTTAAACACGATAACCTACCATGAAATAGCCATAAAGTCATTAATTATCCTTTGGACGTTACAAGTTTCAAATTGTAAATCGTCGAAAGTATGAAAATTTTTAACGTAGATTTTTTTGCTTGTGCATCAAATCAAGCCATAATTAGTAAGGTTGTCTATTTTTTGGTTCTATCTTTTTAAGCTTTTACTGTAAGGCAGATTTAGCGAGTCATAGTTCTCTTTATGAACAGTTTTTATTTTTATCCCAATATTAATTAATTAATGGTAAAACCAACGAATTTCGACAGCCTGGCAGATTATCTTCTTTATTAGAGTGTTTAGAGGCGCACTAGGCGCTAACTCATGTACTGTATACAAATTACAACGATATAATGTAAACCAGACTTCTGATATTTAGATAGATAAATAATCTGATATACAAAAGAAAGGACCATAGGCAGTATTATCGCTGAATGTGATCTTTCCAGACAACCTTGGTATGGAATATGTCGCCAAGAGAGTAACAATGGCGACATGTCACTGTACTGTGGATGGGACAGCTACAATTAAATAAAATGTATATTGCAACGTATAAATAGGCCTATTACTTATGTATGAATATAATTTACGGACTGTTTATTACATTCCATAGTGAAAAAGTATGAAAATATATAATGCATAGTACTTTTTTGTTTTCGAGCACTTTTATTTCGAAACAAGGACTTATTTTCGTAGACTTTGTCTACTTTTCCTTTTTATTCTAAGAGCGAAGTTCCACCGTCTCTAGTGAATCTGAAAGCCTTATCGCTTTATAGTCCATATTTACAGAAATACATATTGTTATTTGTCAGTTGTATATACGGCGATTTATTTTTACAATCAATTATTTTTAATTTTGTGTTGATTTTTAAATAGACTTCTATCAAAGCTAAGTATATACTGAATTATAAAATATTTAAATACATATAAATTACTCAGTAAAAGTAGCATGGTAATCTTTTATCACTAAATTTCTTTATAGCTGTTAAGTTTACGATGTTTTTGTGACGTGAATGGAAATAAAGCCAACTCAAAATGCGACGAATTGGAATAACAAACGTTTCAGTGCCTTTAATGTCTATGCGACCCCTCCCTGCCCTAAATGTATTTATAAGAATGATATTAGTGTAGGTTAACGATCCTATGTATATGTTTGTTTTTTTCACAGTGGCTTTAGCTCCCACAGGACAGTAAAATCGATCGGAACTATTTTATCTTGTTATTCTGGCAATGAGTCAAGAATAACCAATAAAGTTTTTTTATTCAGATTTTATACATTGCAAAAGACATGTTTTGAATTATTTAATAAGCAAAACAATTATTTTTAACATATGGTAGGTGTCACTTATAAAATATATGTTAAAGTTACAAAATATTACAAGATACTCAAATGTTTCTGACGGAAAATATATTCCGTCCATAAAGATTGCGTACACATTAAGGGATTACGATTCTTTGTATCACGAGGAAAATGATTTGAATTAATTAAAGCTAAGCCAAGCTTTTTCGTCTCTTGATTAGAGCTTAATCCGGCAATTACATTACACGTGCCACGTATAACTAATAAATAGGCACTCGTGAATACATTAAATGGAAAGAAATGGCATTTTACAATGCAATATTGAGTATTCATTATTTATAAGAACAGTCACCACACGTACATCGCCGTATAAGGGTTATAGCTATAAGTGTGCGTTTAATATATTAGTCATGCGTGGAAGATCGTGGTAAATAGTTTATTTTTATAAATAATCAATTTATCTGCCGTGATTGGATCCACACGAAAGATTTTTTGTCGTATAATAAGTACATATTTACATTGTGTTATGATATAAATGTATTTGACATACGATTTTACATTTACAGAATTAACAATTACTCTTAATACTGATGTTTACAAAATACTTTTCATCTGAATTTTATTAATCTCGGGTCTATAGTATGTTACGGAACATTTTAACACGATTTTCGAACACTTCAGCAAGTTGGATTAGTATGAACTTCAACATAGTTATCAAGGACCGATGACAATACAATAAATTGACAGTAAGAGATTTAAAAAAAAATGCGGGTTATTTGGGCGCCTGCTGCCTTCCTTAGCCTTTTTTATTGATAAATATTAATGATAAAAAGACTAAGACGAATGCTCTAGTAAATAACCTGAATAAAAAGTAATTAATTGTTAATGTGTTGAGAAAATCAGAAAATGGAGTCAATTACTTATGTAGCACCCTACGCTATTTTTAATAATACTATGAATGTAATTGACTCCAATTTCTAATCTCAAACTCATTGACTAATGACTATTTTTACTTTTTATGTGAGTCATTTACTAAAGCATGTTTTTTATGTTATTTACTCCACATATTATTAATTTTTTCAAACGACTTTCGTAAATTATTTCATACATTTTACTCAATTTTACACAGAATCTCAATAATGTGAGCTCTCATTTCGTTACCCGCGTGTAATTAATACGTCGAAGGAGATTTCTAACATAACTATGCGGAGCAGTTTGAGAGCAATTAATGGAAATAGTTTAGACTTCAGATACACTTTGTCTATACGCCAGCCGTTATGCAAATTAGATCATTATAGACTACGTTGATAACAAAAGGATGGACAGTGACTTTCGTCTATTGTATCAACTCTCTACGACATAACATTCAGCCGTTTTAGCGACGGTTACGCAATTATAACAAGCATTCTCAAATATGTGGTGACATTCTAATAACAGTTGAACAATTTTTACAAGAGCTTGGGTAACAAGTTTATATTGTTGGGGTTTTACTATTCTCTGCAAAGAGAATAAATAAAACAATAGACAGCTAAGCCGTAATAAAATATGTTTATTTTCAACTGTCGACAGATGAAAGGAGTCAAAATCTTTAGGGCGGTAAATAGTAAGCCTTTTTGTTGAGAAAAAAAAGCGGCGTGTATTAGGCTTTTGTTTTCATTTCATTTCTTTGTACTTTGGAGTATTTTTCCGCATTATCTTTTTTAATCTTTCTTATGATATGTATGTAGGTATGTACGCTTTAATGTAATGTGAAAATTAGAGGATTAAGGTTGCAAACTAAACTAAAATTCGCGAG
The DNA here is from genome assembly GCA_949752805.1 of Deilephila elpenor. Taxonomy (NCBI): domain Eukaryota; kingdom Metazoa; phylum Arthropoda; class Insecta; order Lepidoptera; family Sphingidae; genus Deilephila; species Deilephila elpenor. The sequence goes on along the minus strand of OX457099.1, from coordinate 7,005,284 downwards.
TTTGATCACAATTTATTTTTGTTTTCAAAGAAACACAGTCAATTAAGATTTACAATCCCGACTGTAATAACTTCGGTCATAACAAAGTTGTATTTTTGTATCCTTACATAAAATGTTCATGTCCTGTTATTTTTTATCAGGCCGTGATGTTTGTGATGTTTTTACGCTAAAGTATTTTATCACGTTCTAAGCAAGTAGCTCACACTTGTCCAATTTATCTTTATCCACAGTCCGTCAACTGCCACTCTAGAGTAATGGTCTTAGCCACGCCACCTACACAAGCTTCATAGAGATTTTTTTAATAATAAATGTCTCGGCTGACATTGTACCTGTACCTTAAACTAAATGTTAGAGAATAGAAACATCACGGGTTGGAAAATATTGCTATTTAAAAAACAGCCAGAGAAAATAGGCTGAGATGTAAAAAAAGTGAGATTATCAATGGATTCGTGTGTCGAGTCGGATTTCTTATTGATATGGGTAGTGTTTGTATTGTGTGCCTACTTCTTATTATTTTTTGCAGTTTCTGTAGTTACGTAGTTCTGATAATAAACTAGTCTAATTCATTGACAAAGAACTTGGCGCTTTATCACTGTTTGTCTGTGCTTTTATTCACTTTGTATTATGACTGTTGAAGAACAATATTCACATGACCTATATGTACAAATTCATATATTCATTCATACATATTCATATATTCGAGACCCTATAGAGGTATATTAAATTTATTGTACATTTTTATTTTACCAATTTCATTCTTAATTTTCCCCTGAAAGTATAATATTTTTCATTAAGTCTAATAACAAATAATTTATGTTATTACAAAGAAAATGTAATTTGTACCAAAATATTAAATTTTATCCATAATTTTTTTTTGTGTCTGTACTCTGTAACCTTGTTTTGAATATATTACTACTAATTGATTACATTTTCTTCGTGGTACCATTGTCCAACTTTGAATAGTAATATTTAGGGTTTTTATTCTGGGTGATTAAGTTTTTACAGTTTTTCAAGTGTTTTTTTGGGTTTGTGAGTGGTTAACGAACTATATTTAAGTATTAGTAATTTATGTAAAATAAAAAATAAATAAATAAATAAATAAAACTGTTCTTTTTTTTTCTCAATGGATGAGACCTTATGTCGTTTTCCGTATCCCTGACGTTGTGTATGTTGTTCTATTTCTCTGTTGAAATTTCATGGTGAAGAATTGAATAGTTAATGCGTGGGAATGTAACAAACTTGTATTCGCATTTGTGATTGATCTTAAGTAATATAGATTATAGCTGTATTAGCCCACCTCAGCCTACTGCTGGGTATAATAGGCCTCCTGATTTACACGCCACATTTTCTGTTAGTAGGAAAGGTTGCATTAACAGATATCTATATCTATATCAGCCCATATACGTCCCACTGCAGGGCACGGGCCTACTCTACAATTGAGAGAATCGATTGAGAGTGGTTAGGCCATATAGTCCACCACGCTGGCCTAGTGCGGGTTAGATATAGTATCATGAATTAAAATCTTAATACTTTAGTTAAAATCCTAACATTCTTAAATCCACCGTAGATATACACACATATGTAGTAGATATACATACGGTATATAGATACATAGAAATACTTTTAAACGATCCCAATCATGAGGTAGGCGTGCTTAAATACAGTGGCGTGCCTGGGGTTTTGGAGTAGGGCAAGCCGAATATTTTTTTACGTTTAATTAATATTGTTTTAGAAACACAAAGTTACTAAGAACGAAGAAAATTAATTTATAATACGTCGGCAAACCTACCACACAATCAATATTAAGATTAAAACAATTAATATAGATTACTTGTGAACATGTAGTTATCCGTAACTATTCATTGCATTTCTATTGCCGTCACTATTCTGTGGTGCCGTGGTCGACTTCGAGGTTTACCGAAATTACATACATACATACAAAAACTCACGCCTTTATCCCCGAAGGGGTAGGCAGAGGCGCCACCAGGACACCCACATTTCGCCTTGTATGTTCCGTCCCATGATGTGATAGGGGGCGAGCCTATCGCCATATCGGGCTCAAATTCCTGACTCCGGGCTGATAATGAATAGAAAAATCCAATACCATTTTGCCCGACCCGGGACTCGAACCCGAGACCTCAGCTTTGTAGCCGTACCGTAATACAACTACGCCACCGAGGCAGTCTAGAAATTGCAAGCAGAAATTATTATTAACGCATTCATGTTTAAATGTTTTTCTGAATTTAAAATAATAGATTGCCTTTTGAAAGGACCACCTAATTTAATGAAAATTTAAAGCATTATAATCCAAACAATCTAACACACAAGACGTGTCGTTTAAAAACATATGAATCACGATTGTTTCATAGCTTTAAAGGGAGTATGTAGTAATAAAAGTACGTAGTTTATTAAACTGAACTGAAGAAATTTCTATTGTGATTTATCACGACTTACTAAATGTACAAACCCGGCATAGGTTTCGCGCCGGTTTATTTTTCAATATAATTGAATGAATTCACCTTTTTTACCGGCAATGAACGGTTTCACCATCGCACTCAAACCATCACAGAAAACAATACAACTCCTAATAGTATCAAAAAGTTTAAGTAACATAAAAAACTAAACATTAACCTTAAACAAAACACATTCACAACTCATAAAATATCATAATACAAATGAAGTTAGTAGAAATATGTGCTGTATTGCCAGTAAACGTGAAATAAACAATACAAAAGATACAATTTATTAAAAGAAATATTAAAACTTCATTATTTGTTCTAAAATAAATATTAGATATAATTTCTAAAAGGAACCAACTTAATTTAATAACAATTGATATAATTGATTTAACAAATAATCACGTGACGACCATGCAACGCACGATGTTTTTACATCACCAAGGCCGAAGCCGGGCATATCGTCTAGAGTAAACTGCTATATAACATATCTATAGCTATACATTCGTAGCGATCGAGTAATATCATTTCCCCATACAGTTCACGCGTTGCTAGAAGCCCCGTAAAAGCACACGAGAGAGAAAAGGATAGATGTATGTGCTGTGTGCTCCGTCTTTTCAAGTTCAATATAGTTTTAATGAATGAATATTACGCGCATGGAATTACGCGGCGCTTCGGCGCTGGCGTCTCATTGAATCGAGGCGCGGTAAATTCAAAAAATTTAAATGTTAGATGTTTTCTAATATATGACTGTTGTATTGAATGTAATAGTTTGTATTCAGTATGGAGTATATACGTATTATGTTGGGCAAGCCGGGCTTTTGGGCTTGTATGGAAGTACCGCCACTACTTAAATATATATAGATATTTTGTAAATTTCTCCTGGTTTCGTCGGCATTTGAGAAAGCTTTATTAAAGCTGTACATGTGTTTTACTTATTTCAAAAATGTGTGCCAATATTGAGTTAAAATTTGTGTACCCTTTTAACGGTACCTCTGCGGGTAACACGTGACCTTTGTGGGCGTTGTGTATATTTCCACTTATGTTTTTATTTAACGTTCCACATCAAATAGGAATGAGAAGTTCAAAGTAATCTAAACACGACGAGAGGGAATGGCGGTTTATGTAGACACCATTTAGGCACAGAGGAATTAAAAGGTACTAAGGATAATTTGTGGGAACGACACACGTGAATTTGTAATCTAAAAAGTGTTATACGTAAATAACATTAGTACCGATGTTATTATTTTATTATTTACCCGATTACAGCATAGCGTCATTCAGGACTTGTGTATAGTTACTTATTATTTTATTTCGGCAAATTAGATGTAGTTAGAAGTGACTTGATCGTTTCTTGGTTATTGGCTATGGAGACGGCACGTATTTAATATGGCGGTCTCCAGAGGACGTAGAGACGTGAATTAAAAAAAATACTCTGCGTGAATGAACTATGCTCAGTGGAACATGTCAGGGTAGATATACAATTTAGTATGGGTAGGCATATGCCAAACTACACATGATATTGTTAGAATATTTCGAAGAATCTGTACACATACCTGGACTCGATTCCATCACATACATATTTACGAGCGGTAAAAGATATTTATCATACTAAAATACTTGAGTTATGTATAATCATAGGAATAACTTGACTCTCCGGATAGAGGTAGCTTAAATACGACGTAGGAAAACTAGCAACGGTGAGCCACTGAACTGATGCGGGTAACCGTCTCCTATGATTTCATACTTTATTTGGGATAAGTATTAATAGTGAGTAGACAGTGTTATTCAGTCATTAAAGAAATAAAAATATGTCAAGCCGGTTTCGTAAAATGAAAAATACATTTTCGTATTTATTTATAGTTAAATTGTCAATATTTTACAGGATTCTGACAGAATGAAGAAGTTCCATTATAAAAAAGTAGCTTAAAATTCCGTGATTTTTTATAAACTTCGCCAGTAAATATACCTAATGACTAGTGCAGCGCTACAAAACGTTTTTGTAAAAGTAAACATGCAAACTCATTTATAAAATGTATACGCAAACTATATAAAACGTTGCGTTTAGCCTCAGCGGACCCGAAATGGTTCAACGTCCGGCGGACACGTGGAAGAAAATCGGACCTTTTTGCTCTAGGGCATCCGGTAGCATATAAGGGTACAGGAAGGAGAGTTTAATAGCCTTCCTGCCCAAAAAAGATTGATCTTATTCATTTTGCATTGCATAGGTCCGGCAAACGAGCAAACAGATCACCCGATAAGTGGTCACTGATGCCCATGAACTCTTGATCATCCACTACGCTTGATCATGAAGATCAAAGGAAAGGAAAAAAGACGGGAAGAGGAAAGGGGTAGCGGGCATCCAGAAGCCTGACTCACTGATCGAAACGCGACAGTGAAGCTTCACGTCGATTTCCTGTAAAACAGTGGTACCGCACCGGACCAGCCTGACCATTCATGCAGATTCATGAGTGACAACAACGTGGCTCTATCACATTCAAAAAAATACAATGGGAATTGATGGTTTTCTCATGGGTATTGGAGTTATACTAGGCAGTTTCGAATGCCCTATGTATTTAAAACTATGACATTTCGAAGATAAATATTCATGAAATGAATTAGAAGTGTTTTAGCGACTGTAAGGAATGGCCTTCAGGTTCTCATAGTGTTCTTTCTCTCTCTTTGTATCTGGATAATTATACTTCTAGGGAGAATTTCCTCTGGCCAACAATGAGACTCCGTCTCGTTTAATAACATTTATACTACAATACACGATCAGACTAACCACACGCCAAGACATCAATCAAAAGACTACTGTTTTAGATTTTTAAATTTATTATTCTATTTTTCACATTTTAAATCTATTTCTTTTTAAAACACGCTACTCCAGTCGTTACTTGAAGTCTAAGTTTGAAAAAGTGTTCAATATTATTGCTACAAAAATATGTTAATTTAAAGTAATAACGAATAAAATGTCTACTGCCAAAATGCAACCTTACACGATATATACAATAACATATAGGTACATACAGTATGTGTTACAAATATTTTTGGTTCTACATAACTTATGTAATAACGTTTCTTGTTTTGATAAGCAAAGCATTGATACGTGTAGATTGAATATGAAGCTATTTTGAAATTCCTAGTTGCGTTGCGTCATGGTTTTGGGATGTATTATTCTGGCACATGAGAGTGGAAGATTTAGCTCTACGGCTTTGCTAAATATGAACATCTACATGGTTCTCTAAAGCATTAGTAATTAATTATTTATTTGACATGATAAAACGAGGAGACTAATAACAGTATGAGGAATTATTATACCTCAGTGGTAAACAAAAAAAAATGTGCAGCCTTAAAAGCATCGTGATAAATATTTAGTTTGGGTTTAAAACTTTTAATGATAGACCTGAGTTAGCACAATTGAACTGTTTTATTGTAGAGTTCGCGCTTAGAGGTGGGTGTGTATGTGTGTCTTTAAAGGTTGTTTGAAAGACTGTCGCCGGGCATGACTTCTATAGCCCGTAGAATGTTTCAATTCAATTTCGCAATCGATTTCTCACTTCTGTTCTTATTGTAAAGAAACAATTTCATTATTTACGCATTTGTTAGTTTATGTGTGCTATTTATTATACTCGTCATGGCCTGTTTTTATAAATGAGTTTAGTCAGCATTGCCGCCGATTTGCCTAATCCTAGCCTTGTGGCGGCATTAGGATTGTAATTTCGTTTCGTCTAGATATTCGTGACTTGCAAAGTTCGGAGTTTCCGGCTAAACCGAGGCAGTTTTTTTTTATCGCACGTCGCCAACGAATCGTGGAGCTTATAAATATATAATTTCTTATAAATGAGCCTAAGAATTTTGTGTATTAAAAATTAGGATTTATTTTATCTCTGATTCGAAGAAGCGTCCATAATTTATTATAATTTATTAGCCATTACAATCCTCAAAAAGGACAAGGGTCTCTACCCTTTCTCTCCAATTCGTTTTTAAAGAGATTTCGTCGACTTTTTCTTTCCAGTCGAAATAGTACGGCATATTCTTATCTGTTTATTGCTAAATTGAAAATTTTTTTGTTCAAATATTTTTTGTATGTCCTAAAACACTTAGAGGGCGAACATATTATAACATACGTTTACTAATACTTATTCTCTGTCTTTTTATATACTAAAATCACGAATCACCAGGAAGAGTATGTCGATGAAGCAAGCATATTATTGACTTGTATCTGTGAAACATACATATAGTGCATACATACTTTGAGACCGAACGTTCAGATTTATGGTGTAATGGAGGTAAATGGGAAGATTATCCCTCTAGAATGATTAAAATTATTACTGTGGATCACCGGACATCAGTAATACTTTCGATGATACGTATGTTAAGTGCCTGGTTAATCAGGAAAAGTTGTTATATTCCATTACAATAATAACAGTACAATATTCAAGAAAGTCACTTTAGAACCTCACTTTTATTAATGAGGCACCCATATCGTGGTCAAGTTAATTTCAATTTATACATTCTATAGATAATAAATAATTTTACATACTATAAATAGATTATCTTTTATTGATTTGTTATAAATGTTTTTTTTTTTAATACGAATAAAGTAATATAAGGATAATACGACTCACGCCTTTTTCCCAGAAGGGGTAGGCAGAGGAACCAGGACACTCACATTTCGCCTTGTATGTTTCGTCCCACCATGTGATAGGGGCCATATCGGGCACAAATTTCTGACTCCTTGTAATGAATAGAAAAATCCAATATCACATTGCCCGACCCGGGATTCGAACCCGAGACCTCAGCTATGTAATCGTACCGTAGTACAACTACGCCGCCGAGGCAGTCAGTCAGGCAGTATGTTGTAACTTTCCTTACCGTATATAATCTTATAAGAATAATTGTATACTTAAGTCTGCGTGGGCTTGTAGCAAAGTGTAACCATCATTAGTGGCTTAGTGTTGCGAACGTTGTGTCGTTGGTCGGCTCAAAATACTAGGCTTAAGTCGGTACCTACGTCTCCACGATGAATGAGCAACATTTAGATAAGATGATGAAATATCTTCAGGTCTCGGTTGTGCCTTAAATAAACAAAACGAAGTATTTAAATGTAAAAATGTAGTCTTATTAATCTTACTACGTATTTAGTTCTAGGTTAATATGTATAAGGTATAAAAATAGTGTCACAATATTATTACGAGTACTTACAATTTTTGACGTAAACGTAGTTATGCGGGCTGTACCCACGTCCTCCATATACCCGACGATTCCTAAGTAACCATGGTCATATACTAATGTAAATTCCTAACGGTGTTATTGGAAGATACCAATACATATTCCAGTGTTAATTACCCATTGTTCGAACGTCACAATAACGGTGTGATTCGCTTGACATCTCTCTGTTGACGAACAGTTAGATTAAAATAGTTATAAAACATCTTTGTAAGATAATTATAAAATTTATTAACAAAATTATTTATTTTACTATTTTCGCAAAGCATAATTTAAATAGGTAGCTACTGATAGAGGCGGGATGGTCTTATTTAATCTTTTGTCTAGAAACGTAAGACAATCTATCTATCTATCTATATCAGCCCATATACGTCCCACTGCAGGGCACGGGCCTACTCTACAATCGAGAGAATCGATTGAGAGTGGTTAGGCCATATAGTCCACCACGCTGGCCTAGTGCGGGTTGGCGGACTTACATACCGTAGAAATTCTTTAAAATCGCTACGGTATGCAGGTTTCCTCACGATGTTTTCCTTCACCGTTAAAGTGCGTGGTGATTGACTATCAATACACACATAACTCCGAAAAGTCAGAGGTGTGCCCTGGGATTTGAACCCGCGACCACCGTGAACATGTAGGCAGCCGCGTCTGGTCCATTACCAAGACAATACTGGTGTGTATTTGTTGTAATCTAGTACTAACATCGGGGTCACAAGAAAGTCTGACGATTCTTTGAGGCACTTAATTGTCCAAATACGTCGTTGAGTAGCAGCGGAGCCGATAGTAAACGTTACCCTTCGAGTTCAACTAAAAGCGACCGCTAAACTAGTTTATTCACCCGAGATTACGCGGCAGACATACTTCGGCCCTAAGCCTTTTAGATAACTTCGCCTTCGAAGATACTCCGCATTATATTTTATCTCGTGCCCAATACTGTTGTCTAGTGCAGCTCCTATATTTATGGATATGCTACAGTTATCATTATCCAGCGTTATTTATTTCACAGTAATTTTATGTACATATGTTTTTTTTTATCGCATATCCAAACACATGAAACGAAACCGTAATAAGACTACGGTATCTCGTGAGAGTCGGCGGTCGGAAGTTTTGCTCTTTATAGTTCAAATGAACATCCCTTTGGAAAAAATATATGTTCCAGCAACAAAAATCGTCGTAAAACATGTGTACGGTGACATATCGGAAGTTGTTTTATTTATGATTTCTCCATCTTTAGGGTCTCATAGCCTTGAATAATGGCATGGTATTAAAAGGAAAATCGTATAAATTCCCAGAACGTTTATAGTAATCAAAGTACATACCTAATCAGTATGTACTTTGATTAAAATCTTTCATACATACCTAATCACAGTATCTGTATTATAAGCGTTTAAACATGTTTTGCGGAGACATGTTTTTGAAATGAGTTTTTTTTTCAGATTCAGAATGATGTCCCTGTGCAATAAAATCAGTACTTCACAATTGTGAGCGGCCCTGAACAAGTGGGATCAGCGAAAAGATGTCAAGTGGCGGGGGCGATGGCTATTGCTTGCAAGGCGGCAAGGCCTTTCAACGGATGTACGTGCGAGCTCACGGCTACATCGCCGTGCTCCTTTGTCTGTTCGGGTCCGCCGCTAACTCTGTTAATATTGCGGTGCTCAGTCGCAAGGAGATGATATCCTCTACTAATTCGATTTTGACCGGACTCGCCGTCGCCGATCTGCTGGTTATGATTGATTATATTCCCTTCGCGCTTCACATGTACACCAACATAGGCTCAGAACTGAACAGGAACTCTTACGGGTGGGCGGTGTTCATCTACTTCCACTCGATATTTAGCCAGACGTTCCACACTATATCTATATGGCTGACGGTCATGCTCGCCGTGTGGAGGTACATTGCGATAAAGTTTCCTCAAAAGAACAAGACTTTCTGTACTAAGCGGAATACGAATATAGCCATAACGCTAGCGTACGCAGTATGTCCGATATTGTGTCTTCCTATATATTTTGCAATGAATATTCAGGAACGCCTACCAGATTCTGCGAGTAACGCTGACAACTCGACATTGGAGCAAAACGCCACCAGTGCACCCGCGAGCAGTGAGCCCATGTATGTGATAGTAATGACGAATAACAATGAATTATTGACGGCCATATTTTGGATCTATAGTGTGTTTATCAAATTAATACCTTGTGTAGTGCTATCTATACTTAGTGTGTTATTAATTTTAAAAATGAAGTCAAGTGACAGGCGGCGGCAGAAATTGCTGAAGAAAACTGCTGTTGCAACTAACGAGGTATTTTACCCTTTTTACTACTATAGATAGTTAGTTTTATTTCATTTGTTTTTATCTCATGTATTCGGCTCCCTTTTCATTTTACGCTGCAAATAGATTGGGAAATTAACTAGTAATTGAGTTACAGAAAAAGACCGCAATTACTTGTTTGTGTTGTTTTGTAAGCCGCCATTTATACGGGGAGAGTTTCTCGCGGCGGGAATCGTATGTCATTATTGCATGACAACCGCCATAAGATTATCGGGTTCTTACAATGTTTACACGATGCAACTTTTTTATGTCCTTGCGATAATCGTGTCTTCGAGGCGAGAAACTTTTCCCGTGTAAATGGGGCTTTATTGGCAAAATGTTTTTAACTCTTAAATATGTTGCAAACATCTGAATATTACGTAATATTGTTTGTAATTCCTATTATCGTGACCATCTTGGACGATAGAGATCACATATCCTCGTGTTAGTTTAGCACACTGGTTTCTATTTTTAGCTGTTTCAACAGAAATCCTTTAACGCAAGGTTCATGAATGTTATTAGAAATTGATACTACCTTATGTTCAGATTCATAAAAGCTTTGTTTTAGTATTTTTGTGACTTGTTTCCGCGGCGAGCAATCAATATGTTCCAATTTGGGCTCGCGTATAATATGGATGTTGTATACTGGACAAATAAAAAGTTGTTTATGAAGGTTAATAAAGTACTAACAAACATCTAGAACCTAGATCACGTAAAACTAGCAATCATAAATACTATTTATTTGTATTGACTCCACATACAAAGAATTTTATACAAATATAACATATTTATTTTATTGAGAGAATAGAAAGAAAGAAACTTGGCTACTTAAAGTAGATAGGTACTTAGTTATCTAGTATCTCGAGTATGACTTAATATAATGTTGCAGTAATATGAGTTACCTCAAATATCTATAAATTAATTAATGCCATAATTGAATTACGATATTTAACATTAGTTACTTAGTAAATTTCTGTGGTGCTAAAGTATAGTGAAACCGTGTCACTGTGGGTTGAAAATTTTACCAAAGAACTCGCTAAAAAAGAAATAAAAGTATATAAAATCATATATTTATTTGTGCGCAGGGTGAGAAGGCCCGTCTCAACGAGGACGGAGGGAAGCGAGGCGGCGGCCGCACAGACCGCACCACTCGCATGCTGGTCGCCCTTCTGGGACTGTTCCTCGCTACGGAGCTACCGCAGGCCCTGTTTGGTCTGCTAACAGCCATCGCTCCGCACCTCTTCCAAATCTGCTACTACGCCTTCGGTAACTTTGTTACTTTAATATTTTTATAATTTCTAAGAAAGGATCTTGGGCTGATATGGCTATAGGCTCGCCGCTTATCATATCGTGGCACAGAACACACAAGGTGAAACGTGAGTGTCCTGGTAGCGCCTCTGCCTACCCGTTTTGGGAAAAAGCCGTGAGTTTATGTACATACATATGTATGTAATTTACAAGACTACTGCTAGACTTTGGCCTCACGTTACTATGGTATTATATAGAGCGGACAAAGTAAACAAAATCTGTGCGCACCAGCCCGGACCGCGGGAATCTATTGAGCGAGTGGGAAGATATTGTTACTGCTTAAGAGTGACAGATATATATATAGAAATAGCGTTACGTGTATGCAAGAAAGGCACAATTTATTGTCGGACAGTAATAAAAATATACAAACAAAAGAGGTTAATACGTAACGATCTCTTGGTTCCACACATTTTCGTCGCGATGTCTCTTTTAGCTTAATATATCTCAATACCTACCTTAAAGACATCCTTAACGGAGATTTTGTGGACCTTTGAAGATCGGCAGCGACCCTAATGTATTAAATTAAATTATTCAGTTAAAGCAATTCAGCACTCTAGCATAATCCATGGAAACCAAGATTTACCCACTTTTGAATATGAATGTCGGTCCTATTATTTCATTATTCATAGGACTTTGTAAGACAGATGAAGTTTGCCGTACAATTCGTATAATACAATGCAAAATTTCATTTGTGAGTAGGTATATTGCTTACACTTCGCTGCCTTTATAAGTTGTGAATAATATAGAAGTATTTTTCTAATGCGTTAATAATTAATTTTAAATGTCAATGAATCCTGTCTAGTGTGTGAAATGCATGCACTATCTGGTACGGAGATGAATATTCATTGTATTCATAATTAATTACAGCTCCACTGGTGTTGAATCACTTTGCAAATATGTCATTGTTGCTATAAATTCAAATTTTATAGGTATATACTCATAAGCGTTTGAATTGTTAATTAGAAAAGTAAAATCTTGTTACAATATACAAAATTTGTATTACAAAATAAAAAACAAATTAACTAACTTTCTTTATGATATTACGGAGGTAGTGACATTAGATATTTTTCTTTGTTTGTTTAGATTTATTATGCCAAGTAAAATATACATATTATATATTCATTTTCAACTAACTTTCTTTAGAATCTTGGAGATATACGACTAATATTAAACTTTTATTATTCGTAACATCAGAATTACAATTATGACATTACTTCAGTCCTATCTTTTGGTTCTAGAAAGTAGTTTATTTATATTATGCGTACAAATAATGTTGCTATACAAGTCCATAATGTAACTAGGGGATGACGTGACGCACAAAGGCAAATCGATTTCAAATTGAAATCAATTTTCATCTATATTTCACTTGGTTTTGAAACAAACATATTGAATTACGTGATACATAAGTTTGTGAATAACTATGACATGTATACTCGAAAATGTCACTCACAGGTACTTTGAATGATCTTGTTTAACTTTGATCATCTTTACCTTTGGCCAGTCAGACGAAGATAAAGACAATAATGCACATTTCGTCTCGACGCGTGTCCTTTTGTCCACTGTCATTAGCGATTTAAGTACTATTCGTGCTTCAATACACAGAGCTTAGTTTCTAATGCAGAGTTTGCGTTGCTATTAAGCCCGAGACCTGTGGTTTCGAGAATAACTTAAGCTTCAGTTCTCGCTTTTTGGGAATGTTGACCACTATTCAGCGACGTTAACTAAGCGGTTTGGAAATATTTACCCCGTCCCCGCTTAGACATAAAAGTAAATTGTAGACTCACCTTAGTATTCAAAGCTTATTAAATTCAAAAATGTTCCTACAAATATTTTACTTGAGAGCGTTGAGCGCCTAATGCCGAAATAACTCAATATCAATCTTGGAAGATGGATGAGTGTGTGACAACAATATTGCTATAGCAGCTATATTAACAGCTTGATACATACGCACGACTACTTGGATATTCATGAAATTCGCACATTCCTACACAGAGCTACGGGAAATATATTTTTATTTCCATTTAAATATACGAAAAATGCCTTACTTATTAGGGGGAGCATGGGGACCACATGTATTAGCATATGTTAACTGAAGATCGAAGGACACATTTGAGCGATTATGTTGCTAATTGGAATTCTTATGAAATTACGGATAAATATTTGGTTTAGTCGGGATCTAATGAAAGACACAAAATGTTTAGTCTCGGTTGCCGGGGCGTGTTTATCAAGTGTTGAGTCAACGCCCCAAGAATTAATCTTGAGGAGAGATACTCATGACATGAGACTATACAATGTCTTAAACATTGCGAAGGTTTACAGACAACATTTTTAAAAATGATTATACACGCTGGGTGATATACAAACAGATGATTGTTGAAAGAAACATAATTGATTATCTTTATAAAACTTGTAACAATCTGTATTGGTTTTTATAGAAGACAAAATGCGTATGGTATCTATATATAGTATTAATGCTTTTTAACCCAGTGGCTCGTTAAATAACGTAATCCACATCCTATTTTTCAAGCAGATTGGCACTCAGATTAACATGAAGTGACGGCTTTCGATGCTTTCTTCGGAAATGGTGAACGAAATAAATTCGTTCACATTTACAGACTAGTGGTTTTTAAGAGATCAGTTTTTTTCAAATTGTACGTTCTATAAGTTGTCCAATGGTTATAAATAAGGAGCAAACTAATTAATTCAATGTTATGTGTTTCACGACTTCATTAACGTTATATTTGTGTATTGTGTTATATAATTAAGAATAAGTTTTGTTAATGGCTTTTACAACAATAACAGTGTAATAAGCATCGTTAATTTTATCTATCAAATATATCTCTTCTTATATTAAATTTTAAATAATCGTGATAAGTATATTCTATGTTTTTAACTGCGACTTGTTCTTTTGTTTCCGAGCCAACAGCTTTTCCCTAGTGTACAAGCCATGTAATAAAACGTTCTCATTTTCTGTAATTTTCGTCGCTAGTATTTACTTCATAACCTTGAATAATGAGAAATAAAATGAATGTTTTTATAAAAGTGTTTACATTTTTGTTCTATTTTAGATTTGTGACAAATGTTGTCAAGGAGTTTAATTTAATCTGGGGTTTCTTTTCGTTTAACTGTTGTCAGATTTCTGTATTAATAGAAGTATGTTTTAGAATGCTATGTTTATAGAACGAAAAGATAATTTTATGTTTTATAAACGGAGTTTTCATTGTGTATGTGTCTAAAATGTGTTATAAAAAATACAATAAGTCCTAATAATAATTAGGTTCAATTGTACGAGAATGCCTCAGGCATTAAGTCCACCTATACAATGTACTTGTATATAACATATAATTAAATAAATTAATAGGTATGTAGTGTAACTTTGTACTTGTATGAAAATGTTTTGTGGCTGCGTCTATATCATATTAATTGTGTTTAACGATGAAATTTCAAGAATAATTTTAGTTATCTATTTGTAATTATGTCGAAATTACGTAATTATAGTTGATCGTATAATTTCAGCTGCGAGGAGAATTATGGTTCTATGAAAACGATACTATTGATTTTATCAGTAGGTCGGCACAAAGTGCGTCTATATACCTAGTGATAAATGCTACAGATTAAACATGAATCTCAGTTTCTTTGTCATATAATTCAAAACATGTGAGCTTATCACTCATAAGTATTTTGTCCTCTTTGGTTATTTATATTCTTTTTCAATTCCCAGTAATATCGCCTACGTATTATACGGTATAATTGTATATTGATTATACCGATCACGTAAAACAACAATTAAGATAACCATAATTAATGTTAATTATTTTAATCGTTCTGATTATGCATTGTGAAGGTTGACACAATGGATAATACATAATATCTTGTTAATGCCGGAATAACAACACAAAGGCGTTTCCATGCGGAACACGTTCACGGTCCGATACGGATGTGACCGGCGGAGATAATTTGTCATCTATAAAGACCATTAGCGGGCTGTCACTGTATGGTCCTCTGTCAGAAGTAAGTGATACCTTCATGTCCTTTCGGATGACGGCGGGATGTGGAAAATTGCTAGTTACGAACACAAATAGAACTGAATACAATTTTCATCCAATGGCTGTCTGGTAGAGATTGCCTTAGTGCGATAAGACCGCCATTTGTACTTTGTTGTTTTGTTGTCTCTATATACCTTTTGTTATATTTATTGTGTACAATAAAGAATCAAAATAAATAAACATATTGTACTATTAGCTGGGCGTGAAAAGTTTCTTTAACTATAATTGTGTGCTAATCTACGTTTCGTCAAGAAGTGATCCTAATGGCAAAGCATTTCTATTAGATCCTGTATCATGAAGACTGCTTAAGGGTGTTAGGACCAATTATTCTGTTTCTATTTTTTCTTTGTAAATTCTTATTGCACACTATTAGAGATTAGATTTTTCGGACAAGGTCGTACTCCCGCCCTAATGTTGTTTCACATTAGTGTTCCGAAGTAAGAGGTTTAATTGTGTGATGATCTATATCTATATTTATCATTTATCTACATCTTGATGTGGCCTATGTTACAACATTAATTGTGTTCAGAGCTCGTTTATTTGGTTAATTTCAAACCTATAGGAAGTGTCCGCCTTTGTGTTGATACCGTAATACTTATTGCTTCAATTTACATGTTTTTGAATATTAAGTAGTTGAGATATTGCTTTTGAGATTCTGAAATTAAAAAACCAATTTCTATTATAATGGAATTATCCTCATTATTTCATTGGATATTGATGTATGTCCCTTTTAACAAATCATTGTAAACACTCTTGTGAGACATTTAATCAGCGTAGATGATTTTTATGAATAGGTTTTATGATGATGAAGAAATTAGTTTTATCAGATAATCTCTTTAATTTGTCTACAATAATAGCGTCATAAATAATGGGACGAAAAATCAATTTAAACTCAAGAACTGTTGTACTTCGGTCAGTGAGTTCTCGAATTACTCGACGAGATTCCATCTTACATATTCCACGTGCGGATTACTAGACAAACGGCCCGTGTCTGGCCCTAGGTGTGTACAATATATCTCCCATTCATAAGAAGCGATTTGCCTCATCTTTCATCGTGGACACGGCTGAAGAATGGCACGCCTTATCGGATTTTATGTTTCCATTGCCTTGATCTAGGGCTCTTTAAGGCTGGAGTGAATAAGCGTTTTTGGGTTTACGTGTTACAGCGTTGTCTATATTATCACTTTTCATGCATTGTGTCCTTTAAAGGCACTGCTTCTAGAAGGGACACCTGAAACGAAATGTTTGTAAATAGAACTACCGTGCCGCAATTTCTGTTTTAGCTCTGTCAATCATAGGCAGTCATATTATTTTCTCTAACGCTTCATTGAGTTCTAGCGTGTTTGACTGTGGTGTTCGATTTATGCGCACAAATTTTGATCAAAATGTTCAGTACATTGTTATGTTGAAATAAAACTAAATTTTTAAGGATTTTATCGCGGATTTGGTTTAATGTTTAATTTTTTTAACTTCCCGCCGTTTTGATTGCTTAACAGCTTTCATGGTCACGGGGCGCACTGAGGTATTCGTCATCCGCTCAGTGACTGTTACAATTTAACTACCCTTAATTTACAATTATTAAATTAAAAAGTTAATTTAATAATGCAAAAATTCAAATCCACTATTAAATTCGTAAAAAAATTGTTTTATTTTATTGTGTAACACTCGCGTAAATTTAAGAAACCGTGACATTATTATGTTTTTAGACCAACAGATCTCATATTTCCTGTGTGATAGATCAGAGGGGCTATTCTGCTTTAATAATGTTACTGGTAACTAAAAGTATATACCATAAAATATACAGTAAACATATCAATCAGCAAAGTGATATTATAACGTCGTATTTCTAGGCTATTGTGTTTCATCGCGATATCCTAAATGTATTTGATATTGGATGGAAGTATCAATAGGATTTACTTTAAATGTGGATCTTTGAAGACGTAACCTGTGAAAATACCTTTTACCGTTAAGACGCCTTCGTGTTACAAAATTGACCGCCTCCGTGGCGCAGTTGGTTAGACGCCGGCTGTAAAACATGAAGCCGCAGGTTCGATCCCCGCACCGAGACAAATATTTGTGTGATCCACAGGAAAAGTCTCTTGTCGCTTCTGATAACCACGACGCAAGGCTCGGTCTTAGTGCGGGCCAGGGCTGTGTATGTGACTGTTTGGTGTATGTTTAAGTATATGATGGCAATGTTTTGTCGCAGGTGAGGTGATGGATCTGATGGCACTGGTGGGGTCGGCGGTGAACTTCGTGCTGTACTGCAGCATGAGCAGACAGTTCAGGTCTACATTCAACCGACTGGCACGCAAAGTATTGCCCTTGCCACAGCGTGAAGCAGATCAACACACGACAGTCAAGGCATAGCCGAGGAAATTCACTGTGTCTACTTCTGTGGTACACCTGTAAATGGACTTGTCAATCATTGTTATATGGGAAGTGTTACTGTGTCATCGGTGTGGGAGAATGTGGCCGGACATCAACAAATGACTTGTGATCCATCAGTGTAGATCAGGAACGAAATGTATCGTTCTCGTTTGTAAGCTATGTCGCATACATGCAAAATTACTTGTACATAATATGTAAGTATTTAAAACCTATGTTATGTTTTAGCGTTAGTTGTCTAGAGATTACATATTACTCTTAAATGTGTGTAGGCGATTTAATATACGTTTCTACGTAGTGTACATAAAAATACGTGAAAAAATTGCAAATTTTACAAGCACTGTATGTACTCTTTGAGGAGCCAATCCATCATGGCTTAGAATATATTATATTGTTTAATACTTTATATGGCTATAATCGAATTTGTGTTTTATAAAATATGTAAGACTTTTTACCGTACGTAATACGTAAGATCTATGTTTAAAAATAATCAGAATTCACTGTGTAATGGTAAATAACGTAAACAGTTAATTTATGATAACGCCAAAATATTACGTATGAATGGAGTTATTCAATATGCGTGAAAGGCATTAATGTATCTAAAAGTAGTCTAAAATAATAAAAGAACCTTGCTTTAAATGAAACAATGTTTATATTGTATATAACCAAGCAATTTTATAGCGCTAATGTAAAAAAAGCAAAAAATAGGTAAGCTTCGCATTGTGTCTGAGTTTATATAAGGAACGGCAGATTACTCTAATGTATCTTACATAAGTCTAAGTTTAAGTTAATGAGAGAATTAGCCAGCTATACAGAAAATGCCAGTATTTTCTGGATTTATTTGTATATTAATTAAACTACGGGAACAAAGGTTGATTCATGATTACAGGCACCAATAAGTAAATTTTCCATATCGTTTTTGTAAGTGCGTGGTGGCCTGTTGGTAACGGACCAGACGCGGCTGCCTACATGATATAAAATGTTTTTGTAAAAATACGCAAGGAATTTATAATTCTCGGCTATATTTATTGCGGAGTGGAGAACTCGCAGCTGTGGAACACAAATATTTTAATTGGGTTTTAATTACTTCATGGTATCCACTGACCTTTGTATTTTTCACGATATTTTGAATGATGACTGATTACTTAGTTTTGATAAAATAATTACATTTTACGATTACATATAGTAGACGGGCTCTGATGTTAATAAACCTGGAATTTATGAATATACTTTGGGATAAACATTCTATATTCCTGTTTGCAATAAAACGTAACGCTTAAGGTTTTACAAAACCGTTGTAGGTATTTGTTTCCATTTTTAATTACAGATATTAATCCAAATATACATCAAAAAGAGTCTCTATGTGTGGGAAAATATGATTTTTATCCCGTTTCATCTCTTAAATTGTGTTGATAAGAAAGGCGCGCCGCGTCGTTGGTACGCGTGTGCTACGGGCAATGTGTTTTGGACATTCATGATTTAGGTATTTTTTTATTTGTATTACACGAATATATCAAGTATATTTTAATTTTCGAAACACGAATATGAAGTTCTTTACGTTATACTTGAACACTCACAACGTAAATTAATAATCGCTAATATTTCCTTCAATATTAAATTAATATCTAATATGTGCTTTACAATTTGATATTGCATTTAGAACAGGCAATTAGCGAAGAGGAAGGAAAAAAATTGAAGGAAAAATGTTCATAATCTCGTTTTCAAGATTCCAAAGTTTGAACCACAAGAAAAGTTTTATTTATTAAGAGATTTGTTGACAAGATTTCTGGCTGACTTCTCGAGGTCATAAATTATCATGTTTTTATATCCACGAAATACCATTAATCATTATGGTCAAGAGTATTGTCTGTATTCATTTTTATTAAAAGATCAAAACAGTATCAGTGTAATTAATTCAAAATGAATTAAGTTACGAAAATGAAGGTTGAAAACTGTACCTACTCAATTTTTACGATCCTTAGATTGATGTAATTACACTAAATATATTATGTATACGAGTGCATACATATGTTCGCACTGTAAGAACACATACATACCATTTTAAAGTTGGGTTTCCTCTGGCAATTATCGTTACAATCGCAATATAGTTTTTAATTAGGACTCCAGGTGCGGGATAATACGGTAGAATTCCTGTGAATAGGGAATCTTTTCTTCCCTAAGTTAAGGCGTAAGTTTTCAGCTCGGAGGTGTCACCAACTGCGTTAACAACACTATACAATACTTAATTAATTCTTAGAATGTTGGAAAAATCTCACACAATTTTGTTATTTTGCTTGTACAGGTAAAATTATTCTGAAGTATTAGTGGCCTTGTACATATTCATATTACACCTCATTGTGATATTTATAAAATATTATTAATCATAAAATTTTATTGAAACGTTGCTTAACAAAAACATTGTAACATGGTTAAATTACGTTGATCATTATAATTATTCTGTACATATCTGTGAGAGACGTATTAGTGAAAATTAGAACTTAGATTGGATAAATAAATATCATCGATGTACATTAAATATAACAGAATTAGGCGATATTATTAGTGATTGTAGAACAACGGATTTGTTAGCAAGCTGTTTCAATTTATCGTACAGAGGGCAACTCATATGAACATCTGACAGAGCGGTTCATTTATTTTTTACATTCACATACACCCGTAGAGAGGGAGGCATTATCCCGTATTAATTAAACTGACGCGTACTTAGTACACGTACGCTGAATGACTTAATATAAGTTATAACTCATTAACTCGCATCACGTTTTGAGTGTGACGTGTAAATATTTATGCCTGCCAATTTTGTTTATTATTAATTAGTCGGCTGGCAGTGCAACAGCTGGCAAATGCTTTAAATTCCCCACTTCAATTTACTCTTGATATTCTTACTCAGATACTGACGTAAGATTTCAGTTGATTCTATTTTTTAGCCTATATTCCTGACGATATACAAATAAGTATCTATAGCTTGTTCCACCATGTTGTCAGTTATTTTATGTGGTTCTGGATAAACTTACACATTTTAATAGTGCTATTAGTTCTATTTCCAGGAAACTTAGCTGTGTATCTGTCGTGTGTGACGCCATACTCGATTAATCTGCTCTAGATCTAGATTTGGAGCCTATCAATTATTGCTTTGAATTGCTATTTGATTGAAGATAGTGTTATACGCATTCGAGGGTTTAGTTTAAGAATTTTGTGCTTAAATTAAAACACTGGAGTTGGGTTATAAAGGCTGTTAACTTTTTAATTTTCGCTATAATCAAATGAGCGTTATTATACTTAATTAACTTGAGGCATAACGATGTAATCAACTTGTATTTTATGCGCACTTTTTTTTATAAAATTGCACTACACGAATCACTTAATTTAGGACAAGGGTGAAGTCGGGTATAATTATTTAAAACGTTTTTTAAGCGGCCAACAGTTCTTAAGTATATTCATTTTATTCTATTTTTGAAGTAAAACTTATTTACGCACGCCTGACTTGAGGAGTAAGCTGGTGAATGCGTGACGAGAGCGTTACGAAAAGTGTGATCGGGCGAGGCGAACGGAAGCTGAGAGGGAGATATAAGTTAGTGAAGATAGAAAGAGAGAGAGTTACGTTTCGTATATTTCTTCCGAAGAAATGTTTTAAATTGCACAGTAATATTTTTGTCTAATTTGTTTCAAATTCGATATCCTGGGAAAACCTTTCTTCTGATATTGTAAACTGGTAGTCAGAATTGAAACTTTTGGCAAATCTATATTTATCTTATTTTTTCGTTTCTTTTATCCTTATTCTAACTTATTACTTACTCTTTCACGCAAAAATTGCTTAATGGATTTTAATGAAATTTGGCATAGAGGTAGCTGACAACCTGGATTAACACAGGTTACTTTTTATCCCGAAAAAATGTAGTATTCCTGTGGGATGGGCAAGGAATTTAATATATATATATATATATATATATATATATATATATATTTGCTACGCTATTAAATTCAAAGAAATGGCGCGGTACAGGAGAGGACTGTTTGTTTTTTATGAACTTATGTATAAAATAACATTATCGACGTACCTTTTGTAAGGGTCATCGGGGATACTCGCGCAAACCCCGGTATTTTTTTGTTTTGGATGCGCTGGATGCACTGGCTGAAGTGTGTCCACGCGTAAGGGTTGTTGAGACAAAGTAATTTAAATTAGTAAGTCTAAGCTTTTGTTAGCTTAAGCATATTCACACTTCATAGCATTATTTGTATTTTTTTTAATAATTTATTGGCCATGTCTCAGTGTTTTCTTTCAGTTATATTTTTTAGCTAGATGAAAGCTTAGGTGTTTAAAAGCATGTTTAAATAACTCTTTCATTTAACGTAACACTTCTGTATTCAACGATTATTATTGTATATAATTTATGTCCGATTTATTTAATTATTTACAACATATTCTTTTCATTAACCAATCTATTTATAACTGGCCTAATCAGTAATGAGAATGATAGACAATTATATTCGTACAGTTATAGGCATGTGTGCCAATATTGATATAAAACAGATATATTACTACAAACATCAATACGTTGCAAGTCTTTCATCTGTGTCTTGCTTGAATCGGCGAGGAGCATCTGTGAGAGTTTAATCAGTTAAGTAGTGTGAAGAGAAATTTAAACAATTTTTATTTTATTTATTTTACACAAAACAGGTTACAATCTTGAATCTGAATTTCATTACAATGTATACTTTTTCTAGAATACGTAAAATACGTATAAGTTGATAGTCTACAACAAAATATACTGTATAATATAAGTTAATACTAGTGAATGGGTATGTGTTGATCGAAGACGGTAAAAATAAATGATGGTTAGTGTATGAAAATTATTTTATTCAACAGTGTCGATCTGTCTAAGCAGGCATGAAAGTAACGTGTGATTATAAGATGTTAGATTATTCTTGTTACAAAAGATAATTATTCTTGATCCGTGTGGCGTAATTGCTTGCCTGCCTGGAATGAGAAGCCGTGGGTTCGATCTCCGCATCGGGACAAACGTTTTATTTCATACATATGTTTTTGTTTGGCAATAACTTAGAGAGTCTTCATTCAGCAGTGGACGGCGATAGGCTCAGTATACACATGCATATGTTTATATTATATACAACTTTGCCTCACGTGATAGTAAAGGTGTATACGAAGCATCCATAAAATCACACCACTGCACTGTCCATACTGTCGAGACCATTCGCTACGAAGAAATTCCTCCCTCTTATTGCGTAACTTTATGCAATCCCGTTGTAAGGTTTGCAAATATGTAGGTTTAAATGGAAAGTTTAAAAACAAATGAATTCTGGTGGGATGTTTTCTTAATCTATGAGTTTAATTTTAAATTAAACATTTTATTCAAAGTCCACATCAATATTTTCGTTTCCGTTGATGAATAACAGAAAGAGTAACAAGATTGTATATCTGTGGGTAAACCAATGATGGATGATATAGGATAGGATTGGTCCTAAAATACGAGGCAATTTTATATAGTTTATTCAAGAGACGGAACGTTAGTTAGATCAATCAAATCTGTCCCTTAAAAATTTACGTAATATGGTATTTATATTACGTATTTATTACGTAATATAAATACCATTACGTAATATGCTGGGATTAGGGGTCGAAGTATTTTTAAACGTAGATGATGTACAATGTTATGTTTTGTAGGCATGCATTGTAGTGTCAATAAGTACAATGTGTAAATATCAGAGCTCCAATTACGTAAGACGAAGCAACGAATCGAAGGCCAATCCAAAGTAGCATCTAGTACGGTTCCTTAGTGTATTAAGCCACTTCGCACGAATTGGGTTAATTCCCAAAGAACTTCATGTCAAATAGGTTTCGGAGTTAGTGTTTCACGAAATGTAGCAGCTAAAAATGGTGTTTGTATTCGAAAACGTAACGAATCTAGTTTGGAAATGGTACGAAACAAACGCTGAAACAACGAGTTTAGTTTTTTGCAGTTGATCCTCACTTGTTTAAATGTAAAGTTCAGCAAGGTTTAATGTAATTGTTTTAATTATGTAAATGTAAATACGTATTAGTATTTTAATGTGTATTAAAGCTTAAGGATATTTGTGTAAATAATGATTTAGTAACTATTACTAGTTATTTAAACTATTTAGTAACATCACGTTAAATCTGTCATGCACATCAATAATATGTAGATTTACACCTTATTTATGTAACGAATAACCTTAAAACGATATTGAATGTAAAACTTAGATGTAGTTAACAACTGGTACATTAGATGAATTTGTGACATAATTTAAGTTTAAGTTCTTTGAAAATAAATATATTCGTAAAGTTTTTACATGAATCATGTATTTTATTTCGAGACCAATAATCCATATTCAAAAATAATAAATGCCAGCGAGTTGCCAGATCGGATTTAATATTCATTTTGCACAAATCCTTGGGTAAGGTAGGCGGAGATTTATTGTTAATGGCCTTTGACCAATTTATAATGGACGGTGTGTTGATCTAACGGTGGGCGAAATTTCATTAAATCTCGCATCGTTGACTTTATTAGCTCAACTCTGAGAAAGTTATAGTTCGGGTAACTTCGATCAGATGTCGGAGAAGACTACTTCAAGCATAAAATACATTTAAGAATTTCAAGTTTGTAATTGGAGAGATTGTATTTAGTATCAAAGCATTTGCAGAGCTTAAATACTTCAGTATAATAACTCATTATCTTTATTGTTATTGAATTTGTTTATTGTTCCATATAATGATTACCTTATATATGTGTATTGCCAAACATATACTAAACTCATAACTCGTTGATATGTAAGGAGCCTCAGCCATAATCAAATATTTTCAGTGGGTAGGAATTTCACTAGGTTTGTGTATAGTGTAGAGTCAAAATTCAAAGCGAACTTCAAGCCATCCCTAGAGTTCCCGTCTTACAATTAGCCTAACGACCGTTGACCTTGCCAAATGGAAATAATTGGGACTGTTTAACATGTTCTTAGAGTACCAAGTCAATTGTAAGTTGGACTCAATTATAGAAAGCTCTGATTAGGTTCCATAAATCTTTTAAGAAGTCATACATCCTCCGTGACATAGAGCTCAATCAAAACTATAAAAAAAACGGAATACATTTTTTGTATCTTAAGTTGAAATTGGATTTATAGAATCTGTTTTAAAACTCGCATAAGCTTCAAACGAATAGCAAAACAATCTGCAAAAATTGCTAGGTTGAAAATATTGACGCAGTTCGATATAAATTGGGTAACAAATAGTGTTTGCCCGAGTAATACTGAAAATACCAGTCTGTGAACTTTGACCGAAAAATATATACTATATTAATATTAAGCTCGAGCTGGTACATTGCACAATGAGCTAACCCAGTTATAATATTTTATAATACAATGTCTGGTATATACAACTTTATTCGCTGGTGTTAAGGTTTAAATTGTATTCTCGAGCGCTTACCATTTTTTTGCTGGCCGTCGCGTCGGTCGCAGCTCGTATGTTGTATTTCAAAAGGTGAAGATATATCATAATCATCTTTCTATCTGCCAGCTTCCCAGCGTGCGCCGGTTGCTTTTTTGCTCTCGTGTCTGTTATTACACTGAATTCATAACTTTATATTTACACTGTGTGTCGAGTTGATGGTAATTTTATTATGTTTTTGTTCATAATTTACTAGTTTTTTTAACCGGGAGCAGCCTGAGTTTTGCTCAAAATGAATACAAACAACACGTCTCGCACAAAAATAAACAATTTAACGAAGCAAAATTAATCAAACTACATAGGTACTCTATATTTTGGGGTTTCGCGACGGAAATAAATTAAAATGTACGGTACATTTTGGTATATTGTACGTGCACATACGTTCTTTTAATTGTATGAGTTTGGAAACACAGAAAGCGATTCATTTGATAGTAAATAATGACTACTATCCATGTATAAAGTTTCAATCGCAGGTGCGTTTCTCAAAATGCGAACGGAAGGCGAAAGAACAAGGACCGAGGGAGGAAAGAGGCACTGGGCTTACGGCCAATTCACCCATCGAACAAAATACCACCCTGGCTATTTTCAAGGACAGTGATACAAGCACGATTGAGCCGGCGAAAACCTATTTTCGTCCGAGGCATCTAAATGGCTCTACAACTTTTAATTTCACAACAATGCGCACAGCCGTCACAGTGTAAATCCTTGAGGGATGCGAGGCTTTTGTTCATCAGTGGCTTGTAGCTAAAAAATGAAACTATAATAATACGTGAAATTTAATAAAATATAAATTTGTCGCCGTCATAGTATAAAATTTGAGTTATAAATATGTTGTTAAGGCAACTATCAAAATATGTTTTCTTGGCAGCCGGACATTTTTGATAGTTCTTTTATCTTGCCGGACACATTAAAGCTGATAACTCTCTCGATCCTCGGTCGGAACTTCATAAAAGCTGATCGTGTGATGCTTTTGTCACACGTCAAATGAGAGTGAAACTTTCAGCTTCTATAAGATGACGAAAGTCTGGTGGCCATGGGCTCTAGCTCAATAATATTGTTATTAGGGCTCATAAGTAAAAAATATATTTATGTAATAAATTGTATCCAATATTACATACTGTACCTGAATAAGTATCATGGATATTCTAATATTTCACGAGAGATGAAATAACATATTTCATCAGAAAGATTTAGCCCTTATAATTTATTTCGGCTAATATTTTGTCGGTTTGCTCCTCAGATTTGCCGGGTCGTTTTGGCTATATCTTATCCTTTGTGGACTGACCTTTCGTCCCTAAAACTTATCCATATAAGTAATACATTTCTGATGTGTTTCATCTATACGTACATTTTATTTTTTTCATCTGTGCGATAAGGCGCTGAAGATCCGTTGTTGTTTTTTATATCAGACAGAATCTGCTAGTATACAAATACATTAATCACAAAGATGAATAGTGATTTATAAATTATATTTTTTTTTAATTAAGCATATACTTATCCATTTCATGAATCAACGAAAAATACAGAAATTAGGCGCCTATTCTGAAAATAGCGTCCAATACTTTCTCAGTTCCTTTGAATGTATGTAAAGATTTTTTAATCTCCGTCAATTTCAATCAGTCTAAATGTGACAAAAAAAGAACGAATTCGCGACGATTTTCTATGCAGAAATATAATGAATATAATAATAATATATAATAATAATAATAATAAATAAATTTATTATCTGAAATTGTTTTACAGGTTCCTTAAGTAGTAATTTAATTAAATAATTAATTAATGAATAATTTCTTTACAATAGTTGTATAGAACCGCTTGAATTATTGAAGGACTTCTCACACTAGGCAGGGCCTGTATAGTGAGAAGTCTTTTAAAAATTTTGGTTAGTTGTCGCAAGTAATTACAATAGAAAAGTATTAATATTAAAATAGACAAAGTATTACGAATTATTAACAAATAAAAACTCAAATTAAAAAGTTACAAAGTTACAAAAACGTAAATGATATTATACAGAAATCAACAAAAACAACACATAAATACAAAATTCTAGAAAGATATAAAAACAATATTTGAGAAGATAAGACATTCAAGAAAAAATAAAAATATAATTCTAAAAAACTTAACTAAAAACTTAACTACCCATATATAAATCTTTGAATCAATCTATAGAAATACAAAATTATATAAAAGGTTGCACATCATAATAATAGTTATAAATTCGGGAGACTAAAAAGCAAAATAAAATTCTAAAAATTCAATAGCCTATCAATAATCTAAAAACTCAAACAAGAAATTTTTCATAAAATTTTCTGTGTCAGTATAAGTCCAGTCCAATAATCCTTTTTTAATTTTTACTTTTGCTTCTCGCACATATAAGTGTTTGATATTAATAAATTTATTTATACGATTGTAAATAAATGATTTCGCATAAGAGTAGAATTTCTTTGCAAAAGCTGTCCTCACTTGATTAATTGGTATTTGAAAAATGCGTCGTTTGATCATGTGTTCGTAATCCTCTGCGTTTAGTGTCTCTTTATGTGTCACAAGGACTATCTTGAGGATGTAAAGTCGCCTTACACTGAGGAGCTGTGTATCTTTGAATAGCTGTACTGTAGAAAAACGGTACGGGACTCCGATCATAGTTTTGAGTACAGCACGTTGAGCTCTTTCTAGTCTTATAAGTTGTGACGGGGCAGCTCCACCCCAGGCCAGTATACAGTAGCTAATTACAGATTGACACAAAGTTATATAAACAGTTTTCAGTAAAGCAATTGGTGCCACGTCGCGAAGGAGTTTCATGACATGAATTATTTTTCGGACCTTGGCGCACAATGAGGTAATATGCTCGTTAAACCGTAGATTGTCATCGATTATGACACCGAGATATTTAGTAAATTTAACTCTATTTAGTTGGGTACAATTACATACAAGTGGGACATTAAGATTGGGTAAGTTGCTACAGGAATGGACTCTAATGGCTAGCTCGGGAGGAGGAGCAGTGGCACCTGTTATGTGAAAACATACGTAGTTTGTTTTGGTAACATTCAAGGTAAGTAGGTTGTTATAAAGCCATTCGGAAACACAATCAAAGCCAATTTGAGCGGTTTTAAAAACCTCATTCCAAGTTGAGCCATGAAATACAATAACGGTATCATCGGCATAAATTGTAATTTATATATTTAAACATATGCGGTCGATAAAAAATATTTGCTAAGCCGTGTTGTATCGCGCAGTTTGAAATTAACAAAGAATCGTTCGCATTCATATTTATTTTAATCATCTTTATAAGTGTAATATTCTATTCGGTAGAATTTTTTCATTAGCCAAAGAGGGAGAGTGATAAGCTGGGACGGAGATTCCAAACGGCTTTCTTACAACACAATGTTAAAATATATTTTTAAATATGCAAGAATTTATGATTTATTTTGATGAAGATTTCCGAAATTTGATGGTCAGTTAAGATAAGTCTGTAACCATTCAGTACCACTTTAGGTACTTAGAGGCGACTATTTTTTTGTAAAAGGGAACGAGCAAATACATAGTTCATGTAAAGCTTACAAAGATTAATGGTTTCTTAGATTTACGCGAACTAACGCTGACTGCCTCGGTAGCGTAGTTGTATTACGGTACGGCTACAAAGCTGAGGTCTCGGGTTCGAGTCCCGGGTCGGGCAAAGTGGTATTGGATTTTTCAATTCAATATCAGCCCGGAGTCAGGAATTTGTGCCCGATGTGGCGATAGGCTCGCCCCCTATCACATTATGGGACGGAACATACAAGGCGAAATGTGGGTGTCCTGGTGGCGCCTCTGCCTACCCCTTCGGGGATAAAGGCGTGAGTTTATGTATGTATGTATGTAGATTTACGCGAATGTTACACATTGAAATAAAACTAGTCTTACAAAGATTAGGTAGGCCGACTTAATAATATGGACAGCCGAGCGAGAATCGATATATTTTGTACGCTTTTTTTTTATTACGATGAATGGCGAGATGAGCATGCCATTCGCCTGATGCTTGGCGACACGACTGCTCATGGTAAGTAGCAAAACCAAAAAACACCATGAATTACAAAGCAATGCTTAGCATTCTACTGCGCTCGCCATCCTGAGACATAAGATGTTAAGCCTCCTGTTAATCCTAATTCCGAAATTCGGGAAGAATTCGTGTGAGCAGGCAATCATTCGCTATAATATATCTAGGTATTCAATAAAAAGAACATTAATTAAGGCATGAATGTTAAAAATACTTGATGAAATAGACCTCCATATACCCTTTCTTGTACATGGACGTGACTATGCGTATACTAGGCTACGATATTCTTTAAAAATAGTAGAATTTTTTAGTACTCGTAATTTATGTATCATTTTACAATCTTAACGAAATTATGATAAAGGTTTCGAATTTCGATTCCACCTTTTTATATTTAAGGCCTAATGAAAGAATATTACTGTCATCGGTAGTAATTGAGATGAACATTTTCGCAATTTGTGATACATTATGGAGGTTCATTTCACATGGAACATGCTGCGTTGTGTCAGGAGCGCGTAAATTGACTTGTTTCTATTTCAGTAGGCGTGGGCATAGGCGTAAGAAAAATATTCGCTTCCAAGGTATCTTTAATATAAATAAATACGATGAGCTCATCACATATGTATCTGATGACGTATTTACACGATTTATTCAAACTTAAAAAGTACCTAAATAGCGCCAATCCGCACCTTTCACTTTGTCGGATTTCATCAAACCCAAATATTCGAAGAAGTACGAAACGATGTGCATTTCAAAAATACATCATACAAGCTTATAAATCAAACATTTGGCGCAAAGAAATTGCGTACATTCGAAATACAAATATTTTGCTTAGAACGTTTTCTTGTGTTAAGTTTTGTCGACGAAAATGTACCGACTCGGGTGATTTGAGTACAGGTTTTGCGATCAGAATAAACGAAGCGTATTCTCAATACATTTTCCCACTCTACATCTTCCTTTACAGCTATGACTAATGGCTGAGTAAGAGGCTGCTCATTTGCTTATCAAAACAATACCCTTCACCGTCTTTCAGAGCGCTTTTGACATGCTCACATTGTCTTCAATAAATGACTTATTTCTTACCTTTTGTGTTTATTAATAGATATATAGATAGAATTTGGTGATGTAAAAAGCGTCGAAGCATAAGTAATCAAAATCTTTATGTTTGTGTCTCAGAATATTACACGTAGCAGCAATCACAAAAATCGTTACGATCACATAAGATAGTCCAAAATTCTTCCGGTGGCTTGAAAATTATAATCAGAAAAATCTAATCTCTTTGGCACGTGTGCAACATGCATGCTGAACGAAAGCTTAAACCCCTGTTACATTACCTTATTCTTATTAGTAGGATGTTCATTGAACTTGAAGTTGATATAGAAATAGCCAATACATACTTATGAATCAAATAATACAGTCAGCCTTCGTGGGGCAGTTGGTTAGACGCCGGCTATGAAACGAGCGGTTCGATCCCCGCACCGTGTCAAAGGTTAATGAGGCGCACATATATTTGTCTCGGGTCTGGATGTTTGTGAGACCGAAAAGTCTCTCTTAGTTTGTGATACCCACGACACAAGACTTATTTGATCTTATGTGGGGCAGGACTATGTACATATGTAAATGTTGGTTGTATTTATTTAATACACAGGAGCGGAGACGGCACACAAAATCTGTGCGCAGGTATCAGACACATGGAGCGTATGGAAAATCAGTGGGGCGAGAGGGAATATTGCGAAGAAGAGACACAGACAAAACATAAAGTACGGTATTGTACCTAGTTTTATTTTAAAAGTTGTCACGATGAAAACAAAAATTAAATGTAATTGAATAATAAAATTCGACGGTAATTTACGACCACTTTTCCATTTGTTGGTAATTGTGTTACTTAACACAAGAAATTGAATAATAAGTTACTTAAATTGAAGAACAAAACTTTATATCTTTTTACAGTCCACTCGGGCTTAAATTCTTTAAGAAAGTTTTTTCGCTATTGTGAAAATATGATTGTAAGGAAATCCAGGTAATTAAACGCTGTAACAATGTTCAACTGGTATAAATTCAATGAATTGTTTTGGTATATTAGTTTGAATCGTATGAATGTAATACAAGGAGAAATTAAGTGAGATTTGCCCTTTTGCAGTTCTTTTTGCTTTTTTCCGTTCACTCAAGCTGTAGTCATTCTTAACTACTTCATGAATGTGCCGGTTCGAGCGAGAAGTAGCATTGTCTCAGGGTGAAACGACGTGAAATAACAGCTGAGCTACAATGTTATCTTCCGTCATACAGTGTGATTGCCTCTAAGCCCTCAAAGCACATACGATTCTCTAGGGTTTGTGTGTGTTTTTGGTCAGCGTGTTGTGGGTGTTTTTTTTATTTTCCCAGGCGTCACTTCATTTGTCACCCATGAAATACAATACATATAGAAATATAAGATTTATAGAAGATTTAGTAAAGGTTGCAGGAGTTCGCTTGATGCACGCCGATTTCATCGGGTCTTCCTGGATTCAACAATGCTCTTTCTTGGGCTGAAGATGACCATACTATGTTAACATAATAAATTATGTATAATAATGTATGACAACCGCAGAAAAAGTGTGCTATGCTCATCCGTATGACAATGCGTGTACTCTATCAACTACATTGAATTAAAATCTTTTTGATCAAAGGTTAAATTATGTCTAATAATTTTCATTAAATTAATTCTACAAGACTGAAGCTAATGTAGGCACGTAGGCGTATCGCTTCTTTCTTAAGAATACAATGTACTTAAAACGTAATTGTGTCTCATGTTTACATATCACATTTATTTGTTTAACGTATATAAGAACAGGTAAACAAAGGATACGTAATGTATGTATTAAAGAAAACAATGGCTTACAACAGGATGTCATGTGAGATTAGCTTTCTAATGAGGCTCTATTATTCTTACTTCACTGCTTTGCACACAAGATTAATTTTCAGACTCGTGTGGCTGGAATGAGATTAAAAATGTAATATATTCCATATAATTAAAAGTCGCGTGTTGAACAATTTTCACAAAATGATTGACATTAATTTGCTAAATTTCTTTTATTAAAAATGTCTAATAAAAATGTATTAGCTCGTTTTATATTAGCCACGAGTAGAGAATTCCTATCCAAGTTATTGTTGGGCAACAGAGGTACAGGAGGAGCGAGGTTCCCGCGAGTCAGCTAATCAAATTGTGAACCTTTCGAGAATGTTGAGTCGAGTCACGTTCGCGCCTGACACCCACTGCCGACGCGACGTCTCAAGATTATTACTGTGCATAAGTTAACTTCTGATTTATTGGCGTCAAACAAGGACGCCCTGTTGATATGATGGTCATTAAATTGTTATTACTCTGTTTTGTATACTCTGTTCCTTTTATAGCATCTGATACGGAGATAATAATTTATTATTATAGTCAATGGATTCACTTTATCTGTTTAATATTTATCTCCCGTCAAGAAAACGATGGATTTCTCCAGTAGGCGAATAAAACTTAATAACATAAACGTTGTTTGTGATAGTATGTAAGTCTTAAGAAACCTCTGTACATTACTATTTAAATAATACTACCACCCTTCTATATCGTGTAAATGTGGCGTTATCTCTACCGTTGAAATGCTCTTCGTATTATCGAAGATTTATCTCAGTTTAATACTCCACAAAATATCAATATAATACAATTGATTGAACTGATGTTTTATTAACGCCCAATATCAAGGACACACTTCTCTTCTTCTAGTCCAAATTCGCATCGCCCCATCTTAAAAAGTATTTGTATTTCATCTATAATCTATGTGCTGGATTTTATCTTCTTCGCTCTAACGTCCATTATTCGTCTTACACAAAATCACTTGTGACAACTTTAAATTATGCAATTCTTCGTTCCTTCCTTCTTCGAGAATGCGTAGAATCAGAACACGAACACAACACTCAGTCGCGTATTTAGATTGGCAAAAGCTTTTTGCAGTGCGAGTCACATCATTCGCCGTTATGTCCTCAGGAAATTTCCAACCGGTCGACTTTACGATGTTTCAAGCTCGTTGCACAATAAGGTTAAAACAACGTCAATTTGCGGTTTGGATTGTATTGTACTAGCCGCGCCTCGCGTCACATATGCGAACGGAAACGTGCACATTTCCTATGCTGAATTATTAGCCTTCGTAGCGATATAATGGCGATTTCAAACGTGTATTTTTGATCCTTTTTTAGAATGGGAAGGGAAAATATTGATAAATTACATTATTTAGTATTCTGGCGAATAAATAAGCTTTCATTATACGCAATGTAAAGATTCGACTACTGCAAAACGTTTGTTTTAAAAAAGGGTTTCGCACAGTATCGTGTAGGCAGCGATTAAAATCAACACGATTACGTCATCACAGTAAAAACAAGTAGGCCAAGCCTTTTGTATCCCTTCCAAGTCCCTAATGTGGGTAAGCTTACATCCAGACGAGACATGAATTTAACAAAGTATGTCCTGACTTTTAACAAACATTTGTAGCGTACCCAAATAATTTGTCTTGATAAGAACTTAGCGCCTCTCACAGCTGGAACTAATGTATACTCCACCGTCGCAAATGCGCAAACACGCTCCGAATTTGTTATTTTACCTATGAAACACAGAGCACAGGAAATTAAATACGAGGCAAAAATAACACCGATAAAGATAAGAAATCACTGGCGTGTGAAAGTTATTCATACATGGGGAGTATATACACAAACTAATACTTTTCAATCCAATTTACTTGTAATATGCTAACACGATGTATCGTAGAAATTCTCGTTTCAGTAGTTAAAGAAATAAAGAAGGAGCTTATACTGTTCCAGTCAATAGATTGCGATAGCGTATCTCTCAAAGTAATAAAGTAGATGTAAGACATATTCGAGTGGAGCGCACATCTCTAGCATTTGACACCTTGTTTTACTCAAATTAGATATTTTTCGCTATCTAACATTTTCATTTCGAGTAATAGTTTCTACCCTTATTTTCATTTGTATTTTGTTTAAAATATGATTTCCAAAGTGGGATCGATAATATTTGTGAGTCTATTTTCATTTACTGCCTCGGTGGTGTAGTTTTACTACGGTACGACTACAAAGCTGAGGTCTCGGGTTCGAATCCCGGGTCGGGCAAAGTGATATTGGGTTTTTCTATTCATTATCAGCCGGGAGTCAGGAATTTGTGCCCGAAATGGCGGTAGGCTCGTCCCCTATTACATCATGGGACGGAACATACAAGGCGAAATGTGGGTGTCCTGGTGGCGCCTCTGCCTACCCCTTCTGGGATAAAGGCGTGAGTTTATGTATGTATTATCATTTAAATTTAAACCGCGACTTAACAAAATATTCTCATTAATAGATTTGAAAATGAATTCGCTGTATTTCATTTATAATTTCAGTGTTGAATTCTCATATTATGACGTAGTTAATGTTTATTTTGTTCATTAGTATCATTTGAAACATGCAGCGAACAGCGAAACACTAGATTAAACAAAATGAAAGAGTGCGGTTTGTATCATTCTTATTGAATATAACATTTCTGTTTTGGTAATTCTTAACGCAGATAAATTCAATTAAACCCTGCCATGTTGTCTGTTACCCGCGTACATTAATTATTAATGTCATATCCATTTGGCGAACGAAAATGTTAAAAGTTAGACATGTGCCGTGTACCGCAGCGCGGCCTGCGAGAGGATGTTACGTTCAAAATATTACCGAGTTAATATTCATTATTGGATTTTCAATCACATTTATTTAAAATTCTCTATCCTCGTAGCTACAACTGCGCGTTTATTGCTTAATGATGTCCAGACTAGCACACCTGTATAATTTTAGGAATTCTATTTGTGGCGGTCGGTATTCAGGAATGCTTTGTATTTTTTCCACGTCGAAAGATCTAAATATTGTCATTAATCTAGACTTTATTTCTTTAAGTTTGCTCGTTTTTGTTTCATCTGCAGTGTGGACTATTTGTACTGAGTTCCAATTTTTGAGAAGGGTAATTGCTTCATGGTGTCTGTCGCATATTTTGTATGCAGTATTGATTGCAACCTCTTTCTTCTTTGGTATATCTGACGATCCAACTCCACAGTCCAAGCATCGTACTTGATGAATGTTTGTAGATTTGTTTGCGACTTTTGTGGGTGATTTTGAGCATTGGATGGATATCTGACGACGTGTGTGCAGTGCATTTCCCACTTGTATGTCCTTAGACTGTGAATTGGGTAATTCGTTGTCTGCATTCTGCAACTCTATTGAAGAATTTTCGATATTTCCGGAACCATACGCACTGTCTCTACAAGTTTCGGCCACGGTAATTACAGGAGACTGCTTGTTGTCATCGTTTCCAGAAGCGGGAGAGTTGTGTTGTTTTCTAAAAAAATATCGCTGTATAACATTTAGTAAGGACACCGAGGGATCATTTGTGATTTGTTCCACACTCCGCATAAAGTCGGACATTTGGATTTATTAATTTAAATAATGTAGTATGAATAGGTGTAATCAGAATATCAATTACAAAAATTGTGGTTATCAAATGACGGAATAATGTTTACATAATACACAGGTGAAAATTGACGTTTTAGTGAAGAAAGTACATAAAAAAATATGCAGGTATAAGGAAATAGGTTTGTTGTTAAATATATTTGTCATAGACCTAAGAAGTTTGTTAAAAACACTAAAATGATTTTATGTAATTTGGACTGAATTAGATTGAAAGAGAACTTGAGGTGTGATATAAAAATAAAACATTTCATGCATTTTGCACTCTAGTTCATGCGTCTACTGTAGAAATAATTTCCAAATCACTTCTAATAATAAATCGAAAGCTCTTTATCTAATACATTTAATCTCCAAAGATAAAAGAAGTAGTCTGGAAAGTTATTTTTAAAAGTCAGTAAACATTTAATTAGACTCTCATCTCAGAAAGAATGTGTCTGGAATTGAAGTAAAAAGATTAGTTCAGTGAGGTGTGGTCTTTGACAGTGTATACAAATGTACAAACAAAGCGATATTATGGTGTATTGTGTGCTGGCATGTAAATTGTGACTGATGTGATTAAATTATTTTTATTGGTCATATTATTTGAGGCATCAGCATCAGTGGTAACGTTATAAATAGCCTTAATATAGTATTATAATAAAGTACTGAAAGCAAGTACTCTTATGTGATCTACAATTTCACTAGCTTTAGGATTAACTCTTTGTTTCGGTGTTTCTCGCGCGGTTTGAAAAAGGCATTTGAGACGTAAAAAGAATGTTCATCACACCGTGTGTGTACCGTTTCTCTTGCGATCTGTTATCGCTGAACAACAAAATTGTTTTGGTTTGGAAAGATTCCAAATTATTATCTCCAAATAAGGCCAATTATCACCTTGGTGACGCATTTATATTACTCTACGATCCCGAAAACGTGTACTACAATGTACAGACAAAATTAGCACTGTAGATTTTAAAAATAAATCGAAAATAATTAATTCATCATAAAAAATGTGCCATGTCTCTACAGTGTAGCAGTGGTACAAGGTTGTTGTACAAAAGCAATTCGGCTAACAAGTAGAATATTCAGAGTAAATTACTTTGAAACTTGTATAGTTCGCTTGGTCTGAGTTACAATTTTTGCTTGTTAATAACCTTCCTCAAGGACGTACAAGTTACGATACTATTGTTATTCAAATATTATATACATAATGGATATAATATGTAAATAATTTATCTGGAGAGTTTATTAACAAAGTTGTCAAGATGAGGTGCGATCTCAGGGATCTTAGGGATTAAGCATTTTATATAGCCTGCCAAAAACAAACTTCGTAATTTAATAGGGTTCACCCGGGAAAAGTTAGAACCTCATTATGGACCAAAGACATCTACGGTTACACCTTATTTTGTGAACAAAAAATACTGCTGCTTCTTGAAATGTTTTACCGAATACACAAGAGTAATATTATTTTCCATTCTGCGCTACGCTTACGTGTCTTTTGTTGATCGTCAAATAATTTAAAAATTACATGAGAGCTAAGATGCTGCAAATCACTTATGATTATTGTCAATTGAATCCTCACATTATAATATAGGTACATACATATATAAAGTATACATATACATAGAAATTGATTGATGGTTCTCTAAGTGGCACAGTTCCGGCTTTAGAGGGTGACTTAACCAGGGTAATAACTTCCATTTTTTCATAGAAACCGACGTAGAGTAACGTGTTTCCCTTCACGTTACGTTTCGGTCAGTGAGATTTTGGCCAACAATCCTATAACCCCCTCCGGCTCCCCTCCTCCCACGTCCGTACCGCGTTGACACTCCCCTGACATTTTCAACGGCTGACGACGCACCGACGATTCTAGGTGCTTAGGTCGGCCACTCACCTCAAGTTGAGCCGCTTGAAAATGTTCCGGTCATACGGTATAAACAAAGAAGTATTCTAGACTCCGTGTATGAAAGGCTACAGCTTTCAATTTACGTATACGTCGTAACCGTGTTTTACGATTTTGTCGTAGTTGAATTTGTATTATGTTGCTTCTTGGTCAGTTTACAACAGGTTTGCAAGGCCGGCGTAAAAGGATTTTTTATACTTTCGTCTGCTTACGACTGTCCACGAAATGGTTTCAAAAAGTTTTATGGAATTGCCACTAATTGGGTATATTACGATGTAAGTCACAGTTTATGGCACATTATCCCGGAAATGTACGATGTCACTGCGGTAAATTCAATTAGCATTTTATTTGTATTTCGTAACAGTGCTTACAAAGTTATTGTACTTAACAAAAGCGTGATCGCGTGGTGCGCAATACCGAGCGAGCAAAATAATATCTATTGTGCACGAAAAAGTATGAGTGAAAAAAGCAATTAAATTAATTGCAACGTGCTAAGTGCCTTATAAACGGCTAAATAAATTAAATGCTTAACACACTACAGGTATCGTGAAGCGTAGCTTTTGTGTACCATTTAGGTTATTTAAGTTTGAACTTTTATAATACCTCAGGATTTTATTTTAATGTATCACTAAAAACCTTGTATTATTTCAAAGTCTGATTATATTTAACGAAAATAGGGATAAAACTGAACATAAGAAAGAGAGACATTCTGTGCCAAGAATTCAAGTAATTCAAGAATCAAACTCTAGGAAATCTACCACGAACAAATACACTGTATGTTCAATGATGTAAAGAGAAAAGTACTATCGCAAGCGAAATTTCGTTTTGAGGTAGTCATATAAATTATCTATACAAAAGAAAGATTTATCTTATATAAATGCAAAGTTCGCCGCACTAAGTAACCGTAACGTCTTTTATCACCAATTGTTTTACTAAATGCTATAATACTGCACACCAGCTTTTATGGCACGCCTACTGTCTACAATTATTACTACTACAATTTTTTATAATGCCGATTGCTTGGATAGTGAAACTATAAGAACGAATGGTTAACGAATACATATATCGGCGGTAACTATCAACACGCAGTCTCCCTCTAATCTGGATGTGAAGCCACATCACTCCACCGGAAGGTAAATGTCAATATTTTACCAATGGAGTGAAAACATTTTACAATTTGTTTATATTATATTCGAAACGTACGTGAAATACAGTGTACACGTGTGAAAATGTTCCGTAATGTGTTTTCCCTCAGCAGATGTCGGCGCGCCACTACACACGTTCTTTTACACCTCATTTGGTCGCAGCACATCAATCTTTACGTACTCGTGAACTGATTTAGAGCCGTATCTTTATCTTGGTTTCATATATCATAAACAGCTTGTTATAACATTGAAATAAAACTATTTTTTACGGATTTTATCGCGAATTGGTTAAATTTTTACATTTTTTAACTTACGACGTTTCGATTACTTTACAGCTTTCGTGGTCACGGGGCGGACTTTTTATAATTTCAATAAAATAATTAAAGTGTAAATATTTTTGCAAAGTATGAGCAAATAAAAGTGCAGGTCCAGACACAGATTAATCGTTGATTAAGCCAAAAGCTCAAGATATATTCAGGGAGGGATATTTAAGTTCAGGGAGGCAATATCTGAAACAATTTACGACCTTTAAACGCTCTTGTCTAGGTCATTATACCCTCCTTGAATAGGAAAAGATCGTAATTAGAATACATATATAGGTATATGAGTAATTTTAATTAAAATTTTAACATGCGACTTTATTTTTGTAGACATGGTATTCGTGTTTATTAGAAAATTAATCATTTAGACCTAAACATTATATAAATTTACTTCAAAACATAAAATATCGAATGTCAATGTTTATATTACCAATTATAATTAATTTGCCAATTGAAACCCGTGAAACTCAAAAGTATTATTTCTATAGTGAATTTAATTTAGGAAATTTGGTGTAACAAAGCGCTGGTTAGTGTAATAATATAATAAAATATAATAAAATGGCAAAGTAAAATAGAAATTATAAAATCGTTACACTTTAGCAAAGTTTGAACTTAAACAAATTTAAGATCAAATTACTAGGAGTTTTCGTTGTGCTAATTACTTAAGTTAAGCATTGTCGCGGCCCTTATTCAAGAGTTGAACGAGAGCATTCCATAGTGAGTGTATAGTTCGTCCCACTGTGGTCTCATGCAATTTTCCTTCACTATAAAATACTTATTTTTCCAGGCTTCATGAGTTTAATCACGATTCTCTGTATATACAGTTGCAGAGTGAACTTTTGAAGTGAGCGTGAACGGCCATATCTGAAACTATGGGGAAAAGCAGACATCGAGGAAACGCCCTCTCTTTTGCTTCTCTTATCCTCATCACATTGTAGTCGGTAATTGCCTGAGCGATATGACCGCCATTTGTACCTTTATGTAATATGTATTCCTTTAATTGTTAAGGTTTATTTAGTGTAAAAAAGAAAGTAAACAAATAAATAATTTTTTGAAAGTTATGACATACGGAAAATTAAAGGAAAGAGATAATTTTTAATAAAATATTATGTTTTCTACCGTTATTTTAACACCGAGTCTCGGTGCGTTAATCCGTTCCATTCTTTGCTATGAATATTGATGCTTCAAATATCCAAGTATGTATGCAAATTAATTTTTTTATTAAAATCGGGCTTGAGAATCTTTTACATATTATTCGTTATTCCTCATAGTCATGCCATCATCGTTTTATTATTGCGAAGAATGGCGACATGAGCAGGCCATTAGCCTGATGTTAAGCGATATGACCGCTCATGAACGACGCAAGACCAAACGACACCATGAATTACAAAGCAGTGTTTGGCATTCCACTGCGCTTGCCATCCTGAGACAAATTATATTAAGTCTCATTATGTCCAGTAGTTACTCCAGCTACAATGTCCTTCATACTGGAATACAACAGTGCATTTACACTGCTGTCTGGCGGGAGAAATAGACATTGCGGTGGTACCTACCCAGGCGGGGTCTCACATATGAGAGACCTCCCACCAGTTACCGTAGTCACCTACGCCCACTTGATAAATGCACCCTTTATAGACTGCCCTTAACCAATGCCCGTGACTAAAATCGGGTAGATACTCTGCGTAGTTTATGGCTACGATTTTACGTCTATTTAAAAACTTTGTATGGTCTGCAGATGCGAGGAAACTAGTTTGGGTTGCGTTTGTTTCAGTTTATGACTCATAAAAAGTACAATAGTTGGAATTAAGACCGTTTTGAATGTTGTTCACATTTTCGTGTTGTTAAATGCGAAGTTTATTCATGGTATTCAAAAAGAAAGTTTATTCATTACTACGTTGTGGATTTGAGTATGAATATGTTTTTAGTAAATAGGTATATGTAAATAGGTGCGTTCGTTTACTGTAAGTGCAGAGTGTTTTCTATATAAAATGACATAAATGTCGTGAGAGTTAGGTGCGATGCAAATGTTTTAGCGCAGGAATTCTATTTTGTATCTTCCTAGAACACAAACACATTCGATGAAATGATGGGAATATTCTCGAATTCGTGTTATATTTATTACTTGCAATCTAAGGCTGGCACATATTGTTCGAGCTCCCTATTCCCTGGTATTGATTGTAATTAATTAATTCGTGGATATTTGTCAACCGTGTATTCTGTCACGACGAGACTGTTGGCTTGATTAAGTTCGGTAGTAATATATTTAGTAATTAGTAATAATGTTACATAATATATTTTAGTAATCATGTAGATTAGTTAGCTACAATTCTTGCGTTAATAATTTTTAATCAATGTATCGGTTTGCGAAACCTTTGCTTTCGGTTATCTCATAGTGCATAATTCCTTTAGTTTTACGTGTTCTAACTGTTCTTGTGTTACTCTCTTTTATTGTGGTTTACAATAAAGTATGTAGATAAATAAATAATGCATAATAATATTCAGGTATTACAACAATAATGCCATTGCATAATGAGACGTAAAATTTAGGTATAGTCGATAATATCTGTCGCGCGCAGGAAATGTGTATGAAATATATATGAACGATACTAAAAATTCTCCGAGAAAAATAAACTATATATATATATATACAGGATATATCAAGACTGCGACCGAAAACGAAGCTGGGTGGTAGTTTTAGTGGTTACAGACACAATGCAAATAAAAATTTCGCAAAATAAGCGACAGATTTTTTTATATTTAAAAACGGTATACAACAGCACAATACAATAAATAGCTTATTTTAATATTTAAGCGTAATTTGTTACATTTATACATTATGGTATTATTGTCTCATAGTTAATCTGCGGACAAATACTCGTATTCGAAAAACCTCAGCCGGCTTTTATTGTTTTTTGAACGCCAAAACGGCAAATAAGTTTCTTATAAATGCCTATCTGGGGTCCGCATTTGAATATTGTAATTTTGCTCCGTAATTGTGGCTTTACAACGTTTTTTGATTACTCGGGAGATCTCCTAGAGAATTGGATTCGGAACTGCCGTTTAACAGAAACGAGTTTTGTAAAAAAATGACCGATTTTTCTATTGAAGAAAAAAGTTTGTTATTGGTGT
This sequence comes from Deilephila elpenor, assembly GCA_949752805.1. NCBI lineage: Eukaryota > Metazoa > Arthropoda > Insecta > Lepidoptera > Sphingidae > Deilephila > Deilephila elpenor. The sequence goes on along the minus strand of OX457099.1, from coordinate 6,963,041 downwards.
TATGATGATTTCTATAAAAATGTAGCCATGACTTCATATTATTGATATTAAGGGCTAAGAATAGAATAGTTTTTTGACTATTTTAACAGAATTGGTTGTTGGAGTTTTAGGCAAAATTTTGCCGTATTTGTAATTGTTCGAGCATTAAGACTACAATCAGATAACGGTTTATTGAAAAGTAAGGCGTATTAAGTTCAACCTTATTTCAAATCTGGGGATAAGATTTAGCTTAACCGATTTTATCTTAAGTCTATATTCTCAATCACCAAATTGATGCTTTCTAAAAATACAAAGAAATTGGAGATGATTTGAATTTTTATGAAAGCTAAACTTATTATGATTCGCCTATCAGATTTTCATTGGTGTATAACAGGAAAGTAATATTATGATGTTTCGTACTTCAGCCCTTTCCTTATATTCCTTATTATAGGAATTGATTGTCAAAGGTCTGCGAGATCTAGGAAACATTAAATTATGTTCACAATTAATACTTATTAATTACCTGTCGTACATTGTAATACTTGAATTTAATACTTATTAATTACCTGGATATATAAATAGTAGTTCAAATAGCAAATCGATTATGACTTCATACATATATACATAAACTCACACCTTTATCCCCGAAGGGGTGGGCAGAGGTGCCACCAGGACATTCACATTTCGGCTTGTATGTTCCTTCCCACGATGTGATAGGGGTGAGCCTATCGCCATATCGGGCAAAAATTCCTGACTCCGGACTGATAATGAATAGAAAAATCCAATATCACTTTGCCCGACCCGGGACTCGAACCCGAGACCTCAGATTTGTAACCGTATCGTAATACAACTACGCCACCGAGGTAGTCTATAACTTCATAATCAAATGTATTAATATTAATACAATCTCGGAGTAATGTATATCGTAAATCGCATTTCCGCAACTAAGCTGGGACTATACCCTCGTATACTATTAGCATAATAATTTACTAAATTGGTACCACTGACCAAATATTGTTTAGCTTTGCTGTGCACGTTAGAACGTTAGAAACCTGAGTAATACTGTTCGTCTAGTCTATTTTAGCTACTTTCGCAGTCATATGGGATTTTGTTACGGGGCGAATCGCTGAGAGTATTTTTATAGAACGAACAGTTCATAATATCAACTAGATACGATCATTTCTTTGGTATAGTTCTTTGAGGCTTTGGGCATCTTAATTGTGTCCTATTTACTCACATTTTGTCAACTAGAGGAGCAAAATTTTTCAGTAGCCTAACTTGACAATTGAAGTATGAAATGTTAATGGGGCATTGCTTATTACCTAGTAGTATTAACTTCTTAATGAAATCCACCTCATAAGCTTAGACGCAGTACCTAGACTGTGAAGAGTGGGATTTAGGGTTCAATTCCCACTGCCCGCAAATTATTTTGCGTGGGTTATTCAGTATGAAATATGTCATATGAGATGGACACTGGACAGTCTGGATTTTTTGTCGGGCATGGCAATTGACTGCTTTCCGAATAGGCGATAGGGTCCTAGAATGTCTTATATAGGTATATTATACATTATTGGAGAGAAATAAAGCTTACAGATTTATGTGTGTCACTTGTTACACCAGTGCCCACCCCTCCGGGAACAAGGCCTGAGCTATTGTATGCTAATTAACGTCTTTTTTGTCGTGTTAGTTAATTTACTAAATCTTCGTTAGTTTTAAACATAAATTAAATATATCTTTATTGTCATATTTAATACTGTCAACTTATATAACATTGTATTTAACTTCGAATATTTCCTCTCAAGGCGAGAAATGAAGCACGTTGTCACTTAGCCAAGTCTGTGGTTTAAGCTTCCCGTAGCAGACGTGTAAATTGGCCTAAATCTAAGTTTTAGCCACACTCGACATCGACAGAACTATCCTTGAGTTAATTAGTGTTCGTTAGACAACAGTTAGTCAGGGGATTAAATGTCAAACACTGCAACTGGGATTCTGTTTCTGTTTTCACTGTTTCGACAGAGATTGCCAAATGATAATTGGTAAAACGATCATGTATTGGGTAACTATAAATTATTACTGCAGTCTGTAGATGGGTTGGGATGGGTATATTACTTATACCTACTCGTATTTGTATATTTTTACAAATAATGTAGTTTATTCTAGATTGAGGCAAAATGCACAATCAAAAAGTGTCGAGACCTTAAAAAATAGCGACTATAGTAGATTCATGCTGTACGGTATGACCATGGGCTAGCGATGATCAAAATATGAGAGGTATGAATGGATCGGTGGTGCAGTTGTACTACGGTATGAATACAAAGCTTAGGTATCGGGTTCGAATCCCGGGTCGGGAAAAATGATATTGGAATTTTTTATTCATTATAAGCGCGGAGTCACGAATTTGTGCCCGATATAGCGATAGGCTCGCCCCCTTACAATATTACGGGACGGAAAATACAAGGAGAAACGTCGGTGTCCTGGTTGCACCTCTGCCTACCCCTTCTGTGAAAAAGGCGTGCGTTTATGTATGAGAGGTATAATAAAATGAGTCAACTAAGGGCGGCTCTAAAAGCCTTTTTGTGGCAGACCTTAGACTATGTAAGTGTAACATATCAACAGAGGCAGTAAGTACGACTGTCAATAAAGAATACAAACGTTGTGACGACAACGCTACTAGTTTTTTTTGTCGACTGAAATTATATGATCTTTGATTTATATAATGTCGCTAAAATATTTGGCGTAGGATTACTATAATCACTTAAGTCCCCTTCAAGGATGAAAAGTGTTACATCTCACAGTCAAAATCTTGGGTTTTTTTCGAAAAGAACCGACAAAAGCTTGTGGTTTAGAGGGATCCATCTTTAAGATTATATAAAACCCTTTGGGATTGTAAATACCGGAACGCTCATTTAAATAAAGACATCCGAACAGCAAGAGCACTTATATTTTTATTTACTCTTCTGGATACGAAATTGCGCTTATAACAAAAAATAAATTTTAAATCCGGCTCTGTTTAGAATTATTTTGTTTGTTAGCTATAAATTTCCATGCAACAACGAAATAATGAAACGTTGCGTTTATTTTCAAATTGAAATATTACTTATTCTAGCAACTCCATTTGCTTGTAATAAATAAACCTAGCAACTGGCCTATTTGTTAGTATCCAACGGAATTCTGATTGAATTCCTTGAAACCGAATCGAAGTTTATTTGCAAAGATGTCATTGATTACACGAGCCATCTTTTGTGAAACCTTATTTGAATAGCTTTTATTCACTATTGACATTTTTGCGTACACTAAATAATTCATTTAGTACATTAATTCAGTTCTTATTAATGGTATTTTATATAAATTTGCCAAGTAACCATGCTAGATAAATAAATATTAGACATACTACAAAAAAAATACTTGCCTGATGGAACGTTACAACGCATTTTCGGTTTGTCCTCTATTTTGAGAAAAGAAAGATTTAGAACGTCCTGTATTGCGGTCATTTAACTTGTCGAAATAAATGCGTACAATACATTTGCAGCATTTGTTTAGTGAAGACAAAAACAAATGGTTTCTTTTTGTTTTGATCAGATTCACATGTTGTTTGTTTGGTCTGCAGTGATGCATCGCGTAGTGCGCGGCCAGATTCCGCACATTTCCCTTATCGAATCCAATATCTTTAGATATAGGATATCTCTGCTCTCCAACCACGGTTAAACAAAACGTTAGTATTTAATTAATAACAATAAATTTTAAAGCGAATTAGTAGAAATTGTTCAATTACAAATTACTTGAATTCGTTAATCATTTTAATGTAACAAAAGCAAAACTTTATCGGTCTAATTAGATTTAGCCGAGTTGTACAAAGTCTGAAGCGAGTGATTTGTTCGAATTTTCATGTAGGTATACCTAAATAAAACAATCGATATATTCACTTATGCAAAGTCTCAGGTTTCGGTTTAAGCCCTTGTATTTTTGGTTTCGAGCAGACTGACACAGTTTTGCCAGCGAGAGACTGAACTCTTAGCAAGAGACGGCCATCTGTTGGCTAAAGAATATTCTTTTTGGACTGCATCGCACATATCATATTATAAATTGTAATTGATACTGCGTCCTGGTTTCTTAGATTTCCACGAATGTTACATTCAAATAAAACTATTTTTACGGATATTATCGCGGATTTGGTTTAATTTTTACATTTTTTAACTTTGCGACGTTTCGATTATTTACAGTTTTAGTGGTCACGGACCGGACTGCCAAAATCCGTAAAAATTAAACCAAATCCTAGATAAAAACCGTAAAAATAGTTTTATTAACTGTTAAATTTGTTGAAAATTGCTTGATATTGATCGATTCCAACATTTTGTTTGTAAATTCAGGGTAAGACTGTGTTTAGCCGTAGATCCCTGAAGCTAATAAAGTTATCAAACTAGTTAAAGCTTTTCGTGGAACAGAATCAGTGATACCTTTTAAAAGGATTTCGCTCAAAATTCGTTAAAGCAACAAAATTATTTCATTACTGAAAGACTCAAATATTTCAAAAGATAATGATCTACTGAGCAGTTCAATCAAATAGATTTGATGTCGTTTGAAACGCTTTTCATAATCCTCAAAGTCTGAAGATTTAATTCGGGTATATTCCTGTCTTTGAGATGGAAAGTGATATTTATTTTGCGATGAATTTTATTTTATTAATTGAATAGATATAAGGTCAGCCAAGCATTTGGTATAAAATATATATTTTAGGAAGTATCTAAGTAGGGCTAAGAGGACCTGAATGTGAGCAGATGATAGTTGATACAAGTATATGATACAATGTCGGTACAAATATCTCAAATAGCTTAAAACTGCATATATAGGTATAGTACAAAAATGAAACAATGTATAATATTGTGATAAAGATTTGGAGAGGAATTACATACACTAAAGTACATCTAAAACTTTTAACATAGGCGAGAAATGAGACATGTATTACATGGATTTTTTATACAGGGTATATCAAGACTGCGACCGAAAACGAAGCCGGGTGGTAGTTTTAGTGGTTACAGACACAATGCAAATAAAAATTTCGCAAAATAAGCGACAGATATTTTTTTACAATCTTTTGAAAATCATTGTTTTTGGGTAGCAAATACCTAGTTATTGCAAAAATAGTAATTTAAACCCTGTCGTACCATTGCGTCTTAAAAAATGAAAAGGTGTACATCATTATTTTAGGAAAACTATGTATTTATCACCCAAATACGACGATAAGTAAAAAATTACCAAAAAAAAGATGACGATTTTTTTTGCGAAATTTTTATTGCATTGTGTCTGAAGTCACTAATACTACCACCTGGTTTCGTTTTCGGTCGCGGTCTTGATATACCCTGTATATAAGACTCATAAATAAAAGTGCATATTATGAGCAATATATTGTAGGCCTAATATTTTACATTACAATGGTATTGCAATACGCGGCAGACCGCATTATCATAATAGCATAAATATAAGACGTATCATCGACTTTGTAAGAATCTCTAAAATATACTTTGCAGACACAACGAATTATATTCAGGCAAAATATTTTGTATTTACAACAGAAAATATAATTTAGAAAATGAAATAGATGTGTGCGCGTTAATTTATACAATATTTTCATGAATTGAAACACAGTCCTGAAACTTTATGCTATACATAAAATAAAAAGTTATGAATAAATTCATTATACATCGCCATTACATTATTTTAAGGGACTGGCAGCTTCTGTTTTCTATATATACAATTGGGTATTTGACTATCATCGAATTTTTTTATTATTTTGCAGACAAACACAAGTACCATTAAAACAAAACAATTTTGTGAAAACAGTGATAAAGAAGCTTGTAACATGAGGCAAATATTAGAATTTTAAATGAAAGAGTGGGGATGTAGTGGAGACATCTTACCGTCTCTATCACACCCGCACTCTATAATGCATATTATAATAGTGACGTCACTAATTTTGTTTTGCATCCCTTTTCTTTTACCCCCACTACAAGATTTAAAAAGTTTCTAACTCTTTTTTATTTTTTATTCTGAATGGATTTACAAAATTCTTTGTTAGCAAAATTTTTGATATGGATACTTTTTGACGAATACAATAAAAAAAAAGAGTCAAATACCCAATTCCTTGTATCTTATTCGATGAATGCCTATTTATTTGCTATTTTTATAAAACTGGTTTCCATTACAGTTAGGGTAAAATGTTTTATACTATGAGTTAAATGACGACGTGAAATGTTTTATTTAAGAAGTCTCGAAGGTTTTGATAACAAAGCTTTGTTTACAGACGTGGTTGACTGTTAAAACAATGCCTATGTTGTTAGTGTAATTCAAATCGTTTACGTAAGTTACTCTGACAATGTAACTCAACCTTCCGATTTGAACTGTAAACATAAACAAGGGGAGACCAGGGACGAACGTATCGATTCTCAATTTTCTTGTAATATCTCGCAGACCTTATTAGATCATAAAATACTAATTACTACATACGATATTTTTTTTAGCTATCTATATTATCACCAACTTCAGTGCCACTGCTATTACAGATTTTGAGAAAAATGTCCAAATATATCATCCTTATGCCAAGGGTTGGTTGTAACAGGGAAAAGGGTTTAAAAAGGAGGGTAAAGGGATGGTAGTAACATTGTAAATAAAAACAGAAATCGCTTTTGTTTTGGTTCATATTCAACGAGTCTTTTACGTCTTACAGTACCCAAATTATTATAAACAAAATCAACAAATATTTCAACTAGCTAAATATTTTCTAGCATTTCATACAAGTTAGACTCGATTTAAATAAATATTTTCCTATTAGTTAGGAATTTATTAATATGTAAAAAGACTATCTTTACGGCAGGCAGAGATCTGGTTGTGCCATGTTCCTGGAATTGTGAAGTTCCATGAGCCTGCGAGGCAAAAAAAAACAGTTGCACTTTTTTGGCGTCGAAATGAAAGCTGTTAAGCTCCCCTTTCGGTACTACGGGGGAGGCCGGAAGGGGTTTGCGAGGATCATTAGCCTAAAACAGCACGCCCAGCACGCTTGCCGATATTGCGGCCGGGCCGAGTCTCTAACAAATCCGACGCCAGCGTTCTGACTAAAACCCCTCAGTTTTAATTAGTTAAATTACTAAAAAAAGAAACATAAAATAAAAAGAAAGGTCTTTAAGAGAAGGCTACAGTAAGATGTAAATTATAATAATTAATTTATTTAAAGTCGGGCGACGCCAAGTGTAAAATCACGATGAACGAAGTTGGGTATATTTTGTTTCCATTTGGAGGAACATGTTTTCGTATCTATTTTTAATAAAAAATATTATTACTCTATCTGTATAATATGTTACATTGTAGTGTAGATAATATCCTACATAATAACTTTGAAATATGCATGAAAAATGCTTAAGATTTGCATGAAAAGTGGTAAAATTTGCAATTTTATGTATAAAAATGCATACGTTTTAGATTAATGTGGCGAAACTAGCACACAATTAATATAAGTAATAAGCTCAATTTTCGGTACGGAAGATTTAGTAAATAAAAATCAGATTTAAAATGTTCGCAATATGCAATAAAATAGTACATGGTTGAAATGGATATAATAAAATGTCCATTATTAGCAACTATTATTGAGAGAGTATTAAATCGTGGAAACCGTCCTAAGCCTTCTGAATCAACCTATCACTTGTAAAAGTATCCCCCTGTGCATTGGAAGATTATGGGCTGATAAAGTACATAGCCGTAGCGTGAAGAGGCATCTAAGCGGGCCGGCATGATTGCATCGAATGGTATGAGACTACCGTCTAAAGCCATTCGATACTCCGTCTGGACGTCATTAGCACTTACCACCAGAAGCAATGCAGCCACTGTGGCGTGCCAGAATAAAAACATTACATTAGGGTTCTCTAACCTATACATGTTAGAAGGTTATCACCCGGCTTGGAATCGGCTGGTATACCGGTGCAGCTGCTTCGTTCCTATGCTCTGTTATTGTTATTCCATGAGCAGCCATTATCCTACAGTATAATGTTCTGTTGGTACAGTTTCAATTTCAGAATCCGCATTCAAAGCTGTCTTACCCGTGGGTATATCGAAACACCTTCACTTAATGTTATCGTATTGAAACATTATTCTGGTATTGCTTGTATTTGTCATTCTTTGTGTGAAAAAAAAATGCTTTGTGATTAAGTAATATTTGACGTAGAATTTATTTTTGACTTTAAGTACTATTGCGTGAGTACTTTAAGTTACGTTAAAAGTGCGTGGTGGCCTGTTGGTAACGGACCAGACGCGGCTGCCTACATGTTCACGGTGGTCGCGGGTTCAAATCCCAGGGCACACCTCTGACTTTTCGGAGTTATGTGTGTATTGATAGACAATCACCACGCACTTTAACGGTGAAGGAAAAACATCGTGAGGAAACCTGCATACCGTAGCGATTTTGAAGAATTTCTACGGTATGTAAGTCCGCCAACCCGCACTAGGCCAGCGTGGTGGACTATATGGCCTAACCACTCTCAATCAATTCTCTCGATTGTAGAGTAGGCCCGTGCCCTGCAGTGGGACGTATATGGGCTGATATAGATAGAAGTACTATTATTTTCTTTCTAATTTGCCGGCTTACAACGGGCAACTAGTTCACAAGTAATAAAGTTATGAACAAGAACATGTCTATTTAAATTCGAAATCAAGGGTTTTTACATTTATTTATTTTTATACTGGTTAAATGGCGGACTTATCGCACGAGGCAATTTGTCAAAGAAAATCACGGGAGTTGGGACGGAAATAAGAAAAGAAACGAGAAAAAACAGTGTAAGGTGCAGACGCCTATTACAAATGATTATACATAATACATAATACTTTTGTGTAATACAATTTATAAAAAATATGCGTCGTAACTCGTATAATTAAATATTTACTTTGCTGAGTGAAAGCCTTCTTAGATCATAATCAAGTTTCTTTTAAATATAAAGTATCGGAAGCTTTGTGTTAGATGCTACGGTCTGGAGTTAATTATCGACAAGAAGAATACGCCATGAATACAATATCCGTTTGAAATATTCTAAAAGCAAGAATATAATTAATTAACTCCTTCGTAAGGTTGCATTACGTAACGAGATTTTACTCAACAAAACATTAAGCAGTTTCTTAGTGGGCAAAACACGTTTTACTTAGGCTAAAAAATGTAATTTGATTTGTCGTCATTTTGAAGTACACAAATTGGGTCCACAAACCGCTCCATTACGTAAAGCGATGTCAAATAGCTAAATTGTTCCGGTTGAATAATTACGGTTTAGTATTAACATAAAAACACATTTATATGTTAACAGCGTTATTTAGGATGATTCGGGATAAAAATTTGAACGTGACCCTAATTTTTTAAATTGGTAAATAATGATTCACATGTATTCAGATGTATTCTGCTTGAAGCGAAACAAACAAACATGTAAGTATGTAATAAAGTCAAACCTCTAAGAATGTATGTAGAGAATGTTCAATAAGGCATAACTCTTAAAACTCACTGCTCCCGTCGGCGACTTGCAAGAGAATGAAAATAACATCTTATATTTGTCTGGATACACGATAACACGACGATTCACCGAAACAAATGTAGGTACTAATCAAATTTTATTTACAAGAACGTATCTAGTGGATTCCAAATGGAAAGATGCGTCAAATGCATTAGTATTCCCATACCGATTCTTTATGTTGTGGGAGTGATAATATTATATAAATGCCATGGCTTATCTTTCTGCGTTGTTAACTTCACTACCTCCGATCTTTGGTGATTTCAGACTTATTGATTCATTTTTGTTGACATCACTCAGCGTTGTTTTTCACTCACTCGGCCTGGTCGTTACCGAAAATACAGACTGAACATGAAGTGCCACACATCAGTAAGTTTTCTATAATATATTGATCCTAGAACTACAAGCAAAGCTGTGACTCTTACTCCAAATATCAAAAAGTTTATGCCAGGCCTTAATTACCTTATGAATGCCGACTGCATTGCATATTACATATTACAAGTAATATGTAATATGCAATGCAGCTGATTTTCGCATCTTTTCTATAGGAGTTGTATAAATTGTCACAATAATCGCATCAACCGCCAGTTTAATTATAATTGTATTTTGCGGCAGCGTACTAGAATCACGTAATATTTTTTATCAGAGCCTTCGAAGGCCCACGTAGGTACTTATGACATGTTCAGCCTAGGGCGTACGTGCTCGCTTTTATTGCGAGAGTTTCCACTGATTCCATATACAAATATACAAAATGTGGGATGCTAAATGAAAAAAGTTATAATTTTACCAAACCTTCATTTGCATCATGTTTAGAGCGAAACAAATTGTGAAATAGATTTTTGGCAGCAGAAAGGAGAAATGTATTTATTTAGTACCCACTTTCTTTTATACTCCGAAACATATTTCTATAAAGGTGAGAATTTATCCTGTAATGGATGCTTCTCTTGAGAAACATTTAGAGCACTTTCGTATGATACTGAGGAAAATGTCACCTCTGTATTGCAAAACTGGATTATTTACTTTCTATGTACCAATTCTTATTTTATTCACTGAAGTTTTATATACTTTTATGAACTGGGCGCCTACGGTTCTGCCCACAAAAATGTAATTTTGTTAATTTATCTACAAATTATACAGAAAAACCTCCCTTGAGAAATAATTTTTCATTAACCAAAACCGGAATAAATTAAATTAATATCTACCAACGTAATCGTGTTAAAAATGGACGGACCAGGACAACAAAATACAAAGTCTTTATAGCAAACCCATAAATGAAGATATATAAAAACATATTTAATTGTATTACCATGAATGGTCTTATCGTCTTGAGTGATCTTGTTCACAAAACACTTAGATGAATACATTTTCTATTGCGAGACTAATTATAATTAATATTATTGTAATCATGGAACTAATTCCAGTTTCATGCAATGATCCCGTGTAATTAGCGCATAGCTAGTTCACACATAGCATGCCCGCGAGATTGTAAATTAACAATGCTGATATTTGGCAACGATCACTATTTTCGGCTAACGAGCTCTTTGATCCACAAAGGGAGGCGAAATTTAAAACACTGAAGAAAGTAGCTAAAAGGAAGACAAAATAGGACAATCCAGCACTAACTAGGTTGTGTATTTGTTTTTTAAAATATAGTGCGGTGAAAGGCACTATAACGGATGAAATGCGGTGTAAAAAAATAACCTGTGTTTTATAACATAATTTTATGCAACCAAGTTATCAAATAAAATTGGTATGCGAGCGGTGTAGAGACACACGCCACTTTTCCGCGAACGGCAAATATTTCCCTAGAGATAAATTTCATCAGAAGTTTTAACGGTGTTGATAAGAGTCATATTATGTATATAGTCGTATCGAAACACTATTACATTTTTAATGCATGTTTTCAAACCCTATCTGCAATCTTCTTGAAACATTCATACAAGTGAGAGCCTCTAAGAGATTTGGAGAGCTTCAGTGCTCAGTGTTCAGTGTCAATACTTTGTAATCTGTGTTTACAATATTTAGGTATTGGGTGAGTGGGATAATGTCTATGTTAACAACAAAATATAGATTACACCTTCCTAATGTTGTTGACCTAAATTCCTTGTGAACTATTCAATATATGTCCACTTTTTCTGTAATGAAACCTTGCTAACTTTGACAGCTGGGTTGGATGAGTTGGCGAGAGCTGGCCAGATTAACATTTATGTCCCGAAGTGATTAGCTTGAGGGCAATCTTGACTGTTACAAAGTATCCCAGAGTATTGCGGTGTAATGACAACGCTGTTGGAGTGTTTACGTAAGAAGCACATACTTACAGACGATTAGGTGAGTCGGATGTAAGCATGACTTTGTTCTTCTTGGTTAGGTAATCTTTAAGGTATCAAAAAGTCGTTTGCACCTTCTCATTGTATAAAAATTCAAGGAGACTATTTTTGATGGCGTATGACTGTTGAAGGTAGACGGTGGAAAAATATGTTTATGCAAGACATTTAGCAAAATTAAAATAATATGAGCATTGACCATAAATTTTAATAAATATTTCCAAATAATAAAATTAGACAACTATGTCTTCTGTTAGAATTGCCAATTAATTTAGAATAAATTGCTATCAAATTACGCACTAAAACTATTTTATGAGTTCTTTGATATTGAACTGAGATAGCTATTAATTACAGAGTGTTTGGGCTCTTTCAAATTGCTGGTATTCTTTATTATTACTTGGGTATTGCTTGATCAATAGAGTGTAATGTGTTTATAAAAACGTGTTAAACATTTATCTTTGTCGTTGTATAAGATAGTATGTTGCAGTCTTTTGCAGTGACTTTTCTGTAGGCATGGCCTCTCCCATTAATTTCCTGAACGATCGGTCACCGGACGGTTCGCTGAGTTAAAAATAATAGCTTTTCAAAATTGAAGCTGTGTTCTAGGTTTATATTTTCTTTTTAAATTTTTAAAATATATGTAAGCGTTAACAACTTTCACAATTTTTTACCTAGATGCAAACAAAAAATACATAAACAAAATTGCTTTAGTAGTGTATGAAATCTTGTTATTTAACTTCTATTTTATTTTAATCATAACTGATAAAAAAATCCATAACAATGTCATGTCCCATATTTTTGTTTGTTTTTCTTTTATGTTTATCTTATTTCATGGGGGCAACTGCCGTGCACGCTGTAAGCCCGTAAATGTGATGTTTACTACATATATATACCGAATTTTATTGTTACGCTTATAATAATGTGAGATACGGTTGTGAGATAGCAATAAACAAAGAAACTGACAACCCTATTGTCGTTTCAAAGGTGAATATTTCCATTCAAATGTGGTCGCTTGCCGTTTTATGGTGCATCAAAACCGCTGTTGTTTTTTGTTCAGGAATATTGTGCTACATGATAACATTCAGAAACAATCTATAACTTTTGTTGCTACTTGTTATTACTTGCTGAATGTTTCTAATCGCGTCCCCGCCACCAATAACATACAATAACAAAATTTAACAAAGAGAAACATTCAGCAACAAGCGTGTCGCACGGCATATGGCCTGAACTATTCGAGCAACGGATATTCTTATATTATTGTCAGTGTGGAAGATGATGAACTATAGCGACAGACTGCTTGCTCATTATAAAAACAAGAAAACTCAACGCTAGGTTCGAATACGTAAAATTTTATTTTATTTTATTGCAGATGTATAAAAGTAAGGACAAGGCTTGGGACCTCGTTATACCACTTCGGACTTCCTTTAGAGTATCGGAAGGGCAGCCAAAGGCACGTTTTTTCTGGCTTGATAAATGTTGTCGTGTTGAGACAACATTCTCTGACAATGTTACCGATTGTTACTAAATATTGACTGTTAAATGCTGACTGACTAAAAGTAAAGCAAAATTGCTTAACATTTAATAACACGACATTATGTTCTACATACAAGGCGAAATGTGGGTGTCCTGGTGGCGCCTCTGCCTACCCCCTCTGGGATAAAGGCGTGAGTTTATGTCATAATACTTGTATGACCTAAATAAGAATGTATAATTGCTCTTGAGTCGTGGGTTCTTGGTGCATGCTCACTGGACCCGCCTTCACTTCCAGGCGTGAACATTTTTGCATTGTGTGTCTAAAAACCTTTCTAGCAATATTCCGGCACAGTTCCGCCGTTCTCCTTAATAATTTTGCACATCTTCCATTCGGCAGTTTCGCTAGTAGAAATAAAAATTTAATTTGAATTTTAAAGGAACTACCTCGGAGGCACTCGCGAACGTTGGTGCCTCACATGTTCTGAACTATTGTTTACTGAATTTACAAACATTGATATATTAAAATTTATTTCTCGATTGCAATGTGATATGAGAACAGTGTATGATTTATGCAGAGTCGTTCGTTCGTATTCTCGATTGTAGGTACAGTATTGTTTGGTTCGGAAATTTGAACGGCTCCGCAGGGGTTTGAGTAACCTATTTTATCCGCAATGTTAATCCGATACATTATTGTACACTTCAAAGTGGCATCTTGTACATTTTTAATTTAAAATTAAAACCGCACACGTTTTTTATAAAAACTTTCATATTTAGGATACAAATTTATTTATTTATTTAATCTCTTCCATGCTTAAAGCCACCTGTAACTTCTTATTTAACCTAACCTCGTGTTTCAGGAAAAAGAAATATCTTAGTCAATAAAAATTGCACCAATATTTAACTAGACAGGAAATTTGAGAATGACTAAAACACTTACAAAGAAATATAAATGTGCAGGGATAATACGGACATCAAAGTACATTTCTTTTAAAATAGTTTAATAAAAGCGATCGGTTTCTACAAGAACGCGTCGCGTTGCAGTGTTTTAGTTTTATTTTGGTAACGACTATCGCACGAGGTGTTTCCCGGTACTCGAAGCCATTAGGGGATAACATATGTAATTATAGTTTAAAAGAGGAACCAAAACGATAACCTGGAAAATATACATCAGCTAATATAGTTGTTGCGTGGGTAGCGTGCACGTGATCAGCTCGTGTACAGATCTCTTCCACCTTCAGCCGATTTTCTGCTATATGTTTTAGTTAATTAATTGTTCGTTAATATGAGGATAGAATATCACGGTATCGTTTTCATATATACATTGTTTGCCCGTGTAATTATTTAACTACGTATTATCCTCTCTAGGTTTATTAACACAAATGAACACGTGAATTTAATTAATGTCTGTACATTTCACGAACTTTTTTTGTCTTGCAGATATAACAATATTACGTTCGAATAACATTTGAATGTTCATATATGTAATATATTATCTTATCTGAGTATGTTTTTCGTATGAGTATAATTAGTAAGACTATTATGAACCCTACGTATGTAAAATGCAATAGTTTAATCAATTTCAATTTTATTCTTTATTGTTTTTATTTTTATTCTTTATTGTACACTATATATATATAACAATAGGTATAGAGACAACAAAACAACAAAGTAAAAATGGCGGTCTTATCGCACTAAGGCAATCTCTACCAGACAACCATTGGATGGATTTATGAGATGGAGAAAGAAAGGGCAATTCAACAATTTCTTAAAAAAAAATTCCGTATAGGTAACCAAGAGAGATGGTTACCACTTATCATTGATTGACCTATATCTACAAAAAGTTAGGGACATAAAGACAGAAAATCAATTGTCCAAACAGATCGCTAATGAATTGGCCAAAACCTTGTGATGTCGCTGGAAACGATCTGCGTAATTATATCGATATAATTCAATTTTCCATTTCAAAGAACTTCGTTCAGATCTCGTGGAAAAAATTCTCGCATTTAAAAGTATTTTTCCAATTCTATGACCAAATATCTCATATTTCGTATCTGATCTAATTCAATATCGCAAACATATTAGTTTTTGTAAGTAACGACACAGTCCATTTTAGATAATCACATTAGAAGTAAAGATTACATATAATTATTTATTTATTATTATAAAAAAGTGTGTGGTGCGTGGTTCAACTCCCGGGGCACACCTCTGACTTTTCGGTGTCATGTGTGCATTGATAGTCAATCATAACGCACTATTATCGTGAGGAACCTGCATACCATAGCGATTTGTAATAATTTCTATGGTATATAAAGTCCGCCAACCCGCACTAGGCCAGTGTGGTGGACCATATAGCTAACTCCTCTCAATAGTACTCTCGATTGTAGAGGAGGTTCGTGCCCTGCAGTAGGACGTGTTTGGTCTGATACAGATTTTAACTATACCATAGTTTTAAATATTCTGTCTGTCCACACCCTGCTTAGTACACGGGGTCGGTGACACATGCCTAAAGTTTTTCATGTTGAAGTATAATTTGGCTTATTTTACGCCTAACCATAACTCTTTTGGGAGCGATCATTTCACTCAACTAGAGAGGCCCCCATAAGCTTCGAAATTATTTTGAAAACCACTCTGATATGTAGGATTCCTCACGGTGCTGTCCTTTACCGCTATAATGGGTGATGATTAATAATGAATGCACGCGTTACTTCGACAAGCCAGGAATGTGTGGTTTTGGCTTGAATCTATCTATCATTTGTTAATTCAAACACTTACATCTTCAAACATTGTAGCCAGAGTAACTGTTGGACATAATGAAATTTAACATTTTATGTCTTAGAATGGCGAGCACAATGGAACACCAAGCAATGCTTTGTAATTCATGGTGTTATTTGGTTTTGCTACTATCGATGAGCGGTCATATCGTTTGCCAGCAGGCAAGTGGCATGCTCGTCGCGCCATTCACTGCAATAAAAAAAATCTTATCAACCAGGATATCGTTCACTTGTAGAATTATAATATAACAATATGATTATACAGTTTAATTACCATAAAAATGCGTTTTTATTATTGCTAGGTAGCAGTATTTAATCTTGACACGGTAGTTATTCTTCTGGATGATAACACAGCAGAAAAAATGGAGATACTGTTCGCTATAATGTAAATAAAAACACTTTATATATCATATTGGTAACGTTACACGTATGAAGCAAGAAATGAATGGTGTAATGAAAGGCATTCGTACCACCATCCGAACCCTTATTTATGAGTAAAGGTCATTTGACCTGCCAACTTTTTGATCTTTATGTAAAGGGTGGGAAATAAAAAAATACGTTTATGTGCTACGTGATATTTGTAGATGTAAGTTTATTAACCTCATGATCGTGAAGACCGATTTTTTATGGTTCAAGGGTGAATAAGATTTCAAGCTAAAATAAAGCCATTACGAGCGAATAGGATCAGGATCACCCAGGATCTATAGTGGCACGCAAAAGAATTAGCACCGAGCTCCGAAGCACGGCAAGTCTCTAGGGACACTAGCTTAAAATACATCTGATGGTGAAAAAAATATCAGAAGAAAATATAACTTAATATTAATTGAGCTCCGCCTCGCCCTCAAGTCACGTGCATGACAGGCTTTATTTCTGTCGCGGAACACATAACAAATTTAACAAAATTCTATGAAATATATTTCGCTTTGACGTAATAAACCACATAATTGAATAATGGAACGAAATGTAAAGAGAGGATCTTGTTATTCTCCATTTCTAGCAGCCCTGGAACTATATTATGTTCTATAAAAAATATAAATAGGGACTTTCCGATGGGCGCTTTCATTATTTAATGTAATCGATGGATAACGTGGTTATGGCGGACACAAACGACTATTGTCGAAACCATTCCCATGTACCCGCGAAGGAGAAATATAGCATTCCAATCTATTAGCGCTTCAAAATAAAGTCACATTGATTTGGTTTTCTAGTTGCGAACATTGTTGCAGAAAACTATTTGTAATTGGTAGGGTATTGGAATCTTCTCGGACAACATTGTGTACGATAAAAGTCCCTAAATAAATAAGAAAAAAAAATACATAATGGTTTCTTAGATTTACGCGAATGTTACACATTGAAATAAAACTATTTTATACGGATTTTATCGCGATTTGGTTTAATTTTTACATTTTTTAACTTCCCGACGTTTCGATTACTTTACAGCTTTCGTGGTCACGGGGCGGACTGAGGTATTAGTCATCCGCTCAGTGACTGTTACAATTAAACTACCCTTAATTTATAATTATTAAATTAAAAAAAAAAAAAAAAAAAAAAAAAGTTAATTTAAAAAGTTAGCTAGTATTTGCGATCCGATCTACGCAGAAGGAGCTCACTGTGTCTTGAGGTCTGGCAGCTGGTCTTTTGGGTTCCGATTTAATTAAATGTAGAATTGGATCCCATGATGGTGCAAGCTTCAAGCCATCTTCTCTATTGAAATTTGGATGTTTTTTAATTTCTATAGCCTCGCGAAACATCCTGGGCAGGAAACGGTGTTCTTTGGCAAGGATTTGGGGCTGGTCAAAGCGAAGGTAATGCTTGGAGCCTTCCTCTATGTGTTCAGCAACTGCAGACTTCGTTGAGCGTCGGTGTTTGACGTCAGCTATGTGTTCTTTTACGCGGGTCCCTATGCTTCGTTTGGTTTGGCCGATGTAAGAGAGGCCACAGTCGCAATCTATTTTATATACTCCCGGTTCTTGCAAAGGTATATGACACTTGACAGGTGGTAAGAATTGACTAATCTTCTTAGGCGGCTTGTAGTATGTTTTAATAGAAGCACGCTTCAGGATGTAGCCAATCTTGTCCGTGACTCCTTTTATGTATGGCAATATAACCGGGACCCGTTCAACTGTGGCTGGTTTCACTCGGTTTCTGTGACGGCGGCGTGGAATTTGGAGCTTGTTGTCTCGCAGTACTTGCTTGACGTGTTGCAGCTCAGTTGCCAGGTGTTTCTCGTCACAGATTCCTTGTGCTCTCTGAAACAAAGATTTACCCACGGTAGCTAACTGTTTTGGATGGTGGTGAGAATCACCGTTCAGATATTTATCTGTATGGGTCTTTTTCCTATACACAGTATGACCTAAGGACTGATCAGGATTACGGATTACTAAAACATCTAAGAAAGCAAGAGATTTGTTTTGTTCCAACTCCATAGTAAATTGAATTTTATTGTTAATGGAGTTGAGGTGATTTAAAAATGCAGTTACTTGGTCAGTTGGTAAAATTGTGAAAGTATCATCTACGTACCGCTTGTAAAATCTTGGCGAGACCGGGGCTGTACTAAGGGCTGTCTCCTCAAAGTCCTCCATGAAAATATCGGCGACTACTGGAGATACAGGTGAGCCCATAGCAACACCATCCATTTGTACATAGTATTGATTGTTCCACAACATGTAGCCAGATGTGAGGCAATGTTTGAGTAATTCTGCATATTCTAGTGGCATGTCATTCTCTGTTAACTTCTTAGTGACAATTTTGATGCAGTCTTGTACTGGTAAGCTTGTAAAAAGTGACTGGACATCAAAACTAACCATTGTTTCATTGTCAGCTAATTGTAGGTGTTTAATATCCCTGACAAATTGGTATGAATCCTTCGCTCTGCTCCACTACGTCCCATTGTGAGCCAGATCGACACACCAACCTACAGATTGGCTCAGCACGTAGCACAAGTGCTTTCACCACTCAGAGGAAACACTAGAGCATCTGTGAAGGATTCATACCAATTTGTCAGGGATATTAAACACCTACAATTAGCTGACAATGAAACAATGGTTAGTTTTGATGTCCAGTCACTTTTTACAAGCTTACCAGTACAAGACTGCATCAAAATTGTCACTAAGAAGTTAACAGAGAATGACATGCCACTAGAATATGCAGAATTACTCAAACATTGCCTCACATCTGGCTACATGTTGTGGAACAATCAATACTATGTACAAATGGATGGTGTTGCTATGGGCTCACCTGTATCTCCAGTAGTCGCCGATATTTTCATGGAGGACTTTGAGGAGACAGCCCTTAGTACAGCCCCGGTCTCGCCAAGATTTTACAAGCGGTACGTAGATGATACTTTCACAATTTTACCAACTGACCAAGTAACTGCATTTTTAAATCACCTCAACTCCATTAACAATAAAATTCAATTTACTATGGAGTTGGAACAAAACAAATCTCTTGCTTTCTTAGATGTTTTAGTAATCCGTAATCCTGATCAGTCCTTAGGTCATACTGTGTATAGGAAAAAGACCCATACAGATAAATATCTGAACGGTGATTCTCACCACCATCCAAAACAGTTAGCTACCGTGGGTAAATCTTTGTTTCAGAGAGCACAAGGAATCTGTGACGAGAAACACCTGGCAACTGAGCTGCAACACGTCAAGCAAGTACTGCGAGACAACAAGCTCCAAATTCCACGCCGCCGTCACAGAAACCGAGTGAAACCAGCCACAGTTGAACGGGTCCCGGTTATATTGCCATACATAAAAGGAGTCACGGACAAGATTGGCTACATCCTGAAGCGTGCTTCTATTAAAACATACTACAAGCCGCCTAAGAAGATTAGTCAATTCTTACCACCTGTCAAGTGTCATATACCTTTGCAAGAACCGGGAGTATATAAAATAGATTGCGACTGTGGCCTCTCTTACATCGGCCAAACCAAACGAAGCATAGGGACCCGCGTAAAAGAACACATAGCTGACGTCAAACACCGACGCTCAACGAAGTCTGCAGTTGCTGAACACATAGAGGAAGGCTCCAAGCATTACCTTCGCTTTGACCAGCCCCAAATCCTTGCCAAAGAACACCGTTTCCTGCCCAGGATGTTTCGCGAGGCTATTGAAATTAAAAAACATCCAAATTTCAATAGAGAAGATGGCTTGAAGCTTGCACCATCATGGGATCCAATTCTACATTTAATTAAATCGGAACCCAAAAGACCAGCTGCCAGACCTCAAGACACAGTGAGCTCCTTCTGCGTAGATCGGATCGCAAATACTAGCTAACTTTTTAAATTAACTTTTTTTTTTTTTTTTTTTTTTTTAATTTAATAATTATAAATTAAGGGTAGTTTAATTGTAACAGTCACTGAGCGGATGACTAATACCTCAGTCCGCCCCGTGACCACGAAAGCTGTAAAGTAATCGAAACGTCGGGAAGTTAAAAAATGTAAAAATTAAACCAAATCGCGATAAAATCCGTATAAAATAGTTTTATTTCAAAAAAAAATACATTGTGTACAGCAGAGTGGTAGTGCAACACTCATTATAGCCCACGTATATCATATTCCGTGTTAGGTCTGTGTATAAATTAAATGAATGGGTTACCACCTTAAAGGTCGCAACGCATCTCCATGCCCTATTGTGTTGCAGATGTTCATGCGGCGGTGATCATTCACCTACAGGTGAACTGTATTGCTCGTTGGCATATAATATGAAAAAAGAAGAATTTGAACACGCCACAATAATGTTGGTTTCTTAGATTTACGCGAATGTTACACATTGAAATAAAACTATTTTTTACGGATTTTATCGCGATTTGGTTTAATTTTTACATTTTTTAACTTCCCGACGTTTCGATTGCTTTCCAGCTTTCGTGGTACGGGATGGACTAATTTTGTTGGCTGGCGAGATATAATCACTTCTCACATATCGTGCCAGTCAAAAAAATCCGTAACGGATACCGACATCGAAAAGTGCTTTTGGTATTCCACGATCTCTATCTGAAATAGCTTACTCAATGAAATACAATTCCCTTGGAGGATAATACCTATACAATATCGATTTACCTAATGTAGTACTTAGGAAAACGGCGTTGAAATTACGTTGTTTTTTCATCGGCTATTAGGTTCCCGATTCTGAACACGTAGTTAACATATTGTTAGCAGCGTCCCGAGAAGGTAACTATTACACTGTTGACGGTCGTCTACCTGCATATTAAACAATTATCTATAACACAGCCATGAATTTGTATTACATCCCTCTTGTAATGCTAATTAATTGTAAATATCTAAAAATAGAGTCTGAGGTTGGTTACCGTCACTATATTCCGTCTACGCTTATTATTTACTAGCTAGTGCTACAAAACATTTTAACGCAGAATTTTACGATCGATTTCTTGAATGACTACAACCTTTATTATTTTCCTATTCTTATATCCAACCCAAGGTTGTCTGTATGAAATCGCCTAAAGCGATAAGACCGCCATCTGTACTTTTTTATGAAATTGTAATATGCCTTAAGTCTTTATGTCCTTTACTCGTGCAGTAAAGAATAAATAAATAAACACATGAATAAACCTTTTGGATAGGAAATATTTTAGTCTACCACACGGACAGTAATGCGGTCGGTGGACTTAACATACGTTCGAAATTGGAGAAATCTCTGGTATTCAAGTCTTCTGGTGATGTTTTCCCTCCGTTAAAGCAATCAATAAACCGAGAAAAGCCAACGATGTGTGCCCTGGTTTAAACCAGCAACCTCCGGTTTTAAAGTCTAGACGTCAGCCTACAAAACTTTCGGTTAATGTATCTATAATGTGCTTTTATACGTCTTCTACTTCGTAGCTAGCAAAACCGCTTCGCAAGTTTACGATAAAGTTGTAATTGATTTTCTATCCCTCCTGCTAACTCCCTACTGTGTTGGATAGTGGATTAATGCTCTTAAATTCATCCCTCACTCTAAAGCTGCAATATATGGAAATATTTATGTGCGCCGGTCAGACTCGCCAGTAATGATTGGTCGTTTTCCACCCAGAATCGGTTTCTCTCGGACTCGTTACAGCTTGCGAGTTAAGGTTGATTTATAGGAGGATATTTTAGTTAGCCGCCATAAATCAACTACACACGGAGGTGTATTGATTTACCAAATTATTTTCACCCAACCGTTTCTGGAAGTAACATTTACAAAAAGAGTGTGTGTGTACTTATGTACGCAGAAATATATTGTTTTTATCTCCACTGTCATACATTCCAATTCCGGCTCTAAATTTTGCTTATCGGAACAAAGGGTCTTTTAGATATCGATTTTGAGACCTTTGGGATTAATAAAAAACACTTTTATCACGAATTTTTTTAATTGCCTATCATTCACTGCCATCATAAAGCACATTCAAACATTTATGAATTATTATTTCTATTTCCACTGGTGTAAAACACGTGTTGTAGATTTATAGTTATTTAAGAAACTACTTTGTATCTAATTATAGTTACGAGTTGTGACGAAAATTTGACAGACAGTAAACTGCTAACTTCATCATCTCGATGTCGTCGTGCGTGCGCATCTTAAAAATTTGACTCTCATAAATTTCCAAACGTCCCAAAAGAAGTATCACTTAAAGAAAATCTAAAGAAAACTTTAGCCAGCCAAAGGCAGCCCTGTGGTAGTGCGACCGACTTTTGCAAATATTGACTATTGTAACAAAAAGTAATTACGTCTTTCTTTGTAGCTAGGTATTAAAGTTGGCACTTTTATTTAAATTGTTTTGCATTGTTTTAAAGTTTAATTTTCAAACCAATATGACTGGAAATATTTCGTGTAACTGTAAACTGGATATAGTGGATTTACGCCATTCACTTTTGACACTTTGATCCGACGTGTACACAAGATTGGGGAGGCTACAGGTTTAAAGGCAGACGATCGCCTCCACCCTTACTTCATGAAATATGAACACGATCAATCATATTGTCGTTTATAGCGAATTAAGAGCAAATAAAGGCTCTATCGAACTTATTTATCTATTATTTTAACGCTCAGAAAACAATCCTAATATTTCAAACGTCAGTCCCTAACTTAATAATTACAATCTGCCCAAAAAGGGCTTTTGGTAAAGTAAAACCTTTCGTATTAATTATCGTAAGTTAAGACTCGCTGCGAGTACAAATACGCTAATAAAGGCAATAGATTTAATTAATTAAAAAACATTTCCCTATTAGGGCGTGAGTGCAAATGGCACCACGTGACACGTGGTTCATTCATTCAATTTGATTAGTGGGCGCAGGGCTGTATAGCGTTAGAATAGCCGTCTATTAAGTTTGTTGGTTTATTTCACGATTTATGTCAGTTATAATTATCGGGACAACTGACCTAAGGTAGAGTTCGCACTAAATAATATATTTCCTAAATACCGTCCCTTACGTATCAGGAGTTTGACTCTAAAAACTTTAAGTAAACTTGGTTAGTTGTTTATTACTTTTTATTGATCGAGGGAGCAAATAATAATGTTGCCTACCACAATGAAGCAATTTTAAGTAAGACCCCGCTCTAATTTTTAGTATTGTAAAAGCTGCGTCTATCGCACACTGGGCGACAGGAATAAAACACATGTCTGAATAATAAATTATGTTTTTTGTGAGAAATTTAATGTTGTGTAATTTTAGATTTTCTTTCCACGTGGCTATTTTTTATCTTATATCCCACAAAAGAGGGTTCGTTCATTACTTAAACGTGTTTAAAATATTAACTATATGTTTAATACTGATAACACTTTTGTGGACGTTGAGATGGTGAGATGAAAGTGACTTGTGTTATCAATTTGAATCGTGGTAGACAATAACGCAAATAAGGTCCTCATAATATGTGGTCTAATATTTCCTTCTAATTGTGTTTTTCAAATCTAATATCACTTCTCTAAACCTTTTATACCTAAAGTAATATAATGTAAATTTAAATCGTATAGCAATACAGTCTGTAGGTTATACAGAATTTCAGCACATTAGTCGTTTAGTGGCTATAATATCTTCAACTAATGGAGACCGCCCATAATTTCGTGAGCCCAACAATAATTTATCTCTGCCCGTTAATATTGGGCAATTAATTAAGCAATGCTTCCTTGTTAGCTGAATGCGATACAATCATTTGTCAATGGATATAAGCCATAGGGGATATTATAAGTTATGAAAGTAGGTGTTGAATTGGATTTCCAAGTCGATAATAATAAAACGATAATTTTATCGTATTCAAAATAGCTTAGTATTATTTACTTAGTATAATAATTATTACGTACCAATAATAACTGTTAAATTAATAAAGACAATTATTACATATGAATTGAATACGAGTATACTAAACACAGCGACACAACAGCGAAGAGCAGCTGACTGTATCTTTCTTGCTCGGGTACACTTGGCGGTCCCGAGTTCACCCGATCGAGCCTTTCGGAAAAATATGTCTGCGGTACGCCAAAAGAAGTTTTCACTTCAAAAATACTGTTGAGAGGGGATGTGCCGCTAGTCCACGAGGGCTCGCCTAGTGCGGGGTATTTACATACCTTTAAAAATGTTATGTAATATTCTTAGGTATGCCGGGTTACTCTCGTTGTTTACCTTCAACTTTAAATTGAGTGATAAATCAAAGGTGCGACTCGAATCTGCGACTTGTGACTTGTCAGTTCAGTAAGCATATAAGTTGACATTTACTTGTAATTATCATGCCTTGCTATATTCTATAAAATTTACACTGCACTTGCCATCAATTGCAATTTTATTGTGTCATGTCTGTAACAAAAACATTCCTTCAACGCATTTTACAAGCTTTTGTATTCTAAAATAAATATTTTGCTGTGCTATTACTAGACAATTGAACGCCGTCGAATCTGCAACAATTTGCGCAACACTCAGGGAAATGAAACGCCGAATGATTCTGGTTTTTTAAAGGTTATATTCGTTTGTACGTTTGTGTATAGAGAGGAAATTAAAAACACAAATGGATAGCGCGGCGGAGCACGCATTAACTCATTAATGTAATGGTAATATTGTTTAGTCGTACTCATTACGGCCGCGTGATTACAAAGTGTAGAGAATGTTAAAATGTTGTGAACTATGTTGATTAATCAGCTTCGCGCACATCACGTATGCTTTGTGTTCGGGTAAATTGGTGCAAACTTTTTGATTCATTATGAAAGTAATGCCTCAGATTGCGTCCTTGTGTCTTCTTCGTGGATTAAATCAGAAATCTTTATAACATTAATTGATTTTGTTTCTTATACATAGGTACAATTAGGAGCTTATGTTGAGATTAGTAGGATATCCGAATCTGCCCGGTGAGCTACTACTACGTGATGCTCATTACTACGTGATTATCATTGTGACTAGAGAATACCGTGCGTCTGAAGAGCTGAGTCTATTCTTCTTTTTTTATGTTCCACAGCAACACCATTGAGGTCGTTAGATTAATTAATTCAGTAACTGACATTTCAATTGTAACAAAAAGTCATAGGCTAAAATCACAATTTAAACAGATAAAACAAAAACATAATCTTTGTAAGTTTTCATTATTCACATGTAATATTTCGTGGAACTCAATAGATCTACACTATCCCATATTACTTGGCAATTGTGTATGTGTCACATTGTATTTTCCCTTATAAAAGGAATAAGTTGTCTGTCAGTGTATGAATTATTTGGAAATTCAATTTTATATCGTGCCTTACAGATAAGCGTCCGTGTAAAGTAACATTGGATGTTACGTGACACAAGCGTCCCTGCAACGCTTTATTCTTTAATAAAAAGCAATATATTTTATATTTTGACATGAGACTATAAGTTTCAAGGATTAGGTATTGATTGGCATGAGACATTATTTAAATTATATACAATGGCTCAGTTAATCTTGGAATGAAGAGCGCTGAATGGAGCTTTGACAATATTTCATAGAAAACCATAATGAAGCGATAAATGATAATATTAAAAAAGAAAATCTGTGTCCATTTTCTGCGAGAATTCAGTCATGTCCAAATGGTACTATTTTTTCACTAAATCCAAATTACATGTAATAAGTCAGGTGGTTGTATTAGGCCTCATATTTATGTTACTCACATTTTTACATGCTATAATCCAGGTTATAAATGTATGTTGGAGGGTCGGGTATACATGTATTATGAGTAGCCAACAACATGAGTGTTCCATACGACCTATGGCATTCGGATACTATTTTTATAGGCGATAAATCTCGGGTTTTTGTGATTTTATTCAAGATATGATTTACACAGAGAAATGGCACGAGAACGCGTAGGATGGAAAATTGGATGTTATAGTATTAACACTTAGTTTTTCTCATTGTCTGCTACTGTAGACCAAAAACATATTTAAACGTAAAAATCATTGCAAAGAGGCGACTAATAGAAGAAAATAAATTACAAAAAATCTATCTAGCGGTGCAATGACCTTTGCATTTGATTATTTCAATCCTACATAATTTATTGCACGCTAAATCTTTTCAAAAAATCTATTTCATTTTTCCAAACATTGCTTGTAATAAAAGCCTAAATTCAATATTAATTAAAATCTACCTTATTGTCCTTTGATTTGAAAGGTTTAGGCATAATTCGACAATTCATCTGCCATTGACAAGGTTTAGAATAAAATAATCAGCTTTGATAGCTATACAAATAATAAGTTGTTGTTGCCAATGTCGCTCCGTGGAAAATTAAAGCTTGTATAATAATTATAATCTATAATTTTAATGTAAGACTTATCAAAATTATTCACTTTAAAATCACAGCTGTAATTCCAGTTCTGTCTGTCGTTAACTCATTTTACTTTTGGCTGAATATTATGAGCATTTCTCTGAATAAGTTACTTTTAAGCGAACGATGTAAATAACAAACTCGCAATTCAGCTGTTAAAACTCTAGTAAAATAAACATTAAATACATGCGTAGTAACGACTAAAGTTTTTGACCCCATCACTTGACTCCTAAAATTTCGAATGGGTAGGAAAACTAAATTTCAACACAATTTCATTTCATTTTTATTTCATCACAAATTGGTGTTCGTCCGAAACGTTTGAGTATCCTAACTTATCGAGGTTTGCGAAATGTTTTTTTATTATTCAAACACAGTCAACCTCATTGTGGAATAAGATTCAAAAGAGAAGTTGCTTCGAGCATAGGCACTGCAAACTGAATAACTCCTTAAGATCATATAAATAAAATAACGGAGTGAGAATGGAGAGGGAGGCAAAGCATATTGATTGACTGATATTCTTATTCATCAAACAAAACGCGACGTGAATGTATTTTCGCGTCAGCTATACGTGAGGCGCCCAGGTATCACCCCAGTATAGCCAGCCCGTTTAAAAATCTATTTTGGATTATACAAATGGTTCAAACGTGCAGTGTGCGTACCATTGGTAGCTACGTAGTAACAAAATATAAATTACGGACGTCTCGTTGGTTAGTCTGCGGGGATATTATGGTAATTCCTCAAAACTTTGTGGCAGATTGACATTAAATATTATGTAACTCAAAGCGTAAACTATCTCTGCGGAGATTTAAATCCATCAGGGGTTGTGCAATAAGCCTCTAGGAATGAAAAAATGTACAAATTGTAGCGAAAGAACTTAAGAAATATCCTGTATTTAATTGTCATTAATCAGAAAATGAACACCTAAGACCTCGCTCCCAAAATAATTTAGAATCGCCAGTACAATAGAAAGAAAAATTAACTAAGATTGTTACCTTTTTAAAGCAGACAAAACAGATAAACTTCATAGACAATTAGAATGCTTCATTACCTAATACTAATTAATTAAACAAAGTTAACACAGAACAATTTCTCTCATTACAGCAATTGGCTTTATTGCTCTAAGCTTAGTGTCTAGTCTTACAGCACAAAAAATCGAAGTATCAGGCGAAATAAAAGAAATCGCAAATTCGGCAGGCTGGCACTGGGGATTAACGCCAAGTAGAAACAACAAACTACACACACAAACCATAAAATAATACCCGCTGGCGCATACATTCTCTGTTCCATTTCTCTTGTGGATTGCATGTTCTGTCTGCATTTAATATATCGATACGGCATTATAATTTTAGTTTATTACAATGTTTTTGGGCGTGTCTGAATAGTCCTATAAACTATGCAATGTATAATGATATAAATTTATTGTTAAATAAATATATATGACATAAATGTATTGTTCATGAATATCTTGTATACCAGACCACATTCGTTCTATTGCAGTGCACGGGCTTTCAATACGACGAAGGAGTTAGGCCAAAATTCAATACTGTTATGTTCTAAAGCCGATAAATATTAATTACCCAAGCTAATTACATACATCCGGGCTTGAAACAAGTATTTATGTGTTAACAAACATTTTTTTAAATTATTTGTCTCGTTACAGGGATCGAACCCGCGGTCTGTCGTTTTCCAGCCAGCGTCTTAACGGTATTTTATGCAATACATTATTTTTCAATTACGTAACATAGGCAAGAAAAACTGTTTCAATTTTGGAAATTCTATATGAATTCTACTCTATACGATTATAATATTACGTAGGCATCATTCCTCGAAAGCCTAAGCCGTGAGTAAAGGTGCAAACCGTCTCCCACACTACAGCATTACTTTGATCCAATAATATTTTAATAGGTGTCGGGACTACACCCAAATTAGCATCGATCTAAAGTGAAAAAATGAAGAAACACAGAATTACTGTTTACAACATAAATTGGTTTTTAAATT
The DNA here is from genome assembly GCA_949752805.1 of Deilephila elpenor. Classification (NCBI taxonomy): domain Eukaryota; kingdom Metazoa; phylum Arthropoda; class Insecta; order Lepidoptera; family Sphingidae; genus Deilephila; species Deilephila elpenor. The sequence goes on along the minus strand of OX457099.1, from coordinate 6,934,226 downwards.
TTCGGGTTGTGTTAACTTGGTACTAGTGGTGCCCTGTTTTCAAACTGGGGCAACATTTAGTCTTTTTCTAAGCGGGGATGACGATTTGTTTAGCTTGTCTTGAACAGATGGCGGTGAACGTTTATTTAAACGAATCTAGATGGCGTTACATGTACGTAAACAGTTAAAAATATGTGAGATGATTACTGCGTCCAATATGCTTTGTTAGAATTGCTGTTACGCGAAGTTGTAGCTGTGGGAAACGATAATGAAATTAAAAATGATTTATGTCTTTGACTGTATGACTCTTCATTTTCTATAGAATTGTGACAAAGACAATTTTAGGGCTATGTATAACCCGTATAAATGTACCTACAAAAAAAAGGTCGAATCTATATTTTTGATACTTCCGCGCTTCTCTGGATCTAAATGCATTGAGGATCAACGTAATAGACAAATTAATAGTCCATGAAAAGTCGCCTTTCGTGTGGCATAAAAATATTCATAGAAAACGACGTTGATCTTTACAGGCCTTTCTCATAATTATAACATACATACATACATACATAAACTCACGCCTTTATCCCCGAAGGGGTAGGCAGAGGGGCCACCAGGGCACCCGCATTTCGCCTTGTATGTTCCGTCCCACGATGTGATAGGGGGCGAGCCTATCGCCATATCGGGCACAAATTCCTAACTCCGGGCTGATAATGAATAGAAAAATCCAATATCACTTTGCCCGACCCGGGACTCGAACCCGAGACCTCAGCTTTGTAACCGTACCGTAATACAACTACGCCACCGAGGCAGTCATAATTATAAATAAGCATAAAACACCCGTTAAGAGTTAAACTGTTAGCTGTTTTTAATCTAAAAATATAAAGTGAACAAATGCCTTCTTCATTGTTTGGCGTTTGTTGAAAATATCACAAATCAATACCGTCGTATTCGAGGAAACCACCTAAAATAATAGTCTTCTTTCTTTCGGTAGTTATTGTCGAAGTCCAACAATTTTCTCTTCCTTTTTCATTTGCAAAGGCCACCAACGCAATTATGATCCCCTGGAGGTTTCTATAGATGACGTCAACCACATGGCATCAGGTGCGACGATGACTAGTTTGCCAAACCTCTCTCTCTTTCTCTCGTCTCTCTTTTCAGCCCCAGGAAGTCCACTGCTGAACATAGGCCGCCCCTATGGATCGCCACATAGCTACTGCATTAAAATTACATTATTGTTGGTTCTAACTCGTGTCCCGTTGTATTTATCATGTCAATAGCTTCTATTGGATCGTAGATCAGCTAATGGCTCAAACAATGCTCAATTTGACTAAATAATGTGCCTAGCCGAGACGAGATGACCTGTTGACATAATAAGATTATACAATGGTGAATGTTAAATCTTAACTAGCCATTAGCCTCCGAAATCATGGTTTGATTCTGTTTAAACAGTATATAAATAGTCCCTTACTGTTGAAGGCTGAAGAGTCATCGCCGTCGTAATAATCGCTTTGCTACAGAAATTGCGAGTAATGGCGTCTTGGCTTCGGCGGCATTGTAATTATAATATCGTCTGATATTAAAGCACTAAATTGTATGTCTCCTTTTCAGAAATGATTTAATATTACTTATTACTTATATTGCTAGATTTTTCCTGTAAGTTTTTATTTCAAACCATCCATTTTTTCATTATATTTTTTGTAACCATTCCTCTTCTGAGACACCATATATTATGAACATTATATTTTCATCCTTAATAGCTTATGCTGTTATATTATTATGGACTCCAGGTCATTTCTAAGCCTGCCGGGGTCTTTCCGATATGGGAATCTTTCTTCGATTCTCCTCCTTTCGGTTCCGTTTTCGTCTTCCCTTTCGTCTTTTTTTCCTCCCTACAATAAATTTTTTAGTTGTACTACGGTACGATTACAAATGTTTCGGGTTCGAATCCCGGGTGGGGCAAAGAGATATTGGAGTTTTCTATTCATTATCAGCCCGGAGTTAGGAATTTGTGTCCGATATGGCGATAGGCTTGCCCCTTATCACATTGTGGGACGGAACATACAAGGCGAAATATGTGTATCCTCTGCCTACCCTCTGGGAAAAAAGCTTAAGTTTATGTATGTATAATAATTCTCAAGACCTCTAAAAGACTTGCTGTACAAAATAAAACACAGAGATTCGCAATATATTTTACTAAACTCTTATTTGAAGCGCATTCTGAGGATTGTGAACGCAATGAGCCGCGTATTACAATTAGCATCCTTTGTTATTTTCCTCAAGGCATTTTCATAAATACAATGAGATGCTTTTTTGTTTGAAACAAGGAATACCTTTTAAATTCCTCTTTCTTTTATGAGATGAATGAAGTGTAGCAAATAAAATAGGGGTTAAAATGTGGTCTTTCCGTTCTAATGAAATGGCTATTTTGCTAATGAGAAACTTTTTTCGCCGATAACCCCTACATACAAAATTCAGAAAAGACGAATATTTTTCAAAATGGAAAGTTTAGTAAAACATCTTAAAGCGCAACATGGGTGTTACGACAAACGACAGAGAGTGCGCTAGACAAATATGTACACCATTAGTATAAATGTAAAAAATATTTCTAATAAAATATTAGAATTTATTTTTGGATATTTATAAGTTAAGTAGAACTAACAATCACCAATCTAGAATGGACAGTGTATGGAGAATTTTACAGTTTTAAATTATTTATTATATCATAAATCAAAGATCGCGATAGGCTGGGCTCGCCCCCAATCACATCGTGGGACCGAAAACACAAGGCAAAGCACATTGGTAACACCCTGATCCTGGCAGTCTACACTTTCTGGGAAAACGGTGTGAGTTTATGTATGTATTCTATTCCTTTGGTTTTGCAGAAATACAATATTATTGTATTAATATTATGTTGCAAAACGTTACAAGATACTAAAAATAAAAAAAAGGACTGTTCCACTGAAAACCGAAACCTGGGTTTGATCCAGGGACCTCTAGATATCAACGACCTAGTGCTCTCCCAACTGAGCTATTTCGGCTGTATTGTAGTTGTCGAATTTATCCTTCTATAGTGACTGTCTCAGTGGCGCTGTTGTTCTTGGGTACAATTACATCTCTGAGGTCTCGGGTTCGAATACGGAGTCGGGTAAAGTAGTATTGGATTTTTCTATTCATTATCAGCCCGGAGTCAGGAATTTGTGCCCGATATGGCGATAGGCTCGCCTCATATTACATCGTGGGACGGAACATACAAGGCGAAATGTGGGTGTCGTGGTGGCGCCTCTGCCTACCCCTTCGGGGATAAAGGCGTGAGTTTATGTATGTATGTATGTATGTATGTTTTCATTCTAAATCTTGTTCACTGTGATTTTTGCACTTCTTGTCCTTGAACATACTATCAAGGATTTGTTTGAAAAATAATTTAATCGGTAAATATAATTCCACCGCAACGAGAATCCGACGTAGCTGTACACAAGAACATGATAATAAAGCTGTGAATCGGTAAGAAAATTCACAAGAGCAAAGGTCGTATTGGAAGGGCCCTCCAAGAGAGTCCAATTACCATAAGGATGCGGTGTCAGGTGGAACTCTTCTTTTCATTCGCACGATCGCTACGAGCATTTTACCTTTTGAGCCTTTAAGACTCGATATATTTTCAGACTCTTGTATACTTACCTCAACTTTTTTACTCAGAAAATTATTGAATTGCGACGAATTACCTCATTAATACCTTTGTTAAGCGCTTCGTAGCCAGTGAATAGCAAATTTGTTTCCTAAAGGAATATTAAAATGTAATATAAAAATCCCACAAAAGTGAAATAGGCTACAAAGTTTTAGTGATATTTAATAATTTGGAACTGCTACAAAGGAATTGTCTGTACTATTACGATGTTAAATCTGGTTACTTCTAGAGTAAAAAAATATGTAGAAACAATTTTGCTTAGAAACACTACTTGATCATTGCTTAATTAAAGTAACACGTACGAGAGTGCGGAATCGATTTTGATAATACTGTCAAAATTTTAAATCCAGGTTTGTATCAAAATGGATGGTACTTGGTAGTCGAAGCGAGGTAATATCTTTTTGTGACGTAGCACAATTTACATTGGGAAGATTAAGTTCTAAAATGGAATTTCGAGATGGGACTTTCTTCAATATCTTCTAAACTTTGAGCGTTAGTGTGGTTTAGAAATTCCTAATCTCATCTGTGTCAAACTACATAATACTTCTGCAGTCGTCGACTGCAAGGAACGAAAAGTCTTTTACGACGGTTAGATATTAGAATAATTTTATTAATTTCCAATGTCATTTTTAATAGATATGTTGCTTTTTGTCCCATATTTTAACGTAAAAGACTCTCATTGAAATAATTCAAAGTTACCATTTGTCGACGTAATACCTTTCTCTGCAGCCCGCGAACAATTTGCTTAATGCAAATGCTTTCTCCCACGCTCTATAAATACTAGTGGTCGACGAAGCACCGTTTGTGATATTTTTGTAAAGTAATCTGTAATGTCCAGGAAACTTTTGAACGACACTCGTGAACTATAATTGTGGGTATTATTTGTTAATTGATTTACAAATATACATAAACTCACCGAGAAGGGGTAGGCAGGGTTGCTACCAGGACACCCACATTTCGCCTTGTATGTTCCGTCCCATGATGTGATAGGGGGCGAGCCTATCGCCATCCCGGGCACAAACTCCTGACTCCGGGCTGATAATGAATAGAAAAACCCAATATCACTTTTCACCCGGGTTTCGAACTCGAGACCTCAGCGTTGTAAGCGACCCGTAGTACAACGACGCCACCGAGGCAGTCAGGCATTTATTTACAATTAGATATAATTAGTATAAAGCTTTAATATTTCTTAGAAGTGATTGAATATTATTCATCGTAGTTAAGGGCTCAGATTCTGCTAATGGACTATCAAAGCTGTCGATAACTGGGTGGATTAGTGAGTTGAAGTGGCCGTAAGCTGAGAATATCTGCTGAAGTACAATAGTTAGAGTACTCGAAGTGTAGGACCCAGTTATTACGTTTACTGGCAGCAAGTCTTTGCGACCAGCTAGAGTCCTTGCAATGGCGTGTGGTATGAACTATATAAAAATCAATTAACACTTAGTTTAATATTCATTCATAAGTAAATCTATACATATAATCAATTTGTAACTAATGGATTGTTGTACATGGAAGATAAATGAGGATAGAAAATAAAGGGGTCCTGTATAATTAGCGTAATAGAACCCAAAACAATGATTTTTAGATTTTTTGTCTGTTTGTCTGTGCCTTAGTGCACGATAATCTCAGAAACAGCTGAACAAATTTCGCTTTAATGCGGTATAGACGTAGAATGACAATGTGAAGTATATAGGCTTTTTTAAATCCAGAAAAATGTTCCCGTGGGATGAGCAAGGAATTCAAATTATACCGGGTATATCAAGACTGCGACCGAAAACGAAGCCAGGTGGTAGTTTAAGCAGTTACAGACATGATGCAAATAAAAATTACGCCAAAACAGTGACAGATTTTTTTTTAATTTTTTAAAAATCATCGTGTTTGGGTGGTAAATACCTAGTTTTTGCGAAAATACTAATTTAAACCCTTACGCACCATTGCGTGTTTAAAAGTAAAGTGGTGTACATCTTTATTTTAGGAAAACTCATATATATCACCCAAATATGACGATAATTAAAAAATAAAAAAAAAGTGGTCGATTGTTTTTGCAAAATTTTAACTTGCATTGAGTCTGAAGTCACTGACTACTACCACCTGGCTTCGTTTTCGGTCGAGGGCTTGATAAACCCTGTATATATTAATTATATAATATATTTGTTACTTTTTTCAATTCGAAAGGATGGGACTGGATATCATGCCTTTAGTGGGAATGAGACGGGACGAGAATAGCAGTACAGTTGACGGCATTGAGTTGAAATATAAATAAAACAGCATGGGAAATAGTATGTTGCTGATGTGGACTGGACTGAAAAAGTATCTGCACCCGGGCGGAGCTGGGCCGACCCCTAGTAATTTAATAATAATTATGTAAAACCGTTGAATTTAACACTTTTCTTTCTTTTCATTATACTTATATTTCAAAAAAGAACTATAGCACGGTATTGTTCTACTCTGAATGCATACACAACTAAATAAAATATGAAGGGTTAGTCATGGAGTGCCCTTTTGTGTAGTGTGTCTTTGATGATCAAACAGTATCGGAAATAGGTATCTGTAAACATTATCCATTGTGCGAGAAGGGATGGTACAATTGATTTCATCCCTTCGTTGAAGCATTTGGGTAATTGAGGCTGTAAAAGGCACTACGATCGATCTTGAACTGCTCAAAGAGGATTTGTTATTAGTTCTCGTTGATCCGGCTTACCCTCATCATTTAAATACTTGTATATGGTCCGATAGTCTCGAACTCGAGTGTCGGGAAACTCGGCTTTACTAAGAAAAAAAACGGCGGCAATATCTCTTGTAACTTTTTGTTTAAGATTTATTTTTTTTCTATGTATATGTGTCCATTAATATTGTCTGTATAACTAGTTGTAAAATGACAGACTATTCTGCTTCTTGCAATCACAGTTATGTGGCGTCGACTCTACACTATGTTGGCTGAGAAAACAAAGAGATGTATAAGTGTATATATGTAATATTCCACGACAGAATGGAAATTAGTCGAAAATATATTACCAAAAATGGTTGGTAACTAACAGTGTAATCTGAATATTAAAGCTTTTCTGATTGGTTTTTGTATGTGTCCTATATATGACTTTATCTTCTACCCAAGCTTTACTTACGCGTACAGGCATCGTAACGACATATTTTTACATGTGACATTTAGATAAGCATGTTACTAAACACTAACTGTCTCATTCATAGTTAGATTTAAAACCTATTTTAGTTATCGAATGTTTTGTCCCTTTCGAACGACTTTAGAATACAGTTTGAGCGAAGAACACAAAACATGCAACAACTAAAATTAGTGTTACGACTGTTTATTAATAAGGCCGTAACACTAAGACAGAAGCAAGACGACATATGTGGATGATAAAAACAAAATAAAGCAAATCTCATTTACTTAATAAACTTCGAGAGAGAGAAGGGGATAGAAGGTTAGAAGGAAGACATTTTGGACGGAAATGTATCATTTTATGCTGGAGTGAATCGCCGATGTTCTGTACCTAATGACTCGACGAGAACCATTTCCCAGAGGCCACGACCTTAACCGATATAAAAAGAGCATTCCTTCAGGATATGTCTTCCTTCAGTTCTGAATGCAGTGTGAACAAATCAAAATACGCTTTGTAAACAAATGGTATCAGTGCAAAATTTTAGGAAAACATTTTAAACGCTCTGCAAATGTTTACAAAACATTTTACTTTGTGTAAACATATATTTCAGTGTTTTTCCTTTATGCATGGAAAACGCAAACCTTGGAAAACTTGTGAAAGCTCAAATAATGTAATAATTTTATGTCAGAATATTTCAAATTCCATTATTGAATAGAATCAGGGTGGGTGGTATCATCGTTGTTTCACAGAATAGTCGAGCTAAATTATTTTTGTTTTCACTTGTTGCTTTGTGAGTTTGATTAGTTTTCCACTACTTTTTTGCTTCCTGTGTCTATTTTTAAGAGCTAGGAAAGCAATTTTACTTGTCCTTTGTCATTGTCGGTATTTGGCGACAGGGACCAATTAACATCGGACAAGTTTCACGTTTGTTGAAGATCTTTTAGTGCACTAATAATACCTAGCGGATATCTTACTCGTAGGAATAATTAGCTATACTATATGTATGGCCGATACAAACAGATACGGCGTAGATTATTTTTATACTTTGTTGTACAGTTAAAGATACTTCTTTATCATAAGATTACTAATATTATACGTACAGTTAAGATGAACTAAGATTAGCTGGTTGGAAATATTTCCATGTCACTATTTAAGTTTACCAATTTATCATGTTGACGCAAACTTTTCCAATATTTTTTTTCTAAAACTCGTTGGACTTTCAGTAGTTTCATACATTAGTCTAATGGGGGTCGGTAGAAACATGCATTATATTATGTTAATTAATTAAGATATTAAATTAATATAGTTATTGCTTGTTATATGAAATTAATATAGGTGCAATAAAAGTTGGGTAGTTAAATAAGTTAATTCTATCGGGGGTAAGGTTTACATGCTCAAGGTTTCAACCATTGAACACAGAATATTTCCATCAGCCACTTACCTTTGGCCCCTTTAATGTTCTTGTATCTTGACATAAAACATTTCAACAAGTTTGCTAGTTCAACTTTACTTAGATACATACGATGCCAAAGTCTTCCAACATCTCAAATTGAACGTAACCTTGTATAGAATGGTTCAATACATGCAATATACGTGAGCAGATCACAGGCTATTCGTGCGATGTAATTTGAGAATTTACAATGCCTACAGCTTGTGCCTTATGTTACAGGCTTCTGAAGTCTTGGTAACTTGTTTTTGTTAACCCTTTCGTACCCTCATTTTAGAAGCTGTTTTTGTACGACTGAAATATAGAAGTTGGATAAAATAACACAGGAACTTTATCGAGGTGAAAGGAGAGTTCGTTTTAGGTTTGATATATAATCGTCCATCAATGAATAAACTTTCGTGGATACAAAAAATAAATGTAGACCTATAAGAAATATTTACTTCCCTATATTTTTAGAATAATTTAAATTTATTTTAATTTAAATTAAATACTCGCAAATACAACCAATAGACAACAGTCATACACTTTACAAGTTATCAGGCTTGCTTAACGCATCGTGTCTTGCAAATAAAATAAAAACACCTGGAAAAATTGCTTTAAATGGCTGATCTTAATTTATGAAAAAATTACTATGAGCTTCATTATACGAAGTTGACAAAAAATAGAAAGGATCTAAGGAAGAAGTCCTTGTTGCTACGGTAACTAGCGGGCATTTATTAGCTATTGGTATTACGTAGAGTTATTACGTAGTGTATTGATAGTCAATCACCACGCACTTTAACGGTGAAGGAAAAAATCGCGAGGAAACCTGCATACCGTGGCGATTTTAAAGAATTTCTACGGTATGTATGTAAGTCCACCAACCCGCACTAGGCCAGCGTGGTGGACTATATGGCCTAACCACTCTTAATCGATTCTCTCGATTGTAGAGTAGGCCCGAGCCCAGCAGTGGGACGTATATGGGCTGATAAAATACAGTACAAAATTACGTAGAGTCATAAAAAAGCTTATTAATCCTTGAATAAGCACAATAAGCGGCCTAAATACCGAAATAGACCAACCCATTAATGTACCTTCTACCCTTAACTTTGGTTTTAGTGCGGCTAGACGTGGACAAAAAGGTAACGGTGTAATATTTAATTTATTCCATTAATAGACGCTCGGGGCGTGGTGTAATTATGCCTAAAACTAATTAACTTTATGTTATTAATCGTTTTAAGGTCTGCGGGGAATGTGTCATTAGGTTCGTGTCTACGCTTAGCCAACGTACTTGTATCTTGTATGAATATTGTTTGTTAAAGTGTGCTACATTTTTTGAAGTATTTTCTAACACTTATATTTATTGAAGCTATTAAATTGAAGCTGCTTCCTTATGCTAGAAAATGTTTTATTTTCTGTACAATGACGGACAGTAGTTATAAGAAAAATTTCACAAAAACTGTTATTATATTTCAATGCACGTTTGGTAATAATATGTATGATTTATCCCTTTGTGTAATTTGGTCTCTTTGCAAGGGTGCTGCTACACCTTTATCAAACTATTGTTAGGATTATTTGTATGGAACATTGATAATTACAAAGGACAGCATTGCAGTTGCGACACATATGAATTTGATTATACAAATGATGCTCCAGCTATTACCCCGAACATTTAATAGAATATATTATATAATATTCAGATGTTGAGATGTATTTCGGTACAAGAGACTAGCATCTTCGAGTGATGAATAATTGGTTGTGAGACTAGAAACGTGTTCAATACGATGCCGCATGGACTAAAGAAAAATAGGTATTTATAAATGATTTATTTGATATTGAATACACGTCGTATTTTTCTGCAAACGTTAAATTGTAAAAGTATTGTCAACAGAGATAATCTATCACCCAAACTTTTAAGAATGTCGCTTGAGTTTTTGCGAAAATTAATTTAGAAGTATATATCGAAAGTGCAAATAAATTTAATTGTTTAGTTTTGTAGTTAATTAAATAAGTTGAAACAGTCTGTAATTAATTTACTTTAGATGAATAACGCTAAAGCCATACCGAGACATCGATATTAAAAGTTTTTTCTGAGAGGGATAACGTTTAGATGGATTATTGATTTATTTATTTTATGAACTAAATGAATAAATTTTTATCAATCCACAAATCGCGGTATGAAATATTTCAATTTAAATTGTTGTACTTTACTGTACCGTATCAGCCCATATACGCTCCGCCGCAGGGCACGAGCCTTCTCTACAATCAAGATCACGATTCAGAGGGTTGACAGACTTCAAGTACCATAGATTTTTTTACAAATCGCTATCATATGCACTATGCAGGTTTCCTTATGATGTTTTTCTTCACCGTTATATAACAGTTACATAACAGTGAAGTATAGTTATGTTTTGAAAAGTTACATAAAGACAATTGTTTGATCTGGGAATTGTATCCTGGTCTTCATGGATCACAACCCTTACGTGTTCTCATTAGACTGTTTGCCCTCCTTATCAAGATACATTCTGTTTACCAACGCACTATTTAAATTCACTTCACAACACTTCGAATAGATAAAGATAAATGGCTGAAACGTGAGACCAGGCTAAATTACAAAACTGTGTCAGAAACAAAATCCTTGACCTAATTGTTACAGTGAGGGGACCTCTTATTCAATGAAAATTCTATGAAAAGGACTGATTGAAAAATAATTTGTCCTCCATCCAAGGTATTTGAATTGGAATAAATAGAAATTATTCTATCCAGTCCGAGCTTTTTGAAATAAATACTTTTACTTACGTAAGTATTTTTTTCCTTAAAAGTCCATCGCATGGTAGTCGGTAAGAGATTGCCTCGGGGGATACCGCCACTTGTACTTCTACGCAATATATGGTTCAACTATTAAAATTTGTATGGTGTTCAATAAACTTTACTGTTAAAATTTTACTGGTTGTAGTTCTATCACTATGTGAGAGGCCGCCTGGGTAGGTACCACCGCATTGTCTATTTCTCCTGCCAAAAAACAGTGTAAATGTAATGCTGTGTTCCGGTATGAAGGACATTGTGGCCAAAGTAACTACTGGACATAATGAGACTTAACATCTTATGTCTCAGGATGGCGAGCGCAGTGGAATGCCAAGAATTGCTTTGTAATTCATGGTTTTGTTTCGTTTTCTACTGTCCATGAGCGGTCTCATCGCTTGCCATCAGGCATGGGCATGATCGCCATGCATCGCAATAAAAAAAAAAAAAAAATTGGAAATCTAATTCAATCGAATACTTTTCAATACCGTCAACAAACAAGATAATTTGTTATCCGACCCACATACAATTAGGATCGCGGAGTGGCAAATACAATGCTCCAGCGTTATCGGAAATCTCTTTTGCAAACTTATAATCCGAGGGCCATGTGGGTCTTTATTTTAATTTAACTTTAATCAGTTTTCTTAGATTTTTTCAGATAGTAATTATAAAAGGATTTGATATATCTGGTTGGTTTTTCAGTAACTTTGTTAATAAGTACATACCTCACACACAGTTTTATATTGCATTATATTTACATTTGGTTACAAGTTTTAAATATATTTTTAACAAAAGAAATGCTACAAGATATATTTTTTAAAACGAATCTTTCCTGAGCCTTACGACTGACATTCAATGAATAACAATTTAATTACACTTGACGACTACTAATCTTAGCAATAACAAAGTTAAAATATCGTTCGCAAGAAGAAACAAAAACAAACATAAGTATTTATGCGGCAACTTGTTTCAAATCCTTAATAGTTTGAATAACAAATAGATAGCTGCTAATAGCCGTGGAGTTCTCAAAGCTATTGTTAAATGTTTGGTCGTAAGCGCTATTGTAATGTTTGATAATTAATTATATTAAGTTTCAATTGAGTAAATCCCTTATCTGTTCTATGATGGAACAGTGGGATCTTCTTTAATAATTCATTAGATTGTAATACCAGGGTCATTAAATATCATTTCGATCTTAGTGTGGTGTCAGGACTATGTTTGTGACTGTTGGGTGTTTTTATTTATATTGTATCTCTTCAGCAACGTAAGTTTAAATTACCGTAAGGCGTAAGTACGTACATTACACATATTATGTATTCTACATAATTATGAGCAAATAAGTACAAAATGTGGAGTGTAAAGACGGGTTTAACTTTTTAGCCTTCGCCAATGCTCCTATTTATACTTCTATAAATAAGGCTACTTATGTAATTTATTTCTAGACTACAAAGCATATTAAAGTTGACAAAGTGATGTTGAAATAACAATAAATTTAATAATATTTACTTAAGAGAATGGATGCTGAGGAAACCAAAGTTTCTGAACCGAGAAAGAAGTAATTTGATTTCAATATTAGGAAAGTTTAAGTGCGTGGTGGCCTGTTGGTAACTGACCAGACGCGGCTGCCTACATGTTCACGGTGGTCGCGGGTTCAAATCCCAGGACACACCTCTGACTTTTCGGAGTTATGTGTGTATTGATAGTCAATCACCACGCACTTTAACGGTGAAGGAAAACATCGTGAGGAAACCTGCATACCGTAGCGATTTTAAAGAATTTCTACGGTATGTAAGTCTGCCAACCCGCACTAGGCCAGCGTGGTGGACTAAATGGCCTAACCACTCTCAATCGATTCTCTCGATTGTAGAGTAGGCCCGTGCCTTGTAGAGTAGACGTATATGGGCTGATATAGATATAGATTAGGAAAGTTTAGGAACCCTTTTGAGCGGAGGCTTTTAATTAACTTGTGCGCATATTTAAAATAATCTACTGATGAAAGTTAGCACGGTATAAGCGCTTCATAGAATAGTTGGTACTTGGTAGTACACATTTTCGGAATACCGCTGTGTTCGTGAGTCGTGTAACGTTGGATCTTATTTCGAAAATTCACGTGGGTGGTTTAAATTAATTTCCATTAAATTATAACTTATTCATTTAATCTAGCCGAGCCGCATCGGGTCAGTGTGGAAGACCCAACATAACCCAAGTGCGGATAAAGTCTATGCTTAGAATTGGGACACATGTAGGTATACTGTTAAGTGCAAATGCGATATTAAACCTAAATGAGTATATTACACAGTTATTGTTTGTGTGCACAACTATAAAATTGTTTTAAATTAAATTACGTGTTTGTCTAATACCCACGAAACAAGATTCCTATAGATACCTTAGTGTGGGGTCAGGATTATGTGTGTGATTTTTGGGTAAATTAATTTATTAATTTATTTATGAATAGAATTCATACTTATGTTCGTATACAGCCCTGAAATTATGTAGATGGTTAAATTAAAAATATTACTAATTCGATAAATAAAAACGTGTGTTTAATTATTGTTCTGCGAATCAACATAAGCTTAAATTGCATAGCTATATTAGATAATTGTGTGTAGTTAGGTATGAAGTGGTAGCAGCATTAAAAAAACCGTGTCTTGTGAATTGTAGGATTCATATTGAGTGTAAACGCGAATAATGTTATTATAAAAATTGAAGAATTTATAAAGTTACGAGTTACTCAACTGTTAATTATAAGAAAATGTAATATTAATAACTTCATATAAAATAGATCTTCATTAAAATATGATTAGATCTCACGATACAGATACGCTATTCCGTAATTAGTTATCAAGTCTAGAGTCTCGGAGTCGAAGGCAAAATGTTAACAGATTTATTTAAGTAGATGAGAAAATGTTGCATTAAAATGTCCGAGAATGTATTCGCTCAAGCTTGAAATAAAATGACTTCCTGCAACCGTTACTTTGCTATTAAAAGCTTGCTTCTGAAAGGTAGACTATTTTTGCGCTATCTTAGTTTATGTATTCTTGTGAGCTACAAAATAATATATATTTTTCATAATGGGACCGGGACGTGACTGCACTGTAACTGATGTTAAGTGTAGTGAACGATGTTTATTCTTTTAAAAGCCGATTGCTTACATACACACATGAAATCACGCCTTTTTCCAGAAGGGGTGGGCAGATGTTCCCTTGGTAGCAACCAGGACACCCACGTTTCGCCTTGTGTGTTTCCTTCCACGATGTGATAGTGGGTTAGCTTATCGCCATATCGGGCATAAATTCCTGACTCCAGGCTGATAATGAATAGAAAAATTCAACATCACTTTGCTCGACCCGGGATTCAAACCTAAGACATCAATGTTCCAGCAGTACCGAAGTATAATTACGCCACCGAGGTAGTCGAGGCCGATATGTGTGATACTGTGTGATCCTGGAACGTGACACACTTTCGTGGCTCACTGCGGCGGGTTTAGCACCTGACATGCGGTCGTTCTACGAGCGCTTATAAATGTCTGTTAAAAAAACTTTAAACGCCTGTTTGTTTAATGCGAGTAACTTTCCTCGTTTAAACAAACTTTTTCATTGTTAATATTATAACTAACTCGATAAAAGCTTGGATGGTTTGAAATAGCCTTGAGTACTTCACTGGAACATTCGTTGAAAGTTATAAAGTAATGTACAAGAATGCAGACTCCTCCTTTTGTACAAGCGCTAAAGTTTATAACTGGAGAATGCGAATGCGGACAGATATTGGGAACGAAACGGAACATTGGGTTTTATAACATGTGCTATTTATTGTTGCGATCAATAATACTGACAGGGTACCGAGTGTGCGTGACTACTTTTCATATTCATATCTGTGTCCCCAATGTTGGAGGCACATTATCTGTGGAGGTTTACGAAGTCAGTGGGTGCTATATGCCTTCTTTCTGACATACCCCTTTCGGCCTCCCCCGGGGTACCGAAAGGGGAGCTTAATAGCTTTTCCTCTTGGACAGAAAAAAAAAAAGGGTGCTATATGCCCATTGCTTGGTTGGTAGGATTTAATCAAATCGTTAGCCACCATACGTAAATTTTCAAGTTTTTAGGCGTTTTGTAGAGGTCGTTAACAACAATACGGGACGATTATATCAATCATGTTCTTGGTGCTCTGGGAGACATATATACTATATAGGCTTGACGTTATTTACTCCTGGTTCTAGGTGGTTTGGAATCACTTCAATCCAAGGCAGGTGCATCATCAAAAACCGAGTTACCAGATCCAATCCTATAGGCAACGCTTTTAGTACTTAAATGGCTTCCGAGAAAATGATAAGATCCATTTTACCTCGTTGTAGTGTATTTTATACAGAACCTATTTAATTAAGTTGCAGCACTCTTTAATAGTTTTGTAAATATTTATTATCATTAGTTATAGTTTTAGTATACCAACAGGTGATATGGAAAAAAATAGTTTTATATTAGTAAATAAAAGGATTTGCAGCAATTGAGAAATGTTCGAAATATAAATCAATTAAGGAATATTAAATTTGAAGTACACCGGCATGAGCCTGCTCGACCAAAAAATTGCTGTCCCATAGCATAACAATGTAAAATAAAATCGCTGTTGCGTTTCATGTGCGCGTGGATATAATCTTAGATTTTATAGTTTTCAATAGAAAGCCACACTTGACATCTCTGCTATGGTTATTCTTTTGTAGGTGAGGTTAGCTTGTGCATCAGATGGCGTGGCTTGCTACATATATGTATTTGTAGTCTATTATAATCGGTGACTACGAGTATATATCTAGGAGAAACATAGACATGCCTAGCCTGTTTGTTTAGATAGGTCTATCAGTTGGTCTTCTCTTTGACACTCCGTAAATAGTTGCTTTAAATGTTTCCGCGATCATGTCAATTACATGAGCGTTATTTTACAAATAACGCTCATGTAGCATCCATTGAACGGGTTCAATAGTTTAAAAATGACAAGTATTCAATTATTTTTCAAATAAAATCGTGTGTCAAAAGTAGATACGCCAGCTGAACCAGCGTGGGCAAATTGCGGTCAGTGGAAAGCTCCACCGCATGTCACGTCGTTGTCTAGATGGATTATATTACTCGGCAGTATCGAGCCACTACACCTATCGTGACATTTGTGAACGTACATTGGGGTTGTTGACCTTCACGTAGGTTTTCCTTATTTTAGATATGTGTTTGCTGTGATGGTATTGCCTTGTCATAATTTCTATTCAATTGCATAAATGGTAAATACATGGATTTACATAGATTACATAAATTTCGATATACATTCATTTTTAACTACAATGGATGCCGCATGTTCTCTCGCTAGTCCATTAAAAATTTTAGAAATAAGAAAACAAATCGAAAAAATATTAACATTATATTTGGCGTGACGGGTCTGAATTTATGTAGTAGAAGTAATAAATTACTACGTTGACTAGCACTTTTGAACTTCTCGTAACTTTTAAGTCTGCGATTTATGGGAATAGTTATACTAACAATATAAGCGATGATCCGATATTCTAAATCTAAATGAGTTGAAATATCGGAGTATCGAAGTACAACACTTAACAACTTGCTAATCTGTTACGGCTGCTATCATAACCTTTAAGATAAACAACTTGCAAAGTGGAGTAGGCTTTTGAATTTAGTGAGCGAAACATCTGTTCCACAGATAACTTATCTAAATTAAAGCGCCTAATTTTAGATTATTTTAATACGGGTTATGATTTAGTTTCCAGTCGCTGCCGGCCTTCTTATGTAAGTCGTCCATCTGGCTAGAGGGTCCGCCGCCAAGACACTGTCTCCAGCGGTTATCCGTTCTGTGACATATTTGGCGGGCCTATTGCCACTTCAACCGCTTGATGATAATGATGATGATTTAGTTGCAGTAGTTCAGTAGATTTTGGTAGAAAATTTGTGGTTATTATAGAAGTGATGTGAGTATATGAATACCCTTTTTATTAAAGGTGGGGCAAATAACTAATTGCTCTACTAATGGTAAGAAATAATCACCAAACATGAAGTCATCAACTTACTTTTGATTTACTAGCCTTTGAAATAATTTCAAAATAGCAAGGTAGGAGGTTAAGTAAGAGAAATAAATTAAATGATACACTAATATTATGCATTGACTGTATCGTAATTTATAAATTTTATAATAAATGCGAAATATTATATCTCTAAATAAATCTGGAGCAATCTAATCCTCGATGCAGACTTTCCTTTTTTGTTAACATTGTTCCTAAACTATCAACCAGCTCCTGCATAGTGTTAGTAGCAAAATAACATTTTTATGTACATTGCCCGTATCGTTAACATCATCAAATTACCACTACGCCACCGTATTTCAACTATTCGCTGAATTTAAATGAAGTTTACACACTAACGGCACTAAAAGTTTTACGTACCATAAAATGAAGCGCTAAATTCCCACTACATTATTTATATTTTTGCAACTCGATCAATGCCGTTCGCCGAATGATTTTAGTTAGCTTTGGCTATTTTTCAACATTTTAAAGCAGATATATTTTACAACTAAATGGTGACATGTAGGTTTCGTAGCACATTGTGACACAATTATTGTAAGAAAAGTAATGAGTTTTTCTAAATTAATAACGTCTGTTAATCAAAACGTATATTTTCGTACGCCACGCTTCTTAGCAACATGCTAAATATTAAGTTTACACACGCTCGCACATTCGAAAAGGTAAACATTCATTTCAATATTTAATTACAAGCTATATTGCCTTTAAAATCGTTCTAAAATTTAAGTCAATTACAGCGACTTAAAAATAAGTCACAATGAATATCACCATGAATATAATCAACTGCATTTCACATTTCCACGATACATATTTGTTCTGCATCCGTATCGCACGTAGTTGTTGCCGCAACCAGTCATCTGCATACATTATTGTTATTGCGATGCTTTTCGTATCACCATTGGGCGTGTAATTGCTGTATAAATTTCAGTTTATAGTTCATACGGCGATAAACAAGCCAAATATGCTTTGAAACCTTTTAATTATGATTTGAGTAATCGATTCATACGTTAAGCGCAATACACACGAAAGCCGCTGACACGCCGGCCTATATCGGCAACTTTTTGTCGGCGGCTACTTAGTAGTCAATGAGTAAAGCCAGTAGCCAGTGGTGGCGAGCGTTTGCGTCGCCCACACGTCGGCGGGCAACACGTGCGAGCGCTTGTCGCCGACATGATAATTTTCTTATAGGTCGCTGGGCCAGCGGCTTTTGTGTGTAGTTTTCTTTAGATCGCTTAATTCTGAATATAAGTGGTGCGTTATCTACATGATTTAAAAGTACAATCAAAAATGTTTAATGCGTTCTGACGAAACAAACATAACCCATTGCCCCGAGAACAAAGATTACGTGGAAATTGCAGTCACGTACAGTTTGACGTCGTAGGAAGACAATTATTGTAAACGCGCTGATAGATTTCTGTTTAGATATTTTATGATAATACAAGTATTATACCTACATGAATTGTATTTTCTTAACAAACATTTTTTTGTTACATTAAGATGCATTCAAAATAATAATAACATGTCCCGAAAAACTATTCATTTACTGAGTCTTGTTGTGGCGGAGTAAACCTAGGAAGTTGAGAAAGTGTTTGTCAAAGAAATTATGAAATAGGTGGTAATAAAGATGGTCGGACGACCTGGTTAAGGTTGCAGGAAGTTGTTGGATACAGGCCACTTCCAACAGGTCCATGTGAAGATCCTTGGGGTTCAGCAGTGGACTTCCTGTGGCTGCAGAGAGAGAGAGAGAGAGAGAAAGAGTACCTTCAAA
Source organism: Deilephila elpenor (assembly GCA_949752805.1). NCBI lineage: Eukaryota > Metazoa > Arthropoda > Insecta > Lepidoptera > Sphingidae > Deilephila > Deilephila elpenor. Next base: position 6,915,389 of record OX457099.1, on the reverse strand, counting down.
CTATGTGCGTTATTTTATAATCATCGTATTACATCATTAAAAACTGTCCACGTCAGCGTTTATTATTCGTCAACTCACTGTTCGAGAAAACAAATAATTACTCATATAATTTATTAAAATGGCGTATAGTGATTAAACATTGTGTACCAAATTACAATGCCGCAAAATATAGTCCGTAGTTCAAATTTTACTTTGTAAGAAGATAATGAGGCGCGCCGAAAACAAGAAAAATCATGTTTAAAGTAAAAAAAAATTACCTGCGCCTCGGATTTAGGTGAACGTCTAATTAATTATAACCGCTGTCAGTTGCTGAAAACACGCGGGCATGCCAACAAAAAAGTGGACTTAAGTTGTTGGCAGCACCAAATTAATGGCGGAGTTACGACAAAGAGTTTAATTAAGCTCTCCAATCGTCACAATATGGACCGATAACGATATATACGTGTTTTGTGTGTTAGAGCTTTCTTTCTTCACGCTAAGGGCAAATTCTGGGCAACACAAATGGGATTTTTCAAATAAAAATAATAATCAAAAGTTGTTTCTCCGACTTCGCAATAGAAATAAGGGCGTCACAGTTCACATGACATTCTCGCTGCGTCTAGACTCTAGACCAACGAGGAATATTTTCTTTTGTATTATTCGATGCATATAGGTTCTATATGAGGAATATTAAAACGCCGCAATGGCGTGCTGCGGCTCCGCGCAGAGGAATGCTTATTATTATGGCAGGCGGTGTAGCTTTAGTACTTTCTAGCTACTCAAACCTTCTAAAGTTGCTTAATAAATATTGTTTTGCCTGTATTTCGCACGGTATGATAGCTGCTTTTCCGAGCCAGAAAGATATAATAGGAAATGTCAACCATGCTATCCAATGATGGTAGGTAATTGAAAGATATTTTGTTCTTTTTTATTTATGAACAAATATGAATTGATGTTTCATATTTGTGTAATAATAAATAAATGCACCGTATAGTTATACACATAATACTGACTCTACACAGTAAGATACCAAGTGATGGGTATCAGAAATATCAACTTGGAAATATCATGTCTTTCTCGCCTCAGTAAACGAATACTGAAATATATATTTGTGGCTTACATAAAGTCTCTCAAATATTTGTCTCGATCCAGGTAGAGAACCAGAAATCTCTCGTTTCACAGCCGGCTACTTTTCCAACTGCGCCACAAAGGTTGTCAAAGTGTTGAACTAGTATTGTTTTTTTACTTTAAATGTGTTCAGTTGAAATTCTTCAAACAACGTAAAGCGGAGTACTAGAAACCTTTTAAGGTGAGATTTAGTTTCTTGTTTAACAAACTTAAAATTAAAATTGTTTACTGGAGTTTTGTAAACGAGTTTCGTATTTTGCATTTTGTTTTCTCAAATTTATAAACATTTCAAAGTATAAAAGCTACTTAACGATATCTTCGAGCACTATTTAACTTGACTGTATAGGCAAACGAGGTGATTAACCAAATTGTCTGATTTAAAGAAGATCGTGGTTATATTCTATATTTAAAACATATTATTAAGCCTCGGTGGCGCAATTGTACTACGGTATGATTCCAAAGCCGCGGTCTCGGGTTTGAAACTAGGGTCGGACAAAGTGATGTTGGATTTTTCTATTCAGTATCAACCCGGAGTTAGAAATTTGTGCTAACCCCCTATGGACGGAAAATACAAGGCGAAACGTGGGTGTCCTGGTTGCATTTCTGCCCACCCCATCAGGGAAAAGAGCTTGAGTTTATGTACATATACAATATACATGTATGTATTAAGCTTTCTGAAATTTGGAAAAATGTCACGCGAATGTCATACATATAGTGGGGCAAACGTTCCTGAAAACAACAGAACGTGGGAGCAACACCATATGCTTTTGTTTGCTTCCTCTTGACCTGATAAATTCACTCACTATCAATTTAACACATCGTCGATTCTACCAGAGCTAGAGCCCGTGGCCGTCAAATTTTTGTCATATTATAAAAGCTGAAAGTTTGTCTGCGCATGCCTCTGACATAGGCATCACACGATCAGCTATTATGAAGTTCCGGTCGTGGTGTTATAGAAAATTATGAGCTTTAATGTATCTGACAAGATGAAAGAACCATCACGTATCCGGCTGCCAAGGAAACACCTTTTCACAGTTGCCTTAATAACATAATATATAAAATTCAGCTTTTATACTATAAAGCTGGGAAAATTACAAGTTTGAAATTTGTATTCAATGTGAATCATTAAAAATAATTGGAATACATACTATTGCTTGTACTGTAGGCTTGTATTGTATCAGCCCATACCCACTGCTGGGCACGGGCCTACACTACAATCGAGAGAATCGATTGAGAGTTGTTAGACCTTCTAGTCCACCATGCTGGCCTAGTGCGAGTTGGCGGACTTACATACCGTAGAAATTCTTTAAAATCGCTACGTTATGCAGGTTTCCTCACTCCGAAAAGTCAGAGGTTTGCCCTGGGATTTGAACCCGCGACCACCGTGAACATGTAGACAGCCACGTCTGGTCCGTTACCAACAGGCCACCACGCACTTTTTTACACAGGCTACAAATCGTATATTTTTATTCATATAAATTTAATTTTTTATTTTATTTTAGAGTTACCAAAAGAAAATATATTATTCACTACAAATATAACAAACAAAAAATAAAAACAGTTATATATGTAGCTCCGTAAACAGGCAAACTACAGCATACAACTTATACTCAGATAAAAGAATGATCACAATTAAAATTAATAATAGATATAGGATGAGTGATAGCTACGAGTAAGTTGAGCATTAGACATTGAAGTTCCAGGTACAAGTCCAGGAAATATGCTTTTAGAATTTACGCCCACATTGACTTTATCAAAGAAAGAAACCGGTATACTTGGATTTCTCCACAGGAACTTTCACATTGTGTAAAGTTTATCAATCCATGTTATATAAGTGCTGCACTCCTTTTAAACGTAAAGGAAGATCAAGCATAGTTATGAAATGTATATGGGAGAATTGTTAAATAAAACAAAATATTATTCAATTTTTTCCCTAAATTGGTATCTGTGTTTTACTGTGTAAGATAGTGTCACAAACACAAAACATTTTCACACGCCTTTTGTACAATTACCGAATGTTATGTTTTTTTTCTGTTAAGCTTGAATATAGTGTACAATAAAGGATATAAATAAATAAATAAAAGATAACTTTATATATATTTTCCCTACATGTACCTACTACGTACAAACAGATTGAGGATAGAGGAGATCGATCATTGTTGATAAAGGATGTGGATGATAGATACGTCCGAATTTATCTAATAACAAGTCCAAACAAAGCGAAAATGGGTGCATATCCAACGTAAAATAAGAATTTCAGACCATTACATAAAACCAATGTATTGCGGAATAACAAGGCTTCATTACAAAAAAATACTAAGTGACATTCATAGTCCTGACCCCACACTAAGATCGAGTCTTAAGTATCAGAAACTAAGAGAGACTTTTCGGTGTCACACTTAGACAAAAATTCCTGTGGTTCACATAAACATTTGTCTCGGAGCGGGAATAGAAACGGCGGCTTCTTGTTTCACAGCGGGCGTCTAACCAAGTTCGCTAGGGGTAATAGGGGCTGTCTGTATTTTAAATATTGTTGTTTGGTAAAAGAAAAATATAGCCTACGAATTTAATTGTCTGAAGCGATGGTAAGTACTGAAGTAGATGTGTTCAAAATGTGACATTTAAAACGGGGTGGATAATGTTGCTCTGTACGAATTCCTATTCGAAATGAAAACGTGTAAAATAAATTCATGACAATGCTTAAACCGTGACACAGTACCATCGTAAGACCTCAGTTTATTTTGCTACATTAGCTGTTACAGGTAGTCACTGGGTGCAAGGCACTTCCAACAGGTCTATATAGAAATCTTCGGTGGAGGCTTATGTAGGTTTAGCAGTGTACTTCCTGTGGCTGAAAAGAGAGAGCAGTTACATATTCTGTTATGTTGTGTTCTCTGCAGCCATATAGAAAGGACAAGCAAAAGTATGTCGAGTAGCCTGGCGCGGGGATTCTTTAAAGTACGACAATGGAAACTCTTGGTCCCAATTTGTTATAGAATTTTAACAAGTGATGTTATGGTTCTAAAGGGGAGTTTTAGTTTGCCTTTGACATACATTTTAAAGAAGCTACACAATAGTTCCATACTTACTATCTTCGACGTATTGCAATCTTGTCTCATGGAATAATGTAGGGTCTACTCTTGAGTGATTTTCTTTTGTTTTGGGAGCTTCAAACCTGATCCTTATTCTTTCTATGCAACACGACACTCTTTTTCTTTTTTTGTAAAATATAACTACATGTTACGGGTGCTGCCGTTGATAATAATCCAAAGGTCTATTATTGGGCATGATCTCTATTTAGTTGTAGATGGTCTAAGTAATTTTTGTATTTTTTGTTCAAGCATAATGTCCCACCATTTTACCGCAAAGATAAATTAATTATCTTTATTATATTTTGTTTCTCGTTACGTATTTGCTGATTCCTGAAGCATAATTTAATATCCGATAAAACGCGATGAAAAGCTATTCCCAATTCGTGTGGCATTAATTGAGCTGTTTCAATATTTAAACACATTAAAATCCATTGTCCACGTTTAAAATGGCGCTCCATTTTAGTTTTCAGACCGTTTTAGTAAAATGTGTAACAAGGTTGAAAATATAACGTTATATTTTAAGAAAATACTTGTCAAAAGCCACAAAATAGTGAAGAAAATGAGTTAAAATACAATGAATAAAGAATATACAAAATAATAAAGGTGATTGACTTGTTTTACTATTTAACAATGCATTCGCAACAGCATTGTTTCAAAGTACACAATGTGGGGGTGAATAACATCTGTATTTTGCTGTCTTTAATTTTTATTTTCTTAATAAACGAATTTATAGCTTATTGATGTCCATTAAAATTACTGGGAATTTTAAACGGGATGTTGAAATAAAATATTTTTATAAAGAGTAAAGAAGTTTAATAAAATTCATTTTAAATAAATTAATTTTGACAATACACAATAACCGCCTATTATCAGTGGGAATTGAAGCTCAATTTTTTATACGATCCACTGTTTTTTGGCATACCTTCTAAGATACTTATTTAAAATTGAAATACTCTTATAAAGAAGCATTTTGTTTATGTATACCCAACAATAAATAGAATATTCAGTTTCAGGTCAATAAATGAAATCGATAGAACATACAGATGCAAACTGTTTCAATTTGTATGAACATTTGAGTACATAATACGTCTCTCGATACTTGTTTCATTCTTTATCGCAAATATGTCTATTTTACATACAAATATGTTAAAAGCATATTTCATATAAACCGAAAGGTAACTTGATTGTCTGAAGATCGTTCTGGAATACCTTGGACTTTAGTTTAAAACCCAGCACAAACGCAATTGGCCTTTCAAAGGAGAAGGGGCAAACATGTATGAACTCCAGCCTACTGGCCAATAACGACGAGCGATATGTCATTGGAAAGGTCTTTTCAGATGCTACAACTTCTTCTATGGCAATAAAACCCAAATCGCTGTATTTAAAAAAATATAGCTACTTAAAGACAGCCCGAAAATCACACGAAAGTGCCTCGGCATAGTGAGCAATAACAACAAGCGATACGTCGTTGGAAAGGTCTTTTATAATGCTACAACTTCTTCTACGGCGACACTTCTCAAATCGGTGTGTGAAAAAAAATATCGTTGCGTAAAGGTAGCGCAAGGATGAAAACATGTATATGGACTCGTAGCCTATTGTCCAATAACGACGAGCGATATGTCATTCGAAAGCTCTCTTTGTTTTCTACAACTTCTTCTTTGGCAAGAAATCCCGATTAGCTGTATTAAAAAAAATATTTCGACATAAAGATATCGCGAGGGCCATATGTATGGACTCCAGCCTATTGGCCAATAACGACGAGCGATATGTCATTCGAAAACTCTCTTCGTTTTCTACAACATCTTCTTTGGCAAGAAATCCCGATAAGCTGTATTCGCGAGGGCCATATGTATGTCTCATAGCCTATTGTCTAATAACGACGAGCGATCCAATAAATCTCTCACTGTGTTTATCGTTCGATATCTTGCAAGATTCAGCAAATTGCGCTGTATCACAATCCAAAAATATGCATTTCCTGCATCTGTAAAAACGTCCACCGTTTTAAAATGTAATTGTTCGTTATTTACACAAGACAAGAATTTTCAACATACTGCTATTGTATGTGAAATGAGTCCTGTTTTAGTTTTGTGATATGATAAAATACCATAAAAATTCAATCCAGCTATTGGTCAGAAGTTGTCTAAGGAGTGTTGCGCGACATTATAGAGTTTATTTTAAAATAATAAGTAAAACTTCTTTTTCCGGTATTTCTACATTTTTTCATGAGGGATGTTATAAAAAACAAACACAATTTAAAATAGAGAAACAAATAATATAAGGATATTATGTAGGTATGGACTGCCTCGGTAGCGCAGTTGTATGACGGTATGGTTACAAAGCGGAGGTCTCGAGTTCAAATCCCGGGTCAGCAAAGTGATAATGGATTTTTCTATTCATTATCAGTATAGAGTCAGGAATTTGTGCCCGATATGGTGTTAGCCTCGCCCCCTATCACATCGGAACAGAACAAAAGGCGAAACGTCGGTGTCCTCGTAGCACGTCTGCCTATTCCTCCTGGGAAAAAGGCGTGAGTTTATGTATGTATGTTTTAGGCTTGACTTATTTTTGCGACAAGCTTCGTTTAGTGCCGAGATAGTCGTATAAGCTAATAATGTAAATAATATTTTTATTCCTAGTATGTATAAGTACCATGTTTATATACTTTTGATAAATAAATAAACTATTATTTAAATATAATATTATATAAAGATATGAAGTAGTTATTTATCTATGTATTTTTTTTTAATTTAGCGATTTGGGTTTTGTTGTCATAGAAGAAGTTGTAGCATCTGAAAAGAGCTTTCCAATGACATATCGCTCGTCGTTATTGGCCAATAGGCTGGAGTCCATACATATGGCCCTCGCGATATCTTTATGTCGAAATATCTTTTTTAATACAGCTAATCGGGATTTCTTGCCAAAGAAGAAGTTGTAGAAAACAAAGAGAGCTTTCGAATGACATATCGCTTGTCGTTATTGGACAATAGGCTACGAGTCCATATACATGTTTTCATCCTTGCGCTACTTTTACGCAGCGATATTTTTTTTCACACACCGATTTGAGAAGTGTCGCCGTAGAAGAAGTTGTAGCATTTTAAAAGACCTTTCCAACGACGTATCGCTTGTTGTTATTGCTCACTATGCCGAGGCGCTTTCGTGTGATTTTCGGGCTGTCTTTAAGTAGCTATATTTTTTTAAATACAGCGATTTGGGTTTAGTTGTCATAGAAGAAGTTGTAGCATCTGAAAAGACCTTTCCAATGACATACCGCTCGTCGTTATTGGCCAGTAGGCTGGGATGCGCCTTCTCCTTTAGTAAGGTTGTTCATTACAGGCTTCACATATTGTGCGATATTTGAAGTTTGAGATTTCTGCATCAATAGATCAAACTTTTTGACGATGCTCTATGCGAATATTAATAAATTTTATGTTGTAGGTACTGTATCAACGACCGCGCTTCACCGAATAAGCCTCTTCAATAAGCCTCTTCAACAGTGTATTCCACATGAGAGTGGTAGAGCACTAGTTTGCACTCGACTATTCGTTTGCTATTCAATTTAGTCCGGCGAGGGTTTATATCTATACATTCATTTGCTTTTTATTTGCATTTCACATCGTTTGCATTTTTGGAAGTCGTTTATCCACTTTTATTCTTACAAAATGGCGATCCTGTTTTGCCTTTTGTTAATCTGTAGAAGGCAAAGTAATCAATTGTCGATGCTATCAATTATTCGAAGGTATTCTTTTCAATATCAATATTCAAAAATCATCAATTATTTCATACGGACGCGTAAATATTTTCGGTGTAGATTTGTATTAGAACTATCGTGTAGGTACTAGGTAGTAAAAATGAAACCTCTAAATGGTGGTAGTTCAAATAGGCTAACTTTTCTTTTTTATTTAATAAAATTCTAATTCGTAGACTGATTGCCTCCATTCCTTTAGAATTCTTGAACAATAGTTTCACCGTTGATTAAGATGTCTTTGTTCTCTGAGCAACAGGTAACCACGTAGAAGGCCTTGACAGGCGACGCGGCGTCCGCCCCTCTGAACAGTATGTACGACTTTTAAAATCTGTTTTACAAAATTCTTAGCAAAAGAAAAACCACTGGCCACTAAAAATATTACTCGCGCATAGTGGGTGTGCATTTTAGTTTCGCCAAAACAACCATCTATTTCGCATCAACAGTAACAAATAAGTATTAGTAACAACATTCATTACAGTAATTTTAAAACAATCGATTCGTTTAATTTAAAACCCCCGCGAGATGTCTACGATTTTTAGGTGGAAGTGTAAATTTCCATTTGAAACGTCACATAAAATAATAATACTATTACTTTGTGTTATCTGACTTGAATTGGTTTCAGCCATTGTCATTTGGAAGAAAAGGGTTTCTGACGGTTATGCGGCCCTGGTGCCGCCGTTATCGGTCGAGCCGTCCCTTGAGGCCTATACGTCCGCACTTACCTTAAAAGGGCAAATTACATAAATATGTAAATTTTAAATAAAGGGTCATTTAAAGTAACCTTGAAATAAAGATAAAGATCCGGTTCATTTTTAAAGATAAGTTGATTGTAAAATATGCCTTAATCAAAAATATGTATCTTTTATCTCCCTTCAACATCACAAGTGAAATGCTTTAGCGCTTTTGTATTCTAAATTTAAAATATCTTGTTGTTTAGAATCATAGGGGTGTGTATGTGGGTTGTTTTGTAAATCCAATTTGTTCGTAGATAAATCTACATGTAATGCGGGCACCACTGCGATCTATTGCGCAAGTTTATCTAGTAATAAACTACAGACTTCAGAACCCGCAGCACACTTTGTACTGAGACGAGAATAGCACTGAATAGGAATTAACGAGTAATAATGTTTATTTACATTTTTCATGTTACATTAAGTCGTGCGTCGGAGAGCTGTTTAGCCGTCGATGGCGTCTGTTCCCAAATGACAACTGATGTGTAATAATGTTGGCTGGAATTCGGCTTAATATCCCGTCAGTGGAATGGGCACTAGGCCAGTCTAAATATATTTATAGACAGGTGATATGTTTAAGCTCGTATTAAGAAGAATATGGATTATTATGACATAGGCGACATATTTTTTGTTGCATAAGTGCGGCAAACAAGCAAGTGCCGTATGTCCGTGTATATGTATCCGTTGTCTTTCGAAATGAAAGGAGAGAGGGAAAAAAGAGACGAGAAGAAAAGACTTATAAGCCTTAAGCAACAAAAACTGATTTTATACAATATGAAAGTAAAGACAATGTTGATGACTAGACATAATATTAAATACAAGTTTGTACTGACTGTAGAATATGGGGAAATTAAAAAAGTTGCGTGATGTACGTTGTGTAATAATTTAACGCTAAAAATACCCGTGTAAAGGGAAAGTTAAAGTAACAAAGTTCTTAGCTGTAGAGAAAGGAAGCGTTATTAATTTAAGGGAGTGGAGGCGGTCTAGTAGATTAAAGGAGAGCCGGTTATCTTCTAGTCGAGGGAAGTGTAGGTGTTTGTATTTCTGCGTGTAAATGTGGTCTTTAGTTCCTGGGGGTAAATTAATTTATTAAAAAGTTATATATTCCAAGTAAAAAGAAATAAGCAATAAAAAACACATGTTTTTTTTAATTATAAATTATCTTTTATTTCTCTTACGGGGTAGACTACGGCTATCTATTTATATACTCAGAACTATGGCTGTCTCCTTCTTATTGTAGAGGAGAGTCATGGCCTACAGTGGGACGTATATGCATTCGATTATAATTATCTCCTCTTATCTGTGCTGCTGTAATATTATTAGGTGTGTTTTACACGAATTGTTTTTAATTTAGCAACATTTTCTTTTATAAACCCTACTTGAAAGTCACATAAAAGTGCTTTGGGTACTTGGGATTCTAAACATTAACACGCTGTCACTATTTATAAGAAGGAAAGAGACCTCCATAAATACATTTGCAATTAATAAAAAATACGAAACCCTAGTTTTTGTAAATAAATAGAAGATTCAAAGCACAGCATAAAACCAATCCCCGAGGACCTCATTTACTGGCTGAAAACGGTCTCTCTGTGCCACCTACATTATGTGAATACTTAAGTGACTTTGGTAGTTTTAGTAGCTTTGGTAGTTTTGCTAAAATCCTTATTAACCCTGAATATAAATAAAGTTTCGTTCCGAGGTCTCTGCCTACCCGCATGGGATACCGGCGCAACGATTATGTATGTACTGTTATAAATACGAATAACTACGCGTATCAAACCGATCTTCCTAAAATTCTTTACATTCTCGGTTGTCTGGAAGAGATCGGTTTTAGTGATAAGACCGCAGATTTTTAGCACTTTCATTTTGTATTAACTATGTTGTGGTATAATAAAGAGTTTTATTATTATTCCATTTAATAGCCATAAGGACTTAATGATTGTATGTTTCCCAAATAAACAATAAATTAAATTATTTTTTAGGAGTTCAACAGTAGGCAGCTTGTAAGTGTTTCTGGCAATGTAGAGTTTATAGCAGCGGTAGCCGCTTACCTTCAAGTGGGCCGTTAGCGTGCATGCCTACGAAGGCAATAAAAAACGCATTGGATATTATTCATTCAGAAAATAAGTACTTTTCCCGAGTAATATAAAAATAGCTTTGTTTCTATATTAATAATTCCTATATATATAAACGACAACCTAAATAATTTGACTTAGCTAATAGCTTACATTAAGGCGTGGAAGCGAAACCTAGTATTATTTATAAACCTATTTCAATGTTTTTAATATATGGTATAAGGATATGTGTTTGGGATTCGTTCCATATTGGTTTTACCGCCAGGCCATCACGTATGGGACTGACAAAGGTCGTGGCGACATGTGGTGCCTTTCTATACATAGATAGGTGCCTTTCTATATTTGCTACATGTTTTCTATCATTTTGTTTCCAGGAAAAAATACTTTTGCATTATTTATATTAAAATATACACAGATATAAAGAAGTTAAAGGTTTATTGGCTTGAACGCGCTAATCTCAAAAACTTACGGATGGATTTAAAATATTCTCTTTGCATTTGATAGCCCATCTGTGGTGGAAGATTACACACTACTTATTTAATATCACGCTGTAACCTTAGGGAGCCAAGCAAAAAAAGGTATATGTGAATTATATTATTGGACAGATTTATTAAAATGTCTAGATTTAAGGGGTGTGAAGATGTGAATTAATGATACATTAATTGCATGTGAACAAAAATAATGTAGATAAGCGGGATTTCTAGATTTAAGCATCACGACAATGAATTTCATAGATAGGTACTTGTAACAATGAATAATTGTGCTATCAATACCAAGGATTTTCGTAAAATATTTATTTAATGAAATATTATCTTTTGGCTCCATTTGTTTTTCTTCCCTACCCTTGTTTCGTAAGGTAGGCCAAAAATATGATTTTATTTTTACATCACGTTGCCTAATGTTTGTTTTATGATTGTACAGTAGACCGCCTGACCCTTGTATAACATAATTTTATGTTCGAATGTGGTTCAAACTGAATAATTAATTTATATGTATGTACATAAGTCCGTTGTATCCGGTCATGAAAGAACCCATTTTTGTTGCCGTACCCCATATGGTATGATTGTCTGAAAATAAATTCACGAAGAAAGAAGCTCCCATATATAATAAAATTTATGTATCAGGGTATGAAAACGTGATTTTCTACACTATACAAAACTTAAAATTACTCGGTATAGCTACCCAATATTTTTTACCAATTAAATAAATAGAATATTAACTTCTCTCATAGTTTCTAATACCCATGGCACAAGACTTGGTCTTATTGTGGGTTAATGACCATGTATTCGACTGCAAGAAAATTGAGGAAATAATTTAGATAAATAAGTTCGCGCCGATAATCCCTATCGAAAATGTTTAGTGCCACCAATAATTCGCAAAGATTATTTCATCTCAGCACATAGTAGGCCAGCTTATAGGCATATTGGGTATTAGATCAAAATAGGAAAACTCACATAAACTAAGATACTATACCTGAAATCGAACCCAGAAGCAACGGTCCATTCACGACGCAGATGGTCGGCTAATAGACCACTAAAAAAAATTGCGCCTGGAATGATAACCTCCTCCATTTTAAAATCGGTTAAAAACATTACGGAAAAATATCCTCGTTACAGTTAAAGTAAAAACAGATATTTTCCTAAGTCTGTCAAATTTGTGCATTAAAACATAAATATTCAATCAGCGTCTTCAAAACTTGAAAGTTACTCGTACAGTAAGGTAATAATACTTTATATTTTTGCATAATGCAAAAGGCACTCGTCAACGCTTTTAGTTTTTATTAAACGCTCATTGAACGAAAAGTAAAATCGTGTCAAGGATTCCAGAATTTTAGCTGAAAATGTTTTAGTTAATCTCTCGAAATAAAAAAACTACTCATTTTTTTATTTTTTTGTGTTTATATGCCTGGCAAATGGTACAGGCAGCATTCATAATCCCTTTGTTTGTGTTTCTTATTTGCATATATGACGTGCGTGGTTTTTCTCTCTTATTAAATAACACTTTTTAATATTCATTGCTAAACATAATATTATGTACCCTATACATCTTTGGATGTTAAACAATGGAGTCTCGAAAAATGGTTTTAGGTACATTTTGTATATGGAGTTCGTAACTGTTATAACACCATATTACATTCCTACTCAAATAATAGTGACATAAATTTAATAATATTCCAGGTATATTAAGCAGAATGAACACACGAAATTCTTTGGCACCGAATGTATTCAGCATAAACTTATTTTTAGGCGCAATGGCGTTTTGTTTGTGGCCCATTTCATAGTTCGCATGTTTGTATATACAAACTGTAGGATTGGAGGGCGAGACTGAATTGCAATGGCATTATAATCGTTTTAGCGGTTTTGAATGATGAGGCGTGGTGGAGCGTCGACTTCGGCTTGTTGATAGAGTTTACAGCAGTGCGAAGTGAGACGTCGGTTTTGTAGCACGCAGTCGCGCGCGCGCCCGGCTTTCCCGATTTCCACTGTTGTTTTCCTCTTTTTTGACATAAATAATTACAGATAGTGCACGGATTAAATAAAATGAAGTTGACGAGGTACTGGGATATATGGTAAGTTATGATTTTTCACTATTTTATTTATATACGGAAATTAAAAGTTTCCTTTAAAATGTTTATGTTGCAAATAAAATATTTTATGTTATTTTTACTAAATGCAACACGACTATTTTTTTTATTTAAGTATAATTTACGTGAAATATATTACACTCCTTTTTTGGGCAGTCATACAAAAAGCTATTTAGTAATTTCAGTTAGAAAAAAATACGAGACTACTTAACGAATCGGCACGTTGTGGTATAATATTGAAATTGTATTTTAACAAAAGAAATAATGTTTCGACATCTGTATTGGTTTATTACGTTACTCGCGTTTTATTTCCGTGGTGTTTTGTATTTTTCGCGACGTAGGCATAAAATATGTTTTTTTGTTCCTGTTCACTGAAAGTTTATTGCTGAAGATAAGACTTCACAAGCGCGATTTCAGTGAGTGAACATATTTTCGTGCGCACTCTTCAGTCGGCTTGCGTGTCAACTTTATAAATTATTTTCTCTTATCGCCACTCTCTAGACCGTATACCATTTGTCAAAAGCGTACGTCCTTCGTAACCCAGCCATAATACTAATATTTATTTCAAGAACACATTTTACATATTAAAGCCTACCCAATTTGTAATGGATATACGAGCAGAATTATTAATAACCGAATTAACACAAATTTAATCTGCATAAAGATCCCTTGCCCGAAGGCTTACAGTTTAAGATTAATTTACTCTTATCTGTGGTTTACCAATAGGTTTAACTTGGCAACTGATTTACGAAATTATATCCTTTAATAAATTTTTAAAATAGTTATATCATCATCAGATTTAAACCTGTACAAAAAAATCTTCTCAAACGGAAATCTCATACATTTATATTAGATAATTTTAATATATTTCACTAAGCGCTTCAATAGGCTGCTGTAGGTGCCGTACTATTCCTTCCTGTCTACGTTGTTCCTTTAACAATGCAATATGATTGGTCTGTGTTTGTTCCGTTCAGTATATTCTCTGATATTCAAGGGAGGGACGGTCTGAAGTCCGTCACGCCTGCCTAATGCGGGTGATGGATGACTGGTTATTGACGCTCGCTAATATCACAAAGGACAACTTAGCCGATTTGTTCTTAGGCGCTTTACACCGTAAACACATATTGTTACTTACCCAACAATTTGTTAAGAGGTTTAACTTTAAGAAGAAAAACATACATACATACATAAACTCACGCCTTTATCCCCGAAGGGGTAGGCAGAGGCGCCACCAGGACACCCACATTTCGCCTTGTATGTTCCGTCCCATGATGTGATAGGGGGCGAGCCTATCGCCATATCGGGCACAAATTCCTGACTCCGGGCTGATAATGAATAGAAAAATCCAATACCACTTTGCCCGACCCGGGACTCGAACCCAAGACCTCAGCTTTGTAGCCGTACCGTAATACAACTACGCCACCGAGGCAGTCGAAGAAGAAAAAATCTCTTTATAATATGTAATCAATTCTGTATCAGCCCAAATACGACCCACGAGTGGGGAGTTACTGTAGGACCCGACACGAAGTTCGAATTTTTGGACGTTCGACGTCTGGAGTGAGTTATAAGCTTTCCACTTCTAAAAATTAATAGTATTCACTCCGAGCTTAGTCGTTTTGTCAACGATGTTTTGAATTGCCGGATGCTAAATACCTCTTATCTTTCCCTACCCACTCCCCTCACGGTTTGATGGGTCGGCAACACATCTAGATCCAGGCGTTGTGCGTGTTCATGGGCGGTAGTATCACTTACCATCAGGTGAGCTGTTTGCTCGTTTGCCGGACCTATGAAAAATAAATAGCTATGTTATACATCAGTACAAGTACCATCCTTGTTATTGCGTTGTAATAACGCCAATTCCAATCCCTAAGGGTGCATAGCCATTTATAGTCATTAACTAGCCTCTGCCCGCAAACTTCGTCGCGTGAATAACTTTTTTGAAACTAACTTTATTTGGAATTTTCCATCCCGTCCCGTTATATTTCGTCCCGTTTCATTGTCACTCAAGGCATGTAATCCAGCAATTAAAGATTTATTAAAATAATTTATGCAAGATGTTTATGCAACGTACCTCAAATATAATTATCAATATCTTGCCCATTTATATGTCAAAATGCATAGGCCTTCAACCATAATAATGCACTAAATTGCTAAGTCAGCTACGGTGCGCTGACACGAATCCTCTCCAATGCAATCGCACCACGAAAATGCGGTCTATCGACTGCGCTATGAGTTCCCCCTAGTAATTAAAAAATATCACGATATGATAGTAACACGGAAAGTGTGTCTACAATATAATGAGGGAAGAATTCCCTGGTGTGATAATTGAAGGCTAATTAATATAATAACTATACACGCACGAAATTACCTGACACGTCCGTCTGACAGTCATACCGGGTGGGAAAAAATGTTTTGTGAGAAAAAAATACACCCAACATTCACACACATAGCCCTGACCTCACACTAAGATCGTGTAGTCGAAAACGACTCCTCTTGTGTCTTATGTCGTGGGAATCAGAAGCTATGAGACACCTTTCCGTCTCACAAGAACCAATGCCGGACCTTTGTATTTGTGGGTGCCACAAAAATCTTCTCGGTTGGATCGAACCCGCGGCTTTTCGTTTTACCGCACCAGGGAGGCTGTCAAATAGAATACGCACAGGTAACCGTGTTCAAGGTCAAAACCAACGAATTATATTAAAATCAGGATCACAAATGATTGAGAGTTCAGATCGTGTGTGTTGAAATCACGGATCGGAAGACGTGTTCGACGGGTAATGTGCGAATTAGTTTCGATGCAATTGAAATGCCAACTACATTCATTTATACAATTTTGATGTGGAAGAAAGTCCGTAAAAACAGGGAATAAATAAATCTAATATTCGCTTTTAAGTGACACATACGTACGATTATTTCTGTATCACCGATTTTGTCCCACTGCAGGACACTGGCCTCCGCGACAATCCAGTACACCTGTGCCCCTAGCCGGAACATTTTGAAGTATCGTATAGTAATACTCGTATATATAGTATCGTAAACATTTCCCGCTGTCATATTTTAGTTCCAAATACGCTCACAATGGCGCTGTTGGAATTCCCATACAAAATTTTACTATTACTATTCTATTACGACTGCCTCGGTGGCGTAGTTGTATTACAGTACGGTTACAAAGCTGAGGTCTCGGGTTCGAATCCCGGGTCGGGCAGTGATATTGGATTTTTCTATTCATTATCAGCCCGGAGTCAGGAATTTGTGCCCGATATGGCGATAGGCTCGCCCCCTATCACATCGTGGGACGGAACATGCAAGGCAAAATGTGGGTGTCCTAGTGGCACCTCTGCCTACCCCTTCGGGGATAAAGGCGTGAGTTTATGTATGTATGTATTCTATTACGATACTGCAAAATGTTCCGGCTAGGGGTACTGATAATAAGTGATCACTGCCGTCCATGAACATTACTACGCTGGATCATGAATGTGTTGTTTTTAATGGGTACAATTAATTCAAGCACAGTGACTGAACAATGTTTAAAATATTTAAATTAATGCCTAATATCTTGTTTTGCACATATTACAGTTGAAACATTCTCGAGTAATGTAAGGATGGGTCTGCCTAGGAGCGAGACTTTAACACATCTCATATGACATTAACATGTTATCAAATTGAGACTTTACATGAGAGAATCAGAATATTAGGCCGGTTTATCACGAATTTAACAGATTTAGTTTCCAAGGACCCATTTGTTTGCATATAAACTTTTCGGCGCGTTGTGTTCTTGGTGGAATAAGATGTAAATGGGACCTTGTTCGTGCTTAACAAACATTTGGTTACATTAATCTGCTCCTTTTGACTTATAAAAACTTACGCAAATATTTCAGTTCCCCGGTATAAAGATTTCCAAAATATCTTAAGACTTTTAGGCCTCATTTTTATTCCCCTTTATATTTTCAGCCGAGACTAGACTTAAATATTTTAAAAAGTAAAATCGGAATCCATTCCACAAGTTCTCGCTATTAGGCTTGAATTCACACTCCCTGAAAGGTTGTATTATTAATGACATCGTGACTTGTTAATTTGTTTTTTGCCTGATGCTTTTGTTTTTTTTGTTACGGTTTCCATTTATTTCGGAATTGACGGATAACGGATTGATTATAATCAATGTTATTTTATTTTTAGTTTGTGTTTATGCGGCACTGGATATATTAGTGAAGGGGATAATGTCGGCCGCATATTTCAATCTAAATGTAAGATGAAAGATTTATCATGGACGTTTGAAAAATACTTCGCATATTTTCGTTGAAAGATAGCGAACCACGCGTCAATCCCAATGGCTTATAACGATAGATACGCGTCACAATGAATAATACATAAAATGACGCTGGATAGTCGCCGTTTGTTTGTCTACACTGCATAAACGTGGAGCAAAATCTCCGGCTGGGACATTTTCACATGTTCACGTGCTAATTTGTTGCGAAAAATAAAACAAATATGTTTCTCTACCATCTCTCGTTTTTGGTAGAGTAGTAGGCGTCGCGTTGTTTGGATTAAACAAGTCGGAGCGTGTACCAAAAATGTAGTGCGTGTACCAAAGTGCTCGCCTAGTGTAAGTAAATATATATTTTAACGTTTAATAAATGTTTACCTTGTGATTCCCTTAAACGCGTACCTAGCAAAAAAAAAACATATTTTTTCATTATTATTATATAATTCAAGGCTATTATTAAACGTAAGACGCTCTTTTAATAGACATTTTGATTGAGTGGAGTTTAGGCTATACTACCACACCGGCAATTGTTTAAAAGATGTCTATGATATGCAAGTTTTTTACACTATTTTACTTCGCCATTAAAGGGTGTGTATTTGATTAATAATTAACACATAACTATGAAAGTCTGAGATGTGCCTTTGGATTTAAACCCGCAATACCTTTCAAGGCAAGTCGCATCCGATTCGTTACCAATAGAGCACTGCGCACTAAATATTGATTTTATTGTTTGTATACATACTTTTGTGTTTCGGTAGTATGTATATATACCGTTAAGAGCACATAATAATTTAGTGTTTTATTATGTAAGAATGTATATAGCTCGATTGTAGAGGAGGCCCGTGCTCTGCAGTGCGACGTACATGGGCTGATACAGTACATTATGGTACAAAATTCTACCATTAGAACGATAATAATTAGTCTAAAAATTCATTTTTGTTTCCCAAGCCAAAATTCTTGAGTTTATGTTGTTAATTACACAGACGCCTGACGTAATCGTAGGAATGCTTCGACTAGGCTGTTTTTTTAAATAATTTTGTTTGAGTTTGATATCAGATGAGCTTCCAACAGTATAAATATAACTGCGTAATTCTGGCATACGATCACTCAACTGTTTCTTTTAAAAGCACGTCCATGGGCGATGAATCATATTCCATAATTTTTTAAGAAACTTAAAAATATTACTAATTTTGCTGAATACAACCCTTCGCGGAGAACTTGAAACGAGAAATTTTAAATATCGAATGGGTTGAAATAATATTTCTGAAATTCAACCATGACATAAACAAACAGAAATAAACAAGTTGCAATTTTACAAAACATCAAAGGTTTTTATTTCTTCAGAGCATAGCGAGTGAGAAAAAGTTTTAATGGAATGCAAACTAAACCGTCAGCTGAAAACGTGGACCAGCGAAGATGAATCACGTAACAATGAAGCGGTTAGCAAACTACAATCAAATGGAATATCTGACTCGAGGGATATCAATGGTAAATTGCGAGATAGAATAGATAGATTTCGGAATTCATATGTGATTTAGATCGTAGTTTAATGTTTTATTCATGGCTACATTTTACGTGTTAACAAGTCGCTTGCGTATTGTATATACAAATTTACATTATACCAGTATAATAGAAAAGCCTAACACACGTTCAAATGTATTTGCGCAAAAGCGAGTTTGCATCAGTCTCAAATCGAAAATTGTTCGAAGCTTGCGCAGTCATTTGCGCACACATGTTCCAGTATACTGGTGCAAACACATACTTGCACAATTATGTTGTTACGTGGGTGGCAGCCATAAGGACACAAAGCTTCTCAACTATAAGGAAGACCCGTACCATGTACAAGGAATATGTATTTGAACGAAAAATAATACTAAAATGTTAACACAATCTAATGGTTAAACCTGTATGCAATAAAAGAGAATTTTTGAATTACAACTCGTAAAATTAATGGAACAGTAATTAAGTACATTTTGTAAAAACAATGATTGTATTCTAAAACGGGTACGACAAACTGACTACGATGCTCTTGATAGTAAACACAGTGCAATCTAAATAGGGTTTCCACCAACATCATGTTAAAGATATTTCTGTCACTCTTAATTTAATTTTATCATAGTTGACATTTTTGTGGCAGTTATAGGAAAATGTATTATTAATGAGCTAAAAGCATCTAACCATTGAACATATTTTTCTTAATAATATTTTTATAAAAGTTATTCATTCGTCACCCACACCTTTTCTATCTGATAATAGAAAAATGGAACGACTTCAATATTGCTATTAATAGAAACATTAATAGTTGTGATCCATTGTGTTTTGAAAGCTTAAGGTGGCAACCATTATACCATTTCATGTCAAGCAACTATACGTTCTATTTCCAAGTTATTGACACAGGCTCTGATCCATTTCTTTGTCTATTCGAATATGTTTCCTACGCATGCAGAGAGCGAAAGGTATTTGATCATTACAAGCTATCTGCAGGATATTATTTGTTTACCAGTTCCAAACATTTTGTTCCACTAATATTTAAAAAATGTTGCTGTTAAAACGTGGAAAGCCAATGTTCAGTTGTGGTCGTTAACATAACGTTATTGAGAATGATAAAGTAGGTGTTACTACAATAATGCCGGTAACACATTTATCACTCCCAGTCACAGCTAAATATTAATTAAATGGCCATAAGATGAACTGACCGAGAACTTCGGTTTGTTTACATGATCTAGATTCCATGGGCTCAATATTGCGAATTAATTTATCTTCGGGCCAATTCATTTGTCTACGTGGATGTCACTGCACCAAACTCGTGCTATCCAGTTACTGCCAATCTTAATCCAATTTATACAGCCTGATTCATTCGTCCAGCAGTTTACAGATCTTCGACAGATATTGAGATTGCGCTGTCGCTCCAGCTTGTTTCGTTAATTTACGATGTTTACTTTGGTTTTCTGTTGGAACTCCATGTTACAAACTTGATTCTTTGATATTCCTTGAGCATGAAATTTAATATTTAGTTTATCACTTTTACTATGAGGAAGAAAGACACAAAGTGAGAATTTAACCTGTGGAGTTACTATATAGTTAGTCGACCGTGCTACATTTCGTGTAGAATTTTTTCCTTTGTGTCACCTCACGGCATTAATCTTCGTTTGCCGAGTTTTCGGTGAAAATTTAGGAACTTGCAAGGCCATTAGTCTAAGGTTTGGTAATGCTCATGAGAATTCCTAGTGGAGGTTCATAGATGCCAATGCCCTCCTACAAGCAGGTGTTCCGCTTGAAAGCCGGTTTATAAAAATCATTGATAAAAAATAAATATGAATAAGTTTATTATAGCACAGTATAGACGGTGAATTTGGGTCACTGTTGTACAATACAACTATTATGTTGTTTTGACGGATTTTCCTCAATCCCTACATTGGATTATCTAGTAATTATATTAGTAAACTTTGGCTTACATTTCTTGGCTTTCCGAAAGTTCGATTTAACTAGGATATACCATACCATTGGGAATAAATTACTCTTACGACTCAAATAACCTTTTTATCGATACATCGTTACATATTCGTGAACATTACAGCTTGTAACAATCCTTTTTTTACAAAAAGTTCATCGCAGTCACTTTAATAAAAAATTGTGATAACTTTTTTAATTTTGGTGAATAAAAGTCGGTTATCCGATCCGCTTCACAGATTGTATCGAAATTGCGCTAACCTATGGAGGGCACTTCAAATTATCAAATTTAATAAATTCGATCGCTCTTATCTATCGCAATCTGGTGATTAAATCTGATCACGTGACGTTAGATCGGTCCCGACTCAAGTACTTTAGGTATATCACTGTTGACATTCATTAATCAGATCTCTACAAGTACTAATATAACAGGAATAATTTCGAAGTTATTTTTGGCACTGCGTGGTACCGAATAGTGAAGTTGCATCTTTCTGCATTGGCCTGGTTTAGTTCTTTTGTGATATTATTCTGGGATGCTTCAAGGAAAGGAATGAATGACTTCGTTCTGTGATAATTACTTTCGATTCTAGTTTGTGTTTTGTTTCTCCATAATATATTAAGGTAGAGATTAGTGTAGGTACTGAGTTTTTATTTATTTTGTTATTTAATATGAATAGTCATCATATCTGCTCGAGTACCTAATAAGGCATGCGCTCTTTGATTCTAGGACTTAGTTTCCGGATTTGGGAATCGACTTTAAGTTTTATGAGAACAGACAATTCATCCCAGATTGGGTCATTTATCATAATAATAGTGCGCAGGCGGGTAGTCGTAAAATCCTAAGCCAAATCTTTGCAGCAGCATGCATAATACACGTAAATACAGACTCCGTAAGAATCTGCAATAAACGCAGGCAGAACAGGATTCTGAATGCTATACCAAATTATTCTCGACAACACACCCACGTTCTAGGATAAAATTACAAATCTGACATTATATGGTTTTTGAGCAATTGAAGTTACTTTTGGTCATCTCCGAATTAATTTTACAAATAAGCAAATGTATTCCGACATCGGCGAAGATTTCATTTACAATGTTATTCTGAGGCGTTCGCGGGAAAATGGCGTATGATCCCGTATAATACAAACAAATAGTCTATACAAGTTGCAAGAACAATAAACATATTTTGTATGTTAACTGTTAAGTGTTACACCTAAGTCATTACTTAGGCTCAGTTGCACAAACTAACTTTACCTTTAGCTTTGACTTTGAAAACGTCAACTCCATACATTAGCAATGTCAAATACGTCACAAATGTATGGGATTGACATTGTTAAAGTCAAAGTTATGGGCAAAGGTATTTTGTGCAATTGGCCCTTAGTGTGCGTGGTAGCGAATTCCTAGTAATAAAATGAAGGAGCGCAGGATCTGGAACACAAGAATTATGAGAGCACTTAATACAATAATATGAATAACTTAAGTTTTGCCTCCGCATATAATGTAATGCATAATTTTAAATTAGGCATTATTCTTAATAGCTTCTGCCGTTCTATTTGACAACTGGTACTTCAAAAATAATGTGACTTAAACGAACATTGTATTGGTTCTAAACAAATTTAGTTTTTGAAGAAATATTTTTTAAATATAAAAGATAAATTAAATCTGTTCCTTGAGGTCGATTTTCTACCAGACAGTAATACCACTGCGGTCGAACGGATCCACCCATACTGTTGATTTACTAAGCTACTGCAAGGCTCAAGAGAGCAAAGAAAGATCTGTGTGCGAAACGTGATTTTCTCAAGATTGAATGAATTTATTGACCGGTTATACTCGTAGTACCGATTATAAGTTATAATTATATTGTTGCTACATTCAGCACTTAGATTGGGAAATGAGAGGCAAAAATACCAAAAGTATAAAATACACTGGCTTGTGCCTGTAATTATGGTCGCCCGGAAACCATATTCGCTTGAGGAGTTTGAAACGTTCCATACATGTTGGAACTAGTTCCATGTTGACCCACCGATATATAATACAATGCGCGCTGACGGAACAGGTCCACCGATTTAACTTATCCCAAATGCTCTGATCGTCCATAGTTTTGAACTACGAAAGCTCGAACATAATTATTGGAGTAAATTGTTGTGTAGAACAGCATTGTGTATTTGGCTTTTCATACATAATATAATAATGATGTGAAATCTTTTGTAGTGTGCTTTAAAATACTAATATTTGCCTCATATTACAAGCTACTTTGATACTGTTTTCACAAAAATGTTTTGTTTTAATGGCACTTGTGTTTCTCTACAAAATAATACAAACATTCGATGATAGTCAAATACCCAATTGCAGGTGTATCTAATGTTTGTATTAGAATTTGATAAAATATCACCATGAGTACAGACTAGTTTTTCATGTATAAAATACTAGCGGCTCCGCCTGGCTTCGCTCGGCTGTAGATAGGTTTTCAGTCCAGTCTACATCAACAACATAAATTATAGTTTTCGCAGCGCATGCGATGAAAGATATTTTATAGGCATTTTTTTTACCTTGGGTAACATAATTGTAGTTATAGTAGGGATCCTTATTTTTTCTTGCAATTAAAATAACCAATATTAATCAGTGATAATGTAGCATTAAAATGGTGAAAGAATTTTTAAAATCGGTTTAGTACTTTTGAGCCAATTCGTTACAAACATACTTACATACATTTTTTTCCTCTTTATAATATTAGTATAGATAAGTATACTTATATATTCACCATTATAAAAGTACATAGTACTTAGATAAAAATAGAATAAATATTCGATGTAGATAGTATTTCGTCACAGTTTCGTAACAGTGCAGTTATCGTCAAAGTACTTTAGATATTATTGCAGCATATCGTTGTGACAAGTATGAGGTTTCCCATGGCCGGCTCACCTTGCGCAATTATACATTATTTATAAAAAGTATATGACGTTTAATAACCACGTAATACATAAAGACTGCATGATTATTTTTATCGTTTGAAAATAGTGTTTCGTAGATAAATTGTGTTTGTATGTGTATATACTAGTTAGTATGCTACTGTGTAGCTGCGTCGTTATATCTTTGCCTTCTATAAAAATATAGATTGTGATATGTTCCGAAAATTATGTATATTTTACACAAAGTCAATAACATATTTACTTTTACCGCGCTGTTGCGATCTTGACGGGTGTAATCGAAAACATTGGAATCCTGTTTAATAGAAAATAAACTGAATAGTTAACACAAAACTGTTTTATTTTTTTAATAGCTAGCAAATTTCTGGTTTCATAGATTTACGCAAATGTTACGCATTGAAATAAACTGTCTCTACCACCTTTAAGATAAAATATTTCGTAAGAGTACGCAAAATAAATAAATAAATACACCTATTAGTCACCCACATAGTCCTGACCCCACTAAGATCGAGTCATGAGTCGTGGGTATGAATTACTACGAGAGACATTTCGGTCTCACAAACAACCGAACAGACCCGAAACAATTACCTAGGTATTACCTCGCACAAATATTTGTTTCTGTGCGGGGATCGAACCCGCGATCTCATTTAACAGGCGGCGTCTCACCAACTGCGCCACAGAGTCTGTCTAGTCTAAATAAGTGTTGGGTGACTTACTTTCGTGTTATATTAAAGAAGACACAGTAAATCCCGAGATTCATTACTGCTGGTGCGTCTGATAAAGTCTGAGAATATCTCATTTACCTAACATATAAAATACACCAGTCTTTCTTTATAAGCCCTTGTGGCACTAATAACTCAATTTTACAGTACAGAATGTCTCGAAAAATTGTGGCTTGAGAGCTCCTATTTTGATATGCGATAAAGAAGCATAATCTGCTGCGTTTAGGCTAAAGGAAGGTACGCTCGACTGAAAGTGTCGGTGCTACGTTGTATAACAAAATTGATTTTATATTGGCTTGTTAATAAAATACAACTGATCAACGCACAATCTACAGCAATAAGTAAAGAAGCGTGTAAATTTGTTAAAAAAAAATATAATGTAGGTAAGGAAGAAAGGATTTTTCTCCTAGGGGATTAGGGTAAACCTTTGTAAGTTAAGCAAGTTGCGTAAGAAATTTAGATTAGAATTTGGATTCTGAGCCGTTGTCGAAAGGAAATCCTAAAGGATACTGTTATTGAGTATTAAAATTGACTAAACTTATCATTCATACATACATACATACATACATAAACTCACGCCTTTATCCCAGAAGGGGTAGGTAGAGGCGCCACTAGGACACCCACATTTCGCCTTGTATGTTCCGTCCCATGATGTGATAGGGGGCGAGCCTATCGCCATATCGGGCACAAATTCCTGACTCCGGGCTGATAATGAATAGAAAAACCCAATATCACTTTGCCCGACCCGGGATTCGAACCCGAGACCTCAGCTTTGTAGTCGTAACGTAGTACAACTACCGCCACCGCGCACTTATCATTCACGACGATAAAATAAATTAGAAAGAGTGGATACGTGCTTAAAAGCCCTGTTCCTCAGCTTAATGGCTTTTTATGTCATGCAGATTTCATTCAGGGAGTGAGGCCCTACCCATCCGCTCCATTACGGTATTTTAATGCCATCACAACTGTTCTTATTATACATTTAAAAGTCAGTGTGAGCTGAAAAAATACATTTATTTTAGCGCGAAAAAAAAATTAATGGAAGGCCTACATTTTGTACGCTTTATGAATTACACGTAATTTTGAGTTTACTTCTGTTTCAGATCCCTTTATTCAGTAAGTTATAAATAGAGTTTTAAAATACGTGTGATATAATTTAAAGTACTTTAAGTCGTTAAATGTAATGAACGCCGAGAATTAATCTATACATTTAATAAATTTGTAACTGATCGATGTCTGTACATGGAAGATAAATGAGTAAAACTAATATGGGAGGCTTGTATTAACGTAATAGAACCCAAAATAATGATATTTAGAATTTTTGGCTGTTTGTCTGTGCGGTTGTTCGCGATGAACTCAGAAACGACTTAATGGATTTCGATAAAATTTGGTATGGAGATAGCTGACACCGCGGATTAACACTTGGGCTACTTTTTATCCCGAAAAATGTAGAGGTCCCAAGGGATGAGGAAAGATTTCCGATATATTTGTTACTTTTTAATACTCAAAGTGATGGGATAGTACTGGATTACATGCCTTAAGTGTGAATGAGACGGGATGGGATGGGAAATTCCAAATAAAGTTAATTTCAATTATAGTTAATCACGCAGACGAAATTTGCAGGCTGTTCCAAATGCTTGTTCCAAATAAATACGGATCAAAGCAAGGGGGACGAAAATGCTATGAAACAACTGCACATATTTTAAATTTTGTAGTTGTAGTATTACGGTTATGGATATCATTTATTCCAGGCGGAATATTTTTATGGTACATTTGCCGGCGCTAATGGGCGTTTTTTTTCTTTATTCTATCACGGCATTGTGACTGCATTGCACCTGGTGTATCTTTTATACTTTTAAAACGATGCCACAACCATAATAATATAACCATAGAAAAATCACGATACATTTATGTGGTCATAACACAAAATTTATGACATTGGTACTCAGCAAGAACTAAACATATATGAATTCGTCAACTTATGTATATGTAGATAGATATACTTTATGTATTTCTATTGTCCAAATATTGGAGTTCGACTTTCTAGTAGGCTAGTACATACGTTTATTTTTAGTTAATGTAAGATTTTTTTTCGTGGCTTCACAAGTCTCATAAAATAAATAGGTATATTACAAGTTACAAGCTATTTCAAAACAGTATTGTTCAAAAAATTTGAACAGGATGATCTTTTTTACACACACACACAAACTCACGCCTTTATCCCCGGAGGGGTAGGCAGAGGCGCCACCAGACACCCACATTTCGCCTTGTATGTTTCGTTCCATGATGTGATAGGGGGCGAGCCTATCGCCATATCGGGCACAAATTCCTGACTCCGGGCTGATAATGAATAGAAATCCAATATCAATTTGCCCGACCCGGGACTCGAACCCGAGACCTCAGCTTTGTAACCGTACCGTAATACAACTACGCCATCGAGGCAGTCGTTTTTATAATTACAAAAAATAAAAAGTCGTTTTGTACGTGCCTTTCCGATAAGCAATTTAACATCCAAAGAAGTTGTAATTAAGGTAAACGTTGAGGTAAATTGTTAATTCAATATTCACTTAATAATTACGCAGTTAATTAAACAACAAAGTTAGGGTTTCTCTGTAATATTCCTTATCTATTTTAACAAGTAAAGAAAACTCAATTTTCACACAAGAACAGTGAAATTTGGTTAGCGTCTACAGCGCGTACCTTGACGTTAATGAAAACAGAATATTTCAGCTACGATATATAAATATGAGTGCTATAAATTAGGGATACCAAAAGAGTAAGTAATTGGATCCTGAACTTTCGATTTATATGGTGCAAAATACCATTAGGGATTGGGATCAGTATAAGCGAAATAAGAGGTTATTTTTTATATATTTTTTACTCTTTCAAATATTGTGCGTGATGTCATGTTGTACACAGTTTGAATACATGAATAACTAAAAGTAAGTTTTGACAAAAACAACTTTTGTGTGCTCCTTAAATTCAAAACACACTTTTGAATAGAAACTTTTGGCAAACTTTAATTAAACAAGATCCACCCCAGTTTTGTCCCAAAAAGTTGTATTTTTTAAGTAGGTGCTATCATTTATCCGTTCCTTAGCAGACGCTGTTTATTTAGAATTTAACCAAATTTTATTAAATAGACCTAAATAATGAACTTAGGGATCTTAATTCGCTTTCTACTGTCAATTTGTTAATACATTTTCAGCTCCAACAAACCAATTTCTCGCCACTGGTTAAGTTAGAAAATGCGTATTAAAAAGACTGCTGAAACTATAACATTTTAACTTAACATTTAATTTTACTGAATTGAATTTTGTAAAGCAAAATGCAAAGTAGTTTTCAGAATCATTTATAGTTTATTTAAATTTTATGATAAATGCATTTGCAATTTTATACCGATTAGCCGGAGTCACAAGAGTTGAGAACTTAATATAGATTCATATAACTTTTTTTATTTTATTTATTTTTAGAAAAACAATGCGTTAATAATAATGTTACATATAATAAAATTATTATCTAATAATATGCAATTAACACAAAATACATGTTTGCTTTGCATCACATTATTATTTAAATATTGATAATTTGAAACTGAGTAGAACTGTGGGTAAATGTTTGGAAAAATCTATAGATTAAATTTCAATGATTTTCTGTATAATCACTATAATAAACTAGCGTTAAGATAATTTGTGTCTGAAATATTTATGATCTCGTTTTCTTTGTACGTCACTTGTTTAAAATATTTTTATGACTTGATAACAAGATTATTCTTTTAAATATTATAAGATAAGTTTAATCTAAATAATGAGACTAGAAAAGCCGCTTTTTTAACTACAACTGTCGTTATAACAACATGTTTCGAAAACAGCGTTTTACGACATATAATTTTATTTATTTATTAACATAAATCTTTTACATTTTATCTAGCTCTCAAAGCTCGTGTCTTGGTCGCCTATCATTGTTTTTAGAGAATTAACTGACCACATCATCAAAATAATCTATATCACGTATAGGAATGTTATACTAACGTCCCGAGTATTTTATCATTAGGTAGACCGGAAAATCGAGCGGACACCACTCGCTTTATAGGTGCATGTGGACCAAAGAGTAGATCTACGTTTTACGCTTCGTCGGCCAATTGCCATACGCTCCACAAACGGACCCATTTTCTTTCTTTTATTAGCCTTGTAGATATCGTAGCTTAGTTATTCGAGGGTTTGTTGAGTTGGTTGAAGCACAAAATGTTAATGGGAGATAGAAAGCAATAGAAAAAACGAAGACAATTTATGTCGCTGTAAGTATTTCCTTCGTTCTTTCTTCTTCACAACAACTTGTAACTGGACATATTGAGACTTAACATCTTATGTCTCAGGATGGCGAGCGCAGTGGAATTGCAAGCATTGCCTTGTAATTCATGGTGTTGTTTGGTTTTGCTACTGTCCATGAGCGGTTGTATCGCTTACCATCAGGCGAATGGCATGCTCGTCTCGCCATTCATTGCAATAATAAAAAAAAACTTGCTCTGAAACAAACGATTTAAGGGTCTTGTGAGATACTATTATAATAAAGAATATTTAGATTCTTTTTATCGTCTGAGTGACCCGATTGAATCCAGGACTGGGAGCAACTAAATTTGCCGAAAAAAATCAAGGCGTCACACTTAACTTTATCCTTTGGTGGACTTAGTAATTTTTGCGATGTATAAGAAAGAGTTAAAATGCATCCATTCAGGAAATTTCATTCAGCCATCATAGTGAGATAAAGCCGTTCCAAACATTAACTACATTTGTAGCGCCATTTAGATAAACTTTATAAATAATAATAAATAATAATCAACCCGCACTAGGCCAGCGTGGCGGACTATATGGCCTAACCACTCTCAATCGAT
The DNA here is from genome assembly GCA_949752805.1 of Deilephila elpenor. Taxonomy (NCBI): domain Eukaryota; kingdom Metazoa; phylum Arthropoda; class Insecta; order Lepidoptera; family Sphingidae; genus Deilephila; species Deilephila elpenor. The sequence continues at coordinate 6,885,801 of OX457099.1, read as the reverse complement.
TCTCTCGATTGTAGAGTAGGCTCGTGCCCTGCAGTGGGACGTATATGGGCTGATATAGATATATATATATATATAGAATAAATAATAAATACACCCAACAGTCACATACATAGTCCTGACCCCACACTAAGATCGAGTCTTGTGTCGTGGGTATCAGAAGCTACGAGAGACTTTTCGGTCTCACAAACACCCAGACCCGAAACAAATACCTGTGGAGCACACAAATATTTGTTTCGGTGCGGGGATCGAACCCGCGGCCTCTCGTTTCACAGGCGGCGTCTAACCAACTGCGCCACGGAGGCTGTCCTAGATTGTTTACATTGTGTGTTTATGTTGGCTAGAGTCTATAAATCAAACTCATTGTTTATCGATGGAAGATGTGAGTTGTTAAGTCAAATAGCAGCGTGTATTTTATGTGAACGGAGGTTCTGGGATCAATTGCCAAGTTGGGCAATTCACTTTGTGTGATTTTTCGGTTGGACAATACTCACAAGTCGAGCTCGGCATGCTTGGATTGGCTCGTTTATTGAAGTGTAAATAAATAATTTGGTCACTAGTGTCCTAGATTGTCTAGGTGGCGTAGTTGTACTACGGTTCGGTTATATAGCTGAGATCTCGGGTTCGAATCCCGGGTCGGGCAAAGTGATATTGGATTTTGCTATTCATTATCAGCCCGGAGTCAGGAATTTGTGCCCGATATGGTAATGGGCTCGACCCCTATCACATCGTGGGTTAGAACACATAAGGCGAAACGTGGGTGTCCTAGAGGCACCTCTGCCTATCCTTACGGGAATGTAAGCGTGAACATAAGTCCACAAATTTAAGACAATCAGCGCACATTGAAATCATGCTGACGTAGTTTCCCTTTCAGATAACTCCATTATAACAATATCTAGAACTTTTGTCAAATATCGTACATTTAATTATTTTAACGTGTCAGTTCTCGAGGCACATCAAATTATCAAGCTTGTGCGTACGTTATGTCATATTGTCAGTTACGCTCACGTAAAAGAGATTGTCAGGGACGTACACGTTCTTTGCGATGTCATTAGGCAACGTTACTCTTTGAGTAGAACATATTTCGCGCATTTTCCATAACAACGCATACTTTACATCATTAAGTTGCTGTGGAATGTGTTGGAAGTCTATACTTTAATATTGCAACACATCGCCTTACATATAACCCGGCTAAATACAGCAATTCCTTTAAGTTGTCTAGACTCGCGACATTTTAGTAGTTGGAACACGCAATTCTGTCGTATTTTTGATGAGCGGTCATTATTTTATATGTTTGGAAATTGATGAAAGTTGTAAAGTAAGGCTTTTGTTAAGAACTTTATATTCACTTTGATGTATAGTAAACATTATTGAAATCGATTTATCTATACTAATATAGAAAGCTGTAGAGTTTGTTTGTTTGTTTCTTTGTGGGCGAACGAACGAGGTACTGATTCGAATTTGATTTTTTTTGTGTTGCATAGCCCATTTATCCAGAAAGCACAGGAGAAAGGTAAAGCTAACATCGTGCTATGACCAATTGGAGCGGACCATTTGTGAAAAATGTTACAAAAACGGGGAAATTTTATTCCTTCTGGAGGCTTCAGTTGCGTGCGTAACGCAACAATCATGTCTGACGAGATTGTTCCTCCTTAATAGGTGTAAGAAAGTCCGGAGTAGCATGTGTCTATCTATAGTTTATTTACTGTAATGTTAATTATTAATGAAAATCTGTTTTTTTTCTATAATAATACAATTTTCAAAATGGGTTTTTATCCATATGGTACTAATCCTATCTAAATAAAGAAGTTATTAGTTACAACTTACAAGTATTTAATGCTGAATAAAATTGCCCTGTGTTATTTGATTGCAATGGATATTTTAGTAATAACAGTTTAAAATAATTGTTTACAGCGAAAAAATTATAAAATATCTCATGCACATTTTTATTTTATGGAATGAATAAGACGGGACAGAAGGGGGTGTAACGGGATGGGATGGGAGAAGCATTGTACAGGTGTTAAGTTTAAATATAAAACAGTTACTACGAAAAATATTATATTTATGATGTGAAAAAATTATATAGCCGGGCCGCTAGTCTTTAATAAAACACATATTAACTCCATATTCCCATAAGCACAACCAAACATTACAAATTATAATTATTTTAACATCTCATTTTATTACTTTAAGATACGTAAAACGCTAGTGAATGGACGCATTCTAGAATAATATGTTAGTCATATAAATATTGATATGACGTACAAAATACATTTAATATACTCTAAGTGGTAGTAAACGTTTTGATAAATTTGCAGCCTTCATGATCAAACTATCTGTATGGTGTATATTATGTTGCCGAAAATGTATAAAAACTAGTACACAACTCCTAGGAATTGTATACAATTACGAAATACGAGCATGTTTACGAAATGTGTAAAATAATTATTTAAAGATCAGAATCTTTGATAAAACATTTCCCGGGAATCGTATATGTATATATCCTACATTACACAAAAAATGAAAGCTTTTATGAATAAAGTAGTTAAATAAAATGTACTAATAAATTAAGAATTAAAATACCCAACTGCAACGAAACAATCGTTAGGTCAGGTTAGTTTATTTTAATCATTAATAAACTTTTTAATGTATATTTTAATTTTTTTTCCAATTTTGTTATTAAATAATTTAAACAACACATTGCTCCCAATTTTGGGCACTACATCTCATACTTTACAACTATCTCCAAAACTCGAAAGTTTGTTACCGCATCCACTCCACTTCGTCTCTTTTACTTCGCTCATGTTGCACTACTACTCGTATAAACTTTAGTCTCTGCCACTACACAGCCACAAACCAATCGTACCTTGTGAACTTTAAGTTTAGAGTCTTTGGTATATTTTAGAAGAAATATAAGTGACGTACTTTTCTCTTCTGTCTGTCCTTATCCAAACTTACGTAAGATCGGCTTTAAATTACTTTTTGTCAACATGCAGAATAATTTGGACTATCATTATACGATTGGTTGTCTGCTTGACATCATCAACTTCGGGAGTAAGTCTTTTAGTAAACTAATTTGAACTAATGGGAGTGGTATGTCGTGTGTGGTATGTATACTTCGAAAACCTCTCAGGTGCGCTTTCCTCACAATGAGTTTCTTGAGTTTAAAGGCGGTAAATAACTATTTATTTTACGTCATTCCAGTAAAATTAATATAACTCGCCCTCACGTCTCTTATATTTTTGGCCAAACACTTGTAAACGACATCATAAAATATATTTTTTTAACATCTTTTACGTATAATATTGCTCTCAAATATATATTAAATTTATTTGATATAAATAACTCTATTAGCATGATCATTTTTGGGCTTAGTACAGACTAATGAATTCTGCCGATAAGAAGTATAACTAAATCGTAAGAAAAAATAATACCTAATGCCGAATGCGACTTCCTCAGTTTATTTTTTTCGCAGTCATGCTTTTATGATTAAAAATTACATAACGTTATTAAAAATACGGAGTCTGTTCTAGATTCAGCTTTTCGTCAATAATAATCCAAGCCAGCAAAATTATTTTATAAAGTTCTAGACATTTACTATATTACGCATAATAACTAACATCTGCTAGATCATAAAAGTGCCGAATTGTATAATAATGAGTCAAAATCTGATTCAAGCTCAAAATAATAACATATTCTCAGCGACTTGACTGTAAAATATGATACGACTTTGCAATGCTTCTGGGTAGATGGTATATATTTTCATTCAGTGTGTTGTATTTTTTAAAACATTTCTTTTTTAGTACAAAGTCCCGAAACAGCGTGTTTATGTTCAGTCTGTTTATGGCAGAGTGAACACTTTTTCATACAAAGATACACACATTGTAATATTAAAAAGTATTTTTATTTTTTGTGTTAATGAGAAACGCTTAACGTATGTACGTTCACAATAAATGTTTCTATACACTATAGTTTTTTTTTTAGATATAACATTCTATTTTTTGGTCATTCAAAGTTATTACTGCCATTAATGCAAGACACGAGATGTCACTGAAATCAGAAACGCTTCTACGGATTTAATAAATATGGTTCTACGTCTAGTTCGCAACGGTCGCTATCATGGTTGAAGATAAAAATAATCTTTGATTTTTCGACTTAATATTTTGCTGGAAGCAAACTTCCAATACTTACGCCACAAAACGGGAGAGTGAAGAAAACTTGGAAATAGCGTACAAATCCCCACCCACTGTGTTTCTTATAAGAAAGCAACGGAACAACTTTGTTATCTTTGAGTTCGATTTAGAAGACTTGTATATTTGGTAATTAACTACTGCATTATATCTTGGGGATCTGCTCGTAAATGTTACCTAATTAAAGCAGAACGCGCGTGTTAGCATACTGTCGCAAGATACCGCAAAAATATATATAAATTCCTTTTTTTTAATGCCGGTGCATTAATACTACCCGTCGTATGATTTACAAAAGGTGGGGGATCAGTAATATAAAGCGTTGTCTCAGTGGTCTCGACTCACTTTCCGACCGATAAACACAGTGGACGGACCTAACTCTCGCCAGGTACCAACATAAGTTTGAGATAAGTATTCCAATATATTATTAATTGTGTAATTGTGTAATGTGATATTATGTGTTGTAATGAAATCCCTTAGTGTATTACTGTAAATTAAAATTATTAAAACATGTTCCTGCCTTTTATTTTTATTCCACATATTTATATTTATAAATTTATAGATATTCGAATATAGATATCTAGATGCGAATATAAATGTAAAATAAAACGAAATATCATAACTATTAAGATAATAATAATAGAAGAATAATAATTGTTGGAATTATACATATTTTTATAAAACTATTCTTACATACTATATTTTGTAAGTAACAAATTTCGAACATCAGAAGTGGGATAAGAACTAACTTGTTTAATTTGAAATTATGTAATTGCAGGAGCAGTATTACCATTGTGGCTAAAACAATGCTGGTACATTGCGAAGCCTTTATAATGGCTGGTGACTATAGTGATGAGCAAATTACAAAGTCTGACCACGAGTATTTGGTTACATCTGGTTGCTTTGAAAAAAAAATGTGAGACAAGAAGCTGTACCTTTGAAACAATTTACTGCCGCTCTGAAGGATGCCTCCCGGTTTTGGCAATGAGTACTGCACAATCAATTGATGAAAATCTTCAACGACATAACGAAAGGACTAACGAAAAAAAAAAAGTACTTTGTATTGGAATCAAAGAACTATCCAGGAGGATTGATGATATTTATGGAAGGCTAAAAGTGCCCTGAACCAGACAGAGTCGCTTCTGGTATTTCGGCGCAAGGAGATTTCTATGAGACAGTGGGGCTTGTATTCCAAGATAGCAATGAAAGCCGAGAGACCTTCAATTTCTCAGCAAATTCAGATTCGACGATCAGCGATCAGGAATGCTGCAAGGACCGAATACTAGGACTGACCAAAGCGAATTGATTAAAGTGGACAAGCCAAAGATCGTGTCGAAATGTCATGTTGTGCCCAGGCCAACGCAGTTAACGGTCTATCTACTGAAGACTAATTATTTTATTGGGCGGGTCCAAGTTTGTAAAAGACAAGAGAACTACTACACCCAGTTTAATTGGGTGGCATTTCACGGACTAAGTGTTCTCGTCCAGATTACCTCAACGGATGTTGGGTTCTAGTATGCTGCCGATCATGATGTTGACACTGAATCGTCGTTTAACTATGGACTTCTTCAGCGGACCCAAAGTATCTTCACGATCTGTATCAAGAGGGAGCCGCCAAGATATACGGTACCAATAACTCGTGACTGATGAAGCCCAAACATTACCAAACCAAGGCCATATATCAGCTACATATATAGCATCAAAGAGGCTCAAGGTATCTTCGCGGTCTATGACAAGTGACAGCTGACACACTTGCACAGCAATACGACTCGGAAAATTGGTGGCTGATGCAAGACAAGCCGGCCCCCTGCAGAGGACAAATACTGCTGGTATTTGGCGTCAGACATCTGCTCATAATATGGACCGAATATCTGATAAGGGCAGCAGAAAATAGTTCGCATAGAAATGTAGTTCATCTATCATCAATGATCCTGGTGTGAAGTTTTAATGTAGACCTGTTTCCAATGATGGAATTCCTGTGGAGTGGAAGACTTGGTCTAGAATACGTCTGTTTTCCAAAACCTTCAGAAGAACATATATCGTACCAGTGAATCGTAATTGGCCCCTGTCAAAGTGATAAGACATCCTTGTGTGGAGGAGAGCCTGTCAAGTATCAAGGAAGCTCTTTGTTCAACGACGCAATCGAAGTTCCTGAACCTGTATTCAATATGCATGGCATCAGTTTAGCTACACCCTTGACTTTGAAAATGCCTATGAGCTGTGGTCACTGTTTAATCATAAAGTGAGGCACCAACTCGTCTGCCTGCCTAGGCAGTTCATTGTAGCCAAGAGCTATCAGCGGTGACTGTGTGCCCTGGAAGTTAGAACTTGGTTGTCTTGGAAGACATCCGTATCCATTATTTATAATACTAAATAATATTTTGTTACAACAGAATGGCCGACACCGTTTTGAAGGAAATACACACAAAAATGAATGATCCTGTCAGCAGTTCTCGGTCAAGAAATAAGTACATTGCACTACTGGTGTTCAGTCTAGCCAAAATCGATTTGGAGAAGACTTCCTTAAAAATCGGTTGGAAGACTGTAGCGACTGTCGCTAAGGCAGGTAAGGCCCTGAGGGCTTCTGCATTAATCTAGTTAGATACTTGGGATCCCGTGGGGGGTCTTTCGCGGGGAAATCTTTAGAAGCAGCTAAAGGCTTTATTCCGTTAAAAAAAAAAATGTGAATCTCACTGAATATATCAGTATGTTTTTCCATAACTGGTTCTTTATTTGGAACAGACAGCGAACAAGAGCTTGTTCGCCTATGTTTATTCTTTAGAATCGAATTGGAGACAAAAGATTTGGTTTTCGAAGTATTCTACTTAGTGTTTTACTAAGGATTTATTTGATATAAAAATTGACCAAACAGCACAACAATATTCATATTTACTTCTTTCATACCCTTTGAACAATAGTAATGTAGTAGAGCAGCGTTACCCAAACCCACTGGTGGGTCACGACCGAATGTTAAGTGGGCCCTGAATATATATAGAGGAGTCCTCCACCCCCAAAAAATTGGCTACTATCAGTATTACACTAAATACCAAAAATTAAAATTTGTTTTTGTAGAAATTGAAGAATTATGAAATTTTATATTGTTTTACCAATACTTATTGTCCCCTTTTACGGGCAAAAGTATTTCCCCAAAATAGTATATTTGAAATAAAAAAATAAATCTAGTGTGGAAGCAATTATTTGAGTTTAGAAACATTTTATATATCTGGTACCAGGATACAAGTCTATCAATAACATCCTGAAGTGATTTGGAATTACTCTGGTTCAAAATAGTGTTTGTAATTCTGAGATCATCTGCTAACATATAATAATTACAGTTTTTGTTTTAAATATAAGTAATGCCCATTGACTTGTGTAACATTGGTATCGATGGTAATGCCATTGAAAAATATATTATATAACAATGGCCCCAATTTGGAACCTAGAGGCGCCCAGAGTGTGCTTCAAATGAAATGAAATGTTGACCATCGATGATATACAAAGATTTAAACCACTCTAGCAAAGAACATAATATTCAAAAGCAAAGATAAAAAAAGAAATAGATTAGTAAGTTTGATAATTATGATACGAGGATTGGTCTTGTCAAAGGCATCGGCAGAATTCAGTATTAAATAATACACATCCACATTTTCTATATCTTTTATTTGATTATGTTTTTTTTTAATAACAGAATCATCCAAAGATGGCTTGCAGTTCTGCAAGTTCTCTCAATATCAGTTATCTAAAGTCTCGATAATAAAATTAATTCGCTTGGCAAACTGTTGTATAATTAAGGAATTGACAGCGAACAGTCAGATTGGCCGAACGATTTGTAAATAATGAATTGATGAAAATAATTGAAATGTTCAACAGTTGGTTGGAAGCACCCTAGAATTAACTAAAAATCTCCAGAAGCAGGAGATGTGAAAATGAGATTATGATGAGATTATGATGGGATTATGATGGGATTATGATGGGATTATGATGGGATTATGATGGGATTATGATGGGATTATGACGGGATTATGATGGAATTATGACGGGATTATGATGGGATTATGACGGGATTATGACGGGATTATGATGGGATTATGATGAGATTATGATGGGATTATGATGGGATTATGATGGGATTATGATGGGATTATGACGGGATTATGATGGGATTATAACGGGATTATAACGGGATTATGATGGGATTATGAAGTGATTATGATGAGATTATGATTATGATGAGATTATGATTATGATGAGATTATGATGTGACCACAATCCCTTGGCTATTGTCCAACATTCACTGACTGCGGGTGATTAAGCTTCACTGACTGCGGGTGTTTGATTGCACAAAGCAAGACGAAAAAAAAAAAAAAAAAAAAAAAGGAAAAAGTATATATATGTATGTGTGTATATATATATGTATATATATATTAATAATAATGAAAATAGATAATTTAGAAATATGAATTGATTAGTTTTATTATCTTACTTATCAGATAATAGGCAGAAAATGTAGTAAAGCAAAGGGACTGGACCGTGTTAGCATATTTTATTGTACTTCGAGAACGAAGTACATGTCAGTATGGCCGTGTTAGCATACTGTCGCAAGATACCGCAAAAATATATATAAATTCCTTTTTTTTAATGCCGGTGCATTAATACTACCCGTCGTATGATTTACAAAAGGTGGGGGATCAGTAATATAAAGCGTTGTCTCAGTGGTCTCGACTCACTTTCCGACCGATAAACACAGTGGACGGACCTAACTCTCGCCAGGTACCAACATAAGTTTGAGATAAGTATTCCAATATATTATTAATTGTGTAATTGTGTAATGTGATATTATGTGTTGTAATGAAATCCCTTAGTGTATTACTGTAAATTAAAATTATTAAAACATGTTCCTGCCTTTTATTTTTATTCCACATATTTATATTTATAAATTTATAGATATTCGAATATAGATAGCTAGATGCGAATATAAATGTAAAATAAAACGAAATATCATAACTATTAAGATAATAATAATAGAAGAATAATAATTGTTGGAATTATACATATTTTTATAAAACTATTCTTACATACTATATTTTGTAAGTAACAAATTTCGAACACGCGCAACGAGCTGTTTTAAAGGTAGCTTATAAGAAACAAATGCGACACTCTACATTTGAGCTATACAAAGAAACTGAAGTACTAAGTGTACGTAAATTATACATCTTAGCAACAATTCTAAAATTTCACAAATGTGCACTTGATACCAGGTTACTTACGGGACGCTCACAGAGAATGTCTAAGTGGAGTAAGCCTACTTGTAAAACAAAATTTGGTAAACAAACCTACCTTTATATGGGTCCTCACTTATACACTAAGACTAACCACCTATTAAATATATTATATCTCAGCATTTACAAATGCAGAAAATTTGTCACAAAATGGCTAATGGATCTCTACTACCTGGAGGCCGAAAACATTATTGGAATTACCTAAACAATCACAAACGAACAAAACACACGCACACACACACACACACACACACACACACACACACACACACACACACACACACACACACACACACACACACACACACACACACACACACACACACACACACACACACACACACACGAGCCCACCTTACTGGCAAGCACACTTGCAATGTAATCTAGGGTTCGTAAATTTAAAACACTTGTAATATTTTAAATACCTAAATTGTATTGGACGAACAACTAGATCCCACGACACAGGGAATCCTAGTGTGGGGTCTAGTGCTATGTATAAACTTTTGTATCTTTTGTGGAACCAAATAAAGTTATTATTATTATTATTATTTTTCATGTTAAATTTATTCTCCCACGTCAGTAGGGCAAAACAGTTTTCCGCGAGCTTTTGGGCCAGGCAGGAAAATGCGATGTTGTATCTAACTAGTTGATAAGAACTATCGTACGACTCTGCAAGTATTTAATAATGTGGCTTTCTGTAAAAGAATATAAGATAACTTATGCATACCAAGTGATCGGAGGCTATCGTGTAAACTATGGGGGATTACACCTGTGGAAGAGAGGACTATTGGTATAGTCCTCACTGTCTGTACCTTCCACTGTTTTTTTAATTCTATTGACAGGTCTATGTATTTGGCTATTTTTTCATTGTATGTGGATGCAAGAGTTGCAAGTGTTGGGTATGGCTATGTCTATTAAATATATTGAACTATTATTTTTATCATATAAGAGGATATCTGGTCTGTTAAAATGTATCGTTTTGTCTGTAATTATAGTTCGGTCCCAGTACAGTTTATATTGGGCAGATTCTAATATTGTAGTAGGGTTATATTTGTAATACGCGGTTTTATCTTTAATAAGCGAATACTTGTGAGCCAGGTGTTGGTGTATGATGGAGGCTACCTGATCATGGCGGTGCCTGTAATCTGTTTGTGCGATAGATTTACAGGCACCGATGATGTGTTGTATCGTCTCTGATGCGCTATGGCATCGTCGACATAGATCAGTGGAAAGATTACGGGCTTTAATAATGAACTTTTGATAGTTACGGGTGTTTATTACCTGGTCCTGGATAGCGGCCACAAAAGCCTCTGTCTCCGGAAACAGTTCTCCTCGCCGCAGCCACTCGTTCGATGCATTTTTATCGACGTGTGTTTGGCTTAGATCGGCGAGGTGTCTCCCATGCAGAGACTTCTGAGACCACATATCCAGTTTATTTTGTATGGTGGTGATACATAGGTTCGGTTGGGTCGTTCTATCGTGCAAGTTAAGTGGGGTCAGTTTTTTATCTATATCGGCTATGAATTTATGGAGCTCTGTGTTTTCAGCTTTGCTATGGAAATACTGTCTTAGTTTAGTTATTAAGTTATTGTGTAAGTTACGTATATCAAGTAATCCTCTTCCCCCATTTCGGCGTGCTAAGGTTAGTCGTTGTAAACATGATTTAGGGTGATGTTTTCTGTACTTAGTCATAAGGGTATTAATTATTCGTTGTAGCTTATGTAAATTTGATTGGGACCAGTGTATTATTCCAAAAGAATACGTAAGGATAGGGATGGCATAGGTATTTATGGCCTTTACGGTGTTTCGTGCGTTTAACTGGGGTCTTAAAATTTGGTTTAATCTCAGCTTAAACTTTTGAGTCATATTTACTTTGGCTTGTTTCTGTAATATAAATCTTGACTGATGGAAACCTAAGTATTTATAAGTGGAGTTTTCATCCATGGGTTCTATTATTTCGCCTGAATCTAAAGTGTATGAATTTTCTTGGAGTCTACCGCGGTTAATAGATTGGATTTTACATTTATCGACTCCGAACTGCATTTTTATATCTGTAGAGAATAACTGAGTGATATCGGCAAGCTTTTTAAGGTCTTTGGTATTTGCTGCATACAGCTTAATATCATCCATATACATCAAATGGGTGATAATATGGTTCGCGTTATTGTGCTTCAATTTAATCCTACGGTGGTTTTATTAAGTAATTCGGATAGAGGGTTGAGAGCTAGGCAAAACCATAAAGGACTAAGCGCATCTCCTTGAAAAATGCCTCTCTGTATTTTAATGAAATCTGTAGTTATTATTTTATTATTTAGGCTAATGTTTAGTTTGGTGTTCCACTGAGACATTATTGTTTTCAAAAAGGTAATTAATTTAGGATGGATTTTGTAATATTCTAATACATGAATTAGCCAGCTATGGGGGACCGAGTCAAACGCCTTTTTATAATCGATAAACATTGTATTTAAATTTCTATTTCTTGTGTGTGCTTGTTTCATAACTACTGAATCTATTATTAACTGTTCTTTGCACCCTTGACTATTTTTCTTGCATCCTTTTTGTTGTTCTGCTAAAATATTGTGTTCTTCAAGGTGTTGATAAATGACATCACTAATACATCCTGTTATTATTTTATATATTGTTTGCAAACATGTGATAGGCCTAAAATTAGCTGGGTTTTCATGGTCAGAGTTTTTTGGTAACATATATGTAATTCCACGTGTTATAAATGCAGGTATGGTGTGTGGTGACTGTATAAACTGTGTTATATGACAGTGGATGAGTGAATGAGTACAAGTGAACTTCTTGTACCAGTAGTTGTGTATTTTGTCGGTCCCTGGTGCTTTCCAGTTATGCGTACGATTTATTATGTGTCTTAGCTTGTCTAACGATAAACTATCAAAAATCATTTGATCTATATGTTCGGCACTGGTTGCATCATGCAGCCAGTCAGCGCTTGTATTATGCTGCACCGGGTTTTCCCAGATATTGGACCAGAACTCCTGCAGATGTTGTGGTGACGGCAGCTTAGAAGAATTAGGTGTATTATTTTCTTGATTTTTACCCAATGCTCTATAAAATACCTTCTCATTATTACTAAAAATTAAGTTTTGTTGCTTTCTCTTCGTACAAGTAACATAACGTTTCAATCGGGATGACGCTGCATTTAACTTTTGTTTTAGAGTGTCTAAGAAATGTTTAGGTTCAATATTTGGCTCTTCATGTTGTGAATGGATTTTATATTTAATTTTAATTTCTTCCACTGTCTTTAATATTTTTTCTGTTCTATTACCTAAAATGTATTGAGTTAGTCTTCCTATTTCCAACCTATATTTTTCTATTCGTTTTTCTATTCTTAATTGCCAACAAGGTTTTCTCGCCACTTTCTTGTAATTTCTATTTAAATTAAATTTGGTTCCATTACAGAAAGCCGCTGTATAAGCTGCTGCATAAATAATTGAATGTAATGAACTGAAATCTAATTCTTCGTTTAAATGTTTTGGGATTAGTGTGCAATTAAGGTATTGAATATCTGTGAAAATCTGCGTGATGAGTGTTGTTTAGGTATGTAAGGTCTGTTTTCCGGGTCAATGTGAGCAAATTGAGATATTGCACTATTGAATTCTTTTTCTACTAGGTTAAACTCTATGTCATTATTATGTAATCCTGATGTATTGTTTTCACTATACTCGTATATATTATGTCTCTGTGTGGGTGTTTGTATATTTTCCTGTATATTCGGTAGCAGGAGTGTGGTGTCTATTTCGGGTTCCGGTGCAGTAATTGTAACTAAGGTCTCGTGTGTGGTTTCTGTGTCAGTACGCGGTAATTCTTGATTAAGTAGAGGCGGATTTATACGGCTTGTCAGCTTCAATTCTACCTGTGTTTTTAATTCTTCAATTCTCGGCGCTAGTACTTTATTATTAAATAGTAATCTTCTTTGATCTGCAAGTCTCTGTTCTGTGAGGTGTGATAGGTGGGGGTGTTTATTTACAAATAGTTCATATAGTTTCTTACGATAAGCCGTTTTATTTCTTTCTAATTCAGTTACTTCCAGATAACATGCGATGATTTCGTCATTAATTTCTTTAGACCATTTCATTCGAGTATTAGTTACAGGTATACTTTGTGAAAATGTAGGAATATTTGAGTTATGTATCAGAGAAGAGTTTCCTAATGGATGAGTTTCAGTTTCTATTTGGTGTATTACTTCACGGCGTATTTCGTCTAGGGTATTTTGTGAAAGCAAATTTCTTCTTAAGATAGCTCTCCTTTGATCACCTATGCGTTGTCGCGTTGTTTGCATTTCCGGATATTTATTATTGAATAGTAAGTGCAGTGATTCTAGGTAATTATTAGTTTGTGTCGTTTCACACTTGGTGATGGTTAAGTATGTGTGCCATATGAAACGGTTCATATCTTCAGTCCACTTTTTTCGCACACGGATGGGACCAGCAATGGATGCAGAATTAGTGGCATGCGCCTCCTGCACAACAGTCGCTGATCTGGTCGATCGGGATGAGTAAGTAGAAGATGGTGATGAATTAGGAGATCGAAATAAACTGTTGGTCGAGGAAGGTGAAGGAATATTTGAGAATAGAGAACGGTCAGAGGGTGAAACAGATGCGCGTGGAGAAGATGATGATGATGATGGTTCGGCTGTAGTATATTTCTCGAGGGGAACCCGCCTGTTCAGTCCCCCGTCGCCAACGGTTCGCATACTGTGGCATCCAGCGTCGGCTCCAGATGCGCCCCGGCGACCCCCGGGCAGCGGCCGTAAACTATATCGCTTAGTTTTACTGTCCATAGTATCTCCATAAAATGGGTTGCCTTTGCCGTGTTAGCCGTCAAAGTAGTTATTGAGACGTGTCCGCCCCCCACGTAAATCAGGTGGTCGATTTGGACGTACGGTTGGACTTTAGGGGGCTTATTATTATTATTATTATAAAGTAATAATGGAAGAAAATATTTCAATCATAACCACAACAACGTGTGTTATTTTTTTGTCTCTATAAGGCAAGGGGAGGAATAAAGTGGTGGCCTTTGCCCAGCAGTGGGATCACGTATACGCTACAAAAAAAGGCAATTTATCGAGTAATTTATGGACTATTGCTCGACACAGGTCGATTGAAATGCATGCCATAGAACGATGCGCCGAAAAATCTAGAGACATTATCGATCCATCCACACCATCCATCGGGCTGTATGCGTCCGCTAAAGTAGATAAGCAATTTCTCTTGAAAATTCTTTCCGCCCTATATAAAACAATTTATTATATTAGTATTTAATGTTGTATCCACTGAAAAATCGATATAACGTCTTGCTCAAATCGCACCTACCTACAATTCCTCTAGTCGTTTATATAACTTTTACCTAGAATTTCCGAGAGGGATTTAATAGCTACAACAATGATTAATTTCTTCTTGCGTAACCTACGCAGACGCAATATTTTCGTGACTAAAATATGAACGTAATATGTACAGATTACTGAAATATGTACGAGACTCCTGCTTAATTAGTGTCCACTACGTATGGGATAACTTCATTGTTATTGCTTAGAAGCTTACTTATCTTTGTGGCAGATGAGCATGTACGATAGACGTAGCACCTAATTGCCCATTAGACTAGCATAATGGAATCTCCACCAAATGCATTAATATAATGGATTCCATTACCTACCTCTTTTGATACACCTACAGCTTTACAAAAGATTGTAGTGACAAATTCTTTAGAAATCTAGTTGCACTTTATTGAATGTTATTGGCTAATTTTAGATCAGCATTGTGTTGTTCTTAATGTACAGCGCATTGTCTGCTTCTTATGAGAAAATAGCGTAATTGGATAATTTTATTACGAATTTTCACTTTCTAGTTCGCATATAAAGTGTGTTGGTGCGGACGTACCTACAATAAATCAGTGTATAAAAGTTTAAATTAAGCGGTTCGTAAGGGCCCAACGACGCGATTGACGCGCAATAGATCACTAGAATATTTTTCTATTTTCACACACGTGGCGAACACATGCTCTGTGATAAACGTTGGATATTATCAACATACGTGTTATATTCGCGGTCACACTCCGCCGACCGGCGGCCGTCCACGGCGGCCTTGATGCTATTGTCGAATATTTACTAACGCGATGGAAATTGTTTTCTTCAAAACATAGACTGATGTTTGTTTGAAACACAAATGTACCTCGTGCCGAACATTACGAAACTGTTTCAACAAGCCTGTCAATCATTCCATAAGTCTCTAAACAACTTTCGATGACTTATAGTTATTTACGTGGCCGCAGTCCAAAGTACACATCGTTCACAATTGATCCTTACAATATAAATAGTATTAGAGAGATATATGTCGCTGTCATGACCTTATTTCTTTTTTACAGGTTATGACATCGAATAGTGGAATGGAGCACTCGGTATTGTTGGGATCGACATTAGTATCAGTGCAGTGCCGATGACCAGTCGCAGCGGCGAGACAGTGGACCGCGAGCATGGCGAACGCAACCGATGCGTACTGCGTGCCCGGGGCCACCGACTTCAACAAAGCCTACAGTCGGGTCCACGGGTACATCGCGCTGGTGATATGCATCGTGGGCTCGGCCACCAACTCCATCAACATCGCCGTGCTGAGTCGCCGCGAGATGCTGAGCTCCACCAACTCCATCCTCACGGGACTCGCCGTCGCCGACCTCCTCGTCATGCTCGAATACATCCCGTACGCGCTTCACATGAACATCAAGATCGGTCCGCAAGTCAACAAGAACACCTACGCCTGGGCCGTCTTTGTTTATTTTCATTCCATATTTAGTCAGACTTTTCACACCATTTCGATTTGGTTAGCCGTGACGCTGGCTGTGTGGCGGTACGTCGCGATCGCTTTCCCGCAAAGAAACAGGACATGGTGTAGTAAAAAAAACACAACTTTAGCTATTGTGAGTGCATATGTGATATGCCCGTTCCTGTGTCTTCCCATTTATTTCGCAATGAATATAGTTCCCAGTGAAGTGACGCCCCAAAACAATTCCGAATTCGCCGAAGATTTATTGTTGCCACAAAACCGGACCGTTTACGTGCTAGAAATGTCGAAGAATGCGGAATTAGTCACCGCGATCATGTGGATTTACAGTGTAATATTAAAACTAGTTCCGAGTATAGCTTTGTCGATACTTAGTACGTGTTTAATATCAAAGTTAACCACTACGGAAAGGAGAAGGCAAAAACTTCTGAAGCGCTCTACCGTCGGACCAAATGAGGTAAGTTACAAGTTACAACTGACATTAATCGTGTAACCAACTTAACGCTCCCCTCCTGTGTTATTAACATGTGTTTTATTGTAGAAGCCAGAAGGTATTTCGATTCTTTTACTTGTAAATAAATGGCTAGGTTTATTAGGTAGTTTAAAATAAATACTCACTGAAATACCAATCGGTACGTTTCTAAAAATAAATTAAAAAACAGACATCCAAAAAACCAATCATGTAAATAGAAATGATTTGCTTCGACGCTAATTATCTAAAAACCTTTCAAATAAAACCCTACTCGGAGTATTTGGACTTTATGAGTGGCCCATTTTGATGAAACGCTCTTTATTTTTTCCTACTTTTTCCCTTGGGGCAACTTTTCCCCAGCTTACTCCACAAAAACATATTTGATGTGATGTAAATAACACTATCAATTGTAATCAAGATAGAATTCTGTTATATTACGAAAAAACCGTAATTCAACATATTAATAATATATAAATATTGAAAGGATGAAAACTAAAAAGACAGTAATGGGATAATTGAAATTTATCTTGAGAAATATTTTTATCCATGAAATTTTTTATCACAAAAGCAAATACATACTGTACCAGCTGTGGAACGTACATGAGTTTAATAAAAATCCAAAATCTGAGGTAGCTTTTCCAGCAACCGTTCCAGAAACGTAATCCCGGTAATACCGCTATTTAAGTACGTGCGTGTTTACATCGTCTCAGATGTGCAACGTTCACAACCTTTCTCCCTCCAGACAATAAATAAATATTCTTCCTCAATTCAGAAGACATTGGTACGTGGTACGTGCCGGTCATACATAATATCATCCCATTTAGTTTACATCGCGTGTTCACGTACGCAAAAGGCTTATTTACTTGGATATTAGGCACATATGTGTTATTCAAAACGTGAATGAATAGACAAATACCAAGCATTAATATTCAAGAAAGCAACAATATATAAGCAAGAAAATGGAGTTACCCATTAAAAATATAAGTTTTCTTTTTTTTTCGAAGAAATGAATGGATACTTAGCTAAGCACATGTTGTATAATGCTAACGTATAATGCTTTTATAAAACCCCAGTATACAGTAACCCATGTTATAATAATATTTTTTAAAATTAAAATAACAAACGCATAACCCTGTGCTTCATATTCAAATTGTAAATTTTGTATTCAGTTTTGTTTGATTTTTATCAAGCAGGCTTTAAATTCGATTGTTCGTACGTCGGTACTAAATAAATAACGTTACATCAATACAATATTTCATTATTGCGGACATGATATAGAGATACAGCACGTTACTGTCTACGGTAAATTCATGATGTACAGTAATTATTCGATTACCATTCAAATTCACGGCCCAACGCCCTGTCGGCAGCTGCTTGCTAATAACTTCAGGGTTAAATTAAATTACACATAGCAATTAATGGCGTGTGACTGGTGATTAGGCGTGATACTCTGATTTAAGTTGCAGGTGCTGCCTAAATGCGCGTTTCAGGAATGATTTTCTAGCTTCATAGCTGAGATTTCGCTTATAATCTGCTTAAGCGGTTGCTATTTCATCTTGTTTTCATTATTCTCCGTTAAACCCACGCTAAGGCTCTTTGAATCCATTATCCTTATCCATTGCTTCAGTGCAGAGGTAATATTTCATCGTATATGGATAAAACAATGATTCATGCAATTGTTCCTGTTCTCGTAGATGAAATAAGTTTAAAAAAGTTGATTCTTTGTTTAGTGGTCGTTTGAAACTGAAAATGATATGTCATACTCATGAGGCTTAGATTTAGCTTTTGGCTTTATTTCACCTTTTGGCTTCTATCAGGGTTACAGGCATGAGTGAAAATGATCTTATTATTGAGTTACTAGTAAGGAAGAAACAGAACCATTTTATTTGGTTCCATATTTTGTAGGTAGCATGCGTGAAGTATACATTAAGTACTTACTTGTTATAAAAACTAATCGATTACCGGTTTCTACGCAATGGAGCACCTAAATAAATGTTATGCGTAGTTATCATGACGTTTTTTGCTAATCATAGTAAAAAATCTGCTCAAAGTAACTTATTTTTTGCGTATGTTTTAAAAATATGTGAATTGTTACCTTTAGCAACGGAGTCAAACATTAAGTTATTTTTATTTCATCAGTTAATATTTTTCATTCAAAAATATTTTGATCCTAAATATTACATAAATATAGACACATTGTTTACTTTGTATCTTTGAATCGTAAGCTGAAAAGTAAAGAGCGAAAAATACTATTTCGCCTCACACCTACTGCTGCCCCTGTCAGTCACAATGAAAAGTGGAACGCAATGAATTGTCACCGAGCAACAAAGCATGGCGATTTAGGATTGACTGTGCCTTTATTAGCAACTCCGATCGGTGAAGTGATAGAAACCGGGCATAATCTTGATAGCGGCAAGCCAAATCGCAAGCGAACAATGTTTCTTAAATGAATTAGAAAACTATCACACAGTGATATACTGGGATTGTGGAGCCTTTGAACTGAAATCACAAAGGCGTAAAAGTATAAGATGACCTGTTTTCTTTTTTCCATCTATCTATCTATTGAGCCACAGGAAGTCTACTGCTGAACATAGGCCCCATGGATCTCCCCAAGGTTCTTCTGATCAAGGTTGCAGGAAATGGCTAGATGTAGGCTGCTTCCAACAAAACGATGTGTTTTCTTTTGAATAGCCTTTAACAAAGCAAAGATAAATATTTTGTTATCAATTCAATAGTTTACTAATGAAGTCTTACTGCAGTAGTGACAGTGGTCGATGGAAAATATACACAGACATAGTTAGCGCTGTCACGAATGTGCCTGCTTTGTGTTCGTAAGACGTGTTTAAATCGCACCGAACAGAAATTAATGGCGCAGTGAAGTTATACCAGCTGCTCTCGGTGCAATTGTATTTAGAATTTCAAATAGACACTGAAAACAGTTTGGAGAATGTATGAATTTATCTTTGACTCAGTGCGATGGCACAAGGTCCATTATAAATCTCTATTTATCATTGTTTGCTAAAACAATTGCAATAAGAATCTTCACTCTCGTACCAATAATAAAATTGTCTTGAATAAATCCTAATCCTGCTAAATAAATAGTAAAATTAATTACTTTCATTACTTTATACTTGCTGGATTAAGTGGAGTAATAAGTTTGAAAAGCTAGATTTTTACGCTCTTAATTTTGTTAAGCTCGCCCACCTTGCTTTTAACGCTGCGGCTTAAGGTTTTTCTCAGATTATCTCAGAATTAATGGTCCATAAAGTATAGGTACCCATAAACGCACAAATGTACTCAACCGATCTGCCTGACAGTCATGCTTGACGAGAAAATCTGCTAATCTGCTGCTAATCTGGAGCGAGAATACGCACAGATATATTGCTGGATGCCTGTCTCCTACAATGCTACAAAAGTCGTACTCAAAAAAATATAATAAAATTAGGACAACCACTACCTAATGCCTGAGACCGTGGGTGGCGAAATCATTGATTAAGAGGCGTTCCAAGGACAAATCTGTACGTGTACGGGTAGCTAATAACTATTTAAATTTTCTTATAAACCAGTCCATTTCAGGATATTCCAATCCTGGACTCCATAACGTTTTATAAGTGGCTTTGGTTTTTTTAGTGTCTTCTACGCAAGTCGAATACGAAAACCGGTACATTTCATTACACAAGTGTCGAGGCTGGTTTCCAAAAATTTTTTACTCGGAAAGTTAGATACGGTTTTTACGACTGCTGCCATTTCCAAGTGGCAAGAATTTGCTATCACTGGAGAGCGTGGAGCATGTTTATCTGGTTTGACAGTTAAAATACTTGGAATATAACAAGTAGTTACAGAGCTGCCTCGGTAGTGTAGTTGTACCACGGTATAATTACAAAGCTGAGGTCTCGGGTTCGAATACCGCGTCGAGCAAAGTGATATTTAATTTTTCATTATCGGCCCGGAGTCAGGAATTTGTTTCCGATATGGCGATAGGCTCGTCCCCTATCACATCATGGGCGGAACATACAAGGCGAAATGTGGGTGTCCTATTTGCATGTTTGCCTACCTCTTCTGGGAAAAAGGCGTTAGTTTATGTGTGTACTTGGAATAATTCCATCCATAATATATCTACAGCTGGTGGTAACCTAGAATATATTATATCGACTCCTAATACTTGGTCACGTTAAAAAAACTTGCCTATTTAGGCGTCTATACGTATAGACGCCAAACCAGATAGTCATCAAACTTAACTGCAGACTACTTATTAGCTATACATTTTAGCGTCTCATTATGTATTTGTCTATTCATAGCTACCAACGACTTACGACAGTGTTCAAGTTTTGAGCCCGTTTTTAGTTTTTTATCATTCACGTTTTTTTGGTGCTGGTTGAAGGCTTCGACCAATGTTACGTAACGCATTAATAACATCACTACCTGTTATATTGAATATTAAAGGAAATTGCTGATAAGACTACAATCTATCGGACATTCAATAACAATTACTAGTGTTTCATTTCTTGTTAAAAAACACAACGACTCTTTTACATACGTTAGTACGCTTATCACTAAAAATGCTACTGGAATTTAAACGATTATTTTTGTGTGGAACTTTATACGTTATATTTTATAATAAATGTAGTACCGCTCGCACAGTGTCGACTGTTGAAGGACGATAATCTCCTGCCATTCGACTCAATCATATCGGGCTATTTACAATACAATACATTTTATTACACATATATTGGACGACAATGGTAACAATACATTTATGATTGTGAAAGATATAGGTACAATCGCTAACATGATGTGCACTGTGCAGTCATCTATACGTATCCACGCAAAGCATATTTTTATTGTCATCCAATATTGGAGAAGCGGAGAAATATTCCAAAAGCGAGATTCGCCCCGCGCATAATTTTTACTGGTCCCTATAACTGAGGGGCCATGTGTAATGCCAGATTAGACAGCAGACGCAGCATACCGCAGCTTGCACGTACTCCGTGTACCTATTACTCTTCGTCTATGCGGAATTTTTGGTACCGCCGGGCTTTGCTAGGATGTCGTATGAGCGATCGATTCTTCCTATGTGATTCCTATCTCTAACTGTGATGCCCACGTAAGATGTTATGGGTATCCACGACAGATACGAGGCAAGGCGCTTTATCATCTATTAAGCCACATTAACACGGAGAGAGTTTCTCGCGGCGGGAATCGTATAACATTATCGCATGAAATAACCGCCATAGATTATTGTGATTTACACGATGCAACTTTTCTATATCCTTACGATAATCGTATCTTCCATGCGAGAAACTCTCCTCGTCTAAATGAGGTTTTAGATAGCCTTACATGCTACTACATAGTTCTACTGTTTCAGCCCGAGAAGCAATGTCTGGCGGAGGAGTCGTGTGCGCGGCGCGCCAGTCGCACGGACAGGACGACGCGCATGCTGCTCGCGGTGTTGGGCCTCTTCCTCTCCACGGAGGTGCCACAAGGATTGCTGGGTCTCGCCAGCGCCCTCGCACCCAACTTCTTCAAAAGTTGCTACGGCATGTTCGGTATGAGATTTTTTTATTAAATAAATCTTTAGGGCAGGCATTTTTTACTAGTATAATGGATTCATTCTTGTTTAGGTGTAGGTACTAATTAAAAAGGAAACTATTTGATTTTTTTGTAAGTTAGTAACTAAATAAAACGATGTATAGTATCTGTTTAGATATGCAGTATATAGAAAGTCTATACGATATACTGATTTGCCAATAGAGTACGGGTCGCAAATACTTAAATTAGGTGTATTTTAACTTATAAAAAGTTATTTTGCAGCTTTATATTAAAGGTATTTCAGCAATTTATAAATATCTTGTCATACATTCAAAGAGAAGACAAAAGTGAATTAATATCTTGTTCATAAAATTATCATTTTTAAAGAGCTGCAAAGATTGTTTAAGGACAAAGTATTCATTTTGTAATACATTAATTTAAAATAAATTAAATTTTTGATGTTAGGTTCGGTTTAGTAATTTTATTATAATCATAAATGTCACACAAGGTTTACGCCTGGAACAAGGTGACACAGAGGCCAGAAATTTAAATATTTAAAGTATCTTTTAATTTAATTTAAAATATAGCATCTACATAACATGAAAGTCGTGTTGGTTATATATTATCGATTATTTTCAAATGTAATTCACCAGTGATATATTGGTAACAGACCAGACGTGGTTGCCAACATGTTCACGGTAGTCGCTGGTTCAAATCCCAAGGCACACCTCTGACTTTTCGGAGTTATGTGTGTATTGATAGTCAATCACCACGCACTATAACTGTAAAAGAAAACATCGTGAGGAAACCTGCATACCTTTGCGATTTTAAAGAATTTTATGGTATGTAAAGTCCGCCAACCCGCTCTAGGCCAGCGTGGTGGAGGTCTAACCACTCCCAATCGTACTTCGATTATAGAGGAGGCCCGTACCCTGCAGTGGGACGTATATGGGCTGATACAGACATTACCTTTATGTAATGTATTAATTTATTAATACGAACAGTCACACATTTTGCCTTGACTTTATTTTATTTTATTTTATTTATTTAGGACTCCCAGTGGTAATTACATTATCTTATATTTAATACAAAAATTAAATTGGTAACATGTTAAATGTACTACCTGCAGGCGTCACAACATGCACTGAATAACAAATAACTGCTAAGTAATACTAGAATTAAATTTTATAAACATAAAGGAATATACTATAATCATAAAATATTAAAATTATACAAAGTGAAACAATAACTAAACTAGAAATTAATAAGAAATAACAATTAAAATGAATTAAAAAAGGAAAAAAAATACAAAAATAAATTTATGAAAATAAATAATATGTCTACAATTTCTTATCACTAATTAATTTTAGAACTTCAGTCTTGAAAGTACCCATTGAGTCATTAAACACATCAACGCTTTGGCCGAGAGAGTTGTAGGACCTGGATAGCCTGGCTATTGTAGAATTTTGCTTAAGATTAGTTCTTGATGGAGGTGGACATAATAACCCCATGGGTTTTCTTGGTAAACGACTAGGGACACGTATTTTTATTAAGTCTAGCAACGGTGGACAATCTACTTGATTTCTTAAAGTTTTGTATAAAAAGTTCATATCCAGGAGTTTCCTTCTGTCACTCAGACTATTCATTTTAAAGCGTTTTAAACGTATTGGTACTGGTAAATCTTTTTTGAATCCGTTCTATGCGTAGTTGATGGACTGTATAATGTGGTGACCAGATAATACTGCAGTACTCTAAGGTTGACCTAACGTATGAATTGTAAAGTATAATCTTTGTCTTATGATTTTTAAATATTTTGCCATTTCTGATCACAAATCCAAGCATTTTAGACGCTTTGCTTATTATATTGTCGATATGAGGCAAGAAAGTGAGTTTGGTGTCAAATAGTATTCCTAGGTCTCTTATTTTATCGCATTCCTGTAGGGGTGTACCATCTATACTATAATCAGTAGAGAATATGTTGTGTTTACGTGTGAATTTTATGTGATGACATTTGGTCTTGTTCAGTGTTAGGTTATTGCTAGAGCACCAGTTTGCAAGGTTATTTATATCTTGTTGAAGTTGTAAACTATCTTCTGGAGTTTTTATGACTTTACATAATTTAAGATCGTCTGCGAAAAGGTAAACTTGGCTGTGTTCAATTTTAGAGATAACGTCGTTTATTAGTAAATTGAATAACCAGGGTCCCAAGTGCGACCCTTGTGGAACTCCCGAACTGGCTATATTGTGAATACTTATCTCAAATCGAGATTATATTAGTGTTGTACCGTGGGTATAAGAGTCTTTCCGCTGTTTTATACAGCCAGACATTTGGCATAGTGCGGAGTCAAACCCACGGCCTTTCGTTTCATAGTCGGCGTCATAACTAACTGCACCACGGAGCCTGTTATAAACAATACAAAGTAGATGTAAAATCCAATACTACCTACGCAAGTCGATAATGAGGTGCGTGTACAATTTAATTACTCTTACGTACTTGTAATACAACAATGAAGCAATACCGAGTATGTAATTAAAGAGTAAAAAATTATGTAGATTTATATCATTCTACGCAATTTAAAAAAACGCATTTATTTATATTTTTGGGTGCATATATTCATATACGAGAATTATGACCTTTTGGGAGTGAGTTCGTGGCCTGTTGGTAATGGACCCAAATTAACTACCGAAATTGAGGTCGCCGGTTCGAAATATAGATACAGATCTCTGAGCTTTCGCAGTTATAAGTGTATACTTAGTCAAATAAGTACTTTAACGTGATAGGAAAAAAACCGTAAAGAAACTAATATTATGAAAATATTTACAAGAATTTCTAAGGTATGTTAATTCCTCCATCCCGTAATAGTCCAGCATAAACCATAGTACATTAAGGCCTTCTATAATAAATATGCGTAATCTCCTACAGCAGGGTTTCTGGCTACGAATAACTTTAAACTTAATTTAGCAAACAGTAGGGTGTAGTCATCCATTTTCCGATATATAAAAATTGCTGTCGAAAAATAAATAAATTACAAATACACCCGACAGTCATTTACATGGTCCCGACCCCACATTAATATCGAGTCATGTGTCGTGGGTATCAGAAACTATGAGAGACTTTTAGGTCTCACAAACACACACCCGAAACAAATACATATGGTTCACACAAACAATTGTCTCAGTGCGGGGATCGAACCCGCGGCCTCACGTTTTACAGCCGGCGTCTGACCAACTGCGCCACGGAGGCTGTCAAGCTACTGCTTCAATGATTGCTGTAGATAATCTAGTCTTGTATTAACACGTAGTAACTTTCAAACACCCTCTACAGTCACTTTTTCAGAGTGTAAATAGAGCACGTGCACACACCAGCTCAATACGTGTTTGTTTAATTGACAGTCCTGTGTTACAACTTCCAAACTACGTGTAGAGTTACTAATTGAGTTTTACGAGTTGTTATTCGATGGCACCTGAAGTCTGCAACTTAACCTCAACTCACGTTACCCGAGTTTTCGATCTGTGTTATCAAGCACGGATTAGGATACGCCACCCTAGAAGCACTCTTATCGGAAATATGTGATACTAGCGGTTCGGCCCGGCTTCGCCCGGGTGCAGATAGTTTTTGAGTCCAGTCCACATCAACAACCTAAGGTTTTCGCAGCGCACGCGATGTAAAGAATATTTTAGGTATTTGTTACGCCTTGAGTTACATTATTGGAGATTTAGTAAAGATCCCCACTATTTTTGAGAATATAATATACAATGTCACCCGGGGATAGCGTAGCTTCCCAACAGTGAAAGAGTTTTTCAAATCCATTCAGTAGTTTCGGAGCCTATTCACTACAAACAAACAATCAAATATTTCCTCTTTATAATATTAATATGTCATGTATTATGTATAACAGACCGTCTCCTCCATCCATTACGTGACTTTACCTCCATGTTGTAGATTGATTAGATATCACACCATTAGGCAACAGCGGTGCCATCTCGGTCTAATGGACCTATTAATGTCTAATTTGGAGATAGAAAAGCATTATCACTTATAGAATTGGCATTAGTCTCCAACCTATCCTCAAATTGACGGGCTTGTCTATTATCGCCAGACAGAGCTCGGGTGGTTGGGCAGAGAAAAAAGATTGCCTGAATATATTTTTATCCTTTGTAACAACCACCGCAAATGGTTCGCGGACAGCCGCAGTGTTTGCTGCGTATGAATATTAAATGAAAATACTAACTCGCGGCACAAAATAAAGTTCCAGAGAGTTAAAAACATGCCTATTTAACAATTTAAATAACATACACTCTCTGAAATTGCACCGGTTAATTTTACAACATGTATTTACTTATATACAAACTACATGAAATTTTATTTTACTGAGCACATAGCCTTTATATGCCTAATACAATCTTTGTACCAAACTTTTATGTTCACAACAGGGCAAGCGTTTTTCTTAATCAAGGAGTATGTACAGTTTGAGGGTTCAATTAATCTGGTTTAGTGTTTATTACTGTCCTGAGGCTCCTATATTAAGAAAATAGGACACTGAAATCTTCACTTTTGTGTTCTAATATTTTAGTTTATGTTTTGGAGTAACGATCTTCACATTAAATATCGGAGTTGAAAATTCAATGCACACGGTTGCGTTAATCTTTCACTTATTTCAAATAGGTACTACGAAATGTTTCACAAATCGTAAGACAAATATACATAGTTACAGAGGCGTATGCTCAACCCAAACTAATCAGGTATTGAAAAATCGAATATTAATAATGTAAAAAAACGCTCGAAACTAAAATTCGGATACATACTATAAATAAACATGTAGTCAATACTTACCCACACAATTCTCTTTGAAAAAAAATATAAAATTAACAGGTTTTATATTATATACCTTATCCCATTCTTACATCATGTCGGTCCATTATGTTTTCTTTAATGCCGCTAAAAGAGTTGGCTTACGATTTTACGATCCGCTTCCTGCGTTGCATCAATATATTCGGAAAATTATCCAATTTTGAGTTTTCTAATCAAAAACCCTCATACCATTTATATTGGTTTACGTAGAAGCGTTACTCCAGTCTCCAGATGTTATTTATCAGAGGCCAATTAGCTACTAGCTATAATAATGTGGCGATAATAAGTTTTAGGATAAATAAAATCTAGTCGTATGGAAAGATAAGATTATAATTTGGTTTGCAAATCACTAAATTTTTAAGCAATTTCATTGCGAACGAAAACACTTTTTTTGCGACATTTCTTTGGGATGTAATGAAGCAACTTGTTTATGACCACCAACCCGAATAAAAAGTTTATAGTTCATTTATGAAGCAATAAAATGAACCCAAATGTAATCATTGTCTAATTTTGCACGCTTTCTGTACGTGATAAAGGCGTCGAGGAAAAGTCTGTCCATTTCGATACTCAGTACTTAAAACCATCGGGTACGTCCATAAATTTTGTTGTTTGATTGTAGAAGATATTAGACAGCGGTTGTTTGTTAAATTACTAGTGTATTGAATGGATGCCTGTAAGTTTCAAGTTTCAGTATATCTTGCCAATAATGTATACCAGTGGTTCCCAAAGTTCAATGTGCTCCGACCCATCTAACCAAACCGATTATGGTTATTCTTTTTTGATTGAAAACGGATAAAATTAAAGCAGGAAATCAATGATTTTTGTTAATAAGTTCAAATTTTAGTATAAAAATTCACTAAAACGAGGCAGTGAAGAAGAGTGAGAGTGAAAGAGAGGGGTGAGATAAATAGATACATATAACATTGGAAAGATACAAATAATTAAAAATCATTAGGAATAAACTCCGACTTTAAAAAAATTGCTAAGGTAACAAATTATATATATTTCATTGTACTTGTAAACTTTGATTAATTTACTAATTGACTTGACTAGCCAACAATCATAAAATATGCATAACATATTGAAGGCGGGTCGCCAAGTAAGTCGGCCCCGATGAAAATTATATACATATTTTCTTTCGAAACAAGGTATCTATGATTAAGAGACTACTATTAATTACAATAAATTACTATCGACTATACTACAGTATAGTCAGCTGAATAATAGGATACCGTATTAAAAGCCAATAAATTATCTAGATTTCGTTCTTTTACATCCATTTTCGATAATATTCTTTGCATTACATTACTTTCATTTTGTTCAGCTCTTCAATATAACAGCGAGACAACGCAAATTCTTAAATCAATTCGGATTTACAAATATTGAAATCCCTAACTGAAAGCATATTTTTATCAATGCAAATTATGTAACTCATGCAATATTCACCTTTACTTATCGTGCTGCAGCCTGGACCGAATATAAAAAGTATTTATATTATATCTGGTTTTAGAACTCTGCTCTACTCACTCCATTATCCACTACCCATCTTACACAAAAATCGTCCATTACAATACTATCATAGAGACACGTGTCATACATATTCTGTAGAATATGACGTGTTGTCACATCACAGAAAATACTAGATTTATGTAAAATACCTGTTACGTTGTTCAGTCGCCCGGGCGTACGTTATTATCTGCTCTGTGACGTGATTTTCGCTCTTCTAATATGATAGCGACTCTTCAATTTCCATAATGTTTTTGCAAGATCAAAAGAGTCTCACGTCAAAATCAACATATCGTCGCCACCTCGTTCGTTTTGGGGAGTAACTACGCAGTATTACCACGTTGAAATGTCTCTACAATCATAAAAACGAATTGTGAACATTCGAATATTATGTGAATATTATTTTCTGTGACTTTCATAACACTACTATTAAGGAGGCGGATTTGGTGTAATACATGTTTTAAGCACGTAGCAGAATGTATCGACTTATTCTACGCTCCTTGATTTAAAGTCAATTAAGTTAGAACTTTTACTCTGATCATTGAAATAGGAATATTGGGCAAGCATCATAGTTTCGACCGCACAGATACAACAGCTCTCGCTAGATTTCTAGTATCTTCGCCTGCATGGGATCAATCTTGACCATTAGCTAGTATTTGGACAAAAACAATGCAACTATGTATGTGCAAAAATAAATCCCGTCTCAGTTTTAAGAAATAATGACAAAACAAATACATATTATCACTCTCACCCTCAGCCACAAGAAGTCCACAAAATAATGCATTTCCCAATTATTGAAAGAATATAATTTTTTGTATATTAAATGTAACTTACTTTGGCAATGGCAATCTTTCATTGACTTCCTAGTTCCTTCTTCAATATTTCTTTCCTCATTTTATCCAAATATGTTATACATTTATTACTTGGGTGATACCTTTGAATATTGCTCAAAGTAAACATAATAATAGGCTGTTACCGCTACCTATTTGTTTGCAATGTTTGAAGTAGGCTTCACAAGGAATATTTGATTAAGTACTGTATTATTTGGCAATCGTATTGATACGCCTGGTATTTTAAAAATATCTTATAAAATGAGGCCGTTGATTTTTTTATTTATAGGCTGCCCCCGAAAATATAATTTACTTTTGTCGCTGTTTGATCTACACTTATTCTAAATCTAAAAACACAAATTAATATGTACTGAATTACGATATTTTACGTAAATGGAACTCATAATATTATAACGAAGTGTATGTTATAGATATTTATCTACATACTCCTGTATCGGTAAAACTATCGTACACATCTTAATTTCATATTAAGATTAGAGTAATTTATCCAAATTTTATTAAAAGTCTGAGAGAGTTTCAAAATAACCACCACCGGCACAGTGACGTGGACTAAAGAGTAAAGCCTATTCATTTTCCGGAACGGTTGATGTCAGCCAGGCATGAAATTATATTCCAAATCTTCTTCTTTTACTTGACTAAAAGTGATTACAAGTGAAAATTACAGTGCAATTTAAATAGGGTTTCCATGATTGAAAAAAAAATCATCTCGTGAGTGATAATAATTTTGCACAAACTTATATTGAAAAATAGGATCTCTCCAGAATAAACCCAAAATTCGACACAGTTTTGAGAAATATGAAAAGTTTTCTACTACAATTTTGTAACATGCATAAAAATTTAGTTATGTCAGCTCCATTATGTGCCATCTTATCGACGCTACGTTTTCCAGCAGGTAGTTTATTTAGTTGTTAATTTTCCATACAAATACACAAAAAGCGATACAATATTGCTGTACAAATTAAAATAAAAAATAGTAGGCACTCTCAATCATTAAATAAGAGCTTTTTTTTATTTTGTAAGCATAAAACTTTTGTGTCTATAATATGTATGTGTTAGGTGCCATGAAATCTTGGTGAATACTAATAGTTACTAGGTATTCTTAATTGCTACATCATGTCTGAATGGCTGACATCCCATCCAATTACGTAATGTTTTAAAAGCAGGCGCTCATTATAGTACTTAAATATGATATCATATTTCACTGAATATTAAAATTAAACATTTCATAATTACATTATTATATTCGTATGCTATAGTAGAACTTCTCTTTTATTGCATTAAATGAACAAACACGTAATAATTACATTTAAGATTATTGTTGCAACAAAGTAATATTATCTAAAGTAATTCAAGCAATTATAATTAAACATTCTTCTCGCTCTTATTCCACACATTTTGATTAATAAATGTTTAAGCAAGTATTTATTTATAATAACAAATTGTTATTAAAATAACATATATCAGACCTTAACCTTTAAGGAGTCAAATTAAAGTACGATACTAATTTGAGACGATCTATATACCAATGAAGTTAAACCTGATTGGTAATTAAATATACTCGAGCGAGATCGAGTGTGGGCGATGGTTGCTCACGTTTATTTATGCAATTATCGTCATGTTGCGGAACTCATATTATACCTATTAGATATATTGAAGCCAACTTCGGCTATACCGGGTATATCAAGACTGCGACCGAAAACGAAGCCAGGTGGTAGTTTTAGTGGTTACAAACACGATGCAAATAAAAATTTAGCTAAAACAGTGACAGTTTTCTTTTAGAAATTTTAAAAAATCATCATTTTTGGGTGGTAAATACCTAGTTTTTGCGAAAATACTAGTTTAAATCCTTACATACCATTGCGTGTTTAAAAATAAAGAGGTGTACATTTTTCTTTTAGGAATACTATGTATATACCCAAATACGACGATAAGTAAAAAATTACAAAAAAAAAATTGACGATTTATTTTGCGAAATTTTTACTTGCATTGTGTCTGAAGTCACTATTACTACCACCTGGCTTCATTTTCGGTCGCGGTCTTGATATACCCTGTATATGCGCATTTCAATGACTAAATG
Organism: Deilephila elpenor; assembly: GCA_949752805.1. NCBI lineage: Eukaryota > Metazoa > Arthropoda > Insecta > Lepidoptera > Sphingidae > Deilephila > Deilephila elpenor. The sequence continues at coordinate 6,854,251 of OX457099.1, read as the reverse complement.
GTCCATGTAACCCAGCTCAGCTGCCCGAGCACTGAAGTGTGCCGAGCTGAGGCGCCAGAGATAAGGGCATATTTTTAAACAATATAACCCGGGGTAATATGATATGAGACGCACACTTAGATATATTGGTTTATGTTTTGAGATCACTCTCATAGAAAATCAATTTGAAGTAATTGCTTTCCTGTCATCTTTAATTCTGACAATGAGAATGCAGCAAGTCACAGTGCTCGAAGACTAATAGGTATATCTATATTCTGGCTTTGGGTTAAAAAAATCTGTCACTTTAGTTTGTATGTAAAGTTTTCGTAGATTGAAGAGGCCATATATCAGGTAGACCCTCGTTCTTAAGAATCTCGAGGGAAATCGAGATGTCGACGTTTTTAGGCCGCTCTAACGCAAATGTAGGCGTTCTTGTTCAAAGTTCAAACTACTTTTTGCTGTTAAACTGGATTATCTAAAGACGGATAGAACACATTAAGATACTAGTTACCTACGTAGTACATACATACATAAACTCACGCCTTTATCCCAGAAGGGATAGGCAGAGGTGCTACCAGGCCACCTACATTTCGCCTTGTACGAGTATGTTCCATCCCACGATGTGAAAGGGTTCGAGCCTATCGCCATACCGGGCACAGAATTTTATTAAAAAAGGTTTGCATATAAAAGTTACATTCAAATTTAAGCCTTTAAAATCTAAGGGGTCTAGCATCTTCAATTTGAATTTGAGTCTTAAGCCACCACTGGGTATCCCAGCCCCGTTTTTTATTTAGTAATTTTATTGCTTAATCCTATTCGTCCCAAAGGTCTCAATTAAATGGTCCCACAAAGCCCACCTCGCGTATAATTAAATCGGACACTTCAGCTAGTGCTTTTGCACTCGATTGTACCAGGGTACTTACATGCACATAATTCAATAACTCAAAATGACAATATTTATATATTCAAATATTATATCCATAATACAGTGACCTAGCAAGTACAAGTTTACACACTGAATTTCATGAGGTATGTTAAAGTAAAGTTTGAAAAACAATAACATAATATTGTTTTCATACAACAAATTTACAACAACAACCGTTAAGCCTTGTTTAGAATATTTCAACAATAAATATTTAAATAACTATGAAATAATTACGTTCTTACTAGGGATAACAGTATGGAATCCATTGACGGCACTTTTAGAATTATGTTTTCACTATTCAATTACTTATTGGTATAGAAAAAGCCGCGCGCGCTCCGCCCTTGTTTACTAAGTAACGAATCTTTATAATAGAATTTATGTTCTTACTATCTTTAGTATCTTGGGCTTATTATATGCCAATGTAATAAAACAAAGCCTGTCTTGTTGTGACGGCCACAGTATTGAAAAAGTTATTTAATTTTATTTAGTCTTTTCACGTTCGGTCTGCACCCGCAGTCCCGCACAACATAATACACATTATTAATTTAGTGGAAAATATAAAAGATAATGTGTTTGTAGAAAATTTGATATAAATAGCGGGTATTTGGAAAGTCAGAAAGAACTCAAAGATAAATCATGGCCGCCCTTGTTTACTTTACGTCATGCCTGTGGGTTTGCTATGTAGCGTATAAATAATTACACAGTAACGATCTTGTCAGTGTATCAAATGAAAAACCTACGCAGGTTTGAAAAAACAGCACGTACATATCAGTATGTTTATTTGCGAAACTGGCAAAGATAAACATTGAATCAATGATACGATTCTATTAACGTTATGGACGGGTAGTTACCGAAAAGCTTGGTAATATAATAAAGTTATTACAGTATTCCCATAATACTTTCTAAATTACCTCTGATTTTGATAGTGACCGTAATATCATACGTAATATTTATTACGCAGTCTAATATACACATATTACGATGTATAATATTATTGTAACACGAGGTAAAATCAATACGTGTGGAGATGAGATTGCTTCATAGGTAGTAACATTTTGTTTTATATTGATGAAAGTAAAGTATTATTACAGACTTTTCTAAAAAAAAATTCATCTGTTTAAAAAAAATACACTGCGCATACCGGGTATATTCAGACTACGACCGAAAACGAAGCCAGGTGGGAGTTTTAGTGACTACAGACACAATGCAATAAAAAATTTCGCAAAAAAGCGACAGTTTTTGACGTGTGTGTGTGTGTGTACTGTGTATAGTCAATGAATAGGTGCTATTGTGGGGATAAAAATGATTTAATATTGTGATAAAAAAAAGTTTATTTTTTATAGTACATATGGACTATATTCACGATTTTGAACCTCCTGTTAAAGTTTGAATACCTACTCTAAATCTATATATATAAAAGAGGAACCTGATTGACTGACTGACTGACTGACCTATCAACGCACAGCCGAAACTACTGGAGCTAGGAACTTGAAATTTTGCACAGGGATTCCTATTGTGACGTAGGGTAGCACTAAGAAGGGATTTTGGAAAATTCTACCCCTAAGGGGGTGAAAGGGGTTAAAAACTGTTGTATGGAAAATCTAAACCGTTAAAGTTAAAATTGTCAAACTTGGCAGTTCAATAAATCATTTAAAAACAAAATTAACTGCATACTCAATTTGTCTAAAAATTAACATTAAAGGGGTTAAAATAAGGGTTGAAATGTTTAGAAACTGGGTGATTTCCTTCCTACCCGATCAACGCACAGCCGAAACTACTGGAGCTAGAAACGTGAAATTTTACATAGGGGTTCCTATTGTGACGTAGGGTAGCACTAAGGAAGGATTTTTGGAAATTCGACCTCTAAAGGGGTGAAAAGGGTAAAATACTGGTGTATGGAAAACCGAAACCGTTGAAGTTGCAGATATCAAACTTGACTTTTTAGTTACACATCTAGAAACAAGAACAACTGCATACTCCTTTTTCTTATAATTAAACCTAAAGGGATGAAAATAAGGGTTGAAGTATTGTAAAAGCGAACTGCTAGATCAACGCACAGTCGAAACTACTAAAGCTAGGAACTTGAAATTTTACACAGGGGTTCCTATTGTGCCGTAGGGGAGCACTAAGGAAGGATTTTTGGAAATTCGATCCCTAAGGGGGTGAAAAGGGTAAAATACTGGTGTATGGACTTTTTAGTTACACATCTAGAAACAAGAACAACTGCATACTCCTTTTTCTTATAATTAAACCTAAAGGGATGAAAATAAGGGTTGAAGTATTGTAAAAGCGAACTGCTAGATCAACGCACAGTCGAAACTACTAAAACTAGGAACTTGAAATTTTACACAGGGATTCCTATTGTGCCGTAGGGGAGCAGTAAGGAAGGATTTTTGGAAATTCGATCCCTAAGGGGGTGAAAAGGGTAAAATACTGGTGTATGGAAAACCGAAAGCGTTGAACTTGCAGATATCAAACTTTACTTTTTAGTTACTCATCTAGATACAACAACAACTGCATACTCTCTTTTGTCATAATTAACCTTATAGGGGTGAAAATAAGGGTTGAAGCATTGTAAAACCGAACTTCCGGATCAACGCACAGCCGAAACTACCAAAGCTAGGAACTTAAAAAATTACATAGGGGTTCCCATTGTGACGTAGATAGCACTAAGGATGGATTTTTGGATATTCATCCTCTAAAGGGGTGTAAAGGGTTAATAACTGAGAAAAATACATAACATTACGGAATCACTGCAATAAGATGTGTAGGAACGCTCAACGCCACAACATTCAAAAATTTGTTGAAAATGGAGATCCAACAAAAATTTGGAAATTTCTCAAATCTATAGGGGTTGGAAAACAAAATAAACATCCTGTACCAAAAACTTTAGATATTGAATCTCTTAATAATCATTTCTCTTCTTCGTCCTTCTGTAACGTGACAGCTAAGGTAAATACACTTAAATATCTTTCTTCTCTTCCAACTCCTAACTATCCACCATTTGTCTTTAGTCAATTGTCGGCATGTGATGTTAAGAAAAGCATTTTGTCTATATCATCCGATGCGGTTGGTAGCGACTGTATTAGTCGTAAGATGATCATTCCAATCCTTGACGAAATCCTTCCCATTATCTGTCACATCCTCAACTATTCCTTATCCAGTGGGCACTTTCCATCTCCATGGAAAGCAGCCCAAATTATTCCTTTACCTAAAAAACAGAATCCAAAATCCTTTTCCGATTATCGACCCATATCCATTCTTCCTTTTCTCTCAAAAGTCCTTGAACGTCTCACCTACAACCAACTCAATTCCTTTCTCTGCAAAAACAGTCTCCTGAATCCGATGCAATCCGGATTTCGTCAAGGTCATAGTACCGTAACTGCATTAATAAATGTTACGGATGATATTAGGGCGGCCATGGAGAGTGGAAATCTTACAGTTCTGCTCCTTTTAGATTTTAGCAATGCTTTTAACACTGTAGATTTTGACATTCTCCTTGGCATATTACGCTCTCTTAACATATCTCCATCGGCAATTGGCTGGTTTCGAGGTTACCTGTCTGGTCGTCGACAACGTATATGTATTGATAACACCTTATTTTCGTCTTGGTGTAATACAACAGTCGGTGTACCGCAGGGTGGCGTTTTATCTCCATTGCTTTTTGCTATATTTATTAGTTCTATCTCTCTTAAACTTTCTTCTTCTTACCATCTTTATGCAGATGATCTCCAAATTTACAGTCACGGATCGTTAGTAAGGTTGCCGGAAGTGATAGCCACAATTAATAAAGACTTATGTCAAATTGGAGACTGGAGCAAAGCTTATGGACTAATGGTTAATCCCATAAAATCTCAAGCTATTGTAATTGGCAGCCCCAGAATGATTTCGAAGATCCAATGGAATCAACTTCCTCCAGTTATCTTTGACAGTACTGTAATACCGTTTGTCGAGAGCGTCAAAAACTTGGGTGTTATTATTGACAATACCCTATCTTGGAATCAACAGGTAAATGCTGTCAGTCGCAGAATCTTTGCCTCTGCGGGGAGTTTACGGCGGCTACGCAACTTTTTGCCAATTACTACCAAAATTGCGCTGGCACAATCACTTCTTCTATCAGTTCTCGATTATGCCGATTCCAGCTATCTTAATCTCAGAGAAGACCAACTGGATAAGCTTGAGCGACTTCAAAATTTCTGTATAAGATTTATATTTGGCCTGCGCAAATATGATCATGTCTCCGCATTTCGTGCTAAGCTCAAGTGGTTGCCAATTCGACTTCGTCGGAATGCTCACATACTTTCTTTGCTCTTTAATATTCTTTTTGATCCATCCTCTCCTCGTTATCTTAAAGAACGTTTTGAGTTTCTAAGTGTATCGCATTCGGTGTTCCTGAGGTCCTCGGAGAATTTAAAACTTCGTACTCCGAAGCACACTACAAACTTTATGGACAAATCTTTTACAGTGCAAGCTGTTAGATTATGGAATGCCCTTCCCTTTCAAATAAGAAGTGCACAGACTCTAAGTTCGTTTAAAAAACTGTTAAAATGTCATTATTTGTCGTTATGTAGCTAATTATACTATCATTGTGTAAATGTTATATATGAGTATATGTATATGTATATGTATGTGTATGTGTATGTATATATGTACATAATTAAAGTATATAGTAGTTATATTAATATGGTATTATTTGTGTAGGATATATACGTATTGAGTATAAATATATATTATATTTATTTATGTTTATGTACTATGTGATCTTTATTTATATTACAAATTTATGTTATTTTTATTTCTATCGTCATTACACTTTTGCTGCACACTGATTGTTTTCTCATAATTCCTGTCCATCCAAAGGTTGCCTGGTAGAAATCGCTATTAGTGATAAGGCCGCCCATTGTACAGAACTGTTAAGTGTATATCCTGCAAGTGTATGTTGTCATTGTGTACAATAAAGTATATTATTATTATTATGTTTATATTTGCTAGGCAACTCGGTAATAAATAACCGGTATAAATAGCAATCACGGGCCTAGGCCAAATGATTGCTGGATTAGTTTATGTTATGTTGGAAATAGGTTCTGGTGATAGCTCGGACTGCAAAAATTTTCTGACTATCCTACACGTGTTTAAAATAACTGCTTTTTGGATTTGGATGTAAGTTTGCTGAGGTAAGTCTAATAAACCTAGGGACTGGGACAACTGTTTGGGAATTACTCCCGTGGTCGAGACTACTATGGGAACTATAGAAACCTTTTGTAACTGCCACATGCGCGTGATTTCATCCTTTAGATCTATATATTTGGTGACTTTTTCAGATATCGTACTTTGCAAATTATGGGTGTTGGGTATGGCTATATCGATTATGGTAGCAGTCTTATTTATTTTATCAACTAAAGTGACGTCAGGTCTGTTAAAATGCACGGTTTTGTCGGTCAAGATAGCTCGGTCAAAGTAAAGTTTGTAATTAGCATTTTCAAGAACAGTTTCAGGGGTATATTTATAATATGGTGTAGGCTTTTTAGGTGGGACTATTAGTTTATATTTTGTAGCTAGTTTTTGGTGTATTATATTGGCAACTTGATCATGTCTGTATTTATAATCAGTTTGGGCTATTACTTTACAGGCACCTGTGATATGTTGGATCGTTTCTGAGTTATTGTTACATCGTCTGCATATGTCGATCTGATTGCTTAATTTCATGATATATTTTTTATAATTACGTGTCTCGACGACCTGATCTTGGATGGCTATCATGAACCCCTCCGTCTCCGGGAAGAGTTCCCCTCGTCTGAGCCATTCGTTCGATGCCTTTTTATCGACGTTCACTTGACTCAGATGTTGGTAATGTCTTCCGTGTAGAGACTTCAGGGCCCATTGATTAATAAGAGACTGTTGATCAATTACTGTTTCATTTTTTTGTTGGTTAGAATCCTGGAGGTCTAAAGGAGTAATTTTTTTATCAACTATGTTAACTGCTCTATGTAGGGTACTGGTTTCTGCTTTATTGTGGAAATATTGCCGAAGGGTTGCTATTTGTTTGTTATGTAGATTTCCAATATTAATTATTCCTCTCCCGCCTTCACCTCGAGGTAAGTTTTGTCTTTGTATAGCTGCTCTTGGGTGATGCTTCCTGTGTTTTGTCATGGTGGTATTAATTGTTCTCTGTAAATTTATGAGTTCTTTTTTCGTCCAGTTTATAATGCCAAAAGAATAAGTGAGAATTGGGATAGCGTAGGTATTAATTGCTTTTGTAGTATTTTTAGAGTTAAGTTGCGTTTTCAACACTGAATTTAGCCTGTGCTTAAATTTTTGAGTTATTTGAGATTTTATGTCTTTATGGTGAACTAATTTTGACTGATGGTAACCTAGATATTTATAAGATTCTCCCTCACATAATGGGTCAATAGTGTCCCCATCCTGTAAATGATGCTGATACCGATGATACTGTCCTGCCCTGATACAGTTTGTCTTACACTTGTCTATTCCAAACTGCATAGAAATGTTACGTGAAAATGTTTCTGTTATATTTACTAGATGATCTAACTCGGTCTGGCTTGAGCTATAGATTTTAATGTCATCCATATACATTAGATGGTTTATTAAATAATTTTCAACTGCATTCGTTCGGGAAGTTAACATATCTAAAGAATAGCCCATTTTCATTGAATTTAGCATATTTGACAAAGGGTTTAAGGCAAGACAGAACCACAATGGGCTGAGCGCGTCTCCCTGGAATATTCCACGTTTGATCTGTATCGGTTCTGTTTCTAAACTTTTTGCTAATATTTGTAATTGTAATCGTGTAGTCCACTTAGACATTAAGTTACTTAAGAATGAAATTATTATAGGATGGATTTTATAAATATTTAGAACTTTTATGAGCCACGAATGCGGTACGGAATCATAGGCCTTCCTATAGTCAATGTAGATGCTATACATATCTCCCTTTTTCTGTTGAACCTGCTTTAGAATTACAGAGTCTATTATCAGCTGCTCTTTACAGCCCTGGCTAAATTTTCTACATCCTTTCTGTTGTTCAGTAAGTATATTATTAGTTTCTACGTGTTCATAAATAAGATGTGATATGCATGCTGTAGTAATTTTATAAATTGTTTGGAGACATGTAATTGGCCTGTATTTAGCTGGGTTACTTAAGTCGTCAGGGTCTTTAGGTAGCATATAGGTGACACCAGAAGTGATGTAGGAAGGTATAGCATCAGGGTCCTTTATAAATTTGTTTATGTGGTTATATAGCAATGGGTGAATATTTGTGAGTTTTTTTAACCAGAAATTCTGTATTTTGTCTGATCCAGGGGCTTTCCAGTTATGCGTTGAAAATAAAACTTTATGAAATATATTAGTAGGGACAAAACTGTATTCCATCTGTTGCTTATTTAGTTGATTAGCTTCTTCTATTTGTATCCATTCTGCGTTAGGGTTGTGATTGACAGAGTTTCCCCAAATGTTATCCCAAAACTGTCTTATTGAGTCGGTGTTCAAGATATTTATATTTTGCTCATTATTAGTATTATTAGAGCTTGTGAAATTAGTTGTATGTTTAGTTAATTGTTGATAAAATTTCTTTTCATTGTTGTGAAACTGACTATTTTGTGATTTTCTCAGTGAGCATGCTGTGTATCTTTTAAGACGACTACTTGCTACTGAGAGTTTTTGTTTCAATGTATCTAAAAAGTGGTTTAAGTCTCTATTAGGTTCTTCATGTGTTGTGTGTGTTTTATATGTATCTAATATCTTTTTTACACATTTAACTATTCTATTTGTTCTATTTCCATTTATATATTCTGTTAACCTACCAATGTTAGCTCTTAAGTTCGCTACTTTTTTCTCTATCCTCTTTTGCCATGACGGTTTTAAGTTTAAGTTCTTTGGGGCTTCCAGCGGTGGGATAGTTAATTTTGTTCCGTTAGTTTTAGCAGCTGTCCATGCCGCACAATAAATGACAGTGTGTAATATATCAAATTCTGTATCCACGTTAGCATGTTGGGGGATTAATACGTCGTTAATATAATTAATGATTGAGCTAAGCTTTTTTGAACTTTTTTGTTTCGGTATATATGGGCGCTTTTCAGGGTTAATTTTATTAAAATAGTTAAGTGCGTTTTTAAATGTATTATCAATATCTTGGTTTTGGACTATTGTGTTATGTATTATAGATACATCGATATTGTTATCTGTGTTATCCCGTACGTTATTAAGTGTTAAAGGGTCATTTACATTTGTTTCCCTGTTTTCTTCTTGTATTGCAGCTAATTCTATTGTATGAGTATGACTATTATCTGGGTTGATTATATTTAATGATGATCTTCCTAATTCTCTAGCAACCTCTTCTTTAATAAGGTCAAGCCTAACCTGGTCTATAAATCTATTAGCTATTATGATTCTTCTCTGGTCTGCAATTCTTTGCTCACTTAGATGTGCAAGTTCAGGGTATTTATTAACAAAGCCTTGGTATAAAGGTTTTCTGTATGCAGTCTTATTTTTTTCTAATTCTGTAATAGTGTAATATAATCTTATTATTGTTTCATTATGCTCCGTTGTCCATTTCATTCTCTGTCCTGTTGCTTTTATATTTTGAACTAAGGTGGTCGGTTGGTGATTCTTTAAAAAACCTTCTACTTCAGTTTTGATTTGTTTTATTTCCTCATCAGTTAATAATTTGCTACGGTTTATGGCTCTACGCTGATCACCAACTCTTTGTTTGCTAGCTTGTATGTGCGGAAATTGTTCTATAAATTGTTGGTGTAGGGGGGATAGGTAAGTCCTAGTATCGGTCTCTAGCTTAGTAAGTATGTAGTAATTGCGCAGGATAAAGGTATTCATGTCCTTACTCCATTTTATTCGCGCACGTTGAGTCTTAACGGGTGCAGTGTTTTCGACAATTGTCGGTTGCACATCGTTTTCGACTAATGGTTCAAAAGATGTCGTAGAAAGGGGGGAAGAGGATCGAACTGAATCGTAATTCAGATATGATGGGGGAGATGATGGCACTGATGAAAATAGCGATTTGGGGGAAGAAGACAAAGAAATTTGTTCGGCTGTCGCATTGTTTTCGGGTGACCCGGTAGGAGCCCGCCTGCTCAACTCACTACCGCTGACGGTTCGCATGCTGTAGCACTCAGCGTCAGCTCCAAGTGCGCCCCGGCGATCGCCCCCGGGAAGCGGTCCTATACATTTTCTTTTAGAACGAGTCTCCATAATTTAAGGGTACCCAGAGCCATGTTAGCCGTGCCAGTAATTATTATCACGTATCCGCCCCCCACGTGAGTCAGGTGTTCGACTCGGACGTATGGTTGGAATTTAGGGGGCTTATTATTATTATTATTAACTGATATAGGGAAAATTTGAACCGTTAAAGCTACAATTATCAAACTTGGCACTTAAATTATTCATTAAAAGACAAAAATAATTGCATATTTTGTTTATCTAAAATTAACCCTAAAGGGACGACAATAAGGGTTGAAGTTTTGTAGAACCGAACTGCCGGATCAACGCACAGCCAAAACTACTGAAGCTAGGAACTTGAAATTTGACACAGAGATTTCTTTTATAACGTAATGTAGCACTAAGAAAGGATTTTTGGAAATTCAACCCCTAAGCGGAAATGAAAAGGGTAACATTATTTTGTATGGAAAACCCCAATCGTTAAAGTTGCAGATTTCAAACTTGACACTATAATTAGTCATCTAAGACCAAAAATAAGTGCGTACTCTGTTTACTTAAATTTAACCCTAAAGGAGTAAAAATAAGGGTTGAAAATTTTCTATATGAATAAGGCAGTTAAAACTGTATATGAATAAAACCGTTTATCTATTGATCCGATTGGTCTCATAATCGATATCAAAGTTCCGATAATCTAAATTTGATTTTGAACTTTTTATTTATTGTTCCGATTGGTCTCTGAATCGATAACTGACGGATTCATAATATAATAATCCGTTAATCTAAATTCAGAGTTAGATTTGGAAATAAAAATGCTGCACGTGGATTTTTGTTAAAAGTTTACGTAGAGGTTACAATAGAATAGTTTTAGCAATATAACGTCTACATTATCTTAAACACGCAAACGAAGTTGCGGGCACATGCTAGTTATAATATACGTTTATCTTTGAAGTATAGGCATATATTATGTCAATGGCAGTGTCACCAACATTGCCGACTTCATCGCATTTTCGTCGCGAGATGTAATAGCCGACGAGCATATGGCATCACGCACCGATTCTAATCCCTATCATTATTTTATTGAGTTTGATGGCTTGATGGTGAAGTAATGTTATATTAATGCTCGCAACAGAACGCAAGTTTATCCATTACTAACACGTCTAGCACAGATCTTCTTTTATCGATCGGGTATCAAATACATGACAGTTCATACCTACATTAGAATTAAGGGGCGAACTACACTTTTTTTTGTATTAAAGTAGTATATTAATATTGTTGATTGACTGTCTCGCTGGCGTAGTTGTACTACGGTATGATTGCTAAGCTGAGGTCCCGGATTTGATCCCGGGTCGGGCAAAGTAATATTGAATTTTTCTATTCATTATCAGCTCGGAGTCGGAAATTGTGCCCTATAACATCATGGGACGGAACATATAAGGCGAAATGTGGGTGTCCTGGCGGCGCCTCTGCCTACCCCTTCTGGGAAAAAGGCGTGAGTTTATGTATGTATGTATGTATTAATATTGTTTTGGGTTATGCAAACACTTTTTAATAATTATTTTTCTTTACTTTGCCCCTTAATACCTTCTATTTTTGTTTCTTCTATTACGAGTCTATCGTTTTATGGTCGTCTGGAAGAGATTGCTCATAGCGATAAAACCGCCAATTATCCACTTATTCGTAAACCTTACAATCTACGTCTATTTGTTCAATCAATCGTTATCTGTCTGTATCTGTTCACTTATTAGCTCAATTCAGATTTTGTAAATAAAAAGCTTCAGTTATGTATAGACGATTACATCTCCGTTCAGCTTTCCGAGTCTATTCGGCTTTAGATACAATCAGGCATAAAACTAGCGTTTTGATCATTATTATGCTCATAGTGTGCGGTACTGTAACCCCGTGTTAATAGGTTTACGCGTTGTGTTTGTATGTCCCACTGCAGGGACTGCAGCCTCTTTTACAATCATAAGGACGATTAAGAAGGTTTAGGCTATATAGTCCACCACGCTGGCCTCGTGCGGGTTGGCTGACTTTAACACAAAAATTCTTACATATGCAGGTTTTCTTCAACGTTGTAGTGCGTGGTGATTGACTAACGATACACATATGAATCCTAAAAGTCAGAGGTGTACCCTGCGATTTGAACTCGCGACATTTTGGCAGTCGCACTTTACGCACGCCCTGTACACGCTGTGCAATCAAAATCGTCTAGCCAAGCGCAAATTGAGCAGAATATGTAGTATGTACCTACTCCCTAATGCTATAAATAACAAAAGTATCATGCCGCTCAGGATACATGTTTAATGTCGTGTTCTGATGTTGGATTTAGTTTCCGATCCCGTTAGGTGGAGTGTGGCAGTGATGAACGCGCGAGCGTATCGAGCTCTTTATCCCGTTTAATGTCAATTTATTTCAATACATTGATGTGTCAGCTTGTAAAGATGTTTCCTTTTAAAATTAAAGAACGTAGAACAGCTTGATATGTCTGCTTTATGATATACAGGGTATATCAAGACCGCGACCGAAAACGAGGCCAGGTGGTAGTATTAGTGACTTCAAACATAAGGCAACTAAAAATTTCTCAAAAAAAATCGCCAACTTTGTTTTGGTAATTTTTTACTTATCGTCGTATTTGGGTGATAATTACATAGTTTTCCTAAAATAATTATATACACCTTTTTATTCTTTAAGACGCAATGGTACGATAGGGTTTAAATTACTATTTTCGCAATAACTAGGTATTTACTACCCAAACACAATGATTTTCAAAAAATTGCAAAAAAAAAATATATCGCTTATTTTGCGAAATTTTTATTTGCATTGTGTCTGTAACCACTAAAACTACCACCCGGCTTCGTTTTCGGTTTCGATATACCCTGTATGTCGGTATCTGTCAGAGTAAACTGATTGGAATAAACTATATCTTTGAGGTTTAAAAAGTGTTCGCTAAATGACTATTGTCTGTTCCTTATCACAGTACGAATTATTATTGCTATTTGATTCTGATGCGCGTACTCAGCAATTAAAATGAAGAATTTTATCTCACTTTAAAAAATACTTATAAAGAAATATATAAAAAGTGAAAAACACTATAGTACAATGGTGATATGACGTTAAATTTATCTTTGCGGTATATAATATATTGTGATCTTGTATTTTGCATTATAATATATCTATATCACAGCGAATTACAGATAAGGACAAGTTATTCCGCAATAAGGACGGCTCCCTAATATATTCAGGGCAACGACAAGCGAGCGGGAATCTTCGAAAATTTGCCTCCAAGCCCCTATTGTGCCCCTGACAGTGTCGCAAATACGAGCACATTAATATTATCTATACCTTCATATAATATTCCGAACGGAACGAAAAACGACAGTGAAATTAAAATGGAGCGGAGCTTTTTCTATTCTTTTTAATATTCTTTTTCAACATTTTATTTGTGGCTGTATTATGAACTACTCATTATATAGAGACTAATTTCCATGCTTAGAATTTCATTTCAACGCGCCTGTCTTGCATTGTAAGCAGTGTTTCATCTTTCGCACATTATTAACCAGCATACATATACCATACGATAGAATATGTTAAACTGTAAAATTATTACTCAATGAGTGTTGAAAATGTTTATTCTAATATAAATAAACAATTCTTTGTGATCCATTGAGTCGTGATGTATGCTGTTTAGCTAGTAACAGTATTTAGTATGATTCGTGTTTACAATGATTTGAGCGATGTATTGCTTCGTGCCAATCTTCTTTATTGTTTGCTTTGAGTTAGTGGATGTTAAATCTCTGTGCCTACAAGTAGGTATATTATATTAGCGTTCATCGAAATAAAACAAACATCCGCACTGTAAAACCATTATAATAATGTGTGAATTTTTACGTAGAGGAATTGATCATGCATATTTTGATTTCGTTACGGTTAAGAAAATAATTCAATCTTTTTCAAAGTTTTCGTGCTAATACAGATTTCTTTGGAACCTCAAATTGTATCATTTTTTAAATGTGGTATTTCTGACTTGAAGTAAAAGGGCATTGAACAGATAAACATGTTCTCTAGTGCATCTTTGAAATCCACGTGATATTTAACTCAAAGGATCGTTTTTCACATAGGATCAAAATTCTTGACGCTTGATTGCTGTAACTACACCTATATATTACTGAAGGTATAAAGCACTATTTGTATGATGAATTACTACAACAAAACGCTGTGTTGTAGCACTATGCAGATCCCTAGATAATTCTAAATCTTGAATCCTAACTCGCTCTCCCTCGTTCCTTCACCTCCTCTATTTGCTTAAGTGGGAAACTTAGGTAAGAACTGAAACGCGGTTTTGTGGTTGTTCAGGGACGGTAATTGCCTACCTTTGGTGTCCTAAGCATGAATTAAGTTCATTGTACCATGGTATATCTTAATTTAAAGCGGAAATAGCAGTAGGATTTTCTTCTTTTAAGGGAATTTTTATTTTTATTTGCTAAAAATGTTTAAGATATTAGACTCATTCATCGAATCTAGCGTCTTCTAAAGCTGTGCTTATAAGTGCGGAAATATTATGTTTAATAAGAGGGCTTTTCATGCAATGAAACTCATTAAAATTTTGGGAAAGGAAGTATAGTAATTGCTAAACTTAACCTTTTTGGCGCGATTGTGCCAATATTCACCGCGATTAACATACGGAATAGTAAGTACTAAGTACGTGACGCAGTTTCTCCTCCTAATGTTTGCTGTTCGTCATCAAATGGCTATTCCGCCAAGGGACGGTCGTTAAAATTTCATCCGTAAACTATCATGTATAGGTATTAGGTAGTATATCTGCTATGAAAGTATTTTTGTTAGAGCAGGTCGATCACTCAACAGTCCACACGAGCCCACATTGGCAATCAATTTAGTGTTTACCTACCCTAGTTTACAGGTAAAAGGGTTATACAAGCCGGTTTTAACTGTGAAATTGCACGACTCCTATAGGTACAACGAAATCACCGAGCTTGGTAATGTTTTAATATCTCTCTTCAGTGTTGTTTTAAATGATAAAGAGTGAGTAATATCTGTGTCGGCACATGCATGTGACACACTTCATGTGCACGTATTTACTGGAGCTGATTAAATACGCATTGCACACATTAATCTTTACTATTTAATCTCTCATCTTGTCAATGCTTCGTGATGTTAATTAATTATTAAATAGATTTAATAAATAATTCATTTCAACTTTTGCCAGTAGCACCCCGATTGTTTGTATTAAATCAATTACAATATTCATGTTGTGGATTGTGGAGTAACAATATCGAGGTGGACTGAAATTACTCACTGAAATTCTTCCTATATAGCTACGTAGTCAAACTTTTAAATTGACATGAAAATCTTATCAATCATCAATTAATATTCCGTAGAAAAAAACCAATATGTTGACTCCAACAACATTAAAGTCAGCGGTATAATTTTTGGATTGAAAGACTTTAAGTAGCACCTATCGAATCGATTCGTCTCAAATTTATGTTATGTCTATGAATTGAGGACATGACGCTAACCTCATATTAATTACATAAAATAAAATAACCTTGTTATAAAAGTGGAGTAAATAATTAAAGTAAACGAATTGCTCAAGTTCGAAATCATGACCCTTCCATTTATGATCCTACAAGGGTGGATCCTTTAGTTAATGCCTAATAACTTATAAGTTATGATAATTTTAATATGTTACATTACAAAATTACAAATAAATTAGATAGAAAGAAAGAGAAAGATAAAAAATACCTAACGGATCCTTTGTGATCACAATGTCTCCTGAAGCTATAAAGAACGTAATGAATGAAATATCCCCTGTTAAAAGCGTGTTATTTGTTCTATTCTCAAAGGAACGAAAGATGTCCCGGGGGCATAACACAGTGAAATGGCTTTGTACTTACTAATCCTGCCCACAATTCTACCGAGAGCAATTACATTGAGGATATCCAAACATCCTAAATTAATAATGAAATACGTATACTGGGTTTAAATGGGTAATTTGATTGCGTTTTATACATGTCCTCTAGTCAAGCTGGTATAAAAAAGTATAGGTTTTATGTCATGAATAATTCCAATGCGGAAAAAATGTTAACATTTTACTGCAGACAATAGTGGCACAATTCCAGTGAAATTGTAGTAATCTAGTACGATGGACATGCAACAAGCTATGAATATTGAATTGCTAATGAAGCTCGAGTGACACGTAGCTACACAAGTGATGTCGCATAATTAACAGTTTCGTGTGAACTAAATCATTCGTCATCTTCGTCTACACACATACATAAACTCACGCCTTTATCCCTGAAGAAGTAGGCAGTGGCGCCACCAGGACACCCACATTTCGCTTGTTATGTTCCCATGATAAGGGGCGAGCCTATCGCCATATTGGGCACAAATTTCTGACTCCGGGCTGATAATGAATAGAAAAATTCAATATCACCTTGCCCGACCCGGGATTCGAACCCGAGACCTCAGCTTTGTAATCATAACGTAGTACAGGTACCTCGGTGGCATACCTGCAGTCATCTTCGTACATTACACTTTATGAAACTGATCATACTCTGTTCATACTACATGTAGGTACATAATGCACGGCGCGTCTGCTGCAGACCATTGTCCTTAAACATAACGTGTGCTACGTAGCAACACATTTGTATAAATCTTAAGAAAATCTTATAACTTTAACTCACATTTTTCATACAATAATAGAAATTTTTGCAATTAAATCTAAATACTACTTTTGTAAGTACTAAAATCTCAAATAGTCCTTCATGATAATTGTTACTGTAATAGCGAAAGCAGTAATCGTTAAGAAATGCTAACGATGCTAGAAAATAGCGATGCGATGGATATTTTTATTTGTAGATAATTAAGCCTTATCTTGCAGAGCAGTCTGGGCCAGCTTTGCCCGGGTGTAATTACTGTACGCCTCCTCACGCTCATTAACACCAATTTCTGACCAAAAATAGCTTTCTTATATTATCGCAGTCGCATTGTGATGTTACGAAGCTATAACATTTTGCTAAAATTGAGCTGTCAAATGCAAAAAGAATTTTCCGACTTGTAGTTCCAGTTGCACGGTCAAATAAAAAGCACTTCAGGTTTAATAAATGAGTACTATATTAAATCGGCTTTTGTTTTTTATCTATGTTGCAGAAGTTTTTACTTAAATACTGGCTTTGTACTATTTTAATTAACCTTACACTTTTGTAGCTCAATAACAAAATGTTTGAAACACCACAAAACATTTTAAATATTATTTTTTAATTGTTGTGTATTTGAAGAAATGTAAAGATTTTATTTCGAGCACGTGCGGTGTCGTGGCGAAGTTAAAACAACTCGAATTTATAGCAATTTGGCAAAAACGTAAATTATGATAATTTAGGGTCGGGCAAATAACACCACTGGATCGAACCCTTGACATTAGCATAAACATTGACAGTCAGCAGGTCTGAAAATTTGTATAAGATATATAAACTATATTTAGTTAAATAAATTTGTACACATATTAGATTTATTATGCTGCCAGTTGCCACTATATTCATCTTGCGGGATAGTTAGGTTAACAAATTATCTTCAAAAAACTTGCAGGGAAGCACGTCGTCTTTAAATATTTTATTGCGCATTTATAACATGACCGAAAACTTGTCACTATTAATTATAATTAATCTGTACCAAAGATCTTATAAAAAGTTGGCTTGGTATTAAATAAAAGACGACATATATACTATAAATATAGAGTTTATTCACTATATACATATGAATAGGAAAAATTATAAAATCATTTGTAAAACCCTTTCAATTATATTCTTTTTTGTGTTCAGGATCCTAAGGGAAAAAATATCAATTCTGTGAATTTTATTTCAGAAAGAAAAACAAAGACAAGCTTACATAAATTCCTTACAATAAAAATCCATTAGAGAGTAGAAATTTTTAATGAGGTCAAATAAAAGACTGTACTCAATGTCGGTTTTAAGGTCTTCAATTTGAAGATGTTTATTTTATTTTAAATAAATATTCGGTAACTAGATAAATTCGAAGACTTATACAATCTCATCAGACGTTGTTTCGCATAACTTAATAGCATGTGGTCGAGTATTTATTAAAACTAGCCAATTTTTGCCATAAATTAATTTTAAAATTTAAACTAACGATTTATATTGCTTCTGTTTATGTTATGCAGATTACCTCACAAAGTTTTATATTATCGTTAAAGTTAAGATAACTAACTTATTAGATGATTAATGTTGGATAGTTTATTGATAAGACTATTTAATTTTTCATGCTTCTTACGTAGTCTTTTTTAGATTTCTTCTCCAGCCTCAAAAAACTTAGGCTTAACATACACTTTCTCGTAGAATTCTTATTTTCAGCTTATATTATATTCTCAACTGCTATATTTGTCAACAGGGGATCTGATGGATATGCTGGCGCTGTTCACATCGTCAGTGAACTTCGTGCTATACTGCAGCATGAGTCGTCAGTTCAGATGTACATTCGCGAGACTTGCTCGTGGGATGCTGTCGGCAACCGAAGAGCCTGCCAAATTTGCCACCAAGTTAGAGCCCACCACACAGGTAAATTACCAAGTAAGGATCGACCTACTATCACGGTGTCTATACGGCGAAGTGATGTGGTATACCCAGTGCTGGACATGTAATTTGAAACGCGTAGCGTTAATTCTTTGCATTATTTGACTAGAGATCAGGCAACTGTTACGTTTTAGTGTATGACTCAGATCGAATTGAAAATTCTCTTTGCAATGTCCATCTCCGATAGTATACTTTTCTCTTCTCTTATGTCTGTATTGTATAAATTTTCCTTGAGAATGCTGGGTCCAGCCTTAACTTTTTATAAAGAGATCAGCCCTGCGAATACGTGTTTCGAATTAAATGACCATCACTAAAGGGTTATGTGGAGTACGAATAATAACCGCTTGCGCAATATGTGCTATCTGCAACTAATTTTGTGTTATCGAAAATACATCAAAGTTGAATTAGGAAAAATCACCAAATGATAGTGTTGTTTCATGCTCGTCATATTGCTTTTGGAATTTGGTGCAAAAGTTACTAATGCCCGTTTTCAACAGTAGTAAGAGTACTTATCTGTAATGTTATATCTTAATATTATTTATTCTAAAGGTCTTTTGGAAAGAAAAGTACTAATTAGGTGACAACTACTACTACAAACGTCACATATGGCCAAAAACTTGGACATCAACTTACAATCTGTAGCCAAAAGTTTTGATTACGCGTGCGTTTCTTATACAACATGATATAATGTTGTTGAAAACGGGTAATAGCCTACTGTTCATTTATTTATCTATGTGTTTTATGTAATAACAAACTAACTAAATTAATGAAGCAATAGCTCCAGCTAATCTCATTGTTAGATGTAATCTATCGACACAGACATGTGGGAGTGAGTGTGTACTGGCCAATAAAAGCGCCCCTGGGAACGTAGCTTCGTCACGTCGAGGCAAAAACCTGATAAAACCTAATGCCTACATATTCCTTTTGGGAAAACAACAGCGACATCTATTTGTGATGTGCGATAACAGTCGACAGTCTCCGAGTAATATGTCATGAGAGTCCTCAACTTTAATTAACAGTCCAGCGATGTTCTGTGTAACTTAGAGAAGCGAAGTTTCAGTATTTGTTTAGTTAATTGCTAATTAATGGTTATTAGCTAGAATATTTTGAGGGCAATCCACTTTGTCTGGATTTCGGTACATTTATCTTCAATTACTTAATATAATGGGTCGATAATTCTATTCTTACGAAATTGTATGGGTTGGATAACATTGCGTGAATATAGCAATTTTACGCAATGTCGGAAGATCTGGTTGAGTTGTAAGTTAGGACGATGTGTGAGGCATCAATAGGCAAAACTGATGAATAGGTATTGATGATTAATGATATATTATCTGCCACAATCAGGTCACCGGGCCGCTATAGCGCCAGATCCCCGCCCTCATCAGGGTGGTAGAGGAGAGTATCATTTAAGTATTAAAGGTTTGTATTGTTCCTAAGCCATTGTGTTATTCTGTCTATTGTATGTATCTGACATGTGAATTAATATTTTATAACATACTAATTGCACATAACATTAATAATGAAATAATGGTAAAACGTACAAGCCTGTCTTTTTTTACTTTCCCATCTATAAAGTCCATATCTAAAATTTTTACCTCAGTATTATGAAGACGCTGGCAACATGAATTACTTCAAGATTTAAAAAAACAGATCCTCGGATGTATATTTAAAAAGTTCAAATTGCAGTTAGTAATTAATTCTACTCAATTGCATTTCAGGTTGCTTAAAGCGCGGAAGCTAATGAAAAATCTTAAAGCGACGGTAAATGTTTCCGTGCTTAATAAAATTAATTAACAAGGACGTTTTTTATGTAGTTAGGTATAGAATTTCATTTAAAATTATAGAGAAACATCAAAGTTCTTGAATGTTTTGAAATTAGAATAGCAATATGAAATATCATTGTGGGACGTTAAACAAATACGTGTTTCTTTCCGACAAGTAATTAATTTATTGATTCGTTCCGTATTAATAAAATATAAATAATTTAAACTTATCTTAAAATGCTAAAAGTCCCTTTAGGTAAAACTCCTTAACGTTATACAGAATTATGGATCCATCACGTTATACTCAGACATTTTATTACGCATGGTTAAAGCAAAGACAAGTATAGGCCCATTAGACCCAGACAGACTCGAACTTATGATATTTACAGTTCAATCGCCTTAATGTTTTATTAGGCTGTGATAGTCTGTAGGTAGCTTTTACAGTCCGGGGTAAAAACCTTTCATGCTTGATTTGATCAAACACATGAGGTTATAATATTTAAGCATCATTACACATCCATATTTTTTTGTTTGTAGTTCCATTAGAAGAGTATAATAAGCCATATTAAATGTTTCTTTTTTCGTGTATATGACGAAGAAAGAACCTTTTGTCCGTTAAATAAAGACGCAATGAATGACGCCTGAAAAGAAGTAATAACGTGACTTGAAGCTTTTGCTCTGTCTATATTTTAATCAGACGGTACTGAAGACGTTCTCCAGTCTCTCAAGACGTCCGAATAGTATACTTAGGGTCAATCATCTCATTTAAATTGCAGGGTTACGTTTCAATAACAAGTATCCAATTTACATTTGATTAGAATTGGTAATGTATTTACTGGCCAGTGACTTGTGTTATTTTTTTTTATTGGTGGGGTATACTTTTAAGTGTTGATTGCATTGTTTATTTAACACATTAGGAGTAATGATAATCCATTACTGCGTCTAGACGGAATACATATTATGCAGTGGTCGGTGAAGTGTTTACGATATAGGTACAAGCCACGCATATCATATCAATTTATGTTTCTAAAACAGTTTCAACATAAACACATTTTGCATATATTAATGTTATAAAAACCCACCATATTTAATGAACGAGTATAATGGCTTTAATAGTGCAAAACAATCCATTAGGTGCGTAAAATGATAAAACCGACATTTGTCACTTTAAATTTAAAAAATATACAATAAAAAATGTTTATTTATAATTATTGTGTGTGGTTTATAATTATTGTAATTATTGATTGTTTGTGAAGATAATTTACCAAAAAATATTTATCAAGGAAAAATTATTTCTTTCGGCATCAATATTAGGTACAATAATTACTAGAATGTTATTTAATAAAAACAAAAATATTAAGCTTATTTTCATTCCACAGTTGTATGCAAAAAAATTTGTGAGCTTGAATTTAATTTAGTAAAGTACAAATTAAAACATTACGGCCGTGCCTGCGGGTTACATAACGGCCGTTAATAAAGGTCCAGGCAATTACAAAGTAATTCGCCCCAACATTTTTGCTAAGAAAATATTTATTACTGTAGGTATCAACCCGTAATCGTCTCTGTTGAAAATGGGATGTCTCTACTATCGAGAGTTCGATTGACAGGGCTTAAACTATGACCACGCTGACCCACAACGGGTTGGCACTTGGCGGGCTTTACGTAGAAATAAAAGAAAATAAACTTTATCCACAATGTTTACAATTTTGGATGTAGGTGACAGCTTAATACTCTTTATTTATTTAGCTTGCCCTGTTTATTTATTTATTTGATCATTGAGTCAAATTTTGTAATTGATGTTTAATAGATTGATCTGGTATTTGGTACACACCTTTAGTTTTGATGACAATACAATTTAATACATTCAGTAAAATTGAAAATCCAAGATGGCCGCCGCCCGCTAAAACATAGCGGATTATTTTATAAATAACCTAACATTATTATTTTCTTTTTCAGGTAACCACGCTCTCTAAGTAAAACGATGTAGTATTAAATATTATGTAAGTGTATTTACTAGCGATTGTTAGCTATGTTATAGTAAACTATTAGTTGTAAGCTTTCTCTAGTTGTTGCGTCTAATGAGCCGTGACGCAAAAACTAAAGTAAAGCGAGTTGTAAATAATTTTATTATAAATATTTCTAACGTGTATTTCTCATAGTAGATGTTTACTTAGGGTCCAAAAAACGATTTTGAATTGTAAATTGTAATTGATCGTTTGTAAATAAAATTAATCTTTATTTGGATTTAGTAATATGCTTCTAATGTAAACACAAACATTAAAAAGCGGGTTACACATTTTGTAAATTTGTACTGTATTTTTGATTCAAATGTCTTCGTAAGTGTAATTGTGAGATCTACTGAGAACAATTATTGTAATAAAGAATTGTGGAATATCGGAAATTAATGAAAAAAATTAATAAATATGTGTATTCATTCATAATTCGTTTGACCTCGAATAATATTTTAATTAAAAATAACTGTTATTTTATTTAATTCATACCTATCCCAGTTTTTTTACTCACAAAAGATTATTGGTTTTTTTTTAAATATAAAGACTGTAACACAAAAGAACTAGCAAAGGTTTCTTCATGATTTCGTAGTTCGTTCGTCCTCGTAGGCCTCCCCAATGATCTCCACATTGACCTCTTGGAAGCTGCTTGTATCCAGCGACATAATTTTCTCAAAAGTCCTAAGGTCAACCAAACGACCAACTGTATAATTATAATTATAAGTCAAATCTACAATAGGGTATTTGACTCGTTTTTTTATTGTATTCATTTAAAAGTATCCATATCCATTATCCAAAATCTAGCAAACAAAGAATTTTGTAAATCCATTCAGAATTAAACAAGTTAGAAACGTTTTAAATCTTGTAGTGGGGGTAATAGAAAAGGGAGGCAAAACAAAATTAGTGACATCACTAATCTTAATATGCATTATACTGTGCGGGTGTGAAAGAGACGGTTAGATGTCCCCACTACGTCCTCACCCTTTCATTTAAAATACTTATATTTGGCTCATGTTACAAGCTACTTTAGTACTGTTTTCACAAAAATGTTTTGTTTTAATGGCACTTGTGTTTGTCTGCAAAATAATACAAAAATTCGATGATAGTCAAATACCCTCTTTTATTAAATCAAATCGGTCGGCAACGACCTGGTAATAAAGAATGACATAATTCAGAAAACCATAATTTGTTCTATTTATAAGAAAAAGCCTTCATAAAAATGCCTCTGAATCTTATATGCCTACAAAAGAATACTTGATGCCAACAAGCAATGGATGCCAAACATCATAATCATGGCTACACGATGAGTAAACTGGACGTGGTCTGCAGTCAACGAAGCCTAAGTATTTTTCAAGTCCTCCATATAATGAGAAGGTGGACATCAAAGCTACGTTTAATACGTTATACACTGTATCTCTTTGTTTCTTTCCCTCTCTGTCTCTCTTTTACGGAAAGTTCACAACAGAAGAGCCTCTAAATAATACATCAACTTTGCTATATTATAACCTGATAACATAACTTTCTTCTATTGGTTTAAGTTTTTTAATGTCTGCTCGTTTGCAATAACGTTATTAACTTAACTAAGATTTTGCAATGTTAAATATACCAATGCATTAAATAAAATAGAAATAATTTCCTACTTAAGCAACTTTACTACCTACAGGGTGAACGTATTTCTAAAGATAGTATTTTAAGAGATGGGTCTTTTAATTTGACTAGTAAATGTGCGGTGATATAAGCGGTATAACTAATTCTTTATAGTCTCATAGTTAATTTGGATGTTGTTAATATTTCAATACACTGTCGAAGAAAACGAAGTTAAAGTGTAATATAAACGTATTTTAGGATTACTAGTTTGCCAATATGTATCTCTCTGGGCGCCGTTGTTGTGCTGACAATAAAGAAAAATGTAGAAGTGGTATTATTCAATCCGCAGGTAATTCTTTTTTCTCTGAACGTTTTTCAACGTTTTTGCTTGCAAATGACAGCTATAGGCAATTATTCGTTTCGACAGCGATGTAATTTATGATGTATAACGATTTTATGGATTCAACGAAATATTCTGCCATTTGTATATTTTTTATTATGATTATAAATGTAATCGAGCATTCTTCATTACATATACACTAAGGTGTTGCTCAAGGGCTTATAATATCTCGCGAAGTTAGGATAAATAATATGCTTCACATCAATATCTTGTCTCGAAAATGAATTCCAAGAAATTCGTTTTCTTATTCAGCGTTTTATCCTTTAGTAATATCGTCGTGGAAAGTTTTAATTAAATGTTACCCTGTGCAGTCCGTATAAAGCAAAGTATTTTAACGAAGAGTATCATTGTACCATGGCGGTTACTCTCCACGTATATTCTTTGAGATTACATATTCAATAACCACGGAAATCCTGTGAAGACTTAATATAATGGGGAGCTAGAGCAAGGCCCCGAGGTTTGCCCAAAAGCGCTAGCTAAAATAAAAGATATGACACAAAATATTTTATTGGACCCTTTTTAAACAAAATTTTAACAAGCTCTCAAAAACTTTCGAAAACGGAAGCATATTTTTTACTTTGAATAAAATTATACACAGAAACAACCCATTCTATACACACATATGGTTTTTTCTATGTACAAATACACACATATGATGATAAGGTTGATTGCAACAGTCGCCACGCCCTACGTGAATCCAATTCCCCTGTTAATTTAGATCATGACGCTCATAATTTTTGAAAGTGTTCAACCGCTCCTATTAATTCGCTTTATCTAATTGAGCGACATTTGGCTTATTGTTGTTTTACGGTTTCAATAATTACTTGTTGTTCCTTGTAAAACGTCTGTTTTATTGAAAGTCGACTGGAATTGTTTTTGTTCAAAGGACACACCTTCTTCAAAGCATTTTTTGTTTTACTATGAATAATTATTGTTTTTGTTATGAAAGTAAATTAAACATTGTAAATGGCAACATTGGCAAGACTTAGAATCATAATTATATTTCTAGTATTACAGTTTCTATTCGTATGAACAACTTATAACTAGCGTGTAAATACAATAACTTTACGACAAAATAAAATGTAAAAAATGGTTGATGCCTCTCAAATCTTTTTATAGACATTTCATATTAACAGATAAAACATTTAAAAACTTAGCTTCCAATGTCACAGTCAACAAGTAACATGTATTAATATTTTGACCTTTGTGCTATTTATGGTTCAATAGAAACTAAATAACTACTTTCCTTTGTTGGATACGTCCAGGTGTATTCAGCTCGACTCATCTCCAGTTATGATGTGCGGCTCACGTTCCTAGCTTTTATTATTGAAAGCGCCATACATGGCTTGTGATTTATTCCTTTCATCTTCAATACTTTGTCTGGGGTCCTTGAATTTCTGTTCGTAAGTTTAGTTTGTGAAATAGAATAACCGTATGAGAGCTGGAAACGGTTGTAAGGGATAAATTATACTTAGTAAGAATGAAGTAAGGACTTTAAAAAGAGGTCAAATAAAATTAACATTATATTCTAGAAAGATATACATACATAAACTCACGCCTTTTTCCCAGAAGGGGTAGACAGAGGTGCAACCAGGACACCTACGTTTTGCCTTGTATTTTCCGTCCCTATAAGGAGCGAGCCAATCGCCATATCAGGCACAAATTCCTGATAATGAATAGAAAAATCCAATATCACTTTGCCCGACCTGGGACTCGAACCCGAGACTTTAGCTTTGCAATCTTACTGCAGTACAACTGCGCCACCGACGCAGTCAGAAAGAGACATCTATTATATAAAAATCATCTACCCAAAATCCG
The DNA here is from genome assembly GCA_949752805.1 of Deilephila elpenor. NCBI lineage: Eukaryota > Metazoa > Arthropoda > Insecta > Lepidoptera > Sphingidae > Deilephila > Deilephila elpenor. The sequence goes on along the minus strand of OX457099.1, from coordinate 6,827,975 downwards.
TTTAACACATAATTTTCACAGGCAAAATTACTCTTAAGCGATTACCGCGAAGTAATTAACTGTTTTACGTTCCATCTAATTAATAATGTAATCACGAATCATTGTCTGATCGCAATTAAACGCATTGTGCGTACTCATTAGCATTTTGATTCTGTGAATTCGGGTACACATTGTTGAGCCTTAGAGTATTATACGCTGTAATATCTACGCGTTAGTCTTCAAAAACAGCTCATTTTTTTTATTCTTAGCGTTGGTAGCACAACTATATTAGTGATAATTAAATAAATTGTAATGTTCTCCAACTATTTAAAATCAAATGAATTCCGTTGGTAACTGAAAGTCTATTATCCGCCCAAAACGAGTACAATTTTAATAGCGCTAAACTTTATTTTTCTTTTTCATTTAGTTCGTGTGTATTCCAAATTGACAAATATCAACTAATGGACAGGAAGAAAAAGGCTACCACCATTTAGTCGCCTTTTTTGAAGTTATAGCGCTATCTCTAGACATTGTATACTCTAACGGCCTTATAGACAGATTGAAAACTTATTTCAGTTATCGAATTTTTTGTCCCTTTCAAACGACTTTAGAATTTAGTTTGAGCGGAGAAGACAAAACATTCGATAGCTAAAATAGGTTCTAAATCTGTCGATGAATAAGGAAATAAGTGTGGAGCTAATCGCCTCGTGATTATTACAAAATCTACAACATCAAACGGAAATAAATCTAAATAGTTTAATTACGTAACACCTTGTAAGTGCCTTAGAGGAGTATTACATATGATTTATAACCAAATAATAAATATATCTATAACTTTAGGTACTGCGGTAAAGTTTTAAAGTTGGGTAAACATTTCAGTGAGGCGTGTTCCATGAAAAGGTAGATAAGAGTAAAAAAAAATGATCTAAATTTATACGTATAAATTCATTAATGGTGAAGTCTCAATTTTTTCTTCTAAATAATTATTTGTTGAAAGTAGGACAGACGACCCGTTTATTTCAACGTGCATAATATAATAAATGAATGTGAGCGAAAAATGGCGTGACAAAAATGGCGTAGTGGCTTGAAAAAGTATTATTAATGATATGATTAATGAATCGTAGCTAACCTTTCTCTAAGCCAATGCTCAAAGAGGGACGGAATGTGTATTTAAAAACATAACTTTTATTTTAGAGCACTAAACATAAAAGCATGACATGTACAAACAAAAATACTCCTAAAGGGCAGCAAAATACACACTTTGAAAGTAGATTAGCATTGGATTACATTTGGTGTTAGCTAAAAGCTTTTAAGTGTAGAGAAACACGTCATTCAATTTGTGTGAGTTCACAGATTTAACCTGTGTAAATTGCACAGTCTGAAGTATATTCTCTTCAGACAAAGAATTAACGCTAATAATGAAAGTGAGTAGCATCCTTTTAAGATCCACTGGCACGTACGTCTCCACAGCTACACGTTCTCTTTCAAAGGAACACGTGTAGCTGCATCGCTGAATTTTATCGAATAACTCCTTTGAAGTAGTTGTTACGTTGCACATGCGTCGCCTTTAGAAAACGAGAAATTGTTCACTTTATAAGTAAGTTCTATTTTTAAGTAAAAAAAAACTTTGTGTAGAGTTTTTCTGGAGTTATCTCAGCCGCTGCCAGGATCCACTTCGCTACACAATCTTCGCCATTCCGCCCAGTCTTGGGCATCCTCGATAGCAAGACCGAGTATCCTCGATAGTAAGAGTGGTATTGGGTATTGGTCCAGCCATGTTAAGGCGCAACTGTATGTTACCAATGTATTCCTTGGATTTTTGTACCACCTTACCATATCAAACGACCTTACTGATTCGTATCAATCACATCCCGTACACAAAGACTGCCTACGTATTGCTTACGTATGCGATACACAGTGTTACAATAAAATGTATTCTCCTGAAAGATTTCTGATACCAGATTTCTTATTTCGGTGAAAGCCAAAAATAAGATTTCTTACAATTCTTACTTTCAGTATCGACTCACTTATGGCTCATGTATTTTATAGGGACACAACAGTACGTCATGTCACAGCATTAATCAAAACCAATTTTAAGACTTTAATCTTAGTAAAGCAGGAGTGTCAACAAACAAAGCGAGCTGCGGCGTACTGTTCGAAGTCTCCATTCTCTTCGAACTAATTGCCAGTATTAATATTCAAAAGGCTCATAAACCAAACGAAGTGGCATTAAAACACGCTGAATTATTAAATGCAAATGAAATCCTTTCAGACAGAGCAGACCTTTTGAGTAAAATATAGCGACATGTTTGAATTATTACTATCAAGTTACTGGTATTTAATAACGCGAGTGACTTTGAAATTGTACAAATAAATACTTACTACTAATGCATTATAAACCATGAATATTTTGTTACAATGTTACACAAAATATTCATGTTTTTTTTTACTTCTTCTTAATCCATAATACTCGAGGAAGAATGTAAGATGCAAAAACCTTTTCTTTCGTATTGGAAAGTGTTGATAAGCATGCAATTTAAAAAATAATCAGTATTTTTTCAATCAAGAAATCTAAGCTTGGCGAAAGAGCAAACGGCCCACTTGATGGTAGTGATTACCACCCATAAACATTTACGACACATAGTCCGTTGTTGCTTTGTCGATCTCTCAAAATGAGCAGGCGTGTGCTGAGGGGAAGAAAGAAGAACGGGATGATGAATAGGTACTGGGCCTTCAGTAATCTTACTCAGCCAACGAAATACTACTGAAGACGTCACTACACACCGGCTTATCGTGGTATGAGATATCGCCCCGAACGAAGAACTCATTCTTACAGTATTCCAAATTAGTTGCAATTGGATTCTATGACTCTACCACATAATGGATCACTTAATTAAAAACTAAACTATCAGGTACGTCATAAAGACTTATCGTAAACGTAATTCCATGAAATGAGTGCTGTTCTATTGCTCGCGCGTGCGAACGAGTTTACCTATCACAATTGATTTTTCATAGTAAACTAACTAGTCTCGGCGATATCGCTCCTGCTGAACATTCCACACTATAATTGATATCGCTACGACAACGCTACGAACGTGTTTGTCGTAAAATTTTATCGCTTGAGACACGCCGTGTGGCAGTAATATGTACCTGTGAAACAGTTTTGATCAAATATGTGCTATTTTCCTATGCCATTTCACTGAAATATAAATACAGCAGTGTATTGACTGAAAATTTCAATCAACCAAATCAAATTAAAAAATTTGAAACGTATTTTTTTTTGTCCAATCTTGTCCAAGCCACTATTTATTTTACGTTTCGAATGATTAAATATTTGAAAGCTCTTTCGAATCAAATGTTTATATAAACATTTAAATAAAAATCCAGAATCTATTTCTAATAATTTATGTTGCAAAGTAAACTAATAATGTAATTGTTTCTTTTTAAAGTAAGGGCTGTTGACTCTTTATTTACTATTACATATGTACATACATACATAAACTCACTGACTTTTTCTCAGAAGGGGTAGGCAGAGGTGCTACCAGGACACCCACATATCACCTTGCATGTTCCGTCCCACGATGTAATAGAGGGCGAGACTGTCGCCATATCGGGCACAAATTTCTGCTGAATCATGTTGCTACTAGCTCATAATAAATAGAAAAATCCAATACCACTTTGCTCGACCCGGGATTCAATCCCGAGACCTCAGCTTTGTAAGCGTACCGTAATACAACTACGCCACCAAGGCAATTGCTTTTATTAAGCCTCCTTTGTTCTTTTTCTGCACAATCCTAATTTTGACTGTTAAGAAACGATTTGACTGTTAAGACGATAAATCACAAAGAGGCAAGCCTCACTTTACTAACTAAATAAATAAATAGCCTTACATCAATTTAAATGTAACTCAACTAAGGAACGAGAACGGGATCCCAAGAAAGAAATTAGGAATTCATTCAAACGCTAGAAAACTTGAAAATTTAGGTTTAACGTGCTATTCTCACAGAATACATAAATGTTTTAAAATTACTGAGTATTATGTGATGAATTTTTAATAACTGTCTCTCCAATTGCAACAAATCTAATAATTATATTTTATTCTACATACAGAGTATATCTAGACTGCGACCGAAAACGAAGCCAGGTGGTAGTATAAGTGATTTCAGATACAATGCAACTAAAAATTTCTAAAAAAAAGGCGTCAATTTTTTTTAATAGTTTTTTACTTAGCGTCGTATTAGGTGGTAAATAAATTCTTAAAATATTAATGTACATCTATTTATTTTTAAAGACCCAGTGGTACCATAGGGTTTAAATTATAATTTAAGCAAAAACTAGGTATTTACCACCAAAACTAGATGATATTTAAAAAAATGCAACTAGGATACTGTTTTTAACGCAAATTTTTAATTGCATTGTATCTGTAATCACTAAAACTACCACCAAGCTTTGTTTTCGGTCTCGATCTGGATATACCCGGTATATAGATTTTACTATAACAGACATATTTGTACTGACACGACAATATAGCTGCAAACGATCGGTAAGTGCGGTGTAATCCAACCAGACCATCGACTGATGAGAGACAATCTTTCGCCGATCGACGCATGGAAGACACGCAACACTGGCGTACGTCATCGTGACGGATTTTTCTCCATTATATACGGCAGACGCAATCTGGGCGGATGGGAATATTGGGATATTCCCAAGCTGGTGGTGGGCCATTATCTTTTAGGTCTCCAATAATGTAATCCGCAGAACGAAATGCAACAGCAGAGTTGATATTTGTAGTCTGTTTTGTCTGAACCTGTAGGGCTACCCCAGTCGAGCCAACTCATTTTTAGTGTAGATTTTATTACCAATGGCATGCCCTAACACTTCTAGCTTACAAGAACTTATTATTCAGGAATGTCTAATGGATAATGCACTAAGACCATTTTTTAGTTTAATATTTGTAATTAATAACTAAATTGTATTTAACACAATTACAATGCTAACGTTTGGCAACATTGAATCTGTATTTTTATTGCCATTAATGGCGAGGCGAACATGCCATTCGCCTGATGGTAAGCGATACGACTGCTCATGACAGTAGTAAAACCAAACAACACCATGAATTACAAAGCAATGCTTGCCATTCCACTGTCCTCACCATCCTGCGACATAAGATGTTAAGCGTCATTATGTCCAGTAGTTACTCTGGCTACGATGTTCTTCAAACTGGAACACAACAGTGCATTGACACTGCTGTTTGGCGGGAGAAATAGACATTGTGGTGGTACCTACCTAGGCGGCTACTCATATATGAGAGACCTACCACCAGTGATCAGTGCATCAGCAGTGTTTTCCTTCACCCTTATAGAATGTGGAGACTGATTATCAATACTCACATGAGTCTCAAAGGTCAGAGGTGTGCCCTGGGATTTGAACCCGCGACCGGCGTGAACATGTTGGGGACCGCATCTGGTCCATTACCAACAGGCCACGCAATGTTTAATCACATCCCGTTATTCAATGTAAATTACTACTACTGTACCAGCACACAGGCGCGCACAGCTGAGCGAGCTGAATCTACCACCGAGAGTTCGATTAAGAGGGAAATTGATTTGACTGCAAACTATATTCATAGTCAAATTAACTTAATACACATTCTGTATTGTAATAGACCGCATACCAGTAATATCAGTAACTGTTTGATCTCATACATGCTGATTGTATAACTCATAATATACAGGGTATATCAAGACTGCGACCGAAAATGAAGCCGGGTGGTAGTTTTAGTGGTTACAGACACAATGCAAATAAAAATATCGCAAAATAAGCGACAGATTATTTTTTGCAATTTTTTGAAAATCATCGTTTTTGGGTAGTAAATACCTAGTTATTGCGAAAATAGTAATTGAAACCCTATCGTACCATTGCGTCTTAAAAAATAAAAAGGTGTACAGCATTATTTTAGGAAAACTATGTATTTATCACACAAATACGACGATAAGTAAAAAGTTACCAAAAAAAAGTTGACGATTTTTTTTGCGAAATTTTTCATTGCACTGTGTCTGAAGTCACTAATACTACCACCTGGCTTCGTTTTCGGTCGCGGTCTTGATATACCCTGTATGTATGCATGTATTTACCCTGTAAGGTATGATATCAAAGCTCTCTTATTACAATACCGGAATTCAATGTATGAAAATGAGGATTGGCTCATTGTTATTGAATATACTTAGGAGTTCGCATATTATTCCAATTGTTAATATCAAATACATTTCAATTTCATTATTATTAAGCCGATGAATCGTGTTCTTTTTGTGTTTCTCTGCTTCAATTGAATGATATACAAATGCTTCAAAAGATCATAAGAAAATTACGCGTTTTTTAACATAACTACGGTGGATAACAATCGGTTCACCTGACGGACAGTCGAAAGTACATTGCCGGCGTTTGAAGAGAAAAGGCAGAAATATAAAGGACGATGGACGGGATTATTGAGCCTCCGGCTATCCCTCTGCCCAAACGAAACGCGGCAACAAAGTTACTAAGTCACGTTGATTTCTGTGAAATAATGAAACCATCTCGAACGAGCCTTCCAAAACTGAAATGAAGTTCCCATTAAAGAGAATAAAAAAGTATGTACTTTACAAAATATTCTAACTACTATCATACTAAGTAATCAGCATGACCTTGAATTTTATGACCAAAATAGACAAAGTAATAGTTGTAAACGGCACTGGTGACTCCTCTAGAACTCCATGTGATGGATGGACGTCACATGGTGGCTTTCTCTTTGTCTTGTCTCTTTCTCTAGTCTCACATTATGATGCTTACTTTGCCTACCACATGTGTTGATCTCTTCCACTCCGTTGAATAAACAGCCGAGTCACCGCCAATTTATCTAAAAATATTACTTACACCAAATAAGATTGGAAACGATTATGTACTTATGGCGTTCACACAGAAATGTACTCCATTGTTGTAAAAACAATGAACTGAAATATTAATAAAACATCAAAGTTCGTGCATACTTTGTCGAAGAGTATGAAAAGGGCTTTTACTACAAAGGAGGCGAAATTTAAAAAGCGTGGTTAAACTTCGTTGAAAACACCGAACACAATAGCTTGTCTGTCGAACTTTGTGTTTATAGGGTTAAAACTGAACGCATTTTAAAGAGTAAACATAATATGTATGTCATAATTAATTAGAAAATGTTTTCTTAGATCATATAGTATATTATGTTTTTTTAGTGCAGGAATTATAATTTATTATCTGTTCATATTCATCTTTATACGGATATGTAAAGGTTTCATGATAATATATATTTTTTGCATTACGTTTTATAAGCCTTCCAGCTTCCCATTATTAATATTTATGTGAACGGTTCGCACGCGCTTGCATTATTTCTTAAATCACATTTAAGTGTAGGATAATAAACGTGCCATAATTTCGAAAAGTGTAGCGCGCCTTATTCCGAATAATGTAGGCGTAAATAATGACGCTATTGTTCTTAATATTGCTCCGGTAATACATATTCATATTCTTCCAGTTTTGGTGAAGAATACCGTCCCTGTTGTTCCATTCTTTTTCCGGTTTCGCTAAGCATAATTGAGGCTAAAATACTAAACACCGTAGTAAAAATAGCCGAAAATTATTCTTCATACATTTCATAGAACATTTGCAAGGCTTTAAAGCAAATATATATAAACTAGCTGAGTCGAGGCGCAAAACTGCTTCAGAAACTCGTAATAATTTGTAAACAGAACAATTAATATTCCTTATATTTACTTGAAAGAACACTCGTAAAGTATAACAAGCATGCCATTCGATACAGATGAATGGCCAAACAAATTATAACTCGGCTACATCGCCTGTCAGGGAGACTGATTTACACAACTTAATTACAACAAGACGAACGACATCCTGACACTTTGAAGCCTCTGGAGATTAATTGTTTGGTATGCACTTTAGTAGGGTTTTTGCTCAAATTGTTTCGTGCTTACGATCGTTTTCGCCGACGGCCATTACCCCGCTTAATCATGCGTAATGCATCCTGACAACTAAACAAATGAATATACAGACCGGCTACCCAAACCTCCAAAAATAGAATAAGTATTTGTTATTCGTTTATTTGTTATTGATATCGTTAATGATTCGTAGGGAATAATTTAACATTTCTACAGGACGAAGTTACATTAAAAGAAGGCAGTTTGCACTTCTTATTTTAGAAAAAGATTGAATATGTCAACAACTTGTTAAGAAATAAACTTTATGTATTTCTGTTTTCCATTTTACTTGCTAGATTTCAAAGTAATTGTGCGTAAGGTGATACACGCATAATATCATGTACCATTCACCAATACGAATATAACAACACAAATGTGAAATTTGAATCCTCACCAATGTTATTGGTTGTCAAATTTTGCAAACCTCTTTTACTTTTTTTTTGTGCCTTAGAGTTCAGAGATTTATTAAAAAAATAGTTTTAACGCTTTGATCTATGGCAAGAGTCATTGGCAGTTTTATAATTCGATATCTTTTATAATTTCAGAGATCTCTACGCCATATTATTCTGACTCAAAGACCATGGACGTGGTTTCCTTTCGCTGTAAGGAGGAAGCATTTTCAATTTATTTTCCAAAAATAAACATAACACCATGGGAAGAAATATGGATAAAAAAATGACGTTTCTCTTTTCTCTCACAAGTTTAAAGACGTAATTTAATTATTAATAAATACAAAATATTTTTATGCATATTGTATTGAATGAGATAAATATTTAAGAATATTGTTGTCGTAGTCGTCGTAGTTGTCGTTATCGTTTTCTTTAGTTTAATCCTTCCATGGGCACTACATAATATTAATATACGTTTTCATAATTTTGAACATTTTCAATTCTCAAATTATCACAAATTAATAGGATCGAAATATGCTTACGTATAAACGATTTTCATAATCTCTGTCCTCACGACGGGTCCACCAAGGTTATCAATGATATTTTTCAGTCCGTTGCTTTTTATTAGATATTTTTACTAAGCTGGAAGCTATTACACCGTCTGCCATCTTACTAGGTCATTAATATGCTTTGTTTATCTGTAAATGTCAGTAACGAATTACACGCTTCGCCTTAATGAGATGCCAAAATACTGCAGTATAGAAAAAAGTAAGGGATTTTTTTTGTTTCGATGAGGACATTATTATTCCTAACGTACTCAAAGTTTATTGTATAAAATTTTATCATGTTTACGGTCCTAAAATTTATTTTAATTTTTATTGCACTTGGAAATTATTTTTTTATATCAACTGCCTCGGTCTTTCCGCTTATTTATACTCTTATATTTTAATCTTCTTGGTTTAACAGCACGGCGTCGGCAGATAAACGTTCACTAAGACAATGAGTATTTCTGCAATCGCCTGAATAACAACAGCCACGCCCAAACCCATTCTATTTATTACACAACAAATAAACGACAATCGGCGACAACTCAGCGACATCGGCACTAAGATATCTCATTTCTGAAATGCTCCCCTTTGAGACCCTAAATATTTTAGACCCGTCCGATGTAGACTGTTAAAGATACAAAATTATATAAAGTTCTGACTTTCACCCTTGAAAGTTAAAACAAAATGTTTAAAACTTCGCAGTCTGCAGATCACGGATTAATTTGTCAAAGAGAGGACGTCTTTGTCACAGTGTGGATGTACTTAGAGAACATTCTCTTCATAAAACAGAAATAGATCCAACAGTCAAACACATACTCGCGCCTCCAGTATAAGATATTCATACATATTTATCTTAAACTGTAAAAATCACGAAAGATCGAACCCGCGGCCTCTCATTTTACAGACGGTTTCATTTCCATTGCGGAAGAAAAACTAACAAAACCATGGCCTTAAACCCTGAAAACTCATTTCTTTCAATCTCTTTTCCTCTTTTAGTATTATATTTTTTAGTATAAAAGCTTGCCTAACTAATTACCCTCAGGTTTTTGTCACATTTATTTTACAACAGTAATCTGTAACTGAAATAATTTCTCGTTTAAGTACACCGTTAAGCGAACCGAAATAATAAAACACGACGTCATGGCTATCTCAGATATGAAAGCTACAAGCGAATAGTCTAATTAATTAAGTAAAGTATAATCAAACATTTTGATACTGTCTCAGGGGACGCATTTCTTGAAGAGCAACGGTCGAGCGAGCCGGTCACTCGCTAACTTTTCTTGTTGATTCATTGTTGAAGTAAATCAGCAAGTCACGGATCATTACCTGCATAAGGTTATTTCAGTTTTCGGAGACAAATTATACGTCCAAAATAACAAACAAAGAGATGGAATACAGTTTGAGTTACTTGTCTCCAACGGTATGACAGGTGGAATTCACATAAAAGCGCTCCAATTAACTTGATTAGAGTTGCTGATTACCGCGTAACCATTAGGCTACAATACAATACATAGTATACTCGCAGTTGATCCATTATTGTTCCCGAGGCCGGCCCTAAAAGCGCTGACATGTCATCGTCGGGGGCGAAACTGCCCTCGATTGTCCCTCTGCCACGCCACAAATAGAGCAATGTAAGAGAGATTATGCAAGATAGAGACTATATATGTAATTAAATAAAAAACATTACCTTTCTTCGGCAAAAAGGTAATATTATTTTATTTAAATGGACTTTCACGAAGAATCTCGAGATTTAATACGATATTCTGCGCCCGTATAAAATTTGTCGTGGAATTTTCCAGAAAACAACCTTACAATATTTATTTTTCTATTTTGGTAAACTGGGCCAGTCTTATGAATGAAGAATATTCTAGTCGTAAAATATTCTTCATTCATACGATTCATTTTTTGGGTCAAAGTTTTTCGTAATTTTGGATGGTCTCGGCATATTGGATATGTTGATTTAACAACATATTCGTTTATGTTCGTAGTAATTTATATCAATTATCTTTCAGATATCACACTGTTTAACATTTTATTTACAAAGTGAAACCGTACAAGACCACTGGCTTTGTTTCTGTTTAACAAAAGGGATTTTAGTTGTTACCCATATTCCTCAAAATTATACTTGCGCAAATTGTTGGTCCTTAAAAGAATAAATCTGCCGAAAAGATCGTGGAAACCTCCGTCTAACATAAGAACGTAATCAAATGAACTTAATGACACTACATTTGTGTGTTTCAGGTAATATTGATAGCCGCAAAAAATATCTTTACCTATACATGTCCGACTGCAAACCGAGTATTTTCCTGCTTATATAAGTCATTTCAAACCGTAAACCACCTCAATGATTCGGGCAGATTGATATAGGGTGCAATTTTATCCGACTAATGATTCAATAATTTTAAATTATGGTTTCTATAGACGCTTACCGATTGCTATGTATCTCCTAAAGCTACATGTAAGCTCAAGGGCATAAAATATTCTCAAAACTTAAGCTTAACGTACGCCGGTAGCCGCTCCCCGAACGAGATTGAAACTAATGTCACTTTAAGGTGTTTTTATAACGAAAATACGTCCTGCAAACTGCGATACGGGACCCTCATCCATCACTTATATAAAGTCAGACCTTTTTTTAATTTAACAAAAATATAAAGAAATCCGCAATAAGACAGCACCAATATATAACCTGGCACAGTTTCTGAGTTTTCAGTAAGTTTTGTTTGCCTTAACCTTTTGCAGAGCTTCGATACATATTAAATGCCGAAAAGAGACTTGGTAAATATACATTTTTATATTGCGGTGAATGGCGAGACAAGCATTCGCCTGATGGTAAGCGAAACGACCGCTCATGGACAGTAGAAAACCAAAAAACACCATGAATTGCTAAGCATTGCTTGGCTTCCACTGCGCTCGCCATCCTGAGACGTAAGATTTTAAGTCTCATGATGTCCAGTAGTTACAATAGTAGTTACAGTAGTTACAATGTCCTCTAAACCAGAACACAACAGTGCATTTACATTGATGTTTAGCGGGAGAAATAGGCATTGCGGTGGTAGAGACCTACCACCAGTTGTTTCTACTTTCTACAGACAGTTTAATTATTTTAATCAATTATAACGCAGGAAAATTATTTGTAAAATAAACCTGAACATAATTTAAACATCGATGTGGCCAAAACGCGGATAAAACCTTAAACGAGAATTAATTACGAACAAACCGAACACTAATTAATGTGGCCTTCCTGAAATTTGTAAGATTTCAATAGCTTCTAGGTTGCTTTTAATTTCTCCGTACGTTGTAGGTTCATGGATATACAGGGTATAACCAGACTGCGCCCGAAAACAAAGCCAGATGGTAGTATTAGTGACTTCAGACAAAATGTCACTAAAAATTTTGCTAAGAAAAACGTAATTTTTTATTTCTTATTTTTACTTATTGTCGTATTTGGGTGATAAATACTTAGTTTTCTAAAATAATGATGTACACCTTTTTATTTTTAAATAGACGTAGACGTTTAAATAATAAAAGGAATGGTTCGTTGGTATTCATTTGTTATAATTATTTGTTGGAATTGGTTTGTCGAATCTGTTTCACCAACTAGACCTTAACTATTTCCTATTCTTGGCGGTTACTCTATGATCCGAAATGAAGATCGAATGTTTAGATGTCGTACGTAAAACTCTACGAATGTGCCTAGGTACTCCACAAAATGTTCGAATCCTCTATAGTTCGTCGTAACCATAGACTAAGTTCAGAGTGAATTATAAGTATCGTAGAGAATAGTATTGATTTTTTAGAAGTGGTAACTTACTTCGGATGTCGAATGTTCGAACATCCGAACTTTGTTTCGGATCATGCAGTAACCCCCTGCAGACAAGTCTTCTTATCTAGGCCAAGCACATGACGGTGAGTAGCGAAATGCATATTTTATGGGAAAAGTTTTACGATCAAATCTGTCACGTCCTTCTAATGATATTTTCCTGCACACTCAGCCCCTTTTTGTCGCTGCACGAAAAGTAGGAAAGTTGAAAAATTGCTATGTATCCGGAAATTTGGGGGATCGTAATAAATTATTACTGACATGCAATACCTATATAACTTGTCAAATATAATATTATGCCTTGGTGGCGTAGTTGTACAACGGTACGAATACAACTCTGAGGTCTCCGGTTCGAATAACACGTTAGTGAAGTAATATTAGATTTTATGTAATTTTTTTTTTTACTTATCTTCGTATTTGGGTGATAAATACATCGTTTTCTTAAAATAATGATGTAGACCTCTTTATTTTGAAACACTCAATGGTACGTAAGGGCTTAAATTATTATTTTCGCAAAAACTAGGTATTTACCACTCAAAAAAGATGACTTTTAAGAAATTCTACAAAAATATCCTTCGCTGTTTTGGTGAAATTTTTATTCGCATTGTGTCTGTAACCACTAAAGCTACCACCTGGCTTCGTTTTCGGTCGCAGTCTTGATATACCAGGTATATACATATAATATTGGGATACCACGTTATTGATGAGCTGTGTAATGCTGATGCTCTTACTATTCCTCAAATTTGACTCGGGTGTTTATCGATAGTGTATAATTAATACCCGCAATTTAGTTAATAGTTTCAACAGTATTGACTTACATGAAAGCAATAATGATCAGCACTTTCTACGTTGATCGTCTAATTGGATTAGTACGTAAACCTTAAGTACTCTGAGGTAATGGGTTCGATATGGGTTCGCGATAAAATCCGTATAAAATAGTTTTATTTCAATATTTTAATGGGTTCGATTTATAGAGTAGTCCAGTTTTATAAGATTATTCCATTATTGAAAAAATGATATCGGTAATCCACTAAAGGCCAGCTTAGTAGACCAAAAGACCACTCCGCAAAAACTTGCCAGACAAGCTGTTGGTCGTAAAACTACAAACCAAATCACACTCTGCTACCCGATATTATTGTAAGATAAGGACAAACAAAGAAGGAGTATAAGAAATTGTATACACATGAATGGATAAATAAACAAGCGACACTATCAACAAGGTGACAAGAACATAATTTACAATGTAACACAATTTAACGGCCGGGAGATTCATCCGGTCACTTGGTTTATTGTGAATAGCATTCATAACTCGGCATTACGGGGAACATATAAAGTAATGTTGCGTTATACGTTCCCACACCACGTTCAACCATTAATATAATATATTTGGTCTGGCGGTCGGACTGGACGTTAATTAAATAATAGTGATGAGAAAAGTTTGGAGAGTAATCTCTGTATGGAAAATTCCGACGGTAGAAACTTTTATAATACTTGAGTCTAAGCAATGATTAGTTCAAACAATGTTTAGTAAAATTAACTTAAATTCGATATAAAATATTGTTTTACTCGTGTAGGATATTTTCTACATAAATTCTAATCGAAATAGCTTGAAGTTTTACAGTATGGAGAAGCTAAGCCGGTGAAACATATGGCTGCGGTTCAATCTCATATGCAGAAAATAATTATATCGACGGGAGAAAGCGGAAATGTCGTAACTTGCATTATGGGCTAAGTAACTTTTTACCATAATCTTGTATAAAAAAAAATACCGCTTCGAATGATCTGGGTCTCGTTTTCCTACGATTAAATTTTTCATCGATACGACCTTGGATTTTTGCCTAGAATTTAGCACTGCACATAAAAAAAATGTTGTAAGTAGGCTAAAATATGCATTTTTTTAAAATAAATTAGATACTTCTTTGTTTATGTGTCATAGAGACTGCTTGGAATAAGATACGACATTTCTGTCGCCCTAAATTTTACGTTGTCAGAGTTACGACATTTCTTCCGCCAAATAATTTTATGTTGTCAGAGATACGACAATTCTACTCTATGAACATTTTTGGTCTTTATAGAGATACAACAATTTGTTTCATACTGGTATATACATTATGACAAAGTTACTACATTTCAAACATTATTTTTCTTGCTAATATCAAACTTAGCCTAAAACAATAAAGTTTGTTTTTGTATGAAGAGATCAGTTACACCAAACTAGCTCCCCCCGCCCCTATAGCATACCAATGCGTGCACTCTTGATACGCCGTCCCGGTCGCACCTTAGTTGATGCGCGAGCGTCGAGTTGCGAAAGCGTGTTTGTCGCTGTGGTAAATAAAGTGTTTTAAAACAACTCTAGGTTCTAAGAGCTCAGGTAAGTTTATTATTATAATCAAAATTATTAAGCTATTTCTTTTTATTTGTATAATATTGCTTTCATGATAATTGTTGTTTTTAAATCGTTATTAAGCTTCACTTATACGGGAGGACATTTTTGCATCAGCTTTTTTTAACTTATTAGTTACTAAAACTGTACCTTAGTATTAAAAACTATATGGAATAACGGGCCTAATCATGTCGAGCTGTTACGCTTGATACACGATCGACTATACGTTACGTAAATAAATAGGTACTTATAATTCTTTAATGTTATTTTTTTACAGTTGCCAATAAAAACGAAATTGAAATAGCTACATAAGTCGAAGGATACGCCTGCATTATAATTAAAAAAACAAGGTAAGTAAATCCATAAACCAAGTAAATTATGTATTAAAGATATCAAGTACCTAGCGCTTTCTCCGTAACGCAGCGGCTTTTGCATGTTTGAACGTCTGTAGGGTTCATGGGTTCGATATCTTCACGGGTATTTAATTTAAACTTATTTCAATATTATTATTTCAATGGACTAGATAGGCTTCGGTGGACTTGATTGCTGGACTGGATTTAAATGGTTAGGTATTTATGAAACAAGTAATATTATTTTATATTTAATATTTTTTGTTACTTGATTTTAGATGGCAAAACGTCAGCGATGGAAGGATGAGTTGAAGTCAACATTATTAACTGATGAAGACCGACTAAAAAAGAAACCTAAGATTAAGATTTTGGAAGATATTGTGTTTAAAGATGGAATTGAACTACGATCAACATCATACGGTAAGACAAAAGTTAAATCATCGCCAGAACACTCGTTTCTTCCAACTACTCCCCACAGTTCCAAGCCAGCCCGAGTAAGTGTCAAAGATCTTACTCCTACCTTTCGGAAGCCGAAATCATACATGTCTGAAACGAAGCGAATTATTAAAAATATATCGACAGTGCATGGTAAACAGCAGATAGACAAAAACAGTGATAATATTATTCAGACGCCAACAGACTTGGAAACGCTTTCAAATATCAGTATATCTGATCTTATTCAAAATACTAGTCATGCATCGTACAATTGTCTTGTTACTATTAATTCTGACGAAAGTCTAGTATGTCTAAAAGTATTTAATGCTGAAGATTGTCCTGAAAATAAGGATTGCTTACCTGACACACGTATGGAGTCTCCTTGCACTGCTGAAGATTCTCATGAAAATAAGGATTGCTTACCTGACACACGTATGGAGTCTTCTTGCACTGCTGAAGATTCTCATGAAAATAAGGATTGCTTACCTGACACACGTATGGAGTCTTCTTGCACTGCTGAAGATTCTCATGAAAATAAGGATTGCTTACCTGACACACGTATGGAGTCTTCTTGCACTGCTGAAGATTCTCATGAAAATAAGGATTGCTTACCTGACACACGTATGGAGTCTTCTTGCACTGCTGAAGATTCTCATGAAAATAAGGATTGCTTACCTGACACACGTATGGAGTCTTCTTGCACTGCTGAAGATTCTCATGAAAATAAGGATTGCTTAACTGACACACGTATGGAGTCTTCTTGCACTGCTGAAGATTCTCATGAAAATAAGGATTGCTTACCTGACACACGTATGGAGTCTTCTTGCACTGCTGAAGATTCTCATGAAAATAAGGATTGCTTACCTGACACACGTATGGAGTCTGCTTGCACTACTGAAGATTCTCATCAAAATAAGGATTACTTACCTGACACACGTATGGAATCTCCTTGCAATGCTGAAGATTCTCATGAAAATAAGGATTGCTTACCTGACACACGTATGGAGTCCCCTTGCACTGCTCATGATGCTCCTGAAAATAATAATATTACAGATTGTTTACAAAACGTTTGTCGTGTACAAACGTCACTTTGCGCCGTTGAAGATTCTTCTGCTGAAAACTCTCAAGATTGCTTACATACTATACCACAAAAGTCTAACTTCACGGCCGAAAAATCATTAGAAGATAAAGATTGCTCACCTAACATACATAGGAGTTCTTCGTACACTAACAAAATTTCTCCTGAAAAAATAGACAACGTAACTGTTACCGATAATACATATATAACTGCTGATTATGAAGTTCAAGTTTCAAGTCCAATCTATACAAATTTTGAAGCCAGCAAAAGCACAAAATCTAAAGATTCAAGCAAAAGAATAAGTACAAAAAGAAATTGCAGAAGGAAATTAAGATTTGATAAATCTTACCTTGATTTTATTGAAGAAGAAGATGCTGATACGTTGCTGCTTAATGAGGCATTTCCATCGGAAGAATCAAGCTGCGCGTTCGAAAGTAATGAAACATCAGCTGATGATTCACCTTTAAGAAAAGCGGGAAAAACAAAATTAAAAGTAAAACGAGGCAAGAAACTAAAGAAGAAAATAAGCGAAAGCAAAAATGTCGAAGAAATCGTTCTGTTAACAAAGGCTAAGCCAAAAAAAGATGTTAAAAAAGAGAATAAAATAAAAAAATCTTTTGGTCAAACCTATATAAATGAAAAAGGGACGGAAGTTCAATCGAAGTCTTTGAAACCTAATCCCTGTAAAGATATGAAATGTAAACGAAACTGTGGAGATATTTCAGAAACTAGACGTCAAGAATTATTTAATTTTTATTGGAAACTTGGTACTTGTCAAAGACAAAGAGATTGGATAGCTAAATGTGCAATAAAAAAAAATACTGCGAGTAAAACTACAGATAAAGGCGAATCATCAAGAAGATAATTTTCATTTGAATATTATATAAATGAAGGGGAGGGAAGGAGACAAGTATGTCAAAAATTTCTATTGAACACGCTGGATTTGTAGGATATACTTTAGACAACGCAAATGAAGGGTTTGCAAAACTGGATGAAAGGGGGAAAAAATGGTGGTACAAACAAAACATCAGAAGATACTATAGACCATGCGAAAAAATTTATGTCATCTTTACCTTTAGTGCCATCACACTACTGCAGGAGGGATTCCAACAAATTGTATTTACCAGAATATTTCAAAAATATGTCAAATTTATATCGGATTTATGAAGCAAACTGTATTGAAGATAACGTGAAACAAATGGCCTTGAAAGTATTTTCAAATTGGATGAAACTTAACTACAATATTGGTATTCATGTCCCTAAGAAAGATAAATGTGTGTTTTGCATGACACAGACATTTGATGTCAAAAATTATGAAGAGATGACAAAATATAATAGCCACATACAAGAAAAAGAAGAATCGTATAAAAGGTTTAAATGTCACCAAGACCTTAATAATATTGATCCTACTATAATATGCGCAAGTTTTGACATGCAAAAAGTCCTGAATACACCACATGGTGACAGCATGGCATTGTACTACTCTAGAAAAATAGCTGTTTACAATCTTACAATTTATGAAAGTAATACTCAGATGGGATTCTGTAATGTATGGACTGAAGTCGATGCCCGTCGTGGGGCTACTGAGATTTCCACCTGTTTATTAAATTACCTTTTAGAAGTAGACAAACGAGGAATTGTGAAGACTGTGCTTTTGTACTGTGACTCATGTTATGGACAAAATAAAAACAAAACTATGTTGAGTATGCTGAGATATTTTATGTCCATAGCTATTAATGTAGAGGTAATACAAATAAATTCCAGGACATACTTACATGCCAGTTGACAGCATGCATTCTGTAATAGAGCATGCTGTTAAGAACACAACCGTATGGGCTCCTTCCCAATGGTCAACTTTTATAGAAATGGCACGCAGAAAGCCATCCCCATATCGAGTGTCCATTTTAGAAGGCAGTGATTTTATTGGGTTCGAAGAAATTCAGAGCAAAACATTCAAGAAAAATCAAAAACTACAAATATCCAAATTATGTATTGCAACATTTAAAAAAGCAAACCCGAACATTATGTTTACAAAAAATTCTGTGCTGCCAGATGCCGAAACCACTTCAGTTTCTCTATGTAGTTTAGACAATGCGCAACCAAAACTGTCTTTGTATACAAATAAGCTCCCTATTTCAAACCAAAAGTATAAAGATCTTAAAAAGCTGGTGGACAAACAGATTATCCCCAAAACGCTTCGCTCACGAATATTTGCAATTAAAACACGACAAGAAAGTTAAAGATACTTTACTTGAAACTGATGAAGACGAAGAGAGTTGTGATTAAGAAATAATTGCTTAAGTTGAGATTTTAATAGTTATAGGTAATTTTATTTGTTAAGAGGCTTCTAAAAGCATATTTTATTGCATTATGTGGATGTAATGTTTTAGGACTAATGGTTTCATTGTAGATAGTTTAACAGATAATTTCAAAGCTATCGATGGGATAGGCCTATCGATAGTTTTATAACAATATTGTAGTGCAGCCACATATTGCAGAAAAAATTCTCCCGTTTAGAAGCCTGTGATTTCTTTTTTATAGTCAGTTGATTATAATAACATAAAATAAAATAAAAATATTGAAGTCAAGATACAGCATTTCATTTATAAAACATCTGTCGCCATATTTGTACTTAACACAAATATTTTATGCAATTTAATAAAATAAACTACATACAGCTAAATGAAACATATATCGAGAGATATATCGATTAAGTTACAGCAAATCCGTAGTTCAAAAACACATGTCTATCTGACTTCTCCGTACATTTCATCTCACAGATACAACATTTCTGCTGCCTGAAATTGAATCATGAATTGGCGTAACTTGTGAAAAATCAATGATACACAAACTTTACGACAATTTAGACAAAGGCATCAGAAAGACTTTAGATTAATATAAATACATACCAATTTCTAACTTTCTATCTGTAAAAATATATGACTTATGAATTTTTAAAATAGTTTTTTTGCTCTGGTGTAAAGTTTGGTTTTTTAAGTTACGACAATTTCACTTTCTTCCGTCGATATATTGCTGGAATTGACAATTGTTATTATTTTTTACGGTTCTGGATGCTATGAGACCGATTTGTGATTACAGAAGGACGTTCACAATTACTTACTTGGTGTCTCATGAAATACTATCTGTATCAGCCCATTTACGTCCCACTACGGAGGACGTGTTTCCTCTACAATCGACAGTACGATGGAGAGGTGAGGCCAAATAGTTCACCACAATGGCCTAGTGCGGGTTGGCGGACTTTACATACCATAGAAATTCTTATGAAACTATTATGTACTTTTCAATAGTTGACAGTGTACAATTACCTCTTCCTTCGCCATCTGCTCGCTTCGTCGCTCAGCCAACTACCATTTAGAATTGCAAACAGTGCGTATTTTCATATATTCTATACTATATACTCTATATTAGACTCTTTACGGTGAAAATTAAACCAAATCGCGATAAAATCCGTATAAAATAGTTTTATTTCAATCTTTACGGTGATTTACGATATAAATTACAAAAACATATTACGGGAAATTACCAGCAGTAAATCTGTCTAACTATCTGTGGTTATTATTTGTGGCTACAAGCCAAAAGTTTTATATAGATATTTTGAAAAGAATGAACAAATTCGAAGCGTGGGTGCTATGGTAGCAACGAAAGTACATATATTTGCACTGACATATTCTTTGTTAGTGCTATGTGAAGAGAATCAACATCTGGATTTCTGTGTTGGATAGATCCTTTAAGCAAATGATTATTCACCGAGCCTGAAAACATAAACACACTCTAGCTTGTTTGTTGCTCAAAAAACACGACTTGCGATAAGATGCTTTCCGTGTATTTTCAGCATTACAAGCATTACCATTTAGTATAAGCCGCCTTCGCTGTGATTTAAGAGTATTTCTTGTAATTCCAACAAGAGTCTGTCACTTTTTATCACTTGAAGAAAACCCGAAACAAAAAATTCCAACGAAATATATCCCAAATGATTTTGGCGAGAAATAATAAAGAGTACATTTGAAGACCGACGAAAGGTTTCCTTAAGCTTGACCAAAGATAAACAAAAGGAATTAAGAAAGATAAAAGACACGCTTATCTCACCCGGCAACGAAGGTTAGTGAGTACATACACATATGTACGTACGTATATAATATATTATGTATCTTGTATTTACTTACAGACTCGGTGGCGTATCACAACATGGTACGGAACATACAAGGCGAAATGTGGGTGTCTTCGTAGCACCTCTGCCTACCCCTTCTGGGAGAAAGGCGTGAATTTATGTATACATATGTAAATGAAATGTATTACTCATGATATAATATATTTTTATTAAACTAACCTTAAGTTATTATCTTTATACTATAAAAAACAGGTGTATTAAGAAATTAATAAGCCATTACCAGCAGACGAAATGTTATAATACTGCACAAATAAAAATAGATTCTATTCCCAGTTGTAGTTAAGATGCAAATTCAACCAGATACATCTACGTGTTGTCAATAGGGATAATGGACTGTGATATTAAATTATCCTGATAAATCAACAAGGGTTAAACAATTCATCCCATGGACTTAATATTCCTAGACAGTGTTCGGATTACTCAACTGCCCTTCTATCCAACAAAATTAATAACTTGTTCTCATTTATTAGTTCTTGAACTCCAATCTAAATGCAAAATCATGAAAGAGTGTAGGCCACAGCTCCTTGGCAGCCTCTTCGTTTTTACCATTAAATCTAAGACATTAAGCATGGTTTTTATACAGGTGTCCCAAAACTAGACGATAAACCGGTAACGGAAGATAGGCCAAACTATGAAGGCACAGCAACAAAAAACAATGTATATTCGTTTTACCAAAAAACAAAAGTTTTCTTCATCCGCCCACTTTGTTGTTGTAAGCTGTGTTTGCTTGGTACAATATACCTTTTAAGCGTATTTAACAAGAGCTTATGGCCTAATAAAAGACTGCTTCTAGAGCGAAAAAAAATGTGGTGTATTTACAGTAACTGATACCTATAATTGCTTAATTTACTTATTAATAATTTGCATGCCCAGCCAGGGTTGAATACAGAGAAACTTTGTACCTACGGAACATCTGTAATAATGGAATCTATATTCTACAAATAAAGATTTGATTTAAGCGTTCATCTTTACAAAACTGTTTTTTCTAAAATAAGACAGTAAAATAAAAATAGGTTGGGTGCATCACTCACAGGATTGCTTGAAATTGTGTTTACAGCAGGTTCAAAATTCATCTCCTACAGATAATTTTAACATTAGTTGCAGCGCATTGATCAAATAAGCAATTTTTGATTTATAATATTAATATAGATGAGCGTAAATACAAATTACTCACACGTTGAGGAATTTTATTAAGTACTAGCTATTGCTGCCGGCTTCACTTGTTAACACGTAGAACAAAATGGTGATTTTCCGTAGGAGAACAAATGTGGCAGACATAGCCCAAAGGATTAGCAAGTTAAAGTGACAGTGGGCCGGCCACATAGCGTGAAGAACTGATGACAGCTGAGTCTGAAAGTCTCTGGAGTAAAGATCAGCGAAATGTTGAACGCCCGCCTACAACGTCGTCGGAAGACTCGGAATGCATGAAGTCGCTACAAGCCGGCTGCTTCCAACAGATCGATGTAGAGGGCGTAGAAGGAAGGAGAGAGAGAGGGAGAAAGAATGTCTCTGGGATTTCCTATGGTAGGTACCTTAGTCATATCTTTCCTCAGTTTACTCCCTTAATTGGAAAGTTAATATCATATTTTTATATACATAGGAACGTGGTTAATATGACTTTCACAGGTAATAAACTGCTTAATATTGCTTACGCACAACAGGATCCTACACATACAATCACTAAATACGTATGTGCGACGTTTCAAGTTATAACTTTTAACGATTGGATACTAGTCATCTTTTTTTTTCTTTCACGTCGTTATTTCACGAGGCCTGCGCATCACGATTTTTATGCGTGTTGCGAAAAAATCGTATCATAAAACTATGGTTTTACGACCATTTGCTTACGTGACTTTACTCCGTTTAAAAACCCAAACTGATATACAGGGTATATCAAGACTGCGACCGAAAACGAAGCCGGGTGGTAGTCTTAGTGGTTACAGACACAATGCAAATAAAAATTTCGCAAAATAAGCGACAGATTTTTTCTGCAATTTTTTGAAAATCATTGTTTTTGGGTAGTAAATACCTAGTTATTGCGAAAATAGTAATTTAAACCCTATCGTACCATTGCGTCTTAAAAAATAAAAAGGTGTACATCATTATTTTAGGGAAACTATGTATTTAACACCCAAATACGACGATAAGTAAAAAATTACCAAAAAAAAGTTGACGATTTTTTTGCGAAATTTTTCATTGCTTTGTGTCTGAAGTCACTAATACTACCACCTGGCTTCGTTTTCGGTCGCAGTCTTGACTCTTGATATACCCTGTATATTTGACCAAATTGAATATTTCGACCAATGCAATTTCGAGCAATGATCACTTCACATAATTCCTTTCTTTTTATAAAGGTTGACTTTTATTTCAAAATGTACATAGCAAACATGTATGCCAGGAAACACTCGGCACTACAAAGTTCAAAATGAATTTTATATGTATAACATTAAACTTCAATAGTTGAGATATAAGGTCCGCTGTTTAATAGTTTCCTGCTGTCTTATGATTAATGAGGTGATAGATCTAGCTCGCGAAAGATTTAAAAGGTACACCGGGTATTATCTGACAAACAAGATGGGAAGTATTTGTTGCTAAAAAGATTCGAACCGTCGGCTGAAATAAAACAGCAATTCGGCGTAGAAAGTAAACTATTGTATGCGTAATTCTTGTTATCGGTCTTACAAATTACTTCCTGTACTAAGGAATAATAATAACACATTCTACATGTCAATTTCAGTTGTCATCAATTTGAATACAATTTCTAGGATAGATTTTATATAATAGCAAGCTCCTAAAGAATTCAATTACAGGAGTTTTTTCCAGTTCCATTCATTCCATTAGGTTTTAATTGAAGCTGCCACAGAAGTAACCACAGTGAAGTAGCTATAAAAAGGAACTATAGCCCACCCAATGATGAAAAAATAACGGTAACAAAAATAAAAACATCAGAATAAATGTCACGTTTTTAATAAAACATAATATATTTATACACAGCATAAAGTAATTGAAAACATTCATAATAACTTTCTTTGCGAAACTTTTTAGAATTGTATTCAATAACGCAGTTAGAATTAATTATTATTAATAATTATAATTATCTATATTTCGGTGAACATTCTATGGCTGATACCATAATAAGACAAGTTTATAGTTTATAGAATTAAATAGTTTATTTATTCATACTTCATGTGTGAAATATGTCGCCTTGTAAATACAATATAAAAATTCAATTATAAAATTGACAGCGTTTATATTGTCACGTTATTGTGAATAAATGCTAAGTTTTTGACTATTTTTACGATAACCGCTCGACTCGAGGAGCTTTTAAATTAAGTAACAGCAAACAATTTATTAATGCATGCACTTGATGATAAATTACATCGCAGTTTGAATCGCTACCATTCATCATTTTCCTTTCAAGAAAAATTTACAATACCCATTTGTTAGCCATTTTCTTAATATTTTTAGCCACAGGAAATCTACTACTGAATATGGACGTCAGTGAGGTCTAAAAAGTCCAAGGCCAATAAATAAATAATTAAAACAAATTATAATTTAAGAAGGTATGAAAAATATATTTAAATTTTAGCCACAATTATTTAATAATGTTTTTAAAAAATATTTTATGATAAAACAGTTTCATTGTTTGATAATATAAAATAATATAATATATATATTGAATGTAATATATATATAATATATTGAATGCTCGGGAGATTCTTGGATATTTTTTATTGCATAGGTCCATCACACGAGCAAACAGGTCACGTGATAGTAGGTGCTCACTGCCGCCCATGAACATACACAACGCTTGGATCATGATGATGCCGATCCGATGTGTTGCCGGCCTTTGAAATCAGGAAGGGAGCGAGAAGGAAAAGGGATGGGAAGAGGAAGGAGATATAGGGCATCTCACTCAACGAAACGTGACAGCAAAACTGTCCCTCCACGCAGATTTCCTACAGTGGTACTACCCCGGAAAAGCCTGCCCTTTCATGCTGAGTGATGATATCCACATGCCTCTACCACATATTATTTTGTTTTTTAATTTTGGATTCAAAATAAATAAAGCCTTGTAATAATATTATACAATCTTGTTAACAGATATTATATTATTTCCTGCGTTCTGAGCTAGGTATTCTTGTCGGCACATTTAAGAAAAAAATAATTATGAACCAGTACAGCGCGGCCCCGCAGGAGATGCTCTCTCACGTAAACGATGTTAGATTGTAAACGAGATTTCCTCTGAGACAATAGAAAGTACATGTCTATTGTGAAGTACTTAAAGCATTTTTTTATATATTTAAGACATTCAAATTCATGTATACGCACTACAAAAACGTTATCCACAGACGTAAGGGTTCGGCCATTATATACATCGCTTTTTTTCTGAAACGCAGAACTTCAATCTCACTAAAAGGCCGGGTTAACATTGTTGTGTTCGCAATATGAATAATTGGGCCTTTGTAAACCGTACGAGCACCCTTTCAATGAATAGGTAAGTGTCCACAAATACTATTCTACGAACACCCATCTCATATTTTCTTGTTAGAATTCATGATAAAAATTAACCCTGTTTACATTGAGCTGCCGTGTCTTTTAAATAAAATGCTTCATTGAATCATAAAATTGTCTTTCATATAAAGCACTAAATATGAAATGTAGACAGATAACTAGCAAGAAAGTGTTATCTAATTATTCTAAACAATATATTACAAAGTTCACATTAAGCTATAGACATACTCTTGTTAAACGACATGCGGTTTTTGGTATTACATTTTTATCAAAGTAACATGATTTATGTGGGAATTTAAATTTTCAAAATCATTAAAAGACGCTGGCGACGAAACCACGCTATTTCACACACGAAAGCAATTGCTTTAACCACTTTCCACATTATCTAATAAATGTTACACGTAAATGTTCATATGCTGTTATTCAAAGAGCGAGTGATATTAAGTGGTTCTGCTTCAAAAGAGATGGCTTTTAATTTAATTATAATACATGGGAACATTTATGCACATATGTATGTAATTAATGCTTTATAATTGATATACCTATATATTAATTTTATCGAAAATCTTTTTTAACTTTCTGCCTCCCTCTTATCACTCATCAATCACCCGTCTTAAGGATCAGAGAAACATATTTTAATAACTATGTTGAAAATGTTGTCCTATACGAGTATTACAATATTTTTATGAGAAAAGGCGTGACCCGACTGATAATAGTAAGGTTGAAAAAGGGAGACAAAATAATTCACCCATTCTCTGTCGATTCTATTGAAAAAATACACTCCAAATTATAAGCTAAGCTTAAAACTTTTTACATGACTACTATAAACAGTACCACAAGAATATTCTCTTGGTTTTATTCTTAATAAATTATGTCGACAAGATATTATTATTTAAGAGCGTATACGCATTCCGCGCGCTATAATAGTAAAAAATAGTACTTTTCGAACCAGGTAATATTATCCATCAAAACATTACTTAAAAGAAATTAATTGTTAATAAATAATGTCAGTAAATGTTGTCATCTAACGGTAATTTGGAAGCTCGGCATATCTTAAATCACTAAACAAAAGAACTAAATAAACATTTTATCTGATTAAAAAGACCCTTACGAAAAAAGAAATCTGAGGAAATAATCTTATTGTGTTTTATTCATGAGAAATAAAAATTTAAACAATGCGAAAATATTCAGAAACTTTGGTGAGGAACATATTTTTCATTACCCACTTATCTTACATAATTTTAGATACTATTGGCTTACAATAATAGAAGAACATCTTCTTAAAAAATGACAATTTTTTATTTCAACAACATTCGTTCCATTATAATATAACTCCACTACAAAATCACTGCGCAAGCCCGTGGCCAAATTTTCCACAATCGCCGCTATTGTAATCTCACCCTTATTAACCGCGTACAGGCTAATTATTTCGGTATTTCTTTTATTAGCTTCTACGCTAGCTTAAAAAATCTGGAGATTTGAGTAAGCCTTTATTTTGTTCTATCACTTCATCATCCTAGGATCGACTAGGAAAAATACGCAACCGTAAGTTAGCTTAATATATGTTGCCCATAAAAATATCGTTATATAAAAGAAACGTGATAACTTTTTTCTACTGCCACAAAAAAATTATGTTCAATATTAAAGATATACCCGTATTATATTGTTTATACGCAGTATTACAAACTGCGAAAAAAATATTTCAACCAATTTAAATCTTCCGTCATTTTGCCTCAGGTGCTTTGGCGTGATGAAAAGGTTTTGTTTCATTAGCGGTCTCTGATACGTAATAAAAAATACTAAAGAAGCTGTGAATAATGTTTTATTTTAAGCGAAAAATTTACTAAGTACGAAATTATTTTGGATTAGGCCTGGTACATATTTTCAGGACTGGTAGCTTAATGAAGGTATTAGATAACATTGCGGTGATAGCACTGCGCTGAAGCACATAAGCTCAAGTCCGGGATGCAACCTTATTTTATAGGAAATGCCTCTAATCCTTTGGAAGCCCGAGCAGCTTACGATCCAAGATTTTCGCAAGCTCCCAAATCTGTCGTTCCATCAAGTTGCGGAACAATTTCCATTTGTTTCCTACTAACTTTTATCCTAGGTTCATTAAACGAGCAGAGGTCGATCTGTTGTGGATGTTAATTATAGCAGAAGTAATTATAAAACCCGATAAAGACTTTACATCCACCAAACCCGTGGGGCCAGTGTGACAAAATAAAGATACCATTTAGGCCTCTTGACACAAAAGCATTCTGTGCTTACGACATAAATATATGAAGACTGGTGATATATATAGGTACGAGTAATCAAGAATATTGTTATGCCATACACTGATTTTCGAAAACTAAAATTACTGTAATTGTAATAATCATTAAATAAATATATTAATAAAGAATATATTGAAAACAAATAAAATTAGCTCATTATAAAGTATACGCAGTGGTTTGTTATGATTACATACGCGTACGCTTAATGTCTTCAGGCAATATACTAATTAAAAGCAAACATCAATATGTAGGCAAGGTTAATGTTGTTGAATAATATACAAATTCGCTAACCTTGTTAGCTAGACAGCTCACCGTTGTGAGCACTCTATAATCCTAATCATATCGAGATTAATTTCATACAAACATAAACTCATGCCATTTTCCTAGAAGGGGTAGGCCGAGGTGCTACCAGGACACCCACATTTCGCCCTATATGTTCCGTCCCGTGATGTGATAGGGGAGCGAGCCTATCGCCATATCGAGCACAAATTCCTGACACAGGGCATTTTTTTTTTCATTCATCTTGAACAGAAAAATCTAAAACCAAATTGCCCGACCCGGAATTCGAACCCGAGGCCTCAGCTTTGTCATCGTATAGTAGTACAACTACTCCACCGAGGCAGACATTGATTTCAATCGGTGCTTTGGATATATTATTGCAAGTCAATCTAGCTAACTAGAATTAGTCCCTTACTACATTTTAACTACAGTATCTATCAGGCCTGAAAAAAGCCATTTCGCTGAATTCAAATGAAAGCAATTGAAAATAAACTTAATATAATATCATGCAAATTATTTGATAAATTCGAAATACTCGCAATATTCATCTACCTGCATTTTAAAAAGAAACAAAATTGAAAACAATGGCATAATTATTGAAAACATTTCCATAAACAAATACATCGATCATTTACATAAATGTTAACTACCCCACATTGACTCAGGTCATGTCGTAAACTTATGGAAAATTACAGGTTTATCGGTTTCACACAACACCCAGATTCGTGACAATCTGTAGATCACACAATCAGTCACTGCCGAACAAATCGAATCTGCAGCGTGTCTCCTACTGTGTGCATTGGGCTGCATAACAGGAGACACTTTGCTTCCGCACTAATGCTTTAGAACTATCAATCTTGAGGCTATCTACCTTACAATAAACAGGTGTACGCAGACTGCGTCCGAAAATAAGGCCAGGTAAGTTTATGTTTAGTAACTTCAGAATTGCGGCGATTTAAAAAAAAAATTAACTATTGGGGTGTTTGTGAGACCGAAAAGTCTCTCGTAGCTTCTGATACCCACGACACAAGACTCGATCTAGTGTGGGGTCAGGACTATGTATGTGACTGTTGGGTGTATTTATTTATTACCTTTGGGTGTTAAATGCGTAGTTTTTCCTAAAATAATAATATACACCCTTTTATTTTTAAAGATGCAATGCTACGCAAGGGCTTGAATTATTATTTTAGCATAAACTATATAATACATATTATGTATGCGGCTGTAGTTAAATCGCTATCATTATAATGATAAATAAAGTACTTTTTCATAGTATTCATGCATACATAAACTCACGCCTTTTTCCCAAAAGGGGTAGGCAGAGGGTGTCCTGGTGATAACCAGGACACCCACATTTCGCCTCGTATGTGCCGTCCCACGATGTGATAGTGGGCGAGCCTATTGCCATATCGGGCACATATTCCTGATTCCAGGCTGATATATAATTAATAGAAAAATCCACTATCATAATAAGTATTCTTTCATTAAAAGAATATTTTACCAAACTGTGTAAAACTAGTCTTAATAGGCATAGTACAACAGAAAAGGTTTGTGAAAAAAAAAATCTTATTCTGTATTCCCGTTTCAGAAAATATTTTCATCTTTAATAATATGTAGCTTTCCCCGGCGTCCCAAACCTATTTACCACCTCGCGTAATCAAAGGGAACCGTCGCGACGTGCCTAATCAAAATAAACACGTTGGCGTTTATATCGTATTTTTAAATAAACATAAGATACATCAATTTCCGCTTACTTTACAGTTATATTTTTCTCTACAATTCCTTTTTAATCTCATGGTATTAAAACTGTTGTGTGTCATTATCAGTTTTTTTCAGAATAATTAACATAATTTATCGACTTATTGCAATACCTATATATTTTTTAAATTATTAGTTGCATTGTGTCTGAAATCACGAATACGGTAGTATTAGTGGTAATGTGGCTTAGTTTTCGTCGTTTACACCCTGTAGAATATATTAAAGTAGAATTTATTTATTTAATATACTTTCGTAAATTCTGAATATACGTAAACTAATTAAATCTTTATTTAACTATTTTGTTGTTTTATTTCAGCTATATTTTTGTATGCGATACACAATTTTGAATAAATTCTAAAAATCCTTTCACTTATACTGAGCTACATCACTCCAAGTAGCATAGACTATTTTTTTAACTAAAAGAAGTCTACATTTAGAAATCTCAATATTTGTGAATCAATTTGTGACAATTTAGGTTGCTTCGCTACTTTATCGGCTGTCCAATTAAAGATTGAGTGTATAATGTATCGAAAAATATTTGCTGTTAGTAGCGTAAATAAAGGCTCGCTGTGAATCTTAATTTTATATTTAGACGCAATATTGATTAGATTTGAATAAAAATTAACAAAAATAGACGCTTTAACAGTTAAGACATATTTATAAAAAGTACGAAATAGAGGGAGGGGAATCTTTCAATTTTGTAGTAGAATACGTTAATATCTTACCAAAGCAATTATCAAATCATTCCGAGGCGAAGGTACGCAAATTGCTGGTAAATTATAAATAGACGGCAATGAAAATTGTAAAGCCGTCTTAAAATAAATGACAATCTTTTGGTCAGGCTACAAGAGGCTTTTGTAATGTCTTTCATTGCAACGACATATTTGAGTTGGTGGAAATTGTACAATTTAGTAAAATATACAGTGCATTGCGTTGAAGAAATTATTTGCTGAATTTAGAATTTATACTTAGTGATGTTTTTTATTCTACAGCCGTTCCTTTACTAATGTTATTAAAGTTAATATTAAAATTGAGATTATGTTTAAAGAGGACTAAATTTCATCGATGTAAGAATTACTAAAACTTGTATAATATTACAGGAACAAGACCGACCACCTAAGGAGAAGCACGGAGAGTTTCGAGATTTTACGGGATCTTAACCAGCAACCGTGACCGATCCGATCTATTATTATCTATGATTTTTATTGACTATTCCCACCTACTTCATACCAGAGCTAAATGGAATGACTTCTAGCAACAAAAACAAAGCCAATAATTTGTACATTGATTTTATATTTTATTGTAAGTTTTCAACGTAGAGCGCAGACACATAATATACATACATACATAAATAAACGCACAGCTTTTTCCCAGAGCGGGTAGGCAGAGGTGCTACCAGGACACCCACATTTCGCCTTTTCTGTTCCGTCCCATGATGTGATAGGGGGCGAGCCTATCGCCATATCGGACATAAAATCCTGACTTCGTATGGGTTGTTTAAGGCTAGTTTACAAGATATTTTTATGTAATTTTTATCTACAGTTGATCATTTCAAGTATTCATTTTAAATATATCATCCAAACAGCCGATAAATCAGGCGATAAATACGACAAGCTTGCTAATTTATGCTAATCAATTGCTAGGTTTATACAAAATTGAATCGCAAAACCCTATATAGCTACTATAAACTATGTTAGTAGGTACCCATATTTCAAACTAGGGACAAGTTAAAGAGGTCGAACTAGAATTTTAAAGTTGAAACATTCAGGGTTTGGCAATAAAACGGCACATAAATCTTCCTTTTAAGTCTTAGTGACTGGTCGCTCAGTCACCTTAATACGTACATAAATAAAATGTTTTCGAAATGTATTAAACCGCAGTGGTGCGCTACTTACTCGAACAGGCCGAGCGCACTCAGACGGGTTGCTAATTACGACAAATCCCACGAAATCCTGATTGATGGTAGCCGCAGGTCATTATTACTCTTGATCTGACTGCACACTGCTCGGTGATGCGGAAATTATTGCCGCCCAACACACGTACGCTTCACGAATCATATCCGGGCTTAAGAGCCGCACCGACACGATTTTATCAAAAAACAAGGATTAATTCATTTGTGGAAGCATAATTTAATTTGTATAATTAATTTTCCACAAAAGATACAAGTCCATAAAAGGTTTTCATTAAACAGGGCTTTAAACAAATATTATCTGTTCATTCTCTTTGAATTCATCAAAGCAATAGAAATGTTTATTGAACGGTTAAAATAAATCGTAGATGAAAATTGGAATTTTCGGCTATCTTACAAATTACAGCTGTCAAATTAAAGTTTTTATCTGTTTGTTAGACCTGAATTTGATTACTCGATGCTGTAATTGCTCAAAAGACGGCAGACAGGATTATATATTTCGGAGACGTGCTAGTGCTAGTTATAAATATTTTCCTTAATTATTTTCGTAGTCTACCAAAGGTCTTATTTTAACGTTGAGTTTTCATTTCATTTTGATTTAGCATTAATTGTTTTCATCAAATAAACATTAGTTATGATATTCACTCCAGTAAAACAAATGGTTTTAAAGACTTTTATATAATAAAACATTCGAAAAATATATATACTCAAAATGAGCGCTCAAAATGTAAATCCATACTTAACTCCTGCCAAGTGGGGACTTGAACTCCTGTTCATCCTGCCAACATGTAGTTATCAGATATTATAAAACAATTGCTGTGTTAATGTGAGCTCAACTAGGTTTATTGCTCACATTAATGTATATGCATAAACAATGTCGGAGTTAGGGTAAGGCGCAGTTGGGCGACGGCTCTAGGACGCCAGTGCCGAAAGGGCGTCGCATACTGGAATTTACTGTACTATATTATCTATGATTACATGTAATGCTAAAACCCGTATTGTGCATAACGTTGGTAGAGAACTTTGCGTGCAAATGGAATAGGTTGGATTAACGCGATAGTACATACTCTGTGTCTCTGAACACCGACATGAAGCGACAGTTTTGTGTCATATTTCGTCGTTCGAGGCCAAGTTCCCCTTTCTTCCTCCTGACCTATTTGCCTTTCCTTTCCCTTCCCTAGGAAAGGCCGCCAACGAATCTGTAATCCAAGTGCTATAAATATAATGTAATAATGGACGGTGATAGCCACTTATTATGGAGTGAACTGTTTGTTTAACCGATACAATAAAAAAAATGCGTAACGCCCTGACTCAAGCAATCAATACAATTTATTTACCGTCGCAAAACGTGGATACTTCCACTAATTAAAATAATGAACCAACTTTATTTTTCGAAAAGCTATGCATGTTTCGTTCATTAGAAACACCAGGTTTCCTAACAGGGTATGACGAAACAAATTAAAAGCATCCGGCATGACATTTCGTCCCTACACTTTTTAGCTTAGTTAATTGAACGCCGAAGCGCCTTTTTTTGGACCTCGCTCCCCCGACGGGCAGTGGTCGTAGTTTTCTTTTACCGAAATAGAAGCTTATACGTATGTAAAACTGCAAAACATGACCAATTGGTATGGACGAAAAACATAAAAAGACATTCGAAATGTTAGGTTTAAATTGAACTGACTTTTTCATCGCCTCACAACTTTTCATCTTCGTCAAGGCATATTGAAGCAGCACAAGGAGAACATTTTTGTAACAAAAAATAACAGAAGCAGTCCGCATTTATTCGGTAGACATATGATATATTTTAATTCTTAAAATTGGGAAGAAACATTTGCAACAAAATGCAATGAAACATACCAATTCCAACACGATCAGAAAAAGTATTGGCATGACGTTTTATAAGTAGATCAACTATATTTTATCTATAGTGATATATAGGCTGCGTTGGGGTAACACCGTGATATAACGATGACGACTCCTATATTTTATAAGAGTTTACGTTCTTACCCCTTCCATCCTTGTATTACGGTGTTAACCCAACGCACAATACTCGACAAATATTTATGAAAACCGTTTTGACGATGTCGTTCATATATTACTCACCTCGCTGATTCCTCTCGAGCCTAGTACGCGCTTACAGGTTTTGTGATAACCGCTAGTATATTACTACAACGTTTTTAACCTTCAGTATTTTCAATCAATTTTATAAATTGTATACATTTTTCAATAGCGTTATGATCCATGCGAAGGAACAGCTTCATAAAACCAAATCTTAACTTTTTTTATACCCAAATGGTAAAGTGAAAAGAAAAAAAGTGTGAAGTACAGCTCCTAAAAGTTTATGGATAAAATATGGAAAGTAAATTGTTATTGTGTAATCATTATTTTGTTGCTGTCGTATTTTTTACGAGGCACATGTGTGTTGAATTTAACAGAAGTTGGAACTACGCTTAATGTGTAAAAGTTTTTCCCTTTGTCCCAGTATATTAATTTTTATCGTACTTTTACAGAGCACGTTTTTAGCGAAGATTTTTTTCTCTATCGTGTTTTTCGTGTACAATATAATGTCTGTATAATAAAATCCTCTTACTATACATATAATAATTAAAGTCACAGTAACATTATGTCTTATAGTGTAATAAAATTATGGTTGGAATGAGTATAAACTTGCATTTTTATTAACACGCTTTTATAAGATTAGATATTTTGTACACTTTTCAAGGAAGGATGCCATTATAATAATTTTAAAAAGTTTTTACATTATCTTTAACAGGACCTTCGGGTATAGCAATTCGTGCTTAGCTGCCTTCCTTAGATTTGATCGCCGTTTTCACTAAAAACATATATAATAGTTTTTAACTAAAACACGCTTTAGTAAGGGTCTCTTAAACTAAAAAGAAAAATTATTGTAGATTAGTTTGGAATTAGAATGTGCAGTAAATTACATTCACTTTATTTTTACCTTTTAGTGGTTTATTTACTGTAGCGTGATTTAAGTTATTTAAACTATTGTTTTTAACCAAATAATAAATTGCATTTTGACGACCGTTGACGCAAAACCGAACACAATTTTTATTATTGTGGTACATATTGATTATATACTTATATTAATTATTAGTCATATTAGGTTAGCGCGACGGCCTCTATGTAATTCATTATACAACAGACAATTATGCCACGCCTAATTAATAAAATTAATTAGTTATATTCGTAATTGCCAAGCTGATTACAAGAGCGCTTTCACCAACTCAGGTTGGGGTTTCGCAGAAGACGCCTAAGTTCAACAATGCACACTTCATTTAGCTGAATTTTGCTCCACAAAGTAGTTTCTATATAAAAAATATTACCATCCGTTTGTTTTAATTAAAAATTAATTGTCACTAATTATTACCAAACAAATGAGTCCATATTGAATACGAGTACATTAAAGGGAATAAAATTTTATCTGATACTGTAAATCTTCGTAATCTCTTAAAATAAATAATATTCCAGTCGATGTCTGCGAAATACCGATACCGAATCGAGAGTATTCGAACTTGTGGAGTGTAATTGAAAAATCTTGCCCTCGTCAGTATTTTCACGGGCTGAATGAAAAATGTTTTCCAATAATATCAGATAACCTGTAATTTGGATTCATTCCATATAATTATTCAACTCTCTTTTATCTGAAAAGAAATTGTTCACGAAATTACTCAATTTATATTTTTGTTATCCTTATTGAAGTCGAAATCTAGCCTTTATCTCGAAAGTCAAGTAAATGGCACACCCATTTACAATAGTTGCAAAACAACTAAGCCATACTTTTTGACTAAGATGTAGGATTTGTTAAAAGAGACTTCATGAGATCTCATATACTTCTAAAACAAAAAGCGTTATGAACTTGCCTTGTTAACTTACTTTACATATAATATTTTAGATGGGAGGAACACGACTGTATACCTACCATTACAAGTTACTCGAATTTTACGAAGGTGAAGTACATTTATAATTCCATATTTTTTATTGCACAGCCTATGCCATAGGTCCGGCAAACGAGCAAACAAGTCATGTGATGATAAGTTATCACTGCCACCCATGAACTTCCACAACGCTTGGATCATGGATGTCTTGCCAGCCCATTAAATTAGGAGGAAAGCGGGAAGGAAAAACGTTCGCTATTGCTTCACGTCTATCTCCCGTGAGACAGTGGTACCGCCCCGGACGAGCCTGCCCATTCATGCTGAGTCATTAACAACTGACAACAGTGTGGGTCTACCACTTCCAATATAGTATGCAATAATATAAAAATATCCGGAACCCGCTCATAAGAAATTCATGCAATTCCGTACCGAGACAATTCGTATTCTTTGCAGTGTTTATTTACGTCAGCAAGTAAAACCTTTTGTGAATCTCAATTTATGTTGTTACAGTATTGCAATTCATTTAAAATTCATAAGTAAGATTTTTAATTTAGAACATAATGTACGAAGGCTAAACAATCAGGTCTTATTATTTCTAGAGGACATAAAGTATTTTCAAATGTAATATTCTG
Organism: Deilephila elpenor; assembly: GCA_949752805.1. NCBI lineage: Eukaryota > Metazoa > Arthropoda > Insecta > Lepidoptera > Sphingidae > Deilephila > Deilephila elpenor. The sequence continues at coordinate 6,791,539 of OX457099.1, read as the reverse complement.
CACCACAGGGTACCTATAGCAGACACTAGCTTCTCACAAATACATTAAGCAAAAATAGTTTTAAGGAAACATGTGTTATTTTTGTGGGGAAAAGTAACGTTTATTATTATTATATATTTAGCTGACGGGATATTAATTTTCGCTCGGATAGCGACCTCCAATTATGACCGCCATGCAGGCTCAAATCCGTTTGGGCAATTGCGAGCTTGCACCAGTCTCCAATCGCAAATTGGAACGAAGTTTGTGACACGCATCTCGTGTTGAGCTTGTGTGTAAACGGTTTCGAGCAGACCACCATAATTGTGTTGACTTATATGAAGTAAACATTTCTCATCGGTGGATCTCATCACTTACAATAAAAAGAAAAAGTACAACAGGTATAATTTCAGATAACTCCTGGAAGTTTATTATTTAACTAATTACTACTAATTAAACTATTTAACTAAACTAAATAGATGGCGCTACCTTCTACAAGTGAAGCAGACAATAAAAAGCGTCAGTCTATGCTTCAATCAATAAAATCTTTAAAAACACCGACTAGAATAATAAGTAATGACAGTAACTGTCACTAGATAATTATCTTTATGGATGCTTTAAGGTGCAATAACATTTTCCATTCGAATAGGTAGTAACATAAAATGTTCGAAAGAGTCTGTCATTTAAGCAAAAATCACTTGTTATTAACCGTTCGAATCTTAGATAAAAGCCATTTCAATTGATAAATATGATTTTGGAATTGGTTCACAGTTTACCACGTTCTGAAAGAGGAAACATTTTTCGTTTTAAAAGCTAAATGAATTGGACTGCTGACTCTATTTCATACAGTTGATAAAATAGTTTTATCATCAAATGCTGGACATAATAAAGTGTGAATTTTATAATCCGGAATTTGAATTAGTTGTTCTGTTTTGTTTTCCGAACAGTTGCACGCAGATATGTGTATATACTTAGTTCAGCGTATTTATGTACATAAATACACTTATTCTTATTATAAACTTATAGATGTAGTATCTACCGAAAAAGTAATAATAAAATTGGATTGTAGCATCAAAAAAGCAATATTTATAAAATGTAATAATAACACCTATCTGTCGTAGATGTATAAGGTTGTCCTGTTACAAAAAATATAAGCTCATATCGACAAGTATTTAAGACCCGGCAACGTAACACTCATTCAATTTCCGCTCCTCACATTTATTATTGAATATGAGCCCCAATTTGGATCATTATTGAAACGTATTTACAAAAAAATCGTTTTCATTAGAAGGAAAATTAGCTGTCTATCAAAAAAATGAAACAATATTTTAGAATAAAAATAAAAAGATCTTTTAGATGTTAAACAAAGACCAGATTAATAAATAACAAACGTGTAGAATATTAAAGCGTAATGGAAGATCTTAGTTATTTTCCTCGTATATATTACGAGAGATAGGGCTTGTTTACTCTCGGGTTATTGAACTTCCGATAAGGACGGCCACTCTTGGGCTTGTCACGTGGAAGGCCATTTATCCGGCAGTCGTCGAGAGCCACTTTTATTAAACGCCACAACTCAAGCTCCCTGAAGTCAGCCTCTCTTACGCTCCATCAATCCTTGTTTTAAAACAATTTTGTATAGTAAAGGAAGTTCTGTTGAAAAGATATGATATAACTTTTAATATAAGATAGGATTGTATGCAAAACGTCAAATAGTCTTATCTACGTGGTTTAACTCGATTGCGATAATTTTTGGAAAGATTTTTGTTTTTAGAATCTTTGTTCTTTTTTGTCTAATATAGCAAACCAAACACAGCTGGTCTCAGATTCATCCAAACTAATTTTTCATATTCACAGATAACGGTTTGATTATAAAGTAATTCCTAGGATTTGAGGCGTAGCTATACAATTTCCAGATGGTAACGACTAGCACTGATTACTCAACGCATGTAGAGCTAAGGTATCCCAACGCAGATCTAAAAAGGTACCAAGAGTTAAACATTATTACATAAAATTATATATAATATATTGTACAAATCTAGTTTTCACGGTGCCGGTTTGAACTCTACCAGCGACCTGAACGCAATTGCTAAGGTGCCTTGGGCAACATTGGTATGATGCGTTCAATCATCCAAACCCATACAAACAACGAAAATCTAGATCTGTAGCACCGTTATATTTCAGACGCCGCGCCGCACCGTAGGTGTTTGACGAATCGCGGTAATAGATTTCATCTCAAAAAGCAGTTTTTTCTAAAGCAGCAAAAAGACATGCATTATCTTATTACATTTTATATACGTAAACTTAGGCTAAAAATACTCTGACAATCCTCTTTGCTCTGTTAAAATCCGCTTACGGCCGCCAACCGATGTTTGCGAGTGTAAAAAGATTACAACTTAAACCACAAATATCAAATCCATATGTTGAAGGCCTGAGAAATAAGTAACAAATTTTTGTTCGCTATTCCCCGTTCGAAATAAAAATAAATTGTGTTTGAGACAGTACAAACGTGTTATGACAACAAACTTATCGAGGTCACACAACTGAGCATTCGTGCTGTCTGGAAAAGATCTTATCGACAAAATCTACACACAAAAGGGATAAACATTACTAAATAATTTATATAAACAATCCTTTTGTTTTTTTTCGTAACGCAATCCTTTGTACTATCTGAACGCAAGAGCCTTTAAAAAATAAAGCTAATGAAATAGGATAATAAATACTACAGTCAATGCGTAGTTCCTTGGCTAGACCCCGGCTTATCGTTGTAACTCAAGCTTACAGTATACAATCTACATACAGTCACTCTCCTCCTTAGCGAAAAAAGCTCTACTAGCTCAAAAATATTGGTAAAAAAACATTAATACTATATTTGTCTAAACTAAAGCTTAGTAAATTTGCCATTTTACTTCTTTGTAGTCATAAAGCAGTTTAGATGGGAAAACAAGTCTCTCTTTGTTGCATGAGGAACTCTTTTACTATAATTTAACTCCATCGTAATAAATACAATAATTGGGTATTTGACTATCATCGAATTTTTGTATTATTTTGCAGACAAACAAAAGTGCCATTAAAACAAAACATTTTTGTGAAAACAGTGATAAAGTAGCTTGTAACATGAGGCAAATATTGGTATTTTAAATAAAAGATTGGGGACGTAGTGGGGACATCTTACCGTCTCTTTCACACTCGCACACTACAATGCATATTAAGAATAGTGACGTCACTAATTTTGTTTTGCATCCCTTTTCTTCTACCCCCACTACAAGATTTAAAACGTATCTAACTTTTTAAATTCTGAATGGATTTACAAAATTCTTTGTTTGCTAGATTTTGGATATGGATACTTTTTGAGGAATACAATAAAAAAAAATTGACAAATACCCAATTTATAGAATACGACGATGCTCCGAGCTCAATAAGAAATGAATCTTAGCAACTGTGCTAATCTGCAACTCGATCTTACATAGTTTGCAGAACAATTTATTGGCGACCAGGACGTTTCGAGATTGGTCACGACTGTTCCAGCTATAAAGCGATGACTGAGCTCTGGTTTAATTAACTTTAAAATAATTCTATTTGTAGCTGGTATTAAAAATTTCGCTGAGAAAATCTAGTTTCAAATGCTGTACGGTCGCAGTTTATAATCGTCAATTCCTGAACTCGGAACTCCTTTACAATTGAGAGTTCGAATAAAAGGGATAAGGTCCTTCAGACTGGGCTATCGAGATGGCAAACTTCATATACCATGGAAACTTTTGTATAAAGATCTCTTAACTATGCAGATTGTTTTCTGATGTTTTCCTTCGCTGTTAATGTACTTTTTGCTTGCCTATGCTCCGAATGTGAGAGATGTGTTTTGGGATTTATACTCGGCATCACCGATTCGGCAGATCGCCTCTAAGTATTTACATATACTGCTCCCTCATTCAAATATTTACAAATAGCTACAAATTATTTTACCACTGTATACAGAATATTAAAGCCAGGCGCATTGCGTAACATAATAAAGGAATGTTATCCCTGTGTCTGTTTCGCTTGTGGCTTACCCGGCTGACATTAGATTTAAGGACAAAAATGCCTGGCCTTTTGGTGTTACTACAAGCAGAACAATGCTCCTTCAACTTCAAGTACGCCGTACTCTCACGGCAAATTTATTTTAAATGTCCCGCTAGCCTACAGCTTACGATGTTCATTCTAATAGTTTGTTTTATGAGGTGCTGTAAGTTTTTGCAAACTAAATAACGGAGGCACATTGTAATCTCCGTTTAATCTTAAAAAAAAAATTACTAGACTAGTGGCTCGTCCTGGTGTTACTTGGTTCCATGGCAGTCCACTGCACTAAAGCCAAATCAAACACATTTGGCCAACAGCGTAATTATTCTGATATAATATTGACCCATTTTTCTCCCTTAATGACGGTGAATTTACCATTGAATTACAGCCTGTCTCCGGCAAATCCAAAGCTACTATTTCGCTTAATATAACGTCACCATAATCAGAATAAATTTAGAGATTTAATGGTAACAAAAACGTAACAAACAAACAAACTTCCTATCGCATTTATAATATTAGTACGGATAAAACCAGATAATGTGGGTGTTATGCCTGAGTATTACTAAGAAACCGTAATGGAAGGACCCGAGAGATAATAAACGTCATCCCCGTACAGAATTAGTAAGAAGTCGAGGCATATTAAATACTAAATCTTGCATAAAAATAAAACTATGACACACGAATCCTAGATTACTTAAAAGTGTCCTCGGACCGTATTAAAGATATGTGGGTCGTATTTAAAGGTCAGACCACTTTATGTGAATTATTTTCTGAGGACGAAAGAATTTTCTGTTATTAACATATTTAAGTACGCGTATTACGAATAAGCTATTACAATATGGTAATGCAAATGTGTAATAAAACCTTAAAGAGAAATCATATTTTGTAAATTAGAACTACTATTTCTCTTCTTTATTGCCGACCGTTATTTGTTGCTGCTTCGGATACTCTTCTTCCACGTTCTGATTTTTTATTATTAGTGGCGTATTTTTGTTTCAAATACTGTTTATTCTTTTTATTCAAAACGTACACGCATTCATATCTTTTTTAACTAAAGCAAATTTCTAAATGTTAGTTAATCAAATACGTTAGGTACGAAATTAATATAATAAATACAAGTTGAAAGTTTTACCCTCATTATTCCTGGTCACTGGATATCCGTGTACAGATTTATAATCGCCCACTTTTTTTGTTTAAGTGATAAAAACTGTGTTTAATTGTGACCGTAAAAATAATTCCTTCTGGCCTCCGTAATTTAATCCCAAATTTACATAATAATTATGACATACGCCCTAAAATATAAGTCAGGCCTGATACTTGAAAGTTAAGGCCGATACGCGTATTTGAAAAAAATAAGGGCTTGAAACAACCACTCGTAAAGTACTTGAGAAGGTCTGAAGCCGTACTTTTTGTTACCTGTGAACACGCAATTTCATTGAACCGTTCGCCATTCGCCTCGAGAGCCATCTCTGTAGCCGAAGGTACTACTCTTTCAGGACATCTTTCGCAATTCGTGCTCAAAAATTATGAGACCTTTCTAAAAGAACGACACGCAAATACGAGACGTATATCATCTTTAAGTATTACAGTCTTCCGTCATAATATATTTTTATGCTTACTTTATAGCACATTCGAAATACTTTATGTTATTCTGCTCTTATATCTCTTTTGCCTTGAACCTTAAATATTGAAAATTATGGCATCTCTTCACGTTGTAATGATGATGTAGGCGAATTTTGCGTATATTTTACGTGAGATATAAACCCCTTTTGTCAATAATTATTCTTGCGAGATATATCGTAAGTAATAGACAACATTCCAGAGGATCGCAATTACAGTGTAGGAACTAGGTATGTACACAATAGCTCAGCGTGTTGCACAATGGTCAATAAACTAAGCCTTTGAACCTCTCCCTCCGCGGTAGAGGATTCTCTAGCTCAGAAATATGCGATTATGTGCGGATATTTTGTGTAGAAGTTATTATTGTAATAGTAGGTACTTAAAATGCCATCATCATCATCATCATCATCATCATCATCAGCCCATCTGCATCCACTGCGAGACATAGCACACCACCGGGCTTAATCTTAGCCCATCGTCTCCAACAGCTACCAGCCATCCGACGAATATCTACGAATATCACTACGTTTGCGGAGGCGTGGTCTGCACTCAAAAATACGTCTACCCCAACGGTTGTCGGTTCTCCGACAAATGTGATGAGACATGGTAGTAGTTAATACACGAGCTTTCCCGCGTAAACCTCGGAGTTATAAGAGAAAGACTAAAACTATAGTTCGTTAAACTCGAATTAGTAATTACTGTCGCACGAAAAACTGTACTGAAAACATCCTAACGTTTCGAAATATTTAATTCCGACGTTCGGAGAAACGCCTTTATTAACAAAATGTACTAATCAAATTGTTTCATAAAATTAATCAGTGCTCGTTTGTGATCCAGTCGAGAAGGATTTCCTAGAGAATTATTCGTAACAAGCTTAAATCAAAGGATACCTTGAAACACGTGTTTTATTTAATCAAATCCGTACAGAAATATGTGTTTGTGAGCTCGTATTTAAGTTCCTTCATAACTGTCTATAGCACGTTGTATGAGAAAGGTAATCAAAGGAAGTACATACTTGTGCTTCTAAATTTCTGTACATTTTTAATGATTTCACTAATTAAATATTCCCGTATTTCTCTGTTTCTCCATTTGTAGTTAACGTTAGCACTTCCTGGTTCTATTAGATTTTACATAAATAAGCATTGTCTCCGTTGAAAGTAAAGTCGATTAATATTCTACAGGTTATTATAAATCCATATATCTACGCCCTTTGCTATTTTAATAAATTTAAACTTATTAGAGAATAAGTTTTAAATAAAATTCAAAAATGAACAAAAATATAGCCATCTAAATTGTAACACAGAAGGGTTTTATCATGAAATGTCTTTATAATAAAATAAACTAATAAACAAGGCAAAAGAATATTATTTGCAAAAATATCAACAAATATTTATTCCATGGGATCAAAAAATTCATAATAAAGGATAATACTGAGAACAATAAATAAATAGCCACTTTGTTAAATAAATACAAGCTTGGTCAATATTGTTATTTATTTCGACTAAATATAGAAACACCACAAACCTCCGTCCACGTATTTGCTAGCCTAGTTTTGAATTAGTAAGCATTTAAATATTTCCCTCGTGCTTGTATGACGCCGACTGCTCTTCGGTTGTTTTTTATCGCAGTTTTAAAAATAAGTGCCTAATGAAGCAATTTACAAGCTCTATAAAGTATTATTTAAGTCTGCTATCCGACTCGAACGGAAATGAGTAAATTTATTTGAATTCAGCCCAAAATTTAAAACTTTGCGCACATTGTAGCTTAGTTTAAATAGTTGTAATTGAAAATCCAGTTAGTAGATAAACCGTAAATAGCCGGTTAAACTGAAACACGAGAGGGTTCAGTTGCCTTTAATTGGAAATTCGGAACAAAGTAAATATACGAATTGAGATTTTGAAAGGACAAGTACGGTTCATGTAAATGAGAGATGAAAGTTAATCCGCTTCATGTGAAGGAAATTAATCTGCTTATTTCTATTTGTGATGAAAGGTTTGATAAAACCTTCGTGGAACACAAAACACCACAAAGAATAAAATATATCTAGATATGCCGCAGTTACATTCCTTCCGTAGCGTTCAAGAATAACACACTAAATGCAATACACTAAATGATTCACTCTTTTTTCATAACGCTCCGTGGGTGCAATATCCAAAACAAAACAAAATAAAAACGGAACTATACAATATTTTTGTGATTAAATAAATCGTTGATTTTATTTATTATTTTTATTTTTGTGTCAAATTTTAATCAATTATAATTAAACTATAAATTATTGAAAAACGAGAGGTTTTTTTATTGTTATAATTAAATACCTAATATCGTGTTAATTTACAGGATACTACCAGCTGCAACTGCGTTAGAAGGTAAAACAATACCCAATAAAATTGTTGAAATTGTTTCATCCAACATCACTATCATAAACTAAAGAAAATAAAATTAATTTTCAGATATTACCCGGGTACCTTCCCGCAAAAAATAAATTTACTTCCATATCTCCGAATGTAATAAAGATAGGATCATTTTATACGCAATCAACATTTTAAAATATCTTCCTAATCTTTTAATTGAGTAGAATATAAATTACTTTCATACAAAGCGAAATTACCCGGCACGTTCCACTTGAAGCCCAGATTAAAACAGCAATAATTATAAAGCTACGCTACAAATACATGTTAGAGATTACACAAGTTTGATCCACGCAGGATGAATGCCATACGCATTGATGTTACTTATTTTATTGGAATTGCAACACAGTCCGACATGATTGAAGTCTTGTAAGTTATCGGTTGCCTATGGTAACGCTGAATGGTCTGTCAGTAGAGTCTGTGATCGGTTTAATAATATTTAATTGTTTCTATTGTAATCTTGCCCGGAACAGCGCCAAACGTGCGCACTGACTGATTAATAAGAATCATCATGTCGGACGGCAACGACGGCCATATAAATCGCAATCTGTATGATTCTCCGACATATATATTATCAGAAACTTAAACACGACAAATGAAAGCAAATGAGTGCGACAATGCGTCCTTTACAAATCCTTTGAGAGTGAAGACGCACACGTCGCCAACCTCGTATCACAACTTGTTAACCCGACTATAAGTCCTACGGTAAGTGATATAAAGGCCAGAGCACACAATGTTGCAGGGTTATCCGGGTACACTGTTGATTTTACTGTCACCTATCTCTGTGGGTATTTTCGTCCGCTTTCTGTTTGTGTGCATCGTAGTGTTGTTTTTTTATTTGTGTGTACCCATTAAAGACATTGTCTTCTTTCGGATTTGGAATAAAATAAGAATGAGTTTTAAGTGTTTTTACTTTTAGGTACTTTTCAACGAGCGATAAGGAAACAACCATTAAAAGAAGAAAAATGAAAGTTATCAGTAATATTTTGATACATTAATATTGTTTATGATAATTTGGATAAAGTAAGATCTAATAGACTGATAAAAATGAACAAGTTGATAAACGAAAACCATTTATGTTTTTATTTACAATTTTACAACCATCCTTTCACGCTGTTACAACCAAACCTTGGGGTAGGGATAATTATTGTAACAATAATAGACTGATTTTATTTGGACACTTTTTAAAAAGTGTAATGACGGTAACAATGAAATTGATGTTAATACTTTGCCGAAAGACCAATACTCCTTATAACCATACCAATATACTTATTTATAGTAATTAGAATTTTGTGATCTAATAAGGTCTGCGAGAGATTACAAGAAAATTGAAAATCGTCACATTCATCCCTGGTCTACTCTATATATTATCTTAAGGAACTCACCTGGAAATCTGTGGATAAATATCAAGAATTGTTATTCCTACATAACCTTCTATTAAATTCCTAGTTCCATACCTAAAATGTACACAACTTGTATCCAAATATATAAGAAAAGATGCAGCTTATAATCAAACTTTTAACAAGTGCCTACACATGCAATAGAAAAAATAACAGGCGTGTAAAAAACATATGACTTTATTACGTGTAATAAATAGCAAGTATCGAAAAAATATATTTAGGCACTCATCTAATCTGAAGAGCTTTCAAATCCCGCTTCACTTTTCAAAGACCCGAAAAACGTAAATTCCGCCTCAAAGTATCATTTCTCGTCGTTTGCATTTCGAGACTTTAAAGTTTCATTTTTAAAATAATTTACTTTTTCGCTGGAACTAAGTAACGAGGCTTTACTTAAAATTCAATTTAAAAGAAGGAAGGATAAATATTTGAATAATATAATTGTTTTAAACCGGGCTAACTGCGTATGTTTAGATATTAAACACCACTCGATTTTTATTTTGAATACTGGAATTATTATCATTGTGTACAAGATATTATTAAACACTGAATTTTGTATTACTCATTTTTATTTCACAAAGAAACTTCCAGAAGGAAAACAAAAACGTAAACCTGGAAAAAACAAAAAACAAAACAAGAGCCGCTTAGCTATCGCCACCTAGCGGCAAAATCTTCTATTATGTAGCCAGTGTCAATAGTGGCGGCAGACAAGTTCGCCGAACACCACCGAGCTCCACCGAACATCGCCGACACTCGGTGTACTAGTCAAGCAGCACGTAACATCGGCCATCCTGAAAAGTGAATACCAGTATGGTATTCACAAGCAGTCGTTAGAAAATATAGCATATTCACTAAAGTATAACTGAATTAACTCAACCAATAAACTATTAACAAAATCAGACAGCTTTACTCTCTACCAAATTTATTAAAAATTGTGTGTCCACAACATCTTTATCACTATCAGCAGAATCCGTATCATAGTTAATAGAACTTTTATACAGCGGTAATGCATCAGCAGGCACAGTTGCAACAAAATTCTTATATCCTTTCATACCTTTATACTACGGATTTTATAACGATCATTAATACAGACTTGTATTATTTTATACGGTCCAGCATACAACTTGTCAATTTTACAATTAATTCCAGATTTAGCATTTGTTGCAAAAGCATTGTTCCATAATATCAAATCTCACTTTTGATATTTCCTTACTTCTTTTCTGTTTTCATGAGCATTTTCCTTACAACCCATTTCTGGTCCTTTACCAGTTATTTCTGGAACCAAACTCTTCTTATGTGCAAACATTACCTCATACGGGCTGAATTTTGTTGTATTGTGTATTGTGTGATTAATCACGATAACTATTTCGAGTATCACCTCATCCCAGGCAGATTGTTCTTGGTTACTCGTCCGCAGCGCATTTAACAACGTCCGATTGATACGTTCTACCTGCTCGTTAGCTCGCGGTGCAGCAATAGCATTCAGAGTGTGATGAATTTTATGTTTTGTACAACATTCCTCAAAATATCGACTTGTAAAGAGAGTCCTCTGTCAGAAATAATCCGATTAGGGTATCCAAGCACAGAAAAAACTTCCCGTAACAGAAATACTGTTTCCGTAGAGCGGTAGTAAACTAAATTCGTAGTAGGTTTGAAGGCCACAAATCTCGTGAAGAAGTCTATTAACACCAATACATATTGACTGCCTTTTTCTAGACTAAGGAAACGGTCCCATGTGATCAAAATGCACCGTATGCATAGGCTGATCTGGTTTACTTATGGAATAAATCTTAGCTGTTAGCTGTTCTACCATATTTCCCCTTCTTAAACAAACATTCCAAACAGCCTTTGACATATTTGCTTATAAAACCTGTTATACGTGCAAACGCCATCGAGCAGCTGTAGGTACCACAAAACGTTCTCCATTAAGAATTTTCCGATAAATCCTATGATTTCTAATGCAAAAATTGTTTCTGATGTCATTACTAGGAATTCCACCGTTTAGCTGATGCTAAATAGATAACAATTGCTCATCCTGAAGTTGTACAGTTAGAAACCAACTGTCCACATCTACAACATTTAATATCCGAAATTGGATTTCGGCTTAATGCATCCACATGACGCATGTTTGACCTAGGTTGATACACAACTTCCATGTCGTAATCTTGAATTTCTAGCCACCAACGAGCAATTCGCGGTATTAATTTTTTCGTAAATGTATTTCTTACGATTGAACAGTCAGTTACAACCTTAAAATGTATTCCAATAACAAATCCGAAAACGCTTTAAAGACTCAACTACAGCCAATGTTTCCCAATTAATAACTATGGTAGTTAATTTCCTCTCTAGTTGTTACTCGACTGAAGTACAAAACAGGTTTCAATTCACTATTGTGCTGTTTATTAGGCATCTGTGTGAATTTCTGTCTCATATTCACGATTACATAATGCTAATACTGGCTTATTAACAAGCAAAGATTTTAATTTTGTAAAAGCTTCCCGCTCATTTTTTTTGCCATCTCCAAAGCGCATTCTTTTTCGTCAGTACTGTCATTGGTCGGCAATTATAGCAAAATTACTGATAAATTCGCGGAAATAGGAACATAATCCTATGAATTGCAAGATCTGATGAACGTTTACAGGCGTTGGAAAATTATTAACAGCGTCTAGTTTTCTATCACCTGGTTGAATTCCATGGGGTGTCACAACATGTCCCAAATAATTTACTTCAGACTTCAGAAATGCACACTTCTCTAGGTTAAATTTTAAGTTGGCCTCCCTCAAAAGTTGCAGCACTTTCTCCAAAATCAAAAGACCCCCATCAACATCAAAAGATGGAAGCAGGAAGTTATCTATGAATTTAACACTTCCTCATAACGCAAAGAACCAAGCAGTTTATAAATAGTCCACTGAAACACTGCAAGTGCGTTAGCAAGTCCAAAAGGAACTCGTGTGTATTCCCATTTCCCGTCAGGGGTAATAAATGCTGTGTATTTTGTAGAATTTGCTGAAAGAGGTATTTGGTGGTAGCCCTGTGCTAAATCCAACCTGGTGTAAAGGCATTTACCAGCTAATTTATTCAACTGGTCATCAATATGAGGCAGAGGAAATCTATCTTTGATTGTAATAGCCTTTAACGCTCTGTAATCCACACAAAGCCTGCTATCGCCATTCTACTTCTTGACCAAACTACCGGCGAGGCATAATTAGACTGTGATTCTTTAATTATTCCTAAATCCTGTGAGACTTTTACCTTCCCTCTCGCAATCTCTAATTCCTTTGGCGCAAGTCTGTTTGGTTTATGAAAACAGGATTATTAGAAGTTAACTGTATCTCTATTTTAGCCAAAGTTGTCGCTCCCAAATCTTTTTGCATCAGCAGCAAAACAATTTCGATACTTAAATAATAACTCGAATAATCTTCATTGTCATAATTTGATAGGTCTCCAGCATCTATATTTTATAATGACACATTGTCAATTTTACAGGTACCCAAATATTTAAAATTATGCTGCGGCAGAGTGTGCAGGCATGCGGCAGTGCTGTTTCTTTGCTCATTATTTTCAAATGAATCAGTTCGCTGTGAAAACACAAGACAAAATTAATTTTAAGCATCCCCTATCAGTCACATAAGCAACCCTTATTAAATTTATTCAGCTGTACAGTATATCAGTAACGTTCAACAGATGTTTACAATTGATAATACTTCTTAGCATGTATTAGATTAATTCATTGTTCATAAGTAAAAATAACAAATAATAGAAACTTTAAATATACCATTTATATTCAATGCAACTTTTAACTATCTAATATGTTAATCAGAGCCAGCTCAGTTTAATTAATTATCGTTACCATAACATAATTATAACTTCAGTACCTGCCAAAACAGCAGCAGCATCAGCAACAATAACACACAGAACAATACAGAACAGTACAGAACAATACAGGACAATACAGAACAGTACAGAACAATACAGGACAATACAGAACAATACAGAACAGTACAGGACAATACAGAACAGTACAGAACAATACATAACAATACAGAACAATACAGAACAATACAGAACAATACAGAACAATATAGAACAATACAGAACAGTACAGAACAATACAGAACAATATAGAACAGTACAGAACAGTAATGAACAGCACAGTACGGCACAGAACGGCACATAAAGGCACAGAACGGCACATAACGGCACTGAACGGCACAGAACAGCACAGAACGGCACAGAACGGCACAGAACGGCACAGAACGGCACAGAACGGCACAGAACAGTACAGAACAGTACAGAACACTACAAAACACTACAGAACACTACAGAACACTACAGAACACTACAGAACACTACAGAACAGAACAGAACAGAACAGAACAGACAGACAGACAGACAGACAGACAGACAGACAGATAGTCAGACAGACAGATAGTCAGACAGATAGTCAGACAGACAGACAGAACAGACAGATTAAGTACTCAAACAGTTACGCACCTTCATATTTTCAGCCTAAAGCATTTTATCATCATGTTTACCATTACAAGTCTCCAAAGTTTTGGTGTTCATCATCTCACATGGTAGGGCATCAGTTATTACATCACCCTTCTTTCAGGACAACTGATCTTGACTCATATTATAAATACAAACATAACCTTCTTGCCCTTTGAGCAGAGCAGCAGCAGACACAGCAAAGTTTTTCCCAATTCAATTCTTGTAAATCTGTTGGTAATCCCTTTATCCAACATGACAGTGAACCAGCATAATCAACTCGGCAGCGGCGACACATAGCCAACTTATCATGATAATAGTGTGTTGTCGTTTGGGTGACTATTTTCCGAGATACCAACTCCTCCAGCATATCAGCATATTCAAAGTTCCTCGGAAAAGCGTTAATAAGCAACGACTTCCATTGTTCCCATGTATAATCATATTCATCCAAACGACTGAACCATACCTGTGCCATCATCAGAATCAAAAGTAGGTATTATCTTCTCCCCAGAAACATTCCGAGGTCTTCCTGATTGAGCGCAAATTTTCTCTACCATTTTCTCAAATTTAGACCTTAACAATTCTTCAAGCAGCGTATTTGGATGAACATCATCCTCTTGTAATACCTCCAAATCATTTCCATTGGAACATGTAAGCGAATCCACCAGAAACGTTCCTGTACTCGTGTGGGATTCCGTAGATAGCCTCAGTTTTTAAAGAGCCACCACTTCCACCTGGCATCATTCTCTTCATGTCTGGGATTTGGGTCCCTTTACAATAATTATGCATTTTTATCCCACTTCTGAATATTAAACACTGAATTTTGTATTACTCATTTTTATTTCACAAAGAAACTTCCAGAAGGAAAACAAAAACGTAAACCCGGAAAAAACAAAAAACAAAACAAGAGCCGCTTAGCTATCGCCACCTAGCGGCAAAATCTTCTATTATGTAGCCAGTGTCAATAGTGGCGGCAGACAAGTTCGCCGAACACCACCGAGCTCCACCGAACATCGCCGACACTCGGTGTACTAGTCAAGCAGCACGTAACAATATTCTGTAGTTACAGATAGTTTTTTAATGGAAAGAAAGGCTGGCCTTTTTATATTATAAGTGAAAAACAACGATACGTTATAAATGTTTAAAAAAAGGTTTTAAAAAATTATAAAGTCTAAAATATAGTTTTTCCGAAAGGATATTTCCATAATAATGTGTACACTAATGAAAAAATACGGTTGACCTACATAACTTTTTTACATTTCAATTAGGTTTACTGGAAATGTTTTGGGTTTTGCCGGAAATGATCCCTCGTCAAAATTACTCTACGAACTGCGCCTTTGTCATTGTTTGAAAATTTAACAATTGTTAGCAATATGCTACTTTTAAATTTTGACTACACATAAAGCTTTGAAATGTTGTTATATTTATTAAACAATGCGTCATTTAAGGTGACAGTGACAAAGTTATAATGAACTTCTAAGCCGACAAAAATAATACGGGGAGAAAGAAATATTAAGGCAATTTAAAAGTTACACGTACATAAATAATAATAGCAAGGTACTTACTTTTTTTTCCTTTCCATAATAACAAAGTGGAGTGAATAGAACACATTAATTAAAACAGAATTTGAATTTTATACTCGTATTACATTACGCAACATGGGAGTTAGAACCAGATAAAAAGTACACGAAGCTAAAGAATAATTATGTCCTCATTCAAAAAATTTGAGCTGCTCTTATATTATTTTTTCGTTATAAGTATTCTTGGTTCGGCTTTTGAGAGATACTTTTAATTCATTACTCAAAAGATAGGAAAAGTCCCAGAATATTATCAAATAATATTTTATATCTCTCCTTATTATTCAATTCAAAACAGTTACAAACGTTGTTTACAAACGAAAGACGCACACCTCTGATTTACCTATAAAGTGTGTTATTCATTATCTATGGCTTGATTTTTGAAGTTATAACTCGTCGGAAATATCTGTGAACCTAGCTGTCATGCGGTTCATATTTCATTTTTTTGTGTTCCCCTATCTACTATGTTATTTTACATTAAAAACGTTTTGAGATGGATGCGAATTCAATTTTTTATTCGTTTTTCTGTTTTAATTCAATTTGTTTAACCTATATTTTGAATTAGCTGAACTTATGTTCCAGTGACGTTAATTATTCAGGTCCACAGATATTTCCGACGAGTTATACATGTGTATTCATAATTATCAGCCTCCGTAGCGCAGTTGTTTTGACGCCAGCTGTGAAATGAGAGGCCGTCAGTTCGATCCCCGCACTGAGACTAATATTTGTCTAACTTGAAACATTATTTCCCAAGATCTTACAACTTGTACCTACATAACGGACAATGAATATGCGCGTAGAGTATGATTCACCAAAAATATATTTCTTTATGAAGAAATCTGAAATTTGAACAATTGTGCGGTCAGTCAGCTTCGAATGTAACGACCGTGAAATGCAACAATTATTCAGGCCTGTAGATCTACGTCAATCCGAGCGATTTGCCCTTGCTCGATAAAAATGTGCTTACAGACGTCTGGGGCTCTCGATATAAATCAGTCGTGATTTTACTCGACTTAGCATAAAAATAATATATGTAGGTACCACATAGATCGATATTATTCATGAGTCTAAAAACTGCCAAATTATATGCAAAAAATATTTTCAACTGCACAGCTGCTCCAAAAATAGTACTCTACGTCTCACTTATACCAAACAATTTCATGTACCCCAGTTCTTTTGTTAGGCGAAGCGTAACAGTGTGAAGTCCCATCTTTTTGTCGAAACCAGTTTCATCTGACCTCGACACGGTGCAGCTGACGATATGAATGCTTGCTGAGAGCACAGCTTCCACGCATACAGACTTGGTGAATACAACTTTTATTCTCTTGTTTGGTTGGACACCATCAGCAGTGAGCCACAGAGCACTCGGCACTGAATTCGATTGCAATATCGAGAAAATAATTTAATATCCATCTCCAGTGAATTTGAAATGCATCGAACTCAAACGAAACGTTCAGCGAAATAAATTGAATTATGGTTCTGAATTAATAGACAAATATTAATTTCAGATTTGGTGAATACATGGGGAAAAAATATATCTAGTATGGAACTTGCTCCAGTGATACAAAACTAAGTTGATTAATGAACTACTAGCGGTTTAAAAACCTAATAAACTGAACTAATTCACGAGATACTAAAGAAGACTTCTTATACACCAATATACATAAATAGCCACCAACCAACCTTTAATTACTGCTCAAATGAAATATCATCCAACGAAGCGTGAATATTATCGGACAGAGGCGCTTTTATGCCAACCAGCTTAATTGCTTCTTCACGCCTAGCTTAAAGTATATTAACAATATTGTATGAAGGAAATACGTGACTAGCAAGATATTCCTCAACTTAATAATGTGGCGTCGACATTTACGACTTTTGGTGCGGTTAAGAAATAATTTAACTGTGCAAGTGGTTCTTTTATGCAACCAGTATAATAAATTTAAATTTAAACAGCATTCGCAGTGACAATGCATAAAACTATTCACGTGGTGTACACAGCAATGCTTCTCTCTCTCTCTCTCTCTCTCTCTCTCTCTCTCTCTCTGTGTGTGTGTGTGTGTGTGTCTCTCTCTCTTCAGCCACAGGAAGTCTACCGCTGAACATAGGCTTCCACCAAGGATCTCCACATTGACTTGTTGAAAGCCTTATATGACATTTTTAACAAAGAGGAATCTATTTATGGCTCCCTTCCCAAAAGCCCTGGAGGAGGGGGCAGGAAGGGTATGTCGGGGACACCGGCCTTCCAGTTCAGTGTTAATGCCGAGCTGGGTCCCTAACGCTAAAACCCTACGCCGGCATACTGACTAAAAACCTTCGATAGCCCTCTTCGGGCATATCAGAATGACCGCGGTCCCTACTAGCGAAACTCCCCGGCACTATTGCACAGCCACTCATTGATGTTTAGAGACTTATTGTCTCGCCCGTCTTAATAAGAGGAAGCGCGTTCGCGCCTTTATTAGCCTTTTTTAGGCGTTCGCCTCGGGATCACTATCAGTCAAGGCGCACTCAAGTGCACCTAGTGATCCAAAAGGCCCCGTTTAGTTGCTTTATACGACAGAAAGGATACCGTGGTGGAATTCTAAACTGCCGCAGAGCAGAAGTCTTATATTCCTAACAAACAATTTTTTTCACCTCCCCAGAATCAAAATTATCTCCAATATTTATTGGCCTAATCCAAAAATAATTTACATATTAGTTGGAGTTGTTTACAATGATTTTCTTCCATTTGAAGCAAGGAGTGTTTCTCCCAAACTAAACTGGAATCATAAATTGTTTTAAAATATCTCAACAAGAGGCTGTAAAGAACAATATTAAATTAATTCAGGCTTTTAAGAGCCAGGCCCTAGTCGATGTAATGAATGTTCCTCGGAAGCGTAAACGCCAATCAGTTTGTAACTTCAGTGCGAAACTTCTCAGTCTGCTTCAAATACAATCTTTGAAAACTTCATAATGAAATCTCGAACCATTAACTCGCAAAAGGGCCTGTCTTTTGTCTTGTGGATTTGAAACATTTCCGCGATACCAAGGAATTTTATTTTAAATATCCCAGATTATCTCATGCGTGACGATAATCTTATGACATTAAAACTGGATAATCCTTTTACACCAGATTGAATAACATCCGGAACCAGTTAATATAGACAGATTCAAGCAAATCATAATAAGACACTTAGCGAGATCTTTCTGCGCCATGAATTACAAAACTATTGAACGTCGGTCTAGCCCTCAAAAAATTCGCAGTGGAATACCAAGCATTGCTTTGAAATTAATGGTGCTGTTTGGTTTTGCTACTGTCCATAGGCGGTCGTATCGCTTACCATCAGGCGAATAGCATGCTCTTCTCGCCATTCTTCGCAATAAAAAAGAAAATATATATATGTTGTTCAATTTAGGTCACATTTTCATATTATTATCTCCAATGTGATAAGGCGCGTTACTTTGTTAAAAATGGAACAGTATCTCTCAAATACGTATTTTGTTCCAAACATTTTTGTTACAGAACCCCTTTCATTAATTTTTCTCCCTTTTTTATACAGTCGACGAAATTGAATATCTAATAACCTTACGGGCTTATTCCTCGGAAAAATTGAAAAGTAATGACTTATTTCTTGTCGTCTTATTTGAACTTAGATGATGTACCTAAGTACGTTGACCTGACATAAGATATCCTGGGTTCATTTAACTCGATATTAGTCTAGTAAGAATTAACAGCCAAAGGTTTTACAACCAAGGATGTTGCTGACCAGGTGAAATTATGATGATTCGGCAGGTAAATGGACTGTAACATTAGCGAAGACCTGCAATTAATGTGTATAATACACATTATACACCTATCATTCCGAACTGAAAGTAAGATGTGTGTATTATGTCTTCTGACGTGCACACCGGTGCCAACAAGAAACTTTTCGACAGCACATTACCCGTATCTGAAATAAATACTGTAAAAATCACACAAATATAATGTCCGTGTAGTCTGTTACTCTTCTACCGTGACTAGCAGGCTGTCAATATAACCTTTACTTAATACCTAAACCTAATTAAATGTATGTGACAGGAACGATGCAGCTCTGAGATTAATTAACAATTCCTTTGTAGAGCGATGGTTACAGATTAATAGCTTATGGATTTTCAAAAGGCAAAAGGTATTTTATAATACGGCCTCACCTACTACGAGTTCAATCCCCGCACCGACACAAATATTTGTGTGATCCACAGGTATTTGTTTCGGGTCTGGGTGTTTGTGAGAGCGAAAAGTCTCTCGTAGTTTCTGACACCCACGACACAAGACTCGATCTTAGTGTGGAGTCAGGACTATGTATGTGACTGTTGGGTGTCTTTATTTATTTATTTATTACTTTCATTGTTGATGAAAGTTTATGCTTTTACATATTAATTGCCGGTACATTGATGGCAGGTGTTGATAATCACTACCGTTGTTTCGTCAAATGGCTATAAATTTATTATTAATGCCTCGTGCCTATTTGCCATTAATGAATAGGCAAGTATTTATTCCACATGACTATTGGTAAATTGGAATATAAGTCAAGTTCTTCAATGTCCGTCGATAAGAGCACCTAATCTTGACTCACCTTTTTCAGACAAGATAATTTATTTGCTCAAGATTCGTACTCTCGGGGTTCGCCCTTCTCGACGTTCCAACCTTTTTAGCTTCATTGTCGGAATTACGACCACCATTAGGGTAACCAAAATACGTCCATTTTTACATAATATACAAAATTATTATGCAAAGTTAACAAATTTAATGAGTTTATTATTCATGGCGGTTTAAATCTACCCTGTTTGGAACACGTTCTAAGGTCACAAAATTCTGGACGTCCGGCTTATAAGTATTCATAGGTACCTACGCTAAGTGCGTTTTTAAAATATAATGACGGACGCAGCTTACTTTATATTCTCGAGATATACAATCTCACAAGGACTCGTATAAATCTAAAGTATTTTAACAAACTGTAAGTCCTTTGATTGATTGAAATAACAATAGATATCCATAGCCGGAATATTTGGTGTCAAGATTGTGGTATCCACCCGGATAATAACCACTAACTATCCTACACAATAATGAATAACCCGTCATAGTGATTGTGACCCGTCAGGCTGTTTATATCCGCCTTCGTGTTTCTCTCCGGTGGATAGGGTACTCTGTTTTGATAACCCTGCATTTTATTGCTAGATGTCATTATAGTGGTCGCTTTGTCGTGCTAGAGTGAAACTTTTCACGAGTTCAATATATTGTATATATATCACATATCTAGGTACATACACCCCAGTAGTGTTTCGTTTTCCGGTTTTGTTAATTAATAGACTTTCCTTTCATGGAAAGTTCAATGTACATCGGTATGCCTGAGATGACGTGAACCAGTGAAGACCTTCATTTTAATTAATACACGCCATTCCAAGAAATAAAAATGTATTCAGACTTTGAAAAGGGGAATGCGGAGAGTTTGATTGTAAAAGGAAAGAGCTTTACTAAAAGATGCTTCAGGGCACATCCTGAAGGACGTGAGCGAAGCCGATCACAATTTTATTTTAAATGTGTTTCTAACGATTGGCTTTACCATTTTCTCTTGCATATTTTCTCACTAAGCGGCTGATATTGGTGCAATTTCGAATACGATCCTTTTAAATATGATAATACCTTTAAACGTTTTTCGATAACTGAAATAGGTTTTAAAACTATTTATTGAAACATTCGATAACTAAAATAGGTTTTATAACAATTTATGAATAAGGCCGTATGTAAATAACACGTATTGAATTACCTTAAATGAACAACAAACACAACAACAAATAAACACAATATGTCACGCCTTTTACCCAGAAGGGGTAGGCAAAGGTACCACCAGGGAACACACGTTTCGCCTAGCGTATTCCATACTCACGTTGTCACAGGGGCGAGAGCCTATTGCTGTATAGGGTACGAATTCATGTTTTCGGGCTGATAATTAAGAAAAATTCAATATCACTTTACTTGAGCCGGGATTCGAAACCGAGACCTCAACGTTGTAATCTTTTCGAAATACAACTTCGCCACTGAGGCACTTTGTAAAAACACGTTTACCCTGGGAGTGACTGTGCCGCACATGTGAAGTTTACTGAGTAAATATTTACGTAATCCAATCGACACACAGGGCAATATATTATGTTTTATTATAAAAATTATAGAGAACAGATTAAACGTACCTATCCTACCGACTATAAATTATCTCTACAAAACTATGCGAAGATCAGAATTCAGAAAGCATCTCGAATTAATTTTAGGTCATAAAGATATCACAGTGTATTATAATTGCATAAGTTTATTAGGATGTCTATACATCAAACATCCTTTTGTTTGTTACTCTTGACGCAGAAGCGGCTCGACTGCTTTTGATGGAATTTGGTATAGAGGTAGCTGACATCGTGGATTAACACATAGGCTACTATCCTGAAAAAATCTAGTGTTACCATAGGATGAGTAAGGAATTTAAATATGCACATGCAATAATCTCTCTACAACATTATTAATATGTGCGAGAAGTCAGAGCACATGCCAGATTCACCTTTATCCTTACTTCACGGCTTCTTGTCGTATAACGTACCTACAACAAATGGAGATTTAAATGTTTATGCTATTTTAATCAAATGTATGTACCTACCATTCGACTCTCTAGTCTGGTTGTCCACTGCTAGGTACGTACAAAGATACGGTAGTACATACCGGCAGATGAATGAAATGTGTAAAAACTGGTTCATATTTGTTATCTGAACTTGTCACGCAAGTTTGCGACGTGAACCCTAATCAATTATAGTTATTCGTTCCGGAATAAGTACGTGGGGAGCTCTTTGCCGTACTAAAGGGCTATTAACCGTTATGCTCTAGTTTTCTGAACTCTCGGCGTGTCCCGCTTTCTGCCTGTCGCCATTTTTACACGTTTTCAGTTGCAAGTTTTATACGGTTATAACGAAATAAAAGTAACGTGGTAGAGAATTGGCGAAAAAAGAATTGCATTGCATAAAGCAACGTTCTTAATTTTTGCTGGGTTAAAGTAACATCCGTAACATAGTCACCAGCTTTTTTATAAACTGTGGAATGATGACTAAATGATCATTTTATAAATGGGATTAAGCAATCTTATATTTCTTGGGTATTTTATTTCGCGGCTGAAAAAGGAAAAATAGAAGAATCTCTCGCTCAGGACAAGGATTCACCTTTACCCAACAAATATCAAAACGTGTGCACTCTTATGGTCAGATTTTATTATAAAGACGACAACATATTATGTTGGTTTCGTCAATCGTCCAAATACTATATTATTATTATATCCATATTGTATTTTCTGTCTGTTATTTGGCATCCTGCACTGACATAACCATGTTCCAGAATGATAAGGCTTATAGATTACGGCTGGCTGCCAAAGTCGATTTCTTTATTTCATGGAATGGGCCTGACTGAACTTGATAGAGAACCGTGACGGATTCTTACATTGAATAGTTAAAATAAACGACGAATGCTTTACTTTTCATTATGAATTACACAGAACAAGCAAACACGAAATAACAAGTTTTATCGTTATAGGTGAACATCTTATCAGTGAGCACCTAAACAAACAATTAAGGGACAGTGTTGTCACTTCAGCTTTATCACAATGCACACACGAGGATACTCAGGAAGATAAATAAAACACAACAGTACATTAATGCGGGAGTATAATATTATAAAATACTTTCAGCCTATCGAAACATAATCCTATGGACACTAATTCGATATTTACAGAAAAAAGGCGGGAGGGCATTACACCTAAACCTAGGAATGAGACAACGTGCCGCACCTGCGTGTCCCGCGAGATCACGTAGACAGCGCTCGCGCTCTCCGCGCTTCAAGTATTACGCGACATCGGTGTTCCGGCCGAGACCTTACTCTATCAATACTTAAAAATAACAAAACAAAAACACTGGCGGCTCTACCGCCACATCTCACAACTCCAGGACCCACAGTCGAAAATACGAAATCCGCTAACCGACATAGCGGAGAAAACAAAAAGTACAGTCAGTCCATTCACTCGTCGTGCAGGCGCGGCTCGGGGAAGCCGCGCGCCGCGAGCGGGTCGTGCGGCGACGCGTGCGTGGCGGGCGTCGCGGGCGTGGCGGGGGACGCGTGCGGCGCGGGGGACGCGGCGGGCGACGCGGCCGGCGACGCGCTGCCCAGCGGCGACGGCAGCGTGGCGTACACGGTGGGGCGCGGCGGCTGGTACGAGGGCGCGTACGAGTCGCTGCGCGGGTTGTAGAAGGGCGAGTCGTCGGCGCTGCAGTCGAGGTTGGGCGAGTAGGGCGTGGCGGCGCCGCAGGAGGGCGCGTCGTCGCTGGGCCGGTAGGCGGGCGCGACGGGCGCGTACACGGTGCGGCGCGGCGGCTCGGCCTCGGACCGGTGGTGCGAGGACGGCGCGTACGCGTCCGACCAGCGCGCCTTGCTGGGCGTGAAGTCGCCCTTCACGTACAGCTGGATGGGCCGCCGGAAGCCCTTGCTGGCGTGCTGCGGCACTCCTAGGATGCAACACTTGCTGAAGCCCACCTCAGGCGACAACAAATATTCGCGGAATTTGTTCGGAAAAAACTCGATGGAGTTGAAATTTTCATATATTGTTGGCTGAAAACAAAAAACAATCAACAATAATTAATCTTACATAGCACTTACACTTTCTTACTAGAAAAAATAGTTATAGTTGGTGGTAGGTCTCTCACATGTGAGAGACCGCCTAGCAAAGTACCACCGCAATGTATATTTCTTCCGCCTAACAGCAGTGTAAATGCACTGTTGTATTCCGGTTTGAAGGACACTAGCCAGAGTAACTACTGGACATAATAAGACTTAACATCTTATGTCTCTGGATGGCGAGCGCAGTGGAATGCCAGGCATTGCATTGTAATTCATGGTGTTGTTTGATTTTGCTACTATCCATAAGCAGTCGTATCGCTAACTATCAGGCGAATGGCATGCTCGTCTCGCCATTTATCGCAATAAAAAAAACAGATTTTAATAAATGAGTACCTAACACAAATAAGTTCAACGTTGAATTTTCAATTCTTTAAAAATTATTCCTTCCTAATTTCTAATAAATAAATACATATTATACTGTTTATTTACCGTTAAACGCTTTTTCTTCTTATAGCTGGCCCAATTTTGTGCTTCAAGCACCAGTTTGCCGCCGGGACGCAGGTCAGCGAACATACGACGGAAGGCACGTTTCAGGCCAGCATCACCCCAGTTGAGGTGCAGCCATTTGGTAGTGGAAAGACACAGGATCAAGTCGAACTGAGGGCTCTCCGCGCCCGACGCGACCGCCACTTCTTCACGAGGCACATAGTTGCCCTAAAATAAAATAAAAATAAATACACCCAACAGTCACATACATAGTCCTGACCCCACACTAAGATCTAGTCTTGTGTCTTTGGTATCAGGAACTACGAGAGACTTTTCAGTCTCACAAACAAATACCTGTGGTTCACACAAACATTTGTCTCGGTGCGGGAATCGAACC
This sequence comes from Deilephila elpenor, assembly GCA_949752805.1. Lineage (NCBI taxonomy): Eukaryota > Metazoa > Arthropoda > Insecta > Lepidoptera > Sphingidae > Deilephila > Deilephila elpenor. Next base: position 6,766,484 of record OX457099.1, on the reverse strand, counting down.
CACGGCCTCTCGTTTCACAGCCGGCGTCCAACCAACTGCGCAACAGAGGCTGTCAAAAATAAATATAATTACACATAAGCTTATAAAAACATGTTCTCACTTTACTGCATAATGCTGCATACTCGTATTTACAAAGATAGATTTCTATAACAGATAACAAAAATGTATTTGTAGAGTATTTGTTTTTATAATACTGGCTTTTTCTGATAACACGTATAAAGAAACTAAAGTATCATACCTGTCTGAACGTAACGTTGAAGGGGAATGCAGGAGGAGTGTTATCCACCGCGGAGTCTCCGAGGGGTCCATACAGCATAGACATCGACATGGGGAAAAAACACTGCCCTTGTTCCGGTCGGTGAAATGATTTTCGATTTTTCCGCGGTCTCCTTAATTTTCTACCCGATAATGATTTCTTGGAATCATCGCACTTGTCCGGTTTGGGCTCTATGGTGCAGTCATCACATTTTTCTTCTTTGCATTTATCACAATCCACTTTTTTATCATCATCTTCAAGCTTTTTATCGTCCTCTGTCTTTGGTGGATCAGTTGGCACTGGTATAAACGACCGCAGATTTTTTCTTGCACGGCCTGCAATACACAAAAACATGGGATAAGCAAAAACCGAGTCAAATAGTAATAAACTTTGAAAAAAAAATAGAATGAGCTTTACGACTTTGTTTGTGCGTAATATATTCCGCATACATCAGAGTTATCGATGTTTACAAACATTAAATTGCAGTATAATTGACTCCCGCTGACAAAGACCACACGTGATTCTATTTTTAAATGTAGCTAACTGCATTTCATAAGAATGAGCAAGTTGCGAGAAGTTATCAAACGATCTATGCTATAAATGTGCACGTATAGGTGTGTGGGTTGGTATGGTGCCGATATGGATGGATGTGCGGACTATTAATAACTTTTTAACCTACCAATAAGTAATGGGTCGATATCAATTCCGACGACAGAGCGCGCACCGAGGGTCCGCGCCACCGCGATGGATATGTGACCCACATTGCACCCGATATCCAATACGTCCTTGTTCTGGAACAGATGGCGGTGCATCTCGAACACTTGCAGGCGGATGTCCATCATCGCATTCAGGTTGCGGTAACCGTAATACCTGAAAATATACATTGCGCTTTGTTATGAAACTACATAATATGTTCAGAGAACTTAATGTGTCACAACTTATAAAATTACGTAGAATACATGAAATAATGTGACATTGCTAAGAAATTTGAACTTTTCTGAACTTTTAAATATTTCAGGACTAATAAAAAATGTTACAGTTAGTTAACCCCGTCAACGATGGCTTAGTGCGTTATTTGTAAAAGGAAGGGACTCCGAATTAGCCGGCAAGCATGGACGTTCCCCGTCCGAAATTCAAATCCGGGTCATTGAAGCGCGGTAATCGCACAAACAATATTTAATGCTTGTGTATGAACTAAGCCGTATCTCGGCTACTCGGCTTTAAGTTATTTACGCGGGATTGAGTAACATATTTTAAGCATCTTACAAAATTATTTGGCTTATTATTTAAAACCCTCCGGTCTGTTTAATAAGTCTAACATTTTCGTCAGATTGTTAGAGAAAATTTACGACTTTTCAAAAACCGACACAAACTGGACTGCTCGAATTAGGTTTCGAACCAAAAACCTGACGGTATATAGTATCAGCAAACACACTGTCGCGAGGTTAATGAAGCTCTGGGATAAAATAGAATCATATTTTCTAGGCTTAACCAAATGTAATAAATCAGGCGTTAAAAGCAGAGCGTTAAGGATATGTAATAAATTGATAAGATCAAACTAAGAGTTAAGTATGCAGCTAAGCCAAAGACAAAACCATATGAAATACTATGTTCATAAATAAAAATATAATGAAACATAATTACTGACATATTCATTGAAAACAGGGCAAGCTAAATAAAACTGTTTAATTATATGAGGCCTATGTTTATCATTATGACATACAACAGAATTTAAATGTATGAAAATGTCTACATTACCATACATAACAAGTGAATAATTATTACTCCATGATAATGTTACAAAATAATTTTATGCTTTTTAGTTTCTGCATATTGTTGAAGTTAGTCATATTGTATGTTTATGTGGAGCATGAAATCTTTAAAATCTGAATGCAAATGAGCTATGAAGAATAAGAACTAATATTGATGTCAAGGACTCACCGGTCATAGTTGCCATATTGATATCTGGAATTTTTTGGATGAAACGTTGGCAGCTTTTGTTCTCCTTCAGTCATATTTTTCAGTTTAGTGCGGTGAGGTGATGCTGGCCGCTCCGGTGGTGCAGTACGCTGCTGTGGTCTCGCTCGCATCCATGCTCCTGGCTGTGGAACAACTGGGCTAACTATTTTGTCCAATGAATCCATCCTACGTAACTTTTTAGTGTCTTTTCCTTTCTGTGAGGCATTATCACTGTCACTACATGACCGTTTTCTGGCTTTTAATGCAGCTGTTGATGTTGATGGCTCAGGCGGCTGTGGTTCTTGTATGCCCTCAATTTTTTCAACCACCACTTCAGCTGTGGGAGAAGTGTTGTCAGTGGTGCGGCGACGTAACCTGGCCTTCTTGCGAGGTTTGCGTTGCTGCATCTCCAACCGTTTTTCATATTCCTCATTGTCCAAGGGTTCCAAGAGATTCAATGGATCTCTTATATTAGGTGGTATAATTACATCTATTTTCGCTTTGTGCCGGGGGGGTGTAGGGAGTGGTGAAGATTCCGGGGTTACTGCATTCATTGCCCTATTGATGTCTTCATCTTGCAAACTATTAAGGTTCAGAGGATCCGATATGTTACCGCCAAGAAGAAACTTTGTTGGTGGAATGAAAGCTTCCTTCCGCGGTCTTTTGTGCGGAAGAAAAAACTTTGATATTGACGGAAAACTCTGGGTCCGTTTTCTGCCTTGTTTGAATTTTGTCCCTCCTGCATAATGTACTCTTCGCACTACGTTTCGGTCCACATTGTCTTTACATGCCGGGTGACCTTTCTTCCCATGACGAAATTTCTTTTTTGCTTTCTTAGAGGCATTGGCCCCCGCGCCGTCTTCTTTTGATGTATTACCATCACATAACGACAAACCACCCGACTCGTTGAGATTCGCTGACGATTCAGTTGTGTCGACAATTTCATTCTCTGATATATCTCCAGTTGCCTCAGTTTCAGTTTCAACGCTTTCACAAGCCACCACGTTTTCTTCTGGGCTACCCATTACTAATGATAGAAACAACAATAACTACATGATAATAGAAAACTATACAAAAAATCAAATTTACCGCCACTACGGTACTTGCAAATTGTACATGGACATCCGTCAATGGTGATAAACAGGTTAACAATGCAGTTTGTTTTTATTATTCTTCTACAATCAAATTGACTTCTGAGCTTTAAGATTACGTGATTATTTAGATTCTTGATGTTTTTTCACTCCACACTTACACACAACACATAACATGAACTATTACTTTAAAAATATTCTTAGTATACCATTCCGCACCGAAATTGGGGAAATGGCAATTTAATGTGATTTATTTTTGTTTTCACATGCTCACAAAAATCTTCCAACACAATGGACCTCAATTCTAATTGGTTGAAATTACATATGGTTCGTATCACAACCAATCGCCGTAGAGGATTAAACTTCTTACTCGATTCTTAGTCGTAAAGAAAACAAGTATTAGGGTTACCATATCCAATATTCAGAATACCTACGAAGCTTAATACTAAAGGGAATGTCATCCCGAATTTAATTTTGATAATTTAAATATTAGTGTAGAGTGCTGCCGCCTGCCATGCTGCAGTATGTTTAACCTGCCCATAATTGAATCCATGGGCCTTTTTGCCTTAATGCCTGATTTCAAAAGAAATGATAAAATTAATTTGTATTTTGTTCAATTGGCTATTTGACTAATTTCTGAAAAGTGTTTTAAAGTCTAGATATAATCACTCTATACCTCTTCAAACTATTAATTTATTTTTAAAGAGTTGTTTATAACGAATAAACATATTTTTCAGTTTTATCATCATATATGTCACCAAAACGGTAGGTCACGTGACTTTGAAAAAGTTACGTCACGCTTTATAAATAGTGAATGATCTTAGTGGCAGAGATGAATGAAAATTGAAAATCGTGACATCACACGCCACACAATGACAGCTTGTCGTGTTTTGTTACATTTAATCAACAGATAAAAAATGGCAAACTTATTTTAGATAATTTAAATATTTATAATTTAGATAAATGTAAATAAAAATACCTATAATTATTGTTTACCAAAAAGCTATCATATGCAACACATTTTATAATTTATTGCCACAACAGTCAAATACCCAATTGTAAGCCAATTTGATTTCAAAACTCGTCAATGAATCAAAGATTCTTGCATTTGCTTATTTTAAATATTAGGATAGCTTTGAGGGTAGTAATTGCCAGATTTTAAATCAGTTATTTCTGGATCACTTTGGATTTTAATAATATGGCCCTGTGAAACGTTTTAATTTATTTGTAATACAGTTATACAAATGGTAATAATAGCTTGAAAACGCAAGTAAGCCTAAAAGCGCTTTTAACAATTAAATTAGATCACTTAGTAGTTCCGCCATTTTTAATAATACATTACATTTATTATTATAATATTACAAACTGGAACAAAGGTACCATTTACCTTAATATACTTCGCTATCTCGCTATATGTTCGCTACATCATAGAATTGGCTATTTGACTAATTTCTGAAAAGTGTTTTAAAGTCTAGATATAATCACTCTATACCTCTTCAAACTATTAATTTATTTTTAAAGAGTTGTTTATAACGAATAAACATATTTTTCAGTTTTATCATCATATATGTCACCAAAACGGTAGGTCACGTGACTTTGAAAAAGTTACGTCACGCTTTACAAATGGTGAATGATCTTAGTGGCAGAGATGAATGAAATTTGTAAATCGTGACATCACACGCTGCACAATGACAGCTTGTCGTGTTTTGTTACATTTAATCAACAGATAAAAAATGGCAAACTTATTTTAGACAATTTAAATATTTATAATTTAGATAAATGTAAATAAAAATACCTATAATTATTGTTTACCAAAAAGCTATCATATGCAACACATTTTATAATTTATTGCCACAACAGTCAAATACCCAATTAATACATCCACCATCCGCCTATCTCTGGCGCTAGTTACAGCTTACATATTTTTTGCTATGGCAATATTTCTGAAAGCATCATTTTTTGAATTTTGAATTCAATGCATCCGTTTGTTTGTTACTTGAACTTCATACAATTAAAATTAGAACTTGTTATATTGCGGTGAGCGTGACTCGTTAATAATTTGCTCTAAAGTGACTAAGAAAGTGTTATTCTTAATAAATATCGGTGTTATCATACATAAATAAGTATAAACGGAGATCGAATTTGGAAATTGTGGCCCTTGTAAATCACATAATTTGTAATGAAGAAAACTAAAGAGTGAATAATATTGTAACGCGGGACGAATAACATCAATATTGTGCATTTATTTTATTCCAGAAATCATTTTTCAGAAAAGAAAAAGGTACATAAATTTCATTTCATTTCACACTACAATTATGTTTACAATTGAAAGTATTTATTTATGTTAAAGTTCAAATTTCGATTGATTAAACATATAATTTCTGTGTGTTTCAGATGTCTAGAATACCTAAACTGCCTACTACAACTTCTAAAGAAAACAGACCAGGTCTTCTTAATCGACCAATGGGAAGAACATTAGGCAACGGTCTAAGCGATGCTGATAAAAAGAACCTACTTTTGAACCATACCAGGCCATTGCGGGGAGGAGCGACGTCCACAATGACTACAGTTGCGGCTCCTCGACTGAAGAGAGCAGCAACAGCTCCTTCAGCACCTTCTTTACCCCAAAAGGTGGCCAAGGTCGAAAAGAAAGGTCCTGCTCCAAAAATTCCTCCCTACGATTACAAAGCAAGATTCAATGATCTGTTAGAAAAGCATAAGGCCATGAAGAGTGAATTTACTGATTTGAAAGAAAAACATGTGGAGGTTTCCGATGATTATGAGAAGATTAAAGAAACTGTTGATGGATGTACTAATGAAAGAGATAGACTAAAGGACAAGTTACTCAATACTCTTAATGAGTTAAGAGCAAAAACTACAGAATATGAAAAAATCAAACTTGACTATGAAATTCAAAAACATGAAAATGAAGATTTGCATCGCAAGACGATATTATTAGATGATGTGACCAGTAGCCTTAAACAGAAATCATCAGAATTGGATAGAGTTCAATCTGAATTTAATGACTTGACACGGCGTCATAACAGTCTTAAAGAAGAGACTGAAGCATTAAGAGTTTTAACTGACCAACTTAAAAAGATATCCATTGAATATGACAAATTAAAACTGGATTTTAAAGAAGCACAAGAAACTATCATCAAACACAAAACTGATTCTGAAGCATTACAAAATATTTTAGCGGCTATGTATAAAGAACAAAGAGACTTGAGAAATACAATTCAAGATTTAAAAGGAAACATTCGTGTATACTGCAGAGTTAGGCCACCTCTAGAATCGGAACTCACAAAACCATTATTCAATTTAAATGTTCTAGACGCATGCTCTATAGAAGTGGAGAAAATTGAATTGTTGAATTCTGCCAGAAAGTGCAAACCACAGTCATTCAGTTTTGATGGCATATTTACTCCTCATTCATCTCAGGAAGATGTATTTGCCGAGGTTTCACAAATGGTGCAGTCAGCTCTTGATGGCTATAATGTGTGCATCTTTGCATATGGTCAAACTGGCTCAGGAAAAACTTATACCATGGAAGGTGGTTGTGGAACTGAACAATATGGTATTATACCCCGAGCTTTCAACATGATATTTACATCTATGGAAGACTTGAAGCGTATGGGCTGGGAACTTACAATCAAAGCATCATTTTTGGAAATATACAATGAAGTAATTTATGACTTGCTTAATTCCAGCAAAGACCAAGAGAGCCATGACATCAAAATGGTAAACTCAAAAGGTATTGATGTGTATGTATCTAATCTTAAAGAAGAAGAGGTCAAGAGCTCGCATGACTTCATCAGGCTGATGATATTTGCCCAACGCAACCGACAAACTGCAGCCACATTGAACAATGAGCGCAGCTCACGTTCACACTCAGTGGCACAAATTAAAATATCTGCCATACATGAGAAGCGCAAAGAAAGGTATACCAGCAATTTAAACTTGGTTGATCTTGCTGGTTCAGAGAGTGGAAAAACTACTCAAAGAATGGATGAAACGAAACACATTAACAGATCTCTATCAGAGTTGTCCAAAGTTATTTTATCCTTACAGACTAATCAGTCTCACATACCATACAGAAATTCAAAGCTTACTCATTTGCTAATGCCTAGTCTTGGGGGTAATTCTAAGACTCTTATGTTGGTCAATATCAATCAATTTGATGAATGTTTCAGTGAGACTCTGAACTCTTTACGCTTTGCCACTAAGGTCAATAATTGTCGAATAGTTAAGGCAAAGAAAAATTTATCAATGGTTGATGTATAGTATTAAACACTTAAAATACACTTAAATCATTTTATATGACATATGTGTGATACATATGACATATTGTTGAGTTTTACAATACTAACGAGCACCACCTATTAGTTTGTTTTTGTTTTAAAGCAAATTAAAAACCTGACATTTATTATTTTTAATTTAGTATAAACTTAGCTCTTGATAAATAATGTAACATACATATTTGACATTCTTATAGATATTGTAAGTTACTTTTAGTTTTCCATACTTTCATTTTGAAGTTTGTCTTGTGTAATCTTATATAATTAATCAAGTGTTTATGTTATTGATTAAATACCTAATATGCTGGCCAAGTGTTTTGTGTATTGTATTTATTTTTAAGCTGAGCTTAGTTCGATCCTAATTGCTTTTCCAATTAGTTTTATATTATTAAAAGTTTCAAGAAAATAAAATTTTATGTAATTGAATACATATAAGTTATAGAATTGGTACTGCAAAACCTGTGTATTGAAATGGAAAATAAAACAAGTAGATGTTGTTAAAATTCATTTTAATTATTAATAATGATAGTAAAGTAAAAATAAAGACTAGATCAAACATTAAGCGATGAGTCACGATACTCTCACATGCACAAATACATTATTTTGTGTACATCTCCACGCGTCGTCTCGGACGCAACAAGAGCGGCACTGGGGCACAAAGGCCGAGCGAACGGTGACAAAGACCGTGGGGCGAGTCCAGGGTCCTCTCGCCATTTCTGTTCAACGTAAAACGTCAGGCTCCGTTGCAGCCTGTTGACCCTGCGTCGGTAGTTTTGCAGTTTCTATAGTATGTATTAATCTGTCCAAGCCGTACAAGAAGCCTTCTTCATGATTTCCTTGTTGCCAAGGTGCACGATGATTCACATAAGCACCACCGGGTATGCGGCGTGTTTTCGCGAAGTCGATCAACCAGGCCCCGACGCGCTCATCGTCGTAGATTATAAATATACTGCTACCAACAATTTCATGTGTTTTGAAGAAGTCAGACCGTTCAAACTGATCCCTAATCTCGCGAAGACGAGATGCAATCGCACGTCGGGCACGTTCGTCTTTACCCAAAAACCGTGCAATTGTAGCGGCGAGCTGTTGCGGCTCACGTACGTTTTGCAGGTCAGTAAGCGGTGGTTGGCCGGGCAGTTTGACAGCCTCGATGCGGAAACCTTGTTCGGCTGATGACGATCGCTGCTCGCGGAACTGCATGTAGCGCAATTTTGTGATAGCACGGGCACCGTGCTCGGTTTCTGTAGGAGCATTCGGGTCGAGGCGCACCATTTTTTCGTAGAGGTCTGCACGGGCATGGGCGTTACTGACTTCATCTTCCAAAAACGTCCGTGTGCCCATTTTAATATCCATAACGTGGGGATTCCGGAAGCCGTGAAGCAAGTCTTGCAATTCTATGAAGCGCTCGCCACCGTACTCCAGTTCCCGGTAGTAACGTGGTATGACGCCGCGCATGTGCGGACAGGCGGCGAGAGCCTCGTAAGCATCGCGCTCGGGATTATGTGAAGGATGGTCGCCCGCTGCACGACGTTTCCATACGGTGCCTGGTCCGGCAGGAGCTAATGAGCCTGGATGTCCAGCCAGCTGGAACCATTCTGACGAGCGTGATTTAAGCAAAGCATCCGATGCGGGTGCTGATAACTCCAATGCGTTCTGTAAAAAAAAACAGTTTGTTAAATAACTTCATCACAAGACTAAATTTTTTCTAATTACTTTAGAAATTTAAATTTTTATTACCACATCTAAACTTCTAACTATACGTAGAAGTAGTTAAGTGTATAGATAAAAAAAAAAAATTAAAACAATGCGAGTATGTGCACTATAAGTTGGACTTGAAATAAATTATATTGATCCTCTAATTATATGAATAAATGAACAGTAGTAAACAATTAATGTGACAGAATACTTACAATAGCTAGGAACTTGAGTAACTCGGAGGGTTGTGCAGGAGGTGTGGAGGGCGCAGTATTGGGAGCCGACTCCACGGGTGATGCGGTGCGGCGCCAGCGTTTGAACAGAGCACCTTCATCCTTGGAACGCCAACGTTCTTCCTCTTTGCTAGGCACAGCGACCTGAGAACAACGAAAAATACACATTGAAATACCACGTCAAACACAATCACTTAATAATTTTCACTTTCACAAATTGCCAAAGCACTGCACATCGAGATGACGTACCGCTAGTATTTTATTGGCGGCGTAAAGAAGCCCTCCGGGGCCGAGACGGCTCAGCACCGATTGGCGAGAAACACTGTTCATCTTGCTGGTGACGGTCATAGCGTATGAGTGCGTGTGTGTATACAAGTCACGAATACTAGTGAGCGATAACGACTGAGACAGTACAAAGCGGGTAACAAGCAAACGCGCGTGAGCTAACGACTGCTGCTAGCCTGCGAATGATAGCAGTGGGAGGGACGACTACGATTTTATAGAGACCTCGGGTTTGCAGTGACGTAGACACCTCCGCTACCCGCGCGCCGCTCTCGCCGCTGAGTTTTCCTAGCGCCTTCGTTTTCCATAATAAGTAAACTGCATTTATTGATTGGATATATGAAGAGCTACTTGCGCTGACGGCAGATTTTGTAGTTACGCAAAATTATTGTACTTATAAACATTTTATGTTATTCCCGCCAAAAAAAAGGGTACAAGGTTATTGCGCATTTTGGCAATATTTTTTGGCATCTTTTGTTTTTTTTACTATATATTTATGTCATTTCCATATTTTAATACATTAAAAATATGAGTAATAGTACAAAATATATATGTACCTACTATTTTATGAAGTAAGTAAAACTTTTGACAAAATAATTACATATTTAATTAAATGAACTCAATTATAACATAGTCCACTTGTTTTTCAGTTTAATCTATATCTATTTATATCAGCCCATATACGTCCCACTGCAGGGCACGGGCCTACTCTACAATTTAGAGAATCGATTAAGAGTGGTTAGGCCATATAGTCCACCACGCTGGCCTAGTGCGGGTTGGCGGACTTACATACCGTAGAAATAATTTCAGTTTAATGGGACCTAGAAAATATGTTTTTTGTTTTCACAGTAAATCGCACAAGTGAATAAATACGTGGTGTTTTCTAGTCGTGTTGCATGGTTGTGGCTATTTCTTGAAGAAAAATAGATGTTACGAGTTACATACATTAAAATTTGAACATATCTATTAGCACCGAGTAGGTACCTGATAAATGTCTATAATTTTCCCGTGGGCGTTGTTCATTGAATAATATGTATTAGTCATTTTACTCCTATTACGATGAAATTACATGTTTGAAAAACAATCCTAAACTCATGCTATGACGCAAGACGTCCTCGGTCCATGACGTAGAGGGAAGGGGGTAGCGAAGTGTATCCAACTGGTTAGCGGACAAGCATGACGTTCTGTTCCAGCTGGGTGCTCGACGGTTTGTGTTCACTGTTCTCCAACCGACTCACCTCCTAATTCAATGACGTGCGTCTTGCCGCGCAATCACGCAGATTATCTCGTTAAATGTTTTTGCTGAACAATTAGATAGATACAAATTACTTGCGTTCTTTAATGGCTGTGGGGCATGCTGAGAATTATATTGTCTGTATCATTAATCAAAATCACTAACGTGATATAGGGTGCCCTGAGGTACCACCGTTATAAAACCATGGAAGAGGTAAGGACGTATACTCCTACATTTTATAGAAAATGAAAAAAATGAAAATGAAAAATATAAGTTTACGTTCTTACCCCTACTAACTATTATTACGGTGTTAACCCAACGCACTATGCATTTTAAAAATTGTGTAAAATGAAAGATACCGAAATTAAAGATTAACTAGAGATACACATCAATAATATAAAACAAAAGTATCTATAAACCTAGAGTTTACAAACAGGAAACGTAAAAACTAATCAAGTACCTACAACTACATTAATAGCATGTACCTAAATATCATTTATCTTATGGTGTTCATAAATCTACATGAAGCCATTATTGACTTAGCATTAACAGATAGGGTCCTGTTTGATTTTCTTATTGAATTTAGGAGATAATGAATGTTTGTAAGTGCAAGTAATAGGTAACATAACATTGCCACACCTTAATGGCATCACAACCTTATATCATATCCATTAAGTAAGATAACTGGTTTTGAAATTTAACAACACAAAATCGTAAAACATTTTACACAATTTTGTAAATGACATACATACATACATAAACTCACGCCTTTATCCCCGAAGGGGTAGGCAGAGGCGCCACCAGGACACCCACATTTCGCCTTGTATGTTCCGTCCCATGATGTGATAGGGGGCGAGCCTATCGCCATATCGGGCACAAATTCCAGACTCCGGGCTGATAATGAATAGAAAAATCCAATATCACTGCCCGACCCGGGACTCGAACCCGAGACCTCAGCTTTGTAACCGTACCGTAATACAACTACACCACCGAGGCAGTCACTACGGCACCGAGGCAGGTTTGTAAATGACAGTGTTAATAAAATATTATTTTTATGTTATGGGTCAGATCTATGATTAAAGTAAGTTTTAAACTATTTCAATGGCAGAATTGGGGTATTGGCAACACCGCAAAAGCCAAATAACAAGAACTGAACTGAACTGAAACTATTTCAAAAAGTGCATTTGCAATTGGGAACTACATATACATATGTCTCTATGTTTCTTCATGAATATCTCGAGATTCGCTGATCATAAGATATCCATGCACTTTGGTTTAAACTATGAAATTACTTTCCAGAAAAGTTTATAACTTCAAAAGTCTTGTGAGGTATGTTTATTAAAAGAAATACGTATGTACTCGTTAACGTATTATTGCACTTGGCTTCTAAATGGAGCAATAAAATATTATAAATCAAAACATAATTATCATCACATAAGCCCACGCCTATATGCCCGGAGGCTTAATTTACAAGAATGTATAGGTACATCATCATTTAATATTCGCAATACTTTTATTTCAAAAACTATGTGTTTTTCGTGAAAGCCTATTACTTGTGCCAGCCTGTAAGTGTCAATAGAATCTATATCCAATGCTTATACGAATAGTTTTTATAGAGACAACGCTTTAAAATAAAATGAGTACGTCTTGTTTTATGTTGAATGCATAAAACAAGACGTACTCATATATGTATCCAATAGCAGTGTGCCTACATTGTGAGCTCACATCTAACACTGCAATACAATTTATGAATCAAACTATTCACCACATCAAAATGTATCAATCCTTATAACTTCGAAATCAACTTAGCAAAATATTTTTATTCTATAAGCAATTTTCATTTAAATATTTCGTCAACACATTAATACCTACGTAAGAACTTGTGTACACATCACCAAAATGGAAATGCACTTTGTTATATGTAGATATGTATACCAATAGCATAGATGTAGGTAGTATAAATCTGTAGTGTAAACTAGTCTTATAATCGCTGTTAGAGTAAGTAACACTTCATAAACGTCTGATTGTCAATTTGTTCGGTGAAAATCGAATTATTTCTTTTTACAAAATAATGTAGAATGTAACAAATTAAATAATATTTATGGCACACCTTACTTTGCAGGCTAATAATGGAATAGAGAAACAAAAATGTTTAGAAAAGATAAAAAGAAATTATTGGCAACGAATGGCTGATCACGCCGTATTTTCTCGTAACAATTTTATGTATTGATTTTAGAAAACTGTTACATGTGACGAATGGTGTTTATTTTACCCATGAATACGGTATAACATGGGTCAAGTGAAGGTTACAGCATGCGAGATATTACTAGCAGTTGCAGGGTATGCACTATGCAAAGCAAATGCATAGACGGCGCGTGGCTTTAATGTACTGTGATCAATGCTCGATATGTCTCGAGGCCACTGCTTGCATACTGCACTTATCTTCGCCTGAATATTTCTCAAATTTACTTGTCAACGTCGCTATCTGATGGAACTGCACAGTAATTGAACGCTAATTTTTAAACCCCATATATAATATTAGGTACCTAATGACATAGAGAGAACTGACGAGAAGCATCGCGTTTGTTCGATGAATGTGAGTACGCGACGTTTAACAATATCCTATCTTATCTTTTCCACCTCGTCTCTCCCACACCTTTCTCATTCGCAAAGTCCTCGCACATGCGACAAGTGTTTCTGGTGACTACTTTGCAGTAGGGCGCCACCGCCACCTTTGTAGCTTTTATACGGGCACATCTGTTGAGAATTTAATTTCTTCTAATAAGTTCAATTTGTAATTTCGACTCAGTAACTTCATGTAAACATGTATATATATTTTTTATTTGATTATGGAAGTTCCCGGCTAAGATAAGTTATCAAGTTAGGGAACAAAGAACAAAGTCGCGGTCGGTTGCATTGACCGTATATCGACGCTCTCCCGTACTTTTCCAATGTTTACAATACCGCTACAGTCGTGTGTGGTAACTAATGTTCACGTCAAATATGCTTAACAGCAGCTAATAGATCATACCCTGAGTTTACTTTGGTACAGATACGCATTGACACTCGTATTTATTTCAGTAGTAAATTAAATAACAACATCAGAATTTAGGAGATAATGAATGTTTGTAAGTGCAAGTAATAGGTAACATAACATTGCCACACCTTAATGGCATCACAACCTTATATCATATCCATTAAGTAAGATAACTGGTTTTGAAATTTAACAACACCAAAACCGTAAAACATTTTACACAATTTTGTAAATGACAGTGTTAATAAAATATTATTTTTATGGTATGTGTCAGATCTATGATTTAAAGTAAGTTTTAAACTATTTCAAAAAGTGCATTTGCAATTGGAAACTATAGATATGTCTCTATGTTTCTTCATGAATATTTCGAGATTCGCTGATCATAAGATATCCATGCAGTTTGGTTTAAACTATGGCAGCCTATAAGACATGATGTTTGGGTCGCATAAGGCTACAAATCATATATTTTTTTATCAGGCTTATCAAAATCTAAGTCACGCGTACCTATAGAAATATTTTACAGTATATTAGCAACACTATACACGTGGAGAGTTCATGGAAATCAGAAAAATACAGATAACCAATAAGAACATTTACTAAAAATAACTAAAAAGGGTTTATTGCGATTATTATTGTTTAAGGTATATAGACAAGTTATATGTTTATAAGCGGAACGTACTAATTTTGATTATTTTTGAACTGTTTGAATACAACAAATAGAACCGAGCTGAAAGCTGTATGAAAGTAATATTTTTCTAGGGCCCAGACACACCTGTAGTGGTGGTGAATTTCGTGTCTGTAGTATGTTGTGTTGTGTCCAAATTGGCTTGATGACGCAGGGAAGTGTTTGGTGCTGCAAATGGCGCATGTTAGTACAGCTGCTGCCTGCCAGAACATCTCTGTAACTGCGTTGTAATTAAACTTGAACCGTCTTCAGTTACTCATAGTTGCACGAAAAAAAAATATTTGTTTTGGCCAAGAGAAAATTTGCTGAAACGTATCCGAAATGTGATTAATATGCGCAGTATTAAAATAAATAATATTAGCTTGTATTTTATTTTGTATACCTTCTAGTAAAATGTTAATAAATAATGTATTAATGCGTATGTTTTCATAAACACGTTGCAAAATTAACACATCACATATAATGTTTTATTTAAATACACGCTTGGCGCTTACGCTTATTGACATTTCACCATAGTTTCCATTAATAAATTGACGACATAATATTTAAGTTGTATTTGTTACGTAGCAGTGTTGTTGATGATCGTCTGATACAATGTGCGAATTACAAACAAATAGGCAAATGTTCACAATGGGCCGTTAGTTCACAGGAAGCGGTCGTGCAAGAATGCCACCTTGCCCATTCACGATCATATTAGAAACACATGGTGGACACTGCCGTATGATAACACGCATAAAATAAAACTAAGTAATTAAATGACTCATAATGTCATATCTAAACTAAGCAAGCTTTACTTATGACATAAATATGCCGAAGCAAGTTGCTTATTTTCCACCTTAAATAGTGTGTTAACTATGTTTTCCAGATTTACTCACTACTTTTTAGAAAAAAATGTAGTTATATTTTTATATTAGTGATTATGCCATTTATGTAAGTTTGTCAATATTATAAATTAATCATAGGGAAATATTGTCGCGAGGTTATTCAGGAGTCTCGGTCTATTCAGAGTGACGTAACCGTCTAGAGAGGTCGACTAAGGCACTGACTTACTGGTCACCTTGCCTCCTGAACCTCGACCTGTCGGTTGATGAACCCAATGCATACTCCAACAAAGACTTCACGGTTTATAAGAAAGAAATTAGTACTCTAAGTGATCCCTATACGTGTTTGGTAGGTACTAAATTCTCCTTTTAGGTACAAAGTCATCAACAAGACATACCTAATAAAATGATTGTAATACGATAATATGAATTTTATTACATACATATATGTAAATTAAGTCGATATCTATTATGCAAGCATATTAGTTGATAGGTAGGAGGTACTAAAGTCAACTTATACGAAATGCGTTCCCGAGTTGTACAGTGTACTGGTCGGATCGGTGCAATAAATAAGCGAGTACTGAACGTGCTTTTGAGTCTCGTACAATTCGGGGTCAAATGTTAATAATATCGGCAAGCGGAAATCTGTGCACGCGAATACAAACTAACAAACCAAGTGTGGACGAAGCGGAAGATAACGTAGGCACACACCATGGCTTGAGGATAAATTGCTTTACGGTCACCGAAGAGGGCCAAGGCGAATATTAAAGGACTCAGGTACCAGCTAATGAAACAAGTAACAATAATATTCTTATCGAGCCAGGACGCACTATATATCCACCAGAAATTAGAGCAAGCTTCCGATTAAACACTATAATTATATAGAAACTGTTCTTGTTCGAAATGAGTTTGTCAACGTCGCCTAACGCAGGATATTGCATCACCAAATATAGCCGGGATGTGAACATAGAAAGACTGAATCAAACATTTGGAAATAAAAATATGAATCACATAGTTTGAAATATGAAAATAATGAATGATGTATTGAGCAGATGTTGAACCCTACCTGCCGGTTGATTGACTCAGCTGGACACCTTTGTTTTCCGAGAATTTATTGCTGAATCCTATCAAACATGCATCCTGAACAGGAGCGGCTTTATAAGGAAAGGAAAAATAAAAAATACTTTAAATATTTGTGGTCTGGCTCTGCAGTAACGTAATGTACATTACTATTTTATTAAATTTAATAAATCAATAATGCACTTAATCGATTAAACAATGAGGGCGAAACACTAGGAACAAGATCAGAACGGAAGTAGACAAACACATGATTCATTTAAAGCTACCGGCGATGATTCAAGTATTTCCGAAAAGCTGCCTGCGTAAATTGATCGTTTACGTAAAGGTACGATGTTATTTTACATCCGCGCAACTCTAGGAGTGTCTACCGCTTTCCGACGATTTATTGTATTCCGGAATTAAATTTCTTTTTATATAGGTACATGGAAACACAGAGGCTAATTTTTAAAACATAAATACTTTCCCTTATGTAGGTCGCCAGCAGGCGTAAGCGTGGTGGACTATCATGGCCCGAGCATTTTTGAACTTAGAAGAGGCTCGTAACTTTCAGAGAGACGTGAATGAATTGATTTGTCTAATGATATTGGTCCCCTGGTGTGACCAAGAACTTTAAGCCATGGATTCTTAATAACAACAATATAATGCAAACCTCTTGCCTGCCAATGTACATGAACGCTACACTGTATATTCTAAACATTTCGGCTGTATTCATAGACAGTTTTAAAACTCATTTTAGATACCGAATGTTTTTTATTCTTCGCTCAAACTGAATTCAATAGTCATATATTGAAAGGGTTTGTCCCTTAAGAAAGGCAGTAAAATAAACATTGAGTTTTAAGCCACAATTTTCATTTTTTTTTCGTTAAATACAGTCGTTGTATATGTCTGAAAGATAGATAATTTTTTAGCAAGGATATCTTTATTAGGTTTATACACAGAAATATTAGTATGCATTAGTTTTACAATTAAATTGCCAGTGGTGTCTATCTAACTCTAAACATATGGATAAAATGCCGTGAATGGTGTGCACAGTTTCAACTTACACTTGCAACATATTTGTTACCGAATCAATGGTTCGTAAAATATTGAATCAATATTCAGGATACATAGCGGAAGGGGGAAGTATCGGCCATCCTATGTATCCTTGTAAGTATCCTGTTTTACAAATGATATAAATATACGTGCCATTTTTATCTTCCGAACATATGCCGAATGACAATGAAATGTAATATCAAATATTTCAAATATATTAGCGAAACATTCGATTAACATGAATGTTGGAGTATCAAATTTATTTCGCCTATACTATTTTATGCTAAGTTCCTGAACGACAGTCGTATTCCGGACTGTCATAAAAGAAAATGTTACATATTGAATTAAAACGTGGCCAAAATGTTATGAAACTGTTATATAATCAACATTATACAACACGTGGAATTGATGTGATTTCAGTTTACACATAATGTTGTAGGTGTCGGCCTGGTATAAATTGTTTTCCAACAAATATTTCTTATACAAGTCATTCTTATTTACCTACTTCATCAACTAGTCTGCTCATAAATAATGAATATAATTTAACAAGTATACAAATCCTTGCAAAGACATGCATATATGTACAGTATTACGTATTTCTAATTTACAACTAATTAATTTGTAAGTTGATATCGCGGACATTGAAAGAATATTTTGGGCATTTACCATCAATCACTGCCTTACAAATAAAGTTATGTATATCTATAAGAAAGGGATGTAATATTAAATTCCTGTAGTTGTAAATTAATAAAGTTGTTGTAGCCTATTCATTATTTTTTTGCCAATCAATAGCTTCAACGATTAAAAATCACGGATTATATAATATGTTCTTACTTTTCTAACACTTTTTCAATTTAATTAGACTGGTAATGAGTGTAGAGCCAATGTTCTAATGTCCGTGGAATTAATGACGCGACGTAACGACTACTGCCGTTATTAATGGGAATAACCACGATGAGGAGGACCTCGATACAGCATACTGCGGACAACCTGAAAATGTCGCCACTCAGAGTGGTCGGTGTCTGTCCTGAATTTTCAAAACGCCAGGCCTCTAGTAAATAGTTATCACGAAAATCTGTTCCACTTAGTTACAAGTCATGTTCTTTTTAAATTGACATGGTTCTAATTCAGGAAAATGGTTTAAGAAGGTTCTCGATTGGCGACTACACACCGGAAAATGTATGTATGACCCCGCTCGACAGACGGATGACCCGGGAAAGGTCATGGAGGGCTACTCACTCGGTGCGAATGACCCCAAGACTTTGAACTAAGAATATTTTACTTTTGTCGGAGAATCGAAACAAAATTAGAATTGTCATTGAATCTTTACATCAAAAAATTGATACCTATATTTCTGAATTAACATAACGACAATATAACTCGTTATTATCCGGATTGAAATTTCCCACGAAATAAATAAAGATATATTGTTTTCAACTGACCAACCTACCAAGTGTATTTCCTTAACATAAAATGTTCGTGTTAAATTATAAGAAAACTACATATTTTAACGCTGCAGCAAGGGCCTAGTCATCCTACATTGAATTTTTCGTGAAAATCGGTGTCGTCACCATATTGTTTATTTACCACATTACAGAAGTCTTCCTGTCAATCACGAATTGAGATAAGTTAAATATTTGCACAAATATAAAAAAAACACCTTTTAACTCTTCTACCATTGAGGTTGCGATTATAATTAATGTCGTGGGCGCAAAAAGCGCTAGGCGTATAATCCTACGAGTAAAACAGGTTTAACAACATTTAGAGCGTACAAAGGCAACCGAGCTGATATTAGAACTAAAGTTTTACGGACTAGTCCGGCCGAGCCATTCATCTTACTTCGATAACATCAACAAAGAATTGTTAGACTCGCCGCGGTTTTGTATGTAAATTGAATGTACAATTGCGGTTTATAATCCTTAAAATTTTGGTGACTGCCTAATTAGAATAATAATTATCATAGTAACTGGTTGATGTGGTGTTGGATTTTGATACATCGCGTGAGTTTATGCGAGAAGTGTAAAAGGGCAGTATTAGAATCGTGTAAAAGATTATGATCTTTTGATAAATTCATAATATTACAGTTGTCAGTAGGTACTAGTTGCTTACATAGCGTAATAATATTATGTTCTTTCATTGAACTCAAGCCTCATCTACATTATGTGAGAGGTTTATATGTGTATTATTATTTACCACGTGGCGTCATTACAATTGGGCCTATAATTATGGCCACAATCAAAGTAAATATGGAATCCAAATGATTTTATTTTAGGCATATTTTATTTACTTCTAAACCATTGTTAATATGTACCCTTCGATGCTAATATACTTTAAAATGCGTCTGAAATCATAAAATAAAATATGATTTCATGGAATATGATTATGTAGCTACTTAGTTGGGTATGTAGTGGCTCATATGCACCTCCATATGGTCCGACCATGGTTAAGAAATAGGACGCTTCACGCAAGGCTATAGCTTGCGTCACTTTCCACATTATACAATATACATACGTGTCGAAACTTTTAAATTCGTTACAACAACATACTACATAAATATTTATTCATATTTTTTTTTCTTTTTGAATACTGGATACACGAGGTTTACTCTTCTGCAATACATTTTGGAATCTTATGTAAATAGTGGAGCTGCATAATGTTTTACAAACCTTCATATAATAGATGTGAAAAACAATGTTTTAAATGCCTACAGAGTGCTGACTTGCCCGGACGATGTCGAGAGGTGGCAGATACGGCCTACGGATATACAGGTGCCTCCGCTGCGCACATAATCTATTACAACTATGTTTTAAGTATGGACGGTAGAGGCCTATGATTCTCCCTAGAGAATCATCTCATATGGGAGAAAAGTTAATAAAGTGTCCAGCTGTATGCTATAAATAACAGTTGAAAAACCCTCCGCAACCGCGCTGGTGTAGAAACCGGGTATAGTATGAATGTAGCAATTGTAGATGAATTGAAGAGTGCCAGGTTAAAAATGTTTGTCATTGTCGAGTAAAGTAGTTATTTATTGAAACTTACGTTGTACAAAATTAGTAAATGTAACCTTAAAGACTTATTATTAAGGAAGCGTGCACCTAGACTCTAGAGTGACTTTATTTCGAAATCTGTGAATAGTACGTTTATTGATTTTGGTGATTTCTTTAAGATTTACCCTGATGCTAATGTGGCGCATTTTGTAATACTTATTGAACAATTCATACCGTTTGCCTACGGTTTATTCAAATATCGGTGACAGCCACCGTGGCGCAGTTGGTTAGACGTCGCCTGTGAAACGAGAGGCCTCTGGTTCGAACCCCGCACCGAAACAAATGTTTGTGAAAACCACAAGTATTTGTTTCGGGTCTGGGTGTTTGTGAGACCGAAAAGTCTTTCGTAGTTCCTGATACCCACGACACAAGACTCGATCTTAGTGTGTGGTCAGGACTATGTATGTGACTGTTGGGTGTATTTATTTATTTATTTATTTACTCGTATACTTAACTCGTAAATACAAGTATAGCACACAATCGGCAAAAAACGTTATAAATTTGTTTTGATATTATTAATTAGTTCATGGTGCTTGTATTGCAGCGACTCTAGGACGCATTTGAAACGCACCATTATTTTTATATTTTTTTTATTGCCGTTATAGGCAGACGAGCTAGCGGCCCACCTGATGGAAACCGACTGGGTAGTCGCTTTCCATCCATAAGGTCCACGGGTATAGACCTTCACAGTGCCAGGGGTACAATAAAGTCGTTGCATATCTTAAGAAGAGTACCCTCTTTAAGCCTCGTTTGAGGAAGGACTGGAACTGAACACCGTTGCAGCAAGTTATTATATTTTTAATGTACTAAATAAAATCAAATGTATCTAGTATTTTTGAAGGTATGGCACATAAAATTATTATCATACATCTTATGGTTTTATTATGTAAACTCGCCTGTTTGATATGTAACATCTTGTAACAAATAATGTTTGTTATTCCAAAAACATCCTCCAGAAAATTCATGGGGATTTGTAAAGTGCCCCACAGTATAATAACCTCGTATGTTGAATAACACGCGCACTTGCCGTGTCCTTCAAATGCTTGGGTTGCGTAACACAGGCGCGTACAGCCAGTAGCCACTACAATCTACTTAATACACATCATTATACATTTCACTGCGCTCATTACATCAACATGTCCAGTCTACCAAAACAAGGTGACAAAATACAAGATGCCTTCATAAATAAATTCCAAATCACGCCATCAATTGTACTTAAAGGTAATAACTAAGTACATTAAAATAAACCAAAAGTATCCTGAACTTACGAGAATGCACGCCGAGCATTGGAAAGTCAAGCAAAAGTGACAAGTCAGGTTCAAATGACGTGAAAATCTATAGTCTCTAGTTCTACATTATATGGCATACAGGCGTCTAGGTTTTGTATGTATTTATTAACGGAATATAATGCGCTTGTATGTAAATATACAAGCCGTTCTGTTTCAATGCAGTTGCGCTTGGCTGCACTTTAAGGCAGCCGCTGCTGTACCAAAGATTGAAAGGAACGCCAACGCCGACCCAAACATTTAGGTTAAGGTTGTAAGAATACTGGTAAATACAATATTTAATTACGATTACGTTACCGTTATTTTTCTTAAACAAAGTGTTTTGTTTTTATAATTTTGTTTATGTGTGATTCTTTGCCAGTTTATTTTTACGTTTTTTAACACATGGTAGACTCGACTTTAGAAACCAGCCTAATGTAATGCAGTTTATTTATAAATTGTTCGATTGTAAAAAAGCGTTGAACGACCTGCATCACACAATCGGGATGGACCGAGGACTTTTAACAAGTAAATTCTGTGTTGTCTGTTTATTTGTTTTGTTTTTTATTACTTCGGTACCCATCATTTCAAAGACTATGTTAAGCCTTTCAATGGCTTATACGAGTACGTGGCTAAAACTGACAATCTGTTCGTTCGTCTTCTATGCATTCAAAGATCGTAGAAATAATAGGATGCGAATGTTGCGGCGAATTGTGGGATTATAAAGACAGTCATTGAAAAAAAACATTAAATTAGATTCAAGGATATAGTCACTGATTTTTTTCCACGATGGAAATTGATTCATAGCGATTATATTGTAGTTTAATGCCCCCGTGTCTCCATAATTCTGGAATTGAGCATTTAAAACATCATAGCAAAACCGGGCAGAGTCTCTAGTGCATAATGTAGTAGTATATCGTATTCGTATGAATATAAAGGAAGTACGCACGTGGGAACAAAAAACTGCTTGCTTATTACAATATCACACACACACACACACACACATGTAGCTTTTGCCAAAAATCTATTTACTATAAGCTATATGTTTGTAAGAGCCATGTAAAACCAGTGTGGCGATCTGATTTGCTTATAAAACGTGAGGAACCGATCACCATTTCGCACAATGAATGTGTGATTATTTATCGATTAACTCGACAAATTGTAGGCGGGATTAAAATTCATACCCTTAATAAATTATATCGCATATTGGAAACGCCCATACTAAAATATTGTTGTGCCCGTTGTAGTTCTGCCTATATTTTCGCACCTATATAGGTACAAATGTATATGTGCTATTGTACCATTCTGTTAAAAACTAAAGCAAGCGTTCAATTTGAAATACTTACGTATTAAAATTTAAGCACATTACGATGCTCGATTTATTTATGAGTAAAATATACAAAAGTGACAAGATGTAGAGGTTATTCACCATCGTGCGCGGTGTTTAAGTTAATCGTGTTGTGGGTCCATTGAGAGTCACGGATGTCACAGGTGTGAGTGGTGACGTAGGGTCGGCTGAGGGCCGGTGACGACAGTGACGCGTGCGCCTAATCACACTATCATTAGTGTGATGAGCCTGTCCGGACTCCGGCCCTCGCGCGGACACCACACACGGCGACAACCCCACCACGCCACTCACACGCCCTTACATACATTCATTTAATTCCACCTTCCAGGAGATCCGATGTCATAAACATTATACTTTACTTCGTGGCAGCTTTATGGATGTAAATGATACTTCTTTTACGCGCATCCGACATGCGAGCGAATTTCCTTTATGTTTGAAACCAAGTATTATAATCGACATCCAGCACATGCGGCCTCGATTAAAACTACCTACGCACAATCAACACGATACTTCTATATTTAGAGGGTCATTTGAAACGGAGGAACAAACTGCAAACTCAAACGATATCGACGCGTCATGTCAAATGACCGTAAACTTAACCAAGTTATGTGTTGTACAGTTTTTGTGACATCTAAATTATGTGTTAGATCCGATCCACACAGGATCGGAATGTAGCGGCGCCACTCGCATCAACAATAATTATTATTCAGATACCAATAGAAATCTATAAATGTAGAAACTTGTAGAGCACGACCCCAGTGTATATCATATGATTATTACCAAATATATGTAAATTTCATCATCTTAAATCTTACGTCACAGATGTTATAATACCAATAATATTGTTTATATTGGCGAATCTATTTTAAGGAACCTTATTTTATGTTTTATAGTATCTACACGTTTACAAGTTTGCATAAATGCCTTATATTTAAACGTACGCACATATACTGTCAAGCATTTATATTTACACATTGTTAAAGAAAATATTCAATATAAAACGCATTAAATAAAAATAAACATTGAATTATATTATGTAATTCAGTTTCATAATGATATTACTAGTGTTTACTAAAAGCGCTTGCGTCTGATGTTTATAACATAAGTTTGTTTTAACGTTACATTTTACCCTTTCAATCAAGTTTGTACTATAAGTTAATAATTACCATTATGACAGAAAAGCTCTCCGCAGAATTTCTTGATATTAATAGTTAAATCACAATTAAAAGCTTTATGTAGTTACTGATATTTTAAGTTTCTTTAAAATAAGCCGTAAGAATCAACTGCAACCATGATTTTTAACGTAGGTGGGAAATACCACGTAAAATTAATTGAAATATTTTTTTCATAAATAAGTAACTGACACACATTAAATCTTAAAACTGTCTTAATGTATACAATATACATACCTATATTTAATAATTACTTGAAAAATGATAACAACATTACGTACGTTCTCATTTTCCTCAACGTTGTAAAATTCCCCTTTTTTATAATAAGTCATATGTAATCCCCCACGTAATTACAGTGGATGGGGTGTATTTATCGCGTCAACGTCGCGTAGGTGCCAACCAGGAAGTGAGCTTCACTTCCGGTAATATCCGCGTGAAGCTGTGCTGTTAAGTAAACACTGCTATCATGACATGTAACTTAAGGCATAATTAACGACACACGCATGCAACTATTTCTATTTATATTACCAATCCGTATTACAAGGTGAATATGAATTATTTTTCTGTGAGAAGTAATTATCTTTTAGACATAGGCAAGGGTATATTAAATGACAGCTATTTGTTATGTCGATGGTCAAATTAAATTATTTTTTTAAGTGCAATTACCATTACCTATGTTATATTTGTAACAAATAGGCCCATGTTCAAATGAGTTATTCTCAATGATGTTAAGTTTTCTATAATATTTAACATAATATTTACGATGAAAATGAATGGTATCTTTCACGGCATTTTGAATAGTAATTAAAGGCACCCAGAGGATCACAAGAAGCTCTTCTTAGACCTTCTTACAAAACGCGAATCCCAAAAGACTAGGTAACATAAAGTCAATTATATCAAGCATACCAATCCATGGCCTTCAGACACATTTACGAATATGGAATAACACAATGCCAATAATGAAAACCCTACCGTACCTTTCTCAAATTTACGACACGGTTATATGAACTTTGTCCCCATTAGGAAAACACATACATATACACAAGAGCAATAACATTCACAATATTATTTACAACATGGAACATAAATAGATACTCTATGATTGTGGCAGTCAAACAATGCCAATAATAAAAAGACGTTGCGATCCGAAGACAGAGGACGCATTAGAATGGGTTAAACAGTGAGATGTCTATATAATCAATAATGTAGGGAGATTATAATACAACAAAGCCGTCTAACGTAACACTCATGCGGAACTTTGTCTTCTTTATGTGCCGGAGTCACGGACGATTAAGACCCAAGCAAAAAATCAACCGCGCCATTCAGATGTAGAGTTGCTGTAGACTCTTGAATGCCTACACTATGTCATGCTTAAACTTTATACCTAATCAAAAGAGGTATGATAAACTTCTTGTTGCAAGCAAAATGAGACAAGAGAGAACAGAGGGTGAGAAAGTATAGTAAACAATAATGAGTGTCCGGTATATAATAGTAATTTTGAAATTGATTCTATATATAACACGTTAAATTTAAAAGCCTAAACTCATAAAGATTATGTTGATTGCATTTACATATGTCGGCGATTTCGGAAGCTGCCGAAAGAAGAAGAGTTTCGAAATAGGCATTGACAGTTGATCAATGTTATTTATTTTTATTTAGCAGCATAAACAAACCGTTGAATATACTATGATTAGCGTAGAATGCAAATGAATGGCAGAATTGACGCGATCGCTTATCAAGTCACCTCGAAAGTTAACCAACTAATGTGTATAATATTATAATTAAAGTGTTAATTACAAATTTTTGCTATCATTTACAAAGTAAGATGAGTTAAGTTTCGGTTCATATCGCAATCTGCGTCACGCAACACGCGAGGCGCCGTCACAAAGGGAGATAGCCTTGTTTCGCATAAACATTGATTTTTTATTAGATTCACACTATATGTTATTGCTGTTTTTACGCATGTTATTCTGTAGACAATTCTTATTACTCTTAACACCCATATAAGTACCATTTATCCATACATAAAATCGATACATGTTTTATTACGCACGCCAATTTGGTGTAAAATTTTACCATCGTCCAGTTATTGACGTAATTGATCCAATTAGTACATTTTTGGGTAATTGACATTTTACGAATATGCATAAAATTCTACTGAACCTGAAACCGTAATTGAAACGGAAAGAAACATTTATTTGTCACAAGCAATAGTTTACATCTATAATATTATAACAGTGTTTGTTACAAAACGGCCCATGCTCAGAATGTGCTGGTAATAAACCCAGCGCTGGTCTTCCGCAAGTCTGGTAGATGAAGTCACAGGCGCCAGAATCATATTTCACACATAATTTCGGATTACACAGTGAGCAGTGTTTAAATCGCAACTAGAGATAAAGGCACCGGGCGGCGTATGTTGTTTTTTCGAACTGAATAATTTTCCAACAAATTACATCACTGACGTCAAGCAGACGGCCATTCCTGAAATTATTAGCTAAATCTTTATGATGTGTAAAACCCAAGTAACGGCGTTCCATGCATGACGGTGTGGGGTTATAACAAGCAGAAAAGAAGAGTACAATTCATTGGATAAGTCCCTATGTATGGTTAATTATGACACAAACCAGCGTCCGTCATGCTAGGGGAGATCCTGTTAGAGTAATAAGCCCGATAGGATATTGACCCGAGTCCAATAAAGCCTGGACTTTGCGTGACGTTAAGTACCTACGCGTCTGTAAATGTACGTTAATCTCAAAGAACGTATTCAGTTCCAATGACGGTTTGGAATCCATGTAACATATACAACAATAACGTCAATACATACAGAGAAGACAACATCAAGGGTTATCTTGTGTTTACATAAACGTATTTTATAAAAGAAACATGCAGATCTATTTTTGTATAGGGTAATTGTTATCTTCGCGCGTCAAATGATCACACCACGTTATTACAATTGCCTCGGCGGTTATGATGAAACACGTGTATGTATGTAGTGGTCATTGATAAAGCTTCCAAAATTATTTTGGAAGTAATTTAGCAGTATTATGATACGTAATACATCCCGTAGCAATTATAATAAGCAATAATTATTATAATGAATGAAGTAATAAAAAACCGAAGCATAGTAGTAACAGCTTTATATAAAAAAGGCTCATAATGCTGTTTGGGAAAATACATACAAGACTACTGCGTCATTCAAAGCATATTGCAACTGAAGCCTATCAATGAACGAAAAGCAAAACAACATCACGATTCATAGTAATTTATTGTTTAGTAGGTACTAGAGGAATAACTTGAATAGTAAAATCGTTTATTGCGTTGTATGCTCGCCGCTATGCGAGAGTAATAAATAGTACCTACTGCCTAATGTTTGCAAAGGTTGGTAAATTCCGTAGTAATATTTGCCAACGCCGGCCGCCGCGCCGTCTTTATAATTCCGCCGCAAAAACAAAGAAACATATTTATGAGTAAGCACGTGACTTCGCCGGTGAAAGTGGAACGAATGCTAATTTCCTTTGTATTTAAAGCTGAGTTTCTACAAAGGAAATCAATATTTTAATACGATTCTTTGATTTATAAGCCGATCGTACGCTACAAACCCTTTGCTTATTCGTATTTATGTTTAAGGTAAATGAACGCCGAACCAGAGCGGTATTGCGCTAGTTTTACGGCTGACGGCTTCATTGAATTCTAAGTACGGATGACGGTAAGAATGGACGAATATACATACATATTCAGACACAGTAATTACGATTGATTCTTGCGTCTAAAAAAAACTGTCGGTACCAAATAATAGGTATTATAATATTTGCAAAACCAAACCGAAATCATATCCAGAATTACAAATTTGATGCAAAATAAACGAATGTATATTAACTCTACCTTTTTTATTCGGGGTACGTGTCTACAAACGTGCTTAAGGAAGATTTTTGACTATGTAAAGTAGCGAGCTGCATATAATTACAATTACATAATTCGTTTTAAAATAATACCATCAAAATCAATTGTTACACTGATGAGTGGACGTGTGACACATATAACAATAGATCTAAATATAAATAACCAAATTACATATATTTTAATGAACCGGAAGTTCCTACACGCATATTTTCTTATGGCCGATGTTAATAAACGATCTTCGTTTCTATCTAAAGATCGATCGCGAAAATAAACCAATGCGCTCAAGGTATTGTCGACACGCTCACATTTGATGTGTTCTGATTGGTCTATTTTCCGGATCGATCCTTAGATAGGGATTGGGATTGCTTATTAATTTTGTGTGTTAATGAAATTAGGCGAGTTGTATTCACAAGAACAACATAGGTATCTTTAATTATATTTTGCTGGGATGGATTGCTAAGTAGTTATGTATGTATGAGTATATAATGTAGTTCATTAGTAAGTGTATGAAACGACTAATCAAATATATTTATAGATAAATTAGAACTAAAATGGCTATTACATTTATTAACATAATATATTGAGATGATACGACCCCAGCGTCATAATAAATGTAGCACGCTAGACGCACGCCGCTGTACTACTCGTATACCTACATTAAAATATAGCTAAAATAATGTCATCAAGACATATTCAGGTCGTGTAGGACGTATTTAATTTATATGTCTCAATTAAATGTCTTACGCAAGTCGGTCAGTGAAATGAACATGGAGGGTTGTCGGTTGTCAGGTACGGACGTCACCTTGGCATTGGGCCTGGCAATAGTGTGAACCTGTTTTGCTTCAGAACTGTTGGCAGCCTTGCTCGTTAATTGTTCAGGTAAATAATAAAAACTCGTATCGGCCTCTCCTTACATCGTATCGCGCCGAAGAAAACATTTGCTTAAGTATTTTGGAGCCGCGTATTTAAAAGGTCACGAATGACGTTTACGTTGCATATTTATTAAGTGTAACACAGCGGTGGAGTTGCCAAAATATATTATAGTTTCGCGGACATTTGAATATTCTGCAAGATTTTTATACTATATTTACTGAAAATATCATACCTGAAATATACTTCGTCCACCTATTTGCTAGTTATGAATAAATAAACACTGTACGTTTATCGAAACTAACTTAATCCTAACAAGTAACGTGATATAGTTCCATATAAGGACGTAATGCTAATGTTTATTAATTTCGTGATATGTATCTGGCTATTGGTTTCGTGTCAATTTGCAATTTTTAACCTTCAATTTATTCTGGTTTGTATATTTGGTCAGTTCGAAATGTGTAGTAGTGTCCTATAGTGTCGAATGTCGGTCTTAACATGGTAAGAATATTATATCGACGCCACTACTATATAAAGTTTTATCTAGAAGATCTAAACTGTAGAGATATTATAACTCATATAATTTCAAGATACTCTGAAGAGATATCAAATAAAAATATTCACACGCTTGAAAAGCGCGTAAATTTAAAATACTTATCTTTTTATGGCATCATTTATTACGTAAGAATTTTTTATATATAATGACAAGCGCTTTGAATCACTTTAATAAAAAAACTAGTCGGAGTCAAAATCAACACAGTAAACATTTTTGCAAATGAACCCGTTGTATTTTTAATAATGAATGTATTAATTTATGTTCCTCGTTAGATAAAATATAGCAATTGTTTATTATACCTAAAGTGTCCGCAGAATATTACGTTCTCCTACAACAACACTACTTTAAAATCTTAAAGTATTTGTAAAACTTGTGTAGCGCCTCCTACCGGGGCCTATAGAGAACTATTTTATGAAAGTTGTTATAAGTTATCTTACAATAACATCTCAAGTTTTATTGTTATATCCAATAAAAGTACTCAATAACATTTTAAGCTTGTTATAACAATAATATGTATTATGTTATTTAATTGTGATGTTTCTATTTATAAGTGCTTATTTGGCATTTTAACAGTGGATAGCATTCATAATACGACAGTGCCATCTCTAGTTCAGTTAACGACAGTGACGCGGAGTGCAGAGGGCGGAAGTAGCTTGTAGGCGGAAAGCACCATGCCCCCTGGGTGTTATCGACATTCGGCACCGGACGCTGGCTTCCACACCATGCGCTCCACGGCTATCGAGTATCCAGCTGTCGCGCATTTGATTACAACTGTCAACTGACGCTGATACGATCTCGACAAACGGAACAAATAACGTTCATTCTTGACTAGACAATGTTATATGCAAATTGTAAGATAATATGCAAATAATGGCCACTTGTGCTCACAATTCCATCAATGTTAAAACTGGAAAATATGCCATAATAACATATTTATTCCAGGCCTACGTATGCTGTACTAATTTGGACTAGTAAGCCAATTATTATCATAATAGGAATAAATGATGAGACAGCATATTCAAAATACCTCTTACTGATGGTCATATAGCTATATCAGCCTTGTAATTTTAACCAAAAGAGGCGAGTCTTTATAATTGAAGTCTTGAGTAAATTATAATTATTTAAGCAAACATTCTT
Source organism: Deilephila elpenor (assembly GCA_949752805.1). Taxonomy (NCBI): domain Eukaryota; kingdom Metazoa; phylum Arthropoda; class Insecta; order Lepidoptera; family Sphingidae; genus Deilephila; species Deilephila elpenor. The sequence continues at coordinate 6,735,489 of OX457099.1, read as the reverse complement.
GTGTTATTAAAACTGATTTAATTATTATAATACAGCCCGTACTATTAAGAAGTTTTAAACGTCACGTTTCTGCAATTAGTGTTTATAAAAAAAGAGCCATGAGTTTTCCAAGCTCGTCACAAAGCATTTAAATCCAAGCATAAGTACCTACTTGTACAGTTGCTGTGGATGATGTAAATAACGTTAAGGACATACAATCTACACATTGTATAATAGTCTAATAATCTAAAAGCAAACGTGCCACATAAAAATTGTATCAAGGTAGCAGGTTAGCAAGGTTAACTGAGGAGACAGCGATATAACATAGAGTTCTAATTCCATTTATTTTAATGAGTTATCTCTACATACATAACAACTTGAGGAAAATTAATCCCGCACTGTCGGCCGTGTAACTCTAACGACGACTTTACTACAGTTTGCAAAATGACAATATTCGAAACAAAGAAACTGAATGCAAAACTATATTCAAAACGCCCAATGAATAACAAATTGTATGAAAAGTAAGTGGTAATAACACTCTGCAAGAAAAATGTGCAGCGTAAAAAGTGCATTCAAAGTTCCAAACGCTTACTTTTTCCTTAGAAGATAGGCGTTTCAAGTCGATCAGTTTGTGGTACTGTCGCAGCGCACGCATGTACAATTTGACGGGAAGCTGAGCGGGGAGAGCGACGGGCTCGGCCGCGCGTCCCGTGTGCCCCGTGCGCCCCGTCCGGGACGCCACCCCTGCGCCGCTCATCGCAGCTCACCAGCCCAACACACTAACACACTTGTTCTTTATTCATAAGCACCAAACTGAACCGCCATAAAGACGAGCGCCAATCGCGCGTCCGAAGTGAACGTACGTTCTACACGACACTGACGTAGTAGGTACCGAGCGCCGCGCGCATGCGATTGCGGACCGACATGCGGTTCTTGCAAAAAAGAAACTACGGTCCACGCTTGAGTTACTTTCCCTACGATCAACCGCGCGTACGACGACCTGACACGCTTTTACTACAATACTGCGGCCACTTGCACTGCGCATTGCTCATTTTCGTACGCGCGAGCCGCCCCGGATGCTTAGAACTAGAGCTTTCGAGAAAGCTCTTTACTAGCGGCTCATTGATAGCCAACATCGGTGGCATTGTGTGATCCTCTTTTATCTCTATTATGCTCTAAAACATACTTATCTTAGGATATTTTTTTATAAAATAATACTATATTGGTAATTTTATTTGAAAAAAAGAAGGAAAGGACGCAATCGCAAAATAATAAGTCAAATCTTATGTGTTAAATATTTCTTCAATTCCCTAATTAGCCATGCGGAGAAATAGAATTTTCAAATAGGTATTTACATAATATTGGACATTAACGGTATCGTTATATCTTGTACAAAACGTCATTAATGGAGCAACTGCATATTTATTGTAACCTGCAGCGCATCAACACAAACAACTCCTGAGTATCCTAAGAGCTGCGCCAATATTTAAGGACGGAGGGTGGAACATTTGGCGTAGGAGAAGTATTGACGGATATTATTAACAACTAGCTTCTGCCCGCAAAATCCGTCTGTGTGATAAACTTCAATTGAAATTTATTTTATTTGGAATTTCCTATCCCGTCCCGTCCCGTCCTGTTAGATCCCGCCCGTCCCGCGTCATTCACACTCAAGGTATGCAATCCAGTCCCATCCCTTTGATTATAAAAAAGTAACAAATATATCAAAATTAATTAATTTTCTGATTAATTAATTAATTTTCGGGATGAAAAGTAGCCTAAGTGTTAATAGCCTAAGTGTCATCTACCAACATACCTTTTCTATCAACATAACATTCCTATTTCATCGAAATCCGTTAAGCCGTTTCTGAGTTGATCGCGCACAACCGCACAGACAAACAGACAAACCGACAAATATTCTAAAAATCATTGTTTTGTGTTCCATTACGTTAATACAGGCCCCCCATATAATTTTTTCTCATTTATCTTCCATGTACAGACATCTATCGGTTACAAATTTATTATATGAACGTGATAGCAAACTTGCTTCCTCCACGTCAATGTTCTGTGTGACAGCGATACCACTAAACACTATGATAGAGCCTTCCCGTTCGTGCTGCTGACATTCCTGTTTACAATGTGGCTCCACCACAAATATTAACATTACAACTGCCGACCGTACATGCAGCAGTTCTAAATTATTTACAATTATTAAACCCAAGCTTTTCTATGATTTGTAATTAAAACATAGAATCTTCTTACTTTAGGTATAAGTTAAAGTTTATAAAAAGGCAAAACACAAATCCAACCGCACTCTCATAAACGAACATATATTCATAAATCAATTTTTATTGCGTTATTCAAATAGATTCTGGGCTTACATTATGCCCCATGACGCAAATGGAGGAAAATTTCCAGAACCCATTCCGGGTAATCCCGAATGTGCACAACAGAATAACTTGCATGAAATCCCTAGAGGTCAGTTCACACTGAAGGACGTTATCCGTATTCCTCACCGCGATAGAAGCTGTGAAGTGTGAACTCATGCGGATAAAATTAATGCGAATTAATAACGTCAAGTAAACGAGTGAAACCGAGTGAGTGGAATGAAGATGGATGGTGTCACGCCAGCCACGCAGGATAATTGAATTGATTATGTATTGTAATTGAACGAAAAGATGACTAAACAATGTATAATAGTCGTCGCGTTAATGGTGCCTATACTCTCTTGTGCCTCTGCCATATTATTCTCAGAGTTCGTTTAATGACAAATGACGCGTTAGCTGGCGGTAGGTTAACAGCACTGATTCATTTTATAATGGTTTTCAAATGTGTTATTATACGGCTTTACTCACAAGATGCTCTTGCAGTATCAGCTACCCAAATACATTGTAGTGCGTCATATGAACTTTACACAAGTGCCAAACTTCCCAGATCATCTATTCAGTCGAACAAAGCCGGAAAAACTCGTGACTCAAAAGAGATTTGGGTGTATCGGTTAATGAATACGAATATGAATATGAGCTTAACTTATTTGAGCGCTATTAATCAATTTTCGATTTCCAGCAGTTTCTGTTCTGTTATTGTAACTGACTACAAAAGCGTATGTTTTGTATATTAAGTCGGTAAATATCGTTGGACGTCACTGGATGCATCCATTCACAACAAGTCGCGGTGGAAATATTTGAGAAAAGCCTATATTTAGCTTTTATATCCCACATTGTATTTTACATATTTATATTTCTCATACAAAATTCCATTGTTTTAAAGATTTTGTGTTATCTGCCATCATAAAACACAAATCCTTATTGAACAAGAATTGCTACATTATACAATTTTGCACGGATAGCTTATTGATAACTCGGGATACTTTTATCAGCTCGCACAATTTATAGGTCACACGTTAAACATAGATTTCATTCATTACTTAAATGTTATTTTTATACCTCCAGTTTTTCCACACTTTGTCACAAGGTCGGCGCAACATATTATGTTTGCTTAATACCTATGTATGTCAAAAAAGTAATCTAGGATTTTACTTTATACTAGCCAGATTTTTATTTTTTTATAAGCAGATATTTGTATGACAATGCGGTCAAATAATTATTTAATACGCTAGTAAAGAGCAGATAGCTTATCCAACACCTGAACTTATTGTAATAAATACTAAATCAACTTGAAAGCGAATATAAAATAATATAACAAGTTTATTTTCGTTATTGCTTCAGTACTAATATATATTAGTCGGTCAGATAATATTATCAATTCCATTAATAAATACTCCTTCACGCTAATTACTAATTTATATACGCATTTATCGTATCTGTATTGACGTAAATACATTAAGAACATGTACGCGGATTTCACTTGGTTTTCTAATCCGGCGGTTTTGTAAATTCACTGGGCCACATATATATGGCATTTGGACTTAATGGAGAATAATGATATCATTATTCTCCATTAAGTCCAAATGCCAAATTGGCTTTCGGATATTGGAATCGTGAAATGGAACTGGTACATTGAAAATCCAGTAAGTGTTCGAATATTTGTCTTTAGTTAACTGGAAAAATAATACATTCAGAAGGAGCTGTAAAGAATACAAAAATATTTATTGAGGATGTCGAAAGACCCCCTTTTTTGACTAGAAAATAGATGAAACGACCCTTTTTGTTAAGCTTGTACTCCTAGAAAGGACAATTTGGAGCGCCGATTTCAAAATTTGGCTCAAATAATATTAATGTATGAAACAAAGTCGACCCACATTAATTTGATTAGATATAAAAATAGCCATAATTACTAAGTGACCATAAGTACCTAAATTGTTGCATCAGGTAAGGGTGTTATTAAATAGCCTCTCATTACGACGGTAATTAATTGTAAGACATATAGCATTCTCCGGATAACTCTTAATTCAATATTATATATCGACGCTAATGTGCGCATATGAAAAATATGTTAGGTACGTGGCTTACGCGTGATATTTAGTAGTTTCACAAAACAAGTTATTTTAATTGTAAAATGTGGTTTAAAGAAACATAATAAATCATTATAACACGTAATAAACAATGTTGACCAACGCGAAGGTTTTCTATTTTATACAAACAACTTAACACTAACGTGTTATTTGACAATTATGGACCATACATCAATCAGACATACCGGACATAAACACGAAAAGGAAAACAAATACTAATAAATAAAGTATTTACGATTGAGCCAAATGCCAATCAAAAGTGATCCATATGGCTTAATAAACAAGCAAGTCCTATTTTACTGGAACTAACCGCACATTGACGTCATATCGGAATAGTAAATAGTAATTGACCCAATTAGGTATTAAAATAGTAGTTTACATACCAATACTAGTTCGGAATTCAAACATTACAACACTAAGAAATTCATAAATGCATCATTCACTTACTTGCGGCCAAATTTCTTCCGTCAACATAACCTCAAATGCTCGCGTGTCTGCATTGAACAATCAATGAACGAGACACAACCGGGACACAATTTTTATTTTCTGTTTCTAAATCTTTACGAATTATATCAGATTCTTAATTCAAACACAACACTTTAATATTCAGTATTTAAATTTCTCGCCGCTTAAGCTGAGTCACTTACAACCCGGCAGTCCTCTCCCTTCCTCACCGACATCCCATACTCCTGTTCGGCTCGTTATAACGGTTATTCTTATTATAGACCTGCGCAGCGTGTACGTATGTTTACTCGCCAACAATTGCGCCAAATTGAGCAGTAAACCTATTAATATAATGTTCATATTTGAATAAGGGTGTATCCCTTACAGAAAAGCGGGCCTAGCCCGAATTAAATTTCGCCGTATAGTATCTGATATTCTTGATAAAATTATGATTCATTTTTTAAATTTATTAATAACAGAATATTCTGAGTTTGTAATTTTCCGTGATAATTGTTTTCTTAAAAAACGCTGTATGTTAGCATGATCACTAATATTTACAAGATTTTCATTAAGTTTCTGTACTGCAGGTAAATGGTTATCAATAGCATGAACGCATTATTCTCCCCAGAAAATAACACTTAATCAGATAACAAATTAAAAACAAACAGTGTTTTATGGACTTTCTTAGATACAACTCTCGAAATATGATTCATATCACACAGATATATACGAAAAGGCATTTTAAATGAAATTTATTGTGTAACTCTTGAAAGTACACGGTTCTTGTTGTCTGTTTTCCCTTTTTATATCCTTGATTTCTCCACACCTTGTCCCATGTGTCTGACGCATAATTCAGTATCATTTATTGCACAAAAAATATCCATAACTTCAAATGATTGTCACCTATGACTAGTGATCAAAGTGGAAATATATTTAGCCCTTGTAATTCATATAGATATATTGATTGATATAAACACCACGACAAATGAAGACATCGTGAGGAAACCATAGCAATTTGTAAGAATTTCTATGGTATGTAAATTCCGCCAACCTGCACTAGACCAGTATGGTGGACTATATGGCCTAACCACTCTCAATTATACCCTCGATTGTAGAGTAGGCCCGTGCCCTGTACTCTGCAGTGGGACCTATATGGGCTGATACAAAAAGATACAAAAAAATATACAGACAATGTTTTAAAGAGTGTAGTGTAAGTATATAAGTATATTTAATAAAATAATACATCTCCTTATGTAAATAAAGCGGTCAGTAAAGCAGATATTTTAAAAATATCTTAAATAAGAGACACTGTTTATGTACCACAACATCTTACTGGTTGACCCTTAAATTCTTAGTTTGTTTTGTTTATTATTTATATTGATAATTAAGGCGTTCTCTACATTTATTAAAATGGTAGTTAACCGATTTACCCTTTCTATATCATAAACCCGATTTGGCTAGAACTGAAAGAAAAAGTTGAAGCCTAAGCTAAAGCAAATAGTACAATCAATCCACAATTGGCAGCAAGTACAAACAAAATCTATGTCAGTGGCAGAACAACCTGAATTTCGGAATAATTATTCCCGTGTCGGGCAGTCATATAGGATTTTTCTATTTACATATTATCAGCCCGGAGTCAGGAATTTATGCCTGATATAGCGATAGGCTCGCCCCTAACACATTATGGGACGGAAAACACCAAGGCAAAACTTTGGTGTTCTGGTAGCACCTCTGCCTATCCATTCGGGGAATAAGGGCGTGAGGCTATGTATGTATGTACATATGTATTGAATACTGTAAAAAACAAAAAATAAAAAATTACTATGTATCTGGTGCGGTGGTATAATTATTGCCGAGCGCCTTGGTATCATTTTTGTAATAACACCGGGTAAATTCGGTTCAGGCGGCTAGTTCTAAAATAAATAACAATGATATCTATATTTATATAGATTCTGACCTTAGCCATATGCCCTTGGATTGTTTTCGAGTTTTTGACCTTTTAAACCTGCATAATTAAGAGCATCCGAGTGCTGTTAGCATTGAGGGTCAAATACAAACAAACAGATCTTGAAGTTACGGCATATACCGGGTGATATTGACTTAATATGTTATTTAATTTAAACTATATGTTCCTAGCCCAAGGGTGCGTACTACCACGTTTGAAAAAGTCACTTCCCTCCCTAATAAAGCGGGTGACAAAACAAAAAAAAAGTTTTGAAAAAAAAGAAAGTTTTGTAAAAAATCGCCATTTTAGTTTTAAGGGTTTTGTACAAACCGGGTACGAGTCTTTTTACTTAGGCAAGTTCCCGAACAGAACAGAAGTTCAGTAAAGCGGTAGAATATTCGTATCTATACAGTGCCAAAAAAACTTAAATACGATATGTGACAAAAAGCCATCTTGGATTTTTTCAAATTTTGTGCAATGTCATCTGAGGTTATAAGAAACATGTGGGTTAAATTAAACACCATAGGTCATATTAATACCATTTATATCACCCGGTATAAATAATCACTGTAAAATTACCCCATATAAAGATTTTTTAATACATTCCGAAATCGAAATCTATGTTGACAAGTGACAACAAAAGAATAGAGTAATTGCAAGATCTTGTTTCATCTTTTGTCATTTCTTAAGACACGATTGTTTTATTTATACTATCAATGCGATCGCTTAATGTTCTTACTTATTCAATAATTGATTTATAGGTAGAAATATTTATCGATCTAGAGCTACGACTACAGCGGCATATATTTTTTTCTTTTGCGCGTTCATGTAAGATGATGCATGATATGCAAAGGAATTACTACATGTTTTAAGCATAGCTAATATAATATTGCGATATGACGTCTGTTAGCACTCAGTTTTTAATTGTCATTAATAAGATTATGCGTAATTTACAATTGCTTTGTAACGGAAATATACGAATGTTAAGTTTCTGTTAATTAATTTTAAAGAAAATCCGTTCTTTTACCACAACCTACTTAATGTGAATCCGTTAAAACGAAAACCGCTTGACATTGCTCCTGACGTCGATTGAAAGGCAAAATTGTTAATATTAGAACCTACTAACCTATTTTTTAGAAATCTAGAGATAATTGAATATACGGGTAATAATTACGTATATCTAATTGTGCATGTATCATCTATTAATCTGCGTGCGAATAGTTTATAGTAACTAAACCGTTAGAATCAATTATAAATACAATATTGAGAGCTATTAATACTTCGTATAAAAACAGGAGTTTATTGTAATATTTTTAAACAAACTCAGTTCAATACATTTGCACATATGTGACGTTAAAGAATATATGCGTCAATTGTGGCTGACAACAGATAACAAGCGCTACCATAATATTTAATATGCAGATAATGAAAAAAGAAAGCTGTAGGTACCTATTGCGAAGCAACGCTACGCAGTAAAAACAAATGATATTTTCTCTAGAAACTTCTCGCTTTTATAATAATTATTTATGTCATCTCTGATTTTTTATTTTTAAATAAAACTTAAAAAGTTCTTAATCAGGGACTTACGACGTAGAATCACAAAAGATAAAGTCAATATTGTCCTCAACTTCAAATTAAAAAATACACTTATAGAGATCTATGAATTTAGATGGATTAACGTATTTGACGATGTATCGATACAAATATGTATGTAGATTTGGACTGAAATATTGTTGCAATAACGATCTAAACCGATCGGCCGATTCCTAGGTTACAAAATATATGTATTTATCTCAAGTAAAATACCAAACATCATATTTATAATTATTGCTAACTTCTGCCCGCAAACTTCGTCTGCGTGATTAACTTTATACATACTCGATATTCATTTTTCCCATTTATCTTCCATGTAGTACACACATCGACCGGTTACAAATTTATTGTATTTATAGATTATCGTTATTGACATTATATCATTGCTGACTTATCAGCTTAATACATTGATTTGTTTTAAACACATACGGCATGTTTGTCCCTTTCGAACGACTTTTGAATTCAATTTGAGCGAAGAAAACGAAACATTCGATTACTAAATTATATTTTAAAACTGTCTATGAATAAAGCCTATAAAATCACGTTCTTACGCTATCAATGAAGATCGCAAAACGAATTATTTTTGAGGTCAATAGCTTCGAAGTTAATATACTACAAGAATTTAAATTTATGTTAAGTTATAGTATATTAAAACTTAAGACAGAAAATTCTGATTTTACTACACATATTTGGTTTGTAGTATGTTAAAGAGATGTTAAAATAAATATTTTTTTATATTTTATTCATAAGTGACTGTAGAGCTTACTGATGATTGTAAACTATTTGGCAATTGCTTTCAATCTGTCTTAAATTTGTGTGTGCTCTTTATAGCTTTTAGACGGCATATCGAAATAATTGGATTGCCTAACCGAGAAAAAAGTAATTATTTTGATGTAGATAAGGTATTTATTTCTTTTCTGTCTCTTCTAAAAGAGGGTTGCTATTCAGACGTTACAGTTGAAGACAAGTTTTTACAATGTTGTTATGCTGACGAAGCTCTTAACTGAGTTGGAACGTCTGCATGATATATTGCAGATTGTTTTAGGCAGTCGGTCCCATTTACCTAACCTTAAATATAAGATCTAAGGGTTGTTAAAAATTCAAACACATGTGTAGCGATAAACTATAAGCTGAGTAAAATTCTTTAATCCTTTAATGTGAAAAGCTTACAATTCAAATATCTGCGTGCTCATATACTTTAGGGCGAAATTTCTCCGATTTTCTTTAAGAAGTAATTTGTACCCACAGAAGCTTTAAGTGCGTGGTGGCCTGTTGGTAATGGACCAGACGCGGCTGCCTACATGTTCACGGTGGTCGCGAGTTCAAATCCCAGGGCACACCTCTGACTTTTCGGAGTCATGTATGTATTGATAGTCAATCACCACGCACTTTAACGGTGAAGGAAAACATCGTGAGGAAACCTACATACCGTAGCGATTTTAAAGAATTTCTACGGTATGTAAGTCCGCCAACCCGCACTAGGCCAGCGTGGTGGACTATATGGCCTAACCACTCTCAATCGATTCTCTCGATTGTAGAGTAGGCCCGTGCCCTGCAGTGGGACGAATATGGACTGATATAGATATAGATATAGATATAGAAGCTTTACATAGAAACTAGCGTGTAAGTTAATTTGCAGCTGAATTTAAAGCTTGCAATCACATTGTACGTCATATATGATTTTGCGCTTCATCACATCGTGTCTGTGCACATGGTGCCTCTAAAGGAGGATTACGTAACCTTATGGCAAAGTGTACGTAATCAATAAATATCGCGATGCAGGTTAATTATTAGGTGTCACGTAATTAAATCATGAATGCGGATGATATAATTATGTGCTCACGACATCTATTAAACACGTTTCTCTACGTTCTGTTTCGCAGCACCAATGAAGCAGACGCAAGAAACTTAAACTTAGTATACAGCATTCTATAAAACCGAAGCATAAAACACATCACTCATTTTCTATTAATTATTTGACAAATAATGTCGATATATTATTTATAGAGAAAAATGAGAGAGATAAGCACACACTATTTAACTGTTCATTAATTTTAGACTAGTCTACTTAATTCTAAGGCCTTGATATATTTAAGTAGGTAAGTCCTTTCACTTTAATCTGTAACCAAAACCTCGTACACAAACTTACAATTGATTGTCATTCCAAATCGATTATTTTTTTCTGATTCGATTTCTAAGCATATTCTGTGTCACCGCGTGACCGCACTAATACAAATCGGAAACCTGTGCGACAAAAGTTGACATTTGTAAACTCCCAGGAGAGTTGTGGAAAAAAATCCATCAACAACACGTTCATGACATGTCGGTAAACTCCAGCCCACTTACGGATTTTAATGCATCCAAAGAATTCCGAGCTCCTTATGGGAGAAACATTTGAAATGGCTGACAATCACCGGAGGCTCGAAGGCTGTATTAGTGGCGTTTTATAGGCCGACCCTGTGCGCTCTGACGTCAATGGCGCACCATCCAGCTCAGTACACGCGCACGTGAACCGACTCACTTCAATGTAACCATATTGCGTTTCGGTAATAGACATGCCTCATTGATTATGTCACTAGTATTGTTCCTGTAGAAGGTTATTAGACCCTTCACATTTTAGATGATTAAGCTTATTTTTGTTGATTTTAGCGGTAGTTTATACTGTGGATTACCTTTAATACGTTTAATTCAATTCATTTAATAATTCCAAAGGAATTGTAGGCAGCACAAATGACAGCTATGAGAGCACTGAATGAAGAGTAAAATATGACAATGACTTCAGAGACGAACATAACGAAAAAAGTTATTTCAATGTGGTATTCTGAAGTTTATTTATATGTATAGTGCACACAAGCTTAAGCAAACGACTTTATGCTGAAGAGAAGACACTGGTGTCACTAATGCCAAATGTATTCATACAATATTAAATAGAACTTAACCATAATCAAAACGTTGCTATGATTACATCTATACATCTGATAGGAAAAAATAATTTATTGGATTTGTTCATACAGGCGCAATCTTTGATGACGTCACTATATTGGTTTATAACGTAAACAAAATTCATAATTCTAAAAGAATTTTACCAATTTACCAATATAATAAACTTATGCAAACCCACAAGTCGTCTTTATTGTCAAGTCAAGACCGCCAAGACCAAGAAAACACATAATATTTTTTTTGACCTAAATAGTAAAGCTAGTACATAAAACGGTTTTATTTATTTACAATTATTTATTATTGTAACAATATAGTAAATTTAAAGTACCAATATTTAAGTATACATGTTTCAATATTATTTTGAACTTTGGAGTTATTGTAAACTACTTGTCAATTGTCATGTATTTCACACGTATACGTAAAAGCTTTGTTTTTATATACATCAAATTTACAACGCGTGAAAATAATTTTATAGACCTGATAAAAAACGCAGACATCTGCGTCTATAATACATAGGTAATTTAACAAGTACATGACAACTGTGTTATCGTGTTAAACATAAAACATATTTTAATTGCATTATAATCTAATGACCGAACATCAGTATAAACTCCGCCCCCACGTGACAATATAACAGATAATGTAAGCACATAATATTAAAACCTAAATAATCAACGAGACGCAATTGTTACAGCGATCTAAATATGGTGGGCGATGATTGTTATGAATAAATCGAAGGCTAACTAATTCACTACCGTTATTGGAAGTAAAATTGGAAGTAACTTATAGATGGAAGGCAGTAGCTTGAATGCTTGCTGCAAGTAGATATTTTGTCTTACTAATAATGCTTAGAGTCAATCAATAAATAAAACCGCGGTTGTCGAAAATAAAAGCTATCCACATGAAGTTAGGCTTATCCAAGCAACTAATTCTAAGTTTCACGAATTATCACAATCCGCTCTTTATTGTGATAATTCAATGTTGACATATGATCATTAATTTAACTGACATATTTTTATCACCCCAGGGAGCCTAGTACAAAATAAGAAAAATATCGACTCGATTTTTTGGTCTAAATTCGCGATTTGAATTTTTTCATATTTTTGGCAAATAAATTATTCTGATACAGGTAACGTTTACTGTGTGTACATGTAATCTTATGCCATTATTCAATGTATTTTTAAAAGGTTTGTTATTACATAGGAGAATGTCCGCTAGACGAAGTAATCCGATACAGCAACGTAAATAGATTCACTGGTATCAGGTTTGCATTGGTACGGTTGGCAACTAAAGCCATTACAGTTATTATTAAATTGTAATTGTTATTTTGAAGTCAATTCGTAGCCAGTTGGCTTCCATATTGTTTATTTTGTAAATCGCCTATTAAGGGGGCTGAAGAGAGAGACAGATTGAGGGTTATAATTGCTACGGTCTTTAATTTGATTCCTATGTTGGATAAGATTGTTCCTTAACGGTGCGAAAGTCATGATTTGTTCAAAAAACGTCCAAAACTCAGCGTGGTTGAATAACACCTAAGCCCTTCAAATAACGTATTTAGGCAGATGTAATTATTTTTAGCTAAATAGGATAGTTTTATTACGGTTATAACTAGTTTCACAATGATTCCTATGTAAAACAACAGTAAACTTTTATTTACATCGAGTCGATACTGGTTTAATAACATCGATAAATATGTGAAGTAACAAAATATAAACTATTTATTTGATTACTTCACAGTGCAACTGTTATCTCATATGATTCAGTTTGTGCCGGTTACTGGAGCGTGTCAACAAGTATTGCGTATGCGTGGGTTACAAAAGTTTGTATGTAAATGGTAAAGCCATACTGTAAGCTCGTCTAGATTTCTGCGTGTATGGATCGACTGGGTCAGTACACAGATATATCTAGATTCAATCACCATTGACAGTGAACTGTCATCGTGAATGACGCAAGTGTTCGGGCTCTTGTATATTCGAATGACAGTAGACCGGCCTAATTGTTTCGACGGGCAAGAGGTGATTATCTCTGTGTTAAATACTGACCACCAGTTTCGTTTACGTATAAAAATCTATTTTTTATAAAGGGCTTATAAACCACTAAGTTATTATGTTAAGCAATAAAAGTCGCTTAATATGTACATCCAAAATTCGCAGCGTTGTCTAACAATGGTTGAGGCTGTAACTGACTGTAACGGTAGAGAAATGACTCCACATTAGGTAGAACATATATATACAGGGTATCTCAAGACCGCGACCGAAAACGAAGCCAGGTTGTAGTTTTAGTGGTCCCAAACACGATGCAAATAAAAATTTCGCCAAAACGGTCACAGATATTTATTTAGAATTTTTTAAAAATCATCATGTTTGGGTGGTAAATACCTAGTTTTTGCGAAAATACTAATTTTAACCCTTAGGTACCATTGCGTGTTTAAAAATAAAGAGGTGTACATCATTATTTTAGGAAAACTTTGTATATATCACCCAAATACGACGATAAGTAAAAAATTACAAAAAAGAAGTTGTTGATTTTTTTTGCGAAATTTTTACTTGCATTGTGTCTGAAGTCACTAATACTACCACCTGGCTTCGTTTTCGGTCGCGGTCTTGATATACCCTGTATAATATATATCCAATTTATCTATAATTAACTTATATTCATCTATAGTAAGTACCTAAAGTGCGGCAGTAACACAGCGTCGGTCAAGCCGGCTCATCCAAGCTGTACTCGAATGACCTACAACCCGACTCTACCACGTGCGCGTTACTGGGATAGTGGCTATAAAACTTATCTCTGATATAAATGTAACAACATTGGAATAGAACGTATAATAGGTCTCGACTCGTCGTATTGTGGCGTAGGGGTTCCTTTATGATAATAACGCTGATACGATGTTGTTAGGGTTCATTTGCGGCTGTTAGATGGTATCATTATCAAAACATCGTGGCGTCTGCCCTCTGCGATATGCTCCGCGCCGCCGCCGCGCCGCAAGAATCATTATCATAGACCATGGCAATTACTAATTAGCCATACTTCCTCCATTATCATTACAGGTATATGTCGATACTTTTATAAGGTCAAACTGCAATAAACACGGTATAATTTAAAACAAATAATATATTTGAAATTAATTCAGTCAAAGTACAAAATTGATGTTTGAGTAATAGATTACGTAAAGTGTTTTTAGCTAACCTAACGTTTTGCACATAAACAATGATTCTTTTGTTATGTGGTTTATTTGAATATGTATAACTACATTTCACAACACGCAACTTCTTCCGACGAATTAATTTACGAGAAAGATAATAGTAATTGAAAAGAATGGCACATTTTAAGGCTTAGTAGACCCGATACAATAAAGAATAAACTTATTTTTATGTGCTTTTGAGTTCTTTTTATGTGTTTTTATGTGGTTATTTATTGGGTCTTTAATAATTATAAAACTGTAAAAAATCATGCTTATTTTATATATATTTTTACTATACATATAATTATTCCATTCAGAACCCGTCTATAAAACGTTAATATCAGCCATCATATTATCTCTCACTGTGCACATTTTACCAGATTTTGTTCAGTTTATAAGTTACAAAGAAAGTTATCTGTCAACACAGAATACATCGTTTTTATTACATGTCATTTATCAAGTCATCATTTATTTATCATTTAACGCTATCCAAAACTTTTTCACCGATTTTTTAGTTCTGCTGAGCATGAAAATCAATTACCACCAGCCATGATAATTTTATGCCCATTGCGATAACTGTTGAGTTTCTAATAGTTTCGTCACTATGCGACATTTTATTTTTAATTTGTCGTGACCGATCTCTATTAGAGTTAAAACGTTATATTTATAAATAACCCATCCTTGTACACAGAACCTTTATACTCGGGCACACTGAGTTTACAATGTCAATTAAACCATTAGCAACCGGACGTCACTAGACGAAAATATATTTCCTGACAATAGAAAAGTGAGTAAATATTACCTATTAATCATTAACGCTTCTTTTCATTTCTGTTATGGGTATAATGAGAAATAAAATTGTAACTATAACCTTACTCCCCGAAATCACTTGCGAGCTTTTTATTTTATACATTTTTATTTTTATTCTGGCACGGCAAATTGACTGCATTGCACAGCATGGTAAGCGCAATGCCTTCCAAATGGAGCATTGAAGCGCATCAGACGGTGGTCTCATGCCATTCAATAGGGTAAGATAATCCCGGATTGACACAGGCACAAGGTTGCTTTGGAATAGTGATGGACACTTTTTACCATTGACACAGAAGTGGCACCACATAGCGGAAGGACAAGCATATATTACTATTATAAGCCACCAACGGCGCTAAGAGGGCAAAGTTCCCAGGCTGCTCAGTTAGGAGATCCCGACAATTCGTTCCCTCCTCGTCCCCGGACCGTTCCCTAACTTAGGAAGCTTTTTTTATTGCAATGTATGGCGAGACGAGCATGCCATTCGCCTGATGGTAAGCGATACGACGGCACAGGGACAATAGAAAAACCAAACAAAACCATGAATTACAAAGCAATGCTTGGCATTCCACTGCGCCTTCCATCCTGAGACACAAGGTGTTAAGTCAAATTTAGTCCAGTAGTTAGGACACTTCTCCTCATCAAATCAGGAAGAATTGTCGGGATTTAATTGTGCGAACATTATCTATTACAATATGCAATCTTTTCGGTTCATTTACACCTAATAAAAGATTAATTGCAGTTGAAGTCACCTTTAGCAATTAACTTGATAAAATTATGGTCGTGTCAGAGGTAATTAATGTTCTTATCTAATTTAATATAAATAAAAACAGCATGAATTTATATCGTGATTATCACATGTCGAGAAGTTATACAGTTGATTCAGATAAAATGTGACATGTCAGTGCGGAAATTAATTCCGCTTTCAAAAACTGCAGTAATGAGCTAGTGTAGGTCTACTATAGTAACTATATTCACTCACATCAGAGTAGTAAATCACAATAACGCCGTGACATAATTGCGTAACAGGCGCCTAACAGGTGTCACAGAGGTGGTTAATGCACGAAGCGCGGATTTGATGTTCTCAGAAAGGCTAACAGATAGACATTTACACAAAAACGCCCTACTCTGACGGAATAGTCGCGATTACTGCTTTGGAAAAACAGTGCCTATTTTAGTTGTCACTCATTGCCACGGTGTCGAATTAATTTCTTCCAGCTAGCTTCTAGAACTTGAATATCTTCAATGTCATAAAAGTATTCTATTTTACCTACACGTCTCGATAGTGTACATGACGAAAGAATGCGCATGTTTTACGTCGTTTATTTATTTATTTCTTAATCAGTGTCGCCAGTCGCTGGCTCAGGTTATCTGCCGAGTTCTAGGACGTGTCCACTGGGTATTTCGAATAGCGTTATGATAACAATAAGGAAATATAATGTTAGGTAACACCTGTATGTCGATTCTTCTTTCATTTCTTTATAGACGTTTTTATCATTTATAAATATGCAAAATGTATATTTTATATATTATATATTATGTTAATGAATTTTATTTATCAATAAATATATATATATATATATATATATATATATATATATATATATATATATATTTTATTTATTCATTCACCTAAAATATAATGTCATGACAGCTTTTAAAAATAAGGCGGCATTATATTATACTAATCCATACAAAACTACTTAAAATACACATCGGATAAACTAACACTATAAAACTAAATAACAAAAAAATTATAATGTTTACAATCCTAATTCAATATATCTTGTGCAACTTCAGTGAATTTGGGCAGGCTGAAATGAAATATATCAATAAGTTGGAAGTTGTATAGCCACGCTGTAGTTAGACATGGCTCAGCAATATTGGGCAGGCTCGTCAGGTGCGGTGCCACTGTCTCCTAGGAGGATGCCCAGTACTCCTTTCTTGTTCCCATCCTATTCCCTTCCCATTCTCCTTCCAAATTGATGGCAGTTTGGGCATTGATGGGCGGCAGTGATCACTTACCATCAGATGACCTGTTTGCTCGTTAACCGGATATTTTTTTTTTTTTTTTTTTTTTTATTGCCGTTATAGGCAGACGAGCTAGCGGCCCGCCTGATGGTAAGCGGCTACCGCTGCCCAGAGAACTTCGCAGTGCCAGGGGTCCAGCACAACAAAATCGCTGCCTACCTTAAGGAGAGTACTCTCTTTAAGCCTCTTTTGAAGAAGGACAGGTCATAGCGCTCAAAGAACACCGATGCAGGGAGTTCATTCCAGAGCTTGCACGTACGTGGTAAGAAAGAACGCTGAAAACGTACCGTTCGGGAGCGGTACGCTTCCAGGTGGTAGGAATGAACTCTGCTGCGGTGACGGGTGGTGCGATGGTAGAAGGGCGACGTTGGTACCATCTCAAACAATTCCTCGGAGCACTCCCCATGGAACAGACGATAGAACACACAGAGAGACCCGAAGTCTCTCCGCAGTCCTAACGGTTCCAATTTGTCCGTAAGATTGGGATCATCGACTATTCGACAAGCTCGTCGCTGTAAGGAGTCAAGTGGGTTGAGCTGGTATTTTGGGGCACCTGCCCAGAGGTGAGAGCAGTACTCCACGTGGGGCCGGATTTGTGCTTTGTAGAGCGTCAATCTGTGACCCGACGTGAAGTACCGCTTGGCTCTGTTCAGGATACCCAACTTTCTGCTCGCCAGTTTGGCTTTGTCCTCCAAATGACTCCTAAAGTCGACATTGCTTGATATTTCGACGCCGAGGATCCCAATACTTTCGGATCTTTGGAGAGTAACTCCTTGGAATTGCGGCGCCATGACAAAAGGGTCCTTCTTCGCAGTGAATGCGCAAACTTGTGTCTTCGAGGGGTTAAATTGAACTAAGTACTATTAAGTGAAAAATAAATTTGTTGTATTTAAACTATCTTAAATAATGTTTATAAAGGCTAATAAAAATAAAAACTACTGACGTAACAATTTATTTAGCATACACCTATTTAAGAAACTTAAATGTCGAATTGCTATTTATACTAAAGAAATCTAAAAATATTCTATGATATGTGTTAAAGGTTATAAATACACTAATTTAAATGTATACAAATATAGCAAAAAATGCCAAATTAGGTATGTATTAGGTATGTTGTAGTTATTTTTATCATCGATCGAATCAATCGAAGTAGGTATAAAAAAAGTTAAGGTAATCATATGAGGCGGTATAGACTATAGCACGACGCACCGAAACCCAACAGATAGATTATGATAAAACATTAAGTTACATGATTACGGCAAAAAATTATAATTACATATAATCATCTTAATTTATGTAAATTGACCAAGGCAGAGCAAACTTATTCGTAACAGGTCGCATCTAAATATAGATCTACTCACTCACCAAGTCGGTATTCAATTTATCGAAATGTAGAGTTAATTGCAGGTAAGTGGTAGTGAAATATTATTTATTTATTGTGAATACAAGGGTACAAAACCACTAACACTACTAAAGTAAACAAAATCATGTATAATCACTTTTCTAAATATTATGTAAGTCGAGTAAATTAGGAAATTATACGTTTTGCGGTTTATGCTGTCATCAACTTGAATCAATTTAAATTATTGCAATTGATATTTGCGGTTATTATAATGAAAAAATTACGCATATTTAATCAGTAGACTATGATACTATCTCATATTACATCCAATACTTTCATTTTATGTAATTCATTCTATAAAAGCCGAAGTAACTTGAATATGAACCCATGTCGTCGTAAACATAGTTCCTATTCATCGGCACTTGGTAATAGCAAACGTTTCTAAGCCATACCAGGATCGGTGGTAAAAATTCAGACACTAAACTAGTCACACTCTCTCATGGAGCTCTCACAATGATCTCCACATTGACGTGTTGGAAGCGGCCTACAAACTACTCACTAATTGAATAAAATCAATTTGTCCAGGAATTCGGCAAGTGTCGTTGACTGACACCGACCCACACAAATTAGGGGAAGTCCGAACCCAATAGTTGAACATACGTAGGCTGCTTAGTTATTGTGTTAATTGCCAGACATATCTTTCGTGTGACAACGTTTAGTGGAAATATTTTCGTTTAAAGTAATTATCACAATCATGAGAATTTTCAAGTCCTTTGCTGAATATATGCCTCCCTATAATTCCATAGGTTTTTATTAGAAGGGACTTGTATTTGTACTTGTTGACTTTGTATTTTGTAGGTGGTTTAATTAGGTTGATTGTGCGCGTTATGAGTGAATAGTCTGACACTGCAATTGTTTATCTGAATGAAACCTATAGTAAATATCATAATACTATTTAAAGAGATACATACCAAGCAGTCAAATTCCGCACGCATCACAATGATCGCACGTGAGACTCCACAAATATTATAATTGAGCACTCATGCAGTTTAATAGCCGTAATGAGTGATACCTCGGGTAAACCTGTTTGTTAATGTTATTTTTACTCGGCCACTAACTTGTCCGCTAATACACGTGTTTACAAAAACCACTTAATTTTACAGTATCAACAAAAACTATTGTATGTTACATAAAATATATTAATATTTGTAGTCACATTATAAAACGACGTTTCAAAATGGAACGGTAAATCCAAACGGTTATAATTTAGTGATGATACAGTAATTAATGCAAATACTATGGTAGTTATCCGTACATTTTCAGCTCTGTAAACCATAGGCAATACAGAGAAAATGTGATGTCTTTTACTATATTTCCATGCTTTAAAGTTGGAAAGATCACCCATTCTGAAGCAATGGATTTATGATAACCACTAAAATATTTACATGTCTACAATCAATTACACACATCTATTACTTTATTAGCATGCACATTTTCATACGATGTTTACTTGATTCTTTTATTTGTGTACGTGCCTTTTTTACAATACTTAATTACGTAAAATTGTACAAACAATAAATAATGTGTTTTTTTCTCTATTAAGAAACCTTAACTATTAAGGAAAATAAGAGCAATTTGTTGCCACCAGTTGTACGGATTTAAAGGAGCTCATGTTCTAGACATGTGTAATAAGCAAAAATCATGATTGTCAATCAAAAGTAATGACACTGAAAGTACTGATGTATTCGGAAGCAACCTTAAAATAAATTATTGTGATCGATTTGACTAATAAGAGGTCGGGAGTTTCATCCCAAGGCACACCTCTATATCAAGATTACGTTCATAGTTAACATCGGTTATTTTACTGACAAAGGAAAATATTGTGAAAACGTGTATAGGTAACTGAGAATTCGCTACAAGAATTTCGAAGGTATGTGAAGTCCAACAACCCGCACTAGGTCAGCGTGGTGACAATATACTTAGATAAAGCGTCTCCTCTGCAGCGGCACAAGTATATAGTGGACCGATTCATTCATACATTTATATTATTGTGATTCGTAGTCCTGATGACACCCCATGTGATATACGGACAAACTCCTTATATTAACTCGTTTATTACCTGCACTATCTACCGGTCGTTTGAATGTATGAATAAACAATTACGTGATTCACATGTTTATAAAGTTATGTTAATTGCTGGACCCCACTGTGGTGGTATCGGTTGCCTTATCTTATCTTCGAATAAAAACAAAAGATATCAGCGCATACATGAGCCCAGTGCTGAGCGGGGTACTCATCTAAAATTGAGAGTTTGTTTGAGGAGCTTACGCCTCAGTCCATCACGTTAGCCTATTGAAGGCTGGCTGGCTTCACATACCGTGGAAATTAATGTACAAATCTTTGTAGTTTACAGATTAAGAAATGGAATCAGATTCAGACGAACGGCCGCCGCCTCGGTGGGTACCTTAAGAATACGGGTTCTGACTTACTGGTAATGAATGAATTTGATGCGAATTTTCCACAATATAGCTAAAATTATTCGTAGCAATCTTGAAAGGAAGATCATTTCTACCTGTATAACAGTAAATTAAATTATTTATTATCATCAGTGTTAAAATGTTAAAGTATGTCACAGTTTTCGCTCGTATCAAAGTTCCTAGAAAAATTAAAACTTCTATCTCAAACTAGTAAGTACTAAGTACTACTATTTAGTACTAACTATTTAGTATTCGATATAGCAAATTGAAACCATGGGAATTCAGCGGATAATAGGCTTACTCGCATCGGTTGGCAATTGATGTCACGTGTTTATTAAGAGCAGCGGATCTTAGACGGGCGGCTAGACAGGGCACGACCCTTTATCTCGCAGTCTCGCAGCCCTGACACTATTTATTCAGCAACGTGTTTTGGTATTTTCATTCCCATTAATTAACGTCGCTACAATTACAATGATTAATTGTAGTCAAAAGATAACGTTACATTTTTAGTATTATGAATTATTTCTTGCGACGTTACTGCGTCAATCATATTGTGTTTATATAAGGAATACGATAACCTATATATTACCGGCTGGTATACACACCTTGGTAGGACACTGGCCTCATTTGATTAATATTAACACGTACATCTTATATGCATTAAATATGTTATAAACACTATTTTTTAACTCTTACACTCTAACTCTTCCACAATACCCCATTTAAAGTAAAGCTAGTAGTCGAGAGATCAAGTTAAAAACCATATAGTTGCCTTGAATGTTCCGTTAGTAGACCTGTTAGGCCTTTTGACGTCACATTGGTCAAAAGCTTGGATAAAAGCTTGGCGCAAACTCCGTATAGGAGGCGGCCAGACCCCGTCCAGCCCACCTGATCTGAGTAGATAAATTGAAATTATTCCGCCAACGTTTAAGCCAAAACTTCAAACCTTACCAAATTGGTTACTATTGCCTCCCATTGAACAAAATGGCCACAAAAAATTGGCCAGCTATCAGCAAACACCTGTATTTAGCTATGATTTACGACTTAAACTCTACTTTTTTAAGCAAAAATCAGGGGACGAGCTTGTTGCTCGTTTGATGGTTACCGTTAGCCTGCCCATAAACTGAAGCTGCACTGTACTATTACTTTAGTTCCGATATGCTGCTGCGAAATACAACAGAACTTATTATTTGGCCACAAGAATACACAAAATGGTCTTTTACGTAATGTAGAAAGAGGTCCGTATCACTCATAATATTTCATGACCACAATTCATACATCTTGTGTACAGAGGTATCTAAAAATAGTAAAAGACATTTTATTAAAGGATTGTAAGCAAAATGTACTTGTACTGTACGATTTCTAAAGCGGAACGGCAAACTTAATCGGCATCGCCGCGTGATGCGTTCAAAATAAAACAATAGTTTACCGCGTTGTCGGTATCATGGAACTATTTAAATGAATCGATTATGTATTAAGTGTAGGCAATATCCGTTGACGCACGTCCGCGGCCTTAAGTTTAGTGCGCGCCGGTGCGTAAATAACAATAATACACTAATTTATAGACGCTACCGTAGGATTTATGTATCTTTAATGTAATTGTGGCCAAAGCGATCACAAGACTCTTAATTAATTAAAAAATATACAAAGGTATTTATTGAAATCTATGCAGCTTAGAAATATAATTCTGTGATATGCTGGCATATATCTTCGCAACTACCTGCTACTAGACACAATCTAAATATTTTTATATTAATCGGCTTTTTAATTAAGAAAATAAAGAACAATTAGTTATGATAATAACATTTTTTTGTTTAGATATCTCTGTACTCGCGAATCAAGCTAGGAATATACCGCCTGGCAGCGATCATAGCATGTGCGGTCAAAAATATTGGAAATGCTTCAATAATCTCTGTCTAGATATTCCAGGATAGTATCACGATTTGATTTGTTACTAATTTTCTTTGTGACGTTTTATTCGTTACTAGCTTTCCTAACAAAATATGTAAGAGTACTCCATTAGTTTCCTATCGTGAAAAGAACTAAATTAGAAAGATTTATAACTTATATGACGTCTGCATCCACGTGTTTGTTAATTAGTATGGGTTTCATATCGCGGATGTAAGGAGGTATGTAAATAGATACTCGTGAAAAAATATCGGTCAATATTTAGTGACGTCAACACAGACTATTGTATCTGTCTGTATAAGGTTTCATTGACAAATAATACGAAACTCCTTATGGCGAGGCTTGTTATGGCGAGCTCCAAACACATGAGCTCGACTTACCTCTACTTCTATAGCGTATAAAACTGTCGGCGTCAACTTCAATAATGCAAAATTTATTTCATGTATTGACGTCACATTGTATATTGGTTTACAATGTAAGTGGTTGGTAAACAATTTTATTGCAATAATATGCATATTTGCTTCAGAAGAAAAAATACATTTATTTAATTCAATAATACTTTAATTTTTGGTCCCTTAAAGGATGTTCTTCGATGCTTCCCAATATTATAAGCTTCTCTAATTCATGTCTGGGAGACCGCATGATGTGTCAAAAGAAGATGCATAGAAGGCAAGTACGCCAGAGGCAGAACACCAGCCAGATGGTCAGACATCGTGAAGAAGGTGGTTGGTTGTAGCCTATACCACGCAGTACGTGCCACCCAGGACCGAACACGATGGAGGGTGGATGTGGTCGCGATCCTCAGCAGTCAGGGAACGATGTGAATACAAATGATGTCTACTTCTCTAATAAAATAGACAATGAATATTTATGAGTAGAAACAGATGTTTTTTTTTATAATCTCCAATCGTTAATTTAGTTACACGACGTATCCAGTCGTGTAAAGCAAAAATTGCACCAATTCGAAATGTTGAGTAACCAATTTTAATGGAGACGTAGGTGGTGCATCATTGCCGCGAGTGGCACTTAAACGAAGAAATATGTTGGTTACGTATTGTCTACCATCCTTACTTGTGTCCACTTTATCAGGACAAATTGTGCTCAATTGTTTTATATCTGAAATGTCCTACTGCATCTTGTACACATGTTTGCCCTCAACATTGCAGACTGAAACTCCCGTTATCGATGTAGCAGTTATTATAATTGCGTTACATAATTTTTATGAAAATAATTAGAATGAACCAAAAAAACATGCTATCATAATTTTTTTGCAAGTTTGCATATTTTAATACCGGGTATATCCAGGCGGCGACCGATAACGTAGCCAGGTGGTAGTTGCAGTGACTACAGACACAATATAACTAGAAATTTCGCAAAAAAAAAAATCTCATTCGTTGTATGTTCCAACGAGGTTACATGTCTACGCCCTGTTTTGAAAAATATTAAAAATAGCTATTATAAAGAATATTTTCTTAGGTACTTTCTATTAGGAACAACCCAAATTACTAATTGGAAATGCACCATGGAGATTAAAGCGTTTTTAATAGTCACGATTAAAAATTATAGTCCATTAGAACTACGGAATGTATGATTTTCATTTTTCAACAATATTTCACATATATCAATAGGTAAATGAATTACTCGCGCTACAAACTAAATTGTTAACATTTTTTTAAATGTTACTCTCCAATGATATTCATAATTTGCACAAACAATAAGTGCAAATGTTTTTTTCATAACTAACGAGCAATGTATGCAAATGTACTGTCACCACTGTCACCAGCCGTGGCGATACATTTATTTGGTGCTGCGAAGTGAATAATTACATATGCATATAAATATATTTATGTATGCATGGTGAACGATTGACGTCAACCTGCTCCGCAGTACGCGTCCCCTACTACACATTATACTATGCTCACATGAAACGACCAAATCGGACATTTACCTTTGATACGTTTTGAATATACCCATTACCCATGTTATTCAAAATTATCCGGTTTTACTTATTATCATTTATAAATTTTGCCCATAACAATGAAATTTTATTATTGACCTTTCAAAATGGAATTATTGCTTTAAAGACTGCCTCGGTGGTGTAGTTGTACTACGATAGACCACAAAGCTGAGGTCTCGGGTTCAAATCCCGGGTCGGGCAAAGTGATATTGGGTTTTTCTATTCATTATCAGCTCGGCCAGGCAGGAATTTGTGCCCAATATGGCGATAAGCTTGCCCCCTATCACATCATTTGACGGAACATACAAGGCGAAATGTGGGTGTCCTGGCGGCGAATCTGCCTACCCCTTCTAGGATAAAGGCGTGAGTTTATGTATGTATGCTTTAAAGAAAAAATAAACATAAATATACGAGCTAACCAGAAAAACTGGAAAGCAGTGTAACAATAATACCGATTACCGACAAATTAAACCCATGAAATTCATATTCGTTTAGGAAGACGAATTTAAATAGAAATTACAAGACACACTTTTAAAAAATAAAAAAAAAACACTTTATGTATAACGTATCTTAAGTATTGTAAATTTATTAAATACTCCCCACGAAATAAACTAATTGGTATAAAATAATTTTATTGCTACAAACTGGTCCAATACAAAGCACAAAATTAATGTGATTAATTGCCCACACGATAGTTCAGATTGTACCCTACTGTGAAAAAACCCAAGTTCAGCTTAGCGAGATGCGTTTTAATAAAAGGCGTTAACACTCCTGTATTTTTATGTTTTTATTCAACGAATATGAATACATTAGCATGCTATAAGTATACTTCTCGATAATTCCAGGCATAGTTTATTTATAAGTTTTGGGAAGAGGACAACGACTGGAAATAATGGACTCGCCCAGCCTGTATAATGTCCACATCGTATGCAAAAAGCGCACGCTCAAGAACACATCACAAATTTTTTTGAATGTATTTGGGAAAACAAACATTTACCCATTGTTAATTAATAAAAGGAACTTAATTCTACATACAATTAAATGCGCAACTAACAACGTCATCCACAAAATATAAAATCTAGCGTTAGGTATTTTTTATGAATATAAAAGTAGTTTTGTTTCAAGATAAATGCGTCTACATTTTAGGCTAGTAAATTTATATTTTTTGGTTAGCGTATTATGGGTAACATATTTATAACATCGGTAATGTTGTGTTCTGAGAAATATTCGTTGGACATTTTGAATAAAATCATCGCACTTCTTGTAGAGCGGATTCCACATCATTACAGCAACTTCCAACTGAGACTTTACTAAAGATATATAAATGAATATACATAAGTGTCGGGACGAATGAAATCCACCGCCTATCTTATGACGAAACCGAACATTCGGTACGCATAGCTTACGATTGTATTAATGTGTTTATCAAGATGGATTTTGTCGTCTAGTAATACCGATGTCATCAATAGGTAGTAATGGAGAGGATAAGAAGAAGGGATAGAAATACTACACAAGTTATTGCTAATCAATAAATCCAAAGTATTCCGCTTGTGATTATTATAATTATTATGTTAAAACAATCAAATAGTGTTACATTGTGTTAATTAATTTAACATTACAGTATCTCAGCATAATGTCGGAGATTACCGTAATAGGGACTTCAGTAAGGATATCATAATATATACCTACATATAATAATTCACAAAACGTAAATTAAATACAAACGTAATTAATGGTGTTTTACATATTTCCATAATGTATTTATCAATGGCATGGAAACGACGCAGGCAGCTGAATTAACATTACTGCGGAAAATCCACAATTCAACACAATTCTAAATAATATCCCCTGAATTATAATTTAAATGACGGGAAAATAACAACGCATTCGTAAAACAACGTGTTACTGAAAAAAAACCATTGATGTGGTCAAAAGTTGTTGTTTATTTCGGGACGATTATAAGTTGTATAATATCAGATTTTTCTAATTTGCAATCCACAATATGCAATTGAAGTTGCATTAATATAAACTCAATGTAGTTGGATATATGTAAATTCAGTTTTGTTGTAATCACCGTTGTAATTATACCCAGATGAATATTCTGATCGCGATTTAAACTAATCATAAATTAAAATAATTAACTTAAAAAATAGGTTATATAGTTTATAGAACATTGGCGAAGTTGTACTACGGTACAACTTATTATAACGCTGAGATCTCGAGTTCGAATCCTGGGTCGGGCAAAGTGATATTGGATTTTCTATTCATTATCAGAATTTGTACCCGATATCACGACAGGCTCGCCCTCACATGACATCAAGGGGCGGAACATACAACGCGAATGTGGGTGTCCTGGTAGTACCGCTGCCTACTTCTACGAAAAAGGCGTGAGTTTATGTTTAACATATGTTTAAAAGACACAAGTTAAATATGATAGTATATGGAGGTCTTCCATCATTACAACTATTTTATTAATGTAAAACTATTATATATACATCATACATTATATAATACCAATCCTTAAATTTTCATATCGAGGAAATATACATCCGGTAGCTGTATTTATTATAATATTGACATGTCTAATCTTTAAAAAAACAGTTGTTGAGTTCAAGGAAAACGTGTTAGATGACAATATGAAGCTTGAATAACTATAAGATGATTATTCGATGAATCTCATTCGACAGATTTACGTCCCGTCACGTCGGGAAAGAAAATAATTCATGGATAAATGTGGGTAAAACCCAGTAGCGACCTTTGTATAATGAATAGTACAAGCGTCCTAGAACGAGGGTTTTTGTAATGATTCAATAGCGTATTATTATTCTAGGAGGTGTCGGTTGGACGTCATGAGGTGCAGCCGCTGCATGGCAACCGCGGTGGTGCAGCAGCTCTAGCGTTTGTGTTTCGGATAATGATCGTGTGCACAGCGAGGATGTGGACGTGAGCTGCCTGCCACTCAGCCGTTTTGCGTAGGCTCCGTATTACGCAACTACTGTAAGTGATTTATTGACGTGGTTTATTGCCAAGAAGGAAGAAACTCGTCAATAAGACGCAGCAGGTTCCGTAATCTTCTTTTGTTTTTTTTCTAATTGGTATTCCCTTTGCATGCCACGCTCGGCAGATTTATCAATGTAATAACTAAATGACAAACATGTTATCACTTCCTGTACATGGTTTTCATTCTTTGCATAAATTTGACTCATTGTCCAAACAAATATTGTTAATGTTTTTATTCTCTATATCTTACCTGTTTGAGAGCCTACTTATAAAAACGCCAAAGGTTAGGTATTTTTTTAAATAGCAAAAACGATAACATGTATCCAGAAAAATAATAATACTGCGGCACAAATATAATGCAAATACAAACTACATAAATCCTTATTGTTCTCGTGTTGTTCACGTGACTGTGTTATACATCAAATTGTTTCTGCTTAATAAAACAAGAGTGCCCCAGGGAGAAACATCATGCATACAGGCTTTCATAAAACAATTCCTCTTCAATAATAATTATAGCTCACTGATTAACACTACGCACCTAGATTAATTGTATAGAAGGTTATCTACCTTCTCATCTAACATCGTATCCTGATATTTCCATCAGTCAACGCAAAGTGCTCTTTAGAATATTAACAATATGGTGCACAAAAACATTAAAAAGCATGTGACTTAAAATACACAAGTCTTAACACATTATATATACATATTTAATTAATAAATGCGTCATAATTTTTATTCAACGCACAATATGTTTTTTTAATGAGGTGAAACAATCGTTTTGCGTCATTTTCGAACTTTTCTACACACCAGACATATTACACACAGAGATATATCTGTTGAAACAACAACTGTTGTATTAAATTGACGTAACTAGAAACCAACCGTTCTGTTTTCGAATATGCGATAGCTAAATACCTACTATGTTATTTTCTTGGTAGAGACGAGAACACTTATTGGGTATCTATATGCAATTTACATTATGTAATAAATTAAGAAATATGTATATATCGATATTTACATTTCATACATTCATTTTTTGAGACTCTAGTCTTCATTTCCCATTCAATGTGAACTCAAGGAAGCAATTATTTATGACTTCTCTCGACTACAACCATATTAGGCCACACCGGGTAAATTAATGACTACAAATTATAATTTAATATGCCTTAATTATAACATCATTTATAAGACGTTATAATAATATTATTATCATTTTGCTACTGAAATTCCTTTTTTTTATATTGATACGTTAAAACGTAGACATTGCAGTCAGCAGCATTAATAGAATCTTTATACAATGAAAGATGAGTATTGTGTAAAGATTAATCGCGACATGAGCAGGTCGCGGGCCGCGGCGAGTGCAGCGTGGGATTGCGAAATCTCGCAGTGTTTGACGTCAACAGTGGCCGCCAAGCAGCACTTTCTCCACGAATCCAACAGACAGCGATGCGATACTCGTGGGAACAGTTTGCGGTCAACAACTCACACTCGTCATATTTCCGCTGATTTTATTTATTTATTGAATAGAACAGTTACAGACATATAATTTCAAAGAGGCGCTATGATTTGAAATATATCATAGTCTTGGGATGACTTCGTTTCCAGATAGCATGCAATTTCAGTTTTAATTTAGCGTCCGCTATTATTGCGGCAGTAAACCGTACCGCGGATAGCGCTGGGTTTATTTCTATTCCGAATTTTTTTACAAATTCGCATACTATTTATAAAATCATAACTAATCGCATAGAAATTATTCGTAGAGATCACATCCTTATAGTTATAAATTTTAGGCCATGATGCTTCCTAAGAATTCTCAACGGAGTCATTCAAGTTTCGGTTGCAGCTATGAGATTTTAGTCCAAAGGCAGCAAATTGTTTGCAAATGAATTGAAATTTTGTTGGCATTACAATAATATGGCGGTGGTGGTGTGGCTGCTGCTGTGTGTGGAGCGGTGGGAAGCGTGTATCCGGCGCTCGGGCCGGCGGTGATAACGTTCCCAGTTCCCACCAGAATGTGGGGGTACCTCGGAAACCAATGTGTCAGTTTAACACGGTGTAGCCACGAAGTCAGAGTACATATGATGTCGAACATACTCTTGGGACAGCCGACCACAAATGATCAATGAGAGGTCGATTTAATTATACGTTTCTCAACGTAGAGTCGCAACTGTTCTCTGCGATAAATAATTGCCCACACTCTCTTCAGTTGTTTCGGGCTTGAATGACTATAGACTTGAATGGCTATATATTTTAAAATTTTCACTGTGAGATGCTCGTCATCTTTTTACCCACAGTATGTAGTGCTCTGCCGATTTCGCGAGCTATTATGGCGAACGGTGTGCCACTCATCGTTTTTCATCGCACAGGCAATTGGCGGTATTCCCGCTTTGGTATAACTGCGAACATTTTGTTTCGTGGCCCCATTGTTTGTTTCTGACGTGATAAGTGGCTGAATATTTTTATCGGCAGTAAATGTAAATAAACGGAATGTATGCATATAATTCCCATATTTTTGTACTCTGCGGTTTTGAAATTCAATTATTAAATTATAAAGCAATTGATTATTTTATTTAAGTACCTACTCATGTTCTTTACATCAGGGTGCAGAGGATTTTTTGCCTACTGGTAAGGAGTAGAGCCGTGCCTACTCAAAATACGAGAGGTATCGAAGACGTATGAGAATTCTATGTTTTACTAAATGTAACATCTTTGTACAGCATCTTTGTACAGTGTTTTCATGAATTTGAAACTATACACATCATTTTTCATGGAATTATTTTAAAACAGTTTTACAAAATCATCGTATGTTTACATACGAAACACGTAAAAACCGCACACTTCGCAAGAATTCTATTGTTAATACAATTGGTTAATACCTAATAATTTTCAATATGAGTGGTCCCCTGTAATCACACTCAACAAAATAAACTAGTCCTCGAAACAAATAAACACTGCCTAGAATTATGTTCTTAAAAAGGTGAATGCCCGACAAAGAATTTAAGGCTGGAAGAAAAATTACGTTTTTTTTTACAACTTAACCCGGTAACACGCTCTGGTTAGCTATATCGGTACGTAACGGAACTGATAGGTAGTATATTAATATTTATGCAATGCAATCCACGAGGGATCAAACCACTATTATAAATATCGCGACGCTTGCGAACTTATTGCTGCAAACGAGTTTAACGTTATTTAAAACAAACCTGTCGTTGACGTCAATGCATGCGGAGCCGGTTGGAAATTTAAGCACTTGCCAGTTGCCGATTAATTTTCTTTAGTGCCAACCGCTTCATAACACGGTATATTATTGTTTCTTCAATAATCAATATGTCGTATTTTAGGAATCTACTGCGGAGAT
The DNA here is from genome assembly GCA_949752805.1 of Deilephila elpenor. NCBI lineage: Eukaryota > Metazoa > Arthropoda > Insecta > Lepidoptera > Sphingidae > Deilephila > Deilephila elpenor. Next base: position 6,704,053 of record OX457099.1, on the reverse strand, counting down.
GGCGATTATAATAAACGCGACGTATGAGAGTCACGTAGCCGACAAGAAGACAAACACCACAATGCATTAATTACGTTAACATATCATAAATATTAATGACACAATCAACCTCATAATAATGTCCCGTTTTTATCAAAAATATCAATTACTTACCTCCATTATCACAACTAATTAATGTAATGTGAGTTAGAAACTTTAATAACTTCATGTATTAATTTGTTAAAACTACAGAAAAGGTAATGACCAATTATTAAAAATCAAAAAGTAAAAGCTAAAGTCTCCTATAACAAGTTATTGTTTTGATACACAATTAATATTTCACATGCGAAAAATTTAAAACTTAATATTCTGGTAATTAAACGTTAATATCTTGTGAAAATATTGACTATGGCTCTCAAGGTCGTATTGTAATGAAAATTGATCGGTGCATCGTGGGTGGGCGACCAACACGAGTGGAAGAGGGCGGCAGTATTAGCCACATGTACCAATAAGGATAATAAGCAATCAGTATGCATGAGATACGCGTTATCATATGGGTTAGGACGGCCGGCCACCAGGAGACGAACGTTTCGCTAACTAAAATTCTATAAATAAATAACTTATATAATCTGCACATGAGCAGCGTACAGATTGGCAAATCTGTGGCCATTTCTGTAAACATTTATTTTCGTAACCTTTATTTTGGGCATCGAAATATAATTATCCAATTGAAGCTTCAAATGCGAACTTAATTTGTGATTGAATAGTGTATATTTCCTCGTGGATAGCGATCAGCGGTCGGACCAAAGTGACTAATAAAATAAGGGTTTATATGTCAATACTTTTAAATAACGAAGACACGCGTATTTGTTATTAGGAAATTAAAAATCTAAACGAACGCAAATATATTTTTTGTTCGACTTAATTTTGCATGTGACGCACAACATTCCTATACATATAAAATATCCTCACCATTTAGCCAGCAATCTATTTAACTCTTAAACTTAGATATATAATTTATCTGTTCATAACATTTTTATTTTTTATTTGCAGTTCATAACTCCCTATAATTTTACTTATTTAGAATAACACAGAAGAAATTTACCATTATTTCGCGTCCGTTCATAATAGACTAACGATGCTTGATTGAAACATGAATTAAAACAATCATAAGGAATCACATTGTTTCAGTTCTGCCAAATATGATACAGGGAAAATGATCAAACTTCCCGCCCGTAATTCATTACGATTCCCAGAAGAAAGCCAAATGTTATGAGTGCAAAAACAATGAAGTGATAAAATCTGTTGACCACAAAAGGCATAGCACTTGTATTCTCGGCCATTATTCTTGTTTAGTCGCGATTAAGCAGTTTAGATGTTCTCGGCAATTCCAGAGGCGGTACGTCACTTCTATTTATAGCTCGTGGGCATATGTAAATCATACCAGCACTTATTTTTAATGGTCACAATGTAGCTTAAGGATACTATTACACATGCCATACTCGTATACATTTCAGCGATATTAATTAATGGAAACGTGCCCCGTTAAAATGTTCTAAACTTATTTGTATTTATAGTGAATTCGCTTTGACGTCGGCAGTTGGACAATCAATATTGTTAATTTCTTCTGGAGAACCAAACATGCAATGTTTAAGCAGATCGATCGTTGAATTCCATTTGGTATTTGCCTAGCGCAAAAAATAATGGTGTTCGTTGTAAAATCAGATACACGGATCATATGACTAAGCTTTATACTGTGAAACTGTTATTGTAATCTATACATATAATAAAAATGTAAATGGTCGATGTCTGTACATGGAAGATATTTAAGAAATTTCAACGCGGGGGGTCCTTATAACAGTAACAGAATCCAGAACAATTTTTTTTAGAATTTTTGTCTGTCTGTCTGTCTGTCTGTCTGTATGTTTGCTTGCGCATCACGCAAAAACTACTGCACCAAATGAGATGCGGTTTTCACAGTTGTATTGCTGCAGGTTCAACTTAAAAACTGGTATATGTTGCATTTGCATACAGGGTGTTTCTTTTTGTTTGCTTGCACATTACTTATAAACTACCGCACCAAATGAGATGCAGTTTTCACAGTTATATTGCTGCAGGTTCAACTTTAAAACTGGTATATGTTGCATTGACATACAGGGTGTTTCTTTTTGTTTGCTTGCATATTACCCATAAACTACCACACCAAATGAGATGCAGTTTTCACAATTACATTGGGGCAGGTCCAACTTAAAAACTGGTATATATTTCATTTACATACAGGATGTTTCTTTTTGGTTGCTTTTACTCAAAAACTACCATACGAAATGAGATGCAGTTTTCACAGTAATATTGGTGCACGTTCAATTTGAAAACTGTTTCTTTGTACTATGGAAGATAAACGAGAAAAACTAATATGGGGGTCTGTATTAACGTAATAAAAATAACGATGTTTAAAATTTTTGTATGTTTGTCTGTGCGGTTGTGCGTGATGAACTTGGAAACCGTTTAACGGATTTCGATGAAGTTTGGTATGGAAGTAGCTGACACTCTGGATTAACACTTAGGCTACTTTTATCCCGAAAAATTAAGTGTTCCCGTGGGATGAGGAAGGAATTCCGATATATTTGTTACTTTTTATACTCAAATGGATGGGATGGTACAGGATTACATGCCTTGAGTGAGAATGAGACGGGACGGGCGGGATATAACGGGACGGTACGAGACGGGATGAGAAATACCAAATAAAGTTAATCACGCTGACGAAGTTTGCGGGCAGAAGCTAGTGATGTAATAAGATTATCAGTGGAACTGCATCAATAACCATTTAAGAAGAAAATCTAGTAGCTTAAGTATATATTGAGGAGAAATTTTATCTCGGAATGTCATTATATGTATTATGTACAATATTTATAGCTATATAACTGATTCTTAATAAATGGTAAATGTTGATTGCATGCGTTATAATATCGGAACAAATTGCGCTTTGTGTGAATTACAGATATATTAGAGGAAAATGCGGAACCCAAAGCGTACCTATATCTAGTATTATACTTACATATAATGCGCTTCTATTGCCAGCAAGTTGTTATCATTCGCGACACCACAAGCGGTGTGTTTGATAAACAGGCAATTACTCGTTTTTGCATCTTTATTTATTCTATCACAACACATTAATATTTATTCGCAAATTATACGAGACCTTCTTCCAAGCGATTATGCTTCCTTTCTTTGAACAAGCGTACATGAATTGAGTTTGTTCAGTTTTATTTTTTAATGATTCTAACATGGCAGAATAAAAAAAACGACACCATGTATTTTCAACAACAATAATCGTTGGGACCATGACAAATACTGCCCATTCATATGATTGGTTGAATTTGATGACGTTTGTCAGGGTAGAGAGTGTTTTTTGGCTGAAAGGAATGCACATTATTGTTACTTAGCTGTTTCAAAGTAAAAATCTTAGTATAAGATTACCTATTTAGTTTAGCATTATACCATTACAATTAGACTCATAATAGAGGTACATTCCGTATTGATATATATCGAAAAACTTGAAGGTAAATTTATTTAGAATATTCAAATGATTTGACGGTATGAAACATACATATAGGTATGTCGGAAGGAAGAAAAAAATAATAAATTTGAAACTACAATCGAGCGATCGCAAATAAGTTTACCTCGAATTTTTCCTAAATGTATGTACATATATATCCCCGAATAATTCATAGATAAGCAGACATGATACTAGCGTAGTTGGTGGTACAAATCATTGAACCCGGCTGGAGCCGCGGACTTGTGACTATTGCTAAGGATGCCCGAGCATTATCGAATACCTGTGTTTATTGTAAAGTCAATACACATGAATAAAAACAACAGTGCGTAGAACCAGTGTTTACTTTCAATTATTTATGTTATCAGTTAAAATTATGTCAAATATTACCAAATTATAGAAATCATAATCTCGCACGATTGACTTAATAAATGAAAAGATAGTCGAAAAACACCAACCGTAGTTTGATACATACAACAGCAAAATCGTCTTGTGTCGTAGGTATCAGACACAGAGGTTTTGGTCCCAGACTCGAAACAAATGTATTGAGTTCGATGCACAGATATGCAATTGGATACTGATAATAACCGGTAAATGCGACAAGTCGTGAATGTGCAGCGAGACAATTTTTTTTTAGACGGAATCACACGAGATATACCACGACGAATGACCGCTCCACCGACGATGTCACGCTGAATATGCAGCACCGGCTGAATTTAATATTAATGTTCAACTTCTTCTTAGAATACTCCCGGGGGGGACAATCACAGTCATAATGAAATGTAGATACGATATGGAGATGTGAACATGGTGATTGACCCGCGCGCCTTGACCGCCTTGACCGCCGCGACGGGCCACACTACCACCGCCTACTATTTCGTACCGAGAAATTCCTTACACATAGTCATGACTCTTGGTATTCCTCTATGATTGAACAATACTATGGTATTTATATCTATCAAAATAATCTTTCATCTTGTAAATATGTTTATTAGAAATCTATATGGAGGGACAGTGTACAAGCGATCCACTTTTACAGCGCGTTCGTCTATACCTACATGCCACTAGGTACATAGGTACTAGCCACTTATCTCCAACACTTGAGATCAGAGATAATAATTATTCATTCATTTACTTAACGCTTAAAGGCTCATTCTGTGGGATAAGAATTTCTTTTTATTGATAACATATTCTATTTTTTAAATAACGAAGAGTGAAGAAAGTAAAATTTGAAAAATAATATTTACTGCATCTTATTCTTAAGCTTTTTTCTTTTTGGGTACAGACGGACGGACGTAACATATTACAATAGCAAAAATAAATCTTTCTAGAATTCTGAATATATTTTCCGGAGAAAGTTAACAAGATAGATTAATAAACCTATCTGTATTCTTAGCAAAATAAAAATAGCGACTTGACCTTTTGCATATGCAGATGACGAATTGATTATATATTAAAAAAATACAAGCAGTTGTATAGAGGACATTGACCACATTTACATAATTTCATCAATACAGGTCAAAACAAAAGAAATGAATTGGCATTATAAACAAAATTTGGTATGTATTATTTATGTAGTTAGGTACTTGAGCCGGCTGTTTATGCATACTCATTATACACCAACAAGACTAAAATGCGTCAAAGATGGAAAACTTAACTAATTCAAATGCTTTATTTGCAAACCGAGTACCATTTTGGGTACGTCGAAGCCTTTATAGAAATTTTAGATGAGGGCTTTACGTAAGGCGTCGTAGTTCAAAATGCAAAACAGAGAAATCAAATTAAAATTCTTCTATGCGAGGTCGATAGCACATGAATACATTAGAAAATATGATTAAATAATTTGCTATATAGAGTTCAGTACCGAATTTATACGTGTTTAATCAATTAATTACATGATTCCAAAATACTATAAGTACGGCAATACGTAAGTGTACAAATAGTTTATGGGAAAAGAATAACCTTTTCATATACGAGTTGTTTATCCATTTACCGCACTGCGACGATAAAGAAAAAGATCGTAATGTAAGGTTTCCTTACGATACCTGCATACCATAAGAATTTCTATGGAATGTAAAGTCAGCCAACCCGCACTAGACCAGCGTGGTGAATAACATGGCCTAACCCCTCTTAATAATTTATTGTTGATTACCGACGTAATCAACAATAAATAAATGTAATTTCTTGCAATTAATACACTGATTTATATATTGACTAGATAAGAATGAATTTAAAGTGAATTTCTTAGCCCATGTAGTACCACGATGTACCGAAATGGATTAGACATTTTTAAACCTATAGGTAGTGGCAGCAATTTGCAAACAATTGCTTATCAATGTTCTAGTATGTTGAAGACATGAATATTCTGACGCTGTAAGTCTCTTTTAACTTTCGAGATAATAATAATTGTAAGCTGATTAGAATATTTAATTCATTAATTATTCATTATGCAACAAGCTTTTTCTAGACCCGCTATAAAACTAATGTCTCCGAGTGACGAGCGAATTGCCCTGCTAAATAATCATAATAAATTATGTGTGGCGTTGCTCCTGTTTACGTTTTCCGTAAAACGAACAACTTGCTCGTTTCATCATTCTATTTAAATAAAAAAGACATAACGTTGAGTGAATCGTGATTGTATTTATAGTAGTCAGTTTATTTATACAACGTAGAAGTATGCAGCGACATTTGAGTAATCAATTTGATTGAACGGAGTGGCGGCGCAGGCGGCGCGGACGCAATGGCCGCCCCACGCGGGCCACTTGTGGTTCTTTATTGATTGGCACCCGGCACTCCTATATCAATCCTCGTAACATCTTCTCACCGCATGCTTCTTAAATAACTTTGATTACTCAATATTTGAAAACATTCGATTGTCAACTCTCAATTATCTTGCTGTCTCTTCTGAGTAGAAGTTGTATCAATATATCATCTAGGTTTTCCTGGAGGGTTGACTCGGTCGACCAAGCAATCAGACTGTCTTTTTTCAAGTGTAACATATTAGGTGAGCTTACTGAAGTTTACTGAAAACTTACCTTACCTTTCTTACCAAATTACACATAGCTTTTATAATTTATTATAATGACTTTTATGAGTAATATGAATTAAACACTAATAAATTGCTTTCAATTTATAAAAATTCACAGTTTTTAAATATTGAAATAAAACTATATTATACGGATTTTATCGCGATTTGGTTTAATTTTTACATTTTTTAACTTCCCGACGTTTTGATTACTTTACTTACAGCTTTCGTGGTCACGGGGCGGACTGTGACCGCGAAAGCTGTAAAGTAAAAAAATGTAAAAATTAAACCAAATCGCGATAAAATCCGTATAAAATAGTTTTATTTCAATGTGTAACATTCGCGTAAATCTAAGAAACCATTATGCAAACCATTTTTTAAATACAATATATTATTACTTATATGAATTAAAATACATTTATGTGTCAACGAATCTTAAAAACGTCATGTAATACATACACCTAATTAACCAAATAATGGCTTGTAGTCAATATGACAACGTAAAATGTAATTGGAACGAAGTTTTGGAACGAAGTTCCTTATCGCCCGTTGCGAAAGGGGCCTAGACGGAAAAAATTAAGACCAAAAGTTGTACCGACACTTTTAATCAACGTTTGAGCTTGACATTCTAAATTTAAAAATTTAGGAACTTATTTTTTGTTTTTAATTATTTGCATATTATTTGATACTTTTAAGCGACTTTAAAGGAGGTTATCAATTCGTTGGGTTTTTTATTATTTATGTATAGTCTTTGTATAATGGCTATACAATGTCTTAATGTATAGTCTACGTGATGACTGTTATTATTGGAACGAAGTTCCTTATCGCGCGTTGCGAAAGGGGGCTAGACGGCAAAAATTAAAACAAAAGTTGTAATGACACTTTTTGCTATAGTTGTAAGCCGTGCGGCGTGCGCGTGTTTCTCTGTCTGTCTCTCTCTCTCTCATAAAAAGCAAGCCAGTTATTTTCGTTTCGTCTTTCTATTTCGCATTGAACAGTGTCGTGTCGCGACGATTATTTTTGTTGAGTGTGTATACACTCAACAAAAAACCTGTATAGGTTTTTTACCATACATATACATAATAAAAAATAATTAATCCATGTACATAATAACAAATAATAAATCGATCTTCGTTCCATCCGGGTGTCCCTTGACACCTCTCAAGTTTTTAAATCTGAAATATGCTTTAACAGTGTAACGTAAGATCATAAATCAGTAATAGATAGAAAGCTAGTGGTGTCTGGCTGGTCGTGCGCTGCACGCGATCGCCCCGTGCCCGCCGTCCGCCCGCGCACGCGCACGCGCCGTATTTTATATTTAAACAGAGCTTGTCACACACAATTATAATGTAACCCATATTTAACCTCAATTGCTTAACAATCATTTTCACGCCTTACACGAATGCAACATATTCCATGGCCCCAATATGTTCCAGAATATACGTTTGCGCCTTAAAAAACGTAGATATTTTTTGTTCCTAATGTTGGTATCACTGCTATATTAATTAAAATTGTTAAACAACCAATTGTTATTATCCGTCTTAAACGAGTTTTAGTGAAATTCAATAGCTCTAAACATTTTTTTATTTTTGTTTTTCATATAATATGTATATGTTGGATAACCTGTCAAATGTCAGCCAATAAGAGGATAGAAAAAGGTGGCCTAGCGCCACCATTTTCATCTACGCTTTTGAAGTATCAGCACCATCTCTATATTATAAATACTCTAAGACAATCAGCTAGTTCTACGAAAAATGATTAGTTTTTATGTCAAAACAATAACTATATTTGATAAACCTATTAGTAATAGAAATTGAAGGAATTAATCGTACTAGCCAAGATTCATTAAAATTAAACCTGCATGGTGTGGACTTACTTAGTACTTACATAACGAAACTTTTTTCACCTGATAACTATTACATTCTTAATTCAAAAGAATAAAACATTCGTTTGCTTCATTTTCTTTTGTTTTTATATTCAATGTTTGCAATAAAACACTACCATTTGAGTAATTTTGAATATTACCTCTAACTAACGCATAAATCGCTCGTAATTATTTTATATTGTTATAGTACTTAAGGAGGGCATGTGTCGTAAGCGAATAAACGAACCGCAAAAAAAAAATCTGCTAAGGTAAAATATTATAAATGATAGTAAAAGCCAATACGTATCACATTTTCGTGATTATAACAACATAAATCAACATTATTTTACTCAGAATTTTGATAGATTCTCCCTGACCAGTAAAAATAGACTTCCAAAGTAAACGCTTCTTGTAGGTAAGACCATAAGTGAAAGAAGGGACGCGCGTTTTTGCTTACATTTTTTTTGATTTGCCAACACAGAATTTATGACTTTCTGCAGCTAGCTTTTAGCTGTGATGAAGTGGATTCATCCATTCGCAAATAAACTATACAACGGATGACACCGAAAAAGACAAAACGGTCGTTTTTAAATTTCTGCACCTAAAGTTTACTATGCGATTATTTTTCAGATTCAAATATGTTCCAGACACTTCGTGTGTAGCCAAAGTTTGAATAACAACGACTTAATTTTGTCCGCTTGAGATACTTGAAAAGCGTAGCTGATGAAAGTAAGTATATTTTGTCAAAAAGTCCTTTGAGTTCGCATTATTGTTTACAGGGGAATATCGTACCTTATGTCCTTATATTAATATTACAATAAGGACAATTTCTTATTTTTTAAATAGATTATATTATGTTATCTGCCTAGGATAATTTCTATATCTATATCAGCCCATATACGTCCCACTACAGGGCACGGGCCTACTCTACAATCGAGAGAATCGATTGAGAGTGGTTAGGCCATATAGTCCACCACGCTGGCCTAGTGCGAGTTGGCGGACTTACATACCGTAGAAATTCGTTGAAATCGCTACGGTATGCAGGTTTCCTCACGATGTTTTCCTTCACCGTTTTAGTGCGTGGTGATTGACTATCAATACACACATAACTCCGAAAAGTCAGAGGTGTGCCCTGGGATTTGAACCCGCGACCACCGTGAACATGTAGGCAGCCGCGTCTGGTCCGTTACCAACAGGCCGAGGATAATTTACCCAAGTTAAATATGTACATACAAGTTTCAATCATAAGTATAATCCAAGAAACAATAACGCAGCGAAATTTTACAGTAATATGGTAGCAATGTTATGCTGTTGCTTGAACAAAAAAAGATGTAAATTTTCACCTGATGTCGCTTGTTTATTCAGGATTAAATTGCATTCTACCGAAAATAATATTAATATAAAGTAAATGTTATCCAAAACTACAACTAAACTTCAGACTCAAAAACGTGATTTTACAAAAAAATAATTAGGAATTCAACTTCTTAATATCAAGATCTCGCCCGACCCGCTCCGGATAATTGTTTGTATCGAATTTACGTCAATTTACTAACAACAAAAAATATATAACAGCAAAATATTTTCAATTATTATTTATTTTCTTAATTAATTTACTTTATAATTTTCTAATCTACTACATTTTTTACCTACTTTATCTTTTAAATATTTTAATAATTGAAACAAAAAATTCAAATAAGTTTTTGCTACAGGATAATTTCAAAACATTCAGAATTATTTACCATATATCTTGGTTAAGGTAGCAGAAAAAATATAAATTGCAAATCAATTATCGCGATTCATCTGCATACTGACCATACCGCCAAACATTGCAGATTTTGAAAGCACAAACATGCGTTATCCTTAAAAGTGAAACGTTTTCCTCAATCCGGTATTCCCTGTTATGCCTATACAAAAGAGAAGTGACGTCACGCGGCGGGAGCCAGTCCGGTCACCACTGTCAGCTGCCATGGGGTCAATATGCACCACCTGAATAATGCAACGTCTCCGGACAGAAGTACATTTACCCCAAATCGTCTGCATTTTTAACGCGATCCTGTGTGAGGGAACGTTGCCCTATTCCCTACACTGCATATCGTAATTTAGCTGAATTCTCGAAGCTCTACGCAAAGACTTGAACATCCAAACCCTTCCAAACGTGGTTCGTAAAACTCCCGCAATAGTATGCACTATGTATATTTTAACAATACTTGGGGGATAAAAATGTGATTCAGCTGCAGTAACTTTGACTGCGTAAGCATGAGGAAAAACTTTAACGAAATTACGAATAGGATAAAACGATAATTAATAATCAATTAAATATTGATCAGCGTGCCTACCTTCTGAACTTAATGGACTGACACACTTGTATTTTTTAATGTACTCTGTTGGCTAATTAAGTCATATTAAGACTATCACCACCTAATGAGAGCAATAATAATAAACATCACACTGGCCCTAATGTTATTCAGCAATTAATTTAATGTAACCGCAAACTAAATCGATGCCATTGCAATCATTAATCATTGACGTATATACAAAAAAATCTATAAACTTATGCCACAATGGTGCGTTAATGTATACATAAAATATATATTTAGAAAATCACCGAACAACAAAAAGCAATAAAATAGATGTATAGCTCCAACTTACGGCGCGTCGCCAACTTATAACTTACGGGAAATGGTTGTTTCTGAAAAAGAAAATATTTCCCGTAATATTATTCACCAACAACGTTGAACCCACATACCTTTTTACCGAATATTTCTCAGACCAACATACCTAATATGTAACTCGTAAGAGCACTGTGTTAACTGCACTGATATAAAATTAAGAATAAGTTTGTTTTAACCTATAATACGTCTGCGTTGCTAATAAGCACCGAAATTGGGTTTTTAGCGAACTAAGTTTCAAGGAGGCCTTTGGCAATTTTTTTCTTGATCTAATAATTTCTCGTCCTCAACCTCAACCTCTTTTATGTATTCTTATTCTTCCACCCTGCAACATACAGTGTATAAAATAATTTCATATTGCACAGTCGTTGCAAATAACTGCTAATATACGAAACAGGAAACTTGGATGACTGTAACTTAAACCATCTGAGTTTATCGCCCTTTCTGATTCGCCAGACAGCGTAGGGAAATTATACCATACTCCCGTGCGTCACGAATTTGAAAAACAGTAGAAACCGGTTATAGCAACTAAGAGAGTACCGGTAAGTCGGACATTATACAACTGCCGGCAACAACACAGGAGATCAGGCGATTTCTCTACATTTCACCGCAGTAGAATGCTCTAATTTTGATAAAATATTAAATTGGCTGTCACAATGTGGGATGCTATAAATAATAAATTAAATAAAGTAGGGTTACACTGGTGTCGTAGTGCATAAACACTGCAGTGATTAAGGTGAGGCACGCGCCGGTTGCCTTAACGAATGCTGGCTGTACGTAAAGCCTACGTGACTTCTGGCAGGGCTCGTCGCCCGCCCACCTACCTAGCCCTAATTGATTTGCATTTGAAATCCATTTGATGACCGGATTCTTAATTACGCACAATAATGTTGATATAAAACCACGATAAATGTTAGAACATTTATGCGTAAAAATGTAAACATATTACTCTAGTTTTTCTAAAATAACGTTGTATTTAATTTTGTAATGTAATTTCCGAATTTTGTTTATGAAGACTCGCCAATTCATTGAGGGAAAAGCAATCATATGTTTTCATTATTTATTATTATAAATGACAGCCTCCGTGGCACAGTTGGTTAGACGCCGCCTGTGAAACGAGAGGCCGCGGGTTCGATCCCCGCACCGAAACAAATATTTGTGTGCTCCACAGGTATTTGTTTCGGGTCTGGGTGTTTGTGAGACCGAAAAGTCTCTTGTAGCTTCTGATACCCACGACACAAGACTCGATCTTAGTGTGGGGTCAGGACTATGTATGTGACTGTTGGGTGTATCATTTATTTATTTATTATCCTATATTAAATACCAATATTTAGGTATTTAAAAAATACACCCATTTACCATATCTAGAGAATACGATCAATCATCGAAACCAGTACTCTAGATTAAAATAAAGCATTATAAAAACAAATGTATTTGAAAAATCACACAATACTCTGTCAGAACCATTGTCGAATGTTTGGTTGCGCAATGTTTTCTCACATTATAAATTCCCCATTATGACAAACGTCACCTAACATTCGACGATTGACGTCATTGTTTATAGTAAAACTTTTAATTGCTCACGATAAATGAGTGGTAAATATTATATACATTACAAAATCATTGAGATAAAAAAATGCCGCTACAATGTGGCCACATGACACTATTTAATTTTCCATGCAGTCGCATATTGATGTCGTTTTTGAGCGTTTTTCCCTTTTGTGTATAATTTACAGACAAACAAACATAACGATATTCAAATATTGTTTTTAACTTATCTCTTCCCAAACAAAAGTCAACAACCTTAAAAAAATACACGAAAAAATAAACGATTTCAAGTTTATTTGCATCCTCTCACATATAATATCAACACAAAGCATCTCATCTGAAACTTCGCCACACAGTCGCGACAGCATTTTCAAATTCTTAATGTTAAAATTGAAAATCCAATGTTAATGAATTATCTATTGATATAAGTATATTTTTTTTTTCTATTCTAATCCATCTATTCTATCATCATAGAGAACCACCTTTTGTAGATTTTTATATTCGTGGCACAATCCTTTGTTCCTACGATAAACATTTAACAAACGTAACATTTTTGTTTTATGAAAATTATAATAAATTTGAACACTAATCATATCTTCTATTTTATTACTATAAAGTCAAATGAGTAATAAAAAGGTATTAGTTTGTGCATACATATAACGAGGCGATTTTGTATTTTTAAGTGAAAAATGCAGACTATAGCAAAATGGCAAGAAAATTTTAGAATCCCATTTTTAGAAATAACCTCAGCTTGTCATTGTAAGCACGGTGTGCCCTCACCGAAAGTAACCCCAAGAAAAGCATTGACATATGTGGTTTCTGTTCGTCCCATGCGCCTACAAGTCCTACAACCTACGTAACGGATATCCTAACAAAGCTATTCCAAGATAACTTTGCTACGGAGCATGGCAAATGGCAATACTAACAGGCTCAAAGGTGGCCATTGACAAGGTTTGACCGGCATGTTAGCCTAGACTTTATGTTAGAGATCCAGCGGGGCATTAACATCTGTGCTGCGCGGACGCAGTCCCCGAACGTTATGCTGGAGGCCGGTGACCCCAACATATACTGTAAGTCCCCCTCTCCCCCCGAAAATAAAATCGTACATCCAGCAATAGGATTGATTAATAAAATTTTAACATAAAATGTCAACACACATGGGTATATACTTTTATTGTGTATTATTGAAATGTTTATATTTTCTAAAACTTAAAATAAACAAGGGAAAAAAGAGTGAATTTTATGCACACCTTCGTAGGTTTAGTTACCACGTTATCATCTATTATAAATTATAGTCGTGTTATACCGAGAACGAGAGAATAAAATTAGCACATAAGAAGGCACTTTACGCCTAGTGACAATACTAAATGTAAAGTGATTGGAAACATTATTGCGGATAGAATATTTCAAGGCACAACAGAATAGTATACAATGTATCAGAACTGAGGCGTTATTAAAGTCCATAATATGATAGCATTTCTGAGCATTGAGCAATACGAAAAAATACCTACTAGTCATTTTAATAAACCCTAAATAATATGAATCGCTATTCTGTCATTAACGGTAAGATAGGTTTGCTATAATCGGAAGGTATTTGTTGTATACAATACTTAAAAATTAATTTCATCCTTGCAATTGCTCCAAATAAAACTTAAAAATATTACTAACCCGCGCTAGACCAGCGTGGTGAATGGTTAGGTAATCCTAGTCATTCGCATTCTCGGCTATAAGGGGTCCCACACACAGCAATGGGCTATTGTGAGCTGTATGAGTACAGGTATATCGTAGGTAGGTACATACCTGTCCAAAAATAGCGGAGGAAATATGAATATATTTTTCCCGCTTAAAATACTGACGTGTCCTAATTGAAAGATTAATAAGCCAAATTAAAAATAATGTAGTAATAATATGTTACCAAAACAAGTTTTATTTGACAGATTTTAGTCAGTTACTAATTTGTGCTTTACATTTAAAATACATGTTCTCGTATTTCTAGCATTAAAACGTATAATGAATAATCAGCATTCAAAAATAACAAATTAAGAAATGTTCGCACTCGCTATCCTAAAAACAATGTTGATTGATGCCAAATTAGATTAATAAAATGTGTAGGTATATAAAAATATGCAGATAGTCGCTGTGCTAAAACATTAAACACTGTGATACCAAGTAAACCGGCTTTCTATATCACTAAAAAGTGTACCTATTACGAAAAAAAATCGTGTTTGTGCCAAAAAATATATTGCAAAACTGAGTATAGTTTTTAGTTTTAGGAAATAAATGTATAGGACCTCCCCTATAGGCCTAGATTGCCATGAGTACAGACCGAGGCGTTTCGCAATACTGAACGTGTAGACACTAAACATTACTAACGATACGCGCGAGTCGCGACGCGACGCGCTGCTCATTGTTTCACTGCAGACGGCCAGCGGCTGTGCTGGGACTTTGATGCGGAGTTGAACATCATACACAGGCGTCATACCCCCGCATACATACTGATTATTGACACTCGCACAAGAGCACAAGATTATAGCATTTATTATTGTTTGTAATTAACAGGCTCGTCAATACACCTACAAAAGTCTAAATACCATTCTTTATTGTGTTCCTGGCTTTTGTGTTTTTGTTCACTGCCACTCGATTTATTTATTATATATTCCAAATAGCAATCAAACTTTAATGGACCCCCAGCACAAGTAAATTCTGGGTACATACCTGTCAGTGTAGGTATCGCAACAGTCGTGTATTGCGGTCATGTGACTTCATTGACGTCAATACTGACCTCTACCAACTGCGGCATCGCCTACCTCCTGCCTGCTTATCTTACTCGAAATATCCTACACATATACGGCCAAACTCAGCGTTCGTCGGTTACATATTGCCACATACACCTACATACACGCACATACAAACACCGGCTAACACACCCATGTATGCATACATCGTGCACTTAGAAACGAGAACTTAGCCTACGATTAATTATAAATTACTAAAGAAGCGCGGTACAACTATTCATAATTATTGCATTTTCTCGCCCCGAATTATATTACAAATACAATTTTACCTAATATACTTAAGTCGTAATATCAAAACCACTCGTAAATACTTATAAATAAGTGTTAATATACTATTTTGTATTAGGACCAAGGCCCTACATATTGTATTTGTTTGTAAAAGTTTAACTTTTATCTAAAGTGATTGTATAGAAATCTAGAATGTAAATAAAGTGTTATATTGGCCGACTCATTTTTCTGATTTCTAATATCAGAATAAGCGTGCGATTATTTTTATAAAAAGAAAAACATGTAATTGATAGAGTAGCGTAAACTCTAGCGATCGATACCGATGCTATCTGAACTCTTAAGACGTGCTCAACTTCGAGATTTCGCTCAAAGATATATGGAAACCCAGAACATATGATACGTTAATACATATACCTACTAATAGATTGTTAGGAAGTGCGGGATGTCCTGTTGGTAACGGAGCAGACGCGGCTGCTTACATAATCACGGTGGTCGCGGGTTCAGATCCCTGGGCAAATCTCCTACTGTGGCCTCTCCTATATTGACCAAACTAAACGAAACATAGGGACCAATGTAAAAGAACACAAAGAGGTAGGCTCCAAGCATCACCTTCGTTTTGACAAGCTCCAAATCCTAAAGAGCACCGTTTGCCGCCCAGGATGTTTTGCGAAGCTATTAATATAAAAAAAAATACCTCAAGACTCATGTAGCTCCTTCTGCGTAAATCGGATCGTAAAAACGAACTAACTTTTTAATTTAATAATTTAATAAGGATTGTCACATTGTAACAGTCACTGAGCGGATGACTACCTCAGTCCGCCCCGTGACCACGAAAGTTGTAAAGTTATCAAAAAGTAGCGTCGAGAAGTTAAAAAAAGTAATAATTAAACCAAATTGCGATAAAATAAAAAAAAAATTACATTTACAACACAAGGAACTTTATTTGAAATATTATAATTCACACATAAGCCACGTTTCACAAACGAGTGACTTAGAATTCATGTCTACTTTCACGAAAGCAGCAAACGACACGTGACTTCACAAATTATTATTAATGTTTATGCCGACATTTCGTTTTCTCCTGCAAAACATCTAAAAGAAACATTTAATGTGAGGAATGGAATTATACAAAACAGAGTATTTTGTTTACTTATTAACATTCTCAGTAGGTAAGTAATAATCAGGGTATTCAATATTGTTTTTCGGAAGTCAATTGAGTATAGTATTTTACCCATTTACTAACGTCGGGCAATATACACATAGATTAATTTTTTCAATTGTTAGTTACAAACCAAAATAAGTAGTTGAATTTTTGAAAAATCAATAATCTTAGGGAGGAAGCGAAAAAAATAAAAATAATTTGAATTCTACGATTTTTAAATAAATTTAATTAACAATAAAAATTTGATCTCACGGAGTCATATTATATGCAGTGTCATCAGTCTTTTCCTACTGAAACAAATACTATAACCGCCACGTAGTTTTTTTTTTCTATTAAGTGACTCTAAAAAATATTAATGATTTTAAACAAGCAAAAAGCTTTATTAATGTATATTAACAAAGCCGGATATTTATAATAAAGCCTTAGAGATAACGGTTTCATTCACAACTCAGGAAAATCAAGGAAGAAAAATATAATTTAAATAAAATAGTTGTAATACTTTATCTAGCCGTAGAATATATTAGAATATAGTATATTATCACGTTTTCTGCGGAGCACGTGTTTTTCTTTAACTTCGCAGTAACGGAAGATGAAATATATTTTCTTACCTCATCTCTTACCAAATCACTACGTCCAACGTGATATATTATCATGTCACAAGTTCAAGGCAAATATTACATAATTTTCCCCAAATATTACATAATTCAGTGTTTGCGCTCTTGTTTCGAGGAAAAAACTATTTTGATTTTATAATTAATATTAGTGTAGGTATTATACGATTATTATGTTGCTGAAACTTGCGCAATGTTAAATGTGTATACATATTTGTAAATAATGTTAATCCAATACCGAAAGTGACCGTACGAAAAACATCGCATGCACTTGTTGCAACTAACACCACATCTTCAAAAATAACTTAATGGCTCCAGCGACTCGAAAGACTAATAAATAAAGTACACAATGGGTAAGTCAATGCATACAAAACATGTGTACAGCGCGATTCACGTGTAATAAGATTTTTTGTGCCTTGTTTAGAGGCCTTTTACGAATTGAACCTATGTTGATCATTATAAATTTTTTGGTCCATCATAATGATCTGACACCTTAACGTATCCGAATTTTTTTTACTTGCGTGCTTACATAAAAAAAATACGTGTCGGAGTCCATTCGTAGAAATTGTGCAGGACGACTGCACATAACTTTAGTCTTAAGTGTCTTTTATTATGTACTGTATTATATAAAGCTTATTGTAAATAATCTTATTGGAAATTGTGTATTGTGTTCTTATAAGACTAAAAGAATTAACAAATAAAGGCTGCGATTATAATAAAATAGGTATAATATATAGGTATAAATTAATTGAACTGTCAGAATTGTATAAGAATAAGTGTTAACCAGTATTATGTATAATGTTATGTAAAATGTCGAACAATATTTATAGTAAATAAGCGAACACATGGGGTAACGCCCCGCGCGCCCGCGGACCGAGCTACCGCCCCGCGCGCCGACGCAGCGACGCATCGAACCAAGGCGTCCTATTGGACGAACGCGTCGCCGTCGCGCGCGGACCCGGCACCGGGGATTAAGCCCGAACTAGCAATAAAAATAGCAGCCCCGGGCCGGGTAAAATCAGTTCGGTTCGGATCTCTCCAAGCGCACAAGAAACCTCAAGAAGTCAAGAAACCTCAAGAAACAGCAAATAGTCAGCAAGTAGTCAGCAAGTAAGAAGTGATCGTGTCAACGTTGGACCGCTGCTACTCCGTGACGTCATCGTCGTGTCGTCACTCGCCGTGCTGCCGCCAGTCAAATAGATCGTCTTTTGTACTTTTTAGTACGAAATAAATTGTTTCTTCCGAATCATAATCACTGGTATTATTTCCGCACACACCCAGCACGTATCCTGATCTACATTAAATTGTACGGGATTGTTCGAAGGCGGTCCCGTACATTCTGGTCCTTCAGTTCGCCGGATACGTGTGTGGAATAATGCCAGTGACAAGATCGGTGGGAAGGCACACCGCCTCGGCTTCGGCCTCGGCGTCTGCCACGGTGACATCCGCCACTGCCACGACGGACGTGACCGGTGCCTCGCGCACCGCTACGACCGTCACCGGCACTGATGAAACCGCCACCACCTCGGTCACAGATCAGTCAAAACAACCCGCCGCGGTCGAACCTCTGGTGACGGAACCCGCCACCTCCGCCGGGATTGAAGACCAAGAAAAGAACAAATCGCGGACGGCGTCAAGAAGCAAGAAGACCTCAAAGTCGCGCCGTCTCGCCGCCGCCCGAGCCGAACTCGCTCGACTCAAGGTCGAGCTCGCCGCCGCTCGAGTCCAGGAAATCGAAGAGGACTCCAGCTCTGAAGACGATAGCGCAACCGTCACAGAAGTTGAACAGGAACTCCGTGTCCGCACATGGCTGCGGAATAGTCAACTTCTAGCCATCGACAGCGAGCCGCATCAGGCGACGCCGCCGCGCGCCGATGCCGCCGCGCTCGCACCGGCGGGAGTCACTGCCGCACACCCGCCGCGCCCGACGTCGGTTGAAGAGGGCGCACCCGCGCCTCTTCTCGACCTGCAAGCGCCTCCGCCAGCGACCACTGCCGAGTCCTGGGGACCGAACTCCGGCGCTGCACACCCGCCGCCAGCGGCCACTGCCGCGCCCTGGCAGGCGAACCCCGACGTCACGCACCCGCTGCCGACCGCCGCCGCCGCTGCCGCGGCCTGGCAGCCGAACACTCAAAATCAACAGCAGCCGCCGCCCGCCCTCGCCGCCTGGTTCACCGAGCAAGCAGCACGCGCCCCTCCGCCAGCGACCACTGCCGCGTCCTGGCGACCGAACTCCGGGGTTGCGCAGCCGCCGCCGCTCGTCGCCGCGTGGTTGCGTGGCAATGAAGCGCCACCGCAAACCGCGCCATGGGGCTCGGCCGCAGCCGCTACCACCGACGGCCTCACAGCTGCCGCAGCCGCCAACGCATCGTGGCAACAAGGCCACGCCGCACCGCCGCCGCAGCTGCCGCCGCCGCCGAACAGAACAGAACCTGCCGCCGCTCCGCTCGCACCGGATGGACAAATCGCCGTGCCGCAGCGGAAGACGGAGATGCAGCAACTGGCTGCAGCCATAACGAACGCCGTGCAAGCCGCACAAGTGAAACAAACGAGGTATGTCGAGTTACCATTCTTTAACGGTGATCATCAAGAGTGGCTTACGTTCCGCGCCTCGTATGAAGAATCCGCGCATAACTTCACGAACCTAGAAAACATGTCCCGCCTGCGCCGGAGCCTGCGCGGGACAGCCAGAGAGGCAGTGCAAGGCCTCCTGATAACGAACGCGGATCCAGACAGTGTTATGCGCACATTGGAAATACGTTTCGGCCGACCGGAGTCCATCGCGGCGGCCGAAATTGAGCGGCTCAGAATACTACCACGCCTCGCCGAAACTCCGCGGGACGTGTGCACCTTCGCCACAAAAATCAGTAACGCGGTAAACACGTTGCGAGCATTAAGGTGCATTTATTACATGTATAACCCGGAGACTGCACGCGCCGTAATAGAAAAATTGACTCCAACACTGAGGCACAAATGGTACGAGTTCGCCGCCGTTCAACCAAGAGAGGAACCGGACCTCTCAAAATTGGAACGCTTCCTCCAAAAAGAAGCGCAAATCTGCAGCCCATTTGCAACGGCAGAAGCGATCACAAGCGAACGGTTCCGAGCGCCTCGACCGGAACCAAAGACCCGACAAAAGGTGTTCACTACGGAAGTCAACCACAGGCCGAATTTTGCGTGCGTCCTATGTCGCAAGGAGGGACACGCAGTAACCGAGTGCACGCGATTTAAGCAAGCAAGCATCGACGAACGGTGGGACACAGCGAAGAGAAATAAACTATGTTTCCGATGCTTACGGCGCCGCACACAGCAACACAGTTGCAAAACGAAGAGGTGCGATATTGACGGGTGCGAACACCTGCACCACCAGCTGCTGCACTCAACAAGGGGCGCACCACGCAAAACTGAAGAGGAGCGAGAACAAGTGAACTCCGCGTGGAACTCTTCAGTGTCATATCTGAAAATAGCGCCGGTACGAGTTTCGGGACCGGCGGGAGTCCACGAGACGTACGCGCTGCTCGATGACGGGTCTACCGTAACCCTCATCGATGAAGCACTCGCGGACACGATAGGCGCCGACGGACCGGATGACCCGCTTCGTATTAGTACATACGACGGGCACACCACGGAGAACAAAACGTCGCGCCATGTAAGGATAAGGATCCAGGGGCGAGGTCGTCACACCCAACAAATACACGCCCGGACTGTTCCTGACCTGCGCCTGGCGGCGCAACGAATCTCTGAGGAAGCGATTGGTGACTGCCCGCACCTCAAAGATGTACTCCACACCGTCACCACGAGCCAGGTGGTACCAAAAATCCTTATCGGACAAGACAACTGGCACCTCCTGATCGCCACGAAGACGCGATCAGGGAGAAGAGACCAACCAGTGGCATCGCTCACGCCACTAGGATGGGTGGTGCATGGCAGCAGAACTCGAAGCCTCGAACACCACGTGAACTTTGTCGGCCACACCGCCGCGGATGACGAGATAGAAAAAATTGTGCGAGAATTCATCACGGCCGACAATACGTATGTGTCACCAAAGCGCCCGGAAAACGACCCTGAACAGAAAGCCCTCCAAATACTGGAGGCCAACACGGTCCAGCTACCCGAGGGGGGGTACCAAACGGCGTTATTATGGAAATCGGAGGAGGCGTCGCTCCCCGATAATTACGAAAATACGCTCCGTCGACTTTACGGAGTCGAGAAGAAAATTGACAAAAATCCTGCATTAAAAAGCAAGTATAACGCCGAGATGAACAAACTGATCTCCAAGGGCTACGCAGAGCCAGCACCGACTACAAAAACGCCAGGAAAAACCTGGTACCTGCCTCATTTCGCCGTCGTCAACGCACTGAAACCGGAGAAATTAAGAGTCGTCCACGATGCAGCCGCCAAGACCAGAGGCGTGTCACTAAACGACATGCTCCTGACCGGACCCGACCTCCTGCAACCGCTCCCGGGAGTGCTGATGCGCTTCCGCGAACGTAGGATCGCCGTCACTGCAGACATCGCGGAAATGTTTATGCGGGTCCAATTACGAGAACAAGACAGGGACGCTCTCAGGTACCTGTGGCGAGGGGATCGCCGAGACGACGCACCACCGGAGGAATTCAGGATGAAGTCGCTGATATTCGGAGCGTCGTGCTCGCCCGCCACCGCTATCTACACAATGAATAAGAACGCACGAAACCACGAACATCGGTACCCGGAAGCGGCAGCGGCCATTATAAGGAAGCACTATATGGACGACTACTTAGACAGCTTCGACGACGTGGAACGAGCCGCGACCATAGTCAACCAAATACAAGAAATACACAGCGCGGCGAATTTCCACTTGAGAAAATGGAAGTCCAATTCACCTGAGCTTCTGGAAAGGATAGGCGAGGAAACAGAAAATGCATCAGTAAGTTTTGAAGGCAAATCGGCGGAAAAGGTACTCGGTTTGACGTGGGAACCACAGGCGGACGCGTTCCAATTCAACCTGGACGCGACCCGCATCCCGCCGAGCTTACTCGAAAGACCGCCGACAAAACGAGAAGCGCTGAAAATAATAATGTCCATATTTGACCCACTCGGACTCATTACTCCCGTGACAATCGAAGCAAAACAACTTTTACAGGAAGTATGGCGAAACGGAATCCAGTGGGACGAACAACTTAAAGGAAACCTGGCAGAACATTGGCAAAAATGGATCATCTTATTACGTAAAACTAACCAAATAACCATCCCTCGTCTATATCCAAATTACAGCACAGCCGAGCGCCTTGAACTACACGTCTTCTGCGACGCGAGCGAGAGGGCATATGCGACCGCGTTATATTGGCGCGCGGTCGACCGACACGGGGGCGTGTCCACCACACTGGCGGCCGCCAAGGCGAAGGTGGCGCCACTGAAATTATTATCCATCCCGCGCCTCGAACTACAGGCAGCCTTGCTCGGCGCGAGGATGGCGGCAGCAGTGAAAAAAGAACACTGCAGAACTCCCGACGCGACTACGTACTGGACGGACAGTCGAACCGCGCTCGCATGGATAAGGACCGGCGCGAGGTCCTATAAGTCATACGTAGCACATCGAATAGCGGCGATTGAAGAAATCACACAAACGACAGAATGGCGTTGGGTACCGACCCGATGGAACGTCGCGGACGATGCCACCCGCGACGTCCCAGAAGATTTCAGCAACGAACACAGGTGGTTCCGGGGCCCGGAATTCCTGCAGCAGGATCCGGTGACATGGCCGTCAGAAGAATCTACCACACCACCGACATCGGGTGAAGAGCGCGTGCACAATTTGCGCCGTGTGGAGCGCAGAAGTGTACTGCCCGAAGCCACACGCTTTTCGAATTGGACCCGATATTTGAGGGCCACTGCAAGAGTCTTGCAAGCAGTGGTCGTGTTTAAAAATCTCATTACAGAAAAACTCCATTACAAGCGGACCAGGAAGAGCCCGCGCGCTGACCCCGAGTGGCGAGTCAACCCAAGGAGAGGTCGCGCCGCTGAAATACAGAAACCAAGAACGGCGCCAGAAGACAAATTCCCCACTCTGCCAGCGGAGTTACAAAAAACCGCGGAACTACTCATAATACGTAACATACAAGAAGACGCCTTTAGCGTCGAACTAAAGGCCCTAGAAGCCGGCAGGACTGTGGAACGAGGCAGTCGTCTCTATCGCCTCAGCATTCAATTAAAAAACGGCCTGATAACACTGAAAAGCCGTATCGATGCCGCCACCGGGGTACCGGAGGAGGCGAAAAATCCCCCGGTGGTGGATGGAAATCACCACGCCACACAGCTATGGATACGACACGTGCACGAGTCATTGCACCACGCGGGTGTCGAAGCTACACTGAATCAAGTGAAACAAAGTAAATGGGTAATTAGATTGCGACCCACGATCAAGACTGTAATATCAAGTTGCAGATTTTGCCGCGCCAGAACTGCAGCACCACCACAGCCAGCCACAGGGGACCTACCAGCGTGCCGACTGGCGCATCACCGCCGGCCCTTCACATACACAGGGCTGGATTACTTCGGCCCACTGACAGTCACAGTGGGACGTAGCGTGCAAAAAAGGTATGTCGCACTGTTCACATGTCTCACAGTGCGAGCGGTACACTTGGAAGTGGTGTCCTCGTTGAGTACCGAATCGGCGGTCATGGCGTTGCGCAGGATGATCGCGCGCCGCGGCTGCCCGCAAGAAATTTGGTCAGACAATGCGACCAACTTTCGTGGCGCAGACGCCGAGATCCGTCAGACACTACTACGGGGCGCCGAACAAGAGGCGTCCAAGAAAACTATATCATGGAGGTTCATCCCTCCTGGTGCACCGTTCATGGGGGGCGCCTGGGAGAGGTTGGTGCGCTCAGTGAAGACCGCACTCACCGCCGTACTCCACCAAAGAAGCCCGAACGAGGAAACCCTCCACACGCTTCTTACAGAAGTCGAACTTACACTTAATAGTCGTCCGCTAACATATGTGTCAGTAGATCCCGCCGATCCTGAGTCTCTGACACCTAGCCACTTCCTGCTAGGCGGTCAGGGACACTCTGCTGCCACAAGCCTGCCAGCGGACCACAGCACGAGCCCGTACGCCA
This sequence comes from Deilephila elpenor, assembly GCA_949752805.1. Classification (NCBI taxonomy): domain Eukaryota; kingdom Metazoa; phylum Arthropoda; class Insecta; order Lepidoptera; family Sphingidae; genus Deilephila; species Deilephila elpenor. The sequence continues at coordinate 6,679,519 of OX457099.1, read as the reverse complement.
GCCTGCGTGCGACGCAGGCCCTCGCCGACGCCTTTTGGGCGCGTTGGCTGAAAGAATATCTACCCGAACTTCGCAACCGGCGGGAGCCCCATGGACGGGGCTTAGAACTCCAAGTCGGCGACCTGGTCAGGATCGTCGACAAGAACCTCCCGAGGAACACCTGGGTGCGTGGGCGCATCAGCGCCACCTACCCGGGACCGGACAGCGTCGTGCGGACCGTCGACGTCGCCACGAAGGGCGGCGTGCTGCGACGGCCAGCTAAGAAGATCATCCTCCTTCACCGAAGCGAAGAGGAGCAGTCGCCCTGCACCCAATGAACATGCACCGTCGTCGCGACACGATGCACGGCGGGAGAAATGTGCAGGACGACTGCACATAACTTTAGTCTTAAGTGTCTTTTATTATGTACTGTATTATATAAAGCTTATTGTAAATAATCTTATTGGAAATTGTGTATTGTGTTCTTATAAGACTAAAAGAATTAACAAATAAAGGCTGCGATTATAATAAAATAGGTATAATATATAGGTATAAATTAATTGAACTGTCAGAATTGTATAAGAATAAGTGTTAACCAGTATTATGTATAATGTTATGTAAAATGTCGAACAATATTTATAGTAAATAAGCGAACACATGGGGTAACGCCCCGCGCGCCCGCGGACCGAGCTACCGCCCCGCGCGCCGACGCAGCGACGCATCGAACCAAGGCGTCCTATTGGACGAACGCGTCGCCGTCGCGCGCGGACCCGGCACCGGGGATTAAGCCCGAACTAGCAATAAAAATAGCAGCCCCGGGCCGGGTAAAATCAGTTCGGTTCGGATCTCTCCAAGCGCACAAGAAACCTCAAGAAGTCAAGAAACCTCAAGAAACAGCAAATAGTCAGCAAGTAAGAAGTGATCGTGTCAACGTTGGACCGCTGCTACTCCGTGACGTCATCGTCGTGTCGTCACTCGCCGTGCTGCCGCCAGTCAAATAGATCGTCTTTTGTACTTTTCAGTACGAAATAAATTGTTTCTTCCGAATCATAATCACTGGTATTATTTCCGCACACACCCAGCACGTATCCTGATCTACATTAAATTGTACGGGATTGTTCGAAGGCCGTCCCGTACAGAAATAAACAACATGAAATATACCGATCGTGTTAAAATCCTCACTACCACAACAACTGGTACCAGAGCAGATTCTAAAATAATCACTAATAACAAAACAGTGATTCTATTATAGTCAACGGAAAAGTTACATTTAGGGTTTCATTTTTTAGAGGACGCAATTTTATTTTTTTGATGCTTGATTGAGAAGGGTTTAGTATAAGCTTAAGTTCAAGTTTGTAGGGTCGCCACTCTGTCGCCCGACTGCCATCTTGGAAAAAGGGGTGCAAAGGGATTTCGCGCTATTTCTCGTAAACTAGTGGTAACCCTACAGAAAATTATAAGACATATTTTGTACCAAATTAATTGGTTTATAACTTTATTTCTATTAGTTTTTATCGTAATTTGGAAAATAAAAAAGTTATAAACAAAATTAACCACACATACTTCCACAGTTTCCATTGCATCTGCAGAAAATTAATTTCAGAAGTTCGAGGGGTGCTGGGGGGGGGCTTGGAAGTTCGGATGGTATCCTAAGTTTTCCATCCCTTTTCCAGCCCCAATCTTCAGGATCAGTGTTTGCCGAGCCACGACTGAACCGTTCTTGAATCCACAAAGTTTCTGACGGCGAGGCAAAGGACATTGCTAATCAAAACACATCAAAAAATAAAATTGCGTCCTCTGCAAAACGCACGCTAAGGCCTAAAAATGTAACAATTCAATGGACTATTAATAAATTTGCAATGCCAAGGAATGTGACTTCAAAAACTGTCAGAACGTATGACGTACATATAAGGACATTACAGAGATTAATAATCCATAGCCCGGCAGCTTGATATTGACCGGGTGACTAGGTTCAATCCCCGTGTATGACCTGTCCGCTCGCGTGATATTATTCCACACATTATGGACTACAAAATATATTTGTATCGTCATGTCGCGCTAACTTATTGTATATTTTATAATCGGATGGGAGTGAATGACATTGTTTACATATTGTTTCCAGTTGCATAAATGATTACATCGTTGTAATCTAACCGTAAGTAACAAAAAATTAAAAATGCGTATATAATTTTAAAAAATAGGTTTTTATGAACAACTGAATTCATGTTCTTTTGAAATTGAAATAAGTAATTGCACTTTTTCATAAACCAAACTATGCACCACTTATATTATGGTAAATAACCTCGTAATTGCTAGTATCAATGCATACTAAAACAACATGTATAAATAAAAAATGTTTAGCAATTCCAATATCGTCTGGAATATTGGCTCACAGATGATAATTTAAGCTTCAATTATACAGTCACGTGCTGTTCAACAATCAGAACAGAAGAAAGGAAATAGTGTATGAGCTAGTACGGTCTGAGAAAACGTGAGACGGGCCGCGGGAGTGACGCGCGGTCGCTCCCGGTCACTCACCGCCCACTGTAGCATGATCTCGAGACCTTTCCAGAATGTACACACGACAGCCATCGAAACGTATCCAACACTCGATAGCAATCATGGCTAATACATTACGACAATCAATAACTCTATTTAAATTACAGTTTCAGTCTCTCGTGAGATATTATAAAGATCATTAGTACATAATGCCTACCGATGAATGTTTCAAATAATCTTATTTAAATTAAATCATTTATTAATATTCAAATCATAGCGCAGTTTGTAAAATGATAATTGTATTATGTTTTTTGTTTATACCGATTACTCTACAGATAAAATAAGCAACATACGCATATCATTTATAGCATCCATTACCAACTTTCATTAATTTTATGCCTTTACTTTGGACTTCGTCAGAACCTTTCTTGTTACATTGTTCATCATAAAGTTTAATATAATTAAGAGTAATTTAATAAGGGAAGTGCCTTGAAAGAAATTACATCCATGTTTATAGAACTTCCGCTGGATTATTCAAGTTTCTTTAGTTGTATGTTTGGAATAGTGATGAAAGCACATACGTGTGCACATATCCTGGTCAATCATTCCAGCCTCCGAGTTATCATACAATATTTAAGAGGAGAGCCAACGTGAAGAGCCAGTAATAAGAAATTGTATTGAATCACAACTTAATTAATTTATGTCATTATTATTCATAGGATTAGAGTATAAAATCGATTATATAATAGAAAATCAGATATTAGATATAAGATGCATAGAGACTACACTTCCACGCATCTACAAAGGATTAAAAATTTATCAATATATTAAGATTTTATTAAAATTGTAAAATCACGTTCCTACCTATGAACACGAATTTATTTAAGAATAATTCCAAAAATATTTTAAATTTAATCAGTTAAATAATAATCTACACATTGCCAAAATTTTATCGTTTTATACTAACTGCTTTCGTTTTCATTGAGTCTTTCGAAACAAACAAGCATATTAAGAGTGTATGAAAACCAGCGCTGCTCGGTACCTATGTCGCGGTCAGCACGATCTGAGCCCCTTCCTTTTCAAGCCTTCAACATAATTTAAGAATATGAATTTTTATTTGTTTAAATAATAGATCTAAGAAAGCAATAAATGTTTTTTGTTTTTTCTTTTATTTTGTTTTTTGAAAAGGGTATATATAGTGTACATTTATGTATAATATACTATACATACACAAATGAATTAGCACACGTGCTGTTTTGTTGTTTCTATAATAACAATTAGAAATTGTAAGTAGTTAGAGTATAGTTTCGGAATAGTTTTAGTAGATATTAGAAAATATTTTTTCTTAAGTCCTTTTACATACAAAGATCCAACCAAACAAGATTAAGTTTGACTTGAAACTTGACGAGATAGTGTACATACAAATTAATATTATAATAAGATCGCTGTCATATGCATTATTAAACGTAATTTTTGATTTTGCCAATTAAATATGAGAGCGTTAAAGCTACAATACAAATGGTTCGGTTCAAACGATGTTGTACCACTGACTCTCACAATAGCGTAGTGTAGTAACAGCCCAAGAGTAATGTAATTTCTAAGTAACGTTGAAAAAATATGGCTTATCAGTTAGTTGACACATTTTTCAGCATGGAATATATTTTGGAAAATTTAAACTCGATACTCTAGCCAAATCTATATTTGTTTATATACAATTGTTCATACACTCAGTATACGTATTCCAAATGTCTGTCATCACATCACGCTCATCCACACATCCATGCGCTATGTCTGAATGTACCTACAGCAGGTCGTTTGTAAGAAGCTTGGTACTGTACAGATTTTTACATCTTGCGGTAACCGATTATTGCCGAAAACCCTAAAGTCCGTCGGATAGCAGTCACCATAAACAAAAGTAAAACCGTCATAGTGTCACGTTTCTTAAGCCTTTATTATGCATATTCGGTTTCGTCCAGACCGACCTGATTGTCGTCCAACCCTGACCACTTGATGCTTAATTTGGATTGCAGTCACTTGGTCGTGTAAGTACTAACCAAATAATATTACTGATAAACAAGAAATAACGTGTTTAACAATGGTTTAACATAAATATAAGTCGGCCGACCCAAAAATTATACAAATATTTTATACTAGATTATCGTATTTCTATAAATATAATAATACGATAGTATTATAGTTCGATACGTATCTATATAAAACACATAATAGATATTGTCAATCACCTTTATTGAGTTATATTTTATTATATTCACTTGGCACGAGATCACAGCCTATGGAAATGTAGGAATAATGTTTATATTCATAGTAAATGTGTTTTATTATTAATGATATTAGAGCAAAAAATATCTCATGATAACTTAATCCCAAAATACATCCATTGCACCAGATAAAATTATATCATACCAATAAAGGATAATAAAATCGAAATAAAGATGGTTATAAAAATATTATAATACTTCGGTGGTAAAGTCAAGCTATAATCACTTTTTCACTCCTTACAACATAGGCAGGCCAGCTCGAAAAAAGTATCCATGAAATAAATATGCGATATCAAAATTAATATAACACCTACAGAAAAATACAGAGCCTATAGAAAAAAATATAGTTACCTGTTATGAAGACCATTGATTCATATTTTTGTATCGTATTTTTATCAATAATTATGTCCCATAAAATTCCGCTAGAACTAACATTTAGTATAATTCAGTGTTGTATATAATACATAAATTGTACAACTTATTTTAAAAAGGGTTAATGATAAATCACGAAACTTCGAAACGGATACAAAAGGCAAATACGTATAGATCACAGATTACATTATATATGGTATAGATGGAACTAAATTATACAAAGAACATAACCTGTATACATATATCGTAACACCCCAAACAAATTTCTTCAAAAGAAACGAGATAAATGTTCGCCAATTTTATCAGCGACTGTACTTTATTTATTTTATTATTATGCTAAGTGCTCCAGTAGTCTGGCCGTTAAAATGTGATACGGATAGCTTAATTAGTTAATTCATTTACGTCATTAGAGGATAATTAAATTTACTCACCTTGTTATTTGCAGCATGCTTATCTTTTTTGCGTTTTTCTTTCCGGAGAACTTTGATGCCATTCCTGAACTGAAAATACAAACAAAGGCGTAACATTATTCAATAAAAAAGTACTTATACATATATTTTTAACACAATGACTGAAAGTTAATTTGAAATTATTAAATAATTACGGGCCATTCCCGACCAGAACAGTGGAATATGACTGTCCTATGACTGACTATTCAAAGGTGCAATTCTAGAAACGCACATCCCATAAGGTAGACAATAGGTTTATCATACAGCCAAGCGAAAGCGTACAAATATCTACAGTGCCACTGAATACTACACACTAGTCGTACCTACTAAGCAATTATAACTTAGAATCACTCACCGCATAATGGAAGCAACTGAATAGAGACGGATGTGCTCCAGCATCCGAAGGCGGCGAGCCCGAACTATCATATCCATCTCTGCCATTGCAGTTCGCCAATGCCTAATTATATAAAACAATTGTATAACCACTATTTAATCATCCCGCTGCTCTTTGATTCTTATTTTTAGACTTAGATAATACAACTAAAATAGGTAAATCTTAATATGATTTATAATTAAACGTTCAATAGGATTGCCGGTTACAGCAAGGTTATATAATATTTGTGTATAAAATGTAATTGCCAAATGATAAACGGAAATATTTGTGTCTTCTAATTTGAAATCCCATGCAACAATAATACCTACAGGGATAAAATAAGATACGAGTGTACAAAGCTTACGATATAGGAAACCTATTTTTTTTAAAGTAAGGTACCCTATTTTAACTTACAATAATAATGTAACTAAGTAAGTAGGTACATCATAATTTGTTTAATTTTGATTCATAGTTTCATACTGGTACTGAATAGTACTAAGATTATTTAATAAAAAACCTTTACTATAGACACTTAGCGGCTTGCTGTCAAATTTAGATTCAACCCTGCTGGGGGAAAAAGTATGCAAAACAATAAATCCGTTTTCGGTAGGTATAGCAACAATTACACGTATACTTTCTAACAATTTTTAAATTCCCATTGTATGTAAATAGTCTCAAATTCATTCATTTACGTTAATAGCTCAAGTAGACCCATTTAATAATAGTTTCAACAGTTAATTGCGTCAACTCAGAACACGCTGAAACAGACTCAAAAAGCTTATGAACGTTAAGTTGTCTGTGTAAAGTTACTATAACTTAAATAAACTTTCATACTTATATAATAGGTGAGCATTTTCACAAAGAACTAAGCAGGTTCCCATTATTATTTATATACAAAACAGATCCTCAAATATAATAATATTTTTCGTAACTCTCATTTGGTTGAATATTACGTCATATGGATACGTATTATTACATAATACACGATCGCAAATCCGACTCTGGCAACAATACTAAGAATCGGAAAATGCCGAAAATCCTTTGAGTTGTCCAAGAGTATGGTAATCATGCAAGACAACTAGGGCCTCATCATCAATATAACCTAGATTAAATAAAATAATGAAATTATTGTGGCAATGTGGCTTCTACGCGCCTCTTCAATCACGGTCCTTGCCATATTTGGATTAATTCTTAACCCACATAGTGATTTCAGACCTGAATGGATCGCTTAAATAAACAATAATGAGCATAAGTTATTTACTGAGTACCAATTTAAGCTTGCTGGTCTTTTAACTGGCGGGTAATTATTGCAAATAAGTAGTGTTGAGCTTTAGGAAGGATAGACCGCGAGATGATCGCGTAACGTTGATTGTTTTATAAAACGAGTTGAATGCACCAATGCGCGCGTCGCGACCTTGTGAACGCGCGCACGCAAGCCACGCCGCCATCCGGCGCGCGCCGATAACGTCGCTCGCCCAGACATGCCACTCACCGGTACTCACATTCGCATTTGCAACGGACCCGTCACCAGTGTAAACAGCAGAGTAGCTCTCCGGTGGGAAATTAAAGTGTAATGGCGACATCGCGAACACTAAGCACTGGCACCACCACTAACGGACAGATCCGCAAACCAAACACTACGATGAAAGTGAGACACAAGGCCACCGATCGACAGCTTTTCGTTGATTCATTATTTTTTTGATGAGCACCGCGAGCGCGGAATGTGAAACTGGTGCGGTGGAACGGGAATGAAGGCGTGAACCCACTGACGCGTCGTGCGCCGGCGCCTTCACAAACACGGATTATCGCACTTTACGCCAATAATGAGTAAAGCAAACTTCCCATACATACAAATTGGTATTGGCCGCCGTGTGCGCCGATTGTGCGCTATCGACACTGAACCTTATCGCGGAACCGGCCGCATTGCGACTGGTTCAACAAGACGTGTATTTATTGTCAGTTTTAACATTGGGGACTGCGGGTTGCGGGTATGCGTAGCTCCTTCCATTATGTTATATTACACATACCTACACAATGTTCAATAAATAAACAATTGACGTCGCCACAGATGGTATTAGCATCATGATTATAAATACACAATAGACATTGTTATTTATTTTTTATCTCTTGAGTGAACATGTGTACCGAATTTACATTACCTAATTCTTGTAAATGAGTACATAAAAATTTGCGTCGCATACTTAAATCACGAGTACTAAGCGTAGATTTGAAGAAAAATTATAGGTATGGACTTAGTTAACGTTATTTCCTAAGGTTATTTATTTTATTCCATCCCATTAATCAAGATTTTCCAAACGTACGATATGTCGTGTAGGTGTACGTATATGATAATATATTACCTACGTGAACTATTTTGCCACAAGATGAAAATAAAATGATGTTAATAACTAAAAAAAATATCTCTATGAAGTATTCTTTAGGACACATGTCATACTTTGTTTTTATGTTTTCTTTCTTCATTCTCAGTCACACAAAAATATATAAAAAAGGGCAGACTTGATAAAAAAAAGAGAATTCTCAGTTCAATTCATTTAATAAATATCGTATAAAAGTTTACATTGTTGAATTATGAGGATATGATAGGCGGACATTACGCAGGCCCATCAATATAGCGTGGTCATGCGTTTTGTAGAAGCGTATTGGTGTAGGTGAGCAGCTGAAGAGCTCGTTGCGAGGAGGCATCAGTGACGTCACGCCGCAGCTTTTGCAGCGCCGAGTCCACCGCGCTCACCACGCCGGCGCTCCGGAGCATTAACTTTGCCTGCGGGAAAACGTAACATCATAAGAACCACACAATATAAAATGTTTCATTATTGCACATCTTGTCTAAGATTTCACATCAAAAAATCCAAAACATTAAACACTTTAAAACCTGCAAGTATTAATAAAACAATGCATATGTTATCAAATACTAATTAATTGTTAAATAACTTCCAGGCAAGTTATCGTGAATTTATTTAATAATTTATTATTAAAATATAACGTTAGACTTTGAGACTATCATAATGTCTTCACTAAGTTATTCGTAAACGCAATTTATGTATTGTTCATAAAAGGAAATATAAAAAAAAAACAACAACATTATTCAAACATGAATTATTAGTGTCGCAACACAAGGGCAGTTAACACCATTAAATATTTACTCCTCCTGGTGTTTGTTTGATTGTAGGTTAAACCTCTCCAATGTAGCTCTCCTTAATAACATTACGTTTACACATAAAGTATTTATAATATAGACTAAAGAGGAAACCCTTGTACTTCAAAAACGTAGATAAAAAAGGTGGCCCTTTTTCTGCCCTCCTATTGGCTGAAATTGACAGGTTGTCCAACATGCACGAATTATTTGAAAAGAAAAGTAAAAAAAATTAGATAAGAACTATTGAACCCTCTTGTTTTAGACGGAAAGTATATTTAATAACTAAATATACTTTCGGTTACCAACGCCATTTATGTCAATTTGTTGTTAATCATTAGCTCAATTTTCATTAATGTGGCAGTATTACCGACATTACGAACAAAAATATATTCAAGTTTTTAAAGACGCAAATGTATGACAGCGCTCCCTCTATATTATAAATATTCTAAGCATTTACATAACAAAAAATTACGTAACAAAAGTTGAACATTCTATTTTTTTTGTGTCTGAAAGGTAATTTCCACATTATAGAAATATTTCTCCGATTGTTGTATAGTTAAAACGCAATAACGTACCCAAAATTATCAATAAATGTTTGCTGTTTGAGCATGGTGTTGGTACTGGTAATGTTTGTCCACAAAATAAACACTTTAGTCTGACTGTTAAAAAATAATCAAAAGTACTTATGAATTACAAACACACATTCATAATCGTCACGGCTGTATAAAGAGGCGAGGCAGGCACTATGGATCGCCATTTAACTCGATCCTGACATTACTTTTGTTTCGTCCACTTTCATCCACCTCTTCATGAATTCTATGAGAAATACCTTATGATTATTAGCAGCCAAGGCCCAAACAGCGCGTGCTGCGCTCACCACTTCGCTCGTGTCTCCCATCAACAGAGAACCGCACAGCAACTCCAACAAGTCCGCTGTCAACGTACAATATACATTACACATCATGTATCTTCAAACTAGAAATAACCGGAATTTACCAAGCAACTTTTTTATACTAACACGTAGGCAAATGTGAAAAATAACATATTCGTCTTTACCTCAGATGAATATAAAATGTAAACAAACAGAACAATGTTATGAGACTCGATATTGTTGAAATTTTTGACACTTCGGACAATATAATAACTACATAGCTCAAATAATATCTGAATAGAGTGGCAAATTTAGGCGTTTCATACATAATTTTTATAACGATTATATGATTTGATGATTTTTATGATTTTCGTGACAATGGATTTATGTGTTTTCTACATAATGCATTCACATACGATTGATTAAATAATTATTATGAAACACTTCCGTCCTATAAATTGACTTACAGATAGAAATCTCTATAACTGTTACGAAAAACATATAATTACTCTGCGTTGTCGGTGTAAGCATTATATGTGAGCGACATTAGTGTTTTCTTAATGAAGTTTCACCATATAGAGGGTTACTAAACAGTTAACAAATGTTTAAGTGTATCAAAAATATATTTTTTCCTAGTTGGGGTGTTTTAAAATAGTATAGTAAGGACTACTCGTCCATTTGGGTGGCCACTCACGCGACTGCAGGAAGAGTGCGCGATGGTGGTGCGCAGCGTGCGCCAGTGCCGGCAGCAGCGCCGCCCCCGCCGCCCCGCGCGCCTGCAGCAGCGCCAGCGCCGCGCCCGCGCCGTCCGCGTGCCGCGCCATCGCCTCCACGGCGCGCGCGCACGCGCCCCACGCAGCGCCGCCGCGCCGCCCGCGCACGCACGCACGGTACGCCGCCGCGATCGCCTCGCTCTGATATTGTATTATAAAACCCAATAATTTAAATGGAAGTAACCCCTCAGAATCGGGAATTCACAAACTCTTTTAACTATACCTCACTGCGTATTATTGATGAAGTGATAATGGCATAACATTTGTGAATGACAGTTACAATAAGTCAAGTAAATGAATAGTACCTTGATGATGATGGCGCGGCAGTGGTGGTGCGGCATGCAGTGCGTGAGCGCGGCGAGCGCGAGCGGCAGCAGTGCGTGCGTGTGCGTGCGCTGCGGGTGCGCGGCCGCACGAGCCGCCAGCGCGCACGTCTCGCCCGCCACGCTGCGTCCGCACACACAGCTGCACATCGCCGACCACGCTGCACGGACACATATTTTCATACATACTTTTAATGTAAATTATTATTTTCTTTAGTGTTGTTTAATTTTTAAAGTGATTTATAAAAGCCATCACAAACCTTTAGGACAGTCATTTGTGAATGTGTAGACGAGGTGTAGTACCGTCTTTCGCATTTGTTCCGTTAGCATGCACCAGGGCCAAAGCTTTATGAGGGACGCGGCAATGCCGCCGTCAGCGTAACTCTCTTTAGCGGGCAAGCAGTCCACCATGGAGCAGTCGATTAGAGTCAGCACCCAATACAGCGTGCGTAATACCGGATCCTGAGGAACAATGTGCACATTATATACTTACCGACATAGTTTGTTTCTATTTAAAATGTTAGTTTGTTTAATGGTTTCTTAGATTTACGCGAATGTTACAAAATGAAATAAAACTATTTTTTGCGGATTTTATCGCGGATTTGGTTTAATATTTTATTTTTTTTTACTTCCCGACGTTACGTTAGTAATTATAAATTAAGGGTAGTTAAATTGTATCAGTCACTGAGCGGATGACTAATACCTTAGTCCACCCCGTGACCACGAAAGCTGTAAAGCAATCGAAACGTCGGGAATTTAAAAAACATATAAAAAATAAACCAAATCCGCGATAAAATCCGTAAAAATTAGTATTGCGTTAAAATATGGTGTCCTTCAAAAAATGGTAATCGAAGCACAATTCACTCTGTGTACCCCTTTGATTCTTCGTTCACAATAATTAATGTATTTTTTGTCTAATACTATTTTAAGCAACATGAAGTAATTACATTTTAAAATAATGCATATCCTGTATCGAACAATAACCATGCAAAGAAACATGTTAAGTAAATTGAAATGTGTATAGTTACATAATCAGAGTTGGCGATGAGTTGCGCGGGTTTCCCGTGCATGGCGAGGTGATCGCGCAGCGTCTGCAGCGACGACAGCAGCACGCGCGGCGCCTGCGCGTGCACGCCCCACGCGCGGCTGCGTACGCTCGCGCCCCACGCGCCGCACACGCTCCCACACACCGCCACCCACAACTCATCTGCAACCGCCACCAATACTCAGGTTTATAGTAATCAAATCGTCCTGTCTCATAGTTAAAGAAGGTAAGAATTCCGCCACGGTAACCTCTGCCCATCGAAAGAAATGACCTCAAGTCTCAACGAAAATGACACGGTGATGGACAATAAAGCGCGTGATCTAATATCTGGCGTGGGCATCTATAACATACTTAAACTAACTTAAGTGAGGACATCGGTTCACTCGATTGTGAGAACCAGAAATTATACTGCGCCTGTCAGTCACGCGGGGAGATCGGTTTCCCGCGCGGTTTCCCGTAACGCACGAGAATCTCACCGTGAAGCTTTTGGCAGCTTAGGATTGTTAGGGACCCAGCTCGACCGCAATTTCCACAAGCATGCCAAGCTGAAAGGCCATACCCCTTCCAGCCACCCTCGGGTTAGCGGAGGGAGAGGTTCGTAGTTTTCCCATTGTTCTTATAGTTAGTGATCACTGCCACCCATGAACATCCACCACGCTTGGATCATAGATCTATTACCGGCCTATGAAATCGGTATGGGAGCGGAAAGGAAAAAGGATGGAAAGAGGAAAGGGGTATCGGGCATCCGGCAATCTCACTCACCGAACGAAACGAGACAGCAAAGCTGTCGCTTCACGTCGATTTCCTGTGAGTCATTGATACTGCCCAAGACGATCCTCCCATTTATGCTGAGTCATAAATGACAACAGCGTGGCTCTACACTTTGGTAGAGTAAGTTTTGTAAATATATTATCTACAAAATATTCAAAGATAAAATGATCTCGTAGCAGGTAGTACTTATCAATTATTATGATTTCTAAATGACGTAGTCATATTATACGAACTGTCTTCAGTTTTAGATCTATTTATAATATATCAAAAACAAAAAGTAAATTGATAATATTAATACGCATGATAATGCCCTTACATATCTATAAGATAACAAGGTCGGTTATATATTTTAGACGAATTTTTATATATATTTCCCACATTGCTATAATCATTCAAATGATCGCTCGCCTACATAGAGAAAGTAAACTATATCACACCGTACAACATGTTTATGACGACCAACTCAATCACATTTTCCCTTAGTTACTACGATAATGGTATCAAGAACTTATATAGCAAGCTTGTAAGTGTTCCAATTTAAGTAATACTTCAATTTATGGGACTAGTCTTATATGATTACTTTTGGCTTTGTCCAGAAATGCGGAATATATTATGGTCACATTACAAGCTGCTTGATTTATATTAGGCTAAAATCCATAAAAAAGACTAAGTTACCTTCACTAGCCTGAAAGTTTTTCATGTTCGAAGAGGACTTTTTGTAGAGATTTATCAATGTTTTGCATATTTCCTCCGCCAAGTACTCAGGCTGGCAGTCACGCGGGTCTCTTGCAGTATTCTCATAATCGTCCACGGGACAGTACTTTACATTATCGTACAACTGAATCCAAGATTCGTCCTTTGTATTGTCGACGTGTTTCTTAGATTTTGTTGAATTAAGTAGTTGCGTTAAACAGTACATCGCCGCCTCTTGTAGTTCTGCGAATAAAAAAAATAAGATTTACTGTATCAATTGATATATTTCTATAGTTAAACTTTTTCTATGTTGAAATAATTTTTACGGATTTTATCGCGATTTGATTTAATTTTTACATTTTTTAACTTCTTGACGTTCGATTGCTTTCCAGCTTTCGTGGTCACGGAAATATAAAAATTTAACCAAATCGCGATAAAATCCGTAAAAAATTATTTTAATGTGTAACATTCGAGTAAATCTAAGAAACCATTTTTCTACGTTATTTGATAATTATAGGGAAATATAACACCAAAAAAAATATACAAAAATTTGTAGCATGTCTTATATTTCGCTACGTATCGAGATTTGGCAAACAACGATTTAACAACTTTGTATCCCAAGAAAATATAGACATAGGAAAAATTATAATACCGAAACCAATTATAAAATTTATTTTGGGATTGTATCTAACACAACTTACGTTTATTGGGTTTTAGGAATCGAAAGTCGAATCCAAATTGTAAACACTTATTGCAGATCCATGCTTGCACCCTACGACTAAGACTTCGGAGCTGCCAAAGTGGAACAAAAAAATAATCAAAAAGTTCAAAACGAGCTTATTTCAGGGATTTTAGTACATGACGAAACGATACATGCTCGTTGCGAATGGTATATCACGGCCCGTAAAACCGGTCAGCATCAACCTTAATTTTTTTTTATTATTGAAAAAACACATTAACTTAACGAAACTCCATTTACACGAATATTTTCTTCTTTATATGCGTTTAAACATACACAGTTTATTACCTGTTTCGTCGATCTGCAAGCATTGCAGCAGTAAGTGTAGCATGGGCGGCGCGGGCGTGTCCTTGAGCAGCGCCCACACCGTGTCGGCGGCCGCGCGCTCCGACAACAGCGAACCCACCAGCAGAAGTGTTTGTGTGCACGCGCATATTTGCGACGAACTCACTTCTGCGAAAATACATTCACATTTCGACGGTTAACACTATTCTCTAACAGAATTATACTATACCTACAGTATTAATTGTTTTTTGTATTATAATAAGTTATGTTGCATATGGTGTGTTCGTCCTATTAACATTTAACATATAACATAAACCAACAATGCAAACTGTGGACATCTGTGTAAATTTTTAAAATGAGACGCATGTTTATGTCGTGTCATTAGTCGGCAAAATCAATTAATTAGCATTAGCATTGTCGATATTATCTTAGCAATTGTTTGAGATGTGACACAAAATCTGAAAAACTTGAACAAGATACCTAGCAAAGGTAACTTGTGCGAATAGAAGAGATAAATTAATCGTGAAATGTATGAAATGGTTAGGATATAAAAGACATAATGTAAGTGTAAGTAAGAAAAAAATCAACACATATAAATACTTGTAATATTATTAAAAAAAAACGTTTCCAATTTATTCTAAATACAATAGTTTTTTTTTAAATTATTCAGTTACACACGAATAAATAAATCATCAATCAATTTTCTTCTACTTTAAAAGAAATAAATTATTCTAGGTTTCAATATATTATTTCTAAACACAATCAAATTTATAATTTTATTTTGCAGACCATACATAATAAACACATCAATTACTTTACAATAGTAACAAATGAATTCCCGGAACTATTTTAAATTTCGGGGCCTACATAAACTCTTTAAAAGTACTCTGAACCGACGAGAATGCAAGGAGAGATTGATGAAAGTGGATGAATCGAAAGTGATATGTTAGGATCGAGCAAAGTGGTGATCCAAAGTGAATTTATACTATAGAAATTCATTCATTCATTCATGCTGCTTAGGCGTTATTTCGTATTTATAATATTATAAGAGTTATAATAGTCGTTTACGGTTTACCTAAGACTTCAATTGACATGTCACTCATGTTAGCGCAATATTTCGTCTACAAATTGCGAACAGCCACCAGCTTACGGTGGTCCGTAATCAGTCTGGTGCATATGTCATCAATTTAAAATACACAAAATTAATTTAATGGTAAATACAATAATAAAGCCTGATGTATGCATACAACATGTAAAATAACTACATTAGCTTACTTAGGCTCATTTACGCTTTAATTAGTACAAATGTATGTTAATTAGGATCGACGACAAGGAAAACCAAATAAAGAAGTTCTTAAGTCCGAAAACGACAAACTAACAAAACACGCTTACATTTATGATATCCTCTTTTTTACTATACTTATATGGCAAGCTAAATGACTCAGTAAGTGAATAGCTAATTTTGACTATATTTATGAGGTATTTTATACCATGGGCACATTATTTTATACACAGCATTAAAAATCGCCTCAAAAAAGCATGCCTCGGAGGCGTAGTTGTATTGCGGTACGGTTACAAAGCTGAGGTCCCGGGTTCAACCCGGGTCGGGCAAAGTGATATTGGTTTTTTTTTTCATTATCAGCCCGGAATCAGGAATTGGGCCCGATACGGCGATAGGCTCGCCCACTATCACATCGTGAGACGGAACATACAAGGCGAAATGTGGGTGTCCTGGTGGCGCCTCTGCCTACAGGCGTTTAAAGGCATGAGTTTATGTATGTTATGCATTAAAAATCCGAAATTTGCTGTATATGAGACCAAAATTGCTTTAACTAAAAATTATTCCTGAACTTTAACATCCGTGCAATTCGTATTACTGTACAATACGATGCCCATATTACTGAACAGCAATAGCCATTAAATAATTATCCCTTCTCCTGTCTTAATATACATTTTAACAATCATAAACTCCGCGGAATAACATTAACTACTAACTTTGGCTATAAATTAAGCAACATACAAATTATTGCCTTATTTGTAGTTATAAAAATAATTGCAACCGCAACAGCGTTTTAAGAAAGTATAAAATTATAAACAATTAAAAACACGAACAATTGGCTATTTGACTAATTTCTGAAAAGTGTTTTAAAGTCTAGATTTAATCACTCTTTACCTCTTCAAACTATTAATTTATTTTTAAAGAGTTGTTTATAACGAATAAACATATTTTTCAGTTTTATCATCATATATGTCACCAAAACGGTAGGTCACGTGACTTTGAAAAAGTTACGTCACGCTTTATAAATGGTGAATGATCTTAGTGGCAGAGATGAATGAAAATTGTAAAAAGTGACATCACACGCTGCACAATGACAGCTTGTCGTGTTTTGTTACATTTAATCAACAGATAAAAAATGGCAAACTTATTTTAGACAATTTAAATATTTATAATTTAGATAAATGTAAATAAAAATACCTATAATTATTGTTTACCATAAAGCTATCATATGCAACACATTTTATAATTTATTGCCACAACAGTCAAATACCCAATTTCCAACACCAATTACCATTTATGATGTAATAAAATGATAGCACCTGTTTAACTATCTGCTATATGTACAATTAGTGTATTATATGGAATGAAACGAGGTAATAAGCGAGCACGTTGGAGATCCTAGTTAATACCGCAATAAACGAAATTAACGCGCAGCGTCTACAGAACTTATAGTTCAATTAGCAGAACGCAATTTGCGGTAATTCAATCCAATGCGACGTAAAGAGCAAGCTTCAGACACATTAGTAATAATATGATGATTTAAAGCAGGCGGTACATCTAAATATAAATCTAAATTGTCTGTTATAAACATAATATTATGCATGTTGTAAAATGTCTTCAAAATTTAAAATAATAAATGCGGCTGAAAAAAAATAAAGCATTTGTCAGTCCCCAATATAGAAAACTTGGCAAAAAGAAAATGAATCACATCAAATCTCATATAAACATATCCGCTATAAGGTTGATATACTCGTACAAAGCAGTCAATACACACCTTCAGCAAAAGGTTTCAAAGTTAACACCAAGCTGTGAAGACAATCCTTAGTACTGGCAAGAGACGTGCGCACGCACTTGTGCGTCGTCGCCGCGAACAACGCTCGGCACGCGGACGCGCGCACGCACCGCACCTCCTCCAACGAGCCTTTCGACCAAGACGCGCATCTGTGAACATGACGCATATTTGTAAGTGCCTTAGTACTGAAATGACGCATGAATTGCTTTGGCAAGCCTTTCATAAATGCCGCTAATTGTTTCGAATACGAATTAAGATTGTGTGTTGTAATATAGGTTGTCTGCGGTCATGCCATACCATTTTGGGATAACTGTAATAAAGCGATACAATGCATACAAAACTGCACCGCATTTATTGTGTTATGCATTTCGAATGTTGCTATGTCGAAATATATTATAGGAAGATTTTTGGAAGTAGTAGAGTTGATAGAGTAACACGCTGTTGTCAGTATAACTCAGCATGAATGGGCGGGCTCGTCCGTACCCGTGCCACTGACTCACGGGAAACTGACGTGAAGCGACAACTTTGCTATTCCGTTTCGTTCGGTGGGATATATTGCCGGATGCCCAATAGCCCATTCCTCTTCCTATCCTTTTTCCTTTTCGATACCTTCCAGATTTGATGGGCCGGCAACACATACATTTTTTAAATATTGTATCACAATTATTAAGTCTTAAAAAAGTATCGTTTCCCTGATAGGGCATAAAAACTGTTTACTTTGTAACTCCTAAAATAATTTTCAAGTTATCTATTTCACAGAATAATTTGTTTAAATTCTCATTTTCCGCGAACATTAACATCAAATAGATATCCGAACGTAACGTTATACATTAAATATTTTCAACAAAGCTATATTTAAGAACATGTAGAGTATGAAAAGAAGGCTACTAGTACTCTTTCAACGAACACGACAATATTACTTAAAATCTAAAATGTCTATATCTATATCTATATCAGCCCATATGCGACCCACTGCAGGGCACGGGCCTACTCTACAATCGAGAGAATCGATTGAGAGTGGTTAGGCCATATAGTCCACCACGCTGGCCTAGTGCGGGTTGGCGGACTTACATACCGTAGAAATTCTTTAAAATCGCTACGGTATGCAGGTTTCCTCACGATGTTTTCCTTCACCGTTAAAGTGCGTGGTGATTGACTATCAATACACACATAACTCCGAAAAGTCAGAGGTGTGCCCTGGGATTTGAACCCGCGACCACCGTGAACATGTAGGCGGCCGCGTCTGGTTCGTTACCAACAGGCCACCACGCACTTCACACACAAAATGTCTACTTGTCCCCAATTAATACTGAAAACAGCCCAAGAATCATGCTGTTCATCCTCCGGTATACGTATTAAAGATGGTCACTTTACTTATCTGAGCCAGGCCTAAAAGCAGGGAATCTCATAGAATCTGATGTTACACAAGCTAGACAAGCTACCTGAATAACAATCGGTAGAGTCCCCGTTCGTTCCAGTGCGTGACAGGGAGGCGCGCGAAGGCGCTGACATTGTGCAGCACGTCTGCCGCGGCCGCGAGCAGCGAGGCCGTGGGCGGCGGCCGCGCGCGCGCCGCCGCGCCGGGAGGCACTCGCACGTCGCCGCACTTCTGCGCACGCACCTCCAGCTCGCCGCGCCGCTCCAGCACCGACAAACACAAGTTCCCCTCTAAAAACATCATTGTAAACACATTTTATTGCTGCCCGTTTATTCGTTACGTTAATTAATTTGTTATTACCACGAATGTAATCCTGTGCTGACATTACGTATTGCGTTTTACATGCGATACCATTAATTGAAACTCATAAAACAAACCATATATCAAATTAACTAGGTATTACAAAACAACATAGGTACATTTGTACTGTGTAACAAACATTTCTAGGCATTTTCTACAAACATCTTTTGAATAGTACATGATAATCTTATCTACAAGAGGTTACTTTCCGATGTCGACGAAATGCAACTGCGTATCTATAAATCACTATCATAAGCTAAAATATTATCAAAGTGTCACTCACCGAAATTGTGTTTGTATTCCTTAATGTTACAAAAGTCGACGAAAATATCCAAACAGCATTCTATAAAATTGTTGTCTGCTAACTGTTCTAGGACCTCGCACTGCACTACCTAAAAAGATTTTCGTGATTGTGTAAGCTCGTCTTATATTGTGACTCGTCTTGCGGATATACATATATATATGTAGGGTACACAAAGATTTAGATCAATAAACTACAAGCAGTATTGTAGATCCATGACATAAATATGAGACAAGAACATTTCACATTTTAACAACCATGGTTATTTTATTAAAAATGTTTTTTTGTTGATTTACTATCTCAATTAGATTATTAAGTTCAATTAAGTGGAATCTCACCCAAGAAAATAAATGAATGCAATTATAGTACCTAATGGCCGCATGATCACTTGTACCTATTTTAATGACTATGTAGGTTATCAGAAATTCCAATCTCGAACGTGTGAGAGCGTCGTTCGATTAAGGATTTATTTATTATTGTAGTATACTCAATATCCATCACCAACCAAATTACGTCAATTGATAAAAGGGTAATTTAATTCTTAATCAATACGTATGATACAATAGCAGATCGTATCGACTTATATCAGACACCCAAATTACATACACTCGAGTCTCGAAAGCAGTGACTGCGATCGTCCAAAACAACTTCATATACCTAATATTCTGTTTCTAAAGTACACAAAATAGTAGGTAAGTATGTAAACCATACGCTAATTAGACCCATCTTCGACTGTGTTATTCATGAGTGTACGTTGTAATAGTCCTAGATCCCAGAGCGTTCTGACATAACTTATTTTCACATAGATGAAACCTTCACGACTTAGTAGCGTCTAGTATACTTTAAATACCTGCCTACTTGTGGAGCTTGCCCAGTGACACCTGGGCAGGTACCAGGTGAGAAAGGTAACTAAAAATATGAGTTATCTAACTTAAATTTGTATGGCTGATTTTTATATATATTTTGTAGAATACTATTCTAAACTAGAATTATAAAGTGTCAGACACTTTTCATGGACCACAACTTTTGTCAGACGCTTTAAAGCTCGACAAAAAATTTATAAACTTTACTTATTTTTTCATGTCTGACTTTTAAATATGTTATTCAAGTAACTATTACAAACTTATATTTCATCAGTCAGACAAATTCGAGTGACCGAACATCCCCTAAACACAAAATTATTCAGCCGGGAGTGCGAGCGCGAGTCACTATGCGCATGCATTTCAGAGTATTAAATTGAAATATATTGAAAATACTTACTAATTTCAATCCCAGATTTTTGCATCCTTAATTGAATAAGACCATTTATTTAAAAAAAAAAACCCAAGCAAAATGTATAGGTATATATATTTGTCAAGTTGAATCTTTTTTAATCTCTTTGAGCCATTTCGAATCTTTACAAATATATTTTTCTAATCAGGGATGAGATTCAATATTAATTTGTGAATTAATAAATATTAAAGTGAATTTATTTATTGCATGTATTTGGGATAGTGAATATATGAGGAGCCATTTTGTTTTATAAGGAATTATCTTTATTTTATTGTAAAAAAGATACCAGTAAGAAAATATTTAAGAAAAAATTATTTTACCAATAAATATACATATAACTATGATTAATTACAGCAAATATTTGTTTATCTTTTAATCATCGCAATTATCGACACAGTCATTGGAATTTTCATCGTTCATCCAATCATGATATTGTCCATTCAAGTCATCCTCGTCGTCATGTTGTCGTTGCTGGCAGCGTCTTATGCAAAAACAGTTAAAAGAATTCAGAAACATAAAATTATAAATACAATAAATTTAAAACTTAAGTCAAAGTATAGTACCTGATTTTTTAAGGAATTCACTAATGTCTCCAGGTAATTGGTCACCATCAAACCAATGAAAGTGATATTGGTTTTCTTCTAGCCTGCACCCATTGTGTTCAGGAGTTAAAATGGTTGGTAGTTTTTCATTTGCGTTATTCCATATACTAGAAATGTAATTAGCTCGGAGAAATTGTTGAAATAATTCAATTTTACATGGTGGTAAATTGCTTGCATCAATTTTTTTCAATTTTTTACGATTGAATTCTTCGTTAATACTACTTACGCTGTAATTATTTACAAACAGCTGAAGTCGGACAGCATCAACATCGAATACTCCAGAAACAATGTAAATTTCGCAGATGAATTTCTGAATTTATTGGAAAAAAAAATTGTATAATATGCTCATCAGTACACGACTCTAGATCTCCAAACTGCATTAAAGCTTGCTGATATTCATGTCTTTTCATTAATAAATTGAATGTTTTTTTTTCCTTTCTTAAAAAGGGCGGGATTGAAGTCACATCCAGTCAATGCATGAAATCCTGGCAGTCTACACAAAGAGGGTCCTAAATGCTCGTAAACTTTTGTCAAATTAATATATGTTTGGTTATTTCCGGTGCCTGCGTTTAACCATACATTCGAGTCATCATTTTTCAAGTTATGCATATGTCCTAGCATTATTATAGCGATGTCGGTATTAGAGCATCTGATAACGAAATTTGCTTCAACCTCTGTATTAAAAACATGAAAAACAATTTAAGAAGGGGAACCAAATTGTTATGAACATCTCACTCGCACTGAAATGCATGCGCATAGTGACTCGCGCTCGCACTCCCGGCTGAATAATTTTGTGTTTAGGGGATGTTCGGTCACTCGAATTTGTCTGACTGATGAAATATAAGTTTGTAATAGTTACTTGAATAACATATTTAAAAGTCAGACATGAAAAAATAAGTAAAGTTCATTAATTTTTTGTCAAGCTTTAAAGCGTCTGACAAAAGTTGTGGTCCATGAAAAGTGTCTGACACTTTATAATTCTAGTTGAGAATAGTATTCTACAAAAAATATATAAAAATCAGCCATACAAATTTAAGTTAGATAACTCATATTTTTAGTTACCTTTCTCACCTGGTACCTGCCCAGGTGTCACTGGGCAAGCTCCACAAGAAGGCACATATTTAAAGTATACTAGACGCTACTAAGTCGTGAAGGTTTCATCTATGTGAAAATAAGTTATGTCAGAACGCTCTGGGATCTTACTCTATAATGTTTTAAATAAAGAAAACAAAGTCGTATACAATAAATAAGTATATTATTATTGTTGCCGTCATAACAAACAATGATGTCTGAATCACTTCCATTCATCGAACACTTAAAGACACTTCTTTTAAAGTAACACTCATTTGACAATACAATAAATACTGCGAAGTCAGATAACAGTGCAATAAATTGATACCTCACTTATGGAGCTATAATTTATTTCGCACTACGTCTTATTTTACTATAAAAACTAACATCATATAGAACCCAAACCTTGAAGTGGTAATCGTGTTGTGTATCTCACGGAATTGATCGAAGACGGAACTTTTTAATATCGTATTAACATCGACAAAAGTTTCAGAGTTATAGCCATTGAATGTAATACTTTCTACACCTAACACATTTGGGCAATACATTTTATACCATCGAACCAATATTTGACCTGAATCCGACGCTACGTCGACATGAGAAAAAATAGGCCGTTTTAATACATGCCTACAGTATGAAAGCCGGAAATATACAATACGTCACAACTAATATCGGGATAACAACGCCTGCTTCCCGTCACATTA
This sequence comes from Deilephila elpenor, assembly GCA_949752805.1. Lineage (NCBI taxonomy): Eukaryota > Metazoa > Arthropoda > Insecta > Lepidoptera > Sphingidae > Deilephila > Deilephila elpenor. Next base: position 6,656,152 of record OX457099.1, on the reverse strand, counting down.
AACCAACGTCCTACAAAATAAGTGTTGTTCAATTCAGTAATATCCTACATTTCACAATCTATAGTACTAATACACTCAGCTAAGCCAATGTGCTAACATTTTATAGATTTATAAGTATGTTTGCACTCCGAAATATCCGATCACTCCGACTGTTGGGTGTATTTATTTTATTATTTATTATCATTTAAGTACTAACATTTTGTATTAATTTCTACGGTATGTAAGTCCGCCAACCCGCACTAGGCCAGCGTGGTGGACTATATGGCCTAACCACTCTCAATCGATTCTCTCGATTGTAGAGTAGGCCCGTGCCCTGCAGTGGGACGTATATGGGCTGATATAGATATAGATATAGATTTTGTATTAATATAATAAACGGACTTGTTTAATAATAATGCTAACATATGAATAACTAAAGGTACAATACAATAATTAAAGCTTTATATCATTTTAAGTTGGTGAATTTAAGCCATATGCCGCCTTTATTTTTAAGCATGACACTGCGAGGGTCGTACTGAATAGAAGCCGTGGTCCGCGAGCAGGGCTCCACCTCGAACGTGGAGAGTACAGCGGACAGACCCGCTACCACCATCAGCTGAGCAAAACGCGCTCCTGAAGCAAAACAAATGTACACCGTCGTTAATCAATAAGACGAATCCTCAACAGATAATCAAATACTATAACACACATTCAAGCATCCTTGCCAAAAAATATCACTTTTGTTAATTTACTCAAAACGTACACAATTAAATGTTTTTGCATGACTTGTATGACGATTTATTATGACAAATATTTAATTTTTATACGTCCAGTTTTGTTTGAATAACAAAGTATTGTGGGACTTGAGTCTTTTGTAATATTTTGATTTGTTTATTATTTTTTCAATTCACCGCTATAACAATGCCAGAATATAAAAACAATGAACTGTCAAGTATTATAATAATTGTATTCTTTGCATACACACTCTTTATAGAACTATCATTTGTGATTCTAATCGACTTAGTATTGTGCAAAATACATAATCAAGCATGAGTACTAATACAGAAACCTCACATTAATTTTGGAATTAATGTTGGTCATAATTTAAATGAATAAATAAAACAACTAACCTGGACAACTTCTCGGCCCATCTCCAAATGCCATGAATCCGGGAGGATTTGAATCTTCTTTAAATCGCTCTGGATCAAATTTGTCCGGGTTGGAAAAATTTTGCGGATCTCTTTGAATACAGTACAGTGGTATAAGAATAGGATCCTTGAGCCTCACATTAAGGTCCGTGCCAGTAAGAGTGCAGGGAGATGTGCAGAGCCGAGTCGTTAGCGGCGTCGGCGGGTGCAATCGCAAGGTTTCCAGAACAGCCTGAGTGACCAGTCGCATTGCGCACACCGCCTCGTAATTCAATCCGCCGTATCTTCCAATACATTCCGATAACTCCTTTCTCAAATTATCTTGAACGTCTTTGTCTTTTGCAAGTTCGTATAAACAAAACGATAATGTTGTGGCGGACGATTCCAAACCGGCCAGCATAAATATAAATGAATTAGAAGTGATTAACGCATCAGTCATAGGAAAACTCGCTTCAGTCTTTTGTACATTTAACATAAGTTGTAGAAAATCGTGCCTCTGTGTGCCAGAAGAGCGTCTCTCTTCGAGTACTTGATTGATAATTGTAGTGAAGAAAGTTTCTACATCTTGAGAATATGATTTGAGATTCAAGAACTTGAACAGCCGAGGGAAGAAAGTGCGACAATACCGTTTCAGAATGGTAACTCGGTCTATTCTGAACATTTTTTGCGACATCTTCAGAAACGGAGAGTCAATATTTTTCAACGAGCCAGGATCGACTCCAAAAGCACAGCTTCCAATTACGTCAGTAGTAAATCGAGTCATTATACTAGGAACATCGACTTCGTCCAGCGACGCCTGGACAAGGACATTTTTCAAGGTGGTTGCACAATCTGCTATAAGAGGGAACATCGCTTTCATCTTGGCAGAAGAGAAAGTAGGTGTAACTATCTGTCGCATTGCTTTCCACTCTGCCCCGCTCATGTTAGCCAAGTTCCGCAGCAGTGGTTCCCGCCGAGTGTCCGTCGACACGGACACTCGATCACCGAAGTTTGGGAAATCTTTTGTAAGTACATTTTTCACGGTCTCTAAATCAATTAGCATCAACGTCGGCCTGCGAGCTTGAAAAATACCCACATACCTTTCGTAGCGATAATTTTCATAAAAATATTGTAACATTTTTGTGTAACTGCGTCTCATCGTAAACGTCGCTCCAAAATTTCCGAATATCGGACACGGTTCTCTATAGGGAACATTTCTGAACAGCCAATATTTTCTGCCATTGGTGGTGTAATGAAAAACCGCCAACAAAACGAGCAGGAGTAACAATATCACAACCAAATAAATGCTAATCCACATTTTCACTGTGTCACAACTGACCGGTACAGGGACAAAGAGTTTTTCAAGATCGGGAGATCCTCGAGACGATCAGCGTGCCGGCATATCGCATGTAAACAAGCGAGCGGCGTGCGGCAGTGGCAGCGCGGGTCGGCGCTGGCGGTGCCGCGGCGGCGGTCGCTGCTCAAGTGAAGCGTGCCGCCCGAGCGCGCGCCAAGATAAGCCCTACGCGTCGTGCACTCAAGGCCGCGCACGTTGAGCTACTGAGCCCGTGACTCGAATATATTCACATATCAACTCTTTACCGTGGCTATTGTGTTTCCAAACGAGAACATTCATAAAAACTACGGTTTTTATCATTTTTGCACGCCTTCCTTAAACACAATATCCTAAAAAAAATAATTCACTATGTAGCTATGAAACATTTTTTCAAGTTATTTAATTTTTTAATGTTACTATTCTAATTTTGACGATATTATCTTTTTGTTTTCTTTAGTATTTAAGTTTGTTTTAGTTTAATTGATTGTTGAGAAATGTTAGATAATATATTTGTGTTTTGGTTGTTTTTTTTTTTTGTAATTCTCTTAATTTGTTGTGTAGATATTTATTTATAAGGTTCAATGGGACTGCCATGTATTTCCTATTAGTATAAAAGTCCCTTAATTACTATTGAATAAAAAAAAATTACAACTTGATTTTTTAATTTTGCATTTTTTTACGGAGCTACTAAAACATTATTATTTGTAAGCTTGGGCAAAGTTGCCTCATGTAGAATTAAAACATGGGATCAAACTCATACTTACTTTTCTTATTCTACATGACCTCATGGCACTCTTACTTCGCGTGGGGTCGGCGTACCATGAATCATGATGTGCGTGTTGCAGAATGATTTGGCTTATAATAGTTAAACGGTCGATCGGCTGCCCGAGTGTCTGACGTACATATGTATATCCAATGGGAAAAATTAATATCATTACAGGGAGAGGAAAATACAGATTTTCATCAAAATGTACAAAACATGAAGATCGTATTTTCAAATGTCTGTAAACGCTAAGAGAGGAAGTAATCATAATAGAAAGTGCGTTATAGTTGTACCGTTATGAAGTACGAATAACAATTCATTACAATGCATTCCAAGCTATTCAAAAATAACCATGTTTTCTAACAAATGCATACAATGCGCAATACTTTAAAATATAATGGGAACATAAATTTAATGCAAATTCTTTGTAAACAATAACGCATTACACATGTGGCTTTACAAGTAACTATTTCTCATACACTAACAGCAAATAATTTTCCTTCGCACATGCACTTTGTACGTAGTATGCGTGGACTCACACCTCATGATTGCAATAAAAATATTGATGGTCCAAAACCGGTTTTCCAACACGGACCAAAACTTAAACGAGAACTTTCATTTTCCCGTTGTCACATATCTACACCCAATGGACTATGGCGATAAATAATAAACTATGTAAGCGAAATGAGGATAAAGCTACGTATTTCCCGCGGTGCATATTTTGATGAGTGCGATGTTACAAATTATTTAATAACAACATTTTCATGTCACCCACAAACGATCAACATATGAGTAAGAACCCTATGACCATATAATCGTTTCATTTTATAATATTACAAACTTTATTGCTTAATTTAGTTTTATAAAATAATAAAAATACAGCCCCCGATTGGTACCAACAAATGAATAAATTAGAAAATCTCTAAAAAAAAACAAATTCCGTGGTCAAACATCAATCATTAAGGTTTGTAATAAACTTCATCGGGCAATCAAAACATACGTGGGTGGTCCATTATATTCTTAGGATCAATTGTAACATAAATTATGTTATAGGTGCTCGTAACTATTTCAATGCGTATTTATCAATATAATGTTATATTCAGTACGCATGTATTTTATAGATTAGATTATTTTTACACCAGCCCATTAAACCGTCTTGTTGGAACTGTAACACGAGGAAAACACGAATTCTAAGGAAGCACGCAATCTCAGAATTATTTTTTAGTTGTATTAAATTGCTCTCATAGAAAGACAGCTAACAGTAATGGCAGCAATTTATGTCAAGTTTTTATTTCAACCACATTGCGACTCGCGATGCTAACATTTAATGAATTATTACAAAGCAATATGTTTCCAATTTTAAAAATAAGCACAAAACCGTGTAGTGTAGCAGTGTGTAATTGTATTACGGTACGGTAACAAATCGGATCGGGCAAAGTTATATTGGATTTTTCTAATTATTATCAGCCCGGAGTCAGGAATTTGTGCCCGATATGGCGATAGGCTCGCCCCCTATCACATCGTGGAACGGAACGTACAAGGCGAAATGTGGATGTCCTGGTGGCGCCTCTGCCTACCCTTTCGGGGATAAAGGCGTGAGTTTACATAAACTTGTATCATACAAATCTACAGTTTGTACATACAAACTGTAGATTGAACTAAGATACTTACAAGTTTCACTTAAATTTGTTGACTTCTTATAATTATCAAAGGTGTAAATAGCGTCTTTCCTTAAGTGCATACGTACACAAATACCCACAATATTGACCAATGTCCAAGGTGAATTTGCTTAACATGAAAAATCAACAAAGGTTTCCCTTGCAGAATTAGAAATAAAATACAAAGAGAAAACAGTCACGGTAGTTTTTTATCGAATTAGAAATATATCACATTATATGGAGAGCAAAACAGCGATACAATACGCAGTAAAGCTCCGCCCCAAGGTAATACCGATTAACGAGAACTACATAAAGATATTTTAATAAAGTAGCTTGAAAATGACTTTTTCCATAAGAGAGATAGAAACCCTGCCATTTACAAAGTGTAGCAGCAATACACAATAATTATTTCATTATCATCATTTATTATTCACACCACAAAAGTTCAATGTTAAACATAGACCTCCCCGAAAATCATCTCGTCAGTTCCTTTCAAAGGGTGGACTATGAAGCTTCAGTTGACAGTAGGTGGTTACCACTCAAATAATTTTATCGATTTTGTTTGGCCAAAGTTCACAATTTCAGTAACTCTTACAGGAGTCACTTTCGTATAGATTCCACGCGTTCAGGCGGTGTCACATTCATTGAGCTCCTTCCGTGCTGTCTATTTTAATGGACGCATGGATAAGATTAGAGATATAATGGAAGCAGTTGTTACTAGTTGGCGTCAAATCAGTTTTTTTAGGAAAAATAATAATTTTACTTTTAAATAGAAATCATTTTAAAATTCGATAATTGAATGTGGATATATAAGTATATTTAAAGCGAAGCTTGTATCAGGGAGTGCCAATGTGTTCAATTATAATAATACAAAAAATATGAAACAAACATTAGAATTGCATGTTATTATTTCAAAAAATTACTGAATTATAGTTTCCGACATCTTCATATACATACACAATTTCTATAAACAAGATTTGTTGATTTTGTTTATATATTTATAAAAAGTGAATGCCAAAAAACAAGTACATACTTAATATAATTATTACCTTTAAGCAAATGACTCAAACCTCAATAAAAACTGAACATGCAATTTGGTGTTCCTGCATTCGTAATTTTAAAAGCGACAATGAGGCTACATCCGCGATAATTTTGTTATTGATAATTGTTAAGTAATTATTATTTGCGTATTGAAGATAGTACATTTTCAATTCCAGCTGAATTGAGAGTTTACTATCTTAGATAGAAATGAACTTATAACAGTTTAGACAAAGAATACAGAAAACCGGAAAGCATAATGTAATATACAAACATTTTACATTATTTTCAAAATATACACAATTCTTAACAAAAATTATCTTCAAAACACACTCACAAATTTTTATTTTATGCTATCACCGTGACCAACTAAGATAATTTCACATGTGTATGTCACAAACCATACTTGATGTGACGATAAATAACATTCCTGGAACTACAGACAGTTGCTAGCAGTTTATTAAAAAACAATATTTTGTTCTAACCTAAATATTTACTTTTGTTTTAATTAAACTGAAGATTACCCAAACAGGATCTCTTGCAAATATGGACAGTATCTTATCAATACATTTTATTAATCAAATTCGTATTATCAAGGCATTGTTGGTGTAATACGTAACGTACGTCAACATTCTTAGCATTTTATTAGATTACTCACGCTATTATGTAGCCAGCAAAACATTTCATTTGTCGTATCAATTACTTTAATACTTTGATAAGGAAAATACTTTCAGTGGCATTCCCGAATTAAGGTATCTTAAGGTATCTCAGTGTTGCGAGTGTTCGTAAAAAGTAACGATAACCACTTTACCAATTGGCACGGTATTTACCTACTTTATTTCAATAGTGCCCAAAACTCTCAGGCCTTAATCGTAGTCAGTTTTAAAACGTATTTTAGTTATAGAATGTTTTGTCCCTTCCGAACGACTTTTGAAATTAGTTTGAGCGAAAAAGGCAAAACATTCGATAATCAAAATATTATGTTCTAAAACTACCTATGAATAAGGCCTTTAGAATATTTTCTAAATTACAAGCCAAACAACGCGGGCTGGCCACTAGTCTAATTTAATCTATTTATTTACTATCGATGGAAGCGTACCTAACTGCCTACTACGAGGCTACTCGTTTTATTAGTCTCCTCTTAGCTCGATAGATGTAGTTCAGCGTGATACCAGGTTATTTTTAACCAAAGCAAAAAAATACCAGGCGCTTATTTCGGTGATAATGTCTTTATTTCACTCAAATCTCCTACCATCCTGCCGTATATCCAGGTTTGCAAACGGAAAATAGTCGCTAGGTGATTAATCTGGAGAATATTGTGCTGAATGGCATAGCAGTCTATAGCCCATTGCCTAATTTGCCTATTTTAAGCTTTGGCTATGGTGACTACACAAGTGTGTATTGATAAAATCAAGTAGTAAAAAACAATCAATCAATTATTTATTATTTATAATAAATATATCCAACACCGATTTTTATTGGTTTCCGACAGATCATTTCCTGTGTTTTGTCCCAGGCACATCCGGTGAAAAACACTAACCGACTCAAGTACAATTATGGTGCTGTTTCCACTAATTGGATATCGGGCAGTAGGTACCTATGCTAGGAGATATAAAATTGGCACTCAATTCGATCGTGTCCTACACCCGATTAAAATACGGATCCGATAACCGATAAAAAGTAACGTAAGATAACTATAAGCGTTATTGTACTGAGAAAGTCCGTGCTTAGCATTAAAACTTGTACTGAGTTGATAACGATATGGTTTTAATTACAAAGTATGCTATTCCACAAATGATAAATCACCAATTTTATTGACACATGTTCCAATCAACTCAATCATCTCATTGAACCATAGAATTGCAAATACCAAATAAATACGTGGATGTAAAAGGTATATTGCTATATCTTAAAATATTACATATTTGCACACAAACCAGCTTATTCATAGTCAACTTATAAATCTATTTTTGTTATCGAGATTTTTGTTCCTTTCGTAAGACTTTTGAATTCAATGTGAGCGAAGAAGACAAAACATTCAATTACTATAAGTTTTTTAAACTTACTATGAACAAGGCCAAGAAATCTCGTGTGTACCAACAAAGATTAACAGCATAGTCATACAATGTTTGGATAAGCAAAACACGATAAAAAGCATTTCTAGTAAGTTCGTTAAACGGGTAAATATAAGTTATCAGTGTATAGTGTAAGCTAATTTAGATAGAGATAGGTATCGGACAACGGAATAGGTATAATCCATGAACACAACGACAATGAACCTAATGTTTAATCATGCTAGTATGTAAGGGATAACAGAAGATGATCGACTAAGCGGTGAAGACAGCCTCCGCGGCGCAATTGATTAGATGCTGGATGTGATCCGAGAGGCTGGAGCTTTAATCCCCGTTTCGGGACATTTGTCTGTTTACTCCACAAGTATAAATTTCGGGTCTGGGTGTTTGTGGAACCCAAAAGTCTCTCGTAGTTTGAGACACCCGTGAAAAGAATTGTAACTTGTGTTGGGTCGAGACTATGTATGTGACTCTTAGGTGTTTTAATTATTATTTACTAGTATTGCTCGCGAGGCCGCTCATGTGAAATTATTTCCGGAATAAAAGTCCCAGTATACAGGGTAAATTTTTCATGTGCATTCACGACTTCTTTCACCATTTTCGGCCATTCCTCGTACTTTCGGATTTGGGTATCCACCGCCACTTAAAAAAATGCTTATTTTACCGGGATAAAAAGTATCTTATAGCCTTCTTTGATAAATTGGCTATCCAATACCAAAATAATCTTTCAAATTAAACCAGTAGCTCCTGAGCTTACAACTTTCAAATAAACAAACTCTTCAGCGATACACATCAGTATAGATTTAAGTTGTGAGGTGACAGTGACTTACATGCGATGGATCGGAGCGCGCGGCTACAACGGCGAGCAGCGCGGCGGCGGCGGCGCGCACCACGCTGGCTTCACCCGAGCTGCTGAATATGCGCGCCGCGTACCCACTCAACGAACTCTCTTCCAGGGCTGAAAGTTCCTCGTTTTTAATACATTTGTTTTAAGATTACGAGGCTAATCTAGCTAGTCGCCAGATGCAGACACGAAATCCTTGGGAGACTACCATGATCAGCAGTGGACTTCCTACAGTAAAGAATAAGACTTTTCTCAGGGGATATGCATTTCTTAGGCCTGAAATCGAGTGTCGAAATAAAGGCAAGCATCTCACCGTGTGTATTCATAATTAGCAACCGCTTAATTCAAGAGTATCAACTATACTAGTAAATAGACCAACATATTGGACTGAAGAAATAAATTTTATTTATAAAGCATAATAGGCACAAGAATCATAGGTAAAGCTAATATTTTTGCCTATCAAGTGTCACAGTGTCCGCAAATGATTCACAATACTACTTGGGTCATATTATTCACGCGATACGGGACTTCATGTTCACTTATCGAACTGAAGTATGTGACACAACATGTGTGAGTCAAAAACGACAGGATGTTTTATCTTCTCTTTGTTTATAACAGATGATTATATTTTTTATATAGGTATGTAGGTACCTAGAATATTAACAAAAATATACAAAATCACTTTGCCGGCATCAAAATATAAACGCTGCTATAATTGACGCCGTTATCGACACAGCAATACTTGAAAAAAAAAGGATTGCTGTTAAGCTTACATTCCTGTACCACAGGATATGCCGTTGTTATTATGGTACCATATACATTTTACTATCAAACATTATAAGTAATCTTGCTTTATGAAAATGACGTTAAAATACGAACTAAACGGAAGGGCGAGAGGTCTATGCATGTAGAGAAACGTGAATAATAAGTAATAATTTACAATAGTACTGCAGAAGCCTAGATCACTATCCGAACGCCATTGTTGCTGGCTACTAACAACGCAAGTCCACGCGAACAGCCGCCAAGTGTAATGAACTTTGTCAAATTGACATGCATCTGCATACAATGTGCGGGTAAGCGGTAAGATTATGCCGCATGTGTGTGTTTTCAAGCATTTCGCATACCGTCGTGCTTTATTAATGAATATAGAAGAGACGCCACGAGATAAACACACACATTATTTTTAAAAGATTATCCAAGGCATATCCAAGAGCTCAAGTAAAAGATTTTTGTACCTAAAACTCTAAAGCACGATCTAACGGTCCACTAACTAAAAGCTGTGTATTTTGTTTATACGAATTCTATGGTTTAACATTGCGACTCTTCATTTATTTTGGACCATCAATGTCCACAAATCATAATTTGCCCACAAACTTTAAACTGTGTATTTTGTTAATACGAATTTTATAGTTTAATATTGCGACTCTACATTTATTTTGGACCATCGTGTAATAATATTTCCGTGGCAGTAATAAACTTAAATTATTCCGCCCGCGGATATTGCAGTATTTGCTAAATTAAAAACTGTTCGGATAATAAGTAACTGTTGCGGGTTAAAGATGAATGAGACATTCCCGGAGGCTTGCTGAGCGTCAATATACGCGCCACTGTTCATTTTGGCTCATAGTAGTTGCAGTGGTGGATGTGGGGCGTGTGTAGTGCGTACCATAGAGAAAGTAATCACTACGTTTCTGTGCGTACCACGGTGGGTCGAAACGGCTATTTTTGTGACATAGGATTTTTTTTCGGATTTTCCAATTTTTTTTCACGCCAACGTTTAGATATTATCATTCCTTACACTATTCATTCTTTGTATTTTTTTGCTTAACCCTATAATTTCGGCATAAAAAATTATTTTAGGTTTTTAATGTATGGAACGCACTATAAAAACCTAAATTTCTACGAAGTCCTGCTAGATCCTGCGTTAAAACCTTATTTTTCTGAATCCTGGCCAGTTCTACTTTACTTGTACATTTCGAATGTCTGCATTGACTTGCAACTTTTCCAGTTATAGGGATCGGAAAAATGGTAAAAATAGTACTATTTCTAATTTTGTAATTGACATTTTAAGTCAATTTAACCACAAGATAGTAAGACAAAAACATTGTGGATATACAAACTATTATATAAAAATCTAATAGAATAACACAATAGAAGTAAATAAGTAAATATTTATTGGCATAATTGGTTGTTGTACCCAAAACATGTGGTTACACAATTAACGTAAACACAGTAATAAATCATAAATGCAAATGGACCACCAGATGGCAAAGGATTACTTTCAGTCATTAACACTGATGACATCTGGAGATTACAGGTGCATTTAGTTAATTGTTTTACAACTACTGTTTGTTTATTGTCTTTAATTAACTAAAACAAAACAAACATTCTCGTGATATCGATTGTAAACATGTTTTGTCCTTTTACTTAGTTCTATCATTAATGAGAGCATCTAGGGCAATAAAATTTGTTTATTGCCCAGGGTATAAAATGACTTATATTTTGAATTCGTTCTTAATGTACATTTATCCGTGCTACGATCCATACCATTTTATTTTGAATCCTTGTTTCGGTATCATGGAGGGTCTAGTTACTAATCTCGATATGTTTGTTGTTTTAAGAGACCAGCTTGGATCTCTATCAGATAGCAAAAAACTTTCTGATTTTCTGCAACAGAAAATAAACGTAACTGAAGAAAATAGTGTAGTGCTTCAAAAGTTTTGTGTAAAATTCTGTTCTTCTATAACAGCTAGATGGCAAAAATGCAATCGTATATTTTCTAACTTTATTAAAAAAAATGGTGATTGGCTAGAAAGTGAAATAATTTGGCCTAAAGGACTAAAATTAAACGAAAGACACGAAGAACATGAAGTACATGAAGAACACGAAAGACATGAAGAGGACTTAAGTCTTGAGATTCTGTCTCCATCCACATCGAAAGCTTCTACAGCTTTGATTTGTCCCAGAAAATCATTCGATGATTTGTCCAACAGACAAAAACGAAGACGAGTAGACCAAATTCAAAATAATTTGTCTCAGGAAGAATTAATTGCAGCTACATCAAATACACTGAAATGTAATGGACAAGAAGCCATCGCTAATATAATAAACCATTTACTTAAAAATCCAGAAGATATAACAAAAGTGAATAATTGCTTGAATGCAAAAAAATATGTTCCATACACTGCTGATAAAGCGTTGGCGCTACTTGTTTCCCTAAATTTGTCGAAGGCACAATATATAAACCTAAGAGAATCAGCAAGCGAAAAAGGCTTTCAATTGTATCCTTCTTATTATAAATTAAAAGAAGCAAAATTGAAATGTTACCCAAGAAAGGAGGATATGACATTTAGTGATTGCACGGCATCAGTTAAATTGCAAGCTCTGCTCAACTTGACAGCCTCTTGGCTTTTGGATACAATTGAGTTCGATTTAGATTCTGCAACTGACCTGAAGCTTATCAGCAAATGGGGCTTTGATGGATCCTCGGGGCAAAGCAATTATAAGCAGATCTCTGAAGTAGGCGTGGACGATTCCAGTATATTTATGGCAAGTCTTGTTCCAATAAGACTACAACATGATGATGGAACGGTTTTATGGGAAAACGATCGAAGTTCATCCACATTTTACTGTCGTCCCATTATGTTTACGTTCACAAAAGAAACACAAATTACTGTAGCAGCTATAAAAGCCGGTATATCAGGAGAAATCGAGGCACTCCAGCCATCTATATTTAGGAAAGTGAAAATTGCCCACGAATTAATGATGACAATGATTGACGGCAAAATAACTTCATACTTTTCTGAGACTTCAACAGCAGTTTGTGACATTTGCAAAGCGAAACCAACAGAAATGAATAATTTGGAATCCCACAAACTGCGATCTAAGAATGAAGAAATGTACCAGTATGGATTGTCATCATTGCATGCGTGGATAAGATGCATGGAGTGCCTACTCCACATAGCTTACCGTTTGGAGATTAAGAAATGGAACTGCAGGGGTGACGATAAAGAGAAAATGAAGACCAGAAAGTCTGCAATTCAACAAGAATTTAAAGAAGAATGTGGCTTGCTAATTGATATAGTGAAGCAAGGAGCAGGCACCACTAATGATGGTAATACGGCTCGAAGATTTTTTAAAAATACAGCCATGACAGCACGTATCACTGGCATTAATGAGCAGTTGATAGAGAATTTTTATATCATTCTACAAACCATTGCGTCTGGAGAGCGTGTTGATATTACTAAATTCGCTTTATTTTCTACCGAAACCGCAAAACTATATGTTGATTTATATCCGTGGTATTATATGCCTTCCAGTGTACATAAATTATTAGTTCATGGGGCTGACATAATTAAACATTTTGGGGCTATACCCATTGGAAAGCTGTCGGAAGAAGCCGCAGAAGCACGGAACAAAGACTTCCGAAAATATAGGGAAAATCATTCCCGAAAAATTAGTAGGATATCTTCGAATGAGGACATCTTACATAATCTCCTTTTGTCATCTGATCCAAAGATCACAAGTCTTAGATCACGCATGACAAAAAAACATGTTATGGTTCTCTCAACAAAAGCTAAAGAGCTTCTGCATTTGCCATCAAAACCAGAAGACTTAGAATTTATTAATGTAGAGAGTATTTTAGAAGATCTACAAAACAGTAGTGATAGTGAGTAGTATATAGGTATAGGCTTTATACTAGCCTTTTTTTATTATTATTTTTTAGTTATTTCCATCATTTGTTTTTTTTTAATCTGGCACGGCACATATACAAGTTTTCCTTGGTATTTGTTAATTTATTAGATTAATTATTTATCTTATTTGTGTCAAATTTACTGAAGATAATTGTAAAAAATCTTTTGGGAAATATTGAATTTTATCATTTCTTTCGAACTGCATAACTGAAAAAGTTGCAGGTCGATGCAGACTTTCGAAGTATAGAAGTATAGTAGAACAGACCAAGATTCAGAAAAATAAGGTTTCAACGCAGGATCTAGCAGGACTTCGTAGAAATTTAGGTTTTTATAGTGCGTTCCATACATTAAAAACCTAAAATATTTTTTTTTGCCGAAATTATAGGGTTAAGCAAAAAAATACAAAGAATGAATAGTGTAAGGAATGATAATATCAAAACGTTGGCGTCAAAAAAAATTGGAAAATCCGAAAAAAAATCCTATGTCACAAAAATAGCCGTTTCGACCCACTGTGCGTACCTTGCGTGAGTTGCGGCAGCATGTGCGCGTGGTGCGCCAGCGCGGCCAGCACGTGCAGCGCGCCCGCCGCGCACGCGCGCCGCCCGCCCGCGCGCACGCACAACGCACGCAGTACATCGCCGCTCCACGCCTCGCTCCATCGCTGCACAAAACCACATCACACATCTCATGCTACTTACCACCATTTACAACATTAGACAAGCAATAAGTTCAGCCTGAATACATCTGATTTAACGTACAATCGAGTGGATCGGCAGAGAGAGGCTGTGGTCAATGGCTACTGTATTTAGACCGCAATAAAATTGCCATCAGGTACAAAGCAATCACTTTGACTTTTAAAAAAAAGTAAATGACTTGTTGGCACTGACTATAAATTTGTTAAATCTATGGTATCGGTTCTTCACCTTCTTTGTAGTAAGTTAAGTCGAAATTGGATGGAGTGGAGTATACAGGGTGGCATCGTTTAACTTCAGCAAAAAAATTGCGTATAGCAAGTCATGTAGAAACATTTGCATACTTACTTTAGAGAATGATTATTTTTTCTTGCTATTCCTCTTTCTCTTTACAATTTTTTTTTTATAACTTTTATTATAAATTGGTAACTATTAGTGGTAAATTAATTTTAACTGCATAAAAAATCACAAATAATTATGCTAGAAGTTTCTACGTCATATATTTGCCATAGACTTTTTTTTTCTTGACTCTAAAGGATGCCATTCAGCATACCTTACGGAAATACCGATCAAATGAGGCTTTAAGTTTTTGAATGAAAGTTACGGATAGGAGCACCAACCTACCAAGAGCAACATTAAATTAACAGTATCGTCAAATCAAAACATCACAATACATCATGCAGTAAACTATAATACATTATTTTTGGAAGATTCGTAATCTCATTCCCAAATAACGCTTATAGTCATGCTAAACAAAGATTAGCTGCGGAAAATTAAGTGAAGCTCCCAACCGTGAAAATACGATGATGAGCGCATGAGAACTTAACCGGACAAATTAAGGACACCGCTAAAATAACAAACTTAGGTATTTTAACACAAGCGTGTAAATGTATCTACATACAGAACTGCACTTAAATTGCGATAATTTAAGTAAAGGGTTTATGAAAACCAAATATAGTGTTAATGTTGTTTAAACAATATTAAAGCCATAAATCATGATAATATAATAATATCTGTAAAATATGATGTCATTTAATATTAAGCAAAAAATCAGAATGTCCAAAGGATTTACTTCTAAGTTGGATTTAAACAAATTTTGTAAAATTACTAAATTAAAAATAATGCAAAATGTAAACATTTGGACAGAACCACTGCGAAATTCATCAAAAGATAACAATTTATGCTCTTTACATAAAACCACATTTTCACCGGTCCTTGCAAGCACGGGTTTTTCCATCGTTCAAATTACGTATTTACTGTGCTCGATAAAGAGGTAAAAAGGGTGGAATAATGCAATATGGCATGCGCTATCCATACCTGCACCGGTATCGCTTCTTCGTGCGCCTGGCGCAACAAGGCGAGCAGTGAAAGCATGCCATTAAGTCTGCAAGCTTCACCCTTGCGCGCGCTGCCGGTTGCACAACCGCTCATTATGCGCGTTACACATTTCATACATTGTATTAGAGTATTTTCGGACAACTTGCAGAAATCTGAATTCAATGCGTAGCGCAGGCACCGCATCAACTCGTTGAGGTATCCTGCGTCAATTGGACAACGATACCGCTTTAGGGCGAATAGGGGTCATATTACACTTACAAATAAGAAAATCGTAGTTCAGTTAGTATTAACCAAATCGAGCGGTCATTGCTTTCCGCTTACATGGATTGTTATACCACAGAGAGAGCGCAAGCAGACACTCCAAAGATGTTGACTGAAACTCTAGATAATTTTGTCTCTATGTTGTGAATATTTACGAATATTACTAACAAAAGATACAAATAATATCATACATGTTAAAACTAAGCACTATATTATTATTTTATTTTATTATTGCCTAGATAAAATCAAATCTCTTTTTGATTCTTCTAACTATAATTAAACAAAATATAAAATAATGAAAGAACTTCTTCCATCACGTAAAATTTTATCATATCAACTATGTCATAGGTAATATTCCTTGCAAAAATCTTACCTAGCATGTGGAAATTCTTTAAATCCACTTTATCAAGACAAGCGAGCAATATCTTGACCAAGCTCTCCGTTCTGCTAGAGTCGCAGTCATCGCTATCGGAGAGGACGATGCATCGCAGCAGCACCTTCACGATGTGTATGTGGAGTTGCGTCACTTCGATGTCTTCCTGCACGGTTTGTTGCGGGTAGAACTGTTCGCGACTTAGCAGCGATATTATCGATACATCATTCCCGATGAAGGAGGATTTTATCCACGATAAAAGCGTACCTAAAATTGTATGATGTGCGTTATTTTTTAAGTCTAACCTACAGGAAAATAATGAATTATGTATTGGTTGGCGCATAATATTAAATATGCGATATAAAAAAAAACTTCATTTATTTGTTGTATAAATATTTTGCGACCTTATTACCTTATTCTTTAGATGGGAAACAAATAAGAAATGTTTATACTGTATTAAAATAAACTCAAATAAAGAAAATCGCTACTGAAGTTGAATAGAAATCTTATTATTGAACAAATACAAAATGACTCAGAGTAAGAATCTTACCATCTTTGGGCACAGTGTCCATGTATGCAATAATGAATTGCAGCAAGGAGACGAGTAAGGCCATGTCTCGGGCCGAGGCGGGCGGCGCGGACAGGTAGCGCCTCGTGTGCTGCCACGGCAGGGCGCTCAACTCCTCCCAACTCACACACGAGACGCGCATTAGACATGTGTAGCTAAAACCACACGTAAATATTAAATAAAATACTTACTTATACATACATAGGTCAAACGACATTTGCTAAAATGTTAATACTGTATTAAAAGATTAAATAAACATTTGAAAATATAACTAATTATTCACTATCATTTATGTAAGTATAATATAATTTAGTTTGGTATAGAATGGCCTAGTCCAGCTGCACGGGGTAAGTCGTGGACTAAGTACTCTTAAAGTGGGATCAAGCAGGCCGGTTATTACGATCACACAACCTGTCCTATTAAAAGACATTGGGAATTTGTGATAATTTGACACAAGATATAATCGCAAACCTTTCCAGCATGCTAAGTGCGTCATTAACTTGTGTGTGCGAGGTGGCATTCTCCAGCGCGAGTAATGCCTTGGCTGCGCAGTACCGCGGGTGCGCGGTTCGCAGCGCCAGCAGGTCGCGCGCGCTCGGCTGCAGCGCGAGCGGCGCGGGCGCGGGCGGCGCGTCCAGCAGCACGCGCGCGCCGCCGCTGTACAACCACCACCAGCGCACGCGCACTGCCGCGCGGCACTCCTCGCCATCCAACACCCATTCTAGATTCACATTCACTATCATTATTCATTCTTCGCTAACATACATATACATGGATCACCAATTATTTTTCAGCCCTTAGTAAAACAAACATTATTATTTGGAAAGCCCAACTTCTACCAAGGAATTACGCCTAATACAGCGGTACCAAAATAATGATAGATATATCATAAAACTCACTGCTTGGGTGTACATGTAGGTAAATAACGCGTATGCGTGTTATAGCCGTAAACGCAACGCGCACAAAAACACATAATGTGTATGCGCCGCAGGTAATGAATCGATCAAAAACATATTTTAACAGTTCAACGACACAAAAAGTGGCGCGAAGCCCTAATATAAGATTGTTTCACATCATCAGTGCAAAAAAAAATATTACATAAGAAAATGTGACGTCTATCATAGACATTATTATGCAATAGAATCTTGATGACCAATAACGACATGAATGTTAACTAGTAATCTTAACTATTTGTAACATAACTATTTGTAGGTATGCATTGAATACTAGATACAAATTAGTATGCAAAACGAACCATGTTGGTGATGCCATGATTTACATCCGAGTCGATCTGCTGATGCTCGGCAAGTATATCTAAATATTCGCTTTGCAAACCTGTCGAGGCTGAGGGAATGAACCGAGATATTATTTTATCTATAGTAATTTTTTTTTTTATCGGATCTGTGCTGCTTTAGTTACGTCCAAAATGCAATATAAAACCTCTTACATCTTTTAAATGAAGGGATAACATTAATAACTATGGTGATGACAACACTTACATTGCTCCTTTAAACCCTGGTAGATCAAATATTAGTCGGAAATACGAAGATATAAACTAAGTTATGTGTCAAAAGCAAGTTTTGAATGACTTTGGGACCAAAAAAAGGGGACAAAAAAAGTCCTTCTTACTTATACGTACCCTTTAACACGCCTTTAGATGTATCCTTTAGGTTTGTAAGTGCTCATAAGGGCGAGGATCATTTACCACCATAGTATGTTCTGAATTCAATGTAATATATTGTATTGCATAATATGCTTACCCTCCTATTTTTTCTTGTCCTTCGCATTGCATAAATAATAAAAGCACACTTTTTATTTATGAAAATGAATACTAACGAACGAACAATAAGCTCTCAATCTCCGTCTAGAAACATTATAAATAAATAAATACACCCAACAGTCACATACAAAGTCCTGACCCCACACTAAGATCGAGTCTTATGTCGTGAGTATCAGAAACGACGAGAGACTTTTCGGTCTCACAAACACCCAGACCCGGAACAAATACCTGTGGATCACACAAACATTTGTTTGGGTGCGGGGATCGAACCCGCAGCCTCTCGATTCACAGGCGGCGTCTAACCAACTGCGCCACGGAGGATGTCAATCAATATAAAATAAATATTCAACTAATGAATCAAATGTTTTATACATACCAATATAAGAATGCTCTGCGTTAGGACTAGTGTTCCAATAACTGTTGACTTTAAATGGAAGCGAGGTGCGTTCAGTTACGTTGAGAGGCAGCGCGGGCACACGCCGGTGGGAGGAGTCTATCTCTTGCAGCACGAACCCGGCCCAAGCCACTAATGATAGCACTTGCGCACACATCACTACCGCAGAGTCATTCGCAGGGAACACTAAGATGACTGAAGACAATAAGATAAAATTAGACAAAATTTAAAAGCAACAAAACGAGCTTATTTTTGTCTAAATTAAAAGTAAGCAAGTTTTCAATAAATATACTACTAACATCAACTACTATAACAACCATTTTATAAATCTAACCACCAATTAAAAATAGAATTGGTAAAAAATTCAATTACATTTACCTCTGATCAAAAGCGATGGTAAGTCCGTTATTTTTACTAGTGTGTGGCGACTGGCGAAACAAATACTGTTCAATATGGAGACACAACTTATTGCGCACTCAGGAAAAGCGAGATAGTCGTCCACGAGCAATGACATCCTAAAACAAATATCCTTCACTCAGATCATATAATAATTAAAATCTAAAGGCCTTATTCATAGATAGTTTTAAAACAGATCTCAGTTATCGAATGTTTTGTCTTCTTCGCTCCAACTGAACTCAGATGACGTTCGAAAGAGACAAAACATTCTATAAATAAAAAACGTTTTAAAACTGTTTATGAATAAGGCCGTTTAAGTATAAATAAAATATATTATTCAATACATTCTAAAATTTCATGCAATTTTATTTACGATGGTCGATTTAATTTGTATAATGGTTATTTAGGATGCTTATTTAATTCTAGGGGGCCTATGACCAGCAATGGAAGTTTACGCTCAGGAGAAGAATGATATAAATAATATTGATTATGATAATGGTCCGCCACCATAGTTGTTTATGATGATGATGATATTAGCCGTGACGGTGTTACTTATGAAGTTGATAACGACGATTATGTTATTGGAGATGATGGTAATGAAATTAAAATCTGACCTTAAAGTTGCAATAACGACTGTCAAGCCATCCCCCTGCAGGAAGGCGTCATGAAGGTCCTGTTGCCGCATCATCACAGCTAACTGCTGCAGAGTGCTGCGACGTAGTGACGGCTCCAAAGCAGGCCGCATCATGTTGCACCGCACGTCTGTGCCGTGCTCATCCAGTACTATGTCTTGCTTTAATACGTCCAAGATCTGCATTAGGCCTGTTGTCTGAAATAGTTTAATCGTTTAGCTTTGGCAGGAGTTTTCTAACATCATACCTGAACGCGACACACTGTTGTGTGTTATCTGGGGATAACACGTCATAATGAGCCACGCACGGGTATTGAGTTCTGAATTATGTCGATGTTTATGTTGGTTTGGAGCAGACCGCAATAGTTACGTCGATCAGTAAAAGTTAATAAATAATAATTATGTAATTCCTCCCCAAGCAATATTCTAGAAGGATTAAGTTACGATCGGGTCAAGGTAGTCACTTTATTGTGCAAGAAACTTATAATATATGCTTTATTTATTCAACAACTCACAAACCTGCACAGTTCTTGAGGGTGAACTCGAGAAATCGATGTTAAAATCCTGAGGTTCGATCCTTCTCAGTGCATTTAATAGCACGTCCGCTCGAAGAGACTCTCTTGGAGGCAGATATCTGTCATCATCTAAACAACAAATAAATATATTGGCATTTTTCATATACAATATTTCTTAAGTTATTGCCAATGTCATAAACACCCACCTAAGAGACGACATAGAGAATGGGCGGCGTCTAACTGTACGGCCACGCATCGTACGAACATCAGCCGCACCAATCCCGACATCACGTCCGCAGTAGACACGCCCATACATTCCGCTATGTCCAGTTCCAGAGATTTGCAAATAGCTTGTCCTAAAATTATTAATTTATACAGATTGATCTGTAAACCTTGTCATATACTTTGTATAGCAAATATTTATTATAATTTAGACCAATTCCATTAAAAGTACTAAACTTACATACCTAATAATGTTTCGTGTGCTGCATAAACGTGTAGAAGTGGCAAAATAGGTAATAAACAAGCCAGCAATCGCCACCAACATTTCTCGCTCAAAATCAACCTTCCACGAAGTAAATACAATATAATTGACGAGGCGTATTCCCCAACCTAAAAATTATATATTTTGTTCTGTATTTAGCTTATGGAAACGATATATCATTATGGTAGAAATATTTGCTACCTCTTTTACAGAAGACGAAAGTCCATGACAGCATATTTCTGTCAAGATTCCAACGTCGCACAACAAATTAAGACGCTTCTCACTGTTTAACTGACGAGACTCATTGTCGATAAATATCGACTTTACTATATCAGCTAACCTTTTATAAAACGTAACTCTTATCCACTCTGCGTTATGTGCCATTAAATGTAACGCTATATTTCGTATGATATTCCAATCATTCTCGTTTAAATCAAAATCTGCTATGTTTTTAAGTAATACGTCGGCCACGTCATTTAATAATTGCTCACTTTGCAGCATTTCCATTGCAGGAATAATGTTCTTTATGCAGTTGATAACTCTCTTATTTTTTCGAAATGACGTTTCTTTCATAAATTGAACTGTGTCTTTCATACTCTCAAAAATTTTACAAAGTTCTCTGTATTTACTCTTGTATTCATGATCTACGGAGGTTTTTGTGTTCTGGAAATAAAAATGATTTATAAATTAAATCTTACAATTCTGCGACTGGTATCTAAATAAACATTATCCAGGCTGCAATTAAACCATGTTAAATAAAAATGATTTTAATAGTAATTTGAAATTACCTCTAACACTGTTGCTATGTTAGTACTCAGTTGAGGGTAGAATAGCTCAACGGCTGGGTCCAACTGCGCCGTCTGCAGCGCCATTACTATTGTAGATGGAGGCAATGCTGACTCTTTAGACCAACTCATTAGTTTCTCCGCACAAAATACTAAGCGTAGCCACGCCATACGATGGTGAGTCCTATTGGTATCTTCGAAGAAGGATTTTCTAGAAGCAAATAGCTAAATATAACATTTTAATACCCAAAATATTGCAGAGAAAACCATAATAGATACTTATGGGACTTATCGTTTTTATTGTGACTTATAGGAAGGTTTTTTGTAAAGATTTGTCATTTTAATCATTTTTTTGGAATACATATGTTAATACTGCACTATAATGTATCGGTCCATAATCACCCAATCCTAAGACCTGCATAACATAGAAATTCCCATTAAGAACCGTATGATATGCAGGACGGAACATACAAGGCAAAATGTGGGTGTCCTGGTGGCGCCTCTGCCTTCTGGGATAAAGGTGCGAGTTTATGTATGTATCATATGCACCTGTGTCAATTCTATAATGGTTTGTGAATATCAATAAATAAACATATATCAATTCTGCACCAAGTACACCAAAAAAATAATAAATTTGACTAACCTGTACTTTATTATGAGATCACCCATGAGTCTCATGACCATACAACATTTGTGTGATAAATCTCGATGCGTTTTCGTGCTATGATCCGCACTCCAAAACTTTTCACTCACACAATCAGTCAATAATTCCAATAGACTTTGTACTAATTGCAAACATGTATTTAACTCCTTCTGAAATAAATAATATAACATGGTTAAAATGTCACCGTAAACATTTAGCTCTATTTATAACATGTTACAAATCTACCCACCAAATTGAGCACATATGATTTGTCGACAGAATCATTCAAGACCACATTTCTCATCAAGTTAGATAGCACTGTTTGTAATGTATCAACTGCATACTGTGGTGCTGGCAACTGTTTTAGTGCAATCAATTCATCATCTCTCTTCAACGATTTCATATCACCATCTCCCGACAATTGTTCCAACTCTACATTAATGTCATCAGACACGTTTACAGACCCTTCTGTAAACTAAAAAATAATAATATGTGTGTGAACAAAATGTTATTAAAAGGCAGCATAAAATACTACATTTAACTGTACTTTATTAGCACATATCATCTGCTCACTGCTGAAAATGGAATTCCTCAACAATGGAAATTTCAACCGAGGGGGTGGGGGAACTAGTTCAGAACATCAAGTGAGCAGAGTGCAGATTGGCTGGCTTTACAAACTACTGAAAATCTTTTTGCGATGTATTTCTTCACTGTTAAAGTGCGTAGTTTTTTACTATAAGCGCACACATGAGACCAAAACATCAGAGATGTGGCCTGGGATACGATTCCGCGACGAGTGTTTCAGCAGCTGCTTCCAGTTTGGAACCTACAAGTCACCATGCACATTCAAATATACCAAAGCAAAAAAATATATAGTGCAACAATAACCTTCATAGATTCATGTATCAAATCAAGAGAAGATAGTTGCAGCAGTCTCTTACGTAATGCGTTTGTAATACAGAGCAGAACATGCAGAGCTTCACCCGGACGTCCATCATGAGTGCCATCCACTATTGACAGTAAGGTCTGAAAAACAACATTTTTGTTTATTTTATAACAGTAAAAACACATGGAATGTTTTCCCGTGTTTGCAACTTAAGAGGTTATGGATTACATGCTAATATAGTCTAAAACCAAAGAAGTTTCTTTTTATTTTACACTAATCTCCTTAGCATTAACTATACAGATAAAAATAATTATTTTGGTAAAAGTGGTCACTTATTTTATCAAAATAATTATTGAGATGTTTTATTTATTTAAAACTTGTTGTACAAGAATGAACAAAAAAGTATACAAAAAAAAATGTAAAAAAAGAATACAATGGCAGCCTTATGACTTGATCTCTTCCAGACAACCTACAGATATTTATCATGCTAAGTAAATTAAAATGATATAATTAAATCCACGTTAGACTGCATAATATAAGAAATTCTGGTGTCCCTTAGTGCTATGTAATTTAATAAGAATATATTTTTTTTCAATAATTTATATTAACACATATATAATATACCTGCACAATTTTTGGTCGATTCAAAAATATTTCTGGAGGGAAGTCACAAAGGAACACATCTCTTATAAACCTGCAACACCTTCGAATTGATTTAAGCAGCCTTAGAGCATCTTCCACAAGTATTATAGTCTTCACATCTGATGAACACAACTCCACCCAGGGAAATAATAACACCTTTATACCATCTTCATCTTTACTAAAAAAAAAAAAGAAATATAAATTATGTAACCACATACAACTGCTTTAGCAACTAACTTTTGAGATGCAACCTATCTTGCAAATTGTTTAGCCAAGGTGTTAAAACCCATTATAGTGTCAGATAAGTGTCATAGTCCACCATAAGTGAATCAAAGGGGAAGGATAACAATCTATTGTCAGTCATCCATCTTGAGAGCAATGAACTTGCAACCAGGGTCTGCATAGCACTTGTCGATGTCAATACAAAACAATGAACTAACTACTAGGAAGAATACACTTTTTTCATATAATTATAAGTAAAACAAGCTTACTTGTAATTTCCATCAAAATCATAATGATCATTTGAAATAGAGGTTTCCTTTGATGACTTTAAATTGGAACCTAAGTTGTAATATCCACTGCTTGACCCACCTTCACTTCCAGAACTGAAAATAGAGTAGTTTAAATTAGTTCACTTAACACAATATGATCGTCCATTAAAATATTGACATAATGAAAAACTTGTTTTAGGAATAATATAATAACTGAATTTATCTTGAATTACTAATGGAATTTGTCGCATTTTTTTGTAAAATTATTAGAAATCATTACCTAATTTTCCCTGATATAGCACTGCTACCAAAATTACAAACAAAAAAATGAGTCAGTTTTGAAAATAGGAATACATCACAGTGCTACCGCTTAACATTATATACTCTAAGGATATTGGTTACCCATTTATTTCATGTAAAGGAAGCCTAGGCACTCTTATATCTTCCTCAGAGGCCACTGTGTTGAAAAATCTCATTGAATCCATAATATCCATATAAACTTCTTTTGCATCATCCTCAATTTTGTCTTTTAGTTTGTTCAAAGTTCTCATAACATCTTCCACACCAAATTCTCTAATTATATAAGTGCCTTCTTTAGTCTGAAAAAAGAAATATTTGTATGATTTATAAGGCTTCCAAATAGTTGCTCAGCACTGGACATTACAGAAAATTGAAGGTCAATATTTAAGTTTGGTATGTAACTAAAAAACACATACATCATCTTTACTTCACCATATAAACATGGGGGGAATTGGTGTTAGGCCTCGGTGGTGCACACTTACGCTAGAAAGGGTGTATCTACCAAAAGCCGAGCAAAGCCGGTAGCGCACGCCCAGGTGTGCAAGACTGGGCTATCAGGCGCGCACCATAAAGTCCTATCTTACACGTCCACGCCTCTGCCAAGCTGCCGCCGCACTTGGTGGGGGACCTACATACATGTAGGTCGTCCCATACCCCGGGCAATGTTTTGATCATAAACGAGTCTTGCACAATACATCTACCTCGTGATCATGATAGCTAAGTGAGAAGGGCGAAGGCGAATCTTCGGCGCCTTAAAACCGAAAACCTAGCTAAGGGAAACAACCCTGACAGAAAAACCAGCGTGTGACCTGAAAAGGTCACCTCAGCACCGTAAACCTGTAGTCATGTCTTACAGGAACGGGGGTCTGAGCTTCGCCACTTGGACTGCGAGGAAGGTACCCTCTTTAAAAAATCCCCTAATCCTACGGTGCGGGGCGCGCCAAAGGGATGAATGACTGGCAGGAGTGCCAGCCGCTAGCGACCAACCTCGGCGGAAAAGGCAAACCGCCGCTGAAGAAAGCCTTCTCATCGGGAATGGGCGTTACCCCGAGAGCGACCCCCTAATTCGACCCTACTCGTGGGAACAAAAATGAATTTAAATCCTCAAAACGAACGAACCATCATTAACGAAGATATAGAGCCACAGCAAAGGGCTCGCGGCATGTGCCAACAAATATTTCATAAAGGAATGTTTAACCGTACTCGATCCGCGACAAGCGGCGAAACCCATACACCTGAGAAACCATCCACAGTTAATTTAGTGTCATCTGAGCTCGAAACCGAAAATAATTGGACTGAAGTTGTCAATAAGAAAAGACAGAGATCTAGCCCAGAAAGTAGTCTTGCACCCCAAAAACAAAGCAAACTAGAAGAGTATTGGCTTTCTAGACCAATATCAACGTCCAATAGATTTTCCGATCTTAAGTATGATAACACCCCTGAACCGATCAAAGTTCAAGAAAAGACTGAAAAAATTGAAAAACCACCTCCAATTTTCGTCGACAGAGTAAGTAACATTGCCCCTCTTTTAAAGCTCTTGGATGAATATGTAAGTGACAGCTATCATGTAAAAGTGATTAACAGCGACCAAGTAAAAATCCAACCGAAGACTATAGAAGCATACAGGAAAATAGTAAAAGAACTAGAAATGAAAAACACTGAGTTCTATACGTACAAACCGAAAGGAGAAAGGAACTTCAAAGTTGTCTTAAAAAATATGCATCCATCTACAGACCAAGAGGAAATAAAGGAAGCTCTAGTCCAGTTAAATCACGAATGCACAAATATATGGAACATTAAGCAGAAGAACACAAAAAAACCACTCCCTATGTTTATAGTAGAAATAAAACCAAAAGATAACAACAAAACTATATACAATATCACACATCTGTTACACTGTACTGTACGTTTTGAACCCCCACTACCTAAAAAAGTAATACCACAATGCGGCAAATGCCAACAATATGGCCACACTAAAACGTATTGTAGGAGAAGCCCAAAATGCATCAAATGCGCGGGTGACCACCTGTCTCAGGACTGCCCAAGAAAAGCAAGATCCGACCAAGTGAAATGTATACTGTGCGACGGAAATCACCCTGCTAACTATAAGGGTTGTAGGATCTACAGAGATTTACAAAACATTAAATTTAATACTGGAAAGGATAAAGTCTTAAAAGAGAAACCAACACGAATTACTAGACCAGACCACACATACAATACAAGGCTTGAGCAAGGTGATAAACTTCCCTACGCGGAGGCAGCGCGACACCGGAACGTCGCCACATCAGCTACAAGCGTTAGCAAACAAAGCGAAAGTCCTGCTCAAAACAGTGAAATGCAAGAATTAATGTCTATGATGAAACAGATTATGCATCAGCTAACTACAATGACAAACCTAATAATAGCACTAACGACAAAAATGGCCCAAAACTGAACAACATTAAAATAGTCTTATGGAATGCCAATGGGCTGACACAACACTCGCTAGAGTTAAAGAAATATATAGACGTTAACAAAATAGACATATTACTTATATCTGAAACTCATTTTACCAGCAAGAACTACTTTAGCATGCCCAAATATAGTTTTTACCATTCAATGCATCCAGATGGTAAAGCCCACGGCGGCAGCGCAATAATAATTAGGAGCGACTTGAAACATCAAGTTGGAAACCACTATAATACAGACAAAATACAAGCCACAAATGTTATTATTGAAGACGGGACTGGGCCTATCACAATTTCGGCTATATACAGTCCACCCAAGCACAAACTTAAAATGACAGACTACGAAGCTTTTTTTGTTAATCTTGGAAGCAGATTTATTGCTGGCGGAGACTACAATGCCAAACACACACATTGGGGCTCCAGAATAATTACTACAAAAGGTCGTCAGTTGCTTCTCACAATTGAGAAATTAAAGCTCGGTGTAGTTTCTTCTGGCGAACCAACTTACTGGCCTACCGATCATAATAAAATACCAGATGTAATCGACTTTTGTGTAACAAAAGGAATCCCCAGCATATACTTTACTGCTAAAACTAGCCTTGAACTGTCCTCCGATCATACGCCAGTTGAAATAAAACTGAGCAAGGAGGTCATAGGCAAAGAAAAACATTGTAGACTACACTCCCACAAAACTAATTGGGGCTACTTCAGAGAACAGGTCATAGAAAACTTGAAACTAAACATACCACTCCAAAGCGACGCAGACATTATAGAAGCAGTTGAACACTTTAATTACATTGTACAAATATCGGCATGGGAAGCTACACCAACCCCATCGGCCAGCCAAAATGCAAGAACACAATGTCCCATATCACTGCGGAAGCTACTTGCTGATAAACGTAAAGCCAGAAAGAAATGGCAAAAAACGAAATATCCCGCAGACAAACGAAATTATAACAGAATAACAAAGATGCTTAAACAGGCACTGATAGATAACCGTAACGAACATATGGCAAAATACTTAAGCGGACTGGATGCTACCCAATCAACAGATTACTCACTTTGGAAAGCGACTAAAAACCTTAAGCGTCCAATAGTATATCAATCACCGTTACGTAAATCTGACGATACATGGGCTACTAGCGACTCCCAAAAAGCGGCACTGTCGCTGAACACCTAAGACAAGTCTTCACTCCAAATCCAGACACCGGTTCTACAAAGGCTACTGAGATACTCCAGCTATTGCAAGAAACTAACCAACTAGATCCACCATTAAAGAAAATCGGAGTAAACGAATTAAAAAAGACTATGCAGAAACTAAACCAAAATAAAGCACCCGGGTACGACTTAATAACAAACGCGTTACTGAAAAATTTCCCTGACCAAGGTATAACTTTCCTTACCCAACTCTTCAATGCCATCCTACGAAGGGGCTTTGTGCCGCCGCAATGGAAGGTTGCAGAAATTATAATGATCTTGAAACCTGGTAAAAATCCTGAAGACGTGAAATCATATCGCCCAATTAGTTTGTTGCCCGCCACCTCTAAATTGTTGGAGATTGTGTTTCTCACAAGACTGAGACCGATTATAGAACAGACAAAATTAATTCCAGACCACCAGTTTGGCTTTAGACAACAACATGGTACAATAGAACAAGTCCATAGACTAGTTGAATACATCGATACAACATTTCAGGAAAAAAAGTATTGTACTGCGGCCTTCCTTGACATATCGCAGGCTTTTGATCGGGTCTGGCACGATGGCCTCTTATACAAAATTAAAAAGAACTTGCCTAACAATGTATACAACTTCATACGTTCCTACTTAAACGACAGACACTTTTCAGTAAAATGTGGTGAAGAAGTAACACCACTACACCCGATTAATGCAGGAGTGCCGCAAGGCAGTGTTATGGGCCCCATATTATACCTGCTCTACACTGCGGACTTGCCAAATATAGATGGCGTGATAATGGGAACATTTGCTGATGACACCGCAGTAATGTCAGCTGACGACGCACCAATAGCTGCCACACAGAAGCTGCAATGCGCTCTAACTAATATTGCACAATGGCTTAAGAACTGGCGTATTAAGGCGAATGAATCAAAATCAATACAAGTCACATTTACCACTCGAAAGGAAACTTGTCCTCCAATTGAGCTTAATAAAGTACAAATTCCCCAATCGGATGATGCAAAATACCTTGGAATGTACCTAGATAGACGATTAACTTGGAGAAAGCATATTTTTACCAAACGCTTAACATTGAGCCAACGAATGCGTAAAATGTATTGGCTAATCAACAGAAAGTCACAACTATCTGTAGAAAATAAGCTCTTACTATACAAAAGCATATTAAAACCAATATGGACCTATGGAATCCAGCTGTGGGGCACGGCAGCTGAATCGAATATAGAAATACTCCAAAGATTCCAAAACAAAATGCTCAGAATGATAGCAGACGCACCTTGGTACATTACCAATGAGAGACTCCACCACGATCTTAACATCAAGACAGTGAGACAAGAAGCTAAAGCTTTTGCGATATCTTATCAAAAGCGTACATCAAATCACCCTAATATACTGGCACAAAACCTTATGAATCAACAACCAGATCTAAGACGACTTAAACGTAGAAAGCCACAAGATCTGCTTTGAAGCAGTAAATCCCCTTAGGGCAAGTCACTGGACTTGCACCTCCCGCGCCTACATACTTACCTACCTACTGCTAAATGTCTCTGATCGACAGATTGCAGTAAATATATATAAAAAAAATATATATAAACATGAGAAAGGATGCTATAGCCATTACAAATAAATTATTTAGTAATAAATCTTAATACAAAACAAAACATACAATGCAATTATTTATATTACAAAGATAGCAAAACCTTGAATTTATATTTAAAAAATCAGATTTGATTATTATATCAAATCTGAATATGCACTGCTATTACTATAGCAGTGCTTCTAAAAAAGGGGCACAGGTAGCATTCAATTATTTTGGACCATGAGCATTTTCTCCAACGGTTCTCTATAAATGGTTTATGAACCACCTGTGGCCTGCAAGAACTGAAATTTGCCCTTTTGCCATTATAATATAAACATTTTATATTAAATATTATAAAAATTGACATTATTACTTTTGACTTTCACAAATACTTATCATGTTTGTTTTTAATATTGTGGAAATGATAGTGAAATAATAATGCTAATGGCAATGAAATACATAACAAATGTAATATTAAAAAGGATGTCATTTTTATAGCTTTGGTAATAGTACCCTATAACCAAATTTAGTGATTGTGTGTGTATACTCATTACTTATTTGAAATATACACAAAGATAAAGATTTGCACTGTCAATAGATGAAAAACACGAACCTTTAAGGTTGTAAGAAGCAAATCCAGAGCTTGGCGTTGCAAAGTTGGTTTAGTATGTTGGAACCATGACAATAGAGACTCTAAGAGCTGCCTGGTTCCGGCAAGCTCATCTTCAAACTCCCATCCTAAATTCAGTTTTACTAATAGTATTTCCAACGAACGTTCGCGTATTTCTTTTAGTGGGTGATCTGAAATCATATATTTATTTAATACATGAATGCCTTGCAATGATATTATACCGTAGAAATCGATACTTACTAAGCTTTTGAATATATGAGGACAACATGTTATTGTTATCCATTACCCTTTATTTTTCCCAAATTCAACTTCAAAGTTTATTGTTTACCATTTTTAAAATGACAGACGGTTGTTGTTGTTTTTTCCATTTATCCCATGGGAAAGGCAAAGGTCTGAGCTATACAGCCTAGAATGACAGACGGTTGTTTGCATGATGTTTTTTTTTTCTTCTTCTTTCTGGCTACAACATAGACGAAAAATCTAATAGACGTAGTGACCCTGTGCCACCGAAAGGGACAACAAATAAAGTACTTAATTGGTTTAGGGTTGCCAAGTATGGTACAATTACCCACTATTAGGTAACGGCTTTTTAGAATGATATAAAATTTGCAAACAAGGAAGAAGGAAGGATAAATAAAAATGCAACAGTTTGATAGGATTGTTTTATTTATTACTGTATACATATATTTACAAAGTGTACAAAATTACGTATGATAGATCAACAATATATAACTATACGGGTTACTATACACGGTACGGGGTAATACTACAATCTCACTCTTGCCACACTGACATTTTAGGTTATAAAGTTTACTTGTTTATTATAATTACAATAACATTGAGATAAACAAATGTATAACTACAATGTATTACAATGTTATCTCTTTTATAAGATTTTATAGCAAACTAGTTAATTTAAATACTGCTGGATACTATTAATTGTTACTAAAGTTATTTACTTACCCATGGAATGATAATCCTGTTATTTTCACACCACTGTCGCTTTTACAACCAAGTACGCTACACCGCACCATTTTGTGATGGATTTAGCAAAGATTTTAGAATTTAAACAATTATAAATCACTTTGAAAACTTCCGACACTACGACGACGAAACACAAACACGATAAGACAGTCTTATGTCAAAATTTGTTTAGCAATTTCAATTCCGACCTTGAAAAAACCGGCACGCGGTGCAGGACAGAAAATGTATATGTCGATCTCTTTCTATCTTATAGCAAAACCTATAAGCGGCATCTCTTTCTGTGGGACTGAATAGGCACTATACAGCAGTCTATTAGATTTTTCGTCTATGGTTTGACTCTTGTTTAATTGTTATAATTCTTCGTTCTGAAAAGCAAAGGAAAGTGACAGACGTCGTTAAAGTCTAGTGCACACCCTTGAGTCCTTGACTCGGGAGTGATGGTGAGCCAATAAGACACGGGTCAAATAGTGCGAGCTAGGAAAATCAGACACATACAGAATGTTAAAAACACGATAATAGAATTAACTTGAAATCTACTAGTCTCTTACCTACCTAATTTTTAAGATTTTATTCGAATCACATCTTTTCTATATTATGTAAATAGAGACATACATAGCACATGATGCAGTATACTTTTAATCATGAAACACGAAATAATCAGAATTGGGTATTTGACTGTTGTGGCAATAAATTATAAAATTTGTTGCATATGATAGCTTTTTGGTAAACAATAATTATAGGTATTTTTATTTACATTTATCTAAATTATAAATATTTAAATTGTCTAAAATAAGTTTGCCATTTTTTATCTGTTGATTAAATGTAACAAAACACGACAAGCTGTCATTGTGCAGCGTGTGATGTCACGATTTACAATTTTCATTCATCTCTGCTACTAAGATCATTCACCATTTATAAAGCGTGACGTAACTTTTTCAAAGTCACGTGACCTACCGTTTTGGTGACATATATGATGATAAAACTGAAAAATATGTTTATTCGTTATAAACAACTCTTTAAAAATAAATTAATAGTTTGAAGAGGTATAGAGTGATTATATCTAGACTTTAAAACACTTTTCAGCAATTAGTCAAATAGCCAATTGCTTATTAAAAATATTTATGATACGAGATTTCCCCTTTCCGTTTTTCCATGATAAGGAGTAACGGCCGCGTTCCACTAAGCGATCAAGACGCTCAAAACACTTATTTGGATGGCCCCATTTTTGGCCCTTCCCAATGACTAAAGAATATAGTAATCATTGGTCATTAGCCCTACCACTTGACCAAAGAGTATAGTAATTTATAGGAACTTGACGATCACGGCCGTTGAGGTCACGACGAAAACGTCACTAATGACGGCATGACATACGCTCACACCACAGAGTACATTATAAAATAGGAAAGCTCACACAGTGAAAAATGGAATGGAATTGAATTTTTCGAAAAATGGAATTACTGAACTTTATCGGAGCTTGTAAAGCGTAAATTTGATTTTAATCTGTTTAATTTATTGTCTAATAAAGTAAAAATTCGTACTTTAAAGCTAAATTCACGGTAAGGACCACAGACTAAGGAGTAAGGACCAAATCTCATGGCTATCATTTCGTCAAAAATAGTCTAAAATCACGAAGATCGCATATGGGTAACACGAAGTTTAAAATATCACTTTTTAATTATTAATTTTACCAATAAGTGGAACGGGACAAAACCGCGGTGGTGAGCGTGGTGGGCGTTGTGATCTTTTAGTGTGGTTCTGTGTTTTGTGCCTTGTCATTGGAACTGAGTGGAACGCATTACGCACGGAACATCAGTGGGAAGTTGCCTATTCCCAGTGTCCGCTCCGCTCATGCCGCTCGTGCTACTGCCTAGATAGCCACCATGTTGAGCTGCGTTACTCGTATAGAACCATCTTTCTTCATCACCGGTACAATGGGAGTGGCCCAGTCAGACGTGGTGACAGGTGATATTACGCTATCTTCGACGAGCTGCTCAAGTGCTCTCTCCACTGGCTCCCGCATTGCGTAGGCTAGAGGGCGCGCGCGCATAAACACGGGCCGCGCTTCCGCTCGCATTCTAAACCCTACAGTACCCCCAGTGAACCTTCCAAGCCCATCCGCGAACAATTCATAGTATTTGGAACTGAAATCATTGAATTGAAATGTTACACCAGAAGATTTAACATTATTAACAGTCACAACTGGAAAAGTTATGTTTAGTGTAATATACTTGCTTGCTTCTTTATTTACTTATTATCTTTAAATAAAATACTGTCTTGTAAATAATCTTGTAATTGGCGGGAAACCGGAGAAAGGAATGAACAAATAACATAAAAATTAAAAAGTTAACCTCGGACCATAGAGTAAAATGTAAACTCTAATAATAACTTCATGCATACACCACACCTCCCTCATAAATCAATAACAATTTCAAAAACTAATTACAACAGATCTTCTCAATAAAAATTACAAACTAAAAAAGTTATAAAAGAAAATAACTTTAAAAAATTAATAACATCATAAGTACAAAATATATCGACAATAAAGTAAAGAAATAAAATAACATATCAATCAATTTCAAAACCGTATCTTTTAACTGGTTTTACTATGCGCTTGGAAGTCCTCACCGACGGGGGTTCTACACTCTGTATTTCACATGATGATTGACCATGTGAAATTCCTTGCCCACTAGCCTCGGAAGGACCAACAATCCCATGACTCGCACGCGCACAACTCTCGTTAGAAATGTCAGATGGCTCCGCGGCTGGTACAGGTGACACTCCTTGTACTGGAGATGGCCAATTCACATAATTCCACCTCTTTTTGAGTTGATCTATATGCCTTCTTAGAGTTCGACCGTTTTCTCTCCGTATCAGGTAATGCCGTGAACCCTCTTTATCTTCGACTACACCCTCAAGCCACCTATTTCCCCCCGCATAAACTTGCTTGCTTCTTTATTTACTTATTATCTTTAAATAAAATACTGTCTTGTAAATAATCTTGTAATTGGCGGGAAACCGGAGAAAGGAATGAACAAATAACATAAAAATTAAAAAGTTAACCTCGGACCATAGAGTAAAATGTAAACTCTAATAATAACTTCATGCATACACCACACTTTTAGTGTGGTTCTGTGTTTTGTGCCTTGTCATTGGAACTGAGTGGAACGCATTACGCACGGAACATCAGTAATTGTCACTTGTCATTTGGAGTTTGGACCAATTTTTCAAGAGCAATCCCGGCTCCCGGCCACCGTGTGTTTGATTTTATTGTGAACCTGTAAAGTGTATTCTCCATATTTGTGAAAACAACGCACGTCATAACATATTAATAATAAAATTAAATGTGCCACTGAAAAGGTAATTTGTTGAAGATTAAAAATAAAATGTAAGAGCAAAACCCATTACCTACTACAATCTTTTAACCAACCGTTCCAGATGGCTGACATCAAAACATTACTGAAAGAAGCAAGGAAACACATAGACGATAAAAACTTTAAAGAAGCGCAGGAATGCTGCAAGAGTATATTAAGGAAAGATAAACAAAATTATTTCGGTTTAGTCTTACTGGGAAAATCACTTCAAGATTCTGATCAAGCGCCACTTGCTTACCGAAAAGCTATAGAAAGCAAACCAGAGCTTCCTTTGGCTTGGCAAGGCCTCGCTGCTTATTATGAAACTAAAGATGATGATAGCTCTAAGAAAATACTTTTCACCATCTATAAAGAATTACTTAAGTTGCAAACCGAGGATGAAAAAACTTTAGATATTTTATCCAGACTGTGCTCTCTTGGCTTTGAACTGAAAATAAGTGAGGCTGTTACCTTATTCTCTAATTATATGAATAAAGATCTTTCCCCAAGTTTAAAATTGGCTGCAGAGGAACATTTCACTAAGCTCTTAAAAGCTGATATCCAATGTGAACTGACAGAAATTGATACCATACTTGACAACATAAACAGATTGTGTGTAACTGGACCAAATGATGAATTACAACTTATATACTGTAAAATTATTCTCCAGAAAAGTGACTTTTTTGCTGCAGTAGAAGAAATTATTAACTTAAACTTTTTCTCAACAAATGTGATTGTAAGAGAATGGCTTTGCAAACAAATATGTATTAAATATGTAAAAAACATGTCATTTAAAGATTTCAACATTGAAACATACATTGAATCAATAACTGATAATGTTCAGAATTCAAAATATCCCAGTTTATTACGAAGCATGATTGCTTATGATAAAGGTGATTATGTAGATGCATACAAGCGTTGTGTTCCATTAATTAACTACCAGGAACCTGATGCTGTTGAAGCTATTTTCATCATAAAATGTGCATTCAAACTTAAAAAGTGGCCTATTGCCCAGAAGCTTGCCCACAATTTTTTAAGTAAGATCAAAGATCATAATTTGGCCTGTGAACTTCGCAAATTCCTATTTTATGCATTAGCTATGCAACAAAAATGGGATGATGCCATATCAGTTAACAAAAGCATTCCTCTTGATTGTATGACCACAAGTGAACAGGCTTTGCTAGCCAACTGTTATATTGAAACAAATGCATCAGCAGAACAAATTATTGAACTTCTGGAATGTACTGAGTATTTTATACCTCTACAAGCACAAATACTATTGAAGAACGAAAGGTATGAAGATACTGTAAATCTACTACAAAATTCAGCAGACAATGCTATTACTGCATTTTATTTAGGTAAAGCATTTTGGGAATTGAAACAATATGAAAAATGTTTGATAAATCTTTTAAAATCTGCTAAACTCAACCCTGAACATTCTGAAACATTCTTATATTTAGGTCATTTTTATTATTTATTAAAAGATGATCTTGAGAAAGCTAGAAAATGCTATGAAAAAGCTTATAATCTTAACAATTTTGACTATACCATTGCAAAAAGTCTCAGTGAAGTTTATATAAAATTAGAACAAATTCACTCTAACTTTGAACTACTCAGCAATCTAGCGAAGGATATGTCAAAAAACGAGACATGGGTTTATTTTAGGCTAGGTTTACATTACTTAAACCGAAGAGAGTGGGAAAATGCGATAATGAATTTAAGAAATGTAATCAAAATGAATAGTAGGGATTCAACTGCATTTGAATGTTTGGCAGATGCATATTATGGCAGAGGATCATTCACTTCTGCTTTAAAGGCATATAACAGAGTAATATCAATAGATCCCAAGAAGACTGCTCATTGCCTAACTCGGATTGGATATATTTATTCATTATTAACAGAATATGAAGAAGCAATTGCTACTTTTGAAAAAGTTTTACTCCTGGAGCCACATTCATTTTTAGCTTTGAAAGGAATTTCAGAAACATGGATGCGCATTGCTAAGAAAAAGTTAACATCAAAAACATATGGTAATGCAAGGGATTGTGCACAAAATGCCGTCAACTATATAACAAAAGTTTTAACAAATCAAAATCAGTATTCATGTTTTTGGAAACTTTTGGGAGATATATTGATATTTATCATAGAACTTCCTAATAAACATGCATATGTCTATATGCCACAGTTAACTAAATGTGCAGATTCTGCAGCAGTCAAAAAAGAAAAATTGGAAATATTTCCGGAAGCTATTACATGCTATTCATATATAACAAAACAGCAACAGCAGGTTGCATCATATGATTTAGCATACACTTATTTCTCGTACTACAATGAAACTAAGAAAGATGTTCATTGTCACATTGCCTTCAATTTAGCACTTGCATGTATTAAAGACAAACCTTTGATTTGGCATAACTGGAATTTATTGGGTAAAATATGTTTAATGATAAAAAAATATGAGTTGGCTCAACATTGTTTCATAAAAGCTCTGTTAATAACAAGAAAAGGTTCTGTTGCAAAAATATGGTGTAACTTGGGTACATTATATCTAAAATTACAACTGTATAAGTTAGCAAATTATTGCTTTTCCCGGGGACAATCAGCTTTGCCATCCTACCCTCAAAGTTGGGTTGGTCAAGGTTTAATTGCTGAGGCTATTCGAGAAGAGGAGGCAATGGACTTGTTCCGCCATGCTTCTAGGCTTGGGTATCATCCAGAAAGCGCACTTGGTTATGGGGATTGGGTATGTCGTACATTGAAAAACAATAAATATAATAAAGATGCTGAATTAAAATATGTCATTGAAGGTCTTCATGCTATACCTTATGCAACAGATTTACTTGAATGGTTTTGTAATTTTGATTCAGAAAATGCTTGTGCTTACACCATCCTTGGTATTCTTCAAGAACGAAATGGACTTATTAATGCTGCACTTGAATCATATCGAAAAGCTTTACAGTATGCAGATGAGAGTAAGAAAAATATTGCACTTCTTAATATAGGAAGAATTTTAATTAGAACAGGACGTTATGATGCAGCAATAAAAGTATACAAAGCCATAACAGAAGCCAGTCTAAATTCTACAACAGGATTAGCTCTAGCTTTGTCGAAAAAAGGTTTATATGAGGAAGCTTATTCAGCTTATGATACTGCACTCCACTGGTTAAGTGATGACGATGATGAAAAAGCGAATCTTCTTGTGGCAATGGCTGGAACAGTCTATAAGTTTAAAGGGGCAGATGAAGCCAAAACTTTGCTCTTCCACAGTATACAGATATCACAAAAGAAACCAAACGCAAACAGTTTATTTGCTTTGTGCAGTTTGGGGTTAGTGCATGCTGACAAAAGCTTGTCCAAACTAGCTCTGGGTGAATTAAGGAAATATGACAAAGATATTCAATACGAATTTGACATTGGCTTCTTGAAATCATTTCTCCTTGTCAGCGAAGAAAATATGCAGCAAGCCTGTAAGTTACTCAGTGATTCCATTCATGACCACCCCAATAACCCTCTATTGTGGTTTTGTATGGCCCAATATTTCCTCATGGACAATAACGTCAGAGCAAAAGTTGCTAGTAGATGTGCTCAGAAAGCTTTATGTTCAGCACGAACCACAAAAGATTTTGGTAATAATTGTAACTTTGCCAAAATTATGGCTACAGCTAGCATAGCTGAACACATTGCAGGTGACACTATCAAGTCCCTCTTGTTAGCCAAAGAAGGTTTACATATGTTCCCAAATCAAATCGAAATATGGGCAGCTCTACTGCGATCACTTCTGCCACATAAAATGTTCTTAGAGAGAAAGACCTGGCTCCTGGGCATGGTAGAGCATATGCGTAAGCATTTGAATGCATCACGACGTCTTGTGAAGTGGATAACTATTATTGAAAAGAAACTAAGTAGATAAATAAGTAATAATATATTATACAGATGTCTTAAAAGATATAACGTAAACTGGACGAAAATAAATTGTTGCTGCACTCTGTAACATTGGCCACTCTATTGCTTTCGTTTCGACATAAAATACTCTCTGTATAGGTAGATCTATAACTACCGGCACGGATCTTGAGCGCTGGCCGTTACTTGCGCAGATGTCGATTTTTGGGTCTCTTTAGAGGCATTATCGCATCGGCCAGTGATTGGTTCACTACGCAACGCCATATTGTTGTTATGCCTAATTCATTCATTGCGTTTGTTCAATTCATTCATTTATTTTGTCCTTAGGTTCACGATGCGCAAAGCAATCCCCACTCTGTCGCCGAGCGCTCAAGATCCGTGCCGGCGATTATACCTATTTCTGTCTAATCAATAATTTCAATTTTATATCATTAAAAGGACTCAATACAAATAATTAGAATATGTAGTAT
This sequence comes from Deilephila elpenor, assembly GCA_949752805.1. Taxonomy (NCBI): domain Eukaryota; kingdom Metazoa; phylum Arthropoda; class Insecta; order Lepidoptera; family Sphingidae; genus Deilephila; species Deilephila elpenor. The sequence continues at coordinate 6,616,910 of OX457099.1, read as the reverse complement.
GACTAATTATACGTATTTGATATATTAAGCGTCCACTTGTAAATTAATGAGGACTAATTTTAAATTGTATCGTTGATTTTCACGTTAAAAAAACTTAAACATATTCACTAATCACAGGTGCAACAAACTTTTAAATAATATTTTTAAAGTAATCGAATTCGAGTACGTCCAGTGTTCTGACTAGAACTATATGACCCCCCCCCCCCCCCTGACCTGAAATCTAGATCCGCCCTTGTAATACTAAGATTTGCATTGTATGATGTATCTTAAACCTATACCCTGGATACACTTTTATAATAATATGAGATGGACTCAAGAAATAAAGATTAAAGTAGTCATGTTGTATTTTAAGTTATTTTCTTTCTACAATCCTGGTTTCCTCTGGTGTAGTATGAAAAACTAACGAAATGGCATATTTCTATTTAATAGTGAGAAAATTGTCTGTCTTGATTGATAAATGGAATACCGAGAATACGTTACAGTACTGTACTTGAACGCCATTGCAATAAATTATGATCAGGTGCAGTTCAGTCATTTTTCCGAGCTAGTACAAAAAAAGTTACAAATCACAATTTCTGCATATTTCTCATTATTTTAACATACCTATAATTTAAACTCGATGACTTTTTCCCAAAAGGGCTGCAAGTTTGGTTGCAGCCTGCAACCAAAACACCCATGTTTCGCCTTGGTATTTTCCGTCCCTCGATGTCATATCGCCATATCGGCACAAATTCCTGACTGATTAATCATAATCATAAAAAATAATCCAATTTTACTTTTTCCGATCCGGGGTTCGAACCCGAGATCTGAGCATTGTGATCTTACCGTAGTACAACTACGAAACCGAGCACTAATATTTTTTTAGTGAAAATTAAACAAGCTTCACTATAAAATAGCTGCCTTATGCCTACTAACAGATGGGACGAAATAATGCATTGAGAGCACGCTTTATTTCCAATAGGATTATATCCATGTTATATCTGTACAAGAATATAATCAAGTTTTTAATCATGTTGGCAATGCACATGATTAGAACAAAAGTAATGGATTGTAGAATAAAGATTTAGGTCGATCTTTTAAAACAATTAATATAACTTTTTCTATTATTCAATGATAACAGCAGAAGTGTAAATAAATAAAAATTTGTAGAAAAATAGATTGTTTTATTTAGTTCACATAGATTTTTCGAAAAACAGCAATATGTTTTTGGCCTTTGTTTCTAGTTACCTTTTGCCCTTCCTCTGTGCTGTCATATACCTTTTCAACAACAGGATCTTGTTTCTGAAATGATTATTATCAATAAATAAAATGTATGATATACAAACACTAATACTTTGTTTTCAAATTTCACATGATATAATAAATACACCCATCAATCAAATACATAGTCCTGACCCCACACTAAAAACGAGTCTTACGTCGTGGGTATCAGGAACGACGAGGGACTTTTCGGCCTCACAAACACCCAAATCCGAAACAAATACTTGTGGTTCACACAAACATTTGTCTCGGTGCGGGGTTTGAACCCGCTGCCTCACATTTTACTTTACCCAACTGTGTTACAGAGGGAGTCTATATTGCAATATATTTTTAATTCTATTCATGGTATAATAATCTGGACCACTGTACACAGGGCATTAAATACTAAGGTGGAATACAAAAAAAAATATAGGAATAACATGTTCATTGCTTATCATCGCATAATAGGGATTCCAAGCTTATTGAAGAGTGGGCCTCCAAGTTTTAATGTCATTTTGAAATTTCCCATAAGATATTGCCCAGGAATAATTCTAGGCAATCTAATCTATAAATATTTGACCCTGGAATGCACAAATTTATATCCTTATATGCTACCACTAAACTGATCAGTCAATAAGTGGTAACCACATACCATTTCCTCTTCTGATAATCTTTCAAACTCTGCATGTTCTTCAAAATGTGCTACAATCCATTCATATAACTCTTCCACATCTGTGATTGTGTACACAATACCCTATAATGTAAAAAATATTGTACATACAACACACAATATCTGAAAAAAAAAATTCACAAAGAAGTGTACTGATCAATAAAGTTGTAATAATTTTATATCATCTTTTTTCATTCAATGCTATAGGAAATATCTGTTTAAAAAAAAATGTTACAGTAAATAGACATTCACTGGTTTATAAAGTATTTACCCAGAATAGTAATATCAAGTTATTCACCAATTTAAGTATTTGATTTATTTGTCTTTGGTGGTTACAACCAACTTGAATAGATAATTACTTGCAGTATCTTGAATGCAAGCCTATTAATATTGTTGAGAAGATAATATTATAGGTCCTTCATATCCAAAAACTCAGTAAAGAAAAATAGTATTTTTGAAAGAATAAGTCAAGAAAACATACATATATTTGATATGGAAAATATTGTTGCAATCAACATGATACAAAAAAATAACATTTACCCCGTCTGCAAGTAAGTATGCATATTCAGTGAGCAGGTCCTTGTTAATTATCCTCCATTTGTGTTTTCCCTTTTTGAAATGTGGGTCTGGATAGAGGAAAAACATTTTTTTTAACTGCAAACAATTTAAATAACATAATCAACATATGATATGGCTATGTTAGTATAAAATGAAAATAATCAGATAATTATACATAATTATTTATTTATTTATTTATGCTTTATATACAGTAAAGTATAAAGGCGGACTTAATGCCAGAGGCATTCTCTACCAGTCGACCTTAGAATGGTGCAGAGAAAATGAAGTAGGCGCATAAATATACTGTTTTGATGAGTAAAGTTTATATAAATGATACATACATACATATATATATATATATATATATATATATATATATAATAATTATCTGAAGGTTACTATTTTATTAATTTGAGTAATATCTCAATATATAATTGAAGGTCTCCTGCATGTATATCATTTGTTTTGTGTTCTAATGTAGTCATTAACTGTGGCTCAAACACATTTTAATTATGTAATGGGTTAGTGGCTGTCACATACCGGGCATTATTATTACCAGACCACATTTATAGGTCGCTCGTAGTTATCGTTAACAGTAAAATTTTAATAGATATAGACACAACTATATTAATTTATATGTTAGATCGGGAATATTTCTAGCGATGCAAATAATTAAAACGACGTTTCTTAGTGAATACTCATGACAGACTAGCTTTATTATTTTTAAACAAAACAACTACAAACAATATACTATAAAGCTTACCATAAAAAGTTTATTTGGTGTATAGAAAATCTAAATATTCTAACACCCCAACTACATCAAATAAACTAACATATCAAAACAAATAGTCGTATTTAGTCTATTTGACTAATCCCCAAACCTTCAATACATTTGTAATGTTTAAAAGGACTTAAAGCTTTAGTCAGAACATCAGCTGGCATATCAGTTGTTAGCAAATATTTCAAATCAATAATTTTATTATTAATTACATCTTTCACAAAATGATACCGAATATCAATATGTTTGCTCCTTTTTTGACAAACACAATTTGCTAACAATTTCTGTGCGCTCTGGCTATCATTATAAACTACAACATTACATAAATTACCAGTCAGTTCACCTAGCAAATTTCTTAAATATATGGCTTCTTTACTAGCTCCTGCGATAGACATATATTCTGCTTCCATACTAGACAATGCTACGGTTCTCTGTTTTCTACTTTCCCAAGAAACAGAAACAATAAACAGGTCACCCTGACATAGTAAAACAATAACCAGTATATGATCTGCGATCTATAATATTACTCGCCCAGTCGGCGTCAACAAAACCAACAAGCTCAGCTTTACCTCTTACATATTTTAAACAATAATTCTTTGTTTTCTTTAAATCGGAACTGACGCATCATTTCTTCAAATGCCTGCAGCTCATCCTTCATCGCCTTAATCCACTTGTCTCGATCTGGACTCTCCAGAACCTCTCGGACAGTAACTGGATCACTGTAAAGCTCTGAATTCGCCGTTCTACATAGGTTAGTATACCCATACCGTTCCGGTGGCTTCCTCACTCGTTTTGGAATTACACGAATCGCTGGTGGTTCTGGTGATTCCTCTTCTTCAGATTCTTGAGATTGCTGTAACGTTGAATCCAAATCAGTCAAAGCGTTAGCATACTGAGATTCGGAAGAAGTATTAAGACCTGTAACAGACTCATCATGAGACTCAGTTTCAATCTTTTCTTCATCTTTGCTAATAGAACTGCTTGAAATCTCTGAATGGATAATATCCCCAACTGAAACTGTTACATTTGAATTCGAAGTACAGTTTCCATCGACATTTTCATGTATGATAACATCTCTACTTATTATAACACATCTTTTAATTAGATCATAAACTCTGTATCCCTTTACATTCTCGGAAAAAACCAACTAGTATATGCTTTTTAGATTTACTATCCCATTTCAGTCTTTTCTCTTTAGGTATGTAAACCATCACTGGACTTCCAAATATTCGAACATGACTTAAATCTGGTTTCTTATTAGTCCATAGCTCATACGGAGTTTTATTATTTAAACCTGATGCGACAGATCTATTCTTCAGATAGACAGCAGTGTTTGTTGCTTCTGCCCAAAACTTCTTATCTAAACTCGCATCAAATAATAAGCATCGAGCTCTCTCAACAATTGTACGATTAACACGTTCACTCAAACCATTTTGTTCGGGAGTATACGCATTAGTCTTTTGATGTATAATACCACTATCCTTTAGAAAATTCTCAAATATATTACTACAAAACTCTAAGCCATTATCAGTTCGGAATATTTTAATTTTTCTGCTTTGTTGGTTCTCCACCATTAACTTAAATTCCCTGAAGTATTTAAAAACTTCACTTTTCTCTTTGAGAAAATAAACAAACACCATACGAGTAAAGTCATCAACAAAAATAAGGAAATACCTTGCTCCTCCAATTGACGTAACCTCCATGGGACCGCAGATATCAGCATGGATAACTTCCAATGGCTCACTGCTCCGTGTTCCCGTCTGAGCAAATGATAAACGCGACTGCTTACCTTCACAACACACAGTGCATGTACTCTTGTTGATTACAGACTTATCGGTGTATGTTATTCCTGTGACTGCTCCATCTTTCATCTTGTTCAGGTCACTGATATTCAGATGTCCAAGTCTCCTGTGCCAAACTTCACTGCTAACTGGTAAAGAAGTTGAAGTCAATAAACAATGTTTATGTTCTAGCATCATCTTGTAAACACCATCAGTTTGGTTAGCTACAGCCACTAAACAATTTTTACGGTTATAAACATAGCAACAATTCTCCTTAAATTCGACTTTATTACCATTCCTTATAAGCTGACTAATTGAAATTAAATTTGTGCTGAGATCAGGCACACACAACACATTTTTCAATGTCACTTCATAAAGGCAATCTGGAGTAACGGTCACGATATCCACATCTCCCGAGCACAACACTGGCATAGCACTCTTATTTGCTGCTATAATCTCCTTGATGCTGGAATTAAAAGATGCATTCTGTATCGCATTATAATTTGGTGTCATATGTACACTCGCACCGCTATCCAAATAAAAGTCTTGTTTACTGAACCTGCCATTCAAGAAAACTGTCGAAAAAACGTTTGTTTTCTTCATCTGAGACTGATTACTCTTGTTGCATTGAGATTTGTAATGTCCCAACTGTTTACAACGATAACATTTTATTTTCGATTTGTCAAACTTGTCATTTGACAATCCGGACATAGACGTTCCACTGCCATGTTGTTGACTGGAGTTACCATTGTTACCAATACTGCCAACTTTCAAACTATGACAACTGTGGTGACCTCTACCCAAGAATGCGCTTCCCGCTTCGCAATCTTTCCCTGCCATATCTATGAGCTTCGTTTTCACTACGTCTGCAGTAATGACGATCCCAGAATGCTCAATAGCCATCATCATTGGGAAATACTTTTCAGGCAAACCCGCTAACATCAAACACCCAATCCACTCATCATTTACTGGGAATCCTGCCCCCGATAATTTTTGAGCCGTCTCAGTGATTTGCGTGATATAGCTCGTCATAGATTCGCAAGTGTCAAGGCGAATCGATATAAGATTTCTCAACAATGTAATACGTCTTGAAAAACCACAATCATCAAACAAGCTCTTTAATTTATTCCATAAATGATTTGTGCTGGTGGCATCCCTTATGTGAGTGTATAAAGACGGATCTATCGTCAAAATAAGCTTTGCCATCGCCTTCCTGTCTTCGTTTGCCCTGGCGTCTGAACCTTCTTGCTTAATACAGTCAGACATACCTTCCAAGACCAGCAAATTTTCCGCTGCGAATGCCCATTCATTATAATTTTGTCGACCTAGCAGCTTAGGGACGTTGGTCAAGAATGCGTTTGAAGACATTTTAAGCACACATGCTTTTTGTTAAAATAATTTAATTTAAACTTTCTTTATCCTATTAACCAGGTTTATCTAGGTTTACTGGGCCCATAACCTGTTAGATCGGGAATATTTCTAGCGATGCAAATAATTAAAACGACGTTTCTTAGTGAATACTCATGACAGACTAGCTTTATTATTTTTAAACAAAACAACTACAAACAATATACTATAAAGCTTACCATAAAAAGTTTATTTGGTGTATAGAAAATCTAAATATTCTAACATTATAGGTACAAACTTACAACATACCTGGCCTTTAACAAAGAAGTTTGGCAAATACTTCATGGCATTGGTCCTTAGTACAGCAATATTTTGAAACTGACCATCATGCTGTATCCTTAATGCTTTAATTCTGTCGTTCACATAATCCGACACCTTTACACGAATTTCTAAACCCAACATCAAATTGTCCGGAAACATCGGAGATAAAGTTACTGAAAAACAAAAATACTAATTAATTTCCATGAACACACAAAGATCAATGAAGAATTACATTTTTATTATATTGATATTCAACAAGTTAAAGTTTAGGATAAAATAAAAAAGCATGCATAAATACAAATAAAATGTGTGAATAAAAGACCATAAAAAATAACCTAGTAGTCCTCCATAGCCACATCCAACATCAACAAACTCTACCAATTTCTTTTCATCCTTGAATGCAGGGTACAACACAGACCAGTCATAATCACGCGGATGAGCGGGACTGAAATATATGAAGAATATTTAATAAATGATTTTATCAACACATTGATTTTTAAAAGAAAATCGAGAAACAGCCAATGGAAACAGCGTGTTTAGCTTACTAATCAAAACAATGATCGGCGATGGGGTTGGAGTGCGCACGCTGTCTATAGTATTTTTTTTGGGGCAAGGCCATAATTTCTACAATTCTTATGTAAGAATTAGGACAAACTTTGAAAATCTATCCAAAAATTCATAAATATAATATAATTGACACAATTTTATAACCAATAACGTTGTTATTTGACACATGTGAATTGTGATGTGACCAATGATTAAAGAATAAAGAGGATGACGCACTAATGTAGTACTATATATTAAGTTATAATTATGTTAGGAGTATCGACGCGGAATTGTACATTTATGTATCTGTCTCATTTACACAAAGCTAACTTGTCCCTTAATGAAAGAGACAAATAGTAACTCCATTGTTCCGAATATGGCAATATTTTGTTCACTAACCACACTGAGACCGCCCTTGGCCCAAAATGACGCCATTTTTCTTTTCTGCATGTAATGTCAAACTGTGGCGTAAGGCGTTATCTGTCAATAGGAGTAAACAAATCTGCACAATCAAAGAATTTCGTTTTTTTTCGTTGTTAATCTCGTGTCTTAAGTTTGTTAAGTTTGCTTATTAGATTAATTGTAAAGTTTTTAAAATGCCTCAGTGTTGTGTGAAAGGATGCTAGTCGAGTTCAAGCAAAAAGGACCCCAAAATTTCTTTTCATAGGTTAGTAACTGTTTTTACGAAATAATAACAAATATGTGTCTAAATTTACATTTTGGGTTTGTTTTTATCATTTACAATTGGGTATTTGACTGTTGTGGCAATAAATTATAAAATGTGTTGCATATGATAGCTTTTTGGTAAACAATAATTAAAGGAATTTTAATTTACATTTATCTAAATTATAATTATTTAAATTGTCTAAAATAAGTTTGCCATTTTTTATCTGTTGATTAAATGTAACAAAACACGACAAGCTGTCATTGTGCAGCGTGTGATGTCACGATTTCCAATTTTCATTCATCTCTGCCACTAAGATCATTCACCTTAAATAAAGCGTGACGTAACTTTTTCAGTCACGTGACCTACCGTTTTAGTGACATATAAGATGATAAAACTGAAAAATATGTTTATTCGTTATAAACAACTCTTTAAAAATAAATTAATAGTTTGAAGAGGTATAGAGTGATTATATCTAGACTTTAAAACACTTTTCAGAAATTAGTCAAATAGCCAATTGTTTAAGGATCTTGTTGATTAAGTTTTAGACTCTTCTAAGCGTTATTTATACAAGTAGTACGAATAACAACCGTACTGTTTGTTTACACACAAGTTTAGGGATGTGATACGAAATTATTCATATCAATATTATCATTTTAATTTTTTTTTGTTATTTTTGTTACAAATATATTTATCATAATATTTATACATACATAAACTCACGCCTTTTTTCCCAGAAGGGGTAGGCGGAGGTGCAATCAGGACATCCACATTTCGCCTTGTATGTTCCGTCCCACGATGTTATAGGTGGTGAGCCTATCGCCATATCGGGCACAAATTCCTGACTCTGGGCTGATAATGAATAGAAAAATCCAAAATCACTTTGCCCGACCTTTCGCGATGTCCGCCACAATTCCTTTATTTAGCTAATTGTTTAATTTCCATTTTTACATTTTAACTGATCGTTTTGTGTAGATATTGTATTTCTAGTTATATATTTAAGTTGTTAGTTTAGTGTACATATTTTCATTGTTGTTTACTAAGTTTTTAGAACTGGCCACTTAAAAACTCTATATTAAAAAGAAAAGTTTACATTTTGTAAATATATTTCTTCGGCAATATTATTGAGTATATATGACTAACTTTACTGGTGGTAGGTCTCTCATATGTGAGAGTCTGCCTGGGTAGGTACCACCGCAATGTCTAATTCTCCCGCCAAACAGCAGTGTAAATGCGCTGTTGTGTTCCGGTTTGAAGGACATTGTAGCCAGAGTAACTACTGGACATATTGAGACTTAACATCTTATGTCTCAGGATGGCGAGCGCAGTGGAATGCCAAGCATTGCCTTGTAATTCATAGTGTTGTTTGGTTTTGCTACTGTCCATGAGCGATCGTATCGCTTACCATAAGGCGAATGGTATGCTCGTCTCGCCATACATAGCAATAAAAAAAAAAAAAACTACCTTGAATATTGTTAAGAACTGTCACGGAATTTTGGCAGTCAATTTATTATTTTAGGAAAAACTGTGTATTTACCACCCTTATACGACGATACAAAAAAAAATAACAAAACAATCGTCGCTTTTACAGTTACAATTATCAAATTGGGCAATAGGGAATATGCACGAGGCTCCAAAATAAGTAAAAATGTTTTTTTTTTTGTAATCTTTATTGATGTAGACCTTATGATAATCTCTAAATTGGTAAAATTAATAATTAAAAAGTGATATTTTAAATTTGTCGTTAATCATTTTGATACGCGACGCTAATGGTTGCAACACAATGTGACGACAGTGTACACGACCTTAGCTTGTTGGGTACATTATTTTACGTTTATGTTGCACGTTGATGTTTGTAAAAAATTTAAGAAGAGGTAACAATAAAATAGTTGTTGCGATTTCATGTAGTTTTCTTTTACGTCCACATTATTTTATAAATAAATAAATAAATACACCCAACAGTCACATACATGGTCCTTACCCCACATTAAGATCAATTAAGTCTTGTGTCGTGGGTATCAGAAGCTACGAGAGAATTTTCGGCCTCATCAATATTTGTCCCCGTGCGAGAATTGAACCCGCAGCCTCTCGTTTCACAGCCGGCGTCTAACCTACTGCGCCGCGGAGGCTGTCTTATACACGCAGACGAAAGTCGCAAGCAAATTATAAATATTAATAAAGTTGTATTTTATCTCACGTGTGTATTATTTGACACAAATCCAATCCAATCATCAGGTAAAACTTACCATGAAATAAATCATAGTATGAATAAAATATCAAAACATCGAACTATTTTTATCGGATTTAATTTTGAATGACTTTACTGTCTAATCCTAAAATCCCCTGTTTATACTCAATTGACATGTAAAGCGAAAATTAAAAAAGTTATACAAGTTTATACACTGATATTTATGTACATTCAAAGTTTGTCAGTCGTATTTATGCCACTATTAATGCATCGATGTCGATAGAAAATTCGGTACTAGCGTATCACTATTTTTAGGGGCGGAGCCGCCGCCATGTTGGTAAAACAAAGGGACCCGTGTCACGTGACCTTATGCTCTATCCTCTTTATTCTTTAATCATTGGATGTGACCAATGATTAAAGAATAAAGAGGATGACGCACAAAAGTAGTACTATATATCAAGTTATAGTTATGTTAGGAGTATCGACGCGGAATTGTGCATTTATGTATCTGTCTCACTTACACAAAGGTAACATGTCCCTTAATGAAAGAGACAAATTATAACTGCTTAGTTTCGAATATGGCAATATTTTGTTCACTAACCACACTGAGACCGCCCATAGCCCAAAATGACGCCATTTTTGTTTCCTGCATGAAATGTCAAACTGTGGATGAGTGGATTCAATACGAAATTATTAATATCGATATTATCATTATTAAATATTTTGATGTTTATTTTTCAAAAAAAGAAAAAAATCGAAAAGTGCCATTGATTTTTATATATTAGATATATTCAGAACGATAAACAAAGTAAAATTAAAAATATTTATTAGATTACCTATATATTATAATATTTTTTAGATCGAACCCGCGGCCGCTCGTTTTACAGCCGGTGTCTAACCTACTGCGCCACGGAAGCTGTCTTATACACGCAAAGGAAGTCGCAAGCAAATTCTAGATATTAATAAAGTTGTATTTTATCTCAAGTGTGTATTATTTGACACAAATCAAATCCAATCATCAGGTAAAACTTACCCAAGAAATATATCATAGCATGAAAAAAATGTCAAAATATCGACCTATTTTTATTGGATTTCATTTTTAATGACTTTACTGTTAAATCCTAAAATCCCCTGTTTATACTCAATTGTCATGTAAAGCGAAAATTAAAAATGTACAAGTTTATACACTGATATTTGTGTAAATTCAAAGTTTTTCAGTCGTATGCCACTGTTGATGGATCGATGTCGATAGAAAATTCGGTACTAGCGTATCACTATTTTTTGGGGCGGAGCCGCCGCCATGTTTGTATACCAAAGTGACCCGTGTCACGTGACCTTATGCTCTATCCTCTTTATTCTATAATCATTGGATGTGACATAGACGAAAAATCTAATAGACGTAGTGACCCTGTGCCACCGAAAGGGACAACAAATAAAGTACAATGCGATTAAAATAAGAATAGGACCGGCCTAGCGCCATGTTGTGGCGTCACTACGGGAACTTGGTATAGTGTGCAAAAAAAGCAATGTAATAAAATATTGGCTTGTTTTATATTGTAATAGCACGTACTTTTTTATCTGATAGGTAGAGAAAAAATTAGTCTAAAAACGAATCATAGGTAGGTAAACTAAAGTAAACACACCAGTGTTGCAAAATTGAAAAATTAAATTCGTTAAATTTTCCATCTAAAATCGGGAGATTTTTATTCGGAATAAAACAAGAGTATTTTATGTTAATAATATATTCATTTATTCAAGATCTTTTAGTTTTGCCGTATGAAGAATATTATTTTCCATGTTTATTTATGAATATTAATTTACATTAGATGATTATTCAAAAATCGGGATACTGAATTGCTAAATCGGGATATCGGGAGACAATGACCAAAATCAGTAGATCTCCCAATAAATCGGAAACTTTTGCAACACTGCGTCTGTGCTGCCAACCTTATAAATATATAAATTTTATAAAATGAACGATTTTTAGTTATTCATTTAAAATTAATCTATTTTTAAGTTTGTTCTGCTGACCGTACTTATATGAGTGAAGTTAGCCGAGAGCCCGTCCTATTCTTATTTTAATCGCATTGTACTTAATTGGTTTAGGGTTGCCAAGTATGGTACAATTACCCACTATTAGGTAACGGCTTTTTAGAATGATACAAAATTTGCAAACAAGGAAGAAGGAAGGATAAATAAAAATGCAACAGTTTGATAGGATTGTTTTATTTATTACTGTATACATATATTTACAAAGTGTACAAAATTACGTATGATAGATCAACATGATAGATCAATATGATAGATCATATGATAGATATATAACTATACAGGTTACTATACACGGTACGGGGTAATACTACAATCTCACTCTTGCCACACTGACATTTTAGGTTATAAAGTTTACGTGTTTATTATAATTACAATAACATTGAGATAAACAAATGTATAACTACAATGTATTACAATGTTATCTCTTTTATAAGATTTTATAGCAAACTAGTTAATTTAAATACTGCTGGATACTATTAATTGTTACTAAAGTTATTTACTTACCCATGGAATGATAATCCTGTTATTTTCACACCACTATCGCTTTTACAACCAAGTACGCTACACCGCACCATTTTGTGATGGATTTAGCAAAGATTTTAGAATTTAAACAATTATAAATCACTTTGAAAACTTCCGACACTAAACACAAACACGATACGACAGTCTTGGGTCAAAATTTGTTTAGCAATTTCAATTCCGACCTTGAAAAAACCGGCACGCGTTGCAGGACAGAAAATTTATATTTCGATCTCTTTCTATCTTATAGCAAAACCTATAAGCGGCATCTCTTTCTGTGGGACTGAATAGGCACTATACAGCAGTCTATTAGATTTTTCGTCTATGGTCTATGGTCATCGTGAGATAATGTTACAGACCATCTATACTTTATTGGCGCGTGGCGAATTTTGGAACTACAAGTAATATTTAAAAAATATCTATCAAATTCATTGTTTGAAATAGATAGGTATGTTTTTATAATATAAACAAAAAGCATTTAGCACCTTAATCCAATAATATGAACATGTTCAGTGTATTAAAATGTGAAGAGAGATAAATTTTCCTTTTTTTTTTACTACAACGCAATAGGCGCTAGAAGAAACGGTATGCAATTACTCCTTAGTCTGTGGGTATGCACTATAAAATTATATAGCTGTAAGTATATACTTATATAGAGGTGGCGAGAAGTTGATCAAAGAGAAGTTGATCGGATATGTCACAAAGCTGTAGAATTTTTAATTTTTGTGGTAATGTGATTTGGTGAAGTAAATAGAAGCATTTAAATGATGTAGTGAAATTCTACGCGATAGTCACATTAAAAACCTTGTCGGACGTCAAGTAAGTATTGAATTTCACGTGTATTTTCATAGAACTTTCTTAATATTTTATGTAAAAACGACGTGTTATTTTTATTTTCATCGCTATATTTTAAAATATACAACTTTCCGTACACATTTATAGACATGTTCTATAATTATTGTAGGGCGTACTTTTCATGAAATAACATGAAAAATATGTCCAATGTAAGTTTAGTATGGGATTTAATTAAGGGCAAATTCAATTGAATACGCTGTTACTTTCCTTATATTGAAAACGTAATACAGAATTCTTAAGAATGATTAAAAACTTGTTAATTATTAATAGGTTAATTAGTTAACTTACTAAAGTTAGTTGAGTAAATTGCCATGTGGTCTTTTATGTGTATGATTTATCCAATACCAGTTTAAAATATGAATACCACAATCTTATAATATTTTGCTGATGTACATGGCAAGTTATTGAACAACTATCATGCATGTAATATTTTGTCTGTATATTTTCATTACAGCAGTTTTTTTAAAGCTACAATATCTCTGTTTTATTTTGTGGAACTGATGTGGGGAATACATGAATGTGTTTCTTTAGAATATTAGTTAAAACAACCATATTTATTATTGTATGAAGTAAATTATTTACTAGTGTTTGATAATTCTATTCTACATGTCTGAGAAGACACATTTACAAATTATTTTATATCTTTCCATATTTTTAATATGTACTAAAAGGCTTTGTCATGACTGGTATGTAGCATATTTAAATTGAATCTTTATGGCATTTTTTACGAGAAAGTCAAATCTAACAGGCGCTTGTCTGATGACGAGCATGACACCTGCCCTAAAACAACATCATTCAAAACTTATTATTGCTAAGCACTGCACAACACTCATGACCCTCTATAGCCTAGATAATAGTAATAAGATTGAGTAATTAGTTAATAGTAATTAAAGGTATTAAATATAAAATAAAACTCTGAAGCTCAAATTCTCTTTTACTGAACTCTGAAGCTAATGACAAAAACATGTAGAAATGTATGTGAAATTCCAAAAGTGAGTCACTAATATAATTACAGTAATAAAATATTGACTTCGTAAATCAATATTGTATTGATAACATTATAAATAATGAACCATTCGAAATTACATCATGTATATTGTGCTTATATTGATTAAATAAGCTTCAATCTACTTTCAAAATCTTATTATATTTCCAATAATATCTTGTTTTAAGTAGAATCAAGTTAATCCCATTTAAGTTCCATAGCTCAATATAATACACTCCTTTTATATGTCTCTTACTTTACAATCATACCTCATTTAGATGGGCATTCATTATGAAACAAGAATATTCAAATATGCGGGATTGTTGTTGAATGAGTTATTGTTGTGCAGTGGAGTGTGTGTCTGTCATGCAAAAAAGAGGAACATTGATAATTATGAATTATTATGATACAATAGAAATGAAATGTGGTTCACCTGAGAAGTGAATAATCCAATCTATAGTCCCTGTCAGCATGGGAATGAAAAGGTTGCAGAAATGTGCAATAGTTGTGAAGTAAAAGGCATCGCGGCGCCTAGTTGTTTTGACGTCGCATCGTCGCTCGCCCACGTGCGCCCGCCACCGCGCCGCAGTCTGCCGCCGGCGTCGTCCGCGCCACACGTTCATTGACGCTTCGCTTCAGTGGAACAGTTTGCGAAATGTTAACACTCAAGCTTTCACCAAGCTTTGTGTACGAATTTGTCGATATCGGTTGTTCTTTGTGAAAAGTTTCAACATGAAAAACGAAGATTCCGGCAGTGGTTATGGGAAAGGAGGACGTGGCGTGAGACCATCCCGCCTGCTAATGGACAGCGTGTCCTCCGATGAGGGTCCGGAGACAGAGCGGCTCCTAAACTCTCAGTTGCAATCTGTGGTGGTGACCGCCAGTAGACGCCGACAATCTCTTACTGCTCCGCCTTCCCCGACGGATTCGCGAAAGAAAAGAGATCATAACCACCGTCAGCACAACTATATGAACCATTTACACCACCTCATTCATTGGCGAGACATCTGGAGCGGAGAACCGCACAAGCCTCAGGAGGTACAGAGTACTGACTAGAATTTAGCACTTGAATAACTTCTATATGTCCACTTCTAAAACGGCATGTCTTTGTTACCTACTTTATTCATTGTGAGTTGTCATAGAGTGCAGAAAACTTTTGTCTTTGTTCCGTATGTCATATAATATTGTTTACTTAATTAATACTTGGTATGAATTTATTACACTCTTCATCTTAACTCATACGAGTTTTATGGTATAGTATATATAGTATATAGTATATACACAATTTTCTCGTAACACTGAGAGTATATTAATATTTTAATTTAATACTTAACTACAAATAAAACAAAAACTTATACAACTTATGACTCAAAGAAAATTATAGGGTTCCTTATATTCGTAAGCTGATATTAAATCGGCTATATATCGAATTTGGCTGACCTTGTTATAACATTTGAATTTATCTTTACTAATAATATACTTAATTAACTTTCACTGATGTTATTTACCACGAATGAAATAACTAATTTTTAATGTAATTTGACGTTGCAATCACGTAAACTGCAAAGTACAGCCCTGTAATTATTATTTGTATAGAGTAAAATTCGTATGTATACTAGTCATTAATGTATTAACAATACAATTATCTGTGGTAATGTTTTAATTAATTATAAACAACTATAAGGAGTTGTTTTTTATTTTTGTGCCTAGGACGTATTATTGTTTATAATATTATAAGTAGTGTGTTTGTGTTATAAACAAACCAACTTCCACATATGAAGCGTTTATAGATAAGTAATTATCTGTTTGACTTAATATTACAATGAACTGAATAATAAAACAACGTGACTGAACGTCGGTGCGCCTGGTTCACTTTCATTGTGCTGGATGTGTGTCGAAGCACTGTAACTTCAATATTATGACGGAAGCGTGTCCGATCGCGGAGTTTTATAACGTTGGATAGTTTTTTTACTACAAATCATTAGCTATTTTGAGTATCGTAAGAACCCAAATGTGCGAGTCTCACGAGTTAACTATGTAGAGTGTAGCGATTTGTGTCTCAATCCAATTTAATGTTAGTCAGCACTTCATAGGCGCAGCTGCAATATTAACTAACCTGTTGATATGTCATAAATTACGAAGAAGAGGCCGCGTGCACTCAAATTAATTCAGACAATTTAACCCGGAGCCAACACGCGGCTCCGTCATGTTACTATTACCACACGTAACGAATCAATGAAAACGTAATTGCGAGCACGCAACTAACAACGAGTAATTGATGTCACCTGTTTGGTTTAGTTATTACCACTATTTATTGGACCCAATGCCGACCAATGTGACCAAGAGTTTAGTATTCATTACGTTATAATAACGATCGTGTTCTGCTAACAGGCACGTCTTTTAATTTAATCTGCTAATCTACTGTTAATTTATTCTCTTACTTCACTTTATTGGTAATCTTCCTTTATGTACATGTACCTACATGTACCTATATTCTAAATAATTTGCTAATTCAATTATCTAAATAATAAATCTAGCAAATTGCATACTAGTGCGGAAAAATCTATCGCTAAAAATAGAATCAAGGATAAGCATAGAATGGAACCGTAAAGGTCACAGTTGAATCGGGATATTCACAGTTTACTGATGGATGAAATACGGTGTGATACATTATACAAGTAACAACACAAGCTATGCATACACTATCAATAAATAAAATAATATTATGGCCACAAGTGTCATATTGTACACCTGTAGAGATGGTCTGCAAATGTTCTGCGACGTTATTTCCGAAGGATCATGATTCCAAATACTAATGGGTATTATTTAAAACACATTATATTTTAAGGCCAGTTGATAAAATACACACTTGTTTAAGGTGAAAATGTCTACTATTGAATTACGTATGTATATGTGGATTCAATAAGTGTTTATACGTGATAGAGTTTGGTTTGCAATTGGCATCTAAAAAAATTTAGTGAAAATGCAGTGGCATTAATATAATTACGTAAAATTTATTTTGCTCGGCAGCTATCTGCACATCGGTATAATATTAAATTGTTTTGGCATCTTCATATGAAATCCAGATATATTCGAGAAATACTGCCTTAGAGCAACACCGTAATTTGTGATTAATTACTGTTGCATGCATTAACAGTGACATTTAGTAAATTTATTTTAATTCTTGGAGTATGATCACGCACTCGTGTATAATCGTAATAGTAGTATGTTAATAGCGATTTGCTTGCCAATGTTCAAAAGTGAATCGGTTGCGTAGGGAAGTTCTTTTATCTGTGAGTATTGGCATGGCTATTAAGATTGATTGGTCACTGAATGATGTATCATTTGTCATTCATTATCATTGCAAAGTGGTAGGTATTTAAAGAACTATGTCCAGTGCGAGATTTCTTAAATTATGTTCCAAAACTATACACGTTATATCGTGTGAATAGCCGCAAATGAAACATTGATTGACCACTAATCCAATATGATGTTGTATTAGTTTGTAGGAAAGGTGGCTGCATGAGCCAGTGTTCCATTTGGGATTTTAGTCGACTGTAATAAACCAGATAGGACATAATTTCAAAGGATATAGTTTGTAATTTGTCTTTTTATAATAAAATCAACATAGTTTGTTCAAAATGAAAACAAAGTATTCTCCAAACATTGAGAACACCACATGAAAACAAGGCAACAATCAAAATAATTATATGTACTTTACTAAATTTCAAGTAAGTTCAATCATATTACCTACCTAACTAAATACAAATTCCATAAAAATACGCACAAAATCAAAACATTTAAACTGCAACAACTCGGCCATCATCGTCGTCTAGCATTTACAACTGCCTTCTTTATTTAAAGCCAATTGGATATTAGACTCAATTTTTTTATTGTATTCTTCAAAAGGGATCCATATCCTCAGCGAGCGAGCGAGTCTTGGCCTCCGAAACTAAAGTTCTCCAGCTGTCTATTATTCTCGCGCATGTGACCACGATGAGTGGGAAAACGTGGTGCCTTGCGTCAGTCGCGGGTGTCCATAATAACAAGGAAAGTCCAAAGAAAGTTATAGGTAATATTCACCCCTGCGTAACGACATTCCAGTACCGTAAGAGAATTGCGTAATAACCCGTAATGTGTCTGTTTTTTAGAAAAAGGCGAAATGATAATTATATTTGTAGGTAGGCAGGCTGGTGATGTATAATGCAATCTATAGGCCGGGCTTAGTGGCACGGTTTTGAAGTGGTTCACATCCAGCAAAGGATCACTATAGGCTGGTGACGATGACATGGTATTTAGTGAATCCAAATGAAGTGAGTGAAAGTTTGGTGTACATGTATGATATCCAAGATTTCTTAAACGAAGTCCCTTTCCTGTATTATAACGTACGACGGAGAATTTTGATGTATGATCTTTATTCGGCTGTCTCTGCCATGTGGTAAAATTAACCGCCAACTTAATTACTAAGTTTTAGTCCGATAGGAAAGTTAGAATTTATACTGGGCATTGCCCTTTTGTACTCGCACGTGATCAGTTCTCAGCTTGATAAAGCTTATCTGCCATGACCTTTGCAAATATCATAAAACATCGTTTATTATCCACGCACCAATGTTGTCCTACTAAAAGACGTAATATATTTGACCTCTCCCATGAAAATAATAGAGGCATGATGACAGGTTTAGATCAACTACCCTTAATGTTCGGAAACTTATATAATTTATAATGAATAACAATATTTTTTTCTGTACACAATAAAGATTTAGCAGGAAAGGGCATTTTAGTTTTAAATGTAAAATGCGTGCCAAAACACGTATTCCGTAAAACAACATTCATCAAATAATTAATAAATACATAGTTTTAGTTATTTTCAATTACTATCATGATGATGTCCATTAGCTCTTGTTTTTATTTTTGTTATGTATAGACATAGATAATATGAATGTGGATAGCGTTATAATATATTAACTCCGTCCGCGCTAACTTTGAACACAGATAACAGTAAATTCTATTAATAATAATAATAATAATAAAACATTTATTTCAGATAAAATCCATAAAATAATAATACACACACAGTAGATCACACAAACAGTTCAAGAATACAAATAGAGAATGAACGATATACTAATTCAATTAATTAAATATACGAAGGAAATGAATTAGGAACACACAATTATATCAATACAGTAGTAACCACTCTATGTCAATATTAGCTATCATTATGTCAATCAGTCAATCAATTAATAAAAAGAAAATCATACACATTTCATAATGAAGAGTAAAATAATAATAATAAGGATATGTCAGTCTTGTCCGGTAATTATACACATCCATTTATGTTGGATCGGACAATCAGCGCGAGAAGCAATCATCCCGAGGATGCTATTACTACTGTCTCTCACTCGTCTTATTAAAGAGGCAACCTTTTTTCGGATTATAGCTTGATAGCTATCCGTCCGAGCATCAGCAAACATTTGCGACGCACTGCAGTAGGGAGGCAGCCGCAACAGCACCCTGAAGATGTTGTTATACTGAACGCGCAGGACCCTGGCAGCCCGCTGAGTATGATTCACCCATAGACTGCTCGCGTAAAACGATTGACAAAATGCCTTAAACAAAGTAATTTTTACTGGGGAGGAGCACCGAGCGAATCTACGGGCAATCATGTTTCCTCGGACCGCCAATGCCCTGCGCTCCCGCTCCAAATCTGCGTCATCGGACAAATCATCCGTCACAATGTGGCCTAGGTACTTAAAACTGGTTACTCTCTGCAGTTCCTCATCGTATAATTTAATTGAAGGAACACGAACTGGAACGGGTGCACCTGACTTACCCTTGAAAAGCAGAACTTTACTTTTTGCTTTACTGTAGGTCAGTCCATGTTCCCCAGCGTAGGTTTCGCATATAGCTAACATCTTACGAATAGCACCCACCGATGGTCCCAGCAGCACCATATCGTCCGCGTAGCTAATATTATTGACGCATACACTATCAATATGACAACCGGTATGAGTGCTGCTGAGCTCACCGATAAGGTCATTTATATACAAGTTAAATAACAAAGGAGAGGTCAGCCCCCCCTGCCTCACGCCACACTCCATGCCATATTGCCCGGACAAAGCTCCCGCCCATCTCACCTGATTCCGCTGGCAGTGGTACCATTCCTGCAACACTGATATGACCTCAACCGGTACACCCGCTCTGCCCAGTTTGTCCCAAAGCTTATCATATAGGACTGTGTCAAACGCCTTAGACAAGTCTAGGAAGCACGCGTATACCGGTGTTTTCCTGTCCGTATAGTACTGAACAGCCTGCTTAAGACATAATATCGCACTTTCAGTGGAAAGCCCATTTCTGAAACCGAACTGGGCTTCATGCAGTTTAATGTGTTTGTTAAGAATGTTATTAAGCAAGCCGTCCAACACCTTGGCCAATATGGTCGCAAGAGAGATGGGTCGATAGTTATTCATATCCGAGACGTCCCCAGTTCTGTTCTTAATGATTGGAATCACTATAGTTTTAGTAAGTTCCTCTGGTAAGTAACTATGGCAAATGCAGAGATTATAAAACAAGGATAGGACGCGTGGCAGGTGGACTCCAGCATGTCTAAGATGCTCGATGCTGAGACCATCATATCCAGGGGATTTACCTCTATGCATGCTGTTAATAACTTTTTTAACCTCCTTCGATGTAAAACTGATATCTCTTTTCTGGACGATGGTTCCAGCAACGGGCGACCGAAACACACCAGTATTACGCTGCGGTGTCACCTTGAAGTGTTTACTAAACGCATTTGCAATCAAGTGATGGTCAAAAATACCATTAATACTCACAGGAAGGCCAGGTTTCTGGTTAAATTTTCCGGTATCTTTCCAGAACTGTGGGAAATTATTAGCGGAATGATGGGATGCAAGTGCGTCCATTTTAATTTGTTCCTGCCTATCCTGGCACCATCTTAACTTCTGCTTAAACAACTTCCTACTTTCTACCATGTCAACATACGTCTGACCATTTTTAGGCTTACCATCTTCCACCCAGGCCAAAAACCTCAACCTGGCCTCCCTATGGTAACCTACAACATATCTGTTCCATCCCGCAACATAACCACCCCTCCTTCGAGCCTTGACCCTTTTGGAAGTAGCTGTTGCTGCATCCGACAATGTAGTAACCAGTCTTAAGTACATATTTTTTATTAATAACTTGTGCTCTGCATTGGAGCACATTCCATCACAACAACTACTCATTTCCATCGGAAAATCAATTTCTCGCAGTTGAGCACAACATAGTTTATTATATTTCCGGATTTGCTCAGCCGTACGTTCACGCCAAAGAACCCCACTGAACACCGGTGCACCGACTGGCAACTGTTTATACGACACTAAATCCAAGTTACAATCAATTACCAGTGGGAAATGATCAGACCATTGCACGTCATACTCGACTAACACGTTAACCACTGTCGACAGCGCTGCATTTGTGACTACACAATGATCCAACCATCTCACGCAACCATGCGCCTCGCTTATGAAGGTGTAGGTATCATCAGTATTCATACTATTAAGGTCTATGCAAGTCCAGTGCTGGTCATCACAAAAGTCTAATAAGTGATTACAAAAGAGCTCACTTGGATGTGCATTGAAGTCACCCAGAACGTAAACCGCCGAACAATCACTATTTTCTTCTGCAATAGCACTGATTGAGCTCAAACACTGTGTGAACGCAGGCAGATTTTCAGCACAATCAGTTGGCATATACACACTAAAAACCATAACAGACGCACCACTCACTTGTAATTTTACCGCTGATAAACGAGCATCGCTACAATCAATAACAGTGACCGATCGAAACACACTCTTTCTCCAAAGTATGGCTACCCCTCCATATGGCCTGCCCTTCAAAAGACCAGCTGAGACATCTACCGCTGATGTTCCCGTACACCCGAAATCCGTACTGACTGTCTCCAACTCCGACAACTCATGAGGCAGCAACCACGTCTCCTGAAGCGCAATGATATCAGCTTTGCCACATAGATCTCTTACTCCATCTAATGACCTTTTCAGAGACTTGCAGTTAAACGAAACGAATCTTACATTTCCCCGCCTATCCATTAACGATATTTGTCGTTTGATGCCTCACAGCCACACCTTGTTGATAGCTTTCATTCTTCCCTGTCATATGTACGAAGCGCCTGAATGATATACCGGTAGGCCACGTACTGTCATTAATTAAACACGAGTGCAATTTATCACTATTATTGTAATGAAGTATCTGATTAGGTTGCTTATTTATTTATTCTTATACTATACGAGCGGTCCAGTGTGGCTTCATCCATTTATTATTCAGCTCCTTATAGAACATTCAACTGCTCTGTGGTATCATCTCTGTGGCATCTCTATCATCTACCTATTTCATACATAGCGGACAACGGGTTGGCAGAAGATACATATTCGTATCAGCCCGAATAGCAAGTACTGTATACAATGGTGGAAAACCCGTTACTGTAACCATGCAAATTGTAAATATATCGCGTTTCGGTTTCTGCCTATGTATATCCGTGTTTAGCAGAATCCGGCATGAATATAATAAGATATAACCACCGAGAGATAACTAACTGTTGCCAGTGGTAACGGATAATGGATATTATTTGGATTGACCGCAGTTACCATCAAGCATATTGTGGTCACTTTGTCGTGCAAGTAAGAAAAAAGATCGAGTCGTTTTAGATGCTTACTTTTTCTTGTCCTTATTTCCTTGTCTATGTTTTCGCTATAAAATATTATATTAAAGCGTTTTCGAGGAACAGGAAAATTGTACATGTCACCATTTCGTATCGGACAAGTCCATAAATCCTTGAGTACATAATATATTATGTTTGTATCAGGATTATTATAGTGAAACATATTCGCTTACATTGTAATCCTCTTGAAGTGTCCAATCTAGGTAGCGATGTGTCATTACTCATTTGATACATTTTAACAAACATGGTTCATAACGTCAATTGATTTAGCTCGTTAGTTTGTAAATACATCGATCTTATTTTTGATATTAGTGCTAAAAAGTATTATTCGATTCATATCTGAATCTTTCAAACTATTTTGTACACTAGCACGGTAATACGACTTGAATGCATCTGACGGTAAGTGCATGCAATTGCTTGCACTACTGTTTTACTAGGCCAGCTACACATACTGTCTTTAAGAAAACCGACGTGCACTGAGGACTTTGCTATTATGTTTCGTTCGGTGAGTGAAACGGCTGGAAGCCCAATACCTCTTTACCAGATGTTTTTCCTTCAATTACCCCGCCCATTTAAGAGGTTGATGATGTACCTATGATCTAAGTGTTGTAGATGTTAATGGATGGCGGCTATGACCTAACTCAGGCAAGTCGTTTGGCGGACTTATGCAATAAAAATAAATCGAATACAGCTATCATTACCGATGTCTCCTTGGTCGACAATGCCTTATTTCAATATAACGAGTATTTAAACAGTATTTCATTCGAGGCCGTGTGATAGCTCGTTATTCCAGTGAATTATTCTATTGCACAATGATGAACATTTTCTTGGTATTGGTAGACAGTCAAGCGTCGAAGGTTGCCTTGTTATCTAGTCTTTATGCGTCACTATTTCCGACGATGACATCATCCCAATAAGATCCCCTAATACAACAAAACCTCATATTTTACATTAAACAACTACACAACATGGCTAAATAATTATTTGCTTTACATTTCCAACTCTATGATGTTCCGATAAACGTCTAAGTAATGTGGGTTATCATTCCGTCACCTTGTAAGATTTAGCGTCTCTATTTCCATTACACGTTTGTTTCCATGTCTGAAACACTTTATAATGAGAATATTCAAAGGCTATAACAAGACAAGAATAGGTTTATCGTCTTGTCGTGTCATTGAAATAGTTTTGAAATATCTTTCCTGCTTCAATGAACGTTGCATTACATTGGAAATGTATTACAACATTTACAGTAGGTAGTATTTAAACTCAAGAACAAGTATTAATGAGGTATAAAAGGGTCGACAAAAATCCTCTTTAAATACAGACATGTTTATAATCCATTTAGATTTGGAGTTTATAAGGCATTTGAGCTACTGTTCTGCTTGAATGCTGCTTGCGTGAATTTATGTACAGTCAACGCAAAACACCTTGTCCGATGTGAATTTTTGAGATAATTTTGCATTATTTACAATTTGGGTTGTCAGCAGATCCCGCCTGACACCCGCGTGTCAACTTTGGAGCGGACAAGTTGTTTTGCGATTAAGATACTTAGTGTAAATTTTTGAGGAGACAAGTTATCATGAAATTGAGGTGTGTTTAAGAGTCATAAAAATTGCCATGTAATATCGTCTTTTATTTGGTATTAAATATTGGTATCTGATAAACACTAAACAGTAAAGCCGGGAACATTATTGTTTCTTCGTTATATTATCAGGATAATTTTGTGTCAATATTTTCAACGCATTCGTCACGTGAATTTCATGCGTTATTAACTTTATATCACGCGAGCGAACTTCTAAAATATTTGCTCCTGTGTTATCTGTTCCTATCAGAATTTAATCTAAGTTTTATTAATATTTATCCCTTGCCAATTCATATTCGTGAAATTAGAAGTCACTATTCAATATTAAATTTAAAACATAAATGTATAAAGTTTACATTTTACAAGTATATTACAGTGTGTAGAAAGTAAACTTTTGAACTAAGCTGTACAGTAATAAAAAGGCCGTTAAGTATTAAGATCTGAAGGCAGTGGAATCATAGGTTCGAACACTCACCAAGTTTCCAATAAATCAACGCCCTCACCGAGACACATGTTTGTGTGACCTAAAGGTATTATTTCAGGTCTGAGTGTTTGTTAGAGCGAAATGTCTCGACACGGCAGAAGACTCTATCTTAGTGTGGGATCAGGTTGGGGTCAGTAACTATCCAGTGTATTTAATTTATTTTATTATTCTACAAAATATGTTCGTACAATTACCTCTTTATTAGCTGCACAAGTAATAAATACGTGCTATTGTGTAATTGTATGTATGGGTCTTATTTATAATAATATTAAGTTACGCCAAATTACTAATCTCAGAAATTATGTTACGACTTATCAAGAAGTTTAAGACTCGGCTAATATAAGGGCAATTATATGAACAAAATTAATGAGCATATTCCAATTATTCAGAATGCAATTACTAGCCTCGCGTGTAAAAATTCCGTCTGTAACAGTTGTACTACCTTTTGTCTTCTAAAATCTTTACAACTACAATTTAACCTTTATTAAAGGCCATTCTTTTTCTTTACATGTTTTATAAAAAATAATCAATTACGCGGTGCCTCGACTGTAACGAACAAGGCTAAAAAGTTGGTTTACTATTGTGCTTTGTTTTCCGAATGTACTCGTACTCGGCCACACTTGACATCCAATTACGAAGCAAAACGTGAGTCGACGTTTAGCAACGCAGTATCTAGTGATTTCTTAAAGCTAAATATAAATTACACCTAAATAATAGTAATTGAGTCGTCACGTAAATCTAGATGCTCCTTTAGTATCTTTAGATGTACAGTGCATGTCATATCGTAAGATAAATGCGAATGCTGCGATATTTTATCTAAACTAAGATTCAGTTGATGTTAGTGTCAGCACGGATTTATTGATAACACGCGCTGATAACATTCAGACTGCAGTACAAACGAGTCATCAAGCGGTCTTGCTTTATAGAAATGTTTTAATGTATTAAATAATTTTATGCTTACCTGGATGCGTTATCAACGCCATCTATCTGGCAACGTAAAATTTATTTTGTGTTTTAACTCGTTACATGCTCTCGCGCAACCTAATTGATTTACTGACACGTTAGTGCTTGTGCTCAGCGATAGATGGCGCTCTGGCCTTTAAAGATTAAGTTTCATTACGTATTATTTGGTAAAGTTTTATTTTAATAATTCAATTTTCATATTAATATTTAAAATTATTTAGCCCAAAACACAGTAATTTATTGCAAAATTAAAAAAATTGCTTTTGAAATAAAAATTAAGTATTAATTCTAATTTAAATAAAAAAAATAACTACTGGCATGATTTAGTATTTTTTTAAAGTAATGGTCGCTAATATTGAGAGTATAATATATTTCTACATGTAATATTAGTTTCTACTTTAGCATTTGTTTCTTTACCCGATACATTTCCGATTGGACATGTAAATATCTAGCGCATAACTCAACAAACAAACCGATAACTTTGATAAGGGCTTCTACAGTAATATACTACTATTACTTCAAACGAATCTTATCAATAATACTTACCGAGCGTAGTTGGACGCCGTGCTTGGTGTCTTCAGCATTGTTGAATTTGATTATAATATTAGCCGCAACTACCCGCTCTCGCCGATATAAAATTTATTAGAAAATTGCATCTGACTTGTTTGTTCCAATGTGGAGATGGCACACAATGTGGTTTGTTAAAAGTGGCCGGACTAGTGTTTTATCGATATCAGTGAAAGCATGGCATATCGGAGTGAAGTGCCTGGTCCTTCTACACCGGTGGCCGAGCGGCGCCCTCTCATGCTGACACTCAGAGTGCCAAGAAGCTATGGAAGTCTTTTTCCTTACTACAAATTCGTCAGAGACACGGCCAACGAGACCATACATAACGAGGTATTAAACATCATGTATAAAGAGTTTAAGGTCATAGGTATTATATTCTTGTAAGTCACTGTGACAGTAAAGCCCTTTGTATTCTTCAGTAAAAGGAGCTTAATGATAAAGTTCACAATGCTGGTCGATGCGATGAGCTCACAATATACAATTGCGTAGAATGAAGGTTTTCCTGCTCCCTGCTATCATAATTGAATTGTTCATATGTATATCTATGGTTCATATTGTAGGTCATTGTTAATTATTTATAATTATACCGCATTGCTTATTACAATATTGAATGTTAAACTTGTCATAATATGATACGTGTTGGTAATGTATTCAAAACCAACTGGACAATACTTGTAAAACATGTTTAAATAATAGAATTAAAGTTGTGCATGTACAAACTACACTCAATAAAATGTTTAATGCAACAACGTCTGTTCCCACAGAATAGTTTCTGTTGGTGACACAGTCAACGGGCTGGCCTAGCCCGAGTCTAATAAATATTTAGTTTGATTATATTGACTAGAATTTTGTCCAATTTAGAACTCTTAATTAGCTTTTCCATATATACTATAAATAGTTAGTATTAAACACGTTCACAATGGTTATGAATATGTTATCAATAGTCACAAATTTTAATGTAACTTAAAGTACGGGCCCGTTAGTTGCATCTTAACAATAGACGTCTAAAAATTCTATCCAGATAGAAAATTTTATCTGGCCATTACTTTACAAAAGACATCGCTGTACCAAGCTGCTATGCGCCGGCGCGACGTGGCGGAGTAACGACCACGTCCTCCCACGCAGTAAAACGCGAGGTGTTTGCTTACCCTCACAGTGGAATATGAAGCTTAAAACGCACCAACTACTATAATTGTATCGTTGTATGTCATGTTATTATGGTATAGGGCGATCCTATTACAATAATAATCAAATCGACTCTTGGGTTTTCGAATGAATCGATACAACTGCACATAGCAGATTATCCTACTCCGAACGGGTATCAAACCGTCACCGGTCATCTCGCCTTCTTGCCAGATGGCAGGACGACTTGCACAAGAAGGCCGGCAGCGATTGGATGCATAAAGCAGCAGACCGGACTTTGGCGCGTGCCTTGGGAGAGGCCTATGTCCAGTAGTGGACTGCAACGGGCTGATGATGATGTCGATAAACAGGTATTAAACCTATTAATCAACGGTTCAGAAGTCACAACTAATCATACAATGGTCAGATCTTCGCTCGATTTTAAATTTGGCATGCGGGAAATAAATATTCGGTATACCATGATTAAAAAATTTTTGATTCCCATTTTTTAATTAATATCACATGCATTTAAAATTAACCTAATTAATTAAAGTAACAAGGCGAGGCTCAATATAATATAGCGCTTCATTTGTGTTAGCAAACAAAACACGAGTTACTTGGAATAGAAACCCCACGACCTGCAAACATTGATTTTGTTTACTTCGGAACTAATAAATTGATTTATAAAAATTAACAGCCTTAAGTTTACTACGCAATTTTGTTCGTGATAATAGATACTGCAACAATGTCGCTTCGTAATTATTAATTGATTAAAACGCAATAATTGTTCTAGATAGTTGCATTTTCAGTACCGCATTATGTGCCATGAGCAAATATTTGGTCGATGTGCTCTATTCCTAGAAATATATCTCGACATCTGTGTAATTTGAAAATGTATCTCAGTTTCCTTTCCACAATTCCTCAAGGTTGTAGGCTCTTATGAATATGTTATAAATCACGTCAAAATCATAAATCCACCTATGTTATTCTATATTATTTTCCCTCTTTCAAGACCTTGAATAATTTTATTTACAATATAACTAGTGATAGCGTATTGTATTAAGATATCCATGACGTATTTTTGAGAACAGGAGCATACTTGTGGTCATAACTCTATTATTATCAGATAATCCATTGTTTATTGTGCAAGTTTGTAACGGTTTTGTGCCAATATTAACACTAGTTAAGCTCTGGCTAAACAATATCGGGGTATAAGTAGACACCGGTGGCGCATACTACTTTTAGTAAATCAGTCTATGTGAGTGTGTAGAAAGAGAGCAACTTTTATATTGCTTCAATCGGTTCCTCTTTAATTTCGTGTGTAACAATTTTTCATGTTGTGTCAAGATGCTTCGTGCAGCGTCTTTTATAAGAACTTACGGGCAGGTATTTTGTTCGTTATTATTGCTTTCATAATTCATGCTCCGTGCAGTGTAATCAATGGAATCGTGAAGCTCGAGCTGCTATGTTGCATGTCGATGGTTTCGCCCCAACCACGAATAAATTAAAACTTATTAGAAAAATAGCTTCTGCCCGCAAAATTCGTCTGCGTGATCAACTTTATTTGGAATTTCCCATCCTGTCCCGTTATATCCGTCACTCAAGGCATGTAATCCAGTCCCATCCCATTACTTTGAGTATAAAAAGTAACAAATATATCGAAATTCTTTCCTCATCCCACGGGAACATATTTTTTTTGGGATAAATAGTAACGTAAGTGTTAATCCAGGGTGTCAGCTACCTCCACACCAAATTTCAATGAAATTCAGCCGTTTCTGAGTTCATCGCGCACATTCGTACAGACTAAAATTCTAAAAATTACGGTTTTGGTTTCTATTACGTTAATACAGATCCCCATATTAGTTTTTCTGATTTATCTTCCATGTATAGACATCGATCGGGTACAAATTTATTATATGTATTGATTAATAGATTATGTAATGTAATAACAGGTTTCAGACGTAATAAATTTGTATATTATGTAGAATGTATTTGTTTATTGGTATATCAAAAAAAACTAATACTGAAGATAATTTAAAGAAAGCGATTTACAATTTTCTATTCTCATAAGTATTTTGTGAAGACAAAAAGAGCTGGTTTATTATTTAATTGTTAAATACCACAAAGTGTGACGTTATTGATATATAGCTATTATTTTGCAAATGGTTTCTTTTGGAACCCTAAAGTTTGATATGCTCCTCGTTCCGCTTAAATGATCTCGCTGTCGGCGCTTGCCTGGGTGGAATCCTGTAACCCCGTTAATCTTTTTATTCTGCTTATGTTGCGGATCTTCACCTCGGTACAGACTTATGCCTTGTAGCAGATAAACAAGTACATAGCGTAGACCGGTTGTATTTGAATACTACCTAAATAATTCACACAATACTATGTCTTAAGAAATTCATGATGTTTATATTTCACATATTATTTACCATCAGCCTATATTACATTATGATGATTAAAAAATACTTTTATTAGATAGGATTTGTTAAAAACGTACCTGATATTAAGCGTATCTTAAAGACTACAACAAAACGATTAAAAGCGATAGCTTTCGTGCGGACTTGTAAAGCGTTCGTTATGATTGATGTTCAAGTTTAAGCATCAAATACAAAATGGTAAGACGGCGGCGGGGAGGGATCGGCACATGTGACCTCACAGCGTCCACACTGTCTGATCGGACACCGCGCGATATGCTGCCCCCGAAGCGAGCCGCTCATCGTTCCGCCTCCGCGATCTTCAAACGCATCTCCCTGCGTACATACAGCACTTACTCTCTTGTACGTATTTACTGCACGAGTTCATTCATCGCGACCGCCCACCTCCCGCCCAGCGTCAACCGCGCCACACTGTAAATAGTAACCGCCCAGCGCGGGCCGCTTCGCCGTGCTGCCCGCGTCTCCTACTCGACTTCACACATTCACCGATTTATAAGCAGGACCATTCGTGCGGTATGTTTCGTTACGCGAGCAGTTGAGACGCCATGTCCCTCCCGCCGCATCTTCCAGATACCAAGAGCGACACTAATGACTATGTGCATATACGTTGTCTTATCGCCAACATACACAAACCAAAGAATGTGTCGAGGCCCCCGACCGCGCCGTTGGAAAGAGGACCGCCGCTGGAAATTGTTCGAGAATCGCCAACCTCTTCAGAAACTGAAGGAAGTCGGTCAGGCTCGGAAAAATCTGACATTAATTCGACAGAAGAAGTGACACCTCCACAACGTGCTAAGAGTAACAGCTTCGCAGGTTCGATGCTGGCACCCCCGATGCAGCATAAACGACGGCGGCCTTCGATCCTGCACCTGCAGATCGGTGGAAACTCGGAAGTGCAAGGTCCACTGTCTGCCGGCGCCCATTTCAACGTGCCCAAATTCACAGTGACAGCACCACCGGGCGAGCATCGTCGGTTCAGCCATGGGTTCGCAGCTTTCCATGGGTTCGCCCTACGTCGACATTCCAATACGGTCTGCGTAGTGAAGCTACGTGTGTGATCATAATGTGTTTTGTGTGGTTCTTCTAATACTAATGAGGTTTATATTGACAATAACTATTGCATGATTTAATCAATATTACTGTTTATTAACATTTGCCTAATTTATATTTAACAAACAAATTTATAAGTTGATAGTTTATTTTCGGTTAAATTACAGCGAGTTTATTATAACAAAAATAAAATACATACCGTTTATATTTTTCGTATTATCGAAAGTTTCTCGTCCGCTAAATAAAGTATTCGGTTTATTGTGGTGAAAATGGAATGACCGACGCGCCTTGCCATTTGTTTCTTGTTAACTATTTCGTGAATGTCATAACAATCGTTCAACAAACAGCTGAGAGGAATTTATTTACGACACGCATTATCTACTAGGCCGTTTTCTGCGACATAATATGTTTACCATACAATAAATTAATGCGCTCATAATTTGTGTAATTATGTAAAATTTAATATATCCCATTATCAAATGTGTGCAACAAAGTATTCTTTATTGGGCTACCTTGTGATATCGTTCGTTATCACTATATCTATAAACAATAAATTATATTCAGTACATGTAGTGAACTGTGCCGTGCAAACGTTTACTTGTTCTTGCGTATCTTAAGTGTGGTACACAGATTCTTTCGCCTTTGTTAATATACATCGCATAAGATTACACCTGTTCACAGTAGTACGCAAGAAATCTTTGATTTTGATCTAAACGATGCTACGTTGGAGTTTGCAGCATACGGAGGTGTTTAACTTTTTTAACATTGGTTTGATTTTTGTATTAAAATTAAGTAAAACACGTGATAAAACTGTGCTTACACATAGATGTGACATTCATTAAAAAGTCTTGTTAATATTCAAGATAATTTTAAAATTATGAATAAATATATTTGAGTGTAATAAATAGGTAATCTGCACACTATTAATATACAAATTGGCATTCATATTCGTGTATGCAATTGTTTTGTCCCGTCGAGTCCGTGTCGTTGATATGCTCTTTGTTTTGATATGATTGCCCTGCATGGTGTGTTACTTACTTGAATGCTTATTTATATACAATTTCTATGTTTATAATTAAGATTCCTTAATCTTTAAATGTTGTTAGTAATATAAATTACTTAGAACTCAGCGAATATAAGCTATGTACAAATTTTCCGGTTTGATGGGCCCGTAACACATCTATGATCCAAGCGTTGTGTATGTTCATGGACGGCAGTGATCACCTACTATTAGGTGACCTGTTTGCTCGTTTGCCGGATTTATGCAATAAAAAAAGGACATAATCTGTATTGTCTGAAGTTTAATGAATGAGTTAAATTTGAGTTTTGGATAGTTATAATATTTGATGTGTTTGTGTGCAGAGCCTCCACCGCAGCGAGTCGATGGTGTCACTCGCGTGCTTCAGGACCCTCTACCAGTTGGTGCACAGCGAGAACACTGAGGAACTGCAGCAGTACCTCGCCAACAACAAGAATGTCAACATCAATGACAAAGATGAGGTACGCACACTTACAAAATTCTACTATCATCCCTCACAGAGAAAGATAATTATTATTGTCTTTAATAAAACTCCATCGTTTTACGAAATTTCAAAATTATAATTTAAGAATTGCCAACCTGATTTCACCGACCAATCTTTATCGTATTCTTAAATGCCTTTATAGTTTTAAATTAAAATATTGTGTAATGTATAATGACTACTATTTATTTATTTCAGGCTTTTTTACAACAATCCTAATGCTTTTGTAATTGACATTTATAAAAAACTCATAAACTGATGTTTAATCTTATCATACAATTTAAGTTCCGTGATAGGACCTACTCATTGTACTAAGTAATTTCTAGTTTATCTGACCATTTATATAAAAACAACTGTATCAAGGCTATTTATTACTCATAGTATCTTCGTGACGTCCAATATTCGACTAATTCCTAGAACACACGGAAAATTCCAATGCAGACTTAAAAATAATATTCTACTTTTCTAATGTTCTTGTGCCTGTTCTTATCCTACACTTACGTGGGGTCGGCGCAGTTTAAATTTTCTCGCACTTTTTATGATTTAGCTTATAACCTTACGGCCTATCAATCAATTCTTTCGGAAGAGGCTTTTTAGTCTATTTTGCTCTCATTGTTCGGCTACTTTGTTCACCTCAAATTGTTTATAAATTATTGTTAAAAGCGTTTCGTATACTGACTTCGATCAACAATACATGATCGAAGTATGCTGGTTTTATCACCATGATTTCTATCAAAGTTAATTTCAAATGATAGTTAACCCAAAATGCATACATAACTCTAAAAACTAAATTGGATATACATACTTCTATTGTTTTGTTCTTCTTTATTGTAAAAATGTGTGACGAAAGAGAAATGTTTACTTCAAACCGACTATTAAATAATAAATGTTTACATATGTTCATAATAGTATATTTTTAAATTATGTGTAAACAAATTATAATTTAAATATACAGCATATTAAAATTTATCAGATAAGATATGGCAATAAACAATGATACACAAAAATGTTAATGTGTCAATACTCATCTTAAATACTCAACGTATTAATTTATCAACACCCGTTCCAAGAATGTATAATTTCTAAAGGAATTCTTGGTTCTTCCAAGAAATAAAGGATGTTAATTTGTAAATTAAATACGTACCGCAACTAAGTTGTGGCCGGCCATTGACGCACTGAATGCGTATCATTAATTTATGCTTTTAGTATGTTTTCACGAATTAGTAATCATCTGGAGAATTATTTCACTGCTACATGTTGTGTTTGTAAACATCTGCATGCAATGCTGAATGCACACATGCATACCATTCAGAAGCTATACAGAATTATTATATTATGCGTTGTCTGTACAGTACTTCATCAGATCTTATGTGTCTGTGTGTCATTTGTTATGATATTGGACTATAACTGCATTTAACAACAATTAATGGAATACGTCGATGCGTTATTTAAATGGGGATCACATAAACTTACAATTTTAAGCTGCCTTGAGAATTAGATCTTTTTGGTCTTTTTGTCGTTGTTTCTGATTTTTATTTAACCCACTTACATAAAAAACCTCTACTTTCGATTATTCGCATATGTACTGTTTTTGTATGTGGATTGATTTTGATGTGTAATGTTGTGTATGGATCAGTTTAACTCCAAAGGCATAATTTCATATTTGTTGGAGGATAGTTTGTTATAGACGATATATTGTTTCTAGGTACAGCAGGGAACTCCTAAAAACCAAGTAGTAATTCAATGGTTGTTTTTGTTGCTGTGTCCAGAATGGTACGACGGCCCTTATGTGCGCAGCGGAGACGGGTCGCGTGGCGGCGCTGCGGCTGCTGCTGTCAGCGGGCGCGGACGCGTGCGCGGCCGACGCGGACGGCTGGACGCCGCTGGCCTTCGCCGCCCGCGGTGGCCACCTGCCCGTCGCCAAAGAACTGCTCGACGCCGGCGCTAAAGTAGACTCCAGAGACTGCGTAAGTTCACAATTACATTGTTTCCTAATGACTATTCGGACGGCACTTGAGGTAGATCAAGTATTAATAATTGTTCTTCCGTAAGGGAAAGTAGATGGTAGGTACATACTATTAAAACGATAATTTGAATATTATAAAGACAAACCCATGTGTATATACAATGTTCTGCTGCTTTGTCACAATCATTAACGATGTTTTTCAATGTTGTATCCGTGTTTTCTTACAATAATAGTGTTTTCGGCCTTTAACACAACGCTATAAAATACATTACCACTAATTTATTCCCTCAAGTTTATGCCAGAAATAATTTAAACAGACTAAACGTAGCCAGGGCTTTGTATCGTGTTTGATATTTTAACCAACTGCCTTTCTGTCCAATATTTGTGAATTATTTTGTTGGACAGATGCTTTCCGCTATTCAGCAACGAGACATATGTGCAGCATAGCGTGGCAACCATTCAACATGAATCATGTGTACATATAACATAATTAAACAAACAACCGACTCACAATATTTACACAAATGCGTACGTAACGTGTAGTAATACATTTGACATGTGGTAAAAATAATAATAATAATTGAAGTATCAGTTTACAAAGGTTAATTAAGTGATATATATGCCTGCGAATCAATTGACACGTATTTGTTTACCCATTTTGATGACACACTTCTCCAAGCTTAATTTATCTGGTTTCTACTGCGTAACGCAAATAAAATGTTTAACCAAGGAATACATTGTTTGTAAACCTAACAATAAAAATATATAATGACCAAAAATTAACCTGGACTGTGCACTCAAAATAAGTGTATTTATACTTGAGGTGGACCCGTGCCAAGATGTCACTGACATCCACATTCTGAAATCTGACTAAAATATAATTGCATCTACTCATCCAGATACGCCGGTTACGATATTGTCTCTTAAACAATTAGGCTTCATCTGATGTGCAATGCTCTGTGACACGACTAATTGTTTCTATCAACTAGTGTTCCGTACTTTAAATATCGTGTGCTCCACTACACAATGTGTGAGTTCTTGGAAGGTTTTAACATGATTAGAAAACGTGAGTACCAATCAAACTAATGTTTCTCGACGCCGCTCGCGGTGCAGTTAAACAGGTTCTTACAGTATCTTTTACCGGGAGTTATATAAATAGAACAGTCCTGTTTCAAACCTGTCTATTGACATTAATGTCTTGTGACATTAATGGTCACCGTGGGCGTCGAAGTGTAGGGAATGTGTGTCCGACTGAGTAAATATCGGAGAAGGGCTTTTGTAATTTGTGTACAGTGTAGACGCAGCGAATACATTTGATGTATGAGAATTTATTTTAGCCTGTGGCTAAATTGGTAATGGGGTCATGATTTACGCAATTAGTGCGTTAATGTGTTTGCTAGCTCTGGCGACTTTCCGTTCATTAGAGAGATTTACTCGTCAACAGTAATCATAAAGATCGTATATCAGATCGTCGAAGTCAAATAGGATGAATTTGCGCAACGTATCTTCAAATATTGTATGTATTATAATTTATTTGCATTCGGAAGCAATTAGGAAATTATTTAGATATTGAATATGACAACTACGACGAATACGACATACATTTTAAATTAAATAACCAAAGTTGGGTGAAATGGCGGCATAGAATAATTTATCGTGTATTTATTATAATATTGTTCGCGCATTATTTCAATACCAATGGGAATATTAATTGAATTTTTTTAAGTGCAGCGGCAAAGACATATCTAAAAAAAAAAATTATACACACTGAGGGTTAAACTATTTTTGTAGTTTTATTTTTTTATCATTTCCTGTTTGTTTATAATTTCAAAGAACAAGAGTTCGTGTATCACATCTTTGGTATGCAGAAAAGCATTACAATGGCACATGATCGATGCAGAAATATAATTATTGGTAATGCTTCTTAAGTAATCATTCATGGTTATTAACCTTTAGAAAGTGTGTGACGTATCAAATACAAGTATTTAAATCAAAACGGTATGAAAAATAAGCTGGTTATGAATGAGAGAAAGTTGGGGAAAAAAAAAAGTCTATAAAATTATTATTTAGAAAGTAATAAGAACCCTTTTCGAAAAAATCACGATATAAATCATTCAAAAAAGTCGCCGATAAGGCCAACCTATACAAACACGTTTACTTAATTTTATAAAAAAAGGAATCAAAACGGTATTGATATAACTAGTATTTGAGTTATTGATTCGCGATTTAAAAAATGTTTTCTTTTCGGTTCATTTACGTTAGTAATATTTTAAAACAATATTTAGGACGAAATATTTTAGGTAAATAAATCGGTCATTGCTGGTGGCAGGATATTCGTATAAAAGTCTTTGCCGAGCTTGTATAAATGAATAATGTCTTATTGGACATTTTGTATTGTTTATTTACGAGGTATTCTTGTTAATAGGGTGGCTGGACGCCTCTTATGTGGGCGTCCTACAAGGGACATGAAGACGTCGTCGCCTTGTTACTGGAGAAAGGAGCAGATGTCCACGCCCATGGCAACTACAACATTAAGTATGTTTTTATGCGCTCAATTATTTATATACTTAGTTACCTGTTTATTTAATTTGTTAAGTACTTTTATATTTTTGTATCATTTATATTTTTTTACATTTAACTATCGTCAATAAGGAAAAAGGAATACTTAAAAAAAAATGCCCGAATTCAATACCTATTACAGGCATTAGGCACTAAGATTTTTAAACTCACACCGATGAACTGTCTATTAATCGAATATACTTGCCTTAATTTATTTAGCATCTATTAAATTTGAGTGTGGCCAAATATGCGTCCACATTTACGATGCGGTAAATTACATTTGTGAGTGTTAGAGCCACGATATTGACTGCGGCGTGAATGGTTGGCTTGTGTTTGAATTAGCTTTACTGTCACGTGTCCACATAGCTACGATGCCCTTCTTCTTTTTTATCCTATTCGATCCTTCATGCGCAAAATCTTGTATTTCAACTTTGGTTTCCTACTTGTTAGCACTGCAGTAGTCGTTAATATTTTCCATGTGTATACTACTTGTGAAGATCCATGGGGGAGGCCTATGTTCAGCAGTGGACTTCCTGTGATAGAAGAAAGGGAGAGAGAGAGGGATAGATACTATTTGGTGCTGTCCCAGTTGAGCTGATCCATTCCTACAGCAGTCAAGCTATGTTGTGGCTTTATCTGCCTCAATTCCTCTCTTTCTTCCCTATAATGTTAATTATATTCGTGGCGATATTATTTACGTTATTATCAAGCGTTTTGCCTTACGTGGCCATCTATCTGACATCAATATGGTAATTTGAACGCCATAAAATATTATCCTATGATATTTTTTTCGCACGTGATAAAACATTTTTTTGTGCCACGCGTGGCATGGTCACGTTTTAATATCTTTGTGGGGTCAAGTATGTTTCTTTGGCTTATGTTAATTTTATTATTTTATTACCTTATTGTTGTATTGATGAGATTATGGTTAATTTTATGGTAACATCCTTAAAAGTTGTTCGAAGGCGAACTGGTTCAAGTTACTGTTTTTTTATTCGGCTGTTTAGATATTTAGCTGTGTTTCCGGTTCATTGCGACATTTTTGTATGAGTCATCAATCACTGTGGGCCTAATGTTATAACTTTTAGGTCATTATAAGGTTAAGCCAAGCGACTAATTTTGTAGAACTGATAATGTGGTTTTGGTTCTTTCCTTAAGATTAAATCATTTGATAAGTTTCCATTTCTTATTGTTTAACATAAAATTTATTTAATTTTCTAAATTATTACTTATTTGTTATTTATCATTAATTACTTTAATCCCACACTCCATTGATACCTTATGGGAAGCCTGCGGGATTTTCTTGTATCGATTGTGCTGTTATTTATGTCTGTAATCATTCGTAAATGTCGTTTGATCGGTAAATAATGGTCCTAATTGGATTGCCTCGACTATCGTCACGTCAGGAATGAGATGGGCTAAGTGTAGCACGTTGATTTTACGTAGATTGAAATTAAAGTAGTAATAGTCAGTATAATAGTATTTTTATTTATAGGGAGCGTTGGGGTAACACCGTAATACAAGGATGGAAGAAGTAAGAACGTGAACTGCTACATGTAAAGAGTTTACCCCAACGCACCCTACTTAAATTTAATGAAATTGCATAGGATTATTTTTACACGTGTATTGACAATAATGTATCACATTTATATTATTATTTTTTATATGTATATACACTCGGTACTTAATTTATATTGACAGGTGTCCTATAAAACAGATGGTTAAATATAAAAGATTTTTGATGATTGCATGGTAGTGTATAGAAGGCTCTAAGCATGAGGCTTGTGTGCAGTTCTCTGGTGTGGGCGGCGGGGCGGCGGCACAGCGGCGTGGTGGCGCGGCTGCTGGCGGCGGGCGCGCGCGCCAACTCGTGCGACAAGTACGCCACGTCGGCGCTCACGTGGGCGGCGCGCGCCGGCGACGCCGTGTCCAGCGCCGCGCTGCTGCGCGCCGGCGCCGACCCCAACACCGCCGGCATGTACTGCTGGACGCCGCTGCTGCAGGCCACGCAAGGTACACCTCCCACCACACACTGCCAACTTAACTTCATTCCGTCTCCTGCATGCTAATTACTCTAAAACCCATAACTATTATTAGCAAATAAATAACCACTTCCGATATCACAAAATATTGAAGTTTCCGTATTCTTAGGGTACGAAAACTATGATGTACTTAAAAGAGCGTCGAACTTTAAATTATTGTAGTGTAAACTCTTAAGTCAAACATCAAATAAAATGAAATCTGCAAATTACAAATACAAATTAGGATTTTGTCATTATATAGAGAACCCTCGATTCATAAACCCGACTCGCACTTAGCCGATTTTAATTTCATGCTAAATATATCCTATGGCATAATATAGGAACGTGAATGTTGGTTATAATTATTTAATTACCATCCAGGTAATCACTTCGAGATCGTCCAAATGTTGCTGGAACATAAGCCCAACGTGAACGCGTTAGACAAGGACGGGTACACGGCGCTGGCCATCGCGTGCAAGGAGGGCTACTACGACATCGCGCTGGCGCTCATCAACTCCGGCGCCTACATCAACGTGCAGGTCCGAATACAAGCATTTCACTTACTAACATTCTGTTTACTATTCTAGCTGCGGTATGACTCACTATTAAACGACTTATACTTTCTCAAGTACTGTTGCCAGAGGACCGCTATCATCTTGGATACAAGGAATACGATTTTCTAGTGAAGAGAATCGCAGCTAATTATTATAAATACATGTATTATCACTCTAAGATCCTTAAATTATTGACACTGTAGAAAAAAAAGATATATCTTTTCATCTAGCCTAGACAAACATGACGTTACTCTTTAATCATAGCAATAGATCTACTCAATACAAAAACAAGGCCCCTGATGTGTACTGTATCAAACGCAGACATAAAGATTTGTAGGCGATAATGATCTCATGCATCAAAGATATTTGGCTCGCTCACTTTCTTCCAGTTATTTCCGATACTATCTACGAGAAATTGATCAAACAGATATGTCAGTAAGATTTATTACTTTTCAATCAGGTCGGAACACAGGTTGGAATAATGACATAAGTTGTAAGCTGGTAATTGGTTATTGACAGGCAGTTGGTTCTTTTCGAGATCAGAAAAATAGGTCGGAGTAATTAGTCGTGCGTTTGGAGTATATTATTATGTACGTATTATGAGTATATTTTCCGTAGAACACAGAACCCAAGTCACGTACGTATTTATAATTTTGTGCCAGCGAGTGGGAATGATGTTAGTTTTAGCACCACCGTAACCAAATTGTCACTTCAAAAATAAATCTAATTATGTAATGTATAATTAGCGTACATACTATTATCTTACTGCTGTTTTGGCTATTATTACATAGTAGTAGAGAATGTTATGTTAATATACAAAAGTCTCCATATACTTCATGTACTCGTAGACTCCCATATAAATACCTTTGTAAATGGAGTCTACAAACCACATTGCATAATCAAGCATTTTCTTTCTTTTCTTCTTTCACATAGCGATTCGCCGCGTACATATATAGGATAGCCTAAAAAGTCTACTTCCTACAATTCCACGTTAGGGGATGAGGGCAGACGGAACAGAAAAGCGAGATCATGAATGTCGTAACAATACGGATACAAATGAACTGTAAGGTTATGACAGAAATATAAACAAAATCTTTTTTACAGGATCACTCAAAAGACACTCCATTAATACACGCGGTGAAGGGAGGGCATAAGAATATCGTAGAAGCATTGCTCAAGAAGCACGTCGATGTAGACTTGCCTGGCAAGGAGAAGAAGACCCCGGTGTACACCGCCGTGGAGAAAGGCCACGTGGCTTTGCTCAAGCTACTGCTCGCATCCAACCCCGACTTGGAGCATTGCACCATCGTGAGTATTCAGTCTTTATGCTACTTAGGTGGAGTTTTATATTCCAACGGTATGCAGACTTTTTTGGAAGTCGATTTTGTAAATGACACCTATTGTAATATAACTGCTAATGTTACTGATTGGAGTTAGATATAAGTAAATGAATAGGATTCTTTCTGATTGAATTTGGTCAGAGTTAAAAACAAACTCGTGTCCTAAAGAGACTCGCCAAGTTTTAATATTTAGTGTTGTTGTTGACTGGATAGTCTTTTTAACAAGACCTTAATAGACGTACATCATAACATGTATGAAGGTTTAACATGAGCAAGACGCTTTCAGAACTTTGTCAATTAAGTTATGTAAAGCAGCAAACACTGCATAAGCTTATGTCCCAGATCCCCCGAGTATTAGCCAAGCGGCGACAGTAGTTGAGTGGCGGCTAAATCGGTCATTACCCTAATGTAAACGGGGATTTTGTTCCACATTATGACCCAACAATATCCTATAATGCTCATGATAACGAGTTGGATCGATTTGCTTTTAGTCCAAAGTGTATTAATACAGATGGACATGTTTGTTTTCACTTTGTTTACTAATACAACTAAGTAATATGGAAAACAAAATATATGCCCATATTATTATGCTTTGCATGTGAAGTGTGCTAAAGATGTTGAGCACTTGAGCAAACCTATTGTTTGTTATTTTTGTTAACATTAGAATAGGAAGATTTTTTGGACCGAGCGACTTTGTTTCATAACACATTTACTCGATATTATTTTTAACTCGACGATGAATATGCACTGATTGACACGGACACGAGGTGTTCACATCATTGACATAACGGTTTGTTTCTCGAGTATGGGTGCCAGCCCTTCCTGTATCGAGAGTTATTGTTGTATGTCATCATATCTTGTCTCAGCTGTGTTTTGATATTGATGTTATCTATACAGATCTATTTGAATATGACAATCTGTATTTGTGCATTCACGAATACTGAGTATCGCTATCGTAAGGAGCTGTCAATAGATAAAATCAATAAAATATTATGCAGATTTATTTTGTAATACATAATGTTATCATATTTATTGATTTCAACTTGACTTTATAATAAAAATTATATAAAGTTAATAAAATTCTCATGTTGTCATATAAGTACAGATTATAATGTTACGCTAGATTGTGGTACTTAGAATATTGCGTCTATGCGGTAACCAAAAGCACCATGATTTTTAGATATTCATTTTATTTCCCTTTTTTTATATTGACAATAACATAATAATAAATGATAAACGAATATTATCTTATTTAAAATTTCAATTACGCCAAAGCAATGAACTATACAAGTCCGTGTGGTCCAGGCATAGTGTCTGCAAATACACTTAGCGTGTGATAGCCGCACACGCGCTGCGCATAAATAAACACATCGTATGTGCACGCCACATGGACCTATTGGTAATGGTGCTGGAAAAGGTCAATAATACAAAAAATCACAACACATTCATTATATTTTGGTGGGGAGTTTATTATTTTCAATAAACAAGTCCTATTCTTTTAAATAGTATAACTAGTGGTATAATTAAGATATTTCAGCTAAATAAATGTTTTTACATTTTAGAGCGGAGACACCCCACTACTGAGAGCTGTGCGGTCCCGTAACGCGGAGATGGTGCAGTTGCTGCTGGAGCGCAAGGCGCGCGTCAATGTCACCGACAACCGAGGAGACACCGCGCTGCACATCGCCATGCGGGCGCGCTCCAAAGTAAATACCATTCTGTTATCATTCTAGTGGGTGTAAGAATGTGGTGATAAGTGAAGTTTAGGATATTTATTTATTTATTTATTTGAAATTTTTTATACATGTTGTATAAAGGCGGACTAGATGCCTTAAGCTTTCTCTACCAGTCAAGCTTCTACGGATTTACAAAATAGTATAATAAAAGAATAATATTGAATAATGTAAGTAAGTACTGCCAACGTTTACTAATTAATATTATCGATTTTTATTCTAGACATTATTAAAAAACTATCTGGTTTTATTCCAGCAAATAGTGGAGATACTTCTAAGAAATCCAAAGAACAGTCAGCTATTGTACAAGCCGAACAAGAACAACGAGACGCCGTACAACATCGACATGAGCTACAACAAGACCATACTGGGCCAGATATTCGGCGCGCGCAAGCTCAACACTAACGAAGACAACGAGAACATGCTGGGCTACGAGCTGTACAGCGCGGCGCTGGCCGACATGCTGTCCGAGCCCAGCCTGTCCGTGCCCATCACTGTGGGGTTGTATGCCCGGTGGGGGTCCGGGAAATCTTTTTTGCTCAATAAGTTAAAAGGTGAGTGAGTACACGTTATGACAATTTGTGTTGTAACATTATTGGCGCTTATTACATTCATGAATAGTATTGCAGTATTGCTTGCACAGAAATTCCAATTTACTTCATAAATAACATTTAGCATTAGTAAATCATTTTCGGTTTATTAGGAGCTGTTCTGGATTTTTTTATCTCAATAAAGTTCAATAAATAAAGTGTGTGCATATTTCGCACATGCCGGTCGGGCACGCAGTGAACTAGTGTACCAAGAGTAAATACTGTGAATGTGTAAGAATGACAAAGATGTGTAACAACGACGACACTTGTTTTTGTTCCATAAATAAATACAGTCAACAGACGCATACACCTGACCTTACTCTAAAATCGAGTCGTATCCTCCTATCGAGTGTGTTGTGAACACACGACTTTGTATCAGAAATTACGACATTTCGCTCTCATAAACATCCAGACCGAAACAAATACCGGTGGATCACAGAAACATTTGTCTCAGTGCGGGCACGCGGTCTCTCTTTTTCAGTCGGCGTATAACCAACTACGCCATTGAGGCCTGCCAACGTTTTGTTGACAGTGTGCTCTTTAGTATAATATTGCAATGGTTTTTTTTATTGCGTTGTATGGCGAGACGAGTATGCCATTCGCCTGATGGCAATTGATACGATTAATCATGGACAGTATCAAAACCAAACAACATCATGAATTATAAATAAATGTTTCGCATTGTACTGCGCTCGCCATCCTGGAACATAAGAGGCTAAGTCTCATTATATTCACTGGTTACTCTGGCTACAATGTCCTTCAAACCGGAACACAACAGTGCATCCAGACTGCGACCATAAACGA
This sequence comes from Deilephila elpenor, assembly GCA_949752805.1. Lineage (NCBI taxonomy): Eukaryota > Metazoa > Arthropoda > Insecta > Lepidoptera > Sphingidae > Deilephila > Deilephila elpenor. Next base: position 6,572,377 of record OX457099.1, on the reverse strand, counting down.
CCTCAGGTGGTAGTTTTAGTGACTTGAGACACAATTCAACTAAAATTCGAACAAAAAAATGGAATATTTTTGGAAGCTATTGTGGTGTAATTGAAAGTGAATATGTGTGTGCGTGCAGAGGAGATGAAGAACTTCGCGCGGCAGTGGAGCGAGTCGGGGTGGTGCTGGTCGTGGGCGGTGTGGTGGTGCGCGTGGCACGCGGCGCTGGGCGCGGGCGCGCTGGCGGCGGCGGCGGGCGCGGCGCCGGCGGTGGCAGTGGGGCTGTGCTTTGCGCTCTTCGCGGCGCTGTACCTGGCGCTGTATCTGCTCTGGTACACTGGGAACAAGTCAGTATGCCAATACTCCTATATTACTCTAGCCTCGTCTGGTTTCTTACATAAATATATTGATGACATGAGTACTATGCACTACGCTGTATTAGCTCGGATACATTGGTAACACGTTAGTATGCTTGAACTCATGTTTTTTGATAGATGAAATTAGTGATATGCATCTGAAAATTCAATAATAGATCCTAAATACAGTCCGTTCCATCCAATAGTTTTGTCATAAAAAAACATGTTAAGCTATGCAATAGAGCGACCGGTATAAATGTCTCGAATGGCAAGGAATATTTTTATGCCATCAATCATCCCTATCGATAATGTATGTAGCTGTTGCATTTAACATAAGGTGCAATTTAATTACTTTATCAGGGCACAGTTAAGATAGATTCTTATCTTTTTTAGTCCAAACATAATAATAGATTTAAACAAAAACCACTGATCAATTTAATAATATGACACGATATGAAACGAGATAATTAATAAATATTCAATGCCAATACAATTGGATTTATCAATATCAACAGATCTCATAATAATGATCAATAGTGTTAATTTATATTACTGTTGACATAATTATAATACCATTCACATTATGATAAACATTTGCAATTTTAATACAACTTACTAAACATTTCTGTCCCCTAAGTAAGTACGTATTTTCGTTGAATATTTTTATATTATGTTGTGAATATATTGTATTATTCACAGATACGAGTGGTGGTGGGCGGGCGGAGTGCTCTCGGCTCTGGGCCGTAGATTCAGCTCATTACTACTGGTACTACAAGTCGTATTCTGCCACCCACCGGGACCCAACGATCCACGAGCCTTGCCTGCCACTCCTATAAGGTAAAATATACCTTATTCCTATAACAATAGATTTCATTTTATGCGAATGAGCAAATGACACTAAGAAAAATTCAAATACATGAGTCATTTCTCTCTCCTCAATATTGCGTACGTGATGAGAATAAAATGATTTCAACTTATGTGAATATTTATCATGGTTGAGATAATTTAAAGTTGTGGAAAAGTAAACCTTAAAATTATTGTCACGTCTACATGATTAATAATAAATGGGGTTAAATTACTTGCTCTTATAGTTTACGCGATGCATATTTAAAATTTTAAACGATCCATATTACATCGCATTTCATAATGTCTCGTAATTCTTCAAATGCAGTTAAAAGAAGTAATTTTCGCGTGACATGCATTTTTACTATGTGCGAATCTATTATATCATATGGAGCGTACATCGTCCCGACATAGGTTAGCGTGGTGAACTACGCCCCCTGACTTTAACAACCGTTATGTGTCCAGGTTCCACTTCACGGAGGGCATGAAGAGCAGCGGCGGGCAGGAGGGCGACGCGATGGTGGTGCAGATGATCGCCAGCCTGGCCGAGGCGCTCGAGTGCCAGTACGGCCGCGTGTGCACGCGCCTCGCGCGCGCCTTCCGACCCAAACCAGTGTCGTCTACTTCCGGCTGGAAGTACGTTATACATATTCCTTTTTGTACACCATATTTAGTTTGGAGTTTTTATCTTAAATATTTTGAAAGTGCTTACGACACTCACACAAATTCATTTGGATGTCGCCTAAATGAGTGTCGTTCTTTAGTTACGTGCAAGATTTTTTGGATGCTTTTTAAAAGCAGTGAGTGAATTTATTGGTACACTTTACTTACACGTCGAGCTATACGATATTACAAACTACCTTACACAAGCTTACTATTATTCAAAATTGTTGTTACTTTTTAAATTGAGAAGTCTAGGCTCATATACTTGCTTAAGTGATTAAAGCTAACATAATTATTATTTTTGTTAGATGGCGGCGCGTCTGTTGCATTCCACACATAGTAACGTTCGAGGTGTGCTTCACGTTCATTCTCGTCGGGTTCTGTGTGCTCGTCATGTACCTCACCGACACTGAACACGACCAGCAGTAAGTGCACCTTTATAATGACATATTTTGCACTATTAATTTTAACTTTGTTATGTAACACGTTTAATATTTAAATTCAGTATTATTTTGTTGAATTGTTATGCTTTGTGTATGCAATGAGCCTACAAAGTGTTGCGGTGCATAGGCGTCGCGAGATCCAGCAGGCGCTGATGCTGGTGGCGGCGTGCGTGGCGGGCGCGGTGCTGCTGGGCAACGTGCGCACGTGCGCGCGCACCGCCGCCGCGCTGGCACTGGCGCCGCGCTCGCGCCTCGCCCGCGCACGCCGCGCGCCCGCGCCCGCGCTCGCGCTGCGCCCCGAGGTGCAGGCGCTCACGCACACGGTCAGTGCCACCACTCCTATACGACTGCGGACACACGGCACCCTAGTTTAGTTATCTTGGACTATTCAAGAAATGGGCCGGGTCAACTAAAGTTGTTATTGTCGTGGAAGTACCTCCGCCTGTATTTTTCCGTCTTTTTACCCTTCGACTTTCAATCAGCTAGCAATGCATGTGATTCAAAAGTAATAGATATTCGTCGATGACGGTTAACACTTACTCTCAGGTTTATGCCAATGCAATAAAAACACACTTTTATAAATAATTGACCTTAAATAATCAAAATAAATAATACTGAATTTATTTTGCAGGTGTCGTGTTTAGACGCATTCACGGGGCAGCAGACCCGGCTAGTATTGGTGGTGGACGCCCTGGACAGCTGCGAACAAGAGAAAGTCCTCGCATTGCTGAACGCCGTGCACGCGCTCTGCTCAGACCCCAAGAGCCCGTTCATACTGCTACTGGCCATCGACCCACACATTATCAGCAAGGTACGTACTGCATAATATATTCATTTACATAATCAAACCTCCGACAAAGTAGTATTACCAAACAAATCAGTAATATTTTTTTTTTGTTCTACATCGCTGTATGTGACATATGTAGCTACTCATTCATTATACAGGGTGTGCATTTAAGAATGAGATAGACAATTTTTTTTTAAATAAGTCAGACAATTATACATTCGTTTTCCTTTTAATCAAAACAAAACAGTTTACAAGTTTACTAATTTACATTGTGTATTTGTAAATTATATTGTAATGATATAAGTGGACTCCCTGTTAAGAGCTACATTCCCCATGAGATTCCATCAATTAATTTATATCATAATAATGCAACTTACAACTATATTTATTAGTAAATACCGTGATAAAGTTGAATGCAGATAATATAATTACGAGACCCCGTTGTGTTGCCGTATGCAATGAACTCTAACATGGCTAATTGCTTTGCAAGTTAATTTAAACTATAATGACTAGATTATAAATGTTTCACGCAGGTTGCTTGGATGGAGGTTAGTCCTACATAGAGCATATTGTTTGGTGTTCTGCAGTTAATGTTTGAATTCGTTGTTGTCATTCATTGTTATATTATTTACTCGACCAAGTAAATTGCATGATTTTATACCCTGTCCAGCTCTCAGTATTTCCTTCGATTCGATGTACCTTTATTCAAAATGTATGGTTAACAAGGGACTTATTGAAATATGGTATTCACGATAATTAACCAGAAAAGTGCGTGGTGGCCTGTTGGTAACGGACCAGACGTGGCTGCCTACATGTTCACGGTGGTCGCGGGTTCAAATCCCAGGGCGCACCTCTGACTTTTCGGAGTTATGTGTGTATTGATAGTCAATCACCACGCACTTTAACGGTGAAGGAAAACATCGTGAGGAAACCTGCATACCGTAGCGATTTTAAAGAATTTCTACGGTATGTAAGTCCGCCAACCCGCACTAGGCCAGCGTGGTGGACTATATGGCCTAACCACTCTCAATCGATTCTCTCGATTGTTGAGTAGGCCCGTGCCCTGCAGTGGGACGTATATGGGCTGAAATAGATAGAAATAGAACCAGAATATTTATATAATATTTACATATTATAATGTGACTTTTGGATAAACTATCGTTTAAAATAATTCATTCACGGCCATAGAGCGCAACAATTTGCACCACGCTGTTTAACATTTATATACAACAGTCTTAAAACGTATTCGCTGGCTCGCAAGCCCTGCGGTTTTACTACCTATTGCATGCGCCAGTTGCAGATTGCTCGATGTGTCAGAGTGAGTTCGCACACAAAGGCTATTGAATTACGCAACAAAATTCAGCAAATAAGGCGCCGACATAAGATGTCCTTTTTTAAAGGAAATTTAAGTCCCTTGTTCAAACCTACTCCATAAATAGATGTGCTGCATGTGTTTCCCTCGCAAGAATGTGTCATGTTTCTACGAGTATACAAGATGCAATAATTTGGTACTCTCCTGTAAAGTAATTCCTAAGTAAACTATCTAGTGTAGGATTTGTGTATTGTACATGGATAGCGAGTAAATATACTTGAGTATGCAACACGTACTTGTCGCTCTATGTGCTACCACGTGGATGTATATAGCTTGCGTTGTTGTATGGTTGGTATATTATTGATTGGTTCCGTCAGGCCGTGGAGATGAATAGCCGGCGCTCGTTCTCGGAGAGCAACATCGGCGGCTGGGACTACCTGCGCAACATGGTGCAGCTGCCCTTCTACCTGCAGAACTCGGCGCTCCGCAGGGTCAAGACGGCGCAGCAGACCGCCGCCAAGAGGTTGCAGCTCATCGCTGCTGACGAGTTCTCCGCGTCACTGCAACGATCGGTCAGTAATCAGGTTCCGCTTACCTACTATAAATAAATGACATTTAATAAAACATGGTTAGGTTCTGTGAAACATTGTTTTATATTACACTTTTATAGAAGTAAGTTTCATTGCAGGATATAAAAATATTATAATGCCAGACGCAAAAAGCTAACTTTTTTGTTGTTAATTAATTATTCATTTAATGTAAGAAGTCGAAGCTTATCCATAGTTGAACCTAGAATAAGTAAAAGTAAGTAAGTATATTGTACGTAGGTGTCAGCGCGGCGGTTATCATCGACGTCGGAGCTGATGTCGAGCCAGGAGCGCATCAAGGGCGGCGTGGCGGGGGGGGCGGGCGTGTCGGGCGTGTCGGGCGCGGCGGGCGTGTCGAGCGTGGCGGCGGCGCGCGCGCGGCGGCTGCGGCCGTCGGAGTCGGTGGCGTCGTCCGTGGCGTCCAACCTGCACCGCACCGCGCCGCCGCCCGGCGCCGCCGACCTGGGCCGCGTGCTGCTCACCGACGACTACTTCAGCGACGTCAACCCGCGCAGCATGCGCCGCCTCATGAACGTGCTCTACATCACGGGTCTCACACGCTGCTACCTTTTATATACTGACATGACAACGTTACTGTAGTGCACCTGATGGTGAAACTAATGCGGTCTAGAACGAGTATATCCTAACGTGACATGGCTATCCAACGCCAGTTTACACAATTACGCTAGCCCAATTGTATCCGCATATATACACACAGGTTATGTGGTCCACTGTGACGCATATACGAATATGTATATCCTACCAACTATTACCATGCGCTCATTTTTATTTACTGTTGCTCTGCAAAATAACTTTATTTTATCAAACGGCGAGTACAGTGCTGTCCAGATAAAACATCGACTAGCGACACACATGACACAATTTCCTCGCGCCATTTAAAATAATTATGTGAATATTATTAATAGAGTCGTGCACATTCTCTAGGTCGACTGTTGAAGGCGTTCCAAATCGAGTTCAACTGGTACCAGCTGGCCTCGTGGGTGAACTTGACGGAGCAGTGGCCCTTCCGCACCTCGTGGATCATCTACCACCACGAGACCTACGAGGAACACATCGACGACTCCACCTCGCTCAAACACATCTACGAAAAGTAGGTCCCTTTTCACATGTGCTCTTGTCATCATTTAGAAATATGGGTCGACCAGAATAGATACGCGTCATGCGTCAGGGCCAGTCGCCACTAAGAAATTCTATTTATATCAAGTTTGTTTCATAAATAAAACATCATTATTGAAACTATAATATTTCTCATGGCTTAAGTCAGACAAACTGGCAAGCGACTCGTATTACAAATATCTACAATGTCTAAAATCTTGCATTAATTGGAGGCGGGCATTATATAATAAAACTGACACTTCACCTCAATATCTGTAGAACAATGTGATAAGAAGTGTTAAGCCAGTATTTTCATGTTGTAATTTAGGCAGGCTGCAGCATGACACTGCCCACTTCACAATTCACTCTTTTCTAGTTTTTTTAATACTGGCGCAACAAAATAATCACATTGATACGTGATGGTAAAACAGTGCAGTGCATAATGTAGAATATAAAGTATTCACTGGTGATTGTCTCTGTCTCTCACCAATCTTCACAATCATGCCAATGTGTTCGAAACTGAAATATGATTAATTTGCTCAGAGTGAAGCCTCTAATGGGCGCTCTGCGCGAGGCCAACACGCTGATGGAGCTGGACCGCGACGAGCGCAAGCTGGAGGTGTTCCTGAGCTTCCACCGCACCACGCTCACCGCCGCGGACCTCAAGATCTTCCTGCCCTTCACCATCAACCTGGACCCCTACATTAAGAAAGTTATCAAAGGTAATGACAACAAATTCAATTAAAATGTAGGTATACATATAGTCCACAGAAAAAATAAAATTGTATTTAAATAGTAGGTAATACTCATGTCTCTTTAATAGCACTGCACTTGTCTCTTGCATTCAATTTATGTTATTTCATTGATGGCAGATCTCGTGGATGATTTACTTATTAATAATCTAGTACTCAGATGACTTATAATAAATTAATACATATGATTCGCTTGTCTGTTCAGAGGAGCAATTACAATCTGGCGCGGAGGATGACATGATGGGCGCCGGGGGGGCCGCGTCGGGCATGCTGTGGGGCGCGCCGCAGAACATACGCCAGCCACACTCCAAACTCTTCCATAGAAAACATGTGAGTTACTAGGAAATAGTAATATTTAAAATTAGTCTACATTAAGTCATTGTTATAGGATTGCTCCAATATCAAAATATTAAGTATACAATTAAAATGTTTATTTAGTCTAATCATATGATTAGTCCCTATCGACTGAATGCATGATTTCTATTTGCACTCACAAACTCCAATCGTCGATATACATAGCTTTAAAAGCCCCAAGAAAAAATGTTAATGTGCTGGATATTTGCCACATGCCACAAGAATTTGCAGCTAAAAAGAACTTATGAGTCCGAAAGGAAAAGGAGACGGCAATGGCAGAGTAGCGGCAAATAGTAATGATAGTATAATATTAATGTTTGTATTGGTCGACAGCGTTCTTCTCCGCCGAGCCAGCAGTCGTCGATGCCGTCGGCGGTGAACCCGGTGTGGGTGGGGTGGGCGGAGGCGCCGGGCTTCGGTCCGCACGGCGTGGCGCCGCCGCTGCCGCACTTCGCGCCGCCGCTGCAGGCCGCGCCCGCGCAGAACCCGCTGCAGCTACTCAAAACTGTCTTCCCTGGATTGGTAAGTCTTTTTAATTGTATGAAGTAATATCTCATTTATACGGCGGCAGTACCCTAAATATTATAATACTTTTATACGTGTTTTGCAATATCCTCATATGCCGATATGCATCAGTTAGAGGTTTATCACACTAGTCTTAAGTGCATCAACACCTTATTGCGAATATGAGCAGTCCGCGCATCATATTCTTTGGGAGTAAAGTCTTTGGCAGAATGAGCGTAAAACCATGCTGGATAGTATGTAAATAACATTTGGAGTTGTATACTACATGGACCTTTTGGAGACTAGGAAGAATTTCCGTGCTTTCTGGTGATACCTATTATTGGAAATAAGTACAACAACTCACATAATAGGTGCCATTTAAATGTAATAATGACTAATCCGTGGTGCTTTACGGCTGTCTTCTTTGGCTGTTAATGTCTTTATGCGAGGTTATTTACCTCTTCAGTTTATTGTTATGTCACCCGCTTTATTAGGGAGGGAAATGGACAATAATTAATTTCCAACTCCTCCTTTTAATTTAACATTGTGATTGATTTCGTTGCGGGTTAAAGACAAGTTAGACATTCCCGGAGACTCGCTGAGCTTTAATGCGTGCCATGCCGTTCATTAAAATGCGTGCCATGCCGTTCATTAAAATGCGTGCCAGTGTTGATCCTGGCTTACAGGAGTTGCAGAGGCGGGTGTGAGGCGGGACAGTTTCCATAATCTTATGTGGATTAGTAGACAAACGAATTTGATAGCCTCGCATCTCTTATAAAATGCTTGAAAATAGCCTGAGATTGGCCAATAAGCATAAAATGTTTAGGCTAAATGTCGGGTTGGAGCGGAGTACAGTAGCGTTGTGCGCGTGCAGGGCGAGGCGAGCGCGCTGCGGCTGTCGTCGCTGAGCGTGGAGCGCGCGTGCGCGGCGGTGCGCGGCGCGCTGGGCGCGGGCGGCGGCGCGGCGGCGCAGGCGCTGCAGCACCACCGCGTCAGCGGCCTCGTGCTCGCCGTGTGCCGCCTGCAGGACCTCGAGCCGGTACGCACACACGATCATGACAACACACATTCAGTACAATAATCAAGTGTGACAAAACCGTACAAAATTACTTAAACCCCCTGTAAATCTTAGAAATTGGATCAAACGAATTATACACATGATACGTATCACATGCGATACTGCTAGCCCACAAGGTTAATGTTCCTCCACCATATAATAATTATTATAATACCCCAAGGCAAAAACTTTGTAATCACACAATCCTTTTAATTATATACCTATTTTGATCACATTACTTGTAAATAATAGATAGTAGAGTATAATAAAGTATAAAACACGACACTCAATGACTCTCATGTTCTATAACAGTACTTCAAATACATATATTGTAATGTAGGTATCTTAAGGTTTTCACCAAGTCCACTAGCAAGTAAATAACTTGTTGCTTTTTGATCACTCAAGTAGTAAAAACTATTATATAATGATTTAAATTTAGATTACAAACTATTTAAAATACTCATTGCGTACTCGAAACACAATAATAACCATTGTTACATAATCTAATATTTTCCAAACGTTTTATTTCAGATTTTACAATTGCCATTCGGCGACTGGGAACTGTTCAAATTGCTCATTATAAATTTACGAGAACTAGAGGCTAACATGCCGGCTAATACTCCAGCCGTAACAGGTATATCTTTAACCTTTTGCCATTACACTTTGCTCTTAATTGGATATATATTAATGAGTTATTTTTCTGTCCCAGTGGTTGCTGAAAAGCCATTAGAAGTAGAAACGGATTCGGCCAAGCCGAGACCTCCAGTGGAACACCAGCGTAGCCGGCCTTCCAATGTGGAAAAACAGGTAAATGTTAGCCAAGAATATTTTTATGAATCTCGAAATAAGTAAATTATTAAGTTCAGTCATTGACACTATTGTATATTTCTCAAAAATATTTATTTATATTTTATATATTTGCAGCCTTACACGGAATATCAGGTGATTATTTCAACTGCGTGTCTCGAATAGATTTTCTCTGATTTTTCCCGCACGACAACAATACAAGTACTCTTAGTTATACCGTGTTTATTACTCATTTGATAAACATACAATTGACTGATATGACACCACACTCTTCTCACTTCCCGTCGCTTCTATTAATGAACTTCTCATAATAGTTTTTTTTTTTTTTTTCATAAATAAATTGAATAAATTGCCTAAATACACACCCAACAGTGTCATACATAGTCCTACACACATAGTACTTGGTTTTGATATTGTAATTGGGTATTTGACTGTTGTGGCAATAAATTATAAAATGTGTTGCATATGATAGCTTTTTGGTAAACAATAATTATAGGTATTTTTATTTACATTTATCTAAATTATAAATATTTAAATTGTCTAAAATAAGTTTGCCATTTTTTATCTGTTGATTAAATGTAACAAAACACGACAAGCTGTCATTGTGCAGCGTGTGATGTCACGATTTCCAATTTTCATTCATCTCTGCCACTAAGATCATTCACCTTAAATAAAGCGTGACGTAACTTTTTCAAAGTCACGTGACCTACCGTTTTAGTGACATATAAGATGATAAAACTGAAAAATATGTTTATTCGTTATAAACAACTCTTTAAAAATAAATTAATAGTTTGAAGAGGTATAGAGTGATTATATCTAGACTTTAAAACACTTTTCAGAAATTAATCAAATAGCCAATTTAAAGGCATGTGTAAATTGACAGGAATTTATGTGAAAGCAACAATCCAAAACATGCATGATCCTTTAAAATAGTTGAATTGTATTCCTATCTTTATTTTTTTCATTAAATAATGCAGTGCCATGTTTCTACTTAGAATCCCCACAACACTCGACCCTATGTATATGTGTAATGTGTATAGTAGTGTTGTGTGGTGTGGTACAGGTGACGCTGGAGGAGCAGATGATCTGCGGCGCGCTGCAGACTCTCAACGAGGAAGCGCTGGAGGACGTGCTGCAGGCCGAGCCCCCCTCCCACCCAGGTGAGCCTCCCCGCGGCCCCCCCTCCCCCCTCCCAGAACAACTGTCCGCCTCCGATGACGAGCAACCAGCGCCGCCCGCGCGTGACCACGTCGTCGTCACCGTGCATGACGATGAGTTCCTGTAAACTACACTGTATGGCCCCACATGTTGATGTTAGGGTTGGCACGATGTGTCGCCTGTCTCGGGCTCATCCGTTCCAGTAGCTTTTTAGGTGTACCTCCGAAGCGATCTAATCTTGCCACTCCCGACATATACTAAACTTTCAAACGTAGAATTCATTGTTTTGATATTGAATTATTCTTCCTTTTTGATGTGATTTTAACGAAACTAGTAGACTTTTCTTGTTGTCTAAATATCTTTTTGGGTATTGTATTTTAGAATAGTTCTATACAAACTATGGTAAGAACGAATTTAGTACTGATTTGATGGAGGTGATGATTGTTGTCAAATGCTACATATCATTTGTGTGCATGGCATAGTTTACTTAATATAGTTGCAATATTACGGTACTTAAGTTTGTAGTACTTATTGCATATCAATATACGATAGAACGTGAAATCTCGTTTAATCTAGATATTATTAATTTATTTTGTTTAACTGAATGTTGAAGTATTATAATATATTTTATAATTACATTTTAGAAAATTCAAATTGTTCCTCTTTTGTGATCATTCAACCATAATTATTAATTGTGAAGTAAATTCCACATATAATAAAAGTAAGCGAATTCATCATATAGAATTCTTAAACGATATTTTTGTCTAAAGAATAGTCCCAGTATGACCTTAGGCTGCTTTAAAAAATGTTAGTAAATAATTAGTTTGTTAACACAGAATGATTTAACATACTGTGAAGGTGTCTTACTATCATTCCAATATGCATTCCCGGTGTCTATGTAGGATATGTAATGTTCAGTAGAGAAAAATTGTGCACTTAAAACTGTAGAACTTTGTTCGTGATATAAGATAATAAAAGACTTTTGTATGTATACTTATTACTAATATTTAGCACTCTTGTATATTACAAACGAAAGTAATTAATGCTGCAAGCAATTACTTTTAAATTCTAAATCTTTTGAAGATAACTTAAGAAATGTGTCCTAATCTGTTTTGAGTAGTAAAAATTATTAAAAAAAATATAGCAAATATTTATATCTACTCACGTATGTCGAGATCTCTTAATACATACATTAAGTGGCTCAAGTGTGTAATGTTAGCAATTAAATTATTATTATTCAATATACAATTTTATGATAATCTAAATAAGTATATGAATTTAGATGTTATATTAAATGTATCGTATTACCTGTACCCGAGAGTGACCGCAGCTCGACGGCGGCAACGCTTCTAGCCGACTGAATAATTTACCAAAAACAATATAAATGTCTTGTTACTTTCCTAACTATTGTTCAACGTGTACTCGTGTCTACTGCTACATTCATAGTAATAAAAGTGTGAGACCCAAATACATGTGTTTAATTTCAGTCCGTATAGGGCCGCCGGTCGCGGCGTCACCCAAGTGTCCCTCTCCGTCCCCGCCCCCCTCCTTTCCCCAGGGTTCCGCTCACGCGGCTCACGAATACTCCGGGAGGGTACAGCGCCGCCTCTGTTGCAGACGAGGACGCCACCCTGCGCCTGCACGACGACGAGCTCGCCGCCACCCCCGCCGCCAGCCCCCGCGCCCTCCGCCGCGACCCCTCCATCCTCAAGCGCGCCGGCAGCTTCCGCGCGCGCCGCGCCCTGCCCGACCCGCCCGCCGTCACCTTCAGCGTCGAGCACGAGGACGACTCCGACGACGGACAGATCACCTTCAGCGCGCGCCCCCGCCCCGCCGCGCTCTACCGCCCGCGCCCCTCCTCGCTCCTCGTCGCCGCCGACGACGCGCCGCCGCCGCTCGCCGCGCGCTCGCGCTCCGTCGAGGACTCCGCCGCGCCCTTCGAGCCCGTCCTCGACGCCAAGCTGCGCGGCCTGCGACGCACCGCCGACATGCTGCGCAAGGTCAGCTCGGCCGAGCGCCTCACGCGCCTGCGCGAGCTCATGTCCCGCGCCGGCTCCCGCGAGCGCACGCCGCCGCGCTCCGAGGCGCAGAGCGACGACGAGTCCGCGCCGCTCGTGTCGCCGCCCGCGCCCGCGCCGCCGCGCAGCCCGCCCGCCGACCTGTCGCCCGGCTCCGCCGTCACCGACCTGGAGTCGCCGCGCACCGCCGACACCGACTTCGACCTGCTGCCCGAGGGCAAGGGCGACTCGCGCCCCGCCTCGCGCACGCACGTGCAGCGCGCCGACAGCGCCGCCTCCGACTGCAACGGGGCGGAGCCCTACAACATGCGACTGCTGGCGCACGGCACGGCGGACAGCGCGCGCGCGCTGTGGCGCCAGGACGCGCTGGACCCCGCGCCGCCCTGGCCCTGGGACCACCCCGACTCGGCCGTGTGAGCGCGCCCCGCGCCGGACGTGCCACTCGTAGTGGCTTCGCTTTTGTGGCCGAGATCAGCAGTCGCGTCGCCGTCCGGTCGGCTATCGGAGGATTCGACGGAGCCGATCAAAGCGACATCTGCAAAACGCGCCTGACGACGATCTCCGGATTTATGAATTAGACTTAGTTTCTGTTGATTTGAGCCTAATATCGAGTACTTAAAGTTGCAAAAATAAGACATGAATTTACGTTGCATTTAATGTAATCTTATCCGAAATTGTGATATTATGTAGTTTACATAAATATGTTCCAAAGCGCATGACTAATTTTATTTATTTTTATCTTAACATTCCAATAGGTATGGTAATTTAATATGTTTGCTAATGTATGAAATACCACTTCTCACTACTCGTACATGATGGTGTTCGAGCCCAACACAATATAGCATAACACTTATAATGACTGATTTAATACACACGATAAAGTGACTTGAATGTACCTGATAGTAAGCCGTCAAAGCAATGCAATCCTAGTATCCACCTGCGAGTGATGATTATATTCACCGGTCCATAAAAATCAAAAATCAAAATATTTTACACCAAAACCGTACTAAAAAAAACTGTGGATTACACCACTTTTGCGCTGATAGCCTCAATTATGCCTGCCCGACACCTAAATACCTATGCTCGATACCTAAATGTACAAAAAATTACAATAAAGTGAACGTTTAACTCATTGTGTACTGACTTCTGTCAACCTACTACTCGATGAAACGCTCGAAAGCGAGATAGTATACGCATTCCATCTCGCTCCAAAGCCACACCCACCCGCCTATGTAACAACCTGCAACACAGGTTAACGCCCTCTAAAGCCTCTTCGCTTTCATGATCGCCTAGTAGTTATTTTTACAATGGCTTATTATCATTCACCACTATAAATAATTCACAGATATTTCCGACCGGTTATATGTTACTACGTACCTAGCCCACTGAAAGTTGTCAGATTATTTTGAATAAGTAATGGCGCATCTCTGCCAACTACATGTTTGCCTGGTACTTGAAAGGTGAAAAACTAATTAATTTTAGAATGATGTATTTGCAATAAAAAGTTGCCTGCTTAGAACAAAAATATCTCCGCCAACTTCATGCGTTCCTGGTACCTAAATAACAGCTAACATCATCATGTCGCTTTTTGGCTGTCTGTGTGCACGTGCATCGTAAGTGCAGAAAGTTAACTGTATACTTTTTTCCAAAACCACCAAAGTAAAGTAAAACTACAAAAATCTTCGATTTGACTAATGCTCGCCCAAAGCAGAATCTTATGACAGTGATGAGTGAAGTTACTTGTATGTATTCGCCTACTTTAACGATAAACATTTAAAAGAAATCTGCATGTCTGAAAAAAGTCTACCAATATCAATATTTAAATCAATTATCAACACCTGCTAATTCAACGTTGTCTACTAAGGCTTAACCCCTTTCAATCGAACTTTCAATAACAGTAGAAGAACTTGCTCAACACTAGGACATATTTATTATATAAACTGTTTATATGTTTTAAGATATTCCTTCAGAGGCATTTTTGTTGCTGCACTTTTTTTTAATGATGGAGTATCCTCTACCTTGCACTTGGCAGTTATCAGCACGTCTTTTTTTAGGAGGCGGTGGCGTAGGTACCACCCCGATGGAGCTCACCCATTCGTACTGTAACTTCAACGAATTCCGGGGCTTGTAACAACTATTAATAAATAATTATGATAATAAACAAGAAAACAATACGTTGGTTTTAAAATACTTTAATCAACATTCACAGCTACAGTGTTGCAAGTATGTAGTATGTCACAGCATACATAATGAGAATTTATCAAATTGGCAAGTAGATCACATGATCATAATTTATTATCATTATTATAAAATCGTTTGTTGCACGTTCTCCCTTTCTACTTAAGACGCCGGGAGAGCTGTTGTGAAGTGTAATTCAGAGAGCGCAGTAATTAAAGGCTCCGACTGTTTTTATATATGAACATTCTACAAAAATAAAATATAAAAAGATAAAAATAAATAATTCAAAACAAAGATTCTTATTTTTTTAAGTTTATCCTACTCTATATAACACATAAAATAACGTTTACATTTTTTTTTTTGAGTAATTTGTGGCCCTCAAAAGTAAGTACTTTATTTGGAAAATAATTCCATAACATAAGTAATTTAAAAGTACCCGGGAGTAAAATATACTTAAGGCATCCACCTGCCTGGAAGGAACAGTTCGATGTTATGTCTTAATAAATATATTATAGTGTGCGTACTCATTTTGGATCGATGATACAAAGCGAAATGCTTTTTACATTGAATACGAACAGGTTGTGGAATTAGGAATGAAAGAGGCCGCTAATGAAAGATTCAGTGGACCGATAAATACACATTTAAAACGGAAATGTATCTATGTATTACAATAATATCAACAACAAACTAATTTTAGAGATCACAAATCGTATAAACTCCAACAGTTGCTGGTATTTACATTATAGAGATATACACATTACCTTAGCAATACATGATGATGATTAATTACCGTGCAAAACAATAAATAGGTGCCGATCAACACGCGCAACACATCAACAGTGCCGAGATATGAACAATGCTGACAACTCGCATTCAACATTATTATGTTTTCATACATTCGCTTAGCCATTACTTTGTTTCTTGAAGCGAAAATCATCGATCAATAAACCACTGAGGCTCAAGCACGAACATATTATACGCCACCAAACTGTGTTTGTATCCAGTTCTATGTATCATCATAAAGTAGGGCGAGTCTTCTTCGCCTTCACAAAGCGTGATGTGAATATTTCTACATAAATATTTTGATAATTTGCGCCGGCTTTTATATAATATGTATGTTCGTGCGAGCATCGTAGGTACCTCGCCACATTCAATAATAAATTAAATAAATATCACGTCGGGAAGGGTATGCAACGATTACAAACAATCTAAACAATACTAAGTATGCTACGTTTACGCAAACCGATCTTCGTTTAAGCTATCTTGTGCCTATGTATAATAGTGATCACAAATTATTAACAATAATCTCGTATTAAATCTAGGTTGGCGTTCAGCCGCCGAGACGCAATACGAGTGAATATGTACAGAGCAGTCGGCGACCGGCTCGGCGCTTCGGATCTAACGAGAACCGGCCACGACAGTAACAGTAGGACTAATAGTAAGAGTGGGAGCGGTTATGATTAGACAACAGTGATTTTGGTGAGGCTGGCGGCGGCCTCGTCGATGGCCTTGTCGGGCGGCTCGGGCGTGAGGTCGCGCTGCGCGTGGCGGTTGTCGTGCGGCGCGTGCAGCTCGGTGTCGTGTTGTTGGTCGTGGTCCTGGTCCTGGTCGTGCGGCAGGTCGAGCGCGGGCGGCGCGGGCGCGGTGAGCGCGCTCCACCAGCCCGACAGCGCGCCGCGCGCCTGCGACAGCGCGCCGCCCACCGCGCGCGACGTGGTGGCCACCGCGCGCCCCGTGCTCGCCACGGCCGCCGTCACCTTGCGCCCGCCCTCCGTTGTCGACATCGTACTGCACACAACCACACAACCGCACCGCTCAATACCCCACACTGCTAAATACCCACCATTACTACCTTTACTATTCGTAACAAATAACTTACGAATCGTTTCTTAACTTCAACCTTCTCATACAGTTTTCTATGACATCAGATAAAAAATGATAGTACTATAGCAAAATTTTACCCAATCTAAATAGTGGTATATCAGCTATTTTTAAACATGTGTTCGCTTATGAAATAAGTCACTATTATACTAGATCACAATTGACCGAAAGGTAAGTAAAAAATGAATTCATTAATACAGAACGAGTGTACTTACTGCGCGAACTTTAATTTCATGTCTGCCACAGATAGTTGACCAGAAAAAGGATGCATAGGAATGAGGTTTATAAACGTTTCAACGTCTCCATTGTTCGTATTTTTCAGCCAATTTTCGTAAGCCGGAGTTGTTTTGAAAGCAGACATAAATTGAGCATTGTATGAGTCCATTTCTCGGCTACCATCTGTAAAAATAAGACAAAATCACAATTAATGTCATAATATTTTGTAGAAAGTTAATCAAAGTATTGAAATATTTTGTGTACCTGGTAGAAGAGATGTTCTTAGAAGATAAATTAAATAACTAGTAAACTGGTCTCGTATCCAGGCGTCGCCCTGGCTGGAGCCGTGGCGCACGATGTGGTCGGCGAAGCGCAGGTCCTCCGTGCCCAGCGCCAGCTGCCTCCTCAGCAACATGTCGCCTGTCTCTATCCTCATCTCATTTAACTCTACGAGAACGTCGAACAACTGTCGCTTCTGTTTGAACAGAACGTTCGAAGCACCCACCACGAACCCCTGCACGGCCGAGTCCGACAACAGATCCAAGTATTGTAAAGATAAATAAGGTAAACACAAATAGCCTTCCTCGAACAACGGTAGCGGGAAACCACATTCAGCTTGATCTACTTGACTAGTTAAATTGTGTAGACCGTCCACACTCATGTCTCGCGCCATGGTAGGACTTTGTTGGGCTTCGCTGATAGACTTTTGTGACTTATACTTCTCGCCTATGCTATGACACTTCTCCCTCCCGGCCGACAGGTCCTGCCTGTCCACGACATCGGTAAGAATGGTTTCATCGAAACTCTGTCGGCTTGCCCTGTCTTTTTCCTCCAACAGATTTCCAGTCTCCTTGGGAGAGAGTTCTTCTAACGGGTTTGTGCCGTTGACTAGAGTATCGTTTGATATATCGTTTGCAGAATCTACTGTTTCCAGTTGTTTGTTATCAGATGACACGGGGATGGGCGACAAAGGTCGAGATAACCTGCAATAGTAATTATTATTAATAGAAGTATGAATCAACAACACAAATCCCTTTACACTAAGTCCACTATAGGCATGTAAGTATATTTTCGTGCAATAAAGATCAAATTAATTAAAAGAAGGAAACCTTTTAACTTCCAAGTTTAAGTATGAGGTGTATACTTACACTATATTCGCAGCTTTAGAAAGACCATACTCTACACAGCGAGGCAGTAATGAGATGAGCGTCAGAAGAGCTGCTGACAGCGATCCTGCCGGTGCTCCATAAATCAACACCTTCCGTCTTAACAACAACAACTTGAATAACAGCAGTGCTTTGTGTCTCCAACCTTCTACCAGCCTCTGAACTGATAAGCCTGTAATTCAATTAATATTTTTTACACTTAGTTAAAATATCAAGAGTATCACAAACACAATAAAGCAATATATTGATATAGATAAGCTGATGACTCACAATATCTAGTAACATTCAATAAATATAATTAGCGTGTGATTATTGTTTTATTGTACACCATGGCACTAGCCCAACTTAGCATTTTACCTACAATATAGTTAGTAAGATTTTTTATAAAAAAAATTATTGCGTTAAATGGCGAGACGAGCATACCATTCGCCTGATGGTAAGCGATACGACCACTCATGGCCAGTAGAAACCCAAATAACACCATGAATCACAAAGCAATGCTTGGCATTCCACTGCGCTTGCCATCCAGAGACATAATAATATGTTAAGCCTCATTATGTCCAGTAGTTACTCTGGCCACAATGCCCTTCAAACCCAAACAAAACAATGCACGCATGCACACTGCTGTTTGGTGGGAGAAATAGACATTGTGGTAGTACCTACCCAGGCGGCCTCTCACATATGAGAGACCTACCACCAGTAAATTTCATTTTTCATTCTATATTTTGGAAAAAATGCGCGCTTTCGGGTAAAATAAAAAAATCAATGAAACTATATCCGGTGAATGATATAAGATAGGCAAAAAAAGTTTAAACAGTAGCATTATACCTTCTAAAGCCTGGTCCATTTGTACCGGGCAGCTATTTAAATGTTTGTAGGCATCTTCTAAAAGCTTAGTTTCCGAGAAGTCGCCTTGCAGGAACCAGGCTCGCACCACCAGCTCCATCTTGACGGCGAGCCGGCCAAATAGTGGCGCGCGGCATATCACGCACACGCTCTTCTGAACCGAACTCCGAGTCATGTCCTCCGTCTTTTGAATTACTTGCTGAATATAATAAAGATATAATGATTTTCAATTCAATGTTATGAAAAATACCAAAACATAACATACTATAGAATTACTTAATACAATTTTAATTCCAAATGAATTCTATAATGAGGTAAACAACCAATATTATTTGTAACATATTTATTATAGTTAAATAAGTAAAACAAAATTTGGTACACACCTCTACAGGAATTTGTCGAAAGCATGATATTCCATAAACAGTGTGTGGTGGGTCAGTTAGTCCAGGCAGATTAAAAAATATAGTGTCTGAATGATAGTTGTGTGAGCCATCAGGCAATGCCAATGCTGGTAGATGTCGCCATGCTGCTGGCAGTTCTGCTGGACGACCTGGTATTAACTCGGGATAACAATGTTCCACCTGGAATCCAATTACAATAGTTTATCAACAAGTCATTTTTATATGAGAACACTCAATATTTTCAAACTGATAAAATTTTCAAATAAAATATTTAATAATTGATTTGTATGTAAAAATTCATATTTATAACCTAGACTAAAAGTTAAAACATACAAATACTAAGATTTTTAAAATCATAGTATTTTAAAAAAAATCTTAGTATTTGTATGTTGTAACTTATAGGTCTTAGCCTATGAGAGAATGAGATATAATATAAGAATCTTCGCAATTTTTCGTACGTTTAGATGACATAATTGAAGATAATAAGTAAAACGCACTGCGCATGTAAACTGAACACCTATGTTGAAGCCTGTCGCAAACTGAACACTGAGAGGGCGGAGCGAGAGAGCCGATGTGAGCAGCAATCAAAATGAAAAAACCGTGTATCTCCGAGTTCGCGTAATACAGGGTAGCGTAAGCCGGGGTATTAATGTACTTAGGAATTAATACCTTGGTTACTTTCATCCTAAATGCATACAGTAACATTAATAGATTATAAAACATTAGTCCATAATTAATTTATCTAAAGATGAAATTTAATCAAAATAAAAAGTTTAATAGTTTCTGAAACTGGAGCACACAAATATGTGTCAGGGAATAGTTTTTCTTTGTTGTTAATTAAGTTAGCTTTCAACATGTTTTATAATTTCTATAGTACTTATACACATATTAACACTTTGACCATGGCACTGCCTTCTTATATTGTGTGAAATATCAAGCCAAACATGCAGCAGCCCTATCAACTTATTAAGAAAGTGAAACAAGTTTGAAGCCGCAATCTGTCTTATAACCTAAGGGAATATTCCAACAAAAAGTAAACAAATATAGCAACACAAAAATGATTTTTCAATCACACATTATTAACATCATACAATGGTATGTTGGTTGGTCTTGAACAAGTTTGTTAAATCTCATTACATTTTTTCTACAATTGACAGAAAGTCTGGATTTTAAAAATATTTTTATCGTGACAATTAATTTCAAAACAAAATAAAGCTCCTGCACAAATTATGTACCACTCCCTCTCTTTCTCTCTCTCTCTTTCTATGTTCACCTTCTTGTGCAAAATATGTACTAAAGACAATATTTGTATTTTAAACTAAAAAACTGATTAATTGTTGTGCTAATCTAGCATGTATATCGCATCTTATACATATAAAAAAACACTATATTAATGACAACTGATTAAGGGCATATTGACTGCACATTATTGCTGACTATTAATACTTCACTGGAATGCATTAAAACCCAGCAAATAATAATAATCCCAAGAATATGACAGGTAATTTATAGTATCCAGTAATCCAAACATATACTAACAATATATTGTTTTGCAAATATTTTTTTAAATATTCTATATTCAGCGTATTCTCAGTTTATCGTAATGACTAACTTGGACAATTGCCCTATCTTTCTACAGCTGGAAGCTTTAATGACAAATGCATGAAATATGTAGGTATCAAAAGAATTGTGCACACACGTAACTATTAAAAGAAATCTCTTAAACTTATATTTTTATTGTAATAATGAGCCTCATTTGTATGATTTGGCGAAAAATTATCGATTGACGATGTTTGTGACGCCTACTCACCTGGCAGCCCTTTTTATGGTGGAATCCTACCACGATAATGTTCAGCACTGGTTCATTTATAAAAGCCATGGTGTCTTTTATCACATTTCACTTTAATACACGCATAATTTAAATTGAATTATTTATTAAACAAATTAATAACTACATCACAATGCACTGCTAACATTTTTATTTTGCTGACATTTGTGAAAACGTCACAATCACATACACAGACTAAAAAGTAAAGCACAGATTACTTAGATCACAAGTAAAGTCATATAATACAGATAACATATAGGTACAGATGGCATATTTTATTTTGAAATACATATTAAAATCTATATAATATGTAAATTGTAATCTGTGTAAATGATATCAACTAGTGGTAATTTTAGACCAGCTTGTGATCGTCAATTTTGATTTCTGTAGATCGTTCGATACCGGCAATTAGGCCATATACATAGAAATTATTGCAAATCGCTATGATATGTACGTTTCCTCACAATGTTTTTCTTCACCGTTATAGTGCGTGGTGATTGACTACCAATACTCACATGATTTCGAAAAGTCAGAGGTGTGCCCTGTATCGCATTTTCGATTGTATAGAAGGTTCGTGCCCTGCAGTGAGACGTACATATATGGGCTGTTACAGTATAGTACCATACACAATGAATCTATCAAATAGGCTACAACGGTCAAATGAAAAACTATAAGGAATAGCGATAAAAGGAGCCACAAGCATGATTTTGAAAAAACCTAAACTGCACACTTTTATTTTTGATAAACCTATATGCCTAGAGAGGAATCGGACCCAACGATCTAGAAATGTGTGATCTAGTGCGTGTTCCGCATTCATTTATTAAGGATACAGTGTTTCCTATAATCTTAGTCTCCTCTTTCTTTCTTTTTTTCATATATTTTCAAGATTTTAATCAATACCTAAAAAGTTTAAAATAGCGACCTCAATTTTCAATTCTGAGCTTAAATTTAGATTATCTGGACGAAGGGTTGTTGCAAGGGATTTTGAGACATCGAATTTGCGAGCAATCGGACCGAAAGCTAAAAAGAATGTTGAAAATAATAATAATTTATAGATTAATTAACTGTGCCTTATTAAACCAAGGTTAGTCATCGCGCCCGAATACTTAAACGCCACTTAAATATTATGTTGAACTTATCTAACGAAAGTCCTGCTTAAATGTAGTGATTAAGTGGGACGTGGGTAGTTAAGTGCAACTTAATATTTAAATGGCGTTTGAGTATTCGGGCTAGACTACCAAATCATTCACAATTGCATTTATTCGGATTCGGATACTAAATAGTAAGCTCAGTGCTCAATTTAATTGTATACTACAATAAAATAAACTGAGAAAACATTACCTAAGATTACTATTTAGTAATAAATCATTAATTAATTTTATAAATTAAAGAAAAGTATTACTCGTATGCTAGTTAAAAATGCTAAATAGTAATATTTGTGTATCAACAATGTAATGTCATCCCATAAAACTAGGCATTATGACTTAGCACAACTTCAAGACGGTAAAAAGAACGGAAATGTGGATCTGAATATGAATGAAGACCTTGAAGACAAAAAGATAAAATATCTATGGTTGCCTATGGTTGCGAATTAGTACGAAAAAAAAAAAACAAAAAGGAGATTTTCCACAGTGTTTTTATTTTTGTCCACAAATCACAATTTTTGTGACCTTTTGTTCGTTGGTTATTTTAATATCCAGTGACCATTAACTTTTATTTTACTTGACTCATGATATGTTAAATTCATATCGGTGCAAATTATATAAACGGATAAAATAAAATAAATATTTCGTCGCCATTTTCGGACTTTTGGTGCTGAATAACTTTGAAATTGTGATAACTTTTGTTTCGGTGTATTGTGATCAAGACATATTTAAAGAGTGTATATTTGTTTGTGTTACTGTTAATATTATAGCTCAAAATAAACTCTTGTTTATACCATGGTTGGAAACTACTTCGTGTCTAAGGTTAGATTTATTTTCTATTTACATATTTTTGCTGACTTATTGTGTATTATATTGTACTAATAACATTGAAATTAACTTTGTGACAGTCCAGTAATAATATTCCCTAACATTCGGATCTAGTGCAATTATTTCCTATGTTGACCTTTTGATTGAATACGATGTTTAAAAAAGGCTACGACTTATTTGGTTTATAGAACAGAAATAATTTACGCACCTACATGCCCTCATTCTAGATGTAGTCAGCAAAATAACACAATAGTATTGAATATTGAAACCTACACACTTAGGAACTAGAAACTTGAACATTTGAATTTGTTAAAATATAAAATGGATGTAAAGACTATTTTCATCTTCAATCTTTTGATACTATCTTTTTTAAACATAATGTTGTGGATAATTCACTTAATTGTTTATTTTAATTTCACCCTAATTATTTATTAAAATAAGTACATCATAATATTTTAATTCAGTGAATTTCAACTTGAAGTTTTTCCACTATTTTACTGACGTCATCTATATATAATTAAAATATAACACTACATAACTTTAAACTGTGTCTAATAAAGCAATAATTCATATTTTGAATGTCAGGATTGCATGGTACACTCAACAAGATTCAAGTACCTTAAATCTACTAGCAATAGTGCAAGAACAGTGTCCATTTTTTCATGTAGGTGTCACCATTTGTATGATAACTAGGTGATTGAAATTCAGCATTCATCAATGCAGTTGAATTTTAAAGTAATACAGAAAGAAGGATAAAGCTTGTGGTATAATGATAAATGAATGGTTGATGACTAACTTGTGGAAGTTTGTTGATTTGCAAATCCTTATTGTTACTTTGTCAAATTTTGCACAAAATATATTTCTTATTCGCTGTATTACATCATCTGACAAACTTACATATTTTGAATTCAGTAACTTAGTGCATAAGCCCTCCATATCACATGACTTCGAGAAAAAAATGGCTGTCAATATAGGGTGTTGTAAAACTTTGGGTATCATTAAAAAACACAAATCTTTTTTATATTATCATTTTATTTCTTATTAAGATTGAATGTGTCTAATTTTATGTTCAAAAACTATTAGTGCTTATTGTAATATTTTTCTCAGGGGTTCATTCATTAGCAATGCTGGACTGTTGCTTAGTTTATGGCATTGGTAAATAAAAATCAAATCATTTATTATGCAATCACATCAAATTGCTTAGATACAGCAACAACAACAACAATAAGATACAAAAACAACTAATTAGCAATTGATAAAAACAATGTGATGAATAAAATAGTTGGTACTTAACAAAAAAAAAAAAAAAATAATAATAATAAAATATGAAATAACCATCATGTACTGGAAATATGTGCACTGCAACAAAACACTAATATGACATGAATTTTCTTTATCAAGAAGCAAACATAGTGTTAACAAACACAAGTGTTGTTAAGTTTGACCTTCAAAAATGGTTACAAGACTTTATGCCTATGCTTGAATAGAATTATCTACTTAATGATTGTAATATTAATTACAAACAATTGTTGGAAAAGGCTGTTTTCTGACATGGAGTAATACTAAGGTTGTGCTTTTGGTTGATGTTCTGATATTATTTTATTAAAATTACATTGGTTTTTATATCATCAGTGGAAAGTTTTTGATTGGTTTAATGTTTAAATGACCTTTGGGATGTTGACAAACATGACACAGAAAAGCTAGTAAATACTTTTCCGGGAAGTACATAGTAGTAGGAAGATTTTTTACACCAGAATTTTCCAACTTTTTGTCTTATGAACTTATTTTTATGTTTTTGATCACAAAATGGACCACATGAAATTTATATCATATTCAATATAAATAAATTTGTATTTATAAAATACCTTCATAATTCACATCAAATTAAACCTTGTATTTATGATAGTTGCATACACATGTATACACATTTTTTTAACTACCACCTGTTTCGGAAAGCAGTGTTCACTAGAAGAACGGGCAAGAAACTCTAGTGTTGCTCTTTTCAAAACCAGTTTTCAATGTAGTGATTATTACAAAAATTACAAGTTGGTTTAAATAAGAACAGTTCATTAATAACTTGTTATAATTTGCAAGTATATTTTAATACAAATAAGTTTACTTTATATTATTATGGAAAAAAATTCTGTCCTTTCCTGTATTTTTACTACTCCAATTACTAGAACCAAAGTTAGACATATATTTATCCCCTTTACGACGTATACCACACATTCCTTACACTTTTGACTATGAATAAAAATTATAGTAGGTTTTGAGTAAGGATTTTGTTGCTTTTTAATATTTTTCATTGGTGATCCCTAATGTGAACAATTATAGTGACAAGTTAGATATTTAGACTTTTAAGTCAGAGGGTCAATCTGAAAACTTGTCCGATTGACTTACAGAATTGGCACGGGCATGCCACCCTGGCACATCGAGCCGCCGTTGCGGCATGCCTCTACCCAGTCCGCAGCCTTGGTGTCCTTTTTCTAGCATAGCTGGTGGTAGGATTGAGCAGGGATGTATTATTCAGTGTTAAATCCGAGCGAATTAGTAACACTGTTCAGGCTATTTCTGCCGCCAAGCAGGAATGTGTTCTGGCTAAAGGGCTGGATAGCTGTTCCTTCTTTTCCGCACGGCCGTCAGCCGGTGAGTTGAGGGCTTTGGTACCGCTTATGAGACGCCTTTACCAGGAAGCTGTTCTGTGAACCAGCGGAAATTCCGACAAGTAGTCGTCGTGCCAAAGCGGAAGACTGGGGTGTATCCCGGCGACTACTCTCGGGGGCACACCGGGCCATTTCGTGCCTCGAGTTGGCATGTGATGGCGAGTGATGGTTTCCAAGTCAGAGAAATCGAAATAGTGGCGCATGATAAAAATATTTATGTCTTTCGTCCACGTCTCACGCGTGCGCCGACCGCCTATGACGGGTGCAGTCACTTCGGCTGAAATACATCCTCCTGCACAACATCCTGGACGGATGGAAGTGGTGATGTTAGTGATGAGTTGGATGAATCATATTTACAATTTTTATTATGGCAAGTTGGCAATGATGAAGAGAATGATGAGAATAAAGATGATGGCGAAGAACATGACAATTGGTCATGTGCAACAGCTGAAACTGGGCAGTCCGATGCGATACGGTGCCCTCTCCAGAATACGTATGGCAGCCCGAGCCAGAACTCCTGGGGCGGGATTCACCATCGTGTTCTAATTCGGTACCCATCTGGTGTAAAGTCCTGTTTCTTAGTAGCATCGCATGAATTTTGTGTAATTCTAAAGCTTCGCTGGTAATTGGTTAGTATATAACTAAGAGCTGCCAATGTCCGCCCCTCACGCGGCATCAGGTGGTCGTGCCGGACGTGAAGGTAGATTTAGTGTAAGGGGCTTATTATTATAATTATCGTTGAGCCGAAGCTTTGAAGAGTGGCGGTGAGACAATTGCGGTCGACCTTGAAATTGCTAAGGCGTTCAATCGAGTGTAGCATGGCGCCCTTCAGGCGAACCTGCCTTTGGTATCCCCGAGAAACTTTCCAAGTGGATCGCCAACTTTTTGGGCGGTCGGAGCATAAAAGTAAAGTAGACGGCTGTTGCTCCCGAGATCCAAACCATTAATGCTGGTGTTCCTCAAGGCTCGATGCTATCGCCGACACTCCTTATCCCGCATATCAGATATATATTGTCTAGGAAACTATATAAATAAACTATCACGACTATACGAGTGACGCGCGGTACATCGGCCAACAGAACCTCCCTTCGGGTTCCTTCTAGAAAAGGCGGTCTCAACTTGTGTCTGAATTCGAAAGCTCTCTGGGGCGGACCTCCCAATGACACAAATATGCACGGTCACTGCCAACAAAGACCCTTTAGTCATGGCGCTCAATTCCAATGTGTCACTCTCTAAACATCCCAGAGTATAGGGATAGGGGTTCTTGTCGTCGAAATTTCAAGCAAAGTGCAATTTAGAAGTCATTTGTAGGACCATGCCAAATCACAAAAAATTTGGGCTCCTTAACAAAGCCAAGCGGTACTTCACGTCGAATCATCGAATATGGTTGCTCTTTAAAGCGCAGATCCGGCCTCACGTGTAGTACAGCTCCCACCTCCGAGCAGGAGTCCCAAAATACCAGCTCGACCCAATCTTGACTCTTTACAGTGCCGAGGTCTTGGAATTATCAATAATCCCGATCTCACGGAGAACGCTTTCCATCAGGTGGGCCGCATGCTAGTCTGCCTGCGAAAGCAATAAAAACAATGACACTGCACTAATTTTCAGTTTCATCTTCCAATTGATCCATATTTTATAAATATCATTTAATTTTATAATTAAGTTATAACCTAGAAAAATGACACAGTAAAATATCTAATACAATATATTATTTTTTAATTTAACATATTTTTATTTCAAATTGCTCTTTTGTACTATATTATGGTTATTATTAGTTTACCACACATTGAATTTGGTCTTCTGTTGACACTCCTCGTTTACATTGAAAGCATAAACCAATGCTCTTTCATGCACGTTTTATAATACATTGAAAATATATTACGCTTATTAACATTACTATTTTCTTTACTTACAGGATTCCAGAGAGGATTCCTTAGACCCGTAGGGATGACGGAGAAGGTTTTATACCCAGGTGAGTTGATTATAAAAAAATATTGGTAGATTTTTCTCTTCAACCAAATATACAGGGTATCTCAAGACCGCGACCGAAAACGAAGCCAGGTGATAGTTTTAGTGGTTACAAACTCGATGCAAATAAAAATTTCACCAAAACAGCGACAGAATTTTTTTTAGAATTTTTTAAAAATTATCTTTTTTGGGTGGTAAATACCTAGTTATTGCGAAAATAATAATTTAAACGCTTACGTACCATTGAGTATTTAGAAATAAAGAGGTCTACATCATTATTTTAGGAAAGCTATGTATTTATCACCCAAATACGACGATATCTGGACGGCATTAGCACTTACCATCAGGTGCAATGCAGTCACTATGCCGTGCCAGTTTAAAAAAAAAAAAAGAAGTAAAAAATTCCAAAAAAAAAAGTACCCGATTTTTTTTGAGAAATTTTTACTTGCATGATGTTTGAAGTCACTAATACTATCACTTGGCTTCATTTTCGGTCGCGGTCTTGATTACCCTGTATATTGTATTTGTCTCGAAAGGGACAAAACACACACACGATAACTAAAATAGGTTTTAATTCTGTATATCAATAAGTCCGTTAATGTTTATCCCGTCGATACACTAAACTCTTCCCTCAAATTAGAGAACGTATTTATTTAAGGGTTTCGAATCGACAACTTATATCCACAATATTCGGATAAAGGCGTATTTTAGATTTTTAAATGTATGTAATTAATGTGTAATAGTATAATAAAATTAAATCTATTTTATTGTACTTGTACACATTAATTAATTAACACGCTTTCATGAGCTTCACCTGTTTGTAAGTATGTATGTAACGGAATCTTTGAAATCGATTTTCGAGCACTTCAAAACGTCGAATTTATTTGAAACTAGCTTTGCTCGCACACTTCGTTTGCGTGCTGAAGTTTATTTGAAATTAACTTTATTTGAAATATCCCATCCTGTCCCGTCCCGTCTCATTCTCACTCAAGGCATGTAGTCCAGTCCCATGCCATCCCTTTGAGTACATATAAAAAGTACCAAATATATCGGAATTCCTTCCTCATCCCACGGGAACACTAAATTTTTCGGAAAAAAAAGTTGCCTAAGTACAGTAAAAGCTCCTTATTCGCGCATCCTTCATTCGCGTTTTCACTATTCGCGGATAAAAAAATTGTGACACAATTCCTATATTCGCGGCTAAAGATTTCTTTATTCGCGGATCCAATCGGTAGATAGTACATGCATTTTAATAAAAAGATGAAGATTCCAATATGTATCCAACCAAATATCCTTTGTAAACGCGCCGATAAATGGACTAATGAAAAAGTAAAATAGAACTTATTAAAAGTAAAATAGAACTTATTACAACTATGTAATAAGTATGTTATTAAATGGTATCGCCGCTGTATTGGTTCGGCCTTTGACATAAACTGCCTTCGCCGCGGTCGGTGTTTTTGAGAATGTAAACAAACAGAATTAAAGCTACCTCAACAAGCACTGGAAATGTGACATTTAATCTGAAAAATCTTAGTGAAGGTTTAAGAATGGCAAAAGAGCTTTGTGATTTCTTTATGAAAATTGATCCGTCTATGGAACGAAGTCTTATTTTTAAGAGGCAAATTGCTACTGCCACTGCTGAATATCAGTTTGAACTGAAAGAGCTTTTAAAAACTGCCAAGCAAGAAAAAAATACAAAATTCTTTAAACCGTTGCCTAAGCCTGAAGATAATAATTAGTAAGTATGGGCAAAAACTTCAATTGTTTTTTTTTATATGTTTGTTTTTTTATTTTGTCACCTAGGAACCTATCCCCTGTAATCCCATATAAAATACCATTCTATATTCACGGTTTCTCTATTCGCGGCATATTTACGGAACGTATACCCCGCGAATAAAGAGCTTTTACTGTATGTATAATCGAGGGTGTCAGCTACCTCCATAAAAAAATTCATCGAAATCCGTTAAGCCCTTTCTCAGTTCATCGCGCACAATCGCACAGAAAAAACAGACAAAAATTCTAAAAATCATTGTTTTAGGTTCTATTACGTAAATACGTTGACAAGAGAAAGGATAGGACGGATCGAAAAGTGACTGATCAGACGGGACGGTATGGGATTGAGCAGGACAGGCCACAGTGGGAAGAAAAAGAGACAGTAGAATTGTTTTCCATCCATCCATCCATCCATCAGCCAAAGGACGTCCACTGCTGAACATAGGCCTCTCCCAATGATTTCCACAGTGACCTGTTGGAGGCAGCCTGCATCCAGCGACGTCCCGCCACCTTTACCAGGTCGTCTGACCATCTTGTGGGTGGACGTCCTACGCTGCGCTTTCCGCTACGTGGCCTCCATTCGAGAACTTTTTGGCCCCATCGGCCATCAGTTCTCCGCGCTATGTGCCCCGCCCATTGCCACTTCAACTTACTAATCCGCTGGGCTATGTCGGTTACTTTAGTTCTCCTACGGATCTCCTCATTTCTGATTCGATCTCGTAGGGAAACCCCGAGCATAGCCCTCTCCATAGCTCGTTGAGTGACTTTGAGCCGCCTAATAAGGCCCATAGTGAGAGGCCACGTCTCGGTGCCGTATGTCATCACTGGCAACACACAACTATCGAAGACTTTCGATTTGAGGCACTGAGGTATTTTGGACAAGAAGACGTCGCGTAGTTTCCCGAACGCTGCCCAGCCGAGTTGGATTCGACGATTGACCTCTCTCTCGAAGTTGGACCTGCCTAACCGGACCACTTGTCCTAAATAGACATATTCGTCTACAACTTCAAGAGTCGAGCCCCCAACTCCAATGGGGGTGGGCACAACATGGACATTCGACATGATCTTCGTTTTGTCCATGTTCATTTTAAGACCCACCTGTTGGGAGACTCGATTGAGGTCTTCGAGCATAGTGCTAAGGTTCTCCAGCGATTCTGCCAAGACTACAATATCGTCGGCAAATCGAAGGTGAGTGATATACTCGCCGTTGATGTTGATGCCGAATCCTTTCCACTGCAAGAGCTTGAAGGCGTTTTCCAGCGCGGCAGTGAACAGTTTCGGAGATATGACATCTCCCTGTCTCACGCCTCTCTGTAGTGGAATAGCCTTCGTGCTCTGATCTTGTACTCGGACCGACATGGTGGCGTTGTTGTATATACACTTCAACACTTCGATGTACCGATAGTCTATGTGGCATCGCTGGAGAGACTCTAGCACAGCCCAGGTCTCGATCGAATCAAAGGCTTTCTCATAGTCCACAAACGCTAAACAAAGCGGCAAGTTATATTCCTCGGTTTTTTGTATAACTTGCCGAAGCGTATGAATGTGGTCTATGGTACTAAAGCCTTTTCGGAAACCGGCTTGTTCAAGAGGCTGGAAGTCATCAAACCTGCGTTCGAGACGATTTGTGATGACCCTCGAAAACAGCTTATAGACATGACTCAGGAGCGAGATGGGCCTGTAGTTCTTCAGCAAAGTGTTATCACCTTTTTTGAAGAACAGTACTACCACGCTCCTGCTCCATGCCTCTGGCGTTGATCCCTCGAGGAGAACGGAATTGAAGAGCCTCTGAAGGACTTTCAGTATCGGCGCTCCGCCCGCTTTCAGAAGCTCTGAAGTGATTCCGTCCTCACCCGGCGCCTTGTTGTTCTTAAGCTGCTTCAGGGCCATCTCAATCTCACACAGGCTGATGTCCGGGATATCATCGCTAAAGTGTCGGATCAACTCGGCTCTCGGGTCTTCGGCCGAGCTAACAGTAGGTTCGGCAACCGAGGTGTAAAGCTGTCCGTAGAACCTCTCGATCTCCCTTAAAACCTCTGCCCTCGTCGACACTACGCGGCCGCCGTCCGTCTTCAGCCTACACAACTGGCTTTGCCCAATAGACAAGTCTCTTGCAAACACTTTGGAGCCTCCATTCCGCTCAATTGTTTTAGGTGTACAATAGTCTGTACGAAAATAAGATCTATCAGGTGTGGACTGGAATCAAAAAATATTTGCACTCAGGTGAACCTGAAATAAGATTTAGTATCTTATTCTTCTTCTGCTTAGGCGTTATCCCGGCCGATGCCGGGGTCCGCTTTCCGGCTAAGTCTCCTCCATTTCGCCCGGTCTTCGGCATCCTCAATAGTAAAGCCATTGACTCTCATATCTTCCTTGACGACATCAAGCCAGTGTTTCTTCGGCCTACACCTTAGTCGAGGTCCTGGAATGTTTAGGCTCAGGCACACATTGCTGACGTACTCCTACGGCTTTCTCAGGACATGACCATACCATCTCAAGCTACATTCTTGGAGTTTATCTGCCACATCGCGGCCACCAAGGCTGCCGCGGATGTGCTCGTTAGTATGTCTTACAATATACTATTATATAATCGACGCAAAAATGAAACAAAATAATAAAAAAAAACACTAATTAACAAATGCGCACAGATATTTTAAAATAAATCAAGACAGAGAACTTATTAATTATAGGGTTGAAAACGTGTTGAAAATACTGTAATGTTTCAATTTAAAAGTTAACATTTAGCGCTCACGCTGTTTTGAAATTGTTCTGTTCTTTATTTCTCAATAATTGATATCCATTCTGCACAAGGAGATGGATCTAAAAAATGCAACCAGGTCTACTTTACCCCATTCTAGTTCTAAAAAATTCAACTTTTGCCAGAGGTTCGCGTGTTGTCACAAACATTTGTGAAACTATCAAATTATTTATGAATAATTTATTCATATTTTATGCTTATTTAATTTTTTAGTATGTAAATAAATTGTTAGTTTTAATGTTGGCGATAATTGGAGCATAATAATTTGAAATAAGACCACACTTCTTATTGTGGTCTTATATTACGGGCCGTCTTTGAAGTGCTCATCGGACATCTAGTACATATTGACGTCACCTTTGTTTGTGTATTTATTAACATGAATTTGAAGTGGAATGACTAACAGGGGAAATTTTAACAAAGGAAAAGAATACAGTCAATCTGGGTAACTTTGATTCCTTTGGGTAACTTTGACAGTTTGACCAACAACTAGTTTTGATATTTTTCATATGATAAAATAGATTTATGAATGCACAATTTAAACGTGAGTTCTTAAACGACTTCAAATCTTCTTATTGTAGGCTCTTTGTTTACGGAAAAAGTTATGAGTGCGACTCGGCCATATTATGTTGTTTCTGTCATGAATAAGTCAGAGAAAGGTTGTTTGTTGGAGATGGCCGCAGAAAAGAGAAATTATGAAAATCAAATATATTGATGTCGTATCCAAAGTTGATAACGACAAAATAAATATTACATGTCCTGGAGTGTACAATGTAGAAGATTATTTGCTCTATATGGAGTGGGGTGACTATTCACCCCACATAACAGGCACATTTTTATTTATACATATATTACTTTGTTTTAATTATTTTTGTTTTTTTTTGGTTTAAATTTGTTTAAAAATGTCGTCTACAATATCTTTTATAAGGTTTTTAGATGCTGATTAAAAATAAGTGTAGCTTTTTCAAATTCCGTAGAGTGAAACATGTTGTATTAAATAATATAAGGCTGATCTCAAAAATTAAGGTTTTATTGACACGTCCATAGTAGTAGTTTATAAAAAAATACAAGCCAAATACACCCAAAGTAGTGTTATAATTAAATATTACCACATTTCCATTGTTGGTTTTATGCACAGATCACTCCCACTAGATACCTAATGCAAGGCAGCGGTTGCGCGCCACACGTATGAGCTATCGGACTGATATAAACCGATTCCAAATGTCGCGTCATCAGTGTCATCCAAGTAGTGGACCCGCACATATCGTTGAGCGTTGGCGAAAATTAAGTTTTAGAAATATCATATTACAGTTAAAAATGACTTGCTCAATAAAATGGTGTGGAAAAAACTCAAAAAATTCAAGTATCCAAAAAAACGGAATAACTTTTCATCGGTAACTAATATTCTTTAAATTAATTTGCTCACGAGCGATCTCAATTTATACTGGTTATTGTATCGATGTCAAACAGTCGAGTTTGAATCGAAAATCAGCCTTCTCTTTTTCGCATAGCAATAACCATAATAAGCCATCTTTTTCTAGTGAAATCACGCGTTCTTCTAGTGCTTGACGCATGTTTATAATATAATTCCAAGCAATATCGATATTTTAAAACATTAATGTAAAATAATTTGATTAAATGACAATGTCACGAAATGTATATTGATTTAAATAAAAATTGCAAATCACCATGACGACGTCATTTAATGTAATTTGAAAAAGGTCAAGCTTTTAACTAGGTACTTTTTCAATAATTGCACTTTTCTGTTTCTTCTTGCTTTGCTATCGTCGGGTAAAAACTGTGGGTTAGTATATAACATTATGTTTGAATAATACCATTTTTATGTTAGATTCCCCACATGTCCCGAAAGTTAAAAATATGCGTAGATGCAACATGTCGAGATGACGATTGGTGGCCTACAAAAAATAGCGTAATTTGTTCATGACATTTTACCCAAGAATGTTTTTTCCCAAAGAAAAATCGTCGTCGTTTAATGGATACTTCTGTACCGACAGAATATTTACCAATTCTGGTACATTTTTATTTATTTAAAAATTTATAATTTCGTAGTTCTGTGTGGATAGAATAATATGATTATCAAATAATATTATAATTTTATATTGATTTTGTCCAGCATCCAAGAGTAACATTTATAGCCTTGAGATGAAGCTCGTTTAAGCGTATTCGTCTGATGGTATTTCGGGTCCTATTTCTCGAATCAAGTATCTACTGACTATGTGTTTTAATACATTCATTTTTATTTTGACTGATATAAGTGATATTGGGGTTTTCTGCTTAATTACTAAGAACGTAATGTTAGAAATTCGTGCTTGATGCGTGGCGTTAGAACCGCCTTTTGTCAAATATCATGGGAAGGTATTTAACATAACTATTAGTATACTAAATTTATTGAGAATGAGTAGTACAAGCCGTTGCACTAATTTCAACATACGTTGTATTATCATCCCAAAAACATTCATAATTCGTCAAGTGGGTTTCATTGTCACTTATCGATATTACCTACCATCTATTACAGCCGCCGTCGGAATTCAAGAAACAGAATAAGTTATTGTAGCCCTTTACGGCGTGAGGTTTAATCATTTAATATTTCATATTTTTATCTGATCTTTTAACCCAACACTTAATTCGGGTGTTTCAGCATTATGGTATACAAAAATTAACGGCGAATAATGGAAATAAAACCGTTACATACTAAAGTATAAATCTTAATCCTACTTTATTCGTGTTAGCGGTTGGTATAATTTATTAGATCAGGCCAGTTAAAACATATTATAAAACATTTAACAAGTTGGTAATCAAGTTATAAAAGCGGTCATAACACGTTAAACTTACTGGCAAATCGAACTATCGATACTTTTTATTTTATTTATCGACAAGCCCCATCTCTCGATCGAAGTCCACGTGACAGCGCTGCAACCCGCCCACTTCCCTGCACCGTTCCCTTCGTTGGCGTTTTCAGTTCAAAACAAAACTATCGTAATGCGGTATCTATTGGGAGTGATCTGTGGTTTTATGTGTTTCAAAGTTACCCATGTGGGGCGGCTAACTTTAACACACCAAAAAATATATATTGCTCTGTAAATTTACGAACTTACTACTAATCTTAAATTTGTTTCTATGGATGGAAAGTTTTTCGCTGATGTACTTTTTTTAGGTGCTATTTTCATGTAGTTTACACTAGGTACAAGTGGCTCATAGGTAATTTCTAGCTCGTTTTGAATCGTGGGCCAGAGTTCACTATGCTAGTTCAAGGTGGGCTGGTATGCAGATGAAGTAGCATGACACCGATAGGGTTTCTGATTTGGCTTAACAACTATTTCCTGTTAGCAACTACCGGAACCGACGGTTTATCGAGCGAGTGGGTTGACGATCGTTGCCCATCAGGGATTTGATTTTCGGTCACTCGAATGTAATGTTAATAGGCGGAATTTGCTACTAATTACGTCACGATTTCCTTGTGTTTATGTAACAAAGGTGTATTCTATGGGAAAATGATCACCGCCTTCCCTGAACGCCTACACTGCCTGAAGAATCCTAGGTGTGACGCCGGATATTGTCGAATGAGGATCATAGCGGTAGCGATGAGGAACGGTAAAGGTTATTGATTCACCTTGTGTCGTGGGTATCAGAAACTACGAGAGATTTTTCGGTCTCACGAACACCCAGAGCCGAAACAAATACCTGTGGATCACACAAAAATTTGTATTGGTGCGGGGATCGAACCCGCTGCCTCTCGTTTACCTAACTAACCTAACCAACTGCGCCACGGAGGCTACATATACAATATGGCATAATAATATACCAGATAACGGCATTTGGAAGACAATAGCGATAACAGGAAGAAGTTGGGAGTCCTTTGCCTAGACTGTAACAATCTTGCTATAATATAAATTTAAACACAGATAATTAATGACAATGACTTGCTGGATACTGGATATGGCGATAGGCTCGCCCCCTATCGCATTGTAGGCGGAACATACAAGGCGAAATGTGGGTGTCCTAGTGGCGCCTCTGTCTACCCCTTCTGGGATAAAGGCGTGAGTTTATGTATATTGTATGTATGTATTGTTCACAGTACATTTAGATAGTGATTAGGTCGACTGAGGGTTGTTTATTAGGGTTTATGCACGGGTAATATTTGAATTAGATCCGTGGACGCACTGATAAAAAATTCGCCCACATTACCAGACAAAATTCATTGGCTTTGTAATATTGTACTTAGTTACAAGGTTCTAAAAGCAATAGCTACATCATTTTTATCATAAAATTATGATTACGTGGACAGTATTTATTGTAGTTTTGCGTCCAGTATATGCGTGATGAATTATAAAAGAATAATCGATTGTGTGAAAGCAACCCTACGGGCATAAGCCCCTAATGTTTGTTTACTTATGTTATTCCTCACCCTCATTGCCGTATTTTGTTGTAAATATCCCTTGACGCGTACTTTTATTTGGTATCAAGTTAATTTCACATGACCCTACTGGAAATTATTCGTTGGTATGTTGAGCTTTTATACGTAAAGACCAAGCTACATCCGTATATATTTCTATTTTATGACAAATCTTGTTTTTGGACATAAGATATGTTGTATTGTCAATATCTGTTTGTGATTGTATTATTAGGTTGTTTATTATTTCAATAATGTTTGTGAGGTAAAAGTAATTTGTTTTGTTATTCGAGTACATTAAGTAGTTGTGGTATAAACAATGCATAGAATAAGGCATCTTTCAAATTGTTGTTAATCACTGTTCGGCACGTGTACTTGTCTTAAATATTTTAATCCTGCCTACGTTGGTGTAAAGTTGCTAGAAGGGTCACGTGACCGTGACGTCACAGACGAGGCGTCACCAGATCAATAAGGACTCGAGGTCATTCCAGTTCGGTCCAACAAATATATTCCACTGCGCCTTATTGTAGATGTAGATCTACTAATTCAGTCGCGTTTCCTCTCACCTTTGAGGCTTAAGTCTTATTATTCGAAAAACTGTTTTTATTATTATTATTTCTTCTCTTTTATTAAATTTTGTAACATTATAATATATATTTGATGTTTTAAGTAAGGTGTCGTCATAAGGTAAAACAGAACTTTGGGCACTTATTTAAAGCTTTTGCTATAACGGATTGTTTTTCCTTATAAAAGTGCATTGCTCAGTAACATAGATACGGTCCTATTCTGCGACCATAATTATTATATTAATGTGAAATTAATTTTATTTAAATAATGAAATTATTTAAATCGTTATCATTAAAGTAAAATTATATTATTATACATTAAGTTTTGGTTTAGAATATATCTAGTTTTATGTAGAAAATGTCAATTCTGCTAGCTAGCTATAAATCCTAAAGATATCTAATAATATGTTCGCATCCTCAATTATTCATAATACTTATTTTATCTTCTTAAGACTTTGTTTAATTAACCCTCAGATCTATAACCAGTATAATGAATACATTTTTTGTAACAATATTATTGAATTTGTATTAATTAAATTATATTATTTTGCTAATGGCCGCCATTTTGGCTACGTTCGCCTTTTCCAAGTCTTGTGTGTAACGGGGCGACGCATTGTAGCAATTTCAAGCTTCGCCCGATACCGACAAGTTGGCACAATAAGAATTATAATAGTTATCGACTAACCAATCTGTATTAATAACACACCGTTATGCCGTTAGCTAGTAACGCTTCGGCGCAATGCATATCGAACGTGTGGCTGCGTTTCTCTTCACATACAAATAAAAGGTCATAATTTCAAGGTTAGGAGTATATAAACGTTTCATTGGATGTATTTAATACGTCTGCGTGAAGCGATGTGGCGATGTAGCTGGTGAGATGTGTCGCCGGAGAGCCGCGGGCCGCGGGGCGGCGAGGTGCGGCGAGAGGTGCATATGCCTTGCTGCTTGCATCGGTTAACGCATCGCGGTTGAATCCCCACATAGACGTGAGGAAGTATGTAAAAGGCGTACATAAGACGTGGATCGATGCCGATGTCGACAACCCTTCTTTATATACTTTAGATAACCACGCCGATGATGTGACATCCATTACTATTCGTAGTAATTGCTGATAAGTGTTGCATTTAACGCCGTCGTATACCCTAGGTCTTATTGTTTAAAATAATATATTCCCAGCATTTATAATGATATTATAATGATTATAAAAATAACAAAATGATTATAATATATTTATAATAGTTTTGTTTCGTTGGTATCTGGGCAGCGAGATGATGAATAATCATGTATATGTATAAAGCACATGAAAAATCTTTAGCACCCAAGTTACCGCACATGCGCGTCATTGTGACCTTGATAACTTATGACTATCTAGGTGGGTCCTTAACTAACCGGTACCGCTGTGTATTGGAGCAATATGTTTTAAATTGATATGTTGTTAACAAGAAAATATTTTTTAACGAACGTTAACAAACCGGCGCTCGACTCATGCAATATTTGATCATATAAAAAGTTTATACAATACTCTCACATATGGGGAGGTGTTAAACATTTATGATAATTATGCATATAAAGTTAACACAAAAGCGACAATGTACAGAGTAACAATAATGATATAATGATGGCTTAAATAGGTTGGACGTTGCGTCGCGTCGTTGCCACATCTACTCGTGCATTTTTACAATTAATATGCATTGTGATTTGTGAATGTGCCGCTCGCTGCACAGGCTAAGTAGCTCGTCAGTAGCGAGTAGTCGCTGACTCGCTATTAGGCCTAAGTATTTAGGACGAATGCATAATATTTTAATATTTTGCACGTAAATAATGATACTACACACATTATTGTTGTTGTTGTTTAAATATTACTACAGGTATTTAGTACCTACCTATAACTTTGAATCACACGTAAATGATCCAAATATTCGCTAAATTGTTTAATGATTAAAATGAAGGTATAATATGCCAAAATAATTTTGAAAGCCATAAAGTAATAAAATTAATTATGTAATTGAATCATTGCAAAAAAATTAACTCATTGTCATCAGTCGCAAGCACTTAACACAATACTAAAATAATTCAGTTTATGCTCGTTTTTCGAAATTGTACGACACTACCGGGTAAGATGAGTTTGGCTATTTATTATTTTTGCTTTGACTAGAAGGAAAGTACGATGGTAACTCATAATAGGGCCACTGAACTGGGCGCTGGTATACGAGTGAAACCCGGCCGGGTTGAGGTCAACGAACTGTTCATTTCGCTGCATCCGTTGCAAATACTGTGCGGCGCATCGATGCCGCCACCAATTCTGTTGACTGAATACGCCGCTTTTTCATTTTGCTAAGTAAAAAAGTGGTCTGAATTCTAAAGAAACTACGAGCCACGGTAATAGAAAGTTGTACGCGCACTATAATGGCCGCGTTCTGTATCATAAGTTATTGTTAACTGTCACAGTACCACCCGTTGAATGTTGTTTTATTAAATGCAGAATGCTATTAATTCTTGATTTACCGAATGGATAAAAATTAATAGAAGCCCTCGTGCTTTGATGTATTTCGAAGCCTCTGTTAAGTTTCCATAGGCGCGAAATATTTGGAAGATTGTTATGTAAACATGTTCCCGGGAAGGCGGAGAGCAAGTAGGGGCGTAGATTGCGGTATTTTCCGCGGACGATATCGACCGGACGCGTCACATCTCAGCTTAGCCCTTTGTTCTCAGGCACCAAAAGGCGCGTTCCTTACCCACCCCTTTTCGTGATTTGCAAAATTTTCTGAGCCTTAAGACAGGTTAGAAAATAATCTTATGATTCTATGTTCGACACAAAAGTTAAGTTTATACAATATATTTGATTGATTACGTGGATAAAACTCGTTGTAATAAAATAAAACTGCAAATATTAGTGAGACCTGGATAAATGTCGGCTTCCCGAAGTTGATGCTAATAGTTATGTGGTGCGTCACCTTTCGCCCACGGGAACTGGTTTCACGCTGTGTTGTCAATGTGTACATTACCACCATCGCTGAACGTATGATGTGAAGTTTGACTCAAGCACCTATATCTTTTTTTATACCCCTTATATCATGTTGGGAGTATAATATTAGCATTATGTAGGTATTTATGTAATTGATATATGTATAAATTGGTAAAGTTCAAAGAATGGTTAGTTTATTTTTCACCCACAGGTGAAACAATAACATTAAAACGTTATTAAAATAAAAAAATGTAAGGGTGTAACAATATGGAATTTATTTCAAAGAACATACATATTTTGCATAAAGGTCGTACATAACCTGTTTGATCGTCTGCATGATTAAAGGGCGTTATGATAAATATTAGCACGTGAACTCATATTTTATTAATATCCTTTATATTATGTAAGACCGCAATGTATAGCATAGTTATAATAGTTTAACGACCAACAATTA
The DNA here is from genome assembly GCA_949752805.1 of Deilephila elpenor. Taxonomy (NCBI): domain Eukaryota; kingdom Metazoa; phylum Arthropoda; class Insecta; order Lepidoptera; family Sphingidae; genus Deilephila; species Deilephila elpenor. Next base: position 6,531,597 of record OX457099.1, on the reverse strand, counting down.
TATTATTAAAGACGTGGCATATCACTATTAAAATAATGGCATATTTTCTGGCCTAACCACTCTCAATCGATTCTCTCGATTGTAGAGTAGGCCCGTGCCCTGCAGTGGGACGTATATGGGCTGATATAGATATTTTCTGGATTTGAATATGCATGTAAAATGGGAATTTTGATAGTTTTATAAAGGCAATATACAAATAATTGCGTAAAATATAAATATATATGTATCATTGTATATTAAGAATAGATTTAGTTTATTGGATACTAGCTTGTTTATTACTTAGAAGCGTATAAGTAGCTATAAACATGATACGAAGTGCGAATAGTAATATTCTCTTGTACAGTGTACCTGTCAAGCCTGATGGCGATGTTTCAATCAAATGCTGAGGTTAGAAAAACTTGACGACAAGGGCGGAAGGCAAGAGGGGCGCAAAGGGGGTGCCCGCAGTGGGAGGGATTTATATGTATTATAGTGACGCGATCACGTGTACATTTTGCAGCCGGTATTGATCCCGTCTTTTTCTTGATGTTAAATGTGCCACTAGTAGCTCATGTTCAATTAATAACTTATTCGCTTTGTGGAATTATATTTTCGTTGTTCGCTCAAATGTAATTGTGATTTGACTATACAACATTCATGTGGTTTTTTATTGTTACAATGTACTTTTTATGTAATGTGTCGAGTGTTTATATTTTATAATCTATTTTATGAAATTCATAAGCGTATACTTCATTACATCTCTAACTTATAATGACTCAGTGATATCGAACTGCTGAATCGAACCTGTCAATATGAATACGAGCGGATTTTATCGTGATACTTTGGTTTGGCTTTTAATTCTCCATTAATGATTATTATCTCTCGGTGTGTTTCGTTTCGGCGTGAATATTGAGAATACTTTCGATTTCCGCTGAAGCATTAATTACCTGGCGTAATGTAATATTGTGTAAAATGTATTGTGAAGCAATTGTCAATTTTATACTTGTAACTAGTGATTTCTAAATCGGACGACAGTGAGGAACCACGTCTTGTACTCTATTTAGGCAAACTAAAAATACACTAAATAGTTATACGTGCGCATTGTACATTGTAAGCGTGTATGCCCACTTTAATCAGGTTTTGGTTGAATAGTTTGAAAGTCTGCTGTGAACGCGAGTGGTCGTATGAGGCGGTATCACATTCATTACCGGTGTAACTCAAGCATCGGCGTTAACACGCGTACTCGGCGAGCGGTAGGCAGCACAAGAGGCGTGAGAGTTAGTCGCAACTCGAATATGACGAGAGATTGTGTATGGGCGCTCTATTTCGGTCTCAGTGGCGCACTCGGCGGCTAATCGTCGCGTCACGTGACGAGCGGAAGGACGGGGGGTGAGGGTTCGCAGGCAGAGGGGCGGGGACACGGGCAGGGGCGTCGGAATGCAGTCACCACCGCTCAATGCATAGTACAAATCGTCGATTGATCGTCAGCTTAATGTTCCAACCTCAACGTTACTCAACTTATAACCTAACAAAAATGTCACTAATATTTTGCTGATTCTCTCCTTTGGCACGGAGCGGTTCCGTGGGTGGAAATAGGGCTCAGTTCTGCTTACATTATCTGATTATTAATATAGTAACCTAATTAGTTAACAAAGGAAATCCTAAAGATTGTGACCACTTTAATAAATGCAGTTATAATAACATAACACGATATGAAGATACCAAGTCTAAATGACGGTGATGAAATACTGCTGTCGTAATGATTTCTTGAGTGTTTATTGTCGTCTATGCTATAGTTGAATATTCAAAGTTCATTGAAACGCTGAAACGGCTGACACCGCTTACGTAATGGACGGAGTTTACCAATATCATAAAAAGAAAACTAAATATTGCTTAGAAAGTTCCTTTTAGCAAAATGTTTCCAACGTTACCTGGCCTAGTCTTCAGTAAATAAATAAAAAACGATTCAAGCAAACAGGGTTATAACTAGTTTTAAAATCCTGTTCAATGTTTAATGCTTAATTGGTTACCTGGGTCAATAGTTCTGTGCAAATTAATTAACATTTAATTACACATAAACTTTGTAGTATTAAGATAATATATTACTGTATTAATAACATATCCTGTGTGCGAATTTATTTATCTGATTGAAACCTGTGGTTTTATTGTTATATTTTGTAAACACGCTGTAAGTTTTTTTTTGCTAACAGCGGGTACGTGAATGGTCAGGTAGATGGGCATTTCTATTTTATTTAGATGTCCCAGGATGAAATTGTAGAATACAAAGCAGTAATTGCAGCGTGCGGATTGCAGGCGATTGCCCCTTGCCCCGCTACACCTCCCCGCGCTCGAACACCGTAAGTAAACAGTCTGGTGTTTATCCGCGTCTCGCTCGCACCGACCGCGTCGCGTCGCGCCTCTGAGGTGCACTCGGTGTTCCTATTATTTTCGTGACGGGTATTGCGCCGAAGCCGATTCCCGCATCCTCGCCCCCGAGACGCGAGGTCCGGTCCCGCGGCGGAGGCGGCGGCGACGGCCGTTCGCATCGCGCGCCAGTCCGCACCCGAGACCGACTGTCGCATTAGTCCGAGCCTACGGAACGGTCGGTGCCTCTTGACGATTTGTTGAAATTGAAAATGCGGCACGCTCGTAGCGCGTATCACGGCGGGTGACAGACGGCGAGCGGCGCGCTCCGCGGTGCGGTTTGGAAATTCGTCAGAACCGTGACGTGTCAGTGATAGTGAGCGGATTGTGTCGTAGCGTGCCGATGATACACGTGAATGTGGATGGAGTGCGGAGCTATTGTGGAAGATGCATTTCAAAGAGTCGTTCGCGATGAGCGATCGACCGAACGAACGCGGCCGCCGCAACTCGCGCTGCAAGGGTGGGTGTAGTGTACTACTGTGTACTGCCTGCTGCCTACTATATGTGTCTGTCTAGAGCGGCGGTCGCGAGCCGTCTGCACCGTGCGGCGAGCGCTCGCCACTAGCCTCTCACCGCTCGCCGCTCGGCGCTCGTGCTGAGGCGCTGAGGCGCTGCGTCATGCGTGCACCACTTGACTACCATAATAACATACATAAACAACTTTACCTGTGTATACGTCTCCATCGTGCCGCGGCCTGTAATTCTCACTGCGTTGTGTTTATGACAATTCCGACCAGTACATCTATGCATGTTGACAGTTCTGTGTATTTTCGTATCTGCAGTAATTGTCCGTATTTATATACGAGGCTACGAGACGCACTCAAATACATAAATAATGTTACGGATAATAAATAAAGTCATTATCTGTAACAAAAAATATAATAACTGATTTTGGACCTATTTGTGACATAGCCGGTGATATCATGTTTATTATGTGAAAGTAACAGCTGTTATGTTGATTTAATGAGGATTGCCTTGTGTTTCTTAGTACTTGGCGCATATATGGCAAAGTTCTGGGTTTATTTAACCTGATACTCATTTGAATATTTTCTATTAAGTATTGACGTCAGGCAGGCAGCCAGTCGTGAAATCATACGCCAAATCTGCTTGCAACATGCAAATTAAAAATAAACATGTAGCACCGATCCCACGTAGGTTTGAGATAAGGGCAGATTGAAAAAGAAACTGCGTGCGACACAGAATTTCACTTCAGTAACCATTCATACCCGGATGTAAATTTAATCATCATAATATGTGTAATGCATTTTATTATGCTTGTCATCCACTCCACATTAACGAATGTTTTAATCATGAATTTTTGTTGATGTTCAAAATAGCTTTAGTACTCTAAAGGCTTTTCAAATTCACGCTACAAGCATATTGCCACTCGTCACAGAATCAAACTGGCATCAGTGCAGGCACTTGCTGCGTGTTACAACCCCCAATGCCAGCCAGGCCTACAAATATGTAACATTTTTGGACCATATTCGAGTTGTACTCATCTGTCTGGAATGTACTCACAAGTGCTTATCGCTAAATGTCCGTTTGTTTGTTCGTTCACGACTGCTATATTGATGCAATTCACCCAAGATAGAAAATACATGTCTAAATGTTTTATTTGAACATCTCACAAAATTTTAAAGACCGTTTGTAATATCCAGCATAATATTCATTAGTTGATGGAACAACCCGCGCTTAAGTTTAATTAGTCTTCGTGTTATTTTTAAATGGTAAATACATAAATTGTTCAGTAACAATCTTTTTAGAGACTATTTTTTTATGTAATCGTACTTGTTTTATTATGACGGCTCGTGATTGGGATTTGTGTAAATTATACAGAAATCATAAATATGTACATTGAAAAAGATCCATTTTATATAGCTACGAGTATGTTTGATAAAACAGCGTGATGCAATAGTGGTATCAAATATATTCATTATCTAAACGATCTTTATCATTTTAAATGTTGGACAATACAATTCTAGAGTTAGTACTTGGTAGTTTCATTGGGACTGCTGTCTGTTTTTTTTATATCTACAACCTTGATTGACATTTCGAAGAGTTCCAATAATATTCCATAATGGGTCTCTATGTTTTTTAGCTCTCTGTAAAGCTGTTTTTAAGACAGACCAATTTCAACCTAGATCATGGCAACTTATGGACTAAAAATACCCAGTAATATTGTTATATCTGTTTGTGTACAAACAACATAATTACACATAATTACACAAATACATATATGATTAATGGTCAGTACGAAAATTTATTAACAATTACATACCTCTAGAAGTGTCTGATCAGCAGCTTCTAATTGTTTTGGAATCACAGATCAAGAAATATAGTTATATTCGGTTTTCGTAGTCACCAATATGCATTCATCAAAGTGTAAGTCACCCAAATTTCTTTACGAGTATTATAAAGTATTTAAATTGATTGTTGAATATTATGTTATCGTAATAGTAAAATTAAATGCATATCAATTAAAAAGTCTCAACTTTGTCTCCAAACAGGTTTTCCAGAAATTATTTATGTATCTTCACATAATGTCAAGGTAACAAAAACATGCCTTATGAGAAGTTGATCACCGCTGATATTATTAAGAATAAAGCATTTTTTAAATCTTATTTTGGTGCTTTTGTTATATTGTACTTTTGATTTTATTTAAATATTGTCCCTTTGTTAAGCAAAGGTTTCTGTTAAGTCCTTATGCTTGTCCCCAGTTCTTACCATACCTTATTCCATGTTAAGTATTGAGCAATAACGAGCTGGTGTAGTATAGTACACAGAACGATACGTACAGCAAAACATTTTTACAACTTGTATTAGATATTGTTTTTACTTAATGTAACGTATGTTAATAGAGCACTAATGACCAAACAGAAAGTTTGTTATCAACAACAATTTTCATCTACGCATTATCCCTACATTAAATGAATATTATTTTCAACGCACAGCTTTTTACTGTTTTATTGTGTTATAAAAAAGATTATTTAAACTTCTCGTAAATCATTTATAGAGGAGAGCACAAATCTTGACACATTTAACTATATTTTATTAGTACTATTATACTCTTAAGACCTGATACCATAAATGTAATCGATTCAATGTAAACCAATAAAAAGTTCGCAATAATCTATCAACATAAATTGTAGTACCTATATACACTCTAAAAGGAATATTTCATTTATTTGTATAGCATAAGGCTCAAGTAGTAGCTGTTAAAATATACCTATCACTTTTATTGTCAATGTCGTCGTGAATTTAAAAGAAACCTTTATTGCAATTTTCATATTTTAATTCGCTTACTACTTAGTATGTCCTTCAGTGCACGTGTTATTGCAGGTGTTTTTTAATTAATTTTATACATAGCATTGCCTTTTTAATATACGACAATTAGTCACGTGTTCCATTTGGCAACGATTCGTTAAAATCCTCTAGGGTGTTGCGGTGGGGAATGAGGCGTAAAGGGGGACGGGAGTCGCAAAGGATGGAGGTGAGATCATAGTGGCGAGTGGCCCGGGTAGGCGATCGATATGTACATTGAACATACATACGTATCTGTATAAATAACTGTACCTAACTTCTCGCAACTCTACTGTCTGTTCCAGATACTGCGCCAAAACCCCCGTACCCCTCCACCCTCGAGCTTTTTACGTGTCCTCTTTTCTGTGTTATATATTTTTTTCAATTATTAGGCTTATGAATAAAGTTGCTCAAACGTCTGCCGCTGAATAACATTTACCTACTTATACCAGTCCCGTGTTTAAGTGTATTTTGATTTGCAAAATGATATTCTATGCATGTAGGTATACTTTTAATTAATAAATAATAATAATCATAATAACTAACAATTTATCGAAAATATCTCATACCTTGCCAATTAATATCACAATTAAATATTTTAAATTAATTGGACAGCCTACGTTACGCTGTTGGTTGGACGCCGACTTTGAAACGAGAGGCCACGTGTTCGATCCCCGAACCAAAACAAGTATTTTTGTGATCGACAGGTATTCGACGAAGCCAGGTGGAAGTATTGGTGACTTCAGACACAATGCAACTAATAATTTCGTCAATTTTGTTTATTATAATTATTTACTTATCGCATTTGGGTAATAAATACATCATTTTCCGAAAATTATATTATACACCTTTTTAGTTTAAAAGACGTAACGGTACGCAAAGGTTTAAATTACTATTTTCGCAAGAACTAGGTATTTACCACCCAAACACGGTGATGTTTAAAAAAATGCAAAAAATTGTCGCGTTTTTTACAAAAAAATTAATTGCATTGTGTCTGTAATCACTAAAACTACCACCTGGCTTCGTTTTCGGTCGCAGTCTTGATATACCCGGTATAAGTTTAAAACTCGAATTGATTGGTCTATTATAGTTATGGCCGTCATAGATTTTTTTACAATAAAACATCTGAATTGGAGAAGTCTAACATGTATTACAGTAATATTCATTAGTGTATGTTTTTAATGGTGTTAAACTGTATGTGTTCTGTATGTTTAATAAAACGCCGCCCAGTCCCAAATTTTCTCTTTAGAGTAGGAGATTTCCACTTACTCTTTTCATTTGTTGTAATTCAAACACCTTTCATGTTTTTATATCTTGCGGTATTTTGCATGCCAACAACATTGATAATTAATTCAACCCTAGCGTAGATAAATAAATAAGCTGTGTAAAACTATTTTTTTCTGAAGTTATGAATTTTTTTGTAAAATAAATTCGTATTTGGACATAAAATATTACACAATATTATTTTTGCCTAATTGTAACTCTCTCTCTGTTTGGGAACAGCATGCCAAGTTAGTCTTTAACCTTTTAAAACTATTAATTTGCATAATGGTTTCTTAGATTAACGCGAACGTTACACATCATCATAATCATCGGCCCTTATGCGTCCACTGCTGGATATGTCCACTGTCCAGGCCTCTCCCATAGCACGCCACTGGGCTCGATCTTCAGCCCACACATTGAAGTAAAACTAATTATATCGCGGATTTGGCCTTTTTTTAATTGTTTTTTTTTATTTTTTTTTATTAACCTGTATTGTCCCACTGCTGGGCAAAGGTCTCTCTCAACTTTTTTAATTGTAAGTTAAAAAATATAAAATTAAACCAAATCAGTGATAAGATCCGTAAGAAATAGTTTTAAAGTATTTATTTACAAATATAATATAGTTTTTTCTGAGATTGAAGGTAAATTTTGAAAAGAAACTTTTCCCAAATGTTCCTCACAAGGCATTCAAAGGTATTAAAGATCAAACCAGAATATGCTTGTTTAGCTTGTTTGTAGGACTCTCTATTGTGAAAAAATGGCAACCACTTGCAGTGGCCCCATTGAAATAGATAGATATTATTATAAATGTATATATTCCAATGAATGTGTGAAGAGTTCTAACGTTTTTGACACTCATTACACGTTTTAAAAAAAACATAATTTACTTAACCTACAATTTTTCATTTATACACCGCTACAAACTTGGGAAATATCGTAGTACGCATATCTAATAAGTACAATTGTATTTCTGTGAAATTATAATAGGAATCTTTATCTACTTTAGTGAAAATAATATTTTTATACTTGTTTTAAAACAATATAAGAAAGGAACGCAAATAATAAGTGTTGTGGATGCTTTATTTTCTAGTTATTTGTGATTAATTCATAATCTTCGAAAAAAAAAAACAATCAAATTCTATTTCGGTGACAGAAAGTGATTCCTGCATCTGTATCTGTATTAGCCCATATACGTCCCACTGCAGGGCACGGGCCTCCTCTACAATTCAAAGTACGATTGAGAGGGGTTAGGCCATTTAGTCCACCACGCTGGCCTAATGCGGGTTGGCGGACTTTACATACTATAGAAATTCCTTTAAATCGCCACGGTATGCAGGTATACTCACGATGTTTTCTTTCACCGTTATAGTGCGTGGCGATTGACTTTTAATACAAACACAATTCTGAAAAGTCAGGGATGTGCCCTGGGATTTGAACCCACGACCACCGTGAAAATGTTGGCAGTCGCGTCTGGTCCTTTACCAATAGGCCACGAAGTGGATTTTATTTTATTTTATTGCTTGTATAACAATTTTCTAATAATATTTTACATCAACAATAATATTTACTAGAAATACCTTTTAGAATGCAGCTTACATTTCAATAGATTTCGGTAATTTAAATTTTTTTAATCGGCAGCTTCTTACGATTGAAATAAAACTTATTTGTACGGATTTTATCGCGAATTTGGTTTAATTTTACATTTTTAACTTCCCGATGTTTCGATTGCTTTCCAGCTTTTGTGGTAAGGGTCGGACTGTAAATTCCTGACTCCGGGCTGATAATTAATAGAAAAGCCCAATATCACTTTGCCCGACCCGGGATTCGAACCCGAGACCTCAGCTTTGCAGTCGTACCGTAGTACAACTACGCCACCGAGGCAGTAATTTCGTAGTTCAACACTGTTATAATAATACAGGTATAAAAATATACCGGATATTTCAAGACTGCGACCGAAAACAAAGCCAAGTGGTAGTTTTAGTGGTCACATACACAATACAATTTACTATTTCGCGAAAAAATTGACATCTTTTTTTTAATTTTTTAAACATCTACTTTTTTGGATGTTAAATTTATCTAATTTATACGAAAAAAGTAATTTACAGTCTAGCGTACCATTGTGTATTTGAAAATTAAAAGGTGTACATCATTATTTTAGGAAAACGATGTGTTTATCATCCAAATACGATGACGATGATAAGTAAACAATGAAAAAAAAATTGACGATTTGTTTGCGACAACACAAGACACTAATACTACCACCTGGCTTCGTTTTCGGTCGCGGTCTTGATACATTCTGTATATTGAAAGTATCTTTGACCTGTTATTTATGAGATGTCGGTTTTATGGATCATAAAATGTGAAACACGTGTATAAACCCCAACACCAAGTTCGTTGGTTTTTAAGAGTCTATATGAAAGAGGAACCTAAATGAGGACACTATATTATTTGCTCTGATATGACCACGAGTACAAAAAATATGCGACATGACAACTGTTATCAGTGGTCTAGAAAGGCTAATTTTATCTACAAAAATCATGTGCCACAAAATATTTTTCTGTTTGCACAACATATTATAAAATATTCAATTTAATTGAAAATTATATTTAATAAAAATAGTAAAATGCAAGGACGTTTATTGTTCGTGACGGTAAGTTTGTCTGGGGAAGGCAGGTATTTTCAAGCATTGCCAGTTCTTTGTGTTCTTAATAGAACACAAGTTAATATAAACTTTTGTATAGTTGTATAAGGTATTATGTATTTGGATATCAATGATAAACGGTAATATATTTCAGGTGCTGGCGTCAAGATGGAGCACTTCCAAGCGGCGCTGGATCCTCGCAAACAGGAGCTGCTGGAAGCGCGCTTCTTAGGCGCCAAGGTCAGTCGACAATATTACTATAATCAGATCGTAAATCTCAGACAAAAATAACACACATATTTATGAGGTAGTGAGTTCAATTTTGTGAAATCCGACGTCGCGGTTTATTGGAGAGTATTTTATGAATTATATTTTCACAACAATGACGTGTTGCAGTTAATCGGCTTAACGAAATTCGTTTTTTATCGTAAGAATATCATATTATTCACAACGAGAAAAAAAATTTACTTTCTTAATTGTTTATATTTTGATAGACTATAAAAAGGAATAGTAAGTGAAATAGCCACCTTATTACATGCGAATAAAACACTTGATTTCAATTTGTTCCAAACGGCGTAATCATTGTTTGTATTTTGTTATCGTATCGTTTCTGATCGCGTATAAATAACTATGTACCTATGTATGTTTAAATTGAAAGGCGACCACAATGTTGATTCTTTTGTTCTGTTCCACATTTCTTGCGCTAGTGTTGTTCTATTTTTCGATAATACAATTTGAGTTCTGTCGTGTTGCTATTCGTTATCCAACAACGTTACTCAAATTATATAGTTTATCATGGAAAGGAAGAATGAGAATAATAAATATATTTTTAATGAAAACGTATAAACATAATAGTGTAGTTATCGGCGTATTTGACGTAAGCCTCACATGTAAAGTAATTATATCGCGGTGAAACCAGTAGGAGGATGGGCAAATGTTGATATGCAACGAGTCGATCACGTGATGTCTGATAATGTAGCTCCTCCATTAGGCCCACCTGCCCCGCCGCCGCTCCGGTTTCGTCGACGGTACGCACACGCCGTACGTATATACATGCACACGTTGTGATCTCGGCCAAGCAAGTGGATTGTGGGAGATATGTAATTCCATTATGTGTCTCGTCTCCGTCCGTTCCCCGCTTGCAATCTTCGTCCCTCTATCGTCCGGTTGACGCGACACTGAGCAGCGTCAGGGCATCGGTTTTGTTCGTTGTTTTATTATAAGTATTTGTTATTCAAATGATTCAGTAGTATTGATCACGTTCTCCTTGTTGCTCACCGGAAAGATTTTAGTGAGTAATAAAGATTTACAAAATATGCTTAGTTACAACGGCCATATTATTGCGTTTATAATCTATCACATAAGTTAATGTAATACATAAAGAAGGTTACAGTAAGTAATATAAAACTCAGTTGGGTTATAAGTAATAAAGGCGCCATACATTAGTTACAATTTCAATTTTACCAAGATTGTTTTTATTTAAACATAAAAATATTTTTATATTTTATTGATGATGATTGATGCCTGTGATGAGTTTATTTGGCGCTTTGTGGTGGGCGAAAATAGGCTAAATTCATATTATAGTATTGTATTCTCTTGCAGCACTGCTGTATTTGTTACATTAATAACGTTCTAAAAATATCGTTGTTAAAATAACTGTACCTCACATAATGTAAAAGAGAAAATTTAAAAATAACTTTTTCGTTCTAATGAAAACACGAATCGTAATAATTTTTGCGTCTCGAATCACCATGATATAAAAGGTAAAACAGCAGTTCACAATAGTGGGGAGACGTTTTCTAATAGGCCGGTTTACATTGAGCGCATTGATCGCGTGTTTACAGGTCAGCGCAAGGGAGATACTAGTAGAAACTCGACGGACGCCAGAATACAAGACGGTGAGTTATCTACCTCAATTTTATTGATAATTTAGTAGACATGCACTCGCTAAAAGATACAAAACTTCAATATTTAAATGTGTCGAATAAGAACTGACGCCAATTCACGGTTCTCGAGTCGGCGCTCGTGTACAACAAACCGTTGCGCGATTGTATATACCACTATTATACTGCCACTATTAATAGAACTTATTGCAGGCATCACGCCGTGTTAAGGACGCGCGATCACTTTAATATCGATTTGGTTTCATCGGCATCGAGTGTTTGCCGATATTGACTTTTGGCATCGTATACTTTTAAATTAGATAATACTTAGTATTCTGTGATAATACTGTGTCTGCGGTACGATATGACTGATAAGGTAGTGACACATGTATTTTAGAACGTATGCTTGATAAGTGCTATGGAATTCGGACCAATCGCATGACGTTTATCAATCCATTCGAGTCGGTAAGACATTATTAACGCGGAGCGCTGCTCTTACAACAGTCCGTATTGTAAACACTCCTATAAATAGCGGACTTTTAAAATAACACACTGGGAAACGTCGTACATCCAGTCAAAGTTCTGACAAATGTCTTATACTCACTCTGAACTTAACATAACATTCGCTCTTTCTGTATAATTGCAGCGTTCACATTGATAGCACGTACAATATCTGGTTTATAATCCCATCTCAACATGATAAGCAAGACTACAAGTACGTAGATTTTACAAACCGTTTGGCTAATTGTATCCATACGACATACGGTATGTGTACTTAAATGGTCACTTATTCGGTGTTATTAAATATTGGTAAGGTTGTTTCAAATAACAGATCACATTCTGGACCCACTACAAGAATATATAAATGAGCAATTCCGGATTTAAAGTGTTAAATATGTTGGTAAGCGTGCCGGGAAATGTACCGGCCTCGGAGTATAGGCAAGTCGGGGCCGCGGGGTCACCGACACAGGCGGCACTCCCCGCTCTTCTCCCCGCCTCTTTTGTATCGCTAACTGGTCAAATGAAATCACAGTTTTATGATTTATTTGATAGCCAATATTAAAACTTAGCAACCCTATTATAGTAAAATACATCTGAATAAAATTTAACTTGTTTTATATAAAAACGTAACGTACTCTTTCGCAGTTATTAAAATAATATGCAAAATTATATCCTTTTTATTGAAGTTATAAAGTTACACTTTATGAAGTTTGTTATGGGTTTGAGAATATTAATTAGTCGTGAAATAAGCGTAAACAATTCACATATACCAATAATTTACCATTCTATTTACTTTAGATAAGCCGGCACAGTTTACCCACTATAGGTGCGCTTTGTATGTTTATTTCACACAGAGGGAAAGAGAAGGCCTAGCGCAATATTCAAGTCGTTTGAACATTCAACTCGAAGGGAAATTATAACATGGCGCACACGGCTTCGCCCCGCCTCGGCTACAATGTGCCGTCAAACCTCATTCCACCGCTAAGCCGCCCGGTTCCGCAGTTATTTTTACACAGCCCGACCTTTCGCACCGATCGTCACCGCACACCAGTATTTACAAAATGGAACATACGCACGTCGCACTCACGTTTATTGTAACAACAATATATTTTAGCCATTCACGTAATCAACACTAAAGATCTCATCGTGTTTTCGTCGTTCAGATGTGTTGCGATTTAATTATTTGAAGATTTTTGGTTACGGCATACGATACGTCCGTTCACGACCGCCGCCGCGGAGGCAATGAACGCGGGACGAAACGGTGCGGCGCGGCGGCGGGCGAGCCGTCAGCTGAGCGTCACGCCGCGACATTGCAAGGTCCGCCCGTACTGCTTCGCCTGACCCACTGCGCCGCGGCCCGCGCGCTATCCGTGGCCGACCACCGCGGCCGCCACCGCTGCCGCCGTGCACCGGCCGGCGTCCAGCTCTTGCCCACCTCGTATGCCCCTTAATCACAACACACTTAATGGACATTTTTTATGTCTCACTGTTTACTCTGTACTTAGCTCATGGAGTAAGATCAAGCTCAGATCGACGACATCAAGTTTTAATTTAACAGTTATTGTTAAACGGCTATGTAGTTAAAAAAGAAATTGCTTTGCTGAAATGAAAGTAAGTACAATGCGGTCTATAAAAATTACTTTCATATTAGGCAAAAATGTTTTAATACAATCATCAATATGATATCAGTAATTTCGTCAATATTTTTTCAGTGGGGAGAAAAAAATATTTGAGTTTAGAACAAGTCAGCAGTCCATTGGAACTTAACAACTATTTAGTTTTATATCGTTCGGCTTTACTGCCGCGCTGTATGGAATATGGATTTAAACAACAATTATGATAATTGACCGAAACTTAATTATTATGGTATGCGAAAAAAGAATAGACTGCCTGGTGAGTGGTGGCGTAGTTCTGTACTACGGTACGATTACAAACCTGAGGTCTCGGGTTCGAATCCCGGGTCGGGCAACGTGATATTGGATTTTACTATTCTACTACCTATCAGCACGGAGGCAGGAATTTGTGCCCGATTTGGCAATAGGCTCGCCTCCTATCACATCGTGGGACGGAACATACAAGACGAAACATGGGTGTCCTGCACCTCTGCCTACCCTTTCTGGTAAAAAGGCATGAGTTTGTGTATGTATGTTGCAAAAAAAGAAATTAATCGATAGCTTAATTTTAATCGTACGTCCTACAAATTTTATATACAAAAAGTCTTACTACTATGCTACTTATTTTACACAGCTACTTTTTAGCTTATTTTACTTCACAGCACAAAGGTTTCACAATTGACAAACAATATAAATTTCCTTTAACAAGTCCAAACATAGTCTCCATAATACTTAATTATATTTATGATTTTTTCTATGGCTTAATTGCTTAAACTGCATCATAAAAAATCCAATGATGTATTTCAAGGTCTACATAATTCATGAAAGTATTACAATGACATTCAATTCATGTCATATTTAATACGAAATATTGTACTCAAACAAGGACAAGAAGTATTCGTCGTGGGAAATTATATTATCATGCATATATGTACATAGTAATAAATATTAGATTTCTATTGCTGTATTTCGTGCATCCTCTCTGGCACTTCTAATTCAGTAAAATAAAACATTATTGTGTGCTCATGTAAATTGCATAATTATTAATTTATGTTTGCATTTTAAACAACATATAAATTAAGAGCAACATTTATAAATCGATTAATTTTACAAATAAGCAGCTAAAACATTCGCCCATCTAGAGTAAAATGAAAATCCAGGATAGAAACGTATTTGTGTGAATGGATGTTGGCGGCGTGAGGCATCGTCAACTAGAAATAATCAATATTGCAGGCTTTAGTTCGAATCTCGTGGCGCCTCGTCGGCGCTGCACACTTGCGGCTGAAGTTGCGCTGAGCCCTGTCCCCCTCGCACCTCGCGCCCTGCACTCCCCTCGCACTAGAAAATTGGGTTAAACAGCACGCGGCTGAACACCGCACCGAAAGAGGGGATTTCGGGGTCCATACAACTGCGCTTCTACGTTGAATGCGGGAGAGATGTGGCTGAGTATTGATTGTCTTTCATATTGAGACGCAGTTTCCTGCGGCGCAATTGCACATACCATCGCACCTTCTAGTTTTTATTGATTGCCGGTTCGAGTGAAACGACGACGACCCTTTCCAACGTAACATCTCTGCCTGATAATTAATATTGTTTAAATTAGGCTTTCAAAACCCAAATACTCGTTTTAACGGGTAGTGCGCAGTACAGAGTATTGTATTTCAAACTAATGAAAACGGTTTTTTTAACGTACATACGTATTCTGGAATTTTTACTATTTTTTTATTACTGCATTCATTTTTCAGTTGTGTAAGAAATTCGAGAGCCGGTGCGTAATAAATAGATATGGGCAAAAAATATATGGATAATTACATTGTTTTCTTATCAACATTAGAATCGAAGGAAACCCAATAAAGTTACAATGACATCACGTGTTGTTTTAGTTTCTATTATAATATTTTAATTAACGTTCGTTTGAAAATCAACATTTTGCCTGTTTTAATATTGTAATGCATATCAAAACAAGTTAGAAGCGTTTATGATCGCGAAGGAACATTGAGAAAATGTGTTGTTTACAATAAACGTCATAGCCAGCGGCCAGTAATAATACAATGCTATGTAATAATATAACTTATTATGGTACGTGAGTTGCACCAGTTTCCATTGTCCACTGATTAATTCATTCTATCGCTTTAGTCATGAGCGTGTCCATGTTTGTATGTTTATACACATACGCAAGTTGCCAACTCGCTAACTTTCCATTCGTCCACGTATAGGTAGGTAGGTATGCTAAAATTAGATGAAACAAGCACACTGCAGGCATATCATGCGTTGTCGTTATATTATTACTGCGGCGCGGCGGACATAATTATCTTTATTAATTTATCCATCTTGTCACTATGAAATTATTCAAAAGTTGTAATAAAAGCAAAATGTTATCACGAGCGCCATTTAGCCTTGCTTGTAAGCTTGTAGGTGAACATTGTACGTGTTATTACTTTTTAACAAGTTATGTGTTTGTCGCGATCACGTGGTCGTCCCTTATTTTCCTTATCATTTTGATATAATCGAAGAGCGTTGCGCTCGCATGCGACTTTTGTTGCTAGCTAATACAGGAGGTGGTCGCCACGAACAGGAGAGGAGGGGGCAAGAGGCACCGAAGGGAGTACATACAGAGCGGCAACGTTACGCCGATAATGCTAATATACTTTGTGTGTCTCACTCTGCCACCAAGTATGCTGCATTATAACGATGTGGCATTTTTATGGTGTGACTTCAAAGATTTTACGTGTTCGTTTTAAACTTATTATATTTTCGTTACGGTGCGTAACCTCCTCCAAATTGTTCTACTGCAAATATATTATGCAATTTGCATATTTTATATTTAGATATCAAAACAAGTTTTATTTCCTTTTATTTAGATTGAAGTTATTCCTTTACGTCCCGCAGTCGATATATTGCAAAAAAAAAAAACGCTTACGATATCTTATTAAAATTATATTGTATACCTATTCTATAATATGCATTAATTTTACATTCATGTGCCTTGTATGATTGTTTGAAATGTAGTCTTACAAGTTGTACTTATAATTTTTATACTTATTTTTTTACTAAGTACAAAATATATTCAATCCGTTATTATATTTTATCTCAATCCCCAGTTAATTTCTCATTGGACATAAATTAGAATAGTGTAAATAGTTGACCAAAATAAATACATACAATACTCACTTGGTTCGAGCAAGTATACATTGAGAGCAGAACATTCGCCATATAAGTATGTAGGTTTATTCAGTGAAGCTTGTCGCGCGTGCTGCAGTGACTGCTGCTTAGTTGAATAATGTAGCATAGGTATTACGCAGAGATATACATATCGCGTAGTGTAGACTGTAGATACACAGCAGCGAGCATACCTATCTGTGTTTATGTTGGTACATCGCGGCACAGACGCCTACGTAACACGTCCAGTAAGCAGTTTGTTGTGGGGCACGAGCGCCGATATCACGTACCTACTCATTCGCCGCGGTCGGTGGCACGCCGCCCGCCACCCGCCGGTGCCACCTCATTGCGGGAATAATCGGTCAAGTCGATTTCGTGTCCATCGTTTTGTCTAATTCTATTTCGTGATTATCAAAAATAGTTACACCTACCTTATACTTTTTGAATTATTCAAAGCGTCGCATTCGCTTCACCTCTTTAGGAATTTGCTTGTGCAAAAACTCAATTGGTCAACAAGTACGATCGCAATCGCGGGCTGTTGACCTGCCGTTTTGCGAATGCGAACGAAGTGACGTTGTTTCGTATCAGGTAGCTAGTAAATACTGTTAATAGTTGATTCACGGCCTCGTCGTATAGTTAAAAGATTGCAACGAATATTTTTCACTGGATTCAACAATGCTTACGGCCTTGTATCCTTGTAAAATGGCGCCTCGCCTGTCGTTATTATTATTACATTCGGAGCAAACTTCGTGACGATCTCTACGGTCCCCTCGCCCCTCACCGCGGATGCGTATCCGATTGTCGCGACTGGCGTTTCGTTTACAACTTGTCAAACTAGTTAGGTTATTTGGACTAAAAGAAAGTAATAAAATATTTCGTATGAATGCACTTCTCAATTCGTAATTTGTGAGTATTAATGTTATTGTGTGTGAAATAAGTGCTAGCAAACGTGGAAAGCGCAAAAGTTGGGCGAGTCATATGTAAAGACGCCATCTTTCTTTACAGATGTCAGCTGGGTCACAAATTCAGATGGCACCACAAACCACTGTCAACACGGGGCAACCACTACACAATCAGGACTCCAATATGAGCACAGGTAAATTGTGATATAGTGCTAAAAGTGCCGTCAAACCTGGTGATTTGTGAACAGTGCTCTGAGTGTTAAACGTTCGTATGCCGGTTTGGTTACCGTACTATGTATTTACTTTTAAACTCCGGAGGGCCCGATCGGTGTAAAAAAACTGTCATTAAACGAGAATTGTGACGTCGTATTGTCGTGTACGATGCCGGATAGGAACCGTGAAAGTGTCGCTTTTCATCCCGAGATCCAAGACTGTAATTGCGTGCCACAATGCATGACTATAAAAGTGGAGATATCATAAACCACGTCGGCCTACTGAGCTCCTTGTCAAAAAGTGAGTTTAATAATCAGTATTCATAAACTACTTAATGTTATTCTAGTACAAGTTATTACATTTCCATTATCTTACTTAGATACTTGTTATGGCTTATAGTTTTATTTATAATCTATAACTTACAACTTAATTTAATTCACCATTGAGAAAAAAAATGTGCTTATAAGTTATAAGGTGTAAAGACATTATTTGAAACCAAAGAAGTATGAATTATTACCATAAATGAGATGTAATAGCCAAATGTAATAAAATTGTTGGTGAATTGAAATTGCTCTTTATTGATAGTTGTAAGTTTTATGTAATATCTTCCAGGGTCATCTCATAGTGATAAAGAAGTTGATGCTTTAACTCCGGAGAAGTCTGCAGCTATGCGAGGTTCCACTGCTGGGCCTGGTGCTGGGCTGGTGCCACCCAGCGGTGCTACACCTACTATAGCCATGCCGGAGAGGAAAAGGAAACGGAAAGGTTAGTATTTACAATATTGCAGGGCATGTGCCTCCTCTACAATCAAGAGTATGATATTACCATTATAAAATAACATTAAAGCCACAAGTATTGCTTGAATTCAGAACAAATGTTAAGTGTGGCCTGTTTTTTAATTCCTTATGAGTTGTTAGAATTTAGAATAGGGATAATGTTTTGTTAGTATTTTATTTTTAAGCTATTTAATATAATTTACTACTTGTCATAGTATTAAAAGAAAATGTATTGCAAATTGGAATCGAGTCTATATTGTTTCTAATTTGTACATTTCAGGAGATGAAGGCGTGGGAGGTGGGGGAGGTGGTGGTGGAAAACAAAGGCACAATTCTTCAGACAAGAATATCCGGGAGTATTTCTCCAAGCATCCTTCATCAAGTCCTGTGAGACACACTGGCGCCAAATCTCCTTCACCACAGGGAGCTAATTATCCTATGGTACTATTCTATACTATATAAATTTTTTGATGTGTGCTTTATATATGGACATTAGGTATTGAATTTTTAATCAATAGTTCTGCTAATCTGACAATCCACACTGGGCCAACATGGTGGAATAAGGCCTTACCCCCTCTCGATCGCAATTTCGATTATAGAGGAGGCCTATGTTCTACAATGGGATTTACATAGGCTGGATTACACTATATGTAGTTCTTCCAATTTTATCGTAAATATAAAACTAATAGAATTGAAAAGGCATAAAAGGATTTTTACAACATGTTTTTCAGTACCCACCGTCACCTTCTGGAGCTGATTTCATGCGTTCAGCATCTCAGCAAAGACCCCACACAACTGTTAAACAGGTACATCATTATATTTTGATGATTTAATGTTTTTTTTCACAAATAAATGACTCATTAAACATCTTCAGGTTCAGACAGAACTGACATGTCAGAGGATACAAGAGTTAGAAACTCAGGCATCATCTGATTTAGAACTAAGGAATAATAAAATAGAGGAATTAACAAGGACAAATGAAGATTTGAAACATCAAGTGCAAACGCAGAGCAAGGTTAATGATTCACATCTTTATGCAATGTACCTCGTTTTAAGAATATTTAATACAAACATAATGTAATTTTAGGTTATAGAACAGCATAAGTCACACATTAACAAATGTATAGAAGTGGTAAAAAAATTGTTGAATGAAAAAAGCACAATTGAAAAAAAAGAGGCGAGGCAACGGTGTATGCAGAACAGACTCAGGCTCGGGCAGTTTGTTACGCAACGTGTTGGAGCCACCTTTCAGGAGAATTGGACTGATGGATATGCATTTCAAGAACTAACAAGGTTAGAGCAAGTACTGTTTTATATATTACTTGATTGACGGAAAAATATGCAATTATACCTAATTAATAGTTAAATGCTTAACTCTTACCTATATCCACTGATTATTAGCAATTGTAAATATGTAAAAATAGTTTGTAGCACACTTGGATCTTGAATGTTCAAAGTACACTTTTGAAAGTTTCATATGGTATATGCTATAATATTTAAAAATATTGAAATCATAAAATCGACTTGTTTTATTTTTTTATATAACAAGTAAAAAATATTTGTATTATATTCATTATATAGATTCAAGTTGTTGACATAAGTTGTAACTTAAGATGAGTAATGTTGATTAAAGTTATCATTTCAATTCAATTTATTTTCCTGAAAATGAATTATGTGATTGTGGGCTATGTGGATCATTGCCTATTAGTTATTACAATAACAATTAGAACCAGCTCAAAATTAATTGTGTTGACTTACACAGTCATCGAATATATTGGCCAAGACAAGATTTTCTGTCATTTATGAGATTACAAACTCATTCAACATACACTATGTTGTGCGAAATGTGTAGTTTGATGGTTTCGGTATTAGTTATTCTTCTATTTAAGCGTACTATTGTAGTTGACTGTAAATTGTGTCTGATCCAGGCGGCAAGAGGAAATAACGGCAGAGAAAGAAGAAATCGATCGCCAGAAAAAGTTGTTATTTAAAAAGCGTCCCGTGAACAACGAGGGTGGCGGTGGGCGAGGAAAGCGCACGTCAAGTGCCGCGCCCACCACGCCGCAGCCCTCGCCGCTGCACAACGGCACCGACGCGCCCACCTTCCTCAAGCCCGACCCGCTGCCCAGCATGACCTACCAGGAGTACTACGAGGCCGACGAGATCCTCAAGGTGAATGTTCCAGATGCTCCACTATGCTGCCACTGGTGTATTCAAATATTTTTTCAATTGTTCTCCAGCATATTTTGTTTTAAAATCTAATCATTTATTACAGTTAAGGCAGAGTGCACTTAAAAAAGAGGATGCAGACTTGCAGCTAGAAATGGAAAAGTTAGAAAGGGAAAGAAATCTTCACATTAGGGAATTAAAACGGATACACAATGAGGACCAAAGCCGTTTCTCACAGCATCCTGTGTTATCGGATAGGTATGATACATTCATTTTAAAGGTTTTTGCTTTTTAAATATGCATTCAGTGGAATTTATGAATGCTAGCATATATTTAATTTCACAAAACTTAATTATTTTCATAATAATTTCGCCTAATTAATTTTGAATGACAACTTTCCAAATTCTTTGCATTTAAAATATTTAAAATTAAACCTTATACCATTATTAAGAAAGGATATTCAGTTTTGATATGATTTGAAACACAAGAGGGTTTATTTATTTAATTTTCCTCTATGCTTCATGGGTGACTACTGACAGACAGGTCATTCACTGGTAGACTAAAATAGACTTGTTGCGAGGGGATACGAAATCTTCCATTAGAAGAACCAATTCACATTCAGTTTCTTAAAGTTAATTAACATTATCTTTCTTAACAACTTATTGTTTTTGTACATACAATATGATTATTAAAATGCCTGTATTTCACAAAAAGTAATGTAAAAGAAAAATAGTCAAAATATCAAAGAGAATATTACTACGCGACTATGTGATAAAATATGCAATTGTTTATGTATAGAAGAAATAAAATTTTGCCTTCCACATTCAGGCCAAGGCTTCCCAAACTAGCAAAAATATCTTTAAAAAAAATGTCAGTTGTGAATGAGGTTATATATGAAATGTAATGTTTGTGGCCAGGTATCTGCTGCTCATGCTGCTCGGTAAGGGCGGGTTCAGTGAGGTTCACAAAGCGTTTGACCTTCGAGAACAGCGGTACACTGCTTGCAAGGTCCACCAACTAAATAAAGACTGGAAAGAAGACAAGAAAGCCAACTATATCAAGTGAGTCGTGTATGATGACAAAACGACATCTTGTTTATATTATTTTATCTAAGCTCTTTAAACATTGTTTTTTCATTGATCGTAAGGACACATGTGAGACATGGAGAAGAATAAATTAATGGACGCGTCTTATTATATACCCATGAGTGTATTTGATCAATGCACTGGCTAACTTTGAGAGCTGGTGTGAAAAAGATTTTGATTTAGTGTTTGACATTGTTGTATGTAAAATATTCAATATCACCGAGCGGCAGATATAATCAGATAAGTCGATAAGAAAGCGTTGCGAGTGAAGTTTATTAACAACGGTCGGCGTTACTGCTATTTTAGGACATTCTATGTAATCGACTGCAATGGTTAACAGTATGCGATAAGGACTGTAACGAATGTACATTTATTTACATCGTGTGAAATTTTGCCTTGTATTCGAATTTGTAATCATTTTCTAGACCTTGAAAGTTTATCTTGGATAATGATTGTCAGCAGAATGTGTACATCCAGGATATTTTATCAATATTTTACAATTTTGTTTTTCCGTTTAGTTATATTGTCATCGAATGTTAATTATATTGTTGTCGGTTGAGCAGGAAATAGGTTACGAATTATTAAACCGAAAAAATTGGAAGTGTACCCGGAAATATATAATTTTGAAAGGACGAAGTACAACTTTGCACTAATATTTTATATCCAGTGTTAAGTATATCGACAGCCACGAAGGCCCTAGACACAATACCCAGATCATCAACGATTTTTTTTAACACTAGACTGGTGTTGTTGTGGGAATTTGAATTGGTGGCCTTTTGTTCTGCAGCTGAAGACTAATGCATACCTACCACAAAAGAGTTTAGCATAGTTTGCGTAATGTAATGCGTTGTGTTGTGTTGTTGCAGACACGCGCTCCGGGAGTACAACATTCACAAGGCACTCGACCACCCTCGCATAGTCAAGTTATATGACGTATTTGAAATTGACGGAAATTCGTTTTGTACAGTTCTTGAATACTGCAATGGACATGATCTCGATTTTTATCTTAAACAGGTATGTATTGCATAAATGTTTATTTACATATTGTAATTTTAAAATATCACAAGTTGGATAAGAACATTTCAAACTTTTATTGTACCTAATGTAATATTGAGAACAAAACATGGGTGGTCGTCATATATACATTTCGCTGCTGGGTTCGGGTCTACAAAGGTGCTTTTGAAGTTGGCGATATAGTAATATTTGAAAGATTATTAAGATTTAAGTGAATGTGAATGGGCTGCTCATAACACGGTGTTACTACACTAGTATTGAAAACATAGTTTTATTATTCCAGCATAAGACTATCCCAGAGCGTGAGGCCCGGTCGATTGTGATGCAAGTCGTGTCAGCGCTGAAGTATCTCAACGAGATCAAACCGCCTGTAATACACTATGATCTGAAGCCGGGCAATATTTTGCTCACCGAGGGAAATGTTTGTGGAGAGATCAAAATAACTGATTTCGGCCTATCCAAGGTGATGGACGAAGAGAATTACAACCCGGACCACGGCATGGACCTCACGAGCCAAGGGGCGGGTACTTATTGGTGAGTACTTCCTACGATATTATAAACATGAACTGAAATTCCGTTATAGCTCTTGTAGGCAAATTAATTTAGCACTTATGACAAGTCAGTTTAAAACCTATACATAGTAGTTATATTAAAAATACTATACTATAATATGTATCAAACTATACAATTATCATAAATTATTATACATTTATTATATCTAAAATAAGTATTTTAAATTGCATTCTGATCAATGAGTCTTGCCAATTGGCATACTAACTGTAAAACATATGGATTTTAGCGTTATATCATTTAAATTCTGTTGTAAAAAATATATTTTTAATTTAAATATGTTTGCAGGTATCTGCCGCCGGAGTGTTTCGTCGTCGGTAAAAACCCACCAAAGATAAGTAGCAAGGTGGACGTGTGGAGCGTCGGCGTAATCTTCTACCAGTGTCTGTACGGCAAGAAGCCCTTCGGCCACAACCAGAGTCAGGCGACAATACTGGAAGAGAACACTATATTAAAAGCGACTGAAGTGCAGTTCGCTAACAAACCTACAGTCAGTAATGAGGCTAAGGTAGGTGACTATTACTATTCAATAAATGAAAACAACAGCGGTTTGTAAGAATTTCTATGGTATGTGAAGTTCGCCAACCTGCACTAGGCCAGCGTGAAGGCCTAACCCCTCTCCATCATACTACCGCTTGTGAAGGAGGCCTGTATAGGGCGAATACAGTACACAGTGCACATGTGAAAGTATAAAAAAAAATTACCAATTGTCAGCTACATTGGCGAATATACAGACTGCGTTGTTCGTTTTTGGCCGTGTCAGAGTAGGTACAGGTAGTTATGAATAATGCAGTAAACTGAATTAATTCATAACATGCAGTTTGGGGAACTCATTCATGTGATTCAGCATCACTGTATTTTTATCACATACTGTTTTGTTTAATAGAACTTTGAAGGGATGGGATGATTTTTATAAATTACATACATACATACATAAACTCACGCGTTTTTCCCAGAAGGGGTAGGCAGAGGTGCTACCAGGGCACCCACATTTCGCCTTGTATTTTCCGTCCCATGATGTGATAGGGGGCGAGTCTATCGCCATATCGGGCACAAATTCCTGACTCCGGGCTGATAATGAATAGAAAAATCCAATATCACTTTGCCCGACAGCTTTGTAACCGTACCGTAATACAACTACGCCACCGAGGCAATTTTATAAATTACTAGAAATATAAACCGAAATGAACTAAATGTCGATTGCAAGTTAGATGAAGTTACGAAATTATTTTTGTGTAGTTAATAAGGAATGAAATGTGATATCCATTGTCCGTGCAGAGTTTCATCCGCGCGTGCCTGGCGTACCGCAAGGAGGAGCGCATCGACGTGTTCGGGCTGGCGCGGCACGAGTACCTGCAGCCGCCCATGCCCAAGTCTCGCGGTGCGGGCGCGGGCGGCGCCGCGGGCGCGGGCGGGGGCGCGGGCGCGGGCGGCGCGGCGGGTGGCCCGGCCGGCGCCGCCGCCTTTAGCTCCAACATGTTCGGCGCGGGCTCGAGCTCCTAGCCGCGCCGCCGCCGCCCTCGCCACCCGGCGGCGCCGTGACGCGCAGTGTGGGGCGCGGTGTGAAGCGCAGTGTCGGGCGCAGTGTCGGGCGCAGTGTCGGGCGCGGTGTCGGACGTAGTGTCGGGCGAGCGCGGGCGCGGTGTGTGTGCGGTGACGGGCGCGGCGTGGCGACGGAGCGTGGCGGCGACGGCCCGTTGGCCGACCTCGAGTTCGACTCGTGTGCGCGCGATTTTTAGTTGAAACTTGTCGGTTGGAACATCCAGAGTTGTAAAATGACTAAATATCATTTACGGAATAAAATTGTTTAAGATTATGCTTACTGTTGACCGTATTTATTGAGCGGGTGATAAAATGTGATTCTCCATTTGTGAGTGATGGTTTTATCCTTTTATCACTAGAGAAGAATCCTTGGGACTGTCCCTTGCATATTATATAAGTTATCCCTATTAAAAAAGTTAAAATATTATTCGAGGTTTTTCATTTATCCTTGGATGAGAATATTAAATGTAATAGTATCGCATGTGCCATGTGAAGTTACATTGCATTTACTAATTCGACACAAAATCATGAGGTTCATTCATTGTTAAGTTGATGATTATTGTTAATATTAAAGATTTATTTCACTAAAAGTGTACTATTGTTAAACCTGAAAATCTAATAGTTGTACTACATACATACATTCATAAATATCATGTTGGTACATCATAGAGCTACGAAGATACATTGGATTTAGTCCTGCTTGATCCTCGCATACCATTTTGCTCATTCTCGTCGGTTGAGGGTGCTTTAGACCTTTGTCGTGTCTAGGATGCCATCGATTTGGACACCCTCCTCATTAATCTGATTGGTTAACCGCCTTTTATTTGTCATGTCTACATGAACAACTATAATGATTTGTAATAAAGAATCCAAAAGAGGAAACCAGCACAGGCCATTTCTCATTCTAGTCGTATTTTTTATATTTTCATTGTTGCCAACATGTTTACGGTGGTCGCGGGTTCAAATCCCAGGCCACACCTCCTTCAGGGACTTTTCGGGGTCATATGTGTATTGATCACCATTCACCACGCACCATAACTGTGCAGGAAACCAATATCGGGAAGCCTGCACACTATAGCGATTCGGAAGAATTTATATGGTATGCAAAAGTCCGCCATCTCGCACTGGGCCAGCGTGGTGAACTATACGGCCACCTCTCTCAATCGTTCTCTCGATTGTAAAGAAGGCCCGTGTCCTGCAGTGGGACGTTTGGACGTTTCGTCTTCATCAATTACGATCTATTCTCGTTCGAATCTGTTGTGGCCAAAAAATTAAGAATAGTTTTTCTTACTTCAGATTTTAATACATTGGACATGTTAATACTTTCAGATAACACGTATAAATGCCTGTTGTTTATATTCTAAAACATATATCAAGAAAAGCGTTAAATATATATTTTGTAAAAAAAAAATTGTAGTTCCAAATTTCGCTACACGCCAATTGAATTATGATGACATATGTATGGCGAAATAAAATAATATTAATATATAATCCTAGAGTCTCACTTAAACTGAACACGATCTTATTCATTAATGTAGATTTCATTGTCCTTTCTTTAGTTGAAACAGAAATTACATTACATTTTTACGTACAATTATTATGGTTTTATTATTTACTAGCGGCCCGGCCCGACTTCGTATATTATTTCGCGTACTATTGTTTCACATTTCAAGTCAACGTTAATGCCGTCCTTGATGCTGCTTTACCCTTCCAGTTACATCACGTCCTGTCCCGTCTCTTTGAAATATTATAAGAACATCCGCCATTCCTACCTTCATGCGACTAAGATTGTAGATATTTTTATACAAAAACCTGATTCAGAGATAATTTAGAAACACAAAACGCTGAGCAGATTAGGAAATGGAGGTAAGTGCCCCAAGATATAGCAGTGACAGCTTCTACGGCGCAGTTGGCAGTAAACTCAGAGGCGTGGGTACGATATCCTCACCGATACAAAAATTTGTGGCCCCCTATTACTTCAAGTTTCCTATATAGTGTATTATCTATGACTTCAAGTGTGGGTATAGTGAGACCAGAGCTTTTTGTGGTTCTAATACGTACGAAAATATAAAGGTAAAGGTACTGTAGGGCCGGTACACAAGAGTGTGACTGTTGGTTGTTTTTGTTTATTTATTGAACTCTTCTTCACCGTTATAAATCATTGCGTTCTTGAATATTCCGGGTACTTAATTACATCTAGATAGTGGACGGTAATGCTCGGAATCACTTTTTCGGAAAAGGTATGTATACTTTACCTTTGAGTAAACAATCGACTCGGATCTCGTGGTAAGCAACATTTTTGCGTAATATACCTGATGGTAACTGTAGTCCAATCAAAATAGAGTAGCGACGGAGATGATTATCTCACGACAATAATAAATAGCACGGTCGAAAGGACGCGAGGTAGGTATGCTATTTCTGCTCTTTGAAGCTATGACCCTTAGATTATATCTAAGCTATGACCTTTGTCAATATGACTATATCTACTGTAGGTACAATGGACATCAATTGTACTTTCACTTAACCGCTAGAACTCTTATGTCGTGATAAGGATTTCGGAACAACTAATGGTCACGAGTCTTTATTCTCATTACGTTTGTATATTTGATACGCCATCACACAGCTACGGGCCAATTGAGGTGTCGGGTCATGAGGAGCAGCTCCCCGTAGAGATTCAAAAAGATTAAAACAAAAGGCAATCGTTTTGCAGGCAGCCTGAGGTGACTTAAACAGTAGTTAAAAACATTATAGTAAAAAATCGCCCTAACAGGTTTCCATCAAAAACTTATTAATAACTAACTTCTGCCCGCAAACTTCGTCTGCGTGAATAACTTTATTTTAAATTTTCTATCCCGTCCCGCCTCATCCCGTTATATCCTGCCCGTCCCGACTCATTCTCACTCAAGGCATGTAATCCAGACCCATCCCGTCCCTTTGGGTATAAAAAAGTTATAAATATATCGGAATTCCTTCCTCATCCCAAGAGAACACTAAATTTTACGGGATAAAAATAGCCTGAGTGTTAATCGAGGGTGCCAGCTACCTCCATACCAAATTTCATCGAAATCCGTTGATCCGTTTCTGGATTCATCGCGCACAACCGCACAGATAAACAGAAAAACAGACAACAATTCTACAAATCATTGTTTTAGGTTGGTTCTATTACGTTAATACAGGCCCCCCATATTAGGTTTTCCCATTTATTTTCCATGTACAGACATCTCTCGGTTACAAATTTGTTTTATTATGTATAAATGAACCTAAAATATTTTGGCAATTAAGTGGTCGAGGAGTTTACAATAAGCCCACTGACGATGATAATAGTTTAATTAATCTAATAATAACCCCAAAATTTCGTCTGTGCCCTTTTTTCTTTGTTCATATGGTCTTGAAATTAGCTACAAATATTGTTCTAATCGTCCAAATATCACGCTGCACCCTCGCCTCTCCTCTGCGTTAGGCCATCGTGGTAACCCGATACCTCAGCTTTGTAATCGTACCGTAGTACAACTACGCCACCGAGGCAGTCAAGAGACAAAAGCAAATTAAGACTAAAATACGCAAAAGATTGCTTGACTTGACCATTGAACCAAAATCGCCGCAGCCAGATTAATCACGCTGCAGCAAGAGCAATGGGCAAGCGAAAATAACAAAGGATTCACAATAAAAAATACGCAGAGTGAAACTACAATGCAACCCTCCAGTGACCACCCTCAGTCGTCAGTCGTGTTCTTTAATTAGAGAGAAGTTTGCATCCTTTAATTAAAAACGTTGTTCGATGTATCTATTTGTAAACAAATACGTCCCTATTCTTTTGGTTCGCATTTAAATTATGGCGGGGGTAGCTTTGTTTTTCTGAGTGAATAGTCCTCGCGGGGAGGATTCAGGGCGCGCGTTCACCGCCCTTAGGTGAAGTCAAATGCTCGTTGCATTTGTGTAACAGCCGTCAAGTGCGGGTTATTGTGCACATTTGTTTTGTTTGCCAACACTTAGGTGTGAATGGAACCTGATAACAGTTGGAAACTATTCTATGAAATTATTTCTCGTGCATTTATATTGTAGCTGTTTTGTCAAGGAAATGTATGAAACTCTGTATACTGTTATTTGCCTGGTTCATGAGTAAAAAGAATTAAATAAAATGAAACAAGTAAAAAAAACCTGTTGCAAGTTACTAAGCAAAGAGTTGATTAAATTATTTTTAGATTTAATAGGAAAATGAAATTGATTTATGTGCTTTAAAAGTGATATTTTTTGTAAAAAGCACTACAATCCTTCGAGCCGGATTTGAACCAGCGACCTATGGATATCAATGATTTGTTCCTCTACAGTCCACCGCTCTACCAACTGAGGTATCGAAGGTATTCTCAATCTGTCGAAGTTAAGTATCTGTTTATAAATATAATTATTTGTTGGGGTTGAAAATGTGAATAATAATTTATTTAATCTTGTACGCACCAATATATATTTTTTATCATGATTATGTAATAAAAAGTATTTTTGCAAAATTATTTCTAATTTAAATTAATACAAGGTGGACGGAAGACTTAATGAAAACTACAGGAATTGCTGGATGGAACCAGCTTTTCTACCCCTCCTGGGAAAAAGTCGTGTTGTTGTTTACTTTATATTTTTTAAATTGCTTATTTTTAATCATAGTGCGTGGTGGCCTGTTGGTAAAGTGCGTGGTGGCCTGTAGGTAACGGACTAGACGCGGCTGCCAACATATTCACGGTGGTCGCGAGTTCAAATCCCAGGGCACACCTCTGACTTTTCGGAGTTATGTGTGTATTGATAGTCAACCACCACGCACTTTAACGGTGAAGGAAAACATCTTGAGGAAACCTGCATACCGTAGCGATTTTAAAGATTTTCTACGGTATGTAAGTCCGCCAACCTGCACTAGGCCGTGGTGGACTATATGGCCTAACCACTCTCAATCGATTCCCCCGATTTTAGAGTAGGCCCATGCCCAGCAGTGGGACGTATATGGGCGAAATAGAATAGAATCATTTTTTTTTAAATATTGTATTGTTTTATATTTAGTAAAATTACTTACTTAAATTATAATCCATTTATAATATTGGGATAGGTAAGTTACTACCTTGTACTAAGCCAAAGAATAATAATTTAATTTTGAAAAATATATGTCTCCATAGCAATCTGTATATTAGCTGAATCGATTGAATGGCTGTTTCAGATCGGCAGTGGTATAGACCTGTATGGTCTCCTGATTTCTGAAATGATTGCTATTACAACACTTCTTGAACAAAGAAAGAAAACAAATCAGTAAGTAGAAACAATAGCATTTTTTATGATTAAGGTATATAATATGTTCCTCGTGATAGTACATTTTAGAAAACTGGAATGGCTGTTCTCATTATACGTCCTTTCCCTTGAAACATTCAGCTGACAATGTGCCTACTTGCTTTTCATATTCCTAATGAATCGCTCCACGTCGATGCTTGCAACGTTTGTCATCGTACGATTAGCACTTTTGTAATGGAAATGTCCATCATTCTTTCATTCAGTTTAATTGAGTCGGTTGAGTCGGATTGAACGACAACAGCTGAGTTGCTAATGACTTTCTAGTAAAAAAATGCTTTAATGCAATTTAATGTAGTTTATAGGTCATATTTATTCCTTTATGCGATTCATTTGTGAATATTTTGTAACACTACGTAGTATGTCGTCTTGTGCGTTTGACCATAATAATAAAGCTAAAAATATTTATTTCAATGTAATTCCTAATTACGAGATGTTCAAGTAATCCAACATTATCTATTTTATTATGCAATAAAAGCCTTGTTTAAAAAAACTAGCGTTTTAAATGAACTAAATTTAGACGCCCTAGATGTTTAAGGGCGTTATCACAGAGAGTGGGTCTACGGAGTCGTCGAAGGAGATAATTTACGAGGCTCGGGAGGCTTTGATGTTCAGTGGCCTTGGGCTGGCATGCGGCGAGGCGTAATCTTCAACCGACACACCAGCCGCATCGACGTTCACGAACTTGACCTTTATTTGTGTAGTTATTATATGTTTGCTCAGCGGTACCTATACGACCATTTCTATGACATTTGCATAATCATATTTGTGAAGAGTCATTACATTGTTGCACTTTGTTTTGTCGGTTTGTAACAGTTGCGTGGCTATATATTTAATTCAAAACTATGTTAATGTTTTGTTCACCCCAGGTATTAGCTATACTCGTACAATTTAATAAGCAATAATTATAATTGTTGTGCATTACCTAAATAAATATAAATAAATTTATACCAGGCTATCTGCTAATTGAATATAATAGCCATAAACTTCCGTGTTTTAACATGTTTAAGTCTGTTATAAATGGTGTTATAACATGTTTATGCCCAACCTTTGTGATATAATTTGTGTCCTTGGATGGTTAATAACGAAATCTATGAAGCATATCAGCGAAGACCTTTTGATGCGGCCTTGGCATCATACGATTATCAGTGAACTACGTAATTTGCAACCCTCTCGAAAATTGACGGGTCGCGTGCAACCCCGGGCTGATGGCTGACCTTCCCGAACAATGTCAATGTTATCTGATTAGTCGCGATTAGCGTCATGATGTACATGGCTGTGCGTAATGAAACAAATGTCAAATTTTTTACACGCCAGCCTAACAAATAAACAATTCGAGCCAAATTCTGTTTGATCATATATAATAACGTCTCGAAGTGGGGATCGAACTTGTTATATACCCGGCTTTTTTAGTCGAATATGCTAAATGATTCAAGAGTCTAATAACGATTTTTTTTTTAAAACAGTTTAAAATTATCGCCGATTGTCAAATTTAAAAAATACATTAATTACATTATATGATACAAAAAAACCGTCAAAGAAAAGAAAAACGTGAGGAAAAACTAAATGAAAACAGTTTTCTCATATTTATTAAAGTGCTTTAAAGTGTTTAATGGACAATATAGGTAAATATCATGTTTTTTAAGATTATATCAGAATTATATTTTCCATATCATGCTATTATAATCTATAAGTTATGATTTGATAATAGAGGATTTTAGATTAGAAAAGAAAACATGTGCGTTTGCAATTGCCAGAAGGTTAATTTATGGTGATGAAAAAAGCCTAATACAATATTTATATTATACTATTCGATAGATTAGGTAATACCTAAAGAAACCTGTAAATGTGCGTATGTTGGTGTAATAATCAACTTTAATGAAACTCCTGTATGAGTAGATTCTACATTCAGTTATTTTTGAGTTAATTAATTAAATACATACGTAAAAATTCAAATGCAACAATATTCAATTACTTACCGAATTTTTTCAAGTGTACAGGCCTAGGTGGCAACAATAGCATTCATTATAGTAATACATAAACATGGAATTGAAGAAAATTAAATTGTATTTGAAACATTAGGGATGATTACTTATGATGATTGAGTATTACTTAATTAAACGAAGTAGGTAGGTATAAAGAATCAATAATAATTATTTTCTTATACCTATGTTTATTTTTAAAATATTCCTATCTCTATTTATGATGTCATTTTAATGTATGTATACTCGGGCAAATATTCGATAGCGGATGATACTTAACATTAAACTATTACGGTGCTTTCAGCTTTGTATTGCCTGAAATTGAATATAAAGTAGGGGTTGCACGTTAATATCGAGCATGTTAAGCTAAACTAGCGATTTATCTTTATTGCAGTAACGTTCCTTATGGGTGGTGTTTGTACGATTGGCCTCGAGATCGATCGTGTGCAGCGGAGCGCCCGGTAATGCCGACCTCACGCCCGGTGAAATGCCGAGCACTATTTAATAGATAATCGGGTCTACCTACAATATCTTTTGATTGTAATGCGTTAGCATTAATCGTTTGTAAGTAGATTATCATATTAATGATTACGGACCGCCGGCGACTTGGCTCGCGTGGAACACACGCGCACATTTCTGATAAATTGAGATGGAGTGCTTTCATATTACATCGTCACAGACGTGTAAATGAACAAATTGATTATTTTCGCTATACGCATTGTCAAACAAGAAACAGTATCGTAAGTTTATTTAACGAATGAAATGTGTTTCTGTTTCAATGCTTTATATATTACTTACTTGACTTGATTTTGCTACTTTTGTGAAATAAAGTTTCTAAGGTAAAATATTAAACCCTATTGTTTATTAATTTTGCTTTCATGTGCATAGCATAAATATAAAGTAAGCTATTAGTTTTATTGTGTGGGTATTATTTTAAAAGTAGCGCTTTTGCATCTATATTCTATTGACATCGCTAAAAACTCAAAGAACCACAGACGGAAGCAGAGAACCTATAGCATATCATAGACTGAGTAATGGAGTTGCAGACTTAAGGTTCGGAATATTCCATTAACTAAAATAAATTCTAGCAAAGCGGGTAACGTTATCATATTATCTGATCGACTTTCAAAAAGGTCGGGACTCGTAATATGGAAAACAAGCAAATTTGAATATCGCGATTCGGGCTTTATTGAAAAAAATATTATTCATCTTATTTGGTGCGGTGTCACAGTTTGACTAATTAAACGGTTGTTGTGATGCTTAGTTATTCATGATGCGGTGCGTGTTAGAGATCCACATCATTACCTAGAATAACTAGAAATTGTAAATCACGGCGGAAACTTGCTTATCCTAATCGAGTTAAACCTTAATTCTCCTTATGTGATAAAGATGTGGAGATACAAATAGGTATGCATGATTAATTAATTACCTTTGTTTACCTTTGGGTTCTAGGCGGGCATTTATTTATTTCACTTTCATTAAAAAACATATTTTACATACATACATAAACTCACGCCTTTATCCCAGAAGGGTTAGGCAGGGTCGCCACCAGGACAACCACATTTCGCTTTGTATGTTCCGTCCCATGATGTGATAGGGGGCGAGCCTATCGCCATATCGCGCACAAATTCATGACTCCGGGCTGGTATTGAATAGAAAAACCCAATATCACTTTGCAGTTTGCCCGGCCCGGGATTCGAGCCCTAGATCTCAGCTTTGTAGTCGTACCGTAGTACAACTACGCCACTGAGGCAGTCAACATATTTTAATAAATTGATAAATTTGAAATACTGATCACGGCTACTCTTTTCACTCTATAAGTTCTCAAATGGCTTAATGGAGATTTTAGCTTAGAAATATAATGGATTGAGTGTGAATGTACAGCTCAATATATCAAGAACAGGTTTTATTTAGTGGATGCAAATTACATGCCTTTGATTTAGATGAAACTAACTGGCTGCAACATTAGAACGCGTGGCGCGGCGCGACGGCGCGGTGCGGCGTTGCATTTCACACACCGAAAGTTCTCTACAATACCTACACGTTTGTAATTTGTGCATCTCAAATATTTGTAGCATGATTGTTACGACTTATAACGTTAGCACGATTTCTTGGATATCCTAGGGTTCTTTTGGAAGTGCGTGCTCACCTCCGGCGACCAGCCTCAGCAGTTACGGCCAGCACAGTTGCCTATCCTTTCGTTACGTAAGGGCGAAGGGGCTGCACTTCCCGCAGCGCCGGAAACGTTGCAGAAACAACTTTGTTTTGACAACAAGTGTTTTGAGGTGTGGTCACTTAAACTGTTTTTTTTTTTCAAAAATGGTGCATTACCTTTTCGTGACGTTTGCGCCAATTTTCTAAATACGTTGTTTTAATAAACTTCAGATTAATTGGCGGTATGCCCTTTTCGGAAGTTTATCCAAAAAAAAAATACCTTTTCTATTAAGTTTAGCCTCTTTGGCTCCAATCCAGAGTACACCATGACACGGTGTCCATGCCCATTATTCAAGTGGATATATTCTTTTTTTTTCAGTAAGTAGCACACCGACGATGAAAAGGGCAAGCACGGATCCAATTATCTCGTCAAATCGAACGATATTATAAAATATTTATAAACAGTAATTCAAAATGTTATTCCAGCGTTAGGTATTTAATTTGTGAACCACAACAATATTAGGTACCTATCGCGTTATGTTTTGAATGTTGCTTTTGCCTATATGTATATTTTATATACTTTGGTGTTGGCAGATCAAGGTTTTCAATCCGTTTTGAGGCTAATTCAGCCGATATATTTGTCGTTATGCGGAAATTAAATCGGTAACAAGCGTAGGATGCGCCCCTAGGGATTAGGTACCGGAAAGCATAATATACAATATATACATACCTTTAAGTGTGATTTACACGATTGGGTATACACACAGCTTGATTAAGATTAAAAATGAGATAATCAGGAAAAAATATAAATTTCAAATCACGTCCTAAATTAACAGTGAATTTTAATATCATACCATCTATTATGATACGTATTTTTAATACTTAACCTTTTCTATGCTATAAAATGACATAACAAGCAGATTATCGTTTTTATTTATGCTCAGCCTCATGACTGTCGGTACTATTACAATTAGCTAGCTATGTACATACCTACCTGCAGGCGGCCTCTTACATATAAGAGACCTACCACCAGTAAAGTGTAGTAGTAATATTTGAATTTAGTATTTACCCATGTGCAGATAAAAATAATAAAAAAAATCTGGATATTTTGATTTCAATATTATGTATCGAAACATGGGTACTATGCTTTTAGGTCGATTGAAAAGTTCGAATAACAAGGTTATCCAACACAAGGTTTTTTGTTATAATGAAAACATCTCGACGGGAAATTTGTTTTTTTATGTGGAATATTACGAGTTGTAAAGGTGTTCCAGGACGGTAAAAGGTCAAATACATATTAATATCGTTTCTCGTCTCCGTGCTAAATGAAATCACCATAACCCCGTATTTTTTTTCCCGTTTATTCACTGAATTTATAGTCTTATTTTTATTCACCGTCGCTTATGTTATGATAATCGATAATATGAAAATCGATACATTTATATACGCAAGTATATAGATAATATGTAATTGCATCTGTATCAGCCCATATACGTCCCACTGCTGGGCACGGGCCTACTCTACAATCGAGAGAATCGATGGAGAGTGGTTAAGCCATATAGTCCACCACGCTGACCTAGTGCGGGTTGGCATGTAATTGCATATTTTTGATTTTTATATACTTTTATATATTTTATATATTATAGAACACAGGTCTATCCCAATTATTTCCACAGTGACCTTTTTATTTTACAAACTCCAAATTTGTAAAATGTGTTTGCCCTATTCAGTGTTAAATCTGTGAAATCTAGACAAAATTTGCTGCGATGCACAGTAAATGGAACAGAACCAGCTTAGCAGGTCGCCGCCGAGCTCGGATAACAGGAACCATGCTACCTATTTCCGCCAGGCTCGATATCTGCACTTCCTGCCAGACATCCAGCAGCCGCCACACCGCGTGCGCCACCGCCACAGTTGCGTCAACTTTGTGTGATATGTTACCTTTGGAATACTAGTACGTATTTTCTATTCATTCAAGTTAATTTGATAATATAACTTTGATGTTGTTATCGTACTTCCCACTCCTTTGATACACGTCAGATTCTATTTGTTGCACACGAAACTATAGGGAAATATGATTAGTTCCTCTGTCTGTGAGGAGAACTTAGTTTCCATATACATTTCACATTTCACGTAAGCGCTACAAACACGTTGCCGTTTGTGCTTTCTGCTCGACGCTCCTCTATTAACCAAGAAAGATTTTATCGCATACGTTAACTATTTTAAAGATTTTGTTAAAACGGAATAATATATTTAATAGATTTATATTTATTAAGAATATTGTAACATATTTCGTTGAACTTGAGCCTTATCTTAGTTCTCACTAACACGCTTAAAGGTTGAAAGTTTTATATGTTTATGTAAACTATAATTAGGAAAACATTATTAATATGTATTATTATAGTTTTAATCGAGGTTAAATAAATACTGATACTTAGATAAGTATACTTACAATTACACCTTTATTCTCTAAGGGTAAGCCGAGACAAAGTACATACCTACCTTCACGCTTCTACTTTTAATAGAATTAAATATGACTGTAGGATAGAACTTGAACTCACATAAGGTGATAACATAATTATAATACGTCCATCACATGCCGCTTAAGGAATTTTATATTAGATAAATTGACATATTCTCCTGTACATTAGCATTCGTGCAAGTAGCACTTCCAATGTCGGAGGATAATCTGTGACGCCGCGTACATCTACAAGCAGTCCCGAGATCACACGAGATGTGACTCGAATAAGTCATATTCAAGGCGGATCGGAGGTCGAACTTTAACCTTCTAATACTTGTATCGATACGTGCAATAACCTGGAAGAGAACGGAGGAAATAGCAGTATTTCGTAATGTGGTTCGCCGGTATACGGTGCTGCCGTCGTTAGCAGTTTTGACAATCAATTGTTCACGTTATAATGATGGCAATCAGCATTCAGCAGCGGTGGCTCCGCCGACAGACGGATATAGAGATTCGCCGGCGTGATAGCGACGCGACGAGCACCGTCGATGTTGGTGACTGTATGGGACGGATCACTTATATTTATAGACCAATTTGCCGATGTTTACATTCCATTAACACAAGGAAATATGTTTGCTGACTAGTGTTTGTCGTTGTCTACACTAATTTGTCTGAGAGGCTAACGTCGTTATCAACACCGAGTATGACAAATACAAACACTAAGGAATTGTGTTAAAGCTTGCAATTTGCTTTGTAAATGTGGTTAGGCTTGGTCGGTACGCTCGTTTTGCCACATCAAGACCGGGTATAGCGAATTATCGGCGCCGTCTGCTAACAAATTCGATTTCTGCTGATTTAACGTTATTTTCGCCCGGTCTATACTCTACTGGTGAATGTAGCATACAAATAAATATTTCCCTATTGTGGTCTTCTTCTTTTTCTTGCTATTATGTTTGCGCAACATATCAATTTACGCATGTAGAAATATCTAGTTGAAAATTATAATCAGTAGCCTGTGTCACAACATCACAAGGGTGGAAATAGACCGTTGGTCTACATAAGCTGAAAACGGTCTACCTAAAAATGTTATGTTGCGCGTAAAAAACAATAACAATAAACTGTTAATGAACATGAATCTTTGTGACTTTAGAAGCATAATCATATCCCCAGCTGAAACCAAAAGGTTCAAAACCATGAGGTGTACAAACGATTTGGACAAGATGTAGGTATTATTTGCAATTAAAAGTAGCCATTTCTTGTAAAATTTGTAGGTCTTCATAAAATCTGATGGCTTTTTGCAAACAGAACAGTCTTGTAGTAGTCTTAGCATATTGTATAAGCAATGTTCTGTAGTGTATCTGTCTATATACGTCCCACTGCAGGACACGGGTCTCCTCTACAATCGATAATACGATTCATAGAGGTTACGCCATATAGTCCACCACGATGGATAAACAATGTTATTTATGAATATTTTTACATGCAATACGCACGTTCCAAACACTGTTTCTGTACTTAGATCTGCTTTTATCTAGGCTATCATTAATTCTACCTGCAACGTATAACATGGCAAACAATAAAAATATTACGTTATTAATATTACATCGGATCGGCCTTACCAAATCATTTATCATTGTTAATGAATGTACTTACAAAATGTTACAAGATATTATGCGTATCACGTTATGTTTGGATTTTACGAGCAGAATTTCATGTTTCGCCGACATTATGTCTCAAATGAATCCATCACAATTCATGGATACGATACCTATACATTTCAAAACTAAGCCGCTATTGAATTTGCATTATTTAGCTTTACAAAGGTACAGGACGATATTTAGAATGATAAAAATCGAAATTACGAAAAACAGACAAAAAAGCCATTACAATCTTGGGCCTATTACCAAATCCTAGTAATTCTGCACGTATATTTTGTTGAAAGATATGTGATAAAAATCTGTTGTGATCTTGGAATGCGAGAACCCCATTAGCTTTTATCGCGACGTAAGTAATACTGCGACTGAGACGTTTTTTATCTAAAACTATTATTGTATCTACAGAACAATGCATAAAAGCTACCATTTATACAAAAAGTTAAATTTAAATATCAATACACGGAAATCCTTCGATGCGGGTTAAAATAGTACCAAAACAAAACTTTTAAAGCTTTAAACTGACAATATTAACATTTTACGTGAACTGCAATTACTGTACTACTGGTGCCTACCCTTTACCAACCATAAAATATATAAACACATTATCCTTATTTTACGCGAAAACAAAAAAAAACATGTCAGTCAAATAATTACTTACTATGTATTTTGATATAAATTCAAACAGGATAAAAAATACTTGGATAGCTTTTTTGTACTTTCCGAAATTCTGTCAGTTACCTACCTAATTATTGTGTAGAGGGTAGCGAACCCTGATTAAATCATTAATTTCCATCGTGAGTGTTGCTTCGAAGCTGACCCATGTCCTACACGTTATTGTGATGAATCTCTGTATCACTTCGGCCGACACGAATTGCTCATACATTAGAATTTATTATCCCACCTATGACATCATACTCTTTATGACCGGCAAGGTTTATTGTGTAGGTATATACATAGTTAATTGCCCAAAAACTTAATTGTACACGTGAAGCCATTGCCAGCCCTGCCTTCTCGAAATATCATACCATATTTTGCTAATTTCGGCAATTCCAAGATCATTTTTGTTTTATATAACTAATAGCATTAACTATTAGTTACAGTCAAGATTTTGTATGTTCATATAAAATATTCAAGTAGGAACATATCTACATACATGAAAAGTGCTATATTAAATTATGTTTTTATATGGTTTATGTATAAAGTAGTTTTTTGTGACTTAATTTTTTTGCGCTCAAGGATAAATGTGTGCTCAAAGACAACGAAATTGCAAAATATTCTTTTAAAAATATGTATCTAGAATAAAAATAAAAATTTGTATAGTAGCCAAAAGCTTACATACTTACCTATATAAATTCCATAATAACGCATTTCGCAAATCAAATTATTAGTATAAGCAAAAGGTACGTACCATTCATTAAAAATTCCAATGTAGCAAAAACCGCGCGGTGCAAAAAACTAATGATTAAATCGTTGAGCTGACTGACACCTCTTCATATTTTAATTGGGAAAGATCATTATGATATAATGATAAAGCGAAAATAAATACAGTTATTTATATTATTGTTGTGGGTTTACAGAAAGAGGCCGTCGCCCGACTCGCTCTGACGTACGCGCAGTTTATTATAGCCCGAGTTTGAGTTGTAACTGTCAAACAGAAGATTAGTTACAGTATGTTAGTTGCAGATTGCGGTACTATATTTGCAATAACCACAAATAAATAAATCAGCGCACATCATTGGGCATCGTGGATATCATACCTATCTACATAATACCCTATTTATTCTCTTATATAATTCTTTTTTTTTTTCATTTTAACCATAGTATATACATTGCACATAAATTTATTTTATTGGGAGAATAACATACACATGCAACCCGAGTTACAACAATAGCAACGGTGCCATGTCAAAGCCGTTTATTTCTACCTGCAGAGAATAGGATTCATTTCAGATTGAATTGTAATTATCTTATAAGACATTTGCTCGATGCCTAGAATGTTACACTGTTTCAAGAGGGTTTATACCAAGTTGTATAAGACTGGAATTAGTGCCCAGTATCGTTGTAGGCTCGCCGCATATCACATAATGGGACGGATAACTCGGCGAACTGCTGGAACCTCTAGTAGCATATTTATCTACGCTTTTGGGTTGTACAGGGGTGAAATTGTAGATTTAATAAAAATAATACAACCGCAAATATTTTTGTTTAAAATATTTTTTGAGAAACATTCATTGCCGCAAGATTCACTGGTGGACCGATAGTATAAACTATAAAATTTCAGTATATTATCAGTATGTTATGAGCTTAATACTGAGTAGCTTTATACATTAATTTTAATAGAAGCGTACCTATGTTATTTTATTAAATTGGACCAAATACCTTAAAGCCTAATTTTTGTCGGTTATTTAGTACAATTTGAAAGTAGAGCGTTTATATTAATGTGAATGATAAGCCACGCGTCTGCTACATCTTTGTATATTTTTATTCTAACCTCAAAGCTTTCCGTTTGTTCCAATGTATTTGTGTGCATCCGTTGACCCGGTTTCCGCGCAAAATAAATTGAAGGCAATTGTGGCAAAATGAGGAAATTAACGGCGTGTTACATTAAATTATACGAAACATGAACATCATTCACATTTTTATTTCGTTTAACAGCTCTTAATTCATTTACGAAAGACGACGGATCAAGGATGTTCATAATTCATATAAACAACGCGTAAGCCTTCATAAAGTCTTTGCGATTACATTTACCGATGTATAAAAAAATAATGTAAATGAGTTTTATTTGTAGTTCCAAATGCCAATATATAAGATGACGTATTATAAATTCATAATGTCAAAAATAATATAATTATTAAATTGTAAAATTTTGGCAAAACGAAAACAAATGTCTGTCACTTTTAAATTAAATTGATGACAAATGTCAGCCAGATGGGTTATTGTAAAAATATTTTTTTGACCTAATTCGATTTCAACATACCGAATGTTGAAATCGAATTATTAATTACTTTCATCTATGTCTATGTCTCGTATACACAATATTATATATGTCGTTTACGATTTCCCCACAGAATATAGGTTACTTCGTTAACAAACATTTGGTTAGCATAACATTTCTTATCTAAGGTTTGACATTAGTAACATCAATAGTTCATTATTTTTGGCTAACTATGGCTTTAAATGAATATTTGTATACCTACTCGTAGATTACAAAAAGAAGATATTGTAATTAGTAGGATATTATAATTAAAATATATTGAGAACATCAAGACTGCGACCGAAAACGAAGCCAGGTGGTAGTTTTAGTGATTACAGACACAATGCAATTATAAATTTTGCGAAAAACGAGGGTTTTTTTCCAATTTTTTAGATATCATCCTGTTTGGATGGTAAATACCTAGTTCTTGCAAAAATAGTAATTTAAACATTTGCATACCATTGCGTCTTTAAAAATAAAAAGGTGTACATTATTATTTTCGGAAAACTATGTATTTAACACCCAAATACCTAATAGGTTACTAGATACAATACCGATGTTTTGATTTAATTATAACCCTATAAATTATACCTCCAGGATACAGCATCCCGCGTTTTGTTAAAGCAATCCTGCTTTTATTAGAAACATGAACGTCTGTACGATGAATGTGTAGGTGTTTGTTACTTTTTCAAATAAAAACTACTTAATGCATTTTGTTGTAACTTTACACTCACCGTATCAGGTATAGCTTATGCATCAGAATATCTACCACACTACATACCTAGGTTTTTACTTCATAAATTGTCTAAATGACAACGATTAGTAGCTAAGTGTTTAGTAAGTCTGAAGAAACCTTTCTGAGAGTATAAATATTATATGGTTGCAAACGGCGCATCACTTGCAGCCGGAAGAATCCGTATCTGGTACCTAGTTCAATAATAAACTTTATTCATTTTGCATAAAATGATGGTAGTGGGAGGCGAGTGGGAGCAAGTGGATTGCCTCATGTACCTACATGGACAAATAGTTTATTAAAGATGCATTTCACGCCGATGAATCGTAGAATATTTCTCCGCTTAAAAATACAGAGGTGGAATTAATTTTTATGAGACATTATACACATATAGTAGGTATATATAACTCATTCAGAATGTAATAAGAAATAGAACTTATTGATTGATAGAATTTAGTAGGTATCAACTACTGATGTTTCGCTGTTGCAGAGGCAAGCTTGTCGGCGCGGCGCGGTCGAGGTGCCTTCAGCGCTTTTGATAGCTTATCAGCCCATGTCGTTACTGTAAATTGGTAAAGTTGCTATGTAATACCAATCTAGATAATGATCGCGAGCCACACACGGCACAACACAATGTTCAACATGTTTATCTGCTGGTCATAGATAATAATATAGGGGTACCATTCTTGTGGGGTCTTTTTGTAGACACTGATGTTTATATTGATATCGCACTAGGGTAATATTTTTTCGGATGTGTTTGTTTCATGCGATTTACTTCAGTGTCGCTTGAAGGGTTGACATTATTTTATTAATAAGATCTATTTTCGTTGCTAATTTGATAAATATACGGGTTAGTAGACAATTATTCTACTATCCGGGTATTATTTACTAAAATATTTTACACGCCAACAATTTTCAATTCATTGTTAATATTTTCATTCATTGTGATTATCCTAGTATGTTAAGAAGTCGCGTATTGTATCCGCCGCGCCCCGCCGCGCTGCCGCCCCGCGTTCCGCGATGCTACCCGGCCAGATGAACGGCGCGCGCCCGCCACCCCGCCAGTCATCGAGCGGCGGTCTTGGAAGGTACCGTTTGGAGTAGCGACAAAATTTATTATGCGTTTTAACTGACATGCGCGCTTTACTTATTAAATCGTGAATAAAAACTCACGAAAGAATTGGATTTCAGTGACAGAATACCGAATTGAGTGCAGTGTAAATATAAAGTTAGGT
Source organism: Deilephila elpenor (assembly GCA_949752805.1). Taxonomy (NCBI): domain Eukaryota; kingdom Metazoa; phylum Arthropoda; class Insecta; order Lepidoptera; family Sphingidae; genus Deilephila; species Deilephila elpenor. The sequence continues at coordinate 6,488,041 of OX457099.1, read as the reverse complement.
TATTTCGTTTGTTTTAACCGATTGGTGCAGTGTTTATGTTCGGTGCGCAGCGGCCGTTCCGTCCGGCGTGCTACCGGGACGTCGCCCTCGAGGATTCCTAATAGAGGTAATCTAAATACTGATTTGAACAGCTTCTTACACACCTACCAATGTGCGAACAACAGCCGTTAGCTTTGCACAGGACATGTGGAAAACGGCAAAAGATGATTTATAAGTGATCAAAAGCCGGTTCCTGGCCCGGAGACAACACGACAAATTACGAGGATGCGTTATAATAAATCCGGTTACGATGTTCTACTTGTTACCTTTCATAATTTTGATACACTGGTTTAGTTTACATGTCAAGGATGCACTTTGTTTACTACCCAACAAAAAAATTAAAAGTGATATTATTTTGGAAACGAAACCGGTTTTATGTTTTGTTACATTACATAGGTAATGTAATTTAGAGACAGTCACAAAATAAAATTATTGTTAAAAAATGTAGAATTTACTTTTATTTACAGATTTCCCAATTAGTTTTTAACTACAGGTTGAGATAATTTAATTAGTATAATTTGTGAGTATCGAGAACATGAGAATATGGCATGTGAAGCCGTTAGTAATTAGGATGGAAGAATATTACGTCATTAAATATAGGCTTTTAAATTTATTTATAGTTGCAAAAAGCTGTTTACTTAAAGGTTCAAAAAGTACCAATTCAATATGCATGAAAAAAAACCATTTGAAATGGTATGCCTTTTTTGCTGACATTTTCTGTCGAGTATCTTGTTGGATAATCTGGACACTCAAATTCCAAATAACGTGTGTACACTTGATGTAGTGCCAATAAAATACATTTTATCATACTGACCGAGCGAAAGAAAAATCGTAAAACTGAATGACTCGCTGTACCCCAATAACCTAATTAAAAACTATACGAGATAATTAAGATGCAATTAAATAATGTAAAGATTAACTCATTTTATGTGTGAACGTTCAACGGGTGCAGCGTAACCTAGTTTTGCGGGTCGCGATGTTCATCTCGCCTCACCTGGGGAAATGTTCAGTGGAAGTTACTCGCTTGACCACATCTCTGCGATCATCCATACGCTGTAAGCCGGATTTTAAACATCAATAAAGTTTTGCATTAATCCTATTACCTTCCTGGAAAAGAAATTACACCATGTAATATAATATAATACGTTTATTAAATTAAAAGCTTTAATTTTATTGGTCTTTTTACTTTATATATAATGTTGTTAGATCCAGGTCCGCTGGCCTTAGGACGTGGTCCACACGCATCAAACGTGCCCTAATTGACACTCGGTAAGGGTTAGCGATCGCAAAGCGAACATCACGCATCGATGACTTCGCTGCCCTTCACCGGCCGCCGCTATATATCATCAACCTAGAACATAACAACAAGCAAATGCTCGTACAAGTGTGTCAAACTCAAGTACCCACTTCGAAAATATCAAATATTTGACTTTTCTTACCGGCATTAACAACACACGTCCAGATTTAACAATGTTAGCATTTCGGATTTGTTTATGTATTTCCTAGTAACGATAAGCGCAATGATCTGGTTTACAAACAAAACTTTGTTTCGCGTTAATGGAATGAAACTGTAATTATTGCAAGCCAGTAAAATTCAAAATGATTTATGTTGTAGGTATAGCACTCGACAACATAATAATTAAATAAAGAATTATAAATAGCATTACTTTAGAACTGTAATGGCTCAACTTTTAAGTGCTTCTTGTAGATGCGATGAGAGTTATATTCGTAGATGTGTTGTAAAACATGGAACTTATCACTTCCAACATCTTACCCACTTTAGAAACCAATGTCTAAAAATAGTAAACGTGCCACTTATACGGGATCGTTCGGAAGTGAAAATTCTAATATTCCCGTGTAAAATACGGCTAAAAGAACCGCACGATTGGCTGCAGTCACCGGAGTGCCGTTTTTAAGGAACGTTTATTGCCATGCACCGGGCTGCCCGCATCCGGCAACTAAAACGTTGAGTGTTTTGCTTTGGTTCACCGGGAATCCTATATTACATCCTGCGTGCCAATTCTGCCTTCTCGGAGTCTGATTGATTGTTATCGTGATTTCTCATACCTGCGTATAAAATGACACGAACATTAAAGGTTCTTGAGACATTCTCTTGTCAACAATTAATTAATCGAACGGGAGACACGATTTTTATTGTCAGATTCTTATTTTCACATATTATCACGTATATCTCCTGGATCATAATTTTTCATCTATACCTATTAGATAAATGGATTCCATAGGCGATAAAGTTATTGAAATCAACATTTTTGATGAGTTACGCGTGACCTCTATGAGTTGATTACCTTGTAACTGAGAACAACAGTTTTAAAACTCTTGGATGTTTTCGTTATTAAATAGTGCATAGCATCGTTGTCGTGTTGGATATTTTTTTTATGTTAAGGGATAAACTTACTAAACAAGTCAATTTGTAAATACAGGTTTGTTCATCATGTTTTATTTGAATAATTAATAAATCACGGGCTGTGGCTTAATTTGCGAGGGATAAATTAAATACGTGCTTGTGTATTATTAAATTAAGTAGGGATTTCTACATTTTCGTATGTTTTCTGAATTTTCTTTTATTTATGAAAGCGAACTTAAACATTTTTGGAAGTAATACGTCTATAGCAGCTGATGCCGAAAGCGGTTCGATTGTTTGTCATGTTCAATACTGCGGCATGGAAATTTTGGTAACTCTACATATTGGTTTTATTTGAAAATCAATGTTCAATGTCATGTTTAACTATATTACTATTTATCTGTTTAGATAAAGAAGTAAGTAAATTTATCAGTGGATATGTTTGGATTTTTTTGTATATGTTTAGACTGTACAATATACGAATAAAAAAGTCCTATTTTTTATAATTATGATAATATCAAATATGATATGGTCTTATTAATCTAAACGTTGAAATTTGCTGATATTTTCACTGCACATTCATCCGTTACTGTTCAAAAGTTGATTTTCTAAATCAGTTTTGGAGTTGCAATTTATATAGATCTCTTTAAAAATTAATGCCCATCAATGGCACCCATAAATCTGACTTCATAGTTCATATGATACGTCTTCTGTCGTAACAAAAACTACGAGAGATTTTTTTTTGGTCGATATTTGGTGAGAACACAAACATTTGTCTCGCAGCGGGGATTGAAATCGCGACCTCTCATTTCACAGCTGGTGTCTTGACCTACTAAACCACAGAGACTGTCACTGTTATTCTTTCATTTATTTATCAAGTGTTATGACTCGGAGTAGCATTATCTGAAGATTCACATAATCGGACCACAGCCATTTCTTGTTTACAGTTTACGAAACGTGGTAGTTTCGTCGTCGGTTATTTTTGAATAAAGAATATTTTGATTTCGCTGATCCACGGTGGCAGTGCTTTACATCCTGCGGGAATCATATGTATACGTCGGCATATCAATCATGTTATGTAAGGCGGTTTTGGAGTTTAGCCCGGCATACTGGGTCATTGCGGCTTATTGGCAAGATGTGACTTGCTCTCAGAGGTGTCCCTCAGTGATCTGTCTTATGGTCGGCTTATATTGCCATCGCAGACATCTTTCTTCGCATCTATATTTATGAATTAAATGGCTTTGTTCTGTTTGGAAGCGATAATAATCTTGATCTCTGATCTGATCTCATAATATTAATTTTGCACGACCTCCCGGACATAAAAAAATATTTTGATTTTAATACCTCAATTCCTTAGAGGGATGATTGGCTAACTATTTCACTAGAAACCATGGTACCATCCTGCTACTACTACTACCTAGACAAACGAAGATAAAAAAATGTATTCGATATAGTTTTCTAATTAAATTGTTTAATACTTAGTGTAAATTAGCGAGAAGAAGAGTAATTTCACTTGGGTCCCGCCGTCTATTACTATGAAGTAGGTAACGTCTACCCAAGGTCGGTAGCAAAACTCAATTCTTTTTTTGTGGAGAAAAATAAAAATGGTTCTTTATTCATAATCGTCCTTAGCCAGGCACTTTCCTTTGGTCGGCTCCAGAAACATTTACTCTCGAGTGTTCGACATGAAATTGCTCCGTTTACACCAAACAAACCCACAATAAAACGTGTGCTCAGAAATACGAAAAAACGTAAACACAAAGATTACTTTTTGTGTTATATTTCATCACTGAACATAACTGAAACGGCAAAGTACCGAAGCTTATTCTGAAAGAAAGTTAATTGGGAACGGAAGCTGCGAAGACCGACCACGTTCATTATCGCGTCCATAACGGTTACCGGATGCCTTGTAATTGTCAAGGGAAATATTTGATTGTATTTCGTACCTCTTTATTTGATGTTGATACCAAAGGCGAATTGAAATTACTGCTCACCTCGATTGGTTTGGCGTAACTGCGCCCTTGATCCGCATGGAGGGAATTAATGCACTCATAACAACGTTAACATCGACAAACAAATATATTTTTTTTAATGCAACTACTTCCTTTAATGGAAGCGCTCCAAAATGTCGCAGCTTGCTTAATGCATTTTAACTGTATTCTAGCTAAAGCTTTTGGAGTATTTTATGCGAAAATTTCTTATTAAAATAACAGAAGACGGTGGAAAAATAAGTGATTTCTGGAATGTTCGGTGTGATTTTTTTCGTCTCATTAGTTTTCTTATTGAAGCCAACGGATGAGGGAGTTTGATAGCACCCGTGACAAATCGGAGCGACGTTGCATTAGCACATTTAAATAAGTTATATTGGGACTTTGTATATAAAATGAGTATACAATTTAAATATTTAAATGTATTTTCTAAATTAAAAATGGTAATCGCAAGGTTATTTGTGCATAGACTCTTCATGGATGATGGAACAGGCAGAACTGCCAAGAGTGGGCTTGCTTTGTTGCCAATTTCTTTGGGTTTATTGTGGGAAAAAGACCACACTCTAGCTATTCTGGATAACATTCCAATAAGTGCAGATTTTGATTTTTTAATTCATTCTATTCTATTCCAACTCGAATTACTCCAAGTTGTTATCTGTAACGTTTTCAATTTTATGACCACTGAGTTTCATGTCTTTAGTCAATTTATCAAATAAAGTAGACTTCCTGACCTCAGAGACCTAGAACCTCGACGTTCACGGCCTGAGTTCGTGCATTGCGGCGCCGGGTATTTAAAATCGTGCATTTGAGACAAATGCCAACATTCCATAGATATCCACAGTAACGCGACCTTTCAACAAAATATCTCATTAAAACTCCACTGAACGTGCCATACTTCACATTTTAGACATTGGCTACAGTGCTCACTATAGTTATGTTAATTTAACTACAATCTGTGATGTTGAATATTTTCAGTATGTCTTCGTTAATCTATATTATTGATTTATTTTAGTATACTCGTATTATGTTTAAAGGAACTGAAATTATTTACAAATAATTATTTAGGTAATTGTTGTTAAGAAAATACGAGATATAGAAAATGCATAATAAGCCGTTTAATCTAAGTTAAGAGGACACATCACAAATAAAAAACTTATGAGACATTCACAGAATTAATTCTGAATGCTATTGTTTCGTGTCAAATCTGTTAGAAAAACAGCTGGATTTATTACTATGAAACTGAAATTTAAAATTGTGTGTGATTCTCTGACGCGCAAGTTGTGTGAAATATATTTTTGTGTCTGAAAATTTATATTTGTGTGCAGATTGCATATCAAAATACTGTTGTTAGTGACTAAGATCAACTCATTGCCGTTAAACATGAGTCACCTTGTGTTTGGAACGGTTTATTTTCCTTTATGCCGTCTCCTCACATCTGTATCGGGGTGGGCACAATATGAAAACGTCTAGTACATTTGTGGTTTGTTTTTGACGTCAACACTCCTTTGGAATATTCGATTATAGTTCCATGCCACCAGACCATCACCAGACGAATAAAGTCCCAGCCGGTACGACTTCTAGTAGCAAAAATGACAGCTTCTTCATTCGTATCATCAAACAGAATGTCATCCAGCGCAATTTTGTTTTTCAGTTCACCCGGGAGGATGAACTTGCCTTGATATTTGTTGAAAAAAAAAACTATCGGTTTTTAATTTAATTTGGAAGTGGCAGCGGCACGCTGTTGTCAGTCATGACTCAGCATGAATGGGTAGGCTCGTCCAAGGCGCTATCACTGGCTCACAGGAGAGTGACGTGAAGCGATAGCCTTGCTGTCGCGTTTCGTTCGGTGATTGAGATTTCCGGATGCCCAATAACCCTTTTCCCCTTCCCGTCCTTTTCCTTCTCGCCCCCTTCCCGAATTGCTAGGCCGGCAAAAAATCTATAATCCAAGTTATGGATGTTCATGTGCGACAGTGATCACTTACCATCAGGAGACCTGCTTGCTCATTTGCCGGCCCTATGCAATAATAATAAATAAATGTGAAATACGTTTATATAATGCCTCACTTTAATAAACAATACGTCTGAAGAGGGTTTAATCCGCCTAAAAACGTCTTAACGAAGATAAACACACTCGCTAAATCACGCGGTGTGCCCTAAATTGAATTATGTCTTTAGCGTCGCGTCGCCCACCTCGCCACTTTATTAGATACAAAGCCGATTTACTAATGGAGATCTAATTAAATTTATTACTAAATCCTTTCAAAAACCTTTTCGCTAAATGATAAAGAATTTGTTTATAATGTTATAAAAATGTTGAACATTCTCAAATTTAAAATAAATAAATCAAATTCGGCTTGAAAATTGATTTCATAAGTAATAAGTCTATCCATTTAATCAATAGTCCATCACTTCATTTGCAGACATATTTTTGCAGCTTGTGAGATGCAGTAACGAAATAAGGTTGTTTTAAATGTTTTTATTTTTTATGGATGCAATAAGACAATTAACGTAATGATATGTTTTTTCGCCGAAGTGCGATAGGAGCTGCATACTAGGTTTAAAATTATCATAAACAAACTGATGACTAACGCACGTGCTCTCGACTAATCGCTTGTACACGCTTGCGGCATAATAATAATATAACTTTATATCCGACATTAAAAGAGACAAAAATGTTTCTAAACAATTGTCGGACTAGTTCATAATAATGAAAATAAAGCTAGCAAAGAAACGGTCGACCCGCAAGAAGCTAAGTGATCATAGTCTCATAATTGCAGTAATCAAGGAGTCGGTTCTTTTCTTTGAGAGATCCTTTCGAGCTGTTTGTTTACTTTCATTATTCTCATAACGAATGCCTCTTGTTGGTTTCTAGGTATTTGTATTTTTTAAACAATGATAAGCAATGTAATGTATGTAAATGTAAGCGGGTGAACTTATAAAGGCTAAAGGATATGGTCGTAATCTCATTAGGGTTTATACTATGTCTGGCAAGAGTTAATTGAATTACTTGAATGTTTGTTTGTTCCTATGCCACCCTGATTAAGGCCCATTATATTATAGGTCTCTTTCGGTTTGGTGGTCGAGGATTTTTTAATTTTTCCAAGCCGCTTAGCCTTTAGTTTCTGAGATTGGCAAATGTTTTTGACCAGGCACTTGAAAATTTTCCACTAAACTCTATCGATTTTTGTTCTTAATTTGAGTCCACGTCTGTAGCTGTCTTGTTTTGGGTTCTATATATTTATTATTAAGATGTAATATTCTATGTTATAAAACTGAAATGCCTTAAAAAGGACGACGGATATTGTTTTTCAAGTTTGGTCATATCGGAAAAATGTCAATCTCGCGCGGAACTAATATGTCGACCATGACAAAAGTGACTGATTTACGTCTATTACATTTACGATGGTCCATTGAACCTCTTAAGGACACGAGAGTGGGAGACGAAAGCAAAGATTCTTTATTTGTTTAGGTACGAGAAATATCGTCACCATTTCGCTATTTGTCTGAACAAAAGGGAAAATCTTTTTCAAATACGGGTATCATCTAACGCGAATCAATCTTGAGTTAGGAAAAATGTGTATCGTCGGGTCAGATATTATTGTATTTATAATGCTATTGTTCTAAACCTTTTCATTACGAATACGTTTTGTTTCTGATTTATTGTTTCGGGACTTCAGATGAGAAGAGTAATAGAAAAACCATTACTCATTAGTGTCTAGACATCTTTGCTGACTCATCCAAATCAACAACTGTTACAGAAAATTAGTGAAGAAAATCTTGTTAGAATCATTTTTTATTGGACTAAGTTGTTGGTTTTTAGGTTTTTGGCACGGATACACACCATGGTAGATTGATGATCATAGTGACACTTAAAAGTGTATCGCGTTTCGGGTTTGTCTCTGTATATCCGGTTTCATGCAGGTCAGCATAATCGTGTTGAACAAATCTTTATATCGGTGATCGAAAAGCCTCTCTTAGTTTCTGTTTCAACAAAAGCCAATTTACATTGTTGTCTGAACTTTGTGTAACCGCATTTATTATTAAAGTGTGTCACCTAAATGCAGCTTGATCGTTAGCGCAAAAACATGTGTAACATATTTAATGGTATGATTGATAAGGTAGTTAAAGCTCACTCGACGCAATATTATTGACAGGTGCGATAACATTCGTCAGCATAATCCGTTTAACAAGTGTCCCATGTGATAACCGGCCCCTTTTAATTAACTGCGCCCGCCGACTTCTGTTACGCGCCACTTGTCGCTGTCCAATCTACATGCTCTTTTTGATTTGTATTTTAATTGACACTATTATGAACTATGAAGTAGGTGCTGTGGAAGTGTTAATGAGCCTTTAATAATGTAACGTGAATGTATTGCGTCGAACTGGCGTGATAAACTGCTGTATATGAAGCAGTGCAATAAAAAAAGTTCACCAGCGAGAGATGGTTAACTCACAGGCATCACAGCTGGATCTTTATGACGAAATTTCCACTGTAGCATACAATGGTCGTTGTCTGGGTGCATACGAATACCTTCAAGCAATATAAATAAGTTTTATCCCAAAAATTTGACTGGTCTATATTGTATGTAATTCAGGTGAGGGTCGCTTTCAGGTAGTCGGTCCTTCACGATATTATCTCAAAATATTTGGTAAAAATGTTTATGAAAACCTTCTAGCTTCGAGTGTGGGATAAAGGTTAGCGGGGTGAGAGTTTTATTAGCTTTTCTAGAAAGTAAAATAATTACAAAACATATATCAAAGATCTCCTAAATTTTTTTATGTAAAATTTAGAAATTAGGTCTAATCATATTAGATGTTATTGATTCATGCTAAATTAAATACAGTTATGTTATCTACACTGATCTCTTTAATGACCCGTATTATATTTAATTAGTGTATGATTAGAGCTCAAGTAATAAAATTATGCAATTAGAGCAATGAATGTTCGGCGCTATAAGATAGTGGTTTTTAAAAGTTTGTCATCAAATAAAACTGTTCGCGTGGGCCACAAGTTGTAATAAAAATATACCGTATAGACATCGACGAGATTTCCTTACGTAAACGTCTGATAGCGAGATCAATGCTCTGTACCACTTTGTTACTTCAATGTTGACTTAAAACTTTAACTTGTCTCAATCTTAAACGAAATCTCGCGAATAGTCGTCGTCTCCTCAGTAAAAAAATATACAGACCCCTAATAATTGCAAGGATCCTTGCTTTTTTAAAAGCAATTATCATAATAATATAATGATAAAAGGCACGTAAAAGCTTACAAAAGAGATACCAGTTAAATGCATTAATTTTAATCGATGCTAGAATATAGGGCAACTATAATTATAGTCACACGCGTAGTTCTGACCCCACACTACGATACGTGTCTAACCGCAGCAGACAGTAAGCCTTTGAGCCGTTCCAACGGTGGGGTTTTAAGTATACTATCTCCTGAGGCTTTAAATATTTTGTTGTAGAAGTAAAACAATAAGTTTAACGCTAATGTCCTTCCCGTAGGTCGAAGCAAATGTTGTCAGTCATTGCCCTTTTTAACCCGCTACACGCTTCATGCCCTGCGTTATCGTAAAACTCGTTAATACAAATTCAATTAGTGATAGTGTTTCACTGGATATAATCCGTGTTATTGCGATAATTTCGCTGGTGTGATCACAGAAGCAAATAGCAGCGGAACTTCTGTCAACATATTACGCATCAACAATTATTCCCGGTGCGTTTGATGTTTCGCGGCCGGCTGCAAAACACACTTCAGGTATTTACCAATTCCACTCTCCCTAATTTCTATAGAATTTTGAATGAATTTGGTGGCTTGTTTTCATGAATTCGGTGAAAAATAGCACCGATTTCGGCCATACGCCTCTTATTTACACATCTTGTGCGTCTCAGATCTCATCCGTTGCTTCGCCACACTGTCTCAGGTATCAGTTGTAATTCTTATTTTATTATATTTTTTTGGTTTAAAACGCATACATGGGTAGGCATCCGGCAGACATAACTGCGCCTTTTCTTGCCGTATCTTAGCAGTTTTATCCGCCGGCCATGTCTGTCCGGCAAATCTGTCATGTTAATCCGTGCGCATGGCTAATAAGCCTTGTTTTAAAAATGATTCATAAATAAATTTCATTTAAAAAATCCTGGCATGTATGAATTATGAACACGCTGAAATCTCGTTTTCCAGTAACGTCGTCGAGAATACTCGCCCTTGGCAGTGATGGCACTGACTTCCTCTGTGTATTGCGTACTGGCCAAAGATAACACTGTAACGCCACGTACACTGTGTCACATCCCAGAACTAATTGAATTTCTGCTTTGCTTTCCACTGCGATGTTAAACAAATAGACGCGATGAATAGTTTGTTTTAGAATAGGCATTCCAGTTTTAAAATACACCACTCGTGTATATAAAAATATACTTCAATGTTTTCAGTACAGGTACCTGGAACGTAAAATAAATTGTGTTTTATTTTTGTACTTTCTATAGCTGTTTTTAAAGTAGACACGTACGCGGTGATCCTTGAATTGGTTTTGGTATGAATAAATTATATTCTATACAAAATAACGTAGGTATGTATAATGTAACGCTTTAGTGAAATTATCCTCATCGGAACATTTGCTTTTTTCTTACGCGTTCAAGGACATGTTAGCACTTAAGTCTGGAGACAGAAAGTAAAAGTAGGCGCCCAATATTTATTGTGTCTAATGCTGTTGTTAAACTTTCTCCCTAGCTCGTCGTGTGCCAAGTCACAATATTTCCACCGATATCATGTTTTATATTCATGGATGCGTTATTATAACGGTAAGACTAGTTCTATAATATATTATGTTGAGATTGCGTAGGTTTTTAACGCGAAGTTAATAACACTTAATAAACCAATTTATTATCCCCTATTACTTTTTTTATAATATTGCTAATTGGATATAATTTATATATTTCATTAATTATGTTGTAATTTCGTATCGAACAATTCATAGATCTTGAACTAAAAATGCAATAAGCTTTAATAAAAATATTACTGAAATAAAATATTCATTTTATAATACTACCTCATGAATCGTCAATTAACACCATTATATTTAAACGACCACCACCACTATTTCAAGTTTAATTGTTATTGCTGTAGTTTAATTTTTGTTCCTTACTTGGTTTAACTTCCTAGTTCTATAGACTATAGTTGCGTTCTCAAGGTTTATGAGAATACTTGCCAGTCTGGTATTAAACATTTTATTCGCGATAATTTTTTTTGATTAGTTTGGTCATTAATATGATTTATTCTATTGCAATTTGCTGAACTTGTTTAACATAAATCATAGTTGTTAATGTAATCAAGTTGTAATTGGATAAATAAATGCGTATTCTCGTGTAATAAATCAAGTGTTACGGGTTTCCGAGATCGCCAGGTTACAGACCTGTATGAAGATGATGCTAATGCGCAGTTTTTGTTAGTTTCATAAACAGATATTGTATGTGCACGATCTAGTATAATTCGCCATTCATCATCGTCTTGAGCCATATGATATTGTCTATTGAACTAAGTGCGTACGCTAGAATTGTTAAAGGTGTATCTTTAAAGGGGTAGGCATAAGTGTCCAATGCCCATACTGTTACGGAGAGTTTGTCAAGCTTATTTCCGTCGCAAGATGTAATGGGGGTGAACCTTTCAAGTCTTCGATAATTTCAGAGCATTATTCAGTCACCAAGCGATGTTTTGAATCCGGACAGCTACGATATTAAATTATATCTGTAGGCGGAAACATGTTATAAGTGTGTGAATAGAATAGCACAACTATTTATTAATGTTTCGAGGCGACGATCTATTTTCGTTTGACCACCGCCTGACCGTCCGCAATGACAGATACTCACTAGCATTTCAGTTTTTATAGCTCGTTTGCTATATCATACTTTGTGTAATTTATAGTGAAAATACTATTAACAATAAAACGTGCATCTTGTTTTGATAGGAAAACGTAAACGTGAGTTGTGACTTGTGAACTGTGCGGTCGTGACTTTTTGGGGTTGATTCTCAATGTGGACAGACTTATCCGAATCGGTAAAGCTAATGAAACGTGCATTTTATTGTGGTTGAAATAAGATAGCAACAGATGTTTTTAATCGTTTTTATGTTTTTAAGTATCGTAAGTTTCCTTAAAAGGCACCTTCATATTAATCTGGTTTTTCCTCTATCTCTCTGGTTTCTGTTTTGCGTGTTATTAGGAGACCATTGTCCATTATCTGATATTCTTCGACAGAAAAACAAAGTCAATATCAGTGATTAACAGTTTTTTTCCCTTTACAGTGTGCCAAACAAATACAAACAGCATATCGCAAACATCAATAAATCCTCTTAAAAGATGTTTTGTGTATTTAATACGTTTGTTTGGTTTACCTACCGTTCATATAATATTTGTTGTATTTTTTTCAACTTTTTATAATAACTTAAAGTTCTGATGTTTTGTTTATAACTTTGACTGGTTTAATTTGTTTTTACAAATATTTTTACACAAAACATAAACAGTAATTCATATATTAAATCGAACAATAAGTAATTGATGATAATACGCAAATGCTTTTGTTGCACGTGAATGCCCGCTTTATTATGTTTTTAGACATAATTTAAGGAATACAAAATGCATCGCTTCTACACATAGATTAATATCTGCAAATAATATGAGGGCGTTCCGAGGCCATCTGTAGGACATTGAAGTATGTATCTAGATTCTAGGCAAAATTTGATAAATAATACAATAATAGTTTTTGCAAGTAGTAGAGCCACGATGTTGTCAGTCATGACTGTGCATTAATGGAAGGGTTCGTCCGGGGAAGTACCACTGTCTCACAGGAAATCGACGTGAAGCGACAGCTTTGATGTCACTTTTTGTTTGGTGAGTGAGATTGCCAGATGCCCAATTGCCTCTTCCTCTTCACATAATTTTTCCTGTACAGTATCTTCCTGATTTGATGGGCCGGCAACACATCCATGATCCAAGCGTTGTGGATGTTCATGGGCGGCAGTGATCACTGACCATCAGGTGACCTGTTTGCTCGTTTGACGAATCTACGCAATAAAAAAATCCATCGAAATTAGCCCCATCAAGTCTGAAGCCGATGTTTCCGACAAATTATTCTTATCTCTTAGGTTTTTAAACAACCCTACATTTCGTATGTCTTGTATATAATGTGTGGTGAACTGAACTTTATATAACTTGCAGTGTTTTGGACTGCACACATGGCTGCAAAGGATTACAAACGACATCTGACTAATGTTATAATGATACGTTTAGCATTATAATACCCGTGCTGCATTAGGAACTCATATTACAGTGACGGGCGCACACATTGAAACAGAGTTGATTGTCGGCCTATGAGTCATTTACATATGAAATGCTAATGTCTGGTGCGTATGATAATCTTGCTTTTTGCGAGCGAACGTGCTCTCCGCAAAGGTGAATACTTTTTGACAAGTATTACATAATGTTTACATTGAATTATGTACTTGATAGATTTAGAAGATGTAATATCTTTCTGCTTCTGACTACCGTGCGATATTCATGTTTTGTAGGTTATGTCGGGAGTAAAATAAATTAAAAATAAATTTATACAGTTACTGATAGTGAATTTGTTGTGAATGTGTGTTATATGTGTTTATATATTATTCCTATTAATATTACTTAATTAGTGTACATAAATATTAATGTGGTGGTAAGTTTTGTTTGTGGCGCGTTTTGTTCTGTCACGTGTTAGTTTGTTGTTTGTGAATAATATAGTTGTTTGTAAATAATAATAGCATACTTGTAAATAAAAATGGAAATGGATGTATATGATCGTAGTCCAGATCCAGATCCTCCTCCAGAGGTCATCTCCTATTTGGTAGCTCCCAATACCTCATCGGTTCCCCCACACACGACCAATACTGCCCCTAGCTTTTCTCAGGCCGGCACATTAAAATTAACGTCGATAAAAACTAGAAAAATGAGATCAATTTTGAAAAATAAAAAAGTTACCAATAAAATCATACTTAATAAAAACAATTTAATAACTGAGTCGATTTCAGATAAAACTCAAAGTAATTTAGAAACACCTGGCTCATCAGCTATGGACAGTTTGACTTCTGAAAAAAAAACATCTACAAGGACATTGTATTGTACGGAGGACATTGGCCCGTTTATTGCCTATGTGGAACTATCTGAGGAGTCTCCATCAGATGGGACCACATTACATCCCATTAAATTTGGAGCATTTCTATATAAACACAGATTAACGAATGTTTTGCAAGACGGTATTAAAAAAATTGGTCGTAACAGACTTTCCGTGTCCTTCAAAACTGGTCAATTAGCAAACCAGTTTATACAAAATGATATTTTTCACCAAAACAATTTTAAAGTATACATCCCTTCCCACAATATTTCTCGTATTGGTTTAGTAAGAGGTATTCCTGTTGAGTGGAGCCATGAGGAGATAGTGGAGTTTGTCCAACTTCCTCCTAACACAGGTAAAATAATTAAAACGCGTAGGCTCAACAGGAAAATTACTTCACCAGATGGACCAAAATGGATTCCAACTCAGACGGTAGTGTTTTCCTTTGATGGACAAATACTACCTAAAGAAATATATTGCTGCTTCACGCTGTTGCCAGTTGAGCATTACATTTATCCGACGATTCAGTGTTTTGCTTGCTGTAGGTTCGGACATACACGTACACAGTGTAGGTCTAAACCTAGATGCTATAAATGCGCAGATGACCATTCGGGGGATTCATGCTCGGTGTTAGAATCAGAGGCTGTCTGTGTTTACTGCACTGGGTGTCACTTCTCCACAAATAAAATTTGTCCAGAGCACACTAGACAAACAAACATAAAACATTATATGTCACTTCATAATGTGTCTTATAATGAAGCAACATCAAAATTTCCGCAGGTAAAGAAATCGTTTGCTGAGGTAATAATGTCCACTCCGGGTCTGCCGCCTAAACAACCTTCTAGTGTCTTCCCTCCATCTGACTCTCAATCCACTGCTACTAAGTCATATCGCAAAGCAGTATCTCTTAAACCGCGTTCTAGACCTTCTATTCAACAATCCCATAATCAAGAGTCTCATAGGGCCATGATACAATCTTTTCTTATACCTTCTCCTGAAAATGGCTGTGCCCTTAAGAATAAGCAAGTTAGCGCAGACATTGAAAATGACCATGATCCGATGGATACTGTATCGGCAGATACAATCCATAACTTAATATCTTCTTTAATTAAAGTTATCAGTGACTCAAAATTACCGAACAACGTTGCTTGTAATATAATTCAGACAATTTCTTTATCAATTTTTAAGATTTTAAAAAATGGATCTAGTTCTTCAGTGGAACTGTAGGAGTATAATTAAAAATAAAACTTATTTGATCTCCCTTTTAAATACACATACACCTTTTATTTGTGCTATCTCAGAGACATGGTTAAAACCTAACCAAATATTTCGTATTCCCGGTTATACTCTGATTCGCGATGACAGAAGTGATGGGTGGGGCGGAGCAGCCCTCTTAATTAAAAATAATTTAAATTTTAATAACATTCCCTTGGTTAATAATAGTAACGTTATTCAGTTTGTATGCATTCGTTTTAATAACATTTCTTTCATTTCTGTCTACATACCCAGAAGGGATAATTCTGTTATACCCATATTGCGTACCTATTTATCTTCTATTCCCTCTCCCATTATCTTACTGGGTGACTTTAATTGTCATCATCAGATCTGGGGTGCTCGTAATAACGATCCCTTTAGTGTAAGAATTTTAGATATTTTAGATGAATTTGATTTATGTGTTCTTAATGATGGCTCCCCTACTCGTCGTACACCTCCTAATATTAATCCTAGTTTTGTTGACCTATCTTTGTGTTCCCCCAACTTGGCTAGCCTTGTATTTTGGTCGCGTCTCCCGTTTACTCATGGTTCTGACCATTTCCCTATATTAATATCATTTCCTTCCCAAAACACTAAAACCTCCACCCTTCCTCCCCTGCTGCCTTTCATCCTGGATGACTCCAAGTGGGAAGTGTATTCTAATTTAATAGAGGATGAAATTAGTCTTTTTCCAGAACCCAACCAAATCAATATTAATATTTGCTGTGAGCAATTAAAACAATTAATTCTCACCTCCGCAGAAACATGTTTTCGGAAAAAAAATGTTTTTTTGGGTAAAATTCCTTCTCCTCCTTGGTGGGATTCGGAATGCACTCAAGCCGTTAAAAAAAGGTACGAAGCGGAAAAAATATGCAATACTGTAATTGACCTTGATTCCTTTTTAAACTTCCGTAATATAGACGCTTCTACTAAAAGGCTATTAAAAAAGAAAAAGTTTCAGGGGTGGCGTAGATTTTGTGCCTCTTTATCACCTGAAACTCCCTCTTCCTTGATTTGGAAACGGGTCAAGTGTTACAGAGCGTCGCAAAAATATCAGAGTTCTACTTCCTATTCAACTGACTGGGTGGAAGATTTTTTAGATAAGTTAGCCCCTCCTTCTGTCCCCCACCTTTCTCAAATTCCCTATCAATATTTCCCTCATGGTCAGGCTCGCACTACATCTATTGATTCCCCCTTTAACAAGCAAGAGCTATTATTAGTGCTTGACCAATGTAAAGACTCCTCCCCTGGCCCAGACGGCATTCCCTATTCATTCTTATCAAAATTAAAACATAAGTCATTAGATTACTTTTTAAAAATAATTAATATAATTGTTGATTATGGTATTATACCAGCAAATTGGAAACACCAGCTAATAATTCCCATTCCTAAACCTGGAAAGAGCCCCTCAGATGCCAAGTCATACCGTCCTATCGCTCTATCTTCTACCATCCCAAAGGTTGTTGAACATTTAATAAAAAATAGACTGGAATGGTTTCTAGAACACCATTCTCTTTTGGCAGAAACTCAATTCGGCTTTAGGAAGGGCCGTAGTATTTCTGATAGCCATGCCATCTTCACTACAGATATCCATCTAGCGTTCAGTGAAAATGCGTCAGTGGTGGCTGGATTCCTGGACGTTTCAGCGGCATATGATAATGTCGATCTTTTGGTCCTTAGGAACAAGCTAGTTCAGCTAAGGATTCCTCAAAGATTGACAGATTTTCTGTTTAACCTTTTATCTGGTAGAACAATATCACTGAGACATCCAGGCATTCAGTTGTCCTCTCGAACTGTGTGGAAGGGTTTACCTCAAGGGTCTGTTGTCAGTCCGTTGCTGTATGATGTGTACACTGCTGATATGGATCACCACATATCGGATGGGTGCAATGTCTTGCAGTATGCGGATGACCTTCTCATCTACTCAATTCACCATTCTATAAATGAGGCAAAAGATCAAGTGGAGAATGGCTTGGCTATGCTGAGCTCATGGCTCTCATTGAATTCTCTGGAGTTATCACCCTCAAAGAGTAATGTAGTTATTTTCACCAGAAAACGAAGTATTGCTAATATACAAATAGAATTAAATGGCTCTGTAATTCCAATAAGCAATGAGGCAAAATTTCTTGGGAAAGTGTTTGACAGCAAAATGAACGGCAAAGCTCATGTTGCACATGTTCTAAATAAATGTGAATGCAACATCAATATCATGCGATGCTTAAGAGGAGTCTGGTGGGGTGCCCACCCATATACACTTAGATTAATTTATAATGCTACTGTACGGAGCCATCTGGATTTTGCCACACATTTGCTGATGCCATGTAACAAGGAGGCATTAAAAAAACTTGATTTAATGCAAAGTAAAGCTCTGAGAATAGTAGTTGGAGCAATGAAAAGCTCACCAACTAACGCTTTACAAGTAGAATGCTCTGATCCTCCTCTTAACCTCAGGCGACAATATCTGTCTGACAGATATATTTATAAAATTTCCCAATATGCTACTCATTTGCTCCTCCCTAAACTTAGGAAACTAAGCACATACATTGACTCTAGACCATACTGGGTACACAAACCTACGCCTTGCATTGTTGAAAGTTATAGAAAACTAGAATCTGTATCCTGTCCCATTAATAAATTTCAAACCCACCCCTTATATTCTTTTGACTATTCATCTATTATCTTTTTTCCTGCCATTGAGTTTACCCTTGGAATTGATAAACACACCCCAAATCCTGATACAAAGTTAAAAAATGTTATTACAACCCGTTGGCCAAATGCAGAGGTGTTTTACACGGATGCCTCTAAATTGAATAATGTTAGTTGTGTGGGTGTCGCTTTTTTTCATCAAGATGCCAATATATTTTATATGTTTAAATTACCCCATTACTGCTCAGTATTTTCAGGAGAATGTTTTGCAATTTTAAAATGTATCATGTACATTAGAGAACACAAAATTACAACCTCTATCATATTATCTGATTCAAAAAGTTGTATTCAGGCCCTTTTATGTAATCCCTTTAATAACAACAGTATATCTCCAATCATATTACAATTAAAAAATCTAATTCAACTATGTAGTGAAGAACATCTGCAAATTACAATTGCATGGATACCTAGCCATATAGGGATAATTGGCAATGAATATGTGGATCAGTTGGCTAAAAATGCTATAAATCAGGCTAACCAAGATCACTTTTTAGTCTATTCACATGACCTTGTCCCCATTGCAAAACAACAACTAGAAATTGCGTGGAATGCCAACTGGAAGGATACAAGTTGCTTTAAAGGTGCTCATCTGTACAAAATACAGCCAGACATCACTCTGAGACCTTGGTTCTCCAAAATACGGCTCAGCAAGCACATTTCAGCAATTATTTCTCGGCTGAGAATTGGTCATTGCTCATCGCCTGTTCATTTATGTAAATTACACGTAAGGGATTCTTCCTTATGTGAATGTGGTCTTGATGATGGTTCCATGATACACATATTGTTCAACTGCAGCCGGTACTCCTCTCCATCGTTATATGACTTATTGGTTAGAAATAAGGTTCCGCTCCCCTGTGACCTCGCATCCATCCTAAGCCTAAAAAATAAACCAGCTCTAAAGGCATTAATTACTTTTTTAAATACTTACAGCATAAAATTATAAACTAACCTTACATGTCTGCATGGATTTTATGTAACATTCGCATCAGTAATGTATTTATTTCTCTTTACATTTTAGTCTCAATGATTATCTTTATTCTTTAATCATTGTTTAGATTCGATAAACTTTTATTTCTTACCGTCCAAAATGACATGAATGACTCACTAGTCACTAGGTCACTAGTCACTTGACACTGGCAGTATTATTCGCAATGAAGCAGAATCAGTTGCCATAAACAAAAAAAAAAAAAAAAAAAAAGATGTAATATCGTAGACATGTAAGGTAGGTATATGAATATGTAGATGTGACAGGCTAAGACCACCGTTTCACCGAAAAATTAAATGAAGTGTGTGTAAGTTTTACTGTGAAGTTTCTATTATATTGGTTTCTAAGTGGTAGAGAAGTGACATAGTTCGTTGAAGCTACTGGACCAATAAATTGCCCCGATCGGGGTGGTACCACTGTCCAATGGAAAACCGATGTGATGTAACAGCTTAGCTGTCGCGGTTTGTTGTGTAAGGTTGCCGGAGATCTTATAGTTGTTTTATAATATTCGTATCCTTCCGTATAGGGACCATCGCACGCAGTGGCAGAAAAGCTGTTATGATGGACTACGGAAGTGTGTCGCGTTTTGAGCTCATCCTGGGTATATTCATAATAGAATTACGCATAATGCTGTGGACTGGCGAGTAACAACCGTTCCTTTTTGGCTTTATATGTACTATGTAGTATGTGTATATTTTACTGCGCTTCCTTCTTCAGATTCATTTTAATCCCTTTGCCATGATAGTAAAAAATAATCGATAACCACAACACAAAAATCTTAGTATTTCTCAATCTTCCAATCTTAAAATTCGTATAATATAGATATAGACACGACATTTTCCGTGATTAAGGAAGCTCGTGAGCGGCTTTGTCCACTTTCCATGAGGTTAACAACCTCGTTCAATCCTATATTATAAAAAACAAATCCATTTATACGGCGAGCCCAGCGTGATTTCTCGCTTATTTCTATCATACATACACGTACGAGTGTAGGATGAACTTCCAGTTGACGTTTTTCCCCGCTGCTTACAATGTTGAGGGGTTTAAGAACGGGTTAAAAGGATTTCACAGACATGCGAGCCTACCCCCGCGTGTTCTCAGTTGCGACTTACAATCTGATTATTCGTCTGCCTCTGCTTATTTTAAGTATGTTTACTAATACATTTGTTGCGGCTTGAGCCTATAGTAATCATAGCGGCAAGTGTAAGAATGTTTAAAAATACAAAAATTGTCAACAACTCCATTGGTTTGGTTATTTATAACAAAAATATCACAGACGTAGCACGCAAATAAAGTAATTTGTTTATTGCACTGCACAGATTGCACTGGGATTAGTTTTAATGATTTGCTTAGTATATCTAGAACCACCTATAAAAATACAAATTAAGTTTCTGATATTTTTAGTGTGTTTCATTTTGTGTATTTAAATGGGTCGTAATTGGTAAATATTGTACAGGACAGGCAGGCTGTAAATTTAATAAATATTTAGCTGGGAGCTTGACAAAGGGTGTCCAAGACTTTGTGCAAAGCGCTTAAGCCGAGTTCCCGGCTTGGCTGCCGAGGCTATAAAGCCCGTCTGACATCAATTACTGTCTATTAATAAAAAACCCAGAACTTAGCCACTCTTCAAACGCTGCTTCGGTTCTGCGCTGAAATACTCTGCAATAAGACTTTTTTACTGCTGTTTACGTAAAACAGTAATATTATTGTCAAGGATGTGTTTTCTAGGTAATTAAGGATAATTATGAGAAATACATTGTACTTATTTTGCCATTAAAGTTTTCATTATCGTGACTACATAACAAAGGCAAGTCGTAAAATGTTACATTGGCGGTTACTTAGCGCTAGCTTACTAACCATTAGCAAATAATATTGTTGTCTCTTATCACATTAGTTGTAACCGAGAAACGTAGATAGAATTTCTTTGTGTGAAATATCCATATAAGTTCATTTCCGGACAAATAAGACCTAGCGACCTTCAAGAAACGAGCGTATTCCCACCTTAGCGGCCGGCAACGTATCTCCATGCCCTATGGTGTTGTAGATGTGTGTGGGCGGCGGTGATCACTTCCCATCAGGTGAACCGTATGCTCGTTTGCCCCTATACAATACAAAAGTACACATTATGAGTTGCTTAGCCCAATGTGTTGCAAAAAATCGATGATAAAGATTGCAGTTACATGAATCATGAATATCACGGTTATTTCACGATAACATGCGTCTTGACAAGTCACGAACCACGTTGCCTCGCCTTGTGTCGAATATAAATTGTTGATTATTTATTAAACTCATTATTTCGTCACAGAATGAATCTAAGATTAACGCCAATAAATCCATGTGCTATTAGAGTTCAGTCGCGATTGCGTTTGTACGACGTTTATTGATTTCTATATAAATTACGATCTTGTTAAGAAACCTGCGTGCATTTCCACTTGACACGAAAGTCGTAAAAGTCGTTTGTAGTTGTATGTTAACGTTACTTAACTTGTTCACAATCTGTGACATCTGTTTGAAGCCGATACATATCGTGGAAATGCATTGCGATGCGTTGCAAATCAAATATTCGATTAAAAGCCTTACAAACCACATGACTGACGCTAATGTATGGAAATTTCAATTCGTTAAGGAGCATAATGAACTGCTTAGCTTCGGAAAACATTAATATATTTGGCAGTAATTATCAATTAGCGAGGTAATGAATGCTTTAATTAGTGCGATGCGTCTTAATGCATTTCAATTGTCCGTAAGACAGATAATATATTATACAATTATTATAGCGAAGATAAAAAGCTTTGTAGATGTGTTTATCTGTGTGAAGATTTAAGTCTAATCCTTACTATAGATACTGCAGAGATAACTATAGCTATAGCTCATTCAAAGACTTAATCCGCTATAGTCCCCATGTACGCGCCAAACGAACATCTTACGTAGCAAATAAATAATTCTAATTTAGCACAAATGCCTTATGTGTGTCTGTTAATAGATTATGGTGATTACAAAGCAGTACAGTATAATATACAGATCGCTGGTACTTACCACAATATATGTATTTGTCTTCAGTGACAGGCCTGTCTGGGAATTATAAGGCGCATTATACACTGAGAGACCTTCCATCGATTACATTGACATTCAATAGAGCAAGGCACAAAGAGCTCATTGTGTTTGGTCAGTAATTGTGTCTATTACAGTATTAATATAGGCGGTAATAGGATTATTGTGTGGTCACGGCCCGAGCGCGCCGCGTCTTAACGCTGATAACGATGTAAACACAATGTTATCACTAGTTTGCCTGCGTGCATGTTGTTATTTTAAATGGTTTGCTTTGTTAATATTTATGCAAATATGCTTTAAATAGATTTAGCAACGCCTTAGATTTAATTCTTAGATCAAGTAATCCGTTGCGATACATCGTAAATTATAGTTTATTTCTGATTAGAAACCGTAATAAATTCTATTAAATCGAAAATCTTTTAAATATCGATCAGCCATGTTAAATAAAAACTAATAAGTCGATGCAGTATTTACATGGAGTGTTTAGCATGATTATGGTGGTTTATGATTAACCAATCATGCATCAATCAATTAATACCGTAACTTACATTTTAAGTGGTTATATTTTTCAGTTGTGCGACAGTTATGGTGCTACGAAAGTTGGAGCTGTCTTGCCGTTCTCCAGAGCGAGAGTTTCAGTAATTAGTGGAGAACAGGAACTGCATTTCTCGTGCTTGCAAGTACTGAGTACACTAGCTATAGTTGCGCAGTTTTGGAACAAAGTTGGCAGCCAAGAAGCCAACATGTGAAACTTAAGTCGCCACTTTATTCCGACAATGTGGGGGCAGCTGTGCCTTGCAGCATTCCGAGTACGTCCTACGTATCCAACCTATGAGGTTATAACTTATAGGTATCTATGCAGTCATTTTTAAAATTGGTAGAGCCACGCTGTTTTCAGTTATGAATCATGACCACATGACACACACATGAGCTAAAGGTGTCCTCGGAGTCGCTGGGCATACTGCGGGTAGTGCGTCTTCACGTATATCGATTTCGAGATGTGCGATAAAGCCTCGACTCTGTCATAAACGCCCATAACACCTTAAACGGGAGTACAAAAATAGTCGTTAATGGGTGTCATCCGGGCCTCCTATAATCATGGAAGTACCAGCAATGGTTTTGTGCGGAGCGGTAACGCCGACGTAAATCGGGGCGCTATTCGCCCTGGGATGTCCGGTGCCACCCACGATGCGTGTGACGGTCATCGAGGGGTTTTTAGTCAGTACGCTGGCGTAGGTATGGTGACCCGTTTGCCGGGCCTATTGTATAAAAACAATTTAAAAAAAATCTCACATTTTTGTGGTATACGATCGAAAAATAAAGCGGCTAAGGCTATAACATTGAAAATGTATAAGTTCTTTATTAAGCTATTACATTTCAAAAAAAATATCACCATAACGATCATGTCCGCCTAAAGGAAGTTCACTGATGTTATAGACCTACTCTAAACATACTGCTTCATACAGATATCTCGATTAGAAATATATTTCTAAGGGACTAATAACAACCGATAAAGAATATCGTAGAAATCTCCATCAATTATGTATACAGCGGAGCGTAGAATAAGCTTACTGTTGTATTATCGACACAGTGCAAGCGAAAAGTCGGGCAAGGTCAGTGCGGGTGATTATTTAGTTTGACAGTCTGGACTGACAGTTCCACCTCAATGTATGAACATTATGAAATATTCCCTTATATTTTATAGATGTTTTGGTTACGACGTAGTATGGCAACTGTATAAGTTTATGTGTGATGCAATGCCCCAGATTGTTAAACCGATTGATTTTTTTTTGTTTTGCCTGAAATTCCATTACTTATTACTGCGTTCAGATGGGTATGAGATATTCCACACATTACGGAATTTGAAGAACAGTCTCATAGTCAATTGATTGATTGCCTCAAGTTGGGCGTCCTACTTTGAAAATAAGGCAGAGGTTCACATTCCAGATTTCGAAGCACGTTACCGAAAGGTCTTGAAGAAGAAACGTAATCCTAGTAATCTATAGTTCCCTAGCATTCTTCAAGTATTAAAATCTTATTAAATTAAACGTTTGTACTTAAATAGAAGGGAAATTAGTAAAGAGCAGTGTTTAAATTACGTGCTTGAATTAAATGCTTAATGACCTTTTCACTTCATAATTAAAAAGGCCTTTGTCCCCGCATATTCATTTGACCATGTACTCATAATTGTAACAAACCCAAGATTACAATTTAATGAATATGTGTTTCGCATTCAGCAACATTCGCAGTGCTGTTAAGATCACGGCAAGAGCACAAGGAAATCGGAAGGAACAAATTACTCGTCCTTGTCTCTGGCTACCGGAATATAAAACGGAGCGTTCGTTATTCAGTAAACGTATCGCGACAACCATCTTAAGAAACTTGATGAATTAGCAATTCTGCTTGCGTACTTCACTATCCTTACCTACCGAATGACAATTCCTCTTAATACCTATGTGAAATTCAAGTTTGTATTGGCAGTTTCATGTTTATCTTACTTAATGGTAAAATGTTTGCTTATATTAATATTTATCTATGAGTCCGTATACACGTACTGCAAGATACCTTTTCAATATTACGCGATGGAGCCTTAATCAAGAAATATGTGTCCATTTTCACAGTTCGCTAGGCTACGCTAGGCAAGCAGGTTGGGAAATTCTAACTAGTAGCACTGCCGTCTACCACGCTGTCCTATTATTTATCGCTCCATCGATCGCTTGGGATCGATCTGTTGGCTGGATATACCGCCAACTGATCGATCCCAAGCTTGGACCTAAATGGATGCATTTACTGTAGATAGATGATACATTTACATAGATGTATGAGTACATAAAATATAATTGACTACCGAAATTAACTACACAAGACTTACAAATTGTTTGCTCAACACTTACAAATCGAAAGTATTTTGTGGTATAAGTCACTACAGTTACTGCACATATCAATTTAGATTAATTTGCTTTTTTATTTTACCGTTTATTCTAATCCAATAATATCTGTCAAAGAGTTTATTCCAGTTTGTTGAACTCTGCAACTTAATGTTCAATTTGTTAACCGTTTGAAATCATAAAAGTGTTAACACATCCATTAATCATAACAAACGTTTTTAAAAACACATTGAATTACATTTACACGCGGTTGAGCTGTCGGTCGGAAGCCATGCAAAATGAATTGCCGGATCCCGTGTACCGTGTCCTGAAAATTTAACACAATTTTATTTATTGCCTCTTAATGATTCGCGTGCTTATGGCTGTCGACCGAAAAGGAACATCTAGGCGCAGTCAATTATGTTAATTAATTTCTAAGTTTGTGCAATTTGTCTAGTTATTATGTATGTAGTTAATGCGGTTAAATATGCACCCAGGCCAGACATATGACACGCCAGTGGAGTGGCATGATATTAATTTGTTCTCATTTAAATAAAATCGACCTGGCCGCTTCATTGGAAATGCACATTTATCAAGCAATTCAGCTCGTTTTGGAACCAATTTTGTATTTTTTTCGTATCCGTTGTATATATAACATCGACTGAATTAAGCCAAATTAGCTCTATACATTATACATTTAACTTTATAGACGTGATTGCTCCATGTTGCTGATTATTTAGTAGGTTCTTTGCGTGTATATTTTCAGTGTGATGTGGTGCGAATGGTCGACAAACAACAATTATGTCGTGACCGGAGGCTCGAAGTTTTCACCGGCTGAATTTCAGACGAGCGCGGCGAGAGTCGGTGAGCCGGCGGCCGGAGTGGGCCGGCGCGGCGCGGCGCGGCTCTAGGCGCCGCGGCGCTTGAAGTTTCGTGTAGTTGCGGTGTCGGGTTCAATGACCCGTCGACCGTGACCCCCTCCCGCCTCACCCCGACAGTTCACTATGTTCAAGACGTTTTTCTAATCTATGTTAAAAATATCCGCTTAAAAATAATAAAGTTAAAACAAACATCTCGCACCGAACCTCGATTGTGTTCAGAATAATTTCCGTACTATGAGGTCACAATTTGCTAAACGGATGACATAATCGTTGTTATCGTCGACCTGCATAATGTGACATCTTGTATATCTGAAACATATCGTGTTAGTTCTCGTGTTGCTGGTAAAGTTCGCCAAACGTTTTCTAATTTCGTTGAACTCGTAATTAGTTCACGCTAACCAACGCGGTCAACAGTTATTAGTGATTGGTTATGACACGCGCGCTAACAAACATGTGGCATTAATACTGAGTGCTGTGCTAAGTTGGTATAACTGCTGCTTGCGTGAGGCCGTGGATGTTTATAAAATTAGTAAATGTGGGAAATACTATTTTAAAAATAGCTAGCTTATACGACTTTACCGTTAAGCAAAAACGTGATCATTTCGCGAGAGATAAAAAAATCTATTTCATGGGCATGTCTGTGTTCCATTTTATCTTCGATTTGGTTGTGCTAGACGGAACGGTTGGTTTATTACATTTTTGTGTATTCTTTGATCGTCTGTTATGAAATCGCCTATTCAATGTTTTATTGGTGTATGTAAATTAAGTTCGTTACGCACATTTTATTGGTGTTATGTAGGCTTTATATACGAAATTGTGTCCATATTGCATTTGGGAACTGCTAAAACCTATAAGTTTCGAATAAAAGTGTATGGAATTTAAATTTAAAAGTGCACTTTAAGCATGGCTCGTAGCTTCGTCTCGTCCGCGTTTTTTATTTATCATCTCAACTCGCTCTGACTGATATTACTTTATTATACCGAATGCAATTTCACGTTTTAAAAACACTAGGGACCTTTCAAAGTAATGCGCATTTATTTACCCACTGTAAACATGATGGAAATAAATGTGAAACCATATGTAAGTATTAATAAAATTCATTATGTTTACTGTTTTTTAAAAAGTAGTAATTTTTTTGTTGTTATTTACATTGATATAAAATGCTATTGTGCTTTCAATAAAATTAGGTTGAATGGAGGTAGAATGTTCAATCATGTTAATATTCAATCATATAAAGTTTTATATGTATATATTTTTAATTGCGGAAGTTTTTGATAGCCTTGTTTTTGCTCAACTTATAAATTTGTAAGATCATGTAAAATGAAAGCACTAGGAGTATTAAGTGGTAAAAACCCCGTGTAATAACTCACTGATGGGACGTGAAGCTCATACGTATAGTAAAACCGGATTTACTACAACAACAATATTTACATATTATACACACGGGCGTATTGTTTACGAGATATTTATAGCATAACTCAAATTGTTGATATTGCTAATCATAAAGTAAAATTATTTTATTTAAAGAGTTTTCAACGCATCTATATTGATTCATTTAATGTTGTGTTATAGTCGTCTTAAACCTAATCTTACATGAAAAAAAAAATTGTGTTGGTTTGTTCGTCTCTAATATTTTAGGGCAGAATATTCTTCGTGTTAGCTGACAAGATGCAATTCCGCACGCCGGTAATGTAAGTAATAAATGTAACAAAATGACAATAATCTGGCAAAGCTTATCGTAAATATGTGAATATTTCTACCCATATACGCTCACTGTATAACATGTTACTCCTTTAGAATCGGGTGTTCGTGTGAGATTGCTTGGGATAAAGTCCTCCACTGTGGCCTATTTAAAATAAATACGTATTGTGTTATTTTTTGGTGCTTCGTTCTTTCGAATTATACTTAACATTCTCCGAATTTTCGTTTCCGTATTTTGTTTTCTTGAGTGTTGTGTGCGGATCATTAATATGTTTTAAAATAGAAACGGGAGTTCTTTGAATTTTTGTTTATCCATTCTTTGATTTATTTATCTTATAAAATGGATTAGTTTGATGAAAGAGTTCCGAATGTAGTTTAAAGCTTTATAGACAAAAGTTTGTTTCGATATAACGTTAATTATGAAAGCAAACATCGTTAACTTTGTATGTCAATTTGTGCTCAATAATAGCAAGATTATGTTTTATTTCAAGATTATATTCTTGGTTTTTACTTGTAGTAAATGTTTAATTTTGTATTTGCGTTTAATCATGTGCTGACACAATGATTTCTTTAACATGGTAGTCTATTTGTGTATCATCACATAATCGCCCACAGATGACTGCGGAACTGCTCTACAATTGTGATTTCCAATGAGAAGACTTAATCTTTAAATGAGTACATGTCTAATAGTATTGAATCAAAATTTATTATCTACAATTAATATTCAATTATCCAAATCCCTGAAACTTCGTCAATTATTGCTTTATGGTGGTCAGAAATGACTAAAAATTAAAATAAAATGGTTTTAGTGAACAAATGATACTTAAGTTAGTTTACACGTTATTTAATGTTTCAATAAATGAAAGGAAGATAGTGTGTCGAAGGTCCTTGTATGAGACAGGACACCGGCAGCGACATCGAGTGTATGAGTTGACCTCACTTTCACGCCGCTAGACAAAAGATATTTCTGTACGTGTTGCCTTAATTTATCCTTTATTTACCCTATTTGCAATATCGTTCACTTTTTATACTGTGCAATGAAGTGATTACATTGCACCTGGCGATAATTGCAGTGCGATACAAATGGAGTACACAATATCTATCAATGGAATATTGTTATCTCTCACCGGCTAGCATTATTATGTCGGTGAACGAAAACTCGGACATAATAATAATAAATACACCCATGACATGCATAGTCCTGATCTCACACTAAGATCGAGTCTTGAGTCGTGAGTATCGGAAACTACGAGAGACTTCGGTCTCACAAACACCCAGACCCGAGACAAACACGTGTGATACACACACATTTTTCTCGGTGCGGGATCAAACCCCCGGCCTCTAATGAGAGGCCGGGGGTTTGAAATGTCACATCCGGCGTCTAACCAACTACGCCACGGAGGCTGTCAAAGTAAACTACACCCTTGCGTGGCCGCTATCTAGGCCATCACCTGATTTAATTACCAATGCAAAAATAACCAATAATGCATTTATTTTCTGGTTGGCTGTGTCAATCAGCATGTTTTTGAAAGGAATGATGAAAACTTGGTTGTTCGCCTTAATATTTGAGCCAGTGGTCCGCCAGGCATGCGAACATCTACAAAGTAGCTAAATCTCCAGTCCTCCTCCTCCAGTTATTAGTAGATTACTTAGAAATATTTAATAAAGCCCAAATCTGTTCTACTATTTCATAGCAATTAGTACTCTCTGTCATACCCTAATGACTAATGAGTATCTTTATATATGTATAACACTGAATAATATTATCTTGTTAAGTCTTAAACGAAGGAAGAATTTGGTGTAAAAATATATATTTGCAGGCTTTTGAATAGTCTTTCTATTTTCGTGGCGTTGACTTAGACGAAATATTGTGTATAATATGTCACCGTAAAATTGTAAATACCGTTATATTACAATCTATCTCGCGAGATTGTGAACTGTCGAAAGATTGTGAACCGTAACATACTGCTTACAATTTAACGCATTATTTTTCAGTAGATTGTAATCTATCAAAGTGAAACTGTTAAATCACAATATTAAAATTGTAAAATCTAGGTGTATTATGAGTGAAGTACCGCAAAGAAACAATCGTTAGGTTAGGTTAGGTTAGTTTATTTTCATTTTAAATAAAATTAAGTCAATATGAACTCAAGTAATTAAAATGAAGTCAATTGACAATCTTCCGTTTATTTATAATATCTCTAGTGAAATTATAATATCACGGCTTTGACAATATACCGGTAACATATATAAAACAAGACGATCGCGTTGATTCGATCCGCTGCTTGAGTGAAATTGTTTCCATATTTGTTAATAAAGAGATTTTAAAAATATAGCTACAATTTAGGTGTCAATATTATCTTGATCGACAAAAATATAACTGGTGCAACAGTAATATCTCAACATGCCAGCAAATAAGTGCGCATCAAACATTTTACTCTTGTTAAAGGAGCCGCTGTGTAAAAGTTAAGAAATAGCCTGCGAGCCGTGTCGGAAACGTTGATCTCAGTTTAAAAGCATCCTGTTAGTGATGCTCCGCCCTCAGTTGGCAAGAGCCCGAGGCGGCCTCTAGCCCTGCCATGTCACGTTATAAATCCGGTATTTCTGATTTCAAATTCAACTCTATTCCGACTTGGTGTACGCTACACTGCATATTTAAAGGGAAACACGTATCGGTGGAGTTTTGAGTAGTTCCTCTATACAGACGCTCTCAAGTGGATTTTATGTTAAAACAGGAGAATTATATCGATATTTCAACTCAAGGGGTTCATTATCGAATGGATCCTCTTCAAATATTTTAGATTTAAGCTAGAATCTCGGGAATAAATAAAGTATGAATGTTTTTTGTATTTATTTATTTAAAACTTTATTGTACACCTGTGATAAACATAATTACAAAGTTGTAATATAATTATTATTGCATTTGTGACCTAATAATAGCACCGATTGGGTTGTAAACTACTAGACATTAGTTTTAATCCTTTTACAAAACTTCCCAAGAATGAACTGGACATATTTATATTTTTGTGGAGTATATCCATTTATCAGTTATGATATTGCAAAAGCTATAAATTCGTCCCAAAGCATATGAAAACCCTTACCAATTCTACGTCAAGGGCTTACCATTTTCATATTAATCTAGTATATTTCCAATTATTCCTGATTACAATATATCCAAAAAAGATGATGTTTTTAAAGAAAAAATATTGAATTATTATGTATGTATTGTGGATGAAAACCGCCCTTCACAATCATAAATAGTGCTGGAAAATTCCTGCTATTACAATGAGAAAATTATATAGTTAGGTCCGAGGACTCCAGTTATTACTTCCCTAACCATTATGTATGATTTTGATGAAAGTGTACACCCGCCGTTGGCGAATGATGCCTTTTCAAACACAAACTACTAAAAGCGCGGCTACCTGTATTATGTAAATAACTAGAACACTTGTTTAGTGAATTTACATAATATTGTATTTGGTTATTTAGTATTTACATTTAGCATTAAAAATAATATGTTTATATTCAATATAAACTGATTAATTAATCTGGTAACTTATGGCAGAACACGGTTTCTATCGTTAGGTGTTAGGTTTCATTCTAGGGAAGGAGATCTTGTGTTGTTGTGTATGCAACATAATTTCGGCGAAATCATAAATCATAAGTAATATGTTGGTTTAACGGCAGATTTATTCCGCATGTAATTATTTATTATTGTGCATAAACCAATGTTTTGGTCTGTATAATGCGTAACAGATAAGTTAATGTTGAGTGTTGTTGTCAGATGAAGCGGCGGTCGGTGTTTCGCTCCGCGGCGAGGTGAGGCGGTGAGGCAGTGTGGGCATCGGCATGGACCACGCGGTGAAGGCGATGTCGGCGCGCGGGCCGCTGGCGCGGCTGGTGACCCGGCGCCGCTTCGAGTCGGCCGAGCTGGAGGAGCTGTATGCGCGCTACGCGTGCAAGCTGCAGCGCACCTCCGTCGGCTCAGCGCTGGCGCTGTGGGCCGCGCTCGCCGCCGCCCTCGCCGCCGTCGACGCCACGCGCGGCTGGCGTAAGGCACCGCAGGTATACATCATTATCTTTTTATACTTTAATGCCTACACATAAAACAATGTAGGTACATGTGGTATTAAAGGTAGGCGCCGCTACCAACGTATCAACAAAGCTACAATGTAAAATTGGGCTTATACAGGGTATATCAAGACTGCGACCGAAAACGAAGCCAGGTGGTAGTATTAGTGACTTCAGACACAATGCAACTAAGAATTACGCAAAAAAAATCGACAACTTTTT
Organism: Deilephila elpenor; assembly: GCA_949752805.1. Classification (NCBI taxonomy): domain Eukaryota; kingdom Metazoa; phylum Arthropoda; class Insecta; order Lepidoptera; family Sphingidae; genus Deilephila; species Deilephila elpenor. The sequence continues at coordinate 6,455,771 of OX457099.1, read as the reverse complement.
TTCGTTAAAGGGCGTCGCATCGAGTAAAAAGGACTCCATATTTTGATATTAGACCATTAATGATTTAGACCTTCGTTTTTGTCAACAAGATAACTATAATAATTTGTTAAATTGGGAAAATGTGTTTGGTTTTATGAAAATTTGGCCCGCAAGTATGAAAACATTAGTCTTACCTTCTTGGTAGCGATCACAATATGTTAGTGCATCAACATTTTCGTCTCATTGTATGCAGGTGGGCGTGCTGGGCGCGCACGCAGTGCTGTGCAGCGGACTGGCGTGGTGGTGTGGGCGCGCGGGTGGCGTTGCGCCGGAGCGGCGCTTGCCGCGCGCGTGCTGGCTGGCGCTGGCGGGCGGCGGTGCAGCGCTGGCCGCCACGCTGCCCGCTTGGGGCCCGGGCGCCGCGGCCGAAGGCGCCGTCCACGTGGTCTGGGCCGTCTTCGCCGCGTACGCGCTGCTGCCCGTCGGCGCGCCCGTCGCCGCCGCGTTCGGAATCTTGCTTCCAACTGCACACACTATCGCCGCAGCGCTGGTCGCCCATCGTTTCCCCTATCACGTATGGCAGCAGGTCAGTGCTCTTTAAATATGTAATATAATCGTATGGCAGAAATAACGGGCTCAATGCTCATGGTACTAATATGTTGAGGACGGCTCATAATACTAAAGGAGTTGTGTAGTGCTTATTGTTGTACAATAACGAGTTGTACTGACCGCGACGCACTGTGTTTACAGATTATAGTGCACTTATAGACTCGAGTGCCAATAAAACCAAGTCGTGTTTGCTTTAGGTCAAGTAGGCTATTCCAAAACAGCAATAAGTTCGTTGAAGATCTTGACCTCCGAATATGCCCTTAGCGACAAGGCTGTAGTTACTCTTTAAAGTATACCGACTTTTCACGATTTTAACAATAAGTACTCTATTTACTGAGATCGTTATGGCTCTTATATAGATTTGTTACAGCTAAAGTACACGGTTTGAAAATGACGGTAGTTACGTTATACAATTTTGTTCCGCAACTCGTTTTACTATCACGAAAATCTATGATCACTTAACAGCAGTATTTGGTGGAATCGGCTTGGTCGGGTCGGGACGTGGAGGTCGCAGCCTTGCCCTCTTGGCACCCACCGTGGGGCTGCTCGGAGAGCCGCCCGCACCCCTGCGGCCCCTCGGGGTTGCTTGCACGCGGGCTCTGGTTACGTCATTGTTGCCGTCGAAAAAACTTCCTGTGACCGTGAATACGTCTTCAAATATAATTTTGACACTCCATTGCTTATTCAGACGTGTTTGTTTAGTGCTCGCCTTTGTCCGAAAATATTTCTACATGGATCCCACGTACAAAATACTTGTCGTTATTTGTAGTTAAATATTAATAAAACAATGAGTTTAGTATCCGGTTTACAAGACGTTAATGATGTTCCAAGTAGGTATGACATTGGAAAATTTTGTATAATAAAAACTGGTCAGATATTTGGCACTGCGTTTGAAATTTTCGTGTTTAGTGCATATTTATTAACATTCCAACAGCCCTCTTAAACATACTGTATTATTAAAAAGCAATAATTTTTGTTAGAATTACAAGTTCAGAGAATAAAATCTGCTTTAGAGCTACACGTAGCAAATATAAAGTGGCCTCCAGACGATTTGCTGTTGCGTCACGAACGTATGTACGAAATATGGATTTTTATTGTAAGGATGACTAACAAGCCCAAATTGGATGTCTGAGAACTTAATTGGATTTTGGCGAGTGCGGCTAATTAAAGGAGGCGTGCAATTTTCTCCGCTATTTCCCCGTTTTAGCTGAAAATTAAATTTTATTTTATGGCTATTACCATTCGAATGACTAGGCTGTACTGTCGAGTTTCCTTTATCAACTATATTAGAAAACGTAAAAGTGTCGTGTGCCAGCACTTGTTAGGTTTTCGTGTAGTTTTTAAACACAATTGAAATAAAACTGTTTTGGAAATTAGTAAAGTGCTGTGGTATTTTATGGGCATCGTGTGAGTTTCAGTAATAACTGTTGACTTCCACGAGCAATGAACGTGGCAGCGTAAATTAAGTTAATTCGATGGAATTTTACCTTGTCATGGAATGTAAATATTGCCAAGAATTAATATGCATTAACGGTAAACAATACTTATTGTTAAACATTTTTAATTAAATAGAATAATGTACGATGAAAGTATACAACGTTTTGTATATTAATAAATCATTTAGTTGGTTCGCAACTAATAATATAATTCCATTGTAAAAACTGCATTGAGTGCTGGGAGTTCGCCACACTTTTTTTTTAGTTTTCATACAGGTGTTTTATTTATTAATTTACAGCAGTAAAACTGTTCATGATAAGCAATAACGTTAACTTTCACGATTCACGAATGTGTAGTCATTAGGCGATTTCAAATGTGTCTTCCTGGGTTAATAGATGTACCTAAACATTATCAAAAGTATTGATTTTCTTCTTAATTAAGAAATACAATATCGAAAGACTCTCCCAATGGTACAAGGCTATTCAACGAAGATAGCAAAAATTCAAATCTAACGTTTAAGATTAATAATGAAGAGAAATGGACAAGTAGAATCGACTGACGGTACAAATTAATAAAAAAAAAAAAATTGAGTTTAACACTTGTGTTATTCAATATAAAAATTGTAAACGATTTAGATGGATGACTCGACGTACGGCGGCCATTCATCCTTCGGTTATTTTATCTCCCCGAATTAGCGAGAATGAATTAATGGCATTTCGTTCTGTATGAAGCAGACAAATTAGTTCCATCATCCATCACAGTGTTTCAGACCAAATTATTGATGCATTTAATGTGGCTTTTATCAATATATTTTATGTTAAATGTTCAATAAATGAATAACTTTATTTCAGACAAATTGAAAATGTTGGAAGTCATACGTACAATTTCCCATTTCGTATATTTTATATGGTCTTGTAATTTTAACTAAGTACGAGGATAGTCTCGGCGTGTTCGCTTAAGCACATTAAAATTCATTATGAAAATGGAACTGGTAGACAGATATTATTCTCCGTTACCGCTTCACCTCACGCAGATGTCAAGACTCATTTCTCAAACATGACCATCGGAGTGAGTTCGAAACCCATTTCCATAATAATAATTCATTGTGCAGTAATGTGCGTGAAATATATTCTCAGTAGACGCTATTTGCACACGCCTTGGAAATACACTCACGTCGACGCAGGTGCATCACTTTTCCTATTAAAAAACGTGTTTCTCCGCTGAAAAAATATATCATTCGCCGGTCGTCAGTACGTTGAACACACGATATAGAAAACATTTTCTATTCACATGTTCTCAGTACGCTGAAAAATAAATCCGTACGTGCAGCGGAAATTGCTTTCAGTAAAATCGATAAATGTATGTAATTTTTTAAAAGCTATATTGTTTCGAGATTAGTGTCAGAATTATTTGAAATATGTATTTGGTAGATACTGGTGAACGAAAATATTAAACATGGGTTGTATATAACTTTTCAAAATACTTGCCATGTCATGTTAAAATATTAAGTTTATGTAATATATGTTATTATTAGAATGTTTTACTTTGGAAACTAAGCTGATATAATGAGCAATGCACTTGACCCTTAGTTTATGACAAAGTCAAATGAAACACCCTGCGCTAAGCGTTTTATGTGGGCGAATGAAGTGTCATGCCGACACTTATCCATGAAGAGTACTTTCAAAATAAGATCCGACCGCTTACATCCAATACAACGACGTTATACAAAATACATAAACGTTGTTCTTTATGGTGAGTGTGCTAGTTTTATATCTTTGTTTTGTTTCCCATACGGAGTTTGAACCCACAATATCCGACGCGAAATCCCAGTTAGTCACGGCGCGGATCAGTAGTCTGTTTATTGGCGGGTTTACACTGCAAGTAATTATAGTGATGTTTATCCTCCACCAGTTTCGTTATCACGAGGCACATCAGAAAGTGCTCGCTGCCACTACTAATAAACACGTCTCGCAACCTGACGTCGACCGTTTATAATTTCACGTGCTTATGTACTTTGCGTGATAGTCTGTTGGTAACGGACCTGACGAGAACTGCAGTGGTCGCAAGGTCGAATCCCAAGTCATACTTCTAAATTCGGAACCATTTCTCTTTCTCTCTCTCTCTTTCTATCTCGCTTCCGCTCTCTTCAAACAGTGTCCTCATCTAAATATAGTCCTCCCCCAAGGATTGCCATAGCGACCTGTTAGAAACGGCATGCTTTGACCCTACAACCTATTAGATTCATGTCTATTGTTAGTCGACGAAAGTTAGTATCGTGAGAAAACCATAGAGACCTTTATAAGAGGCTTTTATTGGGATATGAAATTTGCTAATCCAGCAACGCAACAGTCCAGCGCAGAAAACTTTGTTTTAAGTCCTGCAATCGAAATCTCGATTGTATATGAGTTTCGTGCTTAGCAGTAGGTGAATATGGACCACTGTATCATTATTGTTAGAATTTAGTTTGAAATTGGGGTTTGATGCTATGCAAAACCTCGTGTTGTTCTTTTTCAATATCACGTGTTACAAGGCGTGGTCGACGGTCAACTTTCATTACAAACCCTAATTGTCATATCTTGTTAAGTCATTTGGGCGTCATGTGTTTCCGGCTTTTACGTTTCGTGACGACCGACCCCTGACATATAATTTTAATTACTTTCCAATTTGTGCGTCCTTTTGGGAGTTTAATGTTGCTAATTTATTACAGTTCTCGACCTAAATGTTAAAATGTTTAGGCATAGAAAGATTTCGATGTTTGTTTGGTATATTGTCTAAATATTTTTTATATAATAGGTCCGGCGAACTAGCAACCAGGTCTCCTGATGGTAAGTGGTCACTGCCGTACATGAACATCCATAACGATGAGATTATCGATGTGTTGCCGGCCCATCAAATGTAGAGAGGAGCAGGAAAAAAAAGTATGGGAAGTGGAAAGCGGTTTCGGGCATCCGGCAATCTCATTTTTTTTTTTTTTATATTTATTATAATTCAAAAAATATTACAATAGGTTTAAAATTAGGCCCGCAAAACCAAGTACAAGTACTTCTATTTATTATTTTACAACATGTATCTAATTATATAGTTGTTAAGAGGTACTTTACAATGTGTTTGATAGTGGATTTCTTTTTATTAATCTGAGGAACGGACTCGGAAGGAAGACTGTTTACCAAGTACTCATTCACCGAACGAAACGCGAGATTTTAAGAAGCTGTTATTCTATCTCCTGTAAGCCAGTGGTACCGCCCTTGACGAGCCTGCCCATTCATACTGAGTCATGACTGACAACAGTGTGGCTCTACCACTTAGCCCTGAGTGCTAAATATAACTTCTTACAATTTTATTTGCATTAAAAAATTATTGCTCGTTTATTTAATTTAATTCATTCTAGGTTAGCATGGATAACGGAATCCTTGCGGACGTGGCTTGCATTCTTGATTTCCATGTCGCTTCTAGACAGTTCTATGGCGATATGATTGGATGTGGTGTTGAATGTGTCACCGTGTAATTAGATGATTAGTAAAAGACACGGGGGTTCGCAGGCGGCATAACGCTGCATTTGCATAACGCTGCATGGCTCGGTGCCTGTACGAACGCTATAAATATATTAAACGAGCGCCTCGCGCACCGCACTCCACGCCACACGGATCACTGGCTCAAACAAACTTATTATAATAGATGTGTCACCGTTTATGCGCTCCACTAATGCGTCCGACTGCTCACTTTCCCATGAAATTGGTTAATTGACGTCATTCATTGTGCATTAATCATGTGAGAATTTTAAAATATGTTGTTAAATTAGATTCATAACGGCATCACCTAATAGTAATTTTAGGTTAGATTCGCAGCTGAATTTGATCGTAAATGACTCCCTTCATTGTAAAAGAGTATGGCTACGGATATGACCGTGAAGATAAGCAACCGTCCTGTGATTAGGCTGCTATAGAATTCCGCGACGGTAACATGTGCTCGTCGTAAGAGGCCACAGTAAAGGTTATTGGGACCGCTGAACGTGTTTTGGGGACGGTGTGCCCTTCCAAATTGCGACTTCAACATGAACGACAATGCCCCTGGCATCGAGTCTATCACCCTCATAACAATTTAAACGGATCTTCAAAAAGAGTTGTAGTAGGGGGCCCTTTATGCCGCCTAACTGGAGAGGTCAGAATTAAAACTGCACTCAGAGATCACGTGGAAAGAAATGAGAGCGCATCTTGTTCTATGTTATCCGATGCCAAGTATAATGTGCGTGGCGGTCACGGAAAGTCTTAGCTGGTATGCCGGCGTCAGATATCTTATGGATATGGATTACTAAAACATAGAGCTGGCTCTGCCGCTACATCCGATATCGCTCCGGCATACCGATTCCGCCTTCTTCCGCACGAAAGGAGAGGTTAAGAGCTTTCTTTTCGTTATAAAAATTTACATGAAGCGTTAAGTAGTTGTCCTTTCAGTTACTTGATGATGGAGTACAGATCACATGTACATATGTATGTACTTCTGGAAGAAGCTATTATGTCAGCGATTGTTCACAAAACATGTAAATCAAAAGCATTACTAGAATACATGTTATTATAACTGAAATAGAGAGATACGGCACGGGGATAATAATAAGCAATAAATAATAAATATTTGTTATAAAAGTGCGTGGTGGCCTGTTGGTAACGGACCAGACGCGGCTGCCTACATGTTCACGGTGGTCGCGGGTTCAAATCCCAGGGCACACCTCTGACTTTTCGGAGTTATGTGTGTATCGATAGTCAATCACCACGCACTTCAACGGTTAAGGAAAACATCGTGAGGAAACCTGCATACCGTAGCGATTTTAAAGAATTTCTACGGTATGTAAGTCCGCCAACCCGCACTAGGCCAGCGTGGTGGACTATATGGCCTAACCACTCTCAATCGATTCTCTCGATTGTAGAGTAGGCCCGTGCCCTGCAGTGGGACGTATATGGGCTGATATAGGTATAGATATTTTTTATTGTGATTTCTCTTGTAACAGGCGTTTGTCGGCGATTAATTATTGCCGCCCATTATTCCCGAGCCAAGTACACTTCAGTAATATTGAATAATTATTCGATATTTTTGAATAGAAGTACACAGTAAGCCATGAAATTTATCTTTGCTTGTTACCTTGGCACGGTCACGGTATGCTACGATGTAGTGGGTAGGAGCTAGGAGCCCGAAAGATTTGCACCGTCCGATGCGACGGCGTCATCTCAAGGTAGCCAACGTCGCGCAGTTTGTAAGAACACAGTAAAAAATTAATAACTATGTCTCGGGTTTATTTATTTATAATTATTAATAAAGAATTATGAGTAATTTTGAACCTTGCACAAATAAATTAAAATTTAAAAAGTATTTATTATGGTTTTGGTTCAGTGTATTGTGACATTTAGGTAAAATATTCCTTGTAGTAAGTGAGTCGGCATGACACTGTTATGGTTGAATGTCTAACTATAGGTTTGATTAACATGACAAATTATTTATTTATTTATTTTTTAGGCTTCATATACAAAAGTATACAAGGCGGACTTATGCCAGTGGCATTATCGCCCAGAATTTATTGATTCCCAGAGTATATTACAATTAATTTGCAAAATAAATAAGTCAGTTTTTGATAATACGTGTCCCTACTCCCGGTTGTAATAAATTCCCTTAATTACGTTAAAACACGCAGCTGTTTAATTAAAGTGACGAGTGCTTAGAAGTGGCTCGCGCTCATTTGACGGTTTTTTGTAATGAAATCTGGCTGTGCGTATTGTAAACATTCATTGAGTATTGCCCCGCGCTCCCCTCACTTCAAACGTGCGAGTATTTTAAAAGCATTTAATTGAATTCCCGTTTCGACTGCTACCATTGCGTTTGTGTACTCACACAACCGACATTTACACTGAACAGATTTATACATGGAAAGCGATCTTTAGCACTCACTTTGCCGACTTTTATCGGTTTTCATACAACCACACGCAATGTACAATCGTAATTGGAATTTATTTGATCACGTCAACTGCAAAGTTGTGGTTCACCATTGGCACTAATTGTACTGTCTAGCTCGAAATTGCATAATTATCGATCGAGAATCTTCGCTAGCCTGTTTTCATGCAAACCTTAATGAAAAAGTAAACTTTTGTCATACGTTTGGTAATAAGTCATTGTGGCGGTTACCGGGTCTAAATTGTTCGCTGTTCTATTCGCGCCTCTTCCTTTGTTCATTAACTCATAATTATTACCAGGTTTTGCATTCTATGCAGGTGTCCTAGTTTAGGATAAAGAAAATTACGTAGGAACGGCACGTTCATCTTCACCTTTATGAATGTTAAATAGAAGTAGAATGAAGCGTCTGTAATATTAAACTTCCAGCTGGCTCTTATCTTAATACGAAGTGTATGAATCTGCGGTTGAAACTCGCAAGAAAAGTGAATAAAGAATTCAGACGCTATTAACAAGGTACGCGCGAAAGAAAACCAGTATAAGAAAATCTATAAAGTAAAGCCACTTCAACATTGATATTAGTCAGGTGCCTCAAGTTGTTTAGCTTTCACAAAGTGTTGTACGAGAGCTTTATCAAGAACAATGCTCTTGTAGTGTCATTTCATTTGACAGCTCGTTTCTACTGTGCAATGATTGATAGCTCTCAGTTTAACATCCATTAAATTATACAACATCGGGTTTTTGTCGCGAGCATTGGTATAACTTTGATTTTTTATTACGGCCGTAACCCGTAACTGCCACGTTCCATTAAAATATTATGATATTAAACTAGTAAATTAAATAGAGGAGTGTTCGTTAGCATCGTTGTCCTATTTATAAGAGTGGATATCTGTGTGGTGCGTTTGCGTCAGAAGTATCGAGTACGGCTAGGTATGAAGAAAGAGATTACAAATTAAGTTGGCATGTTGAATATACAATAAATGGCAGATTGTCGACAGATGATGGGCAACGTGGTGGTGTTTCTGTGCGTGAACGTGGTGGGCGCGCTCATGCACTCGCTGATGGAGACGGCGCAGCGCCGCGCCTTCCTCGACACTAGGAACTGCATCGCGGCGCGCCTCGACATGGAGGACGAAAACGAAAAACTGGTAAGTATGTATCTAGCACACTATTTGTAGTTGCTCTCGTTCATTATGCCACGCATCAATCAGCCCCCCGTGTTCTGGAATACGATTAGCTGAAATGCGAACTCGCGTGGATATCACCAAGGAACGCTATCTATCGCTCCGTATTCTTTAGTCACATGACATATTGTTTCCATCGGGCTTTTTATTATCAACAAATAAACGTGATTATAGATCGTTCCACGAATCCATACTTCTAGCTCATTTGAAACTAATTTTATTAATATAAATTATTTATTTGATTTTTTCTTTATTTTTCTCTCGAGGATCAAGCTAAACGAGTTTGAACTGTTCTTTCATTTCAGATGCATACAATTTATTTCCTTTATATACTGTCAGCTTTTGTGAAAAAACATTACGGTGAAATATATTAACATTAAGACTAAGTATTAGTATTTCGTCAACAAATATAATTCAAAAATAATATAGGGTTATCATAATGTTTATGTGTTAATATAACTTCTAAACTATTGCAATCATATTAGCACTCGGAAGCAGTGGATTTTTGTAATATTTCAGTCAACATAAACAGCTTTGATATTTACATAATATGCTCTTACATGAAAGGAAAAAAACATGTTGGAAAACGTACGTCATTAAAATGTACACGCCTATAGGTTCGCTGTCTGTCCCATGTGGGAGCAAAATAAATTATCACAGAATGTGAAGAGTTTGAATACACGTCCTGAACGCGCGCCTTCGTTTACATATTCAGTATCTCTGTTCTGCCTTTTACGAAGGAAAGAACTCGCCGATAAACTTTATTATCTTCCCTTTATTACTAACGACAACAGATTTTGTATTTGCCTATGTGTTGAGTTCGACATGTTTCTACTTAGGGCTAGTTCAATCATCTACTAATAAAAGTTTCTAATACACATTAATGTTACATCATATTTATTATTAATTCAAAAAGGCAATCATATGGCAGTTTTCGAGGTTTATTTATCGTTCCGTTTACCGTATCCGATTGGTAGTGAAATGTTTATTTAGGGAAATTGATGTAACCCCATTTATGTGCTTTGCATTTGGTTGTATGTTGAGTATTATGTATAAAGCAAATGTAAATAGGTCATGTTACAAATATCGTTTTAGTATTGGGATTAGTGGAGTACACATAATATTCAAAGCAAAATTTTTGGAACAATGCGCTATTAGCATTCATGCTGCTCATTGTAGGTCACTAGCAAATACATTACATTTAATGCCAAGTTTTGGAACGAAACAGCAATATTTAAGATTTTATGTATGTGGTATGTGCTACGGTATCGAATAATATTTGGATTTTCATTATTGAATCCTCGAATTGGAAAGTTGACCTCGGCGGGTAGCGGGCCGTACCAAAACATTCTTGAGGACGTGTAATTGTTGAACCTTTTTTCACAAAGATATTCAATTTGTTTGCTTTTATGTTTGAAATATTCTATATTTTACGTCGTGTTGTTACAACATCGTAAACTTTGCCTCTACTTACAAAATAATTTCTGAATTATGTCCGACATTTACTGTTCCGGAGCAAATTAAAACACGTGTAAGCAGTGGCGACTGAATTGTCGTAACAGTAAATAACGTTTATAACTTATATACCTTTCTGTCTTTATGTAGTCCCTCGTTAAATATATATTAACCTCATTTGTGTTACTCTTGAATTATTCTTATAAATAAAGAAATTCCGAAACTTCAGTCAAGTCGCAAATTGCGATCATTTGATCAGCCTTATTGCGTATTTCACCACTGATCTCTTAGCTTTTTGTTCTCACAGCGTGGTTTGTGGTCTGATTGGAACTTAGCCAGTATGTTGAGGGTGGGTTTCTTCCAATCACCTTTAAGGATCTAAATATGATAGATTTTTAGTTGTTTGCAGATTGCTCTTAGAAATAAGGTATTCTCCTAAACTGAAGTGCAGTTATATTACTTGAGCGTTGGCTTGCGTATCAGCTTCTATTCTTAATCTTGTCGTTAACGTCAGCAATTTATAAACGTGTTTGCCATGTAATTTTCATTTTCACCGCACTCAACATTTAAGAGTCATTATATTACATAGAATATTACTGATTTTATAAGTATTAAACGTAGGTTTTGCTCTCTTGTAATTATTGTGGGCGTGTATTACAAGATGGCCCAGATTTGTGCCATTTAAGTTTACCAAGACGTGTGTTAATTCGAAGCTCTATTCATAAACTCACGAGCCAGTCTTAACATTTTAGAGCGGATGTTATTAGTACTACTCCAACTTACTGCTGTAGCTCATATCGAAATAAGGGTAATGTGAGAATCTACGAAACTAGACCGGAGTTGGTCAATGTTCTGACAAACATACAAGTATATATATTATCTTATTTACTTTAGAAGTATTTTCTAGAATTATATTGAGAACGGCGATTGTTTTCTCATAAACTACATTGCGTAGGCATACAATATTATTAGATAAACTGATAGTCTCACTGCTGGCGTATAAGGATATTGATCTAATAGTTTTTGTGCAGGAGCGATTACTACTATCTGTGCTGCCGCAACACGTCGCCATGGAGATGAAGAACGATATCATCTCGCCCGTCGAGGGACAGTTTCACAAGATCTACATACAGAAACACGAACAAGTTAGGTAAGTGCTCTATAAACTTTTTACACCCATCAGTATGACTATGTAGATTATGAATGTGAATACATAGTCGTGACCCCACACTGAGATCGAGTCTTATACCTTTGCTATAACATTGTGATGCATATGTAAGAATAACCTCTATATGTCCTAATCTTACCCTTAGGATGGGGGAGCGTTGATAATAAAATACGCATAGTTTGGTTGTTCTGAAAATAGAACCAAGGACTTCACGGTCTACAGTTTATATGGATAAATTGCAATAAGATAACGTTAATAGAGATGGATAATTTTAATGATCAGTCTGCCGTAAGAAAGCTTCAAATAATTGTGCAAAAGTAGATAATAAAATTTGGTTGGGACCGTTATACTCATTTTTTTATTGCGATGAATGGCGAGACGATCCTGCCTTTCGCGTGATGGTAAGCGATACGACCACTGATGGACAATAGCAAAACCAAAAAATTCATGGTGAATTACAAAGCAATGCTGGGTATTCCACTATGCTCGCCATCCTGAGACATAAGATTTTAAGTCTCATTATGTCCAGTATCTACTCTGCCTCCTTCAGGCCAGAACACAATAGTGCATTTACACTGCTGTTTGACGGGAGAAATAGAAATAGACGGTGGTACCTATCCAGGCGGCCTTTTCCATATGAGAGACCTACCTACTATACTCGTAGTTTTTCGGATATTACTTGCAATTTTTTTTGTCCTCTTGTGCTATTGACGATCAAAATGGGATCCAAGAACCTTTAACTATAATGCTACCGTATCACATACTTTTAGTAAATCGAGTGCAAATTAAGCTACTAGTAGATTTACCTTCGGTTTAGATTTACTAAGACTTTCTAAATTTGACCTTTTCAATATATCTTTGTGATTTCATGTCAGGGATCAGTCATAATTTTAAACGAATATAAGCTAAAGCTCAGCAATAAAGAATTTTATTCTTTTGTAGTTGACGTACTTATTTCGCATTTCCACGAAATGCTACCAAATTAACTTAATCGATTTCTTGGAGTTTATGTTACGAGGCATGTCATAAACTACGGCTGTCAATAAATTTCCAATAAGTATTGAATTAAATTGAAAACATTAAGTACGCGGGTTGTCATAAATGTAATATTATTTGTCCTTAATAATATAGTTGTTTAACAAAATTGAAACACCGACTTTTGACATACAATCACTAAATTAAAATTTAAGGCAAACTGCACGAACATGGAAAGTAATATAATCAACGGGCACAGTGACTGTCTTAATTTCAATTTTTATGTAATAATTTAGCCTTTTAAATATGTATGAACATTCTGCTTCTCCCTGTCCTAATCTTATACCCGTGGGAACTATGCAACATGTTTTATTTATATATTGCAAAAAAATATGAAGGCATTATGGCCTTTATAACAAAACAGAACTGTAAAACTCGACGAATCGAATCCAGATCTACAGGTTTACAGAAAATAACATATTAATTCTAGACCAACATCGATATGTATCATATCTTAGCAATAACGTGTCGGGTTTGAAGCGAACACAAGTGTCACCGATACATTTACTTTTTGGCCAAATACTTAATGGAAATAATCCTTGATCTTGGCGTAACGCTAAATAGAAACTTATTTGTTCATGTCAACATGATGGCAATACATCGGTTTGCCAAAAGTGTTCGCGTTGGCGCATCTCCAAACGATAGTTAATAGTTTCGCGCCATTTCAATGCCCTTTCTGTTCAACACTGTGGGTGTAATTATGAAATAATTTAAAATGTTACATTATCCTTGCGTAACTAAACCGGTTGGTGGGTTCAGTGCAGGCGTGTACAAATTAGTGCTTAAAAACTTCGCAACTTTATTTTACTCGTAAATGGATTCCAAGCGAAGTAAAACATTGACACAAACAATATGTTGATAGTATAGTATTGTGTATGAATACAGCTCTGAACGCAATACACAATTTATGTAGTTTGTCTAAATTTGGAATATAATGGAATCTCGAACAATGGTCCGAAATGTGGGCTAGAATAGGCAATGGAATAATATCACACACAGATACAACTTGTTTCATTCGCAGCCAAAAGCGTAGACGTTAATTAAGACATTTTTCCCGCGTACAATTGATGAGACTTGTCGCTTCTATTTGTGAATATGATCGTGAGTCAAGTGATACAATAAATTTTCTCATTATTGTACACGCTCATGATGATTTACAGCTTGTATCTGTTCTACTTTTACTTTTTATGACGTTAAATCTTCCCAAAAATTGCTCTGGGTAAATCAAGTTTTTTTGAATTATGAAATTCTCAGAGTTAAATCGACCTGTGTTTTGTGATTCACAATCCGTGTTTCCAAAATAAAATAAAAATCTTTTCATATGGCCAGCAATTTTCCACTTTGTATCTTTATTTTCCGCAGAACATACCCTTATGTGCTAAAATGTAGACACAACACGACACTTGTAGTTACATGTAAAGTGTCGTGCGTGTTACATTCAAGTCTTAAACATAACGTTATACGCACTTCGCTTTGAAATTCATAGTGAAGCTTCGTTGAGACGGTAATACGAAGCACTGAATACGAAGTTATACCGGAATGAAGTCACTAACGAGATGAATAGTTCACATAATTAGTCAGTACTGAATTCCCACAGTGCTAACCGGTAATTCCGCAGCAAATTCGCTAGGGTTGTAAACAAATTATTTGCCAACAAATTACAGATGCGCGTGTGGTTAGGATTAAATACTTTACCTAATTTATATTCGTTTGTGACGTTATTTCCTGAGGAGGGTCAATGATGTTTGTTTATACTGCTTCTGCAATAATTTCATATCACCCCCTTCACATTATAAGCCATTAAATTGTTTTTGTTTACAAACTTCAAAGTAAAAGAGCTTTGTGTAAATTCACAATATTAAAAAGGGGCCTGCCTTGGTAACACTGAGAGAGGAGTAAATATTTTGTGACCAGAATATAATCGGCAAGGTAGTCTAAAATAGATCGCTCAGAAGTATTATTATTGATAAGATATTTGTATTTTATTGAATTACAATTATGTATTGAAACACATTTAACGTTTAAAGCAATAACAATCACGACACTTGTTTATTGAAAAAATAATGTACTGATAAAATAAAGTCGTAAACCCAAAAGACAGTTTAATAACTATGTAAATATAAGGAAATTCCCGGAACAATTCATCGGCGCGTAATCATTTTTTGATGACTCTCTAGGGCAGCTCGGGGCTTATGTCGGTGCTTGTTCCCCAACTTCTCGTCAAGTTGTCCGAACTAATCGTGCGCGTTATCAGTAGACGCCACCGTAAATGGACCACTCGTTAAGATTGACGTATTATCTCATACTAATTGTACTACCGATGTTTACACATATTATATCTTTGAATATTCAAGTGTCAACATAAGTAGTATGGCTGACAGTTATTGAACAGTCATTAGGCAATATTTGTTCGATGCGGTAATACCTAGTTCTGTTATTTAGGCCAGGAAAATAAAGTTGTTTTGCCAAAACTTGTCCTGAGTCATAACGTTACGATCTAGATATTTTTTATTAGAGCCCACGTATAGAAATTACCAACAAGAAAATAAAGTGTCTGGACAACGAAGACTTATCGCTGAAAGGATTTTCTTCATTTATCTTTATTCTTATTTGAAATGATACTGGGTTTATTTCTCTACAAGTAGACATAGACACGGACACAATAGTTATAAGCTGGCAATGATATAGGATAACATGCCATAGAAATGACACGAAATTCCAGGGCTTTGCAAAGGTCGTGGAAAACAGAGTTGCCTTCAAACTTGCAACTAATTTAAACTTTAAGAAGCAATACGCACAGAACTTGGAAGTATACATATAATTGTTTTATGTGTATTATTATGCAAGCTCAGATAAAAAGATATATATTGGATTTAAAATATAGACACACGCAAATAGAAAAACGAGTATGTTGTAATATATTATTACAGAAAAATTGTTACCCAGTTCATAGTTTACTTTATCGATTAAAACATGACCAAGTCGGTTTCTTATTTGATTGTATTCTTCTAACTAAATGTTGGTAATATAAGCTTTTGTAGTGGAACCGGAACGTGTCGTCTAAAGAATATATGTGGAGAATTTTGTGTGTTGGTTATTTTATTTTGTACTTTCAACTGTTAGATGTCAATGTGAGTAACAGTGACAATTTAGTGTTTTCAAACTCTCATCGAGCTTTAATATAAGCTGTTATTATATGACTTATAGAAGTAGAAAAGGCGCTAATAAGAGAAAAACATATTAAAAACTTGTACAACCACTATTGTTTTTCACAAGATTTTTTTTTATGTTAAGTACTTTTAAGGGATTTTATTTTTCTTGTCATTTCATGTTTTGGGAATAAGAGCTACTTCGTACTTACAATAAAGTATCAGCTTTTAAGCCATTCTAAAGACAATATTTGGGCATTGCATTTTAAAACGCTCCAAGGTTTATAGTATAGAAGGTCAAATTTGTCATGGTTATTACTTTTCAATACTTTCGTGTTTCGTTCACGCATTAGGTAAAATTATTCGCAGGAGATCGTTGAACCTCGTCGGCCGACTTTGGGTTGGCGGGAGACCGATAAACGTCCAATTATCGCATATAAATAGAATATACCTGCAACGTTATATGGATTTTATGTCCATTACTTTGTTAAAGCGCAAGGATGTTGTGCGAAACGCGATGCGTGCTTCTAATTTGAATCTAAATTTTGCGCCCCAGGACAGGTTTTTGTTTGAGTAATGACTGAGAAGAAAGGATCCCTTTCTCCTAGCGTATGGTTTCCGCTGGCGCAAATTTTACATTTTTAAGTTATTTGATGGCCTTGCCGTCCTCCTTCATCAGTTTCTTCAATCTAATTTTAAATCATATTTCAATTAACTCTGCTAAATTAGTTAAATAGTCCCGCTTTGCGACGAAGGGGAAAGGTTATTTTTCCGACTTCTACTTATTTTCTGCTTTTGGATTAAATTCGCGGCGAGTACGAAGATAACGTTGTTTTTGCTACGCTCGCCAAACTTTGACGGTCTGTACCAATCCAAGAAGACTAGTGGGACCAGCATAGCTCACTGTATTTATCTGTGAATCTATGCATAGAACAAAGTATGTTCTAATTTCTCGTTACGTTTAAGTAAACACGCTGGATATAAATTACTGGCAATCCACATGCAAACGTGACGATTGGTAAATATTCCCAGGAAATGGGGAATGAACATTTTCAATGCTGCTACAATGTATTTTTGCCTCATCCATTAACAAAACAATCGTATGTATTGTTACACACGCGCTTTTGTAATTTTCAATTTATTGTAATGTAATTAATTGACTAATAGTTTGTTTGCCTTAATTGCTTGTAACTCGTATATTAATAAGTATACATACTGTTTGATAAATAGCTGTTTATTAATATTGTACATTTCATTACGATAATGATGAATGAAAAAATCTAGACGGTCTCGTTGGCAGCTGATTGCAAGGCGCTCGTTTGCCAAGAAAGTTTCTGTATTGACGAGTAATTACGAAGTCCCTTTCAATATTATTGCCAACTTATTGACGTGCAAGTGTGAGGTCATTAACCATCTATTATAAAACACAAATTATATGATGTTTTTTGTGAACTTTGTTTCATAATAAATCGTAATACTTTGTCCGGCATTATTTTCATCAGTAGCTGTTCACTGTGCATGATATAAATCGCTCTGAAAAGCTTTAGGGGTTTAATCCATCTTCAATAGTCTTATCTTTTTAAAATTATGTCTCGACTTCAGTGTTGTGTTTTTCTTTACAACGATATTTTTCTCGCACATCTGAATATATTTCTGGCACCATGTTGTGAATCTGACATGACATGCTTATGTATGGACGCAAGAACAACTAAGAGACGCAATGTTTCAGTATTTTCATTTGAGAGTAGAAAGTGAATGCGGGTGGTTGGCAGTGCATTGTGTTAGTTCTGGAGCGTAACATTCATTATAATTTTAATATTACTATAAAGTGTTCGCCTTGTGTGCTGCGCGAGGATGGCACTCGAACCAGTGCGATTCACCGCTAGCTCACCGGCGCCGGATGAATCATTGCGTTCATTTAGCCTCTGGCTGTTTGTTCTTGCTCATTACATTGTGTGTTTGTTCAGCCTTTATTTCCATAAAGGCGAATCATACACTTTGCTATTTATGCACTTGTTAATCCTATGTTAACAGTCATTCTCAATGTCCAAACAAAAAGCAGCAAGACCCGTATTTTGCTCGGAAGTTTCGCTTGCAATACGTTATATTCGTGTATTAATGCGGTGTTTTTCGAAGACACAAAGTAAAACCAGAGAATATTTTTCCAATAACTTTCAATCAAAGTTAGAAGTGTCAGACGAATCCAATTTCGCCTTTCAGCGTTCCTCTCACACGCCTGCCTGTCAGGAGCGTCTGTCCTGTTCATTTGATGAGCGCCGGTCGGCATTGATCTTTTGATAGTCCTCCTTTTAAAGTATTTTTTCAAATAGAAGGAATTTTTTGCTACTTCCACCCAGTAATAAGTTCGAAGTTACTAGACCTCTTCAATTCAAGATATTTCATACAAAAGCACCTAAGTTTAAATTTATCTAACTTAGTTTCAAAGTTATTCAATTTAAGGCGCATACAAGTTGTTACGGTGAACATAACTTGAAAACTTGATTTTGATTATAATCTGTGTAATGCTTATGTGTTTTTGAGTACGTAGTTACGCACGTCTTGTAACATGAGTGTGGAAACAACTCGATGTTAGAACACATGTAAACATTTGTAAGAACAAGATTTAGCACTCCAAACAGGAAACGGATTGCTAATATTTAGAACAGAATATGTAGTTATATATTGCATTCTGAGTTCGTGAGTTTGTTTGTCATTGCAAACGTCACAGGAAGGCGACACTGTATTTAAGTGTGACTCACTTGTTTTTGTTCGCAGAAAGAATAGGAATTCATATGTTGTAAGGAAACTACGAAATGTATTAGATTATTCACAAAATAAATCTAGTTTAAGTAGAAAATTACGGAACATAGTAAAATTTGGAGACCAACTTGCGCGACATGAAAAGAATAATAAAAAACATACGAAGCTAACAAGCAATTTTCAGGTTTCCGGTATGCGCCAGTTAAATATCGAAAACGATGAATACTAGATGGAGTGACAGAATCAACTCGGCGTCCGATCAAAATCAATATGCAAAAAGCAGGCAGGCCGCGAATTTTTTTTTTTTAAATGGAGTAAATTAAAACCAAACTCTTTTTGCCTATTTTGTGGAGAGTACAGCTTCAAACTTTGTAAAGAACTAAACGAACTTTCCAACAGTTTTTGCTTTCTTTGTATTGTTAGGTTGATTTCTAGCCTTTGTGGGAGCGCAGCCTTTTGCGCTATTTTTAACAAATTAATTTGATGTTTGGTGTAACGAACCGCCCACAAAGCATAAAATATTGCATTATATTTTCCCAAGTGCAGCTTGTGGCAAATAATTTCAACATAAAACAAGGAGAAAACTATCTGTCGAAACTGTTTGTAATGGAATACCAGACAAAAACTTAAATAAAAAACACAACATCGGCTGTTATCGTGTTATTTTTGTTCACTATTTATGTTGTTGGCGTTTTTCCGCTCATAAAATATTCAGTGTATTTGGAATACCTAGCCTTTAATATTTATCGAGTGTTATTGCCTGTACAGATTTTTTGATAGAATCAGTTACGTAAAATACAACACATTTTTGAATTCAAATAAAATCTGTAAAAGATATATCCATATCCGATCGAGAGTTAAGATCCCGCTTTTGTCAATAGTTAACGATCCCTCGGCACATGCGACAAAGCATCCTGCCTCTTTAACTTGCTAATTCCTTGGATATAAGGTAAGGCAGACTCGTTGACCTGCGAAGAGCCGGCGCCATCAAAGGAATAGCTCGCACCAAAGATCGGAATCAGTGACACTTGGAAACACTTGCGTTCTAGTTATATGAAAATAAAACTATATTTTTACTTGCAGATAGTTCTAGCTAGTTTGTTTGGATATTATGGTTTCAATTGGGTTTTAGAATGTTAAACTATTTCTTTAAATCCATCAAATTTATGTATTCGAGTTTGACAAACATAAATAATGGATTGTTTATTTTCGTTTACCAGCCCGTCTTACAAGGATCATTAGTCATAAAATCAAAGCAATACACTTCAGTTCCGTACAGTACACGAAAGTCGTTAATTTCAATATTGTACGTTTGTAATATAAATGTATGATGGAATGTTCATATAGTTCATAATAACAAGTATCATTTTACAAGGGAGAAGCCCTTCGGGGTTTATTAACTTTGTCCAACGCACACACGCAACACTGGCCTTTTGTTTATCGAATTATGTCGAGTGCCATAATCCATCACCTGTTCCGGTTATATCATTTAAATGTACCTAATACGGTGTCAAATGTACCACGCCTACTGGCGAACAAGGGTTTATCGATAAGGCAAATTTGATATTAATTATTAACCCGTTAATGAGAGCTGCTTGACGGGTGTGGTAATGCCAAGTTGGTCTTTGTGATCACACACCTATCGATGTCAATGTTGTTCACGTGATGTGAACAGCCGTCTCAATAAGTTATTAGTTAATAGTTTGTCATAGTAACTTAATTATATTTTGAGAGATTCAGTTGATAAACTGTTGGTATATGATGGGCTATGTGATTATAGATAAAGATTTGGTTTGGCAAATATATTAAATCCTCTGTCCTTGTGTCCCATTAATTAGTGTAATTTTTAAGATGTAAATTTTACAGTGGCGTGAAAATTGTATCGAAATTCGTAAGAGCTCCTAGGGACATAAAATTGATTCTAACTAATGTTGGCTTGAAGTAAATATTTATATCTCACGTGTTTTGACCGATCTAAAACGATTTTGCTAAACACACACTCTCAGGGCCTCTAAACAGTATTGCTTATGTGTAACCACTGCTTAGCATAATATAATGATGTTCCCTCCTATAATCCAGCAAACGGCTGACACGTGTTGAATTTCGAGAAAGATCCAGTAGCTCTACACTTTGTAACAATAGACTGAAATAAATTTAAATTTTCAACTATGTAGGTGTACTTGTACATTTATATAAACAGGAGTTATGTTCAACATAACACGTATTGATATTCCAATGTCAGTAGATTATGGATGCATCGATCACATTAGTCTACGCTATTGCAAAATATTTACCAGAAAACTGAACAACTCAAACAAACACCATGCACTATAAATATTTCATGTGATGTCATTCATTGCAAATTAGTTTTTGTGCTTTTTCTGTATTTAGTGGAGCACTCGATACTCCGAAAATATTTGCCTTCGTTAAAATGCAATCAGTTGTCCGGGGGTAACGTTTTACAAGGTTGTACGGCTGAAGTGTTGAAAGGTTAATTAGGATGTAACTGTATTGCACGGCTTTAATAATTCCACTGTGTTGTTATTCTATTGTAGCCTGTGATTAGTGGGAATTAAGAGACTTAACGTCTAATGACTGAAACTGTATAACGTGCCTCTGTGGCACAGTTGATTAGGAGCCGGCCGTAAACGAGGGGCAGCGGGTTCGATTCCTGCATCGAGACAAATGTTTGTGTGAAAAATCGATCTTAGTGTGGGGTCATGACTATGTATGAGACTGTTGGGTATATTTATTATTAGTAAATAGGGTAGTGTCATGCAGTGCTAAGTGATAATAATAATTTCTGAGTGGTGCTCCTGCTTATAAGTAGGTATAAAGCTTGTCATTAGGCGAACGATGCCTGTTTTACTCTTGCCCCTTTTTATAAAAAAACAAAAAATGCAGTCAATTCTATTTTATTGAGAAGTTATAGAGAATACAATGCTGTTAATACTTACATATTACGGCATTGTTATAGAGATTTAATAACAGCCACATATTTCTTTCCTGTAAATTGCGTGTAAAAAAATGCCGACCGCATAAGCTGACCGATGTTTACCTTCATGTCAATCTGCATGACACAGACACAAGCCAACGGATAGCCCGCCTGACGGTGGACTGTCACCGCTGTCTGTGAACAATAGCACCGCCTGCACGTCGCTGCTCGCCCTGAAATATTGTGTAGCTGTCTATATATTACAGCTAAACATCATCAATATTGTCACAGAAAATAATATTATTTTTACATACTCTTATTAAATAAAGATTTAGCAGCTAAAATGTATCTCTTCTTCGCGATTCAACTTCAAAGGCTTTGTTGAATCGAGCTCGCTTACGAAACTCTTTAGTTGAAATTTACTAAATGTGAAGGAATTCATTGTGGCGCAAATTGTATTACTAGCAAGAACATTCGCATTGTCTTCTTTATTTGTACAATGTCTGCTGTTCTCAACATCTTTCTCTATTAGGACAAAGAAACTTTATCAATGTCGAACTTTGTTGAGATGTTACCGAATCTGCCAACAACGTACGATCTCATAGCTTAACTAAAAGTGTAATGAAATCATTATGTCTGTAGTGATTGATTATCTTTAGTGGTGTAACATTAACCCAATTAATAAGAGCATATTGATTTGCGCAGCCTGTTCCCACTCGCCTAAAATTGTGATCTATTTTTAGTAAATCGCCCTGAAATATAAAATCTTTATTCAGTAACTATAAGGTGTACAATTTTTTTTTTAAATGAGATTGGGGGGACCTTTTAAACTTTAAACGCTTGTGACAGGTAGCCCATATATCCATAGCTATACATATACAACATGAAATCGTATAGTTGTAGGTACACAATCGCTCTACGGAGGTTATATTAATCTCCATTGATTTTTAAATTTAAATTTGTAACTTCTCCTGTCCGTAAATAATTTCCTTTCTTGAATATCCAGAATTCTGGTTCGTCGACTCTTAATTATACGAGTATATCCAATATAGACGGCACAGAATTGCTCTAAAATTGTTTTTAAAAGTTTCCAAGTGCAATTGCATCTATGGTTTCAATTTAATTCATTGTCCTGAGGGACTGTTACTGTTTCCTAGTATAGATTCACCGGACACGTCTACGGTTGTGCAACACCCCGAAAGGTGTGATGTCACGTAGACTGGAAGTCTATTACTGCGCTTAATCCTTTTAGGCTAAACGGATATTCAGCTGATGGATTTGTCTGTCTGGCGTCGTTCGTTACGGACACTAATAACAAATGACTATGTAATTATTCGATCTACTATATAATATATCTGTATATCCGTGTTTTTCGGTATTAAAATGTGTATGCGAGATTCCCGTGGCCTTTTTCTCTGTCTAGTTTTATTAATGAAATTCGATTTTTCCGATCCATCTTATTCTATTTAATTTGTTTATTACCTTATCTAGGACTGATAGTATTTTCGTTACGGAATGGTAAATGATATTTTGTCGCGGCTTCCATAACTACCTTCTTTATGCTTGCGAAAATATTTATGTCGTAATTGACGCAAGCATATACATAATATACAATAACAATAATGATTACCTTATTGGATTAGTTTAGACACTCATGGTGATGTTTGAATATTTTCGATATTTCGGCAATCGACAGTCAATTTGGACAGCTTTTGCCATGCCGATTGCCAAATAAGCAAATAATTTATATCCATTAAATTTTGGCAAAAAATATTGTGACTATTTATAGTTTTTTTTCTGGTTTTACTGCGATGAAAGCAAAATTATGACCAAAGAGGTTGAATAACAGCTTTCCGAAATAAGAGACTAGTGGGCGATATGGTGAGGAGTAGTTGTGCTATTAGCGCTTCTTCCGCCTTAATGGCTATTATAAAACTATACTGCGTATAACTTTATTAAACACTAATCGAGCGGCGCATAAACCCTCTGTTTATGGCGTCTCTTCAATCTTTATAGCTTTGTAAATTACAACTTTAGGACAGGATTATCATAATGGCTGTGATAATCAACAGACTTTAGAAATTTTGTAGCTGGTCGCGAGAGAAAAGGTTGAAGATTTGATGACCCGCACACAAGAGCTTCAAATCCGTCGCATTTTTTGCTATCTACGGTACGATGTAAGACATGTCTTCTGCTCGGAGTTTTTCGACTACGAGTAAAACTTTTGAGTGTTTATATTTTATTTCAGCATTATATAAACCATGGCGTTTAAAAATTTAACATGAATTGTATAGATATTTTGCATTACATAACTCATAAGCTCTGTAGTTACATAACATAATTAACAAATGTTGAAAATGAGAAATTGGCAAGCCGTAGCAGCGAATGGTTTTCCAAGTGAGTAGTGACTAACCGACAAGAAACTAGGATATCTCAGTTCTTTATCTCTTCAATTTCTTTGTAACAGTTTTATTGAAAAACTTATTAGAGCACTTTATATCTGCACTCCAGCCATTATTCTTTTATTTTGTAGTGTATAATGCGCTGTCAAGTAATGGCTGGTGTTTACAATGTTCACAATCTGAATAATATTATGCAAAAAAATAGTTTGCGTCATTCGATAGATTTAGCGGCTGTTAGGTACAAAACACCTAATACATAATTTATGATATGGCTGTGTGTTGACAATCCAATTTGATAAATCAGTGCTTAATCGCTCGTGAGCGCTCGATCGTATAATCCCTGTGTTATGAGAAAATATTTCATGCCTGTCGGCTCCTGTTAAAGTATGCGAAAAGTTACGTCATTGAATTGTTTTATTAATTGAAACGATGGCACTTGTGTAAAACGGGTTAGTGAAGGAATTTATTGCTGAGCCAATATTTTATTATACAATTTATTGCACGGGTTTATAAATAAATTATGAAATGGTAAAATAAAATATTTTGACGGTTCTTGTTAAAAATATACGAGTAGTTGAGAATACTTTTATAAAAATTGATATAAAGCCTGGCTTTTTTAAATTAATTTTTACATTTTACCATGTTATTTTATACTGGAAATAACTGAATACAAGAACACTTGGAAATGTGGGCTGTACCGGTTTCAGTATTTTCCGCTAGATCTTTCTTCATCTATTAATTAATTTCTATTTCCTGTAATTGTGTCATCTTTCTGTCAGACTTTTCTTTTTATCTTCATTTTTATTCTCTATTGATGTTGGTGTCCATATTTCACATTTAAAAAGTTTTTTAGTTAATTTACTTATTTATCGTTTAATGTGCAAATTAATTTTGTAATATTTTATAAGTACTGTTTCTGATTGCTTAAAGTAAAAATAATATTTTTTTGTTAAAGATGCTGGTAATTTGGAAAACTTTGTTTACCCATTGCTGTCATAAACATGAATAATCCTTTGAAATACTAAATAGCTATTCTAAAAACTAACTAGCTTGCAAAACAAACATCCTGTCTTCCTTAACTGGATTTTATGACATGCGTTTAAATTGGACATAACCAACTCGACACATATGGTCTCAATAAATATGTAACACAAAGTTCATTAATCTTAATTGATATATCTCGTTCCTAGTAATGTTTCAAGTACTCTGTCACTACGGCAATATTACTCCGCAAAGTGTTATCAACATACATACATACATAAACTCACGTCTTTATCCTAGAAGGGGTAGGAAGAGGCGCCACCAGGACACCCACATTTTGCCTTGTATGTTCCGACCCACGATGTGACAGGTGGCGAACCTATCGCCATATCGGGCACAAATTCCTGACTCCGGGCTGATAAAAAATAGAAAAATCTAATATCACTTTGCCCGACCCGAGATTCGAACCCGATACTTCAGCTTTGTAATCGTACCGTAGTACAGCAACGCCACCGAGGCAGTCAATTGTTATCAATAATACAATAATAGTAGAAATTTGAAATCCCGAGTAGTTTTAAGGAGTGTTATTAATAGATAGAAAAGCTCCAGCGAAAGCTTCCAAATGAACGAATAGGACTCGGATATCCGACTACTAAGCACCGACTAGGGGTCCCAAATAGGGCACGCAGCTGGCACATCTTGCGGTTGCGGTCACGTTCATTTGCCATTCTGTATCGAGTCAGCTTGTGTTCTCCAATTTACAGATAGATGTGTTAACCACAAAGGGTCACGTCTCATACGTACTATATCGTGTATCGAGGACGCTTATCCCTCACATTACACCGCCCGGAATAAATGATTCCGTGTCTTTCATCTAAATATTTCGCTGAACTTCAATTTACATTCCGTGCCTTCGCAAGCCTCCGAGTCCACCGGATGTTTTTAAATTGTATTACAAGACTTGCGTACGTTGAATTTCAAACACTTCAATAATAATTCATTAAACAATAAAACATGGAAATCGTCGAAATATTTATTATTTGAAACGCAATCTGCGCAAGTAATATAAGTATGCAGTGTTGTAGATTACAGTGTGTATAGCCGTAAGGATGTAGTGGGTGCATTTAGCGAGGCTAATGGAAAACTTGTTCAATCCGTATGTTGCAGTATCCTATTCGCTGACATCGTGGGCTTCACGGTGCTCGCGTCCCAGTGCAGCGCGCAGGAACTTGTGCGACTGCTGAATGAACTTTTCGGTCGATTTGACCAACTCGCTAACGTAAGTAATTTCGATGTCCGACTACTCGAACTGATACCACAGTATTCCGCAACATTACACGCCGTTGTCGAAATATTTGGATTTAATTTTGAGATAATTTTAAGTAAGATGACAAAAGTAATTCAATTTCGCCTTAATCTGATTTTATCGTGGTAGCATTCAAATCATTAAAAATAAAACATATTTTTAAGTAAGCTTTATTTAAATAACGTTACTACTATTTATTTTTTATTTTTCCTTATACGATAAAACTGAAATACACGTTGAAATAAAACTATTTTTACGGATTTTATCGCGATTTGGTTTAATTTTTTTCTAAGAAACCATTATGAAATACACGGAGGATATTAAGATATAAAATGCACAGCCCTTATAAAGTTTTCTCCTCAACAGCTCTCGTGTACACGAGGCAAGCATAATTTCACTGAAGTAAACTTAAACTTACGTAATATTACGGCGTAATTTACATCTGCAGAGCACTGTGCAAATAGTGTGGTCATTTTTTATAGAAATAAAAAAGAACAAAAGATCCTGACTTAAATTAAAGCTTTTTGTAATCACTTTGGTTGTAGAGTTACGGTTGACACCCCTGAAACCTTTCAAGCCTTTGATACTTCACCGAGGCAATTTTTATCCATAGTTGTATTATTTCCGCTCTAGTTATTTAGAACGTGTCATGTGCTGTGCTAACCACAGAGGATATAAACCGAATTCATCTTGTGACATATTTATACAGTACAAAACCTCTATTTGTGACCAATAGACCACATTAATTAATTAACAATATGTATGACTTATGTATGGAGTAAAAATATGCGGCCTTGTAATCTGATCTTTACTTATACAATTTTAGGAGTTTGTTTTTTAAAGTTTGTCATAATTTCTACTATGCACGTGTTGCTAATCCGTATCGTGACACTTGCCTTAGTTCCTATATTTGTTTTCTACCATAATGCAAGGTTGCTATCCGAACGCAATATTATGGTTAGATTACGTAAATGCATTATTGTAAACAGTATTTGAATATTATATTTTGTGTAGGACAACCACTGCCTCCGAATCAAGATCCTGGGCGACTGTTACTACTGCGTGTCCGGGCTGCCCGAGCCGCGCTCCGACCACGCGCGCTGCACCGTCGAGATGGGCCTCGACATGATCGATGCCATCGCGTAAGTCACTCACAATTCGACTCTTTATATGTATATTTTACAGGTTTTTTTTATAACAGTACAACGAAGTGTGAGTGGAGAGAATTCTCGTCAAGGTAGGCAGCGCTCTGTGGGTGCTAGACCCTTGGCATTGTGAAGGTCCATGAGCGGTGGTGATCGTTATCTATCTCACGTTTAGGCGGACAGAATTCTTGTGTGTCTGCGAAAGCAATTAAAAAAAGCATTTTAATGCACTTAATCGTAAACGCAATGCTGCTGTATATCAGCATCGAGCAAAGTGGAGATCCATATTATTCACTGCCTACTCCTATGTGATGTTGCGTGACGGTTATAAATGTACGCATGTACAACTATATTTGGAGCAGCCAGTAAGAGATAACGATCTCTCGGGAATCGCGACACAATTACGTTGGTCTGCTCGAAGCCGTATACACTCACTGAACTCGGAACGCGACATGGTTGAATTACTAAGGCAGGATTTACAATTTTATACGAGATGATGTCTTTATAACTGGATATGATAATCCTGTGTCCATTGATTAGAGTGCTGAATTTATTGTTTTATATCTTAGTTGTAGCAAATAAGCATTGAGGTAAAACAATAAATACCTTAGACATCTTAGTCGTTTTATGGAATATTAGGAATAAAATTAAAAAGCTACCGATATTAAGTTCTATTGATTTTTAAAGAGATCTTAGATATTATTTATCTCGTAATTACGAGTTGATTTATTAGCAATGTTTTTATTGGTGCGTGCCAAAGCTAAAACAAACGGTCGTGAGATTACTTATATTGCCAAGAGGATGCGGGTTAATACCTCGTTCGTCTTCGATGAAACTAGGACTAGCAAACCAGATTACATGTTGGATTTAGACCTGGACCACCAGTATAGCATTACAATTTTGCTTGTAGATATGATATATGTATGTAGGTTGTGAATATATTCGGTTAAATAGTATACGCACTTAAAATATTTACGTGTATATAATATCGAATATTTATATTAAATCATATCAAGATATGAGGCGACAAAAATACTCAGACGTCATCAACATGTATAAACAAACGAAATGAGAAAATAAAGTTTTCTACACAAATCTATCTAGTTTAAAACTACCCAGTGGCTCCTGTTATAGAAGTTTTTTTTGCACGATCTGCTGTCGCGATACTGTAGGTGGTTTCAATTAACGTTATCATGTTTCCATCACTCTATACGCTCTAGTTTTTTCAACGAAATCTGATTTTTGTCTCTTCGTCCTAGTAATAAGCTCTCATTAGTTAAATAGTTAATGAAGTGCGTGGTGGCCTGTTGGTAACGGACCAGACGCGGCTGCCTACATGTTCACGGTGGTCGCGGGTTCAAATCCCAGGGCACACCTCTAACTTTTCGGAGTTATGTGTGTATTGATAGTCAATCACCACGCACTTTAACGGTGAAGGAAAACATCGTGAGGAAACCTGCATACCGTAGCGATTTTAAAGAATTTCTACGGTATTTTTTTTTTTTTTTTTTTTTAATTGCCTTTATAGGCAGACGAGCTAGCGGCCCGCCTGATGGTAAGCGGCTACCGCTGCCCAGAGAACTTCGCAGTGCCAGGGGTCCAGCACAACAAAATCGCTGCCTACCTTAAGGAGAGTACTCTCTTTAAGCCTCTTTTGAAGAAGGACAGGTCATAGCGCTCAGGGAACACCGATGCAGGGAGTTCATTCCAGAGCTTGCACGTACGTGGTAAGAAAGAACGCTGAAAACGTACCGTTCGGGAGCGGTACGCTTCCAGGTGGTAGGAATGAACTCTGCTGCGGTGACGGGTGGTGCGATGGTAGAAGGGCGACGTTGGTACCATCTCAAACAATTCCTCGGAGCACTCCCCATGGAACAGACGATAGAACACACAGAGAGACCCGAAGTCTCTCCGCAGTCCTAACGGTTCCAATTTGTCCGTAAGATTGGGATCATCGACTATTCGACAAGCTCGTCGCTGTAAGGAGTCAAGTGGGTTGAGCTGGTATTTTGGGGCACCTGCCCAGAGGTGAGAGCAGTACTCCACGTGGGGCCGGATTTGTGCTTTGTAGAGCGTCAATCTGTGACCCGACGTGAAGTACCGCTTGGCTCTGTTCAGGATACCCAACTTTCTGCTCGCCAGTTTGGCTTTGTCCTCCAAATGACTCCTAAAGTCGACATTGCTTGATATTTCGACGCCGAGGATCCCAATACTTTCGGATCTTTGGAGAGTAACTCCTTGGAATTGCGGCGCCATGACAAAAGGGTCCTTCTTCGCAGTGAATGCGCAAACTTGTGTCTTCGAGGGGTTAAATTGAACTAAGTTCAATTCACCCCATTCGGAGACCCGCCCCAGAGATCTCTCGACTTCAGACACAAGTTGAGACCGTCTTTCCTCAATGGAACCTCGAGAGAGACTCTGATGGCCGATGTATCGCGCGTCACACGTACTATCATCCGCATAACAATGCATGCTGTCGGTAGACAACATGTCATTGATATGCAGGATGAAGAGTGTAGGCGATAGCACCGATCCTTGTGGAACACCAGCGTTA
This sequence comes from Deilephila elpenor, assembly GCA_949752805.1. Taxonomy (NCBI): domain Eukaryota; kingdom Metazoa; phylum Arthropoda; class Insecta; order Lepidoptera; family Sphingidae; genus Deilephila; species Deilephila elpenor. The sequence continues at coordinate 6,425,738 of OX457099.1, read as the reverse complement.
ATGGTCTTGGTCTCAGAGCAACAGCCGTCCACTACGACTTTTATGCTCCGACCATCCAAAAAGCTGGCGATCCACTTGCAGAGTCCCTCAGGGATACCATACGCAGGTAGCTTCGCTAGAAGGGCGCCATGCCACACTCGATCGAACGCCTTCGCTATGTCAAGGCCGACCGCAATCGCCTCACCCCCACTCTCCAAAGCCTCCGCCCAACGGTGCGTGAGGTACACGAGGAGGTCACCAGCTCGAACGACCGTGACGGAAACCGTACTGGCGGTCACTAATCAGCTGGCGGTCCTCAAGATACCTCAGGAGCTGAGTGTTTATAACTCGCTCCAAGACCTTGGAGAGTAAGGATGTGACAGCAATCGGCCTGTAGCACAAAGGGTCCGATCGGTCACCCTTTTTGGGTACTGGGTGGACATGGGCGACCTTCCACGAAGCCGGAACCCGGTTGGTTTTGTAGGAAAGACGGTAAAGGCGCGTTAGCACGGGGGTCAACTCAGGGGCGCACGTCTTAAAAACCACTGCGGGGATACAGTCTGGCCCACTCGACTTATGGATGTCGAGAGCCATGAGCTCCCGTCTGACAGCACGCTGGGTGATTTTAATATCAGACAGGAGACTCTCACACCAAGGGATGTTCGGCGGTGTGGCTCCCCCGTCATCCAAAGTCGAGTTCGAGGCAAAGAATTGGGCCAAGAGATCGGCCTTCTCCTTTGCACTATGGGCCAAACTGTTATCAGGTTTACGCAGTGGTGGGAGACTGGATAGGCAGAAATTGCCCTCCACAGCCTTAGCGAGCGACCAAAAAGCACGGCTCCCAGAGGGATATCTTTGGAGCCGCTCGCCAATTCTGCGGATGTGCTCCGCCTTGGCCTTAGCTAAGGCTCTTTTGTTGGATCTAGAGGCGGCATTAAACTTCAGTTTCTCCTCCTTCGAATTTGGATCCCGACGCCTCCTGGCGTCTTGCCACGCCGCGTATGCGGACTGCTTGAGGCGCGCAGCAGCAGCGCAGGCACGATTGTACCACGGCTTGCTGCGACGCCCTGCGGGTATTTTTGAGCTGGGTATGAATGTCTCCATACCCAAGCTAATTGTCTCCGCGACGCAGTTCGCACAGGCGTCAGGATCATCAGAGGAGAAGCAAAGCCGCCTCCATGGGTAGGACGCGAAGAATTCTCGGAGTCCGTCCCAATCTGCTGACGAATACCGCCAAACCGTGCGAGTTCCAGTTATTGAAGAACGACTGGAACTCGCTGCAGGGGCCCACGAACGGACCAGGCAGTGGTCAGAAGATCCCAGTGGAGCATCAACCACTATCCTGTATCCGTTCGGGTGTGTCGTCAGCAGAAGATCCAACATAGAGGGCTCATGGCTCTCAACATCTGGAACACGGGTGGGCTGTGTTACCAGCTGCGAGAGACCATAAGCCAAGGCCATCTCGTAAACAGCCCGACCGGGGAGATCAGTGGTCCTGGATCCCAACCACTCTTTGTGATGAGCGTTGAAATCACCGAGGACCACCACCTCCGCGGATGGGAACTGCTCGAGAATCCGGTCAGTCCCCACTTGGACGCTCTCAAATAATTGAGTTGATCCCGTATCACTGCCGTGGGACCTGTACAGGCATGCGTAGACTCGGGTCTTACCCTTGAATACTACCCGCAGCCATAATAAGGACAGGTCCCGACGCTCGAAGCCCCGAAGGCGGTGACAACAGATATCACCCCTGACGAAGACGCACACCCCGGCTTTACGTAAGAATTGATGTTCCAACACGTAACCGGGGTAATTTAAGTACGATACATCGTCAGGGGTGGATATTTGCGTCTCCGTTAAAAAGAGCAGGGCAGGCCGCGCCGTCTCTAGATGGTGGTGGACGGCGTCGAGGTTGCTGTGTAGACCCTGACATTGCAGAAGTCCACAGAAAATGTGGATGCATTTCCCGCCGTGGAGAGCCTTCTTTTGTTTGTCCTTCGCATAGTATATATATTTTTTTAAGAGAGTGGGATAGGGATAGGAAAAAGCGTGGTTGACCCAGGACGATACCCGAGAAAGGGAGGATATAGTGCGAGACGGGCATACGGCAATAGGAGGAGCCAGCGAGAAGCACGGAAGGGCCCCCGGTGCCCCCCCGCGTGCAGTAATAGGCCTAGTGCGGTATGTAAGTCCGCCAACCCGCACTAGGCCAGCGTGGTGGACTATATGGCCTAACCACTCTCAATCGATTCTCTCGATTGTAGAGTAGGCCCGTGCCCTGCAGTGGGACGTATATGGGCTGATATAGATAGATAGTTAAATAGGTTGTCCGTATGAAACTAGATAGTTATATTTGTATGCTCCGAGGCGTCGCGTCGTGTCGCCTTTTAAGCCATCCCAAAACTTAAACGTGAAGTTATTAGTTCCCGACGTACCCGGCCGGCTTATCGTTACAACTTGAGAAATCCTAACGTAGCGAAAATTGCTGAAACATAAGGATGAAGTACTTTCTAAGACGTGGGTCGAAGGCTTCGGTGAAGCAACGTCTATGTAGTGGTTCTTTGTGTAAATTATTTTGTTCTCATCCATTTATCTCGAACATTATGCGTAATACGGAAAATGGAACGTAAAAAAAGTTTATTCTAAAAGTAAATATTTATCTGGAGTAATTTCATCCGACTTTGCTTATTAAACAAATCACAAAAATGTTTTAACCTATTTAATTTACTTAAGTTAAATTGAAAATATGATTAGGATTTACAAAAACAAGGAAAAAATAGGTTTTTACGGGCGGAGAGATGTAAAGAGCACAAATTAATTGAATTCCCGGTATACATAATTGCTTCGGAATTTGCGAGCGTGTCTGTACGAGGGTATTATTTTTAATAGAGTCGAGGTTGCGTGTGTGAGTCGTGTGGCACTGGGTACTGGCGGTTATCTGCGCGTTGCTAATCAAAGGAGCTCGGCTAAATATACCCTTTGTGATGCGGCCCTGGCCTTTACACGCCCTGGGTGGTCCTCGGCGTTCGCCTGCCGAAGGTCACTGAGCATATTAGCGGAATGTCATACAAGAATAGAATAATTCACTTTGATATCGTTATTGATGTGTAATCTATTGTATTAGGTACTTATTGTACATTTTTCTTGATACAATTGCGTTCGAGTGACGTGGATTCGCAATCAACATCAGAAGTGAATACGGTCGGTAGCAAAGTTTCGATTGTTTTATGGTTCAAAGAGCACATTCAGCTTCGGTCCCGAGTATTGTTTTTGGCTCTGCCTATCTACATGTACATTGAACAGATCGCATTCGGTCAGTACGGTGAACTGAAAACCGAGCTTTAATACGGACAAAAGCTGATGTAGAAATTCATCAATATTTTCTTTCGAGTTTTATGGGAATTTGTAGAGACATAACTTTTATTTTCTCATAAAGCCTCTTGTAACAGCATATATATTTGGGTCCCGTGTGACAGATGATTTATACCTGATTTTTAAAGATACAATAGGTGGTGGAGGCTAGCAATCAACACTCGTGTCTCGACCGCAACCGCAGACCTCAAGCGCGCACACCTATCTGTTTCCACGACCCACGGGTTGAGTTACAGCCACGCGTCAGATACATACTTTTATCCCTGTATCTGAATCTGTATCAGCCTACATACGTCCCACTGCAGAGCACGGGACTCCTCTACAATCTTGAGTACGATTGAGAGAAATTAGACAATATACTTCAACACGCTGGCTTAGTGCGGGTTTGAGGTCTTTTATATATACGGTGAAAAAATATGCTAATAGCAAATGAGGCACCTGCGGATTATAGGTAAGTCGTTCGCACTTGTTTCTACCGTAAAATAATGCCATAAGATTCGGCTTGCTTATCTAACTGATCTTTAATCTATACATAGTATAAAACAAAGTCGCTTCCCGTTGTCTCATGAGCGCTTAAATCTTTTTAAACTACGCAACGGACTTTATTACAGTTTTCATCGATATACAATGTGAGGTTTATAGGTGTAGTCACAGTAGGAGTTTTTTGATTTTTTATTTCATTGCATACGTCCGGTAAACGAACACTCGGGCGAAGTTGGGCCATGGCGCTATTACCATGTACATAATATATTCATCCTTATATCCCATCCTGTCCCATTACTCAAGGAATGTAATCCTGTAATGTAATCCCATCCCTTTGAGTTTAAAAAAGTAACAAATATATTTGAATTTCTTGTTCATCCCACGGAAGCAGTACATTTTTCGCCATAAAAAGTAGCCTATGTGTTAATCCAGGGTTACAGCTACCTTCATACGAAATTTCAAAAAAATTCTCAAATCATCGTGCACAACCGCCCGACAAACAGACAAAAATTCTAACACATTTTTTCTCAAATATCTTCTATGTACAGACATAGATCAGTTAATTTTTTTTATGTGTATACAGGCTGAATTTTTCAAGTGGGCGTGGATGGCCAAATCTGATATTATGAGGAATAGCGAAAAATACTGAAAGGAGTCACGAGCCCGATTTTGATGAAAACTAAAACCGCATACTTGGATTTTTGATTAATCAATATTCCTAGCGAGGAATCAAACCCAATGATTTTGAAAAAAATAACACATGTAATATTTATCCACCATTCGGTAATGTTGCTAATAAAGATCAAGTTCTGGGAAGTAATGACATACGGCAAACTAAACGTGTATTGGCTTTGGTTTTAAATCACTTTTCAAACGTTCCATTTACTCAACACTTTGTCGTTATACATTTTATATTACTTTACCTGTTATAATCCTGTACTTCATTGTCCTAAACCTTTTTGTTTGAGCTCTAAAGAGGGTGGTCGTCATATTTCAAGGCGGTGAAAGCCTCGGCTAAGTACAAGATCTCTTAAAAGGTTTAAGATCTGGGCACAGCGTTATTTGATATATTAAATAATAAAGAAACAAAACTCTGCTTTTACTTACCCGTATCTCACAGCGACTGTTTATACGCACTTTGCTGTACAATTGTTTTTTGAATTAACGACTGGCGGCCGTATGTTTTACGTCAACCTTTGTGAAAATCCTTCCCCGACAAACTCCCCGACCTTAGTGAAAGTCTTTGTGAAATTTAAAACACCATATCACTGACTGCTCGATTTGGTTGGTACTTGAACGTAGAAATACCTGGATAGTAATCCCATTGCGCTTCCACTGGACCAAAGAGCCTCTTAAAATGTATATTTTATTTAATGAATGGCGTTTGCAGCTGTAATAAAATGCACGCAAGTCGTGTTGCGCCGTTTGATTTATAACTAAACATTACATAGCTGCAACTTATTGCGGCAACAAGTATCGTGGTTTACTGTATAATCATAATTATTCTTGTTGCGTTTAATTTACTACATTTGCAAACTGAGGGACAGGCTGGAGTAAAGTAAGTTCGAATCCGGGACAGGAAGCGATTACCTTTCATAGTATAAATCTTGAGCTACTCAGCCCCGGATACCAACTTGCAAGAACATTTGAGGAATATTCTTCGATAATCGTTATTTTCATCTGAGCAAGGTAAAGATCAATTATGTTACCGGTAGTTTAATGTTAATTCAAATTTTATTTTTATATTTTTTGCAATTACGCGGGATAATTAAAATTGGATTATTTTTTAATTTTGTAAGATTTTAGAAAATTGGTGTCTTCTACAGTCTTATTTATACAGTGTCCGACGTGTTAAGCTACGTCAAATTAAATTGTTTCAATTATCTCATACCAAAAAAGCCACACGATGTAGCATCTCTCCACTAATTCGCATTAAAACGGCTTACACAATGCTAATACCCTCCATAATCCCGTGACAATAATTAGCCTAATTAGGGATTTATGAACCATTATGATGTATTTGTAAATATTTTGCCTGGCGTTATTTCAGCGCGTGTTAGGTTTATGCTATTTTGTTTCATCTGCTCCACTGGTGACCTTTGACCTTGATTGAAGGACCATGAAAGCAATCTAAAATCAGGCCATAACCATATACGTCCCACTGTAGGGTACCGACCTCCTCTACGATCGACAGTACGGTTGAGAGTGGTTAGGCCATTTAATCCACCGCGCTGGCCTAGAGCGGGTTAGCGGAATTAAAATACCGTAGAAATTCTTTAAAATTGCCATGGTATGCAGGTTTCCTCACGATGGTGTCTTTCACCGTTATAGTTATCAATACACACATAACTCCGAAAAGTCCGAGGTGTGCCCTGGGATTTGAACCCGCGACCAACGTGAACATGTTGGCAGTCGCGTCTGGTCCGTTGCCAACAGGCCACCACACACTTTTGAAACAAACACGCACAAAAATCATTGTTAGTAAAAATAAAAACTTTTACATCTACTTTTGCAACAACAGAGTTCATACCTATTAAGCAGTGTATTTTGTGTCCAATGTTCCCTTGAATATTGATTCTCGTAAACACGTCGGTTGAGTGACAGTGAGGCGCATTGTTGGACAAGGTTAGCGAAGTTTGCTTTCGTTTGTGAAGGTTTATTGAAAGCATAACAGTCGTAAAATAAGCCCAAGTGTTCATGATTCCAGAAATTGTATGCAATGCAAAATGTGTTATTGAACGCCCTCGCTTTGCTAGATAAAATAGGTTTTCTTATAAGTCTCTTCATTGATATAGTAATAGTTTGTATAGGTGTAGTATATCGTGAACACCTGGTTTTGCTTCCCAGAACTGGCGATATTTTGTGTCAGTATTCGGTTTTAAAAATGTCATGATTTGCTTGGTACTAAAGTTTGCAGCCAGTATGGCAAAAGGCACACTCTCTAATATATTTTGGGGCGGAAATAAGTTTAGAGAAATATACATAGATGAATTTAAATCTACTTACCGCTTCTGTGATGCAGGCGTGAGTTATGTGTGCATGTAAATTTTGTTATACATCATTGTGTCTTTCATTCAACATGTTCAACCAATGTTTACTTTCATTCTCTTTGATATACGAGGAATTTGAATCGTGATTGACTTAAGCAAAACGTATGCAGGTGGGAGGATTAGAAAAAATATACTCTCCCACAAGTTTATTGGAATTGTAGCAAAAGTCGGCATTACATTTTTGCAAGTTAATTTATATCTGTATACTTCCTATTTAAGGTTCAAATCAAAGTTATCTGCACATAGTATAGGAGAATAAACTTTACTGATGAGTGACTCACGTGTCTAACACCCAATAAATCATGGCACAAATATTTCTTAATTAGGTTAAGCTAAAAGTTGTGCCTCAATGAGTGTACACAGCGTGCTCCACATACAATCTGTTGACTTTTAATCAAGTAGACAGGCATCAATTAGCACACTAGACGGTGAACCAGTGTCACCCATAAAGCGGTATCTATAAATGTAAGCGTACGTTGGAGTAACACACGAGGCAGCGCCTGATGCATTCTCTGTGTCGTTTCGGATCCCATTTCCTCAACGTGCGAAATCTCCACGTGTCCGGAACTAAACAGAATCCGTGCTGAAAGTGCTTCATACGAGCTGATGTTATTGTTATAAGTGGACATACATACATACATAAACTGACCTTTTTCCCAGAAGGGGTAGGCAGAGGTGCTACCGGGACACCCACATTTCGCCTTGTATGTTCCGTCCCACGATGTAAAAGGTGGCCAGCCTATCGCCATATCGGGCACAAATTGTTATAAGTGGAATATTTCCAAAAAAAATAGAACGGAGTTATAGAAGAACTGACCAGATATTAAAAATTGAGGAAATATCTAAAATATTCATTTTAAAATAAACAAATACAGAACCAAAGTAACTTCAGATGAATAGAAATATTTTCCAGTCAAATATGTCGATTGCGAGCTGGCGTTGTTTGACATCAGAATAGCCACACAAATCAAATTAAATTTGTTACCGTCCTTTTGTGTTCTACCGTTTCCTAACAGAACTGAAAGGTGGTCACATAATCCTTTCAGCAATTTTATCGAAGTAATGTGAAAAGTCAAGGATCTATCGTGGTTTTACAGGAACAAAGATTCGGAGCCTGATCCGTATTCATTCACGTGGAAGTATATTTTATTCCGATTGTGAATTTAGGTTACCCCCACGTCCGACAGTTTGAATAGAGTTTTTATACCGCCTACAAGAATTTTACGGTCACTTCAAGTTTGATCGGAGCGAAGGTTTCGATTCTTTCCAATATTTTATTACATTTTTATTGAAGCGAAAATGAACATGATTTTTGAATGATCGCCTCGGCTAAACCAAAGTAATTTTCTAAATGAAAACGAAAGATTGGCGAGATTAAAATATTAAAACGCACTAACGAAGCACTGGAACTTCGTATTTTGCAAAATTATCTTTCATTAAAGTGGGTCCAATGAAGTTGTAAGCGTAATTATACTTTGTAATTTATTCGTTAATTAAAGGAAACCAGTAATAAGTAAAAATGAATTTAAACAAGCGGCGTAATTGTGCGCGCCCGCGGTGCCTCGTGCCTATCTCCACTGATTTGTATTGATTAATCTGCTGCGATTAAACTAAATAATGTTCGACCTCTGTAAGTGAGTATAATCGTACTAAATTGCAGATAACTCTGCCAAAGTAAATACTACGGATGAATTGCTCTCACGGGCACAGATGAACAGATGGAGGATAAGAAACAAAAATAAACTACTCATAAAACGATGTCTCCGGAATTTAGAATCTCTATGTATCAAAGTATTTTTACAACAGCCCGTGTTTACGTGGTAGCTAACGTTCATAATAATGTTATTTATGTGTTTAGGTTATTTTTACTCATTACATTATAAATAGTAAACACTGTGAAGCTAGCTGAAGTTGGGGCGACATTCGCAGCAATAAATTTCGCTAATTCCGTGCCATTTACTGAAAGAACATTTAGTTGTAAATTCATGTCATATCCCTAGGCGACGCTGTCAGTATATCACAAGCTCTCGTGTATTTAGAATAATCTATGAGTATTAATATGTTAAAGATTATGTAAATTATTGGAGTTTTCTTAAGATATATTGTTGAGTTATGTAAATAAGATGGTTTTAAAATTATGTTCGCATCTATCTTGTTGATGTATTAGTTCGCGTGTCTTATATCGTTCATCATACTTATGACGACACAATGTAAATTCAATAACATTAAAAGCGTGGGATACGCTGACGCCGAATAAAAAAAAACACATTTTTGAAGAAAAATCCCTAAGGTATAATACATTTGTGTAGTGAAAGCAAAGAGCATGAATCAATGTACAACAGAAGTCTGCGAACAGTAGCTCTTTTCGGGTTGTCAGTGACCCGTATAATTTGGCATTCGTCCGCCGAATGTCGATAGCGACACGAGTCGAAACAGGCGGCTGGCACGCTTGGAAACCCTCGAGTGAAAGAAAATAAGGATAATGCCAAATAATTATTCCGAACATTACATACTTTAGTTGTGTTTCTGTGTGTGTTTTAGGGTTGGAGTTAAAAATAACAATGTTACCTTGTTTGTTCTTTTCTCGCTCACGTAAACTAGTTGGGACTTCTTTTACTTTTTTTCGCTTAACTGGAATTTTAAACCTTTTAAAATTCTAGACTAGACTAAATTAGGCGGTATATGTTTACAATCTAATCAGTTATATTACCTAAGTCATGTGTTATAAACTGCTTGTGTGAGTACAAGTAAAATACTAAATAACTTATTGTAATGTTTTTTTTAATATTATATCAAAATAGACAAAAAAAAATATCACTGTATTCGTCTGCGTATTTTTAACAATCAACGCAGACTAACAGTTGATTTATTCTTCCAACGTCAAAGTTCTCGGATAAGTTATTGTAGCTCTTTCACAACAGTTGAATTGCGCGAGTTAATAACAACAGCCAAATTAACATATTGTAATTGCGTTAGACGTCCTCGGATTAACTTCTCATCTGCCTACGTGAATCATAATTCAATTTGGCTGGAATAATTTGGAACATGTGCGTTCATCTTCGCCGTAAATAAACCAACAAAACTTAATATAATAAACATATCAACAAAGCATTTGTATCCATTTAGATTACAAGGGTAAGGACTAAGGAGGATGAAATTATTTATACTTGGAACACTATATGTTTGCACATTAGATTTAATAGTGCCCGGAAGGCAAGAGCGTAATTGACAATAATAAATAACTGTGGGGATAGTTCCGTGTCGGGTCAAATCATACAAAGATTAGATATTCTTCAGTATGATTTATTACTTTTATAATACGTCTTCGTCATACGTCGTTCACGTCTTTCATCGTCTTCCAAACTGTTCTCTGCTATTCCATCTTTTCATACTTGACATCCTGATCATTCATCCTAACTCTTTTACTCCTTAGTACTTCCATTCGTTATCTCTTTCACGTAAATTACGTTCCATATCATTAATTCGTCTATAGTTTTATTATACTCATCTTTCATCATTACACTCAAATACTACATACCTGTAGGTATGGTCTTGAAAATCTAACTAAATAAAATAGCCCATGTTCTTTCCATTGCAGGATATCGGCTTCCTCTATATCCCAGAGAGGTTAGGCCTATCTTTTCAATATTTAGACATACCATAATATAATATTTCCTATGAATTATTATAACGAGATATTTTGAATGAGTGCAACTGCATTCCTAAATACATGTATTTGTCTATTGGGCTCTTATTCCAAAAAATGGAATGAACACGGTTGTCTACCTTTTAACACTAGACAAGTCTCTGTCTCCAAGATTAGTCCAAGTATAGGTATATTGTGTAACATCAGTTAGACTTAAGAACTTCAACGCATTGAATTCCTTACGAGTGGACGATAGCCGTTTAATTGTGTATTGTATGTAATTTTGTAGCCATTGTGTGCCTTGTGCCGCTTAAACGATGCGACAGCGTCAGTAGAAGGAAAGTTTAGACAGCGATGCCAACAGAATACTGTTATGAAAATTTTATTTGCTAACATTTTTGCAATAGTATTTATCTTTATACGATTTAATATAAAATATATTTTATAGCCATTCAATAAATAGAGCCACGCTCTTGGTACAACTTGCCAGTTAGTGTCAAATATTAAATGAGTCATTTGTTTAAAATTATTACGTGATACCACAACTCAAAATTTACGTGGATTCAAAAGCAATGTAAAATTTTAACTCTTCGTAGTGACAATTTTAAGTCACTTTGCTCTTAAAACCACGAAAGGTACTTGGTGTCAATTGCCCTCAATTAGCAATGACAGCGCATATTTTGTGACCGAAATCGTACTTTAAAGTTCTGACAAAAAATCTTTACTTGTCTATCCATCTATCTGCCAGAACCTTAGGTTGTCTTAACCATACCATAGGTTGTCCTGTACATTGCCTTGGGGAAAGACTAGTGCGAAGCAATAGACGATCTATGCACGGATATACGTAGCTTTGTTGAACGCATGCAAACAACAATAATGCTCTATAATGGACTAAACCGGAAACGTATCACCGTTTCTCGTATTTCTCGTTGCTGGTATTGACAGGAAGCTGCAGAATGAAATCCAGACACGGTTCCAGAACGCACTCGTTGACCTATTTCCGGACAGTATCTCAATAACCATTTAAATTACTTATCGATTCACTTTGCCAAACAAGCGGTACATTTTGCGAAACATGTGAAGATGAAACCGATCTGGCGGTGCGCGCGGGAACGCGATGTGCGTCAGTCAGGTGCGCCGACGATCATTTTTTATACATTCTATATGAGTATCATTTGCGTTTATTTTAAGAAGCAGTAAATATCTTAAAAAATCGTTTAATGAAGAAGTGGGGAAATGAAAGCGACGCCGCGCCGAGCCGTTGTTTGGTACGTCGGCTTATTGTCGTAAATTAATGAAAAAATATGAGTCTGCTGTTGTCATCGTTGTGACAGCCGCTTTATTAAAGTGTTCAAAGTGTGACAAGAACATTCTATGAGATGAAATAATCTCTGTGGCACAGTTTTTTTCGCACAAATCAGACCTTTTATGCACTAGTTTAGTTCACAGTTTGATCTCTGACCTGAAAACATTAACATTTCACGAAACTAATAAAGTGGATAGTAAAAAGCTGTAAACAGCGATAATTTGACACGATAAAGTTCACAGTTGAAATAAGAGCGAGTCAAGTAGCATTGGTATTCGTTCAAAGAGATTGCTTGGTGTTTACGTCCATACAATATTTCTCGGACATGCATCAGCGTGAAATATGTTTCGAGTGCAGGTTTAAGCTTAAAATGGATTCTATTTCTGCAAACATGATTAAATACCTCATTTCTCCGAAGTTTTACTAAGGAATTTCAATAGCTCTAAATTCACAGTTTTACGCCTTTATCGTCATTATCTTCAGCTACAGACCTGTTGGAAGCGGCCTGCCGCTGTACTAGGTCTCTTCACACCTTGGGGGTAGTCATCTGTCTTGTTCAATCTGCCATCAGTTCTTCGCGATATGTGCCCTTCCCACCGCCACTTCAAATTGCTTATTTGCTGGGCAATATCGATAACTTCAAAGTTCTACGGACTGTTTTTGATTTTATATTTCATACGTTTTATATTTGACGACCTCTTTTAATTGTTTAAGGAGTATAATTATAATATTTATTTAAACATAATGAATAAAAAATACTGCTTATTTTGTTCATTATCTTTAACTGAATGTAATCCTTTGTTTTAAGGCGATTAACAAATGAACTAGGTTTTCTAATATTTGAGCTCGTGTTTTGCTGCCAAAATAATTCATATATATGTTTGCAAGGTTAAGAAAATATTACGGTGTGTTAATCGTAATACGTATTTGAGATTGCTATGGAGAGCTTTGGCACGAAATCTGGACAGTTTCGAATGCGGGCTTAGTTTACAATTATTATACTCCGAACAGAATCCATCAAGCGAAGTAATCCAAAGAACCTTTTCAAATGAAAATGTTCATGTAAATTCTGATTTACGGCTAGCAACGAGGAAAGTTGCCTTTAATTTGTTAATTAATGGTTTTAATAGTATGTTTTGAAATTCTTGTAACTAAATAATTTGAAATTATCTTCATTTTCATTATAAATAACGTTATATTTCACTCTGCCAACATACTCGGTCGTGAGAGAGAAAAATATTTTTATTGTTATTGCGGTTTGGATTGGCGCCACCTTTCATATTTATCGGGCCTTTAAAAATCAATACGAATATATTGAATTAACGAATTCAGCTTTGGCTTTTTGTTCATAACGATGGCTTAGAAATGATGGTGTGACATAAAACATGGAAATGATATTGAGTTAATTTTGTTTAATACGAAGCACTTTTACTTCAGCCATTAATTTTAGAACCACACCCGTGTTGTTTGCCTCGGTGCGCTTTAACATTTCCACTAATAAGATAAATAAACAATTGAAAACAACATATACTGTTTACATACGAGTATTTTTATTTAAAACAAATTTACCTGTAACATTCCGGTGAGGGTGTTGTTGCCAAATTTATTGCAATTCGTCTTAAGCGTCCAGTCTGCGGAATTACACAAACTGTATTCAAATGAGATTTATTTCTTAAATAAATTCCATTGAAATAGAGATCTTCCCTATTTTTATTGCCTTGGCTGGTTTTCTTTTCAGTTTTACGCCTTATGTATTAAACTTGCCGGAATCATTTCACTAGATATTGGTTTTGTGTCATATTTCATTTCGGTGTTTGAAATAAATTTACCTCATCATATTATATACGGACAAACCTGAGCTATTTATATAACACTTTGTCAATGCTGTATTATTGTCTGCATGAAAATAATTATTAATAGTGAACTAAAACTAAATGAAATAAAACGTGCTAGTATTATTATAAATGCGTTTAGATACAATTCATGCGGATTGATGTCCCTAAAGGCGCAGTCTGATTTATGGCGACGCTGGAAAATAAATCGACTGTGGTATACCTATATATTTTTTTGTTTTGTTACCTGATTACAAATGTAATACAACATAATATTACGTATTGAAAATAAATTATTAAGCCGCATGAGGCCTGCGTGATAAACTTATAGATTTGTTTCGGAAAGGGTTGAAGGCACTTTGTTAAATTTAAGCCAAACTATTCTAACAAATAGGGATAAAATACTAGATGGAACACCACGACCAATATGTTTTGGACTAACAAGAGTAACCGTCCCACAATTTCTATTTCTGTTTTTGTGACTCCTACATAGTCACATTCAATTGCCTCTTGTTCCAATGATTTCCTGCATGCCTGGTACGTTCGACAAATTTTATCCGCGATATTCTCTCCAGTATACAATGGTCACATGGCTTACAAGTTACAAGTCATGTTGCGCTGACTCTATGTAAATATGGAATACGAAGAAGCAGATTGTTTCAAGAATCGTATGGACTGTTGTTCTCCGGTTTTGTTCTTCACATTCTTCACAAACATTTGAGCATTGAGAGACTTAACACCTACTCACTGTCTCGGGGTGAGGAGCGCTGTGCAGTACCATGCAGTGTTTAAATATAAACTATGAGTAGTAAGGTCTTGCTACCAAGCGACAGGCGTGAAGCTTACCATCAGGCAAGCGACATAGTCTCGACACTCTCGTTAAAGGTTCGGCAGAAGATGTAATCATGATGTATGTGTTGCAGGTCGGTGGTGGAAGCGACGGACGTGCAGTTGAACATGCGCGTGGGAATCCACACGGGCCGCGTGTTGTGCGGCGTGCTCGGCCTGCGCAAGTGGCAGTACGACGTCTGGTCCAACGACGTCACGCTCGCCAACAACATGGAGGCTGGCGGGGAGCCGGGGTGAGAGGACGTTGCTAACTTGGCTCATTTTTGACTATTTGTACACAATGATTATCTCGGGCCGTTTCTACAATACGTGATCCACTGCGATATTTTTCGTCCCAAGGCCCAGAATAAACATTTTGTTACTAGATAAATTAAATTTGAATAAATAAACATTTTCTATTTACTTCGACCAGAATGTCAAAAAACTATATATACGTAGACAGACAGACGATATTTGAGTTTTCTTTTTGTGAACTTTAGAACAATTTCTCACGTTTACAAATTTTTTATTTTTTATTTTTGATATACGAGTACACAACTCAGAACAAAACAATAAGCATACAATTCCATCTTAAGAATATTTGTGAAACATGTAGTTTTTAGAAATATATGCTATGAACTTGTATTTGCAATATTTACGTGTATATCGAGCCAAATCAACTTCGATTACATTTCAATATTCATAGCATGTACACCAATAAGTTTCTTGAAGCGTTGGTTGACATTGCAGGCGGGTGCACATAACGCAGGCGACGCTGGAGTGCCTCGGCGGCGCGTACGAGGTGGAGCCGGGTCACGGCGCCAGCCGCAACGCCTACCTGCGCGACCACTCCGTGCAGACCTACTTCATCATACCGCCGCCCCGCCGGAGAAAGGTTACTTGTACTACTCTATTGCACTGTTAGGACTTCTATTAAAAGTGTAGCAAACTTCTTGCTGTAAGTACTACATGACATTGAACACTCCTTTTAGGTTTATTTATGGATTGTAAAATTGGTAGTCTGAATTAAAAGAGTCTTAGCACTTAATGTTGTAAAGAAGTTTATTACCTACGTATTTAACTTTGAATTATATAAATATATACAATGTAAATTATTGGCAATAAAATGCAAACGGTTGGATGCGTCCGCGATGCTGAAACCTAACAGAGAACTAAGGTAACATTGCCCAGACACTGCCAGTCTTATTGCCGAAACAAACAAATTATATTTGTTCGCGGTTGTAAAAATGTAACACTTTGTATATTTGCTATAAAATGCACTTTTATATCCAGATGTGTTTGTCGGCGGGCGTCGGGCTGGGCTCGGGGTCTCGTCGCAAGCTCTCCTTCAAGAATGTGTCCAATGTAGTCGTCCAACTGCTGCATTCCATCAAGTTCAACGTGGACGTGCCCTTCTCCAACATGGCCGCGTCCCCACAAGAACTCAAGGCTAACGCGGCTAGGAAGGTACCTTTGTTCGACATTTTAATACTTCCGCGGTACTTTACTGTAGTCATATTATAGCTTTAATAGTATTTCGGCAGCGTTGGTTGGAAATCTCACGCACGCATACAAAACGAAAAAGTACAAATGCAGATAATTCCGCCGTCCGCGTCACTTTTCATAATTTTAGAATGCATTGTCTGTTGTTAAGGAATACTTTTAACTGTATGCACTTTTACGAAACCGTTTTGCACTCCGATGGACATGGCTTAACAGTACAAGTTTCAGTCCACGGCTTTGTAATGTCTTGAAAATGTTTCGGCTCGAGTGACGCGCCACGTATCTGTGATGCACTCTCGAAGGTAAGTTCTCTTCGTATTTTACGTTCCGTTTCATGTCAACTATTACTCTTTTATCATATTATATTGTGAATTGCAATGTACATAATATATTATATACAAATATGAGACGTCGTGTCGTTATTTCTGTTGTTCACTTGATTTTTTAATCATATTGCTGATGGGTAAATGTTTTTCATCATACTTTATAACAAACAGACAATCGCAAGTGCGTTTTATTTCACAAAATTTTGCCCAATACTGATAAATTAAAATTCTTATAATTTATGTGTAATGTGATAATTGGCATAGGGCGCACAGTGCGCTTGTACGAGCGCACGCGAGTGTCTGTGTGGTGTATGAGGTGGTTCGCTTAGCAGCCGGCGGGGCGAGCGCGTGCGGCGCTAGTGGCGCTAGAGGGTGGGAGGTACTGTATGCGGCAATGTGTGCCAGGTGCTGGACCTGCGGCGCGCGCTGCACGCGGAGCCGGGCTCGGCGGACGCGCTGCGGCTGGCGTCGCTGCGCGCGGACGACGTGAGCGCCGCCATGCGGGCCCCCGCGCCCCCCGCGCCACACCCCGCCTCCGCCCCCCACCACCACACATTCGACGCAGTCATGCAGCACCACGCCCTCCGCACACACTCCACGGCCGAGCCGGCCCTCACGCACTCCACACCAGGCGCACTACCTGATTCATCTGCGCTGCCTCATGTACATACATCACTTGAGTACTGCCTGCGACCACTAGTAGACTTGATTTGGTTTTTTTTTACTTCTGCACACTGACGGCATCCGGGCAGATCAATTGGAGTAGTGCGCTTGAATGGCGCGGGCGACGAGCGCCGGCGCCACACTGCACTCCCGGGGCGGGCTAGAATGTGATTGATCTAGGACTAGCTTAGGCGTATGAAGCACATTGCTGTTCCTCCTGCGGTTATATGATTTTACGCTTCAACAATTTATACTAGAGACGCATCGCGAGTTTCCGATGCGTTTTATAATATATGTGTGTCGAATGATAACCTCGCTTCATGGTTTCCTGGTAGTTAGTTTGAGTTTGAGTGATGGTTTACGACTAAATCTCTGCTGCTTTCTCTTAAATATAAAAGTGCACTGAAGCTTATCCACCGATACTACTGAAATGATTTTGCGACAAGTTGAAGTGATGCATTTGCTTCGTACTAAACTTTGTTTTATACGATCAAAATTTTAAATCTAAACGTTAAAGTTCCTATTCGTATTTCGTGTTGAAGTATCCGTGATCCCGAAGTCCGCCATGTTTGCACGTCACCAGCGTCCGGCACCCATGTATTAGGGCCCATTCATTTAGTTGCTGGTTTGTTCAAGCCTTCGCTCATTGTTACTCCATTTACGAGATCATCGACAATGACGAACACCCTTTCGGTATTCCGTGGATCCCGTGTGGTATCACGATCCTTGTATTTAGTCTTCTAGACTCGTCCACCTAGTTACAGTGTGTGGAAGACTCAAATACACCAGCAACTAACATGGCCGTCTGCTCGTTGTTTTTCAGATATTCCGACCTTGGACTTTAGTTCCACAACAAATAGCCGCTGAAACAGTAAGCGCAGACCGAATGTTGTTATGTGTATTATTGTTTTCCACCATTCACTGGGCGACACGTTCATGTTCCCTCAACTGTTATTGTAGGTCGCTTACCTCGAACGATATCTGTGGACACCTCTTGCGAGTGGCATCGCACTTTCTGTTGTGTCGGTAGGCCGTAACAGGGGACAGAGCAAATAACGTGAGCACTCGAAACCATTCACCGCCACCGAGTAGCAAATTAAACTTCCTCCGACAATATAATGTTTATATTTAAAATTGTTTTATGACTTTTGTTTGATTAATAAAGCCGAACGCACCGAACTGTGTTTCACTCGCTATCCCAACTAGCAACCTCGAGCACTTTGGCATGGCATGACCCTTGGTTCTCATTCACTTGCATGGCGTGACTAGATTGTACCTTAATATCAGTAGATTCTTATTGTAGTTTATGCTTTGTATGACCTCTTAATACTTGCGTATTTTTTGGATTTGATTAACTATGTTCGGGAAAAAGGTAGAAGATCATTGAATTTTATATTCAGAAGTCCATTTTCATAAGGAAGTAAAATTATAAACAATTTTAAATTTTGATAATTGAATATTAGATCAATCTCATATTATTTGTTAATCTGAAAGGCCTTTCTATTAATTTATGTATTCATCATACTTTCTTTTGTTACTATTCTAATAATGTGATGCTGCTTCGGAGTCCGGAACTTTTAAGCGTAAGGTCAGTTCGAACAGATTGCCCCTCATGCAGCATGGAGTCGGCATGCCTGGACCTCGTGTACCCTGACCTTGATGTTCCGAAGTCTTGAACCACAGCATCGTTATATGTCGTGTCACGTTTACCTGTGTGTTTTCCCAATTAATGTTTACTTATTTCACAATAGTTCATCGTATAGCGAGTAGTCGTTAGGTAGGGATGTAATGCTTTGTGCTGACTTTTGTATTACAAATTACAGAATAAAGTGACGGAGAAGTTCAAGCGGCCTCTGAAAAAGCGTCATTCGTCTGTGTACCACCAGCCTACGAACCGCGTGAACAAATATCTGGCGCAAGCCATCGACGCGCGCTCCGTGCACCGCGAGAAGGCCACGCATGTACACCTCTTGACTTTGTGTTTCAAAGACGCCGACAAGGAAGCTCAGGTACCATCTAACAATTCGTGTGTATATATTATTGGCTCAGTGATGTCATTTTGTGTAGCAATACATGTTGCGCAGTCACAAGTATATGAGTAGCCAGTAGGTATATCGCACAGGCGATCGCAGCATCATCATGTGAATGTTAATTATTTGTATTTAGTATTTACAATGAACAGACGCAATAACTTTGCGAGCAGATGGTTGAGCGAATAAATTTAACTTTTTTACTGGACTATACGACTGAGACGGAATGGGTTTAGTCCACGTGGCTGACCCAGAGCAGGTTGCTGCTTTCAAATAGTATTGTCCCCAAGCTGCTTTATTGTAACAAATTGTTAAGTTGTTAACTTTCACTTTCAGTACCCCAGCAGAGGCTCAAAGTTCTCGAAGCTCAAATTGAATGTCATTGTTCTTCCAGACCAGTAAACTCCCGGTTATTGTAGCCGGGCTGGATCCTTAACAATCATACGTCGTCATCCTAGTTAACACAGCTCTTACACGCTTCACGCAAGAATGTTTCACTAAGTATTAAATGATACGTAATGTTTTAGTACCGAGCGTCGACAGACGGCGGGTGGGCGGGGTCGCTGGGCGCCGCTCTGGGAGCGCTCATAGCGGCGGGAGCTTTACAAGCCGCCATACTACCGCGAACACTCATACTGCTCATTCTCTTCGTGACTGCTTTCGCGTGGTCTGCGGCGGTACTTGCATTGACGTTGGCGGCGAGGCTGAGATTGATACCTTGTGACGTTTCGAGACCTTTTGCGTTGAGAAATGCTATTACTACCTTCACGATTGTGCTGGGATACGCGGTTGGACAGGTTAATGTGGTGAGTATTGTTGTCTTAAATCTTTCAATACGGCATAATACTTTCCCCATTATTGTTTAGATACCGGTGCGCTGTACATGGTCTTGTATTGTCATGTCTTGCATTTATATCTTTCAAAACGATTTGTCTACATACATATTATTGAATTGATTGCATTAAACTTTGCAATTATCTTACACCTAATGTTCGTTGAAGATTCCTAATTTACATATATTTTCGTATTTGACTAAACAATTGTATTTTACCTATTGCAGATAACATGTGACAAAATACGGCTATGCGGGAACCTGACAGAGAACTTAACGATAGACGATATTAAGACGAGTAGTGGCGAGACCCTGGCATCACTATGGAGTTGTGACGACGAGCACCGCGCGTGTCCCGTGCCTCTGTACATCACACTGGGTTGTTGCCTCAGTATGTTGGCTGTGGCAGTTTTTCTGAGGCTACCGATACTGGTGAAAGGAGTCCTACTGTCCACCATGACGGCGGGGTACATGGCCGTTATACTCGCCTACCACAAGGCTTTGTTCGACTGTTACGATCTCATGACCGAGTAAGTGTATTATATAGGTTTTGTCAGGGTCCCAGCCCGACCACAATCCGCAATGTGGTGGGTTGGAAGGCCAGAGACACTGACATACCCCTTTCGGCCTCCCCCGGGGTGCCGAAAGGGGAGCTTAATAGCTTTTCCTCTTGGACCCAAAACGTGTATTATCATAAAAATTTTGGATATTCTTTCTCGATATTTTTCAAAGATGTGCATTTTTATCTCTTCTTCAGCGCTTGATCTTTCATAATATTTTGGATTGATATTTTTTGTTTAGATATCGACTTCGTATAGAAACACTGGAATAATTTAATTAGATCACTTCAGCCATTTACTTATATCCTACCATTGATATCGATGACTTTAGCGACGCAAGACTCAAAAACGCATAGTTAAAAATAAATAAGTTTTTTCACCGTATTAAATTTGTATAAAATATTAATAGTGTCCTTCAAGTAAATAAACAATAAGCATAAATACTGTATATTATAAGTAAACATCATTGAATTTTATTCTCAGGCCGGGCGCGGTAGGATCCGCCTATATCGAATGTGCGTGGACACTAGCACTGGCTCTAGCGGTGCTGCTGCACGCGAGGCAAACCGAGTGGACGGCACGCCTCGACTTCCTGTGGCAAGTGCAGGCCCGGGACGAGAAGAGAGACATGGACGCTCTGCAGGTAATATTATTAAAAATAAACCTATGTATCTTAATTACCTTTATACAAGCTGCAGTATTCGATCATAAGAATACAAAGTTATTTTGAAATAAATCTCTAATATTAAAGCTCCTTAAGTAAAAGTAAATAACAAATGTATCCTATACAGCTGTAGCTGATATCTTTTTCCAAAGTCTTTTTTTGTTTCAAGCTCTTCAAGTTGATGTTACATTGCACATTATACTGCACTATGGGCATTTATGCTGCTCTAATAACAATTGGTTATAGCTTAAAAATATAATGTAAAAACAAATTGCTCATTTAACAACCATAAAATATGTATTCCAGGCATCAAACAGACGGATACTGTTCAATCTCTTGCCGGCACATGTGGCGACGCACTTCTTGGACAACCAGTTCAGAACGAATATGGTAATTATACTGAGACTCGGGACTGCTTACTTCTGTGACTAACAATACTTCTCACACATATTCCATACACATTGCTTCCACGCGTGTTCACATGTTATCGATATGGCGCGGCGCTTCGCTGTTACAAACTGCACGCCTCTTTATGCATCACCACACAACTTCTTGTCTGTCAAACAGCACTCGATGCTTCATTCATACTGGTCACTTCATCACACAGCATTCTCGCTTTTGTCGTTGTGACGCACCGCAAATAGAGGGAGGGTTAAGTGACAGACTACGAAACATTTGACGACTGTTTTTTTCGATGGAAATTCCTGTAATATCTTAAAAAAAAAATTGCCAGTTAAGTGCACACTTCAAAGCTGCTGACTCTATTCATTTTATAAAATAAAAAGTTGAGTCAAGACTGGCTTGTTATTTATCTCAAGTTCTTGGAATCAGAAGTTTTGTTCTCTGAATCAGGCAAATGCTAATATTGAAATGTATCATTTTTTTATGTTGGATCAAACATAAAAATACAACATGAAATACATGACTGTATAAATAAATGATTTTTGAATTCTAATTCCACAACTAATAGTAGTTTGTAAGTCGGAGTAGCGAGGTAAGTTCTGTCGCTGGGCCTATAGTAAGTGTGTGCATGGCTTGTTGGCACGCTTGCTGGAACTTGCTGACGTCAGCGGCGCGGTTGGCAGGACCTGTACCACCAGTCGTACCAGCGCGTGGGCGTGGTGTTCGCCTCCATCACCAACTACCACGAATTCTACATGGAGCTCGACGGCAACAACCAGGGCATGGAGTGTCTCCGGCTGCTCAATGAGATCATTGCGGACTTTGATGAGGTCAGTTTACACTCTGGTTTTGGTTTTTTTCTCAATCTTTTACACCTTTATTGTAGTATGTGGGATAATCGATGTATGAATATAATCGACGAGTTTACCATGCCAGTAAATTTTATGAGAATAAAAAATAATCCCAAAAAAAATATTGGGAATGCAGTTCGTGTACTATAAACTTTTTTATATTTAATACGTTTATGTCGAATTCATGTTTTGTTATTTTTAAATACTCTCAACTTATTTTAGCTTCTTGGTGAAGATCGGTTTAGCGCAATAGACAAAATAAAGACCGTTGGGTCAACGTACATGGCGGCAGTGGGTCTCATCCCCGACAAAAAGATGTCTGACGAGGCCAACACGCGCAAGCACATGGCCACTCTCGTCGAGTTCGTGTTCGCCATGAGAGACAAACTCAAAGACATCAACGACAACTCCTATAACAATTTCATGCTGAGAGTCGGTGAGTAGATCACACACAGCTTTTGATGACGCATTTAATCATATATTATGACGGAATTGGTTGATGTAATAATGTTGAAATTTTAGGTATAAATGTCGGACCGGTAGTAGCTGGCGTCATTGGCGCAAGGAAACCACAATACGATATTTGGGGAAACACTGTAAACGTTGCATCACGCATGGACTCAACGGGCTTACCAAACCACACTCAAGTCACCGAAGAGGTTTACCAAGTTTTAAAGGACATGCCGTATCAATTTGTCTGTCGAGGAAAGGTCAAGGTGAAGGGCAAAGGAGAGATGACAACGTATTTCTTGACCGATCGCGCTCCAGCCAATGGAAATGTGCAAAACCCGCCGAGCAACTCAACGCCCAACCCTCCCAGTGCATACGGTGGAGTCGCCACACCCCTGGCGATGCTCCAGAACTCTGCTAGAAGAGCAGCCGCACAACCTTCTAGACTGCCCCCTCTTAGAGAGGCATCGGTTGCCGGCGAAAACGAACCGCTGCTACCATCAAATGGGAATCAAAGCAACGGAAATAATCATAAAGGCAGCAAAGGTAGAAGAAATAAAGATATGGAGGATGTACCACCACCACCTCCTCCGCACGGTGTACCTGGAAACCCGAGATGGCCGCCTCCGCGAGCGCTGGTCCCACCTTGGCCTCGACCGCAAGAGCCGCGCCCACCCGCCGCGCATAAGAGAAGACCACCCACTAGACTGCCAAGACCACGGTCGAGTGAAAGCTTGCCGCTGGCTCGCAGTCCACGCGTGCACTCTTCAGCTGATGAACTGAGCTCCCTCACGAGATCCCCGAGCCTGAGTTCATCAGATGAAAGCTATTCCCGAACTACAGATGCTTCGCCTTCTCCACCTCGAGCTAGCCAATGGCTCCCTTCAGGCCGACCAAATCCCAGCCCTGCTTACGATTACCCGCCCGTGCGAGCTTCCAAACCCGTCACTAATCATATAAACGAAATTTATGCTAAGCACAAGATGAATAAGAAACCTTCCTTAGAAGATAAATTCTTCGAAGCCGCTTTTCAAAAAGAAGAGGATAAATTACAGAGGAGTATTATTAATATGCTACAAGCTTCAGCGAAAAGGGATGGATGTTGTCAAACGGATAAAAAAGATGTTGGCCGTCTTACGCAAAGAACGAATTCATTTTCGAGCTCGGGGAGTAGACCGAATAACTTAAAGCACACGAATCACGATTCAAGAGATTTCACTAAAAGAAGTCCAACGGATGTGGCTTGCGTGCCGCCATTTGAGAGAGAAATACAGAGGCTGCTCGATGATAAAAATATCATAAAAAGTAATCCGCCAAAGATGGAACGGAAGGAGTTGAAACTCGAATTAAGGTAATATGCTTATGCGTGCTTAAGTAGATGTTTATGTTTGTTGCATATTTTTTCAGTATTTGAAGGTTCATCAAATTTTACTTTTCTGTGATAGGAGTCAAAACCCATGTCTGGAGCCGGTGCGCAACTGCAACAACAACAGCAGCCCGCTGCACGCGGTGGGGCTGGCCGCCATCACGCAGCTCGCGCGCCACGACGCGCCCAGCCCGCGCGCGCCCCTCGCGCCGCACCCCGCGCACCCCGCACACCCTGCACACCCCGCGCTCTCGCCCCTCCGACCCCCCACCGAGTTCCCGGGCGTGCTGCCCACCGACGTGGTCGTCGAGCTGCCCTCACCCACGCACCAACGGGACCAAAACCCTATGTGAGTCATTTTTACGGGGCAACACATTGCAATAGTTTAAGTTATTTCATTTAATATTGTTTACAAAAATATGAATGTTATATACAATTAATGTTTTTTTTCTCTAGCCCCCCAAATGAAAGAAAACCAGAAATTGTTGCGGTAAAAGAAAAACAAGAGAAAGACCTTCCGGAGAGACTGCATAACCGGGTAAAATTATTTAGCCATAGGTTTAATATTAATGATGCATTGAATTTTTCATATATATGCTGACCTCGAATGATTCTGTTCAGGTGACCACTTCGAATCACAGAGAAATGGGCATCTACGGGGAGAGTCAATCGGAATGGAGCTCGTCGTGCTCGGAGGGCGAGGGCGACGGCGAGGGCGGGCAGCCCGAGAGCACGGGCTACACCACGGACGACCCCGCGCTCGAGAACGTGTCCATGCTCAACGAGGCGGGACTCACGGACGCCGAGGCGGCGCTCAGCGACGTCAACTCGTGCTACTTCGACCGCGACGACGACGTGTCGTCCCGCGCCTCGTCGCGCCTGCTCGACTCCGAGGCGCTCGTGTCGCTCGAGTCGCTCAGCGCCATCTACGACTCAGACGAGCCCGCGCACCGCTACCTCGCCAACATCCGCACCGTCAGCGAGTCCATCACCAGGAACTTCGGCCAGCCCGCGCACGTCACGGACGGCGAGAGCGACGTGTAGTGCCGCCGCGCGGTACGTGCAGAGTTCGGATTGGAATTGAACGCTTTATTCGTGTGTCACTTTTTGTATGATCGCCAGTCGGACTCCTCTCGTACTTCGTTTTAGTCAATTGTGAAATCTCTCGTAATCGACTTTCATGACAGAGCTCCCATAGAAATTAGTGGTAAATGCGTGTCCAAACGATTCACTTGGCTCTCTATGTAACTTAATGACGAATACTCAATGCGTGTAAATGTGACATGATCCCCAAATTGTTTCCCTTCGAGTGAACGGAATGCCGGTTCATCAGTGTGTGATATATCGCGAAGTGCGTCACGTGTCGTGCAGTCGCGCATGGCGCAGCGTTCGTCTTGTAAGTAGTGGCCGCTGACGTGGTTGTTTTCGATTATGTGTACTTGTAAATTGTATCGATATGTAGCTATTGTAATATTACACTGTATGATATTCATGTACAGCTGAAAGTGCCATCTGATGGCGTCATGCTACGCGTGGGAGTGTGCGATGATCTCCACAATTATAAGGTGCTCTGATTTAGAGTAATTTCTGGTTTTGTGATAACGGCGTAGAAAATCGAATTCGAGTGACCAATATCTGATAAGTCAGTGTTTTAGAGTAAGGGCTGGTCCCCTGTTCAGTCATTCTTGTTCATCTCACTAAGTCGTTGACTGAGATAATGAATGGACTTAAAGTGGTGTCAGGTGTGTGCTAATATAAGTATTTGCATTTCAATTTATCTATAGAATAAATAATGTTACCATAGGCTGAAAGATTGTGCTTCATAGTATTGCTTTCGTCAGTATCACTCTTCTTGTTTTCAAAGACGGGTCTATATTTATTGAATTATATTTCTTCTGCAACCATAGGAAACTAGGTCGATTATTTTACAGATTTCTTAAATTATTATAATTCCTGTCTTCATTCTAGTCACACTGTTTAAAAATGGATGTTTCGTTTTCTGTAGTGTTTATCGCGTCAGTGCCATTCGTCAGTTCCATTATGCCTCTCTTGTATTTCATGAACAATGACGTAAATGATGAGTAAGAACCTGTAGATGTAAGTAAACAGCTGTGAGACTCGAAAGTACAACCATTACCTAAACACCACTAGCGAATATTTGTTGTAAAATATTCTCTGTATTTATAAAGAATATATCAATTATTTTATATCGTTTAGTGTAACATATTATGTGTCAATTTCATATAATGACTGTTTTGTTTTTTGTATCGACATAATCCTTTGTATCAATGTAAGAAACCCTTAGTTGGAATCGTATGTTTAGTCAGACACGGCATTGTTTCGCTAAGTACTTAAGTGAGATACGATGTTACTTTTATTCAATTTGCTGGTCGTGGAACATTTGTTAGTAAGGATTCTTGATTGTATTGCTGCTTTTTCGATATCTCTACATCGGCAACTCGAATATTATAACTTTTAAAGCACTTATCGGGGATTGCAATTATTTGTTATGACGCTTCATAGTTATAAGATTAATTAAAGTAAGGGATATCGTGTATTTCCCGCATAATATTTCTCGTTTCATTTTGTTCTATTAATTCATATCGAGGACTTAGAAGGTAGCGCGTTTGTTTTTGCCTGTAATTGTTTATGTTATTTGGCTTCTTCAGAATATGAAATAGTAGTTTTGAGTTATTAGGAAGCATTGTAAGTATTATAATGGGTGGGTTGATCCACGTCGCCTTGTAATATATTGGGGAGCGTCGGCTCTAGTGAAATCAAGAAGATTGTTAATCATTGTAAATATTGTTAATCACTTGTCAAGTGCTATTCCTCTTAATACACCTTATATCGTAGGTATATCAAGCTGTGAAGAGATGACATTATTTTTTGAACGAATCCATTTGTTCGCTATTTTTATTCTCAGTATTTGGATTTATAGATTTTCCTTGTTGACATATGTACACATAGTGCCAAACTATTTTTATGTATATGCTTGTGATCGACATTGTATTATTTATTTATAGAACTTGGATTTATTAGTTATGTTTTGATGTTAATCTTTATCTAGTTTATTTCTTATTGGAATGGAATAAATCAAATTTAAATCGACAAAATAGATCTGATATTTAGTATAAACCTTCGTAGAGGAGTAGTAGAACGATATCAAATTGTTAAATGTTTCAAATATACTCATGGAGGAGTTAAAAGATCATTACTATTATAATTGTATGTATGGAGCAGTTGCATTATATTAAATCATTAAAAATGTGGTAGAGTACACGAACGTTTCTGCTGTGATATTCACATTATGGCTGTCCAGTTCGCATGCATCCCTGTACATTGGAACTTTTGGTATTGCGATTTGCAAAGTCACAGTGAGTTGAGAGCACAAATCTCTTTAATGGCTTTAATG
Organism: Deilephila elpenor; assembly: GCA_949752805.1. Lineage (NCBI taxonomy): Eukaryota > Metazoa > Arthropoda > Insecta > Lepidoptera > Sphingidae > Deilephila > Deilephila elpenor. Next base: position 6,398,180 of record OX457099.1, on the reverse strand, counting down.
TGAATAAGTTCAGCTTGATAAAAACAATTTATTATCTCATAGAAACAAAATATGTATCTATATAATTTCCTGTAGGTATTTCAATTGCGCCTTATACATTATTATAGGATGTGTATTGTGTATTTTTATTTATTTCAATTCAATTAAGCAATATTAATTACTTACAAATTAAAAAGGTGTTTATTTGTATTACCACTCACTTCTTTCTACTCATTCCATCACTTTACCTTTTTAACAGATTGATACACACAGTCTTGATCCTTAGACAAATAGTCAGTATGTCTAAACAGACTACAAAATAATGTACTTTTGGCATGATCACAGGTCTCAAGACAGAAATATCGCCTAATTTGATTGGCATAAAAACATTATAGCTAATTAATGTACTGGGCACTAAAGACTCACGGCCTTATTCATAGTAAGTTTTAGAACCTATTTTAGCTATCGAATGTTTTATACCTTTCGAACGACTTTTAAATTCAATTTGAGCTTAGAAGACAATACATTCTATAAGTAAAATTGGTTTTAAATCTGTCTATGATTACGGCGGTTAATGCCTAGGTAGGTGATCCCGGCGTAACGATTGCAAAGCCATGTATCAGGCAAACGACCTGCTTATGTCTTCTTTCTTGCTATTAAAAAAACTACTAAGTGATCCCCTCTACAGTATTAAAGAAAATAAAACTACATATAAATCACTGGCCTAAATTAACTTCACGTTACAACTTAGACTAAAAATATATACCTAGTCGGGAAGTTAAAAAATGTAAAAATTAAACCAAATCGCGATAAAATCCGTAAAATATAGTTTTATTTCAATGTATAACATTCGCGTAAATCTAAGAAACCATTATAAGAATTATACTTTAATAGTACGATAGATTCTATAGAAGAATAGTTTCTTGAATCCTATAAACTGTCTGTCGAATAGGTACTTCGATCAACTGCTGAATGGAGCGCGGTAGGTATATTGTGACGTGAATACATACAGCGGTCATCTCTTAGTTATTGTCAGTCGAAGCTATATCGCATAGTTCTACGTATAAGGTAGCAGCATGTAAGTTCCAGCACGTCTTCCGCATACTAATGCCCTTAGCCTTGAACTTAAGCTATTCAAGTTTTAAACCAACGGATATTTCTCCTATATCCACGTGATGGTTTTTATAATTCTCTTTTTAAATGAACCTTTCGAACGACGGACTTCTGAATACGCTGGCATACAAAAGATAGTCAAGTACAATTTATATTATTGACAACATAGCTTTGTTTCATAGTTTTCCTGCATACGCAAGTATTTAATGTTAAGTTGCACCTGCGAAGGGTATCGCAGAAAAACATTACCGCTTACACGTTTTTTTCTACAAGTATCTTTTGATAAACCTAATGAATCACGGTAAATAGATTTGTTTTTCCTTATCGCAAAGGTCAATTGAATGCTGCGTGACAGTAATTACAAAATATGCATAACAAATTGATATGATTCTCAAGAGTACTCGAAGTACACAGTACACGCCAGTATTATAATGGTAATTGTTATTAAAATATGTGTGTACCATGTAGACATATCAAGTGCAACTGAAGCTATAGGCATCAATGAACTTGGGAATCGTGCTTTGTTATTATTCATCAAACAGTATCGACTGTCAAGCTACAATATTTTTCAGTCCAAACAAAAAGTTGGAAGTGTTAGAGCCAATAATTAACAAGTGATACTTAGCAGTAGCTACCTCGTTAAGTTATTCTAACGGTCTTCACCGTTCTGATACTGGAGTGGTCAAAAATATTGGAAGACAATCCATAATACAAAAACTTGATGTATCTTAAGTAATGTTTCAGTGGTTCTGAATCCAGTATATCAGCAGTATTGTCTGCTGCTGATCTCATCAATAATGTAGGTACGTTTGTATCATAGCAATTGTTGGCATGGTGATATCGATCTATCAATTTAATCCTACAAGCTCATATCAGGGTATAGAACACTGTGACGAACGACTACTGTGTTCCATCGCAGTTGCTCATAGGATGACATCAACTATCAATTATTGTAGTGTGCTTCAGATGTGCGTGCGTGTGAATGTGAGTTATGACCCGATAGCAAATACCGACGCACACACTTTGGACGAGTAGTAAGTTGTAGGTACCACCTAACCGTTGAAAGCTGACGGGGCACTGTCGGTGTAGTACTTATTACGAATTCTCGCAACTTAATGACTCAGTCGGAAAGCAACCAGGGGCGGTTTCATTCAAAATTATGTGCAATAGTTGGTATGTGAGTGAAATACGAAGCCGAGCGATGCAGGTATGACGCGGCGCGCCGGGCCACCACCACAGGCGCACAGCTGCCCGACGTGACGCGGCCGCCGATTGGCTGCGCGCGGGAACCGGTCGCCGCGTCCCGCCGCACCGCGCCCCTTGCCGCCGCCACAAACAACTTCAAATTCTTATTCATGTTCTTTGCCACGACCGTTGCTGCCGTTAAGAGCGCGCGCTAAAGGTGTGCGCCCGTATTTCGCGTAATCTTATCGAAATGTGTTAAATGTTGAATGCGCGTCGTTTATTTGTTGTATCATTTTTATACTAGTAGAAAGTGAAGAGTGGACTGCATCACCAGTGAGACGGGACGCTATGAGAGCGCAAGGGCGATCCAGTGTTTTTGTTCTTTTTGTATCACTGGTGAGACGTGATCGGCGACGCAGGGTTACATTAGCCATGTGCATCAGATAGTGCCTTGCTCCTATTAGTTTGTCGACAAACTAATATGCTAGCTACCAGTGGATACTGCGCGCGTGATTACCAGTGATTTGGAGTACCTGTTAGTAATTTGTATGTGGTGTTGACATGAAAGTGACGGTGTGTTTCGGGTCTGTGCGGGTGCTGGTGCCGTGCGGCGCTGGCGATCTGCTGGTCAGGGACCTCGTGCGGGAAGCGACGCACCGCTACAAGAAAGCTACTGGACAGGTCAGTTTACTTCTAATAACATGTAGTGTGGTTAGTTTTCGCGCGGTTTCCTCTAAACGTCACTCGTATATTAATACATACCTATAACATTTTAGTTCAAAATTCATTATTGACAACAAGTGGGCGTAATCAGATTAAATTTTGGGTTTAAATTTGAGTGACCTCAAGGTAGGTACCTATTTCTTTTAATAACAGCACTACTTTTTAACGTGTTTTACGTTACGTTATTTACTTGGTTTAATTAAGGTTTAGATTAAACGTCTTACTCACCGATGATTTTTTATGTAAATTTGCGTCAGACGGTACCCTAATCATGGTGCATTTATAGGTAACCAAACACCTATAGAAGTTAGTACTATACACAAAACAACATTTCACATTTACATTAGTGCGGGCAGGCCAGTTTCCTTTAGAATGCGGACGCCCGGGGCCCGACTGTTATTTCACGATTACCAATTTTCGTATTATTGGCGAATGTTGAGATAGATCGTGTTGCAATGCCATCACGTTTTGTTTTTGCACTTATGGTCATTTGCTTACAGAATGATAACATACCAAGAACTACTTTAATGACAATATGTCCATTCCTGGCCGGCATTAGCGGTGTCTCAATGCTGTCCAGCTCGATTTATGGTCTTACTGCTGGAATTTCATAATGTTCGCCTTGTGTCGAGGCTTCATTACAAATAAAAGTATGGGACTGGTTCAACAGGAGTAAACATTAATACTTAGTACGTTATAAAGTAACTAAACAATGAACCAATGAACTAAACAATTTCGTGCCCATCAATCGATACTTACTTTAATTTGATTACGTGGTTATCAAAGGCCTTCACTAGACTGAATTGTGAAATAGCTATCTAATTGAAATACACAAAAGGTTTAGGGTGTGTTAGGGTAACATCTTAAAATAAGGATAGAAGAAAATATAGGAGTTTACGTACATACCCCTTCCATCCTTAAGGTGTTACCCCAACGCATAATACTTCAAAAAACTAATGGAAAAAAGATAAATATTGCGGTTTACCAATTTTCTCCCAAGTACACTCAAAAAGCTTTCTATTAAGTATAAAGTATTTCTAACATATTATATGTATATTTGGCTAAACGATAAAGGCTTTGTGACACTGTCTTCAGTGGAACAATCTGTTATCAACACAGCCTAATTGGTGTTCGATAGTTGTCCCAAACACGCTTGCATCTACCAGTTTCGTTATTTGTCAATCGTAGGAAGTAGTCGACCTTGCTTGCACTTCGTCACATCGCAAACGACTTAGCTACGTTACATATATCGTGAGAAACTACCGTTTTGTTATATCTTCTCAATTTCCATCGCTAATCTGGAAAATTGTCAACCAATACAAACCGATGGCACATATCTTGAAACAATTTACGCGATTCCTCTGTTTTAAGTAATCCTAAATATTTATGTTACAACTGACAAGAATGCAAATGCAACAAGTGAATTTAATTTCATAACACCACGCGGCGTGCGTAACGTTGCAGATAAAAACTGCTTGCATTACAACGAGTGCACAAAGAAATGTGTAGGCCAGTAAGTTAGTTTTGGCAAACGTTAACATTTCTGCATGATTGGTTGGCAGTTACTCAATTAAGGTCATTGGAGTTAACGAGCGGCAAAGTGTGCTTTTGCCGCTCTACTGACGAAACTATATGATATCGAGACATAAGGTTTCTAATCCGACAAGAATTACATTGTCTCACTTGTCTGGTTACATGGAGATCCATAACGAACACTATGACAGGAACTTGACATAAAATATAGATAATAAAGGCACAAAACATATATAACTATTGCTATTTTATTTTAACATTTGATTATTGAAACAAAGTATGGTTGAAAATCTTTGCCTTAACTTTTGCTATAGGCCCCTTGTCACATCACGGTTTATTTATTCGAAGGCGGCAATAAATTTCCAGCCTGTTAAAGAGTCCAGTTTCATGTAATGTTTCGATGGAAACAATGCGCTCGCTGCTGCGCCAAATTATATGCTGGCATGCGAGTACAACTTTGAAAACTCGAAACGCCTATTGTAATGTGCCGTATGGCGCGGTCAGACGGTGCCTACAAATCTTGTTCAACGACCGGTTCTCAGAAAAATGACGAGACATTCTTTTGAGTAGATACGATGATCCCGTGGATTTATATTCCATTGAGGTTGGATCGAACCTACTCACGATAAAACGCTTTAATGTAGATTTATTAGAAAATATCATTCAGGGTGGTCGTGGCGGTGCCATTGCCTCGTTTTGTTCAACAATGAACTGTTTTTTAGTTTCTGAAAACGACTATAAACTTAAACTGGGTCGTTGGACATAAAATAGTGCTTAAATAACGACGCAACGTAAAATAATCGGCGGGATGTGGGATAGTTTTTAACACCATTATTTTTTTTAACTCACGCACTTGTATGGTTTGCTATGAAATGCCCGTCGTCCACTTTGACAAAAAAAAATGGAATTCCTTTCGCAATGTGCCACATGTTTCATTGGAAGTGGATTGATGAACGCTTGTTCGATGCTTTGAATTTTTTGTCACACATGCTCCTCTGTGAATTACATATTCATATGTAGGGTCTGGAATATCTGAACACATTTTTGGACCGTTTAAAATAAATCTGCACAGTATTGGGTTCTTTGTTCTATTTAAAGTAACAGCCATTAAGAATTTAATACAAATTACAGTTATTTTAGAGCTCCAGTGTGTTAGAATAGAAAAAAAAGGCAAAACAATTTTATTCTTAGTATAAATACTTGCTAATTAGCTGCTCTTCCGGCGTTTTCTACTGCCAAATTAAATTGTTTTCATCCCAGTAATTACAGTGTTATTATTACTATTTCCATTATTTATACTGAAAGTAATCCAAAAGTTACGCGATGACTAGCCAACAACACACAAGAAATTTTAAACTAGTTTGTAAAAGGGATAGTTGAGGTTGACCTGAAGCCGTAGTTGCTGGCTCGGCAGTACATTCGCATTGGTATCGTACTGGCCTGGTTACTACACAAACACTGCTGTAAAAGGTTCGGTTACCAGGTGATGATGCCCTACTTTTTTATTTTTCAAGTCACCTTTTACACGCCCACCTGTTGCGCTGGAAAGATCGTCTGAGGGTAACGACTGAGAAGTGAGACTAAAAAAAGCTGTTAGCATTTTCAACCCTGTGTTGTTTATTATTACATCGGGTACTGAACATATGCCTGCATTTTATTTTCAGCAACTCGTACTTATTGATTGAACATTTTAATAACATTTAACACTATTTTGAAAAAATATGGATAATTTTGTCTGTATCAGCCCATATTCGTCCCACTTCAGGACACGGGCCTCCTCTACAATGGAAAGTACGATTGAGAGGAGTGATATAGTCCACCACGCTGGCCTAACGCGGGTTGACGGACTTTATAGATACTTTCTTTAAAAATACTCTCTGAACTTGCCCATAAATATGGGCAAGTTCTGGTGAGCTAATACCCATATCCACTGTTTTCAAATTTGTTCGAAATGATTGTTCGTTTATTTTCAACAATATAAATTACTTTAGACACTGTTTAATCTTGTTTTAACATTTTTGTAGACGTCCTATTTACCCAATTACAAGGTATGGTATGGTTTTGATAAGATTAAGTAACTAGTAAGTGAGTGGAATTAATACATTGACCTTTCGGTTATCGGACATACAGACTATATGATGTAGATACTGTTGCCTTAATTGTTTCCTAATCATACAAATATTTTCAACATAAATATTTGTATTTATCTTTGGTATAAAAATCTAATATAGCAATACGCATTGATAGAAGCGTACGTGACAGTTATTATTACTATTAATATAGTATTTAAAAGTAATTTTAATGACTTTTTTATGTGACAACATGTTTTTAACTCCTTCAATTAACGAAAATCCATATACCCAAGAGTTTTGGTAATTTTCAAATGGTTTTTGTAATTAACCTGCTTACAAAACGTACAATCACCAAACGATGAGCTATGTCACAGCAGTTAAAGTAACTGTGTATTATTTTAAAATAAAGATATCAAGATGATGCCCTATCAAAAACCCCTTACAGACGCAATTTTAGTCCTATACGCAAATATGTTTTGAAGAAAATTATAAATAAAGGTTGCAGGAAGTTACTGAATGCAGAACTCTCACAACAAGTAATTATGGAAATCCCAATCCTGGCTTATGTTTCACAGCGGATTTCCTGGTTCGTATGCCTTGGATTGCTATGTGAACTAACGTCCATATTAAAATAACTTAAAATCACCACAAGACTCTCTGCAGTCTGCTAACAAAGAGTACTTAACCTATTTGGACATATCATATTATCTCCATAGCACTGCTTGAAGAAGCAGATTATACTAGGCAAATTGGGAGGCAGGCGTGTTCGGCGAAGGGCAGCTTCACGATGGTGAATTGGCATTAGTGAAGTTAGTCAATATTTCTATTCGAAGATACGAGTAAACAAACACAAAGCTAAGAACTCAGAGGTGCGTAACTGTGCAGACGGGTTATGTAAAATGAGTAAAATGTGCTAATATCGAGCGTAAACTTAGATGTAACGCATTTTATGTAGTTGGTGTGGTGGGAGTTAGATTGAGTCACGCGCACGTGTACCGTCGCGTCATATTCCATGCCTAATTATGCGACAAACGGCTACTTGGACCATTCCTCTTATTGTAACATGATTAGATTCGTTATGAGAATGTAGCACACTATCATATCTACTTGTGTCATGTTCAAACAAGCGCTTGCTTTTGGTAATGGAAAACAGTCATCATGTATGGTAGCTACGATGTAGAACTGTGGAATGTGTTTTTTATTTTAGTTTATAAAAGTCTTAGGTATTTATTGTTAGGTATTTTGCGTTGTTATTGAGAAATCAATAGATTAGAGGAAAACACAAGTTAGGCCAGGAATTTAAAAAAAATACTGCCTATCATAATTTAAACCGAACTAAACAATTACATTATTCAATTACAGCCAAATTTATGTCAAACTATTAGCTAAGTTTTATGCTTCACTACATTGGTTTGATAGTAGAGTGTAATAAAACGTAAAATTCTAACAACAAAAACCATCGTAACCTGAACCAATATTTAATTGTATCATTATTTATAGTGATTCGAACCAGGAAAATAGTTGGATTCATACACGGCTGTGAACACACGTCATGGCATCAATCATACTAGCGTCTAATGAACAATTGGTTTTACAGCTCCGAGGTGGACCGACAGTGCACGGGCCACGAGTGTCGTGACTCACTCGGTTTTTATTGTCCAGTTGAAAACATTCGATTCGTATGTTGTTTATCAAAACCACACGGTTGCGTGCATGCTACGGAATTATGCTAACTGTACTGCAGACGGATTGAGTTGCTGTTAGCAGTTAGACTAATAGGATGACCCATTTTACATTTTGATTTAATTGTACAATGTCCAGGGTTAAATTTGTTATGGCCGTCTTATTATACCGTGCGTTCAAAGGCAGAAGCTTAGTTCTTACTTTAAGAATAAATTGAAAAAAATATATACTGTGTTGGCCTTCGCCGTTTAGGTCAAGAATGACGACCAACATTTGCGATCCTCAACATACATTACCATCATGTGATTAGAAATGTAAATGCGTTATAATTTATTCGAGGTAAGGACTTCTAGTAATGTATCGAGTATCGATATTTGTTAATTCTAGTTGACTCGGAACTCGACGCACGATACCTTTTAATTCCCTCGTTGATTCTATAAAAGGTGTGTTCCGGCGAGGTTTTTGACTTCATTTTTTGCTCATTGAACAACTGTGTACGAGTTTAGCACAGTCGCTGCTCGCTATGTATCTACGACAGATCCTGCTGCGCAGCAATTATGCGGCCGAGTAAGTAAAAACATATTTAACAGAAAAACTCTACCTACATGCGCATTATTTTGTGCGCTTGGTTTTTAAAGATTTATTTTACAATTTATATTAGCAGCGGAGCTGTTGATAAATGATAACCTAGCGAATATGGTTTTTTACGTGTATTTCCATATATTAAAAACCTTTCTTATGAATGTACATCATTCACACTCTTCAGCTAGTTGAATTTGCAGGGAGTCGCTGGATGCACTCGGCTTCCAACAGGTCTATGTGGCGCTTATGTTCAACAGCGGACTTTATGTGGCTGAAGAGAAAGAGTGTGGATTATTCATTCATTTAATAGAGGTACCGTTACTATGCGTACTTAGATAAATAATATCGATTCCGTCACAATTAAATTTATTTTATATATTCTGTGAAAGCTTATTTAATTATAATAATTTAAAAAATACATATAACTTATTATTATTTAATTATTACTTAATACTATAATGCAAAGCTTAACACAAAAAACCTGTGAGAAGTATTATGAATTTGAACACGAAGAGCCTACAACAATGAAAAATAACAAACGAGTTTTTACAACGGTTGAACATTGTACAGACATTTTGTAAAAATACGCCCGACATGGAAACGCATTACCTGTTTATTGTGTTACTATTCTCAAGGCCAGCTCTTTACTGTGCTGTTGGCGAATTCACCGAAAGCGAATTTTACTGTTAAGGATCATTTTGAACCATTTTGCATGGGTGTTGTAACTTGTAAGCTACGCATCAACCAACTGCGCTTGGTGAGTTATTTGAATTCGTTGCGACATGGTTTGGTTGACAATAAAGAGTTTAAGTCCGTGTAGTAAGTAGATTTAATCTTATAAGCTGCAAGATTAAATCGTGAAGATATTTCTGCTCTAAGCTGCGAGTATGTAGGTCGACAACGCCGTGGGACATTATGCTGAACAAAAGTTATGAAAATATTCGATCCTAACTCAAAATATTTGGATGTAATAACAACTACTAGTGGATTATTATTATTTAAACCGAGTATTATTAATTTTGGAAATACACAATTATGATTACTAACCCAGGTGTATGGAGCAGGTAAAGCATAGCCCATTCCCTTTCGATTTTCGGCGATCCTACACACTGCACATTTCTCTAACTTTTTTGTTGAGGCTCTCTTAAAAATCAAAAGGTACCTTTTTTGTGTCTGGCTGTTTCAGTCTGATCTTGAGATCGGTGGGGATGCTATGCTAGAGCACTGTGATGAATAATTCGATTATATTATAAGTAATTAACGCTTGGCTCCACTACACCACGTGATCTGAAACGAGACTAAAGCATTTCATGTTTCTACCGCTCAGATTAACAAGAATCAAAAGCATCTGAAATGATTTGTCAATATCCCTGTACGTTTTATTTTCTTGCGAAATACACTTATCCGTCGTTTTAGATCGGGATAATGAGTAATTAAATATTTAAAGAGGGATTTACACCACCAAAAAATCGGGTTAATAGGACAGGTTTAAAGAATTAGGAAATAACAAATTCTATCTAAAATTAGATATAAATAGTAGTAAGTAAATATTATGACAAAGCTGTTTATATAAAGTGTAATGGAAACAATCAAGTTACTTGTAAGACGGATGGAGAGTGTCTCTCGTCTAGATGGAGAGGGTTTTTATCTGTTGTAATTACAACCGTAGCGGGTGCCGGGTAGGGCTCGCCTCCTGTGGAATGTTACCTGCCATGCCACCACGATTTATAGAGCGGCCCCGTCGGACGCCTTCTGTATGCTTACTAGTTACTACTCGGTACTCTGTGATACCAAACTTTCTACTTTTATTTTACGTTTCTTAATTTCAATGACTTTTATTTAGCTATATTTTAGACAATATATATGTATTGCTGCAAACATTTTGCGGCTTGAAGAAGTTTATTAGTTGTATTGGATTTTTGGAATAAGGATGAGAGGAAACACAATGTATTCACGGAATATTACTTATTACCAATAAGTGCGGCTTAAATGATTTCCTGCGTATTTGTCTGAAATCTCAACCACAATCTCTGTTTTTGATTTATTATCCACCATTGTATTATTTTTCAACAAATTTTACGTTAATTTTACGATAATTAGTTACTGTGAAATATACCTATGTGAGTGGCATGTCTGTTAATTACAGTTGGATTAACTGTATTTTCAGGTTTTGTCGAGCACAGCTTTACAATAATGCACACTGGTTTATGATTCCGGAACAAAGGGCGCAGGTAGCTATTTAAACAATGTGAAAACAGTACCTGGCCGGGTTCCATTGTTCACGTCGCGTCGCCACGCAGGCCCCAGGCCTACGCACCATTGTGCGTGCCCGGCTCTACCCAGCCCTCCAGAATTTTAAATCATTTTAGTGGAATTGGAATCATTTTTGTTGTTACTTTAAAAAACCTGACATGCCTGAGGTTGCTTGCTTGGCATTGTGATCCAAATTACCATAGTTTTGCCTTAATTATGATGAGACGGAAATGTATCATATAAAGGTGTCACGGCTGCCACAGGCATTCTACCATTGAATGTGAAAGGGCTTGGGCCCTAGCCAGAAATTGTCCCATGCGGGTTGGTTGGTAGACGGAATTACGGTTCGCTAAGTTTGAGTGTATCCTTTACGCTAATAATATTCCTGATTTAGATAAAGGGGTGACGTAATTTCCATTTTTAAATTAACACTTTTATATTAATATGTAATGTAAGGATGAAATTATAAGATAATAATTAGGTATAAGAAATTATACGGCCTATAATAAGAGCTAACTTATTGTTACAAAATATTAAATTAGTTAATAATATGCCTATTAAAATCCTAGAGAATAAGTAAATTTCCACCCAATTCGGAAGGACGTGTTCGGAAGGATGTCAGAATAAAAGTATATTAAAAACAACAAATTATTTTACAAATTTAATAAATAGATATAGAAATCAACATGGATTTGAATAAATTTAACAAAATAAGAGTACAAAACAAATTGTTTGTCTTATCACTTAAAAACGATTTCGGTCCGATAACTGTTTAGGTTTTATTAAAGATGAGTTTTATTCTATATAACATTACGAAATAAATGCGTACTCCATTCACCTAGTTACTGAGTTGTGGCAAAATGTGTCACTCTCAGTTTTTCTCCCGCGGTCAACCGAAGTCGTCATCCTTCGCTGACCACCCCGAACGAATTATTCACCATGACTCCATGGAACGCTAAATACTTAATGTGAATTCATTAGTCAACTAGGTAACTGGTAATACCAAATAGCTGAGATTGCGTCACAATAACACAAAAACATTAGGGTCTTCATATCAGGGTACCTATTTGAAATAGCACACGAATAACACAAAACATATGACATATTTGTCATATCGTGTTGTTTTTTTATAAAATAATAGAGGCCAAATAATTAAAACTTTTGTTGATGAACTAATTATGAAATATGGTGCATATACCCAAACCCTACATCTTTTTCTATGGTGCGTGTAAAGTTTCGCCGCTGATATAAATTATTATAAAAAGTAATATATTAAATAATAAAATACTTTTTTAGGTTAAAACTGCATCCAGTGATGTTGTTAGCAATGTATAAATGCAGTCTCCAAAATATGGGGGAGTCCTCAATAAACATAACTAATCATGACACGCATCGAAAATTAAGAAAGCTCCATCATGTAAATTGTAAACCATTGTTAGATGCTACTGGTAACAACTATGGTCAATCAAGTAACAGTCGTGTGAGAGAATTACAGTTATTACTATTATTTGTTAGTCTTTTGCAAATTGGCGATTGGTTCCCTACATAATGTAGTGCGTCGCTGTGGAAGACTGGTAACCCTGCGTAATTACGACTATCCGGCCACCTCGGCCGGTCCGTTTCCGGTCGACTTACAGCAACGAAAGTGGTCTTCAACATATGTTCGACTTCGGCTACGCGTTTTAATTGCTTTTTTAACCTGCATTTCTTTAAATGGAGATGTTTCTTATTTATTTGTGCTGTAGAACTGTACATGTCTGGTACCTATATGGAAGGGAACTTGTACGTAGTCCAGTTTTTTAAGTTTTAATTTTTAAATAAGGTTGTCCTCGGAAAACACTAAAAATAAGATCCCCTATACATAACTCTACAAATCCAGGCCGATTAAAGGCATTTTGTATTTAAACAATCTCACATTTTCGTTCGTCGCCTTTTACCAATTGAACTACAAACCCATTCCCCAGTCTGATAGTATTTTTATGTTATTTATCCCGGTCGGCGCGAGGATAGCAGTTTTTTTGTTGCAATAAATGGCGAGACGAGCATGCCATTTGTCTGATGGTAAGCGATATGACCGGTCATGGACAGTAGCGAAACTGAACGACAGTATGAACTATGAATTATAAAGCAATGCTTGGCATTCCACTGCCCTCGCCATTCTGAGACATAAGATGTTAAGTCTCAATATGTCCAGTAGTTACTCTGGCTACAATGTCGTTCAAACCGGAACACAGTGGATTTGCACTGCTGTTTGGCGGCAAAAATAGATATTGCGGTGGTACCTACTCAGGCGGCCTCACGTATGAGAGACCTACCGAAACATTATTTGTTTAATACGAGTAAAGAAATCTTCAACCTTTTATCTGTTTTTAACGATATACACTTCTAACCGGTTTTCACAAAGCAGGTCATCCACTTGTTCTCATTCTTAATGACTGGATCTAAAGATTAGTGCAATACAATTCAGATAAAATATTCACTGACAAGAGATTATTACCTCCCCGGACAAAATTATGCCGACCTGCCCGAAACCGGATGCACACCGGCTGATTCCGGAAGGTGACCGGTTTACGTTTCTTAATGTGAGACTTTTGGCTCTACCATGCCACTAAATAAAGCATAAAACGTAGCTACGACGCCCTAGAATGTATCTACATTCTGAACAAAATTCAAGGGATAATAATCATAATATCTGGAATTTTGTTTACAAAACTCCATGCTAACCCTCGCAAACAGCGGTCGCGTGTTCAGTATCAGATTTTGTTCGGATCGGAGGCTAGTACCCTGAGGCACTAGACTCGTAGGCAGTAACATTGCGTTCCTACTCACAAAATTCCGCATGTGAGGGTCAAACCTTGCGAATGGAGGCGGTTGTCGACCTTGTCTCGTAATCAACACTCCACTGATTGATTTAAGCGATTCGCAGGTTTTTTAAAGACTTTACATTCTTGATACTTCCTAGAACAATGGAATCGCATTATGATCTAATAGCCATTGTATACAAGATTACATTTTTAGATTTTATTTGTACGTTTCTCGCCATTCATGAATAGTTTTATTGTTGGTCATATGCCCTCACATCCGAACAGTCATTAACTGTAATGTGATGTATCCTGAATCCTCATCGTAAATGCTGTTTTATCGGCACGAATGTAATATGTTGTGGTTTCATCTGCCATCTGCGTTTTTTCAATTCATTAATACTACAATTATCAGCAGCTCATTGTTGTGACTTTCATAGACCAAAAAATATGATTTATGCGTGATAAGGCATAATCTTCCTCAAAAGGTAGTTTTAAAACACCCAAGAAAACGTCAGTCATTGATTGTCAAGTTTAAAAATAGCCACGTTTTACCGGATAGTAAGACGAAAATAATAATTATAATTAATATGTTATTCGTATAAATAGAAACGATTGTTGTGTACTTATATTGAGACTGTCCTAGAACGTAGAGATTACTGTATCTATGGACTATCCTATATTTTTGAATAAATGTATCAACTGTGTGATGCCATGAAGAAAATACACCAAATCGTACCTAGTAACTATCTCTTACAAGTTATATAATTAACACATTTGCTGTGTAAGTTTCATGATCTTGCCCTTCAGTTACCCATGCTATTACACGAACACTTAGGTGATAAGTAGACAACATCTTTATTATGGTTCTATTAAACGCCTCTATTGTTTCACAGTGGAACAGATGGGAAATTGCGTTTCTAATGTCTATAAATAAGGACGGGGAAAATATTTCTCCAAGAGTCTAGACTCTACATATTGCAAGGTAGTTTGTGTCGTATGATAACGCCAACTATTTCATATTTGCAAAAATATAGTTCTAGTAGAGAGATATATCTTTTTAATATACGGCTATATCGTTATAGTTAAGTAGGTATAGAATCTCTTTTTCCCTAAAAATTCATTTGACTCTCCAATTTACAAAATCTTCGAAAAGTTATGGATAACTTAATTCTCACACCACGGCAAGTTCTTGCACCTGTTAGGTTCCGGAATAAAATCTTTAAAAAAAAAGATGCGATCAAACATCAACATCCTCTTTAGGGGAATGATGTATACGTATAAACAAAAAAATGTTTTCAACCCAGACCCATAATATGTTATCGTATTCTCTAGATCAGTATTTATATGGAATGTTATACATGTATTAATATTATGTAATTAACACGCCTTTTTCAGACATTTTAGTGTGGCATATAAATAAACAAAGACATTGTTTCCTTATGCCGATATACATATTCACATATTTTCAGTATTTAATTTACTTTTATCCTGGAAAATATAATACAAACAATGTACTTAGTAGGCCCAATTTGGCGTGTGCGGTAGGTATGTAAAATTGTCAGCGACACCATAGTCAACAAAATACATTTCTAGGTCAATAAACTTTGTTACACATTCAGATCCAGTTTTAGAGCCTTGCTCGTAGCTATTTATGTAAATAAGTGAACGTGACAAATACCAATAGATACGGTGATAGTTTGTGTTCCAGGTAATCCCATGAAGGGCTTATAGTTATATCCAATAGGACAATATGGCCTGCACTTGTGTGGTTTCAGGATTCTGCTTTTTCTAGGGAAGCCATTTTAATAATCTGACTGTGTGCAGGATTATACACAATCTTTTAAATACAATAATCTTTTATGTAATGTCCTCGTGTGCTTTTTAATTATTTCGCTCGTTGGTTGTGACCCTAGGGTCGGTTGCGACAGGTGCAACAATGGTGCATGGTGTAATGTAATATAAACAGAAAACTTGTAGATCGCTATAAATGTGTTCCCTAAGCTGACTGCAACAAAAGTGCATTTAGTGCGACTTAGAACTTACTGCGAGTATGCTGTCATCTGTTGTTAAATCGCAACATCTTTGATGAAATAACGAGAGATTTTACTTATTATAAAATTTAAACAAATTACATGTTTTATAATTATTGATATCTTTAAAATGGATTCTGGCTTGTTATTTCCGTTTGTAGCTAATATTTAATTTAGTAAGTTTCCTCGATAGTGACGAAGCTACATAAGTGACATTCTAGTACACGGTGTCTTACATAGATGGCGGTGTAGCGAAATAAAAGTTAAGAGAATATTTTTGGTTTAATTTTTATAATCCAGATTAAGATTTCTTTGCTCATATCGTCAATGATTTTTCTAAGTTAAATAAAACGCTTATAAAGAGCAAAAATAACTTAAAAAATAGCCATTTTCACAAAAAAAAGAATACGCTACTGGACATTTCTAACATTGAAATATTATTTCGTCTGACTTCTTTTCTATAAAATGCATTTGTCCTCATACTTCAAGGAAATGAAGGAAATCAACGTAAGCTCGTTAAATTAAAAGAATATTGGGCACAGACAATGATGTTTCGCAAGGGAAATATTATTTAGTTATTAATGTTTCTATTAATTAATTTTAAAGATTTCAATTTAATAATTTAATCCTTACACTAGCATGAAACAAGCTTAAACTTTTAAAACTCCTTTGAAAATCAAGAGCACACGTTATTTATATTGGAGTTTCCCTTCGACCTCGTAGCCGGTGGTTGGTCGGGCGCAGCACCCAAAGAGTACAGTACTAAATAGAGTGCTGACTTCGCGGTTTATTTGAATCCATGCAGCAACAGCGCCCCAAGTAGACATTAATGGAAACTCAATACTCGATATATATACATATAGGTTTAAGTAGGATGTTTATGTTTTGTATTTGTTTTTAGATTTTTAAGATTTCTGGCGGGAAAAATAAAACGCATTGGTGTATTTTTGAATACTTGTAAACAATTTATTCCACAAACTTAAATAATTATAAATAGTGAATATTTTTAGTAACCAACCCTATCGCAGTAAACATACATTTGTTATTCGTCGTTGGAATAATTTTATTTATTTAAATAAAAATTACTACTGGTTCAATATCTATTTATTCCTTGGTTTATTTTATTCATTATTTGAAAAACTAATAAGGAATTATTCGTTATTCGAATATTTTTTGTATAACTCGTCGGAAATATCAGTGAACCTAGCTGGAATGCAGTTCACATTTCATATTTTTGTGTTCCCTATCTACTATGTTTTGAGATGGATGCGAATTCAATTTTTTATTCGTTTTTCTGTTTTAATTCAATTTGTTTAACCTATATTTTAAATTTGCTGAACTTATGTTCCAGTGACGTTAATTATTCAGGTCCACAGATATTTCCGACGAGTAATATATAATATAACAGTAAGTATTCAAATAACGAATAAAGATTAAATAAATTTTTAATTCGTAATTCAAATAATTGCCCAGAGTTTGCAATCACATGTTACTGAAATCGAAAACCTGGCCCTTTTAAAATTTCCGAAACACAAAATATTATGTATTTTGGATTTCTCTATTGCAATGACTACTACTAAGATGAGTACCTAAGTGTATCTCTGTTCAAATTTATGTAAGGTATTTAATTTATATTAATGGTTATAGCTTAAAACCGGAATACAAGCATTCTAACCGACTATTGCATATTTCATCTCAAATGTAATACATAATGACGCATATTTTCGCTATATTTGCATTATTTTTCGACAAATTATAAAAAGAAACATAAGTTATATTTTTATATTCGTTAAAAAAAATAAATGCATTTTTGATAGAAAAAGTATCTACTTTTGCCATCAAAAATAGATATAGTATAAATTGAAGTATTACTAATGCATGAGAAATGATTCGTTAGGTCATATCTATCAAAATAATTTTAATTATAATATAACAAGCTAAAACCGTCTAGTTATTTGTATTTAAACATTCCATTTATTATTTTGTTTAAGATATTGCATGGATTTATTTCGAAAAATAATAGAAAAAAATAATTATAATACTTTAACCATAATATTATACAATACTAGGAGAAATTGCACATTATAATGCGATAAAATAATTCAAATATACGATAGTTTGCATGAATGCAGCAAATTAAAAACTGAGGATGTATTAGGCTATAACAATTATCAAGAAATAAATTAATGTTTGTAAAAAGACACCTTTACTGAAACAGATTCCCTTGTGTATAGATGTGTAATATAACCCAATCTTCACAATTAGGCTAAAACCCGATAATTTGTGTTTTTAACCATAGGCTCCCATTTTAGTATTTACAGGGTATATCAAGACTGCGACCGAAAACGAAGCCAGGTGGTAGTATTAAAGACTTCAGACACAACGCAATTAAAAATTCCGCAAAAAAAATTGACAATTTTTTACTCGTCGTTGTATTTGGGTGATAAATACATATTTTTTCGAAAATAATAATGTATACGTTATTATTTTTAAAGACGCAATAGTACGTGTGGGTTTAAACGACTATTTTCCCAAAAACTATATATTTACCGCCCAACACGATGATATTTAAAAAATTGCAAAAAAAATCTGCCGCTTTTTTTGCGATATTTATCATTGCATTGTGCCTGTAACCACTAATACTATCACCTGACTTCGTTTTCGGTCGCAGTCTTGATATACCCGGTATAATTACTACACATCTATACCCGTGTAGCCCTTTTTTATTTTTTAATTTATTCTTATTATAGTAGTTTTGGGCCACTATTTTTATTGGATCACTTTCATCACAGTTTGTGCTTTTTCCAGACATTATATTGTTTATTTCCTTACACCAATTATTAACACAGAAATACACATTCTTTTTAATCAGGTACTCAATTAGTTTCATTCTATGATCATTGCAAGTGAGAAATCCAAAATTTACAATTGTAGTTATTATTAATTTGATATATTCTATAACATTTTGTTTATGGCTCTGATGTTTCATTATTTCCATAGCTATGACTTCCATATGAGCAAAAGCGTCAAAAATATTTCTTGATGGGTAACATAACCAATCTTTATTACTGTATTCCGATATTTTTATTAAATTATGGAATGATTGTTTTTCTGTAGTCTCCAACTGGCTAGAGCAAACAGTACAACTTTTGTATACATACTTTTTTGCATTTTTACTAGCCAACCACTACAGTATCCAATAGCTGCACACCTCTCTATGTTTTGGGGCAAATTGCTGTTCAATAATTCGATATTATTATGCATGATATTCAAATGATCTTCAAACATTGTGTATTCGGACTGATTATTGTCTGCAGAACTATCTATTTCCAAATAATATCTAAGGTTCTGCAGACATTTGCTTTTGTCTTTTTCGCAATTTGCCTCTACAGAGTGTGATGAAACCATATTATTAATTAACAACGTTTTGTATGCAGCTTGGAATCCTAATGCAGTTGGCATGATGTTACTACGTCCATGTGCTCTGATTGCTCCAAAAAAAAATTCGAGGGGATCTTGGTTAAAATTCCTTGGTAATATTGATTTCATACCTAATTTATGTAAGTGTGAACATAACATTTTAAACCCCTCGATAGTTTTAATCCAGCTAGAGATTGTGGGAACCACTGAATTTTTGCCGTTTTTGTCCACATAAGTCATTGTCCTTAGAACCGGTAGACTTTTTCGCCATAATTGATGATGGGGCGACGTGGGTGTTACAGCAGTCCTATAAATTTTTCCTGATTTAACCTTACTGTAACTTCCATTTAATGTATCAAACATATTGTCAAATAATAACAATATTTCCGCTGTTTGTTTCGCTTCTTCTGGAAGTTTGCCTGCTTCTGAAATTCAGAGAAATGAACATAAATATACAAATTAAAAGCCTGATATGAGAAATTAAGATGACGAAATTACGAAATTCGGGTGCCACATTAATTTTAAAATAGTTAAAACATGAATCATAATATTGATTGATTATAAAAAAATAAATCATATCAAGAAACAGTTAAAATTTTGTTGTGGCACTAAATACTTGATACATACATACATACATAAACTCACGCCTTTATCCCCGAAGGGGTAGGCAGAGGCGCCACCAGGACACCCACAGTTCGCCTTGTATCTTTCGTCCCATGATGTGATAGGGGGCGAGCCTATCGCCATATACTTGATGATATTAAAAAATATACAAACCTGCCATGAAACCTAGAGCCGCATACACAGTTCGACTGAACACCTGCAGTGCTTCACTCTCATCTTTGGTATTAAATGTGGCATTACATGTTTTTCTGTAAGTTTTGGTACTAGTCTTATCCCCCTATACCCTGGACTTTTCCTCACCAATTCTATTAAATGCTGCCACTTGGCTAGACCTATCTTATTGTCTTTTTTAAATTAAAAAAACTATACTCACTTGTAGACTGATTCTGTTGTGTACGTGTTCTTGGAGCCATAGAATTGGTTGATGGAGTTTGTTCAGTTAACAGTGATTCCATGGATACACTGGCATTCTCTACTATCCTACTTGATGTTGAAGAGTTTAGCTCTTCTAAATGTTGGAAAGTTGGATGTCCTGATAAAAAAAATAACAAATTATTACAACATAATTCAATCTTCAATCATAATTTATGTAATACTATAGTGAGTGATAGCTCTATTTGTTGATGATCAGACTGCCAAACCGGTGGTCACTGGTTCATTCTCTTAATATTAGTGAAAAAATATGTTGTGACAACCTCATGTAAGTCTGGATAAAGGTAGGCAGAAGAAGAATATTATTTAATATGCACAATAAATTATATTATATAAATATTATAATAAAATAATCAACTGACCTGATAGATGCAGAACTGGTATAGCCAGAGGACATAAACGATTCTTCATGTAAAACCATTTTGCATGAAAATGTTTATGACAAACTCTTCTATTTTTAAAAATATAATTGTCATCAAAAGTGTAAATTTCACCTCCAACATTTGCCACCCATGCACGAAAACGTTCCATATTGTTAACTGGATTAGGGAAACGATGCAACGGTATACCTGAAATAAATTATTTTTTTATAAATTATAGTATAAATATTCAATTATCAATAATAAATTTTAAGTTAATTAAATATAATTAGTTGATATTTTATAACAAATTACATTATGTTGCTTATATCTTAATTATCATTCAAAAGATTTTAATAGTTTGATTTGACACTGGTTTTTCAATAATGTTTTAATATTCTTGCACTGTAGCAGTGTCAATAATGTTTTAAATAAATACCACATGAAGTATTTGAATATGCTTACACTGTAGGAGTGTCAATAATGTTTTAAATAAATACCACATGAAGTATTTGAATATGCTTACACTGTAGGAGTGTCAATAATGTTTTAAATAAATACCACATGTAGTAGTTGAATATTCTTACACTGTAGGAGTTTCAATAATGTTTTAAATAAATACCACATGTAGTATTTGAATATTCTTACACTGTAGGAGTGTCAATAATGTTTTAAATAAATACCACATGTAGTATTTGAATATTATTACACTGTAGGAGTGTCAATAATGTTTTAAATAAATACCACATGAAGTATTTGAATATTCTTACACTGTAGGAGTGTCAATAATGTTTTAAATAAATACCACATGTAGTATTTGAATATTCTTACACTGTAGGAGTGTTAACCATACTTTTATTAAATAGAAACATTGAAGTTGAACATAATAATTATGTAATTCAACTTTAAACGCAATTATTTTCATTACAATTTAAAATGGCTATTTTATAAAATACCATGGTTGCAATACTAAGTACAATAAAATGAAAAATATTACTTACCGTCAGTAACTTTCGTTGAACAACCAGGTACACAACAATTTAAAAACGACATGTTTTTGGAAAATGCAAAACACTTTCACAAAATAATAGAGTCCTGTCTCAAAATATATAAACACCACTGAAGTTTTCACACTAGCACGGAGGAGAAATTTAATTCTCAATTCGACGTGACTAGGGGAATGCACTACGAGTAATATTTTATTGAAAAATGGTCACATAAAATGTGGGCAAAATTCACGTGCGTGTACGCAACGAACAGCAAACATGAATTGATTTGACTATTAAATTAATAAATTAATAGAATTAATAGACTCGCGGCCATTATGTGTTTGATGTTTAGTAGAAAAATTGCCATCCGAAAAAAACTTGTTCCGTTTTATTTTTCGTGTCTGACAATTAAACAAGTAACTCAATGAACGTCTGTCGGGAGGCGCTAGTTTCCATACATTAGAATATTAATATAAGAATTGTTCTAAGTCGACACAGCATGGCAGCACCCCACGCCGGCGTTCCGGTGGGTGCGCGCGATGTCCGCCGACGCGCTTGGCCACGTACCACGCCACGCCACTGACCCTTGCATAGGAAGGCGATCGCACCCCACTGGATACTCTCGGGAATAATTGCCCACGCTTAAGCTTTTTATGCTTTATACAAGCGTAATAGTGATGTTGGTTCTAGATAATGGTTGTTGGTAGAAAACCCGTCGTGGTGATCCTCATATGAATGTTGGATTAAACTTGTGTGAATGCAGCTTTGAGCAGTCTAACATATTTGTATAATCCTAATAGAAGGCCTAATAGCTTTCTCTTGCACTACACATACCATCACGGTCATTACTTATTAAGAAAATTACAATATTCTATTGTTAAAATCGTTTACTCCAGGTTTTCATGCATGTCTGTTTTTAGGCAGTACGTAAATTACTCGTAAAAACTGAATTCATAATTAAGAAGTATAAGAACAAAAAAAAAGCAAACCGCGCTGTTACAGGAATTGTTTCGCTTTTCAAACTGGTACTTTCAAGACCTTTTATTCTGAATCTCAAGCCGGTTCCGTGATTCAGCGACAAATTTAATCAGACTTTTAACCTCACGTTAGAAGGCTATTTTACATAATAAGATTTAATTCAAGGCTTTGTTGCGTTCACAGACATTTCTTGAGCATAATGTAGCATACAATCCCGACTGTGCTGGAGGCTAGGAAAATTGGCGTTCAGTGTTGTGGAACAACTTACACAGGTGGAACAATTGTTTACATGGTATGCGAGCACCTCTCAATGGCGCGGCTACCTCTTGCAAGAGGCAATGAGGGGGGGCGGTGGGGCGAGAGGTGACCTGGCCCTCCTCCCCGCTCGAGCGGCGCCGCGACCGTCGACCGGCGCACGCGCAGAAACCTAACCAGTTGCTCGCCGCGCAGCCTCCAGTTTGTTTACATCGATTAATATATGTGATATTTAACTCGCTTCATGACTTACATATTAAACAATATTTGAATTTGGACAAGTGATGTGTGTTATAAATTGTAAACAAAAAACGTGTGAGATTTAGTCAGATTTTGGTGATCGCAGTTGGCTTTTGTAACGAAAGCGTTTCGTTTTGTGACATTGCTTGCTATTGTCAGTTAGGTATGTGTGCATTTGCGAAAACGTTGCACAGCTGGATCGCAGCGTTATGTAGGTTTTATTGGTGACGTTGCATTTTCATAATGACGTCGAAGTTGCAAATTGCAGAATAGATTCATTAAATTAGGTACATTTTCTATGGAATTTTCCTGTCTTCTTTCAAATATTTCTACATATGTGCTCGATAGAACTAAGTGGTTTTGTAACTAGACTCCGTGTTTGTGAAGTTTAAAGTAGGATTGTTTTACCTTTACGTTGGCATGTTCATTGTGGCGTGACTGCATGCAAAATCAACTTTGCTTTGTGAAAAAGTTGATTCAAGTATTAAACCATTGCATCGTCTGTAAAACACTTTAGGCAAAAGTTCATACTTGCATTGTAAAAACTTTGAACGTTGAGCAGGTTCAACAGTTCACAAACTATAAAATGGTTATTAATATACATAACAGTGTTTACATTCTCGAATATGTTTATGCTTAAGTATGCCTATAAGTCGCAATTATTATGTACTTATGTATGTATTTACTTAAAAAAGTTGTAATGAAATTGTTTAATATTATTTAATTAGATTTTTTTAAATTGTTATAGCTAATGGTTTCTTAGATTTGAAACTAATTATTACGGATTTGATACCACCGTGTCCACGAAAGCTGTAAAGCAATCGAAACGTTGGGAAGTTAAAAAAGGTGAAAATTAAACCAAGTCGCGATAAAATCCGTAAAATATAGTTATATTTCAATTGTTTTGACTAATAAATATTTCATTGATTTATAATAATTAATGCTAAAAAGGTTTGTTTATCAAATCGGTTTGATTGGCATGAGACGACTCGACTCTTTAACAATAATAATGGAAACAATAATTGCCGAGTATTGGCAAATTCTTAAAGAGTGACAATGGTGATGTTGGTGTGAAGGCAACATGATGTAGCGTGTTCCTAATCAGTATCATTGTCATGGTATTGTTTGCACAGGGGTAATATAATAGCTGCTGACACCGATCTATTTACCCAGATCTCGCGGTAGAAAGCAATGTTGGCGACAATCTCTCCAATATTCTTTTAGTTTCTGTAAATTCGAATGCATTCACAATTAATACGACCTGCATGACGCCTATAATAACGAAAATGTGGCTCACAAAAAAAAAATTGTAATGATACTTATTCAATTTAGCACGAGAAGGACAATAAAACACCTGTGTTGGAAAACTTACAACTTATAAGTAATATTCGATATCATTAAAATTTAATGCTTTGACATTGAGTAAACATCTTGAAAAACAGTAGTTATTAAAGAATTATCATAACAGTGCTTGACATAAAGAATTGGCATAAACGCGTTCAAATCTTCGCAATGGCATTATTTTGCACGAAAAGTGAGGGGCGATGTATTTTTAAGACACTTCTTGAATCGTCTCATATAAGACACTACAATCATGATGTAGATCTAGGTGTTCAAGTTTGGTTAATGAATATTGTTTAATGATGACTGTCTCTAGTCATTTTTTGACTAGCTGTAATCCGATACATAGTATTTATGACTTCCTTAACAAAGAAAAAAATATTCATTAACGCGACGATCGGACTTGTCTTACGTTATATAACAAACGAAATCACTTATTACACATAGTAATAATAAAAAACGCCTACAACTTAGTGACATCCAATTTACAATTCGTTGTGTTGGATGTTAACCCCTACGCATTTTCTTACATTAGTTAATACATTACATACGTTACTTAATTATTTTTGATGAAAACAAGAATGATTCTGAAACACCGGTACTTTTAATAGCCTACACATTCCACAACAGAACATTATAATGTAATACATTTGCAATATCATATTATTGAGTGAAACAATTCAAGTCCCACGTGATTGCCTGGCAACACAATACTTCATAATGGATACTGTGTGGAGCAACCCTTGGCGGTTTTAATAGTCAATTGTTTCTACCAATGAATGCCGAGCAGGTATCATAATTACTGGGTGTTTATAGGTTCAAAGTATAGAGGTGACGTGAAGAGGACAATGGAAATGTTTATCAAGATGCGCATACAAATTGTAATGAAAAACTTGCGTAAAATTGCACCATATATTTACTTACACACAAGATAACTGGTTAACAATTGCTAGATGAAACTAGGTACATCTTGTTGCGAGATTGTTGGTCAATATCGTTATATCTTGTAGGACGCATCATAAAGCCATCGCTTATACTTAAGGTAATGGTGAAAGTCTTCCGGCTAATGTTATGATGTGTTTATGTAATTGTTTCGTCCTTTTATTAGTCTATTCTCAGCGATGTTGTCAGCAAAAACAGTCACTTATTAAGTATATATAATTAATGAAATTGGTAACCTGATGGTAGTTTTGTAGATTTTTAATCCGTAGTAAAAATATATTACCATTAAGTGAAGCTTGATTTCCATTTTCTACTTATCTGATTGGTTTTTGAGTTATATTTGATCACTAACGAGCGTTTTTCTTCTAAGTGGGTATGTATTTGCAATATTTATAGTTAATAGGCACATTATAGCCTTGCACGTAGCCTGTCTCACATTTTTTCAGTGCATTCTAGCCGAGCTAATAGGTTTTGAAAGGCAACGCGTTCCCTTGCAGTACCATGTTGCTGAGCGGCCAGGCGAGCGTTTTGCCGCCGCGCACTAATGTGCAGTCTGATAATTACTGCTGCATGTTCCAAGGTCTCAGTACATACATGCTTTTTGTAGCGTTTCATGAAAATAATACACGTTCGGTTCACGCATCATTGCTTCTGCTAGTAAACGTGTTCAAAAAACTAAACAATAAAATACATGTATACTTAACGGAATGTTATAGTGACATAAAGCAATTTCAGATGATAACATACGAAACATTAAGCAATATATTTCCAAACTACATTATTGTTTATTTGAGATATTGCTAAAATACATTCTAACATCACCCATTAATCTCTTATACGTCGAAACACGTATTACATTTTATTTTATTATCTTATTATTTAAATACATTAATAATGTCAAGCTCATCAATTTTGTTTTTCACAATTTAAATAAAATATTTGTATATATTTTTTTTTTCTCCATTAACTAATAATAAAGCCAAAATATTTTTCACGTATATTCCATATTAAATGGATATTTATTAATCATTGCTTATTTATATAAATTATTAGTTTTTGTGTTACTATAGCTTCGCAACTATTACTTCTGGTAACTTTAATTGTAAATGGTGTCCCAAGATACAGGCATTGCCTAGTTTGGGAACCCCTGGGAAATCTGTTGTTAGTTGTAAGGTGTTTTATTTGTCATTTGTCTATTATTTAAATCTCTGTAAAACCTTTGTTTTCAAATAAAATATTATTCTCTTATTCTCTTATTCTCATCAACATTCCTAAATTACTAGACATTGAATATAGTGTACATATAACTTAAAAAAGCACTTTTTATATTTTTAGACTACCAATTTTGCGTGTAAGCGGTAAACGCTAACGAAACACAACACGCGGGCTTTCTTTGCTCCACTTGTCCAAAGGCCAGAATGTGTCACGTCCATTCTAATTAGAGTTAATGGTATATTAGGTTTCGTCATCAGCTCTAACAGTGGGTATTGTTATTGTTCGAAACGCGACGTGTTCGTGTAAACGTGTCGGAATCTTGCTCGGTGATATTATGTTTCTTAAAGCTTTGAGATTCACGGTACACATTGTAGATACAGCAGGCATGGAGTGAAGGTATGGAGGTTGGAGGGGCGTGATAGCCAGATAACGATGGCGCCGATAACGGCTTGTAGTGTGATGCCGCAGAAAGCGCCGGGCTGTCGGTTGCGCCGTACCTAGTTTTTTTCCTACAATTCATCAAGACAAGTTATTGTTTCTACGTCCTATTGATAGATTTGTGATTGCCGTGTCTTTCTATTTCGAGGTGTCTTTGTTTATTAAATGTGTTTGACTACGGTAACTGCAGTGATTATGTGATGAAACAATTTTATGAGATTAAAAGTGTAAACATTGGTGTACATTAAAGTTAAGTGATTAAAATGAAGGAGTCAACTCCTCGATGTGAAGATGTGGCAGACAAACTAGTGAGGTTGTTTGGATGGAGACAGACTTACCCTGTCCAAAAGCTACAGAGGAGCATACTGCCGCAAAACAATGAAACGGTAAGCACTATGGACTAAAATCTAGCTAGAAAATGTTGTTATCTCCTGATTCCTGAAGTACCTGCATATATTTATAAATTTCTTATACTTGTATTTATTAATAAATGTACTAAAACAAACCTAATTAATGTACGCTATAAATGTATTTATTAAGCATATATTTTCTTACTACAGTTAGTTTTTCAAGTCCTATGTAAATGCTTATACTTTTATTATACACGAATATCAGATTCAACAAAGTCTAACAACAACGATAAAATTATATTTCGTTTGAAAAAAACTCATGCGATTATATACTTCTAAGAATTTTACTACTACACGGATAATCGTTTTTGTAATATGGTTAATTACTTTTAATGAATGATCAAGTAATTGTGCACTTATGTGTGACAGACATTATGTGTGTATTTCATTTTTTTGGAATATTAAATTCCTATTCTTTTACAGGAGACTATAACATGTATGACAAATTAATACCCTTCATAAAACCCTGCCAAACTTCCATAATATATGTAGAGTATTAGAATTGGAAGGCCCAACAAATCATAACTTATATATCAACATCCTCAGCCACAAGAAATAAACTTTTTATTGTCACGGTTATGTTCAGCAGTTTACTGACCAATAGGAATAATAAATAATAATGTTAAATTCATTAACGAAACCTACTTACTTACTGAAAAAGCCTTCGCTGAAATGAGGTCGAAAAAAAAAGGAAAGAACAACGTAAATACATATTTAGCTTATGTTGCAGATAACGTTATCTGAATATTTATCCAAAAGTAATATAATTAAAGCAGAAACATTAACTTCGACACGTAGAGATAAGTTAATTATTCACGAAGTCATTTCCTTACCTACTCTGTAATGAACTTAGAAAGAATTACGTAAAAAACCTATTTTTTTGTCAATTTTACGGCTTTTGACCTAATCGAGTGGTTATCGTGTACTGCCATTGTTGGCAGTAGTGTCACAAATTCCCAAAAAGACAACGGCTAAATCATTATATAATCGTTAGAGAGAAAGTAAAAGTACCATCTAAGTTTACCATATCGATAGATATAATTGTTTGCATAAATAGTATTTCTTTACCGTAATATAGCAATCTTAGACGTGCCTATTTGGAATGGAAGAAAGTGTGCAAAAAAAATAAAAGTCCATACTTGAAAGTTTGTAAAGATCTATTGAGGACTTTTTATATATTTAAATTAGGCTTTATTAAAGTATAAAATTATGAGCTTAATTAATCTATCCATGCATAATAAATTTCCTAAACATATACAGAACACATTAAAAAGAGAGTGTGATTCCGTCGTTACTTTCACGGGCCTCTTTTGTGTTCTGAAAGTGTTGGAAAGTACTTCATTAAATCAACGCACTAATAAGGTGCAATTATACTGTCGAGGGTTCCTATAACGTCATTATTCACGCAATCGGGTCATTGAACCGAACATCTTTAGTATCACGTCAGGTATTGACTAATTTGTGTTCAATTAATTAGTGAACACGATTTTAAATAACCTTGGTGGAGTAATCAGTTGCATTCCATTATGGTTACGTTTAGTGGCTCGTGTAGTATCAACAGTGATAAGATGTCGTTAAGCAACTGTTTCGTGTGTTTCGGCGCTAATAACAAAACGTAGTTAATTTTTATGTATCACGCATGCTGTCTACGGAATTTTGATTAATAATATTCTAACCAATATATATTTGGAGTAGCCTTGCCGACTTGCGCAATGTTTTTGCGATTATTTGGTTTCGTTGCCAGACCAATCTAAAACAAATATTATGTCAGACAATTGCGATGAGCATGCTCCTTTATTCAATACCTGCGTTTGGTTCAGCATTCTTTTTATATAATTTTAGACTCTAATGTTGTGTGCAATAGAAAACACTTTAGATTTGAATTCCGTTCATGAACTAAACGATATTTTATGAATAATTTACGTTATGTTTGAGTATTTGTAAGTCTGGGTGCAAGAAGGCGTCAATATTAGCAAACTCACCATAAAACTCGCCTCACACGATACCTATTGCAAGTAAATAGAATACATATCTATATGTGAACAGTAAAATATACTGCCTACTGGTACGGTTATTTCAAGCCGTTATGGTTGGCATGGTTATGTTAACATACCGCGTACCTATAATAACTCAATTTTTTAATTAAACGAATATACCTTTCATAGTGGCCCTTTTCAATTATGATGGGAGGGCATTAAATATCTGTTAGTCGATTTATGCTCTCTATCGTTATAGTTAACGTATAATCCCTGTCTAAAAATATTGAGTAGGTATTAAACTCAATTAAGATAAACATAATTAGTGGTAATCAAGACAGTGATTAAATTATATCAATCTAAAACAAATTACAAAGCTCCATTGTACAGTCCAAGATATTAATAGCTAAATCCATTAAGCTAACACAACAGTCATTTAATTCCTTTAGCTAAAGCCCTCGTCGCGTCGGTACAAACTATTCCTTTAACAACAATCGTCCTTTTACATACGACATCCTTTTACTCGAGTTTATCTACTTGAGTCACTCACATTACGTCGTCTGTGATTGCTATAAAAGAATATTCTTCGTATCGCCCACAATAAGACGGTATATAATTATATTCCTCCTTTTGTATTAGTATTTACTCCTAATACGAAGGAATTAGTAAGCGCCTAACAGCGTCTGCGTAAGATGTGGATGTCGTGGGTGTTGAACTGTTGGCAAACGCTATTTTCATGCTTTTAACGGTTTGCATAGTCTTATTCAGAAATGACCGTTACGTTCGCAGTACGCATTCACATTAAGACTTAACTGCATTATGCTTACGCCAAGAATATGTCACCCTCACCGGCTGTGAAAAGCAATTAATTTGTTGTGAGAATAGTTTTACTACATTTTGAACCATTGCTTAAGAAGAAGAAGAAATAACTACTTACTGCTATGTTGATTTAAAATTAATAATAAAATACTATTTTCGACAATACTTTAGGTTTTTCTCTAAATAGGCAATAAGGCATCAGCTTGGATGCTTGTCAAACTATGCTACAAGCCTCCTCATGTGGTGTCATGAAATAGTAGTGACATTACGGAATGACAATCCTATTAACTTATCACAATGAACCAACTTCAAGACTTCACTATTAACGAAAATGGAAACAAAATATTCTGCGATAGGATCTTTAACCCATCCTTTTTGCTAGCGATTGTGAAAATTACACTTGTGCCAATTTGAACAAAAACCTAAAGCATTATCTTTTAAATCACATTGACTCAAGTTAAAATAACATCTACAACGCCTAAGTGAATCACGCAAAATAAAAGCTATCACTGACCTACATACTTAATAAGATAACAGAGGTGATTAGATTTTTCCTACTTTCAGTTTTTCTCCTTGCCAAATATTCTCTCAACTATAACGCGTTTTAGATTTACTAAACTGTTACACCTATTTGATGTGTTTAGCAGATCCTCATTAGCCATTCACAAACATCTATATGTATTTAGTTATTAACTACTGCCATCATCTTATTGGTTAAGCAGCCAGCACTAACTTTTTACCCTGTGCTTGGCCGTAAATATGATTCACAGTTAAAACACAACGTATAGATAGATGTGTTTCTTTTTTTGGAATAACTGACTTTCTCCCACATTGGTATATTTCCCGTAAGATCTGGCGTCAGGCATGTGGACCCGGTCATTAAATCAGAAGACTAATCTTTTCCGTAATATTTATATGAAACATGATGCAAAGAACTTACGACTATTTGGTGTAAGGGCAGGTAGAGGTCACAACTTCTAGCCTAAGGTACATAAATCTGACTTTTCAAAAATACTTGCATTTTAGATAATAACTGTCGCCTGTCTTCGAAGCAAAGGAAAATCTTAAATCATTTAGAAAATGGCTCAGGCATGAAGTCCACATTCATACAAGTTATGTGAATAATAATAAAATAAGACCTTGGGGAAATCTGCACACCCGAGAATCTGCTCAACAGTGATATAGGTGTTTGAAGTTACTCTCACAATGTTGGTGTGGTGCGTTTGGGTTTAAACCATTCCCAATCGCCGAGGAGACTTGTGGGCCGCGCTCTGAATGATCTGGTGACTAAAATCATGATAAATAGAATTTAAGGTCAGAGCACACAAGATACATCATTAATCCATCTAATTGATTGACACACGTATTAAAGAAATAGGTACGTAGCTACTAGCATTATAATTTCCGCTCATTCAACCTCACATCAACTCTTCACAGTTTTTCTATGATGTTTAAATATAAAAATAAAGCACATTGACTCATGAACAAACAATTAGACGGTGGTATTTATGCATGTATATTTCTATATTTTTTGCATATTTATTCATTAGAAACATGCGTGCGACGAGCGTAACGTTACAGTAGTTGCTTAACTGTTAATATTCACTGCAGGGGAACGTTTAGCTGTTGTTGTTTCAATTTTAATTTATTTAAAAATAATTGACATATAGAAAACTGGGAAATATAATTAAATAATGCAAAATCGTTGTTCTAGGATTTGTATCTGTTCTTACTGCTTGCTTGTTCTACTTGCGTTAGATTTAATTTATATTTTTTTTAGTCTTTTGCTTGTTTGTACAACAGATTTAAATCCGTTAAACGTCTCGAAATTGTCCTATTATCGAAGTATACAAAGTATAAATCTATTGCAAGATTATCTAGTATGATTTTAATCGATTTACAAGAGTTCTTGACTGATAAAAGTGTCCAGAGAATACCTATCTCTAAGGCTTTGTATAAATAATATAATATAGTAATATCTGTTGGTACACAATCAGTCCGTTAGGTAATTGCAGTGGTTGCTTTTTGTTAGCACACGGCGCGAACCTTGAACAAGTATTAGGTAGACCGTCGTTCAGCAGAATGATCGTTCACACAGTTTTATTTGTGGTCGTTGTTGAAGATCTTTCTAATCGCGCCGGCTTCAGTTGTGTACGTACTACGGTGCCGTGCGTTTGTGCGACTTCAGTTCGCGCCACAATCTCATAAGTAACCACCGCGGTAAATACACGAAATAATTAATCTCGCCGTTTGCAGTATTTGCAATCGAAGTTCAAGGTCGCGATTCCCAAATACAAACATTATGTGAAAATTCCGTGGTCATAAAGTGAATCCAAATAGTGTTGGAGCTTCTGCTTTGACGATTGTGCATGCGTTTCTTTAACTGTAACCACGGCTGGTTATTTTGTTTCCTTTTTGAGTTTTGCCTCATTATATTAGACATTTGCTTTCTCTGCTTAAAAAGTAAGCAACATGTACTAAAGCAAGCAATATATTGAAAAGGAGACGTTTCAAAAGTTCGAAGTGCCATTTACTTGGGATCACGCGCGAAATAACTTGTTACATTTACATACATTGCACAAAATAGTGAATTCGCGGCGGCCGAGTGCAACAATGTATTTGCATAACAATTTCGCGAGTCGCCTTGAGGCATGTTAACTTCAACGCCATTGACCGCACCACCCGACTACTTGACAGAGATCGATGGAAAGTGATAAACAGACAGCCAGAAAAAACACCCAACATGATATTTAATATTGCAGGCAATTAACTTGATGATTCATTAGTCTATCGGGGCCAGATTCATTGTAACCTGACTGTGAAGCCATCTGCTGCCACGAGAACTTATTACTAATTATAAATTCACAAACAAGTTTGCATAATTATTCGCTGTATCTTAATAATTCAGAACCGCTTCATGCTCGTGACCGTATTTTCAACACTTGCTTAAAATATTTGGTTTAATTATTGTACTGGCGAGACAAAGTGAACTGTAATTCCAATTTTCAAAGAAATTGAAATGCATAATATGTCGTAAATTATATTTTTTTTGCCGTGTATT
Source organism: Deilephila elpenor (assembly GCA_949752805.1). Lineage (NCBI taxonomy): Eukaryota > Metazoa > Arthropoda > Insecta > Lepidoptera > Sphingidae > Deilephila > Deilephila elpenor. Next base: position 6,364,724 of record OX457099.1, on the reverse strand, counting down.
TAAATTGAATTATTTATTATAATACTTTTGGTTTTCAAAATGATTTTCATGTAAATTACAGATAACGAACAGTACTGACGCAATTTGACGCTGTTAAAATTCCGCGCGCGCCTTTTCAATCCATAAATGCGTGCATTTCCGTTGGTGATCCACATAAGGGCAGCGACAAATTGGAGAACTTAGATAACAGTTCATAAATAATCATCACTGAGGTGTACATACGATGTTTAGTATCTGTATTTACAAATATTAACACGGTTTTTTGAATACGTTATTAGCTCGTTCATCATAAAATTTATAAAAATGGAAATCATCAATCTCTGTTTGTCACTCAAAAATTGCTAGTAGAATTACCATTTCATTTTTTAAATCACTGTTTACCTGTTATCATTCATTATGTGTAATGAGTGTTACTACAGTGTGTTCTCATTTACATCGTTATCATCTTCACACATTACTACTGCATACTGTTTTGGAACAGCATAATTTCGTATTATTTAGGTTGTTTTAAAGTATGTATATTTGTAAATTATCTACTTACAGTTTCATCGATCTAATATCATAATCGTTGCCCACTGTGATCCTTATTTATCCAGCACGATGTTCTTGTTGACCTAATCAGCGAAGAACTTTTTAAAAGTATAATCTACTTTCTGCCTTTGCTCTCCCCTTTCTTTGCATTATTTTATTCTAAAAGTAGGTATCCTCGGCATTTGTCGCCCCTAAGGCTTAGCCACCTAGGGCATTTTGCTATATCCTGCATAAGCCATGGGATGTGGATGGTTGAATATTAATAGATCAGAAGTCGACAGTCACCACACGAGTTTTAACATTTTCATAGAATTGAACTACTAAAACATAGATATTGAAAACTGAACTACAAAATTGTTGCAACACATTTTTCCTATATTTGTTTTATAATTTTGTTCATTTTTTTAAAGCGAACATTCAGTTGTAAGGAATTTAAAAGAAAAGTTTACTTACATTTGGGGCTTGGGAATTTAGCAGCTCGGCGGCCAACAGTTTCAGTAATGTCAAACGAAACTAATTAACATTTTTTAATACGATAGTGCTATTAAAAAGTTAACGATCTTTGTAAACGAAATGCCTACCGAAACTAAATATTACCTAACGGCTAACACACATGTATGTGTGCATACGGCTTATTTTAAACTTGACACGTATACTTTTAATGTTATTGTTGCTGGAGCGGCTTTGCAACGCGAGTCGTGGATGACAGCATATCGTTTTTCTTAACGTCTTCTGAGAAGGCAAGGGGATCGCGTGTGCAGCCGATGTGGGCTGCTCTTGGACGCGTTCTTCGGATTCCACGTGTAAACGCATTTCCACACGGATTACATCCTCACCCGTAATGGTTTTGTGTTACCGTGTTTTGTTAGTGCAATTTACACGGAATGCGCGCTTTATGGATTTATAATTATATACCGGCTTGGATGTAATCTCATGTCCGATACATTGGAGATAACAAATCAACATATGTAGAGTTTTTCAACCACCTGATTTACGACGACCGATCTATATTTTTTAAATATGACGCGAAGTTCGTTCAATTTGATTTGTTTTATTTAATCAATCTTCGCAATATAAAACATAATATATGTATTTATAATGTTCTTACTTCTTAGTCATCTTTTCGTTTTGGATGCACCAAACTAGGTGATTCGTTCGTCAGTAAAAATAACAAATCATTTACTATGGGGCGCAGTGAACATCTGGTGCAAGGCGCGTGAGTGGGAGACTGTGTTTGGTCAGTGGCGTGTGAAGGTCAAGGTTTTGTCCGCACAACTGATCTGCCCTAGAGCCTCTGTATTCAATGTTCAGGCTCATTCGTGCAGACCAGCTCTTTCGACAAAATTTTATCAATATTTTTTCTAAAACTTGCAGAAGTAGAAATAATCCACAAAAATGTAATTCGTTTCACAACTTCGGTGTTCAAAGTTGGTGAAATCGTATTTATACAGTTTTATGAATAAAAATGTGCGAAACGGAAATGAAAAATGTGTTTAGTGCTGTGATGGTTGAAAATGGCAGTGCGTGATGGAGAAGGCGAATATGATCGCTACAAAACCGGTGCCTCCACCGCGACTAAAAAAATTGGCTCGCTTACGCGCCAAGGAACAGGCCCGAAGATCAGTTTCTTGGGTATTTATAATTGTACATCTAAGGTATTTCATCCCTTAAGGCTAATAATAAAAAAGTACTTTGGACTGTGATCATAAAATGAGTCTCATTAGGCTAAGTAGTGAACTTAGGAATTGTAATTTCTAAAACGCCTAAACATCTTGGAATGATTTGTACAACAATTATGTATGTAGATGCGATACGCTCGTAGATTTTATAATTTCTGTCTATGGATGCTTCGACAGAGTTTATTGGACCAGAAGTAAAATGCTAGAACCACTGTTAAAGGGGGTTTGACCCAGCGCGGTTTCGTCGACAAATATAATGTACATGAGTTTGGTATTAACGTGACATAATAGTAAAATAGAATTGAAAGCTTGTATTAAAACTCAATCATAGGCCATAAACACAGATTGAACTCACTTGCATTGAAAACTCGTCGGAACGTAATTGTATAAATACCTTCTAAAAGCATAACTGAAATATTCATTAGTTGCTCGTTTTATGGAGCGATCTCGTAATGTCTATACCATTAGGCATAATATATTTATGAAATATCTATATTACATAACGTTATTGGGAAGACATAATGAAATATATGTATACATATTCTCTGAATAAAGTAAATGATGATGAACGTTCGCATACTTATAAAAAACTGTCTTTGAAATGAGTGAGATCTGTGCGACACACGAACAAAGGCAAACGAGCAGACAAAACAAGGAACATACAAGCTCAGTGTGTTCTCTCCGATGAATAAGACGTAAATACAGCGTGGGAACACTTCAAAGTTCCTTTACATTGTTTTGAAAAAAAAAAACATTCAAATTCGCTCAACTGCCATACTGAGTATAATACCTATTTGTAAAAACCGTTATTCTATAGCTTATTAACATTGTAATTTATATTATTTATAATATCATTCATCATATTAACCCTCCTTCATAGATTTTTAGAAATCAAGCTTTTAATTTAAGCCCTAATTCTGAAAGAATCTAATAAAGTTTTTATTTATTTTCTTTTTTAAGCCAACGTTTATTTTGTATTCCAGGGTCCAGAGACATGGGTGGGCGTGCGAGCGTTGCGCGCCAGCTCAGGGGGTATATTAGACCCCGATGACCGGGTGCGCGACGTCGCGGACGACCGCGAGACCCTCACTGCAGAGTGCGCGAACCCTGCACCGCAGCCTAGGGCCGCGCAGGCAGATGGAGCCAGCGGGTCTTCCGCAGGCACCGCTTCCCCCGACATGTTCCGGGTTAGTATTAGTACCTAATCCGCCTAATGGCTTACGCTTTCCCAATACAAAACGCGGAGTCAAATTAGGTATTGGTGTTATATTTATTTAAATATTATGATTAATAAATTTCGACCAGTAATTTAAATAAATAATTCAGTGATCTATGATTCAGCATTATTAGTAATTAATTCTGCAGTAGATTTTAGCTTAGACTGTTTAAAAATACGTAATAAGTACATACTTCATATATTAAATTGCGTACTTACAATGGAATGCAGGTGCGACAAGTTTCATAGTGTTGAAGACATTTGGTAGTCAATTTCTTCTGGCAAATTCTTCGTGCAAAACCATCTTTTGAAAACATCAATTCATATAATATGATGAGAAAAGTTGTGAGGAACCACTCACTTCAATAATTCTAAACATTGTTCTTTACTGTTGGTGAATCAATTATTGACTAAAATCGTATTAACGCGACTTACACACAAGGGCGGATCCAGCTTTCAAGTCAGGGGGAGGGGGGTCATATAATTCTAGTCAGAACACTGGACATACTAGAATTCGATTACAATTATACATTTAAAAGTGATAATTTAAAAGTTTGTTGCACCTTTGATTGGTGAACATGTTAACGATTTTTTTAGTGAAAGTCATCGTAGGGGTGTTATGACCCCCATGACCATCAATTTGTATCTTATGGACGGAATATATTTTCGTTCGTGAAATTATGTCCAAAATAAGCCATGACAATACAGTCTCATTTGCATGTAAAACTTTTTTTATTTATTTCTCTACCAAACAAAGCTCCACTTATACTATAAAATAAACTATAAAATTTTCAGACACCTTATTATTTTGCCTTACAATATAAGACAACTTACATCGTATTTTATCATATTTTAAACAGAACGAGTTTCAAAACCTGCATGTTGTGAGATGTTGTCACAGAAGCATAAATGTCAGACATGAAACACCATAGACCTCAAATGATTATTTCATAAAAGGAAAATAAAAGTTATGCAATGGCCAATGTATGCGAATTACTTAAAATCCTATAGATAGGTATCTACACATAAAATGAAATGGAACGACAGATTGCCTGATGATAGTTTTCCTTATATGTATTAAACTTATTTTTCTTTTTATTATTAATATAATACACACATTATGTACATAAAACTATCATTAATTTTAATTATTTATATATTTTACTATTATCATAAACTCATAACAAGGCTGTATGAATTCCGTTCCGTTACCTTTGACCTTAGACGTTAAAAAGTAATTGAATTAGCGCGGGATGTTTGACGAAGACGTGAACGTGTCCAGACTTGTTGAAAGTGGCTGAAACAGAAATAAATTCGTCTGCTAGAAAAATTAAAATCAATATTAACTTGTCATGTCGCGAAGTGGTAATACGTTTAAACACACATTTAATTTAAATTTTAGTATTATGGGTTCGTGTTATCCTAAATTTACATGCCTCGGGAAGAGCGAAAATGTAAGTTTCTTTGAATATTTAGGTACCACATAATATTCTTGGTTCATAAAATTATGTTAGCGCTACACGGAAGCAAAAGTTTATCTGCAAACTTAGAATTCTCAAATGGATTCACGCAAAGATAAATCTATTATTGTTGTTGCGTCGCGTCGCTGCGGTGTTATTAAGTGTTTGTAATTGTCCGGCTTCAGTATACAGCTTGAATATTGACATGCATTAGTCTGAAGGGCATACGTAAAATGCTTATTACGCACCTAGGCAGTTAAGTACTTGCTATACGCAAACTGTTCATTCCATATTATTCAAATGGCAAATTATATTGTGGCACTTATTTTGAATTAAATATTTTTAAATCAATGGGCACATAACATAATACGAGTATAAATACGGAAATAAAGACGTAAATGTTTTCGTTGGATAATTTTTCTAAATTCATTTAAAGTTTGCGTGATTCCGTATTGTTCATTTTTATAATTTTCGATGGATATATTATGTATTTCATCGCATTTCACTGTTATTGTGTTATCATTGAATGTAACGTAATAATTCTTGTCGCATTTTAAAAATATGTTTTTTATATTTATTTACAATACAAACACAGTGTACTATACATGACAAAGCCAAAATCTTCTGCGAAACATTAGCTCGTAAGGTAGATGTGAAATATTGACCTGTTTTTACTTGTCAACGAAGTTCATTCCTATATTAATTATCCATAGATATCAATTAGGTGCGCAGTATTTATGTGTCTGCATACGGTATCTGGCAGCAGGTAGTGGGTACTTAATCAGAACAAATGATAGTCGCTGAATGGCGGCCTGCTCGCATTCGTTGCGTGCGCTGACGCCCCTTTTATAGGGCTAGCTCATTCTATAACATATAAGGGTACATAAGCATACTATTTCAAGATGCTTATTTAGCTCTTGTAATTTTTTATCCATTAATTGGGACAAAATTAAAATAAAGTGTAATGTTAGGTTAGAAAACTCCGGAATATATAAATATTATTTGTTACATTCAATGAAATAATTAATCGGTTAACCGAGAAGACTGTATTGCAAACATGTCACTGTATCACGAAAAAATGTAGCAAAAAAACTTGTATTCACACAGACTAACAAACCTGTATTTAATATAGAAGTACTGCTACATAAATATAGAGTGTAGTAGGTACATAGATAACCAGCTGAAACTAGGCTAACAGGATTACAGAACTTGCTGGCACGAATTCATTCATTCGTCCATTAAGCCTTTTATAGTTAAAAAGTTGTTATATTGATCATTGACATTAGTCGCATCTGTTATATTGTTGACTTTACTCATGGAATCATTACGTTCCATCGAACAACGATTGTTCGATGGAATGTTATAATTCTATGGTTATACGGAAATGGTCCGTCTGAATACGGCAAGCCATTGAATCGTATGTAAACTTGTTGTTTCTGATTGGCTAAACTTCGATCTTTAACTATTACATTGATATTTAATTTTCTTCGTTAAACTTACTCTTGATACTACGTACCAGAATATTAATAAAATATTTTATCAAATCCTTGGACTCTTTACTAGGAAACTAGTTTATTGTATTGTAATAAATAATTATCAAGTAGATATGCAAGTATTTCATGTCTTGCTCTATCTTTCGACAATACATTCGTGAACATTCGGATACGTGTTTTCCTCAACCTATCAGCCTCCACTAATTTATTATTCTTTCATATAAAATATACATATGTATATACTCGTATATAAAATAGTTATCTCACCCTCGAGGATGTCAAAAGTCGACCAAATTGACGAAAATTAATTAAATATTGAGAAAATTAGACTATGTATCGGATATTCTTAAATTATACACTAGGCGAATTGTCGTACCTTAAGCATCTCTGCTTACCTCTTTGATGATAAAGCATGAGCTTATGCACCTATATTGTATTGCAGGGGGGTGGCGGCGTGGGCGGCAGCATGCGCGTGCCCAACACGGACTCGTGCGTGGAGGTGGGCGAGGCGGACCTGGAGGATGGCGCCAACGGGCTGCAGGTGCGGCGCGGCAGCGAACCCACGCTGCACCAGGACACCTTACCTCCGCAGAGACAGGTAGACCACATATTATTTGTATACAGTAGCGACTCAAATAATCTGGCATTGCTAACTGTTGGCATCCATTTGGACTTAAATATCCGAAGCAGTGATCGGGTTAGATGTGTGTCTTGTAAGTCAATTACTACGATCCTTAATAAATATACAACAGATATCTTTACCATCTACATGAATGTTGATACTATGTGAAGTTCATCAATACGTAATAAGTTAGCGTGTTGCACTATTGTCTAAGCTTGTCAATCGAACTCCCAATTGTAGAGAAGACCCATGTTAGGCAGTGGGCGTAGATTTGTTGATAGGGCTGAATGGAATAATTGTGTTAAATATTGATTGTCTTTATTACTTTGCATCAAAACATGAATGACACATTGATTATCTGCGTTAATCATTGATTTCCAAATTATCAATAACATAAATCTATTTATTAGGCGTAAATATTTATCAATTGGAACTTTGTTTTCAGTCTTAACTGTATTAAGACTCCCACTGTATATATCACACGAATAAAACTGACTGAATTAAAAACATTCGAAAACATACTTTCTTCAGATATGGAGGAAAATCTGTCCTAGTGATGTATACGTGTGGCGCGTGTCGGGTTCAGCCGGGAAGAGATGATTACCCCACATCAATGGATACTTTACCGGGATCGCTTTGCACTTTTCCTTAAATGCATTGGAGTTCTAACATACCGTAGTTCGTAGTTTAAAGAAGCATCGTATTGTTGTAACTTACAGGTGTGCGAGCAAACAAAGCGCTGGTCTGCAGCAGTAGTATGTCGCGAGGACAGTTGTCGGGTGACGCAGAAGGTGCACCCGCTGCCGGACACACGCGCCGACCAACCACACCACCATCACCAACAACCACACCAACAACACGCGACCGACAGGCACGGACAACATTTCCAGAGGCAGTCCAATAGGCTTTCCATGCAGTTCTCCGGACCTGGGTACTTACGCTTTTTTACTATTCCGTTATTTTTTACTACTGTCGGTAGAATGGCCGCACGTCACCAGTACTAATGCTCCCGCGCGATAAGTTGAGGCTCTGATGGAATGCAATGCTAGTTGTAGCTGGTGAATACCGGATAATACATACTGTTATCAAATATACTTCGGATCTTTATTTCCAAAACGGATACGATGTAGTTTGAAGAAGTATTAGCGGAGACGTCATGACATGAACGCGTCGTAGCACCCTGGTAAAAATAACCATTACATATTTCCTATTGTATGGTGATATTTGTATTTATATGCAAAAATAACAATTGTGTTTAATGCTCGTCGAAATTCTTGTGTAAACAAAACATTGTAAGGATCTTTAACTGCTATTAATTTGCGTAAAACGCGTATTAAATACAATTTATTTTTTATTTGTTTTCAGGAGTGGCGTGTGGTTAGACGCTGTCGACAGGGTACAGAGTTACGGCAGTAAAAGTCTTCCTAGAGACGCGAGGAGAGAACCTTTAGGACAAGACACACCTGCCAATAATCATCAAAACCACAGGTTCGTATTATTCAACAAAATTATATTGTAAGACCTTCACTAAAGCATCACTCAATACCTTTTGCTACTGCGCCAAGATATAAATACAGTGATACTCATCATCATCAGCCCATAACAGGTTCGCTGCTGCATATATACTTTTCTGCATGCAGCGTCCTGACGAATTACTAATTGAAATTTGTTTGATTCCAGAGTGGAGGACATGCTTCGGTGGGTGTCAGGTGTGAACAATGTGGCTGGAGTACCACACGTTCAAGAACGACCATTAGATCTCTTACCAGAAGGTATCAATGTTATTACTTTAATATTTCTAAATATCTCGTGTAAAGTTCTCATAATCAATAAATAAACATTTGCAGTATTCTCGTTGTACAGGTTACGGAAGGAATTTTCTCTTTACTTAGCGTTGTTTGTGACCGATTTATGGGCTCATCCTTCCACATTTTGCCTGATCTTTAACATCCTCGACTGTAACACCATTGCCTTTTATATCTTCCTTAAAAACATAATTCTTGCCTTTTTTTGGGGTAGTTATTATTTTCGTTAAATATGTATAGCATTAATAGTTTGTTGGTCAGTAGGCAGCTCGGAGCGCGCGGTGTCCGGGCTGGAGGTGCCGGTGAGTCCGAGCAGCAAGGCCTCGCTGGGCGCCACGCAGAGCGTCGCCGTGTCGCTGCTCAAGGGAGAGAAGGGGCTCGGCTTCACCATCACCACGCGCGACAACCCCACCGGCGGACACTGCCCCATCTACATCAAGAACATACTGCCCAAGGTAACAACTAAAATCAATGTGAATTAAAACTTGCTTTACTTTATTTCTGCATCACCCAATGTTGACTGTTAGAGAATGCCTCTGGCATTTGGCCTCTGGCCTATATATTGTTTTGGTATATGCAGCAACACAGCAAAAATAATCTGCACGCCATAACTCTGTCCAAAATGTCTACTTATTTTTTTTTGGTTTTCTGTATCATCACCGTCCTCAGCGACAACTCTACAGTTGAATACCGGTATCCTCTAAGGAAATCAATATAATAAAGAAATGCTTAATTCGCACTCTTAGCGTCGATTTTAGATTCATTTCTTTCTATGTCTTCGACATGGTTTACTTATATTTTATATGGAATAAATGCTGCAGTAAAATTCACCAACAATTAAAATGGATCACAACCATTCCTCAGGGTGCGGCGGTGTCTGACGGTCGGCTGCGAGCAGGAGACCGCCTGGTGTCCGTCAACGGAGTGTCAGTGTCGGGTCTCACGCAGCAACAAGTCGTCACGTTGCTGCGGAACACGCCGCCGGACTCCACTGTTGACATCGTCGTGGAACGAACTGTACCTAACAGGACACAGGTAAGAACTGTTCATCTTCGTATCGACGGAATACTGTGAGTAATGTGGTTCTTAACTACGGGAAGACCATTCCTAGCCAAGAGCTTCCCTTAAAGATAATGGTCGAAAGAGGTTGCTACACACAGGCTTCTTCCAACAGGCTGATCTGAATATCCAATTTCTTGAGGGACTGTCAACTTTTCACTGATATAGATTTTTCTGGACCTCATAGTTATTCAATAACTTTTAACTTTCATTAACGTTTTTTATGACTTTTGTCACATAATGCCAAAATGGGAATAATATGTTTTTTAACATTTTTTGTTCATTTACTATCGTTTTTATTAATTACAGAGAGTAGAACCACAACAGAGTCCAACAAAATTCGTGGAGAAAGCGATAGGCCCGCCGACGAACGGTCCTAATCAGATGGAAGTGGGGGTGAAACCTGAAAACGGTCGCGTGTCGAGTATAGTGAACGCCATCAACCAGAACACAACAACTAACAGCTCCATGAGGGGGCGGATACCGAAGAGCTCGTCGAAGGACGATCTGTTGAGTAAAGAGCAGAACGCTGACACCGCGCTTCAAGAGGCTTTTAATACTTCTTCTAATTCTGTAAGTTGATTGTTTACATTTATTAAAATTTCAATTTGATGTTTCGAATGTAAGATTTTTTTTAAATTTGTAGAGGTTTACTGAAATGGTTTCTGATGCAAGTGTCCATAATATTAGTAATTTTCTTTCCGCATGGCCTTGGGGTCGTTGAATTCGCCTCTCTATATGAATTTTATTTTCTGTTAGTGAGATTGTTCACAACCATAGCTATTGATTCCTTTTGTAATATTATTTAAATAGTTATGTTTAATTTATTTCAGATACTAGGTTTAAGGAATCGTCTGATCCTACGGCTAGACGTGCCGGTGCATGACTCCGAGAAGGCGGGGCTGGGCATCAGCGTGAAGGGCAAGGTCACTGTGGGCTCCGACCCTCAAGACTTAGGCATATTCATTAAATCGGTACTGAATGGTGGTGCCGCGTCTCGAGACGGAAGGTCAGTATTACCTGTAGTTTTACCTATCACTAACAAGATTATTGTAAATTTATTATACATTAAGATGAACATAATAAATTATAGACTATTCTAAGCGTGATTTAATTGTAGCAACGGTGTTTTGATACCATTATTTGCTTCTGTTTACGCAAAATAATAATAAATTATTCCTTTGGATTTGGATTTGATTGAGACACGGATTTGTTTTTTGTTTCAATTAGATCGTATTTTGTCGTGTAGCTTTTTCTTACTAGGGTAAAACCATTAATACTCATAATTCAAGCACTCAATTTGATGACGTAACATGACGTAGTAAGCACGTTATATTTGTTAGGCTGCACACAAACGACCAGTTGTTGAGCGTGAACGGCGTGTCGCTGGTGGGGCAGTCCAACGCCGACGCCATGGAGACGCTGCGCCGCGCGCTGCTGCACGCGCCGCCCGCCGCGCGCGGCGCCATCGCGCTCACCGTGGCGCGCCGCACCGGTCAGTACCAACCACTACCTACTTTCTACTTGTTCTAGTCCTGGGTTCATTATTGCTTACTATTTTCATAATGGCATGTTAAACTGTATTATGATCATGGGGATGGAGTCTAAAATCATCAAAATGTCTGTTTAGAATATATCATTGACACCTTGTTTTTTTATATTGGGTGAAGTAGTTAGTAGAAGTACACACTTGCTCGTAATTGCGGTTATTTTTCAGCCAATAGTGATTGGCTATATATTTATTGATTCTAATGAAATGACACTTATTTACCTTAAGCTCAATGTGGATTTCCTCCTAAATAACGGAATAACACTAATTTAAAATCAGATATATTAAATATATAATTTCCATTACAGATAGCATGGACAGCTTAGCCAGGTGGAAGGACGACACGCCGCCCAACGGCAACGACACTACCAACTCCAACGAGACCAGCTCGCAGAATTTTAACACCGTCATCTACTCCGCCAGCGACAAAGAGAACAAACCTGACAACTACGCCGACTATGACGCCAACAAGAACGAACACGACGCCCACGACGGAAGAACTAAAAAACACGCCTCGATCATAACCATCAATAACAACAACAGCTGGGTCTCTAACCAATCAGACGACAGCAAAGGATACCTAGAAAGAGACAAAGATACTATCCCACATGATAACAAAAGAGACAGCTTCGAGTGGAGCCGGCTGGACGGCTGGAATCCTGTGATAGACAGACTGACGGGACTGAGGAACGAGAGCTATTATATGGCCACGCAGACTGATGGGCCTGCGATGAATGGCCACCATTATCGGCAGAATTTAGGGCATGTGCACATGTCGCGGTCACCACCTGCACATCATAATGTTATTATTGAAGAAGACTATGCAACGACGAGGTAAGCACCTCATCACATTTATTGTTCGTGAATGTATTGTAAGACTTACTATGAAGAGGTAGATAATACAATTTTTTTTTAATTAATGATTTGTATGAATATTGTCAATTAATCATTTTTGAGTTGGAATCGTTATAATCATGTTATACAGGGTATTATCCACACTGCGACACATTTTAACTCGCTGTATTTATAAAAGTCCGAACAACGATTCATCTTCAGATTAATCAACTTTTATAATAAATGTTGAAAAAGAACGATGAGTTCAAAAACAAGCATTTAAATCTTAAGTTTTCCTGGTAAAAATGACTTACTATTGTTTAGATTTTTACAGTAGTAATATTCCCTGTATTAAAATGGTGCAATGTGCACAGGGGCGGCGGCAGCGCGTGCGGCGAGTCCGGCAGCGAGTGCGGCGCGGGCGGCGACGGCGCCGGCGCGGCGGGCTTCAGTCGCGACGCGGTGGGGCGCCGCTCCATGTCCGAGAAGCGCCACGCCGCGCTCGACGCCAAGCAGACCGGCACCTACAAGAAGATCAAGGAGATCAAGGCTGCGCACTGTGAGAACACTACTCTATTCACCTATACACTATAGTCTATACAGTTACCGTAAAACATTTAGTCCGTACTGAATGGACGTACTACTAACGCCCCAAGTAGAAGGCATTTTTTTGCGTTGACTGATCTTTATAATTATCTAATGATCTGGATAAACTACATTTGCTCAAGTATATATATCCGTAAAATTGGAAAATATATTTCTACAGCAAAGTGGTAATATATTTTAGTTGATAAAGTTACTTTGTATACTCCCTTTATCACTTAGCAAAGTGATCACGCCTCGTAGTACGTGCATGCTGATAAAATAATCTCACAACAATCACCACAATTAGTCTAGTATAAGGCATTTTTTAATTTTTAGCAATGCAAGTGGGCCCAGCGTTAGGTATGCGAAAATCTTCAAGTTTAGAGTCGTTACAAACGGCTATACAAGAAAATCAAAGGAATCCGCGCAACGAGCCCATCTATGCTCGAGCTCACCCACGTAAGTTATTTATTCAATCAATAGTAAAAGTTGAAATCTTTAAATTTGATATAAGAATCCGTCATCTTGTGTCCCAATGTAAAAAGGAACAAAATCTGCTATTGGTTGTTGAAGAATGGAAGAACAATGCACTATTGAATTGAAGTTTAATTAAAAGTAAGTTATTATACTTTACTGTATATATTTACAATGAAATGTGTATTTGTAGCGTTAAAACACTGGCTGACGGACGACAACACAGGGCCGGACATAATAAGGGGGTCACCGCAGCAGTCGTCGCTTTCACACAAGAAACCATCTTTACTCAAATCGTTATCGACTATGTTCAGGTTAGTGAAGTGATCAAACATTTTAAACGTCATATTTGTGGTTGCATTTTTAAATAGTGTGATTTTTGTAAATACTTTTTGGACGTATTGTAAAAAAAATAACTTTTGCTATACTAAAATAAGTATCGAAATATCTTTTTTTATTTTTAGTTCATTAAAAAAATATCTGATGCCTTGCAAATCAAATGCGTTGATGAGGCATGTAATTAAAATGGTGCTGATTAGTATCTGAGAAGTCAGTATCAGTAAGATATAGTATGGACTGGTAAAAATAATGTGTTTTGCGTTGGTACAGGATAGGCAAGCCGCACAAAAAGGCGGAGGGCGAGGCGTACGGTCGCTCGCAGCCCGGCCGCTCCTCCGAGAAGTCGCTGTCGCGCGCGCACGAGCGACTCGAGCGACAGGAACGACACCACCCGGCTCGCGACGAAGAACCGCCTTCATTGCTCAGGTAAACAATTAGTAGCGGGGTTACTATTAATAGCCTTTATTTACCATCCATACCTAGAAAGAAAAATATACCTTGTGTCCCTTCAGAACTACCACTGTCTGTGAGTGTCGCCAAATGACTCCCTAATATTCCGCAATCACTGATTTAAGTTCACTTATTTTACATTGTGTTAAAATCCAACATCCCGTTCCTTCCAATCCCGTTCTTCTCACTACGTCTATTTTGCCTACTATATTTATTATCCTTTTTTATTATTTTATCTTATTTTATATTATAACCCTTAAACGCATTTATCATTTATTCAATTTTACAGTGATAGTATCTACCTTTCAATCGAGTGAGCCACTTGCTCGTTTTCTTCCCCTATATTATGTCGCATATTTCTGACAGATATAAAATTGTATGATTGTGTCATTTACTGAGAAATAATTACGCGATACAGGGTAGAGGGGCAGCACTCACGCCAGAGCAGTGGTAGCAGTGAGCGGCGAGACAGAGGCGACAGGGGAGATAGAGGAGACAGAGCAGACCGGGGCGACAGAGGAGAGCGAGCTGATAGGGGAGAGCGGGGAGCTCCGCCTTACCGCGCGCCACCTGCCGCCATGCACCATCAGGTATTCAGAATTTATTTTCCTATGCGTTGTTGATAGTAAACATATTGGAAAATGATCTTCTGTCTCGGATTTGTATTTTTGAATCATATCAATCCCTATTTTTTAATCCAATTACAACTAAACTTGTCATTTTTTCGCAGGGCATGGATAGTGCGTGGGGACCCTCCGGCCACTACGTGAACTACGAAGAAATCCAACAGAACCTGAAGTAAGCTTCACGCAATTACATACACGCACCGTACCAAGTATATGCGTAAGTTTCTAATTCAATTTAAATTCAGTTATGACGAATATTCTAGCGCGCGCAGAGAAAAGTTGAGCGAGGTGCAGATCGGACAGATGCGGCGGCAGGTGCACGCACAGAGGGCCAAAGCCGAGGAGGAGAGGTGATTATATACCACACAATTACTATACAACTCGCTCCTTCACTTCACACGAATAACACTTATGATAGTGTAAAATATAAATTTAAAGTTAAAAAAAAAATGTATAACATTCTTAGCGTTAACATTTAGCCTTTAGGTTGTACTAGAAATTAATAGTACGTAAAGTATTAGTCAGTATCGTCACTTGGAATAAAATACTCGAGTAAAATATTTGTAATAATTGCTTACTATAAGCTATGAAATGTATAATAATGAAAATAAATATTTTTCCAAAAATATCATGACTTTCATCAAAAGATAACCCAGTTATTTAACATCTGAACAACCTGTTACTAATTATAAACTAACACTAATAAATGACAACATTACATTAATCTCAACAGATCTCTAAATAATTGAGAATAAATACGATACGTTTTATAAAGTAATTGATTAAATTAAATGAACATGACAGTTTAACTACATAGAAAATACGCTAATGAACGCATCGTAGCAAAAATAATTGATTTGATTTTTTTTTCTGCTTCTCTGTGATTGTGGCGGTAAGATGCTTGTGTTTCGTAATGACATAAATTATTTAAAGCTAAGTAGTTATAAAATATTTGTTCATTAGAAGCGCAAAATGTACTGTGATGGTTAAAATTAAAACTGGTATATATTGTAATTAGCACTGAATTTACCAAAAATTAACAAGAGTAAAATGTATGCATAATTCGTTTATAATTATAAATTTAAACAATGCTATAGTATACTATGTAATACCAACAGTGACACGTGAGTTTCGTATAATACCAGTATTTGATTTTTATCAACGCTGTAGTACTTAAGTTTTCATTTGATATTTGCATAATATTATAGAGCCTAAAGAATTGCTCAGCACTTGTGTCATAGTAGCACAACAACTCAGGTAATAATAATAATGCATTTTGGCACGGTAACAAAAACACACACACTAAATCACCCAGTGGAATATTCAATGGTCATTCATTATTATCAAATGACAATACAAAACTATTACATTTTATTATGTCCTATATGTTTTTATTCGTAGATTTATCAGAAATAACTTTAATGTTTTATAACATAAAATGATCTGAAGCCATGATTGTGACTCATTTTCCCCCGCCGTTGTTTTGAATCCATCCCTGTACTCGTGTTTGACATTGATCAATGACAGATAATCTTGTCCTCTGTAACTTCCGGAAGATAAATACTTATTGTCTCCTGAAGTTCCGGTTCATATTTCTTTTGTGAGATATTGACTTCCGTAATAATAATGGCGTAGTATTCATGCGAATACTTTCATGAGAGTTACATGTTTTATGGCGTCGTAGCGGCAAGCAAGACGTTAAAATATTTATAGGCACACTAGTTGTATTAGTTACCTGGTGCTATTAAGTAGTTATTAAATTATAGTAAAACAATATTTGGTTAAAAGTAGAGGTTTATGTTTAAGTTGTGTTGTGTTATGTGCTATCAATATTCGTAATATTTTATTAATAGAATAATGAAAATTATGTAAAGTATCTGAGATTGTTTGTAAATAAATGAATGCAAGAATAACAGTGGTGTTTGTGTTGGTCAGTCGTCGGGTGGGGGCGGGTGGCTACCAGTCGCAGCGTTCCTGTAGGGAGGGGGGCGCGCGCCCGCAGTCCAACTACTACGAGTACGAGTCCGCGCCGCCGCGCCGCCCCGGCAAGCTCTCGCACTACCACTGAGCCGCCACACTACACACACACGGCACTCTGGTTGTGGATAACCAATACACAGGCGGCTATACACTGAAGAACAATCATGCTAGTTTTTGGCCTCTAAAAAAATTGAAATCAGCATTATAGCAGCAGTATAGCCCTGACTGCGTTTTATAAATACACATATTCTTTAGAAGAAACCCCATTTTATAATATTTTACACCATTAATTTAAACTGTTTTTATATTCATTTTGTAAACAAGTTTTATACCTATTATTTGTTATAATAGGTTTTAAAGGTAATTAACCCCTCCAGCCTACGAATGTGGCCTTGAAATTAAAATAAAAAAAAATGTTATTGTATGTTTAGTTCACAAAAAATTTACAATAGGTTTCGGAGGATTTTGTCCTGGTATTGAACATTGTTTAGTATACAAAAGACTTATTATCACGATGACGCATTATTACAAAAAATATTGTTTTCGTATGGTTTTTAATTGTGTTTGTACCTCAAGTGGCAAGCAATTGTCGCGCCAAAAATATTATTAGATTAATTGTGTCTCCGGTGCCTTTATAATTGGGCCATAGCGCCTGTTCTAATGTTGTCGCTTAATTGACAGCCGTTCATAATAGATGCTATACAATATTCAGTGAATTATTGTTACATCATTTTGAAACAGTTATGATTATATCAACATTTTTGTTGACATAAATATGTAATTTTTTTTATTAAATTGAATTGATATTAGTGTATGTTACAATGGCATGGAAAACAGAGACCAGCTTGGGACATTTTGTGCCATTTCTACATCAGCCAATGTGCCTTACTCCTGCGTACAGGTCCGTACTACGTTATGAGGGGGGTTTTAATCTTTAGTCCACATTGACTCAATGCGTATCTGGTTGAATTTATTTATGACGACACATCGGTCGTCAGTTCTGGGTGTAAATACGTCATTCCACCGCAATTTTATTGCAAATTATATAGGTACATAGTTATGGGAAAATGATCTAATACACAAAATGGTCTAAATTTATCATGACCGAAATTATGAATGACCTTGTCTGTGTTAACTCATAATATTTTATGGTTTTTAGTTGCGGCCAAACATTTACAGCCTAATTCATAGATAGTTTTAAAACCTTTTGGTTATCGAATGTTTTGTTCCTTTCAAACGACTTTTGAATTAAGTTTGAGCGAAGAAGACAAAACATTTGATAACTATAATAGGTTTAAAACTGGATTATGAATAAGACGTTTGGTTTACTCACGTCATTTAAGAAATAGACCATACTGTGGATAACACTGTTAATTGGCCGTCATAACAATAACTAAGTTATCTTCCAGTATGTAGAATTAATACAACAAGCTATTACCTAGGTATATCTAGTTTTTATGTGAACTTAATTTCTCATTATTTCTCAGCACTGCTAGTGCCATGATGTACATTAACTTATTCCAGTAATAATTTATTATCATAAAAACGATACACTTCGACATTAATGTAAGGGAGAATGCGAATTTTCTGTTAAATGTATTAAATAGTTACTTATATAATTGTAAATATCACACATTCCTACTTAACTTCAGTAGCTATGAATCGTGGAACAATAAAGCTTTAATGATTAGACTTATGTTAGATTAAAATAAGTTTATTGAATTATATTGTGAGCTACATTTTAATTGACTGAATATTTTATACGATTGTTGTCATTATTATTGCTAAGACTTTGCGTTTCATTTAATTGTGTCTTATTTTTTATTATTAAAGTCAAGGTCTGTGAGTTTTTATATTTTCATTATTTTAAGTTCTGGTGGTTTATGTCGGCTAAATAATACGAGGTTTTGCTGAAATTCACAAAATCTGTATAGGGCTACATTTCATATAATGGTTGGAACATTTTACATTTATTGTAGACATTTCTGTTAACATTTTAAAATTACTTTTACGCCTTTTATGATTGTTATTACATTACTACTACTTTTTGATATAAAAATTTGGATAAGTAAGTATAGATTTCACGTGATGTTTTTAATTGCTTGTCTTTATTTTCTTTACCCAATGAAACACCCAAAGCAACGAGAAAAAATATAGCTGCAGCGGCGAAGTATTGATTATACTCGAACTGCTCTAAGCGTCACTTAAAATGATATCAAAAGCACTAAATATCGCAATTTTTATGTACTATATACCGACTATGACCACCAAGACTCCATACAAAATCATGTCATCAATTTAAGTTACATTAGGATGTTAATATAATAGAATACAATTATATTATAATATGTAAATAATTATGTTAAATGATCATTCTGCGTCAATTGGTGCATATAAATTGTAAATGCATAGATTTGTTTATCTCTGAAGGAAGAAATTATATTATATAAGATTTTTCAAAGAATTCCGCACTTCTGAACAATTAAGACATTATAAAGCTACTTAAAAATTATATTGTTTTAGTAATATTATATTCGCCTCTATTACGGTGAAATTATTGTTTGAAAGTTGAAACTGATAAAAACATAAATGCATTAAGTACGCATTTTGCAATGTTTGTGATACGTATTCATTGTATGTAACCCAGTAAGAATATTCCCTAATGTACATATTATTGTAAAATAGATAATTTTATCAATGTAGGGCTACATTAGTGTAGTTTGTATTTAATTGTGTTATTGTGGTCATCGCGTGTCCATCAGTAACGCGTTCATAACGCGTTGCCAAATTAATTTTTATATTTGTCAAATATATTTCTGAATATAACAATCTGTACTTATAATAAATGAAAGTATTATTGAATTCTGTGTTTTTCATTTGTGTCTTTAAGTGGAAGTTAACACCCAAAAATTGTGTGAATATTGGAGATGTTTGTGATAGGGAACAGTTTGAACTTCAATAAATTTTAATAATTTACAGTAAGTTTTTACGTGAGACGTCATAACTATGCTCCCCCGTTCTGAATATGTAGTGAGAACTGAGAACACAGTAAGTCAAAGTGCGGCTGTGCGCGGCTCGCAGTGTGGCCCCAGGGCTACTTAGATGCCGACAACATGTAAGTACTAAATAGTAAGTACGTATATTATGGTGGATATGTTCTGGACCTCAATTATTAAGAGCTGGTACAGCCTAGCTTTTACTGGAAAATGTTAGGATTTACTTATTGCATAGTTACAATAAATATGACAATATAAAATACATCAATGTTTTCTTTTTAAATGTATATGTTTTTAATACCGTATGTAGGTAGTTTATTAATTAAATCACGCGATGTATGGTTTTGCCGCGTAAGCTCCATTCGCACTTGGCCGACTTCAATTGTTTCTACAGAACAATAACATTTCTAATAGTACGTAAATTACCTAATTCTGCACAACCTTGACACAAAATCTGAATGTATTGTGTTACAAATTTTATTATCTTAATAATGAGTGATTTGACGTAATTTAAGAAAGCGACCAAGGTAAGTCACAACTGACAGAGTAGACTACGACCCATTGCGTTTTTTAAAGATCTTTTTAGCCGATGTAGTAAAGGGTTACGCTTCTTTACGTATCATTAACCCTATAGCTGAATATTGATGCTTTTGTAAACCAGACCTTTTTCTACACGGTCATCTCCGCGTTGGAATACCTAACGGCCTTGTATCCGCCCATTTACCCCTATTATGTCCAAGCGAATTCACTCGTCATGTCACATAAGCCCGCCTCATTACCCACGATTGCCGTGCATCGTTTATCTCGACAATACGCTCATTATGAAGGGCAAGGCCGGGCATTGCGTGCCTCCAAGTGTTTACGGAGTACGGACAGGCGACTACGGTCTACGGCACACCGCACGGATGCCCTTTATCGCGGCCTTCCTCCTACCAACCCCGTAACACGACCTCAAGACGGCACAAATTGGCTCCAGAGCCTATAAAATGTGTTTATAGGTAGCTGAAACTGCTTTTGATACTGCTTAGTCAAATTAAACAAGGTCGAATTGCGAAATGTTTTTTATAAAATGTGTGTAGGTATTTGTGCAAAAAAATGTTGTTGTTTACATGTCATTATTGCACTATTTCAGGTAACAATATAATAAATAGGGGACGTGATTCTCGATATAATTTACTTTTATTATCATAAAATGACGTTAAATAAAGATCAACCGTTCTAAATTTCGAAAAAGAAATTTCGATATAATTTTTAGATATTGGCAAAGAGAACTAAATTAATTGAACCAAACCCGATAATTATTAATAGTGCTAATTCAAGACGTCTGTCCACCCAGCGAGTAGGCTAAAGACTACCTATGGTAATCCTTCGGTGAGCATTGTGTTAAGTTGTGGACTTCCTGTGGCTGAAGATATCGATTATAAATACTCTGTGTTTTCAGAATTTTGTGATCATACTTGTCTGTGAGGTACACAATTTTTTACTGTCATATATTCTGCCTTTTACATACCTATATGTACCCAATTACGTCACAGTTTTACCAGCATGTTACTATTTATATCATTCTGTTTTCGACGCAGCTGCTCATTCCGAATAACTTTTCTTTTTTAAAATTAATGAACATTACTTCACTCCCCTCTGACCTTTGGGTTTTGCTAACAAAGACTGCTGGTCTTGTCACCGCCACATCATTGTTTAATTTTCATCCGAGTTTTTGCTATCCACAACGACATGTACTATTTAGAGCTGAAATGTGGCAGGATTTTAAAAAAGATTTTGTTATTTGACGACAGACTTCTTAATGAATTCTAGCGCACACTTTTATACTGGCATGACAAAGGGAATACAATGCACCAGATATTGAGTGCAATCCGGTGCCATCCGAAAAGAATATATATACCAGCAAGAGACAGATATCTCTTAGACACACTTCCAAGGTTATTATGACGGGTTTTTCAATATCGTTTAGGGAGGTTGCCACAGAATTCAGTTGTTCTGTAGTGGTGGCTATTCGGACGAGCAACAATATTATTCCACATCCTGTTAAAATTATCTACTTGCTGTCAAACTAAGTCCTCAAAAACTTTAAAATGTAGATAATTGTAGTAGATATCCATACGTTTCTACACTCATGACCAAAGTGTGTTGTAAGACATTTCATTGCCGTCTGGTAAATCCACTCGTGATTCAGACGAAAATAAATAAGCATATTGCACTTTTTCACACTTACGATTGTTGCTATTGTAAATATTTGCTGCCAAACTGACTAACATAGTAAACATGGAAATATTCGTAGATAAAACATGTTTTTTACTAGTTTTCCTCCGTGAGAGTCCGAGAGAGATCAACCTTATCTACTGGCTAGGCAGCCGGTAGGTCAGAAGAGAGTAGGCTGATCTGTGAAGTGTGAAGATCACAACGTTCCTACTTTCTTGGTCTTCGGACACGGTTATCCATTAACATCAACCCAATACCTCTCACTATGTAGTAGATGATGGACCAATGGATTTATTTTAGGTATAAGCTATAAGGCTTTAGTCCACTTCGCTGGGACAAGGCGGTTTGGCGGAGAAATCATAATATTACCTATTAAACGTATATTTCTGCCTTGCAAAGGAACAGTCGTTTGTTACGACACAAATTCTTATCTTTATGTGGGGGAGGGGAAGCCCATTTAATGCAGTGGAATAAGTAATGTCTAGTGAAGTATGACACTGACGTCATCTTTACAAGTAACATAATATTACTTAGAAATTGTTTTGCTATGAGAAGTGGCTCGGTGCGTTCGTGACACGCCACTAGAAGGCCTTTGCATTGCAAAAGTTTGCAAATTACATTACTAGATCACATTTAAGATTACTTGTAGAAACATAATTGTTACACACTTGATGCAATTGCGGTTTCAGTAAAACCCCAGTGACGTCAATCGTTCTAAGGTCGTTATTAATTATCGTGTGTTCGAGATCAAGAGATCGAAACCATAATGTATTGTCAATTTGCAATTTAAAATGTAGCGTTGATGACAAAAAGGAGCGTGAATGCATTTGGATGTCTGCAGAATAAACACCCAAATAGTCCAGGGGCAACGCTATGGGTTGTGAATACAGTGAACAGAACACTTTTAAGTTTCTTTTTAGCTTAAAACTTTTGTGTCTCACAAATCTCATAAAAGTTTCCCGACGGCCGACACTGCACTTTGTGCCTGCCTGACACCTTGCACACCTTGGCTTGGAAATAAACTCAGCGTAGGTACTGCGGGTGTCACCATAAGCTCTCTTCGATTTATTCGAACAATAACGCAAGGTAAGGCACTTAATAACATTACAACGCCTACATTTGAACGCGATACTTCTTCACCTGGGATGACATAAAATGTTTCAAAACTAAAGCATATATTTCAAATATGAAGCGAGTATCTGCAAGAAAAAAATATTGTACGATACTAAATCAGAGTTTAATAAACGCTGCGACTTGTGTGGTTGAAGAAGACTATGTCCAGTTATACTCAGAACATGCTAATAACACTTAATTCGCGCCTTTGAGAAATCCTTGTCAATTTACATAAATGCCTGGGTTGTAATTTACTTGTAAAACCAATACCGTTTATTATTGCATTCCACGTTCTCATTTGACATAATTCATGTAATGAGTGGTAGACGACGCAAATGACGGAGGAGAAAAAGACATCGAAAACAAAAACACCTGACCTACATTAGACAACCTATCTTTAGTTAGCGGGACATATTTTTTTCCATTAAAGTGTCAATTCGGAACATTCACTTTGTTTTAGAAAGCGCGGATGACAAAACCAACGGTTGATATAATTGCCTTTGTTCATGGTTGGCAAATGTTACGGTTTGTGTTAGTTGCTTAACTACGGGTTATGTTACGAGGAAAACCGCAATAAAGAACCAGATAAACTACAGATACTGGTGGCTTTCCTATTGATAGTAAGAATTAAACAGATATTTAAATTAATTATAGCTATAGTTCATGCATATTACTGGTGGAATATTTATAAACCGCAGATTTTTGTATAATATTATGTACGCAAAATGGAATAGCTCTACCTAATAAGAATTAGGTAAGATTAGTTCTGTATCCTATGCATTGAATAGCAGTATCTAAAGTTGATCTAAGCCGTATAAGATATTAAAACTGATAGTGATTTGGAGCTGAAACAAAGGGATTGTTACACAACTATCGGATCCCTCTAAACCCTCAACAAATCTTGGCAGACTAATCTCTTAAATCGAGATTTAAGAGATTCGCACTTCGCTCTAACACCGCAGAATCCTTGCTGCGAAATATGTTTTGAATAATGAATTCTGTTTTATCTTGTAAGTATTAAATACCGCTATATATGTGTATAACTTGCTGCGAAATATGTTTTTTTTTATTCAGTATTATACTAGGCTTTTATACTAATAGGAAATACATGGCAGTCCCATCGTACCTTATAAATAAATATCTACACAACAAATTAAGAGAATTACAAAAAAAAAAACAAGTAAAACACAAATCTAACATTTTTCAACAACCAATTAAACTAAAACAAACTAAAATACTAAAGGAAATATGTTTTGATTAATGAATTATTTTTCGCTCGTATAAAGAATTCTGTTGTATCTTGAAAGTAATAAAAACCGCTATAGAATACGTTAATACGAGTACATTTTTTATGGTGTTTTTAACCGACTAAAGAAAAGGAGGAGGTTTTCAATTCGTCGGTATCTTTTTTTATCTCTTAGCAAAGAACATGTACTTAATGAAAAAAAAAATTCGTTCAATACTTAAATTTCTTTATTGTATGAAAGTTTCAAAGACATACAATAGTTATCTGTAATTTTATTAAATGAATTCGTCGCATTATTGACACTATAATTCGTAACTGTATTCATAACAATATTTTACACAGTGTTGGTTCACTGGCTAGTTTTCCACCATCATGTACTTTTACCTACAGGAGCTTCGGTAGTGTTACTAACCGAATGCAACAGCAGAGCTAGCTTCATATGGATTTACTATGTGAGAGTGTAGGTAACACCCTAAGCCGAACTATTGGTACCGACTACCGACCACTTCAGCTTTAACTGGCTACAGCATCGTTTTATTACTTTGGTAATTTTATTAAATATCTACAACTGTCACTACAATTATACAACTACCCTTCACGTTATACTTAATCTTGTTCAGTGGACAACTAAAATAGTATCTATGACGAGATAGATTTCGTCATTGTGCCATTGTTTAGGTCAATGTGTGCAAATTCCAATGTGTGAATTACTTCGGTAAGTGGATTTTTGAGTGATAACAATTTTTCTTATCATGTTTATTATTTAAATTATATTCCAAATATTAAAATTACATAATGATATCTTATATTAATAAATTCTTTGTCTGACGTCTGCGTCCACCAATTCGTTACGATCACCATAACGAGTTCCGTGAAAATCAATAAGTTAGCGATTAAAACAAGTTTTTACCATATTTTTTACTTCTATGGCAAATTAACGTGTATAACTTAATACGCTGCTGGCATAATTACACCCGCTTCCTTTGTGAAACAAAATATCAACTTTTATTTTATTACCTACTTGTATTCTAATTCTTCTATTCTACTTGTATTGTATTATAATACCTACTTGTATGTTAGTAAATTAATACATAAAATAAATTCCTATTCTTAATTTATACCTTATGTTATTGTATGTATAACTGATAAGTATTATCAGTCAAGTATGAGAAAGGAGTAACTATGATGCATCTAGATTATTGCAGGCTAGTGTTAAAGCATGTAGTTATAGGTATATTGTGTAAACTTAGGAAACAAGGCCAATGTTATGGCTCAGAGCAGAGCAATATAAGTAATTTAAAAGTTGCTACATGTGGCGCAGTTGTGTCAGGGGATTAAAGATGAAACTATAATTTGATTGAATTCGGAAAAGCTTGTTATGAAAATGGGCCAAGTGACAGCGAAAGTGAGTTATGCAGGCGGCCGCTCCACCACACGCGTTTTCTAGGGCGCCATCGCGCGATTCTGTCTGTTTTTGTTGGTGAGCGAGAGAGCGTCGGCAATCGGTAAGTCGGCCCACCTCCTTGCGCTTTCGGTCGGCGATGGCGGCGCGGGCCGTGACGACGCCGACTGCCGAGGCTCGCAGTGTCTCGGTGCCAGTGCTGACTGCTGCATCGCGCGCCGCACGCGCCGTCTTGTCACCTGCGCCCGCGCTTGTGCCTCTCTCTGTCAAGTGTCAGAGCCGCGTCTTCACGCGCGCCTCATCAACACGGCCCGTTATTCTGAAATTTTAAACTGTGCCGTGTCCATGACGATCTCGTGCTTTCTAAGCAGCGAAAATAAAAAAAGTAACGATATAAATAGCAAGTGGTTTTGAGTGACCGCGTCGCGACTTGCGAGCGGTAAGAGGCTGTGTTTGCACAAACCGAGCGAAAGCGGTCAAGCGTGTGCTAAGTTGGAATGAATTCGGCTGTGTAGGTGAAAACCCTTGGTGTGTCGTAATGAAAATAAGTGCTGAAGTGTCGAAATCTGTTTTGTGAGGTGATTTGCGTGCGTGCTCATGCTGCTGTTAAAAACGGGCACACGCGCTTATGTAAGCCTGAATTGACGCATAGAACAAGTGAGTAACTTCTAAGTATATAGAATATAATATATGCATCTGCTTATACCTCCACGATAGATGCACATGTCAGTTGAAACGCTGTGCTCCATGAAAGATAGTCATTAAATGTTTTAATATCAGCTTAAAAACGACTGTCTCTAACACGACTTTTTTAATAGGTACAGATTTAAATTTTCATTAACCTGACCCACCTCATAAAGATTACGTTTTTCAACTTTGGTTTGCAATTAAAACAGCTTTCACTATATAGTATTTCATGCAATTACATATTTGACAGAATTAATACAAATATTGTTTTTCAATAAGTACATATACTTACTAATTATGCATTCCGAATAAACGCATAGAAGACACGTAAACTCGACTTTGAAATACATGAAATCATAAAAAAATTTACCAATTATAAAGGTAGTTTATTTTCCGGTCAGTTAACTAGCAGTTAAGTTCAGATTCACACTAATATGTACCTAAGTAACAGCGTCAGAATAAAACTTTAGCATGGAAACTTACATTATTTTCACAGCAAAGTTTTCCACGCACAATTTGAGTTTAATGCTAATGACAATGATATCATAAAATTTAAGCACATGTTCATTTCACTAAAATATGACTACTTGCGCTGGCAATATTTTTGTTACAACCATGAATGTGAAAGTATAATAATTCATGTATTATAAAAGTTACAAAAACTATTAAATTCTTGTTTAGTTATTATTATTCTCATAAAATTAACACAGCTGTTTATACTACGACAAAGTTAATAACAAAGAATACTTCTGTGGTAATAACCATAAAGAATAATACGGTAAATTGTTATTTAAGGCATTCGTCCAAATATTCGGATCGTACGTAACAGGCGATCGCATTAAACGTATTATTTTTTTATTTGATGCGATGCGTCCGGTACATACGGTGCGGATATGTGGACGCCTGCCTTTATGGCATATCCGTAATCGGATACCGTATAGTATCTAAACACACAAGTGCAAAAAACTGACACTTGTGGATCTAGGTACGTACTAAACGGAAGATATTTGTTTAACCTAGTGTAAAATAATAATGCCACTGAAGTCACCGTATATTTCTAATGCAGCGGTATATTATATCTTAAAATGTTTAATGTACCAAATATACGCCGATCTTTAAATAAGTGTTAATAATTCGGGGACGCGTGAGGATTAGCGCCACGGGTTCCGGGGACGACAGCGTCGCATTGGCTCCGTGCCGAGGTGACTGTTTGCTTTGTTTACAAATATTGAAAGCACCGTCGAGAAGGACATTCACACCATTACCTAGTTTAGGAACAGCTTCAAAAGAACATGTAAACATTTATAAATGGAAACACTAACTTTATAAGTATAAGGTCGTAAAATAGGTAACGTCAAAATTCAATTAGGTGATGTGATCATATCTAAATGCTACTTACGGTGAAGTGAAAGGTTACTTTCAAAAATCTACAGTCTACTTTATAAAGACGGTACGAGAACATTTTTAGTAAAATAGGTTTTATCCAAGAAAATTGTTCATGCCACTACTAGTTTTTGCTGATTTTTGCTGAACTCAAATAGCGGATATAAAAACGCATCTCGTGGGCAATGGTATTGAATTTACATGAGCCACATTACGTCACTGTTCGGTTGAGAAAAATACGAGTATGTCAATGTATGGCGCAACACGCATTCTCTTGCTAAATATTTTATTATGAATTGAATATTTATGATGAACTATCATTAACTTCGCCTATTTCCTAGATACGAATATATTTATAAAATTAATTGATAATGTGTGTGAAAATAAATCTTAGCTTCCGTCTATATCACGGCAAGGAGATGTAATTTTTATGATTATGACTTTTAGGGTATTAATTGTAGTTTTGACGTTGTTGTTGTATCTGCCCATATACGTCCCACTGCTGGGCACGGGGCTACTCTACCATCGAGAGAATCGATTGAGAGTGGTTAGTCCACCACGCTGGCCTAGTGCGGGTTGGCGGACTTACATGCCCTGGAAATTCTTAAAAAAATATATTTAATTATTTTTATTATTTTTTTATTCTTTTAATTTTAATTCTTCTTTTCGTTTTGACGTTATTGATAAATAATCTATTTGTGTTTTACTTTTGTACACTACATATTATTTACACCACACTTCTATCGGGATACCCTCTGCATAGTGACACAAAAAAATATCGATAGTAAATAGACATGATAAGAATAATACCCGGACATTCTCAGTCTAGCGTTGCACTTATCAATGGCGCTCGTTTTTCCGCAGTTCGACTTCACGATAAGCATCGCGGGTCACGAGCTATCTCGTCGCACCCGGACCAGCCTTAACCCCGACATTTCGAAACAGTATCCCACCAAAACAATATCAAATCCTCCATCTCAAGAAGCATCCAGTACTTTCATTCCAGAAATAATTATAATATTACCAGCAACTGGAAATTGTTATTTATAAAGCGAGAATTTTTTTACTATTCATTTTGTATCGATCAAGCGAGATTCTCTTTGAAAGTAAGGTAAATTTAATTAAAACCATGACTTACTAAACAACCACGCCGCAGTTGAATTAATACTTTCCGACCTGCATTCGAGATGGCAGTGGCAATGCAATTATTATCGTAGAAACTATGTCATCGAGTTGAGGTTTTGTTTATAATTGTATATCGAGAATTGTACTGACTACGTCTATTCAGGGACCGTTATGTACTTATTCTAAAATTTCTATTGTATTGCGAACTCCAGTGAGCAATTTCAATTATAAATATATTCCCGGGTATGCAGGAACAATACACATAATATGAATGTCGCCGATAAGTTCTAGAAACCGATGTTTGCTCGATTCAAAGGCCGGCGCTGTTGGTTCGAGTCGTATTTACTTGCTCGCTTACTCATAAATGAGTAATACAGGCTCCATTGTAACTCAGCTTTCCAATTTTGTATCTGGATAGGAACTGTGATTGGGAAAATTGATTGGCTATAAATCACACGTGATGGCAAAAATTAAATTGGTAAAATCTGTCCACCTTTTGTGCAGATAAGAACTGTTGAGTAAAATTTGGCATAATATGTATATATATTTTTTATTTTAATGTGTATGGGTTTAAATAAACATGCATCAAGAATGTACCATACATTGGACATACCTATATGTTAATGTGTAGGGTATCACGACACGCATCAGTTGTTATCCATTACAACAGCAGCAAGCAAACAGCACAACACAGCACACTTACCACACGAGCCGGAACGCCACGTAACGTGTACTTACCACTGTCAGCTCCAAACCATATACCTTGTCCGTGATTCCAATGTATGTATGTAATACCAACTCGTTCATTGCGAGAACGTATTACGAACAGCGACTTGCACTGAGAGATTACCTACTAAGTATAAAACAACTAGGTATCTACTGTGATTTGATATTGTTGATTTAGGTTCGGGGTTTAATTTGCATAATCCAAACTCGAAATTGCGCATTGTCTCCCGTTCTAAACATACCAAAATAGACCTGAGACGAGGGAGATTATTTTCATTTATTGATTGGATGAAATCTGAGATGTCGCTTCACAGACAGTAGGTACAAAATTAGTTTATTAAATGTAACTTAAGCCGGTCTTAGTCTTTGCTCCGTCCTTTGCGAAATCTTGGCGACATCGAACGATGTCCGACCGATTACTTCGTAACGATGAAAGGACACGCACAATGGTACAATCAGGAATAATGACAAGTATCACGAACTCGCCGTATCCACATACAGATTTATGTACATATACTGCTTCATATAAGTTAAACAACGTCTCTTTTTGGCGTCTCCTAAAATTGGTATGTTCATTATTTCGTTTATTTTCGTTCAATAAAGTGAAGATGGCATAACGCCTACGCTTCGTCGAATAACAAGCAAATTGAGATCATCTCTTTACATTGCACATGTCAGTAAAGCTAACAATGAGACGGCACTCTCGAATCGATTGCATCTCAACGTTGCAGTTGGACTTTCAAATTTTAAAGTTAAAAGAATCGTGGGCGCTCGCAGTCTCAAATGTATATTTACATGCAGTAAATAAATTTATGTTACGAATATCTCCGACCCAGACATTGATTTTTATTCACTCTTGACTGACGTCATCGATGTTCGTATGACGTCTTTGCATTCTGTATCTAGGATCACTTGATTTTCGCAAATTATTCTTGCATAAGTTAGATGTGTCGTATTCGTAATGTCAATATTCTTTTTAATTAGTATGTAATTGTTGAATGCATTTATTAATTGTTCTTTTTATAAACTTAATACAGTGTTCATACTTCATGTAAGTTATTTAAGGTATCCAATACTCGTAATATTTACATATACGTACTAAGAATTCCGTGTACATTTCAAATGAAATCAAGCTTTGTTAATGTAGGACAGTGTTATAACCCATGATATATAACAACAGGTTCAATTGATTTCTAAGTTGCATCTAAGTGGCTATGCTATGCAGGTGGTAGGTTGTAATTGTATAAAAATCTTTTTTTCGAACCAGACCATCATAAGGTCGGTGAGACCGAAATTTTATGCAAGTTGCGGTAGTTAGGAGTTATCTCTACTCAACAATTTTTTTTATAACTATTCAAATACTGACAAATCGTGATATACTAAAACCGCTTATTTAAACGCAATTATTAGTTCAGAAATCGTCACCAACGTATAAATTACAAAATACATCAGTCCTGTTTAGGCTAAACTACTTAAAAACCATAATTTACGAGTGTAACGATATCATCCACGGGGCCTGCATAATGTATAAAACGTACACATTTTCAATAATGTGAATATAAAAAAACATTATTACGCGCTGTCACCACGAAGCGTTCGTGCACGATGTGTAAAATAAACATAACCTATTCGCTTTTCTGCCCTGAATTTAAAATTTATTGCATTAAATGGCACGTGTTTGTCATACTCAAGCGATAACAAAGATATTTATATATACACAAATGTATAAATATTTGAAACAAAACACATCCATCTATGTCCCTTAGGAGATAAAGGCTTCGGTAATACTATTTCGTTACTGCACGATATGGGAGGGAACCGATCGCTATTTTTTATAGCATAGGAGCGGCAAAAGACTCATTATTAAATAGTTATACAGCATTCAAGTTGTAGTCAAGAATGTTTTGAAAGTGGTAGATCTACAATTAGTCAGGAATTTGTGCCCGATATGGCGATAGGCTCGCCTCCTATCACATCGTGGGACGGAACATAGAAGGCGAAAATGTGGGTGTCCTGGTGGCGCCTCTGCCTACCCCTTCGGGGATAAAGGCGTGAGTTTATGTATGTATGTATGTATGTATGAAGGATATAA
The DNA here is from genome assembly GCA_949752805.1 of Deilephila elpenor. Lineage (NCBI taxonomy): Eukaryota > Metazoa > Arthropoda > Insecta > Lepidoptera > Sphingidae > Deilephila > Deilephila elpenor. The sequence goes on along the minus strand of OX457099.1, from coordinate 6,333,035 downwards.
TGCCAATCACAAACAGTTTTGATTGCCTAATATCTGGTGTAAGTGCTACCGAAATTATCGCCATCGGGCAATTGACACCTAAATATTTATATTATTTCGCTATGCAAAATATCTTAACAATATAATTCTTACGCAAAAATTCATGGTGTCTGACAACCCTTTTAATATACTAAAGTATGTATCCTATGTAGTTACCACCTATGTATGTGTGTGTAAAATTGACCCGAATGGAAATAGATATGGCGTGTTCAAAGTCGTTTTAGTTTCCCTAAAGTGATATAATAAATTCAATTAAAGTGATTAGCGACCGTTTATTATAATATCAACAAAGTAACTTGAAAATGGCCTCGTTTTGCTAGTATGCATATAATAATATATTGATATAATAAGTGGATTGTTTGTACACGTATAGAACCGTTTTCCATGCTTTTTATATAATATTTTTTCTTCATACCTAAATTACCTTGATATCTTCTACTTCTAGAAAACGTTATTATATGTTAGTCCGCGATAACAATAAATAATACAATTCGTACATAATAAATTATACACCTAAAATATCAGCACAGTAATAATTACAATGTTTGTTTGCTTGAGTAGGGAAAGTTCATCAGGTAATGCTTTAATCTACCAAGACTTAAGCCAAGCTTGTACATATACCTTTATAGAGTCCTTGTGGAGAACCCTCAGATATGTTGGTATCCCCCGTCTACTTGAGCGAGATTTAACTATATTAATAAAAACCGAACACGAAATAATCTAATGTGCCTCGATTTCGAACTCGAGATCTCCATTATAGAATCCATTCTGCACATAATTGAGCTTCTGTTCAGTTCTATCCAGAAAATAATACAAAGATTTTTTTTAATACCCTTGTAGAGTCAATTCAATTTCAGGTTTTCCAATGAAAGTGTGTAAAATTTGACATCAAACAAAAATAATTCCGTCATTAATTAATTATGCTTTTGAAGCAATAAATGCGACTAATAAAATAAACCAGTTACATGCAATATTATTCGACGGATACCAACATTATTATTTATTTTAGTCTGTTTTATTTTACCCTAAATTTCGTTGCGGTTTCAACAAGTTTTGAATGGGAAAATTACGCGTGATTGCGTGTTGTGAGACTATTATTGAAATCAAAGGTATTTATTTCTGATTCATCCACTAATCGTAAACAGATTTCTGTAATAGCTGACAACCACCGATTAGAGCAAGGAGGGTCGCTTTAAGTCGTGGAGGGCGGAGATAACCAAAGAGCTTTTAGTGTTATAGACAGACGGAATAGAGAGACAAAAACTGTTTACTATTTTTATATAAAAATATTTTTATGATTTAAACTGCCTACACTGGTCGCCGTTTATTTTTTGTGATTTGAATTAAAATCTGGCTTCAACACTTGTGGAATTTATCATATGGGCACCAAATAATTCGAATAAAATAGATTTTATAAGACTAAACTTGCTTCAGAATATGCATGTTTTATCCGATTTACTTATTTTAAACGAAAGCCTTTAGCCTTGGGAATCCGTATTTTAGTGTGTACTATTTCATATAGATGATTGATAGTAATTATAAAAAACGTAACAATAAAAACAATAACAATACGATTAACAGAACAATTTTACCCGTACCTATCACATCTATCTATCGATAAGAATATGTGTTTAATATTGAGTTACCTTAGAACTTTACCTACGACAAAGAGTTTTCCCTCGAACTTGTTCAATAGAACAAAACTGTTGTTATGTAATCCGAATGAACAGGCCTATAGCAAATATTCCACATACAAATGTCAGCAAAGACCGCTGATGTAACGTTTATAGATTTACACAACCTACAAGAAGACGTGACATAACGTTAGCTCTTGACTGATCTTTAACAGCTTAAAATATCTGTAAGAAATCCCATTTGAAAACATATGGATAAAAACATTAATATGTGGTTGAATAATGAAAGTCAGATTCTATCTTTCTTGTCTGTAAGGTAGTGTAGCTTTTTATGATCTTTAGAAGTGTGCTCGACATATCAAGCATTGCTCAGTTTCAGTAATTTAAAGTACGAACATTAAATGCTAATCATCCACCAAGTGGAGTTACCGCGTTGTGAAATCTTTCCATAGTGTTCAATTATCGTGGAAGTGTATTAATCATATTCTACAAGTCAATCTACAGGTATATTATAATAAAGAATATACTATATATGTTTTTATGGCGACACGACCGCAAAAATTTTCCACTATAAAGGCCAATGATGATGAATTTCGAGAAAATGATTGGTTCGAGAGTCTTATGACGATTATTTATTTTATGCGGAGAGAACGTAATACTAATTTTTGTTAATGATTTTTATTAACAACTGAACGCTAGATATTTCTGTGATCTCGATTTTTAATTAAGTATTTTTAAAAAGTGAATAATAGACTAATTAGGTACGGATTTGACTGAGCAATTAAAGTTCGGAGGTTCAATAGCATGGCATACACCTGTGACTTTTCCAAGTGCCTAATGTTTATTTACAGAGTTAATTTCGCACATTACATACGCTCGTTAAAAAGAACATCATGAAATTACTATACATTGAAGATATCCACGAGTATTTCCTTGATATGTATACCCATCAACTCGTCTAGGCAAGCGTCCAGGTTGAAGTCCTAAATAGCACTTAACCACTTAACACCATAAAATAAATAAATAAAAAATAAACTATGATCTTTGGACCTACATAATTAGTCTGCTGATATTATATTACGGTGTTATGTTACACGCATGGAATGGTGTCTTATCAACGGTTCTTACACGTGTATTGTCTTAATTGCGAAATCTAAGGAGAGTTCACATTTTAAAAAGTTCCTTAAAACACATTAAAATTGTCATAGGTCATGTACAAAGTTAAATTACTTCTAGACGTTTCACTGATATGTTTAATTATACGGTGGTATTACTTTTTCGTCGTTATCTGCCAATTTCGTATTTTTATCTATTCTTATCAGAACACGTAGAGTGCAATGACATGTGTTAATGTTAGAATGAATTGTTGTTTATCGATTCGCACACTATTTCTATTTAAATAAAGTAATTTCATGTATCTTCAGTAAATTACATACCCAATTTACTATTTACTGGTGATCAGTGGCGTGCCTAGGGTTTTGGATTAGGGCAAGCCGAATATTTTTTTCGTTTAATTAATATTGTTTTAGAAACACAAAGTTACTAAGAACGAAGAAAATTAATTTATAATACGTCGGCAAACCTACCACACAATCAATATTAAGATTAAAACAAGTAATATTGATTACTTGTGAACATGTATCCGTACCTAACTATTCATTACATTTCTATTGCCGTCACTATTCTGTGGTGCCGTGGTCGACTTCGAGGTTTACCGAAATTGCAAGCAGAAATTATTATTAACGCATTCATGTTTAAATGTTTTTCTGAATTTAAAATAATAGATTGCTTTTGAAAGGACCACCTAATTTAATGAAAATTTAAAGCATTATAATCCAAACAATCTAACACACAAGACGTGTCGTTTAAAAACATATGAATCACGATTGTTTAATAGCTTTAAAGGGAGTATGTAGTAATAAAAGTACGTAGTTTATTAAACTGAACTGAAGAAATTTCTATTGTGATTTATCACGACTTACTAAATGTACAAACGGTTTCGCGCTGGTTTATTTTTCAATATAATTGAATGAATTTACCTTTTTACCGGCAATGAACGCTTTCACAATCGCACTCAAACCATCACAGAAAACAATACAACTCATAATAGTATCAAAAAGTTTAAATAACATAAAAAACTAAACATTAACCTTAAACAAAACACATTCACTCATAAAATATCATAATACAAATGAAGTTAGTAGAAATATGTGCTGTATTGCCAGTAAAAGTGAAATAAACAATACAAAAGATACAATTTATTAAAAGAAATATTTAAACTTCATTATTTGTTCTAAAAAAAATATTAGATATAATTTCTAAAAGGAACCAACTTAATTTAATAACAATTGATATAACAAATAATCACGTGACGACCATGCAACGCACGATGTTTTTACATCACCAAGGCCGAAGCCGGGCATATCGTCTAGAGTAAACTGCTATATAACATATCTATAGCTATACATTCGTAGCGATCGAGTAATATCATTTCCCCATACAGTTCACGCGTTGTTAGAAGCCCCGTAAAAGCACACGAGAGAGAAAAGGATAGATGTATGTGCTGTGTGCTCCGTCTTTTCAAGTTCAATATAGTTTTAATGAATGAATATTACGCGCATGGAATTACGCGGCGCTTCGGCGCTGGCGTTTCATTGAATCGAAGCGCGGTAAATACAAAAAATTTAAATGTTAGATGTTTTCTAATAAATGACTGTTGTATTGAATGTAATAGTTTGTATTCAGTATGGAGTATATACGTATTATGTGGGGCAAGCCGGGCTTTTGGGCTTGTATGGAAGTACCGCCACTACTGGTGATAGGTTTCTCTTATGTGAGAGGCCGCTTGGGCCGCCGCCACTGCATCTATTTCTCCCGCCTAACAGCAGTGTAAATGCACTGTTATGTTCCGGTTTGAAGGACATTCTAGCCAGAATAACTATTGGACATAAGTTTTTTACTGTCCATGAGCAGTCGTATCGCTTACCATCAGGCGAATGGCATGCTCGTCTCGCTATTCAATGCAATAAATAAGTAAAAAAAAATTACATTTCATTTTTCCATACATTTATATTAATATTTTTATTTTTACAAAATAATCGACTTTTCATTTCCACATATAATCATACTTTACGCAAGTGCAAAAGTAACGTAAACGATAAATAATATTGCACATTGAGGATTTTACACGTGCTTTTACACGTTTGTTATTGCTTTGTATAATTAATTAAGTTGTTGCCTAACGCAAAAATTCATTAACCTTGTGTTATCAATTTCCTTAATTTACACTTAATTATTCAGCAGATTGGTAGTCCGTCTGTTCCATAAAGATAATAAATACGCAGCGGCAACGTCACGTATATTTTGCAACGTAGGCAAAATGTGCAGTCGTTACTCGTTAAGGTAACTTGACTATCTTCGAGTGACACTTCACCGTTCTCTGTATATCTTACTCTGGCGTGGTGGACGGGGGCAAGTCTGAGCGAATAGGCACATTTGATTTGCCGGTAAGCTGTGCTGTTTGCGATATGCTCGGAAGGGTTCGGTACAGTTCGGAGGAAGCGGCGGTAGTTGATGCCGGCGGCTCGGTGCGGAGTGGCCGCGTATACAGTGGCGCAGCTCGATTCGGTTAAACGCTATAAGCCGTAGTAAACAAATACTTATTTGACATAAACGTTATTCTTCAATGAAAACAATTTAATGAATACATATAAACGGTAAATATCGAAGTGTTACACGTCGGAGCGCGGCGATTAATAAAAATCTAGTCGACCGGCCGCAATGAATTTGGTAACAGAAGACAGGTTACAGTAATGTATTTGGTGTTTAAGTGAAAGGAGCTGGTTAGAAGTGGTGATTCTTGTGTGTGTGTTGTTTCCATCACTGAATATCTGGACCATCTTTACGTGCACTATGCACGTAAATAATGCGAGCTGTTAGCCTGTCCAGCCTGTCAAGTTGAAGCTCATTGATTTGTATTTATTGGCCTTGCATGTCCTCGCTCTAAAACGTAAGTAAACATTTTATTTGAGTTCAATCAAATTTTAATTTTAATTAGTATCGGTTTGTTTTTAGTATTCTACTAGTATAAAATCTATACAAAAAGTTACTTGTTTTTTAGTTTTTCTTTCATCCATTTCCATATTAATGAATGGCATTTTTGAAATGATTAGAAAAATGCAAACAACCAAGTTATGTACCTATATTAAATGGCATTAAGATCAAAATAAATACACTACACACCCACGAGTAGCCTTCGTCCCCGAATAAATAAAACTAGTAAATTAAGGTTCTGAGCTTTTTCTCCCTCGAGACCTATTAGTCGAAATGACATCCACAAACGACCACGAACCGAAATCTTTATTCTAACATTTAAATAAATCCCTCACATGTTTAAAAATATATCTTTTTATTTAATCATCATTGATATATTTAATCTTAAGTATTTATACTTATATACGATAATTTACGATATGCATCGGTTCTTTCGTATGGTAATTGGTAACGGCGCGTACAGGCGTTAAATCAAACCTAGGATTGATTTTCTAGTCGGAGTAGCAACTTAAAAATAAGTCGGCTACTGGTTAATATTATAGTTATGAACTCAATCGTTTGTAAGATATACAATCATATACTCGTAATGAAATCATTGTTCATAGATGAGTAATATGCAGCAAACGAACAATACTTAGGTACATTTAGTACGATTAACATAACACGATGATATCAACTACACTGTAATATCCGCGTGTTCTTCTGTGGACCCTCATCCGACACTTGCGTATAAACAGCGAAACATGGCTTTTGGCAAGACTCTTTGCAAGCAGTAACTGCCCCACATCAACCATTTTGGGAGTGGACCTTTTAGTACCCGTTGCTAAGCTAATGCAGTTAGTAAACTTTATATACCTTAGAAGTTATTGTGTCACTCGGGTATGTCACATTGGCAGCTAAATAATGTTAACGAGACAATATTAAAACCATTTTATAACAATTATTTGTAACACCTGTATAATATTCTTTAAAAGTACTTTAAAAAAATATACAACGATGAGTTAACGCGATTTTGAACGCAAATATTTGTGTCAGGTGATGCAAATTGCATACACAATTGGTTTCCGAAATTAGCTCCCGAATATCCGCAGCATAACGAAAGCTTTTCGTTTCCTTCGCACACTTTATATTTATATTAAGAATATTGTGACTAAAGTTATCCCTCATAACCTTTAATTTATTTACGATCTATTGTATTAATACTATTAGGTACTTAAACACATATTTATGCACAGTTAAATATTACGAATTTGTCTTTGTAATACGATATTTTACTAATTTGTAACATTATTGTTTTGTTCATTATCTAAATTTAATTAAAGCATTCTTAGAGAGTAGTCAAAGAAATGTTCGACTATGTAAGAAAACTCGACAAGAAAAGAAAGTAAAAGAAAATCCGAGTTCTTTGTAACCTTTGACTTCGCGAAACGTTACTCGTAGGGAATAGTGTACATCAAATATTCACTTTCATTACACACGAAAACTAAATATACTCTCGTAAAGAAAATAATGAAACGACCTTACAAGTATCTATGAGCGTACGGGGGTCACTTTAAATTACGAGCATGTGAAAATATAGTAATTACTTTATATTATCAAGAGCAGTTATTTTGAAAGCGACCGGCATTTTGATTTTATGATAAATAAAACTATTTATAGAGACGCAATATAGTTTTTTTTATACTGCAGACTCCTTGCTAATAAACAAAAGCATACTAAGTTAATACTTCTAGCTAAGTATAGAAAACCAAAACGAATGAGGTACCTATTCTGTTTTAAAAATAAACTTCCGTATCCGTATATTAATATATTAAAAAATATAACAAAAACGTAGCATAAAATATTCGCACATAAATTACGTAAAGTAAGCCATTAACTTAGGAGTGTATCTACCCATATTGACGAGTTCTGGAAAGTCAATAAGACTTCCATTTCCTTGATTATATTTAGATCGAACGGTAATATCCAAGTTGCACCCTCGCCCTCTTCGAATTCCATTAAAATAATTTTATTACTATTCCCCGTAGCCTGCAATTTATTTATGTCCAGCGCACATTCACCCTTTAGTATAGTGAATTTGTTATTTGGGAATGCACTTATGCTTTAAGTGTCATCAATTCATCAATATCATCACCATAATCATTATCATCATTATCATCATTGTAATCATTATCATTTTCAGCGTTCAGCCAATCTTGTCATTAAAGACCATGGAAATATTTGATGTTATTCTGATTTGACGTATGCTAAATCTGTAGCTGTTTATAATTAGGTAAATTAAACTTTGTTTAACAAGGAAGAGAGACATTGTGAACAATAATGATTTAAGAACCTTGGAAGTCGTGTTTATAGGTAAAACGTTGCAAAGTTTAAAACAAACAAATATTCAATGTTATGTTATGAAAGAATGTTGTGTGCCAGAAATTCTGTCAAACAAAATTGGAAAGTAAATTGCTTTTCAAGCGGTACATGTGTGAAATCATCTTCCACTGTCCGAGGCACCGACGATTATTTGCTTTCTTTACCAATGCAATTATTATTTAAAATACATCAATCTCAAAAATAGGAAACACAGAAAAGTGAAGAGTGTGTATGTTGCGTCGATATTTCCGTTTCATGATATAACCTGGTTTGTAAGATAGCGTGCATAAATCCAATCATGAACACGAAAGTCGAACCATGCTCTCTGAGGTATCGAGATTTTTACTTCAGTCCGCACGCATTTACTGCTGGGCAAAGGTCTGCTTCTGCTCGACTATAAACTTCTAACTTGGGAGAATTGCTTCTAAGTATCTCCGGCCACCCAGCTGGTACCGTAAAACCATCTGGCCAACTCTTCGTTTATTTGACGTATCCAATCGGTTAGAACTCTATTTCGTCTTCCGCCCCGCATTTTGCTTACTTGCCATTAAGCTTCTTAACCCTGTCAACTGTTACAAATATCCTAGAGTTTTGTGCGTCTACGGACCAAATTAGCTGTAAAATACGGAAAATAATAATGAGAGGTGGTGGCAGTGAGGGCACAGTGCAGTGCTCGTGCGCACCCATTAATATTCAAGTCAGGTGTGCACGTGCGCGCGCGTGCGTTTCCAACAATCATTACATGATATCAGCACAACAACATGACATTTGTCCAAAACAATTTAGATTTGTGATTTGTAGTTTGAACCTCGTAATCTCAACGGGCCTATAAATACCGACATCACGAAACTTTTATGTATTTTTATTAATTAGTTGTCCAAAACAACAAAATTTAACGTAATGACGAAGAGTTTTATTACCGAGTAATGTACCCTTGTAGGATGGGTTATTAAAAATATATAATAATTTACGTCAGTGACATTATTATATCGCGCATCAGTTACTTAAAACATTTTATTATTTCCCTCTCCAGCTCATCAGATCCACGTTTAAGTTAACAACGTACATGTATGTTAAATGTTTAATGTCTGTTTCTACCAACAACATTAACATTAATATTTAGGACATTATCAAGGATAACATACCTAATTTACTACACTCAAACCACAAATCCAATTTTGGACGTCAGCAAGTTTAGGAGACCGAAGTCTGAACATCTTAGTTATTAGTAACAGGATTCCTTTTGCTAACAATAGGCAGTATTTACCTAACTCCCAAAAATCTAAGAAGAAAATTGTCTACTGCATTTTACTTTCGCTTCGTTATCTATTTTTGAAACTCTCAATCCATTAATTATCTTCAAGGAATCCAGCAAGTGTGTTGACTGTATTTATTTTAGGCAAATTACAAACACTCTTAGCTTAGCCCTTAGCTGGATTCGCAATCCACGCTATATAAAAGAAACCTACCCCGACTCAATTTATTGTTGGTAAGCCCGGCTTAGGAATTACAACGCAATAAATCCGGCGTATTGCTAAGACCGTGCTATCGCATTCATAAAGTTCTTTACTCGGCGTCTGCGACCGTAAAAGACTTCCTCCGTTTCATTCGTTGCCACATCTAAAGGCGATTACGACAGATCACAACATTTCATACTTCAAAGGAGAGGGTAATGTACGTGTGTGCTAAAATTAGTGCAATATAATTATAGATCTGTCCTTGTATTTATCTTAGTGTACTTAAGATTATCAGGTCCGTATTGATAGAATAAAATCGAGTTATTGTTGTTTTCATGATCAATTCTGTCGTAAAATATATGTGAAAAACTGTTTTTCCCATTCATTGTGCAACGTCAAGGAATTTTAGCCCTAAATTCCAAATGAGGGCCAAAGTGAAGCGATTCGTTTTTACGATCCGATGAATGAGCATTAGACACACTAATCTACTCTCGGACCACAGTCCCCTACTTCCAGACTCGATAATCCCGCAGAATATTCGAATTATTTGCCACGACCGTCTTTATATTCAAACGACATCAATGAGAACGAACAACTTTAGACATCAGCGGTACGTCATATAAATTTTTTTTTGTATTCTGCTCTTCATATAATATTTGAATTTCGAACCCACATCACTACAACGCAGTGCAATCACGAAATTGGTGTCTGTCAACTGACCCATGACTGTTTAAACATGAATTAATTTTATTTTCCTGTTAATACGTCTTATAGATAAAAAATTGTATTACGTACTCCAATTGATAAAACGTTTTGTATAATAAACATATTATGTGTTTTATCTATACCCAACATACTACTGTTATAAATGTGAGAGTTATAAGGATGTTGGATATTATTTCTGACAAAAATATTGAACGGATTTTGTTGACACTTCGCAATATAGCTTAGACATAAGAACGACACACAGATTGTAATTTGGCCAAAGCTGTATAAACCTAATAACGCAAACGAAGTTGCAAGCGAACGCAAGTTATAAAAAAATCGTCATGTGACCCAAGAAAATATTATTAATGATTATTTTTATTTATGCTTCTACCTGCCCCAATCTCACGAGAGAAGGAGATAAACTTGTTGCAAAGGACTCGGCTCATAATTTTACGAGCGCCGCCTGCCTGACGCCAACCCTTTCGGGGATTTCTTATTCCACTAATGTAATTATATGCACAGGCCAATAAATCCGTAATATGCACGAATTAAGGATTAAATTCGATTTGCATGAGAAACGTAGTACATTTACATTTGAACTTTATACTTCGATTTGTTAAATCTGCATTATGAGTCTAGGTTTCGTTCGAAACATTGTATAATGCTGCAACTGCCGGTTCTTTATGGTTAAATTAGCTGCTACTTAGACATCTAGGTCACAGAATCCGTAATAGCTAAACAATTTACCTAACGCGATTAGCCGTACTATCAAGCCTTATTTTCAGATACATGTATCACAAGATTGTGCAATTTTCATATTTGTTATACCGGCGGCTCTAGTGTCTTTTTAGCCTCTCAAGTTATTCTATGCGTGAACTTTAAAATTACATTAGGTCACGCCTTTAGTAAAGCAAGATACCTGTTACATATTACATGTAATTCTTACATTGTGTAAATTGTAAACACTGTTTTTATTCTTACACTTATCCTTCGTTTAAGTTATCTTCTTAAGATCTTTGAATACAGTTTGCATCTTTTATAGCTGCAAATATATTTACCATCACAATTTTATTTCCTAACGTTAAATATACGATATGCAATGAAGATACTTCATAAACGGGGCCTCTGACGTACAGTGACAATGGTAAACTCTTGCCATTTTGTCTCCCATTGTAATCAACAAAGACACGGAAGTCCATTAACCCACCATCTTCCATGACTTTTGCGTAACTTTGCAGTCCAATTAAAATTCCCATATCAGCAACATTATACGGACTAACCTTAGTAATTGGAAATTAAATGTACAATCCATGGTCTAGTTGCCAATACTTAGTATTTGTAATAAGATAAGTAATTTATTTAACTCTAATAACTTGTATCAGTTAAAATATTTTATTGATTATGATATTATAAGTTAATACTTAAGTATTAACAAATCATAATTGATTTGTTACATTCCTTTCCAATCGAACCTTGAGTGTACCACCAATACAAACCAATGCATAGAGTTTCATTTCATTCTAAGTGGAATATTGTTCTATAGCTTTCGTCAACTGGCGTAGCACAATTGCGACTTGGTGGCTTGTGTAATAAATTTGGCAAAGGTTGTTGAGTTCTAAGAATCGATTAAATCTGTACTTGCTTTGAAATAGTTTGTTTGAACAAAAGAATCTGCAGATTGTAACTATGCTATATACTTGCTATATAGTATATAGCACTTGTGATATAACAGAAAACTTATGCTTTATATGCCCAGCAGAGATTAATTTCGGGTTGATATATTAAGTACAAATACATAGGTAGTCGTGAACGACGCAGAAGGCAATGTTTGATTTAAAATGTTCATCTAGCTCAACCCAACCGCAAATGTTTGTACTTGGCCACAATATTTGCTGCAATTCCAAATTCCAATATCAAGGAGTACGCGAACCCTTCAGGGCCATTTGTACCATTTCCAACTTAAAGTAGACAGAAGAAGAAACAAATAAAATACGCCTCTAAAGTTCAATACAGTTTATTTACATTGTAAAGTACAACTTATGTATAACAGTAACATGTTTATTTTGAAATAAATTGATAGTTGTATGAAATAGCGTGATCTATTGTCAATATCAGCAAAAGCGTATATGTGGGTGTTTGTTTACTAACCTCGAACGATACCGATCGTAGGTTAGTTGTATTTCATTTAAATTAGTATGCGGTGCCCGCTCTACTAAAACAAACAATAACAAATAAATGCATACGAGTAATACCCACTCACGATTCCTGACCTAATACTAAAGTATGGGTTTATCGTTCCCGCAACACTCATAAATATTATTGCAAAAAGGTTAGAGTTACAGTTTTACCGCGGATCCTTTACCTAAACGTCGACCCTTTGGGAAAATTTTGGTCATATTTTTGAATCCAAACAAAATGAAATTGCCATTTGGAAAATGATTCCAGGACTATTTACAGCCGAAGTACTAAACTAGCGAGGCATCTGCTTAAAATATGTGCATTAGAAATAAAAAATATTTAATATTCCCCATCGTACCGTAAACAAAACTAAAAGTTCAAACATAATTCCTACTAAGCTCTTGTTACTATGAAACTTCCGTAAAAGCATCCTAATGCCTGTGCCCAAGTTACTAACATAGATAATGTTTATGCTACTATACATTTTGTTTACGGACTATCTAATAGTTTAACCATTTATTACATACATACATAAACTCACGCCTTTTTCCCAGAAGATGTAGGCAGAGGTGCAACCAAGATACCCATGTATTTTCCATTGTATTTTTGCCCGACGATGTGTTATAGCCATATCGGGCACAAATTCCCTACTGCGTGCTGATTATAATGAATAGAAAAATCAAATATCACTTTGCACGACCCGAGATTCGAACCCAAGACCTTTGCAATAATATCGTAGCACAACTACGCCACCGAGGCAGTCAGTGAATTGTAACCTCAAAGATTTTTTCTTGGCCTAGCTAATTGAACCTACGGTTGCATAGATCACTAACTTGGCCATTTAATACGGACCTGATGTATAATGTACAATATTATACTTATTATAAAACAAGTTATTTGTAATATGTAAATTAAATAATAAAAGTCGATTAAATACATATTATTAAAATGGCGAGATTTTTTCAAGCGTGTGATTCCATTACTTAAACATGGCTATATTTTATCGAGGCATATTTTAATATAGAAATATGAAATGTGCACGTGTGCAGCTTGGCATATGAATCGAGAGAAATTTCCTCTTGCAAATTGAATTTTCACGACGTATCGCACCTCAATCTTATTTTCTTGAAGATCACTTTTCTCAGTATAAAATTGTTTACGAAAATATATCGTGGATAAAGTCGTTTTGTATTTGTTTTGTTTTGTAGGTGTTAGTAATATCAAAAACTTTAGTTTAATAGAAGAAAATAAAAATAAACTTAAATGTAATTGCAAGCTATATTACTATGATATGCAAATAGCTGATGTCTTAAACTAGAAAACCCTCTACAATGAAAGTTTAGATATAAGTAAAAGATATCAACTGTTAATATTTTTAATTGATCCAAAAAAACTGCTCACGTCTAGAATGGTGGGAGAATATTTTTTTACTACGCCAGTAAATTAAACTCCACATCACTGCGGAAAAGAATACAGATGAAGGGACTTATAGAGAAAACAATAGCAGCATTATTATAAAATATAAACCAGATTTGGCCCCGCTCCCTCGCTTATGTTAGTTTAGGTTTTGTGAATCAACTTAGGTTGTCGGTCGACATAGAAAGCATTAACGTGAATACGAAAAAGGTTCTTTTTTAAATCCCGAGTAAACACTCCTTTTTATACCCTGTGACCTTTTCTATACTCCGAATAAATTACATAATAATTATACACATATATGCAAAAAATCATCATGTAACAAACAACAAACAAATTCGTATTCGCATTTATCATAATATAGTCAGGATGATATTGGTAACGGTCTCGGTGGTATGCGGAACAATAGCTTTTAATTTAAAAATTGATATGTTTTATGAAAATATATTTAATTGAAACACATATGCTTGAGCGGAATAATCATAGTTTTTTTCATTTAAATTACATAAAATTACACTATTGCCAGTGACTCATAAACCCGTTTGTAATACCAATTGTCTTAACGCGCTCAAGAGAGGTAGGTTCTGAAACAATTGAACGCAAATATTTCGAATCCTTGTTTTTTTCGAAGGTACAACTTGCTTTCTGTATCTTTGTCAGCCCATATACGTGCCACTGCAGAACACAGGCCTCCTCTACAATCGAGAATACGATTGATATATGGCTATATAATCCACCAAGTTGACTTAATTACAGGTTGCACTTTACATACCCACTATAGAAATTCTTACAAACGTTAAGTCAGCAACAAAAATTATGATTTGAATACAGAAGACAAGCATGATCATCTAGTTTACAAACCTTTCGAAGACAGGAACCGTTACACCCTGTAAAAGAACCTACACGGGCTAAAAAGATAGGCCTTATCCAACTCCTTTATAACAATATACGTATATGCTTAATTCAGATTGCGGAGGATATGAAATGAAATGATAAGCTGTTAATATTTAAATTCATAACTCTGCCTTGAAGGCATTTGACATCTTAACACCGGTCCGCTCCAACCTGCTTGAACTAATAAGAATGGGTTTATGGTAGCCAATGGTCTTGAGTTTATTTGTTGACATATTTTACATAAAAAGACTTAAATTTGCATGTACCGCAAAAGCCAAAAAACAAGAACTGAACTGAATTTGGATCTTCGAAAAGTGTTTTAAAAACTGGACGATCACGGTACTTTAATTATATTCACTGAACTAATCAATAATTTATAACGCTGTGCCATTTAATTTCCGTTGACTGACTAGTTACATTATAGATAATGTTTGCATTTACCATAACCTATGCTAATTTTACTAATTAATAATCAATTAACAATGAGTAAGTAATATGGTGAACACACAGGAAAAAAGATCCTACGTGAACAAATATTATTGTTCACGTTTCTAGTACACAGCGCGATGAGTGCTATGGAAATTGCAACTATAAAAGAAAGGGGACAAGTGAAAGCCTAATAATCCATTTAGCCATCTTGATCAAATGTTGATAGCATCTGCAGTTAACGGTAAACACGAGCTTCTAGAATGCAATAGGCGGAAGTAGCACTGACGAGTTACTACCTATATAGCCATGAAACGCAAATGACAGAGTACGGCGTCTGACCATTGACCACGCAGCCAATAATTTCACAGGCTACTATTAAAGAAGCAAAACAACGTCTATCTGTGTTTACGCGTTAACAATCAGCGTATCGTACTGAAATATTGTTATTGATTATTATAAATAAATTAGAGATGTGCAGAAGGATGGAAGTCGAACACCATTTATCCATTCGCACACGTCCATTTGAACGTAGTGTTATTTATGTATGTCGTGAATTTTATATTTTTTTCGGATGATAAAATTGTATTTATATTTTTTGTAAAATATCAGCAGTATTTGGTAAAGTTATACCTTTACGCGTCATATTTTTTGTCTGCTGATAGCCATAGGTAATAAAATATGTAGTTAATAGACAAACCATTTGCCAAACGCAGCGAACACAGCTGTGTTTCTGTTAATTTCAACAATTAGATAAATTCCATAACATGTTGATGTTATGCCGCTTTAAAGTTTCTCTTCTACTTTAATCTTATACTTTACAGATTAATGTTATCATGAACGAATATTATAATCTGTTTGATTTATCCAACGGGGTGCCCCTCTGTTTATTTTAGACGACTTATCTACGAAAGTGTATGTTGGCGATAATTACTCATTAATCTTTTTTTATTATTGTTTTTTTTCAAGTCTCTTCTATCCTATGATAAATTCTGCTTTGAAGTCCTAACTCCCAGTCTTTGATTCTTTCGTGACTCATCATGACTTATATTATAGATATAATTCGGTGTTAATATTTAATGCCAATTTTTTTTCACTTCATTATGTTAATATAGAATTTTCAATATATAATTTGACTTCTCATTTAACCAAAATGATGGCGAATACGAAATTATCCATTATATTTGTATAGGCACAGGAACTAAAGTAAATATTAGAATTGCTAATTAACAGACTGAAACAGTTAATTTCATTAGTCTGTTTATATTTCAATCGTCACTTGTGAATAACGACCATTTCCATTAGAATATCACAGAATTTTCGTTTAATAAACTTGCCCATTAAAATTTTCTCGCGACTGTCGTGAGAAGCATGCCTTAGTTTTACTTCACAAAGCATTGTTCCCAAGTATTTCTACAAAGCAAAATACTTTTGCTATTAACAGCTGGCATAATTTCTTAACCCCGTATTGATGCTTGCTTTGGCATTGTATTATAATTTATAAAAACGTAATAATGTAGCATGCGATAGGTCAAAGACTTGACGTGCTCTTGAAACTAAATTTGGGACCTTGACATTGTTTTAACAGAATTAATGGACATGGGACTAGCCCTGTATTGAGTGATGGGTTTTGATCTACCACGCTAGCTTATTAAGGCTTTGTGTTCAGATGGATTTGTTAGGGAGAACGAAGTAGGTATCCAATCTGAAATTCAAAATTGTTAAGCCACTCATAGTTAGTGTCGTTTGGTAAGCACTGTTGCGTTTACCAAATGGTCCGATGGAAAAGACATACTTATCGTCGTGGAAATAAATAATTGACGTTTTAAACTAATTAAACGTGCATATAAATACACTTAGTACAAACTGGTATACGCATCTCAAAAATATCTGATATCTCGAACGGCGTGCGTCAGAAATCAAAAATACCTCCATTGATCTTGGCAGCTGCCAAATTATAACCGTTGTTAAATCAATACCGATGCATTATGACTGTATTATCAACCGGAATTCATGTTACTATTATCTCTACTGTTTACTAATAAAACGTCGATTTTGACTCACAATTTCGTCTTAGATAAAGATCCCGTGAGGCTTCCTTTGAACGCCCAACGTCAAGAGAATTTTGTTATGCATTGAAGGCTCGGTCGATTTGCATATCCCAAACAGATAATTTGCTTATGCGTTCCTTTTTAGGTTTCAAAAAAGGGTAATAACATACTTTTTATTATAAGTTTTCGTCGCTTTGACCTTTAAACGCATATACATTCATTGAACAACGCTATTGTAAAATATAGCAAAACATTATTTATTTTTTAATGGCTAATGTCGGGGTTTTGTTAACTTTTTAATTAAAGTTTTCTATTGAGCACTTGGTCAAAGAAACTCATAACTGTTTAGTGAAGTGCATGTAACACGAGTACTTCCTCTTAACATTCCTCAGTTTGTGTAGCCTTTTTTTAAAAAAATAATAGATGTCTTTAAAACAGTATTTCGTACTTACTTCCTTGCCAAAAACAATTCACAGCACTAATTTAAGTCTAAATATCAATTAAAAAAAACGAATTCTGCCATTGCCACATATTTCAATTCAGCGAGAGTTTTAAAGCTCGTGTTGGTTTTGCTCGAAAACGAGACGCTGTATTTGCAGACGCATTCATTTCGCTACAAGTAAGCCAGCAAATAAGGCATGATTTATTTAGTGTTAGGAGTACACGCAAAATGTTTTAGTTCGTCCCGTGAATGTCATGCTAAACAGCCTATGACCTTATATGGACGTCGTGCTGGGGAACATTACAACATCACTCAGTTTTCTAAAAGTGTATATAAATACTAAACCATGTAGTCATGTTTGAATGTGTTTTTTGCATAAGCGTGGAAAATTAACCGACTCACTTGATATATTACTATCCCTTAACCAATAATATCCAAATATTTCTGATTGGAAAATTGATAATGGAAGGAGTGGAGGGGTAAAGGTACTAAAGGTAAAAAAGAGTAGGTAATGGATATAGAGCATTCGGCATGTCACATACTAATAAAAAAGCCCTAGCAAAGTTACTGTTATAAGTACAATCTTAAAAAAAATATGATGCAAGATAATACTACCCAGTGAAGCCCATGATGTACTTTTTAAACTTAACATTTGTGATAACTGATAAGTAATTAAATTAAAATCACTTAGCATTTCATTTAGAGTTTTCTTAGAAATAACCAGGTAAAATAAATGCAAATCACTTATTTACATAACACTATTGACATCAAAATTTAACACCATATTTAAAGTGTGCAACATTCGATAATTAAATTAGTCGGTACAAAAAAGTTATCATAATCAGCGAGAAATTTGTTCGCAAAACATTGTAACCCGATCCTAATTAAGACTTGGTACTTATACACGCGAAGTTCAGCAGTGGAACGGTCGAGTCGATATTGATTTTTCATTAGATACCAGTGGCATTGCGACGTCATCAATTTAAAATTAAAGCCGATTATACTTTCGCATATCGAGGTCACACTTCGGACATATCGATTGCATCTCCAATTTATTAATTGACCAAGTTATTGTGAAGTCACGGGAGCGGGGCACGACTCAACCGGGACATTCTATGGAGATGATATACCGACCTGCATTCCGATTTTAGAAGCCAATATAGCAAACTTTTAGCCTCATTAGCCATTAGCCTGATCTAAGCCTGCTCGTGTTTTTTTGGGTAAGTGCTATTTGTCCTCAACATAGCAACAGTACAGTATCACAAGTAATGAACATTTAAATGTACCGGTAAAATGTACACGTAATTTCCTCATAAATATGAATCGTGGTAATGTATATTCCGCTGGATAATAAAATAGTATTTAAATAAAAAATTCTTAATTTAGTTAGACTAAAATAAAACTGGTGACAATGATTAAAATGGTACCTACCTGTTAAATACATAGGAATAACAATAAAGGTATTTGTCTCATTTTCGACCTATTATAATAAGTAATACGAGCTACTGTCTCGTGTTAAATATGTACTAATGTAAAGATATCTCGTCAAAGACCATGTACGCTTAGGTTCTAGAAGTTAGTACCTACTAGACTTACTGATGGTACGTGTCTCATATGTGAGAGGCCGCCTGGGTAGGTACCACCGCAATGTCTATTTCTTTCGTTAAACAGCAGTGTTAATTCACTGTTTTGTTCCGGCTTGAAGGACACTGTAGCCAGTTATGTCTCAGGATGGCGAGCGCAGTGGAACGCCAAGCATTGCTATATAATTCATGATGTTATTTGGTTTTTGTTACTGTCCATGAGCAGTCGTATCGCTTACAATCAGGCGAATGGCATGCTCGTCTCACCATTCATCGCATTAAAAAAAAGTCAACCAAACAGCAATCGCCATGTTACCAGGAAAAATTGAGTTGAAATATAACAAACACAATCCGGTACAACTTGTATTCAAGTCTTGTTGTAATTATAAGCTCGTGCGATGCTATACATGCGACGTGATCACCAAGTTATTGGATCCAACTGGAAATTTCTACCCGGCTTATGCAACGCAGATAATTCACTTGAGAAATTTAATTATACCAATCTCTTCGTTAATACAGTGTTGGGCATGCTCTGATTATAAGGATTAAAATTAATTTCCAAGCATAATGTCGGATCCCGACGTGCCTACTGGCCTTCGAGCCTTTCTCGTGATTGTTTTCATACTATAAAAGCAGAACTCTGAACTGCTATTGGCAAGTGTTTATTGACGCAACATGTCAAAGTTATCAAGGATTCCGTTGATGTGTTCCGTGTGTTCCATCGTATCTCCTTTACAAATATAGTTCAATGATATATTCGACAGGTACAAATAACTTTCGATACGTATTCAATATTGAAGACAGTTGTATGCGATCAAACATTGACATTGCAAACACGCTCCATTGTTTCTGTAGCAGATGGCAGTTGTCAACTAAACAAATAGGCGGCGATAGAACAAGACGCGCGGAACTTGCGGTTACACAATCACTAAGCAACAAATCGTCTGTTGTAATTGAAAATCGATCATTTAGTACATCAGGCATAGACAAACAAGGTCTCGTGCTCAGCAATAAATTTAACATTGATGATTCATAAAATATGTGTTTGGATATATGTGTACAAATATACAAACTGATGCACATGACATCATTGCAGTGCGTACTACTTCACTAAATGCTGTAGGAACTCATTGCTTACGTTTTGCTTAGTCTAAATGAAATCAGGTTTTAAATAAAAGATGATGCATAAACGCACATGTTAAATATGTTTCACTGTTACAATCAAATTTAAAACTCATTCTGGGTACGCCGAAGCTCGTACTGCGACCGCATAAAACGAACGAGATCCGAGGGGAAAAAACGTGGAAACCTCTTGGTATTTGGGGCCGCTCTCATTTCGTCAGGTGTAATGTTCCAAGCGTGTGCTTTTCAAATATTAAACGAAAGTGTAGCCGCTCGCCCCCCAAGCTCATGTAAATTGAGAATACATACATAAGCACACGTTACGCCGAAGATCCCCAACACCGCTTGTATGAATATCTTAAAGTTGTCTGCAAACTAGATCTAAGTAATTGCCAACTTAAATTTTCATAACTATTCTCATTTGCTTTGGTTGTGACTTGCCATGTTATTTTTAGTAAATGCCCGTGTTTTATTCAACTAAATTACTAGCTTAACTGTGGTACTCTACTCTCATTAACCTCATATCTCGTCTTGATTTAGTGTAGTCATACGAATATTTATTAGCATGCACATAAACAACTACATTGTGGAGCAATTGTGGGAGCGTCGATAACATCTGCAAATTAAAACCTGATCTCGAAGCAGAAATAACGGTCCACACTAGCCATCTAGGCGTCACCTGACCCTAATTTTCACCTACTTGAGATCAGCATGATATTTAGACACTGGCAGATTCGAGATTGCATCGATAGGTGCTATATTTCACAGAATGAATTGGTCATTAAGGTGCGTTTCTATACCAACTGTAAATTTGAAAGGTGCTAACAAATGTGACCAAAAGTCACTAGCGAATCTTATGTAGGACAGATGGAATATTAATAAGTAAAATGTTGTTCTGGGATAATTAAGCCAGTACGGACTTGTAGCTCTAGTATTGACACATGTATTGATTCCTATAATAAAGACCACAATAGAACATGATACAATGTGTTGATATCTTACAATATTGAATATGATGTCAGAAAAAATTATAACTACATAACATACGTTACGCGGTGATTTCGATACATGTTATTGCTCGTGTACTTATTACATCGGGGCCAATTACGGATGACAAGAAATGTATGTCTAAAACGCAGTGTTGGCTTTCAGAAATTCGATACCTGCGCAGCGCAAGCTGAATGATTTCTTTCGCACTTTTATTGCTTTCGATTCGCTTGTGAACTTTGGCCTTTGGTTAAGTTATATTATGCAAGGTAATCTGATTGAGGGCGGGGCGTGGGTAGACGCCGCAACTGTGCCTATACAATGCGCCATAGTTACTAATTTCATATTGATGAAGGCTGTGTGGAAAGCAATAACCGTATTTCACCGTGTTTCACTTTACTTGCAATTTGCTTTTGTGCCGTAGTTGAAAATGTTTTGCCCACGTATTAACTTGTATAACATCGTTTGTGTGTGATCGTACGTTGAAAGGAATTTAGTTATATTAATACATAGTTTGTCAAAGAGAATACTCGGAGCACCGGCGGAATAGTAGTAGGTAATGTTTAATCGGAACAGGAATGGCGACTTTTATCTGAATACATTTTGTATCAGCGCATTTGAAATAAAAAGTGTTTTTAAAAAATTTGCAAGCTTCAATAGGTACAAACTAAAGGCTGTTCGAAGTGCATTTTAAAGAATTCTTACCACACAACGCGCACAAAGGCTTTTGTCTGCTTTTATCCCGTAATCGAGGAGCAGCCTGAATAGGGATCAATTACTTTCGCTGCGAAACGTTCCCACCTATGCTGTCGACAATCGTATTGTTAGCAAACCTGTCTCACAATAGGTGTATTAAATTACAAATGGAGACTATATTTTATATTCTCCCGTTACGCCATCAATAGATTTATATTTAGATTGGCTTTTCTCACATACAATATGGTTAATATGACATTAAACTACAAGACTATCGCTATCAAAGAAAAATTTAATATTGTTCTGTAATCGTTATAGTTAATTTGTTAAAGTATAAAGATTAACTATTTTGAAATTGTTGGAACATCAAGATTCAATAATTATTTTTTTTTTTTTTTTATTTCACAAGGAATGAATTTATTAAATATTTGAACAACCAAAGAAATTTAAATAAAGAATCACAATAAATTAACATAATTCCATACAAATATTACACATTAAAACAAACAGTACATATTACATAGAAATATAAACACAAATCAAAAAAGAAATTAATAAATTAAAGAAAATATTTATATTCAAATTAATCAAAAAAAACCGGAAAAGATTCAATAATCAATATTTTCAAATTGCTTTCGCGATACTATGTTTGTGGTTTCAATTAATGTAGCCGTGTCTCCACCGTTATATCGGAAATAACTATTGTACCAACAGCCCTGCCTTTATAATCACCTGATACTTATACCTGATACTTTTAGCACGGCATATTTCACTCGGATACTTATACTCAAACGAAATTTTGAATTCAAAGAGAATTGCTGATAAGTTACAAGACTCCCGCAAGACTCCAACGTGGTGGTATTACAACAAAGGAAGCAAAAGTTTCGTGTTTACGTGCCCCTATAAAAACTTGGTCTGGCTGCCAACACTGTATTCCCTTGTTGTCTGCGAATAAAGGTGTTTTCTTTGTGAGTTATTGTTAGTTTTTTTTGGTTTCATTTGCAGACTATTTTTATCCGTTACTGGTAATAACAGAAAAAAATATCACTAAAGTACTGTAGGCAGCGAATTAGTTGTGCTGGGTCCCTGGTACTGCGATGGTCCAAGGAGCGGCAGTGATCGCTTATCGTCAGATGGGCCGCATGCTTGTCTGCCTGGAAAAGCAATAAAAAAAGAAAGTATGAAATGTTCCTATCATTTCATAAGTAAATTCTATAAGTAGCAGTCTAGATCGCGGTTGTAGTCAGTTTGTCTCCAAGTTTTAAAAATCCAAAGTATTCACAGCGGATATTGGCCATTGACGGGTAATTGTTCTAAGGTCACATATGTATGCTAGTTACTGTCGATGTAACGAGCACTCATTGTAATTGTCTCGAATTGTCTTACTGTAAATGTTTATGGATTTCTCCGGATAGGCTATTGACTAACATCTACATTTTATAGCCCATAAAGAATATTGATTTACTCACAGTTTTTATCACGGGGTTTTATACTCTATTTATGTAGTTGAGTACCTACTTGTGAACGATCTTCGATTCTAAGAATTATGGTGTTTTTTCTTGAGTGTATGTTACGCTGTCAGATTCATAACTTAAAACCTCTATACGATAGTGCAGTGATCTCCATAGTGGTTAGTAGACTCCTCTATCATCGAGGGTTCGATAGAGCTCTTTCTTATCAGTTATCGCTTATCTCTTAGACCCTATTCCGCCACATTGGCTTATTGTGCGTTAACGAACTTCACATTCCACAGAAATTCTTGCACAGATTTCTATTCTATACAGGTTTCCATACAATGTTTTTATTTACCGCTGAAGCTAAAAGTCCACCAAACATCAAATAGTAAACAAAGTATGTCATTAATATAAAATAATTAACCAATTCATATCCGTATCGTCTTTCGTGACAGACCTGATAAAATGGCCATTTATTAAGGGAGATAAAACTGTTAATTTAAAAATTCACCCCCGTAAGTATAGGGAGGGTGGGGGAGGGGTGATTAAAGTTAATGAATGTTTGTGTCCACGTATAATTGAATTAATTGGATGGTGTTGGAGCCGCGCCGGCACGCCGCCGCACCGGCCGTGTCATCGCTTTCACTCAACTAATTAATTAATATCTTGCGTATCGGAGACCAAGTGGCGAGTACCAACATCGATTTTCATTTGTTATAAATAGCCTAATCTATTTTATACTTATAATGTTATGTTGTGTCTAGTGGAAATATGACTGTCGTAGTGACGCACGCATATGTGCCGCGTTTAGGGTTTAGCCTAGGTATGTACTATGTTTGTATAATGTACCTATACCCTGGCATAACTCTGACCACTGCGCCGGTGGGAGATAATCAACTCTCATTAGGGGCATTGTTGACACAGGCACGCCAGTATAAAAATAGTAAAAAAGCAGTGCTATTAAATAAGTTGCTCAATTAACTGTGTTTAGTAATCCAAACACAGTGCTATTTTCGTTTTAAAAACTACAGCCTAATAGTGCTTTAATATGTTAGTTTTTTGAACAAAGTTTATGCTTAATGGTTTCTTAGATTTACGCGAATGTTACACATTTGCGATTTTAAATTAAACCAAATCGCGATAAAATCCGTATAAAATAGTTTTATTTCAAAGTTTATGCTATACGAGCCTGATTATATAATTCGGTACAGGTACTAGAGTTTAAACATATTTTACACTCTTAGATAATAATAAAATCATAAATCATGGTAGACAGCGACCTGGTTGTGTTAGACCCGTGGCACTTGGAAGGTCCATGAGCGGCAGTGGACGCTTACCATCAGGCAGGCCGCACGCTCACCTGCCTCCAAAGGCATTTGAAAAAAGCCCTTTTTACAATTATTAATTGACCTCTGCACGTGCTAACGATTTTTGACTAAAACTGTCTTTCTTAATTTTCAAGTAAGTTTCTTAAATCCTAAGTCATCTGTTTTATACCTACATTAAAATCGCAACAAGTTGACAATCTGAATATAGCGAGTAGTGACGCATACAAAGTAAAAAAAATCTAACTCACGCAAAATCTTAATTATAAGTAAATTGTTGCCACTGATGTGACGAGTATCTCTCGTAGGAGGCAATGACGTCACACGCCAATTTATTCCAGAGTGGGGAATAAATTTGTTAGTAGTAAAGCCGGGGCTCTAGACAACGGTCTCCAAGCGGTAAATTATGTGTAAATACCCTTTTTATATGCAATTACGGTAAAGTTTAATTATAAATAGGTTTGTGTAGGATAAAAAGACCGTTGACTCGAGAAGTTGCGTAATGATTTCATATCCATTATCTCTTATTGGTGATGTGGTAACTGGTAGCGTATTTGGTCTGTGACCTAAGTTGTCAGTTGAGACAATCTGCTTCGTATGACTTTCAAAATTTTCTAACAGGCTGCCGGCCTTAAAGTAAAACCCAAGTTTGGACTGCATCATGATTAGTAAAACTTTTCATAGTGAATCGAATCCACAAAGAGACGGAAAATTGCAGAAATCGTATCTTACAGCAGTGATCATATATTTTTCTGATATCACATAACACATCATGAAATCTGATTCTCCTGAGATATTTACTCTTTTTAAGAAAACAATTCTCAATCAACCTCATTCTTTCATAAAGCTCCCTTATAGATGAATGGAGTAAGCCGTGAAAGCTGCTACAAGTTTATAAGCCGTGTCGAGCCATAAACATGGTGAATACGTGGTAAATACTGACTGCAAACAATACATCACGCAGTTCTCACTCGCTAGTCGTGTTAGCTTGAACGGGACTAGAGACTACAGCTAGTCCGGCGAACAAAGCCTTCACAAATAGAAACCGTACTTATAATAACACAGCGAATGAGCCGACGCGACATACCCTTTGTTCAAGCCTACACGACAACGAAACATTATTGGCTTTCTCAGTTTATCCCATCGAAAACAACGCTGTTCCATTAATAACCTAAGTTGGGATTACTTGCCACAAGGAAGTATGTTTGAACAGTGAAATAACTTCGACACGTTTTATTGATGTAATAATAACCGAATAAGGCTCCAATTTTTTTGGGACAAAAGCCTGTCGCTTTTGTTATGTTTGGGAGACAATATTAAGACATATAAAATATTAGTTGTAAAGGTATTTTAGGACGGAAAAATATTGCGCGTTATTTCTCAACAAATAATACCTGATGGATGCTCGGATCTTCTTTCCATTATTTTTTCTTCTAAGATATAAGCGTTGTGGATGACCTTTTGCTTGTTTACCAGACTCTTATTCGTAGTAAGTCTGAGACGCTTGTTAGTCCTCGCATTGCAGATCTTTTCTATTTTCATTTTTAAAATTATTATTTATTTAAGTTTCAAACAATACTCTAAAAATAGATATTTTGATGTATTATTGTGCATAGCTGAGGCTTCTTTACGCTGTGAGTTATTAGTGGAGGGCTGCCAAAAAATAACGCCGGAATGTTTGCAAAAACACGAACTACCATACATAACACAATACACATGTAACATTGCTGCAGTACTTATTAAAATGTCAAAACAAAAGGAAGACAAGTTCTTCACTGCTGGACTTACAACGATCACCCACTAGTGGCATTATGGTAGGTTAGAAATAAGGGTATCAAAAATACATTATTTTGCTGATTTGCGTGACAAATGGGGGTGTTTTAGTGTTCTTGCTAGGTGCATCGGTATTGCTTACATAAACTTCTCCATTTCATGCCACAGATAAAGTGGCGGCTATGCCATCCAAAGGTCATAAATGTTTGATAATGTTTTGACAGGCCATTGAGTTTATGGCTATTATGGGAAGTTACCGTATGGTTATCTAATGCTATAAAAATATAACGGGGATGAATAAAATATGCCAGATATCGCGGCCTGCTCTACGAATTATGCAATAAAAAGAAAACAGTTTTTTTACACCGTGAGTTCCAGACAATGAACTTGCACTTAAAGCATATTGTAATTATGTAACACTCGCAAATTCTCACACAATCATTAGAAAACGAAGAATGCGGACATTAGTTTAATTATTTGAGTCATTACATTTTATTTCATGTTTTATTTTTTCTCGTGTTATGATTGTGCATACTATTATTCTTCCTTCAGTTGAGTCACATACGCAATATGTACATTTTTTTATAATTATTGTGGCACAGAAAAGTGCAACAACATTTTGTAGTATGTGTAATGCCTTTCAGATAAAATACCCATTATAAACGACTGACGTTTAGCACTTGCAAATACACCCCTAAGTACTTATATACTATATATCAGCCCATATATGTCCCACTGCAGGGCACGGACCTACTCTACAATCGTGAGAATCGATTGAGAGTGGTTACGCCATATAGTCCACCACGCTGGCCTAGTGCGGGTTGGCGGACTTTACATACCGTAGAAATTTTTTAAAATTGCTACGGTATGCAGGTTTCCTCACGATGTTTTCCTTCACCGTTAAAGTGCGTGGTGATTGACTATCAATACACACATAACTCCGAAAAGTCAGAGGTGTGCCCTGGGATTTGAACCCGCGACCACCGTGAACATGTAGGCAGCCGCGTCTGGTCCGTTACCAACAGGCCACCACGCACTAATTACTTATGCAACAGTATTTTTATTTTTAGCAAAAAGCCTAACACAGTGTAATTAAAATCACGCAAAACACCTGTCGCCAGTTAAATCCGGGCTCGGCGTCTCCCATGGTCGCCCGCATGGCCCGGGTTGGGAAATAATTAGCACATACATTCCACTAGTTGGTGCAATAGCTACACCAACTGTCTGTAACGTGTACTTAAAATGATGGCTGACATCAAACTTATAATGTATTTTGGGAATTCATAAAAAATGCTATACTGGGTTGAACCTGGCACGGGATTATGCCTTACAGTAATTTTAAAACAAGGACGAAGCTAAGGGAAATACAATGATAACGTATTTACATAATATACCTAAGTGTGACCAAACGCAGTAAGATACAATCATATAGACATAAGGTCTAGCATTTTTATTTTTTGTTACCAATGTTGCATCTAATTAAATTCACCTATGTTTAGATCAAACGGCAGCTATCCCAGTATATCTTTGTAGCCTTGTCATATAAATTAGAGTTCAATCCAGCTCTTTAGATCTATAGAAACGGGAGTAATGACAATTCTAATACAAGACTGACCTCTAGTCTAATAAATCCCCATTCAACCGCTAAACCGCCTTGAGCCAGCATAGTGGATTAAGGCCCAAACCCTTTCAGATAATACGGTCGAGGTGTACCCAACAATAGGACATATAGCTGGATATAAATAAAATTGGTTTTCTAATATATTATGGCTATAAATATTATATTTTCATTCATTGTTTGCGAAAAACGTTAGCTTTTCAAGGCAGCATGTTTTCAGTGCCTTGGCCTATTTTTTGCGCAAAAAAATGAGATATATGTTTATTTATGAACAAAGACGTTTCCCCATACTAAAATTACTCCTGTACCGTGCATGCGCTAATAGACGTAAATTTGATACGAACAAAAGAGACAAAATCTCGAGTATCATACAAATGGTATTCGTGTACCATACAGGAATATAACCAGCAACCTCCGGCGTAGAAAGCCAACCTCGTAACCTCTACGCCAATCGATTGCATTGTCTATAGTATTCAATAGATATTACAATCCCGATGTATTTACAAAGCGAAGGCATGTCAAACTCTTGCCATATGCTTGTGCCTCACAGATCACTCCCACTAGATACCTAATGCAAGGCAGCGGTTGCGCGCCACACGTATAAGCTATCGGACTGATATAAACCGATTCCAAATGTCGCGTCATCAGTGTCATCCAAGTAGTGGACCCGCACATATCGGTGAGCGTTGGCAAAAATTAAGTTTTGGAAATATCATATGACAGTTAAAAATGACTTGCTCAATAAAATGGTGTGGAAAAAACTCAAAAACTTCAAGTATCCAAAAAAAACGGAATAATTTTTCATCGGTAACTAATATTCTTTAAATTAATTTGTTCACGAGCGAGCTCAATTTATACTGGTTATTGTATCGATGTCAAAC
This sequence comes from Deilephila elpenor, assembly GCA_949752805.1. NCBI lineage: Eukaryota > Metazoa > Arthropoda > Insecta > Lepidoptera > Sphingidae > Deilephila > Deilephila elpenor. Next base: position 6,303,937 of record OX457099.1, on the reverse strand, counting down.
AGTCGAGCTTGAATCGAAAATTAGCCGTCTCTTTTTCGCATAGCGATAACCATAATAAGCCATCTTTTTCTGGTGAAATCACGCCTTCTTCTAGTGCTTGACGCATGTTTATAATATAATTCCAAGCAATATCGATATTTTAAAACATTAATGTAAAATAATTTGATTAAATGACAATGTCACGAAATGTATATTGATTTAAATAAAAATTGCAAATCACCATGACCACGTCATTTAATGTAATTTGAAAAAGGTCAAGTTTTTAACTAGGTAAATTTATAATTTCGTAGTTCTGTGTGTATAGAATAATATGATTATCAAATAATATTATAATTTTATATTGATTTTGTCCAGCATCCAAGAGTAACATTTATAGCCTTGAGATGAAGCTTGTTTAAGCGTATTCGTCTGATGGTATTTCGGGTCCTATTTCTCGAATCAAGTATCTACTGACTATGTGTTTTAATACATTCATTTTTATTTTGACTGATATAAGTGATATTGGGGTTTTCTGCTTAATTACTAAGAACGTAATGTTAGAAATTCGTGCTTGATGCGTGGCGTTAGAACCGCCTTTTGTCAAATATCATGGGAAGGTATTTAACATAACTATTAGTATACTAAATTTATTGAGAATAAGTAGTACAAGCCGTTGCACTAATTTCAACATACGTTGTATTATCATCCCAAAAACATTCATAATTCGTCAAGTGGGTTTCATTGTCACTTGTCGATATTACCTACCATCTATTACAGCCGCCGTCGGAATTCAAGAAAAAGAATAAGTTATTGTAGCCCTTTACGGCGTGAGGTTTAATTATTTAATATTTCATATTTTTATCTGATCTTTTAACCCAACACTTAATTCGGGTGTTTCGACATTATGGTATACAAAAATTAACGGCGAATAATGGAAATAAAACCGTTACTTATTAAAGTATAAATTTTAATCTTACTTCATTCGTGTTAGCGATTTGTATAATTTATTAGATCAGGCCAGTGAAAACATATTATAAAACATTTAACAAGTTGGTAATCAAGTTATAAAAGCGGTAATAACACGTTAAACTTACTGGCAAATCGAACTATCGATACTTTTTATTTTATTTATCGACAAGCCTCATCTCTCGAGCGAAGTCCACGTGACAGCGCTGCAACCCGCCCACTGCCCCGCACCGTTCCCTTCGTTGGCGTTTTCAGTTCAAAACAAAACTATCGTAATGCGGTATCTATTGGGAGTGATCTGTGTTGTGCCTACATAAGTATGTATATCGTTGAACGGCGCGGCATCTTTAATCACTACTGCGCTCACACTCTGGATACACACAGTCTCGGTATGAGGTAAGCAATTCCACATATGTTCTTTATTCGCAGCTTGTATTTTCAAGTCAAAAGATTTTATGCGAATGCTGATTTGCACTTTATTTTTATAACCAAAATAAACATGACTTTCTATAATGCCCTAGTATAAGTGTAGATCATTGTGGACAGTTAGGTATTTGGATTTTTAGGCCACGTAGCTTTTGCTTTGAAAACAAAATATTCATGAATACGCATTGCATTGCTAGTCGAATTTTATAACTACAATTTGGCAAACAATAAAACACAGGATCTACAACATATATGGAATAAAACATGTATGACAAAATCAAACTTATAATATAATGAGTCGCTTCCGTGCGCGTATAAACTGTGGCACAGGAGCCAGCGTCTTCTCTTTAAATATAGGCTTACTGCTTATAAATAAGTTTTACGAATAACAGTAAACACAAAGATAACACCAAAATAATACAGGATTTAAAGTGGGGATAAAGACAACCACAAGACGAAAAAGATAGGTACAAGTGATCTAAGCAATCAGCTTACTCTAATAAATGTATAATACGAGGACCGTCTCCACACGTGCCTCACCTCACATCAGAGGCGTAAAGATCAGAATATTCAAACACAAACCGGTCGACGACCCCACCGTGACGTCAATCGGAATCTTGCACCACTGCAATAATAAGCGACCATGCACAAAATCGACATAAATATAAATATTCAAAATCTAACTGGAAGATAAATCACATGTTATTAGTTAATTATTTTAAAAGTAAATAAGTTAAAAACATGGTTAATTAAAAATAACATGAATAAGTAAAAGAAATCTCTTTAAGTATTTCTTTAAATATTACGGTTTATGTGTCTGGATTAAAGTAAAAACAAAAAAATATGTATAAGTATAGTAATTTGTATTCAAGACTTATTAATTGTACAATATAATTAATGCACAATAGATTATTCGATAAAAGGAATTATTAACTTTAAGGAAAAAATACATATTAACAGGAAGAAGAAGTGCGTGGTGGCCTGTTGGTAACGGACCAGACGCGGCTGCCTACATGTTCACGGTGGTCGCGGGTTCAAATCCCAGGGCACACCTCTGACTTTTCGGAGTTATGTGTGTATTGATAGTCAATCACCACGCACTTTAACGGTGAAGGAAAACATCGTGAGGAAACCTGCATGCCGTAGCGATTTTAAAGAATTTCTACGGTATGTAAGTCCGCCAACCCGCACTAGGCCAGCGTGGTGGACTGTATGGCCTAACCACTCTCAATCGATTCTCTCGATTGTAGAGTAGGCCCGTGCCCTGCAGTGGGACGTATATGGGCTGATATAGATATAGAACAGGAAGAAATAATAATCCAAAAGTAATAAACATAATATTTGGCAAAACAAACGAAACTTAGTAAAAAACCTATTTCAGAATATAATCGCACCAAAAACTGACGTTCAGAATATGTGCAAAAAAAATGATTTTCACCCGTTCCAATCATACATTTCCAGGTCAGTGAAGACATTTGTCTCGCTTAGTTGGACTTATTTCAATCACACGCCTTTCAAATCTATTTATCCTTAATTGCGATCAGCTTCTGAACGCTTTCGTTCTATTTATTTTTGGTATTTAAAATATTTCTATTTCTGGCGCACCTTTAAGCTGCTGTGCAGTTTGTGTTTTTCTAACCGAAGTGTTCCCCCCTTTCTATAATCACGGGTATTTTTGAAGTAAGGTGAAGAAGCAGTTAAATGGGTCGACATTTTTGTCTATTGGCAAGACATTATATGAAAATATGTTGCCTTAAGCCCAATTCACACGAGGAGAGTTTTTCGTCTGTGAGGTACGATTATCGTAAACATAAAAAAGTTGCATCGTGTAAACTTTTGTCAGAACACGGCAATGTAAAACACTGAAACTCTCCCCGTGTAAATGGCGCTTTACATTTAGCATTTAAAAAAATTCTTGTCTATATGAAAGTCGCGTTCTTGGAAAACTATTTAACGGCGAATTGAATTACGCGCGTGGTAATCTCATTAATCTTTACTCGCCGAGGGCTCCGCGCGCGTTGGAACACGTGTTGAGTGACATACGTATAACATTGTTTAGAATTTCTCTCTCCACTCGACGTCATGTGAAGGAACTAACTCGATTTGAGCGGCCCAGAGAGTTTCATTTAGATTGTTCTGAAACAATTTTATTCTTGCGTCCTTCTAGATTGGAATCGGAATAGGCGGTCATTCATTTAGGCACGTTCTGTGGGCACGTTTAACTGAATTTCGGAAACTACGGAGTTAATTCAATTATAACCTCGCTCGGTCCGCGAGGTCAGCGCTGCTACTGATGTTCGTATAGACACGATTTTCTCTGTTTTACAAACTCCCGATGCTAGGTTTATGTCATGCATATACGGTCTTTCGGGATCATTCGGGATTCGTTTCAATTTAATTCTCTTTATAGCTACACCAAGGAATTATCTAGTCGTTTGATTGTCTAATATTTCCATTTGAATTTTAAATTTTCTGCTATTTTTGGGTTTAGTGCAGTTGAACCGAAGCTAATTAATTATGTATTTAAAACTGAGAGTGTCTTTTTACTGGTGTATTTTACAATACAATTATAAAAAGAAAACATAGTTCCCAGTGTTAAATTATGAGAATTGATGTGAGCACAAAAAGCAACGATTTTTTATGCGTTTAACCGCTAAACAACACGTGACAACAAAAACTATATGACGGCAATGCCTTTGTTGCATTCTATGAAAACATATAGTAAGTATAATATATATATATTGCTGTACATGTTTTGTTCTTGCTTAGTCTCGTTTTCCTTAATATAAGAATTGAGAATACAACTTTATATTCATATCTAAAGACTCATTTATAAACCCTTTTATATTGATTTCTTGTGTACCAGTTAAATACCATGATGGGTCGATGGTGCCATTATGTCTGTCACACGCCATGAATATTAATGAAGTAAGGACCACACGGCATCGAGTAGAAATTTACACAAACGACTATGAAAATTATCAAGTATCGTGATGTACATTTCTTATTTGAATGTTTGTGTTTCTTTACATAAAAACTTTCGAGTTTACACATTTGGGATTTTTTCTGTGTACAAGGCGACGACGTCACTGCAGCGGTTATCCTGACCATAATCTCTAACGGCCTTATTCATAGACAGATTTAAAAACTATTTTAGTTATTGAATGTTTTGTCTTCTTCGCTAAAAGTGAAGTCTAAAGTAGTTCGAAAGGAATAGATACACAAATACAGTAATAACATAAATTAAACAATTTTATAGCATTTAAAATTAATATAGCGCTACCTTTCAACACATGATCGAAAAACTGTTTTGGCGGAAAGTTTTTCAGCTACTGAATGAATTTTGTAAGTTTACACATTGTCAAGACAAGACGCTTATTGCTCGCTCCAACTGAAGTATGTTTTGTAAGTATAATAAAACTAACGCTTTCATAATTATGCATGTAAACTGAAACAGGTCTTTATTTGTAAGTTAATAATTAGGTCACTTGTTACAATTACGTGATTCCAAGTGTAAATTGGCAGTTAAAGTAAAATTTCCCAGCGACAGGTGATAAAGCTCAGTAATACGTGACGTTAATTTTGTCATTATTCTGAACAAAAACTGTATAAAAATGGCCATTTAAAATGGAAATGTGAGCGAAATGAAGACTCGAGTCGTTCAACCTTCGTTTTATAACTTTTACCTTCGGGTTTACGCGCTATTTATCCATCTGATATTTTTATTTTATGCGTTCCTATAATCTTTAAGGAACCACGAGACACAGTTCGAATATTTTTTATTACCAGTTATTTCATATGAAATAGAGTACCTTCTGCTTAGTTTGTATGACATGTCACATAACATCTTAACTTTTGAATAAAATATGAACCGTATGGGATTATCAATAATGCACCAAATGCGTTTATTTTGCAACATAATGAATATTGAATAATGTTTAACAGAATACATATGATAAAAATATAATATCATATTGTATAATATTATATTGTATTTCCCCAAAACACCTGTGTCACCAAAGGGTATGTATTACGTCACCCCCTCGTTCATGCGACATCATATCACCACATGTTAGGGATCTATTACTGGTTGTACAACGAAATTACCATAAACAGGCCACTAAAGGGAACCCTAACCTCTCAGGCGTGACGAAATTCTATCCCTTATTGATACTTTGACATTTTCTCTCCGTGTCCTTTGTTGAAGAATTCTAATAAGAATTCTAAGTTGTGAATGTCGGCGTTCTGTTCAGCCATGTGGAATCGTTACTGGAATGTAATATTGATATTGCCAATATGTTATCTAAGTATCAATGATTTGCAATCTTTTTAAAGTGCTCTCTTTTACACATTTTTTTGTCTTGCCCAATATTTGTCAGGGAATATACATATAGCCTGGTGACAATATTTGAAACCAGTTAGAGGATATCGTTATAGCATTCGTATACACGTAAAATATTAAATTTTATTCACATGTAGGTATAACTACTGGATATTTATTACTAGATTTCCCCAGGATACATTATGTTTTCATTGAATATGTGTTGTAATATTGTACTTCAATTTTACACCTAATTTAAAGTCTTTCATTGGGTCATAACGACCGTGTTGGAGTTTATTATAGTCGTGTTTCCCTTGTATACAGGAAGTACAATGCGTAATATGTAATGAGGTCACTCAATTAGTTTATCAAGTAAGCGTAGGGTTATATTCCGTGACTAAACATATCTTATAACACCAACATCGTCTCGTTGCATAGCGGGCGTGAATATCGACAATTGTAAATCTATGTGTCTTTTAAATTCTATCGAGATATTTATTAGGTTCGGGATGACGTCATATACTCGTAGCGCTGGTCTTCATATAAAAAAACTTACACTTGCATCTGGGTATAGATATCAAGTAGTCATGGTTTGCACGCCATTCAAGCTGTTACTGGCCCATAGACGCAATAACATAGGTCTTAGGTGTAATGGTTTTATCAATTAATGTACTTAAATTCACAGCATTTAAAATTGAAGATTGGTATTCATTTTTACCAAAAAAATATTTAATACAACAACAACAAAAACACATCCACATTATGGTTGTGCAGTTATAATCACTCATTGCATAAATGAAACAAATATGTTTTACAAAAATAAACTTAACTAAACTCTGAATTCTTATGACGACATATCTTATGAATTTATAATAACTATAATTGTAATATTCTGTATTTCCAGCTATCCCCCTTCACCCAACGAAACACAACAGCAAAGTCTGTAACATAGAAATAAAGCAGCATAAGCAATGTTATTCTAGGAATATAAGTGGATAGTCGACTCGAGTGGCGAGTTCATCTGATAAGTGGCGTCTAGTTCGCCACTTATCCATTAGTCACTTGACGAGTGACGTCACTACTCACTACTCAACACAATCAACCACTAATTCAGCTGTCTTCTTGCCTTTCTCGTATAAAATTTTTATATTTTATACCCACATACATCTGTATCGACTACTGTCACAGCGATGTGATGAGTCTGTCAGCAAAAAACAATATTGACAGCCTCTGTGGTGCAGTTGGTTCGACGCCGCCTAAGAAAACAGGGCCGCGGGTTCGATCCTCGCACCGAAACAAATGTTAATATTTGTTTCGGGTCTGGGTGTTTGTGAGACCGAAAAGTCTCTCGTAGTTTCTGATACCCACGACACAAGACTCGGTCTTAGTGTGGGGTCAGGACTAGGTATGTGACTGTTAGTTGTATTTATTTATTTATTTATTTATTGAAAGACAATATTAAGTGGATGTATGCACTATGCAGACATTTATTTCTACTTTCTAAAATCTTACAATTTAAGCATTACACCCGCCTGGCCTGGCCTGTCTGAGCTCTATCTAAAACTAAAAAGCATGCAAACATGTTGACAGCCTCCGTGGCGCAGTTGGTTAGACACTAGATGTGAAACGAGAGGCCGCAGGTTCTATACCCGCACTGAGACAAATCTGTGATCCACAGGTCTTTGTCTCGGTTCTGGGTGTTTATGAGACCGGAAAGTCACCTTTGAGTACACCCAACCCCAACAGTCACATACATACATAGACCCCACACTAAGATCGAGTCTTGTGTCGTGGGAATCAGAGATCAACTGCGCCACGGAGGCTGTCATCTATTACGTATGATCACATAAAATATGAATTAAAATAGATATTCTATGGGTTATCAAAAAACAAGAAATTATACACACACGTTGTTTTTATGATTATTTTAATTAATGCCGATTTTTTGCTCTTCAATTTACACATTGTTGCGAATATAAATAAATAGAAAAACATTTGTTATTTCCTTTTTCACGACTGTAATTTATTTAAATACAGACGTCATAGTGCTTTGAACATAAATAATAAACAGGAAAATTATAATACTAGTTATTTTGTCATACCTTAGATTTAGCAATAATGAAATTAGGTAAAAAATATATTAAAATATTCAAATCTATTCTTTACAAATATGAGATCTTTAATTTACACAAACCTTAATATTTTATTATAAAAATAGTAATCATATACTTATTACTTTGTAGTATGAAATATATATGACCAATCATGTACTGATAAAAAGTATTTCAACCTATGAAATACGAGTAGGTATAACAAAATTGAAAAACGAAAAACCTAAACAAATAATTCGTGATGTTATTAATAAAGAATATAAAAAATAAAAATATGTGTTGCCGCTCCTTGAATTAGTGCGCGCTATAGCGATAGGCTAGCGGCTAGCCCTTCACAACTTTGGAGAAAGTTCGGCGGATGCCATTATTTGCGCCTTTGCCTATCCCTTAGAGGACACGGACTAGAGTTTGTGTATGTATATATAAATCATTTTTTATTTGCTTATAATAAATCTATCAAGACTGCTTCACCGGCATCGATCGTTTCTGCGATTAAGACAGATTATGCGTCGCGTCGGTCCGCCACTCAGCCGAATACGAATTCATTATTTCCCAGCCCTTAGAAAATCTTTTAGAGAAATTTAAAGTATGCAGATTTCCTTGCAATGTTTTCCTTCATCAGATTGAGTGATAATAATTATTAACTGGATTTTAACTCTGGGTTCGAATGCCTGCAATAAAATTAATGAGATTTTATTTACCTCTTCAATATTAATTAAAGTATATATAATGGAATATTAGATAATAATTTATTAATTATAGGCACTAATTCATCGTAATCCGTGTGATTTATCGTTAATCACATGGATTTTATTATAAATATTGGGCCATTTAATGATGTGATGTAGTCTTATGATGTATTTTCGATAGAACTCATAATGATGTTTTATAAAATTAATTTAATCCACATCAATTTATGTAGATAGTAGAATATTGATTACAATCTGTATTGGTGCCTCAAATTTTACTTAAAAATAAGCCTAATGAGTAAACGTGTGTCATTCTGCTGTGTCCTCTACTAGAAAACTGACGTAGAACTTCCTTGTGCCAGTTACAATTTTGAATACCAGTAAGTAATATCAAATTTTATTTTACCCATAATCTTATTTCTATTTATACCTAACTACTAGCGTTTTTCTTGTTTACCTGTGAGCTTAGAACTAATATTAAATGTTTGCATTTAATCTCAGTTTTCGGAATTAAAATAAAGTTGCTTTATTCATGTCTTGGTTAGCAGCATAAGCAAAGATAAAAGATTTAAAGAGTATTAAACTAGATGTTTTACACAATGGTAAGTTAATTTAGAATTGTAGGTATGCAATATTATATACCGTATTAATTAAAACGTGACGTAATGAAGAGTGGTGACGGTGGCGATGACGTAGCAACTGTGGGCGAAATGTTACGAGCCACCGCGGAGCTATTTACCGAACGCCGAGCAATAAACCAAATCGCAATGACCACGCACCTCCCCAAATTACAAGCCAGTATTCACCATTTCAGATACTCAATGATGCAACAAAATGGGAGTTTGATGACATTTTTTATTATCCTCGCCCGGGGAAATCTAGATAAAAAAATGCTCGTCTGACCTTTAGATGTAATTTTTAGTCGAATATTTGGCTATGCGCCAGAAATAAAACCTTTTCACTGTTCTAATGAATTTCTCGGGCGAAGATAGCAAGCTGAATATTCCTTCACCTTCATATCACTGTTTGTATTGACTGACGATAAAACGAGAAGACATTACGTAGTGGATGCCAGATATATGGCGCACTTCAGTAAAATACCTTGCCTCACCGCAATATACATAATGGAAGCTTCTTCGACATGAGGTCGACCCGACTTGAGTTTATGGATGTCGCAGAAAGATTGATCAAAATGCTTTTACGACCGGTCTTATATCAACCGTTCTAAGAGATATACACATATACTCATATCTGAATTGAATTCTAGATTTTCTTATTGGTCGCATAGGTATCTTAAGCTTATGCTCGTAGCATAGGTCCGGCAAAAGGCTTGCTGATCATAAGTGATTACCGCCGCACGCGAACATTTCGAATACTTCGATCGTAAGTGCTTTGCGAAACTGTCAAAACAAGAGGAGAAATGAAAACAAAAAAATGGAGAATTTAGTGTCTCGGTAAGCTACCACCTACTTAAATTAAACTTGACAGCAAAATCTAGTGCTTTAGGTTTTTGGTCTCTCATCACTGTGAGGGTAGTAATACCAATTTGGTCTAGCCGGCCAAACAGTCAGTCTTCTATAAAAAACAGTTAAGCTCTATCGCTTTTCCGAAATCGTTAGCATAATTATGCGCGTTGACTCTTGCTAACCATTACACCAGTGAACCCCAATTTGTAATTACTGACGAATTCTCAATCGTCTTTTGCTACGAAGCGTAATTTTCGAAGTCGATGTCAATTTATCTTTAAAACTTTTGTAAGAATAGTCTTTAAAGTCTTTATAAGGAATATATCACAAACTACTCAAAATGAAATATGCATTGTATTTTGGCGAATAAATTGTATTGGAATCTTGTGATACCAAAGCGTGGATTTTCTTTGAAGGGTCACATGGGTTAGGAAAGTTTCTTGGGCGGGTTCCTTCTCCACAAAATTATGATAGAGTATTTCGACGATGCCTATGTTAATGCAAAATTGGTATTTTGGGTAAAAACAGAGTGTAACAATAACCTGTCTGGCTACAAACCGTAAGGCAGAAGCGGTTTTAGGGCGGAGCGCGGCTGGGCGGCCGCCGAAGGCGCCAGAAATGAAGCGAAGTCGCATGCCTACGGGTATGTTAACTTTCTTACATAGCCTTGGATGGAAAATAGGGGCCTAGCAACCGAGTCCAGGATGCCGCTAATTCCGGGACCAGCATTAGCGTTGGAAGTTTAGTAATGTAAACAAATCTGAAATGTTTATATTATCATCTAACAAGATAGTCGGAGTAATAAAGGACGTAAGAGAACAATCACCATTATTCACATTGTGTTTATAAAGCAAGTTTCATTACACTACTCGCGCGTACGTTTATTTATACAACGCGATGTTTCAACACATCACTAATCGGCTACTAGTAATAATCTATTTAAAGTTACCGTGTAATAATGCGAGTGAATTATAGCGCAATTAATTTATTATATCAAACAAGGCAGCTGATGGGAGCTTAAACAATTTTTCTTTTACAAATACCCCTATTAATAAACTGGACGGAAACTCTGCTCTCAAATAGAGCACTTGTGTTCTTGTTTTGCATACTAAGGAGGTAATTGACTCTCTGACTCTGTTTAAAACGAAAAAACCGTGTTGGGAATCCGGGCGATGCTATTACCACTGCAGCGAAATCTGCATCGCCATTATTTGTCTGGAAAACTATAAATTGGGCATGTGTGGTTTGTGTATCGAGTAGAACAAAGTAGTATTAAAGCTTTTTGATGGACAGCTCTTTTGCTTAAAGGACAATATCTGGTCACGAATGAGTTCATATTTTTACTTTTCTTTAATTTAAAGGTTTAATGACTTGGTTGTTGATAAACATCTACAATTATAACTAGTTTAACTTTTTGGTTGAAATACAGACAACAAGCACATTGTGACATGCGTGTAAATACTATATCTTTATAATTTCGACTTTATTGAAATAAAACTAACTAATTAATTTTATATGGAGCATTATCGTTAGTTCAAATGGATAGATATTATACATCGTAAATCCATACATCCGTACGACAAACTCCAAGCGATTTATAATAATATATAATTATAATATGTTGGTTGCGATACTGACCTCGGTACTACTCGTATATATGCGAAATCGAATTCAATTATCCATCTACTACACTCTAGCTTACTCAGAGTGCATTGCTCATGAATATTACTAAGATTTGTCTAATAAAATCTATTTCACTACACAGTCCACTCAGCTGTATTTTATATATTCAATATGTAAGACAAAGACCGTGTCAATTGGAATATCTTTGGGAAGATAAGCCATAAAAAGAACTGAAGTCGTGACCTGTCAAAAATATATTTTTGAATCTATACAATACAAAACGTACGCTTTTTATATCAAACATTTAAATAAATATATTATCAATATAATTAAAACACTGTTCCCTCTCGCCTCTAGACTGTTGTGTAAAATATCAAACTACAAATACAAAATCATGGTGCTAAATGACTGTAACAATAAATCAATCTTGTTCCAACGGCTGACGTGGGTTTATGACTCCCTTACATCAAGAACAGATGAAAGTTATATAAGACATTACCAAGGTGTTTATAGCAGTAATTCGCGTCATTATTACATTGTACTCCTTGACCTTTGTGAAACAGTTGCCGGCGTGAATGAGAGCTACATTATACATGGTAAAGGTCGAGATACAAAACATGAGCGCAAATTGTTCCCCATAGAGCTATAGTGTGGTAAAAGCTTAGTTCATAATTAATTTACTGTGTCACTTCATAATGAGGTCTATTTAGCGATTTATTAATAATTTTATACATGCGTACTTACTGTAATTGGCATTCTCTGCCAGTCAACCTTTGGAAAGTGCAGAGTTGAGATAAGCGGATGTTTGAATAATAAATAAAAAGAAAGAATATAAATATTGAACATAATTAATTACACAGAATAATTTATGATGATTATAGTTACATACAATTATTACAATTATTTACAGTCTTTGTTATATATAAAAAGGAAAACCCTTTATTTCATCCCTGGACTATGGACGGAAAAGCCGTTCCTAGCAATGGTATGCACAACATAGTATACGAATATGAAGAACATTTTGCATCATATCGTTTGCATGTAGTGAATGTAGTATTCATAGAAATGACAGTAGAATCAAAAACATTTTTTTATAATTTTCCTATACATCTTACAAGCCGTAAACAGTATGCAAGCCGTAAGGTTTTTGCGCATGACATATAATTATGACAATACTTTCGCATTACATAATAAAGTATTAGCTTTACGATTTACCCAATGTGTTGGGAACCTTATCTCGTCTATTGTTTTTGTAAACTAGTTTATAATTAAATTTACTTGGCTACAGGCGATTAGAACTCAAACTAATTACATATTCACGATGTACCTAATCATAATTTAGAACACAGATGCCCGGCTTTTGATCCCGGCTTAACTTAAATATTATAAACAAATTGCGAATAATTTGATTTGCCTTTGTGTAAAATATAAAAAGAATAATTAAAAAAATGTTATTAACACAAAGTAATAAAACTTTGCCGCTTAATTTCTGACTTGACGGATCATCGTAAAACAAATAAAAAAAAAGTACTCAACAACCAATTTGACAAGAGCTATTTCATTTCGCATTCAAAACGGGTATTAAGAAATTCTCGGAACAATAAAATAAAAAGTTTCCGCTGACCGAGGCCTAATTAAGGGGATTACGGTAAACAAAGTGTAAAAGTTCCCGTCTTCCCGAAATGCCAGCCGGTTGAGCGCACGGGCCACGGAGTACGGACCGAGGCAGTTACAAATACCCAACAAACGACTTTGTAACAAGTTGCCGAAGTTTTGTAACTTCATACAAACTCATCCCTTTACTTCTTGCCAAACGTCACATTTACGTCTTGCCAATTAACTGTTCGTGATAACGACACGTTGTAATTACGTTTTATTCGTCATTTTCACAGCAATTTCACGGACAATTATTCATCATGACGTGTTGCGTAGCCATTTTGTGATAGACAGGTATTAGTGCTACTTGTCACAATTTAATACAGAATCATATAGTGTGGTTTTTAACAGACTGGTTCATAATAGCAGGTAACAAGTGTGAAATATGAAAACTCATTTTATGTGATTCTTCACATGCCATTTATAAAATATCGCTCAGAACCTTTTTAAGTGACCTTTTAGTAATCGTTTAGTGTTTTGGACAATTACTTATTTCCCGTCCTATTTGTTTTTTATTTCTGACTAATTTCGATGCGGGTTAAAGACAAGCTAGGGGCCCTATGAGACTCGCCGAGCTCCGGAGCTCGGTGCCAATTATTTTCCTGCTGTACTGTTGATCCTAGCTGACAGGAGATGCAGTGGTGGGAGCGTGGGCAGGAAAGTCTCTGTAATTGATTAGTGTAATTTTAGTTAGGAAAATCGAGGTCTCAACGATATTATTTTTGTGGGTGTATCTGCATGCTATAAACGAAACGACTTCCGAGCCACTAATGCTTTCTAAATCTGGATAGTTAATGGAATATGCAAATCTGCGAAATGGGGACGTCTAACAATATTTTTAGGGACGTAAGTATTAAGTACACAGAATGTCTGAGTGAATATATTTTATATTTCAAATACGTACAAAGTTAATATACCTACATTGTTTTAAGTTAGGAATATAATCAGAATTTCTGAATATGTTACCAAATATGTAAGTAAATGTCCGCGGTATTGGTATTGCTAAATAGCCTAGGATGGACATTTTTTTCAAAGGAGACGAGTCATCGGTAAACAAGAGCAATATCGATCAGAATTTAAAATGATTGAACTAAGTAAAATATAGGTCATTTTATTCCGTATCTGCTGCGCCAACCGGCAACATAAATTATAGAATACGACAAAATATAAATAACAATTAAAAAAGGACGAAATTCGTGTTGCTGAGGAAGTTTCCGTCGTCGTATTTTTCTCAGTTACAACAGGTTTCGAAGCGGTAGTAATTTTAATAAACGATGCAAAACATCTTGTGAAAGACAACTTGAATAAAGAATATTTTAAGAAAGAAATATATCAAACGGAAGCCGCCCTAATATAAGTAAGCGGCACTAAAATATCCTTTGAAAGAAATTCCTTAGAAAATCTCCTAAAAATAATATTGAGTACATTAAGCGAGGGGCTAATAATAGAAGCCCCGTAGGCGGTTATGGAACCTGCCGCCAAGGTCGATGGTGGCAAAGGACTGTTTATTATGAACATCGACGTGAGTACATATTAATAAAATATCGTGTTCATAAATAATAAATATATTAAGTCGTAAATACAGCTTATTGCTCAGTAGTAGCATTTATAGGCCGTTACCTGTTAGTTCGTGGTTTCGATTCCCAGGTAAGGCAAACCTAACTTATAAATGCAATTTAAAAACGCTGACGTAGTCCCGATCCCGCATTAAAATTAATTTCGAAGACTGAAATCATGAAAATTCCCAAGGGAGTTTGTATCTCACAATCCGGCGATAATATTAATTAATCTTAATCAACAATAACAACGCTTTTAACCGGCGCTTTTATTTTTAAGCTGCGAGTTACCGTAAGTTTATTGTCAATTAAAGCAGTTGTAATATCAGCTTAATCTTTATCTTTATAACACACATATTGCATCGTTACGATACGAAAAGTAAAAATGTTATAAAAGCGGTGATAATTAGATACAATATTATGATGTAAGTCGTGAAGGTGAAGGATCTGAACAAAATAATTAGGTACAATAAGGTAAGGTTGGTAGGTTAGGTATAATAAAGTAAATTGTATGTATAGGTAATTTTCACTTCTTGGCTCACCTAGGGAATACGAAATGTTTCATTAATAAATCATAGATACTGTATCCCGCGTACTCGGAACCGCAACCTCACGAGATTTATTCTCGTACTTGGCCTGTTTTCTTAAAATTAAATCTTGCATGGGCAATAAACCGCAAGCGAGCCTCATAATATTACTCATCAACGTAATACACCGACAATATTGTCGTAATACATTTTTATAGTATATTTTATAACGTTCAGACGGTTAATAACATACAATAATGCTCAGATTTAGGGTAGCTAGGTACTCAGGGATTACTAATTATTTATCAAAGTAATTGGTTGTGACTCGTATACCTATAGAAATATATTGGAAAACACAAATCAAATTACTCATTCGATTGTTTAATTAGGTGAAGGCCATATTTTAAAAGCTTTTATCCTTTAGGTCAAATTATTTTCGTGTTTTGTATTAAGTAGCAACTAGCAAAGAGTATAATTTATATATTAGGGGTGCTGGCGCCCCCCATGATAAACATAGATGACAGAACTACTCGAAAACTGTACATGCCTTTGCTATTCTTAGAAAACGAAGAAACGAAAAGGGGAAAATAAAGATTTGGAGTTATTAAGCCTGACCGACCTAATTGATGAATATGAAACCCAACAAAAAGACAGTGATTTCACGTGGGGTTGCTTTATATTTACCTTAGAGTTAATCCGCTTACTCGCGCCTCATACTAATTAGAGCATGGAGGATCTAAAATAAAAGCAGTACGTAATTCCTCATGAATATTAATATCCACGGCAGTTTGCTTGTCGCTTAGGCCCGGCAGTCTAACCCGACGTGCCACTGCCTAACGAGACTACTGACAGATCCACTATATAATCTATTAAAAGAATTTCAAACAATGACTCAATGAGTACGTTTGGACGGTCTTCAACGTTACGTGCAAATAAATTTATAGATTTACGTTATACCTCTATGAGTCTATGCTATCATCGATGAATCATTTTCCCATCGTCATTACGGAACTAGTAATGCTTTATGATACAATGTATTTGTACACGCTTCGAAAATAAATTCGCGAAGGAATTTAAAGAGCCGTAGTTAATCAGAGGAATGTTAAAAAATACAGAACTTCAATAAATATTTACAGAAAAATCTTTACAGTATATTCTTTACAATATTTTAAACACTCTTAATAAAAAAATAAAACCCCAACTGCCTTAAAACGTACAATAAAGAATTAAGAGGCGAATTCATATAATTACCATACGAAATTGGTTCTTAAGTATTATTTTAATGTAAAACTAAAGCATATCCTTATAAAAATATATGTAATTATATCGTAATCAGGTATCATTTTTGTACCGAAATATGTTTAGGTTTATTTTGTCTGGTCTATTGCCAAAACGTCACACGTTTCAAAACACGAAAAGACCTTCAAAGCAGTTTGAAAGGCAACTGGCGTTTAAAAATGCTACTGGAGTTATACTAGCAGTAATATTTGACAAAAATAATGAGCAGATATGAAAAATGATATCTAGCCAAGAACAAGTTTTGCATAAATTACATTATTTAAAAAAGTCCAAAAAATTTCCCACGTTTTCATAGATTTTTTGGGATTTGTTTATGAGAATCTACCTGTTACCTGCCCTTTTAGTGGTTTTGTTAGCACAATCTAATATTTTAAGGCGATTGCAAATTTATTTGCGATATAATTTTGTGTATTTCTACCAAAAGTCACACCAAAAATATTGGATGAATAATTCCCCGTACTGCCCGTATCACGGGTTTTCAGACTTGTTACCTTTGACATTTTTGTAGAATACTTTTGGGTATACATTATACAGAGTATTTCCTCGCGTTTCTTTTTACACTTAAAGCGGGTTATGAAGAAATAAGAGTACATACACATAAAAGAAAGAGGACTTCGCAGG
The DNA here is from genome assembly GCA_949752805.1 of Deilephila elpenor. Lineage (NCBI taxonomy): Eukaryota > Metazoa > Arthropoda > Insecta > Lepidoptera > Sphingidae > Deilephila > Deilephila elpenor. The sequence goes on along the minus strand of OX457099.1, from coordinate 6,286,697 downwards.
TCGCGCTTTTCCGCCATGAAACTGAATTATTATCTAGTCATTTTTTACTCAGTAATTTTCTCTCACTATTTTTTATTTATGACGGTTGAAAATAAAAACTTTCTCCCAAAAGGATTTCTACAACCTATATCATGTATTATACACGCAAATTCTCTAATATTCATTTGAAATAACATTAATCACAAGTAATAATAGATAATAACGCACTTAAACATAAATCAAGCAAAATTGAAGTAATGTGAAAAGCAAAGGTTTGTCCCATTTTCCCATGGCCCCGGGTATTAGCAATATAAATTAAATAGAAAGTTTAAATAATGTACAACCCGGCAACATTTGATTGTAATACTTTTTATCACGCAATGAATAAAGGTAATGTTTCTCAATTTCGATTTTAGGTTTCCGGAAGTCTTCTTATTTTGTAATTTTGTTGCGTGGATGCAGTTCATATTTATAGCAGGCGTCAGGCGTACAATACAATTTTGCAGCATAATATGTATTATTGTTTTGCTATAAATACACGAATATGTGCTCCAATATAAATAAAAAAGAATTCTGAAATCAACTTTTAAAAATACTTCAACCGGATGCAGGCTCTGAACAGCTTAACGGTATAATTATACAATATTTCTCCGCTTCTATTATTAGCACGCTATAAATATATTTTACGAGCTATTACGCGTGGTTTCACGGTTTCGGTTTTTGTCAATCAATTTACGGTAATGATACATGAAGCATTACTGTACAAATTAAAAAATATTTACATCACTCGGGAAAGGGGCATTTTCTGGATAAATTTATCCCTATTGTACTCTGTGGCCTTCTCTGCGTTCCTTACACCGAGTAGGTATATCTACAATTCCATCATAATCGGTTAAGTTAATAAAGGCCCGAAAGCGTAACTAACTATAATTCGTATTAATAATATTAGTAATTAGTAAATAAGGATGCATGTACATAAATATTAATAGTGGTGTGTTTGTTATAGCATGCCGGCGCTCCGGCTCCTCGGGCGCAAATGGCTGGCCGCCTCCGATGACCTCGTGTTCCCCAGCATCTTCGAGCTGCTGTTCCGATTCGTATGGTGCGTATTTTCAAGTGTGTACATCATCTTATAAAGGTCTAATGGGACGTGAGCAGGTATAATAAACCCATAAAATGTAGGAGCTTACGTTCTTGTATTACATTATTGTTTTAATACGATATATTTTTTTAATTCTCTGTGGCAGTCATATTTGAGAAGCATTTCGTTAGTTTGAGTTGCATCCATATAGAAAGCAACGTTAAACACAATGCTTTACAATCAAAGCATACTAAATTTACAAGCCAAGCATATTTCACACATGCCTAAGCCCAGGGTTCTGCCATTTATGAAACATCTCTTTAGAAATAATTACATTAACAGTGAAAAATCATGTCGTCACCATTTATTGGCCACGATAACCAGATATCAATAATGGTAGGCTCATTTAAAAAATATATGTAACGATTGTGCGTGCAATAAATGGACACACAAATCCACATAAAGATGAAAGATTTACTGCGGTTAAAAATGCTCCTCGATTACTAAACGCAAGCAATTCTAGATATCTATAAGCCCTTTCAGCTGTTAATCTAGCACATTATGTGTGAGTCTGGCGGCCTTTCGACCTCAACATTAATACATGAACTTTTTACAAGCGATAGAAGGAAAAAATAGAAATACATTCCCTATTTTTGTAAGAAAAACAGTGTTCATAGTACAAATGTATTGAATAAACTAGTATTGAACACCGTGTTTCTCTTGACCCACATTAACCTTTCATCAGGTGACCCTTCAGTTTGTTTACAAAGTTCAAAATAGTCTTTTCAAAATTCAGTCTATTCGAACAAATTCCTGAACAAATGACCTAAGGACCTGAACCTGGCTGTCGTAACACAGACATGTATGTACGCTACCGTTGGACTAAGACAATATTTATTTTATGTTCTTTTAATAATATAGAGGGTATTTCAAAGCGTTATTATTTTAATAAAACTTTACAGTAGAAAGGCCCAGGTTCACCCTCATCATAGTAATTGAACACAATTCTAACTACATACAATGTCCACAAAAACTAATAGACCAAGAGCCCGTGGCCGCCAGTCTTTCGAAAATTATGTATTACGATATCTTTAAACTTGAACTAGATTTAGTTTGGCCAGCATTATAGTATAAAAGCTGAATTTTATATATGTTATTAAGGCTACTATCAAAAGATGTTTCCTTGGCATCCGGAAACTTCTGATAGGTTTTTCATCTTGCCAGTCACATTGAAGCTGATCACTCCCAAAGCCACCACGATCGGAACTTCATTTTAGCTGATCGCGTGATGCCTATGTCAGAGGCATGCGTAGACAAACTTTCAGCTTTTATAAAATGATGCTTTTATCAAATTCTGGCGGCCACGGACTCTTGTTCTATAAAGCGTTCCGTCCAATTTCCTGTAGTAATATTTGTTATCCCCATAATAGGCTCATCAGTCGGAGCGGTGGCTAAATTAATCCCACTCCTTAATTAATAAAGCGCTAATGGTTTCGGGTAAAAATAAAAATTAGTTGCACTTCACGGAGTTGTGGACAGAACGTGGCGCTATCTTTAGCTCAATGTTACTTGTGATTACCGGCCTAGGGATGTCGCACAAGCTAATTATATGTACGCATTACTCGTAACGCATAGCTACCTAGAAATTCTCGTGGTTTAATTATTTTCTTCAAAAATTTAGGAAATCGAAGTGAGTAAAGATTGAAAGCCTGTCTGTCCGTAAGCCTCATGTCTTTCCCTTTTTTTCTTCTTACAATGATTCATTTATTTTACAATATTCATTTTCAGTTTCACTGTTTTGTAGCATTGTTATTTCCATGTTTCACTGTTTTGTAGCATTGCTATTTCCATTTTTACTAATATTATAAAAACGATAGATTGTTTAATCAAGCATGCACGGCTGAAGAAATGTTTCTATTAAAGCCAGAAAAATAATGTACAGCCTTAAGTACTGGGTACCAAGTCGTAACCCCGGAAAAGCGACACACAATATTTAGCATACAAAGCCAGGTGAAGAAGCTAGTAAACTTAAACAATAAACAGAATAAATATCAAGAGCTTTATATTTATAAATATTTTACACTATAAAGGACGTAAGATATTTCTGTTCACGTCATACAAGATAAAAATAAACTGGATCATGTGCTATTGTTACTCTATCACATGTCTTGGATCTTTTATATAGCAATGAACTTCTTTATGATCACAGACAATCTCTCTATTATAGGAGAAGTATTTATAGAATAGGGGATATAGGTATAAACGTAATTTGCAAAAATGTAATATGGTGAGTAATGTACGGTTGAGCCTGGTATCTGGTGCGCCAGTTGTCAGAAAAACTTCAACTACCTTTCAATGGGAAGCCTACCGAGTACCGAATCAATGTTTTACAGAAATATATAAATACCCAGATAATTGGAACATAGAATAGATGAAACTACGGTTTTTTTTTTTAACATGTAATGAGTAATTTAACTATTATAACCCAATTACATTTTCATGTCCTGATTTTATTTCGGTTCACAAATCATTGAGGTTATATAAATTCTGAAACATCTGTAATATGTAGTGGCTGAAAATGTCACAACAGCATTAAATTCCTTGCTCTACAATAAATAGTTTTGCGACAGATCGGTCTAAAAGCATTCAGGAGCCGCCATTAAACTGTGATGAAACGAAATTGTTGTTCTAAAAGTATTTAGCTCAATCTCGTGAAATGTCAACTGAGTGGAAAAGAAGCTAGTCGTACAGCCGTAAACAAATTACTTTCCCCGTTCTAAATATTGTTTTATTTGTGTCGCGTCTCTGTGCGACCTTCGTATCTTCGTAGTATCTCTGATTGCTTTGTAATGGATTTTAAATTGTCATAATATTCGACATATCTATTGACCCCGCTCATTGCTGGCAGTTGGAGCGAATGTAGCGATTTTTTTGCAACCAGGTTAGGGGCCGTTCAAATATTACGTAAGCAGATTTATTACAATTATTTACCCCCCCATCCCCCTTGTCAGCAAAAGTAAGCAAAGCTTTTACCCCCTCCCCCCATGCTTACGTAAACATTTTTCAATTAAAAATGTATTTTTTTATATTATAATTTTAATGTTATAATCTTTTTAGGTCTTTTTACCTGAAATAAATGAGCTTTATTATTATTATTATTATAATTATAATTTTAAAAATAAGAAAACAGATTTAGAATAGAGATAAGATTTTACTGATGCAGTATTCAACATAGAGTAAGGGACAAAAATATTATAATCTTACGAACATAACAAACTTATTTTAAATTTTTGGTACACATATTAAATTCAAATTAACAGTCTTCAGTCCATGAAACCCGAATCCATGATCGATTCTAAAGCGAGTGCCTAAACGTTGCGTGTATATATTTTGCGGGAATCCCCGAAAATGCGTTTCGTTTTCAAGCATAGACAATGAGAGGGTTGCCATTCGTGTAAAAAAGTAAATAACTACCGATGACGTAATCATCATCTAGACTCCCCTACCCCCCATGTCATCCAAAATAAGCAAAACAAAGACCCCCCCACCCCCCCATAGTGCTTACGTAATACTTGAACGGCCCCTTATTAGATGTCTTGAAGTTTATATAAATGCATTTGTGCTGCTAGTTTGTCTTATTATTTTGCGTGCTTCGTATCTTAATAACAAGAATATTTGACACATACATACATAAACTCACGCCTTTTATCCCAAAAGGGGTAGGTAGAGGCGCCGCCGTAGTACAACTACGCCACCGAGGCAGTCTTTAAATGGTCTAAATATTATTTTTCCTTTGAGAAAAACTGTTAATGAAACGTTAGAACTCTAATTCATAACATAAAATATAAAAGAAATCATTTTCAGTCCTGACTATCATCCACAGAACTGAAGTGGCAACCTTACTGCTGGAAATGTACTAAATTATTATTTTATTTCCTAAGAAAGCATATATTTAGGCATTGTACTTTAGCTTTTACTGACTTTGGAGAAAACAAGGTCTATTGTAATATGTTGCGAGCGTAAATTTTATGACTTTATGACTTTGCAACAACCGTGACCTGCGTGATAGGGACAGCTTTAACTGTTTCAAACATAAATCTTTCATAAAATATTACCTCAAGCTTTCATCTTAAGCTGAAAAATTCCGCGCTATCCCATTTATCCACTGGGAACGTAAATTTATCCAGAATAAAAGTACTGTCACTCAGCTAAACTAAACTATCTATATGCAAAACATGTCACTCCGTCAATCCGAAGCTTAATAAAAAAAAAACTCGGAACTCGACAAATACCGTTAAGCCCTGTTTACACGGGGAGAGTTCCTCGCCTGGAAGATACGGTCATAGCTTAAGGATATTAAAAAGTTGCATCGTATACACGTTTGCCGGAGTCCAGAATACGATAATCTTATAGCAATTAATTATCGCATGCGACAATGGCCCGGCAACTCTCTCCGTGTAAACGAGGGTTACATTAATTCATTCATACTGGTGAAGCTAATAGAAGTTGTGTTAAAAGTCAGAACAGACACATACTTTTCCATTATTATAACGTCCATATAATAAGTACGTCCACAATATTTCGTACATATTTTTTTGTGTACATTCCGCTCAAGAATACATAGCAAAATCTAAAATAATTGCTAAATACAAGTTTACTACAAAATCAAGTGTTTTTCCTATATTTATTTAATTGAGTATTGTGGCTGTAATTGTTCATGCTTTACTATAAAAATACGAGTCATTTCTTGGTAAAACACGCTTAAGGTAAATGGGGACCTTAGCAATTACAACATAATAAATCTCTTGATAACAAAAGGCGCAGTAGATGTGGTATACATAATGCATAATGCGGATGTAATGGATACGAAGTTTAAACGATTTCTCATGTCGTACACATTGAATAATGTATTACATTTGTATCTAATAAATAAATTATTTATTTAATTGTAGGCCGTGTTCTGATACTTGGAATGTGAAATAGTTTATTATTAAAAAACGATCCTATAAGGCTTAAAACATATATCTGCAAACACACGCTTCATTGATTAGGATTTAAACTCGAGTATAGTCATACCTTTTAAATCACTTTTTTAGCTCGAAACATGTTGCCCGACTTTAATTAGGTACCATCACCACAGCAATTGGGAACCCTCCCCATATAAACAGTAGCCTTATATTATTTATATCATTTGTTAAGTTTGCATTCTGCCCATATAGGGTACAAATACTTGTGGATTGCACAAATATCTCGATTCACACCTAAAGTCTCCGAGAACTGCACCACGAAGGCTAGATTTACAATGGCTAAAAAATAATAAAAGTTTCTGTGCAAAAAGTTAGTAATAATTCATACGAGTCACCTAAAACGTGATAATTAGTCATATCTGCGTGTGAAATCAAGATCTAGGTACCTTAAAGCACAATGAACAGGAAAATGAATTACCAACATATGTTTTTAATAATCTTAGTAATTATGACATTACTGATGATTCATTATGATTAATTGTTATGTATTGTGTAGATACATCTGTAAGTAGCTTAAATACTAGACAACTTTTGTTTCATTTATTTATTATTGCATGCTATCTTATCTACAATAAATAAACCTAACAGCCACATAGTGCTAGCCCCAAACTAAGTACAAGTCTTGAGTTATGGTTATTGGACACTGCGAGAGATTTTTCGGTTTTAGAACGTCCGTACCCGAAACAAATATTTGTGGGCCACGCAAACATTTGTCGCGGTGCGGGAATACTATCAATATCCTCTCGTTTTACTGCCGACAGTCGACCAACTGCGCCACTAAAGCTATCTATCGTTCTACCATAACCCAACGATTACCAGTTATTTTTTTTTGTCCTCAGGCTAGTATTAATAGCGCTGGTGGTGGAAGTCCTCTACCCAGTGACATGGCGGTGCCAGTCGGACGGTTGGCAGGGCGGCGCATTCGTCCGGCTGTACCTGTGCGGGACCCTGACCCTGCAGGCAGCCCTGATGCTGCTGCTGGCAGGGTTGGCGCACCAGTCAGCCCGGGGCACTATCACAGACCTCGACGCTAGGAAGATGGTCTCACCTCTGTTACTCGTCAAGTAAGTGGCACGCTTTTCAATCGTAGGTATAGAAGTTATAAAATAAGTTTTAACCTTATTGGGTTTTAAAGTGAGATAATTGAACTGTTCTAATACTTCATTTTTAATGTTACACTCATGTAGTATTTTACTGGTCAAAATTAAATTTGATGTTTAAAAAAATGGACCTCAGCTTCTTTGGTCACATGATCCAGACGCACAATGCTGCGATGTGCGATATCCAGTGTCGGCCATGGCTTTATATAGGAAGCGTCAACAATGCATTTAAAATGCTACATTGTGCGTTACGATCAAGATACCCAGGTTACAAGGTTTACTGTGTAATATTCGACTTCTGGACGTAAAATCATAATTATTATAACCTCTAACATAACTCGACTACTTTATAAGGAAAGAGATTCTACATCATATGATAGGCAATAAAACACAAGCATTTCCCTGTTTAAAATTAAACATGACATATTATTACATTCTTCTTATTTTATTTTTACGTAAAAAATTACAACGATCTATTTGTAAAGTACATTTGTGTTTATACATGAGTGTGTACGTGTTTTTGTATGGAATTAATTCTTAGATTGACTATTTGATATCACATGCCATGCTTACAAGGAGCAAAGGTTTCAATATTTTGATAACATTTCCAAAAGCATAACATTCATGCTTCCAATATCAAGGTAATCATTTACAAACAATTGAAATATATGTTTGAACAATGGACAGTAGGCGACGTAGCAAAGTTATCATAAGTGTGCCGTCATTGCAAAACATTCGCTTTTAAATCAGAATACATACTACCGGATATGTTGTATTACATTTTGTTTATTTTTTTCATTTGAACAGACAATTTTGAAACGTTCGTGAAACCAAAGTGCGCTTAATACGGGCGCTAGTCTTTTCCATGTTCCTTTACGGAGCAAAGACATGGTGCTTGAAGAGTTGCGATTTGAAGAAGATTGGTGCCTTCGAGATGTGGGTGTGGCGGAGAATGCTCCGTATACCATGGACCGCCATAAGAACCAATGAGTCTATTTTGATGAAACTAAATATTCAAAAGAGACTCTCTGCCATTTGAAAGGAACGTGTTTTGAGCTTCTTTGGACACATCATGCGGTCTCCCAGACATGAATTAGAGAAGCTCATAATATTGGGACGAATTGAAGGCAAGCGCGCCAGAGGCAGAACACCAGCCATATGGTCGGACATTGTGAAGAAGGCGGTTGGTGGTAGCCTATACCACGCGGTCCATGCCACCCAGGACCGAACACGTTGGAGGAACATCACATGTGCTCGCGATCCTCAGTAGTGAGGGAACGATGATTAATTAATAAAGACAATTTTAAGTAATTTTTTTTTTTTTATATATTCCGACGTTTTCTTTGGTCAATATTATTTTTGGCGAAATCAGATGATCTACTGTGTACCTCGCTACGCTGACTCAATTATTATGAAACTACGTAGCACTGTTATCTTATTGATGACTATAATTCAAACCACTTTTATAAAACAATTAATACAGCTGTAAACTACGAGTTATTATAAAAACAAAAGCCAATATGCGTAATTCCCGTCAAAGCTTTGAGCTCTTAACAATAACGTTCATAATGTTATCTAAGTTTTTTATCTACTATAAATCTATATCTAAACTGTAGGTAGAAGATCCCATGACATTATTGATGTGCAAGACGATTTATTATGATGTCTTGCGTCACACAAAATCATAAGAGTCTAATATTATAAGCATTACACTTAAGAGTCTAATTATAACGATGCTTTAGTGATTCGAAACGAAACGGATAATTTAAAAGTGCCGTATTTCTTTAATCAATCAGATTTTTCGATATTGTAGTAAATGAAACTGTAACTAGAATTGAATAGCACCTACAGTGTATCTCAAGACTGCGACCGAAAACGAAGCCAGGTGGTAGTATTAGTGACTTCAGAGTTCAGACACGATGCAAGTAAAAATTTCGCAAAACAAAATCGACAACTATTTTTTTGTAATTTTTTACTTATCGTCGTATTTGGGTGATATGTACATAGTTTTTCTAAAATAATGATGTACACCTGTATATTTTTAAACACACAATGGTACATAAGGGCTAAAATTAGTATTTTCGCATAAACTAGTAATTAACCACCCAAAAATGAATTTAAAAAAATTTTGCATCGTGTTTGTAACTACTAAAACTACCACCTGGCTTTGTTTTCGGTCGCAGTCTTGATATACCCGGTATAATGACCGAAAGGAGTAAGCCTACCGGAAGGCAACTCGGCACGCAAGGTTACAAGGCTGAGCAGGTCTCAATAATCCAACGCCGGCGATCGGCTCGGTACTAGGTAGCCGTTACTTACATTAAAAGCTGTTGCAGATATCATTCTGGAACAATTAGCCTTATTTTCTTCCGCGGGACAGCTTACTCTTACTGATTTTGTCAGGGTGCACGGCCTTACTTTCTACATACTTTGTTTGGTACTTGCTGCTTTGGTTTGTTATGTTCGCCCACGACTCTGACTAGACTACTCACTCTGTCGGGGTGCACCCCCGCAGTGTACCCAACGTCCCGATAACCCCTTTAAGTCTCCTCTCACAAAGTGGAAGCGATACTATGGCCGAATTCCTACGCCCTCTAACCACGAGGCGTACAAAGTGTACTTTTACACAAAGATTTTACCGTCCTGGATTTTAAATAGCATATCCCTTCAGGTGTCCATGTATAGACAATAGACTTTCGACAGATGTGACACAATGGAGAACGTCACATAAATTTTGATAGGGAGCCTAATATGAGCTTTTTGGACACCGGAATCTCCCTCAAACCCATTCAGACAAACAATATTTCAAATCTGTAGTACGACGTATTAAATATAGATCATCACTTTTGCTATCACATAGTAACACTAAAACTGTAACTTTTTCTTATAAAAATGACGCAAAATAACCAATATTGTACAGCGTTCTTATAGTCATAAAATAAACCAACCTTAAGAAGAGCCGAATCGCCTGTGCCCTAAACTTTTATTATACACCGTTACCTTGTCCAGGTGGTAAAATTTCATACCCAGCTACTAATTTAATAGGCGTTAAAGGATTACCTATAGGTACCAAGCATTCTCATTTTTACACCCGGCCTTCCTTCGTAATCTCGTAGTTATCAAAAAGGTTAAACTTTTAACCTATTCATTTATTTTATTCTGCAAGACGGATTAAGTCAGATGTAACGCAGTTGAATATTATATTACAGTTTATCGTAAAACACAGACTGCGAAGTAATAAAAACAAATCACAAATCTTTGCTAGATTTAATCGCACATAATTAAATAATTACTATTCACTGAACGCTGCCTTTTGTTTGCGTATGCTATATTACACAAATACTGCAATAAAATCATATCTTAGACATTAATAAATGGTTCATGGTGGTAACACAATTAACTACTAGCATTCATGTCAGTATTGAGGATAATTCTCGTCACAAACCTTACACTTCATGACAAATGGACGTAAATGGTAATTTATTAGTAATATTGTCTATTATGTATGCACTAATAACCTTCTAACCAATGATTTTTTAACTACAGCATTCTTGTAAGCATATGAATAACATTTAAATTCAATGTAAGTCTGGTTTACAATCTGTGGCATACCAAATTGTGTTATATTGCTAAATTTAAGAAGTATTTTATTTTTATTTTTATTACTTCAGAGATACAATGATGCAAAATATTTTTTAGCTAATTACAATAGTGAAGTGAGTCAATTGCAGCAACTTGCTTTATAGATATTTCGGATATTAAATATTTTAAGTCTCAATTCTTATACCCCTAACTTATCCCTGGATAAGTTATGTCCTATCCTATTTCGTAATACCTACTATCATTATAAATTTGAATGTAAGTTTGTTTGTTACGCTTTCACGCGAAAACTACTCAAACGATCATCATGAAACTATGTACATACACATATTCTTGGAGGTATTAGCAGTAACATAGGATACTTTTTAACCCGAAACGTTTAGTGTTCCCGTGGGATAAAGAAGAAATTCCGATATATTTGCTACTTTTTTATACTCAAAAGGATGGGATGGGACTGGATTACATTCCATTAGTGAAAATGAGACGGGGCGGGCGGGATATAACGGGACGGGACGGGACGGGAGATTTCAAATAAAGTTAACCACGCAGACGAAGTTTGCGGGCAGGAGCTAGTAAATAAAGGCGAAAATTAGTGTTTGTTATTTCTTCATGCTGTAACGGCAGGACTAATTTTGATGAAATTCGGTAAGGTGGTAGCTGACATCCTGGATTAACACACAGGCTACTTCTGATTCGGCAAAGGGATCGGATGGGATAGAGTATAGGGCGGATAAAATGGGGCATGAGAGGACAGGATTGCATGCCTTGAGCCATGGAACAGAATGAGACGGGACAGGACCCGATTTAACCGTACTGGTCGAGAAAAACAATGTATGGGATATCAGTCCGTTTGAATTTAAATATGAAAAAGATAATACACGAAATAATATGTTTGTGCTGAGACCGAACACAAAAAGTTATTGTACCCAGCCGCAGCCGTGCTGGGCCGCGAGTATTTGTAATAAAACGTTACAGCGGCGAATTGTGAAGACTGAAGCATTTTATATACATATATAGTTTAACAAAAGCATGTGGCTTTAAGTCCAGTGAAGCAGGTAAACAAATTAAAATATAAATTGTTTATTCCAATTGGAATTAACTCGTCTCTTTCCTTAATTAGTTTTTGTTTTATGAATATTCCGAGCTGCTTTACCTCTGACCTGCGGTATAATTATTATGAATGATTAGTTTATGTAGCAAGCTAATTAGGTACGTTGCAAAAATGATTATTTCACTAGATTGGTCTAGTAAGACAGAACTTATGAACCGCATATAACTATATGATGATACAAAGGTTGGTATTTTCAAGTGGGAAATGAGAGATGGCCAATATGAAAGTATAAGGAATATAGAAAATTACTCTAACTATCGCATTTCCACTTATACACAAACTGAGCCCAGAAAGCCTTTTGAACCATTATTTATGTACCCACGATAGACGCCATCAAGGCGAATAAGGGTCTAACCACAGAAATATATCTAGAATATTTCAGTGGGTCCAACCAGCTTATGGATCTCTAGCCACAAAAAACAGCAGTAATGCTGATATCACCACTATAAATCTTCAAAACATATACGAAGTTTACAAAAGAAATACATTTCCAATTATAATTAGTAAAACTAGGTTTTTAATAATTAAATCACGAGGTGCGCGCGATGATTATGATTTGGTGCTCATACACCGAGATCACGTCATACATCATATCATAATTAGGTATATTTTAATCATCTTTACATACTCAAATTAACTCAGCGCTTTTTAAATTTGTACAAATCAAATTTAATTTAAAAGTAAAGTAAATTTTATTACGTAGTAATACGTACCGTCAATCAGGACCGGATAGCCTAGACCCAATTTTCGTTATTGCTTTACTTTTGAACGTAATAAGTTCGCGTTATTTTTATTACCGCTAATTAACTTTACGGTCACAGATACTCCAGCACTGTTTGCAATTTTAATACTTAGGTACGTTAATGATTGCGCGTTACATAACTTAACTGTTTTGGTAAAAACGCATATTGCGTCTTCAATTAGGTACATTTTGTTTTTATTTCTTTCTCGTTGTTTAAGTAGTTTTCAATTGTGTGCCTGGAATGAAAATGGTTCAGTGCGATACTGATACCCCTAAAAAATAAAGTAGGTAAAAACGGCTAACGTTTAAATGTCTCGTAATAGCAATAATTAATTATAAAGGAATATAGACCGGTGCCGTTATCACTGGTCTTGTTCAATATAATTATCACATGGTTTTATTTCCCCGTCATATATTATTATACAAGAAAATAAGTATTTTTATACTGCATCTAATTAGCATATAATGTTTTGGATGTTATTTAAAAATAGCGGAAATACATAGCCATCAGTCATGAAAATATAAACCAGAGCGTTAAAATGTTGTTATTAACAGTTTATGAACACATAAAACTCGACATTCCCACGAAATTATTATGCAATTCATAATATTGTAATGTATGCTACATGTACAGGCCCTCAAGAGAAAATTGAGGCTAATAAAACAATAATCATGACATAAAATTACAATTTATCTTTTAATTAACACCTAAAATTATTTATTTGAGATATATGATAATGAATACAAAATTTTAAAAGACTTATACATTTTATTCAAAACTTATTTTGCTTCGTATAATAGCATCTGATAGCGTGCACTGGGAAGTACTCATATGAGGATTTTTGTGAATGTTTCATTTCCAAAAACATGAACTGTCCGATACTTAGCTATACTTACTAGATATTTTTTTCGTAAAAATCAATGTAAATATGTAGGAGTCACAAAATTACAATGCAATTCACAAAATTCAACATGGATTTATAAAGTATTAAATCATGCACTACTTCAATCACGCTTTACATAACGGCAGGTAGTTGGAATTATTTGCAACAAATAGACATGAACGGGGTCACGAACAATCTTGCTACGATATAAGAATGTTTAGTCAAATCAGTATCTCCCACCACAAATACGAATCTTGGTCTAAACACCTGGGAATTTATCATACATTTGAATTTGCCAGGATTATCGACATCATTATTAATTGCCCTATTAATTATTTTTTGTTTCTCCAGGGTGGTGCTTGTGGTCCCAGAGACAGCTCTCAACGTGATGGGGACCATGTGGATGTTCTGTGAAGTCATACAGTGTTCAGTCGAAGACAAGTTCTCTAGCATAGTTATACAAAGTAAGTAACTTCAACATTAGTGGCGCTGTCGATCCTGGCTCACGGATCGAGCATTGACGGGTGTAAGGGCGTGTAGTACCGTGTAGTGTTATTCCACCATTACTACACAAGTTTTCTTTTTTCACAAAATACGTGTCTACGTTATTTCTATACATCTAATTAGTAAGTGAAACTTCAATTAAATGTTGGATATCATATATGTGGTTTAGTTAAGGAAACCAATATAACCTACATAAAATGTCCTACATGGTCGAGCCATGTTAAGCCGCTAGTTTCAAATATACGAAATTGCGACACGGTATGGTAGTAAGGAAGTCAATATAGCGCAGTAATATGAGGTGATATCCTACTTCCTTGTAAGAAGTATTTGCTGAGATTACCTTCACCCCACCCCCGTCTTAAAGACTTATCCGTGCACGTGTCACTTGAAATTGCTCAAATCTCTTTTCCTAGAAGGTAATTAAACTTCATAAACGTTTATGACACTAGAAGCAGCTTTTGCTTATAAAATCATTTTAAAAATTCCGTATCCTTGCAATGACAATTATCCCGGTTGCGTTTAATGTTTCCGGCGGATTCTTTTTATTTTGACAAATCAAATATAAATGATACTTACCTAAATAAGATTTTCTTGAAAATAGGTTGATATTATTAGTATATTAAAGTTAAAAGTCAATTTTTGAATCAAGTAGGCTTTGTGAGCTCTGTCGAACAGAGCTATTTTATGTTGGTAAAAAAGGCTTCCATCCTAAGACTTATCCACCATACTATTTATTTATTTATACTCTTTATTATACATATCAAGTTAGATAGGAATTATAAATAAATAAAAATTAAAATGGTACAATGTGTGACCATATCGCATTGAGCGATTTCTTCCTGGCACCCTTTAGATGAACAGGAATACGTGTATGTATATGTGTTTTATCCGATTTTATGGAGGTAAAAATGATAATATAAGTATGGGTATTACAAACAACAAAATACTGCAAAAAAATGCCCTTCATAAGCTATAAATAAGATCGAATTAAATATATTTTAACATAAGGAATTTGGCCTTTGGTTCTGCCTGCACCGATAAAGATAAAATTAGAAAAAACTTATAATTAATTATATTACGTTTTTTATAATAAAAAATAAGCCTATAAAAAGTAACCAAAACCGATATAGCCTCATTCAGTAAAAAATCGGTAAACATTCCGCTGTAGAACAACACGATTACAATAAATCTAAACGATACATATTAATGAATTCTTTAGATTTTTGGGCTGTGTGTAGAATGATTTTCAATATTAAAACATTGTCCATTCTTACAATGGGTCATTTTTACAAGCTTTTATATAACATTATTTTGATACATCTAGGCACAGCATATGGACGCAACTTTCTAACGAATTCAATTTATTTCACTTTGATACAACCAATATAATCACAAATTCGATATTTGATCTATAAAATCCATTTTCAGTATATTTCTACAGCTCTTTGAAGTTATCAATGTGCTTTAAAAGTTTATTTCATTAATTGTCCTGAGAAATATTATGTATGTAAATTATTCAATATTTCTGAGGACAGGCGACGTGCATTGTTTGCCTGACTTCGTACTTAATCACCATAAATTTCAATAGATAAATACAATAGGCTTTAGGGCACCTCAAACTTGGTGCAAGTAATTGGAAACACTTTACACAATATACTAGATCTATGAACTTGTCCATTTAAGTTTCGACCCTGTCTTCAAAACCTACATAAGTTTTTGTTGTTCTTATACAGTTTTATTGAGTCTTATAAATAGTCTTACCGTATTTATCTTTACAAAGTAAAAATAAACCATGCGTATTTAATTTTCAATAAAAGTCTGTTCATATTTCTACAACCTTATTTTATTTACTGACTCCATACAATATCTTTACTCCCACTTCTTACGAACTAATTCCCCGGAATACGTTTAAATTGTGTAAGAAAAACAATGTTTTAATTCATTAGTTTTCCAAGAAAAATACTGATTCCGCAGAAGTTTATTTTCCACTTATTAAACGATGTGTTTTATTTATATTATAGAACAAGATTAAAAATATAGTGATTTTGCTTTAATTGTTTTTATAAGAACAATAACAATCAACGATGAAGAATAATCTTTTTTATAACCATTGTTTACGCCTTGTTATCAAAATCATAACAGAAAATACGGATTATTTTATGGATTTAGATGGTACCAATATTAGCCAATGATTTATTTATTTCGGTATTTGTGTCAGGTGTTTGTGAGACCGAAAAATCTCTCGTAGTTTCTGATACCCACAACACAAGACTCGATCTTAATGTGGGGTCAGGACTGTATGTAACTGTTGGGTGTATCTGTTTTATTTTTTAATGATTATCCAAATATGATGATGCCAAAATTCTTTATCAAAGAGTTATGAGTAAAACAGGAAAACTTTGTCCACAGGTATAGTATTATTCAACTGGGTTCAACTAGGCCTCACGATATTCGGTCTATTTATGGTGTTCGACCCCCTGGGTTCCGTGAACTATGGTGACATGCAAGACACGCCCAACCAAGTTCGACATCACAGGAAGGTAACAGGGCTCTGGTCGAGGCGATTTCGGTGGGCCTTCTGCTGGCTCAAACGAGACGAACATGGGAAGGAAGCCTTTCAGCAAGTCGCAGGTAAACATGTTCAAATAAAATAATGCCTCGTGGCAAATGGAGCTTGGCTATGGTCGTGGCCAGAACGGCAGTGCTATTTTAGCATTATGAAATAACGTAAATAGCTTATATTATATACTTTATTGAGGTAACCGTGAATATCAGTTATTTAAACTTAAAATATGTTGCATTTATGATAACTTGTGAAAAAACTTTGGATTATCTTTGCAAAACATTGTTATCATAAAAGAAGATTGGGGCACTTCCCACTTAGTGTATAATTTTTTTTTTCTGTGTTCTTCATGAGCGTTAATGCCGTGAACGTTTTTAATATTTTTACTAGACCACGCCACATGAACGTCGTGGTTCCCTATTTTTAAAGAGATTCACATTTATAAAGCTGCATCTTCGGCGCAAACTTTGTGGTACGCTGGCCGCCCACATGGGCCCGCCAATTCAAAATGTTATGAAAACCTAAGTGGCAGAAGAGCCTAAAATATTTTTCGGCATCCGGTTTATTATATTGCGGTAAGAGGTATATTATAAAACATTATTTATACATAAACGTTTCTCTTGCAGCCTTACTCAGCGCGTTATTCAGGTCGACGGATCTAGTCCCCTCCGACGTGGTGGCGGGTTGCGTCCTCCTAAGAGTAAGACAAAAACGAGAAACAAGAGAAATGCGACGCATACAGATGCTGAACGATGAAGAGCCTATCTACACCACGGATATCAACAAGATATTCTCTGAAACCCCGCCGTGGATGAACTTGGAACACGCGCTGCACTACCTGAGGCTGTCCATAGCTGCGTATGGCTGGCCCTACGTGTTGTATCGGCATTGCTTCACCGGGTTCTGCAAGCTGGCAAGGCATCTCACGTGTTGTTGTTGTCGGTGAGTTTTGTTTTATAGATTTATTTATTTACCAGATTTTATAGTAGAAATCAATGATATTTAAAAAATAATAGATTTATTTGTTGCTTTATTGGTCTAATAAACGTTATAAAACTTGAATTTAAAATTCCATGCGTGCGATTTTTAAGTTGGACTACTATACATATATGGTTTATAATATTCTGACATTAGTTCGAGAAAATAATTCGACTCCTCGTTACGTCCTGGGAATGCGCGGTGTAGGTACAAAGTCGAATATTTATGTTATATAGCTCTACCATTCTGTTTGTACATGGCAGAGATTTAGTCGTAAATGTAATGTGTGCCCCAAAAATATATTATGCTTTCTAAAAATAACTCCAAATACTTAACTGTTTGTGTCTTCATGCGTATAAAATAACTTCCCTTATTAAATGGCTATTTTTTATTTTTATGTTAACAAGCTTAATTACTTCCACAAAACTTATGAAACAGTGTAATTGTCTATAATATAAAAATAATAATTAATGCAAATTTGACAGACAGCCGGTTTGTGATATTTCTGTTAGTAATCAAATACAACAATTACGATATATTCTGGTCATTACTCGATTTTTATTTCGGTATTTAATTTAAATAATTTTGTTAAAATAATATATTGCATACATACATACATAAACTCACGCCTTTATCCCCGAAGGGGTAGGCAGAGGCGAAATAGCACACCCATATTTCGCCTTGTATTTTCCGTCCCACGATGTGATAGGGGGCGAGCCTATCGCCATATCGGGCACAAATTCCTGACTCTTGGCTGATAAGGAATAGATAAATCCAATATCACTTTGCCCGACCCGGGACTCGAACCCGAGACCTTAGCTTTGTAACCATACCGTAATACAACTACGCCACCGAGGCAGTCAATAATATATTGCAATTTAACATTTAAAGAAACTGGCCAAAATGAAAAGTAATGGTACAGGTCTCAGGACTTTTCGGTTAAGGCTAGTTTTGACAGCCTCCGTGGTGCAGTTGGTTAGACGACGGCTGTGAATCGAGAGGCCTCGGCCCCGCATCAAGATAGATGTTTGCGAGACCGAAAAGTCTTCGTTTATGATTCCCACGCAATATATTAATTGGCGCGCAAGAGAATTCAAGCCTGAACAAAATAACACCATGTAATTATAATTTTTGCCGATTTGCGTCACAACACTCATGGTCATTATTTAACGTGTCCTTGTATTGCGTTTCAGAATACAATATAATTTCTTAAATAAATAATTTATCATAATATTGCATTTTTAATTTTACTCAGCAGTTGTTACTGAGTGATTTTCGCAGATGAGCGAATATGACTAATTGGTTTGTATTTTTATTTATTTATGTATTTACTTTTTATTTATTATAATATACGGACTTGATACGTTTTTTTTTGTTCTTTTGTAATCAATTTATTTAATTTTATTGTATTAATTACGCAAGTCCAAACAAAATGAGCAAGGTTTTGCACCTTGACATAAAAAATCACACTTTTTAAATACGCAAAGCTCACCACAACCTTATTTAAATACATACCACAGATTTTATTACTTTTCCTTTATAAGTATATACACGTGTTTTCCATAATATGATAATTCTCGCATGTTTCGACAAGGATTCAGTCTGTAGGTATATTCCTCCCTTGATCGCATTCATGTTATATTACGCATATAAAATATCCCTAACGAGCAAACACATTAATTAATTGAGTGTGTCTGATTACCGCGATACATAATACATATATTTATTATTTAGAGTGATGAAAATACAACGTTATTAAACTGCAGTACAATCGTTACTAATTTAAAATAAAACTATTTTTCACGTGACCATGAAAGCTGTAAAGTAATCGAAACGTTAGGAAGTTAAAAATGTAAAAAAATAACCAACACTAGGTCATAATCCGTAAAATCGTTTATTTGAATGTATAAAATTCGCGAAAATCTAAGAAACCGTAATTTAAAATGGTTAAATTAATTCTTGCATAAAAATTCAGTAATCAATATTTTCATACAAACCTAGTAAGAAAAAATATGTCCTTTAGAAATCCATGTACATACAAGTAACATGGTTGAAGTATGCAGAAGTTTTTTTTTTTTGTTATCGAACTGCTAGCGCCATGCCGCGCCGTGCCAGTACGTAGTTTCAATTAATATTATCATGTCACTCCATACGTTGTGTGTTATTGATTAACACTTAAAAGGAAAATAGTTTACGGTATTCGCAGAACGTTACTTACATTAGTAAAATTACTTGAAAAGTTGATAATCCGACACCGATGTTGGATTCTTTAAGACTCTATTTTTATTAAAAGAAACCTCAAATTCAGTTTAGTTTAAAACGTCGATTATTAATTAATATTTTTAATTGATTAATGTTTTTTTTTATTTTACCAACAGGCCGAAGAACTCCATAGTGACTGACGACAACTGCTGCATGTGTAACTTCGCAGGAGTCAAATACATGTCCAAATTACCAGCAGATGACATCGTCTTCGCGTCCTTCAACAACAGAGTTTTTGAGGTAATAATGGCTGCTTCTGTCTGTATCAGCATATTTATTTACATTAGCACCATTACCGTATACTGCTAATCACGAGGTTCCTCTTACATTTTGTGACGAAAATTTCGAGCTTAGTCAATAACATTTTTACGACCCAGAGAGCGTTATTATTTGTATAGATTTTTACTAACAAATTAAGATATAACTGATGTATGTAGATACTTATACAAGTAGCGTCCCGTCATAATTTTCTTTTTCTTATATTTATAGAGTAGTCTTAATAGTCACCACACACGTAATGATATAAATGTGCAAGTCTGAGTTTGCACCAGTATACTGGAACGTTTGTGGGCAAATAACTGCGTAAACCTAGTTCAATTTTCGATTCGAGACTAGTGCAAAATCGTGTTTGCGCAAACGCACTTGAACGTGTGTGGCGGCCTTTACTGAAACACAAGAAATGCTGCTATTACCAAGTTACAATATCTGGGATGGTCACCTACACATGCACAGGTATGACATGTACGGCGGAACTTGAAACTTAGGTTACCAAACGAAGTTGTTAGGCGTCATAGGTTTGGACCCACGATATTCACCACTGAAGTATCATTCACACACGTTTTGCTACATTTATTCAAATAAAATATCTTTGTCTTCTATCAAAATAAGGGAAATATTCATAACTGGCTACTAATTTGGTATTAAAGAAATACTTAGTGAAATATAAATTCTTAATAATACATTTAAATCATACGTTTTAAAATTGTTGCTGAATTATTAGGATAAAATGCCATTTATGAAACCTAAAACACGTTTAATCGCCTAATTATGATTTTCACGAAAACAATGTTTTATCATACATTCAAACAGCTACTTAGATACAAATTGGTTCTTGTTATAATCATACATAATGCTGCCTGCGTCAAGAGAAAGAAACTTGTCTAAAAGCAGACGTTAAATATTCTTCAGACGTCATTTAAAAACACAAAAAGCGATTTCCGTCGTTAAAATTACTTGCTGTTCAAACAATTACGCAAATTGTTTGTAGGCAAAAGTTAACAAGTCACGAACAACATAGGTTAAGTTTTTTGCTGTTTACTAAAAATACAATTCATTCTAAACATAGTCATTGGAATATACAATACTTTAGATTATACAATAAAGTATTTAAACAATATTTTAAATTCAATATATGTACATTGCATATATTTTAATAAACCTAACTCATTATACTTTAAAATATTATTTACAAAAAACAAAACATTTACATATTTTTTACAAAAAAACAAAACAATGTAATAAAAATTATAATTTATGTATGTACGTATATATTCAAACTTTTTTATGATGTGTAAATTACGATAGCTCTTAGTTCTTACTAAATACCAGAAGGCCTTTTTTCCATAGTGGTTCGAATGGCATAATAAGGATATAAGGATTATGATATAATATAAAAAGAATGTAGTTTTATTCGTTGCATCGAAAATAAACTTGGAACGTGGAAGATATTTCTTATAAAAAAAAATATCTATACATATTTGAAGGCTATGGTGGTAATTAAACGCAGTTTATAATAGCGTAATAGGTATACGGGCAAACAAAAAATCGGCTGTTGCTTTAATTTATGACACTATTTCGATATAAATTGGCACTTACCTATTTTTTACAATTTTGTAGAACATTAATTATTGCCCAGGGCTGCAAATTGACAGGTTTGTCAGATACAAAGTTCTACTGCAGGCAATTAATTTTATCTGTGTTTTTCCGTACAATCCTGCCACATTACTTCCTTAATCACATCCCTGAGCATACAGGCGTATTTATAAGCCATTTATCATCTATTGGCGTCTGAGGAAAGTTCAATAAATATTAAAACATAAATATTTAACGCATTGTTTGAGATATGTTTTCATAATATAAACAACAAGCATTAATCTCGTAATCTAATTTAATTAACATATCCAATGTAATAAAATGTGAAGAGAGAGAACCTGTTCCTATTATTTTGACAACAGCTCTTTCGGCGACAGGAGATCATAGACGACCTATAAACATTGGTATGTTTTTGACTGTTGTCCAATTTCGCAGTTGCCATTCTGCGTGATCGCTGATCATGAGCGGGAGAGCATCGTGGTGGCGGTCCGAGGGTCCATCTCACTGAGGGACATCTTCACTGACTTCACTGCTGGATCCGAGAGATTCGAGGCTGATGGTAATTATGCCTCTTTTTAAATTGTTACTTTTTTACGGATTCTTTCTACCCATCACCGTGTACATATTTTTTATATGGTTGTTTCTCATATTTATTATTTTTGTATGCAGTTGCTAGGTACGCGTTCACATTCATTTTTTTTAATCTATTCATTAGTTCATAAATAAAGTTATTTGACTAAATACCTAGGTATTAATCGTTGGTAATATTGATTATAAAAAAACGTCAAAAAAGAGCTTAAGTTATGCATAAAAACAGATATTTGCAACAATAAAATTTATTAGTTTGCCAGAGTTTTTTGCTTGTATTTCTAATTATAAATGACGTAAGCATATAATTTTTATCAGCAAAAAATATTGTAGCTGGTCTGCTGTATATTTCCTTAATAAAATTAATAACCCACGTGCCTATGCATTGATTAGAGCAATTTTAACTCATACTGATGTTAAATATTCCTAGTTTCGTTACCAAGATTTAGCAATCACATTGTGTGAATTCCTTGCATATATGATATAAATATGATTTTCTCTGGATTGGATATATAGACAAAAACGATAGGGTTAGGCCTTTACCTGTCATTAAATCATAACCTAACCTGTACAAATTATTATACTTAAAATCATGCTGCGTGAACCTATGTCAATGTGGTATTAATGATAGAAGACCATATTAATACTGAGATAATTATTTAGAATTAGATGCAAATGTATGTATTTATAATATGTATTCATTTATTATCTCATTTAATGTAAATTATAAATATTTTCCTGTTAAGATAGGTACATTAATAATAAAAATATCGGAAAATAATGTACTAAAACGAAAATACGACGTTTAATTAAACAATACCCACTTTGTCCTGAGTGCGTTATTACACAATGTGGGTATGTAAACAATATACATGGAGGTATCACATTGTGATCAGGTGACTTCATCACCTAGTGTTATAATTTGAAACATCAAGGGGAATAAATATTTTATTGTACATTCATACGGAAAATGGAGCTGTGTGAAATTAAGCCATTGCAACTCTTCAGGAATTGTAAAACAATTTCTTTAAAAATTGATAAGGCAGAACGGTACGCATTAAATATTTATAAAGATTTTAGGAACATATATTTTGTATTACGAGTACCTAGGGGTAATTTTTTTTTTTATAATGCAATTGTTACTATTAGACATAATGTTTTATACAGGTTTACCTGAAGACACTGCGGCCCACAAAGGAATGGCTATGGGCGCCGCAAAGATGCTGAAACGATTGCTGCCGGTACTTGACCGCGCATTCCAGCAGTTTCCACATTACGACCTCATACTCACGGGTAAATATGATAGCCCTTGATTTAACACGTTTTATAACATTATATACATAGGGTTATTGATGAATAATGCTGTTTCTGTATCTATTTTGTGTTTAAATGACCCACTCACAAAGAAATAAAAAAAAAGTGAAACTGAATCTTCGAGAATAACCAATGTAATGTTTTTAGTAACCTGGAACAATTTAAAATACGACATAAATCATTTTCATATACCTTTTTTTACGAATTCTTATGATTTGTTTGTCTACATTTGGGTAGCAAAAAACATATTATTTTTACAAGCTAGCACCGACGATTTCGTATGTTTTTATGTACGACAAAAACTGTAGCAATCATTATATTATGGCTTTTAATAACGTACTTTACATAAGTGTAGGAATTATCTAGAGTCTAGAAGAGTCATGCGTTATATTAGACATTTTTTCAGGTCACAGTCTCGGGGCGGGTGTAGCAGTATTAGTTGCTTTAAAATTAAGGCCGAGGTACCCACATCTCAAAGTATTCGCTTTTTCAACACCAGGTAATATTATATGTATTTTGTTTTTTATACTCTTATAGCATTGATGTGTAATCTTTTCGTAATGTATAATATGTTAAGAAATCTTTCTCACTGTTTATGTCAAAAGTAGTGATACCAATTAACAGTTATATTTATATCTTTAACACTATGTGAGTGAGCTAGTCCTTTTGGGTTGGAGATATATTTCTATAATTAAAGCTTGTAGCAGTTACGATTGGCACTTTTTTCATAAAGCACTCGGGAGCTGCGCCTAATAGATGCCGGTTTGCCGCACTTAGCCTGTAATTAGGCGAATATTATATACCGGGTATATCAAGACTGCGACCGAAAACGAAGCCGGGTGGTAGTTTTAGTGGTTATAAACACGATGCAAATAAAAATTTCGCCAAAACAGTGGCAGATATTTTTTTAGAATTTTTAAGTCATCGTGTTAGGGTGGTAAATACCTAGTTTTTGCGAAAATACTAATTTAAACCCTTACGTCCCATTGCGTGTTTAAAAATAAAAAGGTGTACATCTTTATTTTAGGAAAACTATGTATAAATCACCCAAATACGACGATAATTAAAAAATTACAAAAAAAAAGTTGTCGATTTTTTTCGCGAAATTTTTACTTGCTTTGTCTCTGAAATCACTAATACTACCACCTGGCTTCGTTTTCGGTCGCGGTCTTGATATACCCTGTATAATCATAATTTATAGACCGCTTTCGTTGCGGAGTTGCTTATACGCCGGGTGTGAAACTAGTGATGGATCGATCGAGACTTTAAGATCTCCGCATCGAGACAAATGTTTGTGAGGCCTATAAATACCTATGTGCTTCGGGTCTGGGTTTTTGTGAATTTGTGAGTCTCTTGTAGTTTCTGATCTACGTCACAAAACTTATATCTTAGTATGGGGTCAGGTCTATGTATGTGAATGTTGAGTATATTTATTTATCTGAAATGTGCATTGACTCCAGCGGGCCTAATTAGTCGAGAAGCGGCGCGGTACACGGAGAGCTTCGTGCTCACAGTAGGCGTTGGAGACGACCTGGTCATGAGGCTCAGCGTGCACAGCATAGAGAACCTACGGACCAAGATCATTCAGACCATACACGCCACTAAATTACCAAAGGTGAGACATTTCGTATATTATAAAAATATTTCTAGCACAAATATTATAGTGTTAATTTTCAACACGTAGGTGATAAAAGGCAATTATAAAACGGTCAAACTGCTCATCAGTTCGTCTAGCGGTTGTCAACAAAAATATAAAAGCACTTAAGTTTTTACGTAATTCTAGACAAAAAATAAAACAGTTGGATGTTAGCAGATATTAAAAACTTGCAGTTTGTATTAATGCCGTAATTTGAAAATTTTCTGGAATATATTTTAGCAGGATTTGTAATTAGTGACATACAAGTATCACGTTGAATCTAATAATAAACAGCCTCGACTGCCTCGGTGGCGTAGTTGTAAATCACCAGACGCCCAAAATCTGTACACCGATTCAAAAACCTTGCTAAGAACCATTAAGTGACAGCCTCCGTGGCGCAGTTGGTTAGACGCCGGCTGTGAAACGAGAGGCCGCGGGTTCGATCCCCGCACCGAGACACATATTTGTGAGGCCCACAAGTATTTGTCTCGGGTCTGGGTGTCTGTGAGACCAAAAAGTCTGTCGTAGCTTCTGATACCCACGACACAAGACTTAATTGATCCTAATGTGGGGTCAGGACTATGTATGTGACTGTTGGGTGTATTTATTTATTTATTATTTTATTATTTATTATTATCTTCGCAAAATCACTTAATAATATATTTATTTTCTTCTTAGTACATTCTATCTTTAGTATGTATTCGTTTATTTGGACTTATTTAAGTATTAGGATATTAGCCTTATTATATTATGTTGTGTATTTTCTTTGTTGTGTACCGCCCCCAACTTTTGATACTATCCATACAAAGATAAGACCGCCACTTGTATTTTCTTTCTTTCTGTAATTTACTTCTATGTATTGGTTTACAATAAAGAATATTGTATTGTATTGTACTACGGTATGACTTCAAAGGTGAGGTCTCGGGTTCGAATCTCGGGTCGGGCAAAAGTGGTATTGGAAATTTTTATTCGTTATCAGCCCGGAGTCAGGAATTCTGCCCGACATGGTGATGGGCTCGCTCCCTATCACATAATCGGACAGAACATACAAGGCGAAATGTAGGTATCCTCGTAGCACCTTTGCCAAGACAATATGTATTTATGAAATACCCAATTAATTTTATTGCGATGTAGACATTACATTTGCCCGTGCATTGTGACACACTAAATGGCTATCTTCTAGAATGGGAACTAAGAACAAGATATGTGTAACAAAAGTGGCGGTACAATGCAATTTTTGTTTCCATCTCCGTCACTCTTGCGGAATTACACATCTTCCCTCTACCTCTGTATTCCCGCGACCATAAAACGTTAAAAACAGATCTAGTTCAGTATGTTTGCTGCAGTGTAACATTAGAATCTGTGTATGCAGTACCGTATCATGCTGAACGGGTTCGGTTACGCGCTGTTCGGCGTGCCGGCGCGCGACCTGGAGTCCACGTGGCGCCGGCCCGAGGAGCTGGAGGCGGGCGCCGCGTCCGACGACTCCGCCGACGCGCTGCTCGTGCAGAGCGTGTCCACCGTGAGTGCTGTCAGTCCATTTGTATACTATACGTGTGACGTCATCAAGCGTTATCACCGGCTTACAATTTGCTTTTTCAATCACCTATTTAACCGTAAGTCATTTTTTGCTATTAAACTGGACGTCGTTTTTCGTTTTGTTCGGCTCATCAAGGTAATTTGGCATTTTACAAAATTTCATTAAAGTAAGAAAATAAAAATGTTAGGTAATTGGTTTTAATTCATCAGATCTACTTTATGACAGATTATAAAAGATTTTATGAATTAATTTCAGGATAATATGGGCAAAGATAATACGTAAATAAAAAAAATAAAAAGAATTCAAACTAACAATTCAATGCGCATAACAAATTAATACTGGTTTTGTACGAACACACTACTATAGTACAAAAACATAATAATTATTATTTGCTGGCTTTCACAATATAGTCTATGCTTTAGTTTTTTTTTAAAGTAAAACGTGTTACCTAATTCTTTACATTTTATATTTTTCATATTACCTAATTTTTTGCACTTATTACATTCATATTTTTTCTGTTTTATTAACTTATCTTAGTACGTTCTTAAAATCCAATAAGATTGACCTGATAATTTAATATTTTTTTCTTCCCTAAAATCTTTACAATATTACAAAATTTACTAAAAAGAAAACGTATTTTGTTGTGTCAGGTTATATCAATTATCAATACAATAACCCATCATTTTCTTTCTGATATTTCCAAAAATACACAAAACATAAAATAAAGCAAATATCGGTTCATAATTTTAAAAGCAAATCTTATAATACTTTCCCAGGAGGCGGCGCTAGTATCGCGCGATATTTTCGTCAGGCGGTTCTCTTCAGCCAGGCTTTTTACAGCAGGGCGAATTCTGCATATAGTTCGTCGCAAGCGCATGGGAATTGAAAAGTAAGTTAGTGTTTCACAATGTATTCTCTCTGAAAACTAAAATACCGATAGCTACTATTGGCCAAATAAAAAAAAAATCACAACTACACCATAAAATGACAATAATTAAACTACTCATTGGAAAATATACGGCTTATTAATGAAGAGCTGTGATTTGCGTTAATTATCTAATTTTCTATTTTCCGTCATGTCTGATCACAGCAATGAAGGGGATGAGGAAAGGTAAAATATTATAATCAATCTTTCGTTGAATAGTATTTTTATAGATATTTACAGACACAATAATTTCATATATTTCGTTTCAGAAAAGTGCGCACGCAGGAGCCAACGTACGAGATGCGGTGGGCGTGTCCCGAAGACTTCATGGAGTTGCAGGTGATGCCGCGGATGCTGCTTGACCACCTGCCCGAGAACGTTCACCGCACCATACAGACGGTACTAGAGGAGCGACACACGTACCGCGTCACGCACATCGTGTAAGCAATGCTCCCAGCTCGATGTCATTGCCAAACTATCGCCCATACTCGAGGCTTGCCAGAACCAAACTCGTAAACTAATGTTACTCGATCAAAAGTATAGTCTCAAAGACATTTACGCCGTAAAAGTTAGTTCAACATAGTTACTTATTTACACGTATTGAAACAAGAGTATTTTTATTTTCGTATTCTTGACTTATCGTTCCGAGCTATCTCATGACATGTTCTGTTTGTTCCTACTTCTTACTCGGTAATCATGACCCCATATGTCACGAACAGTCCTATGTGTATATTACGATTCACAGTATTTCGTATAGATCTAATGATATTGACAAAATCAGTGTATGCGATTAAATGATTTAGTTTAAGTAATGTGAGAAGACTGTGATGATGTTATAGGATGAAAATATTATGTGTAAGTGATACGTCTGTGAAATGCGAGGTGTATTTCTTAAAAATATAAGGTCGTTTCGTTTTTTGTAAATAAAATATTTAATAAGAAAATTGTTTAAGTTTCAGAGAAACTTTGGGAACTTTACCTCGTCCCGCTACATATCAACGTTATGAACGTTTCTTTTAAAACCCGTTAGTTAATTTGTTGTTTTATAATCGCTTCATAGATGGCGTTGATTGAGGAAGTATAACGTTGCGTTGCTCAATTGAAAAGCAATTAAATCGTTTCTATTATAGATCTCCAGTTTCAATTACTGTTAACTTGATATTGGCTACGTAATACTATAAATGAGCTACACATGAATGAAATAAATTATTATGAGAACCTATTTACGTTTCTGAATTTTGCTATAGATGATTAAGACTTGCAAAGCTACCACTAAGTACAATAACTAGATAATAGCGTAGTGTTACCGGAGTCAATTATGAAATAAAACAGCATAATACTATGTACATTGTAAGGACATACGTAGTAAATATATATTATTTTCTATGCTTACTACACCAACCAGTAACACCATTTGATAATATGTAGATATATACTATATAGCATTTACAATTGTGCTTTTATAAAAACGAACAATTAATGTAAATATTTATTGTAAACTAGCTGGCTTACTTTTGAAATTCGATTTCTTTCAGATACGCGAAATAGCGAGTCACTAAAAGCGTGTGCTATCGTTTAATAGTAGGAACTAAAAATGACTAGGATTGATCTTAAGCCTAAATTTTAAATGAAATCGATTGTCAAGAATAGGCTAGCAGATATTATCCAGTCTCTGCAATGTTGTGTTGTCATTCCATTAATACGAGTATTATAGATTTTTATTAATGTGTCTACTTTAATGAACTAATGATATTTTCCTTAGACAAATTTACTAACTTTCTAGTAAATAGAGGCATATTACTCAAACCTATATTTAAAAATACATTTCGAAAACAACGCAAAATTTTAACGCCGTTGATATTAGGTCTATGAAGTTTCCTTGATTCTGTATGTGTCAAAATCGTATATTAGATCTTGTTATGTGTAGCAAAATGTAACTTTAAGTAGGGACCCAAATTCAGTAATTTATTAGCAATTACAACCTGACGTACCTAAACTTCGGGAACAAGATTATAGTGACAGTTAATAAAATATTTGATGTTTCTGAACGTTTTATTGTAAATAAAGGCATTTATTTCTAATATTTTACATTCCAGTTTGTATCTATAGTCCTCAGTCCCTTGCCGATGTGTTGATGATGTATGGTGCCTTTGTCGTCTTGAATTAATTACATTTAAACAATTAAGCTGAATTATTTGCTGTGAACATTTGCATCGACTTGTTTCACACTGTCCTATTAAATTCAACACTGAAATAAAAAAAACTAATAAATATTTACCAGGTATTTTGTTCAAAGAAAGGTGTGAGATACATATGTTTAAAAACATTGTCTCCAGAACAAGTCAGTGCAAGTGTTATAAGATCTTGCCTATTTTATCTTTATTTAGACCTGATGCAAAGGGTTGTCATGTTTTAATATAAAATATTTTTAATATTTAATAGAAATCTCATATTATGCTGTTACTATTAGATTTAACTAATATATTCCTTATAAATTTGTATATAACGTTGTTTTCTCGTTCTGTACTGTTATCGGATACTTAAATTGCTAATTATTTATTTACATTGTTTATGTAATTATGCAGAGGATATGAATCGCGTGTATGTTCAAGTATTAGAAGGACTGAGGTTCTTTTCACTTGTACCCTAAATTAGGGCTTTGTAAACTCTTTCTTCTTATGTTTAGGGTATAGCCAATGTCTTGTGTTGGGTTTGTGTTTATTTATATTAAAATATATTTTAAGTATGAGTTGTTGTTTATTTAACACACTAAAGAAACAATATTTAACTAAAGTATTGGAGGTCACGAAGAAAATACTGCATCCTTGGTGGGTATCTAAAATATGGTAAAAAGCAATGTTGAGTAAATCAACAATTTTTCCAACCAATTTTAACATTACTAATTTAGATATAACTTATTGAGTGATTTGTAATTAACTTTAATCGCAATAACGACTATACCTACTAAATTTAGTCCTAAGTGAATAGTTCTTATAAGCAGATTTAAAACGTAGACGGGTAGACTTGTAGACTTGTTTTGGTTAATACTTTTTTTTTGCGGGTAGAATCAACAACAACAAAAGAATGAGATTAGTAGCGAGTTCTTGCAATTCTTGCAGTCGGTACTAGGAGATAATAAAAACGAAGAGGTGTCAGTGTGTACCTGACAGACGGGTGGGTGTGGCTTTAGAGCGAGAGAGAATGCGTGCTCTATCTCGCTTTAGGGGCGTTTCATCGAGTATGGGTCTGTCAAAATTATGGTTGTACTCTTCACACAATGAATTACTCCTTTACATTTATGCGCTCCTAGTACTTCACGGCAATGTTCACTTCTTTAAAGTCATGTTATTTTTAAGTCTACCCCGCTTTTCAGGTCTCGTTTGAGCTACAACTAGGCCGACATAATTATGTCAACCGGCGAAATAACATGACAGGCTGATGAAAATACCCTATTTCGAATTGTATTGCACTTACTTATCAAGTGCATTGTATGTGCATTGTAGACACTTTATGATGCGAGGTTAAACTGACCGCTAGTTTAAATAAGTAACACACACTTCGGTCTATGGTGGAGAGGATTTATTTTATGTCGTCAAATGTTCACGATTGACAATGAACTCACCAATCTAAATAATAACTAATCATAAATAATTTAATCATGTCATTCATTTTATTGGTCAGATTAAATGTTGCCCAACACTGGCCAAAAGCATAGGAAAGCATTTGCCATAATCATCTTTTTAATAAGTGTTGACTATTTTGGGTGCAAACTAAACTTTGCACTAACATAATATACAAGCATTCATTAAAAAATAAGACAAGAAAGTAATTTGATTATCTTTATTTACCATTATTTAAACATGATATAAAAATACAATTAAATCCATCAGTCGAGTCAAGGTATATCACAGAAATTTGAAAAAAGTATAATTTAAAACAATTTAGATGGGATAATAAACATTAAACGTTAATAACGATATTTAATTAATATTTGGCTTAATTTTAATTATTGCGATTACATCAACACACCGCGGAATGTTTTCACAGCTCTGTCAACCTCATATAGCCATACATTATGAGCATTATACATTGCCTTAAAATTAAATTTTAATCTTATATCATCTACACAGATTGCGAAGTTCAGTCATTGCAGCTTGAGACACTGCTGTCTTATTCCTCTCCGTTTTGTATCTGAAACAATAGAAAATTATGATAAGTCAACAATAAGAAAATAATGACGCAATTTAATTCCATGACCAATTTTAAGTTGTTTGTAAAATTAACATTTTACAATGTTACAAATTAAATTTTAAAATGTGTAACATTGTATAATCTGGTCAAACCTTCACAGTAAATAACCATTTTCCATATTCTCTATACTATTACTCAATGTAAGTTGCCAGCAGGATGTTACACTGAAGCCAGGATATCACTTAGTTAAGACAGTCACACCTCAATAATGGGGTGGGGGGGGGAGGTTTAGTAATGTAAGTTGTATGGTACCTGTTGAGGAAGTCGTGCGCGACGTCGGGTCGGTACGCGGCGAGGTCGCGCAGGTAGGGCTGGTCGTTGGTGAGCGCGCGGCGGTAGGCCAGCTCGCGCCACGCGCACGCGCCGCGTCCCGCCGCCAGCACCAGCCCCTCCATCAAACTGCACACACACATACATACACTAACACATAGCTGGCTACTATGGAACTTGGTAAAAAATACTGGAAAGAACAAATTTTGATTAAAATAATTGTACATTCGAGGATATCTTTATCATTATCAGTTTCACAAAGTAACTTTGCCCATAAATTTGACTTTAACAATGTCAACCCATACGTTTTTAAAGTCAACGTTTTTGGCCAAAGTTCGTTTGTGCAACTGAGCCTAAGTGTAAAAGCTAACCGTGTCGATCAAATCTTTCGTTCAAAATCGTAAATAATTAATAATTGATAAAAACACATTGTCTTTGCAATTTCTTGAAAAAATGCTCAATTAACAAGATCAAAGTAATGATTACCACAAACAGCAACATGGACAAAGTTGTTATAGTTACTCATAAGAACTAAACAATTTCCTAGTTTGTAGAAAAAGCTCACCATGTGAAAAATCTACGAGTCACAATTTTAAGGATTTTATATCAACATTTTCTTTTACTCTAAAAATCAATAACATTTAACAGCTCACCTTAAGTATTCGCTGACAAGCCTGTACATCTGCTCGGTGGTCCTATTCAATATGAGCCTAGTAGGCGAGGCGTTCAGCAGCGACATCTGCAGCGCTATCTGTTGCGCGAGGGTGGCCATCTCCCCCGCGGACCCGGTGCATCCGCCTTGAAGGTACAACTCCGCAGCATCAGTGCAGTGGTTGAGAGCCGTCTCTAGAAGGAGCCTGGTCGGCTGGCTATCGTGGATCTGAAGCCAGGTCGGCGGCTTGAACGGCTTTTTGGATGTGATCTAAAATATGGAAAATTGATGTAGAAAAATGGGCAACTTGTTTTCTTAAATGAGTCTAAAGAACTAAATATTCCAAAGAGACTCTCTGCCATTTGTCAGGAACGTGTTTTGAGCTTCTTTGGACACATCATGCGGTCTCCCAGACATGAATTAGAGAAGCTCATAATATTGGGACGAATAGAAGGCAAGCGCGCCAGAGGCAGAACACCAGCCAAATGGTCGGACATTGTGAAGAAGGCGGTTGGTGGTAGCCTATACCACGCGGTCCATGCCACCCAGGACCGAACACGTTGGAGGAACATCACATGTGGTCGCGATCCTCAATAGTGAGGGAACAATGATTAAAAAACTGTCTTCAAGAAAACCAACAAGAACTAAATTTAACAAAGGCTTCTTTGTTAAATTTCGTTCACTCTAGTAAGTTTAATAGAAATGCTTTAGCTGTAGGTAGAAAATACAAACCCTCCTGGATCTCGACTACTGTACACTTCAGTGAACAATTCCACGATTATTTAGAGCCAGATTATATATAGCCTGCATGCTGTGCCCTCCTGCTTATGAAACTAAAATATAGTAACATAAAAAGTACTTACCCTCGCCGCACCCAACGCCATTTTCTCCAAATCCTCAATCAAATTGAGCGCTTGTTTCCTCTTCACGTTGGCCGCCTCTGCGTACATGTTGAAATGCAGCGCCACCATGATGTAGGTGTCTGTGTCTCCGGGACAGTGTGTCTTGAGGAAGTCCAGCAGCCCTTGTTTAAACTCCGCGATCTTGTCCGGCTGTTGTCCTAGCATGTAGTCGAACTGGCCGAGGAGATACTCAAACTGGTGGTTATCTCGTAGAGCCTAAAAGATATATACATTCAGTGTTGTTTCAAGACTAAGTTTCGCTAAGAAGGTATAATTGTGCCGACGTAGATACTCAATTTGAATTGGACTTTTATAACCCTAATTACCCCAGTATTAACAATAAGTGGGTAAATATTAATTTGAAAGATTCTGTTACATAACACACAAGTGTGAATAAAAAGGTTGTTAACAAAAGTATCCGGCATTTTTTCAACAGCACGATTCTTGCTACTGCAAATAAATAATTATACCCAACAGGCAGCCTCTGTAGCGCAGGTGGACGCCGGCTGTGAATCCCCACACCGAATAAAATATTTATGTGATCTACAGTTTTTGTTTCGGGTTTGGGTGTTTGATATACCGGAAACACTCTCGTAGTTCCTGATACCCACGACACTAGATTTAAAAAAAGAAATATCATTATTGAAATACGCATTCATGTAGTATAGGAGACTGTCCCGCCCTCACACCCGCCACTGCAACTCCTGTAAGCCAGGATCAACAGTGGCACGCATATTAATGACACTGAGCATTGAAGCTCAGCGCGTCTCCGGGAATGTCTAACTTGTCTTTAACCCGCAACGAAATCAATCAAAAAGTTAAATTAATAGGAGGAGTTGGAAATAAATTATTGTCCACTTCCCTCCCTAATAAAGCGGGTGACAAAACAATGAACTAAAGAGGCAAACAACCTCGCATAAAGACATTTACAGCCAGAGAAGCCAGCTGTAAAGCACCACGGAATAGTGAATATTACATTTAAATGGGACCTAATATGTAAGCTGTTATACTTGATTCCAATAATAGGTATGGCAAAATCGCCGGAAAGCACGGAAATTCTTCCTAGTCTCCACAAGGTCCATGTAGTATACAACACCAGATGTTATTTGCATACTATCTAGCATGGTTTTACGCTCATTCTGCCAAAGACTACACTCCCAAAGTACATGATGCGCGGACTGCTCATATTCGCAATAAGGTGTTGAACATGAGCACGCAGGCGAATCAACGAGCTTAAATGAGTACAGTTTAGACTTAAAGTTACCATGGCCCGTAAGAAACTGTGATACGTAATAATCGATATCTAGCCAAGTCTTTGTCAAACGATCACGCACGCATGGAAAATATTGGTATAGATGCCGACCCTTCAAAGATACCTCCCATCTATTCTGCCATTCATCTATTAATTCGTTATATACGACTGAGAGCGGCTTAAATAATCTGTCTACTTTTACAAGTTCACGTGAATTTAAGAATCTTTTGTCCATATTCCCTCTAGTTGAGTAATACATCGCGGCGCAACGTTGTACCTCTAGGTCAACTGGAAGTACACCCGCTAGGACAGGCAACGCTTCGGTACTAACAGTCCTATATGCCTTACACAAGAATATCAACGCCAAACGTTGGCTCTGGAGCAATTTCCTTCGCACAGCACCGATAGTAGCCCTATCGGCCCATACGGGGGATCCGTAAGTAATACATCCTAAGTAAGTAGCTCCATAGATGGTTTTTAATGTATTGAAAGATAGCCCCCACGTTGATTTTGATATTCTTGTCAAAGCAAAAAAGTTATTTTTCGATTTTTCCCCGACTTTCTTAATATGCTCAAGAAAGGAAAAATTCCTTTCCAAAATTAGACCAAGATAACAAACTGATTCTTTTTTCTTTACGGTGATATTATTAAATTTAATTCGCGGCGGTGATTTTAGAATTCCTTTTAAAAGTAATTGGAACGTTTTATGTGGTGCGAACTGTAAGCGATTTCGATCGCCCCAATCAGATATTAATTTTAAACACGTGTCGGCCATATTTTCGAGTCCCGACCTACTGTTTGACTCAATAAGCAAGAGGCCATCGTCCGCATATCCAATCAAAGAACACCCTGACGGTAAGGGAATTGTAAGAAAATCGTCGAAGCCCAAATTCCATAAATAAGGACCCAAGACCGAGCCTTGTGGACAGCCCATCGTCAGTGGCTTCGACACGGCATGGTGTCCAAGTTTAAGTTTTGTTGTTCCGTGCGAGAAATACGAGTATATAAGTGAATATATATTTTTAAAGCAACCTCGCAATTTCAACTTAAGAAGCAGCATTGGCCACCAAGCATTGTCGAAAGCACCGGAGATGTCCAGGAAAATACCGAGTACATATTTGCGTATCGATGTACTTACTCTTCTCCTAACCGAAATTGCCGCGTCAATAGTCGACCTACCCATAGTAAAACCGAACTGTTTTTCATGGAATTTTGGTCCACCTGGTAGCAATCGAGGGACGGTAATACGTTCTAAAAGTTTACCTAGCGACGGCAAGAGTGTAATGGGTCTGTAAGACTTAGGATCTTGAGGAGATTTATCGCCACTCTTGGGTATTATCCGAATGAAACCGGTACGCCAGACTCGCGGAAATACCCCTTCAGCAATACATCGATTAAAAACAGTTAGTACTGCATTGCCGGCCGATTTACACGCTTCTTTGATCATTTTGTTGGATATTTTATCATCACCGGAAGCCTTGTTTAGGGGCAAAGATCGAACTATTTCACTAAATTCATCAAATGATGAGATATTTGAATCGCAAGAGTTTGGCAGTTCCGCGGCCCACATCCTAATCTGCTTGTGGTATTCTGTGTCATTCCCAACATTATCGTCCGGTATTAACGATTGTAACAAAGCTTCCGTTGTCTCCTCAATGCCAGTTGTGTAGTTGTTATTAATTTTTATATTCTCAATATAAGCCAAATTGATTGACCTATTAGCTTTAAACTCATGGTATAAAGGAGACCACGGACCTTCACTATCTAACCGGGCTACAATTTTTCGTAATAAATTGCCTTTCGATTTTATTACAGCCGCTCTATAATGTGATCTGGCAACTTTCAGTTTATTAAAAGCAGATGTAATTGCTTCCCCTGTAATACGGCGTTTTTTAAGCCCGTTAAACCGCCTACGCGCTCTGCGAAAAGTTCGACGTAGTTGGACTAGTAAGTCATTCCACCAATCACACCTCCGAGTCTTTGTGATGGGACCTCGACCAATGGTAACGTCCGCGCAATACGTAAACGTGTCCGACATAATCTCGGCACAAGTTTCAGCTGACAGATCATCGCGAGTGAAGTCCCTGGCATGCTGAGCAAATAAAGAGCTAAATAAATCCCAGTTGGCACCTATAGACTTATATCTAAAATTACAATTTATATGTACCGGACCCTGTGTCACTCTAGGCAAGAACTCGTACACAATCAGGCGATGGTCACTACACGACGCGTCCGGCAGGACGCGCCACCTATCAATACGGACGTCTCCACTAGAAAGTGTGACGTCAATAGAGGATTCGCCCATAGGGCAGCTATAAGTAGGTGGTGCATCGGGGGTGTTATGTACTTCGAGGTTCATTTCTGCAATGAAATCTTCTACAGCGCAACGTCGCTCGGTATCGGTGGAGCGATATTTTCCATACCAAAGGATTGAAGACGCATTAACGTCAGCACCTATAATAATTTTATGTTCAGCGAGGGACCGCAAGACATAACGGAGGTGATGCAAGTGGGGACCCACAGGGTCAGAGTATTGAAAATAACAGCTCACAAGAAAAACCTTACAGATCGGACTCGACACCTCTGCGACAGCACAGTGTGACGTCATAAGATTACGTACTGAGGTAACGGTAAGATTTGAACCCGACACGAAAATACCTGCTCGTGAGTTGTTATCGAGTTGTATCACCCTACTACGTAATGTAGTATAAATACCTGGAAGATATAAGCGCATTCAGCATATCGTGCGAGTCCAGTAAGTAAGCGCACCATGAGTCGCCAGGAGCGCGCGGCGAGCAGGCGGCCCGCCAGCGCCTGCGCCGAGCGCACCGACACCGCCACGCCCTCCGTGTCGCACGCGCTGCTGAACCACTCGTGCGCACACACCAGCAGCTCGATGCAGATTATATTCACCTGCACGACACTCGCGTTTTATTAGGTCACATTTAAGAATCCTTGCAGAAACATAATTGAGACCCGCACATCAAAATACAAAATAAAACCATCCACGATACATACTTCATCAACCAGCACATGTAAGGCACAAAAAATCTATTAAAAGTATACTACATAAATAATACGAAATCCCGAGCGTGTTAGTACCACAGAATATTCTGTGTTAGTACGAAGCCTGGAACTAAAAATGACTGTATTAAGTACATAGGTGCCCACGAAGAAATATTAAATAAAATGGGTAACGAGCGGGTAGTTGTATTACAATACGTGTTTCAACTTATAATTCATGAGGATTATGTGGATATAAAAAAATCACACAATGCAGATTACTGAATTTCTTATATTGATTGAATTTGGTATTCTCTTGAAATAAATCAAATTTTTAGGGATTTTATCGCGATTTGGTTTAATTACATTTTTTACATTTTTTCGCTTCCCAACGTTTCGATTGCTTTACAGCTTTCGTGGTCATGGGGCGGACAGTATATAGTTCTATTTTAATGTGTAACATTCGCGTAAATCTAAGTAACCATTGGTATTCTCTTTTGAATTCCTCAATAATTAATAATAGTTTGACAATTATTTTAAGTAAATCTAACAACGGTACAGGGTCTATCATACATAAAAATACACTACTATTACGGACAAATATTCAAACACGTACCTGCTTTGTAGACAGCCTGGCTCCTTTAGTTATCTTCCTTATGTTCGATTTGACTTCATAGCGAATGTGGACATTGTTCCTCGTAATAACATCGAACAAATTGCGCCTCGAGTCCCGCGACAATTTACTACCCGCATTGTAAACTGTCGACACTGAGTACACAGATTCCGTTTCAGCCGACATCAGCGTACCTTCTTCAGTCAAAACTGATTCTATTTCATCACCCTCAACGTTTTGGTACTCTTCGTCAATCAACGTTTCGACGTCAAGACAGCTGTCATCAAACGTATTTTCTGGAAGACGTAGCGCCACATTGGCTTTGTAGATCTTTTGGAAAGCCACCAGATGGTCGAGGATCAGTCTGCCAACTTGGCTGCACGCGTCTGGTCTCATGTTGAGGAACATCTCCATATCGGAGTTGAGCGCGTACCCCCATAACGTGTATTGGAAGTGCTCCTTTTGTCGGAATGTGGAAGTTTTGACCAGATGTGGTGATATGATCGCTGCTACCATTTCACGGCAGATATATTCGGCTATCTAAGAAATAAAAATTGTTAATTTCATAAAAACATTAACAATTTTACTTAAGTATGATTGTAATATGAAATTATTTACCTGTTTGGTGGGGATATTAAAGGTTTTAAAGACGAGATTAGCAAGCGACATTCTCGCTCTTCCGCTGACCAAGTTAATAAAGTCTATGGCACGGTTTTGATATTTCAGTACCGATGCGTAATCCCAGCCAATTTGCAACGCTATCCGGAAGTAACTGGCAACCTAAACATAGAACGTAAATTGTACCTTTAAAAATAAAATAAAAGAGAAGAGTAATAGAGAGTATTAAGAAGAAATAATATTATTAAACCTGCTTGGCTAGAGTGAGTCCACTTCGTACGGCTAGCGCGTCCAGTGCAGATAATCTGTCTGCTTCTTCTCGCGCCGCTAAATGTGAGCTCTCCGGCACATTATCCTGTTTCTCTTGAATTACTACCAGCTCCTCGAAACTGGTCTCCGATACTCCCGATACTAAACATATTAAATTAAATTAATATTCATTGTTTTCATTAAATATTGTATTTTTTTTAATATACATCATGATACTCACTTGATAGTTTGTTTTGTAGACCCGGCGACGCAATCACTACTCTCAATTCTTGCGGCAACTCATACGGCGAACAAGTGCCTTCAGCCAGTTTCAAGCAAGTTCTGAATATCTGCACCGGACACGCCGGCGGCCTGTATCTATACTCGGGAGGAGTATTGAACAAAGCAGACAAACGGAACGCGCCCACTATCAGCTTCAACTCAAGCAGTTGATTAATAACTTTTCGCCAATTGTCAATCGCTTCTGGTTCTTCCAAAAGAACAACATTTTCAATATTACCAACATCTGATTCCATTTCGATTTCATTCAACATCATAGAGAAAGGTCTATCCAAATCCACTGAAGCTATTTGTTTAGAAATGTTCATGTCTTTCTGGCCGTTCAACACGTAATGTAATATACTGCTGTAACTGCTCAAGAATACAGTATTCTGATCTGCTTTGAAGTATGCATCCCACATCAAGTGTTCAATTTTTTCTCTATTTGTACCATAAACGAGATTTTCTTCAAACCAACTCACAATCACTCTGTAAGAGTAAAACTTCTGGACTGGATCTACCATTTTGTCGGCAAACTCTATAAGAAATTCTGTTGCATGTTTGAAGGAAACAGTAGCTGCTTTAAATGCCTCACTGCATTGAGCTATAAATAGCGTTATATCTTTATCTCCAAGCTCGTCTACCAAAAGCAGGTTTTGGTATTTATACATCCATTCTGCAGTTAAAATATCGTTCACTGGTATTCCTGACAGTTTGGCGATCTTTAGAGCAACGTCATAATTTTGAGTAGACGTGTAAATCTCCACACACTGTGTTAGATATTCTAAAGAATCATCTTTTAGCATCTTTGATATATTCACAACGTATGAAGCATCCATCGATATTTGCAATATTTCGTATATTGTTGCAAAACTTGGCGTTGGTACTACAAAAATATATATTAATTATTATCACATCTAAATTTATTGTTTTGATATGACATAGCAATAAAAAAGACATTTTACCTATAAACCCTTTCTCGAACTCAACCGCAGACAAAAGCCGTAAGAACTCCCTTTGATGATACGCGCTATCAAAATTTTCTGCGAGGGCTAACTTAACTAAAGAAATCGCGACTCTTTGAACCGCCTCTTTTGACATATACCAAGGGAATCCGTTGGCATCCACGCTATATTTCCGTTGGCAATGTTGCAAGAAACTCGTCAACAGCTTCGTGCTTTCTGAGTCGAAGTTATGCTCTCGTATGCAACGATGTAAGAAAGACGATAGCAGGGTTAAGGGGCTTTCCTATAATAAATAAATATTAAATATTAATAATTTACAGATTTACGGAGTATATTAAAATGATTATTAAAAAATAAAAGTAAGGTTGGCATTTTGGGGAAACATACCGGCATAAATATGAGCATGGACTCGTGAAACGTGGTTATATAGCCTTCTTGCAAACAAAGCTCTGCAACCCTTTGGAACTGCTCGTCCGATGAATATTGTTGTGATATTATCGACTGCAACACATTTTGTCGCCGAGTACTAGGCCCTAACGACGCCAGAATCCATTGTGCCCATAATACGTCCACTGCATTCGGCTGAAACAAAACAAATGTTATATATTATCATACAACATTAATAACATACAACATGCAAAGTGTACGGAATAGATTTTCGTATTCATCGCTTAATCTTACCTCATAACAACTGGCAATGAGCACAAGCAATGGCTCACGACAAAGATCTGCAGCTCGTAGTAAAGCTGCCGGTGGATCTTCCGGGCCGTGGCACGCCGCTGCCACGTCCCACAATTCCCGGCCCATGTACGCGCTCGACGGAAACTCGAATGAATTCACATGCGTCGGACTCTACAACACCAATACGTATGCATTTACTAATTTATCTACATGTGCAATCGAAATTTAAAATCCGAAACTTACAACATCAACTGAATTCAATCTGGAAAGTCTTCTTTGTCCGTTGCTTGAGTTTGATTTGAAATCTTTCTCTGAACCTTCCTCAGCACCTCTATGAAGCATGATGTGCTTCAGATGCTCCGCGTACGATTGCTTGTCAAACTCTTGGGATAATTGTAACATTTGAGGTAAAGGATACCGGAAGACGTCCCCAAAAAGTAAAAAGTTAAACCACGAATTTGCTTTGACGAACTCCTTCAAGTGCAATTCTGGTAATGGCAAGTTGTGTAAAATAGCAAATTTAACCATCAC
This sequence comes from Deilephila elpenor, assembly GCA_949752805.1. Lineage (NCBI taxonomy): Eukaryota > Metazoa > Arthropoda > Insecta > Lepidoptera > Sphingidae > Deilephila > Deilephila elpenor. Next base: position 6,244,725 of record OX457099.1, on the reverse strand, counting down.
TTGAGACTCGTATAACACGAGCGCCATATCAACTTTCCCATCAGTCTGTTGTTTCTCTCGCAACTTGGATGTGGTTATTTCTTCCAAATACTGCAGTATATCTTTAGCAGCTTCGTCGTTACTTTGTATTAACTTAAACATGTACTCATTAACAGCCTTGGTCGCTTTTTCTTCAGAAAGAGCTTTATAATTCATCATATGATCTCTCATAATTTTAGCAGCAGACATGTGAACGCGGCATCGCGTTGGATTGCATCCGATCATAGCTACAAATGACACTGCGCAAGCCGTCATTGCAGGGTCATACCAGTTCTGTAACGCCAATGCGTGGGCTTCACAACATGCACTCTTGATGCTTTTGTCTTGAAGGCGGTTGTATGTTTGATACTGCTGCGATACAAACGCCTGACTTGCATTGCACGGACGATATTGTTTCAAATAATACACGTGATTCAATTTTGCGACATAGCCGTATCTTTTCATGAGTTTTTCATTGGCAAAATCCGGCATTTCCATAGCTCTCTGCGTAAGCGCTTTAATGCACGCAGCTTTGACATCAACATCATTGGATAACAGGCTACCTAAACTTCGTCGGTCAGGTTTATCAATAATCACATTGTTGGTGTTCTGATTAATTAATTGAAATTCGAATATTTTTGAAACATCCAAGCCTCGATATCCGGACAATAATTGATAAACATTTACATCTTTAGTTTCAAATGTTTGGCTACAATGCTTCTTATAGACATTAAACAAATGCATTAATTTTTCTTTATATTTTTTGTTAGGCAATTTGAAGTCTTTAAATTGTAAATAGTCTTCTTTGGAAAATATATCAAACAACTTTGTAGCGTCTTCCAATAAAATCATTCCAAGTACTAAATGTGGGTTAGAAGAAATGTAATCATCAATATTGTCCTTGGCTATTTGTTGACACGTTTTGTAAACTGGCAGCACGTGACTCTGCCTATCAGACGTTTGCTCGATACTTTTGAATAATAACCAAAGTTCAATACAATCCTTGGCATCATGTTCGACTTCTGATAAATCAGTATCCAATATATTGCCCTCTACGCACATTGTTAGCACTTTATAAAGTTTATTTCTTACACAATATTTCGCCAGTTCTACATAGAAATGACCTTTGCTTATAGTAGAACATGATTCCGTAAAGATATCGTCAATCAATTTCAGATTTTGGGTGCGAGCAAGCCTTGCTATAATTTGATACAAATTATTTCGTTCATCTTCGTTCACTATACCGTAAGAACAAAGTGTGTCGTAAATGCACATTTTGGTATAGCCAAAACAGTTACTTTTTGCTACATTGTCAATCATTTCATCTGTAATTGGCCATTTTCGAAATATTAGATCCAAGTTTTCTAATACATGTTTTTCAAAACCTGTGGTGTCCACATTAAGTAATTTCTTTACAAAACTTTCGTTATTAAAAAAGTTGTATCGCGCGTTCATGTCGCGAACAACTTCTGATGTCTGGACATTGATCCATCGCACTAAGATCATTGCTTTATTTTGATCCAATAAATAGTTCCACATTTCAAGAGGTGTGGAAAAGTCCAAAAGAGAAAACTCTGGAACAAGGCATTGGCGAATCTGAATATTAACTTTATTATAACTTAGAATCTGAACCCAACATAAATATTCAATAACATAGTATTGACACTGTCACATAATTGAATATTAATAACATTGTGCAAATTGATAACAATATTACTGAACATTGATCTGAACTAATATTAACTAGCTTTAATGATTATCTATTTAGGTAAAGCAATCAGTGACTATAATATTGTTACCAATATTATTATTATCCAGCCGAGTTTTACATAAAGCATTGCAATATTTACTTATATCCCAAATCTATAATGTCTGAATAGAGAAACATATTTTATTACTTACCAAAGGAATGAAAAAATAATGATGTTGCTATTTTACTTTTCCATTGTGAAGGATATTCTCCAATCTTTTGAATTGTCAGCGATTTGATTTCAGTCTCAGTGACAAACACTCTGTCCTTGCCAACACCAAACACTTTGTTCTGTTTAAATGTGCCTTCAGACTCGAAAGATTTTTCTAAGTATCTCAGTAAATTCCAATTTCTTCTGAATTCTTCCCATTTAGTTACATTTTCAGTAAGCATATCTCTTGAAATCTTCTCAAGATGTTCTACTATAAAGTCTCTGTATTCAATTGATTCTGATACTTCTGCGAGACTCATGAGATGTTCCTCTGGATTGATTTTTACTTTGCTTAAAATGTGTAGAACTTTAAATATTTGCTTCCGCAATAATAGTTGTATTGTCCATGCTTTCACCTGAAAAAGTTGTATCTACTCATAATACTTGTATACTTTTACTTTTGTTATCTCATTATAAATAATGTGTTAAAAAACGATTGGTGCAGTTTGTAACTTTTTTTCAATATAGGCACTTGTTTTTTTTTTCAAGCAAGTACACCCTATATATAGTAGTAGACCGTAGTGCATGATAGAGTGGGAGCCTCGTTTTGCTGATGAGCTTCTGCTCATAGGGCTTGCTATAGTTTGTACACAGTAAAAACTAATATTTTACTATACTGTGGCTACAGTCATGCAGACTGGAGTAATATGAGCTGCTTAGGGCCTCCTTGGGTGTATATGGGAAGTCTGACTCATATGCCATATTGCTAATATGAGACTTTTTTCCACCAGTTAGAATAGATCTTCCCAATCTCCCATATAAAAGTTTAGTTTGTGTATGAAAGGATCCTATTCGATGAGTCCTATTTTTCATTCATTTTACTAAATTTGTTTTCAACTAATCAACACTACTCCCAATAAATTATTACAGCCACGATGTGAAAGAAAATGTTACATATTTACAGTCAAAAAGTGATGATCATATAAAATCAGTTAACTAAAAATGTGAGGATAAACAATTCGCATTTTTACTAGTTAGGCAAGACTTACCTCTGCTAAAAACCACTCTCTAGCAGTTGATTCGCTCCAAGAGTTCTTCTGCATCAAGTATTTTGTGGCCAGTGCTATGTGTGTACCCTTAGCAGCCGCCTCCCTCACCACTTCTCGCGGAGACTTTTGCTCCCAACATGACCATATTATTTTCTCATTTTGCGTTAGACCCTCCATATTCACCGCGTAACATCGACACTCGGATAGAGCACACCGAAATCCTAAAAAATCATGTTACTAGGAGAAAATAGAACAATGAAACCACCAGTATCGCTACCTACATTAAAGAACTTCGCACAAAACAAAAATAAATATGTAACATACTGATTCGGCATTATAACTCTTATTTCACTAGTAATAACGCTTATTTTGTTTATATCAAATGAAATAAAGTGTTACACGACCTAAGAAGTATGACATTGACATTTATGATCACATTATTACCAACGAAAAAATTATGTAAATTATGTTTTTAAAAATGCTATATTATGTTATGCTCAAATAAGAAGTGTTTATCGTAATGCTGCACATCGTTATAACCGTTGTAGGTATATAAACATTTTACATATTTTGTCACTCTTTCTCTGGTCGGTCCCTCATGTCTGAGGATCGTGGTCAAAATCAGGGTTGCATCTAGAGCAGATGATCTGCCTCCACCGGTTTCTGACCAGCGCATCTTTCACGGACCTCAGATTATACACAGTACTCTGTGGCCTGCGCTCACCGCGCGATGTATAGAACTTTGCGGACGAAGAGGCATATAAATATATCTTGTAAACATATAAAATTAATATAAAACAGTACCCTCACCAGGAAATAGAATTTATTTCTCAGTTGTCATAATAAAACCGTTTACGACGCCCAGTAAAGTACCTATTTCTAACAATGTTTACCTTACTACTCGAAAATGTTGCTTGGCAACGATTGCTTCAAATGTAACAAACACAGAATTATTATAAGAAAAAAATACATAACAGATATTAAATTAAACCAAAATACTAATCAGTTTCTTTTATAAGCCTAGTTTTTTAGCTGGAAAGCAATAATGGCAGAAGAATTACAAAAGGTTCATTTGTTCTATGATGATATTAACAAAGTTAGAGTTCTGGAAACTAAAGTATTAAAGGAGACAGAAGACCTAAAAGATGCATGCGAGGATTATGAGACAAGTTAGTATGTAACGTGTATGTAATACAGGTGTATATTGGCCCAGTGCTGGGCACAGAACTCCTCTGCAACCATCAACAACTGCAACAGATAATTCTATTGAGTGGGGGTATGGCCATAGTCCACCACGCTGGCCTAGTAGCCATTAGGTAACGGATTTCACATAGCTACCATAAAAATATACCTAGTTAAGATCTCTACGGTTCACAATGTTTTCGGTAATGACTCGGTAACGGTCAAAGGTCTGTTCTGCCGCCTGCGATTCGAACCCACGACAAATGTCCATTTCAACAGGCTCCCACTGAGTACATAGTGGGTAAATATTGTATCCTAAACCAAATTCCGACGCAAAGACAATATATAACTCTAGGTCATGCATTTATTAAAGTTTCTACATCATGTTGGTATTTATAAATATTTTCACTTTTGCTTTTATAAATGACTACCTTACAGAAGTACAAGATTTTGGAAAAATTATTGGTAGTTTGTTGGATGTATTAAAAGAACTTGGCGATAACGTTGAGAAGAAGAAGATGGCTGCCATCGGAGCTATGAATCTTTTAAAATCTATAGCTAATGAAAAGGAATCTGAAAAATCTAAATTACAAGTATGTGCAATTACAATTATTACATGTTCAAGATTTTTTTCATAGCTACTCTACAAAAACAAAAATATACTGTTTTCTATTATACAGGGTATATCAAGACTGTGACCGAAAACGAAGCCAGGTAATAGAGTTGGGTAATAGTATTAGTGACTTCAGACACAATGCAACTAAAAATTTCACAAAAAAAAGGCAGAAAGTATATTTTTTGTATTTTTTACTTATCCTCGTATTTGGGTGATAAATACATAGTTTTCCTAAAATTAAAATGTACACCTTTTTTATTTTTAAAGTCACAATGGTACGCAAAGATTTAAATTAATATTTTCGAAAACCTAGGTATTTACCACTCAAACACGATGATATTTAACAATGTGCAAAAAGAATCTGACGCTTTTTTTTGCGAAATGTTTAATTGCATTGTGTCTGTAGTCACTAAAACTACCACCTGGCTTCTTTTTCGGTCGCAGTCTTGATATACCCTGTATCATATGCGGAAATGAATTAAGATCTCTCGCTCCGAAGGGGACCTGAAACTAGACAATCGATATCGAAGATTTATTAACACGCCTATAATCGAGTTATTTTGATTGGTTCATTATCAGCCGATGCCAACAATCAATCAAAAATTTTAGATTGAAGTCAATCCGGATTGGTTTCTACTTTTCGATTGGTCGAATATCTTGTTGCCAATAAACAAAACAGGCGACAGTCGATTGCCTCTGTTGATAGATTGAAAACAATCGGTTCCCTCTTGACAATTTAGTTTGACGCAGAATATTTCATTGCATATTTATGCACTTTCAGCATTTTGTAAATAAATAATTTGTGAAAAACAAAAATTAACATTAGAAATAATAATAATTGCAATAAAAACAATTCAATTTGTCCCAATTATATAGATTTTTACAGAATTGTTGTGTTTCTGGCCACTGAAAAATAATATAACCAGTAAACAACGACTTATCACTTGTCATTCTAATAGAAATATTATGAGAATATTGTGGAGAAAATTGCGAAGTGTGATTGAACATTTCCGTGGAAAGTGATCACTGCCGCCCATGAACATCCACTACGATTGAATCATCGCTGTGTTTCCGGCCCATCAAATCGGGAGGAGAGCGAGAAGGCCATAGCCTGCCCATTCATACTGAGTCATGGCTGATAGCAGCGTGGCTCTACAACTTCCCATGATCAAAATTTGATTCCCTTTTCTATTATTTTTATTCTTTCTATTATTATTGTAAATTGTGAGTAATAAAGAATATTTCATTATAAATGTATTTTTCACAAACACACTGAACAATTAAATAAAAATACAACTATGAAATTAAGAAACATATCATAACAGAAATCATATTTATCAAAGTAAAACAAAAAGTATCAATTCGTTCAAGATAAAATATACTCAACAATACAATAATTTAGATCTAACTGAAGAAATCGTTAATAAATGTTGTGTCATCTTCTCTATATTCGTTTCTACTTTCTAGTTTCATTGCTGTTGGCAAATCTGCATGAATAATCCGTAGAAATTCTCGGATTGCAATATTGGATTGTTTTGAACAATCCATCCAAACGTCAACACTGATAATTGTTTATTGGCAAGCCTAAACTGTCATTTTCATACAGAGGACAATCCACAAGCAGGGATTGGCCCTCCCAAAAGTAGATTGATTTTTTAGATAGTTTTTTCCCTACTGAGATTCATTATTGGCAAGCTATAATCAGAAAAAAGATTGAGCTGTCAATGTCAAACAGCAAATTTTGGATTGGGATTGATTGTTGGCATCGGCTGTAAGGAACGATCTTTAAATAAGCAATTATACACGCTTATTAATTTGGGCTGTTAACTATCATAATGCCTCAAATTGATAGTTTTCTTCTATTTCAGGCTGAAATCCAGGACAAAACCATTGTTTTGGAACAACTGGACAGTGAATACGATGCTTTACAAATATTGGAAGCGACACAATTGGAAACCATAGAGTACTTGACTCAAATAAGATAGTGTTTTATTGTATGAAATAAAACAATTACTCAGTCTGTAAAAATGTATTTTTTTTATAGAACACACATTGAATGAGAACATTATCATATTGAACCTGCAAATAAGTATTATGGGGTTATCTGCTCTAAATTTGTGTCATTTGTAATTAATAAAGTTAGTCATACAAATCACAATTAACTTGGAATATGACAATGTGATCACATAATTATGAAATAATTTTAATTTTTACAATACAATACCTGTGATTACAAAAATATAACTACTTATTACTACAGAGTAACATATAAATAATTGAAATATACATTACATTCCCTTGACTCCAAATTTTATAACTTTTTTTTTGTAGGAACATGCCAATGTCATTATAATAATTGTATTTTACCAAACACTGTAACATTTTTTGAGACTGTGTTTCATATGGATTAATCATTACAACTACAATGTTTTGAGAGATGCCAAGTAAAAAAAAGGAAGATAAATAAACAGCAAGAAACCATAATAACTGGTATTATCATATTGAAGGTCGATGAATAAAATAGTTATATATATCCAATAAATAGGTATACAATTTTAGCTGATTACATAACAAATACAATTTGTTGTATGTATTTGATACAATAGAAAACAAGTGTTTTTGTATTTCTACTGTCTAGTTATGATTTACTTCAGAAATATTGATTGAAAATGAGTATCTCATATTCAACCACATGATTTATGGTTCCCTATGTATTTAAATGTAGTTGCCCTTTTTGATTCTGTAAACTAATGGGATTCAACATAACTAGACTATAGTCATTTACTACTATAACTTATGCTTATAGCTTATCAACTAATGCTATCATCAACAAATCAGTTCTGAATTTTATTATTCGCAGCAATCATTTCTCTTGTATGGAGAAAACTCACTGTGCGCCACTTTAATTACAATCTACTGATTGTTTTCAGGTATTATACCAATTCAATCCTTTATCCTTTATAAACAATAATTAAAATATACACCACACCTGTTCCTTCTACATTATCCTGATAATTCAGTCACACAGTATATCCTACAGATAGTAAGGTCTCCAAAAGTAAATTTAATTTTCAGAAACAGCAAACTACTACGTAAATAAATGCTTAGTGTGAAGAATTGTTGTATGAACATATCTGTAAGGCCCAAATTAATAATATTTGAAATATACATTGAATATTTGTGTAAAGTAATTCTTTAAGTGTTGTATATCATAGACGCCCCTCACGAAGCTATGTGCATGCATAATGAATATTTCTATATTTAGATCGTAATTCTACTTGTTTAGGTTTTAAATACTTCAAATATTCTTAACACGGACACTGGCAATTATAATACATTTTAAATAAAATTCAAAGTAACAGGGATAATTGCTGGAAATAAATTTCTTATATGGGAAATGAAAAAATAAATTGAAAGCTAGTTGAAACCCTTGTGTGCCTATGTTATCATTTAAATTACAAAGTCTCCACTAAACATTTCACAATACTTTGTGTGGCTTGAACACTTTTGTCTTTTTTTTGTTATGTTTATACACTTGATGTCACTACAGAACTAGAGAGAGGATCATCAAACTTTTGCCTTTTAGATTCCTGCTGAGTTTCTTCACTGGGTTCTTCTTCAGCCACTCGTTTCTTTGACCCTTCTGCATTACTTGAGTGCTGACCAACCTCGGCAATAAATCCCTCCTTAAACCGCACAATGATTGCTGTCATATTGTCGCAACCAGTGCCATCACCCATTGTGCTGGGAGCCAGGCAGTGATCGAACATCTGTGTACAAAATTTGTAAATTGTTATATATGTCCAGTAAAACATACACAATAATATTATATAAAAACAAATACATACTTCCTCACAAATCTGTGACAGCTTCTCTCGTCCTTCAGCCAGCCTGGGTAGAATAAAGTCGCACACATCCTGACTAGACATAAAGTTCCATATGCCATCACACGCCAGCACCATGAACTCATCTTTTTCTTTATCTATTGTTAATGTTTTTACATCTGGGAAGGCAGTTATCATCTGTTCCTTTGCACCCAGATCTTTGTTTTGTTTGTATGAATGGTCACCAATGGCACGTGATAAATTCAGACCCCCATTGATTCGTCCATCATTAGATACTTTTCCACCAGCTTTGGTTATTCTTTCAAGCTCTGGAGCATCTTCTGGCTTGTGATCAATTGACATGTCAACAGCTTTGCCATCTCTGCATATAATACAGCGTGAGTCTCCAGCGTTTGCCACAAATAATTCATTACCTGTAAAAATATAGTTTGTTATACAGAACATAGTACATACAATAGTTATAAGTTGAGCACAAAATTTTGAACCTTGATTTTAAAGATTTAATAATACGTTCGGTTCCAAAAGAATTTGAAGTATTGGTCTCCTGTGTCAAACTTACCTCTGAGTAGTGCCACAACAGCAGTGCATCCACTGTCATTTCCAGGCTCCTCTGTCATGGAGAGATCCTCTTCACCCTCTTCATCACTTGACTCAGCTTCATACTCATCCTCGTCGTCTTCTTCTTCTTCTGCCTCACCTATTATAATAAATTTAAATATTATGCTATCAAATTGACTTTCTTTGAATATCTAATAATTGAATGCGGAAGCCCATTGGTAACCGACCGGACGAGGCTGCCGACACTTTCGCGGTGCCGCGATCACCGTCGGTTTCCAGGACATACCGCTGACTTTCGAAGTCACGTGCACATTGATATTCAACTACGAGTACTACACACATTATCAGTGAAGGAAAACATCGTGAGGAAACCTGCACACCATTTACTCAAGAATTTTTATAGCATTGAAGTTTACCAATCAGCACTAGGCCTGCATAGTGGACTATGGCCTAACGTCTATAAATCGAGTTCTCGTTTATAGAAAGGCCCTAGTGGGATTTTTTTAAAGGCTATGTTGTATATTAACTTTCATATTCACCATCATTAGAAGAATCCTCTAATCCATTGACATTTTCCTCATCAGATGAATGAGTTTCTCCACCTTCAAATGTTTCATCATTAGAATCACTTTCGTCATCTTCCTCAGCTGCTTGCTTCAGCAGCGATTCATACACGGCAGCGGCCGCACGGCGAATATTCGCCTTCAGAGGCCGCTCTGGAGCGGGTTTTTCAGAACTAGATACCGGTGATGCTTTATCTGTGACAATGTATATTTTATTATTAATGCTTTTTAAGGAGCTCATGTATAGTGAAGTTAGTCTACATTTCTATGGTATCTGAATTTGTGGATATTGCGCAACTGTAATAGGTATTTATTATAGCTGTGCGCAACCTTAACATATGCTACAAGTGTAGAATCCTTTGTGGTATTCCTTGATCTACCTTAATTTGCATTTGTCAAGGACCTATATGAACATACATAAGCAACATCATTGGGAGCACAGAAATGAGGTTAGTTTCGAAACAACACTAACTTTTATAAATGCTTGGTTTACAGTGTGGTCAATGTCTGTGAACAATGTGTTTTAAAACAAATTTATATTGTTAAAAACTATTTGCCTGGAGAATCAAAGAATCTATAAGTTCCTATACTAAATCCCTCATTATGAAGCATGTGTATTAATTTCAAATGACATACTATCACAACTTTAATAGATTTGATGCTCACCTTTAATTTTTCCTGATTTGACAGGTGTAGTAGAACCATTTGAAGATGTTATATTATTTTCTTCACCATCAACTTGTTTTGAATCTGTTACTTCACCATTACAAGCTTCTGAACCATTGCCTGTTGGTTCACTGCTCTTGACGTCACCACTTTGCTCTGGTTGGTGGCAATTGTCTTCAGAGCTATCTGGTATGGTGGAATTTGATTTGTCAATATCAATGGCAATGGGGTCTTTAGTATCTAGATGAGGATCACTTGTTGAAACCTGAAACAAAAATTAAATAGAAGTAACATTAAATGAACATGCCATTGTAGTGAATAGTAAATGTCTACAGTAACTTAAAAAAAAATGAAACGAAAAATATTTTGTCAAGTATTAAAATATAATTATTAGATCCAGAATAGAGTTAAATTTTACAACCTCGCCATTCAGATCTTTGTCCTCTTCATTTGAGTTAGTGGATGAAACCCCTCCAGTATCTTCATCAGCAGTGTTCTCAGGGACTATGTTTGAGGTCAACCCATTTTTGCTTGATGATGCTTCTCCACTAGACTGCTCCGAACTTGAACCAGCCACAAAACTAAATCCTGAACTTGAACTAGATGCACCACCACCTAGCGAAATGAACAACATTTTGAGAACATATAAACATAAATTAAATAATAATAAATAAATAAATACACCCAACAGTCACATACATAGTCCTGACCCCACACTAAGATCGAGTCTTGTGTCGTGGGTATCAGAAACTGCGAGAGACTTTTTGGTCTCACAAACACCCAGACCCGAAACAAATACCTGTGGATCACACAAATACTTGTTTCGGTGTGGGGATCAAACCCGCGGCCTCTCGTTTCACATGCGGCGTCTAACCAACTGCGCCATGGAGGCTGTCATAAATGGAAATATGTAATAACAAAATGCAAGTTAACTCAATAATAAATAAATATAAATAATAACAATAATACATACCTGAGCCACTGGGTTCATCAGAATTTTTTTTAGCACGTAAACATGGTGATAATGGTGTGGCTGTATCACCAAGGCGAGATCGGTGGATTATGCCCAATTTATTTTCATATTTGGCTAGGACCTCCTGTATAAAACACATTTAATTCGTTACAATTACATTTTCTGTTGAATTATTCTTACATTGATATCTAAATTTAAAAATTTAAAGTATGAAATACATTACCTGCAGGGGTAGTGATGCTTCTTGATATAAATTGTTAACATTCTCATCTTCAGATTCCTCTTCATTGTCACTCGGTCCCCCTGGGGGATTTATTTCACCTTAAAAACAGTATAATATTGATAATATAAAGCTATATGCATCTCGCTACTGTACACATGCCTCCTCTATAATTGAGAGGGGTTTATGTTTCAGTCTAGCATGTTAGTGTAGAGCTATTAAAAAGAAGACATATATATATAGCCTATAAAATTTTGTGGAGCAATCTCCAGTTTACAGGTATCCTCATGATGTTTCCATTCACCATATAATATAAATATACAGTTAGGATACAACTATAAATACATATTATATATTTTCAAAAGATACATGCACAACATGCCAAAAGAAAATTAAACATTTCATTGCTGAAACAAACATTAACTGCTATTAACTCACCAGCCAGCTCTTTCAATATGTCCATTACTTCCTTAGTAGCAATAGATGCGTCAAATTGCAAGAAAGCATCTTCTAAAGCTTTTGTCAAATCTCCATTTTTGTATGCTTCAATATTTTTGATAAAATTTGGCAAGTTTTGTGAACAGTATGTTGCCACTTCAGCACCACCGTGACCATCATATACAGCAAAAAATGATGTGTTTGAATCATAGTCCAGGATTGTATTATGTGCATCCTATAAAAAAAACAGACTTCAGAAGTATTCCTAGAACGAAGGCAATATAATTATTTTATTCATCCTATTGTCTGAAATGTCATGTCAATGTTAGCAGTTATCATGTTGAATCTTGTTGACAAGTATACAGATTGTGTTTGTAATATAATTTACATTTGCTCATTAAAATATGGTTAGGATATAACAGACTTTTTATAATCTTAAAATCAGTATTTATTTACATATTTTACGAATCTTTTTTCAAATCAGTTCCAGAATGAGCAGACAAAAATGTGTATTTACTAATCTAAAACCATTAGGTTATGTCATTTACTACTACGAATTATACTAACGATAATCACAATTCATAAGTATATAACTGATTATTTTTATGTTTATTAATAAACCTCTAACCAACAAAATGATTGTACAGAACTATTTTACTAATTACCTGATGCTATCTTATGAGTACAGCACTATATAAATTGCCCGTATTTTTTTTATATTTATCAGCGAATGAAAACGAGCATGAAACAAATTAAACGATAGAAAGGTGAGTAGTAATGTACAGTCCGGGCATTGTATATGTACATAGTCCACACTACGTAAGTACAACAAATTGTATGCAGTGCTAACCAACTAACAATACCGATTCAAATATTAACAACGCTAGTTGTGTGGGGGAATTCTCTTTGAAGCAAAATACTGAAAGGGATCCAATGTATGTTTAACTAGCAGTAAAATAAGTAAAGAAACGAAACAATATAGACAGTACCTCTTGGTTGACACGCCATCCTTGCATGGAGCTTGAGCCGCATTCGAGTCTTTCATTGCTTTCGTCGCTAGACACCTTTTCAGTAACAGGCTCAGACAAATATGCACCCATGATGGAATGTTAGGTACATGTAAATAAAATATTTAATAAGTATCAGAGGCGCGAAAAGCCACTGGAAATCGCGCAGGCGGCAAGCCAGACGAGTCAATCAACCGCCGTAAATAGTGTTGCCATTGCATATAATCATGTATGATTATTTTCTGCGAGTCAGAATTTAGATACGTCAATCGGGGTAACTTTAACCTTTAATAAATTATAATTAACCAAGTCATATATTTTTACATTTGTTTGACTTCAAAATTATAGATCTTATCCCTTTTACCCATTTCAAAGTAACTACCAAGACCAGCAGACTAAGTGCGCCGGTGGGCTGTTGGTAATGGGTCAGATGCGACGCTCAGCATGTTCACGCCATCGCGGTGGTCCCAGGTCCTCTGCCCTTTCAGCCAGGTGTGTATTGTTAGCATGGATATTGTTTAATACGTCCGTGATTGGTAGAGGATCATAACGCACTATAATGGTGAAGGAAAACAACATGAAGATACCTACATACCTGATGGGTACAAATTTCTGTATAATTAAAGTCCGCCAACATGAACTAGGCCAGCGTCGCGTCGTGGACAATATGGCCTAACATCCTCCGTGGCGCAGTTGGTTAGATGCCGGCTATGAAACGTGGGGCCGCGGGTTCGATCCCCGCACCGAGACAAATGTTTGTGTGAACTACAAATATTTGTTTCGGGTCTGGGTGTTTGTGAGACCGAGAAGTCTCTCGTAGTGTTTGATACCCACGACACAAGACTCGGTCTTAGTGTGGGGTCAGGACTATGTATGTGATTGTTGGGTGTTTTTATTATAATATTTATAATCTCTTCAATTGTAGAAGACGGCCGAGCCCTTCAGTGGGATGTAAATATAATAATATGTAAATATCATCCATCCATCAGCCAAAGGACGTCCACTGCTGAACATAGGCCTCTCCCAATGATTTCCACAGTGACCTGTTGGAGGCAGCCTGCATCCAGCGACGTCCCGCCACTTTTACCAGGTCGTCTGACCATCTTGTGGGTGGACGTCCTACGCTGCGCTTTCCGCTACGTGGCCTCCATTCGAGAACTTTTTGGCCCCATCGGCCATCAGTTCTCCGCGCTATGTGCCCCGCCCATTGCCACTTCAACTTACTAATCCGCTGGGCTATGTCGGTTACTTTAGTTCTCCTACGGATCTCCTCATTTCTGATTCGATCTCGTAGGGAAACCCCAAGCATAGCCCTCTCCATAGCTCGTTGAGTGACTTTGAGCCGCCTAATAAGGCCCATAGTGAGAGGTCACGTCTCGGTGCCGTATGTCATCACTGGCAACACACAACTATCGAAGACTTTCGATTTGAGGCACTGAGGTATTTTGGACAAGAAGACGTCGCGTAGTTTCCCGAACGCTGCCCAACCGAGTTGGATTCGACGATTGACCTCTCTCTCGAAGTTGGACCTGCCTATCCGGACCACTTGTCCTAAATAGACATATTCGTCCACAACTCCAAGAGTCGAGCCCCCAACTCCAATAGGGGTGGGCACAACATGGACATTCGACATGATCTTCGTTTTGTCCATGTTCATTTTAAGACCCACCTGTTGGGAGACTCGATTGAGGTCTTCGAGCATAGTGCTAAGGTTCTCCAGCGATTCTGCCAAGACTACAATATCGTCGGCAAATCGAAGGTGAGTGATATACTCGCCGTTGATGTTGATGCCGAATCCTTTCCACTGCAAGAGCTTGAAGGCGTTTTCCAGTTATGTAAATATAGTATATCTTTATAAATAGAGACAGATAGGATCGAGCAAAGTGGAGATCCAATGTCACTGCCTACCACTTGGGGATGCAGCCGTGACGATATCGAACAGGAACTAATGATTTCCCGCGATAATCATATATCCGGGGATGAATATTTTCTTTTTAAGAAAGTGAAAAGCTGTGAGGTTATTGCTTATAAGTTATAAGTATAAACGTTAAAAAGCTATAAACCATAGAGTAGTATAAACCAAAAGTCTATCGATAAGTTTAAGCAGCATCACTATTGACAGACCATAAATCAGTGGAGAAAAAGAGATGCAAAATATGGCTGAGTCTGAAAGACGTCTCTAAAGAAAATTATTCTCAAATCTGAAAGAATAAACAGTTTTCTTCGCTTTAATTGTGTCATATTAAGCTGTTTGCATACGAATAATATAGGCAGAAAGCGATTACCGCAAAATGTAGTAAGATTATGCGATTTTGATTATATTAAATTGAGGGAGAGTAATTAAAGGGAAGTGTCATTTTTAAGCCCGTGTTGTATTCTCCCGTCGCGTCGTGCAATATTAGCTTGTTAAAATGTCGGGTGATCACAAAACATTGATAAAGGGAAGTCCGTCGCAGTATGTAAAGCTGAATGTGGGTGGGACATTGTTTTACACCACAATCGGTACGCTTACCAAGAGCGATAACATGCTGAGGACCATGTTCAGCGGAAGGATGGAAGTCCTGACGGATTCTGAAGGTACGATCTTATCGATATGTGCACTCAATAGTCCAATGACAACATTTGATAAAAACCGGCTCCACCTACATGCGCCTATACTAGTATTTCATTGATTGCCTAAAAAAATATTTATGAGGTAATCTGCGCAAAATGACTCCATTAAAAGCTTTATTATATGAACCACGAATATTTGGAATAAATATACGCAGTTATCGATAACTTATATTGAAATTAATGGTATGAATGTACACAAGAAAATATATGAATCAAAAAGTAGATAAGAAATCTGTTAAGATTACAACCATAATTTAATAAAACCATAAATAATATTGTGATTTTTTGTTATTTGTGGAAACTGCAAGTAACAAATTTCAAAATGTTAAACCACAATACTTGTACCTAAGTAACAACCAACAAATGTGTGAAATTGTCCTCTAAACATATGTTTTTATGTATTTTAGGATGGATACTCATTGATCGGTGTGGCAAGCACTTTGGCACTATACTGAATTATCTTCGAGATGGTACGGTGGCTTTGCCAGACAGTTACCGTGAAATTATGGAGCTGTTAGCAGAAGCCAAATACTTTCTTATTGAAGAGTTAACTGAGTCATGTCAGCAGGCATTGGCAAAGAAGGAGAGGGAAGCTGAGCCAATTTGTAGAGTTCCCTTAATTACGTCACATAAAGAGGAGCAATTACTCATTATGTCTACATCAAAGGTATGTATATAATTTACCATGTTTTTGTAAATAATCTTTAGAAGACCACTATGTCATGGAATTGACCTTGTTGCTTATTCTTTAATCATTGATATAGAGGATTGATAAATATTATATTAAATAAATGTTTGTATCCCAAAACTTTGATAGTTATTTTAAGTGTTTTTAACTCAAAATAAATATCAAAAAATATATAATGATATATTTTTATTTTTCAGCCTGTTGTAAAGCTACTGATCAACAGACACAACAACAAATATTCTTATACAAGCACATCAGATGACAATTTACTTAAAAATATTGAACTGTTTGACAAGCTCTCACTACGGTTCAGTGGCCGAGTACTGTTCATAAAAGATGTTATTGGATCAAATGAAATATGTTGCTGGTCCTTTTTTGGTCATGGCAAAAAGTGTGCTGAGGTTTGCTGCACTTCTATTGTGTATGCTACAGACAAAAAGCATACCAAAGTTGAGTTTCCAGAAGCCAGGATTTATGAGGAAACTTTGGGTATATTATTGTATGAAAGTCGAAATGGACCTGACCAAGACCTTATACAAGCAACATCATCCCGAGGCGCTGTTGGTGGGCTGTCCTGCACCAGTGACGAAGAAGAGGAGCGCTCTGGTCTTGCGCGACTCAGATCAAATAAACAGAATAATCAATCTTAGCGGTTACAGTCGGGCTTGGCGCGCCTTCGCAGCTCGAAACGAACTAATGTCTGATACCAAGCTGGTTACAATTTGCCATTTTGCTGGCTACCTTGCTTCGGTCTATAGACTATACTAAGCTGTGTCTTTATCTTTGTGAGTCTCTCACCGATGCAAGCTCTCTCAAGAATGGTGTATAGAATGGGAAGTGATTATAGCGTGCGGCATTTACTTGGAATAGTTGGATGGTGACACAATCGACTTTTCTCTTAGTAATATCTAGATACCTTGTGATAAGTGAATATGTATCTGTTAACAAAAATCTGTTGATTATTGACGTGCAAATATTGTCATATCTAAAACATTGCCGCCCCAGGGTGAAACTGATGATTAGAACAATATGTTGTATACGATTCCAATAAACATAACAGTATTCGATAATTAAAATGTAATAGGTATGGAACTACAGAGTCCATGTAGCTATGTAAAATTAAATGCTATCTAGGCTCCATCTTAAATGGTGTTTGCTTTCTTGTATGTGCAAATATTTATTTGTACATAATAAAAACACTACTTACATAGGTAGCTCAAGAAAATTGCCAAATCAATGTCTAAATGTTAGCATACCTGTATAAAGCATTGAATGTATTTAAAAATTCTGTTTGTGTGGAAAGTGATTGATATTTTTAAAATATTGGAAATGATGAATGTAAAAGAATGTATTTCACTTTAAAATCAATTTGTCCTTAAAAAGCTTTCAGAATTTCATGTAGGTAGGGTAAAATAATAAGTAAATTAAAGAAAACTCTTCTGCATAAATGGTATTAAATATATGTAAATGTTGTCATGTTGTTTAATAATAAACAAATAAAGCTATTTGTATTAAAATGCACTTCCTGCTATACTTAAAATTAGGGTGGTTGACTACAATAAAAAATAATTACTTTTTGTGTTAGTAATTACTAATTACATTGATAGTTTTCTTTTCTATTATATGTATAGTACATACAAATTGTTTACACAACAATATATTCTGTGACTGAGTCAACAACCCATGACTGTAAATTGTAATATCTATATATATTTAGTGTATCACAGCTTCATGATGGCCTTACAGTTTAGACTTGAGGCCTCACTCCCTTAACTAGACTGACATTTGAGTCTTAGTGAGTAAGAATGATTTATGAATCAGATTGTTGCATGGTGTCTAGTCTGATTTTATTTATATCCTATTGTTATGCTGATGTATATTGTGCAGTGATAGGGCCTCATTTTGTGGAACTAGTCGTTGCAATGCAATTCAATGTGGTTACAAGCTAAACACAAATGTAACCTATAGTTTTATGAAATGTGCCAGGGAATCAAGAGGCTAATAAATTTGGTAGTATTAAATATTCCATTTCACTGTACAGCACTATCACATGTATCTAAAATAAATGTAGACAAGTGTATTCCTATTGTTCTGGTGAAACTGGTTTCAGATGAAGCCATTATGTAGTAATTATTGTAGTTGAAAATTTAAAAATTACATATTACTGGTTTTTCTCTTTAAAATATATGCTCACTGTTTAGCTGTCCTTAATAGTTTTATTTTTATTGTTATTTTATTTATATTATGTTCCCAAAACCATATGATGGATGTCATCCAGATGGATATAGCTGTTGGATGGTGTTAGTATCAAGGTATAATTAATACTTTCGAACTTGCTGAATGCAAGCTGCCTTGAAGATGCTTGCCTATGTCAATTTTTTTTCCTTAATTTTTTTTTTAGTATATTGTATTAGTACAACAATAAGCTGTAGCTCACGTATGATTATAATCGCCCATAAAGATCACACCCACTGAAAAATCGTATTCGATAATGAAAGGACAATAGTGTGTGTAATAGGCTTTTAGAATTTCGCTGAATGAGTGAATTGCCACTGCAAAGCCATGCACATTGGAAACTAACAAGTGCTAAAGCAAACCTTAAGCGTCTTTTCATTGTTTGCCCTTTTAAGGAGCTTTATAATATTATAGACTTATCCAAGGCAATAACTTGAGATCATTCAGATCAGAGAACTTAAGCATCGATTTTACACAGCTTACTGTGAAATAGTGGTAAAATCTTGATTTAAGTGGATCCACAAATGTACTTTCAATAACCTATCCAAGCTCTACAACAACCTATTCCCCTTGTGACTGATGTATTTGCTAAATAAAAAAATCACTCCTGTGATAGCTGTACATGCGTTTATCACAAAACAATTGTGTCAAAAGTTATAAAAATTATATGCATGTAGTTTATAGTAAGATAAATGTAGAAATAATATAAATAAATAGCAGCCTCCGTGGCGCAGTTGGTTAGACGCCGGCTGTGAAACGAGAGGCCGCGGGTTCGATCCCCGCACCGAAACAAATGTTTGTGTGATCCACAGGTATTTGTTTCGGGTCTGGGTGTTTGTGAGACCGAAAAGTCTCTCGTAGTTTCTGATACCCACAACACAAGACTCGATCTTAGTGTGGGGTCAGAACTCAGAACTATGTATGTGACTGTTGGGTGTATTTATTTATTTAAATCTGATTTAAGTTATCCGCAACACAATTCCGAAATTTAAAAAACTGAACATTCTTATGTTAATATTGAAGTAATAAAATTAATATAGTCTTAATTTATATATTTTTATATGTATGTATTCATACTAATGGGTGCATTAATTAAACTATGGTTTATATAAGTGTTAAGGAGTTGCTGAAAGATTTTTTTTGTAGCATTCCAAGCTACATAATGGTATTCCTGTTTTGGAACAATTGTATTTTTTAAGATTGGTACATTCACTAACACCACATACTATGGGCTTCGGTGACAGTATAGGTGATTTTCTTTCTAAAGGAAATGGTACTCCTGGTGGTAGGGAGAGGCTGATCTCATCATTATTGTTTTTGTAGACAATCATAGGCTCTAGTTTTTTAAAAGGTCTTCCTTTCAACATGTTTTTTAAATTCTTAGATTCTTGTTTTTTCAGGAGCCTGTCCATTGTTTTCTTTTTGTCTTTCTCTCGTTTCTCATCTGCCAGTTGCTTTCTTTTTTGAGATTTCAGAGCAGCTTTTTGAATTGCTTCTGCTGTCATGACTTTTTCCTTATATCCTGATGGTAAAGCAAGGAGCACTTCTCCTCCAGGACTTGTTTCTTTGTCTGTGCCTCTTTCATACATAGCTCTCTGCCTTGCTGTCATCATTTTGGGATCTTTAGGTTTTATTTTCTTCAATTCTTCATCAACCTATAAGTATAAATTGAAACATTTGAAATTAAAACTTTATTTATAATCTACCGAGATAATTTATTGACGCATTGAGTCTGCCTGTATACAATTGTATATAAGGTGTAAACACAATAAAATAAATAATTTATATTATATCCTATGCGGATTTAGCTTAGGATTTATACAAAACTACTACTTGTTAGGATGTTTAGCTTGCTGATGGTTTAGGATGAGATTTAAATAAAAACAGTCCTTACTTCTTCCAGTTTCCCGGATTTGATGGCGTCGAGCCATCTTTCCTCTTCACTTGATGTGCCGCTGTCTCTACCTTTCTTTTTCTTCTTAGTTGAAGGCTTTGGTGGGGTACTGGACGAGGATCCAGGTATAGATCGCCTCGAGTCCGAAGAAGATTTCATGGTTTGTGCTTTAAGAAGATCGGCAGCTGAGGTTCCTAATACGTCTTTACCACCTCTCATCTTCACTTTGAATGGTTTGTCACCTGCATCTTCGTAGGATACGTCGATAGATGTGTCGCTATCGAATTCATCTTCGAGTTTTCGCTTTTTATGCCGATGTCTGTGTTTTTTATGCTTTTTAGTGGAAGGCGCATCTGAAAGCATAAGAAATGTAATTTATCTTAAACAATAAAAAGTTTGTTCGAAACGGAGTATAAATGCATTACAATAAATTACCAATGACGATTTCGTCTTCAGTGGTGCTCTGGTCTCGTTGTCTACGTACCATTATAAGTTTATCTTTATTTTAATTTCTATCTCAGTAATTGTTTTGCTTTCATCCCGAGCACAGACCATCCCAAGATGTCACTTGTCACATCGATCTTATTTTTTTCGAGTTTTACAGCTCCGAGAATTAAAATTTGGCTACTTGAAACTGACATTATGTGCTAATGCCAATGAGATCGACCGCCTGTCTTTAATAATTTTAAAATATTTTTTATGTAAATTCTCCTTGCAGATCTAACCATTGTGAATAACCTAATAATATAAGGAGTATATACCATATTTTAAGGGGAATAGGGGTGAATTAAACAAACAGTTTAACAATTGGTAAGAATGGCGGTAGTATAGCAAAAGTACTGATTATTAGTAACATAAATGTGCACTTTTAATCATTATTTTAGGATATTTATCGTAATTTATAAAAAGGACCATTCGGGGAAAGATTTCCTTTGAAACCTATGTATCTGCATAACTTTTAGTAATCTCTTTAAAATCTACCCCTTTGCTTTAGTAGGGCCATCTTTATTTATCATCTCTGGACAAAAATAAAATAAAATTGTTTTTCACACATAGTGATGGTACCTATCAGTTGGTCCATATTCTATAGTTCTATTCTAAAAAAAATATTCTTTGTTAGGTATGTAGGTACATACCTACATTTGTTAGCCCCTTTTATGTACTAGCACTGGTATATTACTACCCGTAATGCCTAATAATAAATGAATAAAAATATACTAATTTTCCAAAATTTAGTGCATAAAAGTACCCAGCTACACATGAAAATGCATTACTTTATCAAGAATGTAAATATAAGTAAATATAAAAAAGTGTGTTTTTACTTATGTGGGCACGTAACAAGTTATACTTCTTTTTAAAATAAAAGTAACTTATTTTTACAATGGCATATCATTCACCACCTTAATATACGGGTGTCCCAGAACTAGACGATAAACCAGTAACGAGAGGTAGAACAAACTATGACGGCACGGCAATAAAAAAAATAGTCATATCCCAATAGTTTTCAAGAAAGAAACATTCTAGTAAACATAAAAAAAAGAGTTTGACCAATACTCAGTAGCATTGTGACCAGGGATTTCTATAATTTATTATTATAATCGACGTTTTGCAATGTTAATTTCTCGTAGATAAGCTTAAGAACTATATACCAATTGGGTATTTTACTATAAGAAAGAAAAAATCTAAAAACTATAAATGCATATAGTAGAGCATTAAGCAATAAGTATATGTTAATTTCAGTTTTTATTTCCAAGGAATACATTTTATAATTCGTTTTGAAAATTTCAATTTTTTTATCTGTCCTAAAAATATGTGAAACGGCTGCCGCCATGATGGATAACGATTCTACGTCATTCCGTAAGTAGAATACCCCCTCCGGTGTCCAAGAGTTCATACAAACACAGGTTGTTTACTGGTTGAGTGACGTATCATTTTAAAGGAACATGGCGCCTAGCGTTTTCACATATTTGCGCGCATAAATTTAAATTTTAAATTTTGAATGGTTTTTTATTGGACTTGCCGAGCGAATAAAAATTTGATATTTTTTTAAATAGTTTGTCTTAATCTTAGGAACAACTTAAAAGACTTTTTGAAAATGGGTAGAATACCCAATTTAAATATTCTGTTATATTTCAATTTCTCATTAATTTAACGGTGGTCAAGGGTTCAAATCCCAAGGCACACCTCTGACTTTTTAGATTCATGTGTGAAGTCACACTATAACGGCGAAGGAAAACATCGTGAGGAAACCTGCATACCGTAGCGATTTCGAAATTTTTCTCCGGTATGTTAAGTCCACCAACCCGCACCAGGCCGGCATGGTGGACTAAATGACCTAACCCTTCTCCATCGTACTGTCGAATGCAGAGGCTGCCCTTGCCCAGTGGGACGTATTTGGGTTGATACAGATACCTAATAATATAACCATTAGGTTCAACTACAAAATGAAGCTATTACGAGTAGTTTTCAAAGTTCCTCTTACTATTGTGCTTCGTGAGTAGGTATAACATAAATACGCTTTGAAAGCTACACAAGCGTGACATGGTGTCTTAGTTGAAGATGATAGAACTTTACTAATGGTTCCGCCAGTCGTGTGTAGTTTAAATTGGACGGTGGACTCAAGTTAGGTACGTACACTGCTTTGAGAACTGTTTCTTTAGCTAACGCTCTAGTAAAATCACACACAATTGACAATAGGTATTAAGGAAGATGGAAAAGGACTTATTATAAGGTATCTAACATTTTTTTAATTGAGAATATAATCACACGTTTTTATGAAGACGAAATAGGTTTTCAGTATAGACTTATTTTCTCTTTATTTCATCCTTAATACTTCTGACCATTGCTTGTTATAGCACATATGCGATTTTGGCATTATATAGTAACGTTTCTAACGCTATTATCTCTTCTCTTTTTAGCCACAAGAAGTCCACTGCTGAACATAGGCCTCCCCCAAGGTCCAATCTGCAATTATGCGTTAAACTTATTATGCCTTAAAATGAAAGATTCGTAACTCGTAAGCATTACGGAACCGTGACAATCGCAATGATATTATCTGATTTTACTGCAACACAAACTTAAAAAGGAATTAAATATTCAAAGGAATTTACAAAGCACAGTTCTCTAAAGATGTATTTCTAAGGAGTTCATCTGAAATTAAAAGGGAACAGTTTCGTAGCTATTCTTGGGCACTTTGAAAAGTTATTTAATTATTTTCAAAACTTGTGCTAACTTCGCTTAATAGTTTTTGCTGTTGGTACTGATGTAATGATTTATTATATTACTGTAGTTCAAATTCCCATTAGATTAAAACAATAATTTGATTTCGACGTTCTGTTGTGAATAACTTGTTAAATGAAAATAAATTAACATCAAATTGTTTTGTTATTGTTTTGGGAATTGGAGAAAAATAAGGGGTTCTTTTTATTATTTGTATTTGGGAACAATATTTGACTAAAACTCGACCAAAAGACGATCCGAAAGCGTACTTCACAAACGATATTCGAAGTTTTATTAGGTAAGTGATTTTTCAATGTCGCCTTATTGATTTAGTGGCAGCATAGTGATTCACTTCTTAAGGTTCACAATTTGCAATTGATGAGTTTTTCAATTAAAAAATTTGATGCCGGACTTCGAATTTGTCCCCGGCATAGAGACAGCCGACAGGCTCGACAATACATCGTGAGACGAATCTTAACTTGGCGAAATGTCAATGACACTACTGTGACGCCTTTGTAACGACTACCATTACCTTATAATAATGTACAATTATTCAATAACAAATCTCTGGAAACAAAAGGCAAATGAATAATAAAGAACAGCACGCGTCAGAACCGAGCTATTTCAAATCTGAGCCGGTATTATAAGTAAAAGCTTGTCACTCCCACGATGAGATTGTGCGGATTGCGGCACGTTGAGTGTTGCGCGACCCACTTATCGCTTAAATACTTGCATTGCATAAATGTGTACATGGCGGGTGTTTGTAGCTACAAATACTCGTGTAACCGTTGTTCATTTATCAGGTATCTACTAATTACATACGTGCTATGTCTAATTATAGAATGAATGTTGCGTTTAAATCTCATGGATTGCGTTTCAATCATTGGAAAGTCATATCGCTGAACTGTCGTGTGGAGATTTGCAATTGTATTTGACAAGAGTATTAAACAGTCTTATCTATACATATAATAAAAATGTAAATGGTCGATGTCTGTACATGGAAGAAATATAAGAAATTTTAACGCGAGGGGTCTTTATAACAGCAATAGAAGCCAAAATAATTTTTTTTAGAATTTTTATCTGTCTGTCTGTCTGTCTGTATGTTTGCTTGCGCATCACGCAAAAACTACTGCACCAAATGTTATACCTACGGTTTTCACAGTTGTATTGCTGCAGGTTCAACTTAAAAACTGGTATATGTCTTATTTACATGCAGGGTGTTTCTTTTTATTATGGAAGAAAATGAGAAAATCTAATATGGGGGGTCTGTATTAACGTAATAGAACCCAAAACAATGCGGTTGTGCGCAATGAACTCAAAAACCGCTAAACGGATTTCGATGAAATTTAGTATGGAAGTAGCTGAAACCCTGGATTAACACTTAGACTACTTTTTATCCCGAAAAATTAAGTGTTCCCATGGGATGAAGAAGGAATTCCGATATATTTGTTACTTTTTATACTCAAATATATAAAACATATTGTAAGTTATGCTTTTTATAACGCATTTTTTCTTACCACGCGTTAAACTAAACCGCGTGTTAATGAGAAAGAGAAGTGTCGACGATTAAGTAGATATTGCCATGTCTTCTGGAGTTTACAACATTCCGCAATCACTTGGCCGCAAGAAGCACGCCAGCAAATCTGCCGACATGAATGAATGATTTTCCGAAATGTAGCTACCTAATGATGAATACATAATCTATCGTTGAGGTTACTCGGAGAACGTAAGCGGGAAGCTAGTAACTATAATCGACGCTGCCTTAGAGACTCGAAGGAAACCAGACGTTGCATAATTAACAACTATGTTTCCGTGGTATATTAATAAATCTATTGTATATTCGCTTGCTCGTCCAATGCCACTGAATTTTCTCGGTTCGCTGGGCCGCACGGGGTGCGAGAAAGGTCAATTGAACCGAACAAATGACACATAAGTACTTAATTTACCGGAAAATTCGGACGTATACGTGCTTACGTGCTGGTGGTCATTAAAATACGGTTATTATACATATTGTATAGGCTGCCAACAAAGAGGTCTTGGGTTCGATATGGGGGTCAGGAAATCTATTTTGAAGGAGTTTTTCACTTGCAAAATCTATAACGAGTTCCCTAAACTAGAATTTTGTGACTACTGTCCCGTATGACGATAGAGGCTATATTTAAGTTCACTGTCGTTGTTGGAAAATATATTTAATTTTTTTATACTTACCTACTCCTTTAAATTCAATATCGTATCGTACTCAAAGGTAAACAAAAAGTCATATATTAAAAGAAAAAAAATAAAGTGCCATTTTTTCCACTTCATTGTTATAGACTTGAAAGACTTCCGCAGCTCTTGGCGCGTTATAGGCAATGAAAAAACGCGTTGACAAGAGTGGCTGTATGTAGATCTCTTTTATTGCATGGTGTAACGCCCTTCGTCGACAAGATGGGCATTTTCACAAGAGAGTCGAGATTGACGATGCCAGTAACATTTTAACTGCGCAATCCCATTAAGAAATAGGAGTGCTCGCCGATTCGTTTCTTTTACTGGTGCAAAAAGTTTTCTCGCAGTCTGCCCGCTTCGTTTCGTGTTGTTTGCCTGTCGTGTTAGGTTATTTTGTAAATTCTACAATACCAAGACAAAAATAGTTGATTAGCTTTTCTTTGCGCACCAGAATTTGATATAAGCTTGAAAATAGTTTTAAATATTCTATTTATTTTTGTTTCATATTATAGTTTTTATTATTATATATACCGAATAGGTATACTTTAGAACACTGATATAAATATTTTAGAAATTAATTGGTAAGTTCGCTTAAAATACATCCGATCTATGAATTACTAAGCCAAATAGAGTATGGTGACTTATGGGTTAACAAGTGGGAGATGTCATGATCAGATTAGACTCTGATCAGTGGATCAGAGTAATGTAATACATATAAGGTTTCAGGTATTTGAGAGATAGTTATCGCGTGTCGATACTCTATCTGCACTGCACTTATCGTCCGGAGGTTTTTGCGTCTATTTTAGTCACTTTGTGTTGGTAGGTATAAATTAATAAATCTTGTCTATCGTGCTTCTCATTTACCTGTTTTTATTGCAAAGTTCTTTGGAGACTTTTTAATACAGCGTATTATATTCTCGTAGTACAAATGCTGTATAAAATATATCACTTAACAACTATGAAAACATGACCAGTACTATATTTCCTCGTAAATGTAAGGATATTGTGTCGTGATTCGTAGAGGCGAGAAAATAAAAGTATGAGTTCTGCAGTGGTCCAGACAAAGCTTCCCTCGGCAATCGGAGCCGTTTCATTTTGTATTTTTTTTGTGAAATAAAGAAATTTTCTGAATCTTAGCTACCTTTATGTAGTAGAAATCTTTTGTCATAAATGAACGGTTTATGAAAACCTGCAGATGTAAGATCTACAAAAATGCACTAATATTTAATAATATTGTATCAGCACATTTAAGTCCCATTGATATATGATATATCATACAATCGAGGGTACGCTTGTAAGTGGTTAAGCCATATAGTCCACCACGCTGGCCTAGTGAGGGTTGGCGGACTTTACATACCATAGAAATTCTTCAAAATCGCTATAGTATGGTGGTTTCCTCACGATGTTTTCCTTCACCGTTATAGTGCGTGGTGATTGACATCAATACACATTACACACATGACTCCGAAAAGTCTGAGGTGTGCCCTGGGATTAAAATCCGCGACCACCGTGAACATGTAAGTAGCCACGTCTGATAAGTACCAACCAGACACTTAATATTCTACTCTTAACACTTACTAATTTGATAATATATTCAGCAATAATGCGACACATACCCAGTATCTGCACAAAAAGTACTGTTTCCATATGAGAAAATATTCTCAAACCAGCCATATTCATTTGAGACGTGATTGTGGTCTTAAATATAATCGTGGCGAGAAGTACTACAATAATAATATCTCGTATGAAACGGCGACGCTGTTATTGTGCCACCAGTATGGGGAGTTGGCTCATAGGCGTAATATCTTTTTCGTACAACCCTTCGAGTTGATAATGCTGCCGTTTTATCATGGCGATGTTTAACGGTTTGAATTAGTCCCACCTGCCCAATTCGGGAGGGTTATGTTTATGCGACCTATAAACGCTAACGTTAACAAAGTATCCGTTAAATATGTTTTGTCCAATGTTTTCTTTCAGTTATATTTTTTACTCGTTTGTTAAAGTTAATAAGCGGACCGCGGTTACTTGAGACTGCCGGTTATGTTTGAGAGATTTAACTGGAGTTATTAATGAAATATTACACGTTTCTATATCTATATCTGTAATTTTTCTGGAATTCATAAAATACCATATTTTTTTACGGATTTTATCGCCCTGCCGAGAGAGTAATATGAGTCCGCTCTGTGACCACGAAAGTTGTAAGGTAATCGAAACATCTGGAAGTTAAAAATGTAACAATGAAACCAAATCCGCGATAAAATACGTAAAAAATAGTTTAATTTCAATCTGAACATTCGCGTAAATCTAAAAAACAATTAATAAATTTTGTACCATTGATTATATATAACGATACTTTGACAGATGACCTATTACAGGTCGTAAGAAATTGATGGAAGCAGGCTCTCCTTTAAATATCCTGAGGAATTCTCTGGGGGTGGTCTGTTTACCAGTGGACTGCTTGTCGCTAAAGGCGGCTTGTCGCAGGTATGCTCACTCGGGCTCAATGGTTAAAGTTCTTAGTTAAATAAGCAATTATGGTAACAATATTATAAAAAAATAACTATGAAATATTTGATTTCCGTATTTGTTTGTTAAAATAAAACCTTTGAATGAAGTATGAATTTTCAATTGAGGTATGAAAATGGCTGTTTTACCTCGTGCATGCTCCCGTATGGTTTTCATTTTGTTTGTAGTTTGATTTTTCACTTGTGAAAGAGATTCCTTTGATGCCACATCGCGGGATCGTTCCGCATCCCACCTGATGTCACGATCTGCGAAATGCAATTGAAACGCCAGCAGACTGTCGAACTCCTCCAAATGTGTAAAAATAGAAATCAAAGAGTTACTCAGTTTTCCAATACTTGCGCAGATGAACTTTGCAATGAACGGGCGAACAGAAACCTGTTTCAATTTTCAAACACCTTTGCTTTGAATTTAAACTGCTAATGGAAGATCAAATTTTAAATGTAAAAATAACATTGTTTTGCTTGTATAACGTTTTATTGTGTTTAATACGGAATTAGTAATTATAGCAAAAAGTTTTAAAGTAGAAATGTTTTGCTAAACGCATTTGCCTAACCTAGAATGTACATACATACATGTCGTTATCCGCGTTTGTTCGAATTGATTTGGTGCATGTGGAAATAATATTTTAGTGTATGTTTTTTCGATCGACCGGCTGCGACGCCTTTCGCGGAAATGATCTGATTCCGGCAAGTCATATGTTTACGAATGGAAAAGTTCGCACAAAGTGAATAACCTAACACAGAAATGGAGTCAGGATTCGGGACTTCATAGACCATAAAAGTTATTCAATATAGTAGACTCAATGATTCAAATGTAGAGGTCCCAGTATCTACGATTACTTTACGATTGAGAGGAGTTTAGATCTTGGTCCACCACGCTGCCTTAGTGTGGGTTGGTGGACGTCAGATACTTTTATGTAGGTTGTGTATATCAGATATTGTGTCGGCATATCCGCGACCACCGTCGAAGAGTAACTATCCCTTACCGGCGGATACTTCATCTGGATTAGATTTAGCATCAGGTGCATAGACTCTTTCTAGTGCCTTATAAAAAATCCCATTCTTTTCATCATCAGTCTATCATATTAGTATGACAGTATACACCATGTTTGTAAGAACAGGGCATCAATCTAAACGGATTTGCCGACTTAGCTGGCCCTAGTTACGTCGGCAAATACTGTCCGAATGTGATATTACGGACGTGGTTAAACCGGGCAAAAATTGTTTTTAGGTTCGTTAATAAACTAGGATTTCCTCTAGGGTCAACCGCGGTGTGCGTAAATGGCTGTTTTGAGTTTACTTGCGCCCTTGAATTTTGGCTTATAATTTATTTAGTTGCTGCCTTATATGTTTAATGACCACTGCGAAATGTGAGAATTTAGGTTTGATCCTAGAATCTAGGTATAAATAAGCACTTTATTAATAAGGGAAAGTAACTAAATTGGAATGGAACCGTCTGGAACTGTCTCACAGAAAATCAATTTCAGTATCAGTGAATGAGATTGCCGTTGACCCAAAACCTGGTGGTAGAACAGCTTCACGATATGCGGTGGAGGCAAACAAAAAACCCTATCAGTGTCACATGCAAATAGATCGCGTTTCAGAGAAAATATAGGTATGTGTATATATACCTTCGCAAAAAAATCTATGTAATATTTACAAGGTTATAAAACTTAACTTACATATTTCCCAATTTTATTTCAAACTAGCTTCTGCCCGCAAACTTCGTCTGCGTGGCTAACTTTATTTAGAATTTCCCGTCTCGTCCTGTCCTGTTCTATCGCTCCCGTCTAGTCTCATTCTCACTCAATGCATGTAATCCAGTCCCATCTCATCCCTTTGAGTAGGTATAAAAAAATAAAACAATTTTTTACGGATTTTATCGCAATTTGGTTTAATTTTTACATTTTTTAGCTGTCGTGGTCCGCCCCGTAACCACGAAAGCTGGAAAGCACTCGAAACACCGGGAAGTTAAAAAATGTAAAACTTAAACCAACATTCGCGTAAATCTAAGAAACTACTAGGTATAAAAAAGGAACAAATATATCGAAATTCCTTCTTCATCCCACGGCAATACTAAATTTTTTGGGATAAAACTAGCCTAAATGGTTATCCAGGGTGTCAGCTACCTTCTTACCAAATTCCATCGAAATCCGTTAAGCAGTTTCTGAGTTCATCGCCCACAACCGCACAGACAAACAGATACATATTTCTAAAACTAATCGTTTTGGGTTCTGTTACGTTAATACATCCATATTAGTTTTTTTCGTTTATCTTCCTTGTACAGACATCAATCGGTTACAAAATTATTATACTCGTATGTAGTATAGATAAACGTAACATTCCTACACACATGTTTTTATAACAGCACTATCCAGCCTTAAACACGGAATCCTCAGGTTGTCCATGCATTATTTATATGAAAATTATTACAAACGCAACATGATTTGCTCGTTCGACGGCAAGCTGACAGTATTCGGTTATCGACAGGCTAGTTAATTAACTCTTCCGTCTACACACAAATACTGCTCATGTTATTTTAGCCATATTATACTCGTTAGTGAAAGCAAAGAGTGCATTATTTAAAGTCTTTTGAAATTGTCGGGAGATAATGAGGCCATTTTGTTATGTGGGCTATTTTGTGGGTATTTGTGATTATAAAATAAAGGTTTTGGGTGTATTTAAACTTATCTATGGTGTATTGTTGCTGAGACGTCTAGTAGGTTTCTTATTAAATATTTAAAGTAACCAATTATTTTTAAATACAATTTGAATATTTTTATATGTCTATAGTACCTATTACTTATTTCGGAACGAGCAATAACATATGATGATTCGTTAAAATTTCAAAATCATACTTACATTCCTGGGATATTCAAAAATGCAACTATTAAACACATCTAAGGAATTTTTGGTCTTTGATCATAGATGGCGACACCTTTACTACATGGTTTATATTCAATTCAGTTGACTAATAATTCTTCGAAAAAATATTGTATACATGTAAACAAACAATAGACCAATAAAGTAATTGACATTTTATGGTATCCTTTTTCTTCTGCATTTATCCGGCATCCCATGATTACGTAGAATCTTCGTAACATGATTTTAAGCAAGAATGTCGAATTTCCTTAGAACCGGCTGCTCCCGTTTTTCGGAAAATTTTTGGATGTGTTATATTTTTTCCAACTTGGGAATCGAACCCGAAGTGTCATGATTTAGTATTTACTTGCCTAGCCACTAGATTAACATGGCGCCTGATATAGTAATATTGTGACCAAAGACACTATACATAAATAGTGACATTCATTTATTATGTGTCGTTAGTAATTTTATGTTAATGTTTGCCTTTGAGGTTTTATAAATAATGCATTTATTCATTTATATACATCTCGCAATTGCGGCTCTGCCTGCGTGAAGCTATCCAAATTACTAACCATAAAACTGAGTAATATAATAAAAATAAAATACCTAAAAAATATTTTTTTTTTGTATTCTTTCAAGATCATTGCTGTGATATTGTTAAAAAAGAGTAGAATTCTTTCCCTTACGTAAGTTCTAAGAGTTAGATTTCAAGTTCGTGTGTTTAAAATTGTTAAGTTGTTGGATAGTAGACTAGTAAAGGTACAATGATAGCTAGGATTTATTATAAAACTAAGTAAACGACTGTCTCGGTGGCGCAGTTATACTACCGTATGATTGCAAGGTTCGAATTCGAGTCCCGGTTCGGGCAAAGTGATATTGTATTTTCCTATTCATTATCAACCCGGAGTCAGGAATTTGTGCCCGATATGGCGATAGGCTCGCCCCCTGTCACATCAAGGGACAGAACATACAAGGCGAAATATGAGAGTCCTGGTGGCGCCTCTGCATACCCCTTCTGAGATAAAGGCGTGAATTTATGTATGTACTATGTATGTACATATGATTTCAATTTACGACTAAGTTAAATGTATTCTACTTGTCACCTTTCATTTACACTATAGTTTATAAAGTTTACAGAGTTAGCTCTGTCTCAAGATGCGGAGTCCTAACACTTGGGCTGTGTTGCATCACAATGCACCAGGATGTATAAAAGAGTTGTCACTTGACGTGAGACGCGGCAGCGACAAACGTGGCGCGGACAAAGCAGTGTATTGTTTTGTATTTTGCAGACATTTGTAAGGACTAGAAGTATTATTGGCGTAACTCTCAGTGGCTTCTAGTCTCTTAACTTTATTTTTATCACAAATTCTAATACTGCACTATTGCGATTATATAGAAAAAAACGAAGAGAACACGACATGTAGGAAACAATAATGCGTAAGAATGCTGGTTACATTAGCCCCAGTGATGTTTCGATTCAATACATCATATTAAATAAATGATTAAACAATGAACTCGCAATTATTACATTAACGGCTTTATTTATAGACAGATTTAAAATCTATTTTAGTTATCGAATGTTTTGTCCCTTTCAAACGACTTTAGAATTAAGTTTGCGCGAAGAAGACAAAACATTCGATAACTAAAACAGGTTTTAAATGTATCTATGAACTAATTACATTTAGTGACTATTAATTAGTGTTAACTACTTACAACTTACAGATAGAATAGTAGCATTAATTTTCTTCCTCCAATGATTGATTGTAGTGTAAGTTTAAGTTCAGGAAGAGTGATTGCCCCCCAACTTGGTGGTCGGGAAAGCATCCATTAAAGTAGCGTAGTCATGTTTTTGTGAGGTAAAATACATTGTTTACTTTATAAGGAACGCGCGTGTATTGCGTGCAGCGTACAATTTTCATAGTCATGCGACCCACGAGTATGCATAACCACAGCGGCATTTATGACTTTAACTGCTCTTGTACGAACCTCTTTAATTGACCCCATACGAGGAGCATGGCCGTATAATTAAAGTACATATCTTTCAGTAGCCTTAAGCACTAGCCGTCTCTTGATAGACCCAAGAGGGTACCTGTGAGCAAAACAGTTTCACCGTGTTATTTTAGTATTTGCCTAAAATAATTATGAGTATTATCGCTCCCTTGGCTTCCTAAGGCTCGTAACGTCTTTGTAGAATTTGCAAACAGTATTTAGTCAACCTTGTTTTGGTGAATATTTATCTTAATAGCCAAATTATGAGTTGGGTCGGAAGGGGTGTTTTTATATTGGTTCATTTTCTCGCTTGCCGTAAATGTGAGCGTGATTTAAAATATTCGGGTTAAAAGTTGATTTGTTTGTTTAGGTACCGGTGATTATATATTATAATTAAGGTGTGTGAATTGTTCGGCGGCGCGTGTAGGAATTACGTTATGTTTACAATGTATATAAACATGTTTAACTTTTTCCACAGGTAACGTTTTATATGATAAAGAAAATAACGAAATTTCGAAAGCGAAATAACGAAGAAGTGTTTGTGTTCCGAGAAAATTGTTTATCATTTTTTTATTAAAGTTAATTCAGAACTCAATGTATATGTATATAAATCGCATTTTCTAATATGAATGTACCACATCGAATAACATAAAACAGCGGCATCGAGAATGATTTATATCAAATGGTTTTTCAAATAGTTTGCGAGATTAGCATCTGTTTTCATGAGAACCTTATCGTGAAAGTACATTAGCAAATAGATTGAAATATGTATATTTCTGGCCACGTGGGAACTGGGAAATGGCAATAAAAAACGTAATCCCTTAACCGTATCAGTAAGTAGTTTTTTTGTCTTGCATGAGGTTTCCCTTTATCTTAATCAATCCATCGAATGGTATAAGTTGACCCCATAGAGTATTACATTTTTTAAACAACTTATGCCCGAATACTCAAACGCCACTTAAATATTAAGTTTTACTTAAGTACGCAAGTCCCGCTTAAATGTACTGACTAAGTGGGACGTGGGTAGTTAAGTGCAACTTAATATTTAAGTGGCGTTTGAGTATTCGGGCGTTAGCCTATTAGAAGTTGTAACTTTTTTTTATGTAGTAGTTCAGTTTAAAAAAGTATTTAAAAATATATTAGTCTAACGATCCTTAACATTTGAAACCATTTTTTTATATTGTCCCTTCGAAACCATATTGCTACATGCGAAAATATGTCCGACACTGCTGGAGGGAAAAATCACCGGACAGAGACTTGTGACTGCATCTTGTGTTTTTTTAAAAGAAATTCCATTTCAGTTTTTCGCCATGCAAAATATCCGAGTGAAGTTGAAAATATATTTTTATTTTTTATTTGGGTTGTTTGCTACGATATGCACTATGCAAGTTTCCTTTGCCCGTTAAATACGAAAGAAGAGCGTTGATTACGAACTAGATAGCAATGCTTCCTAGTTTCGCTGAAGGCGGGACGCTACCAAGGTGAAATCAGCACTATGCATCTTTTACAGGAGTCTAATGTATTACGTACGATTTATTTTCTTGAAGGTTTTATTTTAAAAATGAATAGGAATACTTTTACTACCACCATAACAGTGAAGGGTAAAGTTTTGGTTATTTTTCTAGAACCATGCAACCAAATTTTTTTTCTATATAAACGTAAGTTATGTGGTCATTTATTTTTGTTTAAAAAAATACTAATACTAAGGAATCATAAACATAATGCCAACTAAGTTATCCAAAAATATTATATTCGTGTACTAAAGAATTTAACTTATTTTAACGTGTTACGTGTACCTACTTTTTATGTTTCCTTAAGCAGTCGTTTATATAGTTAACGTGGAATTTATACCCTAATATTGTTGTGTGCGTAATTTAGCTATAACGTATGCTACAACCCTAATTTATCCTCATAAATAAGGTCTAAGATACACTATCAGGCTTACATGGGTTTACCAGGTGAAAGACTAGTCGGCGCTATAATTTTGAGTTACAGTTTGGTTGTAGATAGTATTATTATGTGGAAGTAGGCAAGTCTTTATCCTTATTATTCTAATATTTTAATTACGAAAGATTGTATGTACTGATGGATGTTTGTAACTCTTTCACGCATAAACGGCTGGACCGATTTTGATGAAATTTGGTATAGGGATAGTTGACATCCTGGACTTACACATAGCCTTTTTTATCCCCAAAAATGTAGTGTTCTCGTGGCATGCGTAGGGAATTCAAATATACATGATTCCTACTTTTTCAAACTCGAATGGATGGCACGGGATCGGAGAGACCAGGACTGCATGCTTTTCGTCATGGGGCAGAATAAGACGGTACAGAATAGGATACAACGGGACGGGACGGGAAAAGCAATATAGTCGACGGCGGTCAAATTGAGATTTAGTATAAATCAGTTAGTACGTGAAATAATATGTTGTCACGGACTGGACTCTAAAACTATCTGCACCCGGGCGGAGCCGGGCCGGGCCGCTAGTGGATAGATAAAGTAGGTAACCCATAGTTTTGGCAATATATGTAGGTGTGTACTATTTGAAAGCCTTCTTGCAGTTAAAAAGGGCTAATTGCTAAAAGGATCACGTATAATACGTACGATTATAATCAATTAACAAAGCAGTTAACGCAACTTATAAGTTTTTTTTGTAGATCTACTAATATTATCTTGTTACAGAAGGAAGCGTGCCTTAGTATTCTCAGTTCTTTCACCGATACTCCATCAACTGCACTAATGGACGCTTAAGAGAGTTATAATTTATTCATCGAAAGTTCTTAGTTACAAGTTCGTAGCAAGCTGAAGCTACACGGCAGGTAGCGAGTGAAAATTCATGTTGTATTATCTCTCTGAACTTATGTATATGTGACGTCATGGCGTGTTGCTAACCTAAAATATTTTGTGCAAAGTGTGGTAGGTATATATACCTTTTATAACAAGTTTAAACTTGTATCGATAATTTTTTTTAGATTAGTACTGTATTGCTGTATACAAGTTACAACTATTTACTTTCGTAAATGTTGAGTTTTTGTTCTTCGGAACGTATTTCACCCAATCAGTACGCGCATAATTTACGCAAGAACTTCATCTGCTATTGGCAATTTTCTACGAGTAAAAAATATTAGTTTATTACTTTATGTGAAAGCCGAATAGAATCTCAATCGAGCTCTCAGATTTCGTGCTTATAAAACAAACACATTTTTTCATGTTACCTTCACATTTGCGAACACATCTAGATTTATCGCATGAATATTCAGAGCGCACTAAAATCAACGATTTCCGCGTAGCCCGCGGCGCGGTTTTTTTTAACTTGTTAGCCCGAGTTTTCTTTGAATTTCAATACTGGATGCTTTATTTTTTTGACGTGTTTTATCGTGTGAAATTTGAACACCTTATTTCATTGGAGTTGCTGCTTATCAAAGTGAACCTGCTTTATTTTGAAAAAGTGTAAAATAAATATAGAATAATGGGTAATTTGGTTGAGATTTAGATATTCCAGTAATTACCTAATCATGTTTCAGTTTTAAAAGTGTTCCGTTAAATTGATGTATGATAAATATTCATATTTCTTAATCGTCATTGTAAAACGCCTTTCGTAGCTATGTTTGTATATAATAAATGTAAAAATAGAATGGTAGGAACCTTAGAAGAATTCATTCGTTACTAATTATCCTTTTCCAATATTGAACTTTCAAGAATTTCTTTCTAATCATTTCGTTTATTTAGGATAAATAAATAACCCTGGCCTGAATATTAGGTATCGATTGGTCGAAAGGGGGTTTAAGCCCCTCCAATTTACAATCCCCCTCTCGACGCCACTCTGTTGACAATGAAAGTCGTGCAAATTAAATGGCAAGGACAGTAAATACCCCTTGAGTATTATCAAAATTAAATAGCGTCAATTATTCAGTTAATTAAATTGTTGTGAGCAATTCATTTTG
Source organism: Deilephila elpenor (assembly GCA_949752805.1). Classification (NCBI taxonomy): domain Eukaryota; kingdom Metazoa; phylum Arthropoda; class Insecta; order Lepidoptera; family Sphingidae; genus Deilephila; species Deilephila elpenor. The sequence goes on along the minus strand of OX457099.1, from coordinate 6,207,512 downwards.
TTCGACGCGCTTCGTAAGTTGTTAGTCCGGGACAAATAACTGTATACGTCGGTTCTAATAGTTAAACGCAATTAATTTGCACAAACCGGGCCATGTTGTATGCGAACATTTTTGCGTTTTATTGGTTTAGAGTTTATTTTGAAATGTTGTTTTTAGTTTCATATTATTTTTTAAATTTGGGTGTTTTAATAAGCGATCCAATTAAATTTAACTAATTTTGAGTCATAATTTCAACAATGTGATTTTTAAGAATGTCATATTTTGCGTCTATAGTATAGCATATTGGTTCCAGAATATCTAGATACTTCTACTTCACAAATAAATTGATAATAAACAATGTTTTAATACTGATTCGTTTTCTTAACGACACGGCTTCACCTTCTTATTTATTAAAGTACGTTAGAGAATATTTGCTCACATTAATATTTTGTAAGACTATTTCATTTGAGCCCATTCAACACGTCTCTACATATTATAATTATATCGTGATTGATCGATGTATCTCACTTTATTATTTATTACTTACTATTTATTACCTATACTTTATTTATTACCTCAACTTTATTCAATTAATATAAATTTAATTTCGAGATGCGAATGTTTCACTTATTATCGTTACAGTCACAAAGTGAGTGTAGTAATGTTCACGTGGTTGATAATTTAAATCCCGTCGCCTGTATACTGGTGTAGGTAATCTAATTGCAAATATTCAGGCGAGCTTCCGGCAGTGTGCGCGGCCTGAATCTCAAATTAGCGATGCTGCATGCCATCCAACGCCCACCACTCCGATTCAACATGGATATCAGACACTATCATTCAATATTTCAATTTTTTACAGGTGGAAAAAGTCGGGAGAAAAGGTAAATGATGAGAGTCGTGTCCCACCTTAACTGGTATTCTGTGGTTGCGGAGATAGCGATTTTAAAATCAGCCCCGTGCAAGTTATATTATGTTTAAAACGTACATAAAAATATTATATTTTTTGTGCGAGCGTGTACTGTACGATTGGCGGGCGTACTGAAAAAACTGAACCTACCTACATTACCTACGTAAGATTATTTTTACAGTATGTGTGTATTATATCACTACAACTATAAAGGTGCCATTACAAACTCACTGACAACTGATACCGCATGTTTCAACTGAGTCGATCACTCTTCAACTTTCCGAGTTTAAAAAACATTTTTTACGAATTAATATCAGAATAAATATGCCTTCTGAATATGCGAGAATGGCAATGTAAATATTGGTTAAATATAACACGTGTGTGGAATGCATATGTCAAAGTAATGATATACAAGCCAGATAACGACGCTGATGCGACCAATATGTTGGACAAAGGACTTTTTGTTTTCACTGGGTCGCCGTCATGCAATGCGGCCATTTTTATACGCAGCGCCTGTTTGCCTTCATGCTTCAGTGTAGTTTATAGATTTTTGTATTTATTTTACGCCGGTTTGTGTTAGTGTTATGGTATGTAGGTTTAGGGTGTCAACTTTATAATAAAAACCAAGCTAATTGACATAAAGAAAAGTAATGCAGAGACGTTTTTCGCCTGATTTTCTAATAACCATTACTAATATGATGTTCGAAATTCATTGATGATGCCTACGTGTATGTTCTACAGTAGCTGTCAATGTTAATGGTAAGTTAAATTGGATTGAGAAAAATATTATTCTATTCTATATATTCTATCTATTCTATAGTAATTACGAATTTGTGTCACAACTTGGATCAATTACTTTAAATGTATTTACTACAAAATTAATCTAACTTAACGTCAAATATTTGTACAAAAGCACGGTTAGCTTTAACATCTTTCAAAGAAATTCTGAGATGATATTACAATGTAACGAAAAGACGATAAAAATTTGTGAAAAGGCAATTGTATCGACATCGATTTCTTCTAAAGTATATAAGTTTATAGCGCGGCTACGAACAGTGAACATTTAAAGAGATTTGCAGCGAACCGTTTCATATTTCCACGTACTATATTACAGTAATATGCTGAATCTATTTATGAAAATCCTATATAACGTGAGCTGACTGCGTCAAATCTTTGCGGCTTTCATTATACTGCGCGCACTACTTGTATGATTTATTCGATATGGTAATACGAGTCTATTGTAATGCAAAAAGTGTTTTGTTTTACGCCGAGGTAGTGTTACAGTTCATCTCTATTCCCACCGTGCCACAGGGAATAAATACATTTAGAAAGTTAATAAACATACCTATATGTTTATGTTTCATATGAAGAACAAACTTCAATATATTTACAAAAATGAAAAAGAAGCACAGCATTATTTGCTTGTTTAAGAAGGTTTTGAATCAATCTGAAATTGGCCTAGTAATATTTCATGTTCGTGTTATCGGGTTTTATGAGTTTTATTAAACTTGTATAAACATCATTGTAAATTTTTACGATGGTTTGTCAGTATTTTATTATTTTTTCGTGTATCGTTTTAGTCAATTGAACACTTCAAATATTGGTAGAATAATATTTAACTATTTAATTTAAAAAATATCTTATGCGCGGTAGAAACTTGTTTGTAACTTTTGGACCTAAATTAACTGATTAAAAGGAAAGCGCAGTCACAAATTAATTATTTCGCGATAACTAAAGCGTACTTGTTATAAGTAACAAACTGTACACTAATTAAGGAATGGAAAATACTTTAAGACAAAGAAGAGTTGCGTATTTGCCGCATGTTTCTCATAATGAATCGTATTCAATTTGTAGTTTTGGCTGAAAACACTAACGAGCTTCGAGGCAGCACTCGGCAAGACAATTTGCCGTGACGGAGTTCGCACGAGGCGCGCGTCGACGTGACGACCCAAGTTGCCACTTTCAACCGAGCCCTCAAATTGATTAAAGGCTGTCCTAATTCCGTATCCTTAGTTATGAGATCTTTTTAAATATTAATAGAAACGTGCGTGCGCCATACACGAGACAAGTTCATATTCTAAAGGTTATTGGGTTTCAGTTTCTATGTTATTATGATAATGTAATAGACAGTTGCTAAGCGTGCCAAAAAGAAAATATTATGAGTTTGCCCAATTTGCGTGTTTGTTACCCATCAAGAAAGTGTACCTATACACTACTAATGTATCTGAGTGCACTATCAAGAAATTGTTACAGTATACCGCACTTGCGTTTACGAGGGCAAAGAAGTTACAGAGGTTACTAAGGTGAACTTGCAAAACAAAGCTAAGATTCTGAAAATTATCTAGGAGATACATTATTCATTCTCTTTTAGAAGGTTCTTATCGACATTCTTGGTATAATTTAATATCTAAGACAAGTAATATATTCGGTAAACTTCAGGTAGACTTCGATATTGGGTCACAAGGTCTTCAGATTTACAAAGTATGTATATTCCTTATAAAATTATAAACAATTAGCGAGTAAGTCTCAATTCACAACTGTACAAATTTAATTTCGCAAAAAGCGCCGTGTAAAATTAAACAGATTGAAGTGTTCCGTCAAAGTTTTGCTGCAGTAAAATCAAGTGTCTTGTATAATTGTAAGAGCGTCGTTATATTTGTTATCTGCGAGCAGTACATTTCCCTGTTTAATTAGTCTATTGCACAATTGCACGAGTTTACACGCATTCGTGCTATTTACGTTGATAGACGCTGTTAATTTGTTAGAATTTATTACCTCAAAATGCAAACGGACGATATGGTTAAGCACTTTGAGAAATATGCAACACAGTCAAAATTACTTTAAAATACCATACGATCGTTATTAATATTCTAAATTACAATTTCATAGATAGAAATAAGAACACTTCTGGTGAAACCCGGGTTTCCAAATTAGTGAAATTCCGTGTTATGAATATCATTGCTTGTCCTTTTACAGCAGCTTAAAAACATTGATTATAATATATAAAGATTTAGCCTCCTTGTTCTACATTCACGCTTCCATTAATTTTTCGAGGGATTGTAATTCAATACGAATTTCGCTTTTCAACATTAATGAAACTTGTCGTTCATGAAAGATAATTTTGGCCTCAAACAGAGTCTGGGTTTATAGTGATTTAAATCGAATAATAATGTAAAGTGAGTAAATAAGAATAAATTATTATTGTTTAAGCAGAATTTTTGCCGACGGCAATTGGACAGTCAATCAAATAGTTATTACGTGAATATAATATATCTTCTCAGGGAACAACGTATTACATTCGAACTAGAATTTAATATTAAATTTCCTCATCATGCTACAAAGGTTGTATTATGGTTATATAGCAGCAAGTCAACGACAATTTTATTAGAAATTGCTCTAAAATGCATTACATCAATCTTTATTTGTGAGAAGTTCGTGTTAAACCATCATGAATTATAATAGCTGTTTTAAAAAATATTGTGAACTAGAAATGTTATTAATAAAATACTGGTAGTACTTGAACGGGTCGACCCCAATCACGACAATGAATTTTCCATCGGCGTTATTTGCGTACATTTAATGAACAAACCTGTGTTCATTGATTCAACGTAATTGCGAAATTTTGTAGCCCGACGCGACGGAAACCAAAGGCTGCTTTTGTGAATTAACATGAATTTAAAACTTCCCGCTACTGACTTTAAACAGTTATCCTGGTTTGTATTTAAAACCAAATGTAGTTATTGATTTCGATTGAAATATCTCAGGTTTTTTATTTCATTTTGTTTTTTATTTCCCACACTTACGAGTACTTGAGACTTGGAGTCGGTGCAACCTGAATTTTTAAGTATGTTGCAAAATGATGAAGCTTGTAATTTGACGACTGACTGCTTGCTTGACCAGAGAGCAGACCTTTATTTTACTTAGTACCCCTTACATTCCTTTTTTAGAGAGCTCTAAGGCATGTAGATGCCTACACTATGTTTCCTTCACCTATTAAGCAGGCGCTAATGAATTAAAATGACTTAATTATGAACAACAAATAATTGTAGTGAATAATTAAGACTTAGATATATTCCCCGCATCGCCGGTAAAAACAATTCACTGTATGATTTCCACACTTAATCGAATAATCTGGGACAAAGACGAAGTTGCTGGCGTTCTCGCTCGGTAAAAAGTTAAATTGCATGAACTCTCGAGCGTTCCGCGGCGCTGTGAATTTGTCCGGACGTTGCTGGAAATCTAGGAAAGGAAACGCGGCCAGCGGGAAGCAGTTTTTTGGGTTCACTTACCGCATTGTCTGGATATAAAGGACGTTTGTAAAGCTAAATGGATGACATCGTTTGCTATTTATCTTTTGTAATTGATTGTAATTTGCTGCGAAGGATAGTTGCGAAGGATTTGTGTTTAAGACAATTTTCTCAAGTGCTTTAATTAAGAATTTTAGAATTATGTAAACTGAAAATGTTTTGAAATTAATAACTGCTAGGTAGTAAGTAATACATCTATCAAGGATTCTTAGTTACACTGATGTTAATCTCTGTGTACTGCAAATAATTACCTACCACGAATCCTTCCACTACCTATTTAACGTATTTAGCAAATTTATATAATCATTTTCCGTATTATCTTTATTACAGAAGCTATCTTCGAGGAAACTGATAACACATTAACAAGAAGCAGTGTACTTTAATCTCGAGTCTAGATTATAGACTAATTATATAAAATATATTTTACAAAATATTGTACAGTCTCTTGAAAATGAGAGCTATAAAAGTATATCAGAGTATAAGGTAGCTAATAAAGTCGTGAATGAAGGTTTATTGAGAGACACAGTTCTCTTTACGCCTATCCAATTCTTATCTACCCACGTCAGTATAAAATCAGCGTTACACCGGGATATTAAGTTCCAGGGCAAGTTAGCCCTCTATCAGTTGTCTCGACGCGCTCGCTCAGCCTAAATTCTATATAAACTATGTAAACGGCTGGCTTGGACAGCGGCCAATTAAACTTGATCTAAACTGCTCGTTATTTTTCACTGAGCTTTTACCATTTGTAAGGCTCTCGCTCGGTTGGATGAGAATTGTAGCATGTTTTTAAAACAGTTTCTCTAAAACTGGAACGCTAGCAGTCTTTAATTATTTATGTCCACTAAATAACATGTTAGATCGGATTCAACGCTCGATTATTTCCAGTGTTTTAATGTGTTTATCTGAAAGAGCAATGTTCATGTTATACTCGTTAACGTAGTGTATTCCGATTTAACTTAAACGTAGTATTTTGGTGTTGAATGAATTTCGCAGTTTGGTGAATTGTGTCAATAATTCAAAAAATATTTATGCGATGAGAGCGCGTAAAGAGTAATCTTCAATTAACATATATTAGAATTTTTTTCACACTATAATTTGTGATGTTTTAGTGCATTTATGATTTACTTCACGTGGTCTAAGTGCATGACAATGAATAGCAAAGCTGATCGCGTGCAGCTGCCGCCTGCAGCTTTACGAGCCTCGGGAACACAAACACTGGCGAATAGTGTTTGGCAAAGTTTTTAAAAACATATAAATCATATTTACACGAATATTTTTATTCATTAACAAAGTGTTTAGTATAGTTCGTGAAATGGTAGATAGCAACATACACGATAATGGAATACCGTCATGATGACTACGAGTATATACTGTGTATATCTGGATTATTCCAGGCATAATTGTTCTAACTGACGAGAGATCACCATCTCGCGCCGGTGGTTTACGCGAATGTTTAAATACAACAATTTTTTACGGACTTTATCGCAGATTTGGTTTAAATTTATATTTTTTAACTTCATGTCGTTTCGATAACTTTACAGCTTTCGTGAATACGGGGCGGTGACGAAACGGTGAAATTTAAAAAAAAAAAAAAATTAAAGCAAATCCGCGATAAAATTCATGAAAATTCGTTTTATTTCAATAAAGAAAAAGTTTTAGCTCAATTGTTGAAATCAAATTCGTGTTACAATCTAGGTTAAAATCCAGAATCGAGTAGATAAATGGAAGAGTCCATGTAGTAATAAATTTTAAAACTCTCTCGGTGGGACGCGTTGAGCTGTTCTTGGAGTTGTCATTTTGTAATAGCACCATCTATTCAGCTGCGACAGAAAACATGCGGAAGAAAATGTTATTTATTAATTTACCACTAAAGTCAAATATTCTTTAAAACAAATAGTATGTAGCGAATATAGATTAAAGTAAAATAATAAAACCATAAGTATAGTATAAAGTGAGGTTTATGGTAGGTAGGTATAATATTAATGGAGGTGTAAATCTGTGTATTGATAGTTAATCACCACGCACTATATCGGTGAAGGAAAACATAGTGAGGAAATCTGCATACCGTAGCGATTTTAACGAATTTCTACGGTATGTAAAGTCCGCCAACACGCACTAGGCCTAACCTCTCTCAATCGTTCTCTCGATTGTAGAGGAGGCTCGTGTCCTGCAGTGGGACATACATGGCCTGATACAGTTCAGTACAGTACAAATCTATGTATAATGAAATATCAGAAAAAGGCTAAAGTATGAAAAACTCTTTACATGATACATTGAAATGAACCTTACATGTATCGTAAATATATTCCGTATTTATTCAAGTCGCATCCGATAAAGGGTCGGTGGATTTGGCTCTAAATACGGGACAATCCCTAGTAAGTCTGGGTTGTATCATCACATTACACAGGCTCGTGTATATTATATAGCTACTTCCTATGATACCCATCTAAAAGTTTATATATAATATTGCTCGTAAAATTCTAACAAATCTACTTCATAAACTTCAAATTATACAATGGGGATTATTATGACCCAGGTTGTCCAATGATGCCGACTTGAAGGGCATATAGGGTATATCCAGACTGGGACCGAAAACGAAGCCAGGTGGTAATATTAGTGACTTCAGATATAATGTAACTATTGTATATGGATTGTGTCTATAGTCACTATAACTACCAACTGACTTCGTTTTCGGTTGGAGTTTGGATGTACACTACATAATTTTGCTTGTTGAAAACTTGCTTGTTACTTATTACCGATTACGACTACTGATATTAAATGTCTCACATTCTCGGATCAGTCTGTGTACATAATGTTTAAAGGCTAAAATGTTTTTTTGTACTTCAGTATTCATCAAAACCTGTTGCTGTATTCACATATCGAATATACGCGTCTACTTTATTTTCATTTAAATACTTATAACTTTTCAAAGACAATTGTCGTTGGTTTTAAGTCGGTCCTTGATTGTGAGTAATTTACTCGAATTAATGAAGCTGTGGATCCAAAATTAGAGATTATTACTGTAAGTAAGGCCGGGTTGTTATATTTAATAATAAATGGCAAGTAATCCTTGTGGGACAGTGCGGTGACTGTTACTTAAATAGTTTTGGTAAAGGGCTTTCAACATGAAAATAATAAATGTTGATTAGAACGTTACAAATAAGATTGCCTCGTTGATGCAGAGACGGAGTTTCTTTGTGCTTAAATGTATTTATTTATTTTAAGAAAGCAGTGATTTAACAACAATTATACAGGGTGTATCAAGACTGCGACCGAAAACGAAGCCGGGTGGTAGTTTTAGTGGTTACATTACAGACACAATGCAAATAAAAATTTCCCAAAATAAGCGACAGATTTTTTTTGCAATTTTTTGAAAGTCATTGTTTTTGAGTAGTAAATACCTAGTTATTACGAAAATAGTAATTTAAACCCTATCGTACCATTGCGTCTTAAAAAATAAAAAGGTGTACATCATTATTTAGAAAAACTATGTATTTATCACCTAAATACGACGATAAGTAAAAAATTACCAAAAAAAAGTTGACGATTTTTTTTGCAAAATTTTTCATTGCATTGTGTCTGAAGCCACTAATACTACCACCTGGCTTCGTTTTCGGTTGCGGTCTTGATATACCCTGTATAACTATTTTATAACTAAGTTTACATTTATGTTGAAATGTTTACTGTATGACAATGGACATATAAGTAATTAAAGTTAAAATAGTTTATATTGGGCGAAGTGAAAATCCATAGCTTTTATGACCCCAATTTGCTAAAGCCTATGGGTCAAAAACATATCCTTTTTAGCAAATAGCGTACTCGGGCACTAAAAAACAGTGATAGTTTTGCCTGCTAAATGAATAGTTTAATGACCTATCATCACGTGATCATTATTTAGTTAAATGCGGTCGCTAATGCGTTGAAAATTTTATGAGCACTGTTTGCAGGGTAAATTCATTAATGATTTTCCATTAATGTAATCCATGTTGGACTACGTTTTTTCACCTAATAATCTTATGTCTCCATAGCGCAATATAGCTAATAATAATATAGCTAATTGGCTCGACGCCGGTTGAAAACCGAGAGGCCGCGGGTTCGATCCCCGCACAGAAACAAGTATTTATGTGAACTACAGGCATTTGTTTCGGGTCTGGGTGTTTGTGAGACCGAAAAGTCTCTCATAGTTTCTGATACCCACGACACAAGTCTCGATTTTAGCTCCAATGGGCTAGGTGTTCTTTTAAGATAATCGAAATAAGTAGTGTTGTCTACGAAAGAATTTTGCTGTCGCTGTTTAAAAATACGAGCTCATTTAGATAAAATATGTTTATTAGGCAGTGTTTTTATACCAAGGAGAAGCGAAAACAAATACTTGTAGGTATGTAAAGATACTACGTAAATAAAAAGCCAGAGTGTGCATTCTGATCACGTAGGGCCCGGAGAAAAATGCACGTTATAAATGCGCCCTTATGGTTTGCGCCCTTTGTGGCTTATCAGCCCTTAGATGGACTTAGATAATGGTATCTTAATGTATATGCTGTATTATCGTCTGCCGTTTTTACTAGAAAATCCTTCAAAATACAAAAGTGGTAGATAGTTTTACTGACGTTTACAAGTTTAATGCTGTGACAGCAATGTTTTATTTTAATAAAATTGTTACTGTGTTAAACTAAATAAATTATGTATCTGTGTATTAAAACGTAGAAAAATACCATATTTTTTTTGTCAAATGTATTTTTTTTTTAACCAAAATTACGGTCATTGTGGGCGATTTAATACTAACCTTATAATTTAAGAGTTACAGCACATTAGCTTTACGGTCGTGGGTGAAACTTTTTAGAGGACGGCATAATGATAAAATTGCACTGCACTTGTCTTGTCATAGTTAAAAATATTTCGTCGAATCTAGTGTTTCATTTTAAATTCAATCTGAAAAATTAACACTCCAATACTGGCCACTGACAGCTGTTCTAGAAATTTGTAAAAAAAGACCTAAAAACGCGACTTTACGCAACACTTAAAAATGTTTTGAATTTCATAAACAAAATTCGTTGTTTTGCGTTGTGTATTAAATATCTTTGACAATTCTACGTTCTCGTAAAAACTTTCTTGTTATTTTTAATTGTATGAAATGAAATTCGTTTATTGGTCACGTAGGCAATTAAATAGCTCTCATGACAAGTCAATACACAAAGTACTTTTTTTCTATTTACAATATATTTGTTGTAATATTTATATTAATTTTATTATATTAAGTATTATATTATTTATTAGTATTTTATGGTAAAAAAAATCTAAGGAAATACATTATTTACGTTAATCGGTGTCTAAGTGGACCATAAGTATTATTAAAACGGTGCGTAGCAGTTTAATGTTACCACCGGATCTAACGCGGCCCTGGCTGAGAAGAGCCGGCGAAACAAACTCAATGGGCTTCCATTACCACTGGAAACTACGCGACGCGACCCAATTCTGAGTATATCCAGCGAATAGTATTCAAATAATACCGGTCATTTCTATATAATAGTTTGGAATTTATAGTACGTGTTAGCATCTTCTATGAACTGAACGAGGACGAAGGGTTGAGTTTAGTTTTAAACCCGAATATAAGCAAAGCCCATGTGTTACAAAAGACAAATTATTACTTTTGTTGCCTGCCTTAACACACTAACATTCTAAAACATTTTTTTTTCCCAGGGACTGCAAGCAAAATATACACCGAAATTTACGGCACGTTCTATTTTAGATCAAAATAAAAATATATAAAACATCGCAGCTGTCGTTGTGGGCACAACTCGATGTGGGTTTTAAAAAGCAAAATTCCCGCATACATGAAACTGAACGGCTAGACACAATTCCACCGACGTTATCGTATTTCGCAACACCCGCACCCCCCTCGCCCCCCTCCCACACGATGTGAAGAGGATGTTGGTTTTATTCTCTATGGTCTTTATGTGATTGGTTGATGTAGATGTTTTATTATAATCGAAGCACCTTCATGGTAATACTGCCGCGGGATCTTTGCCCGTTTAACTTGTTATAGCTATCGGGTAGCGATTGGGCTGCTCAAGGCTAAGATGGATGGTGTTTCTCTCCCTCGCTGCCTCTTCTTCTCTTTACCCAACAGAACCTCTGCTGAACCCGTGTTCATCAGCTTCCCCAAAGATTTCCTTAGTGAACTGTTTGTAGCGGCCTGGAGCCAGTTTCTATATACCCTGTTTAGACATCAGTATCTATGAGCTGACTCAATCGGGACGATAGCACTGTGTCACATAAAACTGACGTGAAATAATTGATTTCCTGTCGAGGTTCATTTGTATTCCCAATTTTTCTACAAATTCAAAGTCCAGCAAGTAACCTACGTAATGGTTTCTTATATTTATGCGAATGTTACCCATTGAAATAAAAATATTTTTTACAGATTTTATCACGGATTTAAAAAATGTACGTGTCGAAACGTCGTACGTTTAAAAATTATAAAAATATAACAAATCCGCGATAGTATCCGTATAAAATAGTTTTATTTCAAAGTATTCTACGTTTACCAAATGTTGTTGATATATGTGGATAGCGGTGACCACTTACCATCGGGTGAACCTTTTGCATGAATGTCACATATATGCAAAACATACCTGCTATTTTTTATTCCACTCACTCCAGAGTAAAACAAACACAGAGCCAGTGAATTAATTTGCGAAATTTCATTAGAATACGGGGACTTTATTTGAGTAAAACGCGGCGAGCAGTTACAATGTCATATGAATTCCTGTTTCCATTTCGCACCACAAAATCGGACATTCCGTCCTCCGAGCTAACGTTACATGAGCACGTAAATGTTATGTTTGTGAAATATTTAAGTCGGCGGATCGTCTGAAATATGGGGGTATTGTTGAATTCGGAAACCGCGCTATTTGTATTGAGTCCGTGTCTATTTGAATTCACGTCTCGCAGTGCGCGTTTCCTGTCTAAATCACACTGACGGTGTTATGTTAGTTCGTAGCCCCGATACCACTAATTTCCCAAGACTACTGCCGGATTTCGCATGAATAAAGGGACATAGTTTTGTTTGTTGTGTGAAGTATTTAGGTAAACTATTCCGTTTGGTTAATATTTACAATGGTATGTATGAGCGTGAATGCTATGGAGCTATTAATTTTGTAGACATTTACGACTGTTTTTACGCGTTTTTAGTAGTTAATTGTGTTATAATATTTTTTATATACTGACGACGGGTTACAGGTAAATATATTAGGAGGCTTTGACAGATACATGCAACACAACTAGGAAATGATATACATATTATTATCATTATGAGCAATGATAATTTACAATTTATCATGGATTAAGACAGATTTTAAGATAACGAGCTATGACACAGGTACTTATAATATTAATTATACATATAAATATTTAGGATCTCCCAAAAAAGAATGTTAATTCATAAATTATAATGTAATAGTTTATTGTGCATTGCTAAACATTAGTGCCCATGTACAAAGTTCGTGAATACCTATAAAAATTTACAAATCTTATGGTTTTTTTTCTATTTGCTGTGACACGTTGATGTGATAGACGCTGGCGAAGTTATTTATCGGATCAGAGTTGAGAAAAGAGCTATAGAGAAAGCTATCCTTGGCAACAAATTACGTGATCGTGTTCCTAATACTGAGATCTGAAGCTACAATAAAGCTAAGGTTAGGGACCTTAAATAAAGTTACGCGGGCCCTACGTATAGCTAAAGATATTCAGAACAATGACTTCGTGGAATAAGAACAAAGAACAGAACCAACAGCTGATTGAAAGTAAATTTAGATCGATAATAATACTTAAATATTACAATCTTTGATAAATACTACATGAATACTTTAAATGTAATTACTACATTAATAAGTCAGATATCTGTTGTATCAGGTATGTTAAGTTTGCCAACATGCACTATGCCTAGAGAGCCTAACTTCTCACCCGAAGTCTAGATTATAGAAGTGACCCGCGCACTCCAGTGGGACGTGTAAGGGCTGAATTTAATAGACAATAAATGCAAATTAGGTAAGCAGACGGCCTGTTGCTACGTCATAAGCCAACTCACTCTGCAATATGCATAATCATGTTGTGCCCTATGTATGAGTAACAATAGTTAGCAGAACTGCTTTGTATTATTTAATATTTTAATTTCATATAAGTCCTGGGAACGGCTATATTCCACGCTAAAATGCAGACTATTGGTCATATCATCTATGAGATTCTTTTCGAGATCTTTTAGGTATTTTGAGGTCTCGTGATTTTTCTCTAACCATTAAAACTAGTGATGTTTAACTACTATAGATTGAGCACGAACCTCTGATTATTGATATGTCAATCTAATTAGCTGCTGACTTCATATCAATTTAGTTTTGATCCATATTTACCACATTATCTAACCACACTAATTCATGAACAAATCGGGGAATGCTAAAAACTTTTCCAAACTTAATTTAAAGTGTGAGTACGAAGTGTTTTACAAATGAAACAGAATTCTCTTCATAAAATAATTTGCACCACCTTATCAATTATAGCGGGTGTTAGAAATATCATGAGCGTCGTAGTGAGCATCTGCCGGGTGGCGGCGTTATCAATTACTTGCACATGTCGACAGCTGCACACGTGATGGATGCGCTCGCAGTGCCGGCCACTATCCATTCCTCTCGTTTATTACCTTATTTGTTCGGACGTGTACACTGGACGTCCGACGCTCCGCCCCGGAGCGAGCGCCGCGCTGCACAAGGTGGCCGTGTTATTAAATTGAAGGGGTCTTGTAAGACTAATGTTCCACGAGATAAATAATCTTTTAAGCATTTAAAAAGTGTTATTTAAGGTACGTTCTGATATAAACTCCCAAGAGATTCCATTGTCATTGACAAAGCTTGCGTTCAGTTTAAAAGATGATGTACTTTCGTCTATCAACTACACAAAGACGATAAATAAATTAAGCATTTAGAACAAACGAGTTTAGTATATTAAGTGGTGAATAGTTTTACATCTAAAAGGGCAATTAATCACACAAACGTTTAATGCGAGCTCATCAGTTATTCTACAAACCGAGCTGCACTAAGAAATATGTACATATACCGAATGACGTCGACGGGTAATTTCTGAATTAAATTTAGAAGCGTACACTCGACACGAATGTTCAGCGGTTCGCGAGACCTCCCGCTGAATGCAGCCACTCAACTTGCTGTATTTACGTAAATCACCGGCCAATTACGTTGACAACAGCAAAACACGAATCATTTGTCGGTGAGCGGAATTCAATGCTGTTCACGAGTATTCTATATTTTTGTAGTCAGTTGTACGAAAATGTTTGTATAGCTGCAATCGTAACATTGGCTCAAAATTTTGATGCACTATGGATGGTAAGCATAATTGTGTTGATTTTCGACAGATTCTCGTCTCTTTCCAGTGAAATTTATACTGTAACTGCACCTGATAACTGCAACCGAATCCATTCGTACCTCAGAATGGTAAACCATCAGTTCACATTGTTGCTTTTAAGCCGCGTCGTAATTCGTATGAATGGATGGATATTCCTGTCACTGCACTAAACAGAGTAACTATAAGGCCAATATAGTGCTATGGAAAGATATTTCTCAAATATCTATTTAATTAGTATGTCATTATGTACATGTATGTCTATTCGTTCCGATAAATTATGTATCAATATAATATTTGTGTCAAATACATGGCCCGGAGTTCGGTAAAAGCGCGTGAGTCCCGTGGGTACATTTCCCGCAAGCGATTTGGCCATGTGACTTCACAAGGTTCCCTTGTTGCCTATGATGGGAATTGCGATCATGGTATCGTTTAGTTTATTGAAAAAATAACTAGACATTTAGATGTATCATAAAGTTTTGCAAACAATGTTAATAGAAGACAAATAACTGACGAAGTAGTTAGGGCATTGGCATTTTAGTTTGAAGGATTAAGGTTTAAGTGGATGAGAAATGGTTACAGGATTTGTTTTGTGCAAATATGATTGCGTATGTAACAATAACAAAAAGGCTTAATGCGCTCCTGCATAATAAAATAAACAATAATTAAGTCCGAGTTCAGGTAAGTTCACAAATGTTTGTAGTAAATATTATGTTAAATGAAAACTGCATTACAAGTTAAATTTACAGCCCCGTAATATCGTCACGATATATTTTGACATAAGTGCATAATGTGGGGTTCTAATTGTTTTGTTCGATTTCAAATTCGGTGTCTTTATGGACACAGTAGTAGAATTACAGTAATGGAGATCGTTTGCTGAATTAACACTCTGCGAAACCACTAATGAGAACTCGTACTCTATTAACCAGTTAGATTTGTAAAATATCTTGCCTTGCTAAGATCGCGGAATTTTAATGAAATATATAGCTGTGCTTCTGACGAATTTTATTTTACAGAAAAAAGACATGTCAAGCTTAGACTCAACATTATTGGGAAATTGATGGATCCGTGGCAAAGATGATTAAATTAAGTTCTAAAACAATTTTTATACGTAACACTCAATTTTAATCAATTTTATTTTCAGACTGAGTTTTCGTGGGTAGTAAAGAAGCTTCATAAAATGAAACACATCTGATTTTAAATCTTGAAAATGACGAAGAATTAAAAGAATATTGTTTAAAAACTCCTTTAAAATATCGCTTTAAACACCTGCTGTGTTAATAGTTAATACCGGCAGTCATAATGTCCATCATACCTTGTTAAAGGGGTTACTTTAAATATTATTTGATCAGTATCAGTAACACTCGCCCTTCCGTCCTACGAGTATGCTTTCACTCCCCTATTCAAATAAACACGTGAAGTGTTAAACAAGCGTATCTAATGATATGAAAGTATTAAAAATCGCGTGAGATACGTTCAAAATATTATTTTCTTTATAAATTTGATTGTGGATTGTTTATCGCGATCTGTCCGATGCCCGTGTCGGAACGAACAATTGTTCGTGGTCACATAATGAGTGAGATGTCGTTGCGATACAGTCTGGTTGATAGCACTTGTTTTACAACTTTTGTCAACTCACTTAACTTCGAATGCTTATACCGCGTTAAGTAGCCAATTGCGTTTTATTTCTGTTAGTCGACGCTTTTGTTTTGATTTTGTTTGCGAATGTAATTTAGGTTTTGTGGTCGGCGCTTGTGTGCCTACGATTGAGTGTTGTGTTGGTGGCTTGGACTTTAAATCATCATCTTTGGCAATTTACATCTACGTAAGATAATCATTGAGAGAGACCTTTGTTCAGCAGTGGACTTCCTTTGGCTGATGGATGGATGGATGAAGATGATTAAATAACGTGTGTTATGTGTTTGTTGGATATGTTAGATTAAAACAGTGTACCTACGCTGGTAACTTATTAGACCAATTCGTGCGTTACAAATACGGCCACAGTTTTAATTAGCTAATTCGACGAATAACTTAAATTGTCCTTGGCATATAGTAAATTTAGAAGAATACAGTAAAGTTGATTCAATTTGTTAATCAATTAATAGATAGTTGAAGAAGCTTCTGAAGTAATGTTTGGGAAACATTTGTTCAACAGTGGGACATGTTTTGATTTAATTTAAATATATACCCGAATTTAAACAAGTATGTTTCTAGATCTTCAAAAACATAAATATTTGTATGTAAATATTTCGCCCATCAATATAAGTGTAGAACAAGTAGATGTATAAAATATATTTTCCAGTATATTTCCTTATACATTTTGTATTGAAAGTAAAAGATAGTGAGGGTATTTGTACGTCTTCACATGCGATTTGCATCCGATTACGAAAGAAAGTAGCTTGTTTATATAAGCCGTGCCCGCATATATTATTCATAAAGACATGTTAAAAACCACAACTTCTTACTTCGACTTGGGGTTTGGCATTGTTCTATATTATTATAACGTTGTGCCTTTATTTTATCGGAGTTTAGGTGAAAAGCATGAAAGCTTTACATTATTTAGATTCGGAGAATTCACATTTTTAACCAGAACTCATTCCTTGTGATAACTATGTTTTGAATTTCGAAACAGTCAATATAAATAAATAAATACTTAGGAAGGTTTTTTCATTATTTTAAAAGACTTCGTTTGAACTGGGATGACACGCGGCGTTCTTGACAATAAACGCCACCCGTACTTATTTTTCGATCAATATTCATTTTGTTCTTGTTACGAGTACACGACAGACTTAATGTAAATCGTTATAATTGGACCATACTTATAAGTCTAACCTTCTTGCTCTCCACTACCCGTTTCATTGTCCACTACTGGCTTCCAAAAATCCCCTGTAACAATGTATCAAGGGACAATAGCAACTTCTATCACATATATACCTAAATATATATACCTATGCTAGGTTCTTAGGTAATTTTACCGTCACTTGTCTGAAACGCCAAGTAGGAGTTAGCAACGTCTCGCGCCGCTCAGTAAGCTAGATTTAATTGCGTTGCCGCTTGATTTCATCTGGGAAGTCTCGCTACACAGATGTGTTCCTCAGATTAATTTATTTTGCATGCTGACACACTATGCAAGTGTTCAATGTTTACTCCATATTTTTTTTATTTAACTTAATCTTGAAAAGCATTTGAGTGATTTTATCCATGTTTGCAGTTTGAGTTGATCTGGAACTTATATCTTGAAATTTAACATATTTTTAGGTAGGTAGAAAATAGACAGCCTCCGTGGTGCATGTTAGATGCCGGCTGTGGAACGAGAGGCCGCGGGTTCGATCCCCGCACCGAGACAAATATTTGTGTGAACCACAGGTATTTGTTTCGGGTGTTTGTGAGACCGAAAAGTCTCTCGTAGTATCTGATACCTATGACACAAGACTCGATCTTAGTGTGGGGTCAGGACTATGTGTGTGATTGTTGGGTATTTATTTGTTTATATTTATTTACATTGTGGATTTTTTCGTTAAAGTCGATTGGTATTTATCATATCAGCCCTAAAGCAAAAGTTCGTCAACTTGTACCTTTGCTGCTTAATATACTAGTATTAAGCGGAGGAACCAACAAGTTTGCCAAAGTTATACGAGTATATAAAATGACACTAACACACAAGCTAAAATAATAACAATAAGCAACGACCTAATGTCACTCTCTCTCTCTCTCTAAATCGTTCACTCACTGCTGAGGATCGTGACTCCGTTTGATTCCGTCAACCAGTTGTCTTTAATGTCACAATCTTTGCTAAAATATTTTTTGAACAGACAGATATTTGAAGCCTTTCATGTACATTTCCCCGAAGTCGGGCGTCGGATCTTTAAAGAATCCTGAGTAACAACTGCAAACTTATTGTATAGGAAACAATTTTCAAGAATTGTGGCTTTCTGCTTATATTTCCTCGGCTGTTGCGAACAGATGGAATAATAATTATGTTGTTTGAATTTATATTTTACTTCAAAACATTCAATATTACTACAACATTCAAATATAGTTCACCAGTTTTCTTTCGCTTCCTTTCGGTTTTTTTAAATACCGTGGATAAAATGATAACCAATTTATATTTTATGTTTAAAAACCACATATACGGGTAACCAGCCGTAATTAATTTATACATGTTATTAAATTATCAACGTAATTAATTATTTGTTCACAGAATGGTATGTTTTAAATTGTGACATCAACAATATAATTATTGGACATAAACTTAAAGAGTGGCAGAAGGTTTTTCTTTTAATATCCGTTCATATACCCACTTTATGCAGTCTTTAGATGTCAACAATATACTTTCGTTAAATAAATATCAATCACTTATAATAAACGTAACACAATATTTTTCATTATTTACTATCGTCTAAATGAAAAAAAACGTGTCTATAAATCTGTAATAAAGTCTTCGATCAAATATATATACAATAAAGTGCCAAAAAACCGCGAATTCTGCTGTCGTAGATTTGGTATTAGAAAAATAAGGAACAATTACGGTACAAATATCGACAGTAAATGTCCAGGCCCGGGGCTAATCAGGGGTGGTCCCGGGCGGCGATCGGGACGAGGGAGGATGAAGGGAGGGGGTAGCAGGGAGCCAGGGAGCTCGTTACTATCGCAACCGGTGTAGTATTACTCTGCCTACTACGTATCTAACGGAAAATAATTATTCCTTTTAGCTTTTTGTTAGTGGTGAATATTGAAATAAGTAAATATTTTTTGCCCCAGGAGGTTAGGAAGGTTATGGGTGTTGTCGTAAATGTCGCCTCTTCTACGTGCTCTAATCCCACTATTCCGCGCGTTCATGTTAAAATATTATTTTTGAATGTTGCATGATTCGTCTCAAGTGTGTACGATCGGCAGGTTGCCTGATGTTAATGTTTTTAAACGTGATTAGGTATTATACGTATATCAATTCACGATTTGGGAATTGAAAAAAATGTTGCGTGATGAAAATTGCCATTATTAAGAAACATACTTATAGAATTATCTTGTAATAGACTAAAATTGTCTTTGTATATTCTGATTATAGACAAGGCGACGTTAATGAATAACACATACATATGCACATCGAACATATTGTGTTCAATCATTGCTGTCCGCTCGATCCTGTGAAGCATACATAGTCTGTCAGTACTTGATCAAATACCTCCGCTCTGGCTTCTAATATTTAGAGGTAATTCGACAAAGGCTTCGCGGTTGCGACCTGTTTCGAAATTTCTTTTACTCATACAACGTTAAATAATAAGTTTCTAGTCGGTCTGCTGAGCTTGGAAATAAACTTGATGTGAACTGGAGCAACTTGTTACAATACATTAAAAACCATATTTACTATAATAATACTAATGCTTATTCAATTATACACACCCATTCTTGGATTTCCGCCTCCTCTACAATTAAGACTTTTAATATCTAGAGGATTGAGGTCGTCTTCGCTGCTGGCCTAGTGTGGGTTTGATGGAGTTTGTATACCTTATACATTATTAGAGTTCCTAGGTATGTAGGTACCCTACCATGTTTTCCTTCCCAGTTATTTTCCTAAAACCGGGCGATTATAATTACATATTGTATTAATTAAATCAGCTTTTGGCTCTAGGTACGAACCTGCTATCTCTCACTATATGTATTTACAAAATATAGCGTGTGGGATTTCTATTCGTCCCGTTTTATCCCTATTGAAAGTTATGTAAATAGCTCTAATTGCGGGCTCGCCCGGGGTGGCAACATTGTCTTATGGAAAAGCGAGGTAAAGTAATTATCTAACAACGAACATACTGTCTCGGAATCGTCAGTTATTAAAACGAGTAGCTTCATTCGGCCAGTATAATTGTACACGTGACGGTCCAATACATTCACAGTCAGCCCACGACTGTTCAAATCCTGACCCCACTCAATTAACTCTATTGTCATGGGGTAAAAACTACAAGGTATTTTTGGTCTCATAAACACCCAGATCCGATTCGGATATTTGTAGATCAAATAAATATTGGTCTCGATGTAGGAGTCTTCCGTGGCCTCTCATTTCTCAGCCGGCTACTAAACCAACTCAATCACGGTGCCTCAGTTCCTAACTATAGCTAGTTTTCATTTCTATATCGGTTTTGATTTCACTTATCATTTCTATTTGGCAACGTTTTATCGACACAATTATATTATTACTTATTACTTGAAGTATATTTGAAACTTTCCAGACTATAATGGCTATACTAATTTTTAAATATTAATAATGTGCTTGGCCATTCAAAACGTCCGCGAAATTAGTTTCAGACTTTTTTACTTCGCAGAACTACGCAAGATGAAATATCTTTTATTTATATTTTAATTAGACATTATGAGAATTACTTGAAATGTAATATGCCAAATTCTTGGAATATTGTAATATATGTGTTTACTAAAAAAGTTGAGTAAATTCACCCAACAGTCACACACGTAAATCGTGTCTTGCGTTGCGTGTATAAGTGAAGGTCTTTGCGGTCTTTCAATATTTAGACGCGGAACAAATATTCGTGGAACAAACAAACATTTGTTTCATTCGTGGTATGATCACAATAGTTCACAGAGGTTGTAAGTAATTCCAATCTTTTTCAATTTGGTCTAATAAACCAGTACTTTTTTATGTTCTTAGTGATAAATATACTTTTAGGATAATTAAAAGCAAAGATATATATTTTAACGAGAAAAGCATTTGTTTCGGTGTAATACGCATGACCTTTCAATTTTGATTATGTATGTTTCTATTTACGCAAACATTTCGTTTGATTTACATGTTGTGCATTTTAATTTCGTTAAACAATCATAACTCGTAATTATGTTTAATTGTTTGTATTCTCCGTAATATTTTGGTTCATTTTATTTTACCATTTCAATGTATGCAGATACTTGGAACTCATTAACGCAGGTAGGATAAATGGTTGAAAAATAAATATGAATCGCACAAACGACTAGTTACGGGAATACTCATAAAACCAAGCTTTGAACGCGAGTACTGGGTTATGTTAGAAACAAATATGGGTTGTGAACCAAATTGGGTTCGATTGGACAGTCGGTAAGTGTAAACGCCTATTACTAAACGGGAACGCGGCTGCCAACACGGTGGTAGCGGGGTTAAATCGCAGGGCACATCTCCGATCCATACGAAGTCATTTGTGTTGATATTTAATTACCACGCTCTTTAACAGCGAAGTAAAGTTGCGCACCATATATAATTTAACAACATTTTCCATCGTATGTTGTCCAAGTTTTTCAACAAAAGTAGCATAATGTTTGACATTGTGCGGGCGACTTATTTGGAAGTTTGACTATACTTAGTCTTCCACATTGGCCAATGGCCCGGCGTCATATGCGAACATAGCAGACTATATTAGTGTACCTTGGGGTTTGACGTAGGTTAATGTAATAATAATAATCAATCGAGTCACATTGTTTATAAAGTGGGAGAGCCTCACAGCAGTTATTGTGGACTAGTGTGGAAATCGACTGAGCCACCGGAGTGGTACTATCTGTTCTGATGGTATTAGTGGCTTTGCTCTAGTGCTTCGCTCGGGGAATGATGGCTGAAGATATAGCCGTTTCCTCCTGTATTCTTATTCTCTCCATTTCCCCTCCGATTTTAAGAGAATGGCATCCAATATGATGCTCGTGTATTAGATGTTTACGAGCAGCGGTAAATATTTACTATTAAGCAGTTTGCTCAATTATCAAACAAATGCAATAAAAAAGACGGGCTAGAATACGGAACTCGAAGAAATTCGAGATTTTTACTATCTACTCTTCACTCTGACTTTAAAGCTTCCACACTTCAGCATCTTATGAAAACATTCTACCAACTTAGTTACAAGTCCCTCTTGCAGTCTTTGCTCTAAAATAATTGTCTCCAAGTCGCTGAGAGATAATTGAATGTTTAATAGCGTGGATCATAACATGTCGCCACTGCCACGTGTTTTTTGTCCTCAGAAGTCAGAACAAACGGAGTGAGATGTTAAATTACTTCGAAAGTTACTTTAATTCTTTAATTAGCTAAGTAATAATTAATCCAACCCTTTGTGTTTGTACGTATTAGTTAGAGTTTGTTATATACTCATCAACAGCTAATTAGGATAATTATGATGAGCAAAGATGATATTTGATCTACGTAAGCTAATTAGTTTTTTAACCTTGGTTTGTTGACAATTATTGTATATTAATAGTATTAAAATTGTAATTTTAATACGAATGTAATATGTATATTACATTCGTATGTTTATATACAAGAGGTTTTTTCATATCACACTACACTTAAAAACAGGTACAGCGTATTCAATCTATCGTGTTCTTATTGCTTTACGGAATGACATCAATACCTACACGACGAGCATGACCTTAATTAAATTGTTCCAACAAAGTATATTATGTCATGTACAAAAGCCAAATTTGAAGTGCCATCAGAACAAGATGGTGGGCACTCGAGGCGAGAGCAGTTAGGCACAAGTTCAACTGTTATCGCGGGAACCAGTTTAACTGAAGAGCTCTCTGTCAGCTCCAAGGCACGTGCCTCGGATGTACGCCAACCAGCGCCGAATCTAACTGAGAATAATCATTATATTTGATCGCGGTATTTTTTTCTGCGAGTGGAACTAAGTGTCACTTGAGAGCATTTTTAATCACTGCGATTGTAGCTCGGTTTAGTGAAGTGTGGCGGTTGAGACCTTTCGTCTTTGGGCAGTTGTTGCGTAATGGTATATAAGGAAGTAGTTCGAATGGTGTATAAATGCATTTGCCCGAGTTAATGTACCTATTTAAAGATTTGTTGTCCATTGTTTATTAATTAATATCCCAATATTTACTCAGCTAATTCAATGTTGTGATAGTTAATTCTATTTTGTATAAGCCGAATAATCTTTTTAAGCTTACAAGGTTAAAGACTAAGACTTATCCGGGCCTAAGTTTACTTCTCAGTTTTTTGGCTGTGTTATTTCAAGAAAATTCATTTACTGTTCCTAGCCGACAATGTTTTTAAATTAAGTGCCTCAGACTTCTCCAGTAGGAAAATAATAACGTTGTAAACCGGAGAAAGCGTTGCCGGCATTAGCATTGTATTAAACTATTAAGTTAAAATTTTGGCGGGTCCTTCGTGGGCGGTATCGGAGTAGCTTGATGACGCCCCCGCGCTTAGGTAATGACGGTAGATAATGCTCTGTCATTGGAATTGCTCTATCCCCGTAACAAAGTGGGGACCGTGTATCAAATTACTCGACGCTATCCCTCAAACGTCAACCCCTGCTGATTACGTCCCTTTGAAACTGCAAAGACTAGCTAAAAGTTTATTTTTAGGTATATTATTTGTGAATAGTAGGATAGATTGATAATTTAGGGCATTCTAAATGTTTTTTTTATTGTATCAGCCCATATAAGTCTCACAGGGCACGGGCCTCCTCTACAATCGAGTACGATTGAGGGTGGTTATACATATAGTCCACCACGCTGGCCTAGTGCGGGTTGCCAGACTTTTACATACCATAGTAATTCTTCCGAATTGCTTCGGTAGGTAGGTTTTCTCATGATGTTTTCCTTCACTGTTATAGTGCGTGGTGATTGACTATCAATACACACATGACTTCGATATGTCAGAGATGTGCCCTGGGATTTGAACTCGCTACCACCATAAACATGTTGGCATCCGCGTCTGGTTAGTTTCTAATAGGCCATAATGCAGTTATTGAATGTTTAAATATTTCTTTTTAATATGTCCAATAATACAAGTGCCGCAGTGTACTACAGTGATCAGGAACAGAACAATTTCGTACACCAAAATAAAAATAAACGCGAAATAAATATATGTTGATGACACAAACATTTCTCACAGCGGTTTTCAAAGTCACGACCTCTCGTACCGACACAATTATAAATTTTATGTTCCTTTACGTAATGGAAACGTTCCCTGTACGCGACACAATCCTACATAAAAAAATATCGTTCCGTGCAGCTGTAGGGTAAGTGCTTTGAACTTACTTGAGTAATAAGAAGGGGGCTGGCCACGTGTTTCCTGTCACCCGTAAAAACTTTTTCTAATGGAAATTAAAAGTGGGAATGTTTTCCAGTCTGGCTATTTTCAGTGCTGTAATGTAGTCGAGTTTTATACGTGCTAATGCAATAAAATTAATTAATACAGCCATGGTTGTTACGTTATTTAGTTCGTGTTATGGGCAGTATTTGTTCCGTAAATCAGCGGCGAGCACTTGACAACTGAATGTCACGCAATGCTTTGTGATTCTGCTTCGAATATCGTCGATTTCGCCACTTATGACTGTATTCGGCCCATAATTACGAATTGCTGAGAACGGGGCCACTTTATGACCGAGAGTTCGACTGAGAGAGGTTAGGCCGAGATCTATCGCGTCGGCCTGTTGTGTGCGTTGGCGGTTGTAAAAGATTTTTCAGATTGATATAAACATTTATTTCGGGTCTTAGTAAGAAGGTTTCGTGTTGAAGTCCTTTGTGAATTCTGATACGAAAATGTTATAACGTGGGATGCCGTGTGTGGTTTTTGGAAGTATTTACTAATTCTCGTCAACGCCATCCACGCAAATTCACGGAGCGTGAGTACTTCAGTTGATATTATCTCATATTCTTTATAAATTTGGCATGTGTTTTTGATTTACCAAAATGGGTTGGTTGTCTTTTATTAACGAGACAAAAAGACTCACAAAGTCTTTATTAAAGCCATGTTGTGACATGAGCCAAACTTGTTTTTTATATCGTATTAGGTACAATTTAAATAATAAATAAATAATAAATACACCCAACAGTCACATACATAGTTCTGACCCCACATTAAGATCAATTAAGTCTTGTGTCGCAGGTATCAGAAACTACGAGAGACTTTTCGGTCTCACAAACACCCAGACCCGAGACAAATATTTGTGGCCCTCACAAACATTTGTCTCGGTGCGGGGATCGAACCCGCGGCTTCTCGTTTCACAACCGGCGTCTAACCAACTGCGCTACGGAGGCTGTCAAATACTTGTATCAATCTTAAAACAACAGTGGCTATGCATAAGTATCTTATTATTCTGTATTTTTTATGTTTTGGACTGAAGTCAAAATTATTTCCGTAACGGTACCTTTATCCGAAGGATGGACCCTTAAACCCCGCCGTTTCCCTGTTATTTGACTCTAAAGTCGTGTCTATGGTTTCTTCACCCAAAGGGAGGTAATTTGAACTTTTTACATAGTATCGTAAAACCGAACCCGTTAACTGAGAGGCAGGAGCGGTACTTCCCAAATTATTTTGTCTTGGGATCGAATTCTCGAATATGCTTCAGTAATATCTTTTGAACATGCTACCCGTAGTAACAGTGAATAAATCATGGAATATCTTACTGAGGACGATAAGAAAAAAACAAAACCGGCAGTTGCTGAGGGAGTTTTTTTGCGCTGTTTTTTCTTGATAGCTGTAATACGCTCCCAAATGGTAGTTCACTTAATGATTTTAAAGATCTCGTTGAAGACTAATTGTATTAAGAATTCTGTGCTCTTTATTTTGAAAGTAAAATCAAAACTCAAAACGAACAACAGCTTCATTTGTAAATGTAACATTCATGACAAAGCCATATAAACACGCGACTCAAAAAGATAAGCGTTTCGATTTACTAAAGCATGCGATCAGCCGTCTTCCTTCACGAAAAAAACATTCTGCACACATGAAACGGCTGTTCCAGACGTACGAGTGCGTACACGTATAGTCCTCTTATTTGTGTCATGGTGTTTTCAACAAAACTCTTTTAGTGTGGGAGTGAATATATTTGCACGTAATGCCACGTACCCAACGCTTTGATGTCGCGTCGCGTCATTTTCCCCGCTAGGTTTCTTAACGCACGAAGATTTCATTAAGACCGTGTCACACGCTCGTACGTTTAAATTGTAAAGGGAATTATGAGTTACATATACTTGCGGTTTGAATACAAGTGATTCAACTTCATTCATTGAATTAATGAATGTTATCGCGTTAAAAAAATATTTATAGATCTTTTGACAGCCTCCGTGGCGCAGTTGGTTTGACGCCGCCTGTGAAACGAGAGGCCGCGGGTTCGATCCCCGCACCGAAACAAATATTTGTGTGATCCACAGGTATTTGTTTCGGGTCTGGGTGTTTGTGAGACCGAAAAGTCTCTCGTAGCTTCTGATACCCACGACACAAGACTCGATCTTAGTGTGGGGTCAGGACTATGTATGTGACTGTTGGGTGTATTTATTTATTTATTTATTTTATTTTTATTACGCTGATCCAAAGGAAATTAAAAATAATTGGGACAGTAAAGTTCCTTTGAGCTATTAGATATTAATTAGGTACTTTTGAATGAATATTTGTAAGTTATTACATAATTGATAAGCTTTGACCTTAATTAATTGTAATTACCTATAAATATTAAACTTCATAATGCTTTTAAATAAATCAGGCTATTTAATGTGTGGACTAAGTTACAAGTTAATATTGCGCTCAATTATTCAATGGTTGCAGGTGACACGAAGGTCTGTGCCGTTCAAGACTGCGTGTCTTAGCACGCCTGCCCTTGATCCAAGGACTTCGCCTTCAAACTGTCATAATTTGCTTTGCTTTCCACGGATATTTCAACTTTGGATTATTACCTCTATACATTTTTATTCATGGCAATTGATATTTAAGTCAGGCCGAATAGGGACGTTGCTACGATGGCGTATATCGCTGTCGATACATACGTATATATCGATACTTGATACAATATTGCGGCCGCACGATATGATATTGTATTTGTACACAAATATCATGTTAACGTACCGTATCAAAGTAAAGCGAAGTTACGTTAGTTCCCAACTACATATATGGACTATATCATGATATAAAAATATAATGAAAAAGAAAATTAACACTAAAATGGGACTATATCCAATAAAAGAGTTTATTTAAACAAGATAATATAGAAAACCTTATAAGTTTTAAATTATATAGCTCTAAAAGAGCCTGGTGGCCTGTTGGTAATAAACAAGCGGCTACCGAGACAGCAGTCGAGGGTTGCAATCTTAGGGTACACTTCTGACTTTTCGGAGTCATGTGAGTACTAATGGTCAATCACCACGCACTATAATGGTGAAGGAAAACATCGTGAGGAAACCTGCATGTTATCCGTTTTGTTTCAGTTTACAGTAGTAGCGAATTATTCAACACTGATTTTAAAAATGACTTTCGCAACAATCGTTAAAAGTTTGTGTTAGTTTTTACACGTCCTCCAAAGTAACAAAACATTTACATTCCTAGTTGGTGTGTCGAATGAATAATGTCAGTGTGTTTTTGCCTCAGTACAAAATACCCGTGCCAGTTTATTAATTGGGTTCGTGCATTTATTTGCTTTAATTACGGTGAGGCCGTGATTTGAGGGGATGTCGCCCGGTACTACATATTTACTGTCCTATTTATTTATAAGATTTTGAATTAAATAATCTTCATTACCGGAAATATTTACCGTTTATGGTGATGACAGTCTGATTCCTTTGTGGTTATAGATTATCAAAGGATTGTAGCTGAAAATGCATAATGGATTTAATCAGTGGTATAACTAATTTACCTTTAAAGTTTGATAATAGTTAATTATGTTGCTAGCCTGCGGCGCCGCTACCTTATTCGATAGAAACCTGTATTTGGTTAGCACGAAATATCTAATTTCTGTAACTACAAGGACTTTGCTTTATTCAGTAATATACAAAGCATTGCCAAACAAAATATAAGTGGACGATTAAAAAGATACCTAAAATGCACACAAAGGAAATCACAGAATAATCAATTTATATATAATGAACGAAAATTTTACCAAAACCTGAAGTCAAACACAACTAACCGAACAAATATAAGTGCCCATACCAGCCCGCCAGATCCCAAACAGTTACAGGATTTTTGGACCAATATATGGGAAAACCCCATAACACATAACAAGGACGCGGATTGGATACAAATAGAATCACAAAAAGCAGCAGACAATATAGTAACTATGTCAAATGAACACATTCCTCTCGAAGTCTTTAAGAAAGTCATTAGTAAGTTACACAATTGGAAAACACCAGGTTCTGACCGTATACACAATTTTTGGTACAAAAAGCTAACCAATATTCATCCCTACATCTATAAGCACATTAACAATTTCATAGAAAACCCACTAACTATGCCCGAATATATCACCGCAGGAACCACATTTATGTTACCTAAAGACGAGACAGATACCTCTAATCCCGCACAATATAGGCCCATAACATGCCTGCAAACTATTTATAAAATAGTCACAGCATGTCTTGCGGATCTTATTTATACTCATACCCAAGACAATAATCTACTTGCTGAGCAGCAAAAAGGCTGTAAAAAGCACAGCAGAGGATGCAAAGAACAAATTACAATAGACTCAGTTATCTTAGGAAATGTACAACACAATAAAAATAGTTTGTATAGTACATACATAGATTATAAAAAGGCTTTTGACTCAGTACCACACTCCTACCTCCTCCAAATATTAGATATTTATAAAATTCACCCCACAATAATAAACTTCCTTGCCACTACTATTAGAAAATGGACCACACAACTACATTTAAAAACTAACAAGACAACAGTCACAACTGGAATTATAAAAATCCAACGTGGCATATTCCAGGGTGATGCTTTAAGCCCCTTATGGTTTTGCCTGGCACTTAATCCATTATCAAATTTATTAAACAACTCAACAGACACCGGTTACCCACTAAAATACACAGACACTGCTGAACCAGACCATATCAGAATGTACAGATTAAATCATCTACTTTATATGGACGACATTAAATTATACGCAGATACTGAAATAGACCTAAACAAATTAATTAGTCTCACTGAACAGTTTTCTAGGGATATAAATATGGAATTTGGAATAAACAAGTGCAAAATAAATTCATTTAGACCAGGACAACTTTTACCAATTGACTATCAGCTTCAATCCGGCGAAACCATACACTCCTTAACTGAAAGAGAATCTTACAAGTATTTAGGATTACAACAGTCAAGACAAATTCATTACAAGGAGACAAAAAACAAATTAACGTTAGAATTTAGGCATAGATTAAATACCATACTAAAATCTCAGCTAAACTCCAAAAACACCAGTAAAGCTATAAACACCTACGCAATACCTATACTAACTTATTCTTTCGGCATCATAAATTGGTCCAAAACAGATCTTAAAAAGCTCCAACGCATCATAAATGTCATAATGACTAAACATCGGAAACATCACCCTCGAGCATGTATTCAGCGACAGACCTTACCCCGGAAAGAGGGTGGCCGGGGTATAATTGATCTCACTAATCTCCACAACTCGCAGATAAGTAACTTAAGACTCTTCTTTCATAGAAAATCCAATGATTCCAATCTCCATCTAGCCATAACCCAAAATGATCACAGTCTGACTCCGTTAAACTTGCACGATAGAAACACACAACTAAATGAAGTACAGATAGATGTTCAAAGTAAAATAAACGAATGGACCCGGAAGTCTCTGCATGGCAGGCATCGATCGGATATTAGCCAACCGAATGTCGACAAAAATGCGTCGAACGACTGGCTAGTCCACGGTGAACTGTTTCCAGAGACGGAAGGGTTCATGGTAGCTATACAAGACCAGGTAATAGAAACACGCAATTATCAAAAATTCATAATTAAGAATAGAAATTTACCCACCGACATCTGCCGCCGCTGCAATAGTGTACCCGAAACGATTCAGCATATTACAGGAGCCTGCAAGTCTATAGTCCAAACGGACTATAAACACAGGCATGACCAGGTAGCACATATCATTCACCAAAAACTAGCCATCAAATACAACCTCCTAACTTCTTCGATGCCTTACTATAAATACATACCAGAGACAATATTGGAAAACCAAACACATAAAATTTATTTTGACAGAGCTATATTAACTGACCGCACAATTCACTACAATAGACCGGACATTACAGTAGTAAATAAAAGTAACAAAACCGCCCTGCTAATTGATATAGCAATCCCAAATACACACAACCTCCAAAGCACAATTTCTGAAAAAATATCTAAGTACACTGATCTCAAAAACGAAATAAGCCGCATTTGGAACCTAGATAAAGTAACCATAGTCCCGATAATACTCTCAACCACCGGTGTTATTCCTCTACAACTCCATGAATCCCTTAAAACTCTAGAACTACCGAAATATTTTTACAGATCACTACAGAAGGCAGCCATCTTAAATACGTGTAGGATAGTTAGAAAGTTCCTACAAACGAACGAAGAATGAAACATACTTGGCTTAGGCTCGTATGTTTTATTTAATATCTTTCTCCCGGTTTCTTAACCGAGATTAATGTAAAGTAAAAAAAATAATAATAATAATACACCCAACAGTCACATACATAGTCCTGACCCCACACTAAGATCGAGTCTTGTGTCGTGGGTATCAGAAACTACGAGAGACTTTTCGGTCTCACAAACACCCAGACCCGAAACAAATACCTGTGGATCACACAAATATTTGTTTCGGTGCGGGGATCGAACCCGCGGCCTCTCGTTTCACAGGCCGGCGTCTAACCAACTGCGCCACGGAGGCTGTCAAAATACATTTTTATAATTACTTATAACATATGTGCCCTATTTAAGACTATGTTTGTATGTTAATTAAGCCTATAATGCACGAGGGACGCGGTACATTGCGATCGTCATCCACTTTAGGTCTTTTTAAGTCTCATAATGTCCTCAGTAACGACTGGCTACAATTTCCTTCAATTTGGAATACCAGACAATTCTACTTAGACGGCCCTTATACGAGGCATCTGCTTCTAATTTGATTGTTTTGGTGCGCAGTTTCAAAATAATCGCGATTCCAAAACATCCTCTGTAATAAAGTCACAAAATAATAAAGTAACTGTCAAGGAAGCAAACTTTTATTTTATAAAGAATAACATTATCCCGATAGTTTCCTTACAACTAAATAAAAGTCTAACATTTTTACACCGAGCCACGGTGTATTAATAGCCGGAATATCTGCATTAATTATATTGTTATTCCTTTAAGAAAATTCCCGCTTCAATAGCACCGTTGGCTCATTTCCAGCGTGAGGAAACTTAATGAAGTAGCGCCAAGTTGTTATATTAACATAAAACGTTATTTTGTTTTTAATTGTACGTGCATACTTAGATGCAGTATCTTTATTACCGTATTATGTAGGAGTTTATGAAGCCACCCGTTTACAAGTAATCGTTTTACATATATTCGAGTTATATGACACCGCAGTATACAATACATACAATAATAGTTTTCGCGTACCTATTTCGATTTCTTTACATTGATTGTATGTTTTGTTTATTTCAATATTATAACATTTTATATTTCATTGGAGTAACCGTTTCATAGCGTCTAAAGAGTATTAAATAATTCGCAGTATTTTTTAGTGAATATTATTCTTATTATCTAGACAGGGATATTACCTAATTTGATGTTTCTTATTACGTGCCTCTATACATTGCTTTTTTCGGATTTATTTTGGTCTGACCTTCGTGAAAAGGCATAAGCGGTGTCTGAGACGTGTTTCTTTGCTGAGCTGTATTATTAGTTATTAAATATTGTATATAAAATATAGTGCGAAAAATGTAATGCTTAACAACGTCAATTGCCTTCTAATTTTGGAAAATATAAAGAAAACTCCTAATTATAAGGGAATTGGATCGATACCTCTTATTTGGTTTATAAAAAACTTGCTTTAGTTTCATTGAAGTAAATTTAATATTTACGAATATTTTCAAAGTATCCAGCGAAGTACTTCGGCTCAATGACGAATTCGGTTACAAAAACGATTTGAGTGCTCCCTCGTCGATGGAACTTTTGGCTCTTTAGTGAATCACAGAGGCTTTGACTGTCACTACACGGAAACCGAAGTATCCTCTCGAGATAGCGTTCAATTTATTTAGATATTTTTGGACGTGTCTCAGGAGCTATTTCACTTTGTAAAGCCCGCAAAGGACTATTCATTATTCTTACGCTAATATTTTACATCGTCTTTGGAAGGTTTATAATACAATATATTTATAATCTAAATTATATCGTATTTTAATATAATACAAATTCCACTCAGTCTTACGAATGCCACACCATGCTTCATCATTGTCTGCTTTTTAATTCCGTATTCGGTATTAACTTCCGTAACATAGTGATTACTTTTAAGTTTAACTGCACCATAAGGGCTTATCATTCATTAAAAGCCTTTTAAGTGGTGTTAAAATCCATATAATGCAATAACAAGCGGGTGCATTATGTTTGTGGATCGTAAACGTCATTTTACGAGAGCGTCAACGGAGTGCCCGGCGAGCAACTGTAGTGGCCTCTTTCCACTGTTACGTTTATTTGTGATGTACTAAACTTCACTTAATTTAATTACGTATGTGTCGAGTGCCATTTTGTTTCGTTTTAAAGTAGTAATGGTATCGTTACTTTTTCTTAGGATAGCAGAGTTGCGAATGAGGTCAACGTAATATGAAATTTTCTCGAGTTGAAAAATAAGGTTAAAGCTATGAAGGCGAACAGTTTAATAGTAATGTATACAGCATAATAATGGGTATATTAATTAAAATTAAATTGGTGGTAACAAATTGAAACATGTATAGATACTACTCCTATTAGAATGTCCAATAATAAGCTTTTATTTCTGAATTTGTTCCACACCAACGGAAAGCGCAACATGATTATTTTCATACATAATATTGCGAGTAAATTAATATTTGTTGAACTTAAACACACGTGTGTGGTTGCCGATGGTTAAAAATCCCATCGTTAAAATGCGCTGATTATAATCACACTCCAGGATTATTGGTACTATGAAATGAGTTGTAACGTTAAATTCCAACTTTTAACCTCATAATTCAACGTTTCATTTTTTATAAAGCGAATTTGTTCGCTTTCGGAACACAATTTTAATCCACTTAAAACTACACTTTATATCTGGATCCTAAACTAATAACCGATGTATTATTAATTTGTGTCGATCCGTAGTTTCCAATTCACAGCGGACGGTTGCCGCGTTACGTATGGGAGATCGAGTGGACCGATGTATTAAATTAAAGGGATCTGAGAGACGGCCTATTCGTCACATTATGTCACACGATACCCGGGAGTGTAGTAGCATTGTTCCACCCGAGATTGGGCCCTCTATTTACCACCTCGCTCTTATACACACGATACCTCTGAATATAATAAATAAATAATAAATAAATACACCCAACAGTCACACACATAGTCCCGACCCCACATTAAGATCAATTAAGTCTTGTGTCGCAGGTATCAGAACTACGGGAGACTTTTCGGTCTCACAAACACCCAGACCCGAAAGTAATATTTGTGGGCCGCACAAACATTTCTCTCGGTGCGGGGATCGAACCCGCGGCCTCTCGTTTCACAGCCGGCGTCTAACCAACTGCGCCACGGAGGCTGTGAATGGCCCCTGTATGTGTTCTAATTTATGAAACTTTGATTACATGCGAAAGTTTTGGTTTTATATACAATTACCGTGTGTGTATAATTTTGTTAATGTAACGAAAATGGTCTTTGTTAAATGAAACCTGTGTAGGATTTACATCCCACTTCTGGGTACGAACCTCTTGTCATGTGAAGTTTACCCAATATGGTGTCTAAAGTTTATTTCAAGTGGGCATATTTTTTACTAGAACTACATTTCTTACTTGACTAGAAAAGGTATTTTGGTGCCGTTTGAGAAATGATCGCATCCGACGTCTTAAATTATTATATATCAATACAAGCACACTGTTTAGGTACTTGTAATTTATTAATTCTGCAAAATTAATATGTTAGGCTTCTCCTGTAGCCAGTCCAGTAAAAGATTGTTTACTTGCATAAATGCTGTCATTTGGCAGTCAAGTCAGCCGACATTATTATTGACTTAATAATTGCTTTAAAGGTGATTTCAAGAATTGGGAACAGTTGCTATCAGACAAGGAGAGACTTAATTCGAACCTGCGTCACTCCACGTGTAATTTGCATTTTACATGTAGCTAACAGCTTTAGGAACTTGACGCTTGCTTAAAAAGATATCGAGTTTATAAAATAGTTTATCATTTTCTTTGGTAAAAGGCATTCGTTCGAAACTTTTTGGAAGCAATATAAGAGTATAAAATATAAATTTGAAATATCTATATTATTTGAAACGTATTTACACAAAAGTATTTTATGTCTTGGCTTATAATACGTAATAAGGATTCAGAGAAGTCTATCACGTTAATCCAATGCGATAAATGGTTGAATTTTCGATATAATGCTTCTGATGGGGCTTAACGACTGCTAGCATTGCCAAATGCCAATAGTAATAGCGTATACCTAAAGATTAGGTTCTACCGAGCTTCAATCCATTTTTTCGATTGCAAATATAAGCAAAAAGAAGCATAAGTTGTACAAATACTAGAGCAAGTAAAAAAATAAATGTATAAACGCAAGTATATTATGCAAATTGTTACAAATGACACACAGTATTGAATTAAAATAAATACTTTAAGTTAAGACGGCGCAAAAAATGGCTCAAAAAGCTGGCGTTTAAAGTTTTTAAATGCAGTAGAACAAACGAGTGTTGTGTGTAAATAACATAAATATTCATAAAGAAAGTTCGCTGACGTCGTATTTTTATGATGACAACGTGAATTATGACTTCCTAGATGTTGTTCAAGTTTGAGTGGGTGATGCCTGTGGGTGGGACGACTTCAGATGCTACGAAATAATGTACCCAATCAAAGTATTGTATTTTTGTGCTTGTTATAGTAATAGTGTTTACGTACTACGTATATACTCGTATACACAAACTCACGCCTTTTTCTCAGAAGAAGTAGGCAGAAGTGCTATCAGAACATTGGTCACACATTTCGCCTTGTATGTTCTGTCCCACGATGTGATAGAGGGCGAGCCTATCGCCATTTCGGGCACAAATTCATGACTCCAGGCTGATAATAGAAAAATCAAATATCACTTCGGCCGACTCGGATTTCGAACCCGAGATCTCAGCTTTGTACTCGTACCGTAGTACAATTACGCCACCGAGGTAGGGTAGTGTTAATGAAGCATCAATTAATTATTCCAGCACTGAGGTTTACCTTATCTCGATACCTATACGTGTTAGGTTTGTTTATGAATCAAACTCAATTAACTAACGGATATTCAGCCCGTACATATCCGGTTTCGAGCGGATAGATGTAATTGGGACCATCGGAGATAATTGTCTGCCAGTCGATACTATAATCGAAGATACTTATGATATTAATTTTCTTGAGCGCAAAAAAAGACCGTCATAAAAATATAGTGCGTGTTTCAAACATGGATTATACATTTTTAAACGCATTAGAATCCATTGTCCGTTGACTTTCGGTGAGAGCTCCAAGATTTTTCAACACGATTAATGTTTCAAAATTGCAGTAAAGTTAGATTGAAAATTCTGGCACTAGACTGGCCATTCGTCTTAATCCGACTACGAGCCCACATAGGCAATATAATGGTCGAAGTTTAGTCCCAAAATTCGTTGCAAGAGGATATATACATACATACTTTAGTATTCCACATGTAGGAATTTATAGCTTTCCTTCGCTGAAATTGTAAGGTAAAGTTATATGTTCTGCAGGATTGATATCTTAGGATACCTACATGTGGAATACTAAAGTATATCTACTACTTGCGTATATCGATAGACTTTCACAATCGGGATGGGATCCTGGAGCTGGTCTTCAATGCAGGACTGATGCGCGTTGGTGGAATTTACAAACCTTATTTGCCGTATTATCAGATATGCAGGTGTCCTAAATACACGAGTCACTGTTTAATTGATTTACAATTAAATATGAATTTACAAATAATTTCGATAAGTCAGGAGACAAAAGCATGTCCCTTGGTGTCGAATCTCTGATCTTTGTTACGTCAAGCTACTTCACACTTTGCAGATAAATATATAATCTACCGCCTATTCACAGAGCGTTTTGAATTGTTCGAAAGTAAGGATGAATACAATGCAAATTGAATAACATTTTTGTATGTTTCATTTAAAAATACGAGCTCTCCATTCTCTAGAAAGCAATTAAAAACAAATACCAAATTACTGCTGAGAAGTTGAAATTATATTTCCTTTTTCATTAAAATAAGTGCTGTTGATTTGCTTAGTTTGCGTTTCGAAGAAAACAACCTTGAGACTTGACTACCAATGTCATTTTATTATTTTAAATAGCTAATAGAATTTATGGCATCATATGTATGCTTTTTCTTTAATCGGTACGTAATAATAATTAAGTAGCCTGTGCCTACAAAATATACATAATTATATACGAATGTTTTCCTTCGTAATAAAAGAAACAAGTAACAAAGATATTTTTCTTTTAAAATAACCATTTTCTTTATTCAGTTAATTAGGCTTATAAAAGTCCTGTGTTTTATGTGTTTTTACAAATTCTGAGGTATTGAAATAGCTTTTACAAAGACTGGAGCTCCAAGTTATTCAGTGTACAATTTTAATTAGAATTACATAGATTTGTATTTTTATGAGGCTGTTATAAAATATTTTATGGACCGATAACATACAAGTTATGTTTATTTCACCAGGGGTTAAGAACTTTAAGCGCATATCGTTAAAGTTTGTTCGATCGATCAATCTCTTTGCCAATAATTTTTCACACATCAATAAAGTTTCAAACTTTATATCAGTTCAAAAGTTCTACTTTAAAGCTGAGAAATCAGAAAGTTTTTGAAGACTTGTTAAAAGTTTTATTTAATGTAATGATAGTATATAATCGTAATGTAGTATACAATGAAAATTGTTGAAACATGTACTCCCCACGTCCATGTTATCGTCAATGCTATCTGAAGCACGTATGTATGTAAGTCTTGAGGATTCAAATTCAGAAACTACGAGGAACTTTTCAATCCCACAACTCGCAGACTCGTAAGAACAATAATTGTACTGAACATTTTCCCGTTACAAGAAGTCAATACGAGATTTATCCTTTTACTGCCAACTTATAGTCCGTCAGTGCTGTCATCTTTAACAAGTACATATCGACTGTCGAATACCATTAGTATACGTGTCGATGCATTTTTATACTGCAATAAACGAAGATAGATAAATCTTTATATCTATGAACACTTATACCATACAATTATATCTATCTTTGTGCATTGAAATATATAAATGTATCGTTACATACTACTGGTAAACATTTTAACTCCTTGGTAACGATAGACAGGTTATACAGACTGATAACAAGTGTGGTAAATTTCACATCAACATTTCTTCAGTAATTTTATGATAGTTCGAACCAAATCAAAGACCGTTTGGATCATTAATTAGTAGTACTCGTAAGTACCAGCTGCTTCGTTACGCTTAAGGCAACACGAAATAAGGATACAAAAAGAAAAAAGTCGATAGAATAGAATAGTCGATGCTTCAATATTGTTTTAGTAATTTTTAATCAATGTTTACAGTTAAAAAAACATTCTAAGTCTATATTGAGTCACTTTACACTAAGGCCAAAAATATTTAATTATAGAGAAAAATACTATCATTTTTGTTACTGGCAGCTTGAATACAACTTAATTAGGTATATGAATTAAAGAGATAACACTTGCGATGCTGTATGCCAAACGACGATAAGTGTATAATAGGCATACATATGACGTAGGCGGATCCGTTGTGTCATCAATCTTATAAAGAATTTTGGCAACGGCAACAGCCCGAGACAGCCTTGCCGCTGAACCGTTTTCACTAACAGAAAAATAACATCGGCCTTTTTATAAACAATGACAGGTAAAGTAAGAAATAAAATATCTTTAGGAAATATCATTTTCGTATTTAGAAAAGGGTCGAGAAATTGTTTTCATGAAGTGTAGTACTACGTGTCGGGTAAGAACGTTTTTATTGAAGAAGGCTGACATGTGGACTGGAAACAAGATCCCACCGGTGATGTTAAGTTGAACGAAAACAATAAATTTGTATCAATTGCTTTATATTTCTCACTTAAATAAATGTACATTGTTACTTACAAATTGGATAGAAAATAAAATAGAAAGGGCTCATTTTACGATTTTAATTTACATTTTAAATGTGCGAAAATGTACGCAAAAAGGTTTTAGTATTCGCACATCTTATTATA
This sequence comes from Deilephila elpenor, assembly GCA_949752805.1. Lineage (NCBI taxonomy): Eukaryota > Metazoa > Arthropoda > Insecta > Lepidoptera > Sphingidae > Deilephila > Deilephila elpenor. The sequence goes on along the minus strand of OX457099.1, from coordinate 6,168,698 downwards.
TCATCGTTGTTAATTTGACCACATAAACATATAAATTGCGTTCACGAATCATTATTTTTTTACGGTCTGAAAAGTTCTATCAATGGGCATTAACTAACGGCGGCATCACACTCGTTCACTTCCGATCAACCGGCTAATGAGTTCGGACCCTTATGGACGTAAATCGCGTATAAATGGGAATCGGCGGATATTAGTCAACCGGCCCGGTGCGGTCGAGGGTAAAAATGGGTGGTAAAATCAGTACCGTGTGGTCGGTACTACGAGTATACTGGTCGGAGTCGATTCCGTGCCGCCGCAATATTCCGGATGCTTTTATAATGTTTTAGTAAATATTAATAATTCCAGTAAAATCGGAAGCGTATTTGAACGTTAATAATTGAGCTTTGAATATGGTTTTGTGCAAAATTTATGTTTAAGCTTTGTGTTTAACGTGATGCTGTTTTGTGTTAATTATTTTTGCGCTCAAATTCAATTACTCGAAGCAATAGTTCAAGAATAAATGTAAAATTAATCTTGTGAAACAAAACCAACTATTTTTTTTCTATTCTCCATGTATGAATAGGTATGTTTAGAAAGATTGCTGATAGCTCTTAATTATTAAAAAAAAAAAGAATTTGAACTACATAAAATGCCGACTTATAGCTGAGAACGATCTTTTCCAGACAACCTTTGATTTTAATTTAGGTCTACTAAAACTTGAATATGTGACATGTCAACTCCATAGTAAACAAGACACAAAAGATAAAGATAGACAAGGTAAAAATAATCTTGTAACTGAGGTTACATATGTATATTGGTAGAACAAAGCCCCTACTTGCGCCACTATTAAAAAGGCCTCCCTCAAGTTTAGGCCTCAGGCAACCACGTTCGCCTAGCGCGGTATGTTGTATAACTCCTTGAAATTCTTCTGAAGATCTCTCCAATATGGAAGGTTCCTCAACATGTTATCCTTAATATCTATAGTTCTCCCCTCCTGTTCTCTCCATTCCTTTTAGATGCGCACGTGTTAGCTTGCAGAGCCAAGACTTTGTAGCGTCCCTCTCTGAAATCGGATTCTTATTTTTGCAGCATCCTCAAGTTATGGAATGGTTTGCCGGCCCACGTGTTTCCTCTTTGAAATTCCGAGGTCTTTTGCCATGGCTTGATGAAGCAAATAATCAGGGCAGCAAAGTGGTGTATAATGGTGATAGACCACCATAGTCTGTCGCCAATTAATAGATCTTCTGGACGGCATTGAAATTACAATCAAATACACACAATCTGTGCCTATCCAGGAAAAAAACATTAATAAACTACGAATACACACGTATCTTTGAAATGTCAGAGATGTGTGTCATATGTTGAAATGTCAGTGACGTGATGTTTTTCAATTGATCTGGTGTCTTGTATAGCGAATCCCATTCAGTAATCTGTATTCAGTGCATGAATCTGTTACATATGTAAATGCATAGCGCGGTGTGCATTGCCGAGTTTGACGTCATCGGATGCTGAAGCCGCGCTATCGATAATATCGCCGCTAATGCTGATGAAGCTCGCTGTAATATTTTCTGTATTTTTTTCTAGTAGAATTGTTTTCTACCACGAAATCTCTCTCTATGTCTCTATATGTCTGTTGAATGGATTTTGTAAACATTCTTTTGTTTTCGCATCTTTAGTGTATATTAAAGGAGCAGGAAAAAAGACAGGTAAATTATTAGGTATATATTGAAAGACTTAAATTGATATTTGACTTCAATAATTTTTCGGTCTGAATTCTTCTCAAGTGGACACATCACACCTCACATTCATACTTTTTTACGAAAGAAACATTCATTATAATGATTTTGAGATTTCTAAAAACTGCAGAGCATATTAATAATGCATCTGCGATATTCAAGGTCAACATTAAAAGGCGAACCTTATAAATATCTAAACTAGTTTATGTACCGGGTATCGTTTGCATAAATATGAGTGTGGGCCTTCGAGTAATCCTGTAAGGCTCGCGAGATAAGCCGGCCGGACCCGCCGTAAATCTGACAAGACGGATGATACACCTGGCCTTTGTACCGCACCGCACGGCACATGATTGGCATCTGTGATATAAAAAATATACTTGTATATTCTGTAATAACTACCAGTTTTGCTTGGTTGGTTGTCATATTTAAAAAAGGGATTTAAAACTTTGTGAGAGGTTGAAATGATAGTGATAGTATCTGTGATCATTTGGTTTTTTGATTGTAAGTGAAGGATAACTCTGCTTCTATCTGACGCAGTAAAAATCGAATAAATAAAGAACAATGTAGTCAAATGTGCGCCGTGCGGCAACATTGTATAATCACTGTCGGAAAGCCGATATCTATTAAACGATTATGCAAGTGAGATGAGCACTGTCAATTCTATATTGAAAAAATATACCCTAAATACTTAATCCCTTTTGATTCCTACACACGTAATGTTCATGGTTGGGCTGGGAGCCCTGACACAAAAATAATATTAATTTAAGCACACGTTTGAGATAATGTGAGAATATTATCTTAGGGTTAATTCTTATTCATAAATAACACAATATACATAATTATACGAAGAAAACGTGATCATACGAGAGCGTGGGCTCGCCTACGCAAATTGTACGTGGTTCGTAGGCGTCTCGTAGCGCGTGGGTGGCTACGGCGTAGCACGTGGGCGGCCATTCATTGAATGTGGTCTCACCTTTTGTTAGATGTCACACGTCCGCCGGAGTAATCGCTTTATTACAGATCAATTGTTACAAATTCTATGGAACGGAAAGTCAGATACAAAATGATTTTGCGGCGTCTGGTGGCAAATATAAAAATGTTTCTTATTTTTCACATAGAATTACTACTATTTCTCTTACCAAAAATAATAATGTACGATATTGGGGCGAACAAAAATTTCTTCGGACGTCTTAATATTGCTAATAAATCCAAAAATGTTGATTTATAAGGATCGAAGAGATGCTGAAATATTTCTATAGATAGTTGACTGTACATTGTAAAAACGTATAAACCACAATTATAATTTTACTTACGTGAATCATATATTTTTGTCAGATTGAACCGAAACTGACGCTAAGCGCCGTGTAATCCGCACGGAATGCGATTAATGGGATGTAATTAACAAGCGTTAATTGTGAACTCTGTGTCAGACTGCAGAAGTACTCATTGCTACTTTATTTCCAGGATGGAATATATCTCAGTGAAGAAGAAAGAAACATTTATTTTTTACAAGCAATGGTTTAAAGCTTTAAGTAATAAGTACTAATATAATAGTGACGATTTATATTACACTAGTGACTAGGAAATAAACTTGTGATGATAATATAGAACTTTGGCTCATTATTATTCTATGTATGAAGATATTACTTGACTTTAAAATATTTTTTTGTTCAAAATAAATTATCAGTGTTTTAAATATTTTTTAAGTCTCCCTTCGTTATTTACTATAGGTACACAAGTAGGGTCGGCACTACATAACTTTTCAGCCACGTTGAAGAATGATTTGCCTTATAATTTTATGGCCGGATGCCTAACATAAACCCTTTGGCGAATAGGCGGCGTATGTGTTAGTCATCCCTATTCAAATGAAGTGTTACTTAATTAGTGAGGTATTGGTTAATTTCTCTCATACATTATAAAAAAATAGTTTAAAGAAATTTTGGTGATTTTTTTCAGCATTCAATGAATATCACAAAGTAAGAATGCAGTTGGACTAATCTGTAATGACTATGTGCTCTGGAGTGTAAAAAATATCTTAAGTTATTACACATTCTGTTATGTATTACATCATAAACATTATTTCATATCTACTTAAGAAATGAAAATGGGACCTTGCTCATAAAAAAATAAAATTTATAAGTTCTTCGAAATAAGACTTCCCTAGAGATGAACACGGAAAATGTTATGACAGACTAATTTATTCATTACACGGAAAAATATTTATGCCGCTTATTATAAGATGGTGAACATAATTTCGGATTTTAAAGAACCCATAAAGAGGAAATTTCATATTGTAGAAGGAAAACTGAAGTTTTGTTGAAGGTGAGTGGGAAAACAAAGAAAATATTTTCATCAAACTAAGGCAGCGGAGCACAGCGACGGCAATTAATTAAGGTTTATTTTATCCTAACGTAATTTTGTCATGATTTTTAAGTAGCCGTAGTTTAGGGTCCGATTTACCCATACCGGCTAACATGTATCAATGTTCCAGAAAATGCCAAGGAACTTAGAAAAAAAAAAAACAATTAAATCAGTGCCCTCCTTTCGTTATGAGGTCCGGTATGAGGTTAGGTTTTGCCTAGCTATAAAGATTTAAAAATCACGGCACCGTAAAATCACGGACCGTATTACAATCACCATTGGATGTAGTGTAGTCACTCCAACGTGCAAATATTAAAAAAAACCAAGCAATAGGAAAATTACCTAATCATAGCCCAAATGAGGCATGTTTTCAAATATACGGTCCGTACTACTTTAAGCATTTCACTATGAATGCATGCTTTCTTCCGTAAGCCCCTTTTCATATTAGCAGGCTTCGCATACGAGATCCGCTTATATGCACTCGAGTTCGTGAATAATTTCGTGTGCGCAAACAAATGCAACTTAGTTACTATCTACTTATTAAACTTAAGAGTTGTGTTCAAACATAATGAAGAATTAAATATACACTTCTCGCAAAGTTTACACGTTATAAAATTCTAATTAGTTTCGACTTTCAACCACGCTTAGTTTTAGGTAATTTTAAAAGAATCGTAAAATGTGGTTAGGTTTTGATTATTTCAGTTTTGAATTAAATTTTGTGAAGGTAAATTTCAGCACGATTCTTTGTTCATAAATAGAAATTGTTTTATAAATAATTTTTATTATGTTTAAACTAGAGAATTTAAATTGTATTTAATTTCTTGGAACTCCTTGAGGTATAAGTATAATTAAAAAAAAAATACTGTAAAGTTCCTTCAATCCGCATTGGGTTAGCACAGTAATGATAACGAAGTCTTCCGAGCATATTGCACAATATACCGTCATTAAAAATGGGCTTTAGACATTAAAAAATCATCAAAACACAAAAATATCATCAAATAATGTAGTATTGAACTGAAAGTAGGTTTGAACGTTTATGCACGGCTATGAACCTCGGTAATTTCAATAAATTACACATAATTATAAAATACGTACAATTTCGCAGGTAAATCGAATTAGAAATTGACCCAACTTCCGGTACAATCATTAGTCAAATTTGAATTATTTATTGAGGCAGTAAATTATTCGGTCAGCTTATCTGCCGGCGGTGATAATGTGGTCGACTCTGTATTCATGTCGCCTGCCGCGGACCGTTTACACTAAATTGATCTTGCATTATGTCGTTACTTTAGTAGCTATCTTGATACTTTTTATGATAGACTATGAATAGTATTTGGGTCGTTATTGCCGTTATGTATGAGTGTGACTTGTGACCTTTGTCTTCTTTAAGGAAAATATTGAAGGCTTGCAAAAAAATTCTTACGATACAAGCACATACGATACAGTATAATATTGTACGAAATAATGTTATATTACATTTTTACTACATATTTCTGTTATTTCCAATAGATTCGCATGTCTCGTTTTATCTTGTTCATTGTGAAAAAAAACATGTATTTTACAAATTTAAATACAATATTTCATACAGTGTTTTTTTTTTTGTAAATATAACACCGCATTGCAAAACCTACTTGTGTATAACTAATTTTAAAAACATAGTCGCGTTGGTTTCTGTACTCAGCTGCGATACATAGCTAGTAGCTACAATCGCCTTAGCAAACTGTGTGAAGTCTTTTGTCGCAGAAACGCAAACTTGGAATACATTGCGTCATTAGGACTAGTCCGGGATAATGAATATTGTATGCAGAGTCTGCGGATCGGCTGATATTGCATAATCACCGACCGCGGCACTATCAAATGGATTTCAAGTTTCTCTCGGATTCTCAATGTAACTCTGTACTCTTTCTACATTTTATTCTATATTTTGGGCATTAGTTATCTAAAGTATTACGTAAGCATAATTAGAAATGTTATACCTATATAAACAAATAGAGAAGGCGTATTTTGGGCATTTCTGTCCCATTGCTGATTTTAAAGGCCTTGAATAAATTAATTGACCTTCAAGAGAGGCTTGAAAAGAGTACTCTTCTTACGGTAGGCAGCGACCTGATCTTTGCTGGACCCCTGGCACTGCGAAGGTTCATGAACGGCTGTGACCGCTTATCTTCAGGCGGGCTTGTTCTTCTGACTGCGAGGTCTAGAAGAAAAAGAGGACTCCCTTCTTTTTTCCATTTTTCCCGGTCTGTTGCTTATTTTGTTAAACTTCTTTCAAATAAACTTGTTTATTATTTTGATTGATATAAATGTGTTTTGCACTCGTAGGAATTTATTATTAAACATATTATGCGTGTTTATAGTTTGGTATAATTTAATAGCTGTGTTTAGTAATGTCGGGTCTGTTTAAAGTTGTTATTGTAGAGTTTCAAAGGCCAGTGGAAATTTTGAAGCACTAATTACTAGTTTAACATTGTCATGACCCTAATGAGTAGCTTGTGTGTAATATATCTAGGCTTTTCATTGTTTGTTGCTCGAAATAGGGATGGTTTCATTGGGAAATTCTCATGGGATTTGATTTCATTCCAGTATGATTGGCTCAATTTGATTATGGTTCCTTTTATTATATTTGAACTTTTTAGCGTTGGAGCTTTTTGTAAAATAATTATTAAATAAAATGTAATTTACCAAATACGTATTTTTTATTATTGCAAAGAACGGTGAGACGAGCATGCCATTGGATTGATGGTTAGCGATACGACCGCTCATAATACGAGTATACGCGATAATATTTTAAAACATACATACATGACTTTATGTATATTTTAAAACTGATGACTCAGTCTCATATGTCTTTCGTTTACGACACCGACTTTAATCTATAAATATAAGATAAGATAGAAAATAATATATACAACATTTTGTCTTAAGATACAATATTATGTATTACAAAAAGAAAGCCGACAGGAATCGGGTAGTACGCACGCTTCGTCACACTAATTAATACAGGTGTACATACACGCGTGTTCTCTCGGGGCTCGGGTCACGGCCACCGGCCACATGTTACCCGCGCTGGTCGATGTTCACCGAAATGCTGACATGCCACCCCCATTTAAAACTTCACCATGTATTTTGTTAGATTGCGTGACGTGTGCAGCTTATAGTGTTTGTTGCTCTAATTTAATAATAAGTAGAGCCAACGGTTACAGTCCTGAATTTATAGGAAGTAAGTCTTGTTCTGAGGGTATCAGAAACGAGATGATTTATTTTCTTAGTATCTCTATTTCTTATATCCAGATAGGAAAAAAATAGAGGACACATAAAATGTTATTAAACAAATTATGGTGTTAGAATCCGCTCATGACGAGCAGCGGATTCTCACAGGCGGTTTTATAAACGATTGCGCCACGAAAGCTTTCAAGCACTTATATACAAACGGTGTTTATAATTTATATCCACTGCTTTCATAATCTTACTCGCACTTCGACATCTTCGCTAAACTAAAGCTGTTCATATCCCTTTAGAGAAAATAAACCATTAATATAGGTTTAAATCAATTGTATTGTAGCATATAATTACTTTTTTATTATTCTCAGAAAAATGCAGTCACAAAAAATTTGGTGTCGAAAATTTTTATGTAACGTTTAGTGTTAATATTATCAATAATTGATTTGTTAGTATAATTGTTAAGTATTTTTTCCTAAACAATACATATTTCAATGGTTCTTTGGTAAAATTTATCTAGCAACTAGCTCAGACCATTGTGGTGAGCTGCTCGGTTCATTACGTTACAAAGGCTAGCAGCTGAGGCTCACTGGAGACTCAATAATAGTCGCCAATGTGAACTTTATTATTACATAAACTCTACTAACTACATACAAACCGAACGCTGTGCAATTACCGTCATTATTGTTGCAATGTAATTGTTTTAATGTTTGTTGCGTGACACTAAAAATAATGCATTCGTTTTCAATATCAATGATACTTTTGAACATTGTTTTGGTAATCTAGATAGAGCGCACATGAATATCGGAGCTTATAGATCTTATAGCTTGTTTCCATTGATAGCTCGGTATATATGAGGAGGCAAGCGGAGTCATCAACCTACAATAAAACTAAAATGAAAGCAAATTGATGTAATAGCTGGGTAAAAAGACATAACGAGGAAATGACTTAACTTTAAAGAAAAAGAACATTTCCATATTATTGCACATTTCCAGGACGTCACTAGGAGCCCAATACCCTTTACCCATCTTTATTCTTCCCTATCCCATTTTCAGTATCCTGAAATCTAAACCTAATCTATTTTTATTTTATTTTATTTACTAAATGACACACCAACTGTTTATGGACCAAACATGCATAATATTTAAACATATTCAATTCAAGGACCAGTCCACTCACCAATAACAGATGTGAAACAACTACTTACTTACTTCTACTTAGGCGTTATCCCGGCCGGTGCCAGGGTCCGCCTTCCGGCTGAGTCTCCTCCATTTCGCCCGGTCTTCGGCATCTTCAATAGTAAGGCCATTGACTCTCATATCTTCCTTGACGACATCAAGCCAGCGCTTCTTCGGTCTACCCCTTGGTCGAGGTCCTGGAATGTTGAGTCTCAGGCACACATTGCCGACGTACTCCTGCGGCTTTCTCAGGACATGACCATACCATCTCAAGCGACATTCTTGGAGTTTATCTGCCACATCGCGGACACCAAGGCTGCCGCGGATGTGCTCATTACGGATTCTATCTAAACGCGTAACGTTGCACATCCACCGCAGCATCTTCATCTCCTCGACATGGACCTCCTGCACATGTCGCCTGAGGGCAGGCCACGTCTCAGTACCATACAGGAGCACAGGGCGCACGATGCTTTTATAGATGAGGCCCTTGAGCCTCATCGGCATCCGGCGATCGCAAAGTATGCCCGAGACCTCCCTCCACTTAGACTAAGCAGCGCCTATGCGGGCTTTGACGTCAAGGTCGATGTCACCGGACTCATGCAGTACGGACCCTAGGTACTTGAACCTGTCCGTCTTCACGGCAAGTTCGTTCCCTATCATGATGCTTTCCGGGTCCGTACCCCCGCACGCCATGTACTCGGTCTTCGCCACATTTAATTTCAGACCACCGTTCTCAAGCGCTTCCTTCCACCGATTGACCTTGCGCTCCAAAAGTCGCCGGTCCTCCTCCACCAGTGCTATGTCATCGGCGTACATTAACAACCAGGGCGCAGGGTCCTGGATGTCCGACGAGATGACGTCGAGCACAACACTGAAGAGGAATGGACTCAGCGCCGAGCCTTGATGCACACCAATATCAATCGGGAAGGAATTAGTATCGCCAACGGCGGTCCGAACGAAGGACTCGGATCGGAGGTACATGTCTCTAATGGTATCAACATAGGCTTCTGGTACCCCTTTTGCCCTCAATGCCCACCAGATTGCCTGACGCGGCACACAGTCGAAGGCCTTCTGCAGATCTAGAAATGCTATGTGCAGAGGCGTCTTCTTCGCCCTGTATGCCTCGCCAAGCATCCTAAGGGCAAATATCGGGTCTGTAGTGCCACTGCCAGGTCGGAAGCCATATTGACACCCAGAGACAGCACACTCTTGGCGGAGCCTGGACTCGATGATGCGTTCGAAGAGCTTCATGGTATGACTCATGACCTTAATGCCACGATAATTGCCGCATTCCTGAACACAGCCCTTTCCCTTGTACACAGGAGTAATCACACTCAACCGCCAAGGGTCAGGCATTTGCTTGGTATCCAGGATGCGGTTAAATAACGCAGCGAGAAGGTCCACACCATGAAGTCCCAGCGACTTCCACGCCTCAATCGGGATAAGGTCAGGCCCCACCGCTTTCCGGTTCTTCATGCGACGAAGACTACAGAGAACTTCGTCAGGTGTAATAGGCGGCACAAGACCCTGGTTCGGGGGCAATTCAGGATAGGACACTCTCAAATGTAGGGTGTTAAATAAATCGTGGAAGTAGGAGCGCCACCTCTCCTTCACCGCGCCAACCTCACATACCAAAGCGCCTCGGGAATCCTTGACACATCGACATTTGGTAATATCGAGTGTCGCCTTTTCCCGAGACTTAGCGAGCCGATAGACCATCTTTTGACCCTCCGCGGTCTCTAGCTTCTCATACAGAGGAGACAGAGATTCGTGTCGGGCCTGAGCCACGGCTCGCTTTGCAGCGCGTTTGGCGAGGTTGTACGCAACGCGGTCTTCAGGAGAGTTAGTCGCTTGCCACTTTTTGAATAGTGTCCTTTTCCCGAGAATTGCTTCCCGAACTGTCCCACTCCACCACCAAGTCTCCCTGCCAAGGATGCGGCCACCTTTAGTGGTTCCGAGCTTTGATTTCGCAAGGGTGGTGATTGCTGAATGAACCCCACCCCACAGTTCCCCCACGTCCTTGGTCCCCATACTATTTTCCAGTAGGGGGATCAAAGCATCGCGGAAACCCTGCCTAGCAGGTCCATCCAGCAACCACCACTTTATCCTTGGTGGTCGGTACTCGGCCACTTTGGGTTTCGGTGTTACCTTGACATCCATAACAAGAAGACGATGCTGTGTCGTGAGACATTCTCCCGGGATAACCTTGCAGTTGGTCACTTTGCTGATGTGGCATCTCCTTAGGAGCAGGTAGTCGATTTGTGTTGAGTGGGGCCCGCTCTTGTATGTAATGAGGTGTTCGGGTTTCTTTTGGAAGAACGTGTTCACAACGGCCAGGTCTGACGCGAGACAGGCTCTGAGAACTGAGTCCCCCTCTGCATTACGTGCGCCAAAACCATAGCCGCCATGAACACGCTCATTCTCCCGTCGATCCTCACCTACATGCCCATTCAGGTCCCCACCCACCACAATGCTCTCGGATTGGGGCAAATTGCGCATAGTGTCGTCGACAAGGGTCCAGAAAGCTTCTTTCTCCGCCTCCGGACAACCCGCCTGCGGGGCATAAGCGCTGATCAAGTTGGTAACAACCCCCTCGATCATGACTTTAACCCGCACAAGCCGATCACTCCGTCGGTCGACTTCAAGAATACTCTCCCGGACGCTCGGCGACAACACTACGGCAACCCCGTTCCGGCCAGTAGGAGATCCACTATAAATCAGCTTATAACCCTGCCCGATATCCCGAGACTTGCCGCCCTTCCATCGCGTCTCTTGGAGAAACGCGACATGCACCCGACGTCTCTCGAGAACATCTGCGAGCTCTTGGCATTTACCGGTGAGAGAGCCAATGTTCCATGTGGCGAAACGGAGCTTGGTTGGTACTCGCGTCTTTAGCCGCGCCCGTACCGTGCGCGGTAGCCCTTGCCCACTTGTCACAGGCTTAGGGCGATGGGCCTGCGCGTCGTTATGCGGCGACGCCCTAGCCGTACCAACAACGTTTCTTTGTGCCATCCATGATATGACGGAGTTTTGGTATTACGTGGGGCGACCCGCCGTCTGACCCCCACAACCCACAAAATTGGGAACCAAAGTTTCGCCATTGCCTCGTTGGTAAGGTCAGCAGAGTGTACCGCGAGCAGGTGAGGTTGGCTTTGATCCTTAGTTCTTGGTGGACCACATACACTCCCAGATGTGAAACAACATTCAATCTAATTGTAGATGTTCATGAGCAGCGATATTCACTTACCATTAGGCAAACCTAATCAACAAACTAATAAATGTATGTATAGGCTACATGACACTCGTCAACACAATGTTACTTTAAATTCTATTTAATGTTACATCCAAAGTATTTGTACGAATTGGTATTAATACTGTAGTTTGAATGTTACCCAACTCATTGTAAATCAGATTAATATTTTCTATTGTTAAATACGTAGTACTTCTGTGTAAATAAAATGTGGTGTGTTTCCATTTATATGTGAATTGATTTACTCATAATTTTGGGATACAATTGGAAGCTCTATCACAGACATTTCATAGTAATCCATGTAAATAATATTTTTTGCCTGATATGTTTATATTGGAGGAAGCTTATGTCCAGCAGTAGACAGCTGATGATGATGTTCATAGTATGGTCAAGATATGTTACTTTGTAGATAGCAAGGACCCTAAGCCTCCCACAAACTTCGGGCGACCTCTTGAAAATTGCGTTTATCCTTCTCCACCCTTGTCAGTATTTTTACGTCACATAAATCTCTAGCTTCTGTTTAATTTCCTGTTACAAAATATCCAGCTTTATGGTATTTTTCTGCAACATTTTTCTGTTTACCTAAGGGAGTGAGGGGCCGATGTAATTTGCCATGGTACGTGGAGCCTATTTATTTACAGGGTGTGTAAAACACGGGCCGTGTTTTGGTCTAATATCAATCGGTCACGACCTCCATTCGGTTGTGCCTCGCAACGGCTCGAGATTGCGTGCTGTGATTGATGCTGCAACGATTTGGGAGCTCAACCGTATTCCCTGCACCGAGGATTTATTTACGAAGCTAAACGGCGTGCCATTCCATTTGCTTCTAGACGTATTCGTGAAAAATCTATTACGTACACCCATTCGTACTGGAGCAGGGGTTAGGTTTCTTCGTCATCTGACTTTTTGGTAGCAAATATTTAATGTCTTCACCTTGGAAAAATACAAAATATAGACAAGAACTCCTTGCCCAATTCACAGAAACAATAAGTTTTTGAAGTAGGAGTAGAATGTTAAAACAAAAGGGTTGACTGACGGAGCACAATAAAACACAAATATCTGCTGTTTCGTATTTTACTAAAGATATAGGTATAATGTAACTTATTGAAAGGATTTTTAGAAGATATTTACAAGATATTTAAGGTAACATTTAAGATTTAAGTAATACATTGTAAATCGTTTAGTGATTAAAGAAATTATCGGAACGGTTTGTGAAGAATTCGACAGCTTACTTTAAAGCATATGTAACAAGCGTTTTATTACGAAAGATACAAATAAATCGGCAACATTAACCCAAGATGGCGATTCATGTCAAAGTTGGGAGTACATCCAACATGTAATGTCGCGTTGTAAACAACATTTCATCTTAATTATGCTTGTCGAGTATATAATTGTGTGTACTTCGGTTGTACGATGAGAATCTTTGTCAAGTTTTCCTTATAAAACTTTAGACATCATTTGAATCTCGTCTTGCACCATAATCCTTTTAAATGTGTTTTCCTGAGTGATCGTCGTATTTTACGCCTTAGATAGCTGTTACATTCATTGTAAATTATAAAAAAATTGATAAGGTAATACAATAAATTTCTAAAACTCACTAAATCATTAGGTACTATAAAAATTATTGCCCTAATAAAACTTTGACTACACCTTAAGAACGTGCACAACATTTAACAGTGATTAAAATTATCTATTAACTAGTGAATTATTTACTAAACAAATAAAACTTCTTTTTATAATTTAAAAGATTAACTTAACTAATTAGATATCTTATTTTATTTTACAAACTTAACTATAATTTTATATTATTGATTTTTTGATATGTTTGATATTCTCGTTATGCGCAGTCTGTTGAAACACTTAACAGTTTGAACATTCGTATTATTATACATATAGGTATTGAATTGTATTTGCTAAGTAGAGGTAGGTATATAGATTATTATTATAATTCTGTAAAAAAAATGTTAATAATTTCAACAGACTGCGATAAGCTACGCATCAAGTGCTTTAATCTTCATAATTATAAATACTTTAGATTTAAATTGCCAGGACATCGCAGTCGCTCACTCCGGCCTGCGCCTAATAAAGGACCGTAAAAACATATAAATATTCGTTGACTCTGAAATTTGGATTTTTGGAAGCAAACTTTTTAAATAAACTTCTTACACCCCATTAAACCTTCTCGCTTGCACTTAACTAAAATTCATGTAAAGTGTTCAGGACTCACCGACCCATAGCCGCTCATATCACCTATGGACATTTTATGCTAAATAGGTATTATTTCGACTTATTTTTCTAACGCTTCAGTCTTGGACGTTACACTTAAATAGAATACTTCTAAACCCGCGTCGAATGTATGAACTTCAATCACTCCATTTAAATTTTAACATCGGCTTGTGTGTTATGCTAAAATAAATTATCACACATCACATAATGCTAGAGTAAGAATGTGCTTACATCTATAGCTATCTAGAGACACGTAATGCGTTGGGAATATTATCGTTTTGGTACTAGAAACCAATCCAATAATTAAGCTAAGAATTTCACTTTAAAATTCCTTTTACCGATAGTTTATTTTCTCTTTTTAATGTGGCATTTGTCTAATACACAGGATAGATTCCTAGCAACTGAAAAACATTTATTACACGACGCACGAAACATGACAACATCTAAACGAGAAAGGGGAAAAACACTCACACGTATTACTTACATCTATGTAAAATCCACTAAATCTATTTAAAAATAAAATCACAAATTGTCTAAAAAATTCACATGTGTACCACAAACGCTGTATAATTAATACAATACTTAATTATATATAAAAATATATTGCTCAGGGTTTCAGTGGGTCGGTCTATTAAATCAGTGCGTTATACATTGGCTGTGTACTATAAATGTAAAATTATTTTACTAACGTATTTAATCAAATCATATTTCGACGTATCCTGTAGTACATTGTGGCATCGACAGTACACCTTTAACCCTTTCAAGATCATAGGTAAATATTTTCTGGAATCAATTTCTCAATATAATTGCAATATACTGTCTCATTCGGCCGATTCATTACACAACAATGATTTGTCTAAACCGTAAAGATTTAACAGATGATTTAAATATATTACGTGAAAGTTTATGCACTACACCGCACATTTCTTTTCATTTTCATTTAATTCAGTCCATTTAATGGTTGTCTGGAAGAAATCGCTGTAAGTGATAAGGCCGCCGATTGTCACCTTTATTTAAATTAATTTAATTATTTTTTGATTTTTTTTATGTATGTGGTGTTCAATAAAGAATTAATAAATAAATAAATACACCGCATTGATAAATATTTCTTGCTTCTTTGATAGCCTAATTGGTTAGACGCCGGCTGTAAAAGGAGAGGCCGTGGGTTCGATCTCTGCACCGAGACAAATGTTTGTGATGCCGACAAATATTTGCTTAGGGTCTGGGTGTTCATGAGACCGAAAAGTCTCTCGTAGTTTCTGATATCCACAACACAAGACTTAATTGATCTTAATGTGGGGTCAGGACTATGTATATGGCTGTCGGGTGTGTATTTATAGGTACTATATAAATATCAGCGTTTTAGTTTTTTCATTATAATAGATGTATTTTTCCGGTTCCTGTCTCAACGCAACGGAAGCATCTAATCGAAATGTCTGGTGGGAAACAATACGTTATCCCTGATATATTATTGGACATTTCAAAAATAATTTTAAATAATTTATTAAACCACATCAAGACAAAAAATATATATTATTATTTTTATTTTTTTATAACGGTTTAGAGAAGTATAGTAAGTAAGTATTATACATATACATACCTATATACATTTATAAATAAATAAATATACATGTATAAATATATTATCAATGTAATTAAAAAGAGGAAATTATCCTAATCAGTATAACTGTTTATAAGGAATGGTAGTGTTATTTAAGTAGCTTCTTTTTCCACACCGGTTTTAATTCAAGTTAAACTCACAAACATAATAAAATACGGGAGAAAATACCACGTAGGAATGGCCGTTTCGATCTACGTTAGATGTTTGTATGTCCTTCACCCCTGTCGATCAGAACCTTCACTTATAATGTAATCACAGGTCATTGTTCTGTGGAAGGTAAATGTGCTGTTGATGTAATTAAATTTCATTGTAGACAATCACAGATAATACTATGTCGGTTTATTGATGCAGGGCCAGCACACCAACCAGAATGGGATGTAAATCCTGAGTTCAAATCTCATATTGTATATTGTATTTTATGTATGTGTAGCTTAAAATATATCGTAGGAGTTGCCTGCGACGTTGTTTTTTGCCAATAAAGTAGCCCCTTAAATATTTGCGATGTAAATATGTTTGATAAACTATGGCTGGCACTAGTGTGACCTATGTTTACCGTTTAGTGGATGTAGGTGTGAGCTTATATAATATGTTTTGGAATATATAATTTTTCCATTTAATATTATTTTATTTAAATTTTGATGTATATGAGTGGGACAATAAACCTTCTTGATATAATCAAAAGATAATAATCAGTTAATGGTATTTTAAAAGAACATTACACAGTTGAAGTTTAGTACGTTGTCATTCTACGTGTTTTACAAGCGACGCGAAATTTATGTTCACATAATTTTAATTAAGATATTAAAAGTTCCGTTTAGTGAGTTTTTGTGGTATGAACCCTATATGACTTAATTGGATGACTTTCATGTTATGAAACATCTGCGTTTTACAATAAGTAATATAGATTGAGTAAAGTTATTTCAAAGAAATAATATTATACATATAATTGGCGTTAAATGATGTCTGTCGATGCCATTTTGCACGCCGCTTGCCATTGTTCCCTTTCGTCACATACAAATTTATCATACTTAAATTCTACTCAGTATTTCGTAAATAATTAACAAACCGAAGGGCAATAGAAAAACTCTATAATATATAATTTTAAATAAAATTTCAATTATCTTCAGAACTTTTGCTAATGTAAATAATTTTTCACTCGACTTATAATACGATAAACGGCTTAAAAAAATTACTGACTAGTCATTTATACTTTACTATGATATGTATATGTTTAAATTGATATGTATTCGATCACAACGTTCAGCTTTTATCTGATTTATCCTCGAGGGATTACGTAAGGGGCTGCGATGTTTTTACATTCACGAACGTCGCGCTGTTTCGATTCGGAGAACCTATAAATTTTGGACATAAAATTTTCTTCTTGCAAATACTGAAGTAAATTTAAATCATCAATCAGAAATTAAAATATTAAGATAATCTCAAAAATCATTGATAATAAAATGATTTTATAATAAAACCTGCAACAATTTTTCAGCTACGTATCCCCAAATCGAGACATCGCGATGTTATCAAGCGCAATTCCGTTTAGCCCCTATCAGTGATGGCCTAATCTTCAGGCCACCCGAGGTCCTCTCCGACGAGGTCGTAAAACCTCTGGTTGTGCTGCACGAAGAACTTGCGCAGTTTGGTGACGACGGCGGGGTCCACCCGCGGGTGCTTCCGCCCTTTCGTCTCTCGCAGACATTTGTCTGTGGTGTCGTTACGCAGACAGTAGAATCCTTTTGTCTCATTGAAGTAGAAATTCTTTCTTCCTGTTGTACAATGAAATGTCTCTTTCAATTGTGGAGCGCTTGAAAATTGTTACGTGTATTTTTAAAGGACATACATTTTAAGATTTTCTGTATTATGGGTGCTTTACAAACATGAAGATTATGTAAATATACAACATTGGTACAAATATCACGTTATATATTTACGTGGTAATCGATGCTGCTTTGCAGGAAGGTTATATTAGCTTTAAACATTATTCGTATTAAACAACTGGACGATGAAATTTAATTAATCGCTAATTAAAAATATATATTCTGTTAACAAAGAACGCATTTAGTGCTGTAACAAAGATGATGTCAAAAGTTTGAGTAGCTCTCGGGGGAGACAAGCGACATCTTTTACAAGCTAAGTAGGGTGTAAGTATCATCCAGCGCCAACATTACTGGCCTAACTAAGCGACTAGTAAATATTCTTATATAATTAGAAGCCTTTGGACGCTACTCAGTAAATAATGTAATAAATGCCAGTAATAGCCTTGGCTGCAAAACCGAGTGAGATTAAATATTTACCGAACTGAAGTTTGCAATGTCGGACAGTAAACGGTATGTTATTCATTAAGCGCTAAAGAAAATAGTGTAACAGTTAAATAACAGATGTATTTTTATATTTTACGTGGATGAAAAATTTTGAAATGTCAATGCCTATGTATGTATTTATTTAGTTTTATTCTGCTTGTACGTAAGGTCTACGTGATACATTTCGTAAATAAAAAAATTATGCTTGTAAAGGTACCCATAAAACAGGAGCAAGTCTAGTAGGGGCAAGTCCTAAAATATTGAAAATTATATATAGGTATGTAGGTTAAGCGCTAAAGTGATAGCCTAGTTTCTAGTGATTGCCCTAGAAAAATACGCGTTTGTAGATGTCACTAAGAAAAGGTCAAAGGAGAATGCTCAATTTCCCTATATCCTCGGGCCCAAAGGTGAATGCCTAAATTACTTTCATTTTTGAGCCAAACACGACGTCATTAATTTTAACAAAATGAAACTTCTGCCCCGTGACCATGAAAGCTGTAAAGTAATCGAAACGTCGGGAAGTTAAAAAATGTAAAAATTAAACCAAATCGCGATAAAATCCGTATAAAATAGTTTTATTTCAAAATGAAACTTATGTTACCCATAGATAAGAATATTAATGGGAATCAAATGTGAGCATTGCTAAACAGGAATAAACATCTATTTGAATATATTTATTTAGTCTTTACTAAATTTTGGTAATAGAAAAGAAACTGATAAACAGCAAAAAAAAACTTAAAACCACTATCACTGTTTTTTTGTTAGGTTAGGCTAATCATACACTAGTTACGGGCAATCACTGTACAGATTAGCTTGTACTATCACTATGTCCACTCACCGATTTTATGTTCAAGCCCTAGAAACTTCTCGATGCGTCGCAACTGAGGCACGGGGTCCTCTATGAGTAGGTCTCCGTTCACAACGAGGATCTGCTCCCGCGGGAACACTTCCAGCCAGCGATGCAGATAAGCGTGGTACAGCGATATCGCTATTGGCCTGTTGGTAAGTTATACTCATACTTTAATGGCTCAAGGAACTTGTGGTACTAAACTTTAAAGACATTATCTTGTCTGGTGGATTTGAATAATATATTTTATAAGCGGAATTTTAAGTTGAGGTGTTTTGTTAATTGTGTGTCGTGTAGAAACTTTAGTCATTAGGTACATAGTGCGGCGTTTGCATATAATACAATTATAGTTACAGATAAAGTGTATAACGTAAAACAGTTTCGTGAAATCCAAAATTATAGACTACGGGTGGTGGTGATAGGTGTTACTATCAAATACGGCGATATGGTGCAATTGTCATAACAATACAATGCAATACAATATTCTTTATTGTACAAATAAAGAATATTTTATTGCAATGAAGAAGTAAATTACAGAAAAAAATAAAAAAAAAAATAACATAACATTCGTACCGTAAAACAGAGTTACAGAAATAAAACATTTATTTATTTAAAACTACTTTGGTTTTTAACTTTTATAAATTGCTAATTTCGGCTAGCAAATACTTTATGGCACGGCAACTCATAGGTTTGTTTTTTCAGCGGAAAAACGAAAAGTTGCCAAGCATAAATATAATCAGGCGCGCGAGGCGTGTAACAAGCTCTCCGTGCAAACAGTGCACGGTATGAAAATAAGTTTTTGTTAGGACGTAGTTCTGCCTGTATCGCTACCTACACAAATACTAGACACGTAGTATTAATTATAAACTTGACTTATTTTATTTTTAAGGTAACTTTATTCATATGAAGGAAAGGAAAAACGCCAAAATTGACTGTTATAAAAATATTCCTGAAGACACTAAGGATGACAATTGACATACATATATTATGCATTCTTATGTACATACAAGCTCGTTTCCCCTAAGATAGGGGTGTTAGTTCATTGACATTTTTTCTAAGGAAAAAGGGGATCCTACGGCAAGATAGCTCACAAATTATACATGTATGTAGAACATTACTCATATCTTGAGGAAACAGTGCCGCTTAAATAAACGAGATCAGCAGACATGGGAATCTGATATTTCATTGTATACTTTCCGTACACCAATCAAATTGACGATGTATATCACAGAAACATCAACATTAATTAAATTACTTACCTTTAAACTGTTGAAGAGATAATTTAATGGCAATTGACCAGATCTTACGAATAAAAACGCTGAAGATAAAATAATTGGATTATGACATAAGAGTCAAAGCACATAGAACAGACAGCTTCACCTTGTCCAGTAGTGATAAGAGATACAACAGAAGAAGTAGCAATGGCCTTACCTGTAAGCAATGTTAATGGATCCATCAGGCGATAATGCGAGGTGTTCAAACGGCTTGGCAGTGTCTGGAGCGGGATGTCCCGGCAGCAGCGGGTGTGCGGGCGCCGACGGCGTGGCGCGGCTGCGGAGCTGCGTGTAGTCGGAGATGGCGCGAGTCACCGGCTCCCGGACTATAAGCAGCAGACGCACGGACGAGTTCATTGCGCGGACTCGTTCAGGTACCTTGGGACAAAATATATCTAGAATAAGTGGCCAGTTCATAATGAACGGTAGAAGTGGTGCTGGTGTATAGATATAATGGACTGGATCTCATACTTAGAAACGTGAAGTAAGCTGTGACGTCGCGTTTCGTTCAGTTATTGAGGTAGTCACAAATTCTTCAATATTTATCAATTGGTTCCTCCGTTTTGTTTCTTCGTCCTTGTAACGAATCCTAAATTAAACACTTGGGTGATTATGATTGATATATTTATGTGTTGACCTAAATTTCGGTGTTAACAAATTGAGTTTCTAAAAATATTTGTTGACGTAGTAGGTAATTGACTTTATGGAGTGATCATTCACGACTAGACAATAAATATACATGTGTGTAGCATTACTTCAACGCGTGCTAAAGTATAGAGAAATTTATTGTTACGACTTTTTATAGGCTACTAATAGTATTAGCCTTAGTTAAATTAGTAGAATATATAGATTCCCATGCACGTTGTTTAGCATAGTTATCTTAAATGTATTGTAAAATTGATAAACCGAATAGAATGCATAAATTCCATTTTCTCCCATGGTTTAAAATAAGTGGCAAGCTTTACTTGTTGTCATTTATTAATGTTGTCTGCCATTAGCCTCTTCAGTAACCCAATAGGTATCTTGGGATCTGCGTCATTAGACTGACTGTTAGTTTAATAAATCCATCCATTTACCAAAACTTTAAGGGAAGAACTAAGAGCATAACTCACTCAAATAACCCTACTAATATTATAAATGTCAAAGTTTGTGGAAATGTATGAAGTTTGTTGATCTTTCACACAAAAACTACTGAAACGGATTTAGTTGAACTTTGCAGGTTTATTTATCTGTTATACATTAGAATAACAAAGAAATTGTTAGAACTATAACAGAAAAATGATGGGAATATTTCTGAAATAAGTTTTGAGTGGGGGTAATAGAGTGAGGTGATAATACGATTTGCCTCCAGACAAAGCCGTGCCGTATTGCTATAATAAAGATAGTCTGTAGTAGGCTTTTTATACGATTACGGTGGCAAACAAGATTAAGTGCCGCCTTAAAAAATATATTGAAATATAGTGGAATTCAACTAGTGAAGTATACAGGGTATATCAAGACCGCGACCGAAAACGAAGCCAGGTGATAGTATTAGTGACTTCAGACACAATGCAAGTAAAAATTTCTCAAAAAAAATCGGCAACTGTTTTTTTGTAATTTTTTACGTATCGTCGTATTTGGGTGATAAATACATAGCTTTCCTATATTAATGATGTAGACCTCTTTATTTCTAAACACTCAATGGTACGTAAGCGTTTAAATTATTATTTTCGCAATAACTAGGTATTTACCATCCAAAAAGGATGATTATTAAAAAATTCTAAAAAAAAATCTGTCTCTGTTTTGATGGAATTTTTATTTGCATCGAGTCTGTAACCACTAAAACTACCACCTGGCTTCGTTTTCGGTCGCGGTCTTGAGATACCCTGTATAAGATTAGTTTATTTTTTTTTAAAAGAAGAAAAGAAATGCGTCTTACCTCAGGAGTGACGAAGTAGCTCGGGCTCTTCTCTATAGTGATCTGTCCCTTGAAGGAGAGCGGCATCTTGCTGCGGTACCACTCCAGGCCCAGTGCGTAGTTCTCGTCGCGGTCGAAGAAGTGCACCTCGCCGGACGCCTTCTGCACCATCGGGTGGAGGTACAGCATCTCGAGCAGGGCGCGAGTGCCGCACTTACGCACCCCGATTATTAGAGCCTGGTAGAAGAATTGTTTTTGTACTGGTAGGATTAAACAAAATTGATGATAGAGTAGTCATTGGCGGAAGATAGTTATTTTATTCGGTTTCACATATTTATAGAGCTAGGTACATTTAAAAAACTGCATGCATGTGTCAAGTTTTAAACTGTCATGATATAAGTTAATTAAAAGTTTATTTACAAATAAAAATAAATTGTAAAGGTATTTAGATACTACCATTTAAATAATGTAGATTTTTTATATATTTTTAAGGTAAAGTAAAATTATTGACCCCAATCAACCAGTTATTTGTGGAGAATTCAAACGGCAACATGTCAGGAATGTGCGGAAAGTCATGGTCGAGCTTTAACCCATGGTTCAGTTTCATTGACGGAATGAAAAAGGTTCGCATGTTGAATAAAAAATAGCTTCTAAAAATGTCGGCGATTCTGTCTGGAATTTATTATTCAGGTACAAATCGAGGCCAGCTGTACAAAACAGTTTTCCTTACAAGTTGACTACAATTATAACATTTAGTTATTTACTTTGAACAAGACTACTAACAGTTTTAGAATTTTACAGCTGCTTCACTAACTTAAAGCTAAATAAATGTACAAAAACAATAGTCTAAATTAATACTTTTTGGCCGACATTAGATTCATCAGAACTAAAGTTAAATAGTTAACGGCCACATTCAGACATTTAATGTCAATTATATCATTACTAATAGTCGCTGGATGCAAGCTGCCTCCAACAGGTCACTGTGGAAATCATTGGGAGAGGCCTATGTTCAGCAGTGGACGTCCTTTGGCTGATGGATGGATGGATGGATGGATATCATTACTTAATGTACCTTTTCCGAATAAAATGTATATACGGGCATAAACTGAGGCCCAGAAGAGGTAGGCAGAGGTGCTACCAGGACACCTACATTTCGCGTCGTGTGTTCCGTCCCACGATGTGATAGGGGGCGAGCCTATTTAATTGACATTAAATGTTTCTGTGTATCGCCATACTATGTATATATTACTACATATATTGAAGGACATTGTAGCCAGAGTATCTACTGGACATATTGGGACTTAACAACATCTTATGTCTCAGGACGGCGAGCGCAGTGGAATGCCAAACATTACCTTGGAATTCATGGTGATGTTTGGTTTTGCCATGTCCATGAGCGGTCGTATTGCTTACCATCAGGCAAATGGCATGCTCGTCTCGCTATTCATTGCTATAAAAAAACTTAAAAAAATATATATTGTAGCTAAAATTGAATGTTACCTGTGGGAGCCTGCGCGCGGGTCGTGGTTGTCTGGGTGGTCGCAGTCGTTTCCTCAGCGCCATGGGGTGATTAATGGTGCGAGTGTTGCTCTCTTGATTCTGCAGGATCTTGCGCCCCTCGCTCGCGGCAGACGCCATACTGGCCGCCTATTAACGTTGTATTAAGAGTCACCAAACGTTATTTGTTTAACACTGGGTGAATGATTTGTTTGTTGCTAAAAATCCTTTGATTTATCAAGGCAATTAAGACGTATTGAAAGGTGGACTTATTTTATAAATAAGTTTGGTGTGATACATTAAGCAAAGTGTGTCTCTCTCTTTTCCATCGAATCCTGAGCTCAAGGCCATAGTTTATGAACGCTTCTAATGGATCACTTAACACACACCAATTAACCACAGAGATGTATTTATTAATTAGTCCTAATGTCATAAGCTAGTATTTCTACAAAAATTGTACAAGCATCACGAATAGGCTAACCATTTTTCAAACATCAAAATTCTGTATCCTTTACTGAAGACCAATAAATAAATACTAATATATTCCTACATGAATACAGCACTCGAGTTCTATCCGTCGGTATACAGTACTTCAAATTGGTTTGCGTGAGTCGCCACTTTTTAGTACTTTTTACTTAGATTCGAATGCATTTTACAAGGGAGCTCCCTTCCCCGAAATATTTTTCGTTACAGAATGTATTTTATTTTGTATCATTCACTTGATTTTACATCTCAATTTGAATGCGATTTGATCTACGATGCATAACAATCGTTTTGGTTTTGTTCTTTAATGATTGTAAAACAAAGCGAATGTGTTTCGGTACGAGTTTTAATGATTCTTTTAACTTGAATGAACTTCAGATTTGTGAATAGAATTTGAAAAATATATACGTATAATTTTCTATATTCATTAGCATTTCAGTGGTAAAAGGTATAAGATTTGTAATAATGATGCGAAGACTTGAGTGCAGTACAACGTGAACTATAATATAACTTCCTGATTCTGTAATTTTTATGAACATATTTTATCTACTTTGATACCATCGTTGTATAAAATCTGTGATTTGATTTATAATTGCGGCTTATAAGTCAGTACTGTTTAATAATTAACTCGTGGGGGCTTCTAATGTAGCTCTGATTAATGTCGGATATAGCTGTCAGAGATCCGTAACATATCAATAATGAAATTATTGGGCTTGATGTAGGCTCCCGGCCACGTAATACCTTGGAGACTATCATTGTAGCTCATGTGATGATATTATTTGGATCAAGTTTCATTTTATTTGTAATGAGGTAATTTCCGATCTAAGATTATATGGCTATAAATAGCTATTGTTTAATACACGTATGTAAGTATATGAAAGTTATGGTATTTCTAAATGAATTAAGTAGTACGGCGTTTTTAATAAGCAAAGGAATCAATGCGATTGCATTAAATTCAAAATAACATTTGTTTTATTAGTATGGAACAAAATTATTCATTTCTGAAAAAGTTGTTTTTATCTCAAAGTAGTGTATTTCATAAATATTTTTAGTACTTTAAGAAAATCATAATATAACAATGAGTTCTATATTTTGATTAAATTTTGTAGCAAGCCTAAGTTTTTACGTCAGCTATATAAAAACCTTTTGAAATATGAAAAAATCTAACTTTTAAATTAAAACATGTACGTGTATTTATTAATAACAGTCTCGTTAGTTTGAACATAAACCTTTGCTTTATAAAATAAAGTTATAACTTTTTACTTTGGTCTCATTTCATGTTACAGTAATCAAGTTAAAAAAGGGGCATATGAATGTGTGTGGGTTTTTTTTGGAAGCATAATATATTTGATAAGTACATAACTAGCTACCGTGATAATAAATGTTCACTGCTGCATATAAATTCCTACCATTCTTAGGTGTAGCTTTAGAAAAAAAAAAAGGTAAAGAACTAATCATTTTTGGCTTTGAGAAATTAATACCACTAGTTCGAGTGGCTTGCTATGCACGAATGGATCAGTTCGACTGGGGTGATACCTTTGCTGTCGTGTTTCAAGCGGTGACTAAGTTTGCTGAGCACCCTATATCTTTTTCCTTATCCTTTTATCTTTTCCTTTCCCGTCCTACCTTTGATAACGCATCTGTGGTGTAAATGTCGATGTTCATGGGCGACGGTAATCACTTGCCACCATGTAAGTCGTTTATTCGTTTGCCAAACCAAAGTAATATATAAGAAGGTGTTGTCAGCGCTTCTCCACGAGAACAAAGTATATTGAGGAAATAGAGACGGATGAATCAATCGATTACGAAAAGTTCCCTGCAGTGTTTGTTCTTTACCGACAAAGTTAGAGACAGTATTACACAAGACAGTCCAAAACAGCTACTGACAAACTGCATTAATAATGACTGTCTGTATCTATATCAGCCTCCACGTCCCACTGCACGTCACGGGCATCCTCTACAATCGAGAGTGCGATTGAAAGGGGCAATTAATACTATTAACTGTACGATTAATAATGACTACTATCGTTTTATTTTACGTTAGTATTTCACGGTAGCGGAAGCCCTAAGTATCTGCTACATTGAACACACCACACATATACCATATTACATTGTGCGGAACCAAATTTCATTAGGAAATAGAACGCAGCAACCGTTCCCAACCTCGTGTATGTTGGATGTAGTTGAATGTCATAAAACGGCCATAACTTTGCGGTTGAATAACAAGGGTGTCATAAAGAAGGGCGGCGCTGTCGTGTTATCTGTTGGAGAGCGCAGAACATTAATTACGATTACAAGTTACGCGATAGGCAGCGCCGGCTCTAGTGGAATTGGTGTAGTGGATCAACTTCGGGGAATGAGTTGTGTGAAAGTATTATATTTTTAGGATAACAGGACCAACGTATTCTTAGCCTTCACACACACACTCACACACCCGCGCGCACACATTTTAATTGTGCACAACTGAGCGTTTTCGAATCTCAGATAGAGATAAATTTTGACTAGCAATTGTTTGTTTTGGTATCTTACCTGCATCGATACGTTGCAATATTTTCCAGAAGTTATAAATAGAAATCCTACTGTTATATATTGACTATATATCGAGAGGTAAGCAAGGGCTGGGCAGGGCACCGACACGCCCCGCAAGAGCACGCACTGTGCCGATAAACCGGAACTCAAGCCTTTTACACAAAGCCATTCCGAGCGCTTGTAAACCCACTTCATGATTAAAGTAATGAGAAAACCCCGATAAGTTAATTATAAAGCGTTGAGACTACAAATTACCGCTGGGCTGTTAATTTGATGTATTGTATATCTTTTGTATCAGTAATTATGTTTTCTTGAAGTTAAAATGTCTACAAACTTTCGTTAAAATAAATAGGACTTAGGCACGGCAGTTGACGGAACTGGACTGTCACAGACTTTTTGTGAAGCTAATTGCAGCGTCGAAATTGAATTTTAACATTTTTATGCCCGCTTGACATGAAAATGTGTAAAAGGAAAGTAAGTAAAATATTTTACATATAGGTACTCATTTTCGTTGTCTCTTTTTATGCCTGTTAATATGAAAGTAAGTAATATGGCGTAATAGGTGACGTAGAAATGTATACCTCCAAGCAAAAGTACATAATTACCGAAATTCTCGACAATCTGTAGGCACAGATGTCGTATGTAAATTATATAGTTTTTAATGGTTGGTTAATGTTACCTGGATGCTGTAGAGAGCGCTGTCATAGAGCACGTGGAAGGTGAGGAAGAGAGAGAGCAGCGTGACCGACAGGAGAGCCGCGGCGAGCTTGGGCCGCGACACTCCCACCACCAGCACGCAGTCCGCCAGCTCGCCCTCCGCCGGTCGGAACGATGAGCGGGGTAACCATCTGCACCACAAACAACTTTAAGAAACTCTACTCTAGGTGTCATACATAATCGCCCACCACTGATAATATGATTCCAACAACATACTACAACTAATAGTTCGATTAAGAAGGGCTTTAAATAAAAACTTCAATCTGTAGTTACCATTTTTATTGCATAGGTGAAGAGGAGACCAGTTATTATCAGTGGACTATTTTGTTATATGTTTATGAATATCCGGTACCCATAAACATATACGATGCTTGAATCGCAGCTGCTACCGACCAGGGTGAAACCAGAGTCTCACAGAAACCGAACTGAAGTGACGAATTCACTTTCGTGTTTCGTAAGGTGAGTGATTACTGGATATCCAATGACCCTTTAGCCTTTCCTGCCGTTGTCGTTTTTTCTTCCCAAATTTTTAAACGCCGGCATTCATAATTTACCATCAGGTGAGTCATATTATGTTTGTTTGCAAGAAAAAACAATACATGCCTATCTAGATTCCATTAATTACTTTTTAATGTTTTTTGTCAGGGCTTTTAATCTGTATCGGCTCTATGATTAGAATAAAATTTTCATAAAACACACCGTCTAAATTACAGTTTTCCAACAATATTAAATTTTTAGAATACATAGTTGTAGCTGTATTTTACATCGATGCCGCCAATATGCTTTCAAATACTCCAGCATTTAAAGGGTTTTTACTATACTGATTTTGCATGAATATTCTTGATGGATATTTACATATTCTAATAGAAAATGGTAAACATCCTCTGGAGCTCCACAAGGAATATCAATAATACAGGAGCTTGTAGCTTGGCTTATATTCTAGAGAAAACATTTACTATGACACAAAGTTGACGGGGCTTATGTTTGGTCGTGTATCTTAAGTTAACGCTCCCAGTTGTTTAGTAAGGAGTAAGTCCCAACATAATGTGAGGGGGAGGGGAGAAAAGTATGCTCCGTGTTCGCAAATGGCCTCTGGAGACTACTCATTCCACAGCTAAACAATTAGGATCAAATATCGACTTATGTGCAATGTGTATTCTTAGAGTAGAACCGGAAATCTAGCGTCCCAATAAATTGCCTTGTTGATCATGAAATGCTTCTTAAGAATGTACATTTTATTAAAGTGAAATAGAATATCTTGGTAAATAAGTAAATGAGAGACGTAAATTTTGATTTCAATTGCGAATCACACATTTCCTTGCATTTCCAGTGGTGATAAAGCGCAATCGTGTTTAGCAGGGTCACCGGGCAGGTGGGCGAATGCTTAAGAGCCTCCAGTTAGAATGAGAGTGGAGCAACTAGCTCAAGGGCACCTCTGAGAGGCGCGGACCTTGACTCAGACATTCGCTTTGAGGCATAGCACAAATCCCTGCGGCCACATAATTGTGTTGGCATGCGAAACTTTTTTTTTCTACGAAAGCTTAATAGGGACGGATGCAACATCTGACGGATGTTGACAACATAAGATGTTGTCAACATCCAACATAAGATGTTGTCAATATCCTCGAAGAAATATCCATTATAAGCCGAAAGATATCTAAGTCCTTAAAAATATGTAATATTTAATCTGCTTATACCCCGTACAATCCATTAAACTTAAAGTGTCAAAATGTTTTCATCGACACAATTTCATCACCCTATCAACTCAATTATTTACGTATAATCAATAATGTATGTAGACCAATAGACTTCACTATAATCTAGATAGTCCTTTGTACTTGTATCACATGGACGTAGGATGCCATAAAGCAGTTGCATCTGTCAAGCTGTTAGCCTTACGTACGGTTTAATTCGGCCTCTAATCCAACACCATTCACTCATACGCTTTGCATAGTCGTGACGGATTAACTACTATCAAGAGGCCTCAACTCGCCAACACGTCTAGTAGATACAGCATTGTACACGTACTTCATTCATAAATTCATTACACATGTTGTATTTTCAGCTTCTATTCTACTGTCATGTCTTTGCACCCGGATTTGAGTAGTAAACGTATTTTAAGGCTTTTACGGCTTATTTGTATATCAATTTAAATGTAGCTTCCTAATGTCTTGCAGAAAGATTAAGGTAATGACCACCACAGCGTCTCTTATATCAAACTCCTTTCGGGTTTTTATTAAAAAAGTCTCGAAACAAAAATCATATACAAAGTAGGTCGGCTGAATTGTAAAGAGAATTCAAGATTCAAGGTTTTCAATTTGTGTATACTGTTACTAGAAAATCAGGGTATTTGGTATTTTAGGGTAAATGCGCAGTTTAGATACTAATAACCTGAGATAATTTTAACCCGAGCTTTGGTAAATCACTTCAATATTTGATCTATTCAATATTCGACAGCCTCCGTGGCGCAGTTGGTTTGACGCTGGCTGTGAAACGAGAGGCCGCGGGTTCGATCCCCGCACCGAGAGAAATGTTTGTGCGGCCCACAAATATTTCTTTCGGGTCTGGGTGTTTGTGAGACCGAAAAGTCTCTCGTAGTTCTGACACCTGCGACACAAGACTTAATTGATCTTAATGTGGGGTCGGGACTATGTGTGTGACTGTTGGGTGTATTTATTTATTTATTTATTTATTTATTTATTGTTGGTTACAGTAATTCATTACTCCTCAAGTCCAAACAATCCAAGTCTTAAGACTAAGTTCATAAAGTCCATATGTGACAAATATTAATGAATACTCACAGAATATCAAGCGGCAATGACTGCGAACAGCTCCTGTAAGTTGCCTCGGAGCGGTGGTGCTTGCTGGGCAGTTGATTCATCTGTCCACGTGGCTCCATAAGGTTCCCATTGAAGTAGCTCTTCATGTATATTTATATCATTGCCTTACACCTACGTTTCGACATCACAGCAATTGCTTTTCGGTATAATCAATAAAAATACAAATCGAAATACAGAATTCATCTTGATTCTTGTTACAACTGAAAATCTTCGTCTAAATTGGATCTGTAATAGAATATTTCGATATAAAAGCGAGTAGTACGTGTTTTCTAGAAATAGAAAGTTATTTGTCTGTTGTATTGGACATTCGGTATTCGTATGAAGGATGTGACTATCTGATTAGATTTGGGATTTAGCCAGAAACTAGTAATCTGGTGGCTGTGTGTTAGAAGGAAACAATTTTTTTTGTATTATCATTGTAGCTAAATAAATATTTTTTCGAAGTCGCGTCGTCATAATATTTGTTCACAACAAACAGATTTAACTACTTACCACCTTACATATGTTGTATTGCCTCTCCTACACCTGTAACAATTAAATACGTAATATGTAATTATTGAAAACTGTACCAGTCTACAAGCTAGATTGGATCCAGTGTTGTGATATTCTTAAATTTAGATTTTTAGAAGAATTATCGAAGTCCTATTTGATTTTAAGAAATTCCCTTGAAATCATAGAGTAAATTGACAATACTTTAAATATTTTTGGCGTTGGCTAATAAGCTGTAATGGTCGTTTTGTTGAAAAGACCGAATCATTTATTGCACCTCCAAGACTGCTATGATTTTGACACAAAGTTCTACCAAATAAATCCATCGTAGACGTAATACTAAACTATAACATTTCTTCCAAATACCAATATATCAAACAGATTTCCAACGAAGTGCAGCAAAAATCAGCACGCAAACGAATTGCAAAATCAAATTCTCGCGGCGGGAAAAATCAGTGGCAACCGGCTGGCGAATATGTGGGCCGACAAAACAACATACACCGTACTTTCACACGTTTTACGAGTTAGCGGTGAAATAAGTTCACTTCACACGTCCCCGCTTTGTCCGGCACCGGTATAGAATATAGATTCAGGTCGCTAAGGCCCTTGGTAAGCGCCGGGGACGCAGCAAGATGTGGGCCGTGTGCATACGTGAGCAATGTATAGTGTGCTTTACGTACCACTGCAATACCGCTTAATTGCCTTTGTAATAAATGTGTGGCGTTTAGGGAGTAAAAATGAAGGGATAAGTTACAGAGTAATTGTAATTAGTAAATTTAAATTGACGTTTTGTGGAAATAAGTTAGAATACATTACCTCAACGAAGTATGGCTTGGAAACTTAGTACTTATTTAAATTTATTTTATTATGTTTTATTGCAGTATAAACCACTTTTATACAATTTGAATATATCCACGAAGTTGTTTTCGCAGTTCGTTTCTTTTATGACAGGGTAATTTGAAGAATAGTACATAAAAATAGGTCACAAAATAGAGTGAAGCTTTAATAGTGGTATAGCTTATGCTGCGACTAAAAATCTAGACACGTTTTACCTCAATGCGACAACGGAAAGCCGCGCAATAAAACGAAACATCACTTATACTGCGAGAACAAATGTGAGGATATTCTTTAGTAATGTATAGAATAAATTGCATACTTCTTGTTTACATATTTATCACATGATTGAAAGTTATCGTATTTTAAGCCAGCAACACAAAGACATCGTTTATGATTTTACAAGACTGTCCGCCTGTTTGGCGCTACATGTTGAATTTACGAATTCATGATGCATATAATAATAATAATAATAAATACACCCTACAGTCACATACATAGTCCTGACCCCACACTAAGATCCAGTCTTGTGTCGTGGGTATCAGAAACTACGAGAGACTTTTCGGTCTCACAAACACCCAGACCCGAAACAAATACCTGTGGATCACACAAATATTTGTTTCGGTGCGGGGATCGAACCCGCGGCCTCTCGTTTCACAGGCAGTGTCTAACCAACTGCGCCACGGAGGCTGTCAATGCATACATGCATACATGCTGAATTTTAAGGATTGGATATCTAAAATGGTTAATATATTTATATAAAACATGACAGAAAAACTCAAATTTCATCGGCAAACAACTTGTATTAAAAATGAAGCAAATTTAAATTAATTACAGGGTTCTAATTAAATTCAGTGAAAGTAATTAAAACTTTACGTTTGTTATTTTAACAGATGCTGACCTATTGTTTTCGCTTCATATAAATATTTTACCGATACAATATTCCAATTAATTTTGCTATAACGCTAAGAAAGGTCCGATAATAAATAATCTTTGTTTCAGCCATTGAATCGGTGTTGGTCAAATCATTTTTATTATACAATAATGGTAGAGTAGTGAGCTTGTAGACACGCTACATAGATTTCGTCGATAATACAATGCTTTAGATTTCGGGTCTATAGTATATAATTTATTTATATTTGTTCTATTTTCTAAGGTGTAAATTATAGTTTCGTGGTGGATTTTAGCCTGATTGTGAAATGAGCTGTCACGGATTTTAATGGTATTTATTATTGATTTGTAGTATAATAAAAAATACACACAATAAATATACATTACATCCCTGACCCCGCAATAAAATAGCAAATGTTATGTTGTGAATATCAGAAACTGCGAGAGACTTTTTGGTCTCGCAATACAAAGGCCGAAGCAAATATTTGACGGACATACAAACATTTGTCTTTGTTTAACCCGTTGCGATAGAGACGTTGACGACTAAACTAATCATACTTTTATCAAAGTCCTAGTTCCGTCATTATTATTTTACAGTTTCACATCCCAAAGTATGAAATAACGGTATATGACATAGCATTATGATATAAAATACATATATACCAGTATGACTGCTTCGGTGGCGTAGTTGTACTGCGGTATGATTACAAAGCTGAGGTCTCGGGTTCGAATCCCGGGTTGGGCAAAAGTGTTATTAGATTTTTCTATTCATTATCAGTCCGGAGTCAGGTATTTGTGCTCGATATGGTGATAGGCTCGGCCCCTATCACGGGACTGAACATACACGGCGAAATGTGGGTGTCGTGGTAGCACCTCTGCCTACCCCTTCCGAAAAAGGCGTGATTTTATGTATGTATGTAGTATGAAATAAATCTTTACAGGTTTGTTGTTGTCTATAAAGACACATAAACTATTACATAACAATCCTAGAGTATTTTGCTTTAGTTTTGTCACATACTTGGCGGAGTTCAATGACCGTATAGTTTTTCGTATCAGTTTGCCGCAATGCCCTAATCTTTTCGGGGACAGGTGGAGTAGCGACAGCGGAGCTAGATATCTTGCCAGAACATTAGAGCGACCTTTTGCTATGTGTGTCGTGTGGCGCTGTCTTCACAGTATAGTAAGGAAGTGATTTGAGAATTCAGTTTAAATAAGGCTTCCTAGTTCTTAAATAACTTCCTAGTTTTTAAATGACGGAGATATACAATCGAATGGGAAACCGGTAACCTTTTGCGGTTTTTTTGTGGATAAAGGATTGTTAAGGCTCTTTAACTATCAAAAAGGGTGTTTGAAAATGTTGACTAACGCTTGACATTTGATCCAAAAAAATCCATCAACCAGGATTAGGTCAGATTAAATGGTGGAATTAGTCTCAATAGCCCCGTTACTTAACGTGGGAGCTGTACCTACTAATACAACATGTATGCCTGACATAGAATACGAAAACGTACACAGCAAAGGTCAGTAGAACAAAAAGCGGACAGATTAGGTTATTTACTGCAGACATTTTGTGGGTGAATAATCTGCTTTTTAGATAGTAATGCTAATACTATGTTACATAGTTATTGGCTATCAGTTTACAAGATTAATATTCTTGTTATTTTATTAACTTATTAAGTTTTGAACAATTGAAAATTTATTTGGCGTTTATTGAAATAATATGCCATAAATTTTGGGGTCAGTGTTAAAACACGATCTCCTTTTTTCGAAATACTTTGAGCGTAATAAAGGTTTATCATGACACCCTGGAACGTACGATATGCATCTATAAACATCATGTAGGCAAAGGTGCCAACGAATACACCCATATTTCGCTAGTAAGTATTGACTGTCTACGCATTGGTAGAATCCCGCTATAAGCCTATCAATCGAGGTTCTGAGACAAATGCTTGTGTGATCAACAACTCGTGTGTAACATATCATTTTATGACAGGGAGTTGTGATACCGAAAACCCTCTAATGGGTTATGACATCGACACAAGACTTATCATTCTGTAAGTTCAGAACGACTGTAGCTAGCTTCGGACTGGCAGAATTGTACAGCTTATGTGCAAATTAGAAGTAGATATTATGGAAGCGATGGACTAGCCAAGTTACAATCATAAGAACTTCAGATATCGTCATTTTAAAGGCTTGTCTCATAATTCCTTACGACTAATTTTGATAAAGTTACACGTTAATATAAATACGGGTAAAAACGACAGTTCAGGAACCTTCACCTAATAATAAAATAAGAACCTTCTCCAAAAATTTGAAATATCATAAAATTGTGTCAGCGAATCTTAAATTCACCTTCGGTAAGCAATTTTTCTCGAGGTATTTTATTGAGGCATAAAGATGTTTAAAAGATTGAAACAGAAAATGCTATCAACAGTTTTATTTAAAGCATCGGTGTTTTGATGCATTCGTTTTATAGCCACTTGACGATACAATAGCGTTTTTTTACTGCTTATTGTCAAATCGAACAATCTGTGGAATTGAAATAAAAATATGTTAAACTAATAAGGTAGTATTTTAGTTCCTTTCCAATAGTATATTCACTGTAGCAATATTCTATTCTTTGTAAATAAACTAGAATTAACTATGATTTGGGCCGTAACTTATCGTCACGTAGGTCTAGTATGTTATCTAAGACGGTTTAGTTTGGGTGCAGAGCTTCACGTTCCATTGTTAATATTATAATTAATGTTAAGGCGTACGTGCCTTGCCGTACATAAGTAACAACTCATAAAGGTCACTTTATGGCGTAACCTTCAATATGGCGTCCGAATTACACACGTGACCGCGTTAAAAACTTTGAGCTCGATGCATTTTTACTGAACTTATTATATCAGTTGGTTTGCAGGGCTGGCCGGGGCAGGGGCGCGGCCAGGGGTAAGCTGAAGGCCAGGTCAAGGTCCTATGCACCGTATATTAATACTACGTACGCCGCCGATCGTGTCACGTTAGTGCTATTTCTATCTAGAGGTCGATCTATTGGGACTGGTCGATTGCTAAAACAAATTGCCGGTAACATTTAATCCTTTCGTGTTATTATGAATAGTTTATGGAATTACTATTATATGTTTCTTTTAGTTCGTCGTACTATGTTATTAATAGTAAGGTTTTAAGATACACGCAAGATAGAACAGACTGTTTGTTCCTTATTTGTGCGAAAGTGACAACACTATTCACAGAAATGTCGAAATTGTCACGTCCCCAAAGATAGTGGTTTAGTGTGACCCACGCTGTCCCTAAGGAAGCGGAACGTATTTTTAATCATTTAGAGAGAAGGCTGTAACCGGAGGTTTACATTTCGTGTAAAACAGGAATGTTACCCTAATTAAAGAACGAAATTGGCTCGCGGAGGCTCTCTTTTTTACGAGCAATCATAAAAGAACCTTTCAGAGCACAACATAAAGTAACCTACCCAGTCAGAATTTTTACGGGACTCAGACGTTTTATAAGGAAATTAAATTCGTTGCCAGCTTCCGGATTTAACGTCACATCGAAATGTCATATTTGATAATACTTTGGCTATATTGGCCGCAGTTGCCGAATTTCATCGTAATGGATTAAGATTTGAATCTATATGTGTTGACATGATGAAATATATAAATGGGATGAGATATTGTTTATGATGTGGCAGTATTTCTTTTAATAACAAATTGTATTTATATCACATTCGAAAATTTCAGTCGGAAAAGATCTATTTTACCTACTTAGCCAATGTAAAACAAATACAATTTTAAATAGTAAACTTTACCAATGCATTTTGAACTAGGACAAATTGAGTCGCTTCCTTAGACTGTCAAATTTTGTGACAGCTGTCAGTCTGTCAGTTGCGAGAACCACTTCGTGTCATTTTTGACACGTTCAAGGAAAACAGTTGGGGAGGGTGTACTATAGCGATAGGCTCGCCCTTTTTGGGGTAATGGGATGGAAGCACCCGCGAAATTTGAATGCGGTTATACCTCTGCTCACCGCTTGAGTGAACAGGGGTGAGTATGTACAGTAAAATATAGCAAAATGTTGACAATATACATAATACAGTTATGTATAAATACACCCAACAGTCATATCATTATAACGTAAGTTTTGTTGTTCTAGTTTTGTTTAGCTTTCAATATTTTTTTATGTACCCTACATGAATAATGTTCAAAGCTGTAGCTATCCTCTTTGAAGTATCCTGTTAAGTATAAGTTTAAAGGCCTTCGACAAATATATTATAGTAATCCTTTGTACCTACCAAAACATTGCGTATATTTTCATCAATTTAAATATGTATAAATAACTAAACAACTAAGTTAATTTCAAACATTCTTGTGACCTTGACACTCACCAGCCTAAAACGTAATATTATTCTATAACTAAATGGAACGGGCGAAGTAAAACATCAAACCGTTGTTTGTACAAGTAACAATACATTAAGAACATTGACGTAATTAGTTGGCAGCACTTCATGTTACCTATTATAATAATAGTCAATTTGATAGATTACTTCGCTAAGTGATAAATTGCTACGGCCCGGCCAGGTACAAGTTTTGAAAGGTATTTCGAAGTGAACGTATTCAATTTTTCAAAGGAAATCTCTCGGTTCATTAAAGTTGGTATGAATAACGTTAGTAATATGCAATGGCGTGCTATTCGCATGCCTTGAAAATTTCATTTAAGGCCTAGTTTTGAATAATGGCGGTTTCTCCGAATGTACTTTTTTGCATATAAAATTCTTTACGTTTTTATAATGAACTGGTTATTTATGGTTGTCTTCTTTTATTTCATAAAAGCACGAATGTTACTGTTATAGATTATTTTATAGTAAATATACTTATGTAGGTATTAGGATTGGAAACAATATTATTATTGGTTTTAATGCATTTTTTCACTTTGCAAAAAGCGGGCAATAATGTTAAATTGGCACATATTTTCGTGCTCACTAGAAATTGTCGTTGAAATATGAAGGATAAGGTTCAATAATGATTAAAATACAGAATGTCGAAATATAGCATTCGACTGGTAAACTATAAAACACTATTACTATAACCTGAAAACACGGGTGACAAAAAGCAAAGTAAAAAAAGCAATTTCTTGGGATATCTTGGAGTGTATTCCTTCTCATAGCTAAAATATCAATTCTCACAAAGCATAACATTCGTTCGAATGAAACATAACGAGCGGAATTAAGCATAAATTACAGTTTTAGAAATTTATCTCATGAATAATAAATGAAGTTGTACAGGAAAGGAATTTTTAGGGATGAATAAAAATTTCGTATATTCACATCCGTAATTTGAATAACAAGGATATTTAAATAAAATCTACGATTTTAACAACGCTCGCGTCGCGACCCTCATATAAATTTTACTGGATATTAAAAAAATCATAACGCCCCGTATCTTTACGGCAATAACTTTTGACTCTATCTTACTTACGAAAATTACCTTCGTATTTCTCAAGTATAAGTTAGTACGGGATGTGAGGAAACGGGTGCACCGAGACGCTAAGATCATCATAACAGGTTGTTTTATTGTCCTACAAGACATTTTGGTATTTGATAATTTATCACAAGGAAGTATTGTGAGCTTGGTGCCATGTATTGGAAGTTTCGGAACAGCATGGTTCTCTATCAAGTGCTCATTCAGTTGGTATAAGACGTTTATCTTATAAACTCCTAAATTGATTCGTAAGGAAGATTATACTATTAATGTAAGTTTTCATTGTTAAATCATTATTTTACAGGCAAGATTACCCAGAAATATTTATGTCAGGGAGGAGACGTTGTTAGGAGAATATTTTAAACGTTCTCAATCTTTTTTTTTTGTATTCTGATTTATTTCAGAGACTTTGAGTCAATGAAGATTATGTCAGTCTCATAGTGTATACATATTTGTACTAACTATAATATATAGATTAAACACTAAGGACTATATAATATGTACATTTAAATACTAGTTTAGCTGCTTCCGATGATGGTGCCGATAATATTGTTTGAAAGGCAGTTCTCAATCTTGGCGGAGGAATCCTGAAGTTACACAAGAACAATAACAATTAACGTTATCGCCACAAATTAATCTCTGTTTAAAAAAAAAGCCCACGATGCACATTTTCTACAAACAACCGTATGATTATGTTATTTTTTACATAAAATATGTACAGATAACTGTTCTTTTGAGTTTTCTTAATGGCACAAAGTTTATGAATTCCGGCAATTTATTATACACTTATGCAAATGCATTAACCGCATTTTACGTAACGTGCCCCACAGAGTGTAATCGTAGACAACTTTCTTCAAGTTTTTGGTAAAAATCCAAGCGCATTTTATATTTTCACACTCAAGAAACATTTTTAAGCTTATTATGAATGAAATAAGTAGGCAATAGGCATATTTAATGTTGTATACTCATTATTATTCTATGTTGGCAAGATAATAATGCGTCTGATCAGTATCCCCGGTCCAATTGTAAATAAAGTATCCAACAATGTAAGATGGCTATTGACAGCCTCCGTGGCGCAGTTGGTTAGACGCCGGCTGTGAAACGAGAGGCCGCGGGTTCGATCCCCGCACCGCAACAAATGTTTGTGTGATCCACAGGTATTTGTATCGGGTCTGGGTGTTTGTGAGACCGAAAAGTCTCTCGTAGTTTCTGATACCCACGACACAAGACTCGATCTTAGTGTGGGGTCAGGACTATGTATGTGACTGTTGGGTGTATTTATTTATTTATTATTATAACAATGTAAGATGGCTATTTGTCAGATATACACAGGCAATTAGACATTACAAATACACTTAAATCAGTTTATATACGCCTTTTATCACAAAAAGATTCGGACGAAGATAAATAATTTGTTGGTTCTAGTTTAATTATGACAAAGAAGAAACCGAATCGCTGGTGAAAACTGGCCATCGCTGCAACTGCGCTTTCCATGGACCAAACAACACATGGCAGCTACATGCAGGCTTTGAGAAAGGTGGCTTGAAACGGGTGGCGAAGCGTAAGAGTACAATACCTTTACGATCGAACACAAGGAGCAACAGAGCAACATTTCATGTCACTTTATTTTAAACTGTCCAGCTGAGTTGTCTCTTCAATTTGCTTATTTTGTATGAAAACATTCACAATGCCTGAGTCATATTTTAACAAATACATTTGTGTTTATAGGCTAACAAAATAGTCGTTTTACTAGCCTTATTTTTTATTTATTTTATTGGACCCAAAAACTCCACATGACATATAATATGTACATACCTAAAAATACACACAGTAAAAAGAATAAAATGCTAAAAAGCAGAATGTCGTATATTTGAGAGAGGACGGCGGATTCGGTATGTTCCGGCGTCCGATCGGTTCGGCCCTTTGTGGAGGAAAGGCCAAGTTGTTCGTGAATTGATAGAAGGGCTCGAAAGGTCGCCTTGCTCCGCGTTGTCTGCGCTGAATGGCTTTGAACTTACGACAAATGAGACACACGGCCTATATCGGTGGACCGGAAGCATTCTTGAATAAATCGTTAGTAGTCGTTGATTAATGTCTTTTCAATTGACTTTTTGTGTCCTAAATAGAAATGTATTTGAAAAGATTTGTATCTATATAACTTTTTCTTCTAAATTACTCTATAGTAATGTAGTACGTGATAACATACGTAGATTATGAACCTAGTGACCGGGGGGTGGATTCTTAGTTTAAGCGATTCGCTTTAAATTACCTAGATTTAGGAATCGTAATTTGCTCGGCATTGGATGTTATTTGTTAAAAGATTTGATGTCAAATAAGCAGACATAAATTATTCGTCAAATCTATCCACAATATTATGTGTAAAAATCTTGTGATATTGATCAAGTAAGATTTTTTAGTGTGATGTAAGTGCAGGCAGAATTAGAGGAATACAAGAATTAATAACAGGAACACAAACAAAATAATTTTCCTGTTCCTCCAAGGTTAAAGTATATTTCTATCGGCCAACTTTGAAACTCGCTTGCCCAACTCTAATTGAGGTGAAAAGTGCCGTAATTATTTTCAATTTTGTAATTGGGGTCAGGGATGTGTGACTGAATAGAAAAGCATTACAAGTGGGTCAAGTATGACACCACATGAACGGCCTTTGCTTACACTTGCCGAAAGTAGCTTTCTTTTATTTCAGGATGCATAGCTCTGTGTTGATACTAAAGTGCAGTTAACATCTGAGCTTATTGAGATAAAATTAGTAAAACAACCGTTTGTTGCTTACTAAATTGTGCAATACTAATATAATTCAATGTCTAAGAGTAGTTAGCACTATTCCTTGACTTTTTACATGTGTAAATAAGACCTATGTGAAAATACGTCGAAACAAACAATGCAAGAGCCCATACCGAGTATACATGTATGCTATGTATTTACCACCCAAATACGTTGATACTTAAAAAATTGCAAATAAAATCATCGCTTTCATTTGCGGAATTTTTAGTCATTGTGTCTGAATTCACTTACACTACCACACTAGCACCTCGCTTCGTTTTCGGTCGCAGAATGGATATACCCGTTATAAATGAATACGTTAGCATCAAGAGTATTAACTTATGTGTGTTAGTGTTAGAAATAAATAAGTGTATTCAAATAATAATTTGTATTTAGAATAAATTGAATTATTTAAACAATATTCCCATTAAATATTCAGTTTGGTACCACATTTACTTCAATTTTAACATATTTAATTTATTCGCAATGTATCTACGGAAAACAACGGTTAGTTTATTCATAATTTTATAATACAAATTTACATAAATAGACGTAACTACGCCTTAAAATGTTAATATTTAAAGGTACCATCCACTGAATTTATTAACTAAGTATAAACATAGACTCTACATTTTAAGCTATTTTAAATAAAATCCCAAATTGTTTAAAATGCCATTACTTTGGGGCCTGCTATGGGAGTCTCCGAAGTCATCAATCGAACACAAAAACGTCGAAGGTAGGATAATAAGAGCAGCTATGTAAAATATAAATAACATCGGTGGCCGAAGACCGAAGGCACCATTACCATAAAGTACGGAAGCTATAAAACGGAGCTACGAAATTCCGTTCACGACTCACCGTGGATACCTACAATAATGGTAAATATGAAAATGAATAAAACAGCACACCACGTGAATAAATTAATAATAAATAACTCGAGTATTAGACCCTCCATAAATAATTTACTTAAACGAAATGAGATAAGATTATTTAGTGTTTTTTTTTCATAGCATTTTTGCGAACCTCCCTCAATTACGGGCAGTAATCAACATTGGACGTGACTCAAATGGAATATTTCCAATGTCATTAAAAGTAACTCTTGAATAATATTTATGATGACGTAGGCATCACATATTATGTCAGGAGCATATAAAAAGTAAATATCAAAAACAGACAACGGTAAATCGACGCTTTGGAATATAAAAATGTTTTAATTATATTACTTATCCATATAAATAGAAGTTCAACGCTAATTAACTGACCTTTTATAGCTCTACATTGGCCTGAAACTTTTTTAAGTAAATAAAGCATGTGGTATTCACTAACATACTTGTGGTTCCAAACTCCATACGTCGTGGGTGTCGGAAATTATGCGAGTTCGTTCCAACACCCACACCCGGAACAAGCTTGGCGAATTATACAAACATTGATAGCTAAAATAGAAATAAAACGCCCTCTTAAGTGAACTATGGACTTAATTATAACATTTAAACTAATTTGTATCTAGCATTTGATTTATGAATCGCTAATAAAATATATTGTACTACATTTTATTTGCATCCGTAACATGCCCAGTATAAAACCTTGTATGCTTTCTCAAAACACGGATGCTTATAGAATTAACAATCGAAATAAAAATTCATCATAATTATTATCCTTAGCAGCAAGAAGTCCGGATTTGGACCTCCCCGAAGGATTTCCATAGTCACCTGTCGAAAATTGGTAATTGGCAAATTGGTTAAAAGTGGTAGAGCCACACTGTTTAATTCGTAAATGGGCAGGCTCGTCAGGGGCGGTGCCACTGTGTAACAGGAGATCGACGTCAAGCGACATCTTTGCTATTTATTATAGTTGCTAAGAATAACATAAGTTTTTTAAAATCATTATAATACTGGACTCTACCTTTTTCTATCATTACTATTTCATAATAAACATACATACAAGAGAATATACTTTGCTTTGCTTCTCGTTATATGATACGATTGGTGTCAAGGCCCTTGCAAATCTCTGTTTTTATAACGTTTTACTATTTTTATTGTGAAAGGTTGCTGACCAAAAGGTCAAAGGGCAAAGGTCAAAGGCCTTTGACCTAAGCCTTTTTAGAGCTAGTTTTAATCAACTAAAACTATATAGATTACAGTGGACTTTAGAAGTTTGAGCAGTTTAGATTTAAATGCTTTATTCTAAAACGTTTTATAATAATTACATTTAAATTCGATGAGAGTTTTCAAATCTAGAATTATATAGTTTTTGAACGAATTAAAAAATATAGGATTTGATAAAGACTGAAACAGTTGATCTTGAAAAGCCAAACCAATTTAATCATAAAATGTTTCACGACTACTCTTGACATTTACATTTTCAAAACTTATACTATATGGAAGGCAAACACCACTCGGTCTCAAAGTTAAAACGCAACAAACAGCAAAACCGACTTTCGGATTAATAAAACTAGTGCAGACTACCGCCAAAAATTTCGTCTTAATTAATTTTACCTGATGTAAACTCCTCAACTCTGAAAGCCGTGTGAATACTTAAAACTCTCAAACACGAAAAGTTCATTTCTAAATTTTTAAGCCAAATACTTTTCGACTGCGGACGCTGTTTTCACAATGTTAGTAGAATACACTACATTTAAACATTATTTCAGAAGAGAGAGTTTTGTTTTAATTGAATTTGCCACTGAATATTTCATTTTGTTTCGCATTTTTGCAGCATAATAAGAACCTTATACAATGATACAACTGTATGGATTTTTTTATTCTTACTCAGAAAAGTGACTGCACAGCATCTGATGGATAAGCAATGCCGTTTAGATAGAGTACCGATTGGCAACAGACAGTTATCTCCTGCCATTCGATGCAATTATACTGGCATCCATTACTACTTCTACACAATACAACGAAAGGATCCAGAATTATAGGAAGGTATGTCCGAGGAAGCTGTGCCGTTGTCCGTTCTTTGCAACAAAGTGCCGCGAGGTCGTTTTACGATAAATATTGATCTCTCTCTTTCTCTCTCTTCAGGAAGTCCACTGCTGAACATAAGCTTCCC
Source organism: Deilephila elpenor (assembly GCA_949752805.1). Classification (NCBI taxonomy): domain Eukaryota; kingdom Metazoa; phylum Arthropoda; class Insecta; order Lepidoptera; family Sphingidae; genus Deilephila; species Deilephila elpenor. The sequence goes on along the minus strand of OX457099.1, from coordinate 6,125,215 downwards.
CCATGGATTGCCATATAGGCCTGTCAGAAGCAGTTTGCATCCAGCGACATACAGGGTATATGAAGACCGCGACCGAAAACGAAGCCAGGAGGTAGTATTAGTGATATCAAAAACAATGCAAGTAAAAATTAAAAAAAAATTGACAATTTTTTTTTTGTTATTTTTTACATATCGTCGTATTTGAGTGATAAATACATAATTTTTCTAAAATAATGACGTACATCGCTTTATTTTTAAACACGCAATGGTACGTAAGGGTTTAAATTACTATTTTTGCAAAAACTAGGTAGGTAGGTTTAGTTGCATTGTGTCTGTAGCCGCTCAAACTACCACCTGACTTCGTTTTCGGTCGCGGTCTTGATATACCCTGTATAGTAAGATAATTGCTATAAATAATTAATAAACTTCAAAACTATCACGGTTGGTGGTGCCAAAAATAATGGGAAGTTATAATTTCATTTTTTACGACGTAGTTATTGTAACCACATTTTTTTAACCTTGTGTAGACCTGTTAAATACATCTCATAATCTTTCAAAAGAATCTACTTTGACCAACACTGTGTAGCATTGTTACATACATACATACATAAACTCACGCCTTTATCCCCAAAAAGGTAGGCAGAGGCGCCACCAGGACACCCACATTTCGCCCTGCATGTTCCGTCCCACGATGTAATAGGGGGTAAGCCCATTGCCATATCAGGCACTAATTCCTGACTCAGGGCTGATAATGAATAGAAAAATCCAATAGCACTTTGCCCGACCCGGGACTCAAATCCGAGACCTTAGCCTTGTAACCGTACCATAATACAACTACGCCACCGAGGCAGTCTAGTCTGTTACATGATTTCCATAACTAATTATTTTAATTAACGTTTTGCAATTTTAAGTAGACAGGCCGAAAAACTACGTTCGTTTCGTACTAATTTCGCTGTTTCTCGTAGATCGAAACAATAATGCCAATCTGCTTGAAACCGGATATAAGTAGCCTGAACCTGAGAAACAAAGAAGGTATCTCAACATCATATAAGATAGTTGTTATCGCATACGTATATCAGTATCGTATAATGTCAGTTTATACATATAAGATGTTATCTAGTCCAACACTGCCTACACCCGTTAGCGACCTATATCAGGCTACTTAAACTTTAAGCATTTGGGTAACGTCCTTTTCCCGATTACCATACTTTCCGGAAGCCGTATAATTTATACCTTAAAGCCTGTACATGTTATGAAGGCGGTTGTTTTACGCTCAGTGAGACGTGCCATCCAAGTGGAATTTATCTTATAAACATAAAAGTGCTTTCTGTGTCACTGAGATGTTTGATGGATGCGTTACGACAGACTTGTAGTATATCTTCATTATCATATGATATATTATGATATAAAGTATATGTCTGAGGGTATCTAGAAACATGTATTTGAGATGAACTAAAGGAAATATTGAATTATGCTATTTGTTGGTTAGTTTGATAGAGTAATGTGCTATGTTACATAGATTTCGTAAAGTTCTAGAATCTTCTGCCCATACTCACGGTCAACACAACTTCATTTCCTTTGTACCTATTGTGGACGAATGTCTGAATCTCACATGACTATGCAAGCAATGTAATCTCTTAACTTCAAATAAAACGCTCGCTCATTTAGATCTAAAAAAACAAAAATACGATCGTCGGTGTTGTTTGTGTAGTTTATATCCTGTGAGAATATGATCATATCATTATAAATACACGCGTGGAGACGGTAAGAGTGTCACCGATAAAAAGTATGCGGCGTAGATAATCTTTCTTTTCTGTCGCATAGGCGGAAATGTGTTTCTCCCATCGCACAATTTGTAATACGTTTTCCAGACTCGGAATTTTACCGCCCAAGGGATGTTTTTACGCTTAGAATAAGGGAAATTGGACAAAATTGAATTTGCCTGTTCGTTTTTTAATATACAAACACAAACTTTGCGATAAAACATTTAGGTCGCCGTAATATTGAGTTGTCGAGGATTTCCGCAGTTCATATTACGTGTTGCTTATTTTTCTGGATCTGTTGTAATACATACTTTTCTAAATTATTTTGTTCATTGTTCGTTTTATATCGAAATTAGCACGTTGCAGATATAAATTAACCCAGAAGATCTTGAAAAAACCTAAAATTAATGTTGGGTATTATTTTACTAATGAATAAAGAAATCATAATTTGTGGAATGTAAAAATGAATACAAGAAATAATGTTGTTACGAAGAAAAATGATTAATATCCAAGTTTTTAATATAGAACCGGCTTGGTTATTCAAAACAGCCATTACCCATGCAAATGCAAGTCAATAAACAATTTCCAAGCAAATGGCAATAGACCTCGAGAACGATTTACAAATATTTTGTGCTTCAGTTAAATTTTTCCAATGTCACAATATTTCAAATCACGCCGGCGAAGGAAGCCTTGACCTATGCGCGAGGCGGCTTATGTAACCAAATTGTTGTTTTAAAATACGTGTAAACCGACTTTAGTATTGAAATCCTTTGTTCCTACCTACTAACGAGTAACAACTATTTGCTTGTGTTATGTAATAACGACGTGATCCAAATTTAACGTTGATATAATATCTGCATTGGAACTAATATAGCTTTGTGATCAATGAAAAATTATGTGTCAATAATTTTGAATAATTTTATAGTGGGTTTTTTGTCGATACGAATGGTTGGTTTGTAGGATTTATTTTTAATATGCAGTCAACATACTAGAGATCAAAATGTCCTGTCACATTTGCGTTTTATGTGTATATTTCGAAGAAGAAGAGAGGTGAGTAGAGATGCATTAAGTACTCAAGCATTATACCTATAATAATGTTCTATAGTCGACGAAATAATGATAGTGTAATATTAACATATTTTATGAAAGGAAATAAATTAGACACATAATATTAAACAATGGGGTTTCAGAAAATATATAAACGAAGGAACTTCGTTTAAAATTTCGCTGAAGTTTCAAAACCATAATGGTTTAACGCAACAAAACAACAAATAAAACTCGTTTTATTTTAATAAAATTAGAAGACGGAAGTTTCATTACCTTGACCTAAACAAAGCATTATATTCTAGGTTATTTATATCATAGGTTTAGTGTTCATTATTATTCACTATAATTTGTATGAATAAACCCCCACTGTATGGCCACAAATACTCAAACTGTATGGCTTTAATAGACTAAAACCTATTTCTGTATGATATACCCCGTCATACAATTTTTTCTCAGAGTATTTTGAGCAAAGCTTTAGCGGAAACCCTTTGAATTATACGAAACTTAACTCTTTATGCTAAATACGTCCCAAACTTACGAAGTGAGGCGCTATGCTCTATTATTACACGAAAAGGGAAATGATATTAAGAATTTAATTTGTGCTTTTTTGTGTGGAAACTTCACAACTTGTTGGTGATGATTCAAAATAAATGGACGTAATGTATAGCCTATTAGGCAAATGAATTTATGCTTGTGCATTTCTATCTGTGATATATTCGGACATGATCGTAATCAACGAAATCTTTCTAAAATTTGACACTACTTTGGATGAAATTTAATGATGTTTAAATAGTCCCGATATCAAGGCATAACGTTTAAAGTACGCAAATTGTGTAGTTCATGTTTCAGTTTCAAAGACGATAAGCGCATTCATTCCACGTAGATACTGGGTGGCACAACTGCCACTTTGCTAAGTAAATGTCACTTCTTTACTCGCACTGCATTAGCCAGTAGTAAACATGAACAGTCCGTACTTTAATAAGTTGCAACATTGAGTTTTTCTCGTGAACTCGTTTCTTCAAGTCGCATTACGGGATCAGCCGGCTTATATCTGGATTTTGTGCGCTTTAGAATTCATTGCGACTTAATAGGATAGTTCCTTTGTCATCGGAGTTCACGCGGGATACGTCGTGCAGTTGTTATGCAAATCCTAGTAGCAACGGTATAACAATTACGTCCTCCGAAATAGTTGTTAGGCGTTTGATAGCAGGCGAAACTGACTGCAAAATGTCCTTTACTACACACGTACTGGCTTCAGTTAATTCTCAAACATTAAGCTGAACCGTAACTGCGAATATAAAACAAAACTATAATTAAAATGTTTGGCTTTTAATAATGCATGTATAATTCAAAGAGTTTTTATTTTAATTATGTGTTACCCGGTCCGTTTTCGACGTATGAGTACATGTACATGCAAACCATTATACGGCCTAGCGGTAGCTGTACAAGTATACACTTCAATTCACGAGGTAATAAAAATGGTCTCGCCTTTTCCCATTTCGAATGCCAATAGCTACCCCCCGACCTGAACTCCGAACAAGTGAATAAAGAATACAAATCCACCTTTTTCCGTTCTGCTTAATAAAAAGTGCTTTTTGCTAAGTAGCCACGGGTAAATATTCACCAGATGAAATGCCTCTTCGCCATGAAAAAAGCGGTTTAATTTTAAAAACAAAATTCTAATATATTGTGAGAAGTCGATGGTGCGTAAAATAATCCATTATTGCTCAAGGAAAACATCAAAGCTTTTTGCTTCACTTGAGAAATTGTAGTTTCCCTTGTTGGAAAAGTTCACATCAAGATTATAAAGTTGAGTATCCTGAGGAGGGACGATTCAGAAAGCATTAGTTGGAACGACTGAGATAACACATTCTCTTTGGAAACTTAAATTCTTCTTTGGGATTAAGCAATTACTTTCGTGCAAATATTCTTGTGTAAGTTGTTAAATATGAAATTGAAAAACTGTTTCACTTATGTCCGAATTTATATATAAATACAGCATATTGCGAGTGCTTTTTGGCAATTGATTTAATACACTAAATAGGTAATAACATTTTATAAAAAGTAATAAGTTTATGTGCTGTTGTCGATATTTTATTTAAAGGCTATATCTTAAACGCATTAGGTTGATCGAATGAATCGAAGGAGTGCTAAACAAACTGATAAAAAATATTTCCATATATTTTTATCATTTTATTGAATGGATAATTGATATTATTTAATCTTCTACATGATTCACATTCGAGGTCCTTGAGGTCGTACGAGAGCTTAAAGCTGAGAATGTCCGTCCACACCAAAGCATTTATAGACAAATCTTTCACTGTCGTAGGTGTTAGTTTTTGGAACGCACTTCCTGTTGTAGTGAGGCAGGCTCACACACTGTCATCATTTAAGAAGCTGTTAGAAGAACATAACTTTTTTCCTTAAACAGATATACTGATTACTATTATTTCCTTTAATTCAATCTATTGGTCATATATTTATGTATGTATGTTTATTTATATATGAATTTATGTACGTATATATGTTACTTATGTATTTTTGTGTATTTATGTATAAATTGCATTATTTATTTGAGCTTTTATTTTCTTTATCACTGCCCTTTCTTTCTTCTTCTCTTAAATCTATCCCATGGTTGTCTGGTAAAGATTGCCTAAGTGCGATAAGACCGCCGTCGGTTCTTTGTTGATTTAATATTTCTTTGTAATTGATTTAATATTTTTTGTCTTTATTGTGGATTTTAATAAAGAAATAAATTTGTTTTTTATTGCAAATACAACATTACCTAAGGTAATTTTTTGATAATAGAGAACAAAATGTGATGCAAAAATGTTTCTTTTATGTTAAAACTTAAAGCGGATTAAGTTTAAACACATCACACGCTATCCCTTTTAAGTTTTCGTATTCATCATTATTGGCAGCTCTCGAAATATATTTGACATGTTGAACAATGTTACCGAGTATGATTTATTTCTTTCGGCGTGTTGCTAATCCATAAAATATCAGATGTGATGTAATACAGTTATTTGTGTAACAGATACTAAGCGAGCTCTAGTAGCGTAGACGCGCCGGCAAAATTATAAATAACGATATCTTCAAACTTTAATAAAATGTAATTTTGCCAGCGTTATAGTATAAAAGCTGAATTTTATATATTATGTTGTTAAAAAAACTATCAAAATGTATCCTTGGCCATCGAACACCTTTGATGATTTTTTCCTCGTGCCAGACATATTAAAGCTAATAACTTTCAAAGCCACAACGATCGGAACCCCATAATAGCTGATCGTGTGATGTAATGTCAGAGGCAGGCGCAGACAAACTTATAGCTTTCATGAAATGACGAAAGTCTGGCGCCAAGGAGCTCTTTCATCCATTTTTTAGTTTTAAATTACAATTTAATAAACAACCTTTCGGAAACTTACTACTGTTTGTATTCATAATGTTTAAAATCCAAAATAAAGTAGATTCAAATTTTACCTTTAACTAAAAAGCTGAGTATTGGATCTCATACCCTAATTAAATTCGGTTCACGCTGTCTTTTTTATATTATACAAGCCAGAACAAAACCGCTCATTACGCTTAGAAAATTCAATATTTACGAGGCGAAACAAACCCGAAGTTCTTAATGAAAACAAGCCCATTAAATATTGAACAATAATATTAACCAACCCCATTGCGTATGCAAAACAAACTAATACAAAAAGGTTCAGTTTCTATGAGTGTTTGTCTCGTAATTAAATAAAGGGGTAAATGTTCGCATGATTAATGCAGTGGTGGGAACCTCAAGGTCGGAGGGGACCGGGAGCGGTGGTGCATCCCGACATTTCATTTATCTTTGTATGTCAACATATATATATACGGTTAACATCGATATTTATGAGTGAAGAAGCCCGATGAAGCCTCAGTTGGCTTGAGATATAATGCTATAGTGCAGCTTTTGGCGCCCTAGTGAATAAATAAAGTTTTGTTTCTTTAATGTTTTGTAACAAATTGTCATATTATTTTAAATATTTTTTTCTCTGAGTGGTTATCGTGTAGGTGAGTAATTGTAATTGTCCTATTAACTATAAAGTTACCCTCCTGCGCTGGAGTTTGTAAGTTGGTGGCACTATTGATTTTTTATTCTTTTGTGGTATGGTTTATTCATTTAATGCAATTTTCGGAGGTTTTAGTGACTAAATTGTATCTGATAGCGCTATGCCGTCCAAATAGATTGCCGATTGACGACACGATCAAATTCCGTCTGTTGGCATAAAACATTCAAGTATAACATTTTGTGTGTTACAAAGTCGTACCGATTTAATCTCATAAACATATTCATACAGAACGTTGTATGGTGACACATCGACAGCTCAATAAAGTACAACCTATTACAATTGTATCGACTATCGTGAAAATTGTTGTATTACTTTATAGATAATTTCAACGCTGACCTTCCCAAACATTTTATCTTTTTTTGTCTAAAAACTAGAGTTTTTATATGAAACAATAAAGCTTAAAAACGTGCGTAGGTGTGGAAAGCTACGGGATGGCGTTCAGACACAAACAATTCAGTTCAGGAAAAGATTGACAGGTCGATATAGAAATTGACCCTTTTAGATTCCAGTCCAACCATTTCGATTTACACTTTCAAAAACTTTAGCAATTGAACTTCGCAATCAAACTATTTTATATTTCTTGAGCGTAGTTTCTTTATGGAGAGTTCGGTTTTGTTTTAGTAAACCTTAAAACTGTTTTCATTTGCTTACGATGGTAATTTGAAACGAGTTAATTATCGCTCAAATCCACAGCGAAGCAAAAGATCGTGAGATATCTCGATAAGAGTTGCATAGGTGTGTGTCTCTATAAAACTATATTAGGCCAGGGTGGATTAACGTGTAAACCATGTCCTGTAGTAGAGAAGGCTTGTGATCAGCAGTGGGAACCAACGTATATCATTGTATAATATATCATTGTATAATATAAATAATATGACATTTGATGTGTATTAAATTAAAACAGGCTTTGATTGCCATTTTTATAAGAGTCCTAAAACTGGCTTCAATATTGCTGAACGAAACTATAGTGCGGGCTAGATGAGCAATAAGTGGCGACCATCGATTATATCTTACCATAAGACTGGCTATGGCAGCCCCTACCATTGTTGCTTCATGCATTGTTTCAAGTACCCCAGGTTGTAGGAAGGAAGGAACACGTAGGCCAGAAAATTGTTCTACAGCTTGATTGTATGGTAGAGATAAGAATACGCGAACTTTACTCAAACCCCTTGGTTCGAGTCTAGGTTGGCAATGAGGTTATGACGTTATAAGACAGCAGGCGGTAGGATAGTAAAGGATGGCAAAGGACTGAATAATTCCAAAAAGTCATCATTATTGGCAGATGCTAGCAAGCGTTTATTACTATATTATATTTTTAATTATAGGAACTTACCATATTAACTTATTCCGAAATTGAATAATTATCACATATTTTGCACGATCTATAGAAAATCTCCTAGTTCTACAATATCTTTTCCAAGGTTCTATTTTTGTAACTTTGAATCCAACTCTGTTTACTAATTGACTAAATGGCTCAATTAAGTCTGATCTGTATTTTGCAGGGAGACAAATTTTATATAATTCCTTTATTCTCGTCTCAAGTATAAAAATTAGAGAGCTCAACAATTTTCTAAGATAAATAAAAGCCGAGTTGTATTATTTAGTTAGGTGCTTTATTAATTAATCAATTATTTATAAGAAAACAATTTTGTATTTGTTGCTTAATTATACGTTGCGAACATACTCATATCTTGGCCATAAATCCTTTTAATAATTACCAGTCAAGAAAAAAAAATGCTTTTTCTGAGGGTTACTGAATTTGATTATTTAAAACCTAGTTTCATTTAATGGGAATTTTAAACCGTTTCATCTTAACTTGTTATTTATTTACTGGTTTGTTAGAATGTTAGTAATTAAAACCATATTCTCTTGAATATGTTTTAAATATGGATTTTTGTTGTATATTATTGCCTCGGGTCAATTTATTTTTTAGAAGAAAAATGTTAGTGGACGATAATTTAAATATACATTATAACATACCAAAACTTTATTATGTAAAACTCGGCTCATGTAATTCTGCTTTATCCTCTGTAGATTAATGTGAACACCTCAAATAAGACTAAATAGTAATTAATCCTTATACGATTACACGGAAATATGAAACAAGGAACGGAAACAATTAAAGAATACGCGCCGACCACTACTCGTTGTGTTGCTTAGAAATGTTACGAGCGTGCAAAATCATTTAGATGATAAAGTAGGTTTTTTAATCCTTTTTACACTTTTTTATGTATGTAATGTGTTGGATGATTAAGATCTGGTTTTAATGCCACCATTAAGTACCGCACTTGATGTGAGATTATTTTTCGAAACTGTAAACATTAGTAATGTACTCATAACAATATATAAGCGAAGGATTTAAACTATTCCGTTCCTAATCAAAATATTTAAAAAAAGTTTAGTTGGGTACTTAAACTTGAATAAAAAATAAAATATAATTGAATAGTTTAGCATACAAACTGCTGACGCGCTACTCCGCACGGGATTTTAATTAAAACCATCATGTCTCTTATATGATTTACCATTAAAATAAATAATTTGTATAACGCGATACCAATTCTTCAATAACACCGCAGTCGTAAAAATGTACGTGTCTGCGTAAAAGCCAAGAGTATAATATTAGTAAGGATTTAAACCAAATCACCTCGGATTTGTCATATCCTCGTGGATATTACGGCGTCGCTCCATCCATCTGTCTTCCCGCTTGCGAAATGCAATATATATGTCGTTCGTATGGCTTTGGACTCCAGAGGTAATCCCATCATTTCACCTAATGTGGGAATTGCATGCTCTCGTATAAAGGTTTTTCGTATAAACAATAAAAAGCTAATGTGTATTATTGTTTCTCATTAGGTTGTAATGACTTGTGCGTAAGTAACGTGGGTAAACCTTGTTATTGAGGTCGAAATATGTGTGAATCGTTCGCGAGCTAATAGCATTGAAATATTGTGGATTGTTGGAATTGCTTATGAAGGGCGAATTTTAATAGCTTTGTGGTTTAATACGAAATTGTTACGTGTACTTTGTTTTTTTTTCCAGCGATATCCTGGCTGATAATCCTCAGTTCTTAATATTTTTTATTTCGAGTGTTGGAGTAGCTCGGTAGTTGACTTGGAGATTGAGGCCCAGCTATGTTGAAGCCAAGTTACTAACAAACTCTTAATACTGTGCACCTTTTAGGTCCTTTATTTTATTTGTTTCATATGCTTATTGCTTATGCGGATTTATAATGTGCTAATATGCAGATCAGCAATTGCTTGTCGGGTTATGTTACACCCGCGCAAAGAAACATAAAAATATGGTTTGATTAGAATTTATTGATAATATAAATCGACCTACAGTTTATGTAAATTAAAATTTATTTAAGGCTTTATGAAATGAAATAATTATTATTGCATTTAAATTGTTTATTCATTCGTAGTCATGTGTGGTAATTAACTACTCATCAATATTATAAATCTTTCATCACAACAAAAAAATATTTCACCACAAAAAATTAATTAAATGTTATATTTTAAAGCAATCCGAAGCCCAGGTCCAATTAACTCGCTCTATTAATGATAATATAGAGGCGAGGGACAGATCCCCACACAAATAATGTGATTTATCAATTAGCCCGACGTTCTCGGCAGGGTTTAATTCATAATCATGTTAAAGATTTCATCCAAATATGTTTCTCTAAACAAACCTCATTTTTAGCTAATTATTTAGAAAGAATTTCAAATTCCAAGACTTTGTGAATAGATAATATATGCTAATTAGATAATCTGTACATAATTCGATTAATACAGATATAAACTATCTAATAATAAACTAGTTTAATTTAAGATAAACTAATAAACTGAAATATACGATGTTTAGCGCGAATAAATAAAGCGTGTAACTTGACACTAATTGCTACGCGACGCTACGAGGTTACTACGGCGCAGCGTAGCCTTAGTTGTCGGTCACTGTACTCCGTAGCAAAAAGATAACTGCCTCCGCAATTAAGATAAACACAGCTGTATAAATTGTCACTACTATTAGGGATGCTGCATAAAATGTAAAAGTAATAGAAAAATCGGGTATGGAACCAGAAGTATACACACAACTTTAAAAGTTCACAGATATAGTACAAATATAAGTGATCGTCTTCCAAAACCTTATTATATACATGTGACATCACTCAATTTTTGAACATGAGCATTGTTGTGGTTATTATAACCTCTTATCAGCAATTCACACATCACACATCACACATTTAAAATGTACATAACACCCTTTGTAACACGCTTAACTCTTCCAAATATTGTACTGTAGGTTTTATCCAAATGTATGTATAACATATGATTCATCACAATTAAATTATAGTGAACGTCTTCAAAAGGATCTTACCGTTTGGACAGCCGCCTGAAGAAGTGCCAGTCGTTTAGAGCTGCTGGCTTCCCCCGCACCACAACAAATCTATGTTCCGCTAACACTCGGCAAAAATATGCGAAAGTTTATTGAAACAGTCGTGTGGTCGGACGTTTGACAGTTTATTATGGTTTATACACAGCGATTTATAGTGGGGGTATCGGCGGGAGCTGTCACTTGCAGTGAGGAGACGAGCGGTGGAGAGCGCGCGATGCTTGCGACTGAGCCGGGCGACGCGCGCCCCGGGCCCCGCGCGCTCGCCGCTCGCCGGTCGATATACGCGGCAGAATAAACACGCCGTACTAGGATAGGAGTAACACCCGCGATGTTGCCAGCCTCGCTCCTCTTCACCCGGTGTTGCCTTGTCGGATGTTTGCCGCGGTTTGTATCTCAAACGCTCCTCCGCCCCGCGTCGGGACTTTTGGCCGAGCCGCCGCCGACGACGCCGCCGACTCGTCTCGCCATGTCTTATTTCATCAAATAAAATGTCTGAAACTTTTGTCACTCCAGTACGACGACATTAAATATTCATTGCAGACACAGTTTCTTGGCTTGCACTCTGATAATGTATAATTTGCATGTAACCTTCATTTATCTATTCGTTAGATAAAACAATTTCCATAATAGGATCATCTGTAGTCGGCGGGGATGGCTCGTGCAGTTTTGTCAAAGAACCATCTCAGGCGGCTTATCTTTATGTGATATTGCAACGAAATATACTTTGGTATGGCGTCAAATCGATATTTATTTGCGATATCGTGCCGACGGAGCTTTCGCTACCTATTCGGTATACACGATTGTGTCACAAGTAATATTTTTTTATTACTGGCGGTATAGTTTTGTCGTTCTCTATCCGATGTCATGTCCTAACAAATTATAATTTAACCGAACAAGCCTTACGATAGCGGGCTCGGGACGCAATAATTTTATCTATACAATTTCTCTATTGACATTTGTGAGTGTTCGGTTCGTATTCATGAATTCAGATTCAGTTTGATAAGTAAACAGCGGTACGAGAGAAGCCGTTTCGAAATATGCTCATGTGCCTACAATTCACGCATTTATTTATAATTTTTATATATCACCGTTTTCTCAAAAAACTATTGCGATATCCATATGTCTCTTTCATAGTGCCAGTGTTGTCTTGTAATAAAACAACCGCCAGCTTGGTAAACGTCAAACGGACTGTTTTTAGTCTACCAGGTCGGCTAACTATACAGGTTGTAACACATATCAGCTACAATTATTTTTTGAGAACTATCGAAAATGTGGATAAACTTACAAAATTCCCTTTGGCGTAAATATTGCCAAAGAATTATTATCTATAAATTCACGCCTAACTTATACAAATCGGATTTGCGTGTATGTGATTGGAACCGGCAAATTCCGTTTCAGAATTCAATTTCTCGCCCAAGTACTCTCATTTTAAATCCTATCGAAGCAATTGTTGACGTGTTTTTCTCTTTTAGTACAAATGCAAGTAACGATCTACAAACCAATGTTTATATTTAACCTATTTACTGCTCCAAAGGGTCAGCACGTTTGCTTTGCTGGGACACCACTGGGTGTTTGCTCTAGTGCATTTGCTCGCTTAGTCCTTGGCAAATTCGTGGAAAGAACTTAAATCTCACATCTTTTAACATTTTACGGAATGCTTTTTCTTAAATCCTCGTAAAATGTTTCAACATTTTACACAAAAATATTTTTATCAATCTTTTCTTATCCAAGCTCTTTGTGTAGTTTAATTTTAAAGTAACCAAATGAGTTTTTAAAAATTCATATTAAAATATAATTCTTGAATATCTACTTTCATTCAAAAGTGTTTGAATAGTAACACCAGAATAGATTTGAATAATATCGCGTGTACGCAACTTTACTATATTTTTCTTTTATGCCTCAAAAGAACAGTGACCCACTTTCGGTGCATTAAATCTTTCGGTTACAGAGAAACGGAAACACTTGTTGAAAATCTTGACGCTGTTCTGTATTATTCGCTTTTATTTAATTATTATATGTTTTGACATTATAAAAAATTGCAGTTTCTTGAAGGACGAAATGTGGTGATTCATGGTGGAGGCCTATGTTCAGCAGAGGACTTCCTTTGGCTGAAGAGAGAGAGAGAGAGAGAGAGAAGGACGAAATGGGAATTAATTATTGAATCGGATTTAGTTTGACCTATTTGAATTAATATAACGTAACGTAAACTTTACAAAGATATATTCAATGGATAGATGGGGCTTGACAATTTAATCAGAGTTGATATATCATTATGTCGCACGTACGGCTGCCCGCGTCACTTCATAATATTTTACACTAGTATACACTAACTATAATAATTACAACTACATTTATTTTTAGATTTTTATATGAGTTCGTCATATATATAATACATTTTTATGTTTTTATTGATACATCATTCATCAAAAAAACCCATCAAGTACACCGGTAGTATAGCTGTATCAGCAGAATATAGCTATACTACTGGTGATTGTTCGTCAAAATTACTTTGTAAACTGTGAAGTAAAAGAAATTATTTATGAACACATAAGAAAAATAACAGAGGGTTTTATTTAACAATAATAAATAACTAAATTTAATTTAACGATAATAAATGTGCTTAAGACTATAAAAAAGTTTACACCAAGCCCTTTCACACTTTCCAAAATATAAAGCATCGGAACTCACTATATAGGTAGAACCACACATAATTTAAATTGCAGTGGTAGAGCCTTACTACATCTCGTTAAAGCTACTGTTTCAATGAGTCGGTTCGACCGGGGCCGCCAGTAACCATCTCTCGCCAGTGTATTGTATATATTTGGACTGCATTTCACTTACCATCAAACGTATTGTAGTATCTTTGTCGTACAAGTATTAAAAGAAAAAAACCTTTAATAAGTATCAGATAAAATCCATTAGCAGGAACAATGTCAGCACAATTCTTTAAACTAACAGTACAGGGTTAAATTGCGATTGGATTTAGAGACACAATGGCACAATCCCCGAGTCTAGCGGAGTTTGAATTAGGTATTAAAACTTGTGAATGCAGACATTAACAAACTAAAACAACTATTTATTATTTGCTTAACAGTTATTTTGTTTGAAACGTTACAAATTAACTTTTTAGGTGCACAGAAATTTTCGAATTTCATATAATTGTAACTTTTAGGGCCTTTTTAAGCATATTTTACTCTTTTTTATTTAAAGGCACATATATTTCCGATAAATATTATAAAAACATTGCAAACAATCCTGATCGAGGGGAGAGTTCATAATTTTTTACAAAATTTATTGATATTTCGAAAAAGTTGCTCCGTTTTACAAACCACCAATATATATTCGTGTCCGAGGCCTAGAAGTACAGCAATAATACGCTGAAATAGAAATATGTTTCACTCAAACTAGAACAATTCCGTAGTGAATGGAATAAAGAGGTCACTGGTCAGAAGGGGAATACAAATTAAAACATATTAGAAAGAAGCACTCATGCATCTGAATGCAGACGGCATGTTGCAAACACGCATCAATGTGGAAAATGATTTAATTGCTTTACACTGTACCTAGTTCCTGAGAAAGTTGAAATGAATATTAAACTGTTTGTCGCATGTAGTCTGTAACGAAACAACCGAATAAATCCCAACCATGTGTAAGACCAAACGAAGTAATGTTGAATGTACTGAAAAAGAAATTAATGTTGTGCATATTTATGAGAAAGCAATGAACATTTTATTTTCTTGTTGCATTTTATCAGAAAACTACATTTATAAACGAGGTTCAGCAACGTGTATTCATAAGATGCAGCGAATGAAAAAAAGGTATATAAAAATGAATTTTTAATCAGTTATTTATTAAACCGAATTGATTTTATTTGTGAAATAACGGATAGGTTATTACCAAACAATTTTTTTTGAAGTGCAACTTTTTCTAATAAACGTTTAAGTTAACTAATTAAAATTATAGTAACTAATTAAATAGATTACAAGTTTAACTGACGTTCCTTCTAATAAAAACCAGCGACAACATAACAAAGCCGAGCGACGGCACGCGTTTACTTCCTATTAATAGAATTACCACGCCTCATATCCAATACCGAACAAAGCTTGCTTATTATTGCCGAGCGTGTGATGTGTTAGGCGGATAATACAGGTGCTGTTTACATTGGACGCGGCTTTTTGTAAGACAAACAGTGTGGCCAAGCGATAATTCCCTTTGAAAACAAACGCCACCTACCATCTGGGCAGGGCTGGATGTATTACACAAAGACGAGATCAAAGTGTTGCATTCACATCATCAATAATCCATGCTTGTTTTTAATTTCATGAATATTTTGACTATTGAGATATCAATGCCAGTTTCGACCACCCTGTTCGTGAATGAAATATTACGCTGTTAATGGATGTGTGGGTATAATTAGTTTCAGAAATTCTCAGACCTTGTATAGTATTTTAGGCAGAATACAACATGAGTGTTGTGTTCAACAATAATATGTGATATTAATAGGGTGGTTGAGGTGTTATTACGGTAACATAATATTAGCAAGTTTATTATTAAATTCAATTTTATTAATGCTGTCACAGACTCATCCAACACCTCATGAAATAATGAAAAATTTAATTTATATTCATGTTGAACATCTACTAAACGTCAGAAGCAAGTACATTTGATAGCCTCAAAAAAAATGTGCTACAAGCGTTCACTAAACAACAAATAGTTTGTAATAAATTGTACGTAATTTAATATTTTTTATTTATTTTTTCAAGATGTATACATCTAATTTTATCGTTTATACCTCAACGGTAAATTTGTTTTGAAATTCTCATTAAAAACGTCAACCACGCAAATATGCATTCTACTGCTTTTAAATTGAAACGCATGAAATTGACTATAACAAAAAATGAGAAAATATTTGTACTTTACTATTCTTTGAAATAACATTGCATACTCATAGAGTGGCGGAATTTTTACTTGATTAAATAGCAGATATAATATTTACAAAACTGACCTTCACTATAATTATTTTTATTCATAAATATCATTTTTACAAAATAATCACGTTTATCATATCACATAGTAAGCATTGAAAACACCACAAAGAGTCGTCAACAATGCTGTGACCTAATTCAGTCATATTTTTTTAAGCACTATTACATTACGACAGATGAATGTTGGACGTAATACATCGTTCTCAACATTTGTATCTTCAGGCGTACAACACCAATTGGAAACTTCGTTACAATGCAAGCGAATCACGATGTAGGTCATGGTCCTACAGCGGTCGGACTTACACTAATATTCATAGCTTATTTGCCAACTACTGTAACGTATCAATTTCTTATCCCTGCCTGACCTACCACACACTATGGAACAACTTTTTGATTTATTTATTACTAGCGGCCTGGCCTGACTCCGCTCGGGTGCAGATGAACTTTCTTGAAAATATTCTGCGGAATATGTTTTATGGTTTCTAATGGTGAAATAATTTTCAAACGGGTCAAGTAGTTTCAGAGTCTATGCAAGGCAAAAACATAATCAAATCTTTCCTCTTTATAATATTAGTTTAGATTACTAACTCTACACTGTGGGTCTCGCTTGATTAACTTTAACTGTGAACGATAATATTATATTGAAGAATCCTGCAAATATGCATGGTTTTGACAAGAATTTCCAAGGTATGTGAATTCTACCGACTGCATTAGGCGAGCGCGATGGATTTTATGGTTTATTTCCCAGGGAACCAAACCTGTTGTTAAATTATGAGTCAAATTTTTTTTGCAACATAACCGTGATATTATTTGTGGCGAAAACGTGTGAGAATGCGATTTAGTGACGCAGAAGAATAAAAAAAGCTTACTTAAGTTTCTACGTATATTAAAAATTAAAATAAATGAGTAATTAT
This sequence comes from Deilephila elpenor, assembly GCA_949752805.1. NCBI lineage: Eukaryota > Metazoa > Arthropoda > Insecta > Lepidoptera > Sphingidae > Deilephila > Deilephila elpenor. The sequence continues at coordinate 6,108,035 of OX457099.1, read as the reverse complement.
TAAAATATGATGATATTTGTGACTTTCCGGAATAAAATATACTATCACTAAATCTGGTTATTAAACGTAAAAAACGCAGGATTTTCCTCTGCCAAAAATATATTATAATGATACGAAATAAGGTCTCAAGTTATTGGTAATGCCAAAAATAGCTGATTGCTAAAAGTGCGTGCCTTCGTGACATCTCGCATTAGCCTTCCATAAGTTAGTCGCTTTGATATGAAGATAACGTGACGAGTGCCTATAGACCGTGCGAGCCACCGCCAAGGTCGACGTGCCAAAACATTCGCATAAAGGTGCTGTCCGATTACATGAGCAAATATCTTTAACTAAAGGAAAAAATGTATAATTGTGTATATATTTTAAGTATGTATATTTGTTTTTAAATAATGTACTTTTTTTTTGTTCCATATTAATATGAAATAAACCCGCTTTGCTCCATTTCTGCTTCACCCAAAGGTAGACTGTAATAGAATGCCTTTAGCATTACGTCCGCAAAGCGAAAATAAATAATAACTGTTGTAGAAAGTTGCTGGATCCAGGTCGTTTCCCACTGATTGTGGAAATTTTTGAAGGAGGTGTATGTTCAGCAGTGAACTGCCTGTGGCTAAAGAGAGAAAGAATATTTATATCTACAGGGATAGGTAGATATTAGTGTCACTGGCCGTGCAGCCTCGTGAATGGTAATTTTGTCTGCACTGTATTAATGTTGATTCTAGAAGCAAAATTGAAAAGTGTTCACTATCAATCTGCAACTACCCTACGGATTTCGTGACGTATGTTCCGCCGGCTTTAGACGCATAGAGAACTCTATTTGTGCTGCAGACGAGCGTGTTACTGTTTTAAATAGATAAACTTTGGAACTAATCTGCATTTTCATTATGCATTTGAAGTAGAAAGAACAAAGACTTCTAAATAGAGTAAGTTTAGCCCTTAAAAATCTAGTTAGCGTCGCTTTGACAGAGGTCGCTTTACAGGGTCACTTTAGAAAATATTTATATGATGAAAATAACTATTAGGTACTGCAATGTATAATTAGCTACTGTACATAATAAGACTTAACTTCTTATGTTTTAGGATGGCGAGCGCAGTGGGATGCCAAGCATTTCATGGTGTTTGGTTTTGCTACTGTCCGTATCGCTTACCATCAGGCGAATCGCATGCCCATCTCGCCATTCATTGGAATAAAAAAACAAACTGCAAGGAATCAAACACGGACAAGAGATAATAATAGAAAATACTTCGTACTTCTTTCGTATTATAACATTGTAAAATATCTTAGACGTCAGCATTTATGACGCATAATATCTTATAATATTATATAAAAATCTTGATTTATTATAAAAATATCGACAAAAATATTAAAGAAGTCTGGAGTCAGCGTAAATAGTCTCTTGAGCATAGGTTCTGGAGGTTTTAACTCCTATATAAGATTATCCATTGTATATGAATTACAAACATAATTTGTCTAGTAGTTTATTGATGTTAGGCGGGCGGTGGATATTTTTTAACTTACACTGTCCCACTGAAAGGCCTCCCTATCTTTTTTTACCTTCCTCCAAAGGTGGGATACGAATACACGCACTGTGGCTGCTTAAATGTATTACTTTAATATATGCTTTAATAAGTTCTTCTTTTAACCAGGTACATCAATATAAAATAATGGTGTTATGAATCTCCGTAGCCTAAAAGGTAGGACTGCGACCTAATGATAAAAAGACCTTTTATTTATCATTTCGCGACAAAATTTTGATGGATGTGTTAAAAGTTACCAAAACTTTATGGGCTTCCTTTTCTAAGAATTCTCAGCCTGGCACGCAATTTTAGGTTTTGAATATACCTACATATAACAGTCTCATATTTATTTATTACGTCTGTTTAAACAAGCAAACGAACAACTTAATTGGTGAAAAAGCTCTACAATTCCTTTGTCATTAATCTTGTTTTTAACTTTTAATTCGATTCTAATATTGAAGAGACTTTTACTAACTTGACCAGTACAAGTCCATCATTTAATTTCTATGAAATTATACAAACTCGAATGTCAAATGGGGTGGTTCTATAGCACACATATGAAATCTCTCTATGACTATTGCAGGAAGCAGGAAAAATTGTCTTCAAATGCTAATGTGATAGCATTGTGTTATAATATTATAGACATTAGCAACGTTTATTTGAAAATGATTGCCCAGACACGTGACTATACATAGAACGAAAGGGAAATGTACAGTCGCATTAGTATAAAATATGTTGACCTTTAAGAACATGAGTGTATAAGAGCCATTAGGCTTTATAATGTTATACGACGTATGGCAATACGATTGATGTTTGAATATTATTACATTTTATTTTAAATGTCATTACTGCTTAATTATATTGTTACATAAGCTTTATATGATCGAAATGTTAGCTCCAACTTAAACATGGATTTGAATTAATCAGGATGGTACTTCGACCTTACAAAAACCTTAAGAAACTTAAGGCTATGTTTCGTTTGGCCAATTTCAGACGACTTTTTCCTTCTTCTCACCTTACGTATATTTGTTTATAAAACATAGGCTCTAGTTAACGCATACATACATACAGAAACGTCACGCCTGTATCCCATAGGGGTGGGCAGAGACTATGGATCAAAACTTAGCTCGATCTTGACATACTACTTTCGCTTTGTCTACTTTGATCAATCTATTCATGCATTCTCGTCAGTTCAGGGTACTTATACTGTATTCTAATTAACGGGAACCTCTATACATTCCAAGTGGTGTAATCTACATATTATGAGTTTCCTGAGTATTTATGCCAGGTGCGGCAATAGTACAACCCCTTGTCACATCTTTGGACGAAAATAAGTTCAGCTATGTATATGCAGGAGACGCTAATGAAACATCACATGTTTACGTGTTTGAGCCAGTGTATTCATCATTTAATTCAATCTATCAAACAGGAAATTTATGAAATCACGGAATGTTTGTTTAGTAAAATCGAATGAATTATTAATGCTCCAATCAAGCCGATCTACGCTACGCCGTATTAAACTGTACCTAAAACTGACGATGTAGTGAATAAATTGGATACATAGTGCTTAATAATTCCATTGAGAACAACCTTTGACCTTTTTACAAATTTCGATAATCTTGAGAGGTTTCGAAAATATAAATGTATGCTAACTCTTGCTCGCTGTTGCGTCCGCATGGCTTTTTCTTGACGTGTTAAACGTACGTTAAACAGTTAACTTCTAACACTATTGAAAATTACTTGATAACATTGATTTATCAGGCAATTAACATTATTATTTATTTATTTAATTTATATAGGTGCGTTGAGGTAACACCGTAATACAAGCAAGGAAGGGGTAAGAACGTAAACTCCTACATTAAATAGGAGTTACGCGACCCCAACACACTATACACAATAGTAAGTCATACAAAACAATAATATAACACCGTACTCTAGTTTGCACGTGGGATTAAACATAGACTTAAAATATGATAATTTTCAAATCCTGTAAGTACTTACCGCTCTAGTAATGTTATAGAATATAGACAATTGTTCTATCGTGGGTCGCAAATTCAACATAAACAATATTTATATTATATACAAACATAATATTTATATTCAATTCTATAAGTAATGTTTTAGAAAATATCAGCATAAATTCAAAGTACTTTGAAATAACTCATTCAACTCGATATTAAAAAAGGAATGGACTGAAAGCGCTGTCACATTTCTCGCTATAACCGCGAAATAAGTTTTAGCGAAATAGGGAAAGCATTTGACTTTATGCAACCTTATTTTTATTGTGTTTTGCATTTAACGTCACTATAATATTAACTTTAATTGTTTTAGAAATGTTCGTACAAATCTGTTTAATCTAAATGTTATTTCCCCGATAAAATCATGATTTCTAGACCATAAATTCTGATTAGCTACATTTCTCCTGTCACTATAACAGGAAATAAAAGTGCTTTATGATTTTAAAATGTAATCAGACTCAAGTTTTACATTTTAAGTGTTACATTAATGTCTAAAAATTAAAAAGATCTGTAATTTACAGTTTTATTTACTAAACCCAACTGGAAATAGGTTTTTACGAGCACATTTTGTAAGTTTCCTTGAAGGTTACGAAATCTAGACACAACAATGAATGCGTTTCCGCAAAATGTCACGAACAAGTGTTATTGCATCCGAGGCTCTATGTCTTCCGCGTGATTTACGTGGCATAACGCCATCCGACAGTTTATGCCACGACATTATGCAGAATGGCATGCCTGAACGAGAATATCAATTATAACGGCCATGCGATCGTAATCTAAATTGCTTTATAACACCGTGTTAAATGACACTACATTTTAAAATATGTTCTAGAGTACACCTATTAAGGTAGGTAGGTAATGAATACGGGTTATGTTTTTCTTTGGTTGGTGACTAGATTAATAGTATTTATTTGGTCTACATAGATGAAATGGACGTATGTGTGGTTTATGAACCGACTCCAGTTAGAGGAAGTCCATACAGATTACTGAGGAATAGATTTTTACATGACCTGAAGACCCGTGGGAGAGACCTATGTAATTCCGGAGCATACTTCCTGATGATGGTGGTCATAAAACTGTCAAATCGTTAAAGTCTCCGAAATATCAAATAGAAATCAGTATTGAGTAAATAAACCACACGTTACAATAAAGTGTATTTGTATACATAGGCCACCTAGTATTGACTTGCTGTCTCATCACCGATGCATAAGTTCTATGAATGCAGCCGCTTCGGGTGACCCATCGATTGTTCTATTTAAGTGAACATCCTTGAGTTGGCGAACTACATAATTAATTTACCAACCTATCTACCTATTAGTAAAACAAATTGCTTGTAATGGTTACGTTCCTAATATCAATCAAACCGAAGGGCACGGCGGACGCTCCCGCTTGACACACGGGTTTCTCAATGTCGCAGACTTCGATAATTTAAACTTGCTCTTACATATTCCGTAAGATGTAACAAATTGAATCTGCGGCCGAAATTAAACTGGAATTGGATTGGCTGTGTTACTTCAAATATTCTTTAATAGTTTAATTATATTTTCGCCTTAGTAATGGAAAATATAGTTGTTTATTTTGATTTCAGATAAAATTTTCTTAACTCAAGTAATGTTTTGTAAGATCATTAAAATCGTGAAATAATGCTATTACAAGGTGTTATAGCTGTGAAGAGGAAACTGTGCAAGAAAATCCTTCAGCCCCTTTTTTTTTGCTTTTCCTTTTATGTTCTCTCTATTTTATGTTCTTTCTTGATTTTTTTTCTTCTGTTTAATGCAGGCATAATATATCAATCTTTGTTCCTTGTTGTGTTTGACGCCAAAATTTCCACACATTTTGCAAGTACAGTGTAATTTTAGTCGACGACTATAGTTTAATTGATTTAATATTTATGGGAATAATATGTAAAATAAAACAAAAAATTAGCAATGACCTTTTTCATGCTCTTTAAAATGACACAATTTGTACTTGTACATTACAGATTTTTTGTATGAAAGTTGATATTCATACAATACAGCCTCCGTGGCGCAGTTGGTAAGACGCCGGCTGTGAAACGAGAGGCCGCGGGTTCGATCCCCGCACCGAGAGAAATGTTTGTGCGGCCCACAAATATTTCTTTCAGGTCTGGGTGTTTGTGAGACCGAAAAGTCTCTCGTAGTTCTGATACCTGCGACACAAGACTTAATTGATCTTAATGTGGGGTCGGGACTATGTGTGTGACTGTTGGGTGTATTTATTTATTATTATTATTTATTATTATTTATTTGTCTCTGAATTTTAATCTACGCTATTTCATGAAAATATATTCGATTTACTCAACAATTAGCAACGTTGTCCTAACGTAAATTAATTAAGTGTGTTCTCAAAGGAGATAATTTCACTAAAAGTCAATTCTGTACAGCACAGATAAATTAATTGAATACAATTAGTTGTCGATGCCTGACCAAAATCGAAGCTGCAGCCTGGTCAGTGGCTCGTTTGTATTAAGATGTACAGACATCAAGATGAGCCTATCATCTAAAATAAAATATGCTTTGGTGTATCGTACTTACAGTAATAATGTGTTTTATTACTGAAGCTTTCCTTTGCAATAATATTGCGTTTGTATAAGAATTATTGAAAAACTAACATATAAGACTAATTTAAATATTCGAATTAAATACGTGAATCAATGTAATGGAATATAAAGACGCGAGCTTATGTATGTATTTAAAAGAATCAAATACTTATTTACTTCTTCCAAATTAATACACATAACCTAAAATAAAATGTACATCTTCCTTAGGAAAACAATAAATTGTATCATTGGAACTCCTAGCAGTGGCGCTTTCCAATAAAAACATCGTATTTCGTATGACATATTTTAATAACCACTATAAACTGGAATAAACACATCTGCGTCTCTATTTTTATTACAACACATAAAAATACAAGAAAGTGTGATAGATTAATGCATAGAATCATGTACTTCGCATAGTAACATTTGTATGATTTTGTTTTTCTGATGGCACCATAACATCCCTCCCCCCCCCCCCCCACCTTTTTCCTTCCATTTTTCTTTCAATTTTACGAGATAGGCAAAGCATGTGTGATCTAATTATAGTCAATGTGCGGTGGTAATAATTTACAATCAGACCTGTTAGCTGTATTGTCGTACCCTGGGCAAAAAAATTAGGTACTTTTAGTGAATTTATGTCTGTACACCCAATGTCCCCTTCACGCAATCGTGAATAATTCATAATAGAGATCCACAGTTAAAATGGCAATCTGTCGATGCGGCTTTGTGATGAAAAGTTCTCGCAGACTGCATGTCCCATTTACAGGTAATATGAATGTTTAATATGACACCGGATATAAATGAACCAAATAGTAAACACCTGAAGTGTATTGTTATAAATTGTAATGGGATTGTGCAATGTGCGCTTTTGATTATATCCTTTTCACGACAGTTGTATATCATTTTATAGCACAGGCCTCCGGGACAGATTGAACAACTTCTGGGGAATACGGCTAACATGTATATAATTTGTATGTGAAGGTACACCTTATTGTCTGGGCAGAACTCTTTCTAGTCTATAAATACGTTTGGCAGTAACGGATACCTGTAGCTTTTAAAGTGAAGTGAAGCCTAAAAAATACAGCTACTACATTACTAATTTAACAGAAATATCTCCAATATTATGTTAAGAATTTCTACGCAAAAGTATATTATTAAATTATATAACTTACCGCTGCTCATCTCAACCTCTACAAGATTTATATTTATAATTTTAAAGCGTCTTAATTGCCCTTGCCAAGGTTTTAAAAATATACTATTTAAAAACGAACACCGGCTTAATCTAACGTTATTGTATCAACAATACTAGATTAGTCAAATCAGTAAATAGTGTTACAAATCAAAAGCGAATTTAGTTAGATTACTGGCATCGCAATTCAGCTATTGGGTATCTGTTTAGTCCGCACTGGCAAATCAGACCCAACCTCAAATAATCATACTAATGTAAAATCACCACAAAACCATATGAAACGCGGGAATGGATGTCACAAACGCTGTCTGTTTATTACATATGAAAGCCAAACACGTCGCATATTCATTAGGTATTGCAAATGCGTCCAATTTTGCTATCGTGTTTCCTTAAAGCTTAAACAAACTCGGTCTCTTTGTGTGCGAGGCAGCGATCTCGTTCAAAACTCTAGGGCACTTCAGCGGTGACCTCAATACTCCACGTAAGACTTCTTTTATCCTCTTTGACATGTAACTTTACACTTGAAAAGATATCCTTCGCATATTTTAATTTTAGCTGTTTCTCGCAACATTCTTTATGTAGTTTGGTAATGAATTAAAATAATAAGTACGCAATACGCTAACTCTTTTGTTTTTTTATTAACCGATGACTCAGTTGCTTCGTTGTTTCACTTTCCAACTAAATAATTTAGATGTTTTAATTAACTCAGTACCCTATTTAAACCCTTTAATTATGAATTTCTGTACGAAAAAATTGATCCCAAAAAAAGTGATTTTTGCTAGCTTTTGTCTAAGGGTTTTTTGTTAGAAGTATAGAATTAGCTTTTTAAATAAATTCTCAAATATGAACTATTAATTTGATATATACTAAGTAGTAATATAGTCATTACGCAATTACGCATACATAACAGATAATAATACACTGATTAATTTGTGAATAAAATGTAAATAAAAAACTGGAGTTCAAATAAAATACTCTTCAATTTCTTTGGAATTGTAATGAGTCATGTAATAATGCAGCCAATTAAAATTTAAGATTAGATAGATACTCCACAATCCACATAGTGCGACGTTTAAGAAAACTAACAAAACACATATTAATAACAGAGAATAAAAAATATGTATAAAACAAATTGGCAAGGGCGACGGGACAGTGTGAAATGGCGGCATTTGGTTCGGGTCCATTTAGCGAGATGGTTTTATTATGAAAATCGGCCCGCGAGGGACAGACAGTCTCAGCGTCGCGACGGATTCGCCCGCGGCACCCGAGATCTGTGCGCTCCTTCTAATGTTAATACTATTAAATCCAATCCTCTTCACTTTTTAAGTATTAGCTTTACTTATATTTAGATTAAAATGCTCCCTGTATTATGTATGGTGCCATGCTTTGATCTTGCCAATGGCACAACTGCAACGATACGGTGCTACTTTCTGATACTTTTTGGTTTTTTTTTATCTACTAGCATTGCAATGGTGTTTCATTAGGATATTGAAAAGCCTGGAAATCATATCATAGTAATTCCCCACTTGAGCATTTAATCCAATACGTCACATTCGAAAACCCATTTGCATTGTCACAAGAAGTAAGGTTTTTCATTGAAATACTAAACCATAAAATTTCATTTTAAAATTACATTGCCCCGTAAATAAAATACTTAAATGACGCTAGCGTGTGTCGGTGTAGTGACTTTCATTTTTATATTGCTGATAATTTCGTACAAAATTCAATTACACTGAAAGCTGACTTGCGAGTTTTGCTACATTTGTTTCAATTAAACTTTTGTCTTTCAACTGAAAGACTAAATTGATATTAATTTTAATTAGAAACTGTAAATTCTACGTCGTGCTGAATTCAATTAGGTAATAGCGCTTTGTCCTGAATTTACAGTAAAATACTATGAAATTAAGCTAAGTAGCCATATAGCATGAAATTAACAAGCCAGATGGACTACTACAAAGGGCACGTGCATACAAAAGGATTCCAAGAGTTGTGTTTCAAAAAAGCGGCGCGCTTTATATAAAATAGTTATTTGTTAAAATAAATTGCATGTTGTTTGATACGATATGACGGTCCAATCGAAACGCTGAAAGACACGGATAAATACACAGTCGTTGTAAATGTCACAAAAGTGCCTGAAACGTAATGGATTTTATTTCTTTTTCTGTCCTACGTAGGCAGACTAACGAGCGGTTTGTCGAATGGTAAGCGGCCACCGCCGCATGAAATTTGCCGATACAAGCCACAAACAAGATGCAACGTACCATATATATTAGGTCAATTAAATATATTTTCTTTCTTTAATTCCCTCTAGCTCACTTATACTTCCTCAATTTTTAAACGTCAGAACGGTACATTAACATCTAAACATATTCATAACCTCACATAAAGTTTCTAGAGCAAAAGTGCATTTGACAATAAACAATGGTTGTATTAGGCATCATACACAATGAAGATTAATTAAGAGGCATGCACAAAACATTGTTTGCGAACACAATGAACGCAGCGCGTGTTACCGCTTGCATGTTGAGTGGTAGGTAGTGGTAAGTGGTAGGCGGTAAGTGGTAAGTGGTAGCAGTGAAGTGGTATCGCGGTCATGTAGAACGTCGGAACGCGCCCCGAGCGTCTCGTTAAACGCGAGAACCGCACCGAGACCGATTCCATTTCATCTGCACATTTTACGGATACGTCGACAGTTAATTTTACTGCGGGAAACCTCGGTATATAGAAAACAATGTGTATGCGTTTCTCAGATTGTCGAATTGGTTTGCCACTATCAACATTTACTGCCAATAATTTGTGAAATAAATGGATTTGCATATCTGAATTATTTATCGTCTTTCTTTATTTTGAAATGTATTGTAAGGTAAAAACCAGCGTTGTTTAATTAATGTACGTACATAATCTAAAAAATCCGCAAATAGATTCAATTGTTTTATTAAACAACTACACTAAATAGTTTCTTTTGTGATTGTTTATATAAAAGCAAAAAAAATATCTTGACTTGAAACGGGTGGTTTTACTTTTATATTTTTTAATATAAAGTAGTAACTACGTGGCTACGTACAAAAAGCAGATCGTTAAATAAAAAGAGGAACGTCTTAGTAATTTCAGATACATAGTCGTTAACCACAGGTCTTCACGATTTTAATTTTTCTAAAAGCTTTTACACTATTCGACTTAATAAAATTGCTTTTCCACTGAGTGTTTCACATGTTTAATGTACGTTCGAATTGGGTGCTTAATACTAGATAACATTTTCAAACGTAGGAGTACCACTGTCGATCTTTCCTTATAGAAGTGGTGACCACCTACCATATATGTGAGGGTAAGATCGTTTCAAAAAGTGTGCATCATTGTATAGTGCGGAACCCTTGAATTTTGCCGACTTTTTTAATTAATTACCTATGGAAAATCATAAAAAATAAGTTTCAGTTCAAACCTCTTCAGTCAAGCATTGTACGTCTAAATCTCGCGCAATAATCGGAGTCGGCGAACGTGCCTCAAGTAGATTTATTCACAAAATAATTCATGCGTAACACAAAGAAAAACCCCGGAACGCTTTGTCTACAGCAAAGTATTTCATTTGTCATCCGTAACTCAGGTAAATAATGTTTGCAAAAAATTGTTCCCTTTTATATTAACGCAGTTATCTCGAGACTTTTGTTTTGACGACTTTCGAACAATGCAATAAGTTTAAAGAAATTTAATAACGTAAGTAACCACTTTGTGTCTGTTTTTGTCGTTTGAACATTGCATTGCAGATTACATTTTTGAAGACGTTTTCTTTTCAGCTTTGTGAACAAACACAATTTTGTTAAATACAAATTTATTAATAAAACTGAATTATGTCCATAAAATTAAATATTTTTTTAATTTATAATAAATGTTTGTATTCTTAAAAAAATCTGCCAGAGACTGCTATAACCTCGAAGGTTCTCTATATTTTTTTACTTTGCTCTGTACCCAAACACTCGTAAGGAAAAATCACGTCCGCAAGGCCAAGAAAGTAATAACACAAGTGACGAGAAAGTAATAGATTATACAAATATTTATCCGCGAGCATTTCGAACCTGGATCTCCCGAACTAAAAGTCATGTTCTCAGCAAATGCGCTAAAGCGCCGCCGGCATCCTGAGGGATGTTGGTGGAGTCTTGTATTTCGACGTTACCTAAGCCGCGGCGCGAGTTCATTTACTTCATACTTGATAAGCTTTTATCCAATTCCGATATGCATTTATATTTAAAGTAAATTACACAGCGGCTCGAATGTGCACAGAGGCGCAATGCGAACTTATTAAAGTTAAATTCATCGCTTTCCCGGCACTTACATCGACCTTTACGGCTCCGTGAAAATTGGCCGTAGGCGCCTTTTGCATACTTACAAAGAAAATAGAGGACGCTGTAATTTATATTTATTGCTCTAATATAACGCAAATTAGCTCAAAAATTGTAAAATGTTACATTGTTATTTTTAGTTGGAAATGTTTTCATCAGCAAATCTCGACTGGTAGGTATGCAGACTGTCTGCTTGTATTTTTAGATCACGAAGTAAAGTATTACATCGTCTGAGTTTTATATTAAGAGAGTCTAAATGAACACAAAAAAGATTGAATAAAGTATATGAGTGAATAAAATATAAATATAACATTAAATAGTATTACTTAAACATTCCCGTGTTTTGTAAAAAAAATACATTTGATGCCTTATTCACAAAACAAAAGAACGAACCTTTGTGAGCAAACATGTTCTAAAAATTAGCTTCAAAGCATTGTTGTGTAAAATAATTAAATTCAGTGTAATGAAAATTTCCTTTCTGCATAAAACAGGGTGTGTTCGTGACAAAGAACGCAGGCTGAGGCCGGGGGATTTACAACAACTCCTCCACGGAACATTACAAATGAATTTCATTGTTATTAATGAATTGCTCTGCACTTTTACTATTTTAATGGATTATGTTTATTTTGATTCCGTATGTAAGTCTTTGTAACTGCAATTTATAGTGTAGGCGCACACTTATACATTCTAGAACTTCTCATATTAAGATTAAAAGCTACGTAAATATATAACCTTCATTTAAGTGTCGATATGAATATTTGTGGATATTAAATATCATAATTTATGGATCAAATATTATTCGTACATCATGTCGTATGGGAGCAATATGCCTCAATTTATTAACGGTAAAATATCCATGCATAGGAAAAGTTGCATTAATAAGCGCAAAGCGATCTGACCTGATCGCTTTTAACTCATTTAAATGAGTTATTGGAAGTAGCACATCAATTATGAATAAAAATAAGAATTCATAAAATACAATTTTATAAAAATATACATACACACATAAACTCACGCTTTTATCCCTGAAGGGGTAGGCAGAGGCGCCACTAGGACACCGACATTTCGCCTTGCATGTTCCGTCCCACGGTGTGATAGGGGGCGAGCCTATCGCCATATCGGGCACAAATTTCTGACTCCGGGCTGATAATGAATAGAAAAATCCAATATCATTTTGCCCGACCCGGGATTCGAACCCGAGACCTCAGCTTTGTAACCGTACCGTAATACAACTACGCCACCGAGGCAGTCTACTATAAAAATATAGTTAATTGTATTAAAAATATATTATGCTTCACAATTACCTTACTTAGGAATCAATCTCTTTCTGTCACTCCTTATTAATAAAGGCTCTTCGTCCTATATATTTATTTATTAAATTATCCGACGTCAAATTTACCTGGCCAACAAACAGACTAAACGCACATTACAATTTCTGTAATATATGCATAAGTGGTATTAACTTAATTAGTGAAGGGAAATATCAAACTATGCCGCGCCGCTGCCAATCCGTTGGAATTAGTTGTAAATTGAAAAGTAAAGTTTGCGTGATGTATTCAAGAGTGAACACTCGTGAGGAGCTGTTTCAGACTAACTTTAAAGAGTAACTATATAGTTGTGCGTAGTTTTCGTTTAACTAGACCCGGGCGGGGGTCCGGAATGGTTAAACAGGGGGTACACTTGTAATATGATCATGTGAGGCTATGCTATATTTTCTACGCTTCATGTAAATATGGTCCGGGTTTTTGCGTTGTAAAGCTTATTCTGTGTATATCAATTATCATCGTAGTCATCTCACTAAGCTGAATGGACAACAAAGCTCAATGCAACAACAAAACCGATACGCATTGGATGTCTGTATAGTATCCCGGTCGTATATAGATTTGTCAGGCAGATTCATGTTGTAGTTGATAAATGGTTATGGCTTCGTGTGCTATATGACTGATACCTCGTTGGTCGATAAAGAACGCTCACTCAGATTGATTCATTGAATAAAAGCTACGTCAACAAATATATTAGTTAGTGTCATTGTATGAACTGTCGAATGCCAGATCCAATTTAATAAAGAAAAGGCACGCATTTGTTGGCACTTTTAATACATACAGTTCATTCTAGAATTGAAACCCAAAATGCATTAGATATATTTTTCTAATATTAGTACCTATTGTATAAATAACATAAAAGGTATAGAAATAATTTCGTGCAAGATTTACTTTCTTTATTAAACAGATTAACGAATTAAACTTAACAATTTTTTGGATTTCTTTCAAATCATGTTTTGCAATAGACAAACAGCTTCATACGAAATATAAGGCGATGCCTTTTAATGCAGCAAAGGGATTTTTATGTTCATGGTCCGCATATTTGTTCCGGGTCGGGTGTTTTGAGAGCCCCTCGTACTTTCTTATATCCATGACAGAGAGAATCCTATACCGGGTTCAAAAATGTTTATGTGGACTTTAGTTACGGGTTATTTTTATAAATTTATGGTGTGTATAGGGTCGGGTATTGTTTATTTCAAAGGGTTATAAGTTCCTCGCAAAGTTTGTAGCAGACAGTGTACTTCGCGCGTTAGTAATCGAACTGGTACAAATTCGAGCCATGTTATTTTTTCAACTTAAGCCAGCCGATTTACAGAATTACAAAATGCCTGTATTTAAAAAGAAAACTGATTTTTTTAAATACTGTCACTAAAATCTAATGTTATTTTTTTAAGATGTAGTAAAGAATCTGATCTGAGCATTAATAAGCATGTATGATCCTTTCCAAATCTGATGAAAATTTAAGATTTATTTTAAGTTTTATTGTTTAAGCTTTATAAAGTTATACCTTTTAATTATTCCCTGCCTTCTTCTAATTGTCATTTATGTAATAGTGGAAGTTCTACTTCTACATTTAACATTAATATCCACATATAAATGTACAAAGTTTCACAGACTTTTCTACCAAGGCTATTTCCATGATTCGACCTTCAGCAAGTAACGTAAAAGTTAGTTGTTTAGAAGAGAATGATAATTTTGTTAATTAGTTCCATGTTGGGGCATTACTTATGTACAAAAGCAACCGATTGGATGCTCGCTCGTAGAAAAGTTCTTCGAACTTGGTTAAAGTTTCACATCCTACAGCAGGAGTGGACGTGACATGAGATATTTGTTCAAGTCATTTTCCGATCAAACAACTACGTATTGTCACTACAATACATGTACTACACATTGATATATGTTTTGATTAACTATCGTATTAGCGACCAATCACTTCTTATTTTGATAAAAACGGTACAACAATATGCATAACAAACCATCTTTCAGTAATGCAGACAAATCAAGTAATTTGGTTTCCAAAACATGGTTTTAAATAAGAAACAAAAAGAAAATAAGTTACATTTTAAACACAGAACAGTTGAATATGGTATTTTAAAGTATTACTAGTGCTAAGAAATTGCAAATCATGCTCTAAGTTTGAGCAACAAGTTAAAGGAAGATATACATAAATATTTAGCTTCGTGTATAGGGGAGACCAGGGACAAACGTAATGATTTTAAATTTTCTTGTAATATCTCACAAACTTTATTTAGATCACATAATGATAATAACGAATTACTTTAAGATTCCACGAACATAATTGTATGAAGATATGAAAGTAACAAGTTGTTACTTACGTCCCGTCATTTAAATTTTCCTGATTTTGACAATCACATGTCCATATCTTTAAAAAATCGTGACATAGTTATAAATTTTTACATTGTTACATACATAGGAATAGTTGTGTTACTTTATTGACACATGCGACGCAAAAATAAACATACTATAACAAAAATAAAGGCAGTTGAAAAAAACGGCGAAAAGTTACTTTAGGAGTTGAAATAAAACTATTTTTACTGATCATATCGCGATTGTGTTTAATTTTTCATTCGCGTAAATCTAAGAAACCAGAATTTACTTTAGGAGTATTTTGCAGCATCGACTCTTTACAACCAAAACCTGATGGCACAGGTAGGTGAACGTGACTTAGGTAATAGGGGACTCGAAATATCTTACATCCGCCATATAGCATATCATTGTAGACAACATACTTTTTCCACGAATTCATTTCTTACTTTCATCTCGCGTTACTTTCGTCCCTGGTCTCCCCTACTTTACTTTTGACACGACGCAACGGCACGCTTTTAGTTTACAGGACTTTTTAAAGTTAAGAGAAAAATGGCTGTAACCTGTTTTCTAGTAGTTTAGTCTATGAAAAAATATTAATAAACGATTTGTATATTAAAACACAAGAATGTAAGTAGATAGTTATCTATATAGACAATCACAGTTTAACTAAAACACGATAAGCAAAACTTAGTGCTAGAAACTCAATTCAAATGCATTGACATCTAGTTACAAATTCGAGTAACTTTTAAACTACATTGTTGATTATCCCACAAGAGCGCATTAACGGGATAATAAATAGTATATTATATTATAATCTCGGATAAATTCTTCCCTTGATCCACTTAAAGGTTTATATTTAATTGCCTTCCAAAGAATTTATGTTCACATTTATATCAGTAACGGATATTTTATAGTACTTGTTTAATCTTGGTACTTAGAAAATAACATAATGACAATCGTCTGCTTAGGTTATTTGATCTAGGACGCTAACTTCTAAGCTTATATCTATGTTTGCTAGGATAAAAGCCAGCAAATCTAGACAGGCCGTCTGTTGTTCAATGTCTGTTTGTTTTGAGATGATCCCTGCTTGATTCCGTTGACAGCCCGTACCACGTTTTCCTTATCACAACAACTCACTTTACTAAGTTGAAACAATTTTCTCTACCAAAGTAGAAGGGGAAAATGTCCTACTGAGTCTAAAGTTATGTGACACTGGTTCTGGTTTTACTGCATTATTAAAAATTACAAGCCTTTGATGAATAGAAATATGGACACAATTTGTGACATTTTTGATTGATTTAGTTTTTTGTTCAGTTAAAATATTTAATCTTATATACTCCATTGCGTAGGCGTAAAACATTCACGTCTTTTTCATGGCGAATAAGATAATGTGGACGTGATCAAGCTACTAATGCGTTTCAACCATCCATAATGCCCGTATAGGACAAAATGGATAAAAAGCCCTATTCCTAATAACGCATAGCTAATAAAGAAAATAAAGGTATGATAAGATCATCGTGGTTGAAGGTTGTTATAACGTAATTACGTTGGTGAAATTGGGAGATTGTTGCTAAAACAACAAAAATAAGTTTTCTTTCTTTTATCATAATGAGTTTACTTTCGTATTTTAGAGTATTTTGAGGAAAATAAAATGCTATAATAATTGCGCATTTAAAAAAGTTGTCAACTTGGAATAAACGCTGCATTTTAAACAAGAACTAACGAGCAACTAAAAATGATGATGTAGCTAACACTAAAGATTTAAATTTTGGCAAAATGCGCATAAAACTTCAGCAAGGGAAAAAAACACTACTTTCCAATACTGAGCTTGGAAAAAGCGTTTATAGTTTATTACTGAACTTACAGATTTTCTCACGCAGTTACTGTCAGCTAGCCTCTTATCGGAATCCATCGATCTGTGTCCAATTAGACTAAGTGTGTTTGCTGAATCTCGCAACGGTTAGCCTTTGGATCTGTATTTTGTTATTACACTGGTCGAGCATAGCAAAGTCATTTAAAATCATCATGCTGAACCATTAGAGCCTTCGCCGCCGTACTAAAATCAGCAACTGTTGGATTATAGGTGCTTTGCTGGTTTCTTTAAACAGAAGTGGCCAGAAAAGAAAAAAAGGACGGGATAGGGAACGTAAATTCAATAACCGATAGCAACTTCGCTGTGGGTTTTCTGTAGAAGGCTAGTATCACCCTAGTAGAGCCGTCATACCCTACAGTAGGATGCCCAAGGTTACTATAGTGTGTGTGTGTTATGTGCTCTGCAAATAAAAAATATTCTGCTACATTCGTATAAAATTCGTAAAACTATACCTTATAATTTGTTCTTATTAACAGTGGTCCCTCGTTCTTACTTTAAAAGCTCGTTTATTCTTTATGAGGTTGGTAAGTTAACCACCGCATAAATTATGAATAAGTATTTTTTCACAATGCACGCGGCACTTTCATGAATGCAAACATTTATTTACCCATGGGGCGCTTTTACACCGGAATATCATTTTACCAAACACAGCAAAAGATAAGTTGGATATAGCACACATTTTCGTAGGGGTGGCAATGTTTGGGTATAAAGTTTAATTATGTATTTCTTTGTTATTATTATTCTTGAGTCGGATAGATTTTTATTTCCTCTTCTATTCTGTGGCTGGAATTTCCAATCCTTCAATCAGTGGCTTCTATGAGACCTGCATCAAACCTCTCTGTAATTACACCAAATGTATAATTAAAAATCTATTAATACAATTCGTAATGAATATATAAAGATTCTAAAGTAATGTAATGACCTCTGTAAATTTTAAAGTAATTGTAGTTTTGATCGTACTGTAATGTCGGTCTAAAAATATATTTTTACGAGTGTATTGTAAAATTGTAGTTAGTTGCAACATTAATTAGAATAATCGTAATAACGAAGAATCCAATATTATACTAAACACTAAATATAGCTTACAATTAATAAAATTACATTCAGAGAGCTAAATCAACACGAAATAAATAGCCGACCTCACTATAAACAGTTTTATTTAGTTTAAATTCACGTAGTTCGAGCCTTGGCTATTTTAAGTCCCAGACATGACGTACACATTGCCGTATCGAGCAGTTATCATGGAGTTCAGAAAATGCATTAGTCAAATGCACTGTTTTAAGTTAAATTAAACGCTACTGTAGATTAACGATTAAAAGTTAAACCGATACTATCAGTATAAAAGCTTTGAACTCTGTAAATGCAAAGTTGTATCAATAGTTAGTAGTTAAATTACTGCTGCAGAAATTATCAAAAGATAATATATGTACACCAAATAGCATATCTTCTTACAAGATAAATATCAAATGATAATAAATCACAAATTTGACCATGCCCTATTTTCACTCTATTTAAATTTAAGCTCTATTCAGAAAGAGCAACTACAGTCGTAAACTATTTTAAAATTTTAAATTTGTCTGTCCATTTTGGTATCCAGTGTGAGTCAGACATCAGTTTGTTCGTTAAATCAGTCCTAACACCCGAGCTCGTTGTCAGCAAAGCATTTTTATTTAAATAGTGCATACCGTAGTGCATACAGTCAGATATCCTTGAATTTGAAGACTCGTTGATTATATTTGGCACGAAAAGTGTGTGCTGCTTTCTCAGGTTTTCCCAATATTGCTTGAGGCATTAATAGGCTAAACTGTTACATCTAACATATGTTTCTTGTCATACATTTAGCAATTTCTACATTTTTCGAAGGTAATATCGTAAATGCTTTATTCTTATCAATTTTTTCAATGTTTTATTTCCTTCGCTCACATGGTTTCGCTGCCATTAGTCATTCCGTTAATTAAGATGCGTCTACATCTCTTTTTGATCCTTGGATTACACTCTACATACACTAGTATACAGTTTAAAAAGTATTTTTAACGTGTGACCAGAATTCCAACAAGCTAACAGTTGACAAGAAAATCTAATATGTGAAATGGAAAAAGTTTGTATCGCGATGAACGATCGACCGAAACTAGTGAAGTGTTAGATTCGGCCAAAGCCTACATCAAAGTTACTCGAGACGTTTCACAACTGAAATATTTTATTGGAGCGTGTCTCCTGTCACAAATGTCGCGGAGCTTGATAAATATTTGCATAGTAATATGGATTGGGAATAAAAAAGTTTCGGGAATTACGTTTGTTGAGAGAGGAGTTAAAAGTTTCACATCGCCGGCTACTTTATCTGAGAACAGAATCTAAAACAAAAACTTTGCGACCCTTTTTTGTGAGGCCGAGTTGAGATGACCGTCCACGAACATATTTACTTTTTATTTATTTGCAATATATAGTTTTGGTCTTATTGACCTCGTAACAATGTACAAGGATCCTTGAGTAAATGTACCTCAAGTAATGTACCAGCTAATATTACTTATTTGTCATATCTATTTGTAATATAATTTTAAAAACTACATGTAATTTCAAAATTTTATTAATCCTTATTTTCTTTTCTGTTAGCTTCGAGAACGATTCCCATTCTATTTGGTTCAGGTACAAAACTCTGGAAGCGTCTTTGCGGATCATTACTCGCAGTTTTAGTACCTACCTCTACCCGTTAAGCTGCAATACCCACACATACGGTAATAAAGCCGTGTTAATTACAAGAATAAACTTCCTGAACGTGTTGTAGGGGTCACGTATAGTTGCAGGCTGCAAGTATTAATATTGCATCGAGCTGGCGCCGACACCTGCGCTCGGATCACTTCGTGGTACGCGGACACTGAACACAGCCAGAATACGGAATCTGAGTTTACAGCACGGTGAAATGCATACCTAGCATAATCCATACGGAAAACAGTTTGTTGATTTAAAATACAATGTTTACAGTTTAGTTAACACAAATGTACAACTCACAGTTAGATATTAGTCTTTTACAAAATTGGGAGAGATAAGGCCTTTGCCTTTAAAAGTCCCCTGCAGTTTGAGAGCCTCATACAACGATTGTTTCAGAGGATGATGTCAATACTTGTCACACTTGACAATTGTATTGGCAAGCCCACTATGTAAGCACAGGACGTAGTTTCTCGCGCTTATGACATTGCTACCGGTCATCAGTGTGTTATTTGACTAGGTCAACATCGCGATGGATACCTACTATAACATCGGTCTATCGCCAGAACATCTGTTGGCAAGCAGGACTCGCCATGAGCAGTTGATCTTGTTGTTACACCTCAACACTTATCTAACGCGGATTTGTGGACCTATACATAATGTAGAAACAACCTATAGTTTTTAAGAGATAATATTCGTTTGTTCTACCTTTGTCTTACAACAATTTGCCACTTGTGATGTTAAGAAGACCATTACTGTTTTGTCGTCAAATGCTATGGGTAGCGATAATATCAGTCGCAACATGATTTTCCCTGTCTTAGACGAAATCCTTCCTATCATATCCCACATTCTTAACCACTCCATCTCCACTGGGATCTTTCCCACTGCTTGGAAAGAAGCCCACATTATCCCCATTCCCAAAAAATCCAATGCCTCTCTTCTTTCTGAGTTTCGTCCTATTTCCATACTTCCTTTCCTTTCCAAAGTCCTAGAACGTTTAATCCAAGGAAAGGAGTTGATCATATGCTGTGCGTGTGGACTAATATACGACATTCAATGTGCAAATGTTTCTGCTAAGCGTTTCTACCTTATGGACAAAGATAAAAAAGACACATGGAAATGCACTCCGTGCCTTCATAAGCAGCCTTCTATTACAAACACGCCAGTGCTTATCGAAGCAAGCTCCTTCTCTAAGTGCTTATCTTCTGCCGGTGATGATACTCGTACTTCCACTGATGTTAATATTACGAAACGCAAAAAACAAAATTTGTCTTCGTGTGTCGAGGAAACAAACTATGTAACAGAGACTCGACTACGAGACATTCTGCAGCAAGAACTTAACGCGGCTTTAACATCAAATATTAAAGAATTAGTTACTAATGAATTAAGACAAATTTTTGGCCAAATACAGGATTTTCGTGAATCAATGGAATATTTTAATAGGCAATACGAAGATATTAAATCTAATCTAGTGGAGACAAACTCAGTTGTTACAAACTTAAAGAAGGCCAATGATGATCTCAAAAGTACAGTTATCGATCTCACTAGCAGATTACACCTGGTGGAGCAACACATGCGGCAGAATAATATCGAAATTAATGGTATACCCGAACACAAGTCCGAGAACTTGACTGTTATAGTGGAACATCTTACTAAAACGATTAACTGCAAAATTGATGTTAAAAATATATCACACGTGTCTCGTGTTGCTAAAATAAATAAAGAAAATCCGTATCCCCGTTCAGTCGTGGTCAACCTGAGAAGCCCTCGCCAACGTGACGAAGTACTTGCTGCTGTACTTAAATTTAATAAAGAAAATCCAAGTGAGAAGCTCAGCACACAACATTTGGGAATAGGTGGACCTCGCATGCCAGTATATATCTCGGAACATCTGACGCCATCAAACAAAGCCTTGCATGCCGCGGCACGGATAAAAGCAAAAGAAATGACATACAAATTTGTCTGGGTTCGCAACGGTCGTATTTACGTACGAAAAAATGAATCATCGCAAGCTTTACTGATTCGCAACACTACAAGCCTTAGTTTAATTAATTAAATAGACGAGTATCTTAAATAGAAAATGTTACGGTATATTGTCAATAACATTCAATGTATATTACCAAAATGTCCGCGGACTTAGAACAAAGACCAATGACGTACTAAATAATATTTCACTTTGTAATTACGAAATTATTGTTTTCACTGAAACCTGGTTGAACTCTAATATTTATAATAATGAATTTATTGACTCTAGATATGCAGTTTACCGCAGGGATAGAATATGTAATAGGGCGTCCAAAATGGATGGCGGAGGAGTTATGATAGCTGTTTTAAAAGATATACCATCCGTTCGCATGAAGAGCTGGGAAAGCGAATATGAAGATCTATGGGTAACTATTCAATTAAATTCACAAAAACGAATAGCAATTTGTGCTGTTTATTTGCCACCTCCTATCAGCTTGGAAGGCCTGACAAATTTTCTTAACAATGTTGACACTGTTATGACTGGCACTGATGATCTCATTATATTAGGGGACTTTAATCTTAACTTCATTCTTTGGAATACTGTTGACAATAGTAATCACTCATCTCCATCCAATTACAACTGTCCACTAGGATATACATTGACTGACTTCATGTCATTAAATAACTTAAACCAATTTAATAAAATCACAAACATTGACGACCGAACCTTAGATTTAGTATTAAGTAATCTTCCTGATATAAGAGTTAGCACACCGCTAGATTTATTAAGTAAGTTAGATAACAAACATCCAAATTTGTTGATATCTGCGCCGTATTCTAATACATTATTTTTAAAGTCCAAAAAACGAGAAGATTATAATTATTTTAAAGCCGACTATGATAAAATTATACAGGAACTAAATAAAATAAATTGGGATACATTTTTTGCAGAAATTAATGATATAAATGAGATGGTGTCTTTATTTTATAAATGTTTAAAATCAATTATTGAAACTAATGTACCTAAAAGATGGCCCAAAAAGTCCAAATATCCAACTTGGTTTACGAAGCAGTTAATTAACTTACTATCTGAGAAAGAAAAAGTCCGTAAAAATTTTAAAAAATATAATAACCCTAGAGATAAATATGAATTTGAATTACTTAGGAGAAGATGTCACAATTTATCCAAGAAGTGCTACCATGAATATAAATATTTAATTGAACAAAATATTTCTAAAAACTCTAAAGCCTTCTGGGGATACATAAAAAATAAAAAGAAGGGCTTTTCTTCTATACCAAAAGAAATGCATCTCGACGGTGAAATTCGGTCTTCTGGCGTAGACATTGCTAATTTGTTTGCTATTCATTTTTCATCTGTTTATACTAGGCATTTAATGAATCAAGCGCCGAGCCTACCACACAATAGCAACACCGTTGGTAGAATAAGCTTTACCCAAACTGAAGTCTTCCGTCAAATCACGAAACTGGATTCAAACAAAGGACCTGGGCCCGATGGTATTCCTCCCATATTTTATAAACGGTGTGGAAAGGCGCTTGCGTACCCCTTAACTTATATCTTTAATTACTCACTTAAAATTGGGATATTCCCCCAAGAATGGAAAAGGGCTAGAATTGTACCTATCCATAAAAAAAATGATGAAACCTGTGTCAAAAATTATCGCCCCATATCGATCTTGTCTTGTGCTTCTAAGCTGATGGAATCTCTTTTACACCCAATAATCTCCCGCCATGTGGATCATCTGCTTTCTGATTTCCAACATGGCTTCAGAAAAGGTCGATCAGTGCATACCAACCTGGCGTTATATATAACTGAGCTTGCGCAAAGTATCGACAGAGGGTCACAAATTGACGCCATATACACTGATTTTACCAATGCTTTCGATAAGGTGAATCACATCATATTAGTACAAAAATTAGAAATTGCTGGCATTGATGAACCATTGTTGAGGTGGTTTACTTCATACTTAACAAATAGGCCACAATCAGTAATTGTAAATGGCTTCGAATCCCAAATTTTTTATGCCAAGTCAGGTGTTCCACAAGGTTCGCACCTTGGTCCGCTCCTTTTTCTTATTTTTGTTAATGACATAACCACATTTATAAAATACAGTAAAGTTTCAATTTTTGCCGACGACTTAAAAATATATAGGGAAGTAAATTCATACGAGGATATCAAGATGCTACAGTGTGACTTAAACAGCATAAATAACTGGTGTGCATCTAACGGCATGTTTTTAAATATAAATAAATGTTCCCATATTAAATTTTGCAGGAAAAAACACCCTTTACTGTCTCGTTACCAACTAGGAGATGATTTTTTAAACGAAGTTAGTGAAGTTCGAGATTTAGGTGTAATTTTAGATCACAAATTAAAATTTAATTGTCATATAGATACAATAGTGAAAAGGGGTGCCCGAATGCTCGGATTTATTCGCCGCAATACTAGGGGTTTCAGGTTACTGCGAACTCGTATTCTGCTATTTAACTGCCTAGTTCGCAGTCACTTGGAATTCGCTAGTGTTGCGTGGAACCCTGTGTACAGTGTACATTCTCAACGAATTGAGAGCATCCAACGCACATTTACACGCAACTTGGCACTTGTCACACCCGACATCTCTCACCGTTGCCCCTATTACCAACGGATTTCTGAGTTTAATATGACAACTTTATCCGTACGTCGTAAAATCCACGACGCTATGTTTATCCACAAACTTTTAAAAAACAAAATATCATGTCATCACATTCTTGAACATATTACCATATCCGTTCCATACAACAGACCCCGGCGGCCTATTACCGACTTTTTTAGAATCCCCACTTGTAAGACGAACATAGGCCGACATGCACCTCTGATTAGAATCTGTGCCCAATACAATGAGATCAATAAAAAAATAGCCATTGATATATTTAATGATTCCGCGTCTCATTTCAAACGTAAAATAATAGAATGTCTTAAAAAATAATTATTACTCTTGTGTTATATTTATCTTTGTTTAATTGTTCACATTACTTATTATTTATGTGAAATGTATTCATCATTCTTTGTTCCTTTTTCCTAGAATTAGTTATTTTGTAGTTCAAGACTGCACATTGTTTTTGTTATTCTGTGGATAAGTTTTAATTTTAATTTTATTTATGTAATTATGTTGAGCTGTTTTTGTTTTCTTTTTCTATGAACGTTGTGTACACCTGTGATTAGCGCACATATCGAACTAAAACTTTGATAATGTCTCTTTTACACTGTATGATATGTGGCGCTGTTGGTGGACCTCATATATAAATAAATAAATCCATACCCAACTCAATGATTTCCTCTCCAAGAATAACCTATTAAATCCTCTCCAATCTGGGTTTCGTCCTGGACATAGTACGACTACAACTTTGACACATATCACGGATGGCATCAGATCAGGCATGGAGGAAGGCAAGCTGACTGTCCTAGCTCTTATGGACTTCAGCAATGCCTTTAATACTGTCGACTATGACGTATTACTTACTATGCTACGTTCTCTTAACATATCTCCAATGGCAGTTGATTGGTTTCGTAGTTACCTGTATGGTCGCCGGCAACGCATCCGTGTGGAGGAAAGTTTTTCCTCCTGGTGCCCCGTATCTGCTGGCGTACCTCAGGGCGGCGTGCTATCTCCTCTTCTCTTCGCTATCTTTATTAACTCCATTACCAATCTTCTTCGCTCCTCCTACCACCTCTACGCTGATGATCTCCAGATTTATACTCAAGCTCCCTTAGACAGGATGACAGATGCGATTGTTAGAATCAATACAGATATCCATCACATCTGTGTTTGGAGTAAAGCTCATGGTTTAAAGATTAACCCTACTAAAACCCAAGTCATTGTTGTCGGCAGCCCCAGGATGATTTCTAAGCTAGACTTGTCCCAACTACCTAGTGTCGATTGTGATGGTATCGCCATTCCTTTCAGTGACTCCGTCCGCAATCTAGGCATACATATAGACAAATCATTCACCTGGGGTCCACAGCTCTCGGAATTAAGCCGGAAGCTGTTTGTTTCGGCAAGGTCCTTGCGAAGGTTACGCAACTTTCTACCCGTTTCCACGAAGATTACGCTTGCACAAACCCTCCTTCTCCCCATCCTCGATTATGCCGATGTCAGCTATCTTGATCTCACCGAAGACCAACTTAATAAACTTGAGCGCCTTCAAAATTTCTGCATAAGATTCATATTTGGTCTTCGCAAATATGACCATGTTTCTGAGTTTCGCGCTAAGCTCAAGTGGTTACCTATACGGCTTCGTCGGAATACTCACATTCTTTCTCTTCTTTACAATATTTTGTTTAATCCTCTCACCCCTTCTTATCTTAAAGAACGATTTATTTTTCTCCATGACTCACATTTGAGATCCTTGAGGTCGTCTGAGAATCTTAAGCTGAGAATGCCTGTGCACACCACGACATTTATGGACAACTCTTTTACTGTCAAAGCAGTTCGATTGTGGAACGCGCTTCCTGTTGCGGTGAGACAGGCTCAAACGCTGTCGTCATTTAAGAGGCTAACTAAAGAGCACTACCTTTCTCTTTAAGCAGACTTTAGTGTTATTTTCTTAAAGTTATCATTTGGCTATTTGTAGTATATATGTATATTTATTTGTATATATGTATTTATATATGTATACATGTATTTATGATTAACTGTTATGTATGTATAGTATGTTTGTGTATATGTTTAATAACTATTATTAGCTTTAATTCTTTATTTTTTTACACTGCCCTCTCTCTCTCCTTCTTTTAAATCCATCCCATGGTTGTCTGTAAGACATTGCTGTAGAGCGATAAGACCGCCATTTGTACTTTTTTTTTTTGGTATTGTTTCTGTATTGTGTATTTTTCTTCTTAATTGTGTACAATAAAGATTTAAATAAATAAATAAAATAAATTCTCAGAAGTTGCTTCAGTTTCTACAAGACCCTATCAAAGGGTGCTAATTGACAATAATTATTACAAGTTTCTACTAACTTCATAGGTATATTTTAATAAATTGGCATTAAACACATTAATTTACAAATATTCTAGCACATTAGTCATTGTAATCAGTAGCTATCTACATGTAACATGCCGTAACCCACACGGGATTATGTCCACTGTTATAAATTCAACATTTAATAAATTATAAAATACACCCATTTTAATCATGTTAATTTCATTGACGAACATTAATAAATGATTAATGCCAAAACATCACCAAAAATAAACATTGTTTAAACCATATCTGATGTAAAATATACGAATGAAAATAATTAATTCTTGGAAAATAATGGGTTCTGTCATTGTCCGCACATTTTGTTCGTTGATTAATTTGAACCCAATGATTAACATGCAGTTAATTATTATACGCCAGTTGTCCCGACATGTTTTTAAACCATACTTATATTTTTTTATATTACTTGGGACTTAACTAGGTTTTAAGGTTTTTGAAGTAAAGCTACTTGAACATCGTGGTGATTTGAATATTCACGAAACGAAATGTGACAACGTTTAGACCTTAATATCTTTACTTGCACCATGACTTGGCTAACACATTTAACAACCGCGTAGCTGCCTACTGAACATGTACCCTTTCGGATATAGAATTTGCTAATTCGGAAATAGATTCCTAGATACTGGAGGGAAGGTTTAAGACTTATAACGGTAAGTTCCAAATTTATAGATGTACAATGAAATGATGCTTGTATGTTTCTTGTTTTTCTTTTACCTGCCCTATTTCTTACATGCTGTTACGATAGTCCAGATATTTATTTTACCCACTACATAGTTTCTTTGAGCAAAGCCACAGCAATTTTCAAATAGAAATTATTGAGTAACGCGCAGCCACCACAAAATGCTCGAACAAGAAAATAAACGGTGTCAAAACGTATGTTCAAAGCTTTGCGCCAAAATTGCTCGAGCTAAATATTTTGTCGCGACGAAAACCACTAACTACGCGGAAAATTTCGCTCCTCTAGCCGCCACCGCCATTTGCGGCGCAACCAGCGCCTCCGGAAGTGCTGCCTCGTACAAGTTCTCAGCGGCAAAGAAATTCTAATGGCCGCATTCGAATGCTACGTAATTATGAAAAATTAGGCTAATCGTAATGGTAAATAAGGCTACTTAAGCAAGAAATGTAATTAGAATTCGCCTGTTAAACCTTCGTGACATTTTCGTCAATTGTTTCTCAAGAGAAACGCTCCAGACGTTTTTGCCAAGATGATTATTTTGTTTTAACTATGTAGGTATAAATTACGGAGTTTAACAGTTTGGTCTTGAAAAATATAACTTAACGATATGAACTAAATAATTTTGCAATTATAATACACATATATACAAGATGGTTTGAACAATATGTACTCAGTTCTCGAATTACAATAACTTACTATTTCACAAAAACGTGTCTAAATACATGTAATTCAATTAATAAATTAATAACACGTCATGTGGTTTAGATTGACAATAAAAATATATTTAAAAAACGAATTAAATATGAATAAAACTAACTACGGAGTACGGACTCTCTTGCAGGGATAATAAAAAATAAGCTTTTTTAAAAAATAAAACTAGAAGGATGATTGCTTTTGAGCCAGTATTTTTATTAAAAGTAATAGCACTCGAGTTTTAAAAAATGGAACGCAATAAATATTATATGAACTTTTTATGAATTCTCCGTTATCAAGATTATTGTGAAAATTTATTTCGTCTCCAGAGAGGAGTCTTGACCGTTTAACCCTCATGAATTATTCAAGTGGATGCAGACCAAGATCCCGACTCGATATCGTTCGTGGAATATGACCACTGGTGTGAAAATCGCACACGTATCAAATAAGTTTAAAAATAATGTACTCGTAACGAATACTAACGACAAATATAATGTTTCAAAAGATTACAAACAATATTATAGAATATCGCTTTGAGTTTACGAAATTTATTAACAGCTTGTCAGAAATTACAAAAACGGAAATACCTAATAGCAAATGAATTTTCTTTATAATCGTTCTTTCAACACTATCTAGCTATAGTCACAGCAACACCTGTTACTATTGTTTTAGAGTGTATTAAATATGTGATTGTTATTTAAATCGACGTTTTATGGGTTCACAATAATGAAAATATACTTTGATTTAAAAAAAATCTTTGATAGAGTGTATGCGAACGTGACACTACTCCACTCTCGAGCAATCACAAAGGAATAACGCATTTTTAGGTTTTTATTTGTTTTTATTGGGTTTTATATTTGCTGGAAATTTAGATACATTATCATACACAGGTTGTTATGTCTAAAAAGGAACTTCATATACATTTACATACTATTTTTTACAAAATATTGTTAAAAAAATTTAATTCGAATTAAAAAATATGTACAAATAACAATTTGAATATATATTTTATCTATCGGTATTAAATTAACTATATTTACTATCTACCCATCCACAGTACCGTAGGTATGTTTAAAGGTTTCTTGACTATCAAGTGTCTCCACGCTTCTAGTTCTGCGCAGCAAGTGCTCTTGGCTGTCCAACGGCTGGTGTTCTTGGCTGGCAAGTGTCTCCACGCTTCTAGTTCCCCGCAGCAAGTGCTCTTCGCTGTCCAACGGCTGGTGTTCTTGGCTGGCAAGTGTCTCCACGCTTCTAGTTCCTCGCAGCAAGTGCTCTTGGCTGTCCAACGCCTGGCGTTCTTGACTATCAAGTGTCTCCACGCTTCTAGTTGCGCGCAGCAAGTGCTCTTGGCTGTCCAACGCCTGGTGTTCTTGGCTGGCAAGTGTCTCCACGCTTCTAGTTCCGCGCAGCAAGTGCTCTTGGCTGTCCAACGCCTGGTGTTCTTGGCTGGCAAGTGTCTCCACGCTTCTAGTTCCTCGTAGCAAGTGCTCTTGGCTATCTAGCTGATATGTGATATCTCTCGCGTTTCGGCGATTGTATCCTGGATGAGTGGGACCTGTACTCTGAGTACCTCTGGATATGGTATGACTACCTCCACGATGACTACCGTGAGTGCTAAGACTGCGTGCATATCTCCTGTCTGGATTAAATTTAACGTCGTCTATGATCGATGGGAGAAAAGGATGCTCTGCGGTTGATGGTGCCTTGGGTATGTCACCTTGATTCAGCCAGAGTGGTTCGTTTCCTGATTCTCTGAATTTTCGGCTGAGAGAAAACCCTGAAGAAGGTCGCTTGAATGGAGGCGGGTTGAATCGCTGCCCTGACGAATGATCACAGCTGAGCACTAGCGCGATGCCAAAGATGAAAAGTAATTTCATTTTGATTGTTTCGTGCTAACCACTTGTCACAGAATAATGATGAACCTCATCTGTGTGAGAATTTATACTCTATCGAAAGAAAGCGAGGTACTTACCCGTTCCTGATTGATCAGAAAATGTATTTTCCTGATTTGTTCACAATCTTTGCTTTTAATGTATATTTTGATAACCCAGTGACCGTGCGTGCGCAACGTTAGTAAGTCTGATGCAGACATGTGTTATGGCTGACGTAAGTAAATATTACATAATTTAAGATCATTTCAGGGAAAATATAATTCCCGCTTTAATCACCATTATGGCATTATTTTATTCCATGGTGTGACCATCGTAAATTATGTTAGCAGCCAGTTCCAAGTCCAAAAAAATTAACGTATAATATGGTTTGGTTTATGTTGCAAGGCTTTTTTAATGTAAAGGTAAATAAGGTATTGACTTAGTATTTAAATCCATGTGTTAACAGTTTACACGAAAAATAAAATTGAAATCAGGAGTCATGTGCTAAAAAATATTCCGTACAAAGACGTAGGATCAATATCCTCCCTTAGATTTTTAGCTTTGATTGATTTTAGCTAGGGATAGCTAAAATAACGGAAGATACTATGATGTAGTTTTAGTTATAATTACTTAGTCCAAAAATATATATGTATTTGCTATGCATAATCCTAATAGTTTCTAAACACGTTCTTGTATTCATACTTACTTTATGCCTCAATTCATTTATTTTCATGTCAGACATTCCTTTCGAATGAAATGGCCATTTTGCCGTAAAATGTCGACAATAAGACGAAGATTAAGTTTATAAGCTAATTTAATAACTAATAGCCATTTACCTACCTATCTTCTCTTGGATGTTTTGATTAGTGAATTCACATACTTACAAGAAAAAGAAATATAAAATTATGTTTAAACAATTTCATTGACACTTAATTAATTAATATTATTTTAAGATAAACGTAGCACAGAGTTTTCCAAATATTAAGTACCTATCTATGAATTATGCATAATTCACCAAGCATAATCGCGCCAAAATGTCTGCTTTTCTGTTGTTTTCGGTTCATATATTTAATGAGCAAACGATTTACAATCCATACAGCCTACTTGTTACTATTGATAAATGTAAAATCTGAATATCCGCAATTGAATGTCGATTTCTTTTGGCAGAGATTCCATGTAAAACCTCTTTCGACAATATTCTCTAAGTGGGTTGTTTAATGAAATAGCCAGTAACCCTCCACATGTCTAGACGCAAATCGCTTCGACGAACCTTTGCGCATAGTTTTAAATCCAGTTTCATGTTAGCGTAAGTACAGATTCAAATACGTAGAGGAACATTTTCAATGATAATAAATTTAACCAATGTTTTATTATTTTGCTCAAAAATTACACATCATTTGATTCCGTGTAAGTAATATAATCCCACCAAAAACATTTTTATGTAAAATGTTGCCAAGACGATACCATGCCATATGACTCTCACTGTCAAAAAGTTATCAATCTTATGTAGAATCAA
This sequence comes from Deilephila elpenor, assembly GCA_949752805.1. Taxonomy (NCBI): domain Eukaryota; kingdom Metazoa; phylum Arthropoda; class Insecta; order Lepidoptera; family Sphingidae; genus Deilephila; species Deilephila elpenor. The sequence continues at coordinate 6,076,439 of OX457099.1, read as the reverse complement.
GCTTATTACTCTTCACACCCTTACTCTACAAGGCCTAACTTCACAAACTCTATACCTAAGTCAAAATATTATGTGGCTTGGCATTTCGTTATATTCACACAGGCGTGGCGTAAGGTGAATTTATTCACTTTTCTGTTACACAAGAGTTGTAGTAACGAAACGGCAAAGCCACATAAATTGGACATTTCGCTTTCAGCTTTCAAGATATAGTAGTTTTGGTTGTGCGTTAATATATTATTCAAGCAGGGAAATACTTTTATAAAGATATATAATCTATATACATTTTTCTTATAATAATAATTATTAGATTCTGCAACAAATTGATTTTATTGGAAATCGAAAATAGAATTTGCATGTGTTAATAAAATCATTCAATGCTAGAAATTAAATAGGTAATCATTAAGGTGCACATGTTGACGGCGCCATCTATTGAACTTTGTAGATAACCTTTTCAAAAACTACGCACCAATAACTAACACTAATTATTTCATTACGTAGTAGCTTGCAGTAGAAAATTCTAGACTTTTAACAAGTTATAGTGCAGGAAATACTATTTTTATAATAACAGTTTTCAGAGTACGTGCTTTTAACAGATTTTGGTTTACTTGTCTGTAAGATCCTTCAGGTAAAGGCACTATGCAGTATGCACATATCTATTACTACACACTATATCATATTTGTAGATCGAAAAACTGAGGCTAGTATTTGTGCACCACGGTCCCCTGCCTTACGTAAATGGTGACTTATAAGAGGTCATCAGGGTCCCTGGGCTCACTGCGGTGGCGGTTCATCCTCACCTATAAATCAATCAAATCAAATCAAAATATTATTTATTCAAGTAGTCTTTTACAAGATCTTTTGAATTGTTAATTTCTGCTACCACCGCTTCGGAACGTGTTGTAGCTGTGAAGAAGAAACGGCGCAAGAAACTCCCTCAGCAACACGAACTGTCTTCTTTTTTTTTTTTGCTTTTCTTTTCTTTCTTTTTTAAAGGCCAGTTTAAAATACAATGGTTGATTTATATAACAAGATTTATGTCACAATACTCAGACTCCCGTAAAATCTTAAATTGTAAGAATCACTTATTAATAAAATTAAACTATATGTATCCATCTTAAGCACAACTCTACTATACCTATATTCATAGTACATACATCTTGAAAAGCTGCTTAATGGATATTTGGTAGGTAAATGCGAACAAATACTGAGAGCAGAAACGCTCTCAGATTTCATACATTTTTATACACAAACGCATTATGCCGCAGCCAAATGCACTGGCACACTTAGAAAACTCTCGTATTTTTCAATTCTCAGTAAATAAGCATTTATACAAAATCCAAATATTATCAGCCAGAAAGAATTTAAGACATAACATATAATTAAGTAGGTACATTATGACAATAATTAAACCAGAACTATAATAAAACATAAAAAAAAAAACATTTTAAAATAATTATTTATTGCTATAAAATGAATACGGTACCATAAATTTAGTAAGACCAAACATCACTTAAAAGTTAAAGTTAATACTAAAAAAGACAAAATTAGGTGGGCTAAAAACGATTAAGAGACGGAGGCCCTAATTGCGTGTCATTTTGCATACAGATTTATCTCCAGTTATTCTAAGGAAACCTAACATCACAATAAAGTACACGTAAATTTAGCGGGTAATTAATACGAGGTACATTAATTCCGTATTAAAAGTCATATATAAAATTATGTGTTGCGTCGGTTGTATCCGGGATGCGTGGCTCCCGTGTCCCGGCTGCCGCTGGACGTGGAGTGACTGCCGCCGTGATGCTTGCTGCTGCGGGAGTCGAAACTCCTCGCGTACCTCCTGTTAGGGTCCAGCTTCACATCGTCGATTATTGTGGGCAATGTGGTATGATCGCCGATAGATGCACCGTTGCGTATCTTTTCGCTTTCATATTGCCGCAGTGGTTTCTCACTAACATCCCTCGCTGTTCTATATATAACAGTCCTTGGGGTAGGAGGATATATATATGTTGGAAGTATTATAGGCAGATCAGTTCTCCAACCCCAAGAATCAGCTTTAACCACCGCCACGACAACGCAAATCACAAGTATAAACTTCGACATTTTTGTTGTTATCTTTTACGAATGAACATGAACATTGGTTCCTCGGCTATTTATACTTAATGTTAGAGGAAAATTACAGCTTATTAAGTCATCTATCCCGACGGAAAAAGGAAATAACCGAGAATTGTGTACACAACTGATACAGGATTAACTCATTGATTACTACACTTTAATCTGTATAGGTACCTACTCATTGTTGATAAAATTACTTTTAGTATATAATAAAATGTTATTTTTTATTACTAGGCGTAAACATTTATTCGTGTATAGGTTTGAGGTATACTTACAACCCCCAATATGTATAAACCCATAAAGACATGAATTCATAAAAATATGTGTATACTTGCGAAGTCCACCTGGCACCTGCATAAGACGCAAATTTACTACAAGATTTCGTGGTATGGTAAGTAATACGCACTGTGTCGTTATAATAATATCACAATTGTCATAACAATAAAGTATAGCTCCAATAGCACTTGTATGGTTTACAAAAATGCATACTCTCGACATTGAGTCCACCTAATTACATTAATCTTTAAAGTGCAAATAGTTAGCCAACTCTGCCGCACCGTAAAGCTGTGGAACGGTTTTTTGGCTAATGTGTTCCCTCCTTCCTTCAAACCAGGGTCTTTGCGCCGCAGTGTGAAGAAGCAATTGCCAGTGAGTATGCGAGTATAGTTATTTTGAATGGCAAGGGATGATACTCTGTTGCCAATTCATACATATTTGGACGGTATCGCACTAACATCGAATGCTGTGCAGTCTTTCTATAGTTACCAGATAAAAGAAAAATATTTTTTTTCAACACACTCCGCTTCTATGTCGATAGTAAATAACGCCCTTTGCATCACTTTCTCCTGCATGCCACTTACGCCATCTCTCGACAAATACCAAAACGTCTATAACTACTGCCTAATTTTTTACTGTGTATCAGTGCGGGGTGCCGTATTACCTGGACCAGTATTGTTTATAAAAAACTAAGTATGCAGTATAGAGGCATGTTGCGTACCTACATAATGGATATGCGTATTGAATAAGGTACTTAAATAACATCTTCTTTACAAAATTTGTGGCAATAATTATGTAAATGGAGCCAATATGGGTAAATAACGCCTTGCAATAACTAAAGGATTAGGGAGACCATAGGTAGAGTTGCCACCTGTTTCGTATTTCTTGAGCCTGTCCCGATTTTGAGGATTTTGTGCAGCATCTCTATCAATGTAGACCCTATTTTTGCTAGCTTTGTGGAACTTGACACATAATACATCAGTAATTGGATTGACGTTTTCATTCTTTTCACTCATCACCTGCAAGATTAAACTCCAAACGTATATATTCAGCAAATAGTTATCATTTTTTATATTTTGTAAGAGGTTTCCGAAATTTTTACTTTCGATCGCCATGTTAGCATTTATATTGACGGTTTAGTTTATTTTTTTATATGTAATGTCTTCATTTCGACATATTACTTTCATTGGCTACAATACTGACGCAATGATTCAGGTACACCACTTTGATGATGACCACTTGAATGATTGATGTTTTTCACAGTGTTATTTAAACATAATCACGTTCAAGAATCTGTTTCAATTCCGATGAATACCTATATAAATACTTTCTACAATTTAATTTGTTTATTACAGAATGACACATAATGTAAAACAATAGAAGGACAATGGTCTACGATTTTGATAACTAAACATTGAAGGATAATTCAATCTTTAGTTATCAAAATTTAATTAGATTAGTCAATATAGCTACATAAAATATTATTCACTATTAACTTTAATAATATCAACATATATTATGGAAGCAATATTCATTTTATATTGTTAATTATTTTTTAATAAGACAAAAAGTATTTTTTGGTCATTTTATATTATTAATTATTTTTTAATAAGACAAAAAGTAATATTATCTCAAAACAAATATTTTTGGGTAAAATAACAAAAACACAGACATAGCAATAAGAACATTTATTTTATTTAAAATCACAATAGACTTAAAAAAAGCTAAATTATAATACTCTGAGTAGTTAGAAAAAACAATGCAATCACAGATAATGCAATCATAGATTATAAACGAAAAAATTAAGCGTTGCGTCGGTTGTACCCGGGATGCGTGGCTCCCGTGTCCCGGCTGCCGCTGGACGTGGAGTGACTGCCGCCATGATGCTTGCTGCTGCGGGAGTCGAAACTCCTCGCGTACCTCCTGTTAGGGTCCAGCTTCACATCGTCGATAATCGTCGGTAAAACAGGGTGCTCGGCAGTCGAAGGAGCGCGGGGAATATCACCTTGATACAACCACAGCGGCTCGTCCCCGGCATCACGCTTGGCTCTTATAATCACAGGCTTTCTTGTAGGAGGCCTGTACGTCGGCAGTATAATATGCGGACCGCTTCTAGAGCAGTAAGATTCTGTTATAAACAGAACTGCCACAGCGCAAAGTACGAACACTAATTTTGACATCTTTACAACACCGTGATTTCGCAACGAATATGAAGAAACTTGGAAAACGTCTTTTTATACAGTATGTTTGAGGAAAACTATAGTTTTTAAGTACAGAAAAAGGGAAGAACCGAGTGTTTGTATACACACACTTTGTTATGATAATGGATATTAATCAGCAATGTTTTCTCAAGCAATTGTAGCCTCTTTGTTACTTAAACTTAGTTCTTGCATTTCCTTCTGTGCACAATTTATAACCATGTTGTTTTAAAAATAAGCCTGAATGCAACATGATCTTCAAGATTGGACCGAATATCTCGTCAGCCTGTAAGAATAAATAATGCTTCGTAAAACTCCTGTACTTCTTTATTCTTCCACTAGTCCTAATTCCACATCACTGTAGGTTGTATGTTAATTGTGATTTCATGTTACAGAAAGATGACATTATAACCATAGGGTTATACCAAGAATACCACGTTTTTGAAGTGAAACTTCTTTATCGGGGTTGGTAAAAAATTTTCGTTACGCGTCACATTCTTCCGTTACGCGCCATGTATTTTTATTTAGTAAATTAGTACCCACTTCAGTAAGCCACACCCCCAACCGTTTCCAAGCACCACCCAAAATTTTAAGTCCCACCCACTTTTTTGTAATTTGATCCTTACCCCCCCTCTGGCCTTCCCCCACCCTAAATCCAAAACAATGCCCAATAGCCTCCCCACGAAACCTCCCCCCCCCGCTTACCCCCACCCTAAAAATTTTACCTCACCCCCCCTACTCATATCTCCGGCATTATCCATCGTAGACCCACCGACCTTGGGTTCATTGGAACCGGCTCGGTGAGGGCTACAATCCTGCCCCAACAGAATTCCCGAATTCCCCCTCCACAACTTTCCCCACCCAAAAATATTTTAAGGTGCCCAATAGCCTCCCCACGAAACCTAACCCCCCCCCCCCTACTCCCACCTAAATTTTTTACCTCACCCCCCCTATTCCTATCTCCGCCAATATCCATCGTAGACCCATCGACCCTGGGTTCATTAGAACCGGCTCGGTGAGGCCTACAATCCTGCCCCAACAGAATTCCCGAATTCCCCCTCCACAACTTTCCCCACCCAAAAATATTTTAAGGTGCCCAATAGCCCCCCCACGAAACCTAAACCCCTCCCCGCCCATACCCCCACCTAAAATTTTTACCTCACCCCCCCTAAACCTATCTCGGCCAATAAAGGTCGTGGACCCACCGAGCTTGGTATACTCGGAACCGTCTCGGTGAGGGCTACAAATTGGCCCCGATAGAAATGCCAAATTCCTTCAAAAATTTCCCCCCTCCTAAACTTAAACTTTATTTAATTTAGCTTTATTTTACCAATTCTGTAAATTTGTAAATAGTAGATCATTTTTCGAAAAATGATGTCATAAAGAAGTTTCACTTCTTACGTGTGTACACTAATACACATACACATTTTTTTTAGAATCGACAAACTCATAAAAATTAAATCGCCTGATCAAAGAATCTAACTTATATAGGATAACAAAGTCTGTAAATGGTAATATTCTCCATAACCTTAACTAATGAGGCGACATTATTATCTTCATTTGACATAATTAATATTGCTGATTACGACGCCTACATCAAACAACGACATTACAGCCGATTGGAAGAAATGCGAGAGCGGAAACTAATTGTAGCGGACATTTATTTAAACATAAATGATAAAATATAACTTCCATCTTATATACGCAACTTATATATGTATACTTATAATAAATTTTATCGAGTAAAATATCGTAGTATTTTATTTTCGGCGAGAATTTAATACTAAGGGAAAAAAATGCATTCAGTAAGTTTTCGTTTTTGCAATAAAGTTATATTTCTTCAAAGATTTTGTTTCATACACATGTAGTTAAATGTTAATTGAACATAAAGATCAGTTTAACTAAATCGGTAGGCACTAATCATTGACTATGTAGGTAATTGGCTCATTTATTTTCTTACTACAAAGAACAATTTTTTATTTAAATTCATAAACAGGTACATAAGAAAATCAAATACTAGTAACTAAACTGTAAGCGTCAAAAATATTTGAAAAAAAAACCTAAATAAGAAGCAAGTACATCGGAAATAATCACTACATGAATACAACACAAATATCGGAAAAAACTGTTGTTTAAATTAAATGCAGAAACAATACAAAATCAAAAGTGCCATAATTATATAAAATCCATACAATAATTGCATGATAACAAAGGCATTAAGCGTTGCGTCGGTTGTACCCGGGATGCGTGGCTCCCGTGTCCCGGCTGCCGCTGGACGTGGAGTGACTGCTGCCGTGATGCTTGCTGCTGCGGGAGTCGAAACTCCTCGCGTACCTCCTGTTAGGGTCCAGCTTCACATCGTCGATAATCGTGGGTAGAACAGGGTGCTCGGCAGTCGAAGGAGCGCGGGGTATATCGCCTTGGTACAGCCACATGGGATCGTCACCAGCATCACGAGCGGTCCTAGTTATTATAGGATTAAAAATAGGAGGAGGTCTAAACGTTGGCAGTATAATGCCTCCATTGTTGTAGTAACAGGAGGATTTAGCAACCAAAAACGCAGCGACGACGCAAAGTGAAAACAATGACTTCGACATGATCGTTGCGTGTACTTGAATGAGTGACAATACAGCCAATCCAGCATTTATACTCAATCTTTGAGGAAAAGTCGCTTATGAAAAAGGGAAGAACCGGTCAATATGCATAAGTTCACGTCTTTCAAGATATTAATCATCTTGTTCGACCCACTGATAAACTTTATACTACATACTTGTAAGTGAATAAGCAACAAAATATAAGTACGTAGATATCTATTGCATTCTGTGATTGATTTATAATTTACACAGCTACAATTTTGATCTGCATCCTTATTTTATTGCCACAGGAAGTCGTCTGCTGAACATAAGTCTCTCAAAATTATATTCCCAGAGGTTTATTGAAAGTGGTCTACATCCAATGACCTCCTGCGACCTGTGTTAGATCGTCCGTCTGTCTACCTTCTAATCTATACTTGTAATACGCAGCTTACATTTCAGAACCTTTTGGCCCATAACGTTATTTTAGGATAATCATGTTGACATGATTTATAAGAGAAATACACATAGACCATCGATTCTCCTACTTATAATAATTCGATCACAAATGTCCTGGACACAAGTAAAATCATTTTCTTATTTGTCAAAGAGCCTCTAAATACCTACCAGACATACTTTAATTGTGTTAAAATAAATAGTCCTTTATCAAAGTATTCTCCATACCGGGTATATCAAGACTGCGATCGAAAACGAAGCCAGGTGGTACTATTAGTGATTACAGGCACAATGTAAGTAAAAGTTTCGAAAAAAAAACGACAACGTTTTTTGGAATTTTTTACTTATCGTCGTATTAGGGTGATAAGTATATAGTTGTCCTAAAATAATGATGTAGACCTCTTTATTTTGAAACACTCATGGTACGTAAGGATTTAAATATTATTTTCGCAAAAACTAGGTATTTACCACCCAAACAAGATGATTTTTAAAAAATTTGAAAAAAATATCTGTCGCTGTTTTGGTGAAATTTGTATAAATTACGTCGTGTCTGTAACCACTGAAACTACCACCTGGCTTCGTTTTCGGCCGCAGTCTTGATATACCCTGTACGTTTGTCCATAGATACTCTGCACGTAGATACATGGGGTTGACGAGACATAACTTTTAACTATACATAATATTATGTTGATGATTCGATCCTTCTTTTTTATGAACATTTCAATCTACATAACCAATCATGTTATTTAAATAAAAAAAACGTGGAAAAAAAATACAAATTTGAAAATAATTAAGGCAAGTAAGTACTTTGTTTGAATCCCTTACGAGTAGTTACAAGTAAATTCTGCTATTAACCTGTGTATTAACATTGCAGTGGAAACGTTGACCTTGCGACTATTTGGAATGATTAACAAAGCAGAGATATGTAGGTACTCAATCTTTAAGGAAAACTAATAAGACTGTAAATTGCGTCTCGAGGCAAGGGAAGAACCGGGTGTTGTACCTATACATGAACAGGTTTTAACCTGTCGAAGATCTAGGTCATATGGATGCTATCCTTGCATTTTTCAGCAGCAGCAGAGGTTACGTATCAGTAATCTCATCGTTTGATTCCTAGAAGATAGACAGAGATCTGTAAAAGGGGTTAGGATAGCACCAAAACGAAAGCCGTTTCCAACAAATCAATGTAGGAATGTTTGGAAAACTTTTCGTGTAGTAAAGTATGATGGTGATTACGTGTAAGATCTTTCTCACTGATTAATTAATTAATTAACGAATTTCATTACATAGCATGTTTGTTAGATACATATTTGTTTTGGGTTTAGTGAGACTAAAAAAACGAGTTAAAATAACACTAAAAAAGTAAAAAATAAAAATAACCACTACAAAGTAACAAATAATATTTATTTTATTGTACTTGTACACGTTAATTAATTGGCTTATAATTTATCAACAAAGCGTACTTACAGCTTTTTTGCAATCAAAATAAACAAAATTCCCGTCATACAAACATACTTTATTAGGACTAAAATTATTATATTCGAAAATATTACTGAACTGTAGTATTTCAGCTGATATACGTCCCACTGCAGGGCACGGGCCTCCTTTACAATCGAGAGTACGATTGAGAGGGGTTAGGCCATATAGTCCACCACGCTACGCCTACTGCGTGTTGGCGTACTTAATGTACCTATTACCTACCCATACCTACTATAGAAATTCTAACAAATCGCAATGGTACTGGTATGCAGGTTTCTTCACGATGTTTTCCTTCGTCGTTATAGTGCAAGGTGATTGACAATCACTAATCACTTTTGGTTACTAATGACACCTAACTATAATATTAATTGGTAGTCAAAGATCAATGATGTCAATGGATATTAAATTATTTAGTTGGAAAAGGGATCTCCCTTGGTATTTAACTGCTTAAGAGATAAGACTTTCATTGTTTACAAATATAATACATCATAATATTATATTGTTACGGCCGTGTTAATGTTACGACATGCCGGTACATACCCTGGGCCGTCAATTCAATCGATAACAGGAAAATGTTTTATGTATTTACATGATTTTAGGAAAACAATTAACTTTATGCTAGCACCTACGCGTAAAGAATATTATGAATAGGTATTTACCATTTACTACGACTTGGCCATTAGATAGTAAAATATTTATTATGGCGTTAATACTCTGCACCAAACATCATGCAGTCGTTATTTAACGCCATTAAAAATATAAGTAAGTACATTTCATTCAAAAACTCTTTTTTCACTGCGCTCCCCTATTTGTTAAAAACTTTTAGATGGTTCTTGAAAAACTCATGTACTTAATGGTACTTTAGTGACTTGTTTACACAGGTGTATATTTGGCCTGATATAAGTTTTTGAAGTTCTCAGTAATTAATAGCAATGTGTACCTCGACATGATTCAACCCCTTACAGAAACTTGAGATATAAAAATGTATAGTCACTGTATTGTATTTTTAAACTCGTATAATGTCCATAAATGTTTAAGAAATGTTGCAAGTACCTATAATGTTAGGATTAAAGCTGTTTGTTGAATTGCTCAGCACGACTAAAACAATTTTTTTCCGACCAGGAAACACTCAGTTTAATCCCTCGCAGGCAGTGCCGAATTCAGGTTTCAGGTTCGAGTAGTGTCCAGACACGGGACGCAGACCCAGGGCCCAGAACAGACCAATATTTGATTGATTTGAGGCGCTGTTACAGAAGCTCGCGCCGAGGGTATAAAAAGCTAGATACGGTAGGTACTGCTCGCAGGACCATTTTACTCCATCAGAAATGCTCTCCAGTTTTTTGGGCTGAAAAAAATTAGGAACGTCGAAGAAAATATCGTGATTCGCCGGTAACAGTCAGTAATACACCAATGAATTCTTTGTACATGTTGGTTTTTCATGTAGAAAATTATCATCATTAGAGTTTTTATTGCATGGTATTGACGACTTTCAAGATATTATGCCATTTACTGTATCTTAATATAATCAGCCAGTCATAACTAGGTTTGATCCGCGACATAACACTCCCAACACGACACTACCATCACTCAGTCAGCCCCTTAATTGAGATCGATGAAAATGGTACTTGGTATGCATGTAAATAATATCTATATATATATATTATTTATTTAAATCAATAATTTATTGTAATAAGTTAGATAGGCAAATAGGCAGACAATTAGCCAGCCAATGAAACAGCCAAGCTAAAATTTTTGAAATAATAAATTTCTCTATTAATTTGGAAAAAAATATATTTAAAATTTCCTCAACATTCAAGAGTAAATACACCCAACAGTCACACACATAATTCGACCCCACATTAAGATCAATTAAGTCTATCAGTATCTAATATATAAACCTCGTCAACGATCTTTCAGCGTGCGAAAGCGTTATTGTCATAAAAATAAGAATAGTTGAATGGACATGTTAATATTATTATATTACAAGTATAAATGCTTGTTGTTTACATTATTTAAACACATCACATCTCAAATAATTTGTAGTTCCAAATTTCGCCAGATAAATTATTGCAACCTTATTTCTGGAACAATGTTACCATATTTAATTAAACTGTCAAATAAAATTGTCATATTGTGTCAACCGGAGAATTGATTTAGTGGTTTCGTTTAAAATGTGAAAATTATAATTTTATTGTAATAAACATTTAATTGCACAAGTGCGAAATGAGTTTTAACGTTAAAGACATACCTCCAACCATGGGGGACGGTCAAAACGGTTTAAACAGTAATTAATTTTGTTATCCTATCACAAGTTCTTTTTTTTTTGGGTGCGGATTAAAATAACACTAAAACTAATTATTTTAGATGAGTATGAGATGCTGAAGGCCATGTTCGACTTCGAGGCGACATTGGCGAAGACTCTGAGTTTCTCTGAGGGCGAGTATTTCTATTTGCAACAGACAAACACGAAACAGCGTAACTGGTGGCATGTTGTTAATAAAAAAGGTCACGTCGGATTCGTACCCTCTAATTACGTGGCTACAGTCAAGGTAACAGTTGAACCCATCACTACAATTATCCGTATCATACATCAAAGCTTATTGTGATATTTTCAATAGGTTGAACCAGAGTACTTTTTGTCGTTTCTAAATGATTGCATTCAAAGTTTGAATGAGAGTAACGCGATGTCTCACAAGCAAGAATTGTTGATTAGACTGAATGAGAAGAGAAAACAAGTGCAAATGTCTATAAAACCCCCGAGTAAGAAGGCTCCTGCACCAAAACCTCCACCACGCCTTGATGACAGCACACCACCTAATGGAGTGTCTCCATCATTTGATCTGAGGCCAATAGTATCTCGCCAGCATATTTCTGAAGAAAGAGAAGTAATGCAATCACCATCAAAATCAAATAACAACACCGTTATAGGTAAATAGCATTATTTTTCTCAAAAAGTCCAATTATTATTTTGTTTTTATTTAACCTTTCTTTCTTACAGCTAGAAAAAGTAAATCCAACTGCTTTTTATTATATGTATATTAATACATAATGTGTTTCTTAAATATCTTATTTCTATACATTAAAAAAGGATTTATTTATCATAAACTCAACAGTCAACACTTTTAATTTCACTTCATTCTTTGCTTAAAGAAATCTCTGAAATCATATACTAACAAACATTTAGGTTTGATTTGAGCCAATTGTTCCAATTCTTAGCAATAGTATCTAATATTGTAATGTATCTGTAGACAATGATGAAGTTCTTCATGCTGCTTCCATCAGTAAGACATCTAACCAGTTGTCAACTGATACAGACAATCAAGACGACAGCCAGGATAGCAGTGAGAGTATCAAACCAAATGCTATCTATGAAATAGTGCAAGCTGTACGTAAAGAGACGCAACTCAGCCATGACATGTCCAAAGTTGCTGTTGAAACGGTTCTTATATCCCTGAGAGTAAGTTCGTGATGAAAATTTACATATGTTAGGCTAGCTCCTGAAATTGATTTCTTTTTAAATACAATGTGTCTTTGATAGATTACCTTGTAAATTAAAATTACCAATTGATTATTAAAATATGGTCACATGAAAACTGATCACTTACTTTTTATAATATGAAACATATATTTATACATATTATGTTGATGGTTTAACAATAATTGTTAGTTACTTCAGATAAACATATCTTTACTATTAAAAAACATTGCAATAATATAAATAAGGAAAACAAATAACTGCATTGTTGACTGACCATTTTATCCTGGTTCAGAAAAGTGACATTTAATATAATTGTGTTTGAAATAAACATGATAAACTTGCAATGATTGAAACAGTAGGATAAATACTTTTTAATAATTTAAAATTAGGTATACAGATAAGAGTTATCATAAAAATCATATTAACAATTCAGTAATTCAGTATTTCAATCAAGATATTTTTAATATCCTTTGAAATATTTTGTATTACAGGATTAAGCTTTCTCATAATTCAAAATACTAACAATACCTCTGTATGGTAATTTACATTTAATCTTAATTTTTACAAGCCCCATTCATTGTAACATTATGTCAACACAGGAATTTCTCCCTGGGGGAGCAGCAAGGTCCATAATAGATGCTTTGCTCCGTGAAGCAAATAGCAACATAACTTGTCCCAAGAATGCTATTGATGCAGCTCCAGATGCTTTGAGGATGATGACAGCTCTCAATGCACTTTCTAAGGCCGCTAATGACGCTCAGCAGAGAGGCTGGGCCTTGCATGATGATGCCCATGACATACAGACACAGTTGCTTGAACTTATTTCTGTAATGGTAAGTGATTTTATGATAAATACACTTTATCTGGATGTTTAATTTATGTTTAAGGTCTACAAACTTATAACAAAATATATGTCATGGCATATTAAATACTAATGTGATTTTATTGAGAATTCTAGTAAAGATTATTCACCTATCATAGTCTTGTCATAAGTGATGTTTAAATGCCTATACAATGAATACATTATTTTAATGGAATTGTCCATCTACCTATAGGACTGAAAATATCCTGCTACGATCACCACAATAAAGTGATTCCTTTTCCCTGCTTTCCATTTCTAAGGGTTTTCTCTACCTAGTTTTTATAATCGTCAAAATCATACCTAATTTCTGGCTATTTAACCACAAATAAATACTAATTCTGTTTTTAGTCTAATGCCGATGTGAACATATGTCAGCATGTGTTGAGCAGCCACAAATATGCCTATGTAACTACTCTGGTGCAGTACTACCAAATGGAGACCAGGTGGCCATTACGGCAACTGCTTTTACAGGTAATATGCTTTTAAGACCATTACACAAAGCAAATTTGATTTCACAATTTATTTACAAAAGTGTTAATATAATTCTAAAAAGTTATAAGGTTATTAGTCTGTATCCTGAACATAGGACTCTTAGCATTCCTATTTAGCTAGTAGAAATAAATGTGAAAGACACATATGACAATAAGCGGATATTAGCGATTTAATTATTTCTGTATTGCCACACAATTGCTTTGTCTATGTCTATAGATAGGTGAATTCCTATATATTACACCATATTTATATTACTATTTTTTAGGCATTTGGCGTGATGTGCGGTTTAGAGCGTACAGCCTTAGCGACATTAGCGTTGTCAGCCCTACCAGCGGAAATAGCGCGCGACATGCGAGACAACCCTCGCGCTGTCAGTCGTCTCTCTCACTCCGCGCTGCTCTTGTCTATGGTGTTGTCTATGGGCGACAGACTACCTGTCACGCACTTTGAACAACTCGGCCTAGAATTCGCCCAGTTCCTACTAGAGTTGCTGGAAAACCCACCAGAAACTGATGTCGATGAACAAATCCCAGATCTATTTTTAACTTTACTGCTGGCCTACAATCTGCAGTTCGATAATCCGTTCGATAATATTTTATTGAATGCTTTGGAGACGAGAGATATAGCGAAAACATTCTGCGAGAAAATTTTATTGTTGCTCAATCGTGAGGGTAAGTTATATTTTGTTTATTATCCGTAAGAAATAAAATAAAACCATTTATCGTAACACAGACATTGTATATCGACTACAAGTATACATAGTACCATCAATAGTCTGGATCAATTTTGTTTTGTTTATTTAATGTTATTACCTCGAAGATGGCTAATTACTTGCTACTGTCGACTTTGGCTCGTAAGTAGGCGTAGGCACTATAATCTCAAATCTTTCATTTTGTATTTCCAGAGGATCCGGTCCATATCTTCGACCACGAGCCAGCGCCCGCTCATTCGGTCCTCAAGCTGGTCATCGACTTGTTCAGTCGCAAGAAGACCGCCGAACATTTCTACACCAATGACGTCAAAGTAGCCATCGACATCATTGTAAGGCAACTTGCTGATTTATCACCTGGCGACATGGTAAGATATATTGTAGTACAAAACGTAATTTATCGTTAGTCAAATTCTTTTGTAAATACACAGAGATGCTAAATTATTTGAGAAATAAAAAACAGTCAAAACCTATTTAAGTCGATATTTTTGTGAACAGAATAAATTGAAACAATTAATTTGTTGAACATCGATATTAAATATCGATTAATTGTTTATTATATTGTAAAAAAAATGGTTTTAGAATTGTATAGTTAAAAAAGAAAACGAAAATAATTTTTGCTTCTCTAGAAAAAAGAAAGGCTCACTTAACTGTTTATATTTAATTTAACCCATACCACTTAATCGATAACTGACAACCATTGACAACCATTCCAGAGGCGTCAGCAATACCTCAAGATCCTGCAAGGTATAATCCGCAACACAGAGTACGGCGCCCACCTACACCGTAGAGACGACCTGCTGCGTTGCTTTGCAAGGATCTTCTGCGAAGAAAGTGACGTCAGCAGGGAAGACCAAGCCCTGGTCAGAGCCATCTCCAATGAATTCCCGCAGTATTTCAAAGCTTAAAGCTAAGCAAGAGCCACCCTGTATACGTCCTGTAGGGCACGGACGTCCTGTATAATCGAGAGATTGTCAAGAATGAAGTAGGTATCCTTTATATAAACCACCTGTATATGCCCCAATGCAAAGCACGGGCCTCCTCTATGGTTAAGAGGTCAATTGAGAGGGGTTAGGTCGTAGTCCACCAGACTAGCTTTAGTACGGGTTGGCAGACTCCACATACCATAGAAATTCTTGTAAGTATCTATGGTATGGCGTTTAGTTAAGATATTTTTTTCACTGTTAAAGTGCGTGGAAAAGTATCAATACGTCTCTGATTATTTTGAGGTATGTGCTGGGATTTGAACCAGCGATCACTCATTCGGCTAACGCGCCCAGGCTTGACAGACCACCACGCACTTAAGATGCTAAATCAACTTTATTAGTTTACTTCGGAAGTAATAATTTAAATAGCCGAAGAGGCTTTTTCGTGCCCCAATTCTACTGTGGTAGTTAAATTAATCTAATTCTAATTAAACCACTCATACTCTAACTGTATGGAATATTAGAATTTGTGAGTTTCTGAAAATTATCGTGCTTAAATCCGCGAAAAAGATCGATCCTTAAAAGAAAAAATTTTTTTTTTCATATTTATAGGTCAGACGTCTTTATTGACGTGTTAATCCTTAGATCAATATTTTATCGTACAAATGGCTCTAATTCGGTGCGAATATGAATTCGAAAAATAAATTACATAGGTATATGTATAATCCTGTATTTTTAAAGTCTTTTAATTATAACAAATTGCCGTTGCCAAAATTCATATCTCAAGTTTATGAATTTTAGAAGTCTTAAAAAATATATTTAGTTTAAAGATAAGAAGTGAAATTTATTGAAGATCTCTATATGAACTTGTAAAATTCATATCATGAATATTTATGAAATGCAGTGTATGTTTTGCGGTTATAGAATTACAGTGATATTTCAATATGAATGTTTGGGAAATAGAAACAATCTTGTATTTTAGGATATAGTATTATTTTGCAGCTGAATAGTTTACATTGCCTATATTTCTTACATTTAAGCAATGGCACAATTTAAATATTATTCAAAGTTCTGTGTGCGTAGTAGATAGATTTTACTCCAGTGAATATGAAAATGTGTGGAAACACTAATGGAACATTAAAATGCATGTTAATAGAGTATTTTCGTATAATAGATAGATTTTTTTTTTTTTTTTTTTTTTATCTTTATTTATTTATAGAGGGTTTGGTTCAACAAGAACATGTCACCCTCATTGGGGATTTTCTATATTATACATTAGCTTGTCTACGTCTCATTCCCAAAAAGGCCATCCGAAAGAGCGTCTTGGCTTCCCTAGACGACGGTAAAGACAAAATGGTATTGAATAAGCCAATATGACGCGTATCATGATCGCCTTCCTGTAATAAGTCTCTCCTCTCAGCTTCATTTCGGGCACACTCGGACAATATATGAGTTACGTCTTCAATGAAGTCGCATTCCAAACAATTAGGAGATTCGCTTTTTTTCATCAAATATGCAAAGTAATTCAAAGGCACATGGCCAGAACGTAGTCTGAGTGCCGTTACAATTAGGTTTCGTTGTAAATCTGCACCAGTAAACCAGAGAGCTCCGGACAGGTTAGGTTGAATCGTTCTATACCAGATTCCTTTAGTTAGTGACCTCACATCAAAATGTTCCTTCCACATGTCTTTACACTGATTACGTACTATGTTTAATATATCATTACTGTGGGGTAAATATTCGAACTCTGTTCCATCTGTAAGTGCTTCCTTTGCTAACTGGTCAACTTTCTCATTACCGGGCAAACCTATATGTGAGGGCACCCACTGTAAAACAATATTCTTGTTCTGTAAATTACTAACTGCTTCCAAGATTTTGTATGACATCGGTGCGCCTCGAAAAGTCGAGGTGCACCGAGCCAAGTGCTGTAGTGCACTCTTAGAGTCAGTTAGTATTACATAATTTCCGGACGTGAAAGACTCCACATATGAGATCGCTTCCAATATTGCTAATAGTTCAGTGCACATAATAGAAGCTTTGTTATTCAATTTAAATTTCATAGATACTGATATCTGAGGGTCAAAAAAAGCGAATCCCGAACTGTTTCCGTCACAAGCCCCATCAGTATAAATTGGATAATAATTTGCATATTTTACCAATAAATATTGTTCACAAATACGTCTCAAATTGCAACATTTATACCGATGTTTAGGTTGGTTTACAATATCGATGTTAGGCTTTACTATTGAGGATAGGTCCACATTGTTCACCCATGTGTCCAGCATGTATCTTTCTAATTGTTGGGTTGAACATATAGGAAAGGTATTTAACAGCTCATGGACAGTGACCAACAACGGTTCAGTTTTGTGCCGCCAATACAAATTTTGACACAATTCTTTGAGGCTGTAAATTACATCAATGATTTTGTTATCTTGGAATGACTTAACTCTCAACCAGTACTTGCCCGCTAAGTAGTATCTGCGCACATGTAATGGTTGAAGGTGAAGTTCATTCTCCATTACGTGTATTGGTGTTGTTTTGACAAAGCCACCAATTATCCGCATACATTGGTTTTGTAGCCTATCTAATTTAATTAAATTGCTTTTAAGGCCGTTGTCGTACAGAAAGTTTCCGTAATCTATTCTAGAACGAATAACAGAAATATATAATCGTCTCAAATGATAAGGATGGACTCCCCATCCAGGTCCAGAAAGTACTTTTAATATGTTTAAAGTTTTAGAACACTTCCTAATTAACTCTGTAACGTGTTTTGTCCATTTTAAAGAGCGATCCAGCCACAGTCCTAGATATTTTACGCTGTCAACAACTTCTAATGGTGTTCTGTCTACTGTCAGATTAATTCTCTCCCTTTTGTAGCCTCTCTTGAAAACGCATATTTTACTTTTTGACGATGATATGTCTAGTCCTAAATTTAAAAGTAGTTTAGTCAAATTATCTAAAGAATTTTGCAAACAACCAACCCCATCTCCAACAGTCTTGCAAGTGGTGTATATAACGAAATCGTCTGCATATTGCGAAACAAATACACCATTACCTATGACTTCCCTGCATATATTCATAGTGGCTACATTGAAAAGTATTGGTGAAAGTGGATCTCCCTGGGCTAAACCGCAACCCGTTGTCCGACATTCAAAAGAATTGCTGTTGAAGATTTTTAATCTCCTCTCCTTTAAAAAATTTAGGAGATATTGACAGATTTTTGAACCAACTCCAATTCGATCCATAGTTTCCAGCAAGATATTTATATTTATGTTATTATAAGCGTTGTCTATGTCTAAAAAGCATCCGATGGTAATTTTATTTTCTGAAAAACCTGATTGTACTTGACAAATTAAACCGACGAGATTATCTAACGTTGATCGCGATATTCTAAATCCCGTGGTATAAGGCGATAAGAAGTGGTTTTTCTCTATGAACCATTCTATTCTATGACGTAAAATCATATGAAAACATTTACACACGCACGACATCATGGAGATAGGTCTAAGCGAGGAGACAGATGAAGTTTCACGTCCGACTTTTGGTATTGGAGTGATGGTGATATCTCGCCATTGATTGGGCACATAGCCGGTTAGATGAAATTCATTATAAAGTGACAGCAATATAGATTTACCATTCTCTGGGATATATTTGATCATGGTGTAGGAAATATTGTCAGAGCCGGGTGACGTATCTTTAGCGCGAATACATTTTTTGAGTTCCTGCATAGTGATAGGAGATTCCAATTTCAAATTATGTGAACTAAAACGCGGATCTCGGGGTAATGTGTAATCGGGCGATAAACAATGAAGGAGTCCACTAACCATATTACTTTCCACAAAATGTCTAGTACTCTTGCGACCCTTAAACCATCTCATTTTTTTCCACATGTCACTCTGAGATAGTGATCCATCTATTGACGTACAAAATTCTTGCCATTTTTTATTCTGTTCTCTGCGTATTAATTTTTGTGTATCTCTTATAGCATTATTGAGGTGCGTGAGATTGTTAGGAGTAGGATTTCGCCTAAAACTAGAAAGAGCTAACCTGCGCCTGGCTACCGCTTTTGATATGTCTGAATTCCAATAAGGTTTAGGCGAAAAAACGCTTTGAGGGTCTGTATTAAATTTTATGTAAGGAATATGTAAGTCTGCTGCAATATTTAAATATTCAATAAATGTGTCGTAGTCAGTCTGTAAATTTCCTGTTCGTATATATTTATCAAAAAGAGTTTCCAACGTAATTCGATACCTGTTCCAGTTTGCTTTTTTAAAATTTCGTCTAATAATATTTGTTGCCAATACGTTCCAACATGTAGTAATTTTAATGATTAAATGGTCACTACCAAGGGTTTCATTAAGAGTGTTCCAATCGAAAGTTAAGGCTAAATCAGACGAAACTAAGGATATATCGGGGGTTGATTGTTGAAGTTGATTATTGACAAGCTTTATGCGCGTTGCTTTTCCATCATTTAGGGTTATAAATCCATTGTCTAAAACTGCATCAAAAATTTGCGAACCCCTTACATCTATTTTATTCGACCAATTGCTGTGGTGGCCATTAAAATCGCCTAAAATAATAGTCCTGCTGTTAAAGATTGAAAATAGGGTATCCCAATCTTGTTGACAGGTACGTACTGAAGGCGCACAGTACACTGTCACCAGATATTCGATTTGAGAACAATTGTAAATTTTGATGCATAATACCTCTATGCCGCAATTAGGTATGTGAATGTCGTAGTATTGTGACTGAACCGATTTATGCACCAAAATGGCAACTCCACCATAACCATCGTCCCTGTCCTTGCGATAAATGTGATAATTTTTAACTTTAACATTCTTACTGGCATCCAACCATGTTTCACTCAGAGTAACAATGTGGACCTTTTCCTGGTGTAAAATATTTTCTAATGAGATTAATTTCGGCTTTAAGCTTTGTGCATTCCACTGAAGTATAGTTAATCTAACATTATGTTTTCTACAAGCCATGATTAATAAAAAGTTCTATCATAGTTTTTAATGCCGGACAATCTGCAATATTATCTACTATTACTAATATTAACCATTCGACGCAATATTTTATGATATTCTTAACCTTAAATTGCAATGAAACGCCTCTCATAAACATAATTTCTTTTAGTCTATCAAATAGCTCACTAAAAGAGACTTCTTTTTCTTGTTTCTGCTGGCTAGGGGTATCCTGTGTAGACATTTTCTGTGATTCAGGGTGACTTGATAAGTGAACATCTTTAGATTGTCGTTGCCTCTTTGTGGTTTGCTGCGATGATTGTGTATTTACTCCCTCTCTGTGTACTACTGCCTTAGTTTGAATGATATTAGCAAATGTTGTAGCTTCAGACAGTGAAGATGGTTGATGTTGTTGTATTGGAGAGAACGATACGGGTGCTGGATTTGGGGGAAATTTAAAGGCCTTGGATGGCGGAAATGTCGGCGAACTTGGAGTTATATACTTAGTGAGGGCCACCCTGTAAGTACAATTAAATTCGGCCATTATATCTCGCAGCTTTTTCTCTTTAATGAAAGCTGGACATCCTTTGTACATAGCCATATGCGCTCCGCTACAATTGACGCATTTAAAGGTTATCGTATCACAATTAGGATGGTTATCACCGCATTTGGGGCAAACTATTTTATTTGACGGGCACTTTTTAGACATGTGGCCTAGTTTCCAACACCGCGAACACTGCGATACAGGGAAGACATATGGATCGACCCTGATTCTCAAACTGTCCACAAATACATGTGTAGGTAGAAAAGCCCCCTTGAAGCACAATCTGACCGATTCACTACGTGTCCATCCCTCGTTCGAAGAACGTCGGTTTAGCCGGAAGGCAGACACCAGTTCGGCAGGTTCGGGGCATGATATTTTTTTCAAAATTTCCTCGTCGGTCATATCTAAATCTACATCTCGTATAACCCCATATGATAAACTCTTTTCTAACGCTTTCTGCATACGCCAACCTCTCTCAGTTATATTACTACATTTTTCTAAATTCTCAACGCTGATCGCGTTATGCATATCGAGCCTTACTTTGTATGGGCTAAGATACTTTACCCTCTGAATATCGGTGATACCCTCGTTTTTTAATATATTTGCTAAAGCAAATTGCTTTGGTAATGGTTCACTCCACGATAAATATACTTCGATCTTATCTTTCGCATTTTTATATTTCTTTCCTTTGGATTTTACTTCCATCCACCCGTCGTCGTCCTCTTCATCGCCCTTTCTTTTTTCCGGTCTTGTATACTCCTCAGAACTTTCCATCATTACAATGAATGGATATTAACATACACATAAACTTCTCACTTGACACAATAATAGTTAAATAACAGCGGCAGAATACTGATACAGACTGGCGCGACTAACACGTCCGCACCGGTCGACGGTCGGACCGTCACTGTATAATAGATAGATATCGGGAGGCATTTTAAAATTATCTTCATGTATTCACGTGATTCATTAATAATTATAGGTCGTAAATAGTATAGTGGATTTGTCTGTATAGGATGACCGTCTTATTTTAGACTCACGTGTCTACTAAAGTCATTATGTATAATAATATCAAGTTTGAAATTAATCTTCTCAGTCTATTCTACGATCAAGAGGAGTTAATTTATTTTTTCGGCCTTTTTCGGGTCTATTAAGCTAAGCTAGTATCTTGAACCTTAGATATTCTTTGAAGAACTCTCAGACATGCATATTTTCTCACAATATTTGCCTTATAATATCAAATTAACAAAACGAAACGATAGAAGAAAACTTATGTTCGTAAGGTACATATGTTACGAAATGTAACACTATTTGCCCCAATGATTGTAGCACGTATGCTTCGTATTATGGAATAGGATCTTTTCGTATAGTATATTCACTCTAGTTTAAAAGCTATCATATTGTTAAAATGCTATGTTGTGCCATTTATATTACCAAAGAATATTTCATACGTTTGGTTATCAATAAATTGTTTAGTAATCAGTCAATTAATCGCAACGCTTTAAAAGTCTCCGATCCAGTAAATCACGCATTTATTTTACATTCCTTCGTTTGGAGAAATTTTTCAGTATTAAACAGACTTTTGCTTTTACTAAAAACGGCTCTAATTTTTTGCAATTTATTGCATAAATGTTAAAATATATTTTGCCGTCAAAAATATTCAATCATATAATGTGTGTAATTAGAATGAATTTCTTTATGTACATAAAAATAAAGAAAACAAAAGTTTTTGCGGTATACAATTTTTACTACATTCGTGGAAAAATTATAAAATCTATTATACTATAATTATTTATGACGCATTATAAGGCCAGGGAGGTACTCGACATTTTGTGCCTAAATGTTTCTCATTTAGGTTTGGTATGGAATGCAAGGCACAATGGTAGCTCTCTGTTTTAAAGAATAGAATGGTGTTTGCCATAACGTGTATAAATAATATTTAGTTTTATTTGTAATTAATTACCAGATATAACGTAATTGCAATTAATCATACACGTAATAGGTTGCGATTATTATATTTGCTTTAGTATACTTTTATGTTGTGGATTTTCTACAGCGAACTATGATACGTTTGGCCTAATTTCAGTATTCTGAATTACGTTTGGAATGGAGATGTACTTATGAACACAGATGCAATATTTTTGCTAGTCGAACTTGAATATACCGTTTAACATTACTGTAGTTTATTGGATATTAGTGGATATATTTTTAAAATATGAAAACATTTTCGGCCTTATTCGTAGACAGTTTTAATACCTATTTTGGTTATCGAATGTTTTGTCTTAAACGTCGAACGACTTTTGAATTCAGTTAGAGCGAAGAAGACAAAACATTCGATAACTAAAATTGGTTTTAAAACTGTTTATGAATAAGGCTATTTGTCTTTACTGATCTAGCTGTTTATGGATGTATGAAATCGACCTTAGGTATTCTGTAGGTACAAAACTTGGTTAGACGTATTCAAAATTCAAATATGGAAATATTTAATCCAATATTTGATTGCTTCAAATTAATCCACGTGTATAGAGGTAGTATTCATTGACCAATGTTTCAGGGTGTGTAGAAATTTCAAATCCTTTATTATATTGTTCTATGACGTTTTAAAATTCTCAGATGTTTTTGCAATAGCTTTAATGTTTGTAGTGTTCTTTAATGTAAGCATGTGTATTTACAGATTCGTCGGCATTCACTTGATCACTGTGTGGTAATGTTAAAGTGATCGAACAGTGTTCATTATATGATATGTGTATATCTTAATTTAGTGGCTGTCTGAATAGGGTGTGAACCATGGGATAATGAGTTCAGTACTCAGGTTGGGATTACCCAACAACTAATTAATAAAACTACCTATTCATGTATTCTATTTGATTGTATTTATATTTGAATATATGACTACTGGTAGGTTTATTAATTTTGTGACCTGCCGCCTGCTTTTGTTATAATTTTCTGGAACACGATGTATGGCACATAATGTCTCTCGAACCGAAAAATCCTTCTTTGTAGTAGTTCCTATAAAATCAAGTTAATTAACAGGTTTCACTTCTTCCGCGCAGATGTGAAATGAGGACAGAAGCAAAGATTATAGGTTATTTTACTCGCTTTAACGTTCCCACACACACTAGCATATGAAATGCACAAACAAACACGACATCTGCAATCATCACAAATGTGTACTTATTAAAATTGTTATTAATCATATTTCACTATTCGAACGTTATTCACTGAGATTTGTCAAATAAATTTATGATATTAAAATGGTTGGCCTAATATTTACAAAGGTGCAACATTTATTCAGTAGTTTTGTTTGGAGTGGTGCTCAAAATTGCAGCCAAATAGTTATATAATTGTTTAAATGTTTGCCTGTAACCTTTATTATATTTTGTACGATTATTGTATAATACTGCGATCTATAAATCATAAAATATATTTTTAAAAATTAAGTAAAAAAATAATTTTGAAATTAAGAGGGTACGTTGAAAATGTTACAAAAATATTAGATTTATTTACAATATAAATATGCAAATATCGGCCTATAAAAATTGATAAAGTCGTCGCAGTTTGTACAATAGTCATGTGTTGAATTGTGTGTGTTAAATATTTCTTGAGCAAACTGTCTTTATATTATGCTTTAATAAGCTTTAAGTAGGCGCTGATTTCCCGTAACGTAGGTGAAAAATGTTAAATGGTGAGAGCCTTAAAGGAAATGGTAAAAATTGGTTGAGCATGGACAGTGGTACTAATCACTTCATTCCATAAGGAATTTGATTAAAAATGGAGATTCTCATTTATATAAAATAGTGTTTGGCTCAAAATTATTATTAAAACTGCCCATTATTCATGTTATGTCCTTCGGAAAATGCTAAAGTATCGAGAGGGGTTTTCAAAAAACGTGAAATGAGCTTTCGTGGTAGAAGACTAACTTGTTTCTTATTCTATTTACTCTTTTGTCACTGGAAGTCGCAGTACAGCAGTGGTCTTTCTAATGCTGATGATTACTGTCGTTTATCCAAAAATAGGAGGTAAATTTCTTCGTAACCCCTTATGATTTTTTCTCATAGTCAATTCAAAGAGCTTATATGTACTTGGTACCACAGTAAGATTTAAAAAGTCTAGGCTGCGCTTATGGCTGTGTTTGTGAATTATGAATGTAATGATTGAATATTAGTTCGGGAATTCAGCGTCTTTCATTAATGCTGTAATACTCTTTAGAATGAAGGTTGTCAAATAAATATTAAATAAAGATAATATCAATATTATTTTATTTTACTTCTTACCCGTCCTTACCCATGCTAACATTACCTATGCTTTGATAAATAATAAGATACTGATAGATACAGAATTTTACACATTTATTTAGTTTACTAATCATACTTAATTTTATTCAAATCTCATTGTTTTTTGTAGGTACATTAATACTTTGGTTGTTAAGGATAAAACTAGTTGTAGCACAATATTGTAATTAGGCGCCATCTATCGCAACCGCCGTGTTCTGTTGCAAATTTTATCTCACTAAATATTTTCTAATATTATTACTAGATGGCGTTATTTTGTGTTACGATTACGGGGCTCAATTACGCAAGCCCCATTTTAATCAGAACTGGTTTTTTACTATTATTATTTTTGTCGATACAATAAAACATCACTTTTTTGCATTCTTATTATGTTTGCCACAATTATACTTTTTACATTTAAACTGGTCACCTTTACAGTTCAAAAGAGACTTTTACACTGATGAAGTTGTTACAAACTCCTGACTAATTATTATGACATACAAGGGCACCGGGTTAAATAAAACAACGCATAATTAATACAAGTATTTTAATGTACCATATGAATGCCGTATAAATATTTCAAAATTTAAAACAGTGATAAAATTCATATATTAACCGATACAACTGTAATCAACAAAACGACGTGTTCGAAATTATATTTCATAGTTGGAAATAAGTTACATTAAAGATTGCTACAACTTATCGATATATGCAACTTATCTGTGTAACGAGAAACAATATAATATTCTTAATCATACATTTATAAGCAGGTACCGTATCAATATTAATAAAATTCTTGTGCATTCTCAAAATAGCCTCAGGTAATACGCTTACAAAACTGGCTTTTAAAAATCAATAAATATTCAACAAATTCACTCACAACTGTATAAGGGGTAGGTATCTATAATAATATAAAAAGTTGGCCCCAACATTCGAAAGGGATCCACAAACACGGGAATATTTTATTTAAATGCTATATTCATAAATGATGCAAAATGCTGAAATGTAAAAAAGGACCTACCTACTTACGAATGCAGTCTTGGTACTGATTGTAGTAATCATCAAAATTAATAGAAATAGACGTCGAATGTTCCTCCAAATACAATACACAAAATGAACTTGTCCATATCATGCTATATTATATAATTAATTGTAACCTTTTCAATTCTCTACACAAGGAAACAATGCAAAGGTACCCCTTGTATAAAATAAACACCTTGAGCATTATCCTACATATAAAGACGCTACATGTTTATATTATACGCGATAATAATTGATTATAGCAAACATATGACCACTTTACACAGAATTTGGCATCTTTGATGAACACTCCTCTTAATTCAATAATACTATCACTATAATAAATATGCAAACGCGGACGGGCCCCAACGGTGACGTGCGTTCCGAAGTCGATATTTCTAGTTTTCATTAAACATTTGCTTTCTCGTTTCATACATAAAAAGAGAAAGTCGAATCGACAAATGGTGTTAACCAATTAAAACCTCAGAAATATATTGAGATGGTAGAACGTTGTGTAGACCCGTCCGATCATTGGAATATCGATGCACATGCTGATTACACAATAATATCTACTCCATCACATACTACTACTATCGAACACTCGCACGTTACATTAAATTAGATTAAAATTTATATACAAATTAAATCTAATCATGTTCTTAATAGTTAAACCTACGTAGGTTACATTGATACCAAAAACAGTAGGTATATTGTGTATGGCCTCTTATCTTCGTATTGAATAATGTATCTGAATATGTCTGTGGTTTGATTATGTATTGCAATCCCCTAATTACGATCCATATCATTCTTACTCTATACGGCAAAATCCTTTCCTAATCCTAGGCTAATAAATATGTCACCACAGAACAGCGAGTACAATTTCGGAATGGAAACGAATGTATTCTATGAATCGAAATAATATTA
Source organism: Deilephila elpenor (assembly GCA_949752805.1). NCBI lineage: Eukaryota > Metazoa > Arthropoda > Insecta > Lepidoptera > Sphingidae > Deilephila > Deilephila elpenor. The sequence goes on along the minus strand of OX457099.1, from coordinate 6,049,152 downwards.
AGGTTACATCGATTACAAAACCCGTCGTGTGTCTTTTTCGCTTTAAATGGATATAACTAATTGTTTAATATATTTTAATTAAACATCAGAATAAAGCAATTTTAATATCAGTCGAATAAATTTTGCCTAAGACGGAATCGACGAAAATCCTATGTTTTATAGAATAAAAATTTCATAATGGAATAACGCACAACCCCAAGAACATTCGAATTAATCGTAAAGTCGCCACAATAAACTCTGTTTAACCTAAAGTTAACAAATTGAGCTAAACAATACTCCTATTGATAACTGAAATATAAATGTAATTGTCAAAGACATAGATAAATATTTTTTAAATCAATAAAATTATTTATTTAAACTGGAATAATGTCGTTCGATTTTATGCTTACGATGGTTTTTCTAATGGCGATATTATTCGCGTTTCTTAAATGTTTAAGCATAAAAAAGAGTTTACAAATCTTTAAAAAATTGTACAAAATTGTGTTTGGAGACAAATTGCAAAGTTGATAATAGTTATATTTCGTCCTTAAGCTTTGACGCTCTAAACGACAATTGTATTTTCTAAATCTACCAAATTAATTGGTGTTATCATTTCTTTAGAAGCTGTTCTTTCATTTAAAATCATAGCATTGGAATGCCGTCTCATTAAATTGCTAATATCGTTTGAAACAAATATTACCTCCATAACTTTGCATACTTTAAAATGGCGCGCCTTTTCCACATGCTCTACTAATGGAAACCTTCTCTTGTTATTATATCAAGTATGGTATTTAACGACAAAATTATATACCTCATAACAATTGCAACCGGAAGCTATTAGTCTATTACAACCAGTTGACAGGGCCGGATTAAGCCAGCGCGGGGGCCGTAAATCATTCTATCTATCTCTCTTCAGATAGTAGTGCAAAAAATGCTTGTCCAGGTTTTACAAAAAACATATTAGCCAGTGATGTAATTGGATGCTCTGGGCCCGTAGCATATGCTTTTTCTGCTTAATCCGTCACTACCAAGAAACAAGATGTGTAGAAACCATTGAGATACTAGAGTGGACACTGGAAACTAAAGTAGCGATACACGAACCTGTACCGCTTATGCTGTCTCTATCACTCTTACGCAGTGACTATCTTCCGTCTCGTTCTGGTATCCCGCGAATCTAGTTGGTGCAAAAGTAGTGCGCGCAGACTTTGTTCGAGGTGTCCAGTCTAATGTCCTCAATGTATGAAACTAAGAATTTGTCGCCAAACTGAAGGGTGTAGTGGTGGTGCGTTTAGCTGGGGTGCTGCGCGGCGACCTTGCGCACGCGGTAGCCACCGGTGCCGCGCACCGTGTACAGCACCACGATGGCGACCGCCACCACCGACATTCCGATTGCGTTTATAATGATCGCCTCGGTGGACAGCGCCGCGTACCCCTCGCTCCTGCACACCGCATGCTCCAGGGTTAGTACAATTTACATGGATTAGTAATTACTAATTTGCCCGTGTTAGGAGTACTAAGCTCTACTTTTTTTGCAATATCAAATAATTAATTGACTTTCTGACAATTCTTCTGCTTCTTGTATCACTAATTAAGATCTCGGGATAATAATTTTTGACAAAAAATGTAGTTCGAGGAACTACATTTTATGGCCTTACAACGTAAGCTAGAATTTCATTGAAAGTAAAGTCGACGATAAATATAGTATTCATAGAAAATGTCGAAAAAATAGACAAGTTATAATGTATTTGAAAAAATCGATAAAGGAGCAGAAAAATTGTAATATTATCAAGATTTCTTCCTCATCTTATTAATTTATACCCAACTAAATTCCTTTCCTTTTAATTAAATTCATTATCAATGGGAAGCAAAGCGCTATAAAATAGCTGATCATGCTCATTGTGGACATTTAAAAAAAGTAAACTAAATTTTATGTGTAAAAAGCTTATACCTTTACTGAAAGAAAATGTTAGCAAGTAACAGTGAATGTTTGATGTTATGTTTGTGGCCGTTATGTAAGCATTTTATGAAAGAAATATGGCAGAACTAGCTGCGAACAAACAAAGCATCTGTGCGAACAGACATTACAAAGCCATGCAACTTCTATTAGGTGTGCTATTCGAGAAAAACAAAACAAGGATGAAATGTGAACTTACAATTTATTTTAATAATAACATACATTATCCACAAACATAAGCCATTTTAACATTAAATCTTATTTTAATCTACATACCCTATTTACATTTTGATCTGATACAGACCAAAACATGATAACAGTAAAGCCTCATTTCTGTAGTTCTGTTACTGGTTATACATAAAAATAGATTTACATTACTAATCGTATGATAAAATATAAATTCCATATAATCTACCTAAAATACTCTTGAATATTATTTACTAGGTACATATACTTCTCTTAAAAATTCAAAAAGTCAAATTTTCATAGAATTCGTCTCTTAATTGTTATATTTTCATTAATAGAGTTTTATATAAGAAATAAATTGGACATTTAATTTAATTTATTATAAAGAATAGTAAAAGGAATATAAATCTTTGAGCCTAAATCATTCGTCAACACATTCAAGACTTACGCTCGTAAGATAATCACACCTTAATACGTATACATACCAGACGCAACACAACTAAACTAAATCTACAAATCGACGGACGTCCTGATGTGCATGTCGCGGGACTCCGGAGCTCTGAACTTGTCCCTGGACAAGATATACATCACCACCGCCATTATTCCGACCATGGAGACTCCGATCGCGTTGATAATTATACCCTCGTCGACCATGCCGCTGTACCTCTCCGCGCTGTGGATACGTGCACAATGACAGACTAGGCTACACACTAACATTCAGAACATGCGGACACGTGCCACAGTGGTGAGAAATATTGCACTACGTCACGAAAGCGCGTGAATTTTAAATGCTGTGAATGAGATCAGTTGTTTTTAATTCACTTTACAAAAGATGCGGATTATATTTGGAAGAAATAAAGTCAAAATGTGTGTAGAAATAAGTGCTTATGCAAGAGCTAAGATAGATTAAATTCATATGCTTTCATGACATGCAACTACGTAATAAAACGGCAATCAAAGTGATTGAAGCTTGAATGATAAAATGTAGACAGTTTAACGTACCCGAGTCCAAAGATAGCCTTCTCAGTAAGTCCAGTGAGGCAAGCGGCGACGCCGAGGACAAAAGTCAAGATTCCGAAAGCAGCGTGAATGGGAACCAGCGAGGCGCGGAACCCTGCCGTGCCTTTATTGCAGATCAACAACAGGAGGAAGCTGAAGAAACCGACTGCGTACTGTAGATCACAATGTTAAAAATATTTTAGAGGTACATGAAGAACAACTTTAGTGAGAAAACACATTGATATATTGAGAACTTTCAGTGCGTAAATTTTAGCCAAGTATTAGGGTCAATCTGTTTTTAAACAATATTTCCCATCGAATATATATTTTTTAATTCCATCGTTTTTAACAGTTTTCTATAGAATCATAATATGTCATTTTAATAAACGTACAACTACACAAGTAACTTCAAATTTAATTATTTTATGTCAGCCTTGAAAAACACGACCCAAAGTATACTCTCACACTACGTATTTGTCATTAAGAAATCACTGGTACCACTAATGGCTTATCTCGTCACATACCTGAATTCCAAACAGTCCCATGGCAACGAAGCCAATCCAGCTGTGCAGAGAATAGAAATTGTTGATGCCTTTCTTGTTGTGGTAGTCAAGAACGGCGAGGAATCCAATCACGATGCAAGGGAACGCCAGCGCGTGGAAGATGGCATGGAGGAGCTTCACGTAAATACGTCTGAAGCACCGGCAGATACGGTACAGCAACACCGCTGTAAACATAAATTAAGTAATGACAAAACTATGAATTAAGAAGTAGGTACAATGAGTATGGAACATCTTATTCGAATCGTGAATGCACTTCTAGATATCAATTCACGATTAGAATTTAGATATAAAAATTCGTCTTTAAGAGAAACTAGAAAGTCGCAATCACTTCGATATCTGCATTTCTAAGAAATTCACTCAATATGTAAAAACTATAGTATCGATCCAATTCATATAATTACTTTCTTTCTTTCGAGTCGTTGTTTTAAACAAGATATAGTAATTTATAAGATTGTTTTTAATAACTTTCTGTAAGAAAATAGTAGGTAATAGCTATTCTCGGTGTTATAAATATTTAAAATGATAATGTGTATATAACTAGTAACTACACTATTCCATTATTTTTCAATACATATAAGGTTGTGAATGAAACGCGTCCAAAGTACTGCCATAAAGTTGATAGATGATCCGATAAACGCTGGAGGAAGCAATTCGATGCTAGTTATTTCTAACACATCACAATCTAAATTCATATATGGAGAAGTTCTATCTTCGGCAATAGATTTTGTATCGCTGAGTATGTTGATATAGTATTATACAATATCAAATAACACTATCAAAAAATACTTACAGAAACCGCTGAACGTGATGAACCCAGCGACCATAAGGGTTGGATGCAGGTTGAACTGCTTGTCGGGGGCATCGTCGGCCCAGGCATACCCGCCGCGGTAGTAGAACACCCAGAAGATGGTCAGGGCTGAGACGCCGATGAGCAGGATGGTCGCGAGCGTGATGACCAGCGCGTACTCGCACCACTCGCAGGCGCCTCGCTCATGGTCGTCGGACTCGTACGACCTGCTGCGTTGCCTGTGAGACAAAAATTGGTAGGTATTAATGAATAAATTAACTATTAAGAATTTATTTAGGGACTTCATGTAATATCACAGATTTATTTTCAAAATTGTTTTTCTTTTTTTGCAAGTCCAGTCATACCTATGCTTAATTAAACACCTACGGCCTTATTCATAGACAGATTTAAAACCTATTTTAGTTATCGAATGTTTTGTCCCTTTCGAACGACTTTAGAATTCAGTTTAAGCCAAGAAAGCCATCATTTTATAAACAAAACCGATACACTAACGCGTAATTTAGTTTCAGTTAAGAGCACTATAAAATAATGCCCCAACTAAGCCTCGTTCAACTTTAACTAAGCGCCTCTGTTCATCGGCTACTTCGAACTAACATTTGAGCTATAATTAAATTTACGTATACGAGATTCAGCCAACTTTACAGGTAGTAGTATGAGTTTGCTATGTAAGCTAGCGTATTCAATAAACCTGATAGCTATACGGAACTCGTTTGTTCAACGCCTTCACGGAGGAAACCGCAACTCCATTGATATCTGCGGATATCACACGTGTTATGCAAAAGCGATGGCACAGGCACGCAATAGGAATCTTAGACCGTGGCTTGTGAATATTTAGATAGTGTTGTATTTGCAGATTATGAGAGTTACTACATTTTATATTTAATAAATAAGCACGAAAGAATACAATTTCATCAATATGTTTTTTTAACATATTATGTATGTATCCCTCATCCACTACATAGAAATGTGTGTAAATAAACTGCATTTTAATAACTATTACAATAAACAATAATGTAATAAAATTAATTTAGAAAGTTGAATAATATTAGTTAAGGAAAGATTAAATCAAAATCTAATAAAAATATTTTAATATGTGTAAAAACTAGTTAAAATGTGCTTTAATACATATTATTTCACATAAAACAAATTGTGTATACCCCATATTACAACTACCGCACCCACAACTATATTTCAATACGTGCTCATTCTGAATAACCAAATGAATTTATCAATTTGGCAACTGAACTAAAATGCCCAAGCTTATAAAAGCTAACTTCTTCCCAGCTACGTTTCTGGTGGTCAAAGTTGCCCGGAGACCACACAAAGGTGTCGGGTAGCGTGAGACCGTTGACGCGGCGTCGAACGCCGGATGCGCGGCGACCAAGTCACGGAACGATGGCTCATGCTGCTCTTTCAACGTGTATCTTGTGTCATGTACATACAAAAGATGTTACAAGATGTATTGCGACACCCTAATATCTAACAAGATTTATGGCTGCAGAATTTTCTACAAATACATATCTTTATGGCGGTTTAAACCTTATAGGAACGTATTAGCCGCTATGTTATGTCTGCTTTCTCTCTAGTGTAATTTGCCTCGTGTAACTTTGGTTGATTTACATACATACTTACATTGCACACTTACATTATTTAAGATTTACATACATACATACATACATAAACTCACGCCTTTATCCCCGAAGGGGTAGGCTGAGGCGCCACCAGGACACCCACATTTCGCCTTGTATGTTCCGTCCCACGATGTGATAGGGGGCGAGCCTATCGCCATATCGGGCACAAATTCCTGACTCCGGACTGATAATTTAATGAATAGAAAAATCCAATATCACTTTGCCCGACCCGGGACTCGAACCCGAGACCTCAGCTTTGTAACCGTACCGTAATACAACTACGCCACCGAGGCAGTCATTTATTTAAGATTTTTTCTTTATTATTTTATAAGTTACCTACATGTAGTTTTAGAAAAGATTTTTAATATACGTTTATAATTTAAGAAAGTACGAAAAGTGCTCGGCAACTAGCCAAACAGGAACCGTAAGCATAGTTTCTTATCGTTCATTTTTACGACCTCCATTAACAGTGTTACTAAATCGTAAGTAACCTATAATGGCAGACTAATTGCGCAGTATCCTTCAACGTAAGCTTACACGCTTCATTTACAACAGTATACCAGTATTTTACTAGCCGAACCGATTATCCAGTCCTTAATTATTTTTAATTACCTACTTAATTGGCGATTACAACTTGCGATGTCTCGATATGGCGTGACAAAATCAAATACCGAATCGATTCGTTACCGATTACGAAAGAACAATCGATTACACTTACATTGTGTTTTATAATTTTGCATTACTATCGTAAATGAGACGAATTAATTTTATAGTTTTCTTTACTAAAAGATTTAAATATTCTGGCTCATTGATTAATTATTATTATTAGTAACAACTGATCACATTTAATAAAACAAAAAATACAACGTAATTTATAGGTATTTATTTTCATCTTTAAACAGACATCCTGGTGAGTGTAGATAGATTTTTTTCAAATAACAATTTAGGGTCAAAGCTCAAACTATATTATAGTGTCTCCTTTACTTATCAATGGAATCGTGAATGCAACGTCCGTGAACTGTACAGCGGATCGGATTATGAAAATAAACTGTTCCCCGCACGTCCGGTCGTTACGCAGGTCGGAAAGGTCAACGTGATTCATTGAGATTATTAATTGATGTCTGTGAGACAGTCCCCCGACCCTGACAAGATGCGGATCTCCCTGCACACAATTTCAATCGCAATTTAAATTCGTGATATTGTACTCTTATAAAATGTTACAGCTGTATTCCGTGTAGGCAGCTCTGTCTAAAAAAACTTCTAAAAAGGGAGAGACAGAGAAGTAAATGGATAATGATAGTACCTCTATCATTATCCAGTTATAATATCCCTTGAATGACTTCATGTTTGTTGTCATAGTAAATAGTTAAGCTTGCTTTGATATACGCACAGTGCTTTTGCAGGGAAAAAAACGCGAGAACAATTCTAATTTACCAGTTTTTTTTAGTGAACATTGTACCATACCGGGAAAACGGCCCAATTTTACTATTTTCTAAACTATCGAGACGTTCATTTCATATTTTATTTAGACATATTATCACCAATTTGTAACAAGTTTTCGGCAGGGTCGAACTCTATCTCATTTTACACCCAAAACACAGCCTAAGTAAAACAAAACGCTTAATAATATGTCGCGAATATTTCATTTATTAAATATTTGCAAAACAAAACACGGTTGTTTTAATCAATCTTATGGAGTTATTCTATTGAACAGTAACGACGTCGAATGAATTATCACTGTTGAGCAAGTTAATAAAAATACTGTTATAAATTTTATTACAAAGAAAGCAGTCCGCATGTCGAGCACCATGAATACAGCTGCGCAGAAATCTCTAAATGTAGGAAGCACGAAGAGGTAAATGGCGGCCATTTCTCTCCCCTCGCATTCTTTGTCGACGTTTCTGGAATGCTGCTTGTGAAAATCCAGCGTCAATAAAACCTCACTGTTATAGGTGAAAAATGTACGAACAATTACTAAGGTATGCACGTGGCTTCTCCTTTGGTGTTAAGATTCTGTTTAGTTTGTGGTATTGGAAGGAACTTCAACGCTAACAGAAAATTGATTTCTATTCTCTATTGAAAGAATCAATTTACCTAATAATATTTTAGTCGGCAATTACCCATTACTATTCAACAAATCATTATACACATAAGAGCAGCAAAATATACGATTTCTATTTATTATAATGATGAAACTAATTCGCCTAATCATACATACTCAAAGCTAAGCTAAATTGTACAAGATATTTTGAAAGTTAAAAAGTTCGTATTATTTTCGTGAATGACTCTATCCGACAGAGAAAACAAGCTCAAACACATTTATTTAAATAACAGTTATACAACAATGAAAACATTACCTACAGACATAAAGGTCCATTACATTACGTCGTTACTTGAAACACGTTGCTCTGCATAAATATAAAATTTCTTTATCATCAAAGCCTTCGCGTTGATTACAAATTAAAGGAAAAGTTCTACAAACGTCTAAAAGAACAATTTCTTTACAAGTTTTTCACGCAAAAAACATTATAATTATAAGTACCAACAAGCCTTGATGGCGAAGTTGTACTACGGTACGATTGCAACGCTGAGGTCTCGGGTTCAAATTCCGGGTCGGGCAAAGTGATAATGGATTTTTCCATCAATTATCAGCCTCGAGTCAGGAATTTGTGCCTGACATGGCGATAGGCTCGCCCCATTTTATATGTCTATTGCGTTGTTTTAGCTTTACTTACTTTCTAACTAAAAATGTTAACATTTATAGACACCAGTTATTTTTTCCATGAACTTAAATTGAGATTAGTTGGTCTTGAATCGTGTTTCATCATCTGTTATTATGTTCCGATTAATCATTTTTTATTAACTGTAGTGATCTAATGCTGGCTTAACGATGACGAGTTAAACACTTACGTGATAACTGCTCTATTGTGCACTCAAAATATCTTGCGCTGCACATACTCGTAATACAGAAATAAAAAAAGGGTTTCTATTGTTTCAAATGCTAGCACTCCGATTAACCTTAAATGTTACGGCGACCATAATAATAAAAAAGCGTTAAATGCAACAAGAGACATGTCCCAATTTAAACGAGATAGCAATGGCAATTTGGTAGATTGCCAGAAGGAAAACTTTAAATTTGTAAGCAATTACAACAAATAACAAAACGTTACAACCTCCTGGTTTCTAGGTATAATTACAATCTTGGCTTAATTATTTGCTTTTGAACAAATAAATTGCACCAATAAGGAAGCGGTTTGATTTGGGCACATAAAAGCGCCCGAGAATGATCTTTAGAAGTTGATTAAACTCAACAGCGGCTTGCGTAAGACGTAATTTTGTTCGAGTCAGGCATTACGAAACGTGACTTTCTTTCAATGGAAAAGAACGAGCGACTTCTTTACTTCTAAAATGGACTAAAATAATGAACAATGTTATAAATAAATAATCAGGTGTATTAGCAGTTTTTAAGGCAGTTTTAGCTTTAACCATCAATGGATTTATAGCAACTCGTCAGCCAGCCAACGTAATATATTGTTAAAAACCACATCCTTTATACAACAAAGGTAATGAAATATGTCAATCTGATTCCGAACCACCACATGTCTCTTTTTTCTGTCTAGGAGAAATTTAAAACAAGGAGGAACGCCCTTACTGTAATAATGCCTGCACCAATTAATACGGATAGAATTAGATACAAGGTCCCTCGTACTAATAGGATGAATCATAGTCCATTATACCGGCGGCAATTGATCATAACCTAGCTTTACTTTTATTATAGGTACTTGAAACTATGTGTAAGAACATTTCGTTATTATTGGTTGAATAATGAAAAAGTGTTTCCCATACTATTAAAATATTACTTTCTCTGACAAATCAACCGAGATAGCAGAAACAATTAAACACATTAAACCATGGGATGACGAATAATATACATCAGTAAAGATAAAAGAAAGTATAAAAACAGCGATGTTATAGTTGCTTTTGATCTAGGAGTGCCATGAGAGCGGATCTCTCGGCCCATGGATGAAGTAAAGAAATGTAGTAGTGCAGGGTCCAAAGAGGAGGCGAAGGGAGGGGGCCGGTCATCGACCCCGCCGACCATGGTACTGCTGGCCTACATGAGAGTTGGACGCTACGTGATCGCTTGTTTTAACTACCATAATCATTAAAACCAACATCAGACTCTTGTGTTCTCGAACGATGTACCATTATCGATGTTTATTGGGAATAACTGCACACGTAACTTTTTTTCTTTAATCTTTAAGCCTACTTAATACCACAAAAGAAGCGGTAAATACGGACATTCATGCGGAAATTTCTTAGAACTTGCAGTCTCGGGTGTCCTTATCCCGCAATTAATGATGCCAAGAGAAAGACACATCAAACACAACACGGGAACATTGAAATTAAACTTTAAATACTTTTGGGTACGATATGTTTCTTTTTGACTGCCTTTGAAGATACCAATCATAGAAAGTACTGACGCGAGTGCACATAATATTGAGGGAAAGGACCCACATGAAAGTAATAAAATCCCTGTAATGCTCGTTTAAGGCCTTCCATTTAGCCGCTTGTTTGAAGTTGAGACACAAAACGATTTACCAATGATTACATAGCACTTTATATAGTGTTAGGTAACGCTATTACATCGAGTTAATAGATTTAATAACACGTATGAAACTGTAACGAAATTTAAAATTCACAAGCGTTCGCCCTGGTTTCAATTGTCGCGGTTTGTTAGATTTACAAATGCTAGCTAATTTCCTAGACAAATACTTTCTTTAGTTTGCAGGCTCACTCTAAGTTCAGTTGGAGCTGTGATGGCCATTGATCTGCGTCCTACTTTAGTTTCCCGTCAACTGCGCGTCATATATCTTGCGACGGACTAGAATTTTTTTTGTTCCATTTTTCCCAACTTTGTAACATGCTCGGTAGTGTCATGTTTAGATACCAGTTGATTGCTTTTTAGCCTTTTAAAATAGGACATTTGAGATTTTAAAAATCTTACTACAACGCGTTTTAAAGCTAACTTAGGACTTTAAAGTACTAGTTCTATATGAAGCTTTTTGCTGTAACTACTAAATTACCAGGACAGTGAATAGGAAAGAAGTTACATATTTCATAGGAAGATTCCAATATGTATTTCAATTAGTTTTATAGGTAACGTATTTATAAATATACACTTTGAAAATTCATTGTGCACATACACGCGCAATATCGCTCTCTTACCGAGAATATGAAAGCTGTCGGCGTTGGAAGCGTTGAAATATCAATATATCTTCCTTTTGATGTTAGAAAGTCGGACGACCAACACATATGTTAAAGATGCAACATTGTCGCCATATATTAAGGCAAACGAGGAGATTAAAATTTTAATTTAAAGCTTTCAACGAAGAAATAAAACGTTAGATAACTTGCATAAGAATATCAATAACTTCATTATTTCAATAATGTATTTGATAAGCTAAATTGAACGAATATAATAATAAATACATATGTGCGTGTATGAGTACATTAACGGATGAAATACACATGTTGAAATACCACTTTCATCAATTATTTTTAAAATATGACGCAGGAAACTATTTTATTCTATTTAATGATATGTGTCGGCAAAGTTTTCGAATGGCGATCGGCGAATGGCGAGAAATCTAACACTCGGCCAATAGATGGAGTGAAGCAATGGGGTCTTATGAACGCCGTAAACTTTACAATCGTTAGCGAAGTTCCTCGACCTGAAACTTTGTCCACAAATTGCAATATTACGTGACCGTTCACTCATATAGATACAGGCACAAGGAGGTCGTCCATTAGTTAAACGATTGCGCAATCGCCTCTATCATTTTACACTACAACAAACTTACATTGGCATTTTCCAATGTCATATGCAATGCAATTGCGGTGTAATGGCCCACTCGTGGTCGTCGAAGCGTGGGCCATCCGTGCTAGTAGCTGAGTTCAATTTTACGCCGCCTCCGCCAGAGCTCAGCGCTCAACCACTGAGTCTGCAATTAATATTGTTTATTGATTCATTACCAACGCACGCCTCAATTGGAATACTGGCAGTTAATCCGTTGTTTGCAAGCGGCTGTCTCAAGTGCTCTATGTCATTCAGATTTTAACAATGGCTTTTCACATAGTTTCGTTGGGTTCTAAATTCTTTGTTACTTGTTTTTTCTGCTTTTATGTGCAATGGGAATAATTACTTCTAGCTGCTCGACATTTCTTAGTAATTAACTTCTTTTACCTTATCAAACCCTTGTACCAGACCAAATATTGCAATAAGATACCATTCCTTATAATTGGGATTTAGCTGAAATAGCGTCGGCTATAAACCAGATAATCCAGACTGAAACAATTAAGGAGTGAGATAGTAATGGTAAGTATTTACAGCGGGGTGGGAGGCGAGATCAGGGATTCTGCGGGCGGCGTGCTCTAGCGTAGTTTCAAAATATATATACATTTAAACGTCACGTTCTCACGGTAAAGGAAAATATAGTAGGAAATGTGTAAGTCATTAGAATATAATTTGTAGTACGTGTGCAATTTGAGCTCGAGTCGGCGATGGTTTCTACACCTATCACGATGCACGTAGCACCGAAGAGCTTTTAGCGCGGAAGTACATTTATTCCGCATTTATGGTATTAGATTCTAGTGATCGATTATTGTGATTAATTATAAGTAGTTGAATATAGACTAAAAATAAATTAAAAAGGAGATAATTGATAACATAAACAAATGTGAAAGGTCTGCATGAAGTTGGCAGTGTATTTATCATAACAAAAATATATTTTGGATTTGTAATCGCTCACAAGAACACCTTTACAAATGCGATGGATTTCCAATAACACACGAGAAACGTACCAACTGAGCAAGCACAATAGTGCTGTGGCTCAGAACGATGGCATTTCGTAACAATAATTGCAGTTTTTCTAGAGCATTTCCTCATTAAATGGAACAAACGCGCTTTTGCACACAGTTTGTTCTGTAGTTCTCTCTCTCGTTAAAACAAAAGCGCTCCCGCTTGGGAATGATGCGGACAAAACAGAACAAAAATAAACACAGCTTATTAAAAAGGTCCGGCAGAGTGAATTCATGTTTTAAATTTTAAAGCTATAAAAAACACACAATTGGATGTTACTGAAAAATGTCGAGAGTAGATTCAATTCAGAAATATAATTTAAAAACGCCACACAATTTCACTCCGCACGGCAGCTGGGCAAACTAGGCATGAAATATTTCTTTATACAATGTTATTTGCATTTTCAGGACGTATAGGTCAACGATTTTTACGAAAGAGAATGGCGAAATTTAACAAAATTGACTTATTGTATTGGCATTTTACGAATGTAATTGAGATTGTTTAAAATATATTTTTATCAAAATCAAACGAACGAAAACAATAAAGAATAAGAGATAAATTCAAAAGAATAAAACGGTAATTGCTAAAACAATAGAAAAAAATATCCGTCAATGTATGTATATGTATCTGTACTGGCTATTAGATTGAATTTTTTTTAAACTAAGCTTTAAGTTCAAAATACAATCGAACAAAATGGAATTACAATTTCATTTATCTTGATTGTTGTAATTAGATTATCTTTCCTCACATTACAAATCATTATCGTGAGTAAAATGAATAAATGCAACCCATTCACAGCTCGTCAACACCGCGTTAACAAAAACAAACATTATCTTATAAATTAGTTACCGTACAATGGAGGTACGCATCAAGAAAATAGCAGGCACATCCGTGGGAATTTCTTCCTCTATTGTGTCTTTTAAATGTCAAGGCAGTATGAATTTATCAGTCATGGTCAATTGTGATAGAATCACGATATTCTATACACATTAAAAACCTGTTTGCCATTATCAATAGAATTTAATACTTAGACAATTTAGATTGGTAATGCATCTACATAACTGTCAAAGGTTCTTGAAAGACGGACCTTCGTCAGATTTTTTCAATGTACGATGCTGTCGCTCCTACCTTTTCTTTAACCCTTATCAGCCCTGCCCTGTCCCTTAGCTGTCCGTAAATAAAATCTGCCTCAAGCAGCCATTCAATATTTACGCAATTGAAATCGAACAAGGCTCCTTAGTTTTATTATCAATCTATCTAACTTCCCCTCTTAATCTTCGCGTCAGCCACAGTATTCCACTGCTAAACATAGCCCCTGATTGTGGTAAATTCGTAAATGGTAAACGTAAATTCGTGGGTTTTAAATAATGTGTAATACTTCATTATTAAACAACTATATTCAAAGAAACAGTGACGATAAAAATGGAAATTGTGTACGTATGTGTAAACAGAGAAGGAACGTACAAAAGTGATTCTCCTCACTTGCCATTTACCTAAGGCTTGCAATATTCAATATTCAATGCGGTAGTAAAATTTAATCGCCACACAACACGCAGTACGGTATCGCAATGTATGCCGAGCGCCCATGGTAATATTCTTATACGTGTCGTGTACAAAACACCAAGGTATGACCAACAGTTTAGCGATACGCCCAATAAATGGTAAAAAGTGGCCCACTGACCGCGCGGTAACGGTACAACAGACTTCCACGGTATTAGCTGTTCATTTCACTATCGCTCTGTGGTCAGAAGCAGTTACACCCGTAGGAACCTGTTTCCACTTGCACCTAGCCCACAACCTAGGCGTCAAGTGTCACAGATTCATCTAGTCACAACCGTATATTTTTTTGCATGTAATTAATCGTTTTTATTTAAATTTGTGTTACCTACGATGGTAACAGGTTTTGGAGACGATGTCTTCATTTTTATCACAAATCGGCCGTAAAACTATATTATTTACTTGTATCTCTATAGTACAAGCTTTATTTCTACAAAGCTCATGCATACTTTTAGAGACTCATTCAGATGTGATGAATTATATGATATAACAGTAATTCAAGGATAATAATAATGTTCATACATTCGCAAACTAAATGGTGAGTGCTCGGTGGCTCTCAATTGAGATCATCCACTTTCCGCCGTGACCCATTATAGCCGCAAATGAGATAATCACGAATTACGCACACACAGAAGGTTGCATTCCACAAATTCTTGACAATATTCACATGATTTACATACAGAAGCCTCATAACACACGTTGGAAACGTCGAGCTTACCGTAAAACGCAGCAACTTGAGTCAACATCGCTGCGGATTTCTTATCTTGTGTTCGTTGTAAACCTTCTTTGAGTGCATGTCAGGTGTATTCAGCGAATGCTTTCGAGACTCCGAGTAGGAAAGTCAGACGCTCAACTCGTTTCGAATTCAGAAACGCGTGTGTACGTAAACAGAAAGTTTTAACTTGATTCGCTTTTGCGCGCAATGTGCACGCTTTTAAAATATATTCCTGCCAATTCAAATGTACTGCGCCATAACAAATTTTCATATTTGCATTTGAGTTCCAAACTCTTGCATGAAAAGGACATAAAACTTCTGCAAAAGTTTTATCGCGGGCAAAGAACTTCCGTCACTGTTTTCACATAACAAAATATTAAATACTTTCGTCATTAGGTACATTTCAATACTATTATGTTTTTAAGGACGGATCTATCACAGTCTGCGGCACTTTTTTACAACTATCTCAATTCCCCACATATCCTTCGCAAAATATATTATACCTTCTATAATCCTGTGAAATAATTCATAAATAAAATTCCTTTTTGATTTTATTTTCTAGACAGTTACGTACTGGAATCACAAAAGTAAAATATACCACAATGCGACAACAAAATTCATGCGGTACAAAATAATTTTGCTATCATAAACGCTATAATGATCTCGCACGTATTTTTCTACTACATTGTGTATAATGATTTCCATAATTATGCTCTCATGTGTGAAAGTCACACCACGGGTTGTGCAAGTGGGAATTTTCACTATGACATGTTTTTCTAGTACACGTTTGTTAGTGATAGGCAATAACGGAATGCTGTAAATGTTATTATAGTAAAACACGCTATTATGAGCTCTATCGCTATTTGTAAAGAAATTAAATATGTAGGTAAAGTGTCAGAATGTGTAGTATCTACTGATGAAAACGTAGAAGATAGACTTAAATATTGCTTAACAATATAGTGTCTACATTGAGAAAGCTACTATCCGACCAATAACTGCCTCTTTTCTGTAATTTTCACTAGTATTGAATGAATATTATTTTAACACCATATTAGTGATTGCTCGTTCCAAGAAAATACATTTTTCTGTGACTAAGAACGATTATGAATTATGTTCATGTCGTTAGATGGCGTTGCAGGGATCGCGGTAGTAGATTTATCAAAATAATTATTAGATTGTTTTAACAATAAGACAGTACTTTCTTACGAAGTTCACTATACTCTGAGCAATCCCTATACAGATTCCGTATTTTATATTAAAACCATGCAAAACATACAAAAGACTGACACAGAAAAATATTGTATCAATAATGATTAAATTAATCCGGATAAAATACAAATAATAAAAGAGGACTCATAATTATGTTGTACTTCAGTCGATACAGCTATCCTTACTTTACGACCCTCATAAATATAAATACATCATCACTTACATATTTGATGTGGGCAATAAGGATAACGCAAGGGAATGAAGATGTCGATCAAGTAATAAAATATCGTTCAACAACATTCAGACAAACACGAGCAGATTGCAACCCAACGAAAGAATATTAAGACTTCAAAGGGATGATGTGATGATTGTTGCTTTTAACACTGACACGATAATTGGCTATACTACATCTGATTATAAGTGCAATGCTGTCGAGATGAGATATTGAGTTGTGTACATACATACATAAACTCACGCCTTTGTACTAGAAGGGGAAGGCAGAGGTGCTACCAGGACACCCACGTTTCGCCTTGTGTGTTCCGTCCCACGATGTGATAGGGCGAGCCTATCGCCATATTGGGCACAAATTCATATGAAACGATAATGATGATAGAATATTAATATCTCTTGCAAATTGGCAACATTAATCCGGTTTACTCGAACTATGTACATATAAACTGACAGTACTTTCGTATAGGTCCCGGTTTGGTGGTAAAAGTGAAGAAGCGTAGCAGATTTACTATTTTTGTTTTGTTTCTTTTTGTACATGGCTTGAGAGTTCGAATAAACACACTTGAACAGGCCTTTACAGCGACTAAAATAGTTCCATATGATAGGTACATTTTATCACTGGAAAATATTCTATATTAAAAACACAGTCCAATGCAAAAATACTCACACGACACAAATAATTCCATATCATTTAATGTGTTTGGTTCAGTTTATCACATCATAACGGTGTCCATTAGCAAGGCACCGAATATTCGCCTCCGAAATATTGCTTTCTAACGGGAATATAACTATTCAACATTCACAGACGTAGGCATTTTAATATCCCTACTAGCGAAACTAAATGAAACACACATTATTTGAATTCCACGTAAATGTTGAATTTAGGCTTTAGTCAAACCGCAACACTGTTCATTCAATTTCAGGAGTTATTAACTCGTGAAAATTTAATTAAATTTTCAAAAGGTCGAATGAATGGTGTTATTTACTAATTTTCAATTTTATAAATTTTAAATTTTATTTTTTTTACAATATTGTTGACAAGTATGATACTAATACACTGCCATCATTTTATATCGATTCAATAAGATATATTTTGAAAAACTATTTTTCTAACTCGGTATCAGCAAAAGAGTACTCAGCTCATCAGATGTTTAATGATAACCGCTGTCCGTGAACACCCACAACACTCAGGAACCATCGTTGCGTTTCCGGCCCTTCGGATAGAGGGGACTCCGAGAGGAAATTGAGGAAATTATAAACTTTACGACCTCTGTGGGGAATAATCCTGGGGTCACTGAAAACATTTTCCCTTGTCTTACTTTAATTTAACAAATTACGTTTATAATAATGTTTTGTATTATGAATTTGATTGCTCTTTTTACTACTACAAATGAAAAACATGACAATGTGGGAATATAATATCGATAAATCACTAGGATTCTACTATGAAATAAAATAAATACACCAAGGTATCCCTATAACTGTCCTGATAAACTCATAGTGTCGTCGAATGTACATGTTCTCATTCTGTATCAAATTGATTTCAAAGCGTGAACACGTGTTTTACTAATTTATATTCACCAAAGCGGACGACACACTCGCAACGCACGCACCAACTTTATAGCTGTGCTCTTCATTGCATTCAAGTGGGGCAAATGTTGTTAATATAGCTGAGTTGCATTCGTAGACTTATGATATAAGCTACAGCTGTCAATATAAGAGTTACTTTTGAAATAAAAGCAATAAATGTGCTGTGGTACACCCGCTATTGGATTTTTTGTCGGTTTCCGGTACGCCCACTATCATCGGAATGGAAATATGTGTAAAATGTAGAGTCATCTATTGCTCTCGTATCTGTCTTTCGGTGTATATTTGTGATATTTGAGCATTCATATTATTATCACTCTTGCACTAGCATTTGTTCTGCATTATGAAGGAATGTTATAGGAACACCAAGTTCTCATTCATGCTAATCAGGCAAACATAAGGTCTAAAACAGTTATAATTACGCATATTGTTGTAAGACATCATCACTTTCCAAAAATAAAGATGTGGGAAATTTACCACTGACATCACAAATCATTTCTATGTAGATATACAGGGTATATCAAGACCGCGACCGAAAACGAAGCCAGGAGGTAGTATTAGTGATATATAACACAATGCAAGTAAAAATTTTACAAAAAAAATCGTCAATTTTTTTTTGTAATTTTTTACATATATCCTCGTATTTGAGTGATTAAACATAGTTTTTATAAAATAATGACGTACATCGCTTAATTTTTAAACACGCAATGATACGTAAGGGTTTAAATTACTATTTTTGCAAAAACTAGGTATTTACCACTCAAAAACGATGATTTAAAAAAAAAATTAAAAAATTCCGTCGCTTATTTTGCAAAATTTTTGTTGCAGTTGCATTGCGTCTGTAGCCGCTAAAACTACCACCTGGCTTCGTTTTCGTTCGCGGTCTTGATATACCCTGTATTTAATTTGCCAACAGATTTGAACTTATTTTAGACTCAATAAATGGAGGCTGACTACGCATTAGAACGATGATCGATGCAACTAGCACAGTTTTCTTTTATTTTGACCGGTTTATAGTCATTCAACGTAGCGGTACTAAGACGGGGAATGCAAATGTAATTACGCGACAGATAAGACCTGCTAGAAAAGCTATTTCATTAAACCTTCAACTCTTCAAGCAAGTTATATTATTAAGGCCTTATTCATAGACAGATTTGAAACCTATTTTAGCTATCGAATATTTTGTATTCTTCGCTCAAACTGAATTCAATAGTCGTTAGAAAGCGACAAAACATTCGATAACTAAAATAGGTTCTAATTACTGTCTATTAATCCTCCTTCATGACATTCATTAATTCCGTTAGATGTTAATCTTAGGAAAATGAAATTCAAAGTTCCTATTTTCTATTAATATTCAATGTACTTTCTTCTTAGTTACCCCCGCGATACCAAAGAGGGATCTTATATCCATCATCGCTACACAGTTTATTCATCCCTAAGGTGCTCTTTGTTTTGGCAGAAAATTCGCGGAATATTCGCCACACCTGTTTTCGGTAACATAGACTGTACTAACGCAAAAAAAAACTTATTTTTATATGACTGTTATTGCAAACAATAATACTTTGTCACACTTCCCGCAATTAGCACGTACCATATAACTTTGTTTTAGAGTAGGAAACAATTTGAAGATAGTTAGTTTTGTACTGTTCTAACATAATTAACATTGTCGCATAAATACAATAGACTATGTCGAACTAAAATGTAATAAATTATTTTTTTGTTTCATTTTCAGACTTATTTTTGTAAGTTTAAAAGCAAACGAGCTTACAAATTAAGACTAATGTTTAATTACATTCTTTGAAGGTCGAAACTTGGAGGTTTAATTAACACAATCAACGTTGTGAAAACTATTTACCTATACCGTATGTTATTATTATAAATTAACAAGCCTGCAGTCGAGACGAATGGTAAATTCATGTTTTTTCTATGCTCCACTGATTCAGAATTCTCCTTTGGTGTTGTTTAGATATTTTCGTAATACAGAACCGAAAATTCCATGGCGTTGTAACAAGGTCGTGTATCACACGCCGAGATTGGTTTGATAAGAGTCGCTTAAGATGACAGTGATAATGTATTTCGGCCTTGAGTGATAAGAATGTTTACCCACTCTTACGTCGGATAAATATTTTTAAGAACTGTATTACTCATTGCAGATGCTTATCTTTAACACCTAAGCAAACAACATCCATGACATTACATTCCGAATTTTTACACTCCGCCGCGCCTAATAAATTCATTTAAACTTGAAAGTATTGAACTATTTGATTATTTTCGAGAATCGTTTAAAATTTAATGTAACTTCGGCCTTTTAAAAATTATTCACGTTGTACGAAAGTAGGTAAATGTTTGTAACACACGTAACAATTGTTAGAAAATGGCTCGTTGTAATTTACATATACCATAAAATGTTAATGTTTAGCTAACGCCGTAAAGTGGTTTGGTGCCTCATTTTCACAAGTAAATTACATAAAATTTCATTAAATGATTTGACATTGACGTTGTTGGAACATTGGTCTGTTTCGGTAAAATAATATTCAAAAATATGCTATCGAAATACAACCCGTAATTAAAATTACACATATGTTGCAACCTACTAGAGATACAATAAGCCTGTATAAATATTACATACATCACTTCAACTCCCACGCTAAGATTCTCTGCTCTACTGTGGGTGGCGTGGACAATACATCACAATAAACTACAATGAGGACAAACACCTGCGTTTACTGGTAAAGCAGCTTTAAAGCCAGTTAACCATGTCCTCGTATAACATTATAAGACTGGTGAAGCATTAACTCAAGTCGATGTAAGTAGGAACTTGAGTGTAGATGCAGTGACGATAACTCCCATCATTGTACGAGCGTAAACATCATTGTGTATGCACATAAATCACCGATTCGTGCCAGATGTCCGTATTACGAAACAAGTAACAGTGGGTGGGAAGTGTGTAAAATTTGCACAATTTTGTCGGCACCGCTTGTTGCTGCAGTTTATTTTGCTAATTAATTTACTGGCACGTTCCAATAAGAGTTGATTAACTTTCTAACTGGTAGAACCCTACTTTAACGGTCAATGAACGGGTTCCGCAGGTATAATACTGTGTTTAGCTAGAATTCTTTTTATTAGTTTATTTTATTTACTGGTGTGGAAGTGCGTGGTGGCCTATTGGTAACGGACCAGACGCGGTTGCCTACATGTTCACGGTGGTCGCGGGTTCAAATCCCAGGGCCCACCTCTGACTTTTCGGAGTTATGTGTGTATTGATAGTCAATCACCACGCACTTTAACGGTGAAGGAAAACATCGTGAGGAAACCTGCATACCGTAGCGATTTTAAAGAATTTCTACGGTATGTAAGTCCGCCAACCCGCACTAGGCCAGCGTGGTGGACTGTATGGCCTAACCACTCTCAATCGATTCTCTCGATTGTAGAGTAGGCCCGTGCCTTGCAGTGGGACGTATATGGGCTGATATAGATATAGATTTTATTTACTGTGTTCTTATTGCGAACTAAAGAGGAGACATATCTAATAAACAACTTCAACTAGTATAAGGATTTGAACTTTGATATAACCAAGGAACTTAAAGTTTCGCGTATATACTATATTCATACTAACCACAGGAATTAGTATTTACTTAAACATGTATATATTTTAGCAATAGTTATGACTGTGATTGATATGCCAAGTGGACCTAAAGCGAACACAGTACATGCAATAAATTATCCTTGATCGATTCAATTGCGAATCAGCAGCAATGAATAACACATAAATTAAATCAATCGTTTAACAAATCTTAAATGTTATTGTTAGACAACGCTACTGTTAAACCGGCGACCTCGAATCTATACGGTGGACAAGTGCACCGACTTTCTATCGTACAAACTACAAGATATGTGTGTCAAACGTAGGGACAACTACTTAGATAAACAGCCGAGATCGCTGTGTCTATGCCGACATAGATATCGTTTCCTATTTAGATAAACGAAGCTGTGCCGCAGTGGCGTGATATGGTAAATCAAAGACAACTAATACATCTTAAAGTTTAATCAGATATACGGAGAGGCGGAAACATCAGGACATTTTATTGCATATGTAATAGATAAACAAATGTGCTGCCTGTAGAAAACAATACAGACGTAACAACTCAATAAAGAAACCGTCGCAATAATTGTCGACTAGCTATCAGTCTGAGTTACGACTTTGTGACGAACGATAAAAATGGAGTCACTTGAGCAAAGTTATGAAATATTGGAACAATTTTACAATTAACCAAACTATATAACGCAATAGCAGTGATCCGAGTAGCAGTCATGCTTTGTTAACTATTGCACAACAAGAAAATGTAAATAGACTGAACATTCTGTTATAAATAAAAGCCTTATGAGAGAGAGCTTTGCAGTGCTTAAGAAAGCAAACAACAAGATTCTCCGGATAATTTAATCATTTTAATTAATGCTTTAAGAAGCAGGCGGTTAAAGTTTCTGAAAGAGCTCTACAATTCGTCCGATCAACTTTCGACCGAATACATCCCGATGCATTTGATATGTTGGAAAGTGAAAATGGCTGCTTTACGTCATTTACGTAATTACAAAATGCACAGGCTGTAGCCAAGTCATCATGGCAGCGCTCTCATAGATTACGAAAGTGAAACTCCGGACAATGACCTGACTCACTGTGCACTAATACAACCATATACCAACAGAGCCTCTTGAGCATGACTTGTAGAACTAAGACATCGATATGAGAGCGAAAAATGCTTCCATGTCTAAAAGACGGTAAGGGTTAATTCATATTTTACTGTAGACAAATGCTAATAAATTACATGAAAAATATTTATGATGTATACTTTTCATTAGTATTCAGGTGACTACGCAGGTTATTTCAATTACGGCCTGGAACAAAAGCAAACAGCTTAAAATAAAGGAACGAAGAATAATATAATGATATTTATTGCAAAATTAAGTGACAAAATTTATTACATTCTCAAGAAGAAAATGTTCCAAAAACTAACCAAGATCTAATTATGTGCGTTTTATTCTAAATTTACATAAGTGGGTACGTAAGCCAGACGTAACGTCTACAAAGCCTTGGGATTAATAGTACTTGATTATATTCTTTTTCGTGCTATTGTGTTCTACTATTATTCATGAAAAACTCTTATCGTGCTATATACACATAGATACGACAACCAGGCCTTTTACGGGGGCGAGAAATTATATTTTCACTGTTAAAGACTAAACGTGCTGAACCTGTTTTGAACCTGTATTGTAAACAATATTAAGTTGATCGTGTACTTTAAAACATGCCTCTGCGAATATAATTTTTAATCGATTTCCTAAGAACATAATAACTTCAATGTCACTATATTTAAAAATGAATTTAGCTAACAACTCTGAGTTTACCATAAATTTACAAACATTATATTCAACAAGAGAAAATAAGAAGCTTTGAAGAGCGAGATGTTATAAAACTTCTAAGTTCAAAGACCGACGATGGTATAATTTGTTGGATGAGATTTGCGAGAAAGGGTCCTTTGCAACCTTATCTGCCGCCACGAGAAGCGTAACCATAAGCTTAGCTACTTATCATCATGTTTCATTGCGAATGGAATTACTCGCAGAAGGACTTGCGGTTCAAATTGTGTACGTTTCTATATTCATGTTCAAAATAATATTAGACAAGAGTTAATCTAAGAGACTATTCAGAAACTACCAGCTCATTATCAAAGCTGCATCACAATTTAAACTTTGTTTGTTGATGTAGTTTAGAATTTCGCATAGAGCAAGAATCACTTGCGATATTTACTAACTTCCAGCATCTGTTTACACTACAGTCTCGCTTTCCAAGTTCTGAGAACAGTTCAGAAACTGCCCGTCTGACACCAACTACGGCAATATCTGCGTCGGCACAAAACGTGCGCTTAATTGCGTTGTTGTATATAATTGTGCAACACTTGAACCTTTTGTTGGACGTTGTAATTTGGTGCGCATCACCGGTATCTGGCCGCGCTCATGGCCGCCTAACTATAACATTAGATATGCTTAGATTAGGCACGCTTTGAACAAAATGAGTACGCTTGTTAAACGCGACGGTTTATGTGAAGCGAGATGAATTTAAACTACAATGTACGAAAGAGTTGCTTCATCTCAAAATTGCGTGGAAAATTGTGGATTCAAGGATGTGCAGAGTATTATAAAGTAATTAACGTCGTGTTTGTAGTAAAGTCAAATCGATGTAGACGCAACGTCGACAACAGTTGTAGTATAATTTGAACTCCCAGAACTTATTTATGGTCTGCGGTAAAATTACTGTGACCTGCGGACACGTCGGCACGTAATGTTCGCATGTTGCCATCTGCGATGTTTACACTGCCTTTCGCTTGTGCAACGGCTCTTAGAACATACGATTCACAAATCATCGAATGCAATGGTGCCCACGGTTTGCGCTGACCTTTACCGGTGTCCAGGAATTATTAGCCAACGTGCACCGTGCCAACTGCCTAAGGCTATGAATACACTGCGTACTGTAAAACCATTATATTTGACATCTTCGTTTAGTTCGTATTCCGAATTGTATGTTTGTTGCATTATAACTGTGACATTTATGTGCATAGAACGCAATGACTCTTTGTTAATTTTTAGATACATTGCTTAAATTCGATCACATAAGTTTGAATCGCATTCAAAAGCGGATATTGTGAAATCTCATTTCAAAACTTTGACGATATTATGTATGAAATACTACCTACTGAATGAATGGTGAATCAAAATACTATTGGTCTTCCCTACTCCATCCTTTTCACATCATATTTCTAACGTCTTGCAATTGACCGCACTGAACATTACTTAACCTCGTATATCAATCAATTGACAAGCTTGCAAATTTGCAGCGACCCTTAATTCAAAATCTATATTACGTTATAAATCACATATTGATTAATTATTGAAACCACTGTTTTGCAACGAATACTTAATATTGTGAAGGGACACCACAGAGCCAAGTACCAAACACAGATGTATCTACGTCATGAACTTCATTATCTATAATCACATAACTCATTTTAATAGACATTCATATACTTTTGAGGATTACGTTCCGTGTGATTTTTTGTATTTTAATCAAGTTAAAAATCAGCCCACGGTCTCTATCGACAGATGCATACATTTAAACAAACCCACACAAAGAGTTATTCGTCTTAGAAACATTAATTAAAGACGAGCAGCGACCGGTAAATAAAGTTGTCACGACACGGTTCGATAAACGTTTTAATTTGTTTATTTCAATTAATACCCTGCCGCATGAATAATGCGTCTTCAATCCCTCCGCAGAATCGTATTCACAAGTCTAGTAATTATTTACTATGAGAGAATTGTGATGTATATCAATGAGAATCCCTGACCACTACTTTTAATTTTTATCATTTGTAGATTCTGGATGTTACAGCCTGCAGTAGTTAAGTAAAGCATAATATAAGTAAACGTATGATCGTAGATTTTGTAAAAACAAAGGAAATTCACACAAACCTTCATATTTACATTTAAATACACATAAGTTATTAAAACCTAGATTTGCTCGCGATTTCGCCCGTGTGGAAATATTTTCCCGGGATGAAAAGTGGGTACTTTTATTACTTATAGCTTTCCTCGATAAATGAACTATTCTATATCAGCCCATATACGTCCCACTGCAGGGCACGGGCCTACTCTACAATCGAAAGAATTGATTGAGAGTGGTTAGGCCATATAGTCCACCACGCTGGCCTAGTGCGGGTTGGCGGACTTACATACCGTAGAAATTCTTTAAAATCGCTACGGTATGCAGGTTTCCTCACGATGTTTTCCTTCACCGTTACAGTACGTGGTGATTGACTATCAATACACACATAACTCCGAAAAGTCAGAGGTGTGCCCTGGGATTTGAACCCGCGACCACCGTGAACATGTAGGCAGCCGCGTCTGGTCCGTTACCAACAGGCCACCACGCACTTCTGAATGAACTATCCAACATTAAATTATTTTTTCAATTCGGGTAGTAGTTCTTGAGATTACCGAGATCAAACAAGCAAACAGTTAAGATTTACATATTAAGCACAGATAAGAGTGATCTCTGGCTAAATGCATAATATCAGGTTGATCGGCATTTAGTGATTCGATGTGCGATATGGGTTCTCAGAATGGTCGGCTGCAAGGTCCAACAAGGTAAGCCTACATTCTTCCTGCAATCGCCGGTCCACCTTGACTACCTGTCGATTGTTAAACCTCTCGACTCGCATTCTTGTATTCTGATTGGCAAATCTCTAATGAAAATAGATATTATCTTCTCTTAATTGTTGGTTGTGCAATGGTGATGCAAGGTCAATTGTAGAGGCAGTAATTTTGGCTTACACGCTCCGTAATTAATCAATTGACTGTCTAAACAAAGCGATGCTCGCACATTATATTATGTTGTTAAAAATTTGCTTGTTTGATATTTTCATAAAACTGCATTAAAACGTAAAGTTAAAATAAAATCATTATAAATAACTCCAGCAATTTTCTTAGTTATGAGCTATGTTAAGAACAGATTTTAATTTTAATAACAGTAGTCTAAACTTGAAATTTTAAATCCTAGCAATCTCAATCGCCGATG
Organism: Deilephila elpenor; assembly: GCA_949752805.1. Lineage (NCBI taxonomy): Eukaryota > Metazoa > Arthropoda > Insecta > Lepidoptera > Sphingidae > Deilephila > Deilephila elpenor. The sequence continues at coordinate 6,022,242 of OX457099.1, read as the reverse complement.
GTAATTGCAATCCCGAAATTATTGCTACGGACAATAATCGTCCAATAGGAAAGATTTGGGTTCGATAACCGGTTTGATGTATTTATTTGTTCAGTAAGTTATCGTGATCATATATATGAACTTAAAAAAATATCTACATAGATAGGTAATAACGAAATGTTGATACGACGATACACGACCACACCTACTTATGTTTTACAGCCGAATTGTATGGTGTGGAACGGTACACACTGACACCCAATCAACCCATTTTACAAACGATACAATTGGTACACATTGGGGCCAATATTTGGTAATTACGGTCTAGTTTCGTCTACAGCCTTGTGCCGAAATATCGCCGCATGCCAGCTTTCACGCTCAATTTCACGTGTCAGAGTTTTAGCACAAACTTGTTGCTGCTAGTTATAAAATTGTGAACGTGTGACTAAACTATTCGGCTATTGTACCCATTGGTGGAATGTTATTTCATAGCTGAAGTTGAAATTACTCGCGCTACGAAACGCTTCTTGGTTGTTACCGTTCATGCATATAAATCTAACAATTTAGTTGTAGAGCAAAACTTGGTATTCCGGATAAGAAGCCAGGAATTAAATCACGTCTACTGCACTCAACCTCCAATTACGCAAGATATTTATGTCGGAGTGCTTAGATTGTGATTTAATAAATGCGTTCGAACGAGCTTCCTGCTCGCTGTACAATAAAAACTTATATGCTACATGAGTAAAAAAGCATTAGATCGATTTGAGTACAGCTAACAAATCTACGCGTGCTCGATAATTAAGCCATAACATGAAAAAGCTCTTATTACGACGAACGTACGTATACCTTCTAAAATGAACGGCGGAAATTATATTACCTACAAAAATCTCGAGTTTATGTTGTTGAAATGTTGTAATGGTTCTACAGCTCGCTTCAAAGACTCTACTGCTAGCTTAAAAATTAACAAAACTCAATTGTCAAATATTGAACCAATAAACCATAGCGCCACGTGCTAAACTCAATCTCATCACATCATTTTTGAGAAGTGCTAACCCTAAGAAAATAGAGAAAAATTTTCTACACTGATAACAACAGATTTAAAAAGATTACATTTGAGCTTATCGTCGCTACTACTACTTATCTGATTTATCAATTTGGAAATAACACCATCAGTATTCCGTATCAAAACATGTTCAAAGCAAAACAAGGTTTTATTTATCTGAAAGCAAAATCTTTTATTTAGCTACTGCTTCTTAAATTTTCCCTCAGTCACACAAACGAGCTTTAAATTCACTGCATAATGCAACAGAAAAGGAGACTTTACATAATTAAATATGGATTATAACCGAATGAGTAAACTGTTAACAGCAAGGTTCAAAACAGGCCCAGTAGGAGCTAACAACGAGCCTTTTACTTGATGATTGGCTAGGAGCTTTATTCCGCATTCTTGAAGCGAGTGGCCAGTGCGCCGTAGAACCGCCACGCTTCCTTTTAGCAATAATGTATTCTGCAACGTCAAACTCGGCCCTTTTCACACTAAAATTATTACCAACAATATAGTTGAAACGATTTATTGCAAAATCATGTTTTTCATCCATACGAAGGCGTTCGGTTTCGCAAGGCTTATTCCGCCAGTTTGGTAAATGTACGTTCATAAATCAATTTTAATTTTGCATGTTTAATTTTTCATGAGTGACATTTACAATGGCATGCTACGACAATTAGGCTGGTTGAGTAACAATAATGAGATTTATGATTATGATTTCAGTAAAGCTACCTATCTGGTCTTGTACGATTGCAAATACAGCTACTTGTTAAGCCCAAACAACAAGCCCAACAGCAAGCTGTTGTATGGCGTTTGCATTCTATTTCACAAACCAATTCGCTAGATCTTATTTGTTGATTGAAACAAGTACAAAGAATTATATGAAATTTGTTAACTTAAATCTTAGTATTATGTAGTAGCATAGGTTTTCTACACCATTACACTGTGATGTACGATCGTCGGAGTCCCCTCAGAGGATGTAGAAGGGGCCTCGTCCTCACAGCGGGACGTATATGGGCTGATATTGTTATATACATATAGATTTCTGGCTCTAGGTTATTCTTCAAGTGCATAGACTACGTTCATAACTTTATTGCAAGATTAATCTTCTACAAGCCGCAATTAAATTGGCCTTCAGCGAAGACTGCCCGCACTACAGCAAGATTACATTCATACAAAAATAAACGCACAATTTCTATGTTTCACACATTGTCATTGAATTAGTTATTTTGGTTCGTCCTTCATCCTGTTGTCCTAATGCTTGTTAAATAGAGAACATAAAGACTATGGACGTCATTATATAAACTCATTAATTTATCGCTCTCGGTAGCAATTAGTTATCTACGTAGTTATACTAATCATGTATTCGATATATGCGTCTTACCCTTGTAAAGGTACTAAGTGAGACATATCAAGATATCATTTAAATTTTAATAGCAACTTCTACCTTACCATTATCATGACAATAGAAAAATATCGAATATTACACCCACATCTCCTCCGATTTTTGAGAATAATATAATTACCTATCAAGTTGCAATATTTGGTCTGGCAGTATGGTACGATTAAGACAGGATGATTTACATGTAATGTAGGAATTATGAAGCCACCAATAATTTGTGGTACACTAAAACACAGAAAACTTACGAACTGTGAAGAAATTTTTGGGCCTTCGATAGTCGAATCTGAGATGATATGGGAGTGTTCGTAATAGAATTTTACTTAACAATCGGTAGATGAGACGACGTTATCTTAATGATATAAACTGTGGATCAATTAAGGAAACGTTTCAAGAAATGGAAGAGAAAGTTTTAATGACACTCAATTATTTAATTACGCACATTATAACGGCATTAGACGGGCAGGACGAAGGCAATCAAGTACTGCAATGAACTTCTGATATGAGCATTAATCTTATATTGTAGACTTACCAACGCTTATATTTCGTTAACTACGACAATTCAAAAATCCATATATTAATTTTGGAGATGTAAGTAACAACAAAGCCGAAAAAAGGTAATAAAAACTAAAGTGAGTAAATATTTAGGAATTAAACATTAATAACATATTACTTCAGTTACAATGTCCAATATGCAGTAAATATTATATTAAAATAAAACAAGAATGTTTAGAATACACTAGTATAACAAATAACATCTAAAGTTTTACATGTAAAGTGTCCTTTGTATGTGCTATGTTAAAGGCAACACAATAAAAGAAACAGAGCAAGACAGACTTGAGTTCATTGCACGTCATATAATGTAGTATAAGATTGCATACGAACATAAAGGACTTGTGTTTTCTCACAAATGCAAGCAAGAAAAGCAGAAACTTTTATATAAAGACAATTCATGAAACAATTTTCTTTAAGATAGAAACAACTGTTATTAGTTCGTTGGCAATCGCCATTGGTTCTCTTAAAAGTAATGCAGTAAATTTTTAATTACGTAGTGTTTAGTGAACTCATACATGACTATTCTATTAACACCAAAGCCACACGCAATTAAGGTCACTTTACGTGAATATTAAACTATTTTCGTACATCTGCACCAATGTCCATCAGCGGCATAAAACAAGCTATAAAATTTCAGACATTAAATAGTCAATTACGTTAGTTTATGACCAGTAAATTACACACTTTACCAAGACTTTTGAATATTATTCTCATTATATTCAAACTTATATAAATAGTTACGCAATAAAGATGTTTAACGTAAGACAATTATGATTGTACTGTTTTGGGAGAATTTAACGTTAAATTTATGAGTCGTGTATGCAAACAAGGTTGATGCGCGATAGTAATAGATGTAATTGTATCTCAGAATTAATTGCTTCATTGTTTGACTAATAAGGAATGTTGTAAAACAAATATGGTTTGATTGCAGGTGGATCTTCATGAATAATGAGCATCAGTTTTTTTAAAGCTCTGTCTATTTTTAAAATAGTTCCCGTCATTAATTTAAAATATAATCCACAAAAAGCTTTTAATAACATGAACATCTACGTCAATTAATTGCTTAAAAAATATGAAGATGTTTTTTTTATTGTCGTGAAGGTAAATAAAATCCATTCCAATGTGATAGAGTTGGTACTTAGCAGTATTGCTTTGAAATACGACGATTACTGTTTGCACACTCAACGCGGTTTTCAACCAAACAAAGTTTCACATTACAAAACATTTGCCAACGCCGGTGACTCCGGTCTTTAAGCAACATTATTGAAACGATAAATCTCTGTAAAATGAATAGCAAACCTCAATACTATCAATCTCATCCGCTCCCAGTATCTTATTATGATAAATTTATGAGATGACGTATGCATACATAAAACTGTATCAATCTAATCTCGTCATAGAAAATAAATTTCCGAATTTGTTACTACGTATAAAACATTTAAATGAAAAATTTGATTGACCACTGCATCGATGCACAGGTATGCCCATTGTTTTGAACTACTTATGTGTTACTTTCTACTACCCATTGTATTCAATAGGAAAAGCTATTCGTGGTCATTTGCACGCATGACGATCGACATCTCGTACACACTTACTAATTCTGTCACGACAAATAAATTGGCCATCAGGTCAAACGTATGGATCGAGCTAAGTCAACGCAAATATACAGGAGGTACGTACGGTCTCTGTTTCAGTTGATATCTCTGGCGCATGGTGGAACGATTAGGAACATATAACACTAGGATGTAGGCGAAATCACTATTAAATAGGTTATTCACTAGATAACCTCACAGGACGCCGTGTTATGATCACAGGTTGTTGAGCGAAGCAATCAATCGCAGCGAAAGCGACACGCGAACCGCGATCGACCCGATAAAAGCAACCGCTCTTTGTTGAAAATTGAAAAATTGGCTCGAAAAGTGCTAAATTGACCGACAATTACGACGGGTGAGGATGTAATTAAGCATTACGGCAGAACGTGTATCAGTTTGTCGGTTGGGCGCGCGACTGCGGGTGCGCCGGGCGCGACGAAACGGGGCGCCCGCGCACACCTCGCGGCCCGTGTCCACGCCAGGCTCCAGTGTGCAATCAATTTATGCAAATTGCCGACGAGATAGTTTAGTCGCCTGGACAATTGGCCATTGCCTATACCAGGAACACCACCTGGCGACAACCAGTAAACAACACCCATGTACGCCGTACAGATAAATTGCTCGCTGCGTTTCGCAAAGTAAGCTGTTTACTAATTCAGGCGTGATAAAAAAAACTCTGTTAGCAACAAAACCTGTCACAACACTGCCCGCAATTCGGCAATAGTTCTGCATCAATGAATACGCTCGAATCAATAATAACAATAAAGGCGGTAGCATCACGCCCGCAACAATGGTACCATGAAAAAAATCAGGACGAAATAGTGTAGACTGTAGAGTTATTTTAAAAAAATCAGTTCGATTTTCTTCTTCCTATTTTACAAACTAGTACCATTGATAAGTTGAGTGATAAAAACTCGTACATTCTCTAAAAAATGCATTCAATATCTCACTCAAATCGATATTACCAGCGAGGAGCACTTTGACCCCAAGATATTAGATTATTTAAACATAAAGCTTGAGTAACGTCTCTATCACTAACAATGTAATCATTTCTTAAATGAGGTCGACTATGACAGCATAATTGATATACCTAGAATGACGCATAGTGTAGTATAATTAGTATATGTACTTAAACTAACATAACGAGTGAAGCAAAATAATAATTTACGAACAACACAAGGTAGAGTCGTGAAAAACGGCAATTTAGCGAAAGCACGTAGTTCTATTTTGTCGTATATACGACAACGCAAGAATTTACAATGTACTATGTTCTGTTGTATTATGTGTTGAACAAAAAGCCGTAAGTACTAGCGGCGGCGACTGACATCAACGTGAAACACGAGAGAAAGGCGACAATGAAAGTGTTTTGGAACTTATCATCTCCAAAGTAATAAGCAAACACAAAATGGAAAGGATATAAACTGCGGTTTGTTCAAGACAAATATATTTTCCGATTTCTCTAACTAGTTTTTTGTTGTATATACAATTTCTGTTATTCAAACATATGTTTTCGTCACAAAAGATAACTCTACCCACAAAAACAATTTGCTTTATCATTTTTTATTTCGACACTTTTTTGTTTTTTTTGTAAACGCAATATTTTAGTCACGAGATGTGCATTACGTAAGACCCTTAACAAAAACGTGACTTATTGATAATGTTTGTAAAGACCTTCGTTTAGACAACTATAAAACTCCCTTCGAAACCCATCCTTTTTGTGCGATTCAAAGACGCATCATATTATGAATATTTATTATAAATGCTCGTGATTATTATCCGACACGATTCTCTGCTTACCATATTAAAGGCTAAACATGATTTATCTACAAGGATGGTTACTACTTAAATTCCATACAATATGTAAAATAAGTTTGACATCAGTCTTACTTGTCTAATAATATAGTATATACCAGGAATAATAGCACAGTGTAGTATATTATGACCTAATGAACACATACATATATAAACTCACGCCTTTATCCTAGAAGGGGTAGGCAGAGGCGCCACCAGGACACCCACATTTCGCCTTGTATGTTCCGTCCCATGGTGTGATAGGGGGTGAGCTTATCGCCATATCGGGCACAAATTCCAAATGAACACGTAATATATAAAATTAATACAAGGATTTAAAAATATTGCCCGAGCATACTTGCTTTAATAAATTATGCTCTTTCAAGAATTAATAAAGGTCCAATTTCAGGTTTATTGAAGAATCCTGTCTGTGCGGAATCCACTGTATCGCATTTTCTGTTTTTGTTTTAACTCAAGTTGAATTATGTATAAAAAAGTATTTCTCAAACAATTTTAGTTTAACTAATTCCTAAGGTCGTTTACCTCAGACTTTATAATTATTCGCATGTCAACTAGTACCGGAGACTGCGGTATGGGGGACAAATAAAACTGAATGTGCTCTAATGAAGTCGGCAGTCGCCTGCGCTTCACCAATTAACTGCAGCGCCACTGCACGGAATAAAACGTAACCTTATATTTATTGCTCAAATTAGAGTTTATAAAGCTGAGGCGAGCGTTTGAGCCTTTCGGACATTCTAAATTTGAAAATATATTTTTTAAATTGAAGCCAGGGTTTTAAAATGTCCTTTTTTATTTTCTTTCGTTAACTCGCCGAAAATAGCAGTGTTGTAATATTCATAGTGATTAGCGACTGTCTGTTACCTTAAACAAGAACCTTACCAAAAAGACTTAAATATGAAAGTGATTAACCTGCTACTCAAATAGGCTTTGTTGAATAATTTATGATGTTATTTAAATATTCTGTAGAAACTTGTTTTTAATATGCAAGACAAAATGTTACACGGTGCGGAAATAGTTTTGGAATGTTCCATAGTCAACAAGAAAATCATTAAAAATCTTCTCCTTTTTACACAATATTGTCCAGTGAAGAAATCGGTATTAAAATAAAAATAAATAATGTCATGCACTGAAACGTTACGTGTTTTAAGATAAAATAAAGATATACCATGCACCAGAAGAAAAACAATATGACTTGCTTTACGTTATCTATGAAAATACTCTGAAATATAAGTCACTGTAATAACACGAACATGTTTATGAGAAAAACTCACGTATCCGAAAAACAACGTAAAATAATGGAACGAGGAAAACCATTTTCTATACGTTGTAGGTATATACGGTGCGCCATAGTTTAAAGAAAAGTAAAAAAGAAAGAAAAGGAAACGCTTCTGTCGTCAGTCCTGAAGATATAAAAATGCATTATGAAACTTTTTTAATATTCAGCGAAATGCTCCGAAGACAAAAGTCCACAAACATTTTTCTCTTATCTGTCTTTCATCTGCGAATTCTGTGTTTGCCCTCGTTGCTTATTTAAACACGAATTTCCGAATATTTCGCTTACACGTGAGTTAGATGGCACTCGTCGTGATTTTTCCGGTTGTCTGGTTGAGTTCCGACATAGTATATCAAACCCACAATTCCGGAATCCAGTCTGCGAGCCGATTCCGGTCCCTTGCCCGGAATGGAAATTAAACTCACCACATTTCCTTTGTCGACGCATACCGGGATAAATTTGAATGGGAATGAAATATCACTGCAAGTTGCAACTCGTAAATAAAACTGGTTTTATTTTAAAGTGAATTGATACTAGTAAATAGAGAGTTGTCCGTAAATTAAATGTTGAAATTCAGTTAAAATATGCAGTAGGTGTTTTAATCTAGGTAATGTTTATCAACGAGAAATTAAACGAGGTTAATTATGTTTGTCTCTGCTGCAGACTTTTCATATCACTTTATTACCTTACGTACTATTTATCCCATTTTTATGGTAAAGTAGAATTTATTACTCAACAATTTTAAAATATTTTATAGACCTAATATATTTTTATAATTACAAAACCATATCTACCTAAATGTTTTATATCTGCAGTAAATAATATTATCCCGGTACTAATTGTTTTATCCAGTAAGACAACACCACACGTCTGATAAGCCTAGTATATGACATAAATCAAGTGGGCGTCCAGTATAAACAATTGCCGAGAGGATACGATAGATTATAATCAAGGTCTGGTGCAATGACAGATGTCCGTCTTAATTCACACTGACGATTGAGTGGACGGCATGCTTAGCTTCATATTGCACTCATATTTATTTATACAATTATCTGTATGTTTCGACATATCGGGTGTCTATTATGTGTCTATACAATACTCCGTAGATACCAACCCATCTTTAGAAAAATCTTCACTCTAATAAAATCACTCTCCCATGGTCTCGGAGATAATGTCGATGTCTAGAAAATATAGATTTTTGACAAAACGCTGTATCGTGTAAGTAAATAATTTAGCTTTCCGAGTTTGTTAGAATAGTCTTAAATGCCGGTTTAGTGAATCTGTTCATTGTAATTAGAGAATGGATTATTGTCTGAATGTGCCATTACTATAATCAATATTTCGATGCCAAAAACAAAATCTATATTATTTAATGCATGAAAATCTTATTTAAATTACATGATACCCGACATCGATTCAAAACCATGCTTAAACATGTATTTTAGGAGAACACTTTTTGATAACAAAATAAACTATAGCTATTGATTATTTCCTAAATTATTAGACCTGATAGCACTCTTAGGTAGTCCCTGATTAATAATTACGATAGAAAGCATGACCCATAGTACAATTTAACACTCGCGTGCAGTGGATCATGAGTAATGTCATGTATCGTAGTGGTTAATTTGTAGCTCACAGATAGGGGCCTAATGTGCCGGGAACCCTCGTTCACACGATGCAGTCACAGTAACCCCTGCTATGAGTTATGTGCAATACACGTGTTGATGTCGTGTTCAACAATCAATGCCGCGTCCTTCGAAATGAATGAGAATATTACAGTATTAAGTGTTAAGAGCGAAAATCAAAGTAATATGTCATTACTATTGCACACTGTTGCTCGTATAAAAGGGGAAACGTGTGAGTAATTATGTTGTTAACATAATTGTTATCTTTGAAATATTTTACAGGTTTATAAATGTAGATAAATGTCAGATTTTTCCATCAGAATATTTCTAGAATTGGTCCTCTTTACTGAATGAAAATTAAAGATAGGAACCAACAAAAACACCGCCAAAAAATAATGCCGTTAATTTTGTTACAATTCTATAAATAATATTACAAGACTACATGTAAGTCATGTTCATTAACGCAAGGAACAATTTATCAACATTTGTACAAACACAAATTACCACTGAGTGTTGCGACAAGCGTTACGTTATTTCATTATTACAATGCAAAACAGAGATATGAAAAATGAGTTTTATAAGCAACTGCGCTTAGAATATTGACTAGGTTGTATGTAATAATATAATATGAACAACTTTCACACGTAAACTGCCGAATTAGCTAAATCAGTGCATAGTCAAGTTGTAACTTCTAAAAACCTGGCATTGTTGGTGTCTAACAACATTGATATTATAATTCGAGCATTAATTTGGATGTCATGGGAAATCTTACATAAAAATCCTCAACCGTCAAGGAGTAATTACTACGCTCATATGTTTCTATTTGAAAGGCTGTTATCAAACAATTCGATTTATTTCTCTTTATTTATTTAATGTCTCTGTAATTTATAGCCGCTGCCTTTTCTAATCAGGTTCCACTATGATTTACGTTTTTAAGCCTTTCACGTATACAACTTCCATTAAAATACCCATAAATCATTTCATATTATAGCATAAAAGAAACCAGTATATACAATTTATGTTAATTTTCAAAAACTCGAGGCCTAAATTAAAACAAAAAGCATTTCAAATTTGATTTTCCGTAGTCAAAACTGGCTCACGGTCTCGTGTGCCCGTCTGTCGTGCAGATGATAATAAACAGCATCAATTTCATCCCATTTCCTGAGTGCTGCGGCTCCCTGTGCGACCCACTCGGAGAATTATTGGATTTAATCAGATTACTCCTCGAGGCTGAATGTGCCCGTATTTGTGCCACCAACAGTTAAAACATTTGAAATCAGAACACAAATTCAAATCCGTTTAAGCTGGTAACACGGAAAACTATTGCATTTGTTTTAATATTAATAATTTCAGTATATATTTTTCTTTTTATGATTTTCCCCAGATAAAAAGGATTCAAGCATATTTTTGTTGCGTTTGCACAATGTGCTTGCAATTTGTATGATTGCATTCGCTAAATAAAAAATAAAAATACAAAGATACGTAGTCAATGTAAACAAGTCCATTAAAAACTAATAACTATAGATTGGCGGAAATAGTTAATTACGCTGCGACACGAGGTACTTAGGTACTATGTTACCTGCGAACTAATTTACCACTACAACATTTACTGAGTTTTTAAATTGAATTTTATTATGATATCCGTTTTATTTAAAAGATAATATTGCTAGCGTTTAGTTAATATATCATTAATATAAGAACTACCTATAATTATTATCCACACATCTAGTATACTCGAAAAAAGGTAATACATAAAAAAATATAGAAACTACATTCCCAAACAAATATTTCTCCCAGTAACATATCCACTTAAAGTGAAATATTCATCAATATAAAGATCATATGATAAAAAGCCTACCGCATATAGAAAAGCTCACTCTATACTGGTACATCTCAACCTGTTTTTTCTTGGGAATAGTCACAGGTAACTTTCTATAATAATAATAAAAAGAAAATACATACGTTTGATTTTTTCCCCGCGCCATTTTATATCTCACAAATAAAACACTGGCCGAAACAAATAATCAAAAACTCACTACACACAAAAACACAAAGTCAAAAAGTAAAAAGTTACAAAATTAAATTTTAATTTTGGCGGCAATCTGTCACATGAGCATGTTTCCCGCCAGCTCCGTATCGCCACTCTCCGAGATCTCGACTCGATCCGGACACAACAAGCGCCCTACTTCGGCCCAACCAGTCTTTCGTGTGAGACAGAGATCACCTATTACACCTAAACGGAAATACTGTAGAGAGAAAGGGATAAAAAATAACGGGGTACCTATCTACTATGTACTTTTTCAAAAAGTGCGGGATATGTATTCCCTCCTTTTTATTTATATATGTGTTTGTTTCATTTGTTGCCAGTTACTTCCTGATAAATAAATAGGTAAATTGAAAAAGTTAAAGTAGCGCCATCTAGCGATTACCGACTATACTACGTCAACAAACTGCTATAATGTTCTTAACTATACAGGTTGGCCCAATGGTGCACTATTGGTCCAGTTGTGTTTCATGTAAAATCATAGATGTCAGCCTTGAAAAAGGTTAAATATGTAAAAAAAAATTAATTAATTAAATTGCGCATAATTTCGTAAACACGAATAAATATAAATAATCACATTATGAATTAATATTGTATTTATGTAACTAAAAAAAAAAGTACGTAACAAAATACTCGCAAAATTATCATATTAATCAAAATACATAGGTACATAGTTTTTTATATTTGATTATATTTTTATGATAATTTTTTTTATTGGTAGACATTTTATTGTTTCAATTTTAGACATTTCCATTCAGTTATGCCATCATTTAAAATATAAAAAGCTATGTTAAAATAGTCCTGAACTTATCCGTACACCCAGTGACATAATTTTATAGCAACTCATCTGAAACGGCTATCTTTAGTGTGATATGTTTCACAGGCGGTCGTGTGTTAACAATTAAGCCTACTGGAGTATGACATGGCTTAAATGTTAAACCTAAATTTATACTGGAATACAATGAATAATAATTTGTATTTGAATTGAATTTAACTAGGTACCTACTTTTATCTTAATTTAATTTTCCGTCAGAAATAAAAAATACCCTTCTAACAGACTATAAAAAAAGTTTAGTCAACAATAATGAAATATAGCAAAAAACACCATTGTATAAAATATTGCTGAACTAGATCAAAAATCTAGGATTCTTTTGCTAACATAATTTAACTCATATAAATAAAATAACCCAAACCTACTACAAATATTAATCTGCTATCTATTTTATTTTTAACTAAAAAAATACAATTAAACAAAATTTACCACTTTGATTAATTTTCAGTTGGACTAATAACAAATATACCTAAATCAAGTTTATTTTTAATTACATATAAGTCAATGTATGTTTTTTTTCTTTTCTGTTTCTGTATGTTATTTTACTGTGTAGAATAAAGATTTAAATAAATAAATAAATAATGTAGGTACATATTATGTAGGTATGTCTGTTAATAAAATAATATCTACAATAAAACAAAGGACATTCAAAACAAATGAATGCCTCGAAACTTAATCCGATAACCAATTAAGTAAAGGAATCGGCGATTAAATTAAATCTGAATCAATTAATAGCCAACTAACTGATGACAAGCGATGGGCACTTGATTTAATTACGAAGTCCCCGCAAAGTTAGCGTATTGTGTTATAACTCCCTACATATGGACTAATCGTGGCAAGCGGACGTGTGTAAATGAGGTACTTACACTTTAATCTTCTTCCCCTCCGCCTGCGATATGGTGGCTGGAGGCGGCGGTAAGTCGTCCATGGGGACTTCCTCGTTCGGCGGCGAGGGGGGCGATTTGTCGAATTCGGCAATGGGCGCCAATTCCGGCATCGGTGACACCGAGTTGCTGTCCATCGCTGATAGCTTTATCGGAGACACTTTGGCTATTTTGACGGCCTTTCGAAACCCCCGGCTATTACCGGAGGATTACAAGGGTATCGAGAGATACCACGAAACGATAAGTCTGTTCAAAATTTCACGGTAGCCCGCACAATCAATTAGTTTCACAGCACCGACAGCGTTCTTGTTTCGGGCTCGATGAGGATGTACAACTTTTCCGATCGGAATTCGAAAAGTTTCGGGATTAGCTCCGGAACGACTTCGGGGACCTGCAAGTGATTAAACTGTTATTTATTTTATTTCAGCTCGTGCTCGTTCCATTACTGTAGACTAAACACGTAGTTGTGTTGCGAAGTCGTTGACCGAAATGCCTAATCACAACTGACATACGAAACAATACATCGCTTACACGGAAACATATGATTTGGTTTGGCAGTACACTATAATTACTATAAAAATTGGTGTGGTTTTACCGTGTTGATTCCGAAGCACGGAAGGACAATGTCCCTCACCCTTCGAATTATTAACATTCGCCTGTGTTGATGCCACGAAAGGGACTGACGCCTGCCGCGAGCCCTAGCGTAACGTGTGATGTTCCTGTTGTTTATGCTTAGTATAAACACAACGTTGACCACAAGTTGAAACGGGCCCGAAATAGATTTGGAGATATGTGCATGCGACGTGTGAAAGATCACACTTGTTCCTACACACAAGTATCCTGCGATAAATTATTTTGCAATGGCTTTTAGGTTTCATTTCGTCACTGTATGTGTCATAAAGATTATTTTCTTTAATATATTTTTCGGACTTTGTAAGAATACGAAACATACATTCACAAAACTAATATAAAATACCTATGTAATCAAGAAAGAGTTATTCTTACAATTATACAATTATGGATTAGTGTAAATGATTAGCCTTGTAAGTCTAATGACAGTGTAAGTACCTGCCTTATAAGATTTTTATGAAAGAAATTTCATTTACTTAAGCCGGGATAATTTTGCCATGTGGCTTATGATCGGGCTGACGGACAGTCATAAAATTAGTACAAAATAGATAGAAGAAAGAATCGTCACATTTCCTTAAAGGAAACACAAAAATATATTTGGTTATGGAACTTCATACACAACTTATAAATAGCTGTAATCGCTTAAATCTGTCAACACTTTACTCGGAAACTGCTATCATAAACATAAACTGGAAACAAATACACAAGAAACGTGTTTGACGTTGGATTAGTATGGTTCTAATTAGTGATAATGATTAAAGACAAAAATTGAGATTATTTAAAAATATCTTATACCTAGAACAAAAACTTTAGGAAAATTTAAAGCAAAATGTTTAACGAATAGACCGCTGGAATCGTAAATTGGTATTTTTTTCTTTTTATGCCATCATACCGCTAAAGGAATTGCGCGTCTGTCCCTGGTTTTGCTAGAAGGTTTCTAGAAGGTAAAGAGATGAGGTTAAAGATTTTTGAGCGTCTAGCAACGTTCATGCCCTTATAAATTATAAGACATAACTGAAAATCTTATATTTCGCCTTTGTTTTTTAGAAAACAGCGAAACCACTGTAATAAAGTCTGCGTACGAATCCTTTAGTCCCAACTGGATATAACGAAGCTCTGTCGGACACAGATTACTTCAAGCTCCTAATTCCAACGTATATTTATACAATAAATCAGCTTGGATTTCACTGAACACAGGTTGCATGTAAACAACGTATAATGGCAGACGCCGCAGTCAACGAGCATCTAATCGTATCGGCATTGTGTCCGAGCCACTATCAGTACGGTGATCCATTACAAAAGCAGAAAACGCCACTTTCTCCAACCACGTGGGAAAGATAAAACTCGTGGAGGAGCGAAAATACGTAATTGGTCTTCATGCATGTGAACGCGAAACTGAAAGTCACCTGGGACGGTAATATGGAGAACTTTATGCATGTATTAAATCACGTTTGTGGCTTACTGGACAAGGCAGGGACAACAGAGGTACAATTGGTATATTTGGAATTTGGAACACATCTCTATCATCGTAAATGACAATAATCTAGAATGTGTATAAATCAAGAATCTATTCCTGTTGATTCCTGTTTTATTTTGCCATAGCCATTAAACTACTAGGAAAGGAGTGCTTTGAAAACACTGTAAATATTTTCTTACACGTAGGGTTTACCCTCATATAAAAGCTGAAGCACCCTTCACAATGACTCACTCCCTTGTGTGGCGTATCGAGACTAGCACCATTGATTACTTCTATTCAGCCTGTCACCTCTCGTTAGTTGACTTTGTTTTTAAAAAAAGTTAACTAGTAGTTAACTTTGCTTTGTGGAGCCGTAAAAATACTTTGACCCGTGAAGAGTTAGTACAATGAAATTTGCAAGAACGAAAATCAAAACGAAAAAATAATTTTTAATAAAAAATAAAAACCGACTTCAAAGTGCTACTACAAAGTAACAAATAATAAATATTTTATCGTGCTAGTACACAATGATTAATGTTCTTATTGACTTGACTAGCTAACAAATCTTAAATACGTAATATTTTGAAGGCGGGTCGCTAAGTGCCGAACATGTACCTACGCCTTACGCTTATCATTAATTTGTTTAAGAAATTCTAGCGAAAAACACGCAAGATTTACACGGAATATTAATTTGTCTTAATATATCAGGCCGTAATCGTCCACTGTTGAGCATGGGACACAACATACCCTTTCTTGTACTTAAATGCCTTTATGTCAT
Organism: Deilephila elpenor; assembly: GCA_949752805.1. Taxonomy (NCBI): domain Eukaryota; kingdom Metazoa; phylum Arthropoda; class Insecta; order Lepidoptera; family Sphingidae; genus Deilephila; species Deilephila elpenor. The sequence goes on along the minus strand of OX457099.1, from coordinate 6,006,338 downwards.
GCAGGTTTCCTGACTATGATTTAAATATATCACTATTAAAGAGTTTGGTAATTGAATATCATCAACACACAAGTGACTCCGATAATTCCGGAGGTATATACCCTGGAATTATAACCGAGACGGTGGTCAACCGTCTCGTGGATCATATCTAGATAATTATCAACAGGCTACCACACACATGTAAGACACATAGAAATTCTATCAAAACTTCAATAAATTTACACGTAGGATTAGCACATTATATTCATTTGTGTTTAATTTACTTACGTGGCTTTCTGAGCCAACATTGCAGGATCTACATGTAATATCAAATGGTGTAACATTTGCTTAAATTTATACGTGTATGTTATTTAGCGACCCGCCTTCAAAATATTACGTATTTAAGATTTGTTAGCTAGTCAAGTCAATAAGAACATTAATCATTGTGTACTAGCACGATGAAATATATATTATTTGTTACTTTGTAGTAGCACTTTGAAGTCGGTTTTTATTTTTTATTAAAAATTATTTTATTTGTCCCTTTTTAGTTTTCATAGGCATCGTAATGATGAGAAAGGTGATCATAATATAATCAAAACGTAGTCTTTAAAATTTACGAATCCTTCAGACCAAACATATTATTATTGCTGTGAAATTATGAGAAGATTGTAAGTCATTATAATCATGATATCCGCTATTGTTAGACACTGACCAGGTCGGATTCTCTTAGTTTACGTCGGTAATTTACGTATCTATTTCACTCACTCTCCCTCTTCTTCACCTACTGTTTATAGTAAAACTTTTATATTGAAAACGGAAATTAATTGTATCTTTTATCTACCCCCCCCCCCTACACGCCTTTCCCCTTTTAAACCCCCCCCCCCCCTTTTGTAGTAATACACTTATACTGAACCAGGTGCAAAAAGAATTATTGCCGTACCGTTCAATTTTGAGGAGTTCTGTTCTTCAGGTCCGAAGATATTCATCAGGTCTTCACCATTTTTTAATGACACCAATCTAACATATCATACTTGTCGACAAAATTATTATTTTTTTAATCGTTTAAGTACTGCCACAGATATTGAGTATTTACATTAGTATCTATTTTCTCCCCCCCCCCTACACCCCTTTCCCCTTTTAACCCCCCCTTTTTAGTAATACACTTATACTGAACCAGGTGCAAAACGAATTATTGCTGTACCGTTCAATTTTGAGGAGTTCTGGTCATCAGGACCGAAGATATTCATCAGGTCTTCACCAATTTTTTATGGTACCAACCTAGTATATCATGCTTTCCGACAAAAAATAAATTTTTAAAATCTGATCCCAAATACCAGCGTAATCGAGTAACAAACATACAAAAAAAAAAAACAGTCGAATTGATTACCTCCTCTTTTGAAGTCGGTCAAAAAGAAAAGGGATCACACCCAGAAGCTAAATTATTCCGTTTATTATGTAGCCTCAGGAAGCAGAAAATATTTGCTAGGAAATACAAAACCAAAAGCTGTGTTTCGCCTCCGGCCGGTCCCAAGGGAACCGCAACCTGCGGCAGGTACCAACAAATTCGGGAACGAAACAAATTAGCGAACGGTGTCCGACTACTGTCTGCCGTGATCCGCGTGGAATAGATAATAGATGTTATTAATGATGCACTCCACCTGATACCTACCTACATTTGACAGCTGGTTTGGATATAACACTGAATAAACTAGAGGATTAGGTAATCAATAAAACACAACAAGGATTGTGCGACCCACTGAACAGTGCCATACTTAACTTGCTCTGTGGTTTGATCTGTGACTTATAAAAACATGGATTAGAAGTAACAATTTGATTTATTTAAAAGCTTGCTACGAAATAACATGGAAGCTCAGTACTATGTACGGATTGAATTGAATTTGACCGAACATTTATTGTCATGATAAGAAATACTAAAAATAATTTCAAATGATACTCATAATGAAAGAGCTCTATTTTTAAATATACTCGTACTAAATTGAAATGCTTCAATACCACAGCACAGTTATATCATCAATTGCCTTTTTTCACAATAAAGTAGACGAAATCGTCAACATAAAACATATCAACAAGATGTACCTCGCATTTTTCCAAGTGGCTAAACAAGTATGACAATTCTTCACCATTGTTGAGTTTCAAGCTATCAAACTGCGTTGAAAGCATAAACAGACCACAGAACCGTATTACGTTGTAAGTATTTGATATTACGTAAAAGTACAAGATGATATGTTTCTAAAGCAAAACTTTACCAGATCCAATATAAAAAAGAAGAGTTCAAGCATTTCAAGGGTTTAAGAACATGGCTGTATGTTTTAGTAGGTATTAGATTAATATATTATGAAGAAAATAAATTAATCCCATGAAAATCGTTTCAGTAGAAACTGGAATATGAAACATTGCAGCAGGCAGCACAAGTGCACGGTGTAGCCGACAGCGTACTGTGGAGGAGTCACTAGGAAATTAGGGCAGGACTCTCGAGTCTCGAGCGACCCACTGTGCCCGCCGAGCCGCGTTAACGACGACTTACTAAGGAAACTGACTCACTTTCAGCTGAAAAGGAATATTTTTAAAAATGCTAAAGGATTTAGATAGGTTTTGAATGCAAATTAACTCGGACTTGCTATGTAGAGTTCAGCTAAGCAGATATCGTTTTCTATTGTTACAGATCACATTTTATCGGAATTAATACATGTGCATAATTATTGTTTAAATTATATATTTTATTTATATTTTTATTTATACTTAGTAGCAGACCGGGCTCTGTGGCGTACCTTGGGAGAGGCCTATGTCCAGCAGTGGACTGCAACGGGCTGATGATGATGATTTATTTTTTTAATAATAGTTTATATCACAATATTTCTTAACATACTAATCTGCTGACGTTCTCAAAAATATGGTCAATCAAGAAAATAAAACGAACGAACAGATTCCTACATACTGCACACAGTTGTTACGTTCATCTCAAACAATAAACGAATTTATAACATCCTTAACAGACTTGAGAAAATTGTTTATCATCCGGTTATTCAATCACGCATATCTACGAAATTAACAATTTGGATTGATGATGACACTACGGCGCTGGACCAAGGTTGGCGAATGGGTGACACAGCTTAAAATAGACCAATCTTACAAGTATGGAGTGGATTTCCGACAATGAAACTATGCTTTTATACTGGTAGTTGGAAATTGTCCGTCGGACTTGAAACAGGGAAACTTTAAGCGAAATTTTGAAACTCTGAAAGTTTGTATCCAGGCACGCCCATCATATCGAATTGTTGTAATACGAAACAATGCTGGATAGTCGATTATGTTTGTAAAGTTCCGCTGAGTGGAAAGTACTAGTGTATACTTACCTAACTAAGCAAAAAAACTGACTGAATTGATAAAAATAATAGAATAAAGTCAATAAAGTACTGAAATAAAATATGTTTCTTCTTTTCATTCCATAATAATTACATACATCATTAGTCTTAGAGATTTACCTACATAACAAAGGAACCAGACAGAGGTCTTAATATTGATATGCACATTTTGCCGAGCTTATGTTAATGCGATAAATGTATCAATAATTACCTACATACCACAAAACTCAGCTGTGTAAAATTTCTAGCAGTCACTAAAAATAATGTAAAGAAAATAACAGCCAGTGTTATAATTAAAACCGACTCCGCTCTAAATGTCAGAGGAAATTATCAATTGTCGTGAGTGTGCAGGTAGAAATATTAATGTGCCACCAGCACAAGGTTTCTATGAAAACTTAATTACCTTAAGAAACCATTTCACGGACATCAAGCGCAAAAGTATCGAGCTATAAACGATAACAATTATAATATGAGATTACACAGAAAACGTATTTTCCCGAATATCTTTCTCTGCTTCCGCATTTTTATGAAATCCTATTAACAACCTGTCAATTCCAGGAATACATTCCACAAGGGGAAGGTAATTGGAGGTCGATTATTATCTTTGCCACAAAAAACTGCTCCTTTTTAGACAGACAGATAAACTTATTAATTTCTATAATTCATCGACTTCCGCAGCTATTTATTACAAAAATGTGATCGACCAGCATTCGACTGCAATTCGTCATAACAGTGTTCCTGCAGCACCCGTTCCCGTGGCTACTTGTCATTTAATAACACGCTCTGTGTTTATTCGAATAAGACCAATTATTGCGTGGCCACATAGTGAGGAAGAGAACAATTTGCTGTGGCCTCAAATCACTAGTGGGGTAGGCTCTCCTACGCGGCTAGATCCGTCCCACCTCGAGTGGCTTCACAATGTGTTATATGCAATACATTTATTCCGTACAATGAAAAATCATACTATTTGAGCGTAAGTACAGAATTTACATTTCACTATTTCATAATACGATAATACCACTGGGAATTTCACAACACACCTTGTACATTATTCATTTTTTTAATGCTTCGCTACATTAAACAAAAGAAACATTATTTTAAAAGTATTACATTTACAACGCACATTGTTTACAAGTATCCTAATCATATCATTTTCATATATTTTTTTGTACAGTATTAACTCAAAAACTCTAAATTGACCACAATTTGGACAAATACATATGTACGTGAACCTTAATAAGGAAACGAAAAATAATTTTCAAGTGTTAAAAGAAATGCGTAAATATCCAAAATATTTTTAACAAAGGAAAAGTCACGCTAATAATGAAGGTACTAAAGAAAGAAGTTAATTTAATTCGCAGCACGGAGCAACACAGAATAAACAAAAGTCGTAATGATGTAATTTACACATTTCCCATTGCTGTCATAAAAATGGCGTTTATGAAACTGACAGTCTACTTTCATAGCAGGAAATGGCGGGCATGCCACAAGCAAAGACACTCCCGGTTACGACGTCACACTGTGACACCGAAGGGACACTGGGGAAGGTTTACAATGAAAATGTGACGGCTGGTTAAGGTAATTAACCTGAGGATTAATTAAATTTGTGCCTTGTTATTCGTGGCAAGTGTGAGTGCTAATTATATTTACTGTAACAAAACAGGACAAAAGATCTTACTTATTAACGAAAGCTTTGTACTGCTGTTTTTGTTGTAATAACTATAAGCCACTACATTATCATGATACTTTCCCAAGCCTAATTCAATTCCAGAAAACAATCTAATTTTGTCGTTTTGTCTAATCAAGAAGTGGTTTAACAGAATAAACCCCAATGCGAATAAGGAATTAAAATAAAAACAACCATTGAAGTAAAGCGTCTATTTTATGAGGAGGTGTAAAGTTAACGTTCAAGCTACAAAAAGCGGAAAAATGGCTATCAAAGCGAAGGACTCTCGTAAGTTCCCACTTGATTATATGCTACTGTAAGCACTCGACTCCCTTCATCCCATTTAAGGCCCTTATTGCAGCTACCCGTATTAAAATTCGCCTTATATTAGAAGACGCAGAATATGCTTCCGTTTCACGAGTGCCGACGTTGGGGCTTTCATTGCTTTTGTTCGATTCCATTAATTGAATCCTGATATGAACAATCTAAATACAATTTATAGAATGTTTATATGATTCTATTTGAGTTTCTTATTCTTCTATCTGCAGCTACGGATAGGCTTTTTTTTCTGTAGTCCATAAATAAATAACAAAAGCACTGAATACGTTGTTTAAATTTTTATACTTTAAGTCACCTAATTTAACATTACGATTTACGTGCCTATGTACGTATTATATACGTATTACGTTACTATGTACCTTAATATTAAATAACTAAACTATGTTAAACAGTTTCAAAAATCATGAACACCTCATTTCCTACTCGATTCTAGATAACGAAAGAAATTTTCTTGACCTAGTGGTACAAAATATTAATCTATACCGTTCTACTTTTCACAGAAAGCGTGTAAAACCAACAAAAGCCAGTAATAAGGGACGAATAGAGCCTATAATACGAAATTCCAGTCATCGCGACCTTGTAACAAAGAATGCTACGGACTACGGATATTGTAGCGAAATGACGGAAATAGGAAAATAGGACCACTAGCTTTATTCAATTTAATTTCCAGGTTTCTTTTAACAGCTTTTTACAAAAAATGTTTTTTTATGGAGACTTAATTTTTCTTTACTAAAACTTAATTAATGTTGAACTACAAGGTTTACCATTACAATTAGAATATGGAAAAGTTAGCTACATTAGTCATTAAGTGGTATTTTATTTCTTTGTCACCTGCATCGTAAGTAAGTGTGCATACGTCATGTGTTGAAAAATATGAATTCCATGAATAAAATTAAACACCGTGATATAGAAATATCGCTAATGGAAAATTTATGCGACAACGAAGAAAATTTGCATATACCTAAGCATCTAGCCTTGCACTTAAGACCTTGGAATTGTAAACTAGATTTTTTACATAATCTTTTCTTCGGTTATTAAAATATTTCTTGTGTGGTCGTTATGGTATATTTGATTTAATACAGGAAAAATCTGCATAACCGCGCTTTGTTAAAACGCGTCTCTTTACTTTTTTACAATACTGCAATAAACAGTGTCGTCATATTGTTAACTTTTCCGACTAAAATATTCAAGACCAATGTCTGACCACTGGCTTTTTGTCAAGATTCGTCACATTTTAACAAGTAGAAAACACCCAGTCATATCGTCTTATTGACACCCATATACAATATAAATACAAGTACGTTATAAGTTGCAGTTTAGTTTTTAATTCGAAAAGATTGCAGGATGAATAATTAGAGATTACCTTTGATTATCAATTTGTTTAGTTGACTCTGGAAGTTATGGAAATAAAAATTCTGACACTCCCCGATAGTAAGAATATACAAGAATCATGGCTTTATTATACAAAAAAAAGTTATCAAATGAAATATATTTTCTTCAAAGCTTTAAAACGATTTGATAAATCACATTTCGTTGAAGGATGTAGCCCGGGAATACGATCCGCGTGCCCCGACAGCATATGCGAACGAAATAGCGATGCATTTCAACACATACATTGCATCTCGCAGTGGTAACCAGAACAGAATACAAATTCGGCGAGAATGACAAATATATTTTATCAATAAACATTCACCTACTTGGGATTGCAAAAGTGCATTAAGTTGGGAAACGCGTGCTCTGTGAAAGTCCTACGTGATTTGAATATTTCTACAAATAGCAGTGACGTTGCAATTTCTTCCAAAGTCAAAAGTCAAGGATACTATAGCAGGAGAAAACCTATTGAGGATTTTCTTTGTCTTTGTATTTGAGTATCTACTTCAAAATTGCCAGAATTGTTTTAATTAACTTTATATCAAGAAGACCATTAGGGACTTCGCGTAGAACAGCAGAAAAACCGCATAGTTGTGTGCATAGTGCATAGTTTTTTTTATTAATAAGAAAGATATAGGAAAACCAAAGCTCAAAAGCCGGCCAGAGAAACATTGGCTTGAAAGTTAGCAAGGTGGAAACATGAGAATCAATAGTTTTACAATTGATTATTTCAAAGACTTAATGAAACGAAATAGACCATGGCACCGGATTGGATAAAGAAACGTAAAATAAATGGATCTTCATTATAGATTGAGGGAAATAAGAAAGTTAATTGGCAAGTGCATTTATACATATATCAGCCCTTTAACGATGAAAGAACTAACGTGAGGAAACCTTTACCCTATAAAGTAAATCTTTACAAGAATATCCATTGTATGTGAATTCCGCGGTAAGCTAATAAGATGGACGGTAGCCTGACTATTTTGAATCGCATGTCGTTGGTAGAGGATTTCCGCGCCTAGTAATGGGCGATTACGAACTGTTACCGTCTCAACGTATAAATACATTTAGAATAATTCTTTAGTATTAAAATAACACAAATCACAGTTAAAATACTCCACGTTGTTTCAATTTTAAGCAACGGGTTTTAATTAACTTAAAATACGTATCACTTAATTAAGCCTCAATTTGGGTATCGCCGGTGACAGTTGTTTAATATGCAAATGCATCATGTTGGCAATACCTGTGTCATCATCAAATTGCATAATTAATATTGTGCACGTATCGCATAATTGTGACAAGTTTATCAATTCCGTTACGGTTATTGCATATTTTGCAACACTGTGTATTCACGCTAGTCAATGATTCGGAATACATTTGTAAAGAAGAAAAGTATATATTGGGAAAGGAAAAGCAAATTAGAATGAGATGATATCGAAAACTGTAGATAACTTATAAGTACCTATGCGTACCTATACGTAAAAAATAGAAGCTAAAAAATATAACGCCATTATTTTAAAGGAGAATCAATTTTATTAGAATATTAAAAAACTTACAAATAATAATCAAACATTAATAAAATTTCCAATACTTGGAAGAATTAAATTTCATTAATTAAAATAAGATGGAAATTTCCTTGTGCGGCAATTTCAAAATTAATTGCTCAGGAAGATAACAAAACGTATTAGAGGATAATGGATATATTTAGACATAGTTATTAATTGGTAATAATATTGGTCAATATTATAGGTGAATTTGTATTTAATTTTAATAGGGAAACATACAACAACGGTCAATGACGGTAGCCAAATTAAAATAAATACTTAAAATTGTACTGTGTCAATCCATAATCGCTCACTGCTAAGCACGAGATTTGTCTACAAAATTTACAATCAACGACGGTTCGAATGAGGTTACACATTAACTTTTTCTAAATGCCTTAAAAAAACACTAATAAGATATGATGCAAACATTAATAAAATCTATAAGTAACAATTAAATGGTGCTGTTCTTAGTTGTTTTGGTGTAGAATACAGCCGTGTCTAATACTTCCACTTATGACCACTGAGCTCACCACATTTCCTAGGTAATTTAAAACTTACGTAATAATTGAAAAAATATTTTAACATTTATTTTGTTATACTAAACTTGATTTATTTAAAACGATTAAAAACGTTTTGTAACTTAAAAGGACTGATCCTGTCTGATCCTTCTTTGAAATAAGTAGAACTTTTGTTTTGTAACGAGTACTCAGGGAACATATAAATTATCACAACAATTAAACATGTGTTTAAGTTAGCTCCACAGATTACTTTCATTTAGTAACCGCGGGAAGCGAAAGATTAACGCTCTGGTCCAGATGGGCGACTCTAAATCTACATTGTAGCTTCCCACAAACAATTTGGCCGCCAGAAATCAAAAACTTGAAGTTATCTATATTTAATGTTTTACTTTGAATTGACCTACTAACTAATGAGTAATATGTTATTTTACTTGTTTCTGCATGCAATTGCAGAGATATGTCGCGGTTGTTTACCTGCATAGTCATTGATAAGTTGATGTCTATGTAATCAGTTCTATTTGAGGTAGATACGAGAAACTACAAGATACTCTCAAGGTGTAAGTACTAAGTATGGAAGAATTGTAACTACATATTAATCAAATTACATGTTGCGTGCTCTACGCGTAACACTATGTGGTAACGACATAACTAGTTATATTACGGTCAATTTGATTTATATCAATTTACTACAAAGATTATTTTCTTTCTGGTTTGTAGAGTAATAATGTATTAAGCATTCTCTTTTACATTAAAAGATGGAGTTTGCTGTGAACACGCTGTGTGCATAACATACACAGATCTTGAGATCACAAAATTGAATTGAAAAAATCGAAATCCTGAATTTATTTTTTATGAACGCTACATATTGATCATAACGAGTTTTTTAGAAATATTGGAATTTAAAACAATGACATAATTAATGCCCCAAATAACTTATTTGCATAAATAGTAATTTATGAATTCTATATGGCCTAATCCCTCTCAATCGTACCCTCGATTATAGAGGAAGCCCGTGCTCGGCAGTAGGACATATACATATAGGCCGATAAAGAGATACAGATTAATTCTTTGACTCTACTTACAAGAGATTTTAGAGTTTCTACTGACTACTGACAACATTTATCGATACTACAGGTAATTATAATTTTGTAATTTACAAAGGGCGCAAAATAACACTGAAATCAGAAATTGCATATTTAGAAAAGCTGCAACCGATGTAATGTCTTGGCTGCAAGTAGATACTTTCCGATTAATTGGTTACACGGCAGCGTAATATTTTTAGATTTTATATTTTTATATCTACTAATCCTAACTCATAAACTAACATTGCTTTATTTAAAATGAGGTATCTTAAGATAAAAACAATCATTGAATTTACTTTTGGATCAATCACAAAATACTTTCCTAGGCCAGCTTTAGTAAAACTGAAATTATAATTATAACATACCTAAATTACTCGTTACCGTTTTCGCATAACTAATAACTCTATGTAGGTAATAATAATATTGTCTGTAATTCTAAATGCACTTAGTATGATACATAAACGGACTGAGAATGACTCAAACACTGCCTAGCTAATGCTAGTTACAGCTAATGCAATATTTGTTCACCTGAAAACAATATAACTATCGCATTCGTCACTACATATGCATGCAAACAGTTTTAAACAACAATTCCTCACCAATAAAGTTTAAATAAACATGTATTCAAAGTCTTATATTATAAATACATTGGAATAAATGAAATTTAAAGTCGCGACCGATGTAGCGAACACTTTATTTGTAGAGATGCATAAATGGGACATGTACATTAAGAGGCACCGGGCGCCGGGCGCCGGGCGGCACGTAGTCCTGTACGTAGCTAAATAGATATAAACATGGCAGGCGGATGCTGCGCGCTACAGCCTCCACGGGCGTAGTACGTCGAACAAAGCGATGTCCCACCCTATCCAGGACCCACTTCCTGCCTCCATTCTACCACTTCCGGTCAACTCGGTCGCAACACAATTTCATGTATGGAACAAGCACTCAAAATGGCAAATGATAATTTTATATTCACTTTGGAGTTGTAAGTATGCAGTTTAATAGACGTACAGTGATAGATGAGAAGTATGTGAGAGACAGGAGCGTGTGTGGCGCACGTGTGGCGACTAGAGCGCGGTCCGCGGGCTACTGGCGGCAGCCTCCGAGCGGCCGCGGGGGCGCGGAGCTGCGCGGCCCGTGCTTTTCATTAAGGAATTCAGCTACGCCGCCGTAGCAACGGTCGCCGCCCCGGCCGCTCACGGGAAAGCTCCCAGCCCTTTTGATTTATCCTTCCAACGTTCACCGTAATGTTTCTTGGCCTACTGGCAAAATGTTCTCTAGAGGCCATAATATATAAAACATGGCAAGCTATACATACTCACCAAGTTGTTGCAACTGGATTTAATATACTAACTACAAAGATTATACGTTAGAAACAAACTAAGCAGTATCTGCTTATTAGTATTTTTTGCGTAACTTTACTTAATTAATTTTTTAATTAATTTACTTAATTAACTGATTTAATAACTTTATTTGTTTTTTTCACAGAAATATTTATAACGGCTAAAAAGGTAAATATTATGTCAACATGTCATAAAAAATAAATAGTTTCTGCATACATCTTTGACGCACAGGATTTTAAGATATTTTTCTTTATAATTTATTTTAGAGATTTATACAATGGATAGACAAGAGGCAGCGATTTTCTTGTTTACAATAGCAAAAGAAATAAAACGTTCCTTTGAGAGCCCAGTCATACTCGTAACAAAGAAAGACTACGCAGAGGGAATATGTAACTCTCTTATTGAGATGCGGACTGCCTTGCTACACAACGCAGCACCAGCTACAGTGGCAGATATTATCAATAAGTTTCACGTGGAATGGCTCCACGCTGTTCAAGACATAGAAAAAGTGAAAAAGCGTGTTAAAGACACACCTCGCGAGGTTTTTTTGAAAGCTATAGACTTTACCATAGAATGTATCAAAAACCGGCACAAACATTTTCAAAAGTTCATCGACCAGGTACAATTAACTATTACAGAAGAGGAGAAAACTTTAATCCACACAGACCTCGACATAATAGGCGACATGGGAAATATCGTTAATTCTACCCTTTCAGAGAAATATTCCCACCTATGCAATCAAGCTGATCCTGCAGAATTTTGTTCAAAAATTAATGATGAGATCGAAGAGCTGTTAAACTGGTTAGATAGACTCAATGATAACCTTGCTATACAGTTTTGTAAAGTTTTGGACCTACGAGTACCAGAATTATCGAGCGATTTAACAAAAACTTTACAAGACATTATTGATGAAGTAGCAGAATCAGCAGATCCAAATTCTCAAAAGCTAGCATCTGAAATTATGAACAAGGGCAAAATACTGGGCTCCATAGTTCGTATAGACAGTGTTAACGAATTAGAAATTAGAAAAGTCATAGAAAAAATTCAAATACTGGAAGAACGTATCGAACGTCTTAAGAACGAAAATTCTTCCGCAGTAATGGCGCTTCAACACAAAACCATGTATTTAGAAGAACGATTACAATCCTTAGAAGATCTGAAGGAGTCTTTGAACAATCTTAGAAGTCAACACAGACATGCGCGTGCCGATTACGCTCTTTTCGAAAGTGCCGAAAACCAGATTTTCAACCACATGCTTCCTCATCGCGAACGATGCCGATTAGTAGAACAATTAATGAAGTTATGGGACTCTGCTCTAGCTCCAGGTCGTGGAAGAAAATCTATCATATCCATTCTGAGTGTGGCCGATATAAAAGAAGTGTTTTTCGATACTATAGGTCAATTCACTGTTGATAAGTATGGAAGGAAATTATACACTCGAGATGATGGTAATTTATATCAATTGAATGAGAGGCAAGAGTTAGTGCCAATGCACGATGATGATAAACATGTATATTTCTACGATGACTGTGGTCGGTACTTCGTTAACGAGTACAGACAACGTATTTATAAAGCTCATGATTCCGCAAGCGAGTATATATTAAAAAAAGCTGGGGTTTTAGTAAAAGTGAAGGAAGAAAGAGATGGAATTGAATACTGCTATGACAATTTGGGTCGTTATTATGTTAACAACTTCGGCAAAAATGTATATCAAGACGCAGATGCTCAAACTGAATATGAACACGACGGACTTGGAAATTTAGTAAAAGTTCGAGATGAAGCTCCATTTTTCGACATTTGTCCCAGAGAACCGATTGTTATGGATGAAATGAAGTATCTGCAGGGAGCCGTTGGATTTGCATTGAAAAAATGTTTAGCAGAGGTTGTTATTCATCAACCATCAGACCCTGTTTTATTTCTAGCGGACTGCTTAGAGAAATTTAAAACGAACATAGAAACACAGCAGCGGCGTTTAGCGGAAGAGAGGGATATGAGAGCAGAGAGATTAGTGGTGTCGCTACAACCACATATTTCCCACCATCGCTCAGCTGCCGAAGAAGAATATGAATCTGACTTTGATTGTACTACTTATCAAAATATGAAGTTTTAAAAGTTTTTAGAAATGTTTTTATAAACCTAATTTTTAGATAGCTGTTTGTTACCTAGTATTATTATTATTTTATTTTCTTATATGTTGAGTTGGTAAAAATATGTGACAATAAATATATTTTTAAAATAATCTCAAACAATTACTTTATTCAGAGTTAAAGAAAAAACAATTGATTTTTTTTAATATAGCCCAAACCAATGAACAATTTTATGCGAATTACATTATTGAGGTAATAAATAAAATACAGTGTGAGATTATAATCTATGAAAATAGTTTATTATTAAAATAATAATCACCTATTACATAAAAGTCATTTCACTTCTTAAACTTTTTGTTTGGACCTTGTTTAGTGTGTGCGTTTTTATTCTTATTGGCGTTTATTTGTCCAATCTGCTTTTTCTTTTTGTTAAGCTTATTTTTAAGCTTTTTAGATGCTTCAACCTGTACTTTATTAGTAATTTTATCTTCGTTTTTATTGAGTGTTTGGCTTTGAGCATTTATTTCTGTTTGCTTCTTCTTTTTTTTATTTTTCTTCTTTCCTGGACTTTGCTTGTCGCCTACTTGATTTAAATTGTCATTTTGCTTTTGTGATTTTCCTGCTACTGATGTCGGACTTGTATTATTGGCTGTTTTTTGTTCTACTATTTTTTTATTAGTAATTTCTTTAGTAGCTTTTTGCGATTTAGGTGTGTTTGTAACATTTAAACTCTTTTTATTGACTTTTGCCGTTTTTTGGAGTGGTTTCTGAACGTCTGATGTGCCAGCACTATTTTGCTCAGATTTCTGTTTACTTTCTGATAGTTCCGAGTTTTGTGTGTTTTTCTTGTTTTTGCGATTTTTCTTTTTCTTATTTTTCTTGTTCAATTGTTTTTCACTAATCACAGGGCTGAAAATAAAAGAAATTGAATGTTATATACAAATATAGTCAACCAGATAATAAACTGTATGACATTGGCACGAAACAAAGATTATAAAATTAAAATAGTTACAAAACAATACAGTATGTTTTGACACAAAATTGTCATAGGCATACCTTTTCTGTACATCAGGTTTGTTCTTCTTGTTTTGTGGCTCAATGTTTGATTTTATAAATGCCGCTGGTCTTTTTACCGCCGTGTTTTTCTTTTCTGGTTTGGCATTCGACTTTTCCTCATCCGACTGAGCTTCGCCATTTTCTTTTTTTTCGTCTGTCCCTTTAGTTTCAGTTTCTTCTTCGTCATCCTCATCTTTGAAAGGTTCCGGCTAAAAGTATAAAAGGCTATTTATTTTGTTCACAGCAGCACACAACAGCAGTTTTTAAATAATAATATATGCAAATAACTTACAATGACATTAGAAAACTTCTTGAGTTTGGCCACATAAAAACCATCCATATTATGTGTGTGGGGATAAAATCTTCGTGTCAATTTCAGTGATGGGTGGAATCGGTGGTGTCTGTACTTAACAAATCCTTCAGTTCCAAAGTCAAGCCCAGTTGGTACTAATTTAACGTTTCTTCGTTTTAATGCGTAATTAACTACCCATTCATTTTCTTCAGGTAATATAGAACAAGTGGAATATACTATGTATCCGCCAGTGCTTGATTTGGCATTACAGCAATCAATGGCTGCTAAGAGAAGCTGCCTCTGTAGGTTAAAACACCTTTGTATGTCTTTTTGGTCCTTAGTGGTTTTTACACTAGGATCTTTTGCAATTACACCTGTTCCAGTGCAAGGCGCGTCCAACAACACTCTGTCAAAACCCTTAATAACATCAGGAAACTGTCGGCCGTCGTAATTACAAACAACAGCATTGACTACCCCAAGTCTATGGAAATTACCAACAACAGCTTTAGTCCTTTCCTTATTAGCATCATTGGCAAATAAAGCGCCAGTATTTTTCATTATAGCAGCTATGTGTGATGCTTTACCACCTGGAGCCGCACACATGTCCAGAATCCTTTCGTTTTCTTGTGGTGCTAATGCCATGACAGGTAAGAAACTTGATGCACCTTGCAATATGTAATGACCAGCAAGATATTCTGGTGTAGCCCCAATTGGCACTGTTGAGCTATACACTACAAGACCTACTTTACTCCACTTTCCAACAGGATCTAAATTGACACCTCTATTAATAAGGGCTTGAGCTAAATCACGTCTTCTAGTTTTCAAGCTGTTTGTTCTTATAGTAACAGGCCTGGCAATTTCACTAGCTTCCAGAAACTCAACTAACTCTTGCACTGGGAATATTTGCATAAGCACTTCCATTAGGAACTCATTATAACTGTAATATATGCACAAATCTTTCAGTAGCAAATCAGTGTATTCACATCGTGATCTACCATCTTCTTTTAGTCTACTGAAATCTGACAACACAGTGACAACATCCTTTATCCTTTGATGAACATCTTGTAAACTAGTTGGGTTTTCTAACTCATCCTCAGTAGGAAAAGCAAAGACATCTTGCTTTGCAATGTTTAACTGCATTTCTTCATCTGCAAGTTTTTTTTCCAGCTTTTGTTTCTTCTTTAACTTTATGTTTTGTTTCTCAATAGGCAACATGTCATCGTCTTCATCATCATCACCTTCATTTTCATCATCATCATCATCATCATCTGATTTTTCTGCACTGGAATCAGAATTGTAGTCCAATTTAGCACTAGCTTGGCCTTCATCCTCCGATGAAACATCACCATTTTCTTGATCTGAATCTTGGAACAAATCATCCAATGTCCCAACCTGAAACAATATTTTAATTATTCCTTTCCCTTGTGTATTATGTTATAGCATTGTATTATGGAGTATTTTATGAGAAATTTATTTAATTGTATGATAATGTAATAATAAATAAAAGAGGTTGTGAAGAAAAATATTGCTGGAGGAAATTTAAGTTTTTGAAAATGATAAACATTGAAAAATATGTATTATTTTTTCTATACTATATTAACACATTCTCAGGCAAAACATGATTAGTACAACAAGGCAACTGGGCAATGTATACAATTGAATAATTTAATTTATAATACTTCAGTTACTGGATTCTTAATTATATTTCAACAAAAAAATTACCTTATATTTCTCTCCACCAGAACTAGGTTTTGCATCGTCTTCTCCGGCTTCATCTGAATCTTGCTCTACATCTGATTCCTCATCATTTCCACTATCAGCTTCATCAGAATCAAACTCCTTTTGCTTTGGTTTTGCCTTCTGTTTTGGTTTCAACCATTTTTTATTGTCATCCGTGAAACCTATAACCATATTAAAAACAGTCTTATATGTATGGTTTCAATTTATTTTGTTTTTAAAATGAATACAATTACAAATCCCTAATGGCCCTAAAAGCTTTCAATTGATTATTTTTTTTATAAAAGTAATGAACCTTAAAACAGTTTACTTTGATCACTGATACTTTTTTACTTACCCTTAACAGTTTCTTCTTCAGAGGCATCACCCAATTCCTCAGCCACCACTTTTTCATTTTGTTTAGCCACATTCTTCTTGGCCTCTTTCAATGCTTTTCTCTTTTCAACTAATTCTGCTTTCTTCTTAGCCCTTTTTGCGGCCCTTTGTTTCTGCCTGTGTGTCAACTTCTTAGTGTCCTTGTCATCATCCACTGAAAGTTTATATCAAAACGAGAATTTCATCAAAAAAACATATCTTATTATCAAACATCTTTGTACTTCTCATACAATTTTTACATCATGCTGATTCAATATTTTGAATTGTGGAATTTATGTTCTTTGAACTTTTTAAGTATTTGAAATCAGATACAACTAATATGTATATTGTTTTTTTATTTTATTTTCTTTATTTGGAAAAAACATTATAAATATGTGCTAATAGTCTTAAAAATATAAGTTAAGGTTAAGTAAGTTAAATATAAGTTAATATAAGTTAATAACCATGACATTTTCCACATATTATGAAAGGAATAAATATTGCTGTGTCTAAGACATGCTAGACAAAAATTAATTATTGATACTAGTTAGAAAAATATTTTTTTTTTGTGTCTTTATACCTATACACTTTATTGATAGCACAAATTATTTGTAGGAAAGGAAAAAAGGAAATTAATTCAGTGGTATTATTTCATACTCACATGGATTGCAATCAACATACTTAATGATCTTGAAAATCCACTCTTTATAGCACATGTAGTTTGATTCATTCACAATTAAATAGGTAAAATATAGCACCAATTATGAGACCAATTGCAACATGGCATCGAGTTTAGTTTCACGTCGAATAAATTGAAAGTCATAGCTAGGGAAATAATTCATACAAATAATTACTCTGAATAAAATTACTTACGCAGTTCCTTTTTGAAAATCGGATCCGGTTGTTTGCGGGCTTTCCTACCGGGCCCCTTTTTCACTTTCTTTGTTTCATCAAATTTGGCCTTCCGACCCATTTTGTGGGATGCGTAATGTTAAATGATGATTCTTATATATGCCAGAAACTTTTATTTAAGTCAAATCAGTTTAAAACAAGGCACGTTTCGCAAGTTTCACACGTGCTTTTTGGTTAGATTTATTGACATGAAGGTGTGACATTGACAGCTAAGATTACCATTTACCATAGACCGCCCTATTCCCTTACTTTCTTCTTATTTTTGCCGAGCTGCTCCTTGTGTTTTTAGTTATGAGTCAACACTCAAATAACTTTTTATTCAGGATTGAATTTTTAACAATTAAGCGGTTTTTTAACAATTTTATTAGTTAGTTTTATGTTTATTTAATAAATTTACTTATTTTTCTAATTGGGTATTTGACTGTTGTGGCAATAAATTATAAAATGTGTTGCATATGATAGCTTTTTGGTAAACAATAATTATAGGTATTTTTATTTACATTTATCTAAATTATAAATATTTAAATTATCTAAAATAAGTTTGCCATTTTTTATCTGTTGATTAAATGTAACAAAACACGACAAGCTGTCATTGTGCAGCGTGTGATGTCACGATTTTCAATTTTCATTCATCTCTGCCACTAAGATCATTCACCATTTATAAAGCGTGACGTAACTTTTTCAAAGTCACGTGACCTACCGTTTTGGTGACATATATGATGATAAAACTGAAAAATATGTTTATTCGTTATAAACAACTCTTTAAAAATAAATTAATAGTTTGAAGAGGTATAGAGTGATTATATCTAGACTTTAAAACACTTTTCAGAAATTAGTCAAATAGCCAATTAAATGTATATTTAAATATCAATAAGGTTTGGCAACTCTGATAACCACTGTGCAAATTGCAAATGTCTGGCAACCTAGGCTAGCTGTCAACAGTCCAACAGTCAAAGTGACAAGTATAAGCAAATTCGCACGCAATCACACGCAATACTAAACCAAAAAATAATTCAAAAATGGATTACTTATAGAAAATGAACTTCAACTATTACAGACACAGATTGCGAAGAAGATAGTCGTCGCCGCTTGTTTAAAACAATAGCGAAATGGTTTTAGTGCGAAGTACTATAATCGGTCAAAGAATCTTCTCTTTGAATCGAGCTCTGTTTAGGTAAATTAATATTATGTTGAAAATTTGTACATGAAATAATATTAACTAAAGATAAATTTACTTTAATATTATGTGCGGTTAAACGTGTTTGGTTTATATTTCGGGAATTAAAAATAATATTGCACTTCCTTAAGTTTTCAGGGTCATTACGTAAATAGACATGAAGACGACGCACTATTTCATTGCCATGGATTTGAACAGCAAAAACGCACATTTTTAAACTTCCCCAAATCGAACAAAACTAGAGAATATTGTGGACGACAGTTGGTTGGGTGAGTCATATAGCATTATCTTTTCAAATTTCATTACACTTCTACAACTACTGTTATACCCGGCGTCCCCCAAAGATAACATTATCACAAATCTTATATAAAATCTCCACATATGAAGTTAATAATTATAATTCATTAATGTTGCTCATTATAACTTTCATCCATAACTTTCATTTTAATTACTTAAAAAAATATATATTTATCATAATAAATACATCAGAGTCTACTATATGTTTTTCTGCATTAGATTATAAAATGATAGTGACCACTACAATAAATGTGAATATATTGCCATTAATTATTTCTGAATTCACATACCACTCTTATTTAGTGACATTAATGTAAAAATAATATTAGTAAACAAACAAGTAAAAGTCAGTGATAAAATTGATTCTATTTTTAGTGTCTAAAAGTATTTCTTTGGGCCAAACAAAAACTTGTTTTGGTGCCAACATTATACACATAGCTTTTTTTTTTATACACAAACAAGCAAACATTATTAGTTAGTACTTATAATATTGGGCATAGGGTAATTAATAGTCTGTATATACAAAGCACTAGTAGTTATATGGAGAAGACAATATAAATATGACTTAGGGAGCGTAATAGGTGATATACTTCTTATATTTCTTATTCAGTATTTATTGATAATAATGTACTTCAAGTAAACAAAAAAATGTGCCCAGCCGACAAAACTCTTAGATTTTGTTTGATATCATGGATTTTTCCTTGCTTACATTGATGACCAAAAAAAATTATATAAAATATGAGACAAATTATGAGACATTTCCCTCATTTAACATATTTATTCTGACAATTGATTTTTTTATTCTATGAATTAAATTAATAAAACACAAATTGTATTGCTCATGTATATAGCTCCTTGTTTGCTAAATAAAATACATACATAAATATCATTTCTGTATTCCATAGGTAGGTAGGTAGGGACTATGGATCTCCACATTGCTTGATCCTGACAAGATAGATAATAAAGAAAATATCTTCTTACTTTATCATACAACTATGTTTTACCTATTAAATTTTTATCTATGACTAGCATATTATGAATATTCTAGCTGAGTTACACAGAGGAGTGCCCCTAATTGGTACTAAACA
This sequence comes from Deilephila elpenor, assembly GCA_949752805.1. NCBI lineage: Eukaryota > Metazoa > Arthropoda > Insecta > Lepidoptera > Sphingidae > Deilephila > Deilephila elpenor. Next base: position 5,986,113 of record OX457099.1, on the reverse strand, counting down.
ATTGAGATGTTATTTCCATAGTATGAGCAAGATTTAATATTAATCCAGTGAAGGATTTTACATGTTGTCTGTGAATTTAAATCCATTTGTATGCATGGGCATATTAATTGTAATCAGTGTTAAAAATTACAAATCAAATGTTATTAAGATAATTGCATATTAAGATGTTAATGTGCACAAAACATTCATAGTGATTACACTAATTATGGTGGTAATAAGAGCCAAAATGTTTTTTTATAAAAGTAATTTTAAAATAATTATGAAAGAGCATGTGAAAGCTGCAAATGCTTTGGGCCCAAATAAAACAATATTTCAGTGTGAGTTGTAGTTGTGTTATTATGATTTAAAATAAAAAAAAAATATTATTTATGTATATATCACAAATACTTTAATGTTATGTACTTCACAATGTCACAGGCTCACTGAAATGGAAAAACCATTAACATAATTGTTTATTCACTGGGTTTATTATGTTCTAAGACATTATGTTTGACAAGCTATTTGCATAATTAATTATTCTTATAACTACTTTATAAATAATGCAATTCATTAATTAGAATCTTTTTATTTGGATCTTAAGCTTATTTCCTCCAAAACTTTCAGAGGTCATTAATTTTTTTTTTTCATTCAAATGAAGACTATATTAATTGGCTTTATTTTGATAAAAGTCTTTGCATTTTAATACCAGAGCACATACAGTTTTTTAGAGCACAATTCATGCTATAGCTTTCACATGCCTCTGACCTCGACATAACACACCTGATTTTACAGTTGGATAGCAATACATATTATTGCATAAGTGTAAATGTTTTGGTTGTTTCCAATACAATCTTTTTTTTTTTCAGGTTCACAATGGACCAGATGTTCGAAGTTGTTTCTGATGTAGATAATTATTACAAGTTCCTGCCCTGGTGCAAGAAATCTATAGTATTATCGAAAACTCCTGATCGTCTCAAAGCAGACCTCATAATAGGATTCCCACCAATCAATGAGAGTTACACCTCAAATGTCACACTAGTCAGGCCTCATCTAGTTAAGGCAGAGTGCACAGACGGTAGACTCTTTCATCACATGCTAACATTGTGGAGATTTAGCCCAGGATTGAAAAGAGAACAACAGTCATGTGTAGTGGACTTTCACATAACATTTGAATTCCGGTCAGCTCTTCATTCACACTTCTCAAATTTATTCTTTGACCAAGTTGCACGCCAAATGGAGAGTGCATTCATAAAGGAAGTTGGTAGGAGATGTGGCCCAGCAACTATGCAGCCCAGAAATCTACTTATCAATAATAATGCACTGAAAAGTTGATGACAACTGAAATTTCATAGTGATAAAATTTAATCCAATAAAGTGACCAAACTATAAAGTGTATTTAATGTGATTATTACTTTGAGTAAAACTATTTGTGGTTAATTAATTTATTATCATGTAGCGAAGCTATCATGGGTTATTGATAGGATAAAATAAAAGCAGGACATGAAAACTTCAATTCTTTTATTTACATTTGCCCACATTGTGATATAGTTACAGGTATTTTTGGTTTATTGTTGGGACCTGTTGGAACATTTTCTATTTTCCTCATAACAAGTAGTCCATCAATTACTCTTCCAAACACTACATGCTTATTATCTAGAAAGTTGCACTTAGCACATGTTATAAAAAATTGGCAACCATTAGTATCTTTACCACTGTTAGCCATTGATAATAAACCTGGTGAGTCATGTTTAAGTACAAAGTTTTCATCTGCAAATGTGCTGCCACCATATATACTCATTACACCTGTGCCATCACCCTGAAATATATAATCAAGATAGTTAATTATTCTTTATTCAAAATAATTGAGGCTCAAACTGAGTGCAGGTAAACAGTGATAATTGGAAACATGCCTTTTTACTATTTCCACTGTAAAGAACATTAAACAGAACTCTAATTTGATTAAGGACCCATGTAACCTCGTCATCATCATAGTAATAGAATTCATTATGCAATTTTCCTTGTTTACTTCCATTCCTTAAATATGGATATTTTGTGCTTAAAAAAACTTACATTTACAAAATCTCCGCCCTGTATCATGAAATCCTTGATAACTCTGTGGAATGTGGCGCCTTTGTAACCAAGAGGTACTCCATCCCGCCGATATTCTCCTGTGCAAAACTCTCTGAAGTTCTCACTTGTTTTCGGCACAACATCAGCAAACAATTCGAATATCATGCGGCCTATTTCCTGTATAACAAATACGGCGATTTAATTATAATATTAAACTATACACAAACAATTTAATCACTGTGAACTGAATACGTACCGTAGTTCCAACAGTTACGTCAAAAAATACCACTGGATTGTTCGGGTTTCTTAACTGTGATTGAATCTGATTCCACGTAGGCATTGTTTAGTCAAAAATTTGTCTTTATACTCAATATGAACAAGTATTTTCTATAATCTATTGTTACTAAATCCTAACCTATATTTTTATTTGACAACAAAGTACAAACGTTTTTTCTTTTCTTTCATTCTCATAATGAGAAGGCAAAGGGTTCTAGCCTGTACAACCTCGTCATTTATATTAAAATTAAAGTCAGGTGTTATATTAAAAATAGGCCGAAGCCAAGTCTTCATAATAGATTGACATAATTTTTTCGTTTATCGTCAAAACCGAGTCTTCGTCATAATATTTGTTTTAATTTAGTCCATTTTTCGCCAGAAGTCCGAATAAAGTAAAAATTAATTGTCTTCTCTTTTGTAAAAGGACAAACGATTGAAAGATTCCGCTTTTTTTCTTTCTCACGGAAAATCTGACACAAAGCCATTTATGCCATTTATCCTAATACATTGAGACTTGAAACATGATTAATAAATATAGATTATTGTTCTGACTCCAGACTTCTAAAGTTTTCTAATCAGTTTAAAAACTAGGGAATTATTGAATGCATAATTTTATTTTGTATCTAAACGAATAAAGTTCATCAAAACATAAATCGTAAAAATATTTATATTTTTTTAGTTATTGCCTTTCCGGAAAGATAAATTGGATTATTATCAATTTTGCTAGTTGCTACTTTTCTTGTTAGTCAGTGGTTGGCAGCACGGTCTTTTTTCATAGCCAGAAAGTTATGAAAATCATGATTCATATTTCATGATATTGACATTTCATTTACCATTGACAAAATGAATGAAGAATAGAGACTTAGTGCCTCTTTTTGAACAACGAACTGTAATTCATTAACTAGCCAAAGTGGCGCTTAAATAGCAAATGTACTTTTTTGTGCTTTTTTTGGATCATCTGATAAATCATTTATCGTTACAAACTATTTAGAAACATTAACTATAATGAGATACATTGTTCATAGAAAAGTCGTCAAAGTGAACGCTTATCTATTATTATTTCCTTTTAAATGGACCCTCTTGCCTCAGTTTCGCCATTTTTACGAGTCGTCCGTAGAGTTTCATACACATCTCTTTATATCTATTCTCTATGATTTTGACATTTCCATTGATTTTGAACATGGGGGTGCCACTCTCTTGCATTCTATTCATAAGGTACTTGCCGCGCCATCTTGAATGCATAAGACACAAACCACGGGTCCAACCTGATGATCTTTTTGTTAAAGTATTACTAGATGTCGCGGCAAGTGCCAAAAAAAATTAAAAAACTAAAAGTATAAATAATAAACAAAACAAGCAGTCTTGCTTTTTAATAATTTTTATTTTCCTTATTAATATAAAAAATTCAAGTATATTTTATTTATTACTGTAACCATTTTATTACATACTTTACATTTTTTAATGTATGTACATACCCTCTTTACAATTTGTGTCAAAAATTGACACAAGTTTTTCGAAAACTCGTGTGCGTACTACTGCGATTCAATAGCTATAATTTTGCGACTTTGGCTTTTAACTGGACTTGTTTGATATCTTTTGCGTTTGACCTCGGCTTCCTATTACTGGATTTTCATACTTGCTTTCCGATTTGGATATTTCAAGAACAACAATGGCGCCTAGGAAGTGTTTCTGGAAGTGCTATTTTGAAATGGTGTGTACCTCTGAGGACGTTATAAGCCCTAACCACTTTGTTTGTACATAGATAATGCAAGAATTTTTCCTCCGTGGTATATCTTCTGCCTCGTGGTTTACTTTTGTACTTCATTTGTAGTTTGCTAAATACCCGGATGGGCTCGGGAAATTTTTCGATTTAATGTAAAAATTGTGCTGAATGTAATAATTTTCTTGCACTTTCTATTTGATTTTTGCATTTTAAAATCATGTTAAATATGGAGCATATATTATAGAATTATTGTCCTTAATTTCTTTCAGAGGTGCATGTATATATTATTTACGCACACGAGGAAACCCGTAGATGACACATAACAAATATAATACTAACTAAGAATTATAGAAATTGCAGCATTAAACAATTTATATCTTGAAAACTCTTGAGCCATATTTGATTATGCTTAAACTAAATGTGAAAAGTCATCTAGTTTAACCTGAGAAACAAACATACAAAAAGACATAATATATACATGCACATATGAAATTTTGGCTATCTATTGAAACATCGACATAGATAAACATGCAAACATTGCGCAATTGTAACAAAATGATAAAGATAATAATAATGATAATGTCGGGTAAAAATAAAGATAATGTTATTGCAAACGTGCTGTTTTTTTAAATACGGCAAATTGGTGCCAGTTCTCTTCGTTTTAAAATGAAATTATTGGGATTTGGATACAAAACGATGAGCTCGTGCCCAATTGTCGTGACTCCCCTCCATTCTTTAGGTAATAAAAAGGCATGAGCAGCACCATCTGGCGGATTTTATTTAAAACAATATTTCCAGCGACATCTCGCCGTCAGCAAAGGTAATTTTTTTTTTACCTCAATATTTTGGAAGAGTGGCATATCTATTTCCTATATAGTGTATAATCTATGATTTTGAACTTGTGTTTTGACATAAGTACCGTGTGATTAATAAACAATTCATGCCATTATTTTCATTGCAAACATTTATGAATAATTGAGTCATACAATGCAATCAACACTACGGGTGATACAACTAAGGGTGATACAGTGAAACTATGAACTAACGCTTAATCTATTTTATAACCAATCACCATACCAAAAGTTGATTCCAAGCATGGAAACTGGACCTGATTATTACCAGATCCTAAACTGTAAACGGAATGCCACGAGTGATGAATTGAAGAAGAGTTACCAACAACTAGCATTATTTCTGCATCCTGACAAAAATAGTGGCGATAACGACGAAATGTTTTTACTGGTACAAAAAGCGTGGTCAGTGCTCAGGGATCCACTGACCCGGCGGCAGTATGATGCCACTCTAAATTTGCAAGAAAATACTGAGATTCTGTTGTTTGACACAGTACAATTGTCTGATATGAATTTTGATTCAGATGATGGTGTTTACAAATATGATTGTCGGTGTGGAGGCACTTATATATTAGATTCTGAAGAATCTTTTACCACAAATATTGTTATTGGATGTGACGAATGCTCGTTTTCTATTCAGGTTAATAGATAATATTTTCTATTACATTCATTGTATAGTATTTCAGTAATTTATATTTACTGTGTAAGCATGTTAGAAATATTATAAGATCTGTTTTAAATATATGTCATTGTTTTAATATGACTGTCATTGTGTTATTGAATGTTGCATAGAAAAGATTATTTAAATTTTTCAAGGTTTTGTAAGTTTTCTTTTTAACTGAATACTTGATTCTATAAATGTCTGTGATTTATTGTATTTTTTGAGTAACTGCAATCTAAATATAGACTGTTTACTATAAGAAACTAGATCATTTGCTCTTCTAGCCATTTTTTCCTTTTCAAGTATTTAAGTCCAACTGAACCAACATAAGTACTTCAGTCATTATAAAGTTGCAAATTGTGTTTTGAAAATAATAATCAAGAAATCTTGCTTCTTTAAATTTCTATATTTCTGTGTTAGTTGGATTTTCTTATACTTCTGGGCTTTCAGCTAAATTTCTTTATCATAGTATCGTAGTGCAGAGTCCACACACTTGTAATTTTATTAACTCTTGTGGTAGCATCTGATTTTATTTGAGGTACATTTGTTTACATAAGTATTAGTCCTGAGCTGCACATGTGGATATCTCACTGATTAAGCTAGTGTTGATAGAGATTATAATTATCTCATACAGTCTTTTAAGATTCTAGCAGTTGTGGCATCAGCATACAAGAATTGTGTTTGATAAGTTTTAAAACTTTGAAGTTAAATTAAACTAGCATTTATTAGTTTATTGAAATTTTCACATCTTTGAATTGAATGCATATAGAATGAAGCATGCCATCTAAAACCACTACCTAATTTGTTTTAAAAGGTATGATGATTTAGCAGTAATTTAGCTGTAAGGAAAAAATGACAACCAACAATTATTTGTAAACATACCCAAATACACCCAAAAGTCACATACATAGCCTGTACATAGCACATGTAGGCTAATTCACGTAATTTCTTGACGCGCAGATCAAGTTACGGTGCAGTTGCAATTAGGTTTACATCTTAATGGTACATACGTCAAAATGGTATTCTTGTAATTATTAAGCTGCACGTAAGCTATGCATTAACTGCGCGTGTGCTGCACGTTGGTCGGACTAAACTGTCATTGGAGACGTCAAATGAATAGGTAAATACTTGGTAAATACCGATCAAGTTGCAATTTGAATTACACATGTATAAAACGCGCAGCAGTAGAATACGCTTATGCGCTCGTTTGACGCGAACTTGATGCGAGCGTATCTGACTGCGGTTGTCTTAATACAAAAAGGGCTGTTTTGATCGAAACTTAACTGCAACTGAACTTATTTAATTACTTGAATTAGCCTACTGATCCCATACTAAGATCGAGCCTTGTGTCATGGATATAAGAAACTACGAGAGACTTTTCGGTTTCGCAAACACCCGAAACAAATGCCCGTGGATCACATTAATATATGTTTCAGTGCGGAGATCGAACCCGCAGGCTCTAGTTTTACAGCAGACGTCTAACCAACTGCGCCACGACGGCTGCTTTTTAAATATAATTAAGATTTTAGAATAATATTTATGTATTGTAGATTAAGGTAATATTAGAAATAATAATGCGGAAACCATTATAATAATACCATTTATTTTGTGGTTAGAGCTAGTACATAAATACATATTTTGATAGATTTCATTATGTAGGTATATGGTTAACTCATAAAAATGAATCACTATATTAACAGACTATATCTATGGTAAAATTTTGTACAATTCTCAGTGATACATACAATTCAATTTGAAATAAAAGGACAATGAAAGAATAAATTAGATAGGTACTAGCAAGATTTCGACGTTTTCGAGTGATTTCATTTTAAATATTTCATATTTTCTAGAAGATCTAAGCTATCACATATGCAAATTATAACTTTGTATGATTTCTCATTTTACAATACTTTATTGGCAAGATATTAAAAAAAAATATAGGTACATCCATAAATTCATTGTAAAGTTTATAGAGAGTGAAGAGATAGAGAGATAATATATTGCCAAAGTCAAGGAAATATTAAGCAATTTGCCATACTACATATAATAGCAAACTGGCCATTTAATATTAAACAACCACCTCATGCGATGCTCTTCAAACACGGCAGGGTAGCAGTCACTTCTCACATTACAGCAGCTATATCTTTCACAGGCACTCATTGAGATTACAATCTTATTAGATTACCAATTATGATGTGTTCACACACATTTAATTTATACTTATAGGCATACACAATATATATACATGTGCACACATTTGTACTTTAAAATAAGATCCACATAAATATGCGATTAGAGTCCAATAAGGCAGTCATCGTGATTACACACTCTGCAAGCTTACGCTTTCCCGTTTTGTTTAAAAACCTCTGCACCAAACATCAGCACAGTCTCACTTTGTTTACACATCTGTCCATGAAATTCTTCTTCCTCTTGGTTTGCGTGGCGGCGTCTAAAGGTGTAGGCAAAGAAAGTGGTGTGTGTGATTCCTCTGCTTCTAATATACCTTCGCAGCTACGGCATCTACGCGAAGTCTTTTCCACTTCGGTTGAGTCTATCTTATCGCTACTTTCGGACAATCTTTCCGGTAAGCTGTATAGTGATTTTTCTGGAGATGCGTTCTTAGATGTGTTATTACTACTACTAGATAATTGTTCGCAGCTTTGTGAGGATGCAGCCGAAGCTTTGTCAAGGGACGAGTGGCGGCTTCTTCGTGGTCTGTAAAAGAAATATTCGGTTAATGGGGATAATAAAGAATATTAAAATTTCTATTCGATTTTTTAAACAGGTAATTTCTTTCAATAAATGTATGTGGTGAAGAAAAAAGCTATTGCATACTAAAGATATTTATGTAGAAAACTGTAACACAATTAGTATATTACCTAACAGGTGGCAGTGTGTGTATAAGCGGCTCTAGTCAATCTGTTTTGTCACTCCCCCGGCTCTCGCAAGAGGCCATCCGCTGATAGTTTGGAGGCCCCCGGCCAATGGCCGCGGTGCCAGGCGTCTGCACGTCTCCGCGGCCACGTAGCGCACCCTCCAAACGATTTGCAAGATTGGATTTGCCTCGAAGGAAACTGTAATTGACGAAAGTGAGTATGTTATTATCAACTAAATTACATATCTTACAATTAAACTGATAGCGTTCAGTCTAATTATAGAATATAAGTAAAATAATGGAGTACCTTTCTAGTTTTTCGACGCAAGCATCTTGGTAATCGTGTATCCACCGAACCCCGTTAAAGTGACACACAGCTCGCATGTCCTCGGGAAGCTCTTCGGCTTTCGGCCATTCGAAATTGTCGATAATCGGCACAATGTTGCATTGAGATTGCAACGCTGCTACTATCTCCTGTAAATTGTCAATTTTGTTATTAGCAGGGTTTAAAAATTAGCGTCATATTTATTTTGGAATAATGTCGATAGTAAGCAACGAAATCATGTATCAATTACTTACTCTATGAACCCAGTCTTTCCGTTCGTGGTCGCTCTTGCACCTGTCCAGTGCGTTTGGTGTGAGAACCAGCAAAAAGTGTTTGGCTTGTCTTATGCTCTGAAGCAAATTGTTGTCAAACTTGCCGGCTTCGAGCCGTTCCACGTCAATGAATACTGTGAACCCTCGCAGCTGCAAGTGGACCTTGAGTAAACTGGCCAACTGAGATCCGTTAGATCTTCTATAGCTCACGAACACGTCTAAGTTCTTCTCCATATTTTCCTCGCCTTTACTCGGTAAGCTACTCTCGTAAGCTGTAATAATAGCAAGTCATTATTGTAATTGCATTGTGATTTTCTAATATGAATTTACTATTTTTTAAAGATAAATGATGGCTAAGTTATATTTTATAATAAGATGCTATTTTTGTTTGCCTCCATTTATCCATAAATTTGTCATGCTTTAGTACGCATGTTTACATTTCAGAGTAATAAAAACAAAAAATAGGTAGCATGCGTTTACTGAAACATGGGTTGTGATTTAAGAGTCTTATATCCAATAACATTACACAGTTATTACAGAATAAATTTTGTCATGTGATACCAATTACATCATGGATTTCTCATCGTCTTTAAAATATTTGATTGCTATCTCACCTCTTATGGCATTTAAAATCCGTAACCTATGTATGCTATTGACAATACGGCATTCGTTTTCCAATTGTTCGTCACTGAGGCCGCGAATAGACTCCTTGTCGACGCCTGCATTGAGCATGGAGTATGTGTAGATGGTGTATTCGGGACCGATGCTTTGCAAAAAGTCATTCAAACTGCCGGTGTCGCGCGATGTGTAATCTGCCATTTTCTTCAGTTGCTGAAGCTCTCGCGTGAATCTGGAAATTGCACAACATCAAATATTAATTATTATTATATCCCTTTAGAGATCTTTGCGGGGTTCAGAAAGATACAGTTATTTAGTATTACCTTTTGCGTTTGATTCCGTTTTGTAAACCGATGTCTTCCTTCAAATTCTCTTCAGTTATTTGCAGTAGTAAATCTCCATCAACTCTACTTTCGTAAAAGTTGTTTGCATATTCAGAGAATCCTATTTGTTTAACCCATTCTCGTACGTCCTCAATGGACCAGAGTGGGACCTGTTGTGACAGCTTGTGCGGTACTTCCTCGCCGATGAGCCGGAGCGCCTGTGCGGCGTATTTAGAAGCGACTGCGTTTGGACAACTCGCTACTTTCTTCAAAGTTTCAATAGCCCCTATTTCTCTGAAGATTTCCGTGTTCCCTTGTTGCTTTTTGATTCCGGCCTCCATACAGAAATGGAAAGCGGCGAGGTTTCTCGCCTCCTCTCGTTTCGAACTTAATACTGGAACTAATCTCTTCAACCAATTCTTGCTCTGACCGTGGGCATGTGCGAGATTCGATCGGGCAAACTCCGATGGGTTGTGCTCCGTTACAAACGGTTCTACTAAGTCCAACGTGCCAGATTTAAGAACAGCAGCTTCAATTTCTTTGTTCGCAACTAAAACAGCGATAGCCAAGCAAGCGTAATACTTGATGTTGTCATCGGTATGAAAAGCTAGAGGGAACAACCACATTGGTACTTTCTTCTTGATCATGGCTTCTTGGTTATCAGCTCCACCGTACAGCGAGAGATTTGCAATAGCCGTGGCACAGTGCCTCAATGTTTCCACATCATTCTTTCGACATTCAAACAGAACAGCATCTAGGCCTCCAAGTTTGATCACATCGCCGCACGTACTTTCACTATGTTTGAATAGGTGTTCCAAAATTCCTGTGCCAACTCTCGAATGATCCACTGAATTTGCGTGTTTAGTACAGACGCAAGCCACTTTAACCACCTTTTCAAGACCGTTTTCTACCACATGCGCTCTGTTTTCAGTCGTGAGGCATTGTTCAAGAAGTTGTGCAGACGAAAATTGTAACTCTGGATTACTGGTCTCATCGCAATTTGCCATTAAAATATTCAACCCGCCGGATTCTCTCAGTGTGTTGCAAAGGGAATAGCCTAGTTCATGTCCGTACGTGGGCACGGCCCACGCTCTTCTTAACATTTCATTCAATTTATTAAAATGCACGGATGCATTTTTCATGTCAATTTGATTATTTTTTATGGACGTTATAAAGGCGTTCATCCGAGACGAATATTTCTGTATTGCCATATCTACATCTTTTTGGTTTGAATTAGCATTGAGCTTGTCTAAATCGTCAAAACTTAAATTAGTAAGATCTTCGTCACCCGGTTTGATAGTTCCGTTGAGTAACTGGCTCATCTGAAACGTAGTGAATTGGCTATGTTAATAGTTGTTTTGAGAGAACTACTTACGTATGTACACAAGGTGCGGTCATTAACAAGTGATGGTTAGCATACATTTTGATGAGCCTTTCATATAATTCCGTACACTTGAGATTTTTAACAACTCAGTATTTTCCAGAACTTACTTTATGTTGGATTTTTTGTTTTTGATATTTAATACAAATGTAGTAAAGAAATATGCTTACCTGGGAAGAGAGAAGTGTGGATTTAGTGGATAAGTTTTTGCTTGAGATTGTCATATTTGACTGTGCCACGGAAGAATGCTCTTTGTGAGTGTACATGCCGCTGGATGTGACAGTCTGACGCGCTTGAGCTGAAGCCATGGCTTTCTTTTCAGCACTGAATGCCTCTGTTTGTAATCTGGAACTCGATGCGGACATGTTGTTTGCTTCTTGTGCAGTTACTTCTCCAGCCTTAAGCGAACGCTGCTCCTAAAACGACACAATACACGATCACTTATATTATGTTTTCTGAAACAGTCCAACGTTGTTCATCAGGCTAGTACTAAATTCAAGTGAAAAATATTAACTGTTCATTTTTATGTATCGAACTGGCGGATAAAAGACGACCTCGTTATCATTTAGGTAATTAGTTTTCGCGCATTACAGTTTATCACACATCTCTTTATTGAATTTCAAGCATGTATTCACATAAATAATATTGGGATTTTCCATAAAAAATGGCTTTATTATCACTCAAATCACTTTATATTTAGAGAATACAACACCACAAAGTTCCACGAAATGATTCACTAGGTAAATATTTGATAGTTACGGCAATAACGATACGCAATTTGGGTCTCGCACGTCGCTTTGAAGACATAGTTACTCGTATGAAATTCGCCGCACGTTTGTCCCGGAATAAAAATCACTTTTATATTGGACAACACTCCGACGTCATGACTCGAGTTATACGTCCTTGTCGCTCCTATTGGATATAGGCCAATCGCACGAAACCGTGGGCTTTCTAAGATAATTTTAAAGTTTGTGTACAGACGTCACGTGTCGTGAAGGTCGCCGGTGAAATTTTCCCAAGAAACGAACTCTCACCGAAGGATCCTGCGGGTATGGAGGAAAGCGCGACAGGACGCCACGGTGTACGGGCCACGGGGCCGACCCCCCTCCCGCGGACATTCCGCGTCTAAATTTAAATCCGACTATTCGTGTACCCGTGCGCGCACGCGCAATAATTGACTTCCGCGTGTGCTGGCGCGCACGACGGTCAAACACTGACTGAGACAAGCATGGTTCAGTTACTACGGCGATAAGCGACTCTAGATAAATGAGCTCACCGCCCCAGGCGATCCTCCGCGACGCAGCATCCTGCCGGTCCACGCGATAAATCGTGCTGCCATGTTGCCCTCTCTACGTGACACGACTATCGCGTGTTTACGAATCCGTCAACTATCATCAATGGTTTGGATGTTATCAGAGCAAGAAATCCTACAGCACTGCGCGGAACGTGAATGTAGACGCGACGCTCAGGGGTATCGATCGGTCCCATTCGTGCGAGGTCATGTCCTTCGGCGCGCCTTCGTGGCTCCACCGACCTTCCAGCCGGACGTAGCGCGAACAATTTTTTTGATCAAATTTAATAAAAGCCGCATTATGCATATATTCTTATAATCTAAAATGTCTACGACATGATTGTTGTGACATAAAATAGCGACACCGCATCGTAAAAAATAGTGAATGAACGCGATGAAAACTAAACTCGCTAGTAAAAATGGTTTAGATATTTTTGGAATATTTGCAATTTAATTGAATATAAAATACAAATAATATTTGAATAAAATGTTAATGTTACCTGTAAGTAGGCGGCGTTTTGCTCGGCAGTAAGTCCCTCGGCTTGCAGTAGCCTGTGCGAAGCTCCCGCAGCGCTCCTTTCGGCATACTGTAGCTCGCCGTGCTGCAGGCGGCGCATCCTGGCGCTGTTGGCCGCCGACCTGGACGCACTGTATCCATCCGCCACCACGCGAGTGGAGCTGGCGGATGTCACTCTCGCTGCACTGTACTTGAGTTCGTTTGCAGCACTGGAACCCACAGCCACTGTGTTGCCGGCTAACAGGGACGGCTTCTCTGTGACGGGAGGTGGCGTGTCCGACTCCGGGAACGTCACCAGTGGTCCGTCTCCCTGGAGTTCTCCCATATCACCCATGTCACCAATATCGCCCATCTCACCCAGATCCCGAATATCGGGCAAATGTCGTTCACCCAAATCATCTTGATCGACTATGTTTTCCATTGAACTTCTTAGCCTGTAAATAGTAATATTTAACACTTCACTATGCGCACTAATATAACATTTAAAAGGAAATATCGAAAGTATTTAATTCCCGTATACGAGGATAACGCGGAAACGTAGCGTTTCTATTGTTTGTCGGCGTGGTACTGCAAACACAGAGCTGAAAATCTGAGAAATTGGCCGAGAGCCAAGGTCACTCAGGTGAGCTTGCTTCTATCGGCCCGTGGGTAATGGCAAAAGCATCTTTAATGTTCTTAAGAAACTGTCTGTGCTATCTTAATGCCCATTGACCAAACATGAAACAAAACATTGGCACATACTACGCATGTTATATAAGCAATGACCAATTTTGAAAAAATGCAGCGAGTAAAGTACAGTTGCTATGACTGACCGTTGTCCGAAGTTTTTAGCGGCTGAGCTGCTCAAATTCTTCATTTCTGAAATGGAACTTTTCAGTTCCGACAGATCAGACTTCATGGAGCTAGCTTTCATCTCTGAGGCGGTCATGTGTTGCAAGCGCTGCGATGAGCTCTGCAAGCGTTGGCTTGAAGCTGTGCTGCTTGAGGTCGTGCTGGAAACCATCTGGTGACAAAACATATACTTAATATACTGAAAAACACAACAAAAACACTTTGTACACTTCGTGGCACAGAAAATATTTTAAACCTTTATATTTTCTTGGCAATATTTAAAGTGGCACTGATTTTCGGTACGTGTATTATTCGTTCAAACTCATTATCTACACTAGGAGTGAGAGAAGAGTTCAGTGCCAATGCTAGTGAAGTTTGTGAGAGCGGGCGTCACGCGTGTTGGCGCACCTACACGGCTACGCGGCCGAGGTAAATAACGCTAGCAAAATGCAAAATTGGAATATTCAAATAACAAAATTCTAAAAATAAAAAAATTATAAATTATTTTTATACCTCTCTATTTGATAGACTGGTCCGTTACAATAATTATAATGACTCAATAATTTCACCCGACTCATATTTATACCTTTTTATATGGCATTATGTCAAATTATATACGATTATGAATAATAAATATGAAAAAATATGTTGTAATACGTTTTGTCATTGGACGTCGGTGATTGAGAAGCGTAACATCATGATTCAGGCGGTGTGGGCGGGCGGGATGCAACAAATTTTGGCCTTGAACCGAGCGGCCAAAACCTGATGGATTCTCAATGCTGCGTGCCCGTTAACAATATTTGTTTGAGGTTGAAGCGTGGTGCGTGGGTGACAGTCGGCATTTACTCCGCGAGTGGGCGTCACGTGTACTTTCGTGGAGAGTTTACAAATCATGCTAGATGTTATTCTGCAACTTGTTTTATTGTTGTTTTATATACCATGTGTAGATGACAGAGTGCGTTTTTCGTAGAAGAACTTAATTGTAAGGGCGCATGACAACACGTGGTTGGCGTCCTACGTTACGCCACTTTGGTTCTGGAAAAGCGCCAGCAGCAGACGCTCATTTCGGTTCATGTTCGTTCACTATTACTAACATAATATGATCACACGTAACTGCGATTAGTTTTTTCTTAGTAATATTAAATCTTCAAAACCTTTATAATTAATTGAATACTTTTTATGAAATTCGCGAACATGAAATTAAATAATACGAGTAAATAGTTATGAAAACAATGTTTAAAGTTCTATTCTCTCAGATCCTCACAATCAATTTTGTCGTATGTTTTTTCGTTTAGCGGTCAACAAAGGTGACTTTAGAATTACCTGGAAATAACCTATATCCAGCGTGGTGTAGGTATAGGTATTGTTTAAAATATAAGTTATACTGGTATGAAATATGTATGTATACGCATATAAAATTAGTTAAAATAATGAATCGCGGGTGTTCAGTTGCAAGACAATGGTACTAATTTAGCTGCTAATAATGATGCCTTGTGTCCTTGCCGTTACCGGCTTCAACAATAGCTATGTAGTAGGTACAACCCATATTGTGCGCGCTATCGAGCCCCATTTATGTTTTAAGTTTTATTTTTCCCGTATCTCGCGTTGGGAGAATTGAAAATAAACACGCCATTTTATGAACCGACGCCGGAGCCGAAATAATCGAGTCTATATTTAAACTTACTGCTGCCTCTGTGATTGTTCTGAATATATATTAACGTAATAAGTATTAAAAAACATGCCTCTATTAACTACATACATCGTTTGATAGTTCCCAATCATAGTTACTGTTACTTTGAATAACCACCGGAATAATTAATATGCACCAACAGAAATTACTTTAATGTAAACGTGTCTTATTGCTGTCAAATAAAAAATTGGCATTATAATGAGTTCGCATAGTGTTATAAAAGTATCTATTTATATAACTTAATTATGAACGATGGTTGTTTAATAGATATTGATTTCTAGCCAAATAATTAAATAAATGAGATTAGTGGGGCTCCTTTGGAGTGAATAAGACAACTATGCATTTCCATTCGTATGCCAAATTTTGTGACGATTAATTGCGTTCTAACTAGCACTTGTAAGTTTCAAATGTAGGTATTATATTTTTAATTTATTCCAGTGGTTAGGTTTATAGTGTAAATAAGTTATCGTGCTACCATTATTTTTTATACTGGTACGATAAAGATCTTCATAACACCTGCTAATGGCACATGCATACCATACATACATGCATAAACTCATGTCTTTTCCAGAAGGGTTAGGCAGAGGTGCAACCAGGACACCCACATTTCACCTTGTGTTCCTTTCCATGATGTGATAGGGCGTGATTCTATCGGCGTATCGGGCACACATTCCTAACGCCAGGCTGATAATGAATAGAAAATCTAATATCACTTTGCCCGACCCGGGATTCGAACCCGAGACCTCAGCGTGGTAATCGTACCGTAGTACAATTGCGTCACCGAGGCAGTCCATACCATATGTCAATGCACACCATGTGCACATAATATGCATTGCAACTAGATAGAGATCCCAAAAGCGAGAACCTCTATTTCTCTGTGGTCGACAGTCGACACAGTTATGTCGCCCTGCTCGGAACCGTATATGCACAGGCTCGATTCGTCACTTGCATGGTTCACTATGACGGGGTTTTCCTCATCGGGTATGATGAATACGAAACGAAACGAATATCACCAGCAAAATCAATCGGTTTAATCGCAATTCCGTATTCACACATAATTTTCCTTGTTGCACGACATTATTTATATGCATTAAGTAGATAATATTTTAGTATTTTTTTTATATGCGATAACAATTCTTTCGTATACTTTAATTATTGTCATTATTTTTAACAAGTTATAATTTATTTGCGTATTCCGTTTGTATTTAGACAGTTAATATGTAATAATAGTAAAATAGCTGTATGAGATGTGTACCTGTTGGGTAGAGGAACTGGTGACCTGCGTGTTGAGCTGGTTCTGGCGCGAAACCAGACTGCCCTTCTTGAGGTTCTCCATGACGGACGCTAAGTCCTTCGCACTACCGTTGTGTTTCAAACTGTTGCTTCCATCGAGGGAGAATTCGGGTATCTGCAACAAGCGATATAACCTTTATAATAATGCTAAAACATTCGTCACACTTGTAATGCAAAGGCACATAGCGTACATTCAAAACAAACGATAAAGCTGTAACTGTACACTGACCGCTGGCCTTTTGACATTTAGAATGGCGTGCAAGGACGTGCAATTGTGATTGGAGGTTTATCTTTATAGCCCATCGACATGGGATCTCTTAATTAGTTCGCCACCTAGATCTGCAGTTCGTTTGTTCAGTCACAGCTCGCACTGAGATCTTTATTGATAACGTACCTATTCTGAGAGCGGTGTAGTACGTGGACAGGTTTATAGTCAGTTGTCCCGCTTTATCGCGATACCGGGAATTCTGTAACTATTGCGAATTCGGCACAAGGACAGTGGGTTGCACATATTGAACCCGTTGAATAGGGTCAAAGGAACCATTTATAGTGTAATATCAAACTGTGAGTCATCGGAGAGTCCGGTAACAGAGTGGCATTATCAATCAGACACTCAGCTCACGCATTCGAGTGTCGAACGCAAAGACACGCTCGTCGCATAATGATAGGCCCGCCTACGGAATATCCGCGCCGACCGCCGCAATAGCATAGCAGTCATCAGCCATGCCGACCAATCTACTCGACTGCAGCGCGCCCAGTGTCCGCCAACAATGTCTCAATCTTCACTACAATTTAGAGATCGTGAGAAAATTGTTCTCGCAACCGCACCGACTTTATAAGAACGAGTATCAATAAAGATGGGTGACTTACGTAACGGATAAATATTAGGACCGCATCAGTCATCACCATTTATAGCTCATGTTAAATAAGGTAATATTAGGTACAATCTACACGTTAATTATAATATGTTGATTGGCGCGATGACATCGCGATGATTAACCAATCTGGACGGAGATACAGTTGAAGATTCGCGTCGGATGACGCGCGTTGACGCGGATGGTGCTGATGTCATGGGCACGCCGACCACCACGGCGTCATCAACACATCACGACCACTCAATATTTATGATATGCTAACTGTTATTTTTATATGAAAAGGCAATCACGAAAATTATTTCGCAATATAGATACAGGCTTAAAAATGCGTTACCATATTACATTTACTAATGAGCCGAAATGTTATCGAACCGGACACAGATTTGCAAAAATTTGATTAAGTATAAAAATGTTTATGTTCCATTTGTCGTCAGCTCTGTAATTATTGTTTATGTTGTAGCTCGGTGACATGTATAACTTCATTGATAAACAGTGAACTTGATGCCGTGATGAGTAATCGAGTGCAAAAAAGCCGCGGATGAACTGCGACTACGTAACAGGGTCAACCATGGTCCGAGAGTGAGTCACGGTTCGCAGAAACGTCGTCACACTTCCAGAGATTACGCTCAGAGAACTCGGTTAATAAGTAGGCATCGACAATCCGATTACGCAATTAGCAATTACATCACAGATTTCAAGTGTCACACTCGCGTCACAGGATATTATGTCGTTGTACATCGTAATTAAACAATGACAAATACAGATAAAGGCAGGTTGTCACGCGTGCTGATAACGCCGCTGATAACATTTCGTACATCACTGGATTGACAGGTACGCGGAGGCCCGATATATTACATTTTCCAGATACAGTGTGCTACTGGCAATAAATTAATCATTAGACACGTGTAGTTTATATACCGGCAATAATTTGAAAAATAAATCTTAATTAGCTGATTTCAAAATAGTAAATTCTAAATTGGATATGATTGTGTTTATACCATAACAAGTAGAAAGTAAGTAATTACTTTAAGTAAGCGCAAACGATGTAACTAAGTTTTATGTTTATTAAACTTTGTATCATTATTATCTGTTATTGCATTTATAAAGTTACCAATTTGTATTTTTATATCAATTATATTACTGTTTTTGAATAAATATTGCTAGTTTAACAATACAAATAATATAAGAACCTAGTTTGGTAATTTTATTGTTAGAATACATACAATCGTTACAAACTTATCTATATATATAGCTTCCATGAAATAATATAATGCTTAGGTTATTTCGAGGATTTATTAAATTGAAAATATTGGTAGACAAGCGATGACAAAGTACCTATTTTAATATCATTCATCAATTGACATAATAAATTCACTTGAATATTAAAAGCAATTACTTGTCGGATAGTCATCTTAATTTGCATAACACGCTGTGTCAGTATGTAGAAGGACAATGTGAGAAAACCCCGATGTCACATCAACAATCATTTCTAACGTGCTTTGAATTTGTGCCCGACAGAGCCATCCGTAAGACGCGACATATAATGTCCGCGACTAAAATAGATCACAATTTAAAACTGGTGTTCTTAATCTAGATATATCTGTCGAGCCATTAAACAAGTAAAAATAACGCATAATATATTGTAGATATCAGGACCAAAGGTATTCGTATATCGAAAGTAAACACGTATTTTATATTGTTATTGTTCAATAACAAAACACAATTTGCTTTTCCTCGTTCTCTGTATGTAGATAAGTAAGCGAAACCCGTTGGAGTTGTCATGCAAACAAAACTCAGTAGCTACATGACATAAATCGAAATTAATGAGCAGGATAATAATACTGCAGTGGCTATTCTCCTCACGTCAATATACTGTGTCCACTTCTAAGAACAGCTTTCACGGTTAACTGTTCTGCATTTTGAAATTGATTTTGTTTTCTCGCTACCGAGGCCAGTTTTACTGTAGCTCTTATGTACTTTTCTATTAGTGTTAAGTTTCCGTGTGAATTTATTGAAAATGCACCTTAATGCAATATGCGGAACACTGCAGCATTCGTCTCGCGTTCCTTCAGCGAGCGGCATTAGCGAAGGTCAGTTTCGCATGAACAATTATTTCACATGTGACGTGCCACGGGAAACTAATGGCATTCTTACATAACTCGTGAGACCATTTGCATGCGCAGTTAGTAAGGTTTGATAAAATCTTCGGGACATCAATAGAACCAATAAACCCATTTATAACGTCGCATTAATAGTTTAGTTCAAACGTGATTTGTAAATTATATCGGACTCTTTGATTTTATGAGACCATAAAATTGATACTCTAGAAAACGAGTTGTGAGTAACTAATGTGCTCGTTCATTCAGGAAGAGATAATAATTGTATAAAAACAGACGAGAAAAAAACTTGGAACCAGAATATTGTTTAATGTTACATGTACAATGGGTATTTACAGTACATGACAATAACCTTTAACAGCAATAATGGGAGACCCCAAAGAATATTGAATAGCGATTTTGCGTGGCGTCTTGAGCAATGCAATAATTTATAGGTATCAAGTAAACAGCATACCATAAAACTTAGTCATTGGCAGTAAATATGATGGAAAATCTAAAGGAAACTATGCCAGCTAGATTAATTTTTATCGCAATTTAATTACGATCGTCCTTTGTGACCGGAATTGAACCGAACTCTACATTACATAACAAAGCAAATGCACACGATTCATTCAATTGTATCTACATTTGCAACGATGAATGTGGGTAATTAATTATTTAACAGTTTCGCGAACACTTGTATTTATTATGTATACGTTAGTAATCCAGAAAAGCAAGTGACATTTAACTTCTAAAACACCGATTGAAACTATTTTATGTCATGTTTAAAGTGCGATCCACAGGTGGACAAAGAAAATTGAAAGCCCGTAGCGAAACAATACTCCAATCAAATCCTAAACCGCATATCTGCTTGCGACATAGATTTGCAATAACCGCCGATAGTGGTACAATGGTCCCAGTTTTAGCAGTATACGAGTAGATCATAATGGCTTTACCTTGTACTACGCCAACAAGTAAAACTTTTATCACATACAAGTGAAATATCTGTCCGCCGGTCGCGTCCACATGTTGGAATTACCGAGAGGAGATAAACTTGGTGGTTATCAATAGAGAGCACTGTCGATCACTTATCGGCATCACAGTCGCGTGTGGAGCGCGGGATCGCGGCTCGCGGTACGTGTCACTAAGGCAGCGGCTCCGGCGTGACTGCCGGCCGGCCGACCGCAAACTTTAACTGACAACCACAATGGGCTAATTAGAATGGCGAGCCGAGAGCGGCGCGGGGCGGCGGAGCTCCACCCACGGAACTTTGTATCCGCCTCATGGACTGCTCTCATGAGATATTACGATTATTTCCGATCTTATCAATTAGTTCGCACGAAAGGGCAAGATCAAATATTATGCTATCATACATTTTGCTAACAAATTTTACAATTTTTGCTGTAATTAATTTTTTATGCAGCTTTCGAAAGTTTAAGTCAGATTTAAGTTATGGATTTTGTATTGGCTTAAGTTGGAGTAACTTATATTGTTTATACAAAATATCCGAATAGAAAGAATTAACACGTGCTTTCTGAAAATAAAAACTTGCTAAAAAATGTACTGGAGCTTTAAAGCGTGCCGTGTAGTAGGATGTATTTCCTGTGTCTCTAGACACGGTAGTTAACAATGGACAGAAGTAACGCTCTCGTTACATAGATATAACATAAAGAAAATATTATTATAAAAAGCGCTCAGCAAGGGAAGGGAGTCTTGCCACCGCCGTCGTGTCGTTCAAGTCAACAACCTTTCAATGTCAGCGCGATACTCCACAGCGAATCATCGGCGCGGGTAATTAAACTAACATATCTTATGTCCTTTCAAATATCGATTTCGTCTATCCACTGATGACAGAAAATAATTAATTATGGCGGTAGCGATACTAAATATATTCATTATCAAGAATAGATAGAGCCTCAAAAGGTGTTTTATGTTCCTCATTAGTTGATAGCGTCGGGGCTATTGAAATATCGTTTATACCAGTTGAGACACTCAAAATACGCCCACGCCGGTATGTGTGCTTTACTTAACCGTATAGATTCGCGTGTTAATCATAGATATACGCGTCATTATATTGATGCCGGTGATAAATTAGCATTGCTAAATAGGTCGACGTAAAATTATAATTCCGAGAAACGCTAACACCACAGGTATGTTCTATAATGGACGATTATGTGTTTTATAATCGAATATATGTAAATTTGAAGATTGGAAGACGTTAAAACATCAACGGGCTTCTGTTAGTACCTATCTTAAACAAAGGATTATTGTTTTACGTATTTCCCATTCGGTCAATAATTTCTCAAAAGCTTGGAGCGCAAACATAAGATGTGAGTCATAATCCAGCGCAAATCATTCAGGCTGCAAGTCGCAAGCAATATAACTGTACCGTACATGATTAGTCTTAGGTGTAGCAAATTAAATGTTTACTAATTTAATGACTCACCGTGACTTATTCATCTTTATATAACTCAAACTTTAATACTTGTTTTATACAGTCATTTGTGTTGCAAAACATACATTAATTAGTTTATTTATGCGCGGTGTTATAATTTATTGTAACATATGCAGATGTCCCCAGATTATTAGGAAGATAATCTAATAATTCATAATAATATTGATGAAATCGTTAATCAAAATTTAAACTGTTTTAAATTAAAGCCAGTTTGTTGGTGCTATATTACTCTACCAAGATGGTAATAGTGGTTAATGTTTGTTGTTTATAATTGGTAATAGCAGAAAATAAAAATAAAACTCAAAACGTATAGTTAAATTGTCTTTTATAAAAATACTTCGCATCACAAATAAGTACGAACAATCCTCAATTTTATTTTAGCTCTACAATGCGCCTTTTATTTCTGCATATGCCATCTTAGTAACCTTCCGATCCAAGGTATTTCTTTCTGGCATTGCAATGCATTAAACCTCTTCTTACCTAACAGTTTTAGCCTTCGCCTACTTCATAGCGTAAAGGCCATCTCACGCTAAAAGCTGTTACTATTAAGTTGTGCTAATAATTTTATAGTCTACACGCATGTAACAATCATAATGCATGAAAATATTACATGCGTGTAGACTGTAACCCTACAGTCCCATATCTTTTTTCATCATAATGGAATGCTAATCCGCGACGCTCTAGAATTCCACAGATATGATCTACATTTGATTAAGTAAAAATTAATACGTTTTTGCATCTGTGTGGTAAAAAAACATTTCTTTAATATAGAGTGAATAGAGAAAGACTGCGTCGGTGGCGTAGTTGAACTGCGGTACTATTACAAAGCTGAGGTCTCGGGTTTGAATCCCGAGTCGGGCAAAGTGATATTGGATTTTTCTATTCATTATCAGCCTGGAGTCAGGAATTTGTGCCCGATATGGCGATAGGCTCGCTCCCTATCACATTGGGGGACGGAACATACAAGGCGAAAAGTAGGTGTCCTAGTAGCACCTCTGCCTACCCCTTCTGGGAAAAAGGCGTAAGTTTATATTTGTATGTATGTATGAACAGAGAATTAGTTAGTTTTTAATAAATGTTTTAAGAAATTATTAAATTGGATTTCGTTAAGTCTGAGATATTTTGATAAAAGTTCGTACCGGAAATCTCCATTAGCAGCGGCTTCGCAAGAAGCGATGGAAAGTTATTAAAAAAAAATTATATTAAAGGATAAATAAAATTTAACGTGTCCTTTGATAACATTTTCTGAATAAAAAGTCAGCAGTAAAGTGGACTGCTAATCTTAATCCCTAATGTAACTCCGCAGTTGCGTGAATTATTGTGACCAAAAGTCTTTAATACGAAAAGGTCAATGAACTGGGACGTTAATCCAATAAAAATGATGACCATCGAATTTTTGAAGAGCAATGTAAGGATTTTCCAAATATTGTTTGACGAAATATTGAAGATTAATATTGATTAATAATTCCGAAAACTTCTCAATGCGGTTTACTTTGACGTGAAATATTACTTGAGTCAATAAGAAAAACAATGGTACATTACGTTTGTTGCATTGAGTCATATCAAGTGGTTGCAGTTCTACGTATAACGTAACTGTTTCACGGAGATATGACTAAACGGCATGAGTATCTCCATTCATAAGTATTAATTCGGTTCATGAATATCGAAATGTACTCCATTCATAGATAACTACGGCGATAAAAAACGGAACTGAGTACGTGGAATTGTGTCGATATGCGATTGATAACGGAAGTAGCATTTGAATTTCTATTGATATTCATGTAAAAAGTGTACTTATTACCAAATGTTTGGGTCATCGTATAATGCGTTAACGTTATGCTAAAGAGCGCGAAAATAGCTTTGATTTAAATAACTAACAATGCAAATAGTAGGAATCTTCAGATATTTGTTTTACAAATGTCCGTATCTAAATAATTCTCACCTACATAGTACGGAAACCTGTTCCGCCAGCATACCGACCTCCTTGAACAATGCGATGGTCTAAAATTCTTCGTATTGTTAATATTTTCATGTCAATTAGATGATTATAATAAATGTCCGAGCGCTGAGTCACCGCCCGCTGGTGTTCACGTGGCCGCTTATCAAACTACATACACCGGCTCATGAGCATAGTAGTTTTTACCTGCGCGTGCGTTGATTACAACGACGCATGACTCAGGCCCACATCCTGGTCGCATTTGGTCAAACTTTCACATATCGGCACCGAAAATATCTAACCGCCGACATTAAATAAACCGCCATCTACTTACACTTGTTCTGTTTATTTACATCAGGTATTTTATCAAATGCAATTAAATGATGCACTCACCCTTATTGATTGATAGTGTATCTTATCTTAATGACATTAGCAGTATATAAACCCGGAATTTATAACTTACTTATATAGGTATATTTAACATAAAGATATGTACTCGATTGAAATTCTATAGATTGTAGTGCACATTCCATATGCGATAATATATGTTTGAGGATTGAGTGAGTCACAGTAGTTCGGCCGGTCGATGATGCTTATGATAAAATATCGCGATGATAAGTATTTCGCAAAAAAAAAAATTAAGATGAAGTCATAATCGACGATAACATTCCTATGGCATCATCGGTTGTTATGACATTTGATAAGCAATTTGGTTGTGTTTTGCTTTAACGATGAGTAATGGGTACATTCAAATCCTGTTCAGAATACGCACGTAATTTCTGTTTTTTTTACTAAAGTCTAAGTTAAGTTAAAAGCCTAATTAAAGTCCTAAGTCCATGGGTTAGTCCAATTGAATTTTTCCAATGTAGAGTTTAGTGATCAAGAAACGACAAACGAATATTCGAGATTCTAATCATATACATATTTTCACGATAAGAATAATACGATAAAATGAACACTGCAACTATAATTTAATAATCATATTAATTAAAATTTATTCAAGTGCTGCTGAAGACTTTCAATCGTTTGTGTTTTTTTATTGTTGCCAATTTTGATAACAACCTGGCATAAAGGAAAATCGACTTAAAACTAAGATATCTTTGCATTCCGTAAATATTTAGCCAAGTGACGAAGCGTAAAGCCCGAACTGGTTCCGTTTGTGTTGCATGTACATACATATGTATTATGTGTACTTATATAATGTATGCAATGTTATGTAAATATGCTCGACATAGAGTAATAGACAAAAGAAACCGTGGATGCTCCGTAACGTGTCTAGGTTAAGAAAAACTTATAGAAAAATATGAATTGCTTCAGACATATAATATTAAAGGCTTCGCGAATTGTTTATAGTAAAATGGGGAAGAAAAGTTTCCTAAACAAAATGAAGAACTTTTATAGGATTTTAATTATGTTGAATTTATCAGCAAGAAGGTTTGAGTCGCTTCTTAACTCATTTTTTGCCTTCTAATTGGAAATCGTCACTATTGCTGGGTGGTATCCCAAAAATAGTTTTAATAATAGAATAATAAACGTGTCATAAGGTGGCCATTAGCCGTAATCCGTTTAAATAATATGATAAATACGTCTTAACAATAACTGCGGAAGATTTATTTTTTAAATTTGGACTCGTAGACGAAATATGGTCATCGTTTCATAAACAGACTAAAATAATCTTGCATTCCGACCAAAGAACAATTGAATACGGTTGCGAATTCTTATATTTATATATTTTTTCGTAATTCGAAATTATGTTTTTATTATTTCCCCCAAGATTTCAAGATTTTTGTTATTTTCCTCTTTGTGCAATCGATAGATCATCGGTCTATATTTGAGACTTATTTCAATGGCGATTTCTAAGATTTTATTTTTATTACAGACCTTATTTTAAGAAATAGTCTTCTTGGTCTAGTCTAGTAATAGAGCACTGTGAAAAGAAAACTGTAACTTTTTCGTTTTCCTCAGGTGTTTCCCGGGAAGGGGTGATTTCTACCTGGAACCTAAAGCAGGTAAACTGATCATCACTTAATAAATAAATCTATATGTAATTCCACTACAAGAATATTGCTCAGAGCCACACAAAGCGCTCAAATCGCCCACGTTGAGGTTGAAGAACACGCAAAGAATTTTCTTATAAAAATGTCAACATAAATTGTCTCGCTTGTAGGAAAAGGTTCAAAATGGCGTGATGATTTACCCAAGAATGAACTGAACAAATGTTTCCAACTACTCGCTTACTCAAACTTAGTTTCAAGAAAGTCTTCGTTTGCTCGTAACAAATTCCAAGGTATTTATTGTTTGCCTAATTTGGGCACTGAACTTTTTGATTCAACTCGTAAAACCTTTTTAGGCATTATTGCTGGGTTAACTGGGGTAATTACGACAACACAAACATACGTTGCGGTTAAAGAATGGTTTGTGTGTAGAGTTAAATGTAAATCCTATACGTGTTTATTGTGAGCTATTTTCGATATGTTAAGATTCCTTTAAAGGTAAAGTAAAACTTGCATACTCAGAATTCTGCACAAGAATTTTAATTTAACAAATCTGTAAATTCCGCCTACCCGAACTAGGCCAGCGTGGCGCACTATATGGCCTAACCTCTCTCAATCGTATTTCTATCGCATGTTTACTTTCTAATAATGGATAGGACAAGCCTATCGGAATGCCGAGCTAAAATTCCAGTACCGAGCTACTTATATGCCGGGAATATCTGCCGTAACTTTATAATTCACAAATCATACACACTGTCACTAGACAAGGAGGCAACCAACGATTTAAAAATTACACTCCAAAAATACTTAAAAATTACCTGAGGCGTGGGAATAACATTAACTTTTGACAATGCCAAAAAATTACATTATGTTGTGTTAAACATAATGTTTTTGTTCAACGTTAAGCATTTGTTCCCGTAATTTATTTTTGTACAAATCGTAATAATTTTAATCCAAGATTTTTAAAAAAACTGACGATCATTTAAGTTTTTTCATTTATTACGCAATAAGATTTCTTTAGATGGTCAAAACTATTTCAAAATTAGCCTATGCCATAAACTAATACATTGTATATTAAAATACTCTATGCCAGAAAAAAAATATTTTCGTCTATATCGATGGTCAAGATTTTCATACAATGGACTACATGTAACCATACAAAATTAACCTCTTTTTAGATAGTAATATAAGCTATAACTATGCTTAATTCGATTAATTGCGTGGTTAAATTGAAGAAACATTATTTGAGAAGTTTAGCCGCACTAGCTACATTAAAGTTTAATCCTTCAGGGGCACTTGAAGGGTAATGAATTAATGATACTTATTATAAAACATCAAAAAATATATTAATTAAATTATGTAGATTTTTATCTGCACATAATTAAAAGAGATTAATTATAATATTTTATGAATACATTTAGGAATGTACGAGTAAATCTAAATAATTTATAGTCGTACATTATAATATTATGATTGCATCTACAAATCTTTGAAACAGTCATGATCATATGTAAATAATGATTGATTGGTTCCATTACTGCATAGTACATACTACATTTATACATATTTTATCACGTGGTAGAGTCAAACTGTTGTCCGTCATGGCTCAGCATGAATGGGCAGGCTCGTCCGGAGCGGTACCACTGTTTCACAGAAGATGGGCGTGAATTTCTGAATTCCTGATTCGATGGGCCGGTAATACATATATGATCTAAACGTTGTGGATGTTCATGGGCGGCAGTGATCATTTACCGTCAGGTGACCTGTTTGCCGTTTGCTCGTTTGTCGGACCTAATGTATGAAAAAAAAGTATGTATACGCTAACGCCTGTATCAATAGTGCCAGTCTTCCCATATACATCAGATTTACTTATAACCGGTCCAAGACAAAAATGCAATATTTTGTCACAAATCTGACAAACACATATAATTCAAATACTTATTTGTAATTTGGAGCCTTGTGCTCAGTAGTAGAACGTATGTATATTTTATATGGGTTGGATTATTTTCTATAAAAATGTGATAATTTTATTTTAGTAACCAATATTTTGTAAAAAAATATTTTCAGTATTTTCACCGTGACCGCAAGTGAAACAGTTAAATTTTAAAATAGCGATGTTCGGCACTTACGCGTGTCTACGTGACTAATATTACGTACGAAACATGGCGAAGTGGCTGAAAATGTTCTTTTGTGGTATGCCGACCGCATGAGCGTTTGTTTGTTCAGTGACGAAGCTCGCCGCTTGAGTTCGTACAATGTGTAACCTGCATGGCGAGTTACTAACATATTTTTTGTACCACTATCTATGAGACAATGTGGGTCCAGACATATTTTCGAAAATAACGTATTATCATGGGATAATATATATTTTAGGCATTTTCAATAACAATATTTTTTTTTTACAAGTCCTTTAATTCCCTGGCCAAAGTCCTCTCTCAATATATTAACTAATGTTACAGTAATAGTTGATAATGAGCAATTATTTTAATTCCATTTTAAAAGTGAACCTGCACGCAAATTCAGACGCATAAACGGTGTTATTTGGGAATACATTAGGAACTCGTTATTTAAGTTAGGTACCTCCTAAATACTCGAAAATTGTATTACACCACTTTTATAGTTATCAAAAACGGATGTAACGTCGGACCCTTAACTCGCAAGTTAATTATGTAGAATATACATAAGTAACTACTTAAATTTTGTAAAATCCGTATATATAAACTTTACTTATCAATAAGGTAATGTTTTAATTGAAATAGGCATATAGTTATGAATGAAAATTTAAGTGAGAAACGTAATATAATTATGAATTATTACATTCCGCTCGCCTTCTATGTTTGTTAAAACTGTTGTGATTGACGACAGTAGTAATTTTCATAATAATATGGTTGAATTTAGCTCCATTCATCTTATGCTTCCGCGCCAACTTTATCATCAAAGAAAGAATATCCGATATTTTAAAATTGAATTACCTTTGTATTACAATGTATGTGCGCTATGTATCCTGGATGAAAGCCAAGCTACATTCATTAATCAAAAAACCCGCATTGAGTGAATATAAAAGTCTTTTGTTTCACTAGTATTGTACGAAAATAAATATTTTTTGTCTCATTATTTTAAATAGACAAAAAACCCAAATAAAAACCGAGTCGCTAATGAATATATCGTTCAGAATCTCATTTGTAAACTATTAAACCGCATTGTTACCGATTCACGTCGCGTTTTCGTTTAGGTAATGGCTACCGAATAGGTACAATCATTTGAATAATACGAGATATGCATCAATAAAGGCAATGGGAATGCAGGCAACACTTGTGTAGCTCCGTTGCTAACTGGGGCCAAGTGCCTTCACAGCTTATCCAGTCCATACTTGACAACAGCATTGATATCCATATTAATATGACATCGCACTCCTCTGTAATTCCTCTCATACTTCCCAAAAATTATAATTGTGACTTAATGAACTATATTTGACAGCCTCCGTGGCGCAGTTGGTTAGACGCCGGCTGCGAAACAAAAGGCCGCGGGTTCGATCCCCAACCGAAACAAATGTTTGTGAGGCCAAAAAGTCTCTCGTAGTTTCTGATACCCACGTCACAATACTTCATTGATCTTAATATGGGGTCAGGAATATGTATGTGACTGTTGGGTGTCTATATCAGCCCATAAACGTCCCACTGCAGGGCACGGGCCTACTCTACAATCGAGAGAATCGATTGAGAGTGGTTAGGCCATATAGTCCACCACGCTGTTGGGTGTATTTATTAATATTATTTGGCTCTTTATTAACTTATTAATTTACCACAAAATAGGATTATATTACATTTTAATGACCCTCAAGTCGTTATTGGTTAATTAAATCAACATTCCTAATTATAAATTAGCAATAAGCGACTTATAAAAACCAGTTCCCACCACCAGAGTTACAAATCTAAACGTACCCATCGTGCACCCTTTGAAGTTTTGTCCTGAGCAAGAAGGGATTCCTCTGAACGTACCTGTAACAATGTAATTTAAAGTTAATGACGTCACTTTCAAACACATTATGAGTTATTTGCATCGAAATGTCACAACAGTTCTCATGTTCAATAATGCATGAGTGTTTAATGCCGCATTTCATAGGCAATAATTAATTTTGCGTAAATTTTGCTGCAAAGGTTTACGTATTGGGACACTAAATTAATAACACGTATTTTAGAACCAAGCTTATTTAAATGATTCAAATTTATCATATACCAGAATTAAAGGAGGGTGAATGAGAAATAGTATATAATCGAGAAAATTGCAAAGTACTCTTTCCTATTAAAATTTATAATTGGTATCAAGAATATTAAAAATTGAATTTTAATTAACATCCATAAATCGAAATAATGAAAAGAGGCTGTACATATTAGGTACCCAATACCTATCATTGTTATTTTATATACTGTAGTTATCAGTACACGCATACTAACAGTAATATAACTAAAACAAAGCAATGGATACTATAAGGAATAAGATATACCAAAGAGATTAGGGAATTCACATGGAGATTAGATATCATTTTATGAAGCAACAAGGATATTTATGTAATAGAGTAAAATAGTATGCAGTATATTTATTTTATTAGCGTGATTTGGTATTAATTCTTCCAAAAATGCATGGCTAAAATTTTGGTTTATTTTTTACTTACCGACGTTTCACAAGTTAGAAAAACGGAAATGTTTAATTTAAATATGATACGTTTGAGTAAACATAAGATATCGTTGTAAAATAATTTTGAACAGAGATTTTTGTCAGAAAAGATATCGGAGGAGAGTGCAATAACTCACCCGTCAGAAGGTGACGCATCAAAATATTTTTGTGTCAGTGAATCACAGTTCGTTTACCTGCCAATGTTTATTCTCATTATTGTCTAATCGGAAATAGTAAACAAAAGAACAGTTAAACACCATTATTACTTCTGACATCTACAACAGAAAATTTCTTTTCTAGTAGAAAAGTTGGAAGAAATGGATGCGCGACATTAAATGCTATTTTAAGTTTCGCTTTTAACTGGCTTTAGTGCTAATTATCCCACGGCGTAAATCAGGATTATTTGAACCTTGTAGGTAGTCGAACGTGCTAGAAAGGGTATAGTTCTTTAATTTAGTTATTGGTATTAATAAACTAAAGGATAATTTTAAAGTGCTTGTTGTCTAGCCCCGACAAATTAATATTCCGAAAGTAATTTGCACATCTTAAATATATTAGAAAATACAGTTTCATAATTGAGGTTTGGTTGAGAAATGTCAACAAAGGGCATCATTTACATACATTCACTCCGGAGAGTTAATCAGAGGCAGAGGTAAGCGTATGCGTCATTTCGTCATTACCTGCAGTATCCGTGACGTGACAGACGGCAAACTATCGTCATTACAGTGCCAAATGCTATGTTTTTACTAGTTATTTTGCTACAAATAATAATCTTTATTAAATGAGTGGTTTTAAAAAATAATCCTTGAATTTGTGCCTCGGCTAATAACGACAAATAATGGTCTCCAATTAAACAAATCATTCCAGTAATGATAATTACTTATTGTTCTGCGTTATGGGTGGCTGTTTTATTAAAACCACAAGTGATTAGAACAGTGCTATTATTTGACTTGTTTTATACAATTTGGTTTCATCACAGCATATAATTGGCGCAAATTGTGTATGTCACCTTTGTGCTGATTGATTAAACTCAATGAATTTGGACTAATTGGGAACAAACCGCAGTCTGACCTTATGCGATAAATTAATTCTATTCACATTAAGCCTGTTTACTTTTTTCTATTTGTGATTCCTAGTAATTTACGAAAACTTTCGCATTAAATGATTTTACTATATTTATGAGCAGTTTATTGTGGTCTAGGTTAGCATTGTTATAACTATATAGTAATTCAATTATTATTCAATACTTAATTATTCAATACGAATTTGATTTGTGAATTGTGATTTTAATTGTCAAATTTTAAAAAACCGTTCAATTTCCACTTCACAGATGTATGCTCTCCAAATTCCAATATAAAATAAACAAGAATATTTGATTACTATTTGAACAGGCGATTTATACATAATTTTATTAAAATATGTTTGATCATTCCGCTACGCTCTTTGAATAAAATGTAATGATTTACTACATTTTATATAAAATCCTTTCATTGATTCATCCGCAATAATACCTACAAAAACAGGATAAAGGACGGAATAAACAAACATAAATACGATGTTCGAGGAAACAATGCACCACAACTGATTTTGGTCATAAGCCCATATCTTCGGCCTACGCAAGTATGCAACAGGCGATTTAATACCCAGATAAACGACGCGATACGTGCTCTCAGCGGCATATATAATATTTTACATATTTATGAAATACTGGCGCAACTTGCAAATACTGTTGTTATCCGATGATCTCTACATATCTGTAGTCTGTACCTCAGGCTGATGTCACAATTTCGAATTAAGCTATTACGGAAATTATTGTAATGCCTTATCAAGTATAATAAATATTGCTATAATTTTGGCATAATATTCACAAATTCAAAATTATTTTGGCAGAGAATGAAATTGCTTTTATATCATCACCTTTACCATGTGTACACTGCGCACCCTTTGCGGAGAATCGAGAACAGGGGGCGTTACATACAATAAAAAGAAAGACTGAATCTTTCGACCAGATGTTACCAGCGTGCAGTCATTAGTAACTTCATAATTGGCATTCATCAAATCATGGTTTTAATTATTAACCCGAGATTTATCCATATTTTAAGAGTTTTAAGACAAATTGATAACTATTGTTTGTTACTAAATAGCAATAATTAGATTCTTTAAGTAATACCAGAGATTCTATGGGTGGTTTGAAAGTTCTGACATTCCACTGGCCAATAATATTATTAAATTCATGCGACCACCAAGCCATATTAATACAGCGTGTTGGACTTCTTAGTATTAGTCCTACTTATTGTTTTAAAAGAATTCTTGCGGACCCTTAAATATATTCCACAGCAGGTACCTAATATGGACGTGAATTTATGACACACAGCGATCATATTAAAGAAGTTAGATTATATTAAAGTTAAAATATAAGAAACAACCTTCAAAAAAATGTTATAATGCGTCTGTAGATTATAAGCTGTTACCAAATAGCATTATCTACTAAAATAATTAACAAAAAATACAGATAGTATAAGGCTCGGTTGTATCTAGCAACTTTACTGATAACTTTGATTTGGATGATATCAAAGCCATATATTAGACTTGGCGATTAAACGACGTTGCGATGTTAGTTACCGTCAGTTCTACGCGTCATCAGTTACTTGATGCATCCGAGTCAAAAAGTAAAGTGTTTTATCTCATTGTTTTATGTGGAAAGGGAATTCCAACAGTATAGGCTGGTCATATTATGTCATTGTGTTGTAAAATTTAAGTGGTTTAATTTTGTTTGACATCGTACACTCATCTGTTAGGAGTCAGTTCATTGAGGTCGCTCTTAAATCTTATATGACGCATAAATCACTAGCGAGTCAAATTGACGAGAGGCCTATTGTGTTACATTTTAGTAACACAAGAATCAGATTAAGACCTTCGATCTTTGAGCTCATTATTTTTCTTGTTATTCAAGCAGAGGCCCCTCTATAAGGACGCATTTGCCAATTAAGTAAGATGTTGATAGGTTTTTTAATATGAGTGTCCCTGACTGAATGAATTCTATTTTGTTATAACCTTTATATTCAAGTTATCTGTTTACGGTTGAAGTTGGGGCGGCTTAAACATTTTTGTCTACGGAATGCTGCGTTATTGTCAATTTTATTTGACGTGTTACATAAAACACAGACGAGCGTGTTAGAACAAATCCGTTCGAAACAAACGTGAATGAATCCTTAATGGTCAATAATCTCAAAGTATGAGCAATTTAATTCAGCTTAAGACGATGCGTGGGCCCATCGCGGCTCATAAGTGCGTTGTAAACTCAATAAGCGCCGAGACGGTTGTAGGCGGCCGGAAAATGGACCGGTGTTTGTCGACTTCCTACTTAGAGTGGTCGGCGTTCGGCGGAAACGCTATTTTTGGCGCCCACCGCCGCTTCCTCCGAGGAAAGTCCACTTGAATGCAATCACTGAGCCTGATCATACCGACTGCGATAATTATTCACAATATTTTTATTAATATTAAATGTAATTTTCGGCTCTTCTGTAATGGCTTTACTGAATTGAAGTGCAGGGCGTCACAATGACGTCAAATCGCACGTTCCTATCATTATTGTGGCCCGCATGCCTTTAGTGACTTTTAATGTATTTGATATCTGTATTATGTATTATTCATGTACTTTGTACTGTCTGTAAAGTTAACCATTAGTTGGAAAACAAGGAAAGTCAATTTAGCAAACCCGTTTCAGATCTTACTTATATATTTGACTGTAAATAATTTTCGATCTCTTTTTTAAAATTGCAGCTATAAATCAAATAGTTTTTTTTACTGTTCAACTGGTTCATTCAACTCTATTTCAATTTATCACAATAATATAAAGTTTATAGTGGGAATAATAACGGTCACACCTTAAGAGGCAGATGTTTAATTTGGATTTGAAAAATTACCTCTCATTATACCATAATTATATAAAAATTTGCTTATAAATCAAATATAAAAATATGAAACACATCCCGCTAACCATAAAAAGACGTGGAAGCCACCGTATTGCTTCTGCATTTCATTACATTGTTAATACGATCGGTTCCGACCAAAAAAACCGCCAGGAAGACATACGGTGCGTTCCGGACCACATTCCAGTGTCCTTACCGAGCCCGGGTAACATTCCCTTCATTGTGCCGCCCTTAATGGAGCGGCGGGAATGCGCCGGGACTCTTCATTCACCGGAACACACAGTTAATGCTCGCCACTGCAATTTAGCCCACTAATGTCATTTTTAGTGCATGATGCATCAAAGGTGGTTGAATGAAATATCTTGTATAGCAGATTTCTGGGTTATTTATCTGTATTTGCCGTGAATAAATTAATTGTAAAAATGGAGATTTTCAAATCTAATGCGCCTTTATTCGGAGTGTAAATATTACGTGACAATGCACCGTCTATAAGTTACGATAAATTAATTAACAAAGAGTCAATGCACAGAAATAATAATATCAACTTAAAACAAAGAGTGCATCATCAAAGATGAAGCAAACAGTTGAAATCAAAGCCGCCCACACATTACGGCTAAATTACCAGACCATAAAACTTGCCTTTTACGCACGTCATTCTTTAATGACTCGAAATCGGTAATTAATGAAATATCGGCTGCTCTACCTACATACCTCTCCCAAATATGTTAAAATCAATCAAGTAAATAACTTAGCTTCAACAACATTTAACAAAGAATAGAAGCATAACCAATTCAGGGTACTCAGATCTATCGACAAACATCATTATTTAAAAATATGTTTGCCCAGTAATTATGAAAATACTGCGGACAAGCAAATAATCACATTAAGTGTTGGTTTATCGATACTGTAAATAAAACACTCGATTGTGTTCGGTTAATGGCTGAGTACTGGATATACGTTTCGTTCCGCGTCCTTTGATTCCTATCTCCAGTTAGCTCAGAGAGCCATGACCTATATAGAAGGCTATCAATTATAATTTGTACCGTAAATGGCGAGACTGCACAAGTTAATGTGCAACCATAAAGTGTTGTGGCCGACGAGACTTGAATGCGCATTGCTCTTATCGAGGAGTGCGGCGATATCAAAGGAAACACTATTGACAACGAATTGATTTCTTGTCGCCACAACAACAAGGCTTACATTCATTTGTCATTAACAGTGTCCGTATGTGGGAACTATACAGTCTGCACCCTTTAACCTAAGCGCGATGGAAAATTTTCGCCCTTATTAACTGCAACTGTAAGTCGAATACGACAAGCCAGCAACATTTGTAGGTCACAGATATTGCACAGGGGACCTTGTGTAATAACCAGTTGTAAGAACACGGATGCTGCGTTTGAACAAGCTTCATTACAGAATCTAAATAAATGAGCGTATAAACATTAATTTATTATTTCACTTACCAAATGTACAGATTTACAATTTAAGTTCTCGTTGTTTTCTAAGAATTTTGCCAGGGACTGTGTGAATTTATGATGTACGTCGTCAAACAAGAACGTCTTGCATTTCGCACGTTACTGAATCATGCGGGTTACGCGAAATATTATCACTATGGCGTGATAGTGTTTTATTGTCTTTTCCAACACTTCGTCTTACAGTATACGAGTATTGACTTCAAATTGTAGCCTCGGCTGCTACAGGAGTAATATTAAACTATCTCTCATTTTTGCATTAAAAACGTATATTAAAACAAAGAAAATTGTTGTGAATTCGAAATTACAGGTGCTTAAAATTATTTGTTGCTTTCTTATCGTTTCTAGATTTCGTGTTTTTTTATCGTTTCTAGACCTATTCGTGGCATCTCATGGTATTAGCTGTTGACCATTCCATAAGATCTAGCCATTAATTATTCTTATAGACATTTCGAGGCCGGTAGGAATAAATAATGAGTTACTTTATTTATAACTTTGTTTTGCTATTTTTTCGTTAATTACTGTGTATCTGCTATTTCAAGTTTATGCTAATAAAACTGCACGACCGCAGACACTTAAGCAGAATAGTTTTCGTATAATTATTCGCAATTAAATTTTAATTAATTTGCATATTATAGCCCTTAATTATGTTTTGTTATTTTTTAATGTTTAAAATCTATTTCATGGTAATTTAGTAATTATAGTTAAAGGAAGAAAAGTAATTATTCCACTTGGTAATTTTTTACTGATAGCTAATGAAATCAGGTAACTGACTTGTGTAAATTACTGGGTAAAGTTCAGTGACGTGCGCGAAACCTTCGAGATGCGTTTTTGTACTCTTAAATTAAAATTAATGTCGGCTTACTGACTACTGCGTAATATTTTGTATTTTCAATGTAAATTAATTGTTATGGCATTCAAACAGAGTCTTACCTTCTTTGGGAAGAAAATTTTGGGTTTTCCCGTGTATGTGGAATACGAGGCCATGTTATCGACTTTCGTCACAACCATAATTTGGTGAAGAGCACTTAATTCGCTACGAGTAAACACCAGCCAACACGAAAAATACACGAACCAGACGTATATTTCTTTGTATTTTCTAGAATTTTCGACGATCACGTGCTCTACCGTTAGAGTGAATTGATAGTAACACTTTATGATTAAAACTGTTGTGCACGTATGGAGATTTAAGCGAAAGTTTTTGTTTCGTTTGATTTTTGTCGCAATAAACTTTTAATCCTTGGACGCGGCGCGTCCACGTCACCGTGACCGTCGCGACGGTATGTCTCACGTTCCGACTACAAATCAAATCGCCTCGTTCTCACTCACAAATAACATTAATATATTATTTGAATCACTCATACAATTTCGAAGTCACATCTTAACCTCGACGCGCTTGTTTACGCCCGCGTTAGACACAACGCTACACGTTGTTTCTTTTCCAACTGAATTTTCGTCGTGTTCACCAGTTGCTTTTATCAATTCAGACGGCCTCCCCCCGCGCGCACTCGCTGTCTCTCTCGCTCCTTGCGTGCGGCGGACTCATGAAATGTGACGGCACATACGCGTCTCACACACATTCTCACACGTGCATTACATAACTATATCGATAGTGAATGTTGTATAGGACATCATGTATGGCAGACATTCCGCATATACGCAAATGGTAATGCTATGGTATTAGCGGTTCGGTCAATGGTAGAGTCTTTAACTGCAGCAGTTCATGTTGAAAATTGAAATAGTTTGCGCGCTGACGTCGATTCAGTAATCGTACGAGACCTGCTGTTAGTGATAACGACTCGCAGAAAACAAACAATGAATAATACATTACCGATTCCAGATACTAGCGCTCGGGTGTTTGCAAAGTTTAAGGTTTTCATGAATAATAAGGGTAATGGAACAAAGAACCTTCCTACAACCTTTGACAAAGTGCACCACTGCCGCTAATAAATCCAGTTTAATGTGACATGACCGTGTTTTATGAACGTCTGCACATTCGAGTTGGTAGAAATTTAGCTAATGCGGCTGGTAATTCTGCACAACCTTTATTAGAGTGGTACAGCCCTGAGTTAAGTGAAAATAGAACAAAACCTTGATTAGTAAAGCGTGATGTGTCGCCGAATGAGTGAGTTCAAAGGAACAGAGGACGCGCAGGTTTGTTTCTCCTTATTGTTGAGTCGGCGAGGTGGGAATCATAGGGAATACTCATTGGCGCCTGTATCAAAATAGAAGACAGTGACACATCGCGAAGCCGCCGGGTGCTGGCGAGACTGCGGACGCGGTGGCCGGCGGCGCCACTGCAGCGACCGTTACCCACATCATGACTCTCGGATTGTTTTGTCACCATTTCTCGCTACATTTATTACGATGCGGTGGACGCAGTTTCCCTTTCATGCCATTTTAGGTATCCATAAAGTGGTAAAGATATCAGTAACATTTTATAAAGCGTTTATTATACGCGACTGTTTTCGACTTGTGGTTCTAGTAATGTGCGTGCTTATAAAAGACATATAAGCAGAACATCGTAAACAATTGATACGCCAGTTATAACTTTGTTGATGTGAATACAATGTAAAATAATACTATATTTTACAAAAAGAGACATTATTATATTTTCTCGTATTAGTTGACGAGATAGGCCGAGGTTTAAGGTATTCGTATATTTTGATACAGAACAACAAGTGACGTAAATGTGATTTAAAAATATTTCGTATTTGATTAGCTGTTGCCATTCTTACCCAAATGAATATGTGAAACTGTTTATAACTTTATATTGAAAATATCTTTAACATCTTCCTGTAGGAAGGATGCTATTTCAAAAATGATCAAAATGTTAAAATAGTGAACATACATCGATAAACATAAGTATGTGCCTTTTAGGCAGGTAATATAGAGCGTCGAAACATATCTGTTTAACTACATAATACATGCTCGTTGACCCTTGACGAGTACTTTTTATTTGGGTCTTTATTAAAACATCCTCAATTTTATTAACCGCTTCATGGTCCCTATTTTTATAGGATTAAGTATTGGGTTACTGTTTTTATATCCGCATAAAACTTGCGTCTTTTTATCTACTTTTTAAACGTAAAAACACAAATAAAATGTGAAAGTTGTAACTCTACATATTTTTTTCTGTATTGTATATCAATTTTTAAGCGCTTTCATATTATCAAACCAATATAAATTGCAGAAACGTTAATAACTTATTACAACGCATCATCACTTTAACCCGACTCAACTTAAACTAAATTATTTACCTGTGGCGTTATTTTCGTGCTGTACTGGATGCAAAA
The DNA here is from genome assembly GCA_949752805.1 of Deilephila elpenor. Classification (NCBI taxonomy): domain Eukaryota; kingdom Metazoa; phylum Arthropoda; class Insecta; order Lepidoptera; family Sphingidae; genus Deilephila; species Deilephila elpenor. The sequence continues at coordinate 5,946,410 of OX457099.1, read as the reverse complement.
AGAATTCCCTTTGATACAACACGTCACAGTTCTTTTAAATTTCATAGTAAACTTTGCACTTATAATCCGAATATTAAAAATGGCGTATGACTACACTGCACTTTACTGCTCGACTGCATTAGATACGCATGCTGTCGCTATGTGAAAAGAAAATCGGTGCTTTGTTTCATCAAAATCAGCGCGAATCTTTCATGACCGACTTTATTTTGCGTACGTGCATTTTACTCGTAATGAAAAGTAGTACATGATTTAACTCACATCACAACAAAATGTTACGTATACAATCAATAGATATGGCGACGTAATGAAGCACGTGTTTATATTTTTATACCATAATGAATTCTTCACAGCAAATAATTGTAAGTGCGGTGTCGCTTGTATCTAGACAAAACTCATATGACATATCCCATCAATTATGGGTCGTGTGATTAGCGACAGGAAATTATCCCATGCGGCTGCATTTATTACATTTAAAACTTAATCTGGGATAATTATAAACTTTAAATGTAATTAAATATATAGAAAGATTAATGGGATTACTGATGTAGAGACGACTTTACCGATCTGGAATTGATTAACAAACTTTCTAATCTTGCAGTAACTTGCGGTCATATAATTGGGTATTCTACCCATTTTCAAAAAGTCTTTTAAGTTGTTCCTAAGATTAAGACAAACTATTTAAAAAAATATCAAATTTTTATTCGCTCGGCAAGTCCAATAAAAAACCATTTAAAATTTAAATTTTAAATTTATGCGCGCAAATATGTGAAAACGCTAGGCGCCATGTTCCTTTAAAATGATACGTCACTCAACCAGTAAACAACCTGTGTTTGTATGAGCTCTTAGACACCGGAGGGGGTATTCTACTTACGGAATGACGTAGAATCGTTATCCATCATGGCGGCAGCCGTTTCACATATTTTTAGGACAGATAAAAAAATTGAAATTTTCAAAACGAATTATAAAATTTATTCCTTGGAAATAAAAACTGAAATTAACATATACTTATTGCTTAATGCTCTACTATATACATTTATAGTTTTTAGATTTTTTCTTTCTTATAGTAAAATACCCAATTGTTTAAGTAAATATACAAGATGATTTGTTCGGAGCTGCGAGGGCAAAGGAAACGCAATAGAAAAGTATACTAATCAAAAAGGCTCCCTGCCGAGGCCGACCCAATCCACTAGTTAATAAACAAGATTATTGATTTGTCGACTGTATATGACTAATTTCCATGTCCTTATCTAATATTATCTTAACGCAGCAAACATCCGCACTAGACGCTATAAAAAAGATTAGGGCAGTTAATTATAGACACAGTACGGGTACGTCATTCATAGTAGGGAAAATAAGATGATAAATAATAACTACTTCAATTGTTATATAAGATTACTCAATGGTGCAATTTTATTTTTAGGGTGAATTGTGGCATTTATTAGCTTCTAAACGCTATTTTCATATACATACCAGTACATGAGTACTGAATATGTACTGGTCGACGATCGTGGAACTGATTTTGGCAAATCTGTTAGCAGTTAGACAGTTAATGTCTTTATCAACATTTAGATTAATTCCCTATAACTGTTAAATATTATGAATACTACCTTCTATACCTCCCAATGTGGTCACGGGCCTCCTGTATAAACTACGATTGAGAATTACGATAACGCCGTTCTAATAAGGGCTTCTAGAATTTAAACACATTAGAAATTCTCAAAAGAACTTTCCAGATATGTAGTTTTTCATTAGATAAGTATTGTTTAATGCATAGTACACGTACATTTAACTATGATTAGTCAGATGTGACAGACACAGTGTGTGTTGGCTCTAAATTTCGACTTTTAATTTGTCAATCGGTTCGCTATCAATTAGGCTGTCGGCCACTCATCGTACTATAATAAATTATTATTTATTTATTTATCTATGAGAAAAAAATATACTGAGTACATAGCAATTCATTAATGCAATGAACTATGTTAAAAAAATGAGTGTGTGTATTAGTGTACACACGTAAGAAGTGAAACTTCTTTATGACATCATTTTTCGAAAAATGATCTACTATTTACAAATTTACAGAATTGGTAAAATAAAGCTAAATTAAATAAAGTTTAAGTTTAGGAGGGGGGAAATTTTTGAGGGAATTTGGGATTTCTATCGGGGCCAATTTGTAGCCCTAACCGAGACGGTTCCGAGGATACCAAGCTCGGTGGGTCCACGACCTTTATTGGCCGAGATAGGTTTAGGGGGGGTGAGGTAAAAATTTTAGGTGGGGGTAGAGGCGGGGGGGGGGGTTAGGGTTCGTGGGGAGGCTATTGGGCACCTTAAAATATTTTTGGGTGGGGAAAGTGGTGGAGGAGGAATTCGGGAATTCTGTTGGGGCAGGATTGTAGGCCTCACCGAGACGGTTCCGAGGATACCAAGCTCGGTGGGTCCACGACCTTTATTGGCCGAGATAGGTTTAGGGGGGTGAGGTAAAAATTTTAGGTGGGGGTAGGGGCGGGCGGGGGGGGGTTAGGTTTCGTGGGGAGGCTATTGGGCACCTTAAAATATTTTTGGGTGTGGAAAGTTGTGGAGGGGGAATTCGGGAATTCTGTTGGGGCAGGATTGTAGCCCTCACCGAGCCGGTTCCAATGAACCCAAGGTCGGTGGGTCTACGATGGATAATGCCGGAGATATGAGTAGGGGGGGTGAGGTAAAATTTTTAGGGTGGGGGTAAGCGGGGGCGGGGGGGGAGGTTTCGTGGGGAGGCTATTGGGCACTGTTTTGGATTTAGGGTGGGGGAAGGCCAGAGGGGGGGTAAGGATCAAATTACAAAAAAGTGGGTGGGACTTAAAATTTTGGGTGGGGCTTGGGCACGGTTGGGGGTGTGGCTTACTGAAGTGGGTACAGAATGTGTTCTAATGGTATACACTGTATTATGTCCAAATGTGGGATGATACACTAGTGTGGGATTCGTACTAAATACAGTTACAATACACAGGATTACTACTAAGTATTACTAATTTACTAAATAAATAAAGATGGCGCGTAACGCAAAAATGTGACTTAGAAATAAAGATGGCGCGTAACGCAAAAATTTTTCCAACCCCGATAAAGAAGTTTCACTTCAATAATGTTTATCTAATGGGTCAATGACTTTACAAACTTCTGCGAGGACATGCTAGTCATTTGATTCATCTATACGAAAATTGTTTGGATTATAATCATGTATGTTTTATATTTCACCTAGAGTAGGCAAGACAGGTACTTGCCGGTCAATGCACCGGCGGAACACAACACCGATACGCTTTTGTGTACAGTTTTTGACACCGATCTATAGAAAGTGCGTGGTAGGCAAACTGCTTACTTCAAACGTGCATGAAGCACGTAGGTAGTGCTGAGACTGTTGACATTACTATTTGAAAATGGAATTGTTCTTTTATGATCATAAACATATTTTTTTAATTGGAATGTTTTGTAATCGGCCAGTATATAGTGCATTTATTTTTCATTTTAAATCAATTTACCTTTTATTGTTTTTCTTTTCACACACTGGCCAGTGGCCGTATAAAATTATATGAAAAAACTGAGATAATTTTATTGAAGGTTTGGCGCGAAATAACACGTTGCGCCCGGCTGCGTTTAATGTATACCGCTTTCTTTTTTGAGATTTGTTGTTTTTTTTTACAAGAAACTGTTGTGAACATGTAATGTACATGTAATTAGTTTCTGAAAAAATATATAATATAATAAAGATGTATCTCATAAGCGAATTAAAAGAATTATTGTGTGGTTGCGTGGATCGTGATTTTATTCCGCAGGCCTCGCGATCCAGAAGATTGTAAGATTTTCTTCCACAAGGATGCGAAATCACACAACATACTGCATAAACTTGCATAAAGAATTAATATAAGGTAAGTAGCAAAATGAAAGAAAACAATGTCTCTAAATATATTAACATATTATTGTAGCGCATATATTTGGTGCTTGCGGCCATAACAAGAAAAGGGAGAATATTAGATAGAATGAAAACCTTTGTATAGATCCATCTCTATGTAACTGTCTTATCGACATATTATTTAGAGACCCATTAATCCTATTTACAAAGTCACAAAGTAAGAAATGAAGCTTCAGTGAACTCTTCAATAATTATCTAAAGTATAGTAAGTTGAGTTTATTTACTACAAAAATAATATTCCTAGAAACTGCCTTTGTTCGACCTTTGTACTGTTCATTAAAGTTTAATATTACAATGTAATTAAGTACAATAACGTACTACTGTATACGCGTTTCTTGCCATGTGTTCGCCGCTTTGTTTACATTGGCAGTCACGTTCTTCTCGAGATGCGATATACAGACACAAATTGTTATCCGGAACAACAAAATGAAGTCTTTGTACATTAATTTATATTTTATCCTATATGGTCTTTAAAATATTTTATTATACCAATAATTTACTCCAAGTTCAGTATCACTATGGAAAAATATTTAATGATGTTATTTGTATAATTAAAGTTGTATCGTTAAGTTGTTTGCCAACACGTAATTGACTAATTATAATGATTTTGAATTACAAAAATAATTTGTTTAAATCAAGGCAATAAGAAAATTGTGTTGTGAATCAAACACTTGTGGGAATCCTTGAATAAAGATCATTTTCAGGGAAACAAGATACACGTTCAAATGGGAAAAGTGATACTTGTTGCTTATGTAGAGTAATTAATGTTGCGCATGTATCCATTACATATGTAACTGCAAGAAACAAAGTAATAACTGGATTTTAATACATATTCATATACTTTGCAAAGGAGGGGAGATTAACGCCTTACTGACTAGTAATTACTCCCAGTGGGAGCGAGAATGTGATGTAAGATTTTCAGTGATAGGTAGAGCCTCGATGAGTGATCGAATAGTCTAATGGATGAAGCCAAGATGTAGTGGATTGGCTTTCCAAATCCGATAATCATTTCAGTGGGTTTTTTTAAATCTTAACAAGATAAATGTTCGGGGTTTTTATAGCTCTCAGAAGTATTCACAACAGGCGGACGGTTGTCAAGTAAATTATTAGCCATTTTTTCTATAGAAAAAATAAAATAAAATAGAAATTAAATGTTGCCTGGTATATAGTTATAAAATAAAGTAACGCAGGAAAATATGTAGGCAGTATACTAAGGTTCTTGCGCTAGAATATACGCGTAGCAACTAGATATTAATTATTACTTGCACATTATAGTCCGTTGCTATTCCAAAGAGTCAGCCCCTAAGACCTTGTGAGTCACAAAGAATCTTTGCGTGTAACGTCAGGGCTACGAGAAAAAAATAGAAAGCTAATTTCGAAATAAGGATCTGTGCATTTTTTCGGGATGAATCAAGACATTGAAGTCGTTTATCTTGTGTGAATAAGCAAGAAGGGAAATTTTCTCTTTATGAAATATAGTAATTTATATGAAATGAGGCAAACCTCTGACACAAAATAGACTCATGATTAAGAGAGGGCATACAGTATTTTTAGTTTCGAGCAGGTTGGCACTGTGTCATGCTAGTATAAAAGTAATTTATTAACCATTTAGATGAATCGATAGTGCATAGTGCATACAAGTCGACACGCATGCACCTGGCAGACTCCCGGCGTTATCTATAGCACGTGCTCTGAATGTCAGCACAAGTTTATGGTGCCGGTAAGGGAAATGCTGACTTGACAACCAGGCCATTTAACCAACTACTGTGACGGTGTAATTAATTTTTTGAACATATTCATTGAACATCTTATAGAATTTTGTTGAACATCTACATTGATTAGTAGTCACTGAACGTAACATTTATAGCGGTCATATCGCATGGAGTGTATCATTCGGTTGTATTCTTATTGCGATTATATCGTGAATTACCATCATAAGCTCTAACGTCTACTGTTAAAAATATCATCCCTCAAGTAGTTTTACTGTAACTTGCTAAAAGCGAATTTTATTCTGTCGTTTATCCACTTCGTGGTTGTCTACTCAAGGACTTTCCAGCCACATTCATCTTTATTTCTAGTTTTCCTAGGAATCAAAATATTTAAACATCTTAAAAGTTCATGCTGGCTATATTAACACTTAAATGCTTAGCTTTGCTTAAAAATGCTTTCATTACAATTATTTGCATAATTACTTAATTTCCGGTAATATTTTAATATTATGCTATAATCTTTATTTATTAGCTATTCATTAAAGAATTAGCCGTTTCTATGAAAATCAGATAATTGGAGCTACGGCAAATGTTAAGACCTTCCGTGCTACATTGTAAAACAAATTTTTAATCCTACTTTTAATCCTATTAAAGCTTCGTCTGGCGTTTAATGGCAAATTTCAAAGAATATATTAAACGAAGTTATCCTCCTTAGAATATAAATCGGCACTATTGTGGGCTCACTTTGTTACGCTGACTGACTCCGAATATTTGGTTGAAGAATAAAAATAATTCTGACACGAACATGATTGAAGTACCAAAAAACGTGGTAAGTAACTTGATATTTTAGAACAAGGTGAACGAGCGATGGCGAGATACATTTTTTAAATAACAGTTACATGTAGAGTTGTTCACATTTGAAAGTAATTTCAATAACATGATTAACATGAAATAACATTTCAAATTAATCTTGATTATTTGGTGTTGGTAAACTTTATTTCAAATTCAATTTATTTATCAACTGTCCGTCTAGTAAAAAAATCGCTTATTTTTAATAAATTATAATTATACATCTGGTTTGTCTTTCATACTGACTTTGTTACTCGTAGTCTTAGTAACGTAGAGTGCTGGTTATCGCAAGTGATAAACACTTTTATTCAAGTTAAAAACAATCCAGTTCTTTATTTGAGGATAAATTGTCTTTCTAGCAAAGAGAACCATCGGGCCTTTGAAGTGCATAAATAAATAATGGGTGACAGAAATAAACTTCATAAAAGTGGCTCTATATGCAATCGTATGCACCTAATAAAAATAAAAAAAAAATGTTAAAAATATTGAAGAATAGTATTAAATTCAAATCGGAAGAAGTCTCATAGACTACATTTTACCAGATAAACATCTGTGTGTTAATAGGTACTTTAACCTCACGTACTAGAGTGTCAATATCAAATTGCATTACTGATTCAGCTTTTGCTGCAAAATATTAAATGTGATCACGTTTGCGAAATTTATGCCTCTTCATTACTATTGAGTGCTGTAGTATAGTGCTTAGTGTAAACATCCAACTCAAATAATTAGAGATTTTTTATCTTGTTTCAATTCATTATTATTTTAATTGGTATTTGTTACCTAGGGGGAATTCCACAGCAAATCTTTTAGAAATTTTAAACACCTTTTTGTAACTTGTGTACAAAAAATATACTTTGCTGTGGCATTTATCTATGACTTGTAACATTGAAAGTTTGTTTTTCCAACTACAAATATTTTACCTGTTTTTATCCATAATTATGTACAAGGAAAAATTCCTAAACATTATAGTATGGTCATGTAGTCATGTAGAAATCAAGGTAATGTAGTCAGAATCGATAGATTACGTGAAATTCATATCAGAGTGATTGAAATGTGTCATAATTTTTTGGGTATTTGATACCGAATCCTATACCTAGCATATTTTCTTGATGAAGCAATATTTAAAGTCTATGGGAGTGAAGTAGCCCTATGCAATACAATGAAACAAAAAGGTTGTTTGTAAAATAATTCTAAATATTTTTAATCTATGCACTATAAACGCTTCTAAGTATCTAATACAATAACTAATATTGTTAGTAAATATAGAGATTTAATCAAAACACGTGTTCGGTCCCACGGTATTATTTTAGTAAGTACACCTGTACGCAGTGCTATTATAAAATAACAACCGAAGCTATGGAGGACAATGGCCGCATAAGCGGTTGAATTAATATTCCAGCTTAGAAGTTAATGATATTTGAAATATTTTTGCCTACTTATTGAAGGAAAATAAATAAATATTTATAAATAATAAATATTTGTGTGATACATAGTTATTTGTTTCGGGTGTGGGTTTTTGTGAGACCAAAAAGTCTGTCTTAGTTCCTGATACCCACGACACAAGACAAGATCCTAGTGTGAGAGCTAAATAAATTGTGTAACGCCCTTGATAAGATACATAGATATAATATAAATTATTTTATCGATCCCACATGCTTATGTGGCTAATGCTTATTAAATTAAAGCTCATAGTATAGAAATTGGAACTTAATATTTGTATTGTTTCACATGATCTCACTTTAAATTGGTACTTATGTAATACTAAATTTTCATGCTTATCTGAATTAATCCTTTTAATTACTGCCAAAATGTAACATTTGCTTCAACTTCCGCACACTATGTTCTGATGCAATGGTTATACGTCGAAGTGCAATGGTTTTGACATTGCAAAAACGTCCTTTGAACGCACGTAGGTGTTCAGGTTGAAGCCTAAAATGTTCTTGGTGTAAGTTTTCCATCTATTAACACAAACAACTTTGTTTCTTAGTGATCGCCATTTAAATGTATGTACATGAGTAAGGCACGAACATGTTCAAACAAACTTGTCGGCCGTATCATTGGACAGGACATCCCAATAGAGTCGTCATAAAGTTATTTGTTTAAGTTTAGTATCGTCCCACGTGAGCTGGGCTAATTTAGAATATTATGGTTTTATTGTGACCTATTCATTGAGCGCTTCCACAATTTTGTTTCATTTTTGTCCTTGCGATAAGTCTGCAACCTACACGCTGTTGCCACATTCGAATAGCGTTGCCGGAACAATTTCAGGACGGTTTAGAAAGTCCGTTAGTGTATGTCTTGTATAAAGAGTGTATTGAAATGATAAAATAATAATAAATAAATACACCCAACAGTCACACACATAGTCCCGACCCCACATTAAGATCAATTAAGTCTTGTGTCGCAGGTATCAGAACTACGAGAGACTTTTCGGTCTCACAAACACCCAGACCCGAAAGAAATATTTGTGGGCCGCACAAACATTTCTCTCGGTGCGGGGATCGAACCCGCGGCCTCTCGTTTTACAGCCGGCGTCTAACCAACTGCGCCACGGAGGCTGTCAAATGATCTAGTTAAGATTAGCCTTTGTAGAAACAAAGATTAAAAAGGAATTATAGGAAGAACGTCTATTACCAACTAGAGAATAATAATTTGGAATCAATCGATATTTAACCATTTTATATTATATTTTAGTGCGTGGTGGCCTGTTGGTAACGGACCGGACCCGACTGCCAACATGTTCACGGTGGTCGAGGGTTCAAACTCCAGGACATACCTCTGACTTTTCGAAGTTATGTGTGTATTGATAGTCAATCACCACGTACTATAACGATGAAGGAAAACATAGTAGGGTAACCTGCATACCGTGGCGATTTTAAAGAATTTCTACGGTATGTAAAGTCTGCCAACCCGCACTAGGCCAGCGTGGTGGGCTATATGGCCTAACCACTCACAATCGTGCCTTAGATTGTATAGGACGCCCGTGCCCTACAGGGGGACGTAAATGGCGCTGATACTGATACTTTTATCATCCAAACACCAATAATCTAAAATGTCTCAGATAGGAAATCATTGATAGACAGATAATATTTTATTATAAACATATATTTTTATGATGCAAGTTTCACATGCATTATGACAGTAAGTATACACCCAACCAGTATCAAATACAAATTTTATAATAGTGTATAGTATTGTATCTATTAGATCTACAGCCACTTGCATGAAATACCAAGTAAAGTAACCTTCAGGTGTACTCAAAGTCAGGTGTAGGGTATTCGAGCCATTCATGTTGCCAAGCACTTCGGCACGACACAGTAGAGTAATCAAACGAATAAAATGTTTACTACAATAATTACATTTTATACAAGCTAAAAATCAAATTAAAAATACTTAAATAAAAGTATTTAATAAATGAACAGCGTTGCAGAATTTTACAGTATTACATACTTCAACAATACACGGTTCGAAGATTACATGATAGGTCCATATTTTAAATTGTTATTTTTGTGGTATTTAATCACAATTGTATGTTATAGTTTGGCCGGGCATACAACACTTCAACCTCTTTTACATAATCTTATCAAACGCCGCTTTATAGTAACTTCTGAGAAAGATATATAGGTCGTCGAGCACCGCCCTTTTCAATGTTTTAACCGCTGTTAAAATACCGTATTCTATTAAAAACTTGCAAGAAATTAACGTTTATTTCCATTCAACAAAAATTGTAAAACATTTTAAATTGGGTGTTTTTTTACCTATAGATAACAGTTAGGAAAAAAAGCGCGAAGAACTCGTATTGCGAAATTTTATTCGATCTTTTAATTCCAAGCAGTGATAATGTATTATGATTAAAACTAACTTTCGATAATACTTCCAACAGGTGGTTACTAATTGAATTTTCTTGGCATTTTTTCAATAACGATAACCTAGACTATAATCATTGTATGTCTCATAATAAGATAAAAGTATTATAATTCGTTCAAAAAGTTTCCTTCCTTTGCAAGAACCGTTAAATTGTGACGAATCTAAGGAATTGTTGTAATCTAATAAATATCTATAGTTAGTGAATCACTTGCATTCAATAGCCTTTTTCCTTAATGTAGACAACTTAGAGCTGCGGAAAAGGTATCTTGAGTTGAACGTAGGTAACATTATGGGAATGTTATCGTTCGTCAAAGCAATGATAAAGGAACAATGTCGGCAAATATGTAAACGTATGGAATGTGCGACAGTTCCGCGTATTGATAACAATCACAGAAGACCAATTCTAGATAAATATTTGCTTTAGATAAAGTTTTATTCTAAAAACAAAAATGCACTGATAAATGTAGCTTCATATAAGTTATAAATAACCATGCCATCAAAATATGGAGAAATGTTTTAAGATTTAATCCATCGTCTGTGCACTGGCAGATATGACGAAGATTAGATTGCTGTATTCACTTTCCAAATTGACTACTCTAGAGAGAAATAGAGATTGTGTAGACAATACAGAATTTTGGCTGTGCTTTTGGTCTATGGAATGCATCAAAAACACATGCACACATGATAATATAATACATAGCAGTCTAACCCTGTTAAGCCACTGAATTTTCCTTATATCAAATTTAAAAAATCTTATGATCGTTATATTATTAAGTCATCAGGGATTTTATATATCTTATGCATAATTTAACGAGTGTGCATATTAATAGCTATTAAATTGTGAGATTTTTTTGTTAATGATCCAGTCTGGATCTAGAGTCTAGACCATTAATGACAAACACATGAACGTTTAATTTACATTTAGAGATCATACGAGATCACGCGAGCGGCGATGTCAAAAGATTTTTTCCCAAATTCACACGTTACACATGTCCTAGGAAATAAAAATAATTAATCAAGGCGTTAATAAGTTAGAAGTATCTTGGGAACTGTGTCAGTAATATTTTAACATTACGTGTCGAAACAACGAAGTTTTTTATAAATTATAAACTTTTTGTTGATTAATATGTATAATTTTTTTTTGATGTATCACAACTTTCACGACAAGCATAAAAATCAAGTTTTAAAATCTATAATTGGTTAAAGTCAAATTCCTCTAGAGAATTTTGCTCGGTGAATCACCGCCATTCACGAGCGATGATTTCATTAACTACTACGTAAGTTGATATAACGATGTGGTCTTGTGCTCATTCATACACTTAGTAAAATTGTTATGTCATACAATGAGTAAAGTTAGTTCTTGATGTTTCATTAACGCTAATATTTTGTTACAATTGTTATACGTTGCGACGGGAGGCCAAGTGTAATTGTTTCAAATGGACGATTAAAATCTCAGCACTAACAGTTGATTTATGTATGTTTCATCATACATATACGTGGCAGGCCGCATCACTTTGTTTAGTGACCTTAAAACGTATTCTATAAGTCTACATATACGTTTAATAGGTTATAGTAGACTTAATTATTTTAAACTTGTGTGTCATTAAAAACTGTAACGCCTAAAAATCAATAATAAATAAATGATTGGTGTGATATTGCCAGATGACTTGTATAGAACCAAATTTAAAATAAAAAACATAAATCTAGCATATTTCCGGCCCTAAAGCGGTAGAACCTAAAGTACTAATGGGTCATCTCAACCGGAACAACATTATCAGCCTCCGTGGCGCAGTTGGTTTGACGCCGCCTGTGAAACGAGAGGCCGCGGGTTTGATCCCCGCACCGAAACAAATATTTGTGTGATCCACAGGTATTTGTTTCGGGTCTGGGTGTTTGTGAGACCGAAAAGTCTCTCGAAGCATCTGATACCCACGACACAAGACTCGATCTTAGTGTGGGGTCAGGACTATGTATGTGACTGTTGGGTGTATTTATTTATTTATTTTATTATTACCGATGCGTTTCGTTTGTAGAGTGAGATTGTCGGTGACTCTTTAGCTGGTGGTGCGATATTTGTATACGTCCGGATCACTATGATCATATTGGTGCTTATTGGTATAAAGCCCGCCATAAGGATCCTCGCAAGCGTTTCTGAGTCAGGTTCAGCCGGAGTAGTTCAGTTTTACTGGACCGATTGAATTATGTCGACCGACGAGAGATGGTTATAAGCTTACCATCAGGTGAACTGGTATTGTTTAGCCAGTTTAAAAAAATATTGCTTACGCGAAAGGGGTTCTTACTCCATTATTACGTATTTTGTCGACTGTAAATTGTATGACACTTTAATTACTGTTCTAAGTAACGTCAATAGTATTTAAGCTCTATAATGCAACTAGAATTTTCATTCGTCTTGCAATACAAAGGCGATTTTGTACCGACGTCCCTCAATTTTCAACGTGTACTATTCTTGTTCTAGACGCATTTATCTGTCTGAGGTGACGAAACTATCGTCGTTCCTGATATAAATCTTACAGTAGGAAAATTCAACACTTTTTTCTTATTTTTTTTCACAGGCGTGACTAAATGGCTTTAATTTACCTGATCGTAAATGAAATAAAGCCCACACATGTAGATTACATCACACGGGAGAAAAACAATTTCTCACAGATCCCCATTATGCCAGGTTTCTCGATACGGTAAATAAACAAAAAAATGTATAACCTACAAAACAACTGATATTTTTTCGTTTCGCTTATTGAATTTCAATTCATTTTGTATATGTATCGCCACGATGAACAGTTGCGTTATGCTAGTCGGCAAATAATTTAGTCTCTATTGAATGTAGACAACAAGCCGATCTATTTCTAAAATAGCAATGTACTGCTTTTAAATTGACACGTATTGTCGTGGGAAAATCTATACGCGTACAATTTACAGACGTTTCGTGACGTTGTTCACGCGGCCTTTTGGATCATTTCGACGAAATGTATTTTATTGCAATAATTATCATGTAAGAGTATATTTTAACACCATTCATGCCATATCTTAACTGCCGATGTTACTCACTTCCGCTACAGTTTTATAACAATATAAATTTTCCTAAAAGCTAATAGATAAAATATCAGAACAGCAATAATATTACGAGTATTATTCATAAAGACGTTTCGATATTTTCCATGAACATGAACATTGTACATTATATATTCAGTACTAAACCAATAGATCTCCTTTGTCCATTAATGTATTTATGATACTGTAGGTGCTTAATCAAATATGAAGGAGCGATGTGTTTTTTTAAATCGTAATAAATATTTTTGAACTTATATGCGATGGTAATAATTTCATTGAAACACAAGATCACGATTGTTAATTTGATTAAAACTATCAATTTTATAAATAGAGTTATAGCTAGTTTAGTTATTTGAGAAACAATACTTCGCGAAATGATGCATCAGCCAAGCTTAATCATCAAGATATGGTTATGGTAAAATACGTATTAAATTTTTATTCAAATTAAGGTTTTACACTCTTACAATCATCTTGCCACGGGCCACCTACGTGCAGTATCGGAAAATGTGATCTAATATGGAAATAACCTGTGACTCGTCGCTTCTTACATCTTTACCTGTTAAGTTCGTGACAATTTTGCTGTTATTCTCAGTAAGTGAGTCACGATGCAGCCAACTTACATCGAAACATGGACACATCATATGCATTTCTGGTGTTTTCGCACCAACGGATATCTTTAATAAAATCTTGTGTTACCTCACACCATCGCCCTATCTCTATGACTCAATAGGTTCCACCTGTCCGGTAATAAAGTTGTTTGCCTAACATGAATAAGAACTGAAGACATAAAGTGCCGAAATCTTTTGAGTTCCAGTAATTTGAGAATCGCGCGATATTCGGCCCTGGACGTGTGATTTAGCAGAATTAGAGATTGATTTAGCACATTGCAAATATTTATGAGAAATAACACAGAAAATAGAGTGCATGTGGGTCCGTTGTTTTGTGTAATCGGCGACGAAAAAATGGATATAATAATGTAAGGAAGTCAATTAAAGTGGATAAAATATATTATTCGTCCTTTGGATACATATTCTATAGTTTATGTAGGTATCAGAACATAAAAGAGTACCAAATGGGTTCTTTTTTTTTCGAGGAGTTTATTCCATTATACTCTTAATATTATTATGTACTGACAAAGGTTTACAGGTAGAGTCGGTTCATTAGTAGCGGTAACATTAATGATGTAATGAAAAATGGATTTTTAATGTTTTCCACACTACGTCCGTGACATCAATAAATCACTCATTTATCAATGTAAAAAATATTTCGTAAATCATTCAATCTATCATGCAAGTCAACAACTCGTTGGCTAATACATGTGTTTTGTAAGATCACGATTTTACAAAGCTAACATTATACTTGAATTTGTAATGTACGTCATTAGTGTTATAAAGGTATATTTTGTTATAATTATTGAAATGCGAGGATCGTAGCAAACTCAGTAACTAATGCTTAAAACCCTTGTATATTTTTATTATTTTTGCGTAATAACAGAGTTTAAACCGGGTTTAGCATTTGTGTAATTGCCGACGTAGTTTAAAAACTATGAATAATGTTCGCAGTAGTATTCATGTGATAGATATTCGCATAAAACCACTCTTATTTTGGCACAAAATCAATCCTTTTCCTATCTGATGCGGGTTCTTTCCTCGTCAAACAATAATTGGAACAATGAATAATCTTTTGTTATACTAACGAGTTACGTTGAATTTCAATCACGGTGCATAATCCTGCTTAAGAAGATTATTTTGTTCGTAGAAAAAATATTAAAGCCTTCTAGTATATGACACTACCTATTGTAAATAGTTTCCTAGTAATAATTTAGTTTTAGACGTGAGTCGAAGTTCACGAGTAATCCTTTTATTTCTGGAAGAACTTATGGTATAAATAGTAGGTGTGTTTAAGACATCATATAAAATATAATTATATTAAATATTGTATATCTTACAGTGATCGTATTATCAAAACCTCAAATTGTAATAAAGCTAGAGAAACAATCCATTTGATAAATCATTGTGCTACAAAAAATAAAATTTACGGTAAGCTAAGTAGTCGAAAAAATCATCAATAACTAGCATAGCATTAATTTTTCAAAGTTGAAGCAGGCTTTAGTTCCGATAGTTTACATTGTCAATACAAACTAATGAAATATAACAAGTTATTTTATTGGTCTTAGCAGGGACTATGGCATTCCTAACGAAAACAGTTACAGGGTGCGATAAAAATAGCTCGTAGAAACCATTTCGACATTGGTATTTAGGGCGCATAAAACGGTGATTGTCTCGTTCCGAAGGAAATTCCACCGGACAATCCTTCCGATAAAGATTCTTTTCAATGTTAAGATAAAGTCAGATGCATTATCTACATCGATTGTTTCAAAATATGACGTGTTTATTTATATTTGGATCATGGTAAGTTTAGGTTCTTCTACTGCTGTACCTAATTGAGCTCGCATTTAGTACATCACTATTATATTATGTAACCAGGTGTAGTGTGTTAGACTTTATTGAAGCTATAGTGCCGAAGCTGGTCCAGCAACTAATTTCAAATATTTTTTTATTACACCTTCGTATGAAGAAATACTTTCATATACTAAGAATGACGATTAGATCAAAAGTAAAATTAAGTGTGTTATAAAATTATGTGTATAATCACAATTTACTTTCACGTGTACATATTTCTAAAATGGGACAGTATAATGCGTGGAATGTCATCATTCGAGGAAAAAACTTCGACTGACATCAAATGCGGAGGTTGTAGACTTTCCGGCACACGGCACTATGTGTCATAGTGTTGATAGTCATTATTAATCATAAACATAGTGCTATACAGTTATTTTCAATAATAAACAAACTAAAAATACTTATATGGCAGGGGAGAACTTGTATCTCGGTTCATTTGCGTTGCATATGGTTTTCTAGAATGAATGTGCCATTTTTAAAAGGTATGTGTGCAGTAGTTTCGCCCACGTAACATTACTCAGGGCTTGTTTATTTAATGTCTTATAAGGTTATTGAACAACCCCGTGGTATTACGACGTCAATTTACAACTAGTCAGTAACTATGTTTAGGTACTTCTTGGGTTTTTGGCTTTGCTTAAAAGCAAAGATTTGTATTGTCTTGTCATCCTTGGTATTGTTAATTTAAAGTATATAATATTTACCTTGAAACTCTTGTGGCGTCAACATGAAGTTGTTGTCAATTTTATTTAAATTTAAACTTTGCTTTTTTGTTTTGTAAATGCAATTATTATAAGTTGCGATCTGTTATAGCGCGGAAAATACCCATGATATTATTTGAATACGAACGAAGGTACCTAAATTGACTTTAAATTTCATATAACAACTGTTATTTACTGGTAACCATGTAATTGTAGAATAAAAAGACTTAAACGCCAATCATAAGAAAATTCAAGAGAAATATTAGTTCGACTAATATAAAATCCTAGTAAAACTGATGTTTCATAGAGATAATGAAAATAATTCCATTCCCAAAAATATACACATACCTCCGACAGTAAAGATGTACGGTATCGATTACTTTTTATTAATCAACTTATAGGATAAAATATCAAAGAAAGGAATTTTCTTTAATCTCAGGTTGCGTTAACTAATTTGGGACGAAACATGTTTAATTATTTTCCTCCTCTCCAAGATAAACACGATGAAAATACCTAACGCTGTGTTAAACTTTAAAATTATAGATTGTATTCTCAACGCAATGCTGAAAGGATATTTTCAAAGTAAAAAAAATTTAGTAACAGCAAAATGTTATTTCCGGCCTTGAAATATTTCTGGTGAAAGTATTTAAAAGAGGATACGGAACTTCCTTACAATAAATATTTTGTGTTAAGCAAAATCTGCATTTTTTTATTGTTAAAAAGTTACAATACATTTATAAAATTTAAAGTAAATAACATTCAGAATATCGCGAGAATCTTCATGTGCATAAGAACCTAATATAAATATTTACTTGTAAAATGCAAATGTAATTTCTGTGAACCGTACTGAAATGTAATCCGGTGGACACAATCGGGAACAATTTACGAGCGCTTAGTTTTACTACTTTCAATAAACAGTTTGACTAGCGATACCCGGCGACGCTACAAACTTCGACGGCGCCACGGAATACAAAGAACACATTGTGCAATGTACATCTTAATCAGATTTACGGAAACATTGTTGCTTTATTGGCTTAGCTATTTGTATTAAATCATCAGGTTATGATACTTTATGTGAGGGGTAATAGATCTTTGTTGTGGCACCGACGTAATATGTCACGTCACTTTGTCAGGGATATAAGCTAGTTTATCATTGTAGATTATGATCAAGGCTGTGTTTTTATTACCAAATATTATGAATTGTTGGTGTCTGTGCCAGGCAGCAGGAGTCATTTAAAAAAATAGTCTTCATCTCAATGGTATTTCGTATCGATGAAAAACAAATATAAAACATGCATGCTGGAGCTCTACTAATGCCTAAGATTTATTATCAGGTATTGTTGTTATTTATTTAATTCCTTAATAAAATATAACAACAGATAAATAGTCCAATAATCATTCGTCATAAATTAATGGCCTTCAATTTGTCATGCACAGTAATAACTTTATCAAATGCAACAAGTTTTTATTATAATAAATGTGAATTTATGTTAAAAATCTCTGGTTTTGCTCACAGTAAATATATTCATCACAGAATAAATACAGTACGCGGTAAGTTTAAACGCCTGGCAGATATTTCGCCGCAAGGTGTTTGCGGTACGAGGATATTATTCCTACAAGGCGCAAACCAGTGAGTAACCCATCAAAATGATACCAAAACTCTTTCAAACAATAATTTTAAATCACACACATTGCTGCATGCTTTATGACTCAAAAATATCTTTATACTATGTTCATACTTCATATGCTTCCATTAAGCTAATACGAGTATTACTTAGCTCAATGTCTGCTTCATATTTTATACAGTAGATATCCAATCGTATGTGTCTATATTTAAATTTTTTTTATTCATTGGCTTAGTTTTTAAATTATATCTTATTTAAATAAATTAATCATCATCATTGCCAGTCACGAGAAAACTCCCGTAAACCGAGCGATTGGAAATAATATTATTGATATTTTACAACATAGCTATTAAATGTATCTCAAAAACTAATAAAGGAACCATAACCAAGTACCTTTGCATTTTAAACTTTCCCACCTCAAAAAGTAATGTTAACATTAACATAATGTTATTGAGGTCGGCACGTGCCGCCGAGCGGGTTCGTAGTGTTCGTACTCGGTGAATGCCCACGCGCGCGAAGCGGACATGTCACTCTTGCGCGGCCACTGGGAAATTGAATAAAGAAGAAACATGATACCGTCAACTTACGACAGAATCTTTGTACATAGCTTTACAGGGTACACACTATATCCGTTCAATGTTCGTCGCCGGGGCAACGATCTTTGTAAAGGTGCTTCTTCACTTATTCATCGCCAGTTTATGTAAAAAGATGTACGGTTAAACAGCCTTTTTTAACAAAATGGAGACAACTGATTGAGAAAAGTTTACGCGCTAATTAATGTCAACATTATTTTTCTTTGAACTAACAAATTAATTACAAAAAACAACGTCGCTTTGTCGCCCAAAATTGGTAAGTTGATCGGTAAATTACAAAATGACCGAATTATATTATTGCGATTGTTACGGGCCATAATTCAGGACGTCGGAGTTGCAGATGATAAGGTATTTTATGAAATAATTTGGCAGAGCACTTAATAAAAATTGAGCAAAGAGGCGGTCACTTCGAATTTAATACACATTTAGATCGGTTATGGAAATCGTAAACGATGTTTTGTGTTATGTGGTTTTGATCGTATGTATTAATTAAATTTAATTGATTCATTATTAATTAGTATTAATAACGACGAGACAGTCATCATTCTACATATATTTACAATGAGGTTGCAGCGCTGATATACGTTAAATAAATTAATACTGTTCAATTCCTGCCAGAACTAGTTCCGTAAAAATGAGATATAAAAACTTAACCATACGAACAGCTTCGGCCTGACAAGTATTTTATTAACATTCTTTTGTCCACTTTCCCTTTAACGCGTTAAGACGTCCGTTAAAACTCACATAACACGAGTATTTTCGCCGCATGGTGCGGTACAATAATAACGGATAATATTAACAGGGAAGTGGCTGTCTGAGAGCGCGGATGTACTAACTGGAAACTGTGAAGAAATATGAGGTAAATGTTCTTATTAGCAGACCATTCCCGCTACATCCAGTTGAGGCGCCATAAATTACACCTTTATGGGGTACGTGTTGACGTCACTTTATTGTATCCGCTGAAAATGGGATGATATTTTGAACTTACATAACAAATAAATACGAGTTACGAGACAGTGTTGTGAAACAATATTGTGCTTTTGTACTACATCAATGTAAATTGGCCGTATGTTAGTTTTAAATTACTGCTATATTGCAAATGCATTAACGTGGATTTTACATTTGAATATAATGATAGATATCCGTACATCATTTAAACCTCAGCAATTCAAATATAAATTATTTTACGAGGATAAAACAACAGGAACAGATTGCGTAACTCGCACTACTCAAAGACGGCGACTAGATTATTCGGACATCAAATAATTTATATGTACACATAGTTTTAAATAAGATTGACATAGTTAATAAACGTCCTCCTCAATGGAACGACCTCGCGGTTTATTATTGTGTGTCAGTTGAAACCCTATTAATTTTAGCCACTTTGTAGTTAAGACCACACGCATCAACCAGTGAAATGTCAAGTTGTTAATTGATCTTCAGGTCAGTCGACGTGTGAAGAGCACAAAGGCTGCTCTTTATGTATGGTAAAGCAATAATGTATTCAATTAAAATTATGTCGTAAGTGAGTGACCGTTCCAAATTTTATAGCCGTGAACTTTAGGCCTGTACAATTTTGTAGGAGGCCGGGTTATGTGTCAGGTAAACATCTTTGTAATGTTGGACCTACATAGTCGTCAAATTTTAAGCAGTTGGTGTGGTAAGAACTTGATCCGTGGGACAAAATAAAATGTCCAGGTTCATGATTAATAGTAAGAAATAAAATAAAGTATATAAAAGTTTTAATTGTTATTCAGTGTAATAGTAATCACGTTATAAGGTCAATTTAGTGAATAAAATAGGAAATCTATAATTGTATTTGGAAATCGATGTGAACATCCTTTATATAAACCAAGCATGGAGGTACCTATAATAAAATTAATACCTCAAGTAAATCATATTTTACAAGCCGTTTGATTTGTATTAATAATTGTAAGTATAATAATAGTATAATCGTTTGGTAAATATACCAACAAAAGCAGTTTATTCCACAACAATTTCTTTGCCTAGCAACTAGCCTCGCTCTGCTATGATTAAACGCAGCCTTATCCGTTCGAAATGTGACACCTTTGCTTGTCTATCCAATTTAAGCCCATTTTATACAAAAGCGGACTGCATAGCAATAGATAACTAAATTCTGTAAATGTAGTATGTACTATGTAGTATTTAGATAGCCAAGCCGCTAAATGTAAGGAAAACTATTGCTGCAGCCCCTCCCTGTGCATTTTCCTTTCCATTTTGAGACACCTACGATTCAAATGTTATAGATGTTAATAGGAAGCAGTAATCACTTATAGGTACATTCGAACATCCGTATGCTCGCTTGCCGGACTTCAGCAAAAAATACACAATTTAATGTATTAATTGCGGACAGTGCAAAACCTTTGCTTAGACTTCACAAACGACTTAACGAATAAGTCAACAATAATCTATACAGGTACGAATCCAATAGAATGTCGACGTATCAACTTTATGACCCATTAAAATCCATGTGCAAATTAGTATTGGATACGCGCCTATTCTATACAGGTATTCAATTTGTTATTTATTATTTTGTTGGTGCATATTGTCATAAAACAAGGTAATCATTACCTAGCTATTGTAAAATAAATTATTTTGAGGTATTTAAGTGCCTTGTTATTGAAGTTAAGTATACGCTTGCATAGTTAGACGTATTATTGAAATTAAAATCTAAACAGAACTTTGATATTGTTAACGTATTTGATGGTTTTGTGTATCCATTTAGTCTTGTTATTGTTGTAGCGTACACTACCTGCCAATTATGTAATCGTGGATTTGAATCTTCAATTCAAATTTTTCAATGTGATTGTTTGATATTTTCGGCAAGAATTGACGTCAGTCACGCTGGCAGTTGTAAATTCAGAAGCCAAATCTTTAGCACGTTTATTTTCAGCCATTCTTTGATTCAATACTTGTTAACGTACTGACTAAATAGTAAAGAATATTATTTAAACAAGTAAAGGGAAGAAAATACAACAAATTTAAGTTTAAAATTACAAGGTAAAACTACCCTGAAATCTAAATATCCTACTATGATTAAGACTAAGGACGTTAAGAGATTCACGATAGGCAGGGGTTGGACTGTACAATTACCAAAGAAATCGTTCTCGTAATCCTTTACTAAAATAATGAGGTTGGCCCTCATGTAGGAGGAAGAAGGGACATTATAAGTCACGCATTTCAGTTGTTTCTTAATTAGATGTTTAGCTAGCCACTTCGCAGGCGGTAACTCATCGTTATCTCTAACCTATTTGAACTAAGTTACTATAAATATACGAAGCTGACTCATGAATGGGAATTGTATGTACATAATTTGTTGTATATGTTCCTCAAACGATACGTTAATTACGGCGTCGTTTAATTGCTACAGACAATCTAATAGTGTTCAACAATTAAAATATGATCTAGATGAGCTTTTCATAAGTGTTACATTGTGGCAAGGACACGCTACGTGTGGAAAATCAATTGAATATTATTGTTAGAAGTAACAGTTAAAAATAGCAGAAGAATATTATAATCTGACTGTGCTTTCGTGCTATTCAGGCCGTTCTTGAAGCTCGTCATTGACTCAAATATAGTCCAGTTAAATCCGAGCGCTTTCGCTGCGAATATACCACATCTCGTATCTCGCAATATTTTAAAATACATCGCGAATATTGCACAAGCAACTTAACATTTTCTTTTATTTAAAAACTCACTTTGTGAAATGAACAATTTAAAATTGTATAACTTATGTATGTATTTTACGAATAAAATGTTTATTAAGGAGTTATGTAATCTTTCTGCAAAAGCTACAATTCTTTCGATCTGGTAAATCCACGGATAAAATACTATTATTTTCTATCACACTCGACATTGAGCACGTAAAAAATGTATCTATGTAATGTAAATAACGTAAAATGTAAGTGTAAATAACGTCATTTCAAATAACGCGCAATCAAATGCGCTGCGAACACGGATAAGAAATTATTTTCCTACATTTAACTTGCAACGAGTTACATCCTTTACGATAGGAAAATGATTAACTATACTTTAAAATTATATTTGCGCACCTCAATATTTTCGGTTGAACTGTAATCATTGGCAACACTTCAACCAATGTTTTACGTTCATCGTATTGCATACATGTGATAGTAATGGAACACAAATGGCTACAATAGAAGCTGAGATCACTGTTTTATTATTACGTGTAATGAGTGTCAAACACGTTGCGCCCTGCATAATCGTTGCTAATGTTAATTAATGGCGGTTATGGACGGTGCGCTCATGTGGATGGAATTTTTCTATCTCGACCAAGTTATTATTACAGATTACTGAGAGTCAGTGGTCAGATAAATTTTGAAAGACAGATCTTGGCACCGTCTAAGACTTATTATATTTGAAAGGAAATACCTTCTTTTATCTTATTATGATCGATGTAATGTTGAATAGAAATATTGAAAATTGTTGTTTGATGTTTATCCCTTGTAAAACATTGCAGTATAAAGCATTTCCTTTTACTAATTTAATTTTCACAATGTGGATTCTTTTTGTATTTTAGCCCATATTAAATGGGAATAAACAATCTTCGTCTACGGTGACTATTGGAATTAATCTTTGAAAGACACTTTTAGATATTTTTCCTTTTTTTACTGTCACGCAAAAGATATGCACCTCATAGTTGGCGCGTTGTCTAGAACGTAGACTCTACATGGAGCCTAGATGACCCAAACAGGATAATTCCATACAGTTTGAAACGATTATGCAGGCTTGAAAATAGCACCATTATTCAGTTAATTATGCAAAAATGACTCTACGATTCATTTATACCATTCTTAATGTCCGTGTGAGCGTGTATTTGTAAGCTCTTTATAAAATATTGACTGATTTGTTTAAATTAAATAATTAAAGTTAAGAAAGCCAGAGACTTGTAGACTCACTTCAAGATATTTTCCTATAGTTTGATTCTTTCACACTGTGAATCAACCTGTTGATAAGCATACATTTCCTCTTTAAATACGTTCATGCTCAGACCGCCGAAAATCGGTTACCTGGTAACACCGTTATGTTTATAAGGTTACAGCTACTTCGAGACGTAAATAACCCACTCAGAGCTGCGGTTATTCGATTTAGCTCGCTTATTCACCAAACGGTGACAATTTTATGGCAGCATTTTGTTTTTGTTTTGGATTTGGACGTAGGCGGGAATGTACGCTCTTTATAGTAAAACTTATAGTAACATACTTATGTAAATTAACTTAAAATATTTGCGGTCCAATGATTACGTATTAGTGGTTGATATACATACATTAATAAACTCACGCTTTTTTACGCTACGCAGGAGTAGGTAGAGGTGCTACCAGGACACACACATTTCGCCTTGTATGTTCCTTTCCATAATGTATTAGGGGGTGAGCCTATCTCCATATCGGGCACAAATTCCTGACACCGGGCTGATAACGAGTAGAAAAATCTAATACCACTTTTGCCCGACCCGGGGTTCGAGTCTGAGACCTCAGCTTTTTAATCGTACCGTAGTACAACTACGCCACCGAAGCATATTAGTGGTTGAAATGTCTGTATTATTTATATGTAAATACTAAAATCAGATCGTATTTAATGCGTTTTATGTGAAATATCTTTTTTTATCTCGGCTAGGAAAAGCTGACCAATATAGCATTGCTCCTACAGAATACACGTATCACCTTTTCCCCTTAGACACTATTATGCGGGCCCATAAAATTGTTTTTTAAAGCAACGGCGAAAAAACCCAGTATTAATGGAAGCAGCGAACGTTTCGTATATCGTTATATTAAATAAACAAAGTTGTTCTCTTGTATTTCATTAATGCATATTTTTCCCAAAATGGATAAAAACAGCCAGGTGGTCGGTCATAAAATTACAACTCAAATCATTCTGTAACACGCATAAAATCATATTGTACCGACCTCACGCATTAAGCAAGTATAAAGCTAAGCGAGTAAAATATAAATACACCCAACATTCACATACATAGTCCTGACCCTATACTAAGATCGAGTCTTGTGTCGTGAGTATCAGAAACTACGAGAGACTTTTCGGTCTCACAAACACCCAGATCCGGAACACACAAACATTTGTTTCGGTGCCGGGATCGAACCCGCGGCCTCTCGTTTCACAGGTTGCGTCTAACCAACTGCGCCACGGAGGTTGTGTTATATATTTTTGTTATAAATTACCTACTGCAAAAACTAAGCACACTTTTGGCTTATTATTTAATTATATTATACAATATTATAACTGAGATAAAGGCTGGAAATACGTAAAAAACGGTAATTACAATGTATTAACAATTTTTTTACGCATAGATGCAGCAAAAGATTTACCTGATGGTAAGTGGTCGCTTTTCTGTTTTCTGTGCGATCGTGGTACCATCCGGGTCAAGCCTCCCTATTTCTAGGATAGCCCAAGATGATACACCGTGGCTCTACCACTTCGTGAATTGTTCTTAAATCTACTTAAATATTTACACTTATTCAAGAAACGAGATGAGAGAAATACGGAGAATAATGCTTGTACCAAGTACCTTGCCCCTAGTTAAATGCTGTTTATTTGAAGAACCCAGATTGTATGGTTTTCATCAAAATCCATTTTACATACGGTTCAGATTTCCTCTCAATTTCAATTTTGCTCGTAAAACGAATAAACAAAGCCTGTATTTGGCCCTACAATTGTTGAAACTAAGCTGTTAGCTATAAGTCGATATACGAAGGTTGAATTAGCGAACTTTAATGAAAAATCAGGTTGGTTTGCATCCTGAAGTACTGCCAGTCGTACAAGCCCTTATTTTTCCTGGTGTTATTTTTCCGGCTAATATCAGGCTATTAATTTAACTTTTTGATTGATTTTGTTGCGGGTTAAAGACAAGTTAGACATTCCCGGAGACTCGCTGAGCTTCACTGCTCAGTGTCATTAAAATGCGTGCCACTGTTGATCCTGGCTTACAGGAGTTGCAGTGGCGGGTGTGAGGGCGGGACAGTCTCCTAATATCAGGCTGTGCTTTTCTATTTAATTTTCTCCATTTACACGGTCGATGATGTTCTTATTGACCATTCACTCATATGTCTACTTGGATATCACAACGATTTGGTTGACCCCGAACATTTGACCCCCTGATGTTGAAGCTCCGGTACAGGTGGCCGACCTACGCCTAAATAGTATGTAAAATATATCACGCAACATGTCAGGGACTATATTTAGCCGATAGTTTATATTCACAAGTCGTTGGTACCTAATATTCCTTGAAACTAAAATCGAAGTCGCCACTCGCCAGTGCGTGTAATGCATTATTTTGATGCCGTAAAAGCTTATCAAAAACGTTTATATCTATGATCTGAATAAACATACAAACATTTATTATTGCAATAAAATATTAATGCACTATAGTGTAGTTATTTTAGTGTAGTGGGTCGTGTGTATGTTTTAACAAAGAGATCTCAATTAAAACGTAGTGTGAAAAATACTCCACATAAACACAGCGGGCTCGGGCAGATTTTGATCCGATGCCAAATCGGCCGACCGATAAAATTACCTGGAAATCTCTTACCACACGTATACATTGTAACTGAAACTTTTCACTATTCCCCAGAAACTAAGTGGGTGGACTCTATTTAAGTATATTATAAAACAGATTAGTGTTACCTATACAGTTTTTTTCATTCGATGACTCACTTATATTCATAGCGGGTTACGAAAACGCATAACGTGTGTTAAATTCAAGAAACGGATTCACGATTTGGGTGCGGCCGTCTTCTAAACACTGCATACCAGATACTCGTCTCATCAGCGTAACGTATGAATACAAGATTATATTTACTGTACTGATGACGTCATGCGCCATTGACCCGCGCCTTGCGTCTCACTACCTCAATAACGCAATTTATAGACGAATAGATTACATTTTTACGTTCTCTTTTATTTAAATGAAATGTTAAATAAAACTTAACGATTGAATTGGTTACATTGGTGAATTAATTCACGAGTAACATTCAATTCCTGATCTTTAAGGCTCCATAACTAGGCGGTAAAAACAAATATCAGTTTCTTTTAAGGTGATACTTGTGTTTTAATTATATTCTGTTCAAGTTTTTATTTGCGTTTTTATTTTATTGCGTTTGTTTATGCTACAGAGTATTAATATTGGGTGTTGCTTGCTTAGTTATAAAATATGAAATTTGCTCGGACAAATTCAGATGATGAGCATTTAAAACAATATATTTTAACTTACTATTTCGAGCGGCAATCGTTTAGTACTTTGATAAGTAAATAAATGTTGATGAATTACCATCAGACTGTCGGACTTGTCAGACTTTATAAAAAAAATTACAGCAATGGCAAAACCATTGTTGTCAAAAATATTTACCAAAAATGTTTCCAATTGTTTTAAATGAATAATCAAATTAATTACGATATTTTGTAAAACCTACTTAAAGTCTTCTACTTCGCCTGATCTACTGCGTCCTCGATTTTAAGATCATTGAACTTTAATTTTTCCCTGACGACATCAGCAAACGTTTTTATATCGATGACATGATCTTAGATCCGCTATGTTGAGAACCAGATTGTTATTGTCGACTTAGTTCAGTAACCAAAGTTTTATCAATATCAACAACAACAAAATTTTGAATTTCCTTGAAACATTTTTCATAAAAATATTTTGTTGTTCACGTTATGTAAGTAGCAAAATGTTGCTGTTCGATTTGAGAAGCACCAACTCACGTTTTCCCGAGAAGTCTCAATGCCAGAGTGTACTAAATAGTTTCGCGAAGCAATCACTTTCACGGAAAATAACAATTTTCTCAAATTTCCTCATAAATGGCAATAAACACACGTGCCAAATATTTGCAAGAAATTTATTTATCATAGTATTTCCTGAATTTAATTTGGCATTATTCCAAGTCTATTTTAGTGCTTCTGTTGAATTAATATGTCTCGAGGATTCTTAATTCCGTCCAATTACGAGGAAGTTTGTTTATATCTGTCACATTCACCGAAATGTTACGATGCTGTAACCGTTGCGTGTGTGTAGTGAAAGATATTTACACATATACTTTCTTGGAAGCGTGTAAAATGCATTTTATGAGAGTATCGTTTTGAGATTTTTTTTTTTTTTTATAATGGGACGAAACAATACTACAATGCACCAGGTGTTAAGTTCAATGCAATTCAAATTATATATCTGCTGGTGAGTGATCTATATATATCTATTTTACTTGAATAATTATGCCGGCATTCTCAACTCGGAACGTGAAATGCTAGCGTGGGTCACTATTCAGATTCACCTATCGGGTACGGTGGTTGCTAATCGGTGTGGTGGTTTTTTACAGCCTAATTTAGGGATTAGTAAATATATTATGAAGGGCCGAAACTTTGTACCTTGTTAGTTCTTGACAATAATTTATATCCGCGAGCTCTATCCGCCACAGCAACATAAACGATGACAAGGCAATGCCTCCAAATTGGGGAGACATTGTTGGTAGTGATTTACCTTTTTTACCACAAGGCAAAATAAAGAGAAGATTGTTTGATTTAAGACGTTTAAAATAATAGGTATTATATTGACCGCTTATGACTTTTTAATATTTATAATAGGATTATACTAAGAACCATACTTTATGTGGTAAAAAAATAACTGACAATTGTGCTACGTTCATGTTGAATAAAATTGCACCTAAAAAAATGAAATGATGAATGTAAAATTTTGTAAATTACAAAAAAAAAAGATATACTAAGACGTTAATCACTTTGGCGGTCGTCATGGTATGTTTCTACCGAGATGTGTGATCTACGAGTATACTCATATACTAGGAAAATTAAATGCATTTAAAATACACTACGTCAAAATAAATGACACGCGGGTTGCTGTCAACGGAAACTCGACTGAACTCAAGCCAAACATATTTCCGATGTGTTAAGAAGAATTTAAATGTTTGTCTTTCAAAATAGTTACAAAACAAATGCTTTAAAGCATAACAAAAACAAGAGTACTAACAGGATTCTAGATTTAACAATAGAGAAATAATTCTGTGTAACTATACCGACACTGATTACAGAAGGTAGCTGGATTGTAGTTATCGCCAAGGCTGACGGCACTGTGCTAAATGATAAAGCAAACATCTTTGAGTGGCTAGGAACGCTCGAACTAACATTTTTGTCCTATTTTGAACAATATTTTTTGCCCAACAAATATTAAGACCAAGATGTGCTGCTTAAAACAAAGATTTCAACACAGCTGTTTAGAGGATGCCATAAATGGACAAGTATGATATTTTAACAACCGTAAAAGTATATTTAGCCGTACTTATCAAAACGTACTTGTTAAATAAGCAATGATTGACAGCTAACAATACTCGTGTGAGGATGATTTCATTGATTTACGAGTATCGATGTTTACACAGACAGAAAAGTACATTAACCGCTTCGCAACAAAGCAGATAAGGAGTAGTCGGTTCTATAACCGCTGTGCAAAGGAGAGTATCATGTAAGCGGAACAAATTACTGCAACCACCAATAAAATCTTGCGTGAACTCGGAACAACCCAGGTTATTTCTGGATTTCGCCTGGACTTGCTCCAAAAGCCGTTGATGTAGAATCAAAATCACTCGGTCACTTTCCTCGTTGAGTCAATGACATGCGTGAGTAACTGAAATCGTATTCAGAAACCCTCGAAATCAGTTCCCAGACAGACGCCAGTGAATTAGTGATTTTTCTATTTATATACAATTCAGAATTCAGTGACGAGTACGTTAAACAAAATACGTGGCAATCGAGAAAAATCTGTTGTAACATTGTCTATGTAGCGCACGTGTCATGTGCATCTTGAGTTTAGTTGTTCATTATTTTACTTATTTGCTTTAATTTTAAATTTACATGACCAGTTTTTAAATGTCAATTACATTATACCTACTACTTAAACGTGCAGTGCGAAGAATTACTCTCACGAAAAAACTATTTTTTAAATAATTGTTTGCCGGTATTGTTTGCATAGCCTAGTCCGAAGTTTAGTGATAACACGCACATAGATGTCTACTTCAGATAATGCTGAAAATGAATTTCTAAGAAAACAAAGACACGGTTTTTAAAGGAAAATTGGCTAGATCCCAGGTGGAAAAAATAGAATTTAATTCGACCTACATTCAGGACAGAGCCGCTGTTCATAAATATTAAGAAATCTGCCGAGAGTTACCTTGTACAACCGAGCAACAAAATTCTATATCAAATTGTTAGTAACACACTAATGAAGAATTTTTATCTTTGTTTAACATATACTGTGACATTGGAGTCCTTGACAGCTAATCTATTGACATTAGATCATCGCGTAAAACCTGTCCTATAACCTCAAAACATATATTCAACTAGTGTTAATAAGATATGATGAAGTTTCTATTCTTACTATTATTCAGAAAAATTACAAAAATATGTCTCCAAAAAGCACTGGTCGTATGATGATACAAGGCTCATACATTATGCAGTTGAATTGCACGAAGTTTCGAATGGGTAACCTTTCGTCTTTGTATTCGTGTGCCCGAACCAAACGTGATTGGGCTTATAATTAAAATTTTTGACTTGCGAAATGAAGCGCAAGATGCCAGTGCAACTCAGAAACAAATACTTCACAAGTAAAAGTTCAGCAGTCAAACCAAGACTACCTTAAAACAATGAAGAAAAACTCAATAATACTAGTCAGAGATATTATATACTTGTGCGACCAAGTACCTGACCACGAGCAATTAAACTTTACACACGGATTATAAATAAAAACAAACATCTGTTTTATTACTGAGATAAAGTATATAAACAGATATATCAGTCGGGAGTTATCAAGAATACAACATTAGGTGATGTAAAACAGAACGACCTCCGAGTCGGGCAGATTCGTTCCGCTACGATAAAGGGATTAGTTCGTCACGGCGCACAGCACTTGTGATATTTTTGTTGCTATAGCTACTTTCGTACGAAAACACGACCAGTTCGAGCAGATTCGCGTACCTGACCAAAGAATCGCTCCCTCGCCTCCGCCATACTCTCGCTGCGGGGTGAGTCGGGCTCCGGAGCGTCCGTGGTGTCGGAGTGGCCGGCGTCCTGCGGCTGGTCCGGGGTGTCGGCGGAGGGCGGCGCCGCCTGCGCCAGCGCCTCGGCCGGCGTGGCGGCCGGAGCCACTCGCTCCGACCCGTCTTCCGCCACGTTTACCACTTTCAGGACTCCTCCGTTGCCTTTCCCACCACTCACACTGTTATTTTTCTTAGTGATCCCTTTTAGTCCTTTAGACTTCTTCTTCTTGTTTTTCTGCTTCTTGGGCAAATCGCCTCCGCTGAAGCGTCCACTGGCGCAGCATTGCACGTTACCCATGTCGCGGCGCGCGCATGTCGCGATCTACACGGTTGGCAGGAGTCGGGTCGGTCGGTCGGTCGTTCGAAGCGCGTCGGCGTCGGCGCCGATTCGCAGAATGAGTGCGGCGTGAGAGTCCACAGCGTCGCGGCGCCGCCCACCCGCCCCGATATTTTTGACAAACTTCGGAATCGCGCAGGCCGCCGATTACGCGGATGCCGTCGGCGAAGGATCGCACCCGAAAGCCGAACCGCGTGCCGGCCGCGCTGGCGTCATCGCGCGTCGCTGCCCCCCGCACGCCGCAAGGTCAAGGCGCGCTCATTGTTCCCGCTTCTGGTTGCGTCTACTGGCACGACGCGCACTGCTCCGCCGCTCCACCGCGCCACGGACGCTCAGCTGGCGGCCAGACCCAGCACCGACAAGCAACAACCGCGCCCACCGACGCTCAGTATAACACAATGCCCACACTCACGTTATCGATCAATTCATGTTTACGTTTGGCTACCACGGGAACGGGCGGCTGTAACCAATAGAGTCACGCTATTTGCACCCCTCGGCATGCACTAGATTAACACTCGACATGAGCTGTAATGTTAACGTCCTTTAAACGTATTGTTTTTTCGATGTGATGTTTTCTGTGTGATACTTTGCACTGAAATCTCCGTATATAACGCCACTTGTATCGGCGAACCGCGAGCGTTGCTCCAACTGTGTTGTTTATTTGTGTACTACGTATCGCAGTGTTGTTATCGTACGCGTGCGCGGGAGGCTGCGCTGATAGCGCGGGAGGCACATGTGTCGTGTGCGCCGACACACCGCCACAACGACACACCGACACATCGCCGCGCTGCCGTAATAATAATACCACCGCGTGTAAACAACTCGAGGAAAATATTACTTACTGCCGGTAAACACGACATTAGCGGACTAAGCGAAATGACTTTTGCACTAATGCACATAATCTTTAAAAAGAGGATAGACTAAAAGTGCATTTAAAGTCTTATAATTAAGTTTTATGTTCAATTGTAGCGATAAAGTTGCCGTAGCTATACATACGTAATAGTATGTTTTTATTATGTAATGATTCGCTTGTGAGGCGTGGTTGTGTGTCGCAACTTGCAGATCTGTGCTGGGAGCGAGGAGACTGCTCGCTGCTCACGCGCCGCCAGTGTAATATGGATCACGTCAAAGCTTTTAGCATTTGGACCGACGCCATTCACACCGTTGTGTAATTGAAATCCTTTTGAACTCCTATCTCATATTAGTTTTAAGACAATTTGTACTGAGATTAAACACGCATGCTTTTGATAGCTCCGCAATTACTTGTCAAAAGAAACGTGGAATGTTAATGTATCTTCAATATTTATAGAATTAAATTAAGTTGGCCAGTGAGGTACAAAATACAGGATTGTTTAATTTCCTGTCTTGTGTAGTAATAAAGCAATTTATACAAATATACAGAAATATCTAATATAAATTCACAAGCATCTACTAGTTACAAGTTTTCTGATTAAGTGATGTAAATGGCAAAACGAGAAAAAATATAATTAACATAATTATTAAAAATAAAATTATATATCAGCCCACATACATCCCACAGCTGAGCACAACACTGCGCTAGAAATAAAGGAGTTTATGCATACCACGTTGGAATAGTGCGGGTTCGTAATCAATTTGCCTTTACATTTTTTATAGAAATCTCATACCAATGCAGTTTCTTTTACCGTTAATTTGTTTTGAGGCGAGACACTCAGTATCAAATATTAACTATTAATATATGTATCATGATGTATATTTGTGGCAGAGAAGACAATATATGTCTTATGTATGTCTCTACCATCCCGTATACAGGGTATATCAAGACTGCGACCGAAAACGAAGCCAGGTGGTAGTATTAGTGACTTCAGACACAATGCAAGTAAAAATTTCACAAAAAAAATCGAAAACGTTTTTTTTGGAATTTTTTACTTATCGTCGTATTTGGGTGATAAATACAAAGTTTTCGTAAAATAATGATGCAGATCTCTTTATTTTTCAACACTCAAGGGTACGTAAGGGTTTAAATTATTATTTTCGCAAAAAATAGGTTTTTACCACGCAAACAAGATGATTTATAAAAAATTCTAAAAAAATATCTGTTGCTGTTTTGGTGAAATTTTTATTTGCATCGTGTCTGTAACCACTAAAACTACCACCTGGCTTCGTTTTCGGTCGCGGTCTTGAGATACCCTGTATATAAAAATTAAAAATTACAATTACAATTGGAGTTGACGATCGCCAATTTCTTTTAAGCGGAAAACACGTTTGGAGGTCTGCCATCGTACTGTGTCATGGGATGTCAGCGTGTTGGAATGTGACCTATCTCGGATCTTAAAGATTGTGACGTATTAACATGCCAGCACTGTAGTTAAGACTTATGAACACTTATCATGATGGATTTTCGATATGCCAGATCAACATATCAATCGTCTAGGTAGAAGATATGGAAATATTTTATGACTTTATTTGAACTATTTTGTAAGGAAAATACGTTCCATATTTAGTAGATATTAAAACATATTCGTTACATCATATTTATTTTCCATAAAAACAATAATCCTAGCTTTAGATGTTTTATTTACAAGTCACTTTGTCCTATGATTATATATTATAAATATATATTTATTACGGATTGGCATCCGGGTCATAGTTCGTGTTTAATATCTATTTCTGCTTTTAATATCTTTATAAGTGGTAGGAGTATCGTATAGGAATTTTCTAGTGCTTATGAATCATAACAGAAAGAAAATCATTCTGAAGACAACCCAAATATTAATCAGCCAAATTATTATAGATTCTCTCCGCACAGAGTACCGATAAGCATACATTATGTTTGTACATATAATATATTGAAGTCCTGAATTCGATTCCGAGATTGGGATGAGTAATTTGTTCAGTTCATATGAATTTTTCATAAATGGGAATTATACGAAGGGGTTTTCAGCGGACAGTGTTTTCAAAACATAACCCCAAAATGATTAAGAAATGATTAAGAAAATGATTAAGAGACTCCCGCGTTCGAGATGAGGGAATATGGAACAAAATATTAGCTTGAAAATTAAATACCTGAAAAATTAAACTTTAGAACAGTTTTTTGCTTAAACCTGATTAAATAGAAATACGACATCATGTTGAACTAAAACACACCAATTACTACGGGATAATTTGTTCGGGATCTCTGTTCTAAATAGCGCTGGTTTTAACTTCATTTGTTTTATTTCACGGGAAATAGATAATACTAGTTCGCTTAGCAACATAATAAAGGCTCTTGATGAGAATGAAGATAAAAAAAATAATAATAATAACGGTTGCAGAATGTCCCTGGATGTAGACCGTTTCCAACAGGTATCTTTGAAAATTCATTGTAGAGACCCTAACTTTTAATAGCGGACTAGTTGTGGCTAAGGATTGATTGATTGATTAAGAAATAACAATATATGTTAATAATTAAAAATATTTATATTTTAAAACACGTTATATAAATAAGTATAAACGTTACTATTTATAGTCTCTATAACAACGTAAACCTTGTACTTAAACTCTCAATAAACTATGATGTGAAGTGTTTGCCGGCCTTCAATACATCTATTTATACGCATATCTGCAGATGACTCGATGAAGGTTCTTGCATCAACGTTAAAGCGATTTGGCGTTTTAGTGTAACCTAATAATAGTTGAGGAAATCATACAAATATTTTATTTATAACATTTAGGAGTTTTGATAAAAAAAGTAGGAGTTGGATCCAGGTTCGGAAAGGTGCATAGTACACTACTAGATAAGCTAAGAAATATGTGCATTTCAGTCATTTTTTGATACACTAATTAACCCTGTACCTCCTTCGTATCTACAAGAGCGGACATCGGCTGCCCGTGCTATCACTTCATTTCCGCCATGGGCTTTTTTTTCTGTTTTTGAGAGAGAAGTCGTAGAGTCGATTTTTTAATCCTACTGACAGTTTTAAACATTGGAGCGTTCAAATAAATATGCCGTTTTCTTGCTTTGACCGGCTCTACTTATTACTTCAAAAGTGTTTTAAAAGTGAGATTATTAGCGCATTTTCGAAGCTCTTATTGTAAAAAAATACAAACACGAAAAGCACATTAAAAACTTCAGCCTCTTCGAAAACTATGAAGACTGCTGCATATTTCTGTATACTTACAATAAATACAAGGTCTTTGTTTTTTAAACCTTGAGAGTGTTTTTACGTCAGTTAATTTCCTAAAGCTCCAAAAATAATCATTTTTTGTACCTATCTTGTCCTATGGAGACTGCAGTCTGTCGAGCCATTAAATAAATGCTTCACCTCCCTAGGTATGCAATAATTTGCACATACAATGTGAAATGTAGCGTTACTTCACGCCATGGTGTGAACGGTAGCCTCGGCCCAATTTTCAAATGGAAGCCATAATAAAACAGGGCCGGCGCCGACTACCGAAATATCCGCTGTTTATGACTTCGGATACTGCACACGACTTCACCACCGGTGATACGTAATATTATTGAAGACCAAGTGAAGCCTGCGACATTTCCTATAGTGTACTAAATTATTCACAAGTTTACGTTAATGTAGGTAAAATCCTAGCGGCTCTAAAGTCATCGTCATGCGTTTATTTGTGTAAAAAATAATTACTTTAAATTAAACAGATATATTGATTATTGATTTTATTTCAGATATAGGATAGGTACTCGTACGAAACAAGCAAAACCAAAAAGAAAAGCTTCCAAGTATCTAATGGTTTTTGGTTGATACACGCACCACGGTGAACTAGCATTTTGTTTATGAAAATATTAATATAATAAGTAATAACGCACTGTCTAAAAATAGAGAAAAGTACCGCTCATGACTAAAAATAGTCGAACATTCGCGAGTGTCTCACTCGCCGAAAATAAGTATTATTTCCAATACAGACTATACATAGCGAATGATAAAATATGTGCTAACGCAATGCGTGCGTCATTTTTTTTTCATAGACATACCTTTCGACGAAAAGGTAATTATCACTAGTTAGTAGTCGGGAGTATTTTTTGAATAAATATACTTTTTGCTTTACATATAACTGCAAATGTTTTTATCACAATCACGTGCCTAGGCATCGAAATGCCATATTTTTCTATCGAAATATATTTTGTTGCATTCAGTTATTGGGATTATGCCATCTACAACAAATAGTGCTTTAAACACTAATTTCCCGCTTAAAACAGTCATACTCAAAACGAATGCTACCGTAAAACATAATATTACACGTACTCCCACACAAATTTCTCGCAAAACAAACAACCAAGTCCACTCACCGTATCAGCATCGCTTTCCTCGGCAGCTATAGCAACGCCCTTGTCGAGCTGTTGCTCGGCGTTGCTCATCTCCCGCTCCAGTTCCGTGGTCTCCAGCTCTAGCTGCGGCGAGGCTTGCAGCTCCTCCACGCCGGGAGACGTCGGCTCGTCTGACACCATGTGCCGCGCCGGCATGCTCACCACCAACGGTCGGAAGTTCAGACGAGTTGCTGTAGACAACAAAGCTAATTTATATTTTAAATTTTCACTAACGGTCTAATTCATAAACAGATTTAAAACTTATTTTAGTTACCGAATGTTTTGTCCCTTTCGAAATACTTTTAAATTTAATTTTAGTGAAGAAGACAAGACATTCGATAAATAAGAAATAACTTGAATGAATAAATAATTTATTATTTTTTAAAGGCCGTTGCTTGTGTTAGACAACAATTTCGGCCACTATTGTAATCTAGTTTTATATTTTTTTCTAAAATGGGATAGTGACAAGGTAGCCCTGAGTAGATCGATAGCCCTTTAACTTTTGCCCTTGTTTTAATAAAAACTCCAAGGCAGACATTGATCGAAAAACATTACACAGCGACTGAGATATTCGCATTTTTCTAATGGGCATCAGGTTTTATGATTTCAATGGTTTACATCATAATTTACAGTCACAGAACAACGTAGATTGATTTGAACCACCTCCAACTAACAACAATAAACGTACGGGTTCTTAATTCTAATCTTTTCATTTACATAGTCTGGTAAACACGTTGCGTAATCATTCAACCTTGCTGCAAGCTCTTAAGAAATGTTTAAAAATATTGACTAATTACTGACGTAGTACAAATCTTTAGTGCATTCATTACTGTTTAGTGTTTACCTATAGATATTATTAGAGAATGCTATTTTTCAGTCATGAAACTAGAATATTTTTAAATCTCA
Source organism: Deilephila elpenor (assembly GCA_949752805.1). NCBI lineage: Eukaryota > Metazoa > Arthropoda > Insecta > Lepidoptera > Sphingidae > Deilephila > Deilephila elpenor. The sequence continues at coordinate 5,908,976 of OX457099.1, read as the reverse complement.
CCTTTGGAGTCGTCTTTTTGCTTTTTCATCGCGTCACGAGCGCCATGCAAGGTCTGCGTAGAGCTGGTAGAAGAAATGGGTCTCAACGAGATTCTTTGAAGTCCACTTCCGGGGAGCAATGTCGTCATTACTCTTCTCGGCTCGTCTTTTTCAGGGCTGCTTCTATACTGACCCACTGCCTCGTCTTGATCTGCGTCTATATCAATGAAGCATTCCTCAAATTGCTCGAAGTTCTCAAGATCGGAGTCCAACTCGCTTCGAGAACCGTGGGACTTAGGACGGTAGAACGAGTCGGAATTGCGTCTGTAATCCGACTGCTTTGAATCAGGCGACGAATAGCTCCTCATGACGTAGCTCTTGGTTTGGGCAGGAGGCGTGCACTCAGGATCGTTCTGGGAGGCAGGCGAGGAGTAGCTCCTTGGCAGTATGTTTCTGGAAAGTTGCATTTTACGTTGCTGCTGCTGACAAGTTCTAATGGAGACGAGGCTCTTGCCGCGCCCGGCGCTGGACGGGCTCGGATCTTTACGTCGCATGGCGCTCGCTAGTGCTTTGTGCTTCCGACGTGTGGGACTCACAGGCTCTCACAATCAACTGATAATACTGAATGTAAGACTCAATAATGTAACTTTACGCTGTGCCTTATGCGTGTCCAGTTCGCGAATATCGAATTTCGATATCGGGTAACAAGGCCACACCAGATGATATATCATATGATAGGCAACGGCGAACACGACCGACTTAGAACAGCTTCTGGACATACATGTCAGTCTTGCAGTGATTAGCTAGTCAGGTTCACCCACGCCCTGGTCTCCGATAACCATAATTTAATATGTACGAGTAAATAATGGCCCGTAATAAAGGTTGTTTGCTCACAAAGTGGCCAAAGCCCCGTGCGCCTCATATCACTTCCGTATAGTCACAATACGTCGGTACTTACCGGTGAAGGAATAGCTCCTTATCTTCAACAATGCGGTTCATGATTGGCTCTTGAACACTTAGATAATCGTAACAATTAAAAATAATTTTACTGTTCAATAAAATAGATTTAGAAGAATGCGCGCATGCTGCTGTGCGACCGTGTGGCAGCTTAAAGTTAGCTGTGCGTTGAGGCTGTGTATGCGCGACTTTGATCGTGGGTAGAAGAACTTTCTCTTTGACTGATGGTCACCTATTTTACACAACGTATGTTTCAATTTGTTTGTTTCAATTTATGTATTTCGTGCACAAACACAACGTGTGAAATTATATTGTACGTCACTATTTTGGCGTCCGTTTTCGGTTTTTTATAAACAACATAAATCAATATTGGTCAAAAATGCACAAGGTCGATTCGTAAAATGGTTTTGTTTAACAAATAAATTACTTTTATGTATTGAACTTAAATATTTATACAATTAACGCTTTTTATTTTAACGCCATCTAGCGAATTTCATATAAATGTAATTCTTCTATGTATGGACAGTTTATCATTAGTTACGTAGTACATGCACTAGATGGTGGTGTTGGTGAGATTGTGAAAATTCATTCATATCTAAACGTAACGCTTTGCCCAATTGCAACGCTGATACACCGGACGGTAAGTGGATATTCAAACAAATTGTCCACTGACTAGAGATAACCACTACTCTCGCCGGTAGACTCAATTATGCCGGCCTGGCCGTCACCAGATACACAAACAAAAGCGACACACATGGGTGTCTCTGTGGCGGATTTGCGCCGCGACGTGTAAGTAGGTTTGAATCCGGGCGGATGCGGTTATCCTACCACTATTTAATACTAATCAAGATTCAAGGATTATTTTATTAATTAATATTGGTTAATTAACCACATTGGTGCTAATGAACAGATTATTTTTCGTATATATTAGACAGTTATAGTATATTAATATTTATAATTATATATTTTTATTATTGTATTATTTATAAAGTAATATTCTAATATTTTGTATTATCACCGCACTTCATTTTTATTATACAGGTGTAAAGCATTATACGGAAAACGCCTTTACTTCCAACATTTGAGCAACAGACTCTTACGTCGGTTGCCCAATGTTTGCATGCGTGCGCGTGGCGTTCCGCAAAAAGATCGTGATAATAAAGAGAAATCTAAACTAGGTACAAGTGTAATATTCATTTGCGAACCGCGTAATGTATTATGTACTTCCTAACCGTTGGGAGATATGCAAGATAAAATTATTTTTAATTGATTTATAATTAAAAATCATTTTAATGTCACTAGTTCAGATTGAGCAATGACATGATATCAATTTAAAAGGCCATATTTGCTGAAATAACTTAGTAAAGATACAACAGGGTTTTGCAAATTTTTCTTTCTTTACGCCTCATAAAAACAGTTTATTTACCAGCTATAAGGAGCCGGTACCCAAAATCTGTGTCGTTTATAACTAAAAATCATATTTTGTGTCAAATAAGGTATTGTATGGAAAATGACCAACTAGTCTATTGATCAAGTCCTTATTTTGATGTGTGTACTCTACTACTAACATTAAATATTAAGTAATTGTTTATGTCACTATAACACCATAGATTTTGTTGTGTCTGAAAAATAAAGGGTTGTTACTAATCCTCGAGTGGTTCTGCTTTCACTGAATAAAAAAGTTTATTAAGTCCTTATTTATGATTCCTGACGTTGGCTTGTTACATAGATGGAGTTTAGGCAGTAGAGATCCTTACGCGATTTATCGACTACCTACTGTAGTCACCGGTATGCTCTCTAAGGCAATGAAGTCTTTAAATGTTTGTTTATTCACGATATTACCAACTAAAATAATGGACGTAAATACCGGGTCAGTCTAGATTAAGAATACATTACGTAGTTCCACTTATTAATTGTAAAATTTTAAGTACTCTAATGCGCAATCAAAACTTTATTTACTTTATGAATCTTTTGAAAACAGTAAGTAAATTAGAACATAATGCGTTACGCTCGTTCTTTTGCTCGCTCACTCTATTTATTTTTAATTATTATAATCATATTTTATTTCACGGCCTGTGCTCAATTTCAAACCTTCTGGAATATCTTATATCCGTGTTTTAATTCTCGCAAAAAACTATTCAATAAACTTTTTGCAAGTTCGGCGATATGTATGAATTAAAGGTAAAACTTTAAAGGCAAACAGACCTCATTTCTTACCAGACTCGGTTCCTCAGTACTCGGTTAGTTAGTTAAAAGTTATACAACGCCAGTCATTGGATGCGACTGCGCACGCCACGTCGCGTCGCGCTCCGGTAGTGAAACGATATTTCCACGCGCGGTGAGCAACATTTCCACTTTCCGTACTTTACGAAAATCATTCCTATTAATGAGAAGTTTTTATTGTATTTTTCGGTGGTTTATAGTTGCTTAGTGAAGAGTATTGGAGAAATCATAACGACAGTTTTTTATCGCAGGTATTGCATCTCTAATAAGTAATTGTTGTAAGCTCCTTTATAGGAAAATCATAGTAAAGCGTAATTAATTTTAACAGTAATATTAAAAATAGAGAGAAATATCGTTAAACTTTTTACACTAAACATAATTAGAATGAATTTACCTTTTATAAGGACTAACCATTTACTATGTAATATTAATTTCTGTTACTCCATAATTGTGAATAATTATATTAATTTATGCTCAATTTATGTGGGTAAGTATTACAATTATGTAGAAAAATAATAAGGTATAATTTGTATAATAATTGCGGGTGATTATATTTAAAAAATGAAAATTAGACTCCTCATTTGCGAATTCATAATATAAACAACTAATATTACGTCCTTATGACCTTTTTACAGGTTTAACTTACAGTAGAGAAAGTTTTCACTTATCATAGAAAATGAAATTGTAACGGCCAATACAGATAATAAAATGACAAAAATATAGGTTTGTGCTTTAATCACTAGAAGAAAATATTTATATTTAACGGAACTTTTTAAACCAGAAAATTATTTCTGAAGCAGCCCGCGCAACCCAATTACTGGGAAAAAATGAAAAACTAATGGTTTGGGAGGTAGTTGTCGTGGACATACGACATATTTGCCGATGGGGCAGTGCATTCCTTATTTAAAACTCGTTTGACTGGCTTTTCTACGTGCATCAGAACCTGTGATCGAAACACACGTATATTGAAGCATTTGATAAGTGGGTAGGTAATCATTATTGAAACTTCGAATTGTGGCTTAAGGTTAACTGTCTTAGATGTTTTTATGCAATGTCATTGGAGAAATTATTAGTCATTTAATGCAAAAAACATGTGTGTACGTACTCGTATTACGTAAACAGTGTTACGAAATGGGATGATAGAGAAATTTATTAGACAGACAACGGGTTTGTGCATAGTCTAGTAGTTAGCTGTTTAACTTCAAAGTTTTGATATTGAATCCCTCATGGTAAAATTTATAAATAAATACATCCAACAGTCACACATATAGTTGTTACCCCATAGTAATATTCAAGTCTTGTGTCGGGAAATCAGAAACTACGGGAGATTTTTCGGACTCGCAACCATCCAGTCTCGAAGGTATTTGTTTTCAGTCTCGGTTGAATGATGTTTTCCGACTATAAAAACATTATAGTCGGAAATTAGACAATCACAAAAACTTCATCATTCGTCAAGAGAAGTCAGACAGTTCCAACACAAATAAAAAATCATGTCGCACATGATAATAATTTACGTTAGTGAAGAACATTAGCTGTTTTTGTTTTCAACTTATATTTATTTAATTAAATCCGTTACTGATTAAAGACAACTTAGGCTAGCTTGCATGAAATAACTTTGATGATATCGAGTCCTAGTTACTTGGTCCAACTAAGGACATTTCCAAAGATTAGCCGAAGCTTAATCGGCGCGGTATCATGAAAATGAGTTCCATTGTTGATAGGCTTAGAAAATTATAGTGACGAATATAAGGGATAATCTCTCAAGTGAAGGTTAACGATATTTAGAAGAAGGGACAGTACAGTATATTTGCTCAGTAGTCAGTGTCATGGCTACCATGCATGCAATAAACCATTGCGCCAAGGCCGTCGGTTCGCGGAACCTGTTGTACGTCGACATAACAATTGCGATTAAAGCGTCAGGTAATAATATACCTATAACTGTTGCTTATGATTTATTATAGTTATTCTTTATGTTTAATTTAGTTATAACAAAGGCATATGGAAGAATTATTATGGATAATACTGAAGGGATAATACCTATGGATCAAAAGAAAACTTTGCATTTGTAACGGGTAAAATTATTTCAAAAGTTGGGTTGTACCTAGTTATATTGTTATCTTGTTTTTTATTGACTCGTTTTGTAAACAGGCCCTGTGTTCAATTCCCAAGACAGACATTCCTTACTATCTATAAGTCAAGGGTATAGTTTATTAAGAATCTACAAAGTAGCTAAAACTGTCAGAAAATCGTGGTAGGTTTCTCATATGTGAGAGCCAGCTTGGGTAGGTACCACCGTAATGCCTATTTCTCTCGCAAAACAGCAGTCTAAGCGCACTGTTGTGTTCCGGTTTGAAGGACATTGTAGCCAGAGTAAATACTGGACATATTCAGACTTAAGATCTTATATCTTAGGATGGCGAGAGCAGTGGAATGCTAAGCATTGCTTTCTTATTCATGGTGTTGTTTCATGTTTGGGTTTGCTACTGTCCATGAGCGGTCGTTTCGCGTACCATCAGGCGAATGGCATGCTCGTCTCGCCACTTATCGCAAAAAATGTGTTAACATTACATGAAAATTATATCTCCATCAATAATATACAACTTTTAACTTAAAGGTTACAAGCTTACGTATTGAATATTTTTTTCATCTCATAATACTAGACAGTTTACAGAGACTTTTCGCAAATATGTAGTGAAAATTATAATCATAAAGTCCATTTAATCTGCCATACCTGCTACCTGTCTTCACGTGTAATTGCGAAAATTCACACGAATATACCTATATATTCAATCCCTAATGTACAGTATTACATGCAAATGAATGGTGAAAATGTCTCACTTGGTGTCTTAATCATTTAGTTCCAGCTAGAAAAGACTGCCTCACGCATTAAGTCCCTTACATACAAATTTTATTGGATTAGTATATTAATCATTGTATCAAATAATCATCGAATAATTGATGTAATCACCAATGAAAATATTTTATAAGCAGAATTATGGAACACATAGCTACTGTTGGTACAGACGTCTGTTCTCAAGTTGCGAATAGTGAAAGCTAGCTGGTAATAGTAGCCAATCAGTTTCTAGCAATGTCCGCATGAATAGTGTATATTCAAAATGTCACGCTCGGCGCTCCTGCGTCACGGTGTTTCCAAACAGCTGGGATAATTCACTGGGTTTTCACACATCCGAGCCTCCATGCAATGTCATCATATTTGCGTAATGTATACGCCTCGAGGCACTTTTTCAATTTATTATTATTGGTAAAAGCAATGTCGTGATGCCCTCATATACCTAAATTGGCACAGAAACATCATGTTTGTTTTGAGTATTTTTGTATGGTTTTAAATCATGTCGTAAAGTCATGAAGTGTGGGAATGGAGCATGTAGACGAAGATGTTTTACTCCAGTATATCTTGGTTGTTGTTTCATATATTGTATAATGTGCTACATTGCTGCTGCATCAGATATTCTGTAAAGAAAGTCCCAAAGCATGAGTCTATGTAAATCTATATGTTTAAATTCCTAACGTATGACTATAATTAAATTAAACTTAAACAAGTTTATCGAAATTATAGTACAAGCAGAGTAGGTAAGAAAAATAACGTTTGAAAATAACTACAGCGGCAACGTAAAGATATTCTTAGAATTGGTATTTAAGGCTATGCGGATGTATGTATATGCAACGGAAACAAACTTAAACGTATTAACTTTAACTTTGCCATTGTCAAACTTATTATCGTCCTAACTATTTAAATTTTTGGAAATACCTATTTTCAAAGTAATTAAATGTTGTGAATAATAGAATCAAATCACACTAGTCTCTAAAGATTCCATGTTAGTTACCGTTATTACGTAGTGCTATTTGCTCTTCGCCACACATGAGTGCAAGAAAACGCGTGCCTACATAATGTCTTCGGTAGGGAACAGAGTAGATGACGATATAATTCGTTCCGTGTTTCCCTTCCTCTTTCTAGGAAAGCGATTTTATCCTAGTTTATAAGAACAGCCGTTATATTAAATTGTAAACCATATACATATATGTCAATGTTTTAAGCGATGAAAAAAAAATAGAATACGCGAAGTTCGAGTGAATTTTTTGAAAACCTACCTACTAGTTTCCTAACAAATGCATCGATATCAGTATAAGTCCATTGTTGAACGATATTGCGTTGATCGCCAAGTCTGTTATCAACATTTACATAGTTGGTTTTGATACTGATTCTCACTAAAAACGTCTATATATCAATTAAAACACACAAATAATTCAAATATAAAGAAACACTCTAGTGATGTATCGTAACGATTTTCAGGGATTTACAAAAATGACATCGGAAGTGAACGAGTGGTACCGCGGCCGAAAGGTGCTGGTGACTGGCTCGTCAGGACTTATGGGCAAAGTCCTGATCGAGAAGCTTCTGTACAGCGCCCCCGACATCGGCTGCGTGTACGCGCTGGTGCGCTCCAAACGCGGCAAGTCGCCGGAGGCGCGCGTCGAGGACATGTGGAAACTTCCCGTAAGCAACTCCGGAATTCACTCAATGCTATTCGCAGGATGTTATTGCAATATAATATGGTCTTTAACGAAGAGTAATTAAAAACTGTTTTTTTTAATGTAATTGGTAGGGTAACTGCCTCGGCTTTGCGCGAATGCACTAAAATGCCATAGATCATGCCTGTATGTGTTATCAACTAAAAGGGACTAATAAAAGCATATTGTAACCCCACATGACTTAGTAGTTGAAAGCCAAAAAGATGGCAAGAAATAATAATACCTAGATGATAATGTTAACTCAGACGCAGATGTTACTTAACAGATTAAAACCTTATGAATATGGTTAATGATTCTCATATGCTGATCGTGAATTTTCTTTTGATACTTTTTAAAATTCCTCGCCACAGTTATAAAAATATGAGCTTAAGGCCCCACTCTTAAAATGAATATTGTTTTCAGTTGTTCTCAAGAATTAGAGAAGAGAAACCACATCTTATGAAGAAAGTTGTAGCTGTTACTGGAGACATGCTCTACGATGACCTGGGCATTGATAAAACTCAGATGCAGGAAATAATTGATGAGGTAAATTGAACAATAACAACTCTGAATTAGCTATTATTATATTCCTTTGTATCATTCAAAACTTACCGCATTCATTAATGTAATACAATTATTTAAGAATATTCAATTTGAATTGTTGACACTTGACTGCGATATTGTAGAATTTTGTATGCTCATTATTGGGACGTAAATAGACTTATTTACGTCCCAATAATGAGCATAGTTCCCTCCCCACTTCACGCTATGCATATTAGTAAGATGAAGACTCCACTTATCGTGATCATAAATATTATAACCATGTTAATCAATGTGTGGTTCGCTTATAAAGCAAAGTCATATAAAAGTATGGATGATTTAATTCATCAATTTATCTAATACATGGGAACAGCTGGTAAACATGAAAGTCAGGGTGAAAGTTGTTTGAAATGTTACGGAGAGCAGCCGAGTTAGTACGAGCCCGGTACTTGCGCAAGTGAAACTGAGCTGCTAAATTACGTGTATTATTACCATTTGCACTGTTTTGAAATCATATTAAGTTAAACAATGTACAATATCATCCTTGAACGATATACCATAGAATGATATATTTTCGCTAACGATATTGAAATTTGTAAACGGATAACAATATAAAAAAAGGATTAGAAACGTCATATCATGATAAGAATTGAAAGGGAAAATTCTCAAAAGATAATCGTTACACAGTTCGTACACAGTTTGTTAGTAACTAATTCATTATTTTACAAGTTGTACTCGTAGTACCTTGCCTTAGCATGATTCGTTTATATTTTTGTGAATATGTTTTATAGTTCCTGAGGTTTTTTCACACATTGGCTTATTCTAAGTTTCATTGTGCTTAATTAATGCCTTAATTACGATAATTGCTGTGCGTGAGAACAACAATCATAATAACATATTTTGGGCACTGACACAAGAAATACATATTTTTACATTCTTCATACATTTCGTAATGTCATAACATGTCACTTGGTTACGTAAGTGCAGAAACCTCTGCCAACTAACCACTACCGAGGTTATATGGCAGATCCGGTAGCAATTTACCACTTATAGCACTTTGAAACCTTTGTTTTGTGCAAAATATGACCCAGTTTTACTAGTGGAACAAATACTAAATCGAGTTTTATAGTCAATTTCAACCTTAAGTAGAAAGTAAAAATGTCGCATCTCCAAATTGCATATTACAGTTCCGCAACTTTAAAGGGTAAAATGAAGAAGCCTTTTTTGGTATTTAAGACTTGGTATCAAACTTTCAAGGAAATGGAATTTATTAAAATTCAACTTTATATCAATATACCTACGAGACAAAATTTAAATCTAATTCTACTCTATATGAATTTCCAATACAAATCTGTTTGATTACAATTTTTCTTAAAAACGCCGGTTATATAATTTGTTTAAACTCAACTTAAACTCAGTGGAAATAGTTTGAACTAAAATTTAAACTTAACATTAAAATACCCACGGAACAGAATTTGTTGACGTTCGACTTTATGGCAAAATTTTCGCACTAATAGAATATTCTTTAATTACGCATATTGTAGGTTTCAGTTGTGTTCCATTTTGCCGCGACATTACGTTTGGAAGCGCCATTGAAGGAAGGACTGGAAATGAACACGAGAGGGACGCTTCGTGTCTTAGATTTATCTAAGAAGATAAAGAACTTAGTGGCATTCATACACCTGTCTACTGCGTTCTGTTACCCAGATTATGAAAGATTGGGTGAGAAGGTAACTATACTCGTATACCAAACTCTTCACATTATTATTATGCACATTAATAACCACATTGTGATTTTTGTTCGTGTAATTCTCAATAAATATTTATGATACGGTTTCATTCAGGATTTAGATGATGCTACAGATGCTTTTGAAACATAATTTGAGTGCTCGAAAATTAAAATCACTTAAAATGTCGGTAACTTTATTGGTTTTTATTTCTAGGTTCACGATCCACCGACCGACCCGCATGAAGTATTACGTACTGCGAGCTGGTTGACTGATCATCAATTAAATCTCTTGGCTCCTTCCATCTTACAGAAGCATCCCAATTCATACACCTACTCTAAGAGATTAGCTGAAGCTTTGGTTAGAGACAGTTACCCTGAGATACCGGCGGCTGTGGTGCGTCCTAGTATTGGTAAGTACGGTACAATCGTTACTAGGGCTGTTGTTTTTGGCGATCGAACTTATAACAATATCTAAATACATTTTTTTATATTAGGTTAATTTATTTTAATTATTTTAAGCAATTTTATTTCATATCTACCCTCAAGTGATATAATTCCATTTGAGTAGGCCAATGTAACCGTCATGGATATTGGGCAAAAAGTGGTCAATTTACTATTAGTTTTATTACTGTATTGGTTCGCTATGGTATAATTAAACTCTTCTTCCATTCTAAGTTATTATAAACAACAAAATCATCATTTTAATATTTGCAGTAACGCCGTCTTACAAAGAACCCATGCCAGGCTGGGTGGACAACCTCAATGGTCCGATAGGCGTCATGGTCGGCGCTGGTAAAGGTGTCATCAGATCCATGCACTGCTACGGACATTACCACGCCGAAGTCATCCCCATAGACATAGCTATCAACGCCATTATCGTCATTGCTTACAACATTGGAAAAGCGACTGAAAGGTTTGTATCAAAATTTGGAAACATTGTATTCAGAACTAGAATTAAAAAATAACTTTTAGTTTTCTTTTCGACTATAATGTTTCGTCACTGTTCTCTTTTTATAATAACGTTATTCTCTAAAATTACAGGCCAGAAGAAATTCCAGTTTACAATTTGACAACAGGAGACGACAGGAATACTACGTGGAAACAAGTACTAGATATAGGCAAAGCTACCGTACGCAAATACCCGTTCGAAGGACCCTTGTGGTACCCGGATGGGAATATAAGACACAACAAATTTATACACAGTCTATGCGTATTCTTCTACCACATAGTACCAGCTTATTTCATAGACTTCTTGCTGTTCCTGTTTAGACAGAAACGTTTGTAAGTATTCCTTTTTCATTGGTTCTTTTCTTTTCCTTAAATTTTGAAGGTAAAAAATATGGTCGATAATAATTAACGGTTATTGTTATGGCATTTTTATTACTATCTGAATGCAATCAAATAGCATCTTTAAATGAGCCACATTCCGATAGATAACCCGTTACTTATGGTAATTCATTTTCCATGCTTATAATATGTAAAATGAACCCATAAGGTCTGTTATATCATAGAAATTTTTAAATACCAGTTTGTATAATTTATTCAATAATCTCTCTTGCAGTATGGTGCGCATACAGAACAGAATATCGGTTGGGTTGGAGGTACTGCAGTACTTTACTACTCGTGAATGGTGGTTCGACACTGGAAACTATAAGTCCCTGGTTAATACGCTGAATCCTGTAGATCGTGCGATCTTCCCCATGGATTTAACGATCATAGAGGACGAGCCGTACATAGAGAGTTGTATGATAGGCGGCAAGCTGTACTGCATGAAGGAAAAACTGGAGAATCTTCCTAGAGCCAGATTGCACAATAATATGTAAGTTGATACTTTTCTGTAAACCTTTTGGTTTATTCTTACCTGTAGTTTATTTAACTTTGCATCCAACTTTACACGCGGGAATACTTTTCATCCAAAGAAAGTTGGTTTGTATAAGTACAAGAAGTTGTTTAATTGAATGAATGTCTTCGGGCGCAGATATTAACTGGTAATGAAAAAAAAGCTGCTGGTTCGAACTTCGATCAATACAAGTGATTGTGATTAAAAAATATTTGTTGATGTTCTATGCATACGATACTCAACATTTACATACTCTATGAGAAATGCAAACTCATCAAAGCAGCAATGGAGTGATTTTTTGGTCATACTTGATTTACATTTTTGTAGTTTGACAGCCGCCGTGGCGCAGTTGTTTCATACTTGCGTTTGTGTGATCCACAGGTAGTAATGGTCATGTCATGTTCGGGCGAGATGGCTAAAAAGTGCTTATTAAGTTTCGACTTTTTAATTTATTTATTTTCTCTGTTCCAGACTGTTCATCCTGGACCGGTTGGTGTCTGTATTCTTCTACTTGGTGCTTCTGTACTGGCTTGTGTTGTGGTGCGAGCCAGCGAGACAGCTGCTCTCCTGCGGGGGACCGTTCGTCCGCTACTTGCCTCTAGTCGGCAATGCAGTGTTTAAACAATAAATATTTTTAGAAACAATAATTATTGTATAAAGAACTTTTGGTTGTAATTAAATATAACAAGGCCACGAGAACCGTAGTGGCGTAATTAGTTTTTGCGATTAGAATGTAACTGACAGTGATGATGTAATTGTTGGAACTATAGTAATATTGGTACCTGCGGAGAACGGTAAGCATTCGTTCTTCGTGCATGTTTCGCGTTTTATATTAGACTCGTAAAACTAATTAAACCACTTTGGTTTTAATGGCCTCTATTGTAATCATGGACTAGTTTAATAACATTGGTTTAAGGAATGTAATGTATTATATTTTAGCAGTGACTGATCAAACAATATTATTGTGTTCATTGGCATATCATCTTAAACCTTTAGACAATCATAAAATATATTAAATCCTAAAATAATTGCAATGATTAAACCAGGTGTCATGTCAGAATAAATTCATCATATTTTCAAACCAAAAGCGAAAAATCTGTTCTAATTGAATAAAAATAGCTTCTGTAAAATTAGATTGAACATTCATAAGAACTTTCTGAATAAGAAATCCAGTATCATTATAATAGGGTGTATTTAGGAACTGCATTATACTGTCGTATCTGTATCTTTATTTCATATTGAAATAAGTTTTATTGTATTTTAATTACTTATAGGTACTGAATTATTTTACACAGTAGCTTAAAATATCGTAACCCAACATGCTAACCCTTTGTGAATTATGTATAATATGGAAAATTATTGGATAAGTAAAGATGTTATTTGTATTCCAAATGAATTCTGTAAAAATACATATTATTAATTGACCATAAAATTGTTTGTTTCATTTTTACATACGCAGCCACATATTTACAAACTTAAAGTGTTTGTGCAATTCACATACAGCAGAAGTGAAACTTCAGAAAAGTAGCCTACGAGAGAGTTATGATAATTATAAGGTTTATTATCTTTGTAATATTTTTACCAACGTAATTATTATTTAAATTTTAATGCAATATTATATATATCATTTTTTGCGCAATTATGGGTCGGGATCGACTCTATAACTGATGACATAATATTAAAAGTGAGCGTTATGTGACTGCGGGTAGATATATTACATAATTGCGGCTAGACATCTGACTGTGGGTAGATCTCTCTAACTAGAGTAATCTCCCCCACTCTATGTTGCCCTAGTACTTTTTGTGCTCTGAGAAATATTCCGCAAACTGATGACATAGGTTTAACGAAACCTCCTTCTATTCTCTGTCGCCCTAGTACTTTTTGTGTTCATATATTGATGACATAGGTTTAACGAAACTTCCTTCCTTTTTCTGTCGCCCTAGTACTTTTTGTGTTCATATATTGGTGACATAGGTTTAACAACACCCCCTTCGTTTTTCTGTCGCCCTAGTACTTTTTGTGTTAATAAATTGGTGACATAGGTTTAACGAAACCTCCTTCCTTTTTCTGTCGCCCTAGTACTTTTTTTGTAAATATATTGATGACATAGGTTTAACGAAACCTCCTTTTTCTGTCGCCCTAGTACTTTTTGTGTTCATATATTGGTGACATAGGTTTAACAAAACCTTCGTTTTTCTGTCGCCCTAGTACTTTTTGTGTTAATATTTTGGTGACATAGGTTTAACGAAACCTCCTTCCTTTTTCTGTCGCTCTAGTACTTTTTGTGTTAATATATTGATGACATAGGTTTAACGTAACCTCCTGCCATTCTCTGTTGCCCTAGTACTTTTTGTGTTCATATGTTGATGACATAGGTTTGATACCTTTTTCCAATCTTTGTCGCCCTAGTACATTTTGTGTTCATATATTAATTAATCATTACATAGATTTAACAGAGCCTTTCTTTTTTCTGCCGCCCTCGTACTTCTTATTTTCATATAAATTGATGAGATTTAATGAAACCTCCTTTTTTCTCTGTTGCCCTAGTACTTTTTGGCTCTGTTTGGTGATATTGCGTTTTTTGTTTTAATGGAATTTTCAAATCACTACGGCGGCAAAGAAGTCTGCCTTCAACAATATTATTTCACTAGTTCCAAAAATTGCCCTCATCTAGCGAAATAAGTTATGGTAATTAAGAAACGAAAGAAATACAATAAAACATAACAATATTTTTTACATTGATTTAATTATATTGAGGATCATCTACACGTAGAATTAATTTGTAACCGATCGATGTCTGCACACGGAAGATACATCATAAAATCTAATATGGGAGGTCTAATATTATCTTATGGAACCCAAAACTATGATCTTTGTTTGTTTTTAGAATCTAGTTAATAAGTTAGCCAAAAAAAAAATTAATATTCCGTCAAAATTACCTGTGTTCCATAAAAAGCTCAATCCACAACATAAGAAATAATGTTTTTTAAATGGTACCCTAGCAAATTATCTGCTGCCTCGGTGGCGTAGTTGTGTTACGGTACGGTTACAAAGCTGAGGTCTCGGGTTCGAGTCCCGGGTCTGGCAAAGTGATATTGGATTTTTCTATTCATTATCAGCTCGGAGTCAGGAATTTGTGCCCGATATGGCGATAGGCTCGCATCGTAACATACAAGGCGAAATGTGGGTGTCCTGGTGGCACCTCTGCCTACCCCTTCGGGGATGGAGGCGTGAGTTTATGTACAAAGTAATTCTTATAATTTAGATACACATTAGGTATACAATATACACAAAAGCGACCTTATACAAAGTTCCTTGCAAAATTAACTTGACAAACTTTTAATATAAATATAATATTTTGCAATTTTAGTTTTTTAACCCATATGGCTAGTCTCTACTAGTATTACGTAACATCAATATGGTTGACGGTATCATTGTAAAATGCGCAACAATTATTTATTAAACAAGGCTTTATCTGGATAATACAAATTCTTTAGATATAGCATCATAATATGTAGTAGGAAAATAATTAAAAAATGCACTTTTTTAAGCTGCGTTGAGATTTTATATAATGATCACAGTTGTTCACGTTATAATTCTTATGTAAAATCCCAATGATGCCATTTAACTACTGCACTGTTACAATATCAAAGTATTATTTTGACAAGGCTTTATATACGCATTTCCCTTACTTGTCTAATTTATTTTCTTAAAAACTTTAATCATAAGGCGCTTAGTTTAAACGCCACCTACTATCTATTGGCGTGTGGCAAAATTTGAAACTACAGATATGTTTTTATAATATTAACAACAAGCATTTTAAATACTCGTAATCTAATAGTATTAACTTGTAATAAAATGTGAAGAGACAAGAACTTTTCTTATTTTTTTGACATCAACGGATACGTACGCCCAAAGATAGACGATCTTATAAAAATATATTTTTAGTCCTAACAGATCCAATACAGACTGAAGTCTTTAATGTGTATAAAATTAGTCTCCAAATCTTTCATCGAATCCTGATTTGAACTCTTTCTCGCATATGAAGAAGCTGCGTTGAGTGCAGTCGCCGTACGTGAGTTCTCCGTTGTAGAACATCGCACCACACAAATATTTGTCTTCGACGTCGGGCTGAGCGTAGCCCCACTGCAAATATCCACTGTCTTCTAACGAGGTTCCTGTAATTATTGTAATAAGACGTTTATTAATGTCCGTACTATTGTTTAATATATTGACTAATTCATAAAATTCATACTGGCTGACAACGCGCAGCTTACAGCTTGCGCGTGTATTGTTTAGGGCGATTAAATTGGGTATTCTACCCATTTTCAAAAAGTCTTTTAAGTTGTTCCTAAGATTAAGACAAACTATTTAAAAAAATATAAAATTTTTATTCGCTCGGAAAGTCCAATAAAAAACCATTTAAAATTTAAATTTTAAATTTATGCGCGCAAATATGTGAAAACGCTAGGCGCCATGTTCCTTTAAAATGATACGTCACTCAACCAGTAAACAACCTGTGTTTGTATGAGCTCTTGGACACCGGAGGGGGTATTCTACTTACGGAATGACGTAGAATCGTTATCCATCATGGCGGCAGCCGTTTCACATATTTTTAGGACAGATAAAAAAATTGAAATTTTCAAAACGAATTAAAAAATTTATTCCTTGGAAATAAAAACTGAAATTAACATATACTTATTGCTTAAAGCTCTACTATATACATTTATAGTTTTTAGATTTTTTCTTTCTTATAGTAAAATACCCAATTCACACCAAGGGTGTATCTAACGAAAATGAGTGTAATTTTTTTTAAACCTCTTATTAAAACAAAATACTCAGGTTTGTCAAGTTGAAAGAAACAATTATAACGGTTTTTAGGTTCTTCAAATGATGTAGTTTAGAAATCACAAGTGTCTTACATTTTACATCATTTTAGTAAATAAGATATAAAAAACATCTTTAAGCCATTAGGCTTCATATAATTTTGGAACTGAGGTAAAAAGGTCGGCTCTACACGCCATAAATAACATAATTTGATACCTGTTTTAAACCAGTGCCTAGTTTTGAAGGTATACTACAGTACATTATAACACTTACCCTTAACAGTAAGCCATTCCTGCTTATTATGGTTGTGGAAGCCCAGATGAACGACTCCAGCTAGATAATTTCCTTTCACTCGGTACTTTGGTTCATCTTTAGTGATTTTCTTGAAATATTCCATCTCTTCGTCGCTGTTAATAACCGCTAAGTAGGATTCCTCAGCGTTGCATACCGCGAAAGCCTCCGTCCAGTTCAATGGAGTTAGGAAGAACTTGTAACATCTTCCTAAATTACTGTTGAGTACGTAACCTGAAATGAAAATAGATTCTAGTTAATTTCATTATCGTTGGAGCTTCAGTTTAGTAAAAGTGACCGCCTTATTATAACGATTAAAGGATATAATATCAAGATGTTCATTAGGTATCTAGTTGAACGAGAGGCTGCGAGATCGATTCCCGCACTGAAACAAATATTAGTGTGAACCACAAGTATTTGTTTCAGGTCTGGGTGTTCGTAAGGCCGAAAAGTCTCTCGTTATTTCTGATACCCACGACAAAAGACTCGATCTCAGTGTGGGGTCAGGACTATGTATGTGACTATTGGGAGTATTGGGAGTAGCGACCGGACGTTGCGGGCGGCTGGGCGACCGCCTAAGATACAAGAAATAAAGAAGCACTGCAGAAAAAATTCTTCCGTAGGTTTCGATAGAAGATACGTGGCATCATATTTATCTAGCTCTTGGCGTCCCATGAATCGCCGTAACAACTTAACTCAAGATATCGGTGGTTCTAAACCGTCACTTGTAATTTAAAACCATATTCAAAATGTGTTTAATCTAAGTTCCCACGGTTATGAATTACGTCAACACTATCCTGTACCTAAGTAAGTTGTATGGATAATAAAACGTGTTTTATTCAGTCAGTTTAGCTTGCTTTAATCATACATCATAACAAAAACTAATAAAAAAAAAACTCCAAAATACGAAGTACATACAAGGAAAATGTGTAGAATAAACACCAAGATAAAAACAAGAAGATTAAGTTTTAGCCTTTGATTGTTTTTACATACATACATACATACATAAACTCACGCCATTATCCCCGAAGGGGTAGGCAGAGGTGCCACCAGGACACCCACATTGTTTTGATTGTTTTTATTATTGCTATTTCTTTTGTTTATTCATTGGTAGTTGTTAATTAAAATCAAAATCAAAATATGCTTTATTCAAGTAGTCTTTTACAAGATCTTTTGAATCGTTAATTTCTGCTACCAACGCTTCGGAACTGTCTTCATTTTTTTGCTTTTCTTTTCTTTCTATTTCTTTTTTTAAAGGCAATTTTTAATTACAATGGTTAATTTATATAAATGTCACAAAAATGTATGTATTTATATTATGTCAATATTATTTAACATTGCCAAAATATATTCAAATAAGAGTTCGTTAGCTTACTTACGTTTATAAGGCGTTTGACACGGTGTATTCCATTCTAAAGATGCCAGCGTTTTCTTGCATATGAAAGGATATTTGTTCTCGCAAGTCACATCATTCATGGTGCCTTTCTTCTGCATTCCGATGCAGTTTTCAGCTCCGCTCACGTCGTTGGGCTCTCCAGGAGACCAGTTATTATATACATCCATTAGAGGTCTTCCTGCAATAAAAATACATCATATTATTTTCTTTGAATGTTAGACAGAATTCCACCGTCCTATATTTTTGGTGTTTCATCCCAAGTTGAGCGAATAATAAGTCATTGATTTGAATTTAAAAAATCATTGGTTGATTTTTCGTAACATAACGTCAGACGGGGAGCCGGGCTTTATATTATAAGTCAAATTATTAATATCATGTTGCCAATTTTACTTAAGTGTGAGATAAGGACCCGTCGAACATTGAAATCTAAACAAAAACCAAACCGCATTTAAAACTCTACGTATTGGCCTCTACGACCAATTTTCTGGTATAAAATAATAACACCTAAAAGACTGATACGGAAATAAACTTCGTTATATACTATACGAAGTTTCTACAGTGTGACTTCCTTTGCAATGAAAATTAGAATATTTGTATGTTTACTGTGTATCTTCTCATTTTATCGTGACAGAATTCACCCTTACAAAAATTCTTACATCTGTAACATTAGCATCGTATTTCATTTATATTATTGGAAATTCTCCGAGTCAATTTACGATTATTGTAACGGCATCTTCCCTAGCAACGCTATATGCAGAAACCTACACAATAATTTTATATAAAAACAATTTCACACATATTACTTTTCAAGATATATAGTAACTGTGTTATGTGTATATAACAAGAAATAATGTTTGCAAATACATAGTGCGTTTGTTATCACGCAGTGTCATGACATTGTCTGATAATATAATTAACCAAGTAATCATGTATAGGTACATCATTTTATCTATACTAGGAAAAAAATGTCTTGCGCGGGCCATCCCCTATTTTATATTTACACACAATTAATAGCCGGATATAATAAAAAAATCATTTTTATGCGATATAATATTTAAGACTAGCTCGCAAATTACGGATGTGAGACAGGACTTAAGTTCTATCAGTTGACTAATTGCAAGTATTGAATGGTGTCGTTTTATAAAGTAGTGGATACTGCAGTGACACAGTTTCATACATAACATCCGAGTTTCTGCCATGTCTTACAATAATTGAAATACATATTTAGCGATGATGCATCGATCAGGTCCGACGGACAAAATACTCTCATAGGGAATATTCAAATTATCGGTAGTAAGTATGTGTTTTATAATAAAGACTTTTAATCACAAAATCGATAACATAACTATAGTATGAAATAAGAAAGAATAACTTCGTGAGAAAAACTGCATACCATAAAGATTTTACAAGAATGAAATGTTATATCAAGGTGTATCAATTCCGCAAACCCAGACAAGCGCGGGGTGATGTGTTAGTATCGCATTGGCCCTCTCAATCAAACTCGGTTGTAGAGGGGTCCAGTCCTCAATTCTTGGCGATTATAAGCTAATGCAATACAATACAAATATAACATAACATACTTATATATTTATATTTTTAGCACTTTAACGGTGAAGGAAAACATCGTGAGGAAACCTGCATACCGTAGCGATTTTAAAGAATTTCTACGGTATGTACGTCCGCCAACCCGCACTTGGCCAGCGTGGTGGACTATATGGCCTAACCACTCTCAATCGATTCTCTCGATTGTAGAGTAGGCCCGTGCCCTGCAGTGGGACGTATATGGGCTGATATAGATATAGATATAGATATACTTATATAAACTCACGCCTTTATCCCAGAAGAGATAGAGGCGTATCCCAGAGGTGCCACCAGGATACCCACATTTCGCCTTTTATGTTCCGTCCCTTGATGTGATAGGGGGCGACCACGAGCCTATCGCCACATCGGGCACAAATTCCTGACTCCGGGCTGATAATGAATAGAAAAACCCAATATCACTTTGCCCGACCCGGGATTCGAACCCAAGACCTCAGCTTTGTAGTCGTACCGTAGTACAACTACGCCACCGAGGCAGTCGGAAACAAATATAACTACCATATAAAATATTTATTAGCCTTAAGTGGCTATTATACTCGTAATATAAAATAAAAACATGTTAAAAATAAATTGACACCAAGCCCCGCGGCGGCGCCATAAAATATAATGCAATTGGCAAACAAATCCTAAAATTTAATGCTTTATTTTGAATGCAAAATTTATTATATTATTTTTAATAAATTCTGCGAAAAAATAAAAACTATTGTATTTTTCCGAGACTACCTAATTCTTTATTTCTGAAATCCGGAAAGTTTTGATAGTATAATAAGTCACAGAAAGTTGATAGAAACTTCAAGAGACATTATTTCACTGGTATGTATAGCTCAATAGTAGCGTCGTACCGTAGTGGGGGCGGCAGGGGCAGCCCGCCCCAGGCGGCACTTTTTAATTTCACAATAAATAATAAAGTATTTGAACCATTTCGTATTTTTATCGCAACTACAAATTCGGACCCACCGAAAAATATGTCGCTTTTTTTGCGAAATTTTTAGTTGCATTGTATCTGTAACAACTAAAACTACCACCTGGTTTCGTTTTCGGTTGCAGTCTTGATATATCTTAGACTATTAGTACTAATAAATACTTTATTATATTAATAAAATCTTTACATAATGACATCACCACTATCAATTAAAACTTTATAAGTATCGTCAGCATAAATATTTTAATTTTAGATATTTCCTCGTCAAATTTACGCATGCATTGTGGTTTTACTCAAAACACGTGACTGATGATACACAATGCATGAAATAATTCATTTATAGCCATGACTTATTATCTACAATATTATTGTGTAGTGGTGGAGTAAGTTACTTATTTATATGCGGTAATTGCTCGAAACGTCTATTTAATTCTTCTGCCTGCCCTTATCCGATACTTCGATGAGGTCAGAGCAACACAACTTTTAATTTTTCAAGCATGGTGCAATTGGTTAATAATTTTACAACTGGCTGCTTGTTTGATATCTATACTTTCGAGAGTAAGACTTTTGGCCCACATTTACAAGGAGACTGTTTCTCGCTGCGAGAATCGTATGCCATTATCGCATGGCATATGCGCCATAGATTATTGTGTTCTGACAAACGTTTACACGATGCAACTTTATTATATCCTTACAATAATCGTATCTTCGAGGCGAGGCACTCTCCCGGTGTAAATGGGGCTTTAAGACATCTTCCAAATGTTTAACATACGATAAAAAAATCCTTACTAATACCACATACATACATACATAAACTCACGCTTTTATCCCAGAAGGGGGGCAGAGGCGCCGCCATGACACCCACATTTCGCCTTGTATGTTCCGTCCCACGATGTGATAGAGGGCGAGCCTATCGCCATATACACTAATTCTTGACTCAGGGCTGATAATGAATAGAAAAACCTAATATCACTTTGTCCGAATTGGGTATCGAACCCGAGACCTCAGCTTTGTAATCGTATCGTATACAACTACGCCACCGAGGCAGTCTACTAATATAAAACATCCAAAAAACAAACCAATTGGTAAAGAAAAGACATAAATAGGTAGTTCAGTTTTCCAGAAAACTGTTCCCGAAGGATAGGAAAATAACTATTCGTTCGTCTGGTAATCCAGTTTTAAAACGCGCTAACTAACAGGAACAACTAACTAGGAACAAATTGCAACTTTATTTTTGGACGACAGAAAGGGATGTGTTGTATTTTGGACGAAAAACTGACACCTATGTAGAAAAAATGCTGTTCGCGAGCCATCATAAGTACGAGCAAAGTCTAGTTAGTAATTAAAATGAACACAACGTACCTATTGTAAAATATTATTTTTAGTAATATCATTGGTCATGGATTCCACACATCTAGTTTTAAAATGTCAGATAAAATTATGCGCTCTTATTTGAATATATCCTCTTGCAAGTTAAATTTTAAATCGTGATTGGTTTTTTGAGTCAAAATTGTTTACGTTTTGTCTTCACGTGAGTAAAAGTTGTCAGCCTTATTTATTATTTTAATTTAATAACAGCGAATCATGTAATGTAAATCTTATACATACAAGCTTAGATTTTGAAGGAATATTATTACTGGGAGAACATCTTCTGCAAGAACTACCCCTTAAGTGCAAGACTTTTGAAGTTATAGATAAAATAAATGATAAACCGAAGCTAATTAACTATACGTAGTTAGAAGGTAATGAATCATGCTATGATAGTTCTTATTTTCAGTAAAATAAAAAATTGTTAGAGCTACTTTGTTTGGTAGTTTGAATCCAATTATTTCCGGAGCTACCCAATTTTAGCCATAACTAAGTAACTTTAGCATATCATTTATCCTTTTTTGTACTTTTAAACATGATATATTGAAATCAATTTATATTGAAAAAAGTTGAATATATGTTTAGTAAAAAAATAAACAAGGTGATACTATGTAAGAGAGCTTTAGATACTGTTTATTCTATTCACTACAAAAGTTTTGAATGTCACTTACCGTCCACTGTTATAAACACTCCTTTTGCGATTAAAGACGAGACTCCAATGAAGATCTCGTTCATGGGTTGTGTCCAAAACTTGGCAACAGCGTTGAATTCCTCCTGGTCCTCGGGGAAGAACAACGTGGCTCCTTGACGAATGCATGTCTTAGTAGCTTCATCAAACGTTTTGGGTATTGTGAAAAAATTGTAAAAGCTTTGCGTCTCCTCTATAAACGTATAATCCTTGCGGAAGAACTTATTTTGAACCTGTCCATCTGGAAAACACAATTCACAATTCTCAATGCGAACAACATTTGTAACGGAATATTAATTTAATAATATACTTACGTGTAAAGTTCACAAACAACTGCACTAGGAGTATAATTAGCAAATTTTTTATTGAATACATTTTTGATGTTATATTAAAAAATACGTGTGTGTGCGACGAGGCGTCGCGAGGGAATGACCGTGGTGGCGAGTGTATGGATGATGTTACTCAAGATGGGTTATATGTGTGTTATCGGCAATCTATACAATCCGGTATTATTAAAAATGCCTAAACCAATCTAGATTATAGTTTCGTGTCCACTAAACCACACTACACTAGAAGGTAAATTCCACTAGAGCGAGCCACGTCCTTCGCAATTGTGTCGCGTTCTGGGATCAACTTGTCGACATCCGGTTTCTAGCAAACCGGCATTATGCCGTCTGTGGATATGCCACTAGGGATGCACTGCACTTACCGTAAGTGGATTGTGATCACTTTGTCGGATCAGTCTAATTCCGTGCTTGAGCTATAGCAATAAAAGAAAAACCCATTGCGGAACATTGGCTTCCTCCAAAAGTTTTTGGCGCTTTATCTAGATAAAGCCGACTTTATTCTATTATATAGAAAATATTTACCGACACTTTTACTGTGTTGTATGTGCACCGACTGAATATACAATAAATCGAATTATTTGAACCATAATGTACTTTTCCGGTAACTTATATCTACTACTGCAACATTAAAAAACCGTATTGTTAAGGAGTAATAAATATACTTGCGAGCAGAGAAATCGGCCCGTCCCACAGTTTAGCATTTGGGACTTAATAAACCAAAAAATAAATATAAAAAATAAGTTTTAGACAGTCTCTGTTAAACAATATTCATCATTATTTATGGCCCATCCCTCCGAATTAAGATGTGTTGATATATTAAAATATGTTAATAATACTACCGCGCAGTATTTTTAGCATATTTTAACTGTACCTTTTACTTTCCGATTTATTGTGCTTGGAAACGAAAAGTATAGAGTCAGACGATTTTTTCGCATGCAAGTGTACAACATAGCTGTTTTTTTTTTTAGTAAAATTCGAACAAAATACAGTAAGATATGTTCAAAAAATATGTCTTCACATAACTTCATTTAGATAATCGACTCACTTGTTTTTTGGTCTGTGAGCGACACTGCTTCAATTTTATTGGTTAATAAGATCCCTAGAGTTTTTAATTAAATAAAAATATTTATATGTATTTTAATTATATATTTTTTTGCGTTCAAATATTTGTAAGCCCCCCCATATTTGTTATATAAGTTTAAAATGTTTATCGACAATCAATAAGGTTATACAAATCCGGTTTGCGTTTTGTTAGCAATAACTGTGAGACAAGCAGGAAAATCGAAACAAAATACAAAGCCAATACGAATAATTAATATTGTGCGATATGTCTGAAGTTTTTGAATATATTACTATTTTTTGTTTTAATTACTTGTATTAGATGATTTTAATACATGAATATAACGCGTATTTTTGACGTACATTCAATTAATTATACTTATAATTTTAATTACCTATATCTCAATGTTAGTGGCCAGTATTTATATCCATATTAGTTGGTTTTTATTTCAAATATAAAAGGCCTGGAACAATATTTCAAAATTCATTACTAAAATTACTTCTAAAAGTACCTACTGAATACCAATATCCATTGGCATTTTCTTTTGAGGAGGAAAACAAATAGGTATATTTATTTTCCCTTAATCTTGACACCGTTTACGACTGTGTTATACAGTTTCAATTTCAGTTCAGAGCACAATCTTCACAATCACAATCTAGTACTAACCTTTGAGTGCCGTATACCCGCAAAATTAAAAAAAACCTTATTATGCGAACGTAGTCAGGTAATTCCCATCTGAGATCTTCTTAACTCCTTTGGCCCTTAGTCCTGTGCTATGTGCTCTACCTACTTCAAGCGAGGTATATGCTAATTCTGAATATATTTTGATCATATGAATTCTATTACTGATTTGTTTCTGAGGTTCATTGAATATGTTTCATTGAAATCCTATTTAGTAATTAGGCATCTAATTAAAAGATGACATTTTATAAGCTGCGAAAGTTATTGTCAAACTGTGATGTTAAATAGTATTAAATTATTTCGAAACGTATAACTCTGGTCCCTAAATTGTGCCAAGGTACAATTTACGGAATACAATTATACATTACTTATTTGTTGAATTGCAATCCTCATTTCCAACTTCCTTTATAACAGTACTTTTTTTTCCAACACTACTAAAATTTTACTTTAGAATGCGGTATTTCCAATTTAACTTTGCCTTATTTTTGTATCAATTATCAGAGCTTTAACAAATATAACTTAGATTGATGGTAAGATATAAGTATCAGCCGAGACAGTGACCACAGACCAACATGTGCCACCACAGGGTTGCAACTTACCATAGTAACTCGCCGGTCCAAGATCATCTTATATTCACTCGGTGTGTCGGCCGGCATAATAATTGTACAATATTTACAACTGATAATCATCGATGCGTGTGTTTATAACTTTAGGTAAACGCGAGTTATAAATAGCGTCCTTTTCAAATTGATGCGGGGTATTGATATTATAATTGGGTAATACCCACATACATAGTAATTTCCATTCGATGAAGGCCTCTAATTCCCCAGTCGTTAACTCATCGTTAAGTATCATGACCGGTTCTACCTAAAATGTTTTCAAAATAAAGATTTAGTCTTCCTAAAGGAAAGGTAGAAAACAATAGTTACCGTTGGGTAGTGTATCGGAAGACGATAAACCCTGTCGCTTCGTGATGGGGTCAAGTCCTTATCTCCGGCTCGTCTACTTATTTAGGTCTTGTAAACATCTCCAAGACTCATTTTACATCTTTGTCTTTATTGAATTTGGTACCTAAGTTTCTAGCGTAGTTGTGATAAACTAAACTAAAAACTACTATCTATCTGCTTTTATTTGGATTTTTTTAAGGTTCCGTGCCAACAATAGAACTAAAGACTCTTGGTAAAATCTTTGTTGTCTATGTCTTTCAACTTTCAAGATAGGTAACTTAAAAAATACTGTCCGTTGCTAGAATAATGTAATATGTGAAGAAGCTATGTTTTATAGTGTAAATTTAGGAAAAATCCAAAAGATATCCATGAATAAGAAATTATAATAGTATTTTCAGAAATTACAAACTTACACTTGTAGCTCGCACGCTCGAATGGAATTGTATGGTAAAGAACCTTAAGTATGAATATAACTCGTACTTGTTCGGGTTATTTCAAGACCAGTTTGTGTCGTGTAGTGCTAAATTTTTAACTGGATTCTCTGTATTGTATGCACTTTTGGGACAAACATCGTTTAGCATTAACAATCAGCAAGTTGGTATGCTGGACATGAGAAGGCATACATTCGCCAGTCTCCAAGTTTGAAACCCAACATGGTTGTTTATTTTTGAAACATCTCATTTCCTCAAGATAACGGCGATTATTACAGTTATTATGTCGTAACCCGGATTCAAACGTGTTTGGGATTGTGATGGCGAGAAAATTTGCCAATAGTGAAATATGACTTTAGATGAGCACAGTGGCGCAATTATAATATATCCACGGGGCCTATTGCTTCTTATAGCTTTCTCCGAGAGTCACGGGCAAAACAAATTTTGCTTTCTTACGTTAATTTATGAAGCGGCAAACCATATAAGTCAGGTGAGCCCTAGAACTCAAATCAATACGTGATTAAATGAAAATTATAATATCTATATCAAAGTTTTTGTCTAGCATTTAGCTTAATTTCTAGAATAACTACGTAGACAAAGGGGCTGTAGCAGCCAGTCATAAAATCCTATATGTGAATCATGTTCACAAACACGAGAGTAAGGAAACTAATTAGAAACAGCTCTATAATACATAATCAATATACATACTTTATGAACATGACGATTGACGTGCTGAATACCATTGTCTTGTTAACAGTCATATAAATGCCTTATGTGGTGGTGATAATCTGGAAACAAGGTGGGTTTGTTATCCTCAAATAATGTCCGTATTTTCTGTAGATATATTATTCTACAGAACATAAACAATAATACAATTGAAGAAAGAAAGAAACTATGGAAAAAAAACATATTTATTGAGACAAAAGGCTGAAAATATCAACAGACTGCCTGCATAAATGTCTATTAAATTTCTGATGTCAGAAGTTTTCATACGCTCTTTCACGCTACGCCGCGACTTTACTTAACTTTAAAGTAAATTCTTTAGAGTTTAGACGATCTACGTCTAGAGACATTGTACTTTTTCGATCGTTAACCAACAATGTTTGATAAAAGTGTTTTCATAGCTGTAGCATTCATAGCCTCAGTGCCATCGGTAGGGTATGGTGCGGTTAGACGACCGCCTAGGGCGTAATGAATAAGCGCCATGAGCTAGGATGTAATTATCGCCGTGATTTCGATTCTGTATAGATTATAGACGTTGTAGCAATCTCGCCTCGAGGCACAATTACTGCTAAAGTCACTACAGGGACTCTTAAACATTCGCACGTAGGTATTTGGCGGATAAAAACTTGTGAAGGTTACACTTGCCTGTTATCGATGATATTTATTATTGCTGCGGGTGGTATAGTATCCATAAATAGTGGTAACCTCCTCTATACCGCGTAGTGACGCTATTCGGATCCTGTATGCAAATACGTTTTCGGGAACGTCCGCAGTCATACCGATTGCACTCTGCTTGCCATCTGACGCAGAAGGTAGTCACTGTCGTGAGCCCAAATGTACCCTCGTGATGATATTCCTGTTACCCTCTATTCCTCGAATACACGCATACATTCAGTTAGCTTTTAGAATTTAAATGTTGTGTTTTTTGTACCTACGATGATGTAAGCCAGACCGGTAATTCACACTATTGCCGTGTCTTATTTCAGTAGCGCTTTAACAAGATGTGTGAAATGTGAAGGAATAGGTTTTTCCAAATTATTTATTTCCTTACCATCCTATTTAGTAGAGTTGAATGTGTGATGTATCGAAATTCTGAACTTAGTTTGTAGATTCTGTCAGAAATAAAAAGTAAAATTAAAAAGCCATGTTGAGTGTTTGCAATGCTTTCAGTGACTTTGTTGACGCGCAAAGGGTACGTGTTTGGTAATGGAAGGGTAAATAAAAGACAAGAAATATATTTTTTATAATTTATCTTGAGGTGTAAGTTTATTCGCATAACAAGTTTCATACAAATTTCCTCATTTTGTACACACCTTTTCACGGTTTGTTTTTGTAGTATCATTTATAAAAGTTGTCTCTCTAAAATTTTAACATATCGTCATGTCTGTTCCCTATATCTAATTTTCTTCACCATTGTTGTTAAATCATAACGCGGGGTTCACAAAGGCAAAGTATTAGAAGGAAAATAATAGTTACTGCGGACTAATAAGTTTAAGTAATAGTTTACAAAACAAAATGTGTTTAGACAAACACGGAATGGGGCCTTATCGCTTATCAGCCTTTCCATCGTTAGACGTGGCACTAGAAGTGAGAAATTTGGCCTTTATGTTCCACTGGTGGTCGGTGAGAGTGCAACTAGTGCAAATATGTGAAAGCATAATGCAGAGGTAAGGCGGAGCGGCGACACAGCCGCGCCGCCGCGCCGCCACGCTGCCAGTTACACCTAATAAGAAAATTCGTTACTAAATAACAACTAAATCGCTTTAAAATCAATTTAAAATGTACATTATTCGTCTTATCAATGTAAACAAATCTAATCTGCTACAAAAAATTAGCAAATTTAAATACAAACTTCTCCTAGTTCCTCTATAATAAAATTAATCACTTAAATATTAGAAAAACACAATGCTGAGAGTGAGCGCGGGGTCGAAGCTCGCGGCTCGCTCACAACTCACTTGTGATATCCTTTTATTATGCTTTCTGTGTACATTCAACGAATCAGTAGCGATACATATTGCGTTGACACATTAAAACTAAAAATTGACTGTACATTTTATATTTTATATGTAAATATTTGTACATATTGCACTCTGAAGTAACAAAATTATTAAGAAATATCTGTCGAAACGAAGAATATATACGCAGAACAAAATATCTCAGTAAATACAAACTCAAAGAAATTATCAATCACAATATTCGTAGTTCGTACACTAACCTACGGCCCTACGTCTTACAAAGCTTACAAAAGATAAATACAGAGGTCATTTACAAGAAATATACTTCTACCCAAATAATATAAAAATAACAACAGCCATCTGTACTTCTTTAGATGAATAAAAATAAACGCACATATGTCAAACATATGCCAATAGAATCTAAAGGTATGTATGTACATAGAAAGTTAAACGGAGGGGGCGCCCGCGAGCGAGCGCGCCGGCGAGGATCTGCAGACGAACAACTCAACCAACAACTGTCACCACTACCACTACACCTGCCAGCCAACCGAACAAACGAACAAACAAACAAACCAACCTGCACACGCCCGCCACGGCCGCAAGGCGTCGCGTCTCGTCTCTCCCGATCTATCTCAATGAGCGATATAAACTTATTATCTCACTAATGTTCCATTATCAGCTAAGACACAAATTATATTAGGGTATCTCATATTTATTAGTTCTCGTGTGAGATTATTACATACTTAATAAACCTATTACATTTCCCAAATTGAATAATATGTATCAAACACGACCAGCTGTGCACCGACGGGAGCCGAATCTATGAAGCTAATTATGAAAGTCTACGCGTCGAGTGATGTATAACAATTACTTATCGTATGGCAGTTATATTTGTCGCGAGCGCGGCGACTGGCGACACGGTGACGACACAGTGACAGTGACGTCACAATGACGACACAGTGGCGCCATCTCGCCCGCCCTCACGCACTCATAAGGCAACGTATCATAGCGTAACGTCTCATCGCTGTCGAACCTATCATCTACTGATTATAAAAAACCAAACGGTCAATACAATCAATACAATACAATAAAACCACTATAACTCACGCATACAACATCGCACCGTGGGGTGTATATTACGTTTATAATGGCAGTGTGTTCGTTATCAATACGCTCCTATATCAGCAGGAGACACTAAGACACTCCAGTGACGTTTGTGCTTCGTTTTGCTATTTTAGAAACGCCTAATGCTACAATAAAATTATTTTAAGTCGAAAAGATCGTTTAAAGCGGACTAGCGCGCTCCGCGGTGCAAGCCCGATCGTCTCACGCTGACTTTTATACGTATAAGAAATGCAATTTCCAAAACTCCAATCACACTTGTAATGTAAATACACAACACTCCTAATGGCATGTAAAGAAGACACATTCAACATGCACCAATCAGACACTTATTATTACTTAACCGCTTTAATGTGATGAAGTGTCGCGAGCCATGCGATCGTACTGACACTATGACGGTGACGGTGACTGGTGAGGTACATGACGGTACGGTAGTGTTGTGTCATGTGTGTGTGTGTGTTTGTGTAGACACAGACAGCAGACAGTAGTGAGAAGGCTTCGAGACGGACACTGTCGAGCGAGGGTGGAGCGTCGTCGTCAAATGAGAATGATGCCACGAACGGAAATACGCTTAACGTACGGTTTAACAACGCTTACCGGTAATTGAGATCGATTAATTTTAAGTTCTATATACTATGAATTTCCACTCATCAACAATGTAGGTACACAATACAGGTAACGCGAAATAAGGCATTTCGTATGTAAATCGTACATTTCCGGCAGTTTGTTTGTCGCAATGTGTTGAACATGCAGTTTTATTATTACAACAGTGATATACTATACAATGTATCCACGTTACTTATGACTGTACGCAGTTTGAAGTAACAAGCGGCGGCGGGCTGGAGTGACTCGTGGCAGTACCGCCCTACACTTCGCTACACTATCAACATTGTTCCCATACAGTAAGCTCCAAATACCTATAAAGGAACGTAAAAACGTCCACTTTCTGTTTATTTTACACAAGAGATTAACTAGCTGCCTTTTGTACTTTAAAATAACAAGTATAATAGTGCGTTGGGCTAACACCATCATACAACTCCTATATTTTATAATATTTTACGTTCCTACCCCTTCCATCTTGGTATTATGGTGTTACCCCAACGACCCTATTTGAATAGGCTCACTAGTCGCGAGCCACATTCTTCTCCGCTCCTACCAGCAGCTGCCGTCAACTCTACCTTTGAGTACACTCAAACCCGCCTCCAGTCTATACAGAAATATGTCACAATTTAACGTGTTCTATATATATTTATACTTATGGAAAATTATATTAAATTGCACAAATTGTTACACTTGGCCTTTCAGTACCCGAGCGGTTGAAAGTGAATATGATACATAACTATTCGAGCGAATGGAACAGTACAGGCGGCACCGCAGTGGCTGCAGTACATTGTCTCTATCACACCTCCATCTCACTGACCACTCGCCGGTGACCAGTGATATCTTCAATACAAACGTGCGTTCTTGTGTCCATGTAACTGAATACAACTACTAATGGAACTCGAATCTAACTTGTGTCTGCAAAAGCTACCGACGACAACAGACAGATGTCGTTAAGTAAAGACGCATTCATCTCAGCCTACGATAGGTAATTCAACATGTTATAAATGTAATCACAGCAATAATAAATTATAATTACTCGTCTAGTCGAGGACACGGGCACGGGTTGATGGAACATGAATCGGAACTAACTGGACAGGACACGATAACACGTCTCACATAAACTATATATAAACAAACATCGTCGTCGCGCGCGTTCGTCGCCCGCCGCCGACGACTCATCACAATATTATAGACAAAAGGTCGATCAACGTATAGTTAATTTTGGTAAATAAACATAATTTCACCCAATAGAAACATCTCTTCATATATTACTTTTTTTCTTTATAACTCTCGTATGTACGCGCAATACAGGTGAACTTATTTATCGAAAGAAGTCTTATCATACGGGCGCATCCGAGTGACCGACTCGGCTTCCGGCCGCAAACGAAATAAACGCGGGACGGAGCGGCGGACGGCCGAGTCGCGGCCGCCCGTCCGCCGCGCCGCGCCGACCATCAACACTAAATATACTCTCCAAACGTTCAACAACACATATATTCACTAATCTCACGCATCATCGTCGTCGGTCACCGAACACGTACGAACCGGGCCTAGCGGTAATATTTGCACTGTCCTCACGGAGGCGTCGATGCGGTCCGACGATCGCGTCCGTGCACTTCACTAAAACTAGCCAGTCTATGAGCGTTCTCTCCTCGGGGGGCGGCGGTGCTCAGCGCAGGCCGCGGGCGCGGGCGGGGGGCGCGCGGGGGGCGCGGGCGGCGCGGGGGGCGCGGGCGGCGCGGGCGGCGCGGGGGGCGCGGGGGCGGCGCCGGCGCGGCAGCTAGAGCGTCGTCGCGTTGTCGACGGCGATGGCGGACACCTGCGGCGCGATGGCGAGCGCGGCCTGCGGCGTCGACACTTCGGCCACGTCCCAGATCTCCTCGAGGAATGGCGGAAGTTTCCTGTTCTTGAGTTTGAGCGAGATGCACATGTTGGAGTTCTGCGTTCCGAGCGTGCGCAGTTCCGTGAGCACGCTGAGGATCTTGCCGAACACCATGGCGTAGCGCGGCGAGCCGCTGTGCTGATTCAATATGTACACTCGCAGCGTGTTCATGTAGTATCTCTGAATCTCTTCTACGAGCAGGGGTTGTTCGAGGCCTGGCCGGTCTGAAATAAAAAAGTAGCTCTATGTTATAAATGGTTTTCACAATTTATTACGTAATATTGTGGGTATTTATTTATTAACATCAATAATATTTGTTTAATAGAACAGTTTATTACGAGTATAAGAAACTATAGGATGTTAAGTCAAGCGTTTGGGTTTCGCATCGGCACTATCATCGGCCATTTACGAGTCAACCGAATGTTTTGCGTCGTGCAACATGGTCTTATGCTACTGTAACAGGACACATTTCTGCGCGCTCCGATGAATCATTCAGCGGCGCGTTGTGGCTACGTGCCATATTCAGTCAGTTCCAAAGGTATCTTCAAAGTTACTTTTTTGTTAATTTAATATGTACTAATTTATAAAATTGACCGGTCCGAGTATTTATATCGTATGCTTTGAATTGTAGAGCAGTGGCTTACCTGAGAATATGACGACGGCGGTGAGTAACGCGTAGTGCACGTTGTCCATGCCCATGGCGTACATGCAGCGACAGAAGTGCAGCAGGTCCTCGATGACGTACGACATGCCGGCCTTGCGGTAGTTGTCGCGAGTGTACGCCTGGTTGTTGGCGAACAGCACGCTGTCCGTCGCCGCGTCGTACCGCCGAGCCACTCGCAACATCATCACCTCGCTTGACGACGCCTGAAAACAACAATTCTTGCTTGACTAACATCATTTTGGGAGAAAGACGACGTAATAGGTTCAGGAAAGGTTGTAGATTTAAGGCGCTTCTATAAGATCGCTGTGAAAATTCAATAGTACACTTTTTTTGGCTGAAGGTTAGTTATAATGATGATGTCAAAAATTTTATATTTTGTATTCCCCCATTTGGTAGTGACGCAGCACTTTCGATAATGGTACGAAGACAAATATAAATTATGTGATCCACAAGAGTGTTTCAAGTCAGAGAATTCTCAAACTTGAAGTGTTTTTAAAAGTCGTTAACTCTCATTGGAATGCGCTCTGAAAGGTCTGAAAAACCTCTTTGACACATCCCAAAATCCAATATTTTCGACTCTATTCCAACAGTTGTGATATCAGCAACCGTTTTTAGCCATCCCGTGGGAACATTGTTTATGATTTTACGACCTGCCTGACGTCATAGTTCGTTCACACTACATTACGGATGGTTCCAGCTCTGAGCTTACCATCTGCTTCCGTCTAGTTTTAATGCCAATATAAAACGAAACGGGATAAATTAGGAAAACTCATTGATGTTTATTACCTTGACGGCAAAATAATCACTACGTACATCAATGTTGTATGGAACAGTCGAAAGTCCTTCAGTAAAATGGTACTATTACTTTAAATTATACCAAAATTTGTTTACAGTGTAACCATTGCTGAATAGAAGTCACGTGGTAGGTAATTTTGGCACACATACAAGTCTACTTTTAAGGTGTTAAAGATGTTTTTTAAAACAATTGTGGAAAAATTCTGTGTATTGATATTTGTAGTCGTAAACATACGTGCTTTAGCCAAATGTTTTTTTATTTTCACTACTATGCTGACTAATTTTCTAGCAATTTCGAGTGCCTTTATTTAAGTCTCTAAGGGCAAAATAATTGCTAGTCACGGTTTATAATAACAAAAGGCCTATTTCCAACAGTGACCCAAAATTTTGATCCATCCATACACTGAATGAACTTCGTCTGAATTTGATAAGGCTACAATTTCTTATATTTCTAGATCAATACTGTCTTAACAGTATTTCGATTCTTTAGCCACCTCATAATATTACGAGATAGGTTACAATATTTAGGCCTTGGCAAATATATTCTCACCTTTAATAATGTGATTTGATCAGACTGCGATATCTTGGAGAATCCCGGCAGTCCCTTCGCGAATTCTACAATAAGCTGCACTGTTAGGATCGTCATCTCTGTGATCTGACGGAAGGGCATGTCAGTGTCTTCACCTTCTTCTTCCTCTATCTGCCATGTCTGGAAAGATAAGTATTTGTCATGTAGTCATCGGCTATAGACTAGACAGAAGGGGTAGGTTTAGTAAGGTAATTAGTAATTTTCGAATTTTGTGAATCGAGAGTCAGGCAATTGAGGTGTCAAAGCCAAGTGTTAAATCTGCGTGTTTTGTTATTGTATATGGCCTTTAATTCTTTTTTCATAGTTTGAAGTTAATCAGTGACTATATACAATACAAGAGCTATAAAAAGCTACGCTATAATTTGTACACGGGTCGATAACACCAAAATGCAATAATAGCTAAGTTTTTAAGCTGTTTTTCTCTTATAAGAATGTGAATGATTACCATTTCTTATTTCTATTTCATGTGATTACTATTTCTTATTATTTGCATTAGTTACAGAAAGTCCACTGCCGAGCATAGGTTACCCCTAAACATTTTCAACCGGAAATAAAACGGTCTGCATCGTGCGATCTTCAGAATAATTTGTCAGATTGTCTTCACACTACAGTTTGTTTTATACTATTAATACTAGGCAAAAATTCTCATATCGTATTGCAGTAATATGACAACCTTTATCTATGTTTTTTCCGGTATTACACTACTAAAACGATTAACGAAGACTGGTGTTCCCAAAAGAATACGTTATAAATGTTATTTTGAAAATCATAAATTCAGTTGGCAAATTATTCTGCGAAGATCAGGACATGTGCCGCTTCGTGTACGTTAAAGGAAATAATATCTTAGTATGTGATCGGAATAATAATCCGTTGTGATTTGTACGATGAGGAAGTACACCTGTCGTGGTACAAATAGATCGGTCTTACGAGGTATAAACATATATGAAGGCCTTAATAATCTTTAAGATAGTTTTTAGTGGGTTAAATAATATGGTCAATTAATAGAATTCAAGAGAGTTAGATGCTAAAACGGATTGTTTTTGAAAATGGCAGAATGATCACCTATAAATAAATAAATAAATAAATACACCCAACAGTCACATACATAGTCCTGACCCCACACTAAGATCGAGTCTTGTGTCGTGGGTATCAGAAACTACGTGAGACTTTTCGGTCTCACAAACACCCAGACCCGAAACAAATACCTGTGGATCACACAAACATTTGTTGCGGTGCGGGGATCGAACCCACGGCCTCTCGTTTCACAGGCGGCGTCTAACCAACTGCGCCACGGAGGCTGTCACCTATGCTGGCTACAATGAATATGTTTGTGGTATGCATAATTATGTTCAGGAGTGGATATACCGTAATGATGATATTTTATAATGGGATCATGTTTCTCCAATAAATACAGATTTATTTCGTACAACAAGTTTGGTATTATCAATAAATATTAGACCTTTACAAGGCTTTTCGTTTGCTAACTCGTGTAATACTGACCTGTGTAACTCTCTTGAGATCTTCCTCGGAGGGTTGCTCGTAGCCCTCCTGGTACCACACGAGCCTTGCGATCAGGGACTTCTGGTTGGCCGAAAGCGGCGTCACGTTCTTCAACCTGTTCTGCTCCATCAGCTTCTCCGTGAGGAACCTCGGGACCACTTCGTGCTGCAAACATTCCAGCTTCACGTACGAAACCATGGCATTATTATTTCGCTTCTTAACGAAACGATCATAATGTGTTAAGTTTATGCAAACCTCTTATTTTACTGACAATCATAATAACCTCTGGTTAATGTATGAATTATGAACGATTATCCTTAAAAGTAATTGTTTATGTTGTTTATTTAATACATTATACAAGGCAAAACTTAATTGTAACATATACAGTTTATGGAACTTACAATCCTTGCCGCCTCGGGTGGTGGGGGGTCGCATTGCATTATGGGGGGCATGTGGTCGTCCACCGTCGTCGTACTGACTGGCAATTTGTCTTTTTCTCTTTGCAGTTTCTTTTCTTTCCTTTTCTGCAAGCACGACGATTCTGGCACAACGCACTCGGGCCTCATGCCCACCGCTAGGCATTTCTTCAACCGGCACTCTTGACATTTTCTCCGCATGTACATGTCCATCTCACACGCGTGTCCAAATTTACAAATATATACGGCATTTTTGGTGACACTCCGCCTGAAGAACCCTGGAAACAGTCGCAGACAACGTTAATTTTAAGCAAATAAGCCCAGTTCAGATTATAATAATAGCACGCAATTATCAGTTTGCAATCTGGGCTAACGATTAAAAAAATATAGTTTGCGAAACCAGTTTTTATACGATATCATAATGTAGTCATGAACGTAAAGGTTGCCTGAAAGGCGTGTGTCATTGACTGCGGCGCTATTTATGTAGGAACGAATGTCGATTTTTATTACAAAACAAATACACGGTGCACAAATGGATCGAATTGGAAGTAATTAGTATGGACGAGGCGGCCGGGTCGCGGTGTTTTAAAACCGTTGTTAACTCCAAGTGTATTGAGCACGCATTATTTTTAAATTGGGGTCGTCGCCGAAGGTTGGCCGAGATGTGATAGGCGGCGGTGAATCAAGAAGT
Organism: Deilephila elpenor; assembly: GCA_949752805.1. Taxonomy (NCBI): domain Eukaryota; kingdom Metazoa; phylum Arthropoda; class Insecta; order Lepidoptera; family Sphingidae; genus Deilephila; species Deilephila elpenor. The sequence continues at coordinate 5,871,681 of OX457099.1, read as the reverse complement.
AGACGCTCAGCAGACAGGCATTGTGACGTGTCAACTAACGAATGCAGCGTGGTCGCGCGCTGTGCAACACACTACATTACTACATAATCTGAGTAACAAAGCGCCACTTCAATTTGGAGTTGGCACGCTCGCGGCCGATTAGCAAGGGCTACGTATGACTAACATTCTAGGTTAATAACGTGCAAATTTGTTTTGTATTATCAGAAAATTTTCAGTCCGACGAAGCTGACTTTATGTCATTGCACATTCATGAATAATGCAACTTAATAACCGCTGTCCTTCGCATTTTAATTGTCTGCAGACATTCGTTTCGCTGATTTTAGCGAGTCTAGAATTGATTGTATTTTTATTGTTGTAGTTTGGGATATACCTTTGCATCCTTCGCACGTGAGCGCGTTGTAGTGGTAGCCGGAGGCTCTGTCGCCGCACACGAGGCAGAGTTCCTCCTGCTGGCGCGGCGCAGGGCCCTTCTTCTGTCGCCTCGCCTCCCCGTCCGTACTGCAGCCATTTATGCTCGAGGCCGGTGATAATTCTTCTCGACCTGAAACAAATTATTCCAATCCTTAGTCAACAAGGTCATGCAAAAACACAATGCAAATACGAAGACGTACAAGATCAGACGGTTTTAATGCATTTAGAAGAGGTTTCGAGTGCAGTTTTTTCGTTTTACGTCGCAGCAATGTTCTTTGGCGAGATGTTTTAGTAACGAATACGGGCGAGTGATTTTCGGCAGTAGCTTGGACATTTCCTGCCCAAACAAAGGTGGCTAGAACGGTCGGCGCATACTAAGCACGAGGTGCGCTTATGTATTCCGCGCGCGGCCGGGAGCAGGGCTTGCGATGCGCCGTGGTAGTGTAATCGGCAATTGTCAATCACACAGTCGGAACTCCATAAAAAGCAACTGGTGGTGTTATTAATAATTGTTATTGTCGCTTTATTCCGCGCAGTTTGCTATGCAGTTACAATGCATGCGATATGGCAATATAATATGCATTTCATTGTAAATAAATTGTGTAGTGATGTTTTGTTTGTGCAAATGCAGGTTCGGGTCTAAGTAATCATTGATGATTTGCATTTGTATTGGCTTGGGACGCAGCGGGTCGCTGGCCCCGCGGAGGCTGCGTTACGCAAACCAACAAAAAACTAGTTCCACCGGAGGTCGTATATAAGGGCAGCCAAATTGTATTTAGAAAACACGTTTACACATAATTACACGTGGACTTGTACTATTTTAACATCATGTGACGCTTGACCAAGTAACATAAAATTGTTTAGATACATAAACGGCGGAATTCTATTATACAATAGTGTTAATAGTCCATAGAGATTTTTGTTGGCTACGAAATCATCCGGAATGTGCGCTACAAAAATCTCAAACATTAGATAATGAGGAAGCTATATAAAATCAAATATGCAGAAATATTTCGCTATGATATTTACGTTGGCGAGTGCCAATTCTGCGACCGGCTAGCCGAGAGTGCACACGTCCGCAATAACTCACTCGATAAAAGTGTCCTGGTAAAAAGGTCAAGTGCGACGCTTTATCTCATAGTTATTTACATGAACAGTGAACACCGGCTACTGTACGAAGCGCTTATAGCCTCACATTACACTGACCCGCTCACTATTCATAGTTATTTTTATCGATATCAATTATTGTTTTTTTGTTATAATTATTTATAGGCAATGAAACAGTTTGTTTATTTATATTTATTAGGAACTCCAACAAAGAATACAAGGTTACAAGCTTAAAGCTTTACTATTGTATCCTTGCATTTTAAACATTGTGCTAGGTTAATAGTTAGGACTTGGATAAATATTGTGGAAAAGTGAGTAGTTATTAAAGTATTATTACATTAAATGGATATAATTAATTGCCTTCATAATGTTGTTGGTGAAGGGAGAAAAAAATTACACATTTTATTATACTAGTGATATCGTGTTTCAATTAATAATAAGCAGTATAGTATTAAATAACGTATGTCACCATGAAATGATTGCCCATGAAAAAGAAAGCTAATCAAAAGTTGAATGCACGGATGACCGAGTCAGTGTGTTATGTTATTACGTCTCAGCTGTTCAGTGTTCAGTGTGTTGCGCTGGCGCACTGGAAGGTCTAGTTCGTGCCGCTTCGGCGCCGCTCGGCCGCATTCGGCCCCGCGAGCGAGAGGCTCGCCGAGAGCGACAAGTGGGGCGCGATCGTCGACCGGGGGCAGCGTGCGGCCTTGACTCTTGAGTCGTCGTGCCCCCTCCTCCCGCGTGCGCTCCCCCCTCCCGTCACACGCCCCCGCCCCGCTGCCGCGCTCGCCGAGCAGCCACATTATTTATGATAGCATCAGAGCTCGAAGCAAGCTCGCGATTCTTACTAACTAATAATAACTCGTTTTTCCTCTCACGCCATTTCATTTTTTCTCGAATCCGCAATTCCTTTGGAAAAACTTTCGCGTTATGTACACGAGGACACCTTTGTGGTATCACATTAAAGAAATAACACCGAGTAATTGATGTATCCCGATGCAAACTTATAGCTGAATAATGTGTCACGAAATGAAAGATCAAGAGAAATGGAGTCGGACGTGCATTAAACTATACGCAAAAACTTTCACTGAACCCAGAAAACAGACAACACAATGATTTCGCAGGCGGGCCACGTAACCCACTAGTGAAAGTTGTCCAAAAGTAGATATTGCACAAGCCTACACCGAACACGTAATTGAAATTCGGGTGCGGCGAAAGTACGCTCTATGCGTTGTGACATCATTCAAGTGTTGTCATTCACTCGCTGTCCTTCCGAAATCAGTAGGAGCGGAGTTCGGACTTATAGCGTTGTAATATCCGCAGGGATTGGCATTATTTTGACGCGTAGTTTGTCAACAAGACGCTCGTGAGCACACGAGCGAGGATACAAAAAGTATTTGAAAAAAAAAACGCGTGTACACGTGATGGATGTGTCGGCCGAGCGGGACAGACGCGCGATGTTACTTTCTACGATACTTTCTAGCAAGAGATGTGGGCCGAAGCCGGCGCAACTAGAGCGATCGGTTTCTCCGAGCGCCGGGAAAATCGGATTGAAATAGAAATCGCAACGCGGTGAAAATCGCATTTTCGCGTTACAACACACGCCACCGTGGAAACTTTGTTGATCCAGCGTCTACCTACTTAGTTTTATTTATGCCACTTAGCCAATCGGTTTCTATTTACTTTAAAAATTGCTATAGAATTTCAACTCTTTTACATTATCCGACCATGTATAACAAAGAACTCTACAAAATATTTGAGACTAATTTCATCCGTGCATCTGATAAATCATCTGGTGCATATGTATCTGTGGAGAAAGTCGTGAATATTTTGCAGATGTCATGAAAATGTTGCGCGGGGGACGGGGGATGTGATGTTCAGGCGGACGTCGGGCGCCGGGCGGAAGCACGTGGAAGTGTTGACATCCGTCGGAGCGCGTCCGTGCCGACTAACGCGCCGAGTGCAGCCCATCCGCCACCAACACATTCCCCAATTCCTCGTTCCCTTTATAGATCAACATTCTTAACGGCACACATAACTCGTAATCTCCCATCTTATATTTGAATTAGCTATTAAAAGGAAATTGGAAAAAGGTGGAGATTTAGGCCCGAATCGCATCTATGAACATCGATTTCAAGTTTATGTGGCTATTGAAAGTAGTTATTTGATATAAATATGTAAGATCAAGATACGCATAATGCATATTTGTACAAAATAACTATTTGATAAATAAAATGTAAATCGATGCCTATATGACATTCTGGCCTGAGGATCTAGAATTTTCTAATTGCAGATTCAACTGTATCGTGAACCTGACTTACTTAATTGTGTTTTCTATTATCACAAAATTGAACAGATTCTCTGCATTCCACTTGCGATTGACAAAATTAGTAACAGCGTCACCCAGGTTTTTAATCAGTCGTTGACGTTTCTTTTACAGTGAAATGTATCAGTGTGATTACTGATTAGATAAGCATGTATCGAAATGTTTCTTGGCACTGCCATACTTTTTTATATTATAAAACAATAAAATAATGTTTCCAATGATGTTTAACAGAGTAATTCTCATGAATACCGTCTTTTATAATCTCAAAAGTATTACGTTTTTACACGTTTTTTAGTAACTGCATATCACTCTACAGGAAATTCAATAAGATTACTTAACAAAATATTGGTAGAGTTCCCGTCCTCGTAAGATTCCCATAGAATGGAGTGTCGAAATCGTAAATTAGAAAGTGGCGAGCAGTTGTCACGTACGGACAGTATAGGTGTACGTAATGGATATGCTACAACTCCCCAGCAGATCGGTCCGTTTATTGACAATGCTAGTTTATGCCCCTCTCGCTCCCCCACATTGTAACAAATAGATAAAACGTATTTTTGTCTCTCTCTGCTCCCCAATTTAGTTTAGCTGGCACCCACGCTCCGACGCGCCTTTTGGAGTAAACACGGGAATGGGTAAATAGAAAAGGGAGGGAGATATAATTAGAATAAATGCTGCGTGGTTTTCTCACAGAATTAAAACTTTCAGGAATTTTGTGTTGCCATTGATTCGTTTTCTATTCCTTGTACACACTATATTGAAGACTTTTTAATATAGTAGTATGTATAATTGAAAAGTGAGTATAGTAAATAGTAAACTATCGTGCGTACGATTTTTTTATAATTCCTTAACATTTTAACTTTTATAATGGTTTGTTTATGTGAACATAAGTCCAACGTTATTATTGTAACAAATACTGCGTTGAAGTAAGCGCTCATTGAAGCGTGGCGGAACGCTATCAACGCCCTTGCACCGTCCGCGATACAATCTCGTGTCTCTGGTGTACAAGCGGTGACACTGTGCCACGGAACACGTTAATCTCCACAAAAGAGCCATTGTTCAACCTTGGTTCATATAAATATGAGAGATGTAGGCCAAGGTACTGTTGGACGTCAATAATCTCTACCAAAGGCTAATTAACCGAGCAATTGGGTCAACGACTGTAACAACGGAAGCGGCGCCGAATCGATACAAATTGAAACTTATTGAACCATATTAATAAAAGGTAAATATTTTGTACGTTAAAATAGCTAATCGCAAAGTTATGTGGGTCATTGACACGTTTTCCGAGAATTTGACTGGACGCAAAACGAGGAAAATAAAGCGCGCAGCCGCGATGTAGGTCAAGAGTGGCAGTCATCGAGGAATCGAGGCTGAAACAACAAATGCTGAGACAGTGGAGCAACTCGTGAAGTAACTCGCTGATCACGCAACTTGTAACACACAACAATGTTACAACTACGTGTTTACTCTCAAAAATAACACACACAACTTCATTCGTCAAAAATCACAGCACTAATTAAATGAAATATATGTTATCTAAACATTTTAAAGAATATAGCGGACATGTAATGATATCTGATGTATCTAAAAATTGTGTGCCGTTCGGATACGGCGAGGTCGGTGACCGTGTATCGGCCGGCGAGATAAGCTGCCGAGACGGTACGCTTATCGGCCGACAAAGAACGCCTTTGTTTTCGACGCATCTGACGACAAACATGCGCCGTGATTACACCAACATCACTGCACCATTTTTTAAACCCATAAAAATATGTGTTTATATTTTCATGCGCATTATGAATCATATTTTTACCCTATTCTATAGCCCTTTCACAACATGTACTCTTTAGGTTGAAATACGAGAACGCAAGCCCGATTATTATCATTTAATACGTATTCAAAGAAAATACCACATAATATTTTGCCCAAGCGCAGTGCGCTATCTAGAAGTAATTTATCGCCTAGTTATCAGTTCTTCGTAAGATATGAACACAAATACCTAATAAATATTGATTATACTGGCCATAACATTGAATATGTTTTATCAAACTTTTCTTTTTTTATCAATAAACTTTTTTACACAAAGGCTGTGGGTTGCGACATCGATCTAATTGACACTTCAGGGTTAAGCGTGATCCCGTTTTTTGTATCTCAATGAAGAATAACACAATAACATCGTAATTGGTGAGCAAAGGCTGTTATAATTATTGAACAAAGGTAAAAGATGAAATAACATATAACTAATTTTTGGAGGATTGTTTTTATGGTAAAGATATATCAAATTTTATTATTCAGTAATACAGTTGTAGTTACCTTAGACATAAATAAAGTAGGGGGTAAAAGTAGACGATACATCACACATCTTCGCCTATTATAAAAAGCTGTAAAGCTAGGAACAGCATCAACACCAAGTATTGCGTTTTCGATTGATGAACAAAAAGCGAACAAGGATTTCTATGTATTATGCAAGTGTAATAATCGCATGTTGTTCGTGGTCACCACAGCAGGGCCTCTACCTCGTGACCAGATCACTGTAACGAGCAAAAACTCCACAGCGACATCCGAAGCGGATGGAAAAAAACAACCGACACTTGTACCGTGTTCTGCCGCCGCGCGCGCCGCGCCGTTCAAAATTTGTATAAACACCATTTAAGCGGTACATGTACACCGTTTTAAATCGCCTTCACGAAACCCAATTACATTAGTAATTTTCGAACTACATTGAACTATTATAATTAACACTTATCATAACGATTTCCTGTTGTGATTTATTACATTTTGCTTACTTGGTGAATATATGCAATCGGAATTACTTTGTTGCATTCAGTAACAACATTAATAATTCCGAACAACACATATTGATCGGAAAGTAATGATTCAAAATGAGCACGAAAGGCATCTCGTGAAATGATGAGACAGAAATAATAATCGGTGGCGCATCTCGTGAACTGTGTCATGGGCTCGGCCCACGTTCGGCGGAAGGTCGCCCGCCCTCACCACTCGCGTCTCATTACTCAATAACGTACCTCTTGGAAACATTAACTCAACGCAGTAACATTCCATTACTCATTCGACCATTATCGTTTTAATTGACATTACTTTTGCGACATACTGCTTTACTCGTACAAAAAATTTGAAACGTAACATCAAGATTTTCGGTAGCGGGTAATGAGCGTCGACAAAAACCTCTTTTTTTACCCTGTACGAATTTTAGTGAAAGGCTCATATGTAAGTACGTTAGTAGCGGAGGAATAATAATCACTGCTGTCAGCTTGATGGATAACCCCGCGATGACGTGGCATGGAGTACGAACTTTTCCCCTACCTCGTCACCCTGCAGCCCTTTATCCGCTCAGCTTTAGTTCAAAAATACCGTATTTGCTAATCGTTTCTAAAGCTCGGTACATAAAGCACGTTATATGATCCTCTATCTAAAGAAACAGCTTCAAATTCTATCTTTGTAAAATGTATTTGTCTACACTCTACAGTATCACTTACAATTCATTCAACATCTCTGAAACTTAATTTTCTATCGAGTGAAATCTATAAACCAATAGAATCCAATTGAACACAGACAAATTGAATTTCAACGCAGGTCTAGAATATGTTGAGGTACGTTATTTCATCCTTTCGGAAATTTAGAGAAATTAGTTTGTAATCAAATAATACCATTGGCCGACTAACTCTTTAAATATAGAGTGAGGCTTGTAATGATGACTTGTCATTTATACTGCATCACTATTGACGACTTGGAAGCCACATTAACTCCCACCTACGTTTATTATGCGTGTAGGAAACAAGGAAATTGCCACCCGCACATGAGAAACGACGAGGTCATTAGTTGAAATAAATACATCATTTGTCTCGCAAACAACACTCGCCTAGGTGACATTGTTGGAATATTCGGCATGCGGCCAGGTGGGAAGGTCGACGACATAACATCGCGAGCGGCAAACTTGAAGCTTAATTGTGGGTGTCTACGTACCAATTACATTTAATCGATATTGATTGTCGGTGTTGCCACATGCGACTACAAAAATCCAACCTGTGTACGTCATCAAACGCCGATTTAAATGAGTAATCCCATAGGAATCTCTCGGAATTGGAAAAGAACAATGCGTGTCTTATTTATGATTTAAAACTTTAAATACGAACGCAGTAGAGTTATAGGCTCTCGATTGGCGTGTTCTATTTTAGACTTGTATTGTTGTTTTATTTTTGCCAATGCTGGAACAAAATGTATTGTTGGCGCATTTGCAATAGCACTCATGTGGTGCCGCAGCAATTGGCGAGAGCAGGAGCATTCCTCGGAGCCGGGCGGACCGGTTTCGTCTGGAAACCGAAGCTGTTTATGGACCGGCCAGATATAAATATGCGCTACAAACCATTCTGGTTATCATCTATCTTCATGCTTCAAGTTTTAGCTGCGTGTATATTTTTTGTCGAATTATACTCATGCATATTTATTAAGTCCTACTCGTGTATCCTTTGATTGACAGATAACTCTGTCGTGTATCAGAATTGAATGTAAGAAATAAATCCATGGAACTATCCTCGATTGTTTGAGATCAACTCGTGATTGTAATTTAGAAGAGTTTCTGCGGCAGTCTGTATTGTCAGGCGCAGTATAAAACGTCCATAAGCAAGCGCACCTAAATAATAGCCTTGTTAAAAGATACACGTTCAAAACGTGTTCCACGTTGGCGGAGCAATAAAACAATCCAATCAATGTAGCGACTATTCCGATATGGAGTGACTGATTGTCTCACCATAAAATATGCAAGAAAGCAACGGCATTTAGTTTCAGATCGATATCGGCGGACTTTATTACACTCGTGCGACTTATTCATTGTCGACGCGAGTTAAAAACGGCGCAGATAAAATCAGCGTTGTTTAAATAAGGCAGTCTGCATCGCGCCGTGTGCTCTGTGCAGCTCTCACGAGCTAGACGCGTTGTTCACTTTCACTACGAATATCAGGCCCTATCTCGCGGACGATTACACTACCAGCGACCTAAAAACAGGGCCGGCGCGGCATCTTGTACTACCGACACCACGTAACTTACATAACCGACCACGTGGAGCGAAGATCGTTGACCCCGGGAGCGTGACGTCGATAGGCCGCACTATCAAGCACCTGTAGTCCAGATAACGATGATAATGATTCGACAGACATTATAAACAAAACGTGAAACACTTGGGCAATCAAAATGTGACGTGATATTCAAATTTTCACGCTAGCAGTGAGCGCGGACTGCGAACGCGAGGTGGCCTTACTCAACCATCTCTACATTTCGCGTCGGCGGCGGGCACCGCGCAGCGCACCGGTGTCACCCACTTAAGCCGACGGTTGCCAATTCGTTGCATAAACGACCCAGTAATGGTGAAGGAGGTCATTGTCGCATTACGCCAATCGGCGGCGCCTCGCAGGTACAATACGCTAGCTGCTAGTTAGATAATTATATCGATTGAACCCAGGTCTCCTTCAGCGTGTCTGTGACCCCGATGTAAATAACCTGAGGCGCTTGTACTGTAAACAACTGACGCCCGCTTGCGTCAATCGCTTGCAGCGTGGCCGCAAGGCGCACAAGGCGCAGCGCTCCACTCGGCGCTCGGCGGGCGGCGCGCCGCTGCCATTGATGTGTTCGCGTTTGACTTACTGCTGCGTTATTTTAGACTCGGCGAACATTTTACTAGGCTATGGAAAACGTACAGTGCACGCGCTGACGCAACGTTTTATTTTCGTATTGAAGAATGTTTCGTCACGCTAAATGCGATGACGGTTCTATTGCTATCGCGCATACATAAATGTTGCGAGTTCATCGCTTTCAGTGAAGATGCAATAAAATATAAATTAACCTATAAACACAAAGGCGCTCACAAATTTGAATAAAACACTTTTAATGTCATCAAATAAAAATACGCCAAGCGTAAAACATTTTATTGCGAAATAATTATTCTGAAAAGCTATTATTCTGCGTATAAGCGGTGCGATCCAAATATTTTTTTTGTACCTTTATTAAATTCCCTTGAATGTTGGAGTTGCGTGTCACAATGACCATTAATAAGAAACGAAAGATGTATCTGTGATTCACATCGACACCGCGAGCCACATTGTGATCGTTAACGTCGACTACGAGTTGAAGCTGTAATTTGTGTTCTGCGACCGTGAATTGGACATAAATCGTGAACTAAAACGGGCTAGATATCATCTCATTGACGTCGCCGCGCAATTTTTTATGAGAATATTCAATGCGTCTATATGCCACGTCAACTAGACTAGGTGTTAGAAGTTAAAACTCGGCCAACGAGTGTTCTGTAGGTGGTGCACTATCTATCAAGCAATGCGACCGAGTGATAAGATTATTTTAATAGCTCCACTAGTGAAGGAACACTTGTAAAACATTTTATAAGTGTGTGCGTGTGTAAATTCGCGTCGGGTGCTCTCTTAGTCGTACAATGACATTGTCGACCTTGAATACCGGCTGCCGTATATAAGAACACGCACACACACTCACTCCACAAGGAATGTAATGTGTTATTAGTGGATATTCAGCAAGAGAGAAAGACGGCCGTCGATGCGGTGATATCGATGCACACTAATGAGGATATCTTTAAAAATAGAGGTCTAGACGATTACGGTTCAGCAAACGATAAAGTGAATGCCAAAGCGCAGTGCAATGATGCCAAGGTCAGGCGTATTATCACAAACGTTGGAAAACATTCTCGGTTCGCAACCTAATGCCTTTTTAATGAATTACGTAACGGTGTATGACCGGTTATTTTTACCAGCTCTAGGATATTTTTGTTGCCAGTATTAATTTTATAAGTAAGTGAGAGATAAAGCGAACGCTGCCAAATGCTGTGATTAAACAATACATGCGATTATGTTTTATTTTGGAACTCATGTTGACGACTAAATAATCAGTTTACGCATTTCGTGATATAATGAGCCGCTATCAATGTGTTTATATTAGTATACAGTATTGTTTAAGGACAAACGGCACATAGTTTTATGGGTTTCAGAGACACTTAACTGCAAATTTATAGTTATGCTTTGCTTTTGCTGACTAGATAATACGTGATTTTTCAATACGAGAGCTTAAAAAAAATACAAATTCAATTTTACACTGTATTACGTTGGCGTCTTTCTAAGCAAAAACGTTAAATCTCATAATTCCGAATAACAACTTTGTTCACACAGTTAATACATAGTATTTTTTATATTGTTCCAAGTCCATAAAGCATATACAAACCGGTTCGAGCTCAGTGCATTGACATAATCAAACGTATTAATGACATTTAAGAAACTTAGACTTGCGTTGAAACTTGATAGGTCAAGTATAATGTAACAAATAAACGATACATGGAAATCATATGAAACGTTGTTTATATGTTGAATGTTACAGGTATGCGCAAGTAGCTATTCGATACGTGGAGTGCTGGTGTGGACAAGGCCCGAGAATGACATTTACAGAAGGAGGGACTGCTCGGCCAAGGTCTCTGACCTATTGGAGGTGGCCTAGATTCACAGGTCAGCTATTACTGGGGAAGGCGTTGTGCAGAGACCGACATCGTTAGCTTCAAGTTTAAGAAATGAAGAGAGGCAAATCTGGCAACATTTATAAACTACAAAAATGACGCCATTTACATTTTGATGTACGAAAATGGTCCGATTCAATATCAAATAACAATCTTGCATTGAACATAAAATAACCCAAATGTACTCTGCAAGTCCATAAAAATTAACTGTATTAAACGTTTTTGTAAACATAAAACTTGTTTTTAATTAACATCTTTGTCTTTAGGTACGAGGAGTCAGATCCAAAAACACAATCCTACTCAGCTCGCTTCCTAATTAGCCAAACATACAACATCAAAGGAGTATTTCTGCAAAAAAGAAATGACGAAGACTTTTATGCACTGTAAATATTAAACAAGTATGTCAATGCTGGCCAAAATCCCAATACATAAATATTTTGCATCAACGGCGCAAAACATTGTAACGCGGAGTACACAACTTTAGAAAAACACAAAATTTCGAGTAATTTGTGTTTCTTATTTTTGCTAGAATATTCCATTGAGGGTTTGTTTGATGCTGGTATTTTAAATAATACACCGTATATTTTATTCAGCCTTTAAACAGTGTAACTGATCGATACCAAATGTGGTTTTAGGGTAACTACGTGTGATAAGGTAATTGATTTCATTCAAGGGAAAATAAATGCTAATAAATGATAATCAAGTTAGTGATATCTATACCTCAGCTAGGTCAAGGCAGTGTGATGTAGAGCACCATTCCATCAAGCAATACGGGTTGAAACACGTCGATTTTACTCTTCTAATAAAACATTCCGACCTAAATATAAACTGTATTTTATAAGTTGCATTGAGACTTATCACAAATGCACGTTCAAGGTACTTTTACTACATTTACGAGTATGTTACGAGCGCGTCGCGTCGTGTACTTGGGATTTAAGTGTGGGCCGATGCATTACACAACGCTCCGTAGTCGTGGAGCGACGTCCGAAGATACTAAGCGAGATAACAATAGGTATTTAGGGTTCAAAGTCACGTACCACGCTTAAAATTTCCGCGTACGTTACGTCTTACCTGCATTGTTATGTGACACGTTTCTGTTTTTTGTACTATGTTTCGCAAACTATTTTGCAAGATTACGATATTGCGTCTTAAGGAACTTGAGGTTATTGAAGAATGTGTTTTATTCGGTCCAAAATAAATCCTGTTCGTATACATTGAAAATAATGACTTTATAATGTTCCTGTTTATTTATTTTGTTGATTTTTATACAAAATTTGAATACAAAATTGTACAAGTCATCGCACAACGTGGTGGCATTTGTTGCGTTGCGAAGTTAAAAATTCTGAGAACAAGTTTGACTCGTCGCGCACAATGCGAACCATTTATAAAGATCATTCTGCAGAGGACTTTGATTGACAATGTTTAAGAACGCACCGACTACATTACACGTGAACAATGGCATTAACTGAGGTGATTTAGATGCGAGACCGTTATAATTTCGATTAAGACCGATGCTCCGTGAGATCCGGGTCCGAAAATTTTTACCACAACCGCCGCTTTGTTTCTGCTCCGAGATTTCTTTGAATGATAAGTGTGAATTAAAAACATTGTACTTAATCTTCTTGTTTTCTTGTTAGTATTTGTGAGTATCTTTCTCTAAATATTATTTAAGGTTTGTTTGGTATTTAACTGTTCTGTTATCAGTAAATAGGCGCCACGATTTAAGTCATACAAACATTACGGTTCATAAAGCGATAATGATTAATGACTTTAAAGAATAAAAATGTTATACATTTTTCGGAACATTTCTTACTTCAAATAATGTTACCAAAAAAGCACACAAAAATACATAGCTTGGTACTTTCATCGCTGATGTGCTTAGTAAACACAAAATTTTATGGAAACTAAATATCGCTGAAGGCAAGATTGTTTTGATACATCAATTGAATAACAGAGAGTGATTGTCTCAAGACGCTCTCGTGGTCACAACTGGCAGCGGACGAGTCGAATCTAGATAATGGGAGGCGAGGATGGCAGTACACGCGCATCCGAGCGCGTCGGCCACTCGACCGCACATCCGCTAGACTCTTCCTAGAGCGACCGCGTCGACTTACCGCCGCGCCGCGCCGCTCCGAGCTCACAGAAACACCTTTTGTTTATCACAATTTCACTTTCCGTGTTTCATCACTCTTTAGTAAGAGATTTAAAAGGCTTAAATCAAAGTAATACTAGGTAATATATTTTTTGTGTAAATTGCAGTATGTTGCACATTGTGTGGTTGTGGGTTTTTGTGATTTGGTGACTATAACCCAAGACACAGTGTTGATTAGCTGGAGAATAACTTATAATAAAATGATAATTCATAATATGCACGTATTCACAGTATGCATGTATGTTTACAATTTCTCTCAAGACCTTGTTAGCGTGATTTAGATACCCCATTATTTTACATCTTGGAATGCCAACCTAATAGTTTACTAATTTCATCGTTGATCGAACACGGTGACACGTAAATAGAAAATTAATGAAACAACGTCGATACCTTCATTTAGGTGTATCTAATTGGTAATCGTTAACGTAATCGCTGTAAGACTTCAATTCCTAACACGCGTAATTGTTTTAGTAAAGCATTATTTAGTGAAAGTGGACCACATTATACTAATCAGTCTATGTCACAAGAGCAAAGCGTTATGTATTGTTTCACTGAGCGTACGTAATGAGATTACACTATCAAATTGTTGTGAAAAACTCAGCGACTGTAACGCGCTGTCAGTTTTAAACATGAGTGTAATCTTGTGTCGATGAACTCTCAAAGGTTAAATCGGATCGAAGACCCACTACATGGTGATTTTAAATGAGCTTAGTTAAATAATTTTTGAAACTTCATTAAGCCACGCATGACATACTCCGAAGGGTTTACAATAATAAAATAGTCACAGCAGCCGCGTGCTTAGAAAATGAGGGGCCATGGGGACCCCATAGTTCGTATCCAAAGGGCGCTAAATCTAAACGCTTTTATTAAAAAAATGACCCCCACGTATATTAGAGGCGGCAGCTGCTTGAACTATGGATTCCGTTTTATTCAATGGCCGAGCCGTCACAAGCAGCGGTTAATAACCACTAGGATCATCCTATTTGCATTCAACATTTCGCACGGACACAATAATGAAAATATTGAATAATTTTAATTTTCCGTTGGTAGTTATAGCATGTTATTTAAAACAGATGAAGTCATAAGCTATCTTTGGAGATTGGAACAGGTCACCGACCCATTTGATTAAGGAATCATCAATCATGCATGACCCGAGCTCGGAGCGGTATCACGTTTCACACCACATTGAAAAACGTTAGCTAACACATACGCGATAAAGGATGCGGTGTCGTATTTAACCAAACTGATCGCTGGGGTGTATTTTCTATAGCTCTATATAAAATATCAAAGAACTTTCAATACATCACCAATATTTGAACAGCTATTACATGAACTGAAATAATTCAAAGAACAATTACAACATTGATTCTCCTTCTTGAATTTTAAATTGTTAAAGGTAGGTTTATTACTCGGTTTAAAACTTATTACATTGAAACTAAATTATATTATGAAATTACATTGAAATCGTACCATTTATTAGAAATACCACGACATTGACACCATATCAAATGTTATTAAGCTGGACTAAGTACCAATTATTGGCAGTAAGGATTACAAACAGTAAAACAAAAGATGTATCGCAAATCACAATAGTAACGGATGGTTGATAGACTCTACCCACTCTTATAAAGAAACATTATTAAAACTTTTTGTAGTTCGTATTTCGTTTAAGAGATTTTTTATCGCTAGTTTGCTTACAATTAATTGCGCGTGTAGGAAGAATCAAAGTCGAATATGAAAGCTAGTCATTTTATATTTTCTCTACGACATGACATCTCGAAGTAGCATGCTCGAAAACAATATATTTTTTCAATCAATTTTAATTTTTGTGATATACGACAATAGAAATACGTATATACTAAGAGAATTTTGATATAAATATAAATAGAAATATTTATAAATATTTAACACAACTATGTAAAAAAACTAGCGCCAAGCAAGGCCGATGATCTTCAGTACATGACACCATACGTAAAAACGGTTCGCACACGTCACAAGCTAAAAACTAATTACGTATTGCATGCGAAACACTCCTGTTATAAAGTCTAGTTAGCCGAAATCTTATCGCAATAGGTTTTTTGGTGGATTTAGCTGGCTACTTAGTTAGCCACAAGGTCCCGAGGTCCGTAACCCTTTTCAAACGATTAAACATACGATTATTCAAATGGTGAAACAAATAATTTCCGGCTAAGTACGGACCAGTACGCGCGACGGCGTCAAATAATTAGCATTGTGTCGCTGTACCTTTATTTTTTTCTAAAGTTATCAACACGTACAATCTCTGATAGAACAATGAAGTAGGTTCGTATAATATATACCACGTATTTTATACAATCATGTAATATGGTAAATATTATAAAGTTCTAAGAAAGCGGTAAAAGAGAAATAAAACCTTAATTATTTATAACGCTTGCTTTAGGGGTATAAATGCAGTTAGCCATATTCTAGGGATTAAAGGTTTATACAAACCTCTATATAGCTTGAAATGTAATTGAAAACCTCTCCGAATTTATCGGTAACACCTAACAATTATTTACAAGCTCTAAATAATTTGTACATGTATGATGTAATACTATACAAAACGCAAATACATTTAAACCAACCCCGGGATAAAATCAACGATTTTTAAATAACGTTCATCCGAGCTAATTTATCTCAAACACGTCGATAAAAGCATCATCAATACGATGGATGACTAGCATCGTTACTATTTATGTGCGACGTGTCAAAAAAACGTGGGTGACCTTGGCGCCCCCACGCGGACTACGATACATTCACCTCGATGGGGGCCCGAGGAGCACCGAATTGCGCCCTATCATAATTATTGTCATAACACGTCAGATCATCTATAACATCGCTGCGGCTTCTGATTGTGACATAAGGCCCCTAGATCTTCGCTTGTTTTGATTTGCCTTAGGACTTATTGTTACAGGCAAAAGAAGGTAATTCGTTGCCTGATTTCACAGTTGCTTGGAACTTTTAGTGCTACGTATGCTGCAAGCTTATGTTGGTACGGGATAAACAGCAAGAAAAACTTAAAAAAAATATGATTTATCAGATGCCTATTCACTACTAAATGCTGTCCTAATATTTTCAGGATCATTATTACATTACGAAAAGGTTTCTATATTTTCGTGTCGGATGTATATATTAACTTATTCAAAATAGTTTCCATTTACTTTCTGTTATCTCACGAGAAAGTTGTTATGGTAATTTACAACATTTTTAGCTTTTAAACGGTGGCAGGTAGTAAAGGCTATATTCAACTTATTATAAAGCAAATACAATGTGAATTACTCACTGTCAGTTTTATAAATCAAGTTATTTGTTCCCTATTTTTGTAGCTGACAAAGGCGCATGAATGTGCAAAATGTAGGCTTAAATGTATACGAACGGATCCAGCGGAATTCAATAGAACTTAACCGAGGAAATTGTAAACATTCATTATCAGTATTCAAGGTTATCAGCGAAATGCTTCCATTACGCTAACAAGAATTAACAATACAGTTGGTACCCGCATAACTAACAATTGTAATTTATTTTAATAAAAACGTTTTTATTAATCACCTAAAAGAAATTTGGCCACATTTGACAGCTCAAGTCGTTGACCGGACGCATGTTAGGCACAGGGTACCTCTCATTTTTATCGCCTTAACTTTTGGCGGATTATTTCTAATTGCTAACGTGAATTCAGGTCTAACCTTGGTACAACGAGCCAAATTACCATATTAGGTTCAATAAAATTATATCTAAATTTGATCAAAACGCGAAAACCATGAGAACGCCATCCCCTAATAAAGCAGCCCGCATAGCACGTCATTTAGACGTAATGCGTCAATAAAATTTATTCTGTGTTATGGCTAGTTGGAACCACCAGCGAAACATGCGGGCATGGAAACAAGATAAAATTTCTTGTATAGAAGGAAACATGCACAAATGCAAACTGGTGGAGACCCTGACTCCGATGGCAATTAACACCAGAGTAAAATAAATAACTAATCGACATTGAGAGCTACCCAAACTCGGAAGAGGCCGTGATGTGCCCAAAATAGCTAGCACACGTAACGCGAACGCGCACTACCAAAAAGTCAATGTTCTAAGTGCGCTTCAGGGTTTCAGAGTACACAAATTACCAGGAAATTTCAATTGTCGCAAATCATTCAGTCCCGCCGCACTCAGGTATTTGAATAAATGTTTGTTTTCAATTCAAATTCAACATTGTTTAGGTATTTCTGGCCGTTTTATTATTACTAAAAGCAAATTCACATTGAATGAAAATTCTACTAAAGCTAAGAGTAAAGGGAATAATAATTACTGCTTATTCTAAGGATTGAAAATAGAATAGATCCAGAATATATTTGGAAACCTTTTTTTATCTTGTAATATTATATAATTTCCAAATCGTATCTCGATTTATAAATTTAATTTCTAAACGATTCGATACTAATTATTATGAAATAGCGATAATTACGAAGTCGAGCTTTATGGTATTTGTACATGTGAAACTCGGGTTTATCGCTTGGCCGAGCATCGACGAAAGTGGAAATCTCTAAGGGTACTAATTTCCAACTCACGATTGAAACCATTAGCTGTGCAAACTACATAACGCGTTAATAAACTACGTAGAATTTTACAAATATTTACAATATGTATTAAGGATAAAAATTACCGCCTTGTGACAGAAGCAAAAAGTGTCAAAGACTAACCAATCAATTAATTAAAAGTATTGACATATTGAAAGCCTCCATAGTGCAGAAGTTAGACACCTACTGTGAAACGAGGTCGTGGATTCGATCCCCGCACCGAGACAAAGTTTGTATGAACCCCAAGTATTTGTTTCTAGGGACTAGATCTTAGTGTGTGGTCAGGACTATGAAATGTGACTGTTGGGTGTATTTATTTATTTAAAATGGACATTTTAATCGCGATTTAATTTTATTGTCAACGAAAAAATACATTATGAAATTGTAGAATACTGAAATCAACAATGTTATGTTGTTTTTTTTTTTGTTCCTTTTGTTTCCGATTTCTAAACAATTAAATAAGTAAACAATACAAAGCTTTTATCATTGGTGTAATAGGTCGTGCTCATTGACGTTCTTTGTCTGTTACTTCTACTAGCAGTATTAGATTTTTATGCTTCTACGTACCTAAACAGCATAAACCTGCAAAAATATTTTCATATAATTTCTTATAACACTTTTGTCCTCAATCAATTTTCTTTCCCGAGTTTTGCAATACGTATTATTGAAACCAAGTTTAAGTTTAAATGAGGAATGTTTCCAACCTCAATTGGTGTTTATATAGATCAGTGCCAGTATATTTCTGTAACATATCCACAGTATGTTAAAGTATATCATGTCTGTAGATGCATACGTGCCTTGTCAAGCGATGCGATTTACCATCAGAAGTGGTCCCAAACCGGTTGGACCGGAGCGGTCGCACTCGCTTCGAAGAATACTCGCTGCATCCAGCTCACTTTTAAATTGTTTCTTTACATGGCAAATTGAAATTATTCCGAATGGACTTACTGTTTCAAAAATGCACGGCACACTCATTTGGAACCAGGCGAAATAATTTGTACCGCAGTGTTGCGTGTAATAAAATTATACATACAGCATATTGCACATTCATTTTGTCACTTTGTACAGTAGATCTTTTGAGAAAAACATGATTTTACCAACAATGTTTACATCTACACGTGACAATGGAAAAATACTGAGCATTAGGAATTGAATATTTGAAAGATTATTCTGGAACAATACCTATATTTCCATGAATAGAGCATTTTTTTCACTGTTGCGTTATTCAAAGGGAGGATTCGAAAATTACAAAAATAGCCCAGACATATGTACGTTAGTGGGAGGGTGAGACCCCACACTATACCAATCGGGCCATCGCAACGCATCCCCCGATATTGAATGATAGATTGGATTCTATATTGTACTCGAGTAAACAATAGTTGTGCTTCCAAAAAGCATCGTCATTATTATTGTCTATGGTGAAAGTCGTGAATTAGATTTTTATGACAATCGAAATGATACTTGAGATGATTAATGCACTCGGACTAACTGAGTAGCATCAATGACGTAAGAAGAATGCAATAATGTGTCACAAAGCCAGTCATTAGGTCTAGGTCACGCCCTACAATTACTAATCCACTTAAATATTACGCGATGTTACGTAAAAAATATTTTATCATCCTATTTTTTCTGTATTTATCCTACCTGTAATGGGGATGCCGCTTGATGATAAAATTTTCCATGAAGCCCACATGTTGTTTGCTTAAGCGATAAAGAATTAGTCAAAGGCATCCTCCCACATTGGTGGTCGCCTAATCAAATATAGGCACGGTGTATGACTATTGTTTTCAACATTTAAGAGGGCATTTGCCTATTTTTGAAATTGGAACGTTATCTATCCATTCGATTTTTAATACCAAAGGCAAAGGAATTTTATCAGGGTTCCACATGAATGCACAATATCTTTTGCGCAACATTCTAAAAGATTTTAATCGTATCTTACATTTGAATCCGAGGAATGCCTGAATGATCGCTAGCATTGATCAACTAAATTTTATAAAACATTTGTGTGTACGCGGTACTTGAACTTACTTTTGTATTACACGTATGTAGCTCTTAAGGTATTCACGAGTGCAGACAATGCAAATAATGAGAGTAGTTTTTTCCCAAGGAATAATTACTGTATCATCATGTCATAGCCCTCGTCGAGCGGACAGGGACAATGAAGCGGAATCTTTATGCCTGCAATTGTGATTGCTGGATTATTATATGCAGCCAGCAAAAGAAATACATCATTCATACATGTTAACTACTAGTTTAAACTGGAAATACGTAGTTACTTTTATTACTCGGGATCGAATGCAAAAACTGGTTTAATTCTAGAATATTGTCTATTATTTTATGTGTTCAATTCATTCGATTACTGATTAGTCTATGCGCGCTAATATTATTCAATCTAAAAATGTTCTTTGTAATTTGCAATACGCAGGTACTACTTTGAATTGTATGTTGTTTTATTACGTGTAGTTTTTATTAGATGCTAAGTGCATCTGTATGTAAGCAGGTTTTTATTTTTAGTCGCGCCCACAATCTGTCATTCCGAGATTACTCAGTCGCACTAGCGCTTCAATAGATTATGGTACGTGAAGCTTAATAAAAACAGACCAACATTAACATTCTATTTATACGTATGTATCTATTCATGAGGTACAAAATACTCGAGCCTAGATACATCAACGTAGATTAAAGTTATCAATATCGCGACAATCTAATAATCTAAATAACTTTCAACTTAGTTCACAATCACATTTCAATTACAATAACATTATGTCGCTACGTAAACTTTACAATTTAAACAACAAAGCATTAAATCCTTTATGATAATAATCAATTAAATTCAAAACAAATAATACTCAGGCTACTATGAAAGCTAATTAGAACTTTATTGCGTCGGCATGGAGCGCTAAAATTCCATTAGCAAGATGAAATTCAAATGTTGGAATATAGGTAAACAAAACTATTGTGATTGTAAGGGCAAGGAGACATCGGCTCGCAGCGCCCGGTCAAGGTATCCGGGCCAAAGGTCGATGACAGCGGCGGCGGCCCGCTCGCACGCTCGCACGCTAAACGCTTTGCTTGCCGCCAAAAAATACACGCAAACTCTACTGATTTAATAACACGGAATTCTTTGCAATAACTAAAATTGCAATTTGAATAGTTACAAACGCTAACCTGAAGACATAGACTCGTTCTCAGACTTGGGAGTGGTGGGAGGCATCGGCAGCGGCATGGAGGGCAAGGGTTGCACGGCCGGCTGCTGCGGTTGCTGCTGCTGCTGCGGCATGCTGCACGCGCCCAGCAGCGACTGCGTGTTGTTGTAAGTGATGGTGTCATCGTAACTCCACAGCTCGAGGCCGCCGTACTCGGGCGACGCGAGCGACTCCGGCGACATAACCATACCCGCCGACAGTCCGAGCGCCGATGATGAAGTCACCTCGGATGAGCTCTCCTCAAACATTCGCAGAGGGAAACATCCGTTGTTAGACCAGCGGCGTCTCATGTCGAAGAGCGTGTCAAACGCCCCTTCGTACGCTACCACCGAGGGACATCCTCTGACGTAGGCTTTCACTTCACTTTTTCCTCGCACTGAACTATCTAGACGCGTCTCTAAAGGTATGCACCACTCATCCGCGCGTCGATGAAACCGAAACGAATTTCTACTCACTGTCTGAAATAAATGCACTGGTACGAGACCGTCGGTATGATGCGCGGCGCCGTCACCTTCCAGTCACAACACAATCCGAGCAACAGGTGAGAAGAGCACGCGAGTCCTACGAGTTCGTCCGGTGATGTGGAGACGGAGGTTACCGCGTTCGCTTAAGCCGTAAAAACGAGCACGTTGCACGCGTGCGACCGTCGTCAACGGAGTACGTAGAGCGAGCGAACAAGCGACGCGGCCGCTCTCACTACTCACTGCCACGGTCGAGCGTGACGTCACGCCGCCGCCGTCCCCCGCGCTGCGCTGCCGCCGCGCCGCCCCGCCGCCGCACCCCGCGCCCCGCCGCCGCGCGCAGCCGTGGCACAGAAAGTCAAGTTACCGGCGACAAAATGTAGCGCGCCGATAAAACACCCTCAATTTATGAAGACTCGCTCTATCAAAACAACTTCGCTATTCGTTACGCAACTTTTGAACTTGGGAAAGTTATTTGCAAACTTTATGAGTTTCCTATTCACTTTCTGATTGTTACAAAGAATCTTAATAAAAGTAAAGAGTGGTACTACTACTAAGGAAAGTAAAAGCTTATTAAAGATAATTTACAATAATAAATTTTCGATTTTGTAGTTATTTAGGGAATACAAAGAAAAATGACCGGCTAAACTAACTAAAAGAAAAAACATAATCGTTAAATAATAAAATAAACGTTCCACAATTATTACATTACAAGAGGCCATTGGAAGGATAATTTCCATTATATTTTTATTTTCCAATCACAAACCATGCTATTATACTTATTAACCGACATAATGACCACCAAATCCTTGACTTATGTCGTCGACTGTAATATTAAAATACGATGTTAAATCGTGGAAAGATCCTAGCATAATTCGGTTACGAGTATCATACGTTAGTTTTAACGTTGTAAAACAATTGGCAGCCTTGTACTGTCTCATATCCTCGCACATATATTTGCGGCCTTATCATAACATTGCAAATCTAGACCTGTAGCGAGACGCCCTTATTACACAGATAAACACAACCTAGATGGTGTACAATCAGGTAGACATGTGACACATTGACACGAATCACTGATATGTCCTCCAAATCAGAAAGAAAATAGAACGACGACCTAAATTGCCCCATTCAGGTCTGACTCTGGTACCGATTTATGAAGGTGTAACGATAATTCAGCGAGCTCGCCAGTACGGGAAGAGATAAAAAATACATGTAGATTACATTGCTTTTTCCATCAGGTACGATGTGTGCGCCGTTAGTGGCGAGGCAGCGATGTACAACTATTATTTCGGTGATGTAGCATCGGCTAGATTAGATTAGTTGTAATGACGACCGCCATGATTGTCTACGAACATCAGTGCGCGTCACAGCATCACGTGTTCGCACGGAGCGTTGACCTGTCTATGTTTTGGAAATACAACACAGCCACGAATCCGTCATGCAATTAAAAAAGATGTAATTTATTTGCGAATAATACGTCACCGTGTCATTAACGCGACGATGGATTTGAATTGTGAGTTATGTTCACACATACGTGCTGTATCTGTCATAATAAATTGTAGCACTTCCAGTTGCGGTTTTTAATCACGGTATTAAGGTTCAGGTTTACATAATATGGAATATTGTTTCAGTGTCATTATGAGTATTTTTATACGGGCAGTGGCGGTTTTGAGGCAATAAACAAAATATGTAATTTGCAACTATTTTATCGGGGTTTCCTATTGAAATGCGAAAATTTTATGCAGCGTAAAATTTATATATGTTGTGGTCACTAAATCCATTATTATATAATTGCAAATAATTTTAATTAGGTAATGTAAACACTTTTTTATTGTTATCAAATAGTAAAATTTTATGCAGCGTAAAATGTATATGTTGTGGTCACAAAATCCATTATTATACGAGTATAATTGCAAATAATTATAATTAGGTAATGTAAACACATTTTTATTGTTTTCAAATAGAAAAACACTTTTATAGACAATAATTGTGCATTTATCCTCGTAATAAATATAGATTCAAGCATAAATGACTATGAAAGCATTATAGTTGTGAATATTCCGAGCTCGAGAACGACATGTTTATTTATTTGACCTTTTTTATAACCATTCAATATTGTCCAATTTGCACTGCACCCACATTTATATTTGTAACTTTTACTAAAAAATAGAGAAGTATAAATATTTGTGGTTATTAATATTATTTTTCATAGATCCGTCTCAATTCCAAAAGCATCTGATTAATAATTCGCATCTCTACCCCTACTTTGAAATAGTTTCTGAACGCACGATTTCTTTGTTTTCAATTACATAAGGTTCCTTAAACAAGGCACGAAAACTCAATTGCGTAGACCGGTATAATTATATTGAATAGGGAGAGATTATTACCTGTTTAACATTTTACCTGATGACGTAGCCACTTTTCTAAGTTAGAAATTATTCAATTTGAGCGGGTCGTCCAAGAAAATGGAACATTTGATTTCTAATAACGTCGCTAACAGCCGATAGTATATAATATACATATGTATCTAAACTGTAATTCGATTAAAAACAAATCTAAACGTCGAGTATTTGCGAGACTTAAATCAGTCTTGTATCAGATACTATGCTCAAGGCAATCTACAAAAACAGATCTAACCTAAGCACACTCAACTACTATCTGCAATACATTTTATTTATAGTTAATGGCAAATAAGCACAATAAATGGATGTTAAATTACTAAAAAACAGTGACATAACAGAAACTAACAAAGTCAAAGGCTTTTTTCGTCGTATTGGGCAAAGTGTTTGAACAATCGTGATGTTGAGCAGTCGTGCGTGCAGTAAAATGCTCATTGGTTCCTATAACCTCCCCCTCTTTCCCCTCCCCCCTCCTCAACTATACCGTCGACGTCGTCCTCTCGAACCTCCAAATGATGAAATTGTTCACACAAGTTTAAAATCCCCAACGCGTACATCTGTGTTGCACTTCCGTTGGAATAAAATGATAAAATATTAATTGTAAAACGATACAGTTGAAATGTTGATACATAAGTAGCTTGATTGTGATTTAGCCGGGGTGGGACGTCCGTATCCGTCTGTATACTGTATAGCGACCACCGTTTGCGATGGTGAAAAATCCGTCACAGATACACGAGGATACCTACACGAATATTTCGTTCCAAATTCAGCTTATGTACTTTACAACCAGTATTGGGCAGGCTTGCATAATTTTCCATGTGTTCAATATCACAATATAGCTATTAATCTCAATAACAAACTTTTCAGCAAGTTCAAAAATTGAGTGAATCACGACAGCAAGCGAATTACGTCATATCGTTTTTTTACGGCCAAGCTTAACGTTTCATGTTACTTGCTGTGTGGTTGTACTGTCCATACTAAATTCTAAAATCTATATGAAACTGCTAAATAGCGTGCCGGACACACATTAATTCACCCCGTGGTCACGTGGAAGATGGGGTACCCCATTATTAAGTATAAGGTAGCAATTGGAAAAAAATATCGCCCGTATCTCTTTATTAATGTAATTTAAAACAATTTTGCTGTATTGTATGCACATTTTCAATATCAATCCATTTGATATTTTTAACATTGTTGGATGTATTTTGTCGTATACATAGTTGAGACATGCCATAAAATAATATCGCTGAAAGTCAATGAAAGTATTGTAAAACTAGTAGCTCGGCCCGGCTCCACCCGGGTACAGATACGCTTTTTTGAAAACATTCTACATTGTAGGAAATGGTGAAAGAATTTTTAAAAACGGTCCAGTTGTTTCAGAGCCTATTCAATGCAAAAAAATAAAATCTTTCTTTTTTATAATATTAGTTAAGAAAATATAATAAATTCAAACTAAATTAAAAGATAGTTTATTCCATATTATACTGTTTAATAAATAATAATCAGTGGGGTTATACCATAAAATTAATATAAAGTAATGATTTTTGGTATCCGAACAGTTGACGCGATGCCGCGTATTTGGTTTCAATTAATGTCGCCGTGTCTACCGCTCGGTATATTATCAACGTGAATGATTCATTAATAAACTTTGGTGAGGGTACATTATATAGGTATTGGTAGAGACGCTTAAATTTACTTTCCATGTTTTAGCAGTGTTGACTCTAAACGCTTTCTTAAGTTTAGTAATTCATTATACTAACTTATGTGATTTATAGTTTATTTTAAAGTGGATGACTTCTAAAAACGAATACTGACCTTTAAAACCACTGTATTTAAAACACACCACAATGCTTTATACATTCGCAAGTTACCATGCAAGAATAAAAAATGGTAAGTCATTTAATTTAAAAAAAAGTAAAAACATGAGTGATTTATCGAATGTTATGGGATACCAATTATTTCAATTAAGTGTTATCGATATGTTCTACACATTCAGTGTTTTATTTATATAAACCTTAATTGAAATACATCGTAGTTTATTAAATTGGTTAGAATAATCATAATCTATACTAATATATAAAGCTAAAGAGTGTGTTTGTTTGAACAAGCTAATCTCTTGAGCTATTGGATCAAATTGAATAAATATTTTAATGTTAGATAGTCCACATAGCGAGGAAAGAACTTCTTATCCCGGGAAAATATATAGCGGGACTCTTATGTCGGAAAAAACTTTTTCACGCGAACCAAGCTGCGAGCAGTACTAGTCAAATTATATTTCAAATCGTCCTTTCAAACAGAAAGAAAGCAACAAACGACCTGATTTTTTGGTGGAACTTTTCACATTTTCTTATATTAGCGCTCTGATATTTATGGAAAAATACTGTTCCTGTAACAATGATGGGTTGAATTCCTTTAATTATCTAATGACAATCCAAATTTTATGTTAGCGAACCCGAGGGCCTGAGATAGTATGCTTATAACACTTTATACTTTTCAGATTGTTTTTATTTATTATTTTCTTACTAGTCTAAGGGCACCGTGAACAGGTTATTGACGTGAGTCGTGGTTCAATACACAGGTCAAGCAATCCACTTCGCGTGTTTTTCAATTCCATCGACAAACGTGATTTACCTAGGATTGGATTTGTTCCCAGTATGGCGATAGGCTTGCCCATGACGTCGAAATGGGAATGTAATTTTACCTACCACTACGGAAAGAGAGTTCTCAACTTTATTATTTTATAGAAGCGAATAAGGACGATACATTAGGGTATGGGGTTGAAACTAACAGCCGCCGGAGTTTCAGGGCCCTAGTCGACTACACTTATTCGTGGTGCTGCTGACTAATGGACGAGGTTGCAGAGAGAAGCTGATCACGTGGAATTACAGAAATGGTGAACACAAATGACAGGGTTATGACGGACAGCAGCGTCAGAGAAACTATGTACCATGCTCACCAATCAGCGTACTAACCGTGACGAGTATTGGCGAAACTCATCAATTAGATTAAATTTTTAGAGAGTCCTACTTATATCGGTAGTCTTCATGTGGCTAAAGAATATGACTTGCTAAAAAGTGACCAATAGCCACAAAACTAATGACAGGTTGCATTGCAGCTTGCATTTTAAGAATGTGCTATGTGAGGTAAGAGATATTCAAATATTATAAGTCCACCAGAAATACTACTGACATGTGTAGTCAACAATAGTAATTCGACATAATACGGCGAATTTAATAAGCACATTGGAGTAAATAAAACTAGTATTTTACATCAATCTAAATCCTTTCTCATTTTATTTGCCTTTTTCGGCTACACGTAGGTATTATAAATGCTTTTTATAAAATGTGTTTTATAAATTGACATCCGCTAATGGCTAATATACTTTTTGTCAAACTTGTTTAGTCGAATCAAGTTTTAAAATTTGCTCTTATTGTTCGTTTTTTGTTTAATTTTTTCGTTTTCTGGTTATCATTAGTTAGGTATGTACAGATTTATAAATGGCGGACTTTATGTACCGGGGAATGATTAATATAGCCGAAACTTGGCCGTCAGCCATACAATCCTTTGTTGTGGCTTACGGGAGAAAGATAGCGCAAACATCGCGTATTAATTTAAAGAAAAATATTTTCTCCTGTATATTGAAAATAAAAATACCTGCAGAATCTTCTAATGTAAATTCCGGTGTCTGATGGTTTAGCTCCTTACCTGAAACAAGTAAACAGCAATTACAAGAATGCAACGATTACTTTCTTCTACATTTTTATTTAACGTAAAAAGAAAAAGTAAATCTAAGCGCTGTGCTGTGTTTATGTAATGTACCTTTCTATTTTTCTATTCATTGACGTGCTTTAAAATGCATGCCATTTCGTGTTGTTAAAAAAAAAAGTCCATTTACCGAGTAAGATCTACAAAGGATTGAACATGTGTAAGTGCGGTTTTCTCGGTACAGCGCACATGAAGTAAGCAAACAACCAACAAGTTTGAGGAGTTGTCGACTAGTCAGAATTTTCTCCGAGTTATTGCACCATTTAGAGCCGGCTGGGTAGGCGTCGTTGTCGTGTTTTTACTAGCGATGTGCAGGCGCATAAAAAGCGGACGCGGCGGAATGGTCCGAGCAAGCGCAATTAAGACCAAGGTCTCCGGGTTATCAAACCCGTGTCGGCGACTCGCGGTGCCGGCCGCGCCTCGCTGCCGTCGCAAAAAAATGTAGCGAATAATGAAGTCGATGGTATTAAAAGATAATGGCAGGGTTAACACGCCGGCTGCATTAACTGCCCACGTAGCTGAACACCGACCATCCTTTCAACGGACGCGAGACGCGCACGTTACGGCGACATAAAACAACGGGCCTAGACATCTCACTCCTCTTAGCTGGCTTTATTGCCTTCGTATTTATACGCTAAAATATAGCGCACGGCGGCACGAGTACCGAGTGGCGAGTACCACCCTTCCAACAGCGAATGATGAATGATGCTGTCGTTATCTCCACGCGAGAACAAGTTTCAAGTACACTAGCACAATAAGAATTACACAATTTATACCGGACTTTCCGAATATGCGCAATTGGTCAGTGAATGTATCTGGCCGAGAGCCATGTGCAGGTATTGGAGGAAGTCAAGGCTACGTCGCATCTAACGCATACGCAATGCTAAATCCTGTTCGTTGACTCCTATGCACTTGACAGCGACTAATGCCATTCGCAGTGTGACCTGCTAAGGAACCATGTTACCGTTCCTCGCAGTCACACGAACACTTACATAATGCGATCCAGACAATGTTAACTGATGCTACGTGAACTTAGCCTTTCACATCTCAGCTTTGACGCTACTTTCGCTTGCACACATTTTGCACACGACTTACATGCATTCATACGGCTACGAGTTTAGAATGTGTTATGCGATTAGTAAAAACCCTTCGTGTCCGTTTTATTGCGCTGTATCGAATTATTTTATAAAACTTTTACGCAATTTCGTCTCGTTATCGACCACATGATGTGAAATTTAAGTGCAAAGAACTTGTTTTACTTGGGTACTTTTGTAAGCAGACCATGGGAATTTGCACAATCAGGTATCGAGGCGTGTTGCGCTGTCCATTACCAATAGAACCGTCGAAGATATAAGTTTACTGTTGTTTTAGATGTTGAAGAATTTGTGCCAAGACTTGCCCAGCGAACTGAACGAAACGAAACATCTCAATTTGTGTCGTACTTAATTCAACCGAGGGACTTTAAGAGAGTCATACCTGATTTAAAAAGACAGAATTACGTTCCGTTTTAACGCTGTAGTCCATTGAACGGACATTTATCTCGATTAAAGTCAGACGAACGTAATAATTGGGTCCTGCGCTGTTGTATGAGATTATTTACGAGCTTCTTAAGGAAAACAAGGTAAATTGCGAGTAGATAGAAAGAACTCAGTAGAAACAATGTATTTGTGATAAATATTTTCAATAGCGGGATTACTTTTGTTTTATTACTTTGTAAATAAATCTACTTTATGCAATTAAAATCCTGACAGCTTTTGTCCGTGGCTATGTCCGACTAATATCGAATGGAATTAGCTTCTGTTTATTTCTTAATGTTTCAGTTTGTAGGTTAAAAGTCCCATAAAAAGCTGCCGCTGTGTGCTTTATTTTCTGTACTGATTTATTTGGTAAGTAAACTTTTTATTGCATTTAAAATATTGACTGCGGGACCCTATTTACAACATTGAAAATAATGATTTTTTTTGTGTTTTATTTAAGGTTTATTTGCCGTTATCCGAGTAGGGTAATATACAGTCTTTGCATAGTAGCTACTGGCTACTAACCCGCATTAAAATAATCGTAATAGATCCTTAACCTTCTTATACACGAGGTCTGCGCCCGCAGTGGCAATTTAAAAAAATAATTTTCCATCAATTTGAAAATTGGAGACTAGACTAGACTACATCGTCCAACCTTCCAATTGGTCGCCCAAGCGTCGAAGTGTGGAGGGACGCCTCGTGCGGGCTTCGATGCGTTCATGAACGCTCTGATGGCGGCAAATAGTTAAAGTCAAAGCCAAAGCGAATGCTCAATCTCCCCGCGATTCACTTAAAGTTTGAGGGAGTAAGCTTCCACTTTGACGCAACAGCACTTGACTGGCTCAATACGTAGAAAAGTTGGATTATCGGTATGCAATCAAAGCTCCTTGAAGATAGTTCGCCGTAGTGTAGTTTGTTCAGACACTGGTTTGGAAACCAGAGGCCGTGGAGATCATAGTTTGTACATCCAAGTTTTGTGAGGTATGGGTGTTGTAAGATCAAAAAGTTTTTTATTCCTCCTCAAACCCATGACATAAGGTTTGTATCTTAGTATAGGATTAGTCATTTGGTATACCGTATAAGCGACTGTTGTTTTCTCATTTTTTACTTATTCCGATATTTTTCAGCACTAGGCTATATTTTTGAAATGATAACCGTAAGGTATGAGTGTGTGAGAATCAAACTGCAATTAGGTCATAGAAGCGTCGATGCATCGTGGCATCGTCGCGGCGACCGTTGTTCGGCGCGCGTGAGGCGAGTGCTGATGGCGGGTGCATGCCACCTTGCGTAACGCATTGTCCTCGCTGCGAGCGCCACTGCCGGCTAATATTAGGTGCGATGACACAACGTCAAGTGGAATCAGGGTAACTCTGTTGCTAGGACACTGCAACTTTCTAAATTTCGCAGCGTTTGCGGAACCCCACTTTCTTTCGCACTTGTGAAATAGCCAAATTGAATAGAACGCGGAACGTTATATTAATTGTAACGTATAACAAAACATTGCAATTAAGCACTTATGACACGCTCATAAAACGTTGTCAAGTAAAATGTGACGCTGGCCCTGAATATTTTTAAGTACGTCATTCTGGTAAAATATTTAAATAGAATATGAGCACTTGAATATTCTCCAGGGCATGTGTCACGTAAGTGTTCCACCACAGAAACATGTTTTAAATAGATAATTAAAAAATACATTAAATTTTTTAGTCAACCAAGCGTAGAAAGCGATTTTTCACAACTACAGCGTAACAATTAGATGAAAAACAAGTTTTTTTGCTTTTTAAATATATAGTAAAATCCAATTTATTTCAGCGACATGAGCCGTGTCGGCTGTCAGAGCAAACGTTGACTCCTCTCCGAAGTGGAATTTGCCAAAAAGCACGAGTTGCGAGATATAATAGGAACAGATTGACAGCCTGCGTCGGCTCCAGCTTCCTTGCCAAATTTGTAATCAGAAAAAATAACTCAGTTTATTTTAAACAAAGCAACATGTGCGAATGTGATAATTTGCACGTTTTAATTAGCATGAGACCGTTGTTATTATTTGGGTCGGACATTCGGTTCCCAGATGTAACATTAGCGTATGAAAATCCACACTCATTAATCCACAAGGTTATGTAACATAATAACGAGTAACATGTCTAACTCGGAATAAAATACGAACACAGTGGCGCTCTAATCTTGGCTCAATTTGCAAAGGTAAAGTAATTGCATACTGCGGGTTAGACATCGAGCCAGACCACCGCGAATAACATTGGTAGCTGCACAAATTGAAGGTAATTACATCTAATTGCGAGTCACGGTCATGGCCAATAAGCACCAATAAGCAATAACATGGGAAGGTGGATTGAAGGTCTACATGTACCTTTCAATAAGCTTTATTACTCTATTGTACTTGCATCTTATAACAAATGTAATAACCGATACATTATTTTGGATCATCGCAAAATGTTTATCCGATCAGTAATAAATCCACAATGAAATGGTGGAGAGAACGAGTGCCGAAATTAGATTGCTAATAAAGTCCTTCGCTTTGATGTTACATTTCAAATGCGGATCAGAATTCCTGAGTTTGTTTTTATCGAGCGAACGGTTCATACATTTCGTTCACCCGTATTAGTAATTCAATTGTAATTTATATGTGTAGAGAAGTCCATATAACGATAAGCTATTAAGGCGATTGCCAACAAACGGTTTAGCGTTAGACACCTACGAGTGCTTGCCCCAGTTGCGCTGGACAACCGCCAAGGCCTCGTCTGCTCGGGGCTCGGGGCTCTGCCCGCTCGGATATCTTAATTCACGCGATTGTACGGTACCTTGCAGGGGGCTCCCTCGTTGAGAAATAAAACGGAAATTTACACTAAGGTCGTTTCAATAAGATGATTTATCGTCTGTAAAAGCAATTTAACTCGAACCGAGTTCAATGTGACTGTCGTTAACAACTTGTTTACCAAACTCGCACGGCATTATTTTAAGGGCAAACGTAATAAAATCGCGACGCATAGAACTATTGTATTTAAAGTCACGTACGGAGAAATACATTAGGGACACTTAATGTGGTCCAATAAAGGCGGTGAAACGAGAAGAAAAAGTATTGTAATAGTGTTTGGCGCTATGGTGTCGGCGAGGGTAGGAGCGGCATGGCGTGGTTGGCGGCAGGACGGGTCACGGGCACGTCCTGGAGTATTTATAGCGTCGTAACTCGCAGCAATGATCGGTGGACGGCAACACGGCCGGCCGCATTACAGCCAGGCCTATTGTTCCAGCTAGGAATAACGCAGCATGGTCGCACGGCCGACGCCAATAAGTGCACTTGTTTTAACTTCTCCCATTCGTATGGTTCGAGCAATAACGAGCGGGTTTTACTGCCGCATTGCATTGCATAAAACTATTTTCTTGATATTTCCTACATTCGAGATATTTTCTATGGCACACGCGCCATTTAGGAGTGATCGTTACGATCCGCAGCCGTCTGTAGTACTATTGTTATTCCGAGTTGGTGTGATGTTGAACGCGAATTGTTCAGTGGTGCGAATGAATAAGAGTCTTGTAATTACCGGCGATCATAAACAAGGCCCCACGGCGAAACCTTTTGACTTTTAATTATGAACACAACCACAATAGCGTAGTCAACCGAGTGCTTGGGCTGAGCTGAGGTTCCGACCTTTAATCAAGTCTTGTAAATCATTTTGCGAGTCGTGAGATTCACTCAATTTTAAAATGAGTTAACGTTATTTATTTCACTTGCGCAATGTATTTAAACTGTTTAAATATCGTGATAATATATTGATTTCTTACTTTGTATTGCTAATAAAGTTCAAGGGGAACAGGTGAAAGAAGAAGAATTTATACGTAAGAAAAAAGTAGCGCAGGTACTTTAAATAAAGTCTAGATTCCGTCGAAA
Source organism: Deilephila elpenor (assembly GCA_949752805.1). Taxonomy (NCBI): domain Eukaryota; kingdom Metazoa; phylum Arthropoda; class Insecta; order Lepidoptera; family Sphingidae; genus Deilephila; species Deilephila elpenor. Next base: position 5,838,307 of record OX457099.1, on the reverse strand, counting down.
TAGGAAGAAATATATAACATACATAAGTCTATTTGCTTTTGGTTTTATTATTTCTTATCCATATAAAACCACATATTTTCTTTCACCCTTTCTGAACATAATAGAAATGCGTTTCAAACCCAACAGTTTGGTTCCGGACGAATTAAAAAACACAATAAATTTTATTGCGTTTTCTCCAAAGCCCTGCAAGCATAACACAGTACCATCGAATAAGTTTTTATACCGTAACCTTTCCCATGCAACTTGTAAAGGCTCAACACACGTCCGCACCACACGTGTCGACTTTTTACCGGCATTTTTATATTGCACATTAAGTCTTGACATTTCAACCGCACTATCGCCTTAATTACAGCTGCCTATAATACTCTTCCGTCCCTGTTTTATCCTTGGTTCGTGTCGCTCGGGCCTCTTCTAACACGAAGGTCTTGATAAATAATTATGGTGGCGCGGTTAAACACTAACTTAGGCATTATAACTTTGCTCGTTATAGTAGTTATAGTGCACCTGGGGTTTAACGTATCTTTGAAACGTAAACGTCGTGTGTACATGTTTCTTATATTTATTGTTGTTATTACACGCTGTTGCTATGTGCGCTTCTTTTAATTAAACTTCACGGACGCTCTGTATGGTTTATTCACTGTAGAAAACGTTTTGATATTTTTTTGTGTTTCAGCGACTTTATATGCCCTTTTAAAAATGTCAAGACGAAATATGTTGTCAATTTCTGTTTATTTTTATTTGATGGCCCACGTCTGTCTAGGCCAAATATGTCTCGCCGATAAGAATGCCGTTCCACGATACGTTGTCATTATATCCGTCATACGCTGAAATATTATCCGAAAATAGATTAATAGCCCGGCGGGCAGTGTACACAAATACATCAAATTCCAACAGTTTGCCGGAAGCGAGCCCCTTCACATTTATCTTCGTAAGTCTTTTGCTTTAAGAATATGTACTTACAGTGGTTGTAAACTAAGATTTAATATGTTTCCGAGATTGTAAATCATTGATTTTATACTCGTTGTTATAGACGTGTCGTTAACTTCAACTTGAATTTGTTGTTCGTTCTCTATCGTCCAGCGTTTAAAAAACGCAATAACCTCTGATTTTACTCATTTAATTAGTGGAGTAATTTGTACATAAACGATATTTATGATAATAATTAAAAGCAACTCGTCTTTATATGCTCTTTTAATTATTCAGGTCTAAAAGTTTATGTTGCAGCATTATCTTCATCATAACAAATGGAATGCCAAGCACAAATTGTTCAGGATGACGCTCCTTCATTACGTGCATGGTTTAAGACCGCTCTAAATTATTGCAATATCCAACAGTTCAACTTTAATAGCAGGTTAATTAGTTTATGAGCATTTAGAAGATTCTGTTGCTCTCACATAACGAACGCGCTACAAATCGAGGCTGTTACAAGTTCAAAATACTTTAATGTAAATGAATAAACCAATATTATAGGAATTCATATACAATACCTATGCAAATGAGGTTTTAAAGCTATAAAAATTGTGCTACAACAAGAAGGAAACGACGCGGCGGTTCAGAATAAAGAAGAATATGATAATTACGAACTTGTATCTACCAACGAATACATATTTTAATTCTGATATATTTCTGTAATTTTATGAAATATGCGAATAAAAATGATAATGTAAGTTATAGCGCCCATTATACAGTCATGCAGCAATTATTTACGGAACACAGGTACTCATTCATCAAGAATATTTCCTATAGCTTTGTTGTGAATAGTATCCCTGTCACGGCTTCTGATATGTTCCAGTTAATATTTAAAAACGGGTATATTTAAAACGCATGGTTCAAGTGCATCGTAGTTTATTGCTCTGACACTGAGACAACAAAATCGACATTAAACTTTATCTGTGGAATGCACACGATGTTTGTACGGAGTACAGTACGCTATGACGGCATCGGCTCATAAACTAATCATTAACAGCTCTGGTTGGCCTGGCAGTTGCCACTAGTGACTAGGCATCGGCGCGGCCTTGGCGACGCGATAACCACTGTTTGCAGAGTCGACACTCGGTTACGTAACGTTGCAACACGTAAATACATTCCGCTGCGAAACATTTAAATCTAAAATGCCATTATATAGAATCCGAGTGGATGCGAATGCGGTGTGACGGCCACTATGCTTCACGGATAACACCACTTTTTGTTTCGCGTAATTACATCGGTCTGTTTCTATGCAGGCGTCTGATAAACTCAAAGTTTGAATCGTGTAACGAATCATTTTTAAATAATCGTACATGTGCGGTATTAGTTGGGATAAAATTCATTGCTTTGTATTTGGAGAATGATATTTTTTCAGACAACCGAAATTTATCTCTTAGTCTCGCGCTAAGCTATATTTACACACATATGAAAGTAAGTGAAAACAAAATCTAAATGGATTTCAGGAGCAAATTAAATACATAAATCTCGTCAATTGGCGTAGTGCGGGCGTCGGGAGGAGCAACGGGAGGGGCGCTGGAAATGGGTCATGGGTAGTGGACCGATCACCGAGATTAATAAATTGCTTGCAATTACGCACGTAGCCGTGTGTATGTTTTTCTGCATATTTCTAACATATAGGTGCGACGCGACGTCTACACGAAGTAGTATTTATAGGTTGCATTACTATGACTTCAGTTATTCAACTTATTCCATTATTATCCTTATTCATTACAAGCCCATTTTTCTCTAATATGATTTGAATTCCAGTGAGTAAGCGTGTGATAGTGAACTTGTGTAAGCGAGTAAGAGCGGTCGGAGGCCGGGCGTTTTCCGTCGCCGGCGCAGCCTTGACCCGATCGCTCGCATGGCGCGCTCATCTGACTCAACGGAGTGATGCGTGCATCGGCCGTGCACACCGGCCGTGCTCCGTGCTCTTGCTCGCTGCTCACCGCTCGCTGCTCCCATGCGCTCAGCGCCGCGTGCGTCACATTACCCAACACCACGATAACGAGCCCGCTCTGCAGGGATGCGGCCGACGTCATCTCATCACTATAAACAGGTCAACAACGCCACTATTAGAACTAGCGGCACGTGTCTCTGATTTCATGAATCACTGGTATTCGCCACTCGGTTGAAGTAGGTTGTTTACATCGGGATGTAGAGCTCGTGATTTGAAAGCGCATCCTGCTCAGGACGCTGCGCCGGTAACTGGGCCACGCAATGGGGGCAAGGCTGTCGAGGACGCATTATTCTATCAAGCACACTCCATCTCGACGCTATTTCTGGCGGGCGCTGCATTGGCCTCGACACTTATTTATGGACTAACATCCAGCTTAATAAATGTGTCCAACCCTAATTCAGTAACTTTATAAAGATCAAGTAATATTTTGCAAGTACAAGAGTTCCGAACGCGGTGTCGTATTTTAAAAATATCCTTAAATGCACGCGAACGGAGTTATGTCCTAAATTATCGAGCCTTATCTGCGAGGTCAACCTTGAAGCACTAACCGCGACATATTTACCGAAATTATTCAAGCGACAAAAAATGCGAGACCGCCGGCTGTACGGGCCTCCATCGCGTCGGGAGACACTTTAAAATGGCACCGTATTGTTGGAACGATGTCTTCCGCATCTTTTCCGAGGTCGTGATAAATTTTTATTATCAATATCGTGTAAAATATGCATTTGGTTATCAATCGGCCTTCTTGTTTTATTTTGTTTGTTTTTTTTTTGGGTATCAGTTAAATCCTATAGTTTATTATTGTAATTATTACACTATACGTTTGTTTATAAGAAGTGTGTTTCAATCGTAGCCGTAGAGTTCGTATACCTTTATCCTACATATTCATAACGATGCATGACCTGTGAACTTTTTGTTAATTGTGCTTTATAAATATTTATAAAGCTAAATGTCGTGTCTCTAACACGGCGTGTAATTAAAACATATGGATTCATAATTTTAATTGGTCGACGCAAAACGGGTATCGTTTTTATTTACACTAAATGGCTAAATAAAAAAATGTATGCAATTCATTATTTTGAATGTTTAAAACATTTAAATTTATTGAGTGAGAAAAATATTTATATGCTTGTCAGGATCCTGGTTCGATAGAGCTAATGTATATCTTTAATCTATTATAGGTATGATTACTAATAACATTTCGTAACGTAATATAATTAGTTCAAAAGCGGCCAGAAAATTGTAATTAAATAAGTTTCTTCACATACAAATTTCAATCACATCGATCACGTGAAGTTAGCTTGTACTTTACGACGTTTTAAGAAATGGATGAAGAGAAATTATAAAGCAATTTATTACTAGCAAATATGTCAATGTCTTAGAAATTAGATATTATTTAATTGGAGTGAAAAGAGAGCGCTTAGAAATACCTACTTGACAATGTTTTAAAGAGTCTATCCAAAGTTTGCCAATTGTAGTTGTTTGTTCGAAGTTCCATTACAATGATTCCATTCATATATGAACAGCATATCTCTAATGATCTTTCGTAACAGTTTTCTAATTTGTGATCCATGACTAAGGTTTTGAAAAATGTCCTTTGATAATTTCGTGGAATTCATCACAGAGTATTCAGGGTTGTGGAATCGACAATCTCCGCACCAACTGCATGCTGCGACAACCTTGCGTTATCTTAGTCCGCTGCCCTTGGTCCACTTACAACGCGCTATCTCGGGCACATCGCTACCATCTGATAAACATGTTTGCGTGCGTTGCCACTATGCCGACCGTTTGCAATTCCATTTTGCATTCTCTTTCATTTGTTATTATCAGAGATAGGCAGAAGAACACTTCAACGATTAGAAATGCTAATGCAAAACTGATAGAACGTTGCAACACTATTAGCAACCAATTTTTATCAACATGTATTCACAACACGTACATACGACATAATATTTTCTTTGAAACAAAAACCACAGCTCAATTCACAGCAGCAAAAATTATAATAACGCAAATGTTACTATCGCAAATACCAATCATCTCTACGTGATTCGATTTAGTTACTTAATGTCGTTTTTTACGCAGCCTGTAGATTTAGCATTAGATACGAAAATTTGCGAACGGCAAAAAAGCGCAATCTAACCTCAGATCAAATTATATTCTATTAGTAGAAGCAGTAATGACTGAGTGGTCGCGTAGCGGTACTGCTGAACGTATTCTATTGTTTCAACGTTTCCCGAACATAAAATCCAAATCTCGTAACCGATGATTCAATGCTAAAACAATAAAGCTTTAACATAACAGTTGGAGATTGACAATTGACAGGAAGTACAATTAATGTGAAGGCTGACGATCAAGTGTAGGCGATGACAAAGAGTTTACACGATACCGTTGGATCACAATCATAACAACCGAGTCCTTTTTGGGAAACCGATGATTGTAAGGCAGCTGCGGGATTATATGAGTGGCAAATTTATATTGGCAAACAGTAATTATATCGTTGACTTTAAATTGAACTTTTTGTTACATTCTGAAACATTTAAGATTGATAGAAAAAACTAATCTGTCATTGTATAGTTCTTAAACCATGATTAAGTTTGTTGTAAGTTTTATACTGATGGTTGCTCAGCGTTGATGTAGGATGAAAAGGGAAACTCCAGTACTTATAGGCATGGTGGAGTGGACTCTGCCGCCGGATACGTTTCATTGTTATCAATAACTAGTAGAAATAGCGGTTCGTTTTTATCAAACGTTTTATAGCGGAATGTTCGCCTGCGCGAAACTGTGTTTTTATGCAAAGTTCATACAATGCAGGCGACAATGCGACACCTGCGTCGCCCCTAGCACCTGTATAGAATTTATAAATAGATTCAGTTAGGTCGTCTATTGCACACACGCACACATACACACACATTGGCAAACAAGACGCTGTAGATAAAACAGATGTTTGTGATCAAACTTAATTATACCACCATCATAGCAACGCACGACGCAAAATTAATACTCAACATAACAGAAACACGATAAATCAATTGAATGAATTAGAACAGATCTCTTATTTACCTGATCCTAATGATATATGATGAAGTAAACGAAGCAAATAGGAAATTCGCCAGGGTTTGTGTCTTGTTTGCTTTGCTATATTTCGAAACTAATTAAGAATGTTAAGGTTCAATGCCAAGTATCAGACTATTTCGTTATCAGACTGGCCACAGCGATTTGCAACTAATTTAGGTTTCCATTCAATTGAAAATATAAAGTAGGGACTTGGAGACACGTTTAGTGTCAAAAATAATGTTGCGATTTCCAAATAATTATAAATGAAACAGATTAAGATTAAGAATCTCAAAATAACTGCGCAACTTTTTTGGCACTTTAATCATCAATTATTTAAGGTTCTTAGTTACAAACGTGCCCCTAAACGTGCAGTAGTAAAACAATAGCCTTGAATTTTAATTGTAACAAGTTTTAAAAGTTAAATATGACGCATGGCCATCATCACACGTTCAAAGTCAGACCAAAGGTAAAGAGTGACTAACGGTAAGTAGTTAGTCAGGAGTTGATGACACTATGTTAATACTCCAAATCGTTTTGTTTACATTATCTATTAACACATTTCTTCTCGCATTTGGATTTTAGGGATCCAATAATTGCTGAGAATAAGGAGACCGTGATCGGACTAATCCGACGATAAAAAATACACAATAGACCTTTCTGGTTCCAAACTAGGATAATGTGAAGATATGCAGATAATACAAAATTGATCACCATTATAGTTGCATATTAAAATTCCTGAAGGTTCAAAAGGCCTGGTTTGTTCAGCTATTCTCTCGCATTTTCCCTATTTCCAAAGACCTGATTTTCTTATCTTTGATCCTTAGGCGTCGTGGAAGTTTAAGATTTGCGCTGATTCATTACTGATCATGAACTGCTTGAACGTTTGTTTATGCTATAAAAACCACGATCTTTGTACATTGTACCTTAAATATTGGATTTGTCAGATGTATTGTTATCTGATCATGTACGAATGGAGTTATTAAACGAACAGAAGTACCGGATGTCACAAATACAGGTTAAGCGCATTGTTAGTTTCGCTTGAGTTCACGATCTGATACAGCGGAATCAAAGAATTCGGTATACAAACACATCAGAATAACATTATATGTAGGTAAAGTTAATGCTGTTTCGAGAAAGTTCGGTTCGATGAAATCAGTGCTTGAAATTAACGAATGTCTTCGATGCTTTTTCAAAGCGGGCTGCTTATCTACACTCTCAGACCAAACTAGTAATAAGTTCCCCGAATCACATTTTCAATAGTTTATCGTATTTAATTTAATTAATTATTGTTTATAAAAGACGGAGTGACTTAAAGAAACCTTATAGGAAACTTGGAGCAAACGGTTTAAGCTCCAAGTCCCAATGTAGATAAAATAGTGTACGTAGGTACATTTCCAAACAAAAAATAATAATTGCTTTAATAGCGTAATGAACAGTGCAAGGTGGTTGTCATAAACTGCGTGTAAAGTGGCAACAAACGAGTTTTGTGATGGTGTACGTGAGATATACGGCCAGTTATAGACGGGCAGAAGTATATTGAGTTAGGTGTTGTATACAAATGTATTAATTTTGCAGATGTGTTTAGTTACAGGAGATGTGGCTGCAATAGTCCTGAGCTTGATTATCAGGCCTGCTTGTGTGGGTTTTTAATTAAAAAACTCGATTGCTGCCGTAGAGAACATAGAAGTTTCCTTGATTTTAAGGATATTTTATTCGTGTAGCAATTCCTATAAATCTATTGTTTATACCTATTCATGAAGATGCTTAGGAATTGAATAAAACCATAGAAACAATTTAAACTTTTCAATTTTAAGCCAACCAATAGCATATAGCATAGAAAATATAAATACAAGGTTTAAGAGTCTAGTAATTTAAAGAATAGATAATCTTTCAATTGATCGTTAAAAAAGGTGTCTATAAGTTCGTTTTTTATAATAATTGCAAGCCACTAAGGCGGTCTAGTTCGAATAATAATGGTAGCAAGTTACGCCAGGACATTTATAGTAGAGCCAGGTGAGCAAGCGCTTAAGGCAATGCAGTTAAAACTTCACGAAGTGTCATTCCTTGTTCACCGTAACTAGAATGGAAGTTACGCTATGCATTGAAATGTGGGTTTTAGATATATGTACTGATAGATTATCTGTCCGCAAAGGTTACGGGTTTAGTTTACACAGCAACAATGTTATACAAGCTACCTACATGCACATTTTTATCAAAGCCCACGCTGAGAATACGTAAGGAAATTCTAATTAAATCAACATACATACATACATAAACTCACGCCTTTATCCCCGAAGGGGTAGGCAGAGGCGCCACCAGGACACCCACATTTCGCCTTGTATGTTACGTCCCACGATGTGATAGGGGGCGAGCCTATCGCCATATCGGGCACAAATTCCTGACTCCGGGCTGATAATGAATAGAAAAATCCAATATCACTTTGCCCGACCCGGGACTCGAACCCGAGACCTCAGCTTTGTAACCGTACCGTAATTAAATCAACTACCTAGAATTATTAATTAACATTGTTACATCCATAAATATTGTCTTCGTTTCAGCATTGGTTTTTGATATACGTAGCAATTTTACACTTGTCGACGAGATTCAAAATTATGGTGGCACAGAACAAGAAATAACGGTTTGTAATTACGCTGCGATTTCTACAGGAGCGAATGGGCAAACACAAGCGTCTTCAAACAGTATTATCATCTCGTATGAGTTAATAAGGGTAAGGAAGCCTGGTAATTAAGAGAAAATCACGTCGGCTACGCCTGATCCTGTTGTAAACAAGCATCAAACAACAATAATTTGAAATATGGAGCGTTATGTCAGACGAACTCACAATTTAAACGGACATCATGACAATTATTGAGATTGCAACGTTATATATGCTGTGTTATGCATTATAGAAATGAGGATTTATTACACACCAAATTGATATTAATGCGGCGTTGAACAGCCATTGTTGGGAACATAGACCAGACTTTGGAGGTATTACACTAATTTATGATATTTAACCGCCATTAACTAAAGACGTTTATTCCTACAATCAAAATAGAGCGAAATTAATTATATTACACCTTACACTGCACCGTACACCTTAAGATTTGGTTTTCACCACTTCTTAGTGCCTTGACGCAAATTATTCCGGTAATTCCGCCACCAATGGCGCAATTGGTACATATTGTTTATTAAAACAAAATTAAATACATGTACACACAAGTATTACATTTCTTAATAAACAAATGTATTTCAATAGTAACAAATAAGACTATCCGTGGAGGTCGCAGTTCACTTGATATTCGTCTCAATAACAGTTTAACGACGTTAAATGGAGATAAAATGAGAAACTGAGAAATGCCACGACAATTATGTGTATATAAAATCATATTTATCGACGTTGTTAGTTATACTGTAGATGTTTAATTCCAAGGCCTGTGAAGACTTTGTTTTAATATTCCTTAGATACTAAGTTAAAACAAATGAATAATTTAGATTATTGAAATTACGTATACAAAATGCACATAGTTCCGAGTTGTTCATTCCAAGCACTATTGATCAGTTGCGTACGTTATCGTAACTGTAAGCTATTTTAAAAGCTGAGGAATTTTTGGTGTCAAAATATGAAACCAGCAAAACTACAAAACTATATTGAAATAAAACTATTTTTACGGATTTTATCGCGATTTGGTTTAATTTTTAAATTTTTTAACTTCCCGACGTTTCGATTACTTTACAGCTTTCGTGGTCACGGGGCGGACTTCACGAAAGCTGTAAAGTAATCGAAACGTCGGGAAGTTAAAAAATGTAAAAATTAAACCAGATCGCTATAAAATCCGTAAAAATAGTTTTATTTCAATGTGTAACATTCGCGTAAATCTAAGAAACCATTATACAAAACTATATCAAAAGTACTATAGTACCGAGTTTGTCAGCAAGTACTTGTAAAAGTGCGCACGTAAGTACGACAAGAGTGATTAGGCTTTTAATACCAATCTCGTGATCTCTACCCGCCGGGTCAACAACAAACGTGACAAGACTTTATCGCCGCAACCAAAATAAATAAACACGGATCCGGATGTATCGGAATTATGAAAGCCGTTGTTTTTGACGAGTTTGGTAGTACGGGTAATGCTAGAACTCACTAAGGTTTCTGTAAGCTGTGGGATCCCAGGGATTTATAAATGTGTAAGATTGTACAAATATTTATAATATTCTATATATCGCTCCTTGAATACAAAAGGGACACAAATCGAAATCCATAAATTTTACAGGACAGCCAAAACAAATTTTTGAAACTGTTTTTTTATAATATTTCATATATTTATTAATTAAATATAAGATGTTAATATATCATTAGATGCGTATTTTTTAGCTCTATCTATCTACAATATAAACTTTGTAATAGCTGTTACCTATTTAGAAAAAAAAGCATAAAAGTCCCTTTTGCATTCAAAATTTGAACCAATATTATAAAAAATATGTCAAAAATTAAACACAGTTTTACTAATAAAAATGGTTTATTGTACCTTTTTGGTAAAAAACCGTATCAAAAGGTTTAATCTTATTACTAAGTAAAAACATAATTGAATGGACACCAGAAAAACATTGTATTAAAAAATCTAAACTAAAAAATCTAAACTTATTATTAAGTAATATAATTGAGATCAACTTTGTACGTAACTATTATTCAGTAAAATTAAACATCTCTCTAAAACAATTATATTTGTAAGAATAATAGAAAAAACAAGAGATAAAACTGTAATAATCATTATCAAAATATACATAAAATAATCATATTCATTAATAAATTTTCTAAAAAACTCAAAAAATAATCAACTGACGACACTAATTTGTCTCTCTTTAACATTAATAATTTAAACAAAACAAAATACGAGATCAGTTCTAAAGGCACATAATGCAGTAGCAAAATATAGCTTATATGTAATAATTCTATTGCACAATAACAATCTAAGTAGTCTTACAAAATCACAGTTATAAACAATTTAAGGCACTTTTTACGTAAACTATTTTAAGTTACAATTTATAATCGTTATTTATTATTGTTATGTAAATGTTTGTATGAAATTTATATGTCTTTATTATCAAAAGGAACTTTTAAAATTAACTATTCTAAATATTATCACAATTAGGTATCTAGTATTAAAATTACAAATTTTCGTAAAAGCTTTGGTAAAGACTGAGTGCAGCTGGAGTATTAAAGAAAGTTTTATTTTGCACATTATTATTATGGCCAGGTAATGCTTGAACTTTTTCCGGTTCTTGAACGGAGGTTGCCATATTCAAAATTTTTCGTGCTCTATTCATTTTGTCAATCTGTAAAAAAAAACATCTTTAACGTTTTATAACTAAAAAACATAAAATACCCACAATTCTATACATATATTATACAGTCCTTAGTACATACACACAATACATACATACACTAAAACATACACACAATCAAATACAAAACAATCCTTAATATGACATTTTCAATACTAATTTGCCAGGAATAACACCTTAATTATATTTAACAAATTTAAGCTACCACCTCATATTTAACATTCAAATTCACAGAAAATATGGGGCAATGCATCTTAATCACATATTTTTCAACATTTACGAATATCTACCCATATTATTATAGGTCCCTATAAACACTCACTGATATTATTTAAAAAACAGTGACGAAAGCTACAGGGACAGGGCTTCAATTTAGTTTATATTAATTATTTACAAACAAATAAATACATTTGTATGATTTTTAAGCTAAAAATCACTGAAGTATAAGAATAGAACAAAATTAACATCAAAATGGTAATATTTATTTTTAAAATTTTAACGAAAACTAAAATTATTAACATGCAAAACGGCCATATTTCTGGCCTTCCCATTCTAGCACGCTAAAAATAATTATTTATTCCACTATAATTTAATGCAAAAGGGACGTATTTCAAAATATGCTACTGTTGTATTATAAAATATAATTATACTTAACTAATATTGGATTACAAAAAAGGACGCATTTCAAATATGGCAATTTTGTATTACAAAATATAATAACAAATACTAATGTTAGAATGCAAAACGGACGTTTTCCAAAATATGGCACTTTTGTATTATATATTATGGTTACAAATACTAATGTTAGAATGCAAAACGGACGTTTTCCAAAATATGGCACTTTTGTAATATATATTAAGGTTACATTATACTAATGTTAGAATGCAAAACGGACGTTTTCCAAAATATGGCACTTTTGTATTGTAAATTATAATCTCACTTACCTGAAATTTTGAATCCAACGCAGACGTATTTTGGATTGTGGCACTTTTTCACGCAAACGACGTGCGTCTGCGTTGAATCTCCGGGCGCAACTAAAAAAATGGCGGTTTTGCACTGAAATTACCTGTCAAAGTGAGCTAATGCAAAAATGGCGGTAAGTCAGAGCAGCCATAATATAAGCAAAAATGATGGGAGTTTTTTTTTCACTATAAAATATAGTCGGTTCAGGTGTCATTTTTGCAATAAAACGATTTTCATTTTTTTTTGAATTGTGGCCCTTTTGTATTCAAGGAGCGATATGTACTCGTATATGTGTATGTAGTCTAAATATATGAAGCTTTAGACTCTGAGAAAATAAGAGGTTTAATACTCAGCTTGAAGTAGTGATATAAAAATAACAGCCTTAAATTTCGTAGGATTCTTTTAGTTTTAAAATGAATTTATAATTTTAGTGTCGCCTACATAAAATGTTGTACCTAAGGATTTTCATCGAGCAAACCGCAATTACACAAGTCCTTACATGATCACGAAATACAATTTAAATTAATTTACTATATCCTGTAGTCGACAAGGTGAAAATCTCATTTCGTTTACGTTCACATTATTGTTCGGTGCTGTGAATATAACATTAATTAATGAACGCAATTATTTTGTGGCCATTGTCTTCCGATAAATTGCTTTTGCTATATGAATATATGCAATTGGACATTGCACATGTAATAGCGGTCTGTGGCAGACATGAGTTTTAAATCGAAATTACATTATCTAACTGATTAGTCATCCACAATTTCATTAAATATGTAAACAGGAGAATATAAGTGACTATATAATTACAATGTTAAAGTTCCTATTGAATTTAAGTGAAGAAACTAGGAAGAACGACGGAATCCAACAATGTTCGAGATAACGCTGAGCAAGAACATGAAGATAAACGAAATTTAAATCTAAAATGACTTCCATAAAGATCTAATGGAAGTTAGAAACTCTGTCTGATGCAAGCATTATCTGAAATTTAAGAAGAAAGATTATCTTTAGCGGCATTTCAACGGAACCGATTTATCAACACTTAACGCTATAAATGCAAATCATACATTCTTAATGTCGCGTTTCCAAATAAATACAAAATATGAATACGAGTGTAAGAGCATAGACCTCCTAAACACGACCATGAATTATTAGACACGGTATTTCGTAAAATATGTAGAGCAGAAAAAGCTAATGTATTACGAAACATTTACTTATGCTCGCCTTTACCTAGAAACAGTTTTATGGCTCTGCTGTGTGAATGAGATTGTTTCAACAGTTATGTCTCAAAATAAATTGCGTGCACAAGAGAGCAAAAGGAACTTTCGAGACATTTATATTATGATAGAAATAGTTCTTAAGACAGGAATGACAGAAACTCAATAAGCACAAACAAATGTGAACGTAGCATGAGTATCGACAACGTTGCAAATATTTTTATTCTGACTAAACATGTTAATTGTGTTGACGAAATGCAAATTCACGATATTGGAATCTAGTTCACTAATTGTAATTCATGAAATATCCGCAACACTACTGTTATTTTTTATTGTTCCGACATAAAATAAGTATGGTGAATATTAAAACATTGAAGTTTGTAGCGCAACTGAGATCAATATAACGGTAGTATCAACATAAAAACCGGAGCACAAACAAGTCCAAATCGAATAACTACTCCCAAATCGTGCGGTTACGAAATAACAATTTGAAGGTTCATCTCGGAATCAATTACTATTGAAAGGTACGTGAGTTACTGTAACGATAAGAATCTTGATGTTTAGTACTTATCTCAAAGATGTTTCTTTGAATTAATGAATTATTAATCAACAGATACTTGTAATGTATGCACATCATATATTCAATTATGAAGGAGGAAGATTTCAACGACCTGCGGAAAGTACGTGAATAATAAAATTGCAAATAGGCAATTTACTATTGATTCGTTGAAATTAAGCTTGAGATGACATTCATACGAAAATGATACGAATTGCTCGTAGTCGAAACTATTTCCTTAACTATTGTGAAAATTGGGATGTGGGTAAGCTACTTCATAATATTTTATAATTATATCCTTTAAAAAGTATCACAAGTCTATCCGTGCTTGTAAATCACGCCAGAGAGTTTGTAAATTAAAACGCGACATCCGAGATATGAATCATCGCTGGTGTCATGTTGCGAAGGTAATATTTTAGATGAATTTCCAGCAAGGTACCTATCGAGGAAATCTTGAGTTTTAACACGTACATGTGTGAAGAAGTTGATAATTAAACATGAATGTTGTTTTGTGCTATATTTTATGTATTATTTTATCTTCTAAAGCAACAAGTTGTTGCAACACAATTTCATATCTTAGTCAAATTTGTGATCATTGTGAATATATATTTCTTGGATTAGGACATATCACCGACTAGTCTCGTGTAGTTCCGGTAAATGAATATAATTACTCAATAAACTATTCTGTTGACTTAATCATAACCGGAAAAATATTCCATCGTGTTACCACGGAACGTTACCTAACAATAGCCAATCATACAAGTATGAACTTCATACAAGTTGTAACTATGTTCGCGACTCGCGAGGTTATTGACGAGAAACCCTGTAAAAAATCAAAGGTTTTTGAAGTTTGCGTTCATTAGCATATTGCGCTCGTCATTGTCAATCTGAGTCACGAGTCATAAAAACCCGTCATACCCACTTGCACAGGTGTGGAACATTCTCGATCATCTTGTGCAACCATGGTTTACAGTATGTTTTCCTCATTCGGTGGCCAAGTTTACGGCCATAAAATTCACAATTACGTTAATTATTGTTTAACAACCATCGCCTTTGTTTTTGCCTTAATTTTAAACAGTTGTGAAAATATTATATGCAATTAAGGTTGTCTTGAATGGAAATGAGTGTAGTGGTGTAACTTTTAAAATTAGTAATGCAACACATTTAGCAATTCGCGTACGGATGGATGAGGCCCCGAAACCGCAATGTGTCAACCATTCAAATGGTATAAATTAGTGTTTATATTAAAATAGTTCATTCGCAGCATCAACGATTATAATAAGTGAATAGAAAAAAAATACCAAGGTGTAGTTGCGTAAACGCACGCCAGCGACCGAATACGGTTTCGGTCCACCGCGGCACGTGGTTCTATTCTATCGACGATTTTAAAACGATTAACTCGTGACTTATACCTTCTTTTTTTACTAACTTAGAATCGAAAAAAAAACGTGGCAGGTGACAGCTAAGGTTTATCTTTATTTGTGGGTTTTTATTAAGCAAACCGAATTTGAAAGGGATTGGTACAGTTAGAAGATACAGTCGAATTGATTATTTAAGTTGTAAATCCGTATAAATTGCATACTAAACAATACTTATCGGAAACGAAATTTAGTCAGAGTAACATTGGCCAATTGATAAACGGAACTTATTGTATACAAGTTTCGAGTTATCTGATTTTAGCGGTTATTTTTTACATTAATCATAACTAGTGAATAGATATCAATACTATTGTGGCGGATCGTGATTGTTCAGATAGCGAGCAAGGGCAATGAATTCATTAAACACGTTTTTTTTCATCAGGTGTTTATTATATGCGGTATAATCCGCTTACTAAGTACGCGTATGAAAGAAAAACGATCAATAAATGTATAATGTATAGTATTGTTGTTATAATTGTGTGTGAATGTGTGAGTGGTGTGATTATGTATGGATGTGTGTTTGTGTGTGTTAGATACTGCGTCCGTTGCCCTCTCAACAACTCGGTGACATTGGCGGCGCACAAATAAAATGATAACCGCACATAAATAATAATGTAGATAGATATCTGGCATACTTGTCTGTCTATAAGTATCGTATCATAATTTATTGGACTTCAATATATTTTGTGTCTTTTTATTTCATCTTGTTTACTCGGCTGCATCATCCTGCGGGCAATAAATCACGCGGCACTACACCGCGCGTCGATATTTTCATTCTTCATACACAAGGAAGAGAAAAAACGAATCCGGGTTTCGTGCATTTTTTGTAAGTGTCGGTATCTAATCGATTAGTTCGACATCATAGCGTTGCTGTTAATGAATTCACCGATGTATCTTTGAATACAAATGCATCTGCAAACCCAACACAGCTACATCCAGGTCGAAACCTGTTTACGAATTCGCCATACCTCGTAGCGAATGTTTGCGATTCAATTAATACTATGGAAAATGTTCTTTTATCGTTACTCAAATATATCTAACATTCACGAAATTAAACCTGTTCCATACCTAATTATAATATGGCTCGTAAAATACGGATTTATATTTATAATACGCGTACATAAATTGGGAACATAAAATATTTCATAATTATATCAAATCACCGGCCTGTGATTGTCAAGGTCTTTGATTGTTGCGTTCACCTAACAAATCTCTCGTGTCCGCTGCTAGCCTGCTACGGTTGTCGATTTTTACACAAAATGCTATTCCCAACAATGCCGATTTATATGTGCAAACTTTGGAAAGCAAATATTGCCATAATTTCACGTTTGAGCTCCTCTGTACCGTGTACGTGGCAGTATGCAGGCTAATGTGATGTGCGAGTTAAACAGAGTAAGGTGTGACAACGCAATGTTTGTGTTTGTCGGATAAGTACCAAATGAGTGGGTGAGAACTTGAGACACGTGACGGACCCGTGTGAGTAATGTGTTTTAGCACGTCGAGGCAATGATCTAACGATGCATCCGATTATGGATGCATCGAAAACGAGTCCCTAGCCTGTGAAATACGTCACAACCAAAAAAAAGACAACACTCAAACTATGTAATAAAATTAAAAGCAAGCCAATATTTCGATCATAGAACTTTGCTCCGAGGCTATTCATCTAAACACGCCGAAATATAAAGTGACGTAATGGCAAAGTTTAGTGAACGCTCGCGGTGCTGTGCCCCTGCGCGCGAGCACGTTGCGGCCACGCCGCGCCGCCCGCCGCGGTCTCGCCCGAGTGTTCAAGGTCTGCGCGACTGATCAAGGCCACCGGTGGTGGGAGCCGAGCCTTCCTTTTGACTGTCTGTACCTAATCTATATCGCATTACGTTTCAAATTATTTCGCAGAATCGGGAACTCTCGACGACGTGTTTTTGAAACTAGACGCCCGAATAAATTTAGATGCACTCGCGTTGTTGCAAAAATTATAGAATTTATTTTGAGCAACATATCATTTGTGCCATGAATATAATCGTTGTTTAGATTTCGTGTCACGTCGTATTGCGTCATTTCGAGACGTAAAGGACATTAGTGGGTAAAATATTTATTCAAATGTTTAAGAACTGGGAGGTGGCAAAAAACTGCATGGAATGTTGTTTACATGTATTTTGATGGTTTGACTCAGTGGTTCCTTTGTCGAAAACTTGTTCCTCATACGGATGGTCTCTTTAAGGCATCAAATGTCTACAACCGCAGACATAAACGTTGGAAGCCATAAGAAACTATTGAGTCAAAGCTATGTTCGTTAGGCGTTTTCCATAATGTTATAGTATATTTAAGTTTATGCCCAAAAAAAATATTAATTTGAAAACGAATCAAAGAGAATAGTGTTGTAAATTAAGATCATTAAAGAAGTAGAAGTCCAATTTAAAAACCAATCTTGTTTTACTGTTCAGTCATCCGTTTTATGATTGTAAAGCTTATTTACTACAACAACAGGTAATCTATAAGTTCGCTGATAGAAGTAAACTTCATTACTTTGTGCAAAATGAGCAAATTATGCAGCACACAAATGTGAATACATATATTAGGGCATAATTTTAGATTTCTTATATTTGTAATGTCATTGGAATGATAATAGCATTTAATGTCATCGACACACAGGCAATATTTTATTGCAACTAGTTTACGAGTATACTATAATGTTTGCTCCACTTTGTAATCAATTCGTGAGTATTTTTTTGTTTGGTACGTTAAAATTGGCAATTTTAGTTCAATTTTAGCGCTCTGTGATTCCGTTTTTGTTCACTACAATGACTCTACAAAAATATTATTACTAATTATTTTAAAAAAATATCCAGGTATCGACGAAGAGGATTGCGCTTTAGTCCACCAACTCAAAGGGAGTTGGAGAATAAATATTCATATTTATTAGTCCAATAAGTGTGACTAGTCACTTTCTGCTGCTGCATGCAAATGGAAAGAAACGGAGCCGAAACCTTAAAGTTGAATTAGGGTCAGCGGGGAGTGAATTAGCAATTTTGCAATGAAATATTGTCGCTGCCTCAACTCTAACTTACGTTAGTAGTATAAAAAAAACTCGTTCAAACTGAAAGCTTATAAAAAATAACTTTACTAAGAAAAAATAAACATTTCTCACATAGTAAATTTTGTAATCGGCATTTTGCTCGCAAAAACTAACAATAAATAAATGAAACCTATAAACCATACCAGTCATGGGAAGTGAATTCGCGTTTTTGTTAAGTCTATGGCGTAATTACGAAGCTACGTTCGCGGATCCGTGATAATAGATCTTTTTGTTTTTAGTTCCGCTGTGAGACCAAACTGAACACTAATCATTTCTACGTAAGGCCACTGCAAAACCCGGTAGTTTCATTATTTACTTAACGTATTGACAGTCAATATAAGCACCGAGGCTAACCAAAATATATGAGAGCATGCGAGCTGTATGCAAATATTTGCACAGAAAATAAATTTGGCGAATCGAATCATATCCTTGTTACGAATACAAAAAATATAAATACTGGCCTCCCTGTTTGTTATTTACTTTATTAACGCAAAATCTTTTAGCACATTTTGACGAGATTAACCAGGCATTTTACATTGAATTTTACCATATGGGCGAAATTGCTGGCCTTTGGTAGCGAACGATATTTAAATTTTAAAGGAGTGTTTTGATATAATAATTTAATGTTTCATAAAGTTTTCAGTATGTATAACAAATAATATAGTTATAGATTTAGAAATTGACACATCGGAGATTTTTCGATCGTTTTTTTTATCGATTTTTCGATCCATCGATCGGAGGTTTTTTTAACAATAACGCTTATAATGGAGACGTCATGCAGTAGCTGTAGAAAAAAGCAGTTCAATTGCTGATATTAGAGAATCATGAAGAAAATCATTCTCTAACCTCAAATACAGAGAAAAGGCTGATGATATAGAAATCAATATCACACCAGCCGTTCACGAAGTTGCTGCGGTTAATATAAATCTGCTGGATCACGATATCACACGTGGTCCGATCAAACTGGTTACATTGTGTGCGCGTGAATTGGCTAACCAATCATTCGTTTTCAATATACTTGTCGATTTTAAAAGCGGTAAATCTCTTCGAAGTAGTTATTCATATAACGTACAACCGGATTTTTCCCTTATCTTAGTAACGCCCACAGTTTTACCGCCCGGTACGATCACGATCCCTTTTAATTTTATTCTCCTTCGGAATACAAAGCGCCAATAAATATGTATCGAACAAAAAGCATCATTAATTCCGCATTGCATTCAGAATGAACGCTCTCAAAGAAACTTCTGTTCATAAAAAATATGAGCGTACAATAGACTGAAAAACCACCAAAGGAGGCACTAATTAATGAAGACACCGCGGCATTAAATTAAAGTTTGAATACCTATCATTTGTAATAGAGATCGAATTAAATTGAAATATTGGGTCTAATTATGGCAATTAAAATCACATACTCTAATTACTTTTGGTTTACGAATTCGTTTCCCGAGAATCTTCTCACTAAAGTTAAAAAGTCATTATTATTGTCACTTAGGTTTATTTCAAAATATTAAAATGAACACTTTCGAGAAAGTTCTTCGGTGGTCATTCTGTTACCAACACGGAGTTGCGTCTATCTGTTATCTTCGCATTAAGTAAAAAAACAGCTTTTCCCACCACCTATAAGTAATGACATACAAGCATGTGAAAAGATAAATATTTTAAATCTATTAAAAATTACTTTGTCGCCTTCTACATTAAAATTCCTTTGCGATTAGATCACGCTATGTTTTAAAGACGCCATTGTGTTGTTTAAACTGATTTTACTTATTTATGATAAAACATAATTACATGTTGAAGAAAATGTAAAGTTATAGAAAATAAACAACAAGTAAGCTAGAACGACTTTGTATACTCGTTTATCAAAAATGAAAACATCTAATTAATAAGCCCGTAAAAATTTAATCAGATTAAATATAAGCTTATGATACATCGTCTCATTTAATAACAGCATGCGAAGGCTGGAATATAAGGTACTGGGTAGGACGGCAAGGTCAGGCAACTTACGGTGGGAATATTCTAGTAATTTTTAAATTAATCGAACCATATGTGGAGTATAACTCAGCTAGAATTTGTGTCCGATGAAGCTCGTCTTCTACCTAAGGATAGACCATTGAAGTAACAATGTCAATATCTCGGGGATTCCGCACCTCTTTTCATGATGTTCCAATAACTATTAAAGCATCAACAACAATAAAAAAGCAAAATTTACCGTTGATGCTATTTTTAGACGCAACGTTGTACCCCTTAAAAACAAAATTCGATACGGCCGAAACAGGATAGGGTTTTCACGGCCAGATGCCGAGACCTTGAACGTCGGTACTTGGCTTACGTTACCATGTACGAAGTCTAAGGCACCTGATCAAACATGTGGGGAGATAAGGGACACTTGATGTGAGACCCGACAGATAACAACCGCTTCCTGGATCTTCATACCACTTGAACTTGGACGCTTTTAAATACATTAAAATAGTGCCGTCTGTGAAACGTTCAATTAATGTGGGGCCGGTGGCGTCATGAACGCTTTGTTCTTTTTAAATTGTATTGGGGTTTAAGGTTATTTGATTTTGTAACGTTACAAATCATATTTAAAATAATACGTAAAGGTCGCTAATATGGCAATTTTCAGTGTCAACATTTCTTAGAAAATATTACAAATTTTCTTTACACGGAAACTTCCTGCATTGAAACGAGTTTCATGGAACAAGAAGTGCTTTGATCTCAGTACAAACACAATACAAAAATCAAAACATTGACGGTGTCTCTTTTCATATGCAAATATTTGGCGACGACAACGATACACATGGACAGTTAGTGCGAGAAATAAAACTTTTTCCACTGCGCATATTTACAGAGATACGCTGAGCATACAAAAGCTCGTAAACAGACTATCATGATAATGTTATTAGATTTGGCCGTCTTTCCTTGTTTATGTAAATAGTGTGCTTTCAGCGTTATAACGGTAATCAGCATTACTACCTAGTATTTTTGAGGAAAAAAGGAAGGTATTGCATAATATTGGCCCATAAATTTTCTTCCATCGACGGTTATTCCGGGTATTGTTTTAGGGACGTAGTTATACCTTATCTCATTGCATTATTTCATTACTTATTATGACGTATTTGGGAAATCACGTTAAAATAATTTTCAAGAATAAACAAACTATGCTTAATTAAAATTAGCACAGTGACGACATATTCAGAATATTTTATGATCATAGGTCAATCATAGCGTAGGTATTTTTGCAGGCTTGCAGAGGCTTAAAGCCGTGAGTATAAAGACTGCTTTTTATAGTTACTTATTGGACGTTATTGTGAAGCTACTTAGTATGCGACGCAGAGCCCGCTCGGAGCACAAGCAGATACTGTGAACAGGTAAGTAGGCACGGAATTGAGATAAATCCAAACTGAATATTTGCACGCCAGCGTCCTCCAAAACCACCACCAAAGTCATCAGAAAATCGTGCCACACAAACATTTCAACATAATACATTGATAATCTGGTATTAAAATAAATTCAACCGGCCTTATTCATAGACAGTTTTAAAACCTATCTTAGTTATCGAATGTTTTGTCCCTTTCGAACTTTTGAATTCAGTTTGAGCGAAAAAGACAGTCTTTAAACTGTCTATGAAAAGGGCCGTACATGTATGGAACTGAATAGGTTGTAACTTTAAATAATATAACTTCACGCTTTAACACGAATGAGTGTAGAATAACGCCAAGTCGGCGCTGTGAACGCCCAAAAGGAATCTAATGGGAACTGATGAAACCTAAAAGCTTTTCTTCTCTTTAATTCAGTGGGACCAGGTTGAATTGATGTCCTATTATATGCAAGTCGGGCCGGCGGGCCACGGCCAAAATTTCAATGGCCCGCAGCGATTGAGCCGGTCGGCACGTGTAACTTTTTGTGCAAAACTCTTTGGAATTCTTTAATATTACATCGGACTGAGGTCCCGGGTTGAATACCTTATTATGCAATATTTTAATGGGTATCGGACTATTTTTGAGTTTTTTAGCTGTAAATATACTGTGTCGGAAATTATAAGATCCATTCGTCGCAAATTGGAACGAAAACATCGCGTGACGATTTATTTATACAAATCGATTTCCGCAGCGTTATATCACCGACGGCTGTGAAATGTAGTAAAAATCATTCACGGAATGAATCAATCGAAGTAAAATGGTAACGTGAGCACGGGACGAGTCGGTCGAGGCGGCGCGGCGAGGCGCGGCGGCCGCTTCAAGCAGAGCAGTCACGAAGGCAACTTTCTACGCGACCTCGAAATGCTGCATTCACTTTCCTCATGGCTCGACACCGGTTGCGCAACCGACACCACGACCGACATATCGTCGCGCGGACGTTCGCTGTCGCTCAGGCCTCTTACGAGGAGGCCGCGACCCCCTCATACAGCGAGTTCCACCACTCCAATGCGTCATCATAATCCTCTACACGCATTGTTCCCTCGAAAAACGTTTCAAAGTTACCGCTCTATTACATCACGAAAGGATACACCGAACTAAAACGAGAACCCAAATGAAATCACTTGGAAGAGTTATCAAATAAGTTCGCAATTTATTCGAAGGGCAAAAAAACGCCAGGTGCCTCGCCTCTTGCGTCCAAGGTCAGCGTTTCCTAGAGCTGCATATAGGTTTTTTTTTATTCGTTGCATGTCCCTTCGTTGGAGCTGGCTCGCGTGCGACTAAACCTGTTTCATGCTGTTCTCCATTCCGCCCGTAAGGCTGTGTGCCTATTACACCGAGTTTTTATTTCGCCGCTCTAATGGAATCTTTGTAATTAAGCTATGCTTTACTGCCTCTACAACTATTTTAATGACATTTTAATTAATGATAGGAATTCACACAGACGTAGCCACACACAAATTTGTATTCCGTTTGTGCCTTGTGGTGAATTACGTATGGTATAACAATGTTATAAAAATAATTGTGAATTTTATTGTTGTGATTTGTTAACTAAATTATATATAACTCATTAACAAATTTCTTTTAATTGACCAGGGTGTTGTACACTCAGCCTAAGGTGTAAAACTGGTAACACGAAGCAATAGGAGCAAAACAATGGGGTCGGCCTGCGAATTTGTGTTTTTCTGAGAATCCTTCGACAACTGCACAGCGCGCCAACAGGAAGTAGGGACGGCCTAAGTTTATGTAACCCAATCACCTGCCGCGTTCGAGGCCAGACCAAAAAACCAAGGCCACGGCGCACAAAACGCGAGCTCCTGATGTATCCAACCCTCCCCCGACTCGCTGCGAGCACTACCTAGTACCTACCTATAGCAGGATGTTGCATAAGCTTTGTTGCTTTGTTATTCTCTGTGTGGAGGCCGTATCGCATTTTAGATTAGTTTTTTGCGCGGTGCCTCAGGCGCATTGATCTTGTTTCATGCACCAATCGAAATTGAGCACTAATAATCACAGTGTAGATGTATTTTTCGATAAGATGAGTCGGATTGAGGAGTGTGATATTCACATGAGTGTTGGTGGCCATTTTGAGTCGGAGAGCGTCAAACTTGACTCATTCCCACGTCGCTTCACATATCTGGGAGATACGCTGTCTTAAAAGTGTGAAAGTGCATCGTTTTTCAGGTAAACTTTGCCGATTCCGTGGCGTCTCATTTTGCTCTTTTCGAAGCGGCGACTGCGCCACCGAGGGAAGGAAACTTTTAGACTAAATGGTTCGGATGGTAATTGAGAGGTCTTACTGCTCGGATCTGAGAGCGTCTCCGCGTAACAAACTGCCGCACTGGACGTGTTTTCACAAGATATTTTTACACATTTCATCGGGATTTTTCTCGAAGTTTACCACCTACAGCACTGACATGAAAAACACACTCGCCTTTGAAGTTTCAACACAAAATATACGTATGAGGTTGTGTTATAAAACTAAAAATAAGTTCGCGGCTTCGTATATAAATAAAACAGTTTGACAATGGAGACTATTTATGCAAACATGAGTCCTTTCGTGAACTAAGAAAAGATCAATCTGAATAAATGGGTCAAACACTCCCTTTGTGTCACCAAAGGAAGTATCTACAATGGGGTATAATAGGAAATAGACATAACATGGCGAGGATCAAATAATTGAAGTATTGTCGACATTATATTTTGAATGATGGCGTGTTAGATTTATAGGCAGCTGCCCCGCCATTACAGCCCTCGGTTATTATTTCAAAGAAACAAAGCGACACCGAGTAATGTGAAAGATACGGTCGTACACGGCGTTTTTATTTATTCAAGTGTTTAGTTTTATGAGACATTAAGTCAGGATTTTATGTGCGGAGATATTTAAATCGTCGTTAAACATGAAAGTTAAGTTATACAGAAAACAGGTCGCGGTGAATTCCTGTTATAACATAACATATTTTGATTCAGTCTTGGAAACATTCTATCTATATCTATATCAGCCCTTATACGTCCCACTGCAGGGCACGGGCCTACTCTACAATCGAGAGAATCGATTAAGAGTGGTTAGGCCATATAGTCCACCACGCTGGCCTAGTGCGGGTTGGCAACATTATTAAGACGTTTATTAGAAGACTTGGGAAATGTAATAGTAGTTACAATCCACTTGAAGTTATTCTTACTTTAACAATGATATTTTATTCTCGAATGTTCTGAAGTTATTTTTGTGCGGGTGATCACCAGTGACATCTTATATTAATCTTTATGTGCGAAAATAAAATCTATTGATGTGCTGATTAAAACACGTTAAGTTCCTCTAAAAATAGTCGGTATGTTCAAATTCTAAGCCGGTTTTGACCGGACGTAAGTAAGCTGGTATAACCGGATATTTTTTGTTTATTCTTCGTCAGCGGGTGTACACGTAATCCTTTTGTGTTCTACAATTTTAGCACGAAAGAGGTGACTACTGTTACTTTCTTCAAGCAGAGGAACTTTTACATTTATCCCAGACTAAGTCCAGGATTGTTGCTTTTACATGTGAAGCAAAAATTTCGGTTGGAATAACAATAATCGTCGAGTGTAAAAGCTGTAGCACGTTGTTGCACTAATAAGAAATACATGTTTTCCTAATACGTTGTAAATTACCTGAATTCGTAACCAGGACCATATCGTTCATAACCAATGATGCCAGTAGAATAGGTTTTCAAACTATTTTAATTTACTCCCACGTTGCGATTGTTATGTAATATAGTGTTTACAATATATTTTTAAGTACCATTTGTTGGCAATCTAATTATTATTTAAATTTATCAATTTAATAGCATTAATACAATTTCATAAATAATCACATAAAATAAATGATACATTCGACACTTTTATAATTTAGAATTAAATATTAAGGTCCCTACAATTTCCGTGAGAAAAATACTTTTTCAAAACTTTATCTATTAAATATGCCCTGCGATAGTATAATAAGATTTTCTGAACTCCGTAATTATATTTATGCCTTCTGTTGCCCCCGTAAAATCCTTTAGTTACATAAGAGAGCGTTATCGTCAACTTTGAGAAACACTAGACCAACGTGACGACACAGCTTAGTGCATAACAGCCTTAGAGATAATACAATTATATAAATTATATGTGTTAATTGTATGTAATGTCATGTACCATCAATGGTGTGCGGCGGATGAAATAAAACTCACAATGTTTTTTGTAAACGCCGACTGTTCGATGGGATTCCCCGCATGCAACATCTCGGACAGAAGAAATTCGCCCAAATTTCAAACAAATGACGAATTTCTTTAGAAACTTTCAATAGATGTGTGTAGATGTGTATAAATCCTGGTAAGAGTAAAAAAAGAAACATATTATGGTGGTAGGAAATTATGAACTACAATTGAAGGTTGTCTGGAAGATATCGCCCACAGGTAAATATAGGTGAAGTGTATTTTTTTGTGTAATTTTCTGTTTAGACGTACAATAAAGTGTAATAAATAATTCTTGTTTACGAAATGTATATGCATACATAAGTACCTACTTTCTAGATAGGCAAAGCTTCGAGTTGTTTTGTAAACTGATATTATACAGGGTATATCAAGACCGCGACCGAAAACGAAGCCAGGTGGTAGTATTAGTGACTTCAGACACAATGCAAGTAAAAATTTCGCAAAAAAAATCGGCAACTTTTTTTTTGTAATGTTTTACCTTTCGTCGTCTTTGGGTAATATATACAAAGTTTTTCTAAAATAATGATGTACACCTCTTTGTTTTTAAACACGCAATGGTACCTAAGGGTTAAAATTGTTATTTTCGCAAAAACTAGGTATTAACCACCCAAACACGATGATTTTTAAAAAATTCTAAAAAAAAATCTGTGACCGTTTTGGCGAAATTTATATTTGCATCGTGTTTGGGACCACTAAAACTACCACCTGGCTTCGTTTTCGGTCGCGGTCTTGAGATACCCTGTATATTTGTGGTAATGTAGCTAGTACTTGTAATATTTATGTAATCATAAAATATCATAAATATAAAGCAATTGACATAATATAATTATCATAAATAGCAGGGATTTAACCACTACAAATTACAGTAGAAAAATGGCAGTAAAAACTACCAAACACTAGCTTTAAACAGAATGTAGTATAATATCTAATCTCGACTATTCTTTAAGTCCTAATCGTTTACTCGTAACCGACGAGCGTGCATGAAGATATTAATGACAGTTGATGAAGCGAAAGATGTGTGGCTGTGGACCGTTCCACTTGGCGCTATATACTCTGCCAACCCCAGTGGGACACAAGACGTGAATTTATATGTGTGTGCATGTGCTCTAATAATCTATTTAGATAAGTTAATTGCATTTATTTGTTGTGTGTTGTTTATTAAAATGGTAATATCTTAAGAAATTTTCACGTAATTTGATAATTTCCTTTGTGATTACCAAACAAGGTACAGAATAATTCTTTCAAATTCAATCTAATTGTTATAAAAACTTGACAAATAAGCGATGTGGCGGCGGCGACGGCAAGTTTTTGTGAACTTTTTTTTATGTTGCAAATGCCAGGTAATGCTACAATATCAATATTAGGTTGGTTTCGCAGGTGCAATACGCGTGCCGACACAATAACTTGCACGTCATATTTGTAAAATAAACCATTCATTACACAGCTTCTGAATAAACATGTGAATGACCTGACACGTCTCAGCTTCGAAAACAATCCGGTATTTTTTTGTTACTAGTCAAATTAACAATTAAAACGTAAAATATTTATTAAATATTTAAATCATGAGAAATATACGTGAGGAAGTACATACTGATATATACTATATACATACATTTTGTTGCGGAATCATTATCATTTTTCACTTTTTAGACGATTAAAACGCAAACGTTGTATTTTTTGAGTAGTCCGCATAAATCTTCGCAATTGTGTCCAGTGTATGGTTTCGTATTATTATTGGACCGCAAATTAATAACATTTTAATGAGTCATATTTCACGCACTACGCTTTTATAAATTTCATTAATAAAATTGTTTGTATATTTTATCCGAGCGTTAAAATAGGGTATTAAAATTGCAAGGCAGTTCCACACAGATCCTTATGCTAATAAAGCATTCCCACAATAGTAATCTCAAAAACGTATTTTAAAATCTGGCAACACTTTCTTTTCTACTGGCAATACCAATTGTAGGGTACGCGCCGTGAGTTTAATCTACAATTGTAATGCGCCCGCGCCGCCGACCATAATATTTTTCAAAAGATCTCGATGAATTATGTATTTCTCGCGTAGACACTATTACAATTATTTCTTTTCTACTTGAAGAGAACGAGCTGTGAATAATAATCGTCCGCTCCAACATTTGAAATGGTAACAAATGAGATACGACGAAATACGCTTTACTTAACTATGCCATAAATACATACTAAACAGCGACCTTTATCGGCTCCCTAAATATTAGATAAATAATGTTTCTACCAAAATTAATAAAGATTACTTCGATGAAAATAGTTGTGTCATTTCGTAATGTTTAATATTAGGGATGTTGTGCTTTGTTTCCATTTCCCTCAGGCATACTTTTCCCTAAGAAAATAATGCATAAAATATTACATAATTCTGATATATTATTTGTTGAGATGAGACTTATGCTCGCATTGAACTAATAGCTCGGTTCAGTTTATAGGCAATTAATTTTGTATGACTTTTGCCATCGTAAATACATCATTTAATCTAGTTCTATAACTAAATGTTTGCCGAAAGAATAATCATGTATGGTTAAATCGTAAATGGTTTAAACAGAGAGCTTTCAGTCGAAATATTTTTTTGCGAATATCATAAATCGTGTTACGCTAATCCCACGTTTAATAATAGGAACAAGAACTTTTAGGGTGAAGTTACAACACCGCCCTCGGAAAAAATAAACAGAGCGTCTTCCACCGCGTATCGTAATGCGGTCGCGAAAGAGGTAAACGTAAACACAGTCAGGGTTAACGACCTGGGTTCAACTTGACACATTTTTGGGCGGCCCAATTGTGCGGGATCGCCGACCTGTGAGACCGACTTGCGCAACGGGAAGCCTCTTGTGCCAATCCGCACTGATCGCATCCGGTGTACGTAATTTTTGTTATGTTGGTACTTGGTGTTCATATTTTTTGGTGGGGTTGGTATCGCTACAATGCTACCGGCCGTAAACAATAATAACACTTTTCTGCGCACATGAAAGTCTATAAAAATTTTACGAGGTCTGTTTAAATATTTTTGGAAAAAAGCGTTTTTTATTGCTGGCTGTCGTATCACAAGCATTTATTTTGGCAAATTACAAGTTCTTTATGCGTTGTTGTTCGCATTTGTTTACCAATGTTTTTATTATAATTTTATATTTGGCTATATTAAGGAATTCCTTTCCGCGTCAACTCTGATTCATATTATTCACATAATACTTGAGTTTTATTATTTATTTCCACCCATATTTTTGATTGAAATTATCCTAACAGGTTGTTATTGCCATAATACTTTAAACAGTTTTAATTGCACCAATGCCTTTGAATACAATCAATTAATTTAAAAAAAAAATTTTATTTATGTAGGACTTATTCATAAATAAACAAATTAACGTAGTGATTGCATTATTTAAAAAGATAAAGTCGACATGTTTATTATTAAAAGTGCATTAAAATTCCCAACCCTTAAACATGCAGAATTGTCACCGCACTAAACGACATACCAAAAATTCGGAAAAATAGAAAAAAGTTATCGGAAGAGTTACAAAAGTAGGAATAACTCCGATGGATACGAGACACACATTGTCCCCTGTGGATTCCAATATCGTCATAGGGGATGCTACAAAAAATGCAGGTAGGGGCCCGAACAACGACCCCGAGGGTTTTTGGACGGTGACGTCACATTCAACATAAGCGCGTTCAATACCACCGATGTTACGCCCGCTGTGCTGGTAAGTAAGGTCAGTTGCCGAGTTCAATGTTTGGTTATGTAAATAAAGCGTCTTCAGCAAATGGAACGAGCGAACCGTTTCTTAAATAAAACACGATAAAAATAATATATGCCACAAAGCTGCGTTTGGATAATGTCGATACAAGGATAAACTCATACAAAAATACATGCAACATTCGCCTTTTTGAAAGTCCCAAACATTCCGAGAATGTTGACGGAGCGCGCCTGCAAGTTGCGGATCAACAAATGCGTGGTTTTTTTTTGCTTTCCCAATGTGTAAGTTTACAATTTGCACTAGCGCCCTGGAGTCGTTGACCTCTCGCCAGCTGTTTGACTATTGTGCTGGCTGAAGTAAGCACGAGTATGAGCCGGGTTACCAAGGAATCTTATTCGCACCGGTACACGCTTTCCGAAGCGTGACAAAAGAGCCGTGAATAATGATATCATTATTTTCTTACAATGAGAACGAAAGAACAAATAATTTCAACGACAAAGTCATCTGACTGTGTAGCCATTTTAAATCTTGAACGCGCCGCGTACCACATGTGTATACATTCGAATTGAAAAATACGTTATAAGCATAATATTTTATTAACGAATGTTATTAGAATATATATTTCTTGTTTAACCTGGGTCCTGATTAGAATATTAAGCGATGTCGGTTCATGAGCTTAATGTGTAACTATGCTCCGTATGAAATATAAGCCTGGGTCATGAGGAAGCATAAATTTAGTGAAGTCGATGGCGGCGCGGCGTCATAAACCTACAACAGCTGTACACGAAACGCCACGCTGGCGGACACACATACGTGCGCACCCCTGCACCACGCACACTGACACGCACACACACATACAACACACGGGGAAGACACGTAGACGCAACGTAAACACATGCAGGTTTATGTATACCAGATGCCCCTGCAGACAGAGATGCACATAGCGCCGCAACCTGGGCTAGACAAGGCGCGCACGACGCCCGAGCCTCAGCTCCACTGCGCAGAGTCTAATTAAAAGTAGTTGAAGGTCGAAAAAATAAAAGGAAGCATGAGACATTATGACAAGTTGCGAGATAAGCTCGCGGGAATGAAAATAAACTCCGGCTGAATACAGCTGCAGCGAGCTGCGAGCGTCACAAACAGACCTCGAACGCAGAACCTTAAGCGGCGAACGTTTCGTAGGAACAAGCTAATAGAAAAATAAACAGAGCCGGCCTGTGCGGCGAGGCCGTTGTTAATTAACATACAGATAGTTTAATAAAAGGCAGGAAGCAGGCAGCGAGGGGAGTAGGCAATGAAGCGGTAAAAATAGAAGCACGGGGGCGACAGAGACGCGCACGAATCGATGCTAGTGTGGACAATGCTATGCATTGCTTGATGCCAATCGATAATAGATGCAACACGCGTGCTGCAGTTCCGTGCCACCAACGATGGTAAAAAAATTTGGTTGCCGCTCCGACTCGCTCGCTCTAATTTTATGCGCCCACAACACGGTAAAGAATTCTATCGATTGTGTTTCATTCCTCGCGCTTACTTTTTTTTACAATGTACACGAGATAGTGTCACTAGACCTGTGAACAGGCTTTTTCTCTACAATACATCTTTATTAATGTTTTCATTATAAGTGATTATTGTGTACAAGAAGTATCATCGTTAATTAAAATAACTTTCAAAGAACTGGCTATAATATTCGGTGTTTTGTTTGCATATATATTTCATTAATGTTAATTTCTCCAGATAATTGAAAAAGACGCAGCACGGAAAATGCGTAAATAGTAGACATTATTTTTGGTTATTTATTAGTTGAAATAGAATACCAACAGTTGCGTGAAATACGTGAGGGACCATCGAGAGTACAATAAAGTTAATTTATACTTAATTAACAAAACATGATTACGATACAGAATGACATAAAATGAAGCAACGTGGTGTTAAGTGAAATGAAGTAAGGGGGCGGCGGTAAGGAGCGACGCGGAAGTGGTCGCGCCGAACGGCTGCGGGGACTCGCAGCTGACTCCACTCCCGGCTATTTTAGTGCGCAATACGTAAGCGCACTCCAATTGCGGCAGGTCAGGACCATAGGCACTCTACTGTAAACCCTAAAACACTGGGGGAGCGATGTAGGTCATTAAAGGAACGTGCGCGTCGGGGCTGCGCGCACCGAACCGTGCGTTTAACCCAAAAAAGCTTATCAAGTGAATCCAGCTTGCGGCAGGTTGTTGCGCCTCGCCGATTGTTATGTAAATACGTTTATTTTAATATTTTGTTGTTTACGCGCATGACACATGTTTACCTCGAGTCGATACGGACAAATTAGCAATAACTATATGAAACATTTCATTGTTTTTGTACTCAGATAAATTGTTTGCGCTAGGCTGGGATCGATTATTTATAACGCGTCAGCCGATCAAATGACTTTGGGTTTATAAAAAGAAGCATTATAATGATTTTTTCAATCAGGTTCGCCGCAATGGGAACGCAGCAGGAGTCTCACCGCAAGCACTACGGCGCATCTCAAATCAGTGAAGCAAAACCACGTCTAGACTCCGTGTATAAATACGCGCTTTATATACTCGTGCATGTAATATTCTGTTACTTTCCTTTATTTTTCTTAACCTGCGGGTTTAATTTACGTTGGTGTTGGACTGTTTATTATTGCCGAGTATAAGATGTTTTAGGTTTGTTTTGGTCGTCTTTACAATTCGCGTCGCTCGTCGGGTGGTCCCTAATGAAATATGTCGGGTCCGGGACATGTTGCTTTTTGCATTGCCGTATGTTTTATGAAAGCGCTGTTGTTTATTAATTATACATAGGTAGGCGTGCTTTTTACACAATCACGGGCACACGTGAGTCAGTGGCGAGTGCCGTAGGTACATTAACCAACCCTTTGTTATCGGTGCGCGGTGTAAACGACCAGCGGTACAAAGGCGGTCGGGCGAGGCGCCCTTCAGCTGGCTGAGACCTTGGCTGGATTTAGACGCGGTTCGATGGACTCCCCGACGCCGTTCCTTTTAGTTTTGATGTTGTATTTGGACCTTTTATTGCAGCCGGCGCCGGAATGCGCCAACACGCAATCATAATTGGATCCGGCATTCTTTTTACAAAGTTCAGACTTGGGTTTCGTACTGGGAGCATCTCGGCCGCTCGGTTTTTTTCACCGCGAGACGAAAGGTCATTGCACGCGTTGGGACCTTGGCCGAATTTAAATGGAAGTTCGACGTTCGAATCTCTCGCAGTGCGTTTTATTACTTTTCCCGGCTGGCGATAAAGTTCAAACTTAAACTTTGTTCCTCCGTGAACGGCCGATTTATAAATAGACCCACATCTGCCAGATGGGAGGAAGGAGAAAACACTCGTAAATCTGTTTATAAAAATATTCAAACGGCATGTTCGAAACTCGGTTCACAAACGTGAGCGGCGCGCGGAAGAAAACGAAATCACATAAAAGAAAACATAAATCAATATAGTGAACCGTGAAGGTGTTGAACTATACAAATTGTGTGTAATTTATGTTCAGTAATTATTTCCTAGTTAATAAGCCATTTCCAGTGGGAGCAGATGGGCCGGGAACTAATGTCTCGCCGGTAGACCTTGGCCGAATTTAGAGCGGGGTGAATGACCAACTGGGCTGCAGGTCGCTTTCTCCCTAGTGGCGCATGCGCGGTGCACCCACTGTACTTGCCACAGCAACTCGCTTCCTATTGTTTCGCTATGGATGTTTTATGTCGATACACCTATAAATACCCGCGTGCTATATTTTATTTTCCATTGAAATTACTATAGTTATGACTGCACTAAGTGATTTGAAAGTGTAGCTGGCTCGCTAGTCAAATGTTAACGCATTATTAATCCGAATTCCAACGGCCGCCGATCTCGATGTATTTTGAAATATATTCATGAATATATTCATCTGCGTTATTGTCGTCTTCAATAGGCTTTATATCTACTAACTCAACATTTCGATATACGTTAAAGAAATATTTAAAACATTTTTTTACGTTGTGGGCTCACATTTGCATAAACGATCTTTATTCGGGCCACGTTTTCGTGTTCCAGAATGGAGTGAATTGAATAAACACCTTTAATTCGACACGGAGATTTCCTTCTGTCGAAAGACTTTATCGGTATTATAAGTCCGTGAGAAGACATTACGTCGAAAAATCTTACAACAGTGCATAATACTTGTGGATATTTTAAACCGCAAATCGTTGACTGCAAGTGCGAACTTTATACGAAAAGAAGCGACACAATGTCAATAATTAATTTGGTAGCACCACGTAAAAATGCGAATGGAAAAATTGATATTGAATTGTTAGCAGACGCCCACGCATCGTATGCTACTAAACCTGTAGACGTAACTCTGTAAATATTAATATGCGAACGGTAATATGATATTTGCGAAAGCAATCGGCTCCGAACAAACAACAAGTATGTGGAGATTTTATGAGCACGAACATTCGGCCACTTGAACGAGCTTCGCCTGTAAAGGACGTTACATATGAGACTGAAGTTTGAATGACATTAACCATTGTAGATATACCGCACCAGAACATGTGTTGAAATATCAAATCGGATTGTAAGCGTAGTACATATGTGATGGGCGATGCGAAGCAAACATTAGCTGGCTAAAAATGAACATTAAGATTAGATGCTTAGAGAAGTTAAAGAACACAAAATATTATTAAAAACTTTAGAAAATCCAAAGACTTAGAACTAATTAAAAGATTTGCTAAATATAACAAAACCTCTTTAGAATTTAGATGAAGAGATAATCTCGCAGGTGGAAGTTTCCAAAGAACAGACCAAGTAGTTTGAAGAGGCAGTTGAACTTATAGCAAAGAAAAATAAAAATGAAGTCTAGAAGTCTAGCGTCGAGCCAACAAGGTCACAATTATCGCGAAGCTAAATATCTTATTGATTAAACGCTCATGGCTTGTGACTGCGTTCAGATTCTAAGAGTTTAAATGAAAATTAAATATAATGTACTAAGTACGAGGTGTTAATAACATGCAAACGAAAAATGTGTTTCCAACCGTTATGCGGTCCGATTTTTGAATTGTCTGAATTCTGGTATTGCAGTCATGAGAGTTCTTTATAATTTGCTTTTGTTCAAAAGAAATAATTTAAAAAAATTATCGTGACCTAGAAATTACTATTATAATCAATTGTGACATATTGTTACATAGAATGTTACGAAGTAAAGGTTCTTGGGTTCTGAACGTACTTTTAAAATGGGGAAATCCACATTATCTCGATGTAAATAATTGACATTACAATTATTAAGATACAAAAAAGTGTAGGATTGGTTGTTCGTGATTGACTCAATACAAATTAGTTATTCTCATAAATATCACATACCGCAAGACCAATTCAAACTTTGTCCAAATATTGCATTATTGTATTAACTTGTAAAACAACATACAATTACCGTGCCATCAATTTGTGCGGTCTTTTAATTTTCAGTTCGTTTCGGATCTCCAAAAGCACTTTTAAATAATACTTGTTATTAGTGAGCAACAGTCGGAATTATGACATTGATTGATATTATAAAGCGGCGAATATTACCGGTTCTTTTGTGATGAATTTGTTTTTATTCTCCATTGGAAAAATAGCGTTTGCAACGTTATTGGACAGCAAACATTTCCCAGACGCCCTGTAATTCGTAGATTGAAGAAACCATTTTAAGTGTGAGACAATAAGCAGTGTTTAATCATGACGTATAACAGACTTATTCTAAGGAAATAAGAGAAGACATAAAACAACGTTAATATTTGTTTTTGCTAAATTAATAAAACGAATAGATGGAACGAAACTAGATGATCTTGCTGCCTCATTGGTTCAATGACAGCGCGTGTGGGATGCGAAAGTTTAAATCAAGAGTTCGGTTTCATTTTAAGCTTGACAGAACTCGGAATATAATTTATAAAAATCTTTATTCTGTTTGAGTATTTATATGTAGGTGAATAAAGTAGTAATGACCATTCAGTCGAGCACGAAATGTACGTGACAAGCTACACATCTTCTGCTTCCTCTTATGACGTTTATTTACTGTATTTTTTTACACAAATGTGGCATGCCCTTAACATCAGTTCAAATAGAAGTTATCGGCATGCAGATTACATTCGCAAACTGAATATTTGCCCGGATGAAGGAAATAGGATGTGTTTGACTCGTTACTTTGTAATACAGTAAACATTGATAACGAATATCTTTGAGCTTGAGAGTGAACTGACCTTAGAGAAGCGCCACGAAGCTACTTATGAGTTATGCATAGAGTAACTAAATAAACGCTTGAGGCAGGATAGTTTGTATGTTTGAGTATATTGTAATAAACTTGGAGTAAACAGCTACCAAAATGTTTGGAGGGCTATGCTCCATGGTAAACTTCCTGTGGTTAACGATATTAAAACAAAAACTGTGTGTTATTGAATTCACTGCGTATATGTATTAATATAATGTAGTTTTAATAATCAGCTATAAAGCAGAAATTAGCGGTGACATAGAGAGAAAAAAATCGATTAAAATATTTGGAAAACACAAGTCATTGAAGTATTTCTCGTAGATTTTATTAAAATATTTATGAAAAAGTATCGATATTCAACAAAGAGAAAATACTAAATGTAAGTTTACAAACTATTTTTAGGGTTAGCATTAATATATATGCTTCTTTTGACCCAAGAATGCATACTGATTAAACACTACATAAGACAAGAACCATAAAAATACCAAGTCTAGAATTTATGACGATGCCTTAATCGTAAAAGCTCTCGAAGGATAAGAGGGATATACAATGCAAACAAATTGTTCAAATCAGCTATCAGTGTTTGCACTGTCAAGTGGCCTAAC
Source organism: Deilephila elpenor (assembly GCA_949752805.1). NCBI lineage: Eukaryota > Metazoa > Arthropoda > Insecta > Lepidoptera > Sphingidae > Deilephila > Deilephila elpenor. Next base: position 5,801,538 of record OX457099.1, on the reverse strand, counting down.
CTTCAACGAAGTGACAACAACTTTGCGTCACTTCACAGCGTTTATGCTTATTATTAAAAAACAATTTGGACTTGATCTCGGGGCTGTTGATCTCTGTTAAACAAACGTGTTTGTTGTTCAAAGATTGTATTACTTGGTTATATGGCTGGTATTGATATATCTAAAAATAATTTATTAACGATCGTCGTCGTGATCGATTTAAAACATTACTCATTTATTGAACGCTATAATAATGTATAAGGAAGTTATTTATAATGTGACATGCGTGGGTAAAATAACGAAATGAAGATCTTTTTGTCACAAAATATACATGTGATAAGAGGTTTTGTCTTACATAACTATGGTTGAAGATAACGATACTGTCAATGACTTGAAAACTACTCGCTAGATCGTATAAAAATAGTCTTTGATTCCCAATCTGGAAGAAACCTTGGCGAAAAGTTCGAATATGTGGCGCCGATAGCCAAAATCTATTACCGACACAAATTTGGGATTTCCCAGCTATTACTAAGGGTGATATAATGCCGTTCGAGAATAGATCAGGGCTAGCTGAATGATCTGAATCATTGCTCTATGTGGGTAGAAACATTCACTATCTATTTTAAGAGAATATTAAGCATTGAAATATCTTTCACCTTTGTGTATACGATAATTTACCTATTCATTGCTACTTACAAAAATATCAGGATTAATTCTGGGAAATGTTTGTCTGTATATCTCTCGAATATGAAATGAAAGAACACCAATTTACGAATACCTCTGAATGGTGTATGTTAATTTTTATCTTATTCGAATATTGGTTCCATGGATTTTAATAAATGTGAGGTGTATTTGAATTCGTTTGAACCTCTGTTTTTTATTCATGACCGAACTTTACACGTTCCACTCCAAAGGAATTCAATGACATTATGGGCTAGGATGTTAGTATCTTCATTTCAATGACCGATTTTTAACATAGCTTTAATGTCCGCAGAGCATAGCCATAGAAATTAAATTATAAACAAAAACATTGTAAACATAAAATATATAAAATGCTTCGGATTTCAAATCCAGAATATTTCAAATTTGTTTACGGGTATGATAAAAATCACACCATAAAATTATATATTTACGACGCCAGTAGTTAAATTAAACATTACGGAAAAAGATTACAATCGCACAGATATAACAAATATAAAATCAACGGCCATCGGATGCCAGTAGATAATGTCAAGGATATTAAACCTGTTATCTTCGATGGAAGGCATGGTGTAACGCCACGAGAATACTAGCCCATGTACTTCAACAATCAAAATATATTTGATTCAAAATGTTAAGTCGTTACATCAAGCTACATGTTTCAAATCTGCAACACTTTAGTTAATAAATTATATATTTTTTATGTCAGTTCTCCTGCAATTTTATTACCATTGCTATATTTTATGGTCATGACGACGATGATAATACTCTGTCATATCTATTTAATTATTCTTGTACAACATTTAGGATAAAACAATGGTGGAAAAATAATTCTAATGGCATTATTGAAACTATTTTAATTGACATGAAATTTTCATCAGGATGTTTTAAGGCCACCTGCGAAGAGTTCCTTATAATTTAAAAGGTGTATGATGTTTAGTACTATGCTAATGAATGAAGGTAGGGCCTCTCTCGATTATAGAGGAGGCCCGTGCCAACCATTCCTATATGGATTATAGGCTGATATAGTAGTTTAATAAATAATAAACCATTGCAACAATTGCAGAATGAAGCATCTGTAAATACAACTCGCTGACCTATTCCTGGGAAAGCTAATCGATTTGGAAGCTGTACCGGATGAGGATCAAAGAATTCGTCTATTTTCTGAGAACTTTCGAATGGCTGACAACTATTTCAGACACAATACTCGCAACGTTGCCAACATGTGGTCTTGCATTAAATGTTTATGGTCCATATTGTTTGTACTACGAATTTCATTGCAATAAACATTATGTATTTATATATTTCGATTAGATAAATTTTTGGATTGCGTTGACTTTTGTGGATTGCTTTCAGGGACGCTGCTGTAATCCAAGTTATTGATGATGTTTATATTTGTCTAATATAAAATATTTATTTCAATTAAACTTTAATATGTCAGAGATCTTTACGTAGATGAATACAAATGTCTGGATCGATTTAAATTATACTCTAAACAGATTTTTCTTTACTCAAAACACTCGAACTGTGATAACATTGTTTCAGACATCTGACTCATACGTATATAACTATGTTTACCAATAGATTTAAGAAAGTGATCAGCATAATATACATTTTCATAGAGAAAACAGGTGGCAAAAATGTGACAATATTTTATAAGTATTAGTGAAGGTGAAGAAATTTCTTAGCACTGGCAAATTAATTCTTAAATATATGTGAATTGGTCTTGTATTATGTGCGTTTATATATCCTGTTTTTAGCGAGATTTCACATAAAATATCCATTTTAGTGCCATACAGGATACATATTTAATTATTTCTCCCGTTCTTAATAATAAAGTGACTAAGTTTAAATACAATTATCGAAATAAATATGTTTTAAGTATTAATGGCATAAATCACTGTGGGTTCGACTCAGCTATTTTCCGACTTCAGTTTTAAAACACTATGTCATTAATTAATGATGGAATAAAAATATTTTCATTATATAAAACGTGACAAATAGTTTCATCAGTCTAACATTGTTTCTTAAATCTGCCATTAATAATTTAGCCAGTTAATAAGGAGAAATAAAATTATATTCTGTATCTAAATGAATGTACATACATCATATTATACAATCCTTACATCTACATTCCATTGGGGTAGGCAGAGATCCTCATTTAGCTTTCATAGCATCCTCCATATGGATCATCCTAGGCCTAGAGAGGAGAGCTCAGGTCTTCATTTAGCGTTAGACTGATATATCCATTTTCGCTCGTGCAATTTCATAAATAATTAATAAGGTATCGTAATAATAATATTAGAACATTCATATGGAAGATATTTGTTAAGATGCAAGTGTATGTGAAATAAATAGTTCCATTACATGTATGCTTTATAAATACGAACTTTTCAGGTGCGGGTGGCTGAGGATGACGGGGTGAGGCCGTCTCTGCGAGAGATCTTTGTCCTGCAGGGGACGTCTCTCCACTGAGAAGAAGGAAAAACCAGTGTAAGTTGACCTTAGTTTTACTTGGTAGTTTAATTTATATCTATACTTATAATAGGCATGATGGAACGTTCCAATATTGGAAACGGACTCCTCTTAAATTAAACTTCATGAAACGACTTACTCTTACGACAATTATTATGAACTTCACATGCTTATTTGTAAATCTTTGGCTTGCTAGTGACAAGTATTGCACTTTTGATAATTTCAATAGCAATTATATTGGAATTGTTGAAACCTTAGTATACAACGTATTAATATTATAAATACAAAAGTATCTTTGCTGGCTAGACTTTCCTTTACAAATCTTCAACTTTTTCAGCTTAAAACTTTTACAAATCCTGTGAGATATTACCTACACCAGGAGTGTGATTGCGTGAACGAAGTAAGTAGTTGTAAGAACTAGTTATTTATGTTTTATAGTTCGCATCGGATATTCAAGCGGAGTAATATTCCCACAGTGCACTCGTCATATTCACAAGAAATGGCTCAGCGGCAACAAACTTGACGTGTGGTTTTATGGCTGCTGTTGTTATGGAGACCGCTGTAGATTTTTATAAATCTACATTATTTATAGGTTTTAATTTTAATATGTTTTATAATAATAATTCGAGTCAGCTTTGATAGTAATTATTTAAGTTTTAATATAGTCTTTGGTATTTTTATAACATATTAAAGAATATGGCCTTAAACATCTTATTCACTAAAAATACCTGCGTTTTGAAGTAGGACGTATATGGCCTGACGGATTAGTAATTATTATTTTAAAGTATAGTCCGGCCGGAAAGTGAATCAGCGACCTGAACGAGACCCATACTGGAGATGCCGATATAACTTTTTTTAGCCGTGTCGAAGATACATTTTGCTCATGACTGTACGTTAGCCGCCTCCGGCAAACTCGCTGACGTCAACCCTTCTGCGAATCCACACCCCGGAAATTGTGTTTAAAATTGAAAATACACTGAATAAAAACATATTTCCTTCACTAAAAATATGGCATGGAGTCTAAAAACCTAGTCGTGCAACTCTCTCCCTATACAATTTCTTTCCTAGAATGTAATGATTACGAGACGACATTTTCAGAATCAATCTGTTTTCGTCATAACTGGAAGTTTACTAACGAATATGCGCTTCCACAAAACTAAAATGAAACTCATGAAAACATGTGTCCACCTTGTATGTAATAATTTTTCCCCTAGAATTAATAACAATTAAAATATATTTGCTAAATTGCCTTAAAATAAAACAATAATAAAAACTAGCAACACTGGTATTAATAAAAGAAAATATTGCAAGTTTGAATGTGTCGGCCTCGGTGCAACACGTTTAAATACAGCGTCGCGTCGCGTCGCGTCGGCGGATGAAAGAACCGGAAGACCGACGGCTGACGATACAACACTATTATAGGCTAAATTACGAGATCTTTTATTCATAACACCACTGGATATCATAGATTAACTTTATGACTTTTGATATAGTAGTTAGTAAGTAATAAGTATGAATTGTCATTCGTTAGTGATTTTGCAAGAAAAGCCAAATAGACCATATCTCATCGTAATTAACTCATACATCTACCGATTGATAGTTTGCATATTGCCGAGGACAGATTGGTGCTGCATTATGCAATGACGACTGACTTTAACTTGCATTTCTGGCTCAACGTGTGTTGGCTAGGAAGGAAAGCTTTTCCCGGTCGAAAGTACACACAAATTCAAGCATTTTAAAAAAATCTTGCAATTGGGAAATACAAATTGGTAATGAAAGAAACTATGGACTACAATAAAGTATTAAAAATAAAATAAACGCATTTGACGAATTCAAATGTAACAACCAAAGCTGTAGCAGTATCAATTTTGTATAAGACAAACATAAATATGAAATTTCCACAATAACGCGTAGGATAATTATAAAATATCGTGTTCATACAGAAACTGACTTTGATAAATTATAGAAGTTTAATATATAAAGATACTTCCTACATTCAACTCGTATACGTTTCCACATCACCTGTACTTCCCACGTACAAAATTAATAAATGCGGCCATTTTAATTCGACGCATATATCATTGAAGAATAATGGTAGTTGTTTATAACTCACTTACATGTTTGCCGCCTGTAGTTATAGACTCTATAAGTATGGACTATATTCAATAGTTCATTGATACGCATCTGTTTATTGCAAATTTATTTAGCGTTTTAGTAATGCAAAAGCGATTGAGAATTTTAAAACTGTTCAATATAGACAGCCTCCGTGGCGCAGTTGGTTTGACGCCGCCTGTGAAACGAGAGGCCGCGGGTTCGATCCCAGCACCGAAACAAATATTTGTGTGATCCACAGGTATTTGTTTCGGATCTGGGTGTTTGTGAGACCGAAAAGTCTCTCGTAGGTTCTGATACCCACGACACAAGACTCGATCTTAGTGTGGGGTCAGGACTATGTATGTGACTGTTGCGTGTATTTATTTATTTATTTAATATCTACTTGGATTAGGTTTTTAAAGCAGTGAACGTCGTGTGGGTTTTTTAATTTCAATTTCATGATTTGTTTGAGAAGTCTTTTCCAAAAGGATTAACGTTGGGCGGGCGTCTGTTTGCAAAATCATTAATCTTTCTGCTACATGGAACCAATTATTTCACAGCTTTAGGCGAATGTATTTTTAATTTCATTAAAATTATTTCGTATTAAAACAACCACACAAAATACAGATCCAAAAAAAAACTATAAGTATATATAATTGCTTTTCTTCCATACTGATCTAGATATACTGGCATAAAAATAATGTATGCTTATCAATTTGATATACAAATGTCTGGATCAAATGATTGGTATTACTTGGAATTCTATTAAATCTAGCTGAGCTAACGCCCCCGCTATAAAATGTGTATTATTGCCTACACAATTTCATTTTATTTCAGGGCAAATTACACTTTGACGTAATGAGTGTATTTTCGTTTGAGATGGCAGCAATTTACTGGTGGAAATAAAATGTTATGTTATATAAGTAAATAGCGTGTCTACAAATGTCGATTGGTTATATAGCATCCTGTTTTGGCGTAATTAATTGATCCAACATATTGAAACTCATTTAAAAATGTCACAATTAATATGGCATTTTATGCTCAAGATCGTAATTGTGTAAGTGGAATATAGAAACAACTCACACAAGAAACACTTAAACAAAAAATATGCAAAGATAAAGTTAAAGTTTCAGACTAAGAGCGAAAATAGTTCCATCAGTGGCGGTCTTTAAAAATCTATTGAAGATGTTTTTGTACGTTTTGTGCTCGTCGTATTCATAGCTGCTATAATACGTGCATTAATACTTATACAAATTAAGGGGAAGATGTGGCCGAGACACGCGCGATTTCATTATTTCGTTCTTCACCATAATGGTAACTTTGAAACAAAGAGCCTTTGTTACAAAATGCGCTACTTTTTAATTGAATTTTTAATAAGGAATATCGCCATTTCACTGTTCTCATTGTATTTTATAATTACCGAGTTTAGTTCGGTGAATATTAATATATTTTTAGTAAATTGTCGGGTGTATTAACTTTTGACATCAATGAATATTAAAGGTGTATGTATGTGAGGAGTACCTCGCGTGGAATAGACTAGGATTATTAATTGTGTCTGTAATCTTTGCCATGACATAGCAGCGGTTAGCATTTGCTTTGTGCCCTTAGTTTACGGTTGCTTCACGTCACACGTGTATGTCTCGACGACACGTGAATGTGGTAGAACTGATACAAAGCGTACATTCAGGCACTTACTTGTAACTCTTGTAACTGTATCTGCAGTGTTTAATGTAATCAATTAATGTTCAATGATACATGGACGAAATTTCCAATAGATTGACACATATTCATTCGCAACTTCCATAATGAATATCAAAGTATTAGGTAAACTAGTAATATTTGAAGCTCGAGTATAAGTTCTAGTTCACTGGATAATTTTAGACATTAGAATCATATTAGAAGATGACGTCTTACAAGTAGTAGTGGTAGTGCATTCATTATAAGAATGTTACAGAAACATTATGATGAATTCCATTGCTCCAATTTATTCTGATTGCTCGTTAAGAATAACACAAGTCACCATTCGTACGTTCGCATTGTTATCTTCCTTATTTTCAAACAACGTATTTAGAACGGCACGCTCCATTAAGCACCGCAAAACGAATGGTGGGCGTCCGTAAATTTAAAGACAGTGAGAAATGTTAAAAACACTACTTAGCCGCAAAAATGGAAACAACCGCGGTCCGCTGAAATCAAAACAGCGCTGACAGTAAATCACTGACCGCATGCGATGTGATTTAAATTATACGCATGACAAAAACGTAGGTATGCATTTGGCACCCGTGGCCTTCCAGAACCGCTCTTCCCGCTTTAAATAATTTGATGAGAGATGTTTACTTTTTTCCACGAATCGGGCGACGACAATGCTCAGTTTAATTAACATCAGTGCCACCCATTATTTTTTGATCAAGCAAATTCTTGCCGGGCTAATTGCTCAATTCATTGGTTGTTCGAAAGAGGCTGTGCCTTATAAATTGCGGCAATTCTCTTCAATTACAGATCGACGGATAGCGTGGACGTATAATTTATAAACGAAGAGCGACGGGCGAACATTTATCACAATGTTTATAATGCCGTTGCGATGGCCTGATGAGATCATTTCGCTAATCATTAACTTGACATGGACGTGTTGGCGTGTCTAGTTTTAGATTTTACAATTACCGCAACAGCTTTTAATAGAATAATTGCTAATAGGCTTATACGTGTTACGGTCGGAGTTGTTTTGAAGGAGCGCAACTGCGTTCTGAAGCAGACTCAAACCAAGTGTAGGATGTCCTGAGGGGAAATTATCTACGCAGTGCTCTGGGTGGCTGGGAATGAATTAAAGAAACTGTTCATTGCACTTATCGTACATTTGAAGTCATCTACATTCAGTTGTTTTTGTCAAGCTGTCGGTAGGTGAACAGGCATATGGTGATAAAATAAAATAATTTTTAATAAAAAATAAAAACCGACTTCAAAGTGCTACTACAAAGTAACAAATAATATATATTTCATCGTGCTAGTACACAATGATTAATGTTCTTATTGACTTGACTAGCTAACAAATCTTAAATACGTAATATTTTGAAGGCGGGTCGCTAAGTGCTGAACATGTACCTACGCCTTACGCTTAACATTAATTTGTTAAAGAAATTCTAGCGAAAAACACGCAAGATTTACACGGAATATTAATTTGTCTTAATATATCAGGCCGTAATCGTCCACTGTTGAGCATGGGACACAACATACCCTTTCTTGTACTTAAATGCCTTTATGTCATGCAGGTTTCCTGACTATGATTTAAATATATCACTATTAAAGAGATTAGTAATTGAATATCATCAACACACAAGTGACTCCGATAATTCCGGAGGTGTATACCCTGGAATTATAATCGAGACGGTGGTCAACCGTCTCGTGGATCATATCTAGATAATTATCAACAGGCTACCACACACATATAAGTAAGACACATAGAAATTCTATCAAAACATCAAAAAATTTACACGTTGGATTATATTCACATTATATTCATTTTTGTTTAATTTACTTACGTGCCTTTCTGAGCCAACATTGCAGGATCTACATGTAATATCAAATGGTGTAACATTTGCTTAAATTTATACGTGTTTGTTATTTAGCGACCCGCCTTCAAAATATTACGTATTTAAGATTTGTTAGCTAGTCAAGTCAATAAGAACATTAATCATTGTGTACTAGCACGATGAAATATATATTATTTGTTACTTTGTAGTAGCACTTTGAAGTCGGTTTTTATTTTTTATTAAAAATTATTTTATTTGTCCCTTTTTAGTTTTCATAGGCATCGTAATGATGAGAAAGGTGATCATAATATAATCAAAACGTAGTCTTTAAAATTTTCGAATCCTTCAGACCAAACATGATATTATTGCTGTGAAATTATGAGAAAATTGTAAGTCATTATAATCATGATATCCGCTATTGTTAGACACTGACCAGGTCGGATTCTCTTAGTTTACGTCGGTAATTTACGTATCTATTTCTCTCACTCTCCCTCTTCTTCACCTACTGTTTATAGTAAAACTTTTATATTGAAAACGGAAATTAATTGTATCTTTTACCTACCCCCCCCCCTACACGCCTTTCCCCTTTTAACCCCCCCTTTGTAGTAATACACTTATACTGAACCAGGTGCAAAAAGAATTATTGCCGTACCGTTCAATTTTGAGGAGTTCTGTTCTTCAGGTCCGAAGATATTCATCAGGCCATCACCATTTTTTAATGACACCAATCTAATATATCATACTTGTCGACAAAATTATTATTTTTAAATCGTTTAAGTACTGCCACAGATATTGAGTATTTACATTAGTATCTATTTTCTCCCCCCCCCCCCATACACCCCTTTCCCCTTTTAACCCCCCCTTTGTAGTAATACACTTATACTGAACCAGGTGCAAAAAGAATTATTGCTGTACCGTTCAATTTTGAGGAGTTCTGGTCTTCAGGACCAAAGATATTCATCAGGTCTTCACCAATTTTTTATGGTACCAACCTAGTACATCATGCTTTCCGACAAAAAAGAAATTTTTAAAATCGGATCCCAAATACCAGCGTAATCGAGTAACAAACATACAAAAAAAAAAAAAAAAAATTCAGTCGAATTGATTACCTCCTCTTTTGAAGTCGGTCAAAAAGAGACGTGACACTTGCACGATTATGTCATGCACACTTAAATGCTATTGAGATGGCAATTGGCATCGATAATGATGAATCAATGCGCTATCATTTAAAACATCTCGGGGTTTTCCCGATAAATAAACACCATTAAACAAAACCGCGTATATTTACGGGACTTCACAAACAAATAAACTATTAAAATTTAGAGATAAATATAGAAAAGATCAAAAAGGCGTATAAATTCCTTTCCTTTTAGCTATTCGATGCCGAGAGGTATCCGGAGGGATTTAACTGGCTTGAGAAAAAACACCCTCCCTATAGTCACATTTCCGGATCCGGCGCGCCGTGTATAGACCCTCTTAACTGATGGATCTCTCACCTATATTTGTTCGTCGTCGTCTTATGTCTCTCTCTCTCTCTCTCTTTCTCTCTCTGCTGATATTTGATCCGGAATCTCCTATTTTGCTATTAATATTAATTAAATAGCAAAAGTCATTCGGTAATTAGCAAATAAAATTAATTCGAGAATGACATTTAAAAGCGCCCATTAAAATAGGCTGACCATACACGCTTATGAAATTAATAAATTAATTGAAAACCAATTATGTATTACCATTTCATTTAACTTTTGAAATGCTATATAAATGTGTGAATGTGTTATTGTTTGTTTAAATGGTTGCGCACTTTTTGTTTTAAACTGCACTGTCAAATGCAGAATACCATTGTTTAGTAATGTGTATTGCATTTTAGCTTTAGCAAATGTAAATATAAAATTGTATTTTATGTTTTTGTGAAAAAGTAACTTAGTGTTTTTGTGCTGAATAGGTAACAATTTTAATCGGGTCGAATATTGTGAAATTTTATAGTTGTATAATCGGTTTTTTTTTAAATATTTATTTACCTATTTTAGTTGATTAAAGTGAAAACTTCAGTTCCTTTTTGAAAATATTGCACAGACGGAAGAATGTCAGATTTGAGATAGAGTTTATATTATGGAGAAGAGCAAAAAATTAAAAAATATATCAACGTACAATTTAAATACCTACTATATGTCTACTATACATAAAATGAAATATTATTTCCTTACGTTCGTAATGCCAGTGTCATTAACAATTATAATCTATATTGATTGTCTTTTATTGATAGCTGACATAATAGAATAACATAACAAATATTATTAAAAGTAATGAATACAGAAAAGTCCTTGACTTAAAACACTCGATGAAAAAAAAAATAATTAAAATATAAGAATTTCAAAGAAGATTAGATATTATTCGTATTCCAAATTCAAAATGCATCAACCAGCCGGTATTCAAGATACCCTGAACCACATCAGCAAAATTCACAACGTATAGGTCGTCTACGATCTTCTGGCGCCCGACTGCGTTGTTGTCAAAGAATAGTTTATCTCTCTTAACATTTTATTACTTTAGACAATAGACATGTTAATATTATTTGATTACGAATATAAATGCTTGTTGTATTAATTAAAAAAACACATCTTCAACAATGAGATAAAAATATATTTTTGAAATTTTATTTGTTATTCCAAATTTTGCCACACACAAATAGAATTAACATGACTTATATTTTAAAATAAAACGTCTCATTCTGCCTGTTTACTGTTTATACGTCGGTGGCGGCAGACAGGACGCTTCATTACGTTATCGACGTTAATAATGGCCGATGGAACCGTGATGCAAGCATTATTGGAGCTCAATCAACCGCTGGCTTCTAATTACAATGTTCTCAGTACCATATTATTTGGAATAATTAAATTAATTTTGTAATTAATCAAAGGGCTGCTTCTGATCCCGTGGTTAGGCCTTCAATTGCGTGTGAAGGCTGTGATTGAGATAATGATTGTAAGTCTTACTTATAAAAGTTATCTTGTGATATTTTATTTAAAGTTAATTAAATAGATTACATCGAAATAGTTTTTATAGGAAACGTTTACAGGGGCTTATATGTCCCATAAATGTAGTTTACCTTAAGATTTCAAGTATAAATAAAATTATGAATGTATTAATACTGATACACAATTAAAATCCGTTTTAATCCATTATTAATTCTACCTGACATTTAAAAGGTATGCGTCATTTTCCGGTGTCCAATAGGTAATATGCTAAATGTTAAATTTATTTTAATTATACAAATTTACTTTCACACTAATGCGAGACGTGCACCTACATCGTCGGTTTTGGAAATATTATACATACAATCTAGGTATTGATGACAGAAAACGAATACAGAAGTAATAGCACGTTATAGAGAAACATATACAATAAGTAATATTAAAAAAATATATAGCAAATTTCAAGACATGTCTGAAACCGACATTGATCGCTTTTTAAACGTTCCATTCCACAATTTAATGAGCGACGGGCGACCTATATCCAGAAGTGTGATTTAAGTAGGCTGTATAGTCTTACTTGAGCCTTAAGGTGCAAAACAGCCAAAATAAAAACAAAATAGAATAAAACAGCCGTTGCAGCAGTCTGGTATTAATAAGCGTATTGATCGTGTACAAGGAAAGCGCGCGGCGCCGCCCTAATCAATAATAGGGTGTGTTAATAGAGGTGCAGCCGACGATCGAATTCGTGGATATTTTATTATTATGCACTAGTCGAAAAGTACAGGCTTTCACTGTTTTGCAAATTAAAGATAGTGTTTTTTTTTGCATTTGACATGAAACATATATAAGCAAATATGAATGGAAGTGTCAATCACATCGAAGCCATGCTAAGTAAATCGGTGGTACCGTACCTAAACAAGGGTCAGTTAGAAATCCCTTGAACAATCGAGAATGCATGAAGTGATTGATGAACGTGGATAAAGCAAAGCTGATATTACGAGGATCGTGCAAAGTAGAGATCATCGTCTTTGCCTATATAACACAGGAGTGATGTTGTTAAGACATGTTTAAAAGAATACTAAACACGAATGAAGCTTTTTAAAATGTACAAAAATATGTGGGTTTTATTGCTTTCAGAGGATTATTTTCAGACAATCCGGTCTTGTAGGTGTCAAATGCTTATAACATTACCCGTTGTAATTCAACGCTTAACTATTTTTAAGACAGTTTATGAAGTTGTTCTGTATTCAAAATAAATAATATAAAACAAAACACCATCGCTCCGCCGTGATTCTGTCATGCAGTAGGTAAGTACGTACGCAGTGCTCACAGAGCGTGAAGTTTGATGACCAGTCGAAAAACAACGGTGTTCTAATTTTAATGTAAATGTTCTTCAAAGCTATGACTTCACATGAATTAAGGCGTAACTCTTTCTAACAATAGGCTTCACGTGGCTCTAACCGATTGTACGAATAATTAATGTGTTATTTAATCTAATCAAAACGCAATATCTAACGGTACATGGGTATTAGGCATTTACATTCATTAAGATAATTGGGAAAAAAACTGTTTTAATCTCATTATTGCATATTTTTTGTTGTTTATTACTGTCGTGTGCGTGCCATACTATTTTTCTTTACCTACCTGTATACCGCTCTGTTAATTATTATTATTGGTAATACTTTTGTTTAATCATTTAATTGCCTAAATAAAAGGCAAATCAAAGTAATACAATGCAAAATCAACGGAAATTGACCAATTAAAGCATAATATTAAGCAGGTGATACCTACTCGTTGCAAAAGTGGCCATTGTATTCACCTTATTTATTGCAAATTGTATTAGGTATCTAAATTATTGAACATTTGACAAAATGTTCATCCGTTTGCTAGTAAATATGTATAATGGATATTGCGCGTAAAAAACCCAAATTAAATACAGGTAAAATAACGTCACTCGTATAAGTTTGCCAGAAATTTCGGCATACAAATTCTGCACCAAGTTTGTTAAAGAAATACTTGGTCTATTTGTACTTTACACAAAATAAAATATAAATAAACAAGCATTATAGTAATATTATCGTATCGTTTGCGTCCTATGCCTCGGCCCGAACCTTAAGATTGTGGTCAAAAAACGTAAAATATCCAAAACATTTAGCCGCCATTTTATTCTTTTTACGTGTCAATGTCATTTCGGGCAAAAAGATCGTTGTCGTTACGACGCGACGGTTCGTTCTCAGATTTTTGGAGGTGTAAATATGAACTTGTTTCTTCGAAAATTACCCTCTTGTCTTCAGCAAACATTTAAAATTCATACATTTAAACATTTACAAATAAACCCGTCGATGGATGCAATGTATTTGCATCGACTTAAAAATAAATTGAAAGTATTTTTGTTTAGGCTCGCCGAGCGTGAGTCACAATCGAACTTACGTGTTTTCGTTAATTAATATGACAGCAAGGGGCTCCCCTAACGTACCAAATCAATACATCAAACTATTAAAGTAATGCACATATCGTGCTGTCCCTATCATAGCTGATATTGACATTATTTTGAGGAGAGTTACTCGACTAGAGTTCATTGTTTTCTTCATTCAATACCAACTAGCGACATCTTTTAATCAAGACAAAACAACAATATTCGAAAGACACATGTTATAATAAATGTGTTTAGGCAGGAACTATAACCTGAATTCTGCAAAATTTGTTTAAATAAATTGTTTAATAAATAAAGTAAAAACCTTGAAACAAACACACATCTAAGAAACATAATACCTTCCTGATTTCCTGCCAAAAGGTTAATGGTCTCTCAAAGATAATTATGATGTCATTCACGTATCTAAATAGGAAAATGTGTATAACATATGCTTAAAATACAATTTGTTTATGTTATTGCAAAGATTGATTCATTTTGGTAACTTTACAGTATAATTATGTTTATGAATTTAAACTAAAGATGAACCCTGAGTTAATTAATAAATCAGTGCGAGTAAAAATATTGTTTAAAAATCCATGACTTAAAAACTTATCTTAACATAGATAAGTCATTTCAAATCCAACTGAACCACTACGCAACTCGCAAGGTACAGATGACTCAAAAATACAGCGTGTTTTTGTTTGTTTAAAAAACACGTTTTTTTATGCAACAGAAATAGATTTGTGTTTCATTTAGTTCCTCGCCTGCGAAACCATATAGAACAACGCTCCACTCTGACGTTTGTTGTTGTGTCACGACGAACCGACGAACGAACTCTAGCGCTCAGTCAAGAACGTTCGTTAACCGCGCGCGTCATTCATAGTATATACTAGTGGCCCCATCTAGCGGTCAATGTCGACATGACTCACGGTTGCGACCGAGTTCTACTATGTCGCAACAGATGGCGCTGGTTACAGATTGCTTGTAAGTAAATAGCTCTTATGGCTATTTATGTACTTAATATTAGTCATTACTCATAATTAAATGACTATCTTATTATAGTATTATGTCACACATTGTTAGATAATAAGGAATATGAATTAATGCTTCTCCTTAAAGAGCTTTCATCACTTTTATAAATTTGTTGTATGAACAGAAATTATTTTACAGTTGGCAGATAAAATTGATTCCAATTTTGTTTATTTTTACTATTCTTTTGATCATAAGTAAATAAACAGCATAAACAACACTCTTATAAGTTTCGTTTCTATATCTGATACAGTTTAGTAGGCTAAAACAAAACGTACTTTTGACATAATTTTGTAATCAATGAAACGTACGCATTTTATTCGACAGTAGTGTCATTTTTATGATGTTGAGTTGCACGGATTAACTCCGACTAATGGAGTAGGAGGCGGGACATATAAAAGTAGAGCACTCAGGGTTGTCGGTTGTTTCAAATTAGCACCATTTGAAAGTGATCTCATCGGGTCCCGGTCATTACTCATTGGTCGTCACTGTGTAAACATGCGCCAGGTTCACACTGAAGCGCAATTAAAGCCACCAAAAATAGACAATGTTTTTGTAATATTGTATATATATTATTCTTTCGGATGTTCGATTCTACTTTGATCAAAGACGGTTGGAATCTTTAGTGCACATTACCACAGTAAAATTACTCTTTTCAAACAAAAACACGTCATTCTATTGTTTGTTTATTGAATTTAATTGCGTTACAGATTCTTTCATGAATTATTTTCAATAGTTGCACAGTTAAAGCGCACGTACAGTTTACGCGCCCGTTCCAATTATTTACGTTAAATTATGTGATACAATGCAAAGTTCAACATTGTAGTCATAAAGCACGCCACACATTGTTTCACATAAGCATAAACATAACTCGGTTGACGGTTCTCGGCAATTGTCACTAGAAGTTGACGGAAAATTGCAGCTAAAGGTCAGTTCACAATGGAGGACCCACGCGCTGCCACTATTGTTACGGTAATGCCGCGCCCTCTAGCACGCGACGAAGCGCAACTGGCACAATGAATGGACCGGTAATTATTTACTTTTTGTACTATGGAATGTCAACGAATGGTAATTTTATTCGACAGATGGCGTTGCTAGCACATTGCTGTTTTTATGTTGAAAGTTTCAATTAGTATATAGGTATGCTATTGAGTATAATAGGTAAAGTTACTAGGCTATAGCCATATACTATCAAATAACAATTCAGTTTTAAGCACGCTAAGTATACAAAATATGTATAATATTCGATTAAAAGTTCCTTCTCAAACTTGCACGTTACATAAAATTATTATCAAATGAACCTAAGACATTACATCAGATCTTGCAACAGCAAAACAAGAAATGAGATAATTGTAATTACGTTCATAGGGTTGGCATAGCAATAAATGCATTATGCCTTCCTCAATTACCTTAAGCAAATTGTACAAGTAGCAAATCGGAGTGCAAATGCAATTGGAAAGTAATAACAGAAGTTAGCAGATGTCTAGTTTAAATAAGAGGGCGGTGTCGGCGGCTAACCACGACACTTTCTATCGCGATTTCACTGCGCTGTGGCCGCCTTATTAGGTAACTATAGTAATTTTTATCGCTCGTTCCATTGAAATATTCGGTCGAATTATAAATTCATAAACGCTATGTATCGTTTCCGCTATATTTTGATCGGTTTTTGATGTGTTTATTTATGTATTTCAAATACTAACTGGTTTATGTGCATTGATATGAATATTTTTGTACATATTACGGTTTACAATAAATATACCTTATTCTCTAATTACTCCTTTAATATATTTGTAAACATAAAATATTTTAGCGAAATATTAAATTAAATAATTTGCAATACCTAGGTCTAATCACGAAAACAAAATAAACAGTACTTATGTACAAGTTACAATACTTACCTTTCAAATTTAGATTTAATTAATTTGAGCTGCCAATTAGATGTTAATATCTGAATGATCTTACCTGTAACAAAAAACACAATCACTCATAATTAGGCATAAAATTGCGTTTATATATTACTTTATCACAGATGCAAATTAAATTAAAATTACAAATGATTGGATTGACTAGATTTACAACGCATAATTAACATTTACTTTTCTATTCAAAAGTCGATAATTAATACTACCAAAATAATTTGTCACAAACATTGATTTTTAGAAAAGTTTAAAACGTTTATTTTATTTTATTTTATTTATTTAAGGACCTCCAACGAAGGATACACGGCATTATATAATAAACACAATGGTGTTGCATTATTATAGTTTACATTGACTGGATTTTAAGAATATGTTTAAGTTTTAATTCACGTTTTGACGGCTGGCAACCTTGAAATATTAACAGCACTGGCCACTTGCTCAGTCTATTTAAAAAAATATAAAATTTAAAAAGAAATTTTATTTTCTGGCCAGGTGTCAGCTGACCACATGCAAGTTATTACCCATAAATATTTTTTTAATATAATATTTAAAAACAGAACGGTTTGCAGTTTGACAATGAACATTAGTAATATTTTTACGCACAATTAATTTTTCGCATATTTTTACCTCGTGTTGAAAGCGATACTTTATTGAATACAATAAAGCAGTAAGCTATCTAAATTACCAAGATTGCCCTATAATTGATCCTTTAGATCAACAACAAAGTCGGTAGCACTAAAGGAAAATGATAACTGGTGAACAACAATAGGTGTTCCCCAGTGAGCGTTGAGCTTGAAACAGCTCAAGGCTTCCCAGAGGGGATTAGTGCGCAGGAACTGGAATTGATTCAGTATTTCACGTGCAGTATAGAAGTAAAGGGGTCCTTAGGGAGCGCGCGCCATTGTGCCGCGCTGGACAATACCACGGTAACTTCCAAGGACTTAGTAAGTGATATACTATTATGCAGCTATTTGGGTCTTTATGTACTGTCATTGGTGTTTACGTATTTCAATGGAGCATTGCTTAGATTGAGAGTATTGCAGTTCATTTCAAACGAATATGGCCGTTTAGTTTGAGATAATTGTTGTTGAGTTTGATATGCAAATTATCTTTTAGAATCTAAAATATTGTTACTTTGTTAACCAACTGAATGTAACAAAAAATAAATAAAAAAATAAGATTGTTGGCCTAACCTATTGGTTCTGCAGCTTTCACACTTTACACTCTACAGTATGGCTTTACCACTACTAATTTGTAATTTTTATTATACTTTAATCCACACACTGCACAGGGAATGCGTTTCAGTTAACGTTTAAATATTTTCGGATGTGCTATGATGCTGTTGTTACTCCCAAGCATTTTAAAATAGCTTCGGTATATTTGCAAAGCCAGATTACATAATATCTTAAAAATATTTAAAAACCACGGCGAGATCAATATTTCGCTGTCTTTTAATCTGTAACACAGAATCGAGCCATTCGAATTTTATTAGCAAAATAAACTAGGTAAAGACTAAACACCTAATTTATAGACAGTTTTAAGACCTATATTAATTATCGATAACTAATATAGGATAGGATAAATAATATAAAACTGTCTATAAATGCTGGTGTTTAGTGTTTACCTAGTGTTAGGACAAAACATTCGAATGTTTCGTCCCTTTCCAATGACCTTTGAGTTCAGTTTGAGCGAAGAAGACAAATCATTCGATAATTAAAATAGGTTTAAATCCTGTCTATGACCAAGGCCGTTACAAACCGAATTCTTTTAATGGATAATATGAATATAGCGACATCTATTACCAAACGCTTGAGTTAATAACATTTCCTAGTGTTCTTCCATACTACCTGCCTAAAACGTACAATTGTGGTGATGACGTGTTCGCTTGACGATACAAAAGTGCACTAATGCACATCTCGGCATGACCGAGCTCTAACAATAGTTTAAGTATCCATAAAAGAGCTACGCTAACGACCATATTATAATCGAGGTCGTACCAATTTAGAGGGCATGCTGGGACCTTGGTGTCGCTTGTAAATTATTGTTCTCAAGAGGAACATAGGTTTAGCGGTGACGGCCATTAGAATATAATCATGCTGGTGTTTATATTTATTTGTCCCGAGGCATTTCACGAGTCACATTAAAAGCATGGTTATTCTGCGTAGGCGGATATCTAAACGAATCGACAATGTGTATTATTTGTTTATAGTTTACGGTATAATTTTGTAATTATTAGTTACGGCATCAACATTATCGTCGAAATGTCAAATGGGAGTAGGTAATAGGTACTTACATCGCTATCTCAACCTTTTAAATAAAAAAAAATGCTTAGTGAAATCGGTAGACCTGCAAGTTTAACGTTGAGCATCACAGTCCTATTATGTATCTCACTAGATCGAAATTGTATTAGATATTTCACAATTTCTTCATATTCCTAAAATAAATGAATACATTCAACAGTCACATACATAGTCTGATCCCACTCTAATATCTAGTCTTGAGTCGTGGGTGGAACTACGAGAGACTTTTCGGTCTCACAAACACCCAGACCCGAAACAAATACCTGTGGATCATACAAATATTTGTTTCAGTGCGGGGATCGAACCGCAGCTTCACGTTTCACAGCTGGCGTCTAACCAACTGCGCCACGGAGGCTGTCATATATGACAACAAAATATATGACTTATAAATCTAAAGCTGAGTACACTGCAATGACTTTAACTGGTGAAAACCCAAAAAATAGGCGACGACAGAAACCAAACGTTTAAAAAATCATAAATCAGCCGTATAGACGCCGTTGGCACTCGCCATATTTCTTTATACAACCAGTTTTTTAAGCAGATTTCGAAGCGTGATCAAATTATTTAAATTGCGATTCCGGAGACATTTTTTGCTCGGCTTAAGTTATGCTGTATAAAAAATAATTTATATTTTGATCAATTTCTGAAGTTAATCTGAATTTCGTTTTTAAATATTTGATTACTGAGTTTTAGTGCGGACAAGACGTGGGAACACATTTTTAACGCATAATATTTATTTTGAAATGCAAATAATTTTGGTTCAGTATTCAATAAAACAATATAATTGATGCTAGAGTCCCTTTTTTTTGTTTCATCTGGTAATTACAGGAAGGCTCCACGACTAGCCTAAAGTCTGAACAAGGGTATTGTTTGGTTTGCAAACGAGATAAATAAGTATTTTCGGATGGATAATCGATACATTCCACCGCATGGCCGAAACCGCAAACAATAACTAGTCTTTGGTTAGCAACTCTACGCTATAATTTTAATCGTGTCGTGATATCGAAGCTTATCTTTAGATCTGTGTTTTTCTGCTTATAAAATGTTTAATACATGGTCATGCCATTTATTATCTGATACGTAGGACCACGTCTTAAAGTAATAAGTAAACCTTAATTTCCTTTTTGTTAGCTAATTATACATGAATTTTTTGAGAATTTTGTCTTTTCGTAATTGCTAGCTAAAGCTATCTACAAAGTTTATCGAAATTAAATATGATTCCATGCTTGCGCTTTTTTAATATTATTATGTTGAAAACCGTTCATTAAATTGCACCAAGTATCATTTATCTAGTATACAAAGGTTTCTCATATTTATGTATATATTTTGTTTCTATGAAGACAACATACCAAGCAAAAGTTTCCTGAGCTATTGCTATTCACAAGTCAAAAATGTGACAACATCTAGCAGAACATATTATGTTAAAAAAATTGAATTTAATCAGGATTACTCGAACCTCTGCTAAACTTTATAGATTTGTGTCTTAAAACTTCCGAAGTAGCGAGAGCGTAATTAATGAAATGCATTATCTTACTTATAATGATTTATTGTGATACGTGAGCATCATCTTTGCTATGTGAGTTATTCAGCAACAATTCCCGCACCAGTGTTAATAGTGGTTGCTATACGCTGTGTAGAAAAAAGTGTTTTCAAACTTTTCCCTGGAGTTTAGCATGTCACTCGTCTATTATTATTGTGGCATTACGTCAGCGGTGCATTGTGAACGTTCTGGAGCGCATCGGAGCGCGCTGCAAGCACTCCGAGCGCCCTTGAATACGGATGAGCCTAGCGCTCATACATTTTAGCTCATATGTTATGTATGCGCGCTGCAATCGCCCTCCAACCGACCGATCTTGTCTCGATTTCATCTCGATTTTACTCATTTTGTAATTTAATTGGCTGATCTACCTAGCGGAATGCAGTTGCAACAAGGCTTCCTTTAAATAAGTTTCAAATTACGATGGATTTTTTAAATTTCATTCTATTTCCTATCGAAAAGCATTAATTGTTTCTTGTATGTTTTAATCTTTTAGTTTTAAATTACTTATAATAAAACAATTTGGACTACTTGTATTTTGATTATCTCGTAACAAGGGTTATTTGGCATGTTCAATTTATCATAACAATCACTTGTCGTATGATAAAATCTTCATTTAAATACATACTTGAGTCAAAGCTAAACTGCCCTTAACATTAAGTCCTGTCATTAGATAAATGCTTGTAATTATTATGTATTAAGGGCTCGTGAAAGGCAATGTTTAGTTCATTTCTAATAGAAAACGTTGAAAATGACCAGCAAACGGCCGAGCAACGGAAGTAATTCGAGTAGCAGCCAAACGAAGCCTTCCAACTCATTACTGGCTATAATAATACCTTCAAGTTAATAGAGTACGCCGTTACGGCTATTATTCCCTGTCACTAAAGACTATGATCGCTTGAACCTTACTTACTACCAATATTTCGTATTTAGCCGAACGATATAGTTAATGGATTTCTTTTGTCTTAGAGATGATGGTAATAGCAGTCCTTATTTTCGAGAGCAGTGAATGGAAGATGAATTATGACAGTATTGAAAAGCTTCCACTAAGTAGGTACATATAACCTCGTATAACGCGAGTTATAAGGTTGGAAAAAATATTATTGCAAATGTAATTATGATTTAGAAGATGTGTAATATTGCTCTGTATGTTGATTATTGTAATATAATTTATTGATTTACTACTTATTTTTACTTATTATTTTATACACATAATATATACGCTTACATTACCTTTGCATTGCTCGAAGTTAATACAATATATTAAATATTAATAATTTACCAACTAAAGTTTAGAAGTAATGTTTCGATATATGTATGCTTTAAATATAAAGATGATTATTTTGTTTTAAATTGAAATTTATTCCTCAGTAATATTACAAACATACCCTTAAGCTGCTAGAAATTGCATAGAAAACTAGAAACTAATCCCCAACACGAAGCACAAAACAATTTATCACTTACGCTCATAACACACAATAAGTCATAATAAATAAAAGGAACGTAGAAAACACTTATTGCCGTTTCTAAGAACAATATAAACACGTAATACGTGGAATTTTGCAGAGCTAATTTAGCCCCGCGTCCCAGGCCAGCCGGGTAACCAAGACAACGACACACTGACCCGAAACGTACCGGGAAAAATGATATAACCTTTGATAAAACTGGGAATTTCGCCTCATAGCATATACATAACATGTATACGCAACAACGTCACGCCTGCATCCCATAGGTAGCAAATAGGTAGTAAGACTATGGATCTGCACTTTGCTCGATCTTCCAATTTCGCTTTCGATATTGCATTTTTCTATTCATTGCCAGCCCGGAGTCAGGAATTTGCCCGTTATAGCGATAGGCTTGCCCCGTATCACATCGTGGGATTACCATACAAGGCAAAATGTGGGTGTCCTGCTAGCACCTCTGCCTACACCTTCTGGGAAAAAGGTGAGAGTTTATGTATGTATATATGTCGAATTTCGCTTCGTCTATTTTCATTAATCTCTTGCATTCTTATAAGTCTAGTGGCAAGGAAGTTGGCCTTATTCTAGTTGCCTCAGGTGGTATCGATGTCTACCTTTTTTAGATGTAAGCGTGACTTTATGTCTAACATTAACGTCGGCGATTGAGAGTCCACCACGCTGGCCTATTGCGGGTTGGCGGACTTTACACACATAGAAATAATTCTTGTTTAAATTTAGATGTAAAGTAGTTTATTTAATGCTTGAAAACTCACTCGGTTAGTTGATACAAAGCTCCTCTAATCCCTTTGCGGGCGAGAGCAAAAATAGCCCGGTGCAGGCTGGGATTTATTCCACCATTCTATCCAGGCATAATGGGGATTAAAATAAAATAGCTAAAATAAATGGCATCACATGTGATTTGTAAGTATTTGTATCTCCCTTTTAGAAGGATTAACTTTTGTATAAAGATTATGTTTTCTCAAACGTATTTTATTAGGTCCAGAATAGATTTTCATTTTCTATAATAAGCTCTGTAGCGAATAGACTATTTCAATATGTTAGAGCTCACTTAGCCCGCTTATCTATCAATTAACATTAATTAATTAATTCGTGTGCATACTAATGCGTATTGTTTTAAAAAGGCCAGACTACTTAAATACCCATGCTCCATCTAATAGGGGTGGCTCAAAACCCCAGTGATCCCCAAAAATAACGAGAGCACTACAGCTAATTCCAAAAAATCGTGAACACAAACGATTGTGTTGGTAATTGAATTTGTACGCGTGCCGGCCCGGTTTCATCCCTGAATGCGTAAACTAGGCCAGGGGTGGGGGAGGCTGCGAAACGTTCCAATTCTCGTCTGTAGGGTCATGCCCCGACCTGCCCCACGATCCACGACCTACTTGTTAGCAGCCGATACATGGATTGTTTGAAACTCCCGAGTAGATAGATAGTTTAAAAAACAGGAATGCTTAAAGTCAGCACTCGGCACGCAACTGCGCGATTCAGTCACGATTTTAACGTGTATGGAGTTTAATGGCTGCTCGTTTGGTACGATACGGTATTTTTGCGTTACACGTGATGTGTACTTAGAATTGGCTGTTTAGTTTTTGTTCCTTGGACTTTTTGAGCTTTCAAAGTATGGGGATAGAGAAAGTAGAAATATTTTTAACGCACATAAATTATGTAGGTACTTAAAAACCAATCTGTAGTAAAATTGCGTCGGTTTATTTTGTCTAATTAATTGAAAAATGCCTTATACGTACTTTTCATAAATAAATAGCAGGTATAGGTATACAATTACGAGTACTTTTTATTTAAATATTATGTACACTTGATGCGTATGACATTTCTTTGTAGTAACTCATTTCACCTGTATCAAATTAAATAACGAATTTCTCTATACGACACTATCCTGAAAAACACCAATAAATCATATAATCTCGTCCGATAAATCGTGTCGCCGTCGTTCCGTGCCATGCAAGGCGGTCCCTGCAATTTGGCTGATATTCTAGCACCATTAGGCCCCAGGTAGCGATCGTGACTATTAAAGGGAGGTACTTGTTATTTCACAAGTGCGGGCGAGGGTGTTTCGCGAACAATAGGATAATTAAGTTAGATGCTGGTACAAATAATGTTCTTTAACGTTAGTATTTAATTGAGCAATTTGGAGAGTAAACCGGCCGATTATTCTCGCTGCAATTGGCTTCTTTTAGGTTGTTTTTTGTGGGGATTTTGATTGCAATGTGCTTGAATTTAAGTCTGGTTTTAGGATGCTGTATCCAAAGGGTTATTATAATTTTAAGCCTGCGTAATCTGCCTGTCAAATGTTGAAAATCTCTTTGAATGATGATATAAACTCCGCTGTATTTTGCGCGAGATACATATGTATTATAGTGGGTGACATAATAATCATTTTCCTCTTTAAATTAGACTTACGGTCTTCTTTATCTGTACAGAATCCTCTGTGTGCAAATTCTATTCCTGTTCCGCCGTGTTTTATATGTAAGGTATAAAATATTGGAATTTTAATTCTTTTAAATTCGTGTCGTATCTGTTCACATAATACATATGTACAATTGTCTGTGATTATCATGATATAAATTATTCCTAGGAGGGACATTATTCAATTTATTGTTTCAGGTGCCTGACTAGCGTATTTATCCGTCATTACAGTTCTCTTGCGGTTTTACTGTAGTTTACAATATTAAGTAAATATTATTATTTAAGCTACCTATCTTTGCTTTTTAAAATACCATTTTGAAATCAAAATAAAATAACATTAATGTTCAATACGAATGGTTCGTTGGAAATGAGATATGACATCGCCAGAAATATCATTATTAATATTGTGCATTCGGATTGTTGAGGTTTTTCTCAACCTTTGACCTTATCACCTTTGTAAACACGCCTTCGGTAGAAGAGTCGTTTGTGTCACTACGTCTGCTATCGTAATCAGTTATATTAATTCTTATAAAAAATGTTTGAAAATAATTATATAAATCGCAGCAATTTTATACTGATAACGTATATCACTGATAAAATGTAGGCTTTCACCTAGAAACACTATTATTGCGTGCCATATACGCGTACAATATTTTGTAGTACATATAACATACATTAAAACAACATTATGTACATTAGATTAAGTTCAATACATTGCCTACGTGCCAGTTTCCAGAATTTTGGCAAATAATATGCATTTTGGCAACGGTGCTGCTAGTGGGGATATAAATCTATATTTAAAGTTTTCTAAACTAAAAATGTCTAAATTCAGACGATGTAGAAAAATATTAGGCTGAAGTGGATGTATGACCAATATAGCCTTTGCAAATGGTATTACAAAAAAAAAACAAAATGCTTGTTACCTTACAACAGCCGTATTGCAAGTATAATGACATTTTGACAAATGATTATGCGCTCGTGTGCAAATATTCGCGGGCATCAAACGCCGCCGACAAAATGCATTGTGAGGCCGTGTTGAATCGATGTGCAAGTAGTTGAACCACATACGTAACACAATGAAGTATGATTATGAGCGTCGCAGTTCAGTTCGATACCAGTACTTTTACAACGAGCCCAGAAATAGAAACAATTTAGAAAAACTGCAACTGAAAGATTTCTGTTCGTGGGCGCGACCTAATTTGATGTATACGTGTTCAAATTACGCAACTAAAAATAACTTCGCCTCAAAGATTATGTACAGCGAAGTGATGGCTGTGTGTACTGTTTTGATCCTATAAGGAGGAACTTTTTAATTAGACTAGTTTTTTTTTTCTATCATGTTTTGTTTGTTCCTTGTAAATGTAGAAGGAAAAGTTACAAAATAACTTCTTTTTTTCCTCGATATAAATTAGCATTATTTTAAAACGTCCTTTATTATCATTACGTCCGCTACAAGCGTGCCGGCTGGGTAGATTTTCGTGTAGCTAGGTGTGTAGAGAGGCAAGAGCAATGCACACAATGGTAAATCATTGCATTGTTTATTTGCGGGCAACGGCGCGTGAAATTAGTCCCAGCTTAGCTCACGTTACACAGAATCAATGATTTGCATGCCAATTTCATAACGTTATTTGTGTATCGATTAAGCGTTAGGGCCTTGGATTACCAACCTTTCTTACCGTTTTAATTTTAATAAAAAAGTACAATAATAACAAGTTTATTAAAAATTGTCATTGGCACATAAAGACTACAGAGAGAAGTAAGATGAATCTGAAAAAGATCGCCCATCGTAAATTACAAGTAATTATGAAAAATGCAAAAAAATATTATGCACTTAGCCCACTTGTACACAGAAGGGGAATTAAGACAACTTCAAAATGTCCCAAAACATTCGCATGCAGAAAATTTTGGTGGGTAATTTAAATTCGCAACATAAGATTAATTACCTAGTTTTAGTCGTGAACAGCCCGCACAATGCTCCACAACTGTTTTTGTGAATATATTAGTAACATACTATTATTTGACAAATTATCTTGCTAATTCTCACGTTAAATTGAAACAATGTGTTTTTTTCGCTTGGAAGGAAAATACAGACGGATTTGGTTGAGTATTTTCCCAATATTATAAAACCGGTTTTTATAGCATTCAATTATGGCAAATTATTTTCGTACAAATTAATGTTTGATTTTTTTCAGTATATTAATGCTGTGATAATTACTGAGTTGAATAGTCCCATTTAACTAAACGTAATATCTAACGTTTTGTTCAATTTTAATTTCAGATGTATAATTTATAGAGTTGCTTAACTAGCGCCATCTATTAACCGTGTCATGTTGGACAGGAAAGTGAATTTGAAGTTATTACAAAGTTTGTTTGAATTAATAATTAATATTGCTCTCAATAAAAATAATCACATATACCAAAGGATTTAATCATCAACTCTTTTCATAAAAGCTTTTCACAATTAAAGTGATACAAAGACAGCATGCATGCAGTGGGTTTTGGAAAACATATGAAGGTCTTCAGAGGGTGTGTGGGCTCGTTATGGATCTCAAGTGACGGCCGACATGTGGGACGTCTTCCTACAAGATGGAAAAATAACATGCTCAATGTTGCTTCGTGATTGGGTGTGGGTGTTGTGAGAATCTCACTGATGGCTTTGGAAAATAGTATTATAAGAGGTTTGAGAAACTATAAGTAGTGATTCGTGGCTTATATAAACTAAACCGTTATGTGTCAAAAAATTAAGACCACGATAGTCTAAAGTTAATTTATGTTCAATATAAAGTAATAGATAATAGTTTAAGGTAGCGACACTCTATCAACGAGTGTGTTGCATACGTAGATGTCGCCTTATAATTTATTGAAATCATAGTGTATATCAACTATTAATAATATTAATCTACATATTATGATAACTTAGGTGAGGTTATTTCAAACTTGATTTGTAAGATTTATTCTCACAGCACAATTTGCTTCGGGATTTATTATGCTACAGCGCCCTCTATGAACAAAAGCCCTATACATTTTTGTAATACCCTTTTGGTCGATCTTTCAGTACAACTGTACGTAATATTATATGATTCAAGTATAAAGTAGTGGATCATGTGTTTACGTTTCACCTCTGTGCAGTGCTCACGTGTTGCGCGGCAGTCGGCACATTCGGGTAATGTTGCGTGTATCCTCCGCACAAGGCCTCGTTGATTGT
This sequence comes from Deilephila elpenor, assembly GCA_949752805.1. Classification (NCBI taxonomy): domain Eukaryota; kingdom Metazoa; phylum Arthropoda; class Insecta; order Lepidoptera; family Sphingidae; genus Deilephila; species Deilephila elpenor. Next base: position 5,773,484 of record OX457099.1, on the reverse strand, counting down.
TAGTACAAGTGCCGTATTTATTTCATTCATACTTTTTTTATTATTCTCTTTATTTATTTTACTATTTTTTTACATTTTTACATATATAATAAAAAATCAAAATACATATAAAAATATAAAAAAAAAACTGTCATACTTTTTATTATTATGTGTACTGCTCACGCGGTTAGTAGGTATGTACTAAAAAGGTTTATGTAAAATGGTAGTTTGGAAGATCTGATTATAAATATCGCAGCAAATTATTATTATTTGTTTCTTACGTATTTTTGTAATTAACATGGACTTTTCGACCAAACTATCTCTATTTAGTTAAATTTTATCGTCACAAAACGTCGTAAACTTTCATTAGGTTTATTAAACTTAAATTAAAAATGTATTTCTTTCAATTAAGTTTAAATATTGTGGTTTAGCATGATTAGTGGACTTTGCAACAATACAAATTATCGAAACGTTGAAAATTATATATCGTAACGTGGGATTTTCGCACGATATTTTCTTTTAGCCTTCGGGTGTTATGTAAGCGTGTACTTGCTTCTGAAAGTTTTGTGGACAAAAATATATATAGAAGACTGTCATAAATTACCTATCTAGAGGTTAAATATATATATTTTTCATAGAATCTATATTCATAACTTTCAGATTATTTACCACACGGTAATATTAATGCATTTCGTTCAGTAATAAATATTGATCATTAAACCTATCCTAGAATTAAAGAAAATATTAGTAACAATCCACAAAACACAAAACTCCACCACAACGTTTCAGCAATTTATAGGCGTGCGAACGAAGCACAAAACCGGTACCGCGTCATTACGAGCGTTCAAATTTATTTGTTCGCCGTCATTTCCTTTGACCTACATAAAATCAATGTACAATCTAGCAATAAAGCGTTCTATGGGGGTGTAATCAGCTAACGAGAGTTAGATTCGGGCGGCGATACAACGTTACGAGCGTTGCGCCACGGCGGGTTCACACGGGTTCACAGCGTTCCAACGAGCGATAAACTCGGCCTTGGCCCCAGCACCGATAAACAATGGCAATTATGAAATCGGTGGGGAAAGCACGAATTACACTCCGCTTGTAGGTACGCGATGACTCGGGGATCGCGGTCAATGTTCCTCCGATTGCGCAAGCGAGATTCTTTTAGTTTTTGGTGATTTGATACTGAGTCATCAATAAGGAAGCTGTTGCCACCCGGCTTGAGATGTCTGGTATTTTCATTAAGTCTTGTTTTTCGAGATAAGATAATAAAACCGAAGTAGAGAAACAAGTATAATAAGAATAGACTATATTAAAGACATGATAAAGATTGAGGTCATTGTAGATCTGACTAGTAACAGAGATGAATGGAACGAGAATAAATAAATGAGCCCCGATATTGGCATAATGTAAGGTAGACTATGATTTTACAAAATAGTTTGCACAAACGGCAACAATGGTCTTTAAACGAAGGTTAAAGTTTTAATTCACCATACAGTAGGCCGCGGCTTTCCTGAGTTATTGACATTGCCAAAGTCTATAAGCAACGGTAGCTACCATTACCGGGCCCTTAGCTCGTCTGCCTACTTAGGCAATAAAAAATAATGAGATATAGTATAGTGCAATTAAACAGGAATGATCTAACCAATTTTCCTAATTAGTATACATAATCCTACACTCGAATTGTTGGTTACTCTAGCCGCAGCTGTTATTAAGAGAATTACAGGCTACGTTACCGCCTTCCTATTAAGATGGCAATGACTGTGTTGTACCGTCATTCAGGGCCGCGGGACGAAGCCGCAGCAATGCGTAAGTCATGTGCCAATGCTCTTAGTGCATCCCCACCTAATCTTATGCAATAAAATAAGTCAATGAAACCAACTGCGCTGCCAACTTGGCAAACGATGTAATGCGAGCGTGTTCATAGTGTTTTGACCTATTCGTACATTTATTTATATAACAAATAGGTATGTCAAATTAATATCGAAGTCAACATTAAAATACGACCGCCAGTTCGTGGAACAATGACATTACTTAGCCACTTATCGCTATTTATCAATGTGAAACTTTACAAGGCTGCCCCGAATCAAAACGTTTAAGTTATAAATGAGGTTTTTGGTGCTATGATTTGAGAGAAATAAATTTAGTTTGTTAGATAATTAAGACCTTTTTTAATATTAATATTGTATGAAATTTGTAATTTGTGCTTCATGACACAAGTACACAATACACTCGTATCCACTTGACGAATTATTTCTTCAAAATATAAAATCTCAGCCAAGTGGTATAATAGTTATAATAGTTAAGTGTAGTAGGTAAATTAATAAAATAATATTTACTTATTGTATGAACGACGTTAGCTTGTAGTCAAAACTTTACTAAGCAAACATAAATGTATAAGAATTGTCAAAAGACGAGGTCATCTATGCTTTGTTCTTTCTGCATTCGAGATGAATACTTACACAGATCGTTTTATCGAGGTCGTCCGAAGGATTTCAATGCCACTAGAAAATGCGGACTTAGATAAAGACACGTTTGTGAAATACAATGCATATTTCAGACACATTTTGAACACGATTCAATTGTATTGAGAGTTGTTTAGCACAAACAACATTCTGTAGGTCACGTCACACAAAGCAAATAAATCTATGTATTTAAACGTTTAGTCTGTATGTAAACGTTTAGTTTAGTCAGTAATGTATGTATTGAAGATATGCTTAAGTAAGGCCAAAGTTATCATATATTTAAAAATGAAATTGATGATAATAAACTTTTGAAATGATACACTGAAATAACAGAGGAAAGTTTTAGGCCACCGAAACAAAAAACATTATCTAAAACTACACAATACACCGCATTCTATTTCCCTATTCGTCTCTCTTTGCATTGATTGATCTCAAAAACGATCTTATATTACTTCCCAATATTTATGTGAATGCAATCAAAAGATTATGATTTACATCTGCAATAAAAGTTGGAAAAGTCGGTCGATTGTGGTATCGCCTACGAAATGCGCCTTTGGTATATAGGCCATTAGAACCAACATCAGTGATATAATATTATGAATAGCTACAAAGTAGAATTTAACCTACTCCACATTACTTTATGCTCAGTTATTGGGACGGAAAAATGTTTTTTTCAAATGTGTTTTTATCATACAATACGATTTGTTTTAGAATATCAAAGCAGGTATGGGAATTGTGGATCAATTTATTCAGTCGATTTGTTGTCGGTTTAAATTTTCCGTGGCCGTCTAGACGTGAATACAAATGTTTCCTCGGTATTATATAGAATAGGTTTTTATTTGTTTTGTTAGTCTAGAGTTGGAGGATCTGAATTTGATTCTCAGGTTGAGTAATTGTTATTGGAACCTGCTGTTTTATTAAGTCATCAGTACATTGTAGTATGGAAATGTGTAACACAATTATTTTATTTTTAGTATTTCTTAATTTATAATTGTATTAGTGTTCGTTTTCTTGAAGTACTTGTTGTTCTTTTATTTTTGTAACACAACCGGCAGATGGATGCTAGTTTTAGATAGGTTTTAGTTTTAATTTAACTCGTAATTATCTTCTAGTTTTATATATATTTTTCTATATTATATATAAAATTTTATATTGCTTTTATTTTCTATTGTACATATCTAATGTCTTCGCACAGTAACAATAGTGACAGTAACGAGTATTTCTCAGCTTGTAGTGAAGATAGCTTCGAGAGTATTCCCTCACTTGCTGAGACTCTCTCGTCCCAATTCTCCGATGTTCCTAGAAATTTTAATGTCGTTCATTTTAATGCTCAGAGTATTCCGGCCCATTTCGCAGATATACTGGCAAGTTTTGACTGTACAAAGATTCATGCTATTCTTATTTCTGAGTCCTGGTTAAAACCCTGTTTGTCTTCTTCCGCTTACAATCTTCCTGGTTTCCACCTCATACGAAATGATCGCACAGTAGGTGGTGGGGGTGGTGTAGCGATTTACCTTCGAACACACATTGCGTTTTCCGTAGTAAGTGTGTCGTCACAACCCACACCGCCAAACGCTGGAGAACATCTTTTTATAGAGGTGGAACTTTCACACCAGAAACTTCTTTTAGGCGTGTACTACTGTCCCTCGCTCCGTATTGACTTCTTCTCTTCTTTTGAGATCATTCTTGAAAATTTTGTCTCCTCGTACAGTCAAACCATAATTATGGGGGATTTCAATACCTGTCTCCTTAAAAATGACTCCCGTTCTTCCTCTCTTCAATCCATTGTCCAATCCAATAACCTTTTTATTCCTTCACTCTCCGCTACTCACCATTTTCCAAATTGTACTCCTTCCCTTCTTGACCTAATGTTTGTCTCGTCACCAAGCCATGTTGCCAAACATGGCCAATGTCCTGCTGATGCCTTTTCCTATCATGACCTTTTATTTCTATCCTATCGTGTCCGTCCACCCAAACCCTCTCCCAAAATAGTGATGCAGCGAAATTTTCGGGGGATGAATCTTGCTAATCTTTGCAAGGATGCCGTCAACATTGACTGGAGTGCGCTCATGGCTTCTGACTGCGTCGATACCAAACTCAACATTTTCATAGAAGAAATCATTAGACTCTATGACGTGCATGCTCCTGTCCGAAAGATCAGGCTTAAACATCGACCATCTCCCTGGCTTACTGCTGATATCAAAGCTCTGCTTTCAAAAAAAGCATCAGCGAAGTCCAGATACAAATGTCGTCCCAGCGATTTAAACTGGGAAAAATATGTGAAGATCCGGAATCACTGCAAAAAGGTATGTAGAAATGCTCAACGCCGATTTATTCATAATTCAGTTGAAGATGCTGATCAAGCGAAAGTTTGGAAATTTCTGAAATCTCTGGGAGTCGGAAAATCGTGTCATGATTCAATTTCTAAAAATATTAATTTAAATTCTCTTAACCAACATTTCTGTTCTCCATCAAATTTAGATGAGACTACTAAAAACATAACATTACAATATCTTTCTTCCTGCAAAACTCCCGATTGTCCCCCTTTAGTTTTTAAACAGCTTGCTGATTGTGATGTTAAGAAGAACATTACGCTGATCGCATCCAATGCTGTTGGTAGTGATTGTGTTGGGCGTAATATGATTATCCCTATCCTTAATGAAATTGTTCCCATCATTTCCCATATCCTAAACTACTCCCTTTCCAGTGGGACTTTTCCCACTGCGTGGAAAGAAGCCAACATTATTCCTTTACCTAAAAAAAGTAACCCTACTACATTTTCCGAATTCCGTCCTATTTCTATCCTACCTTTCATTTCCAAAGTTCTCGAGCGCCTTATCCACTCCCAACTGGCGGATTTCCTTTATAAAAACCATCTCCTAAGCCCGCTTCAATCCGGTTTCCGTCCTGGTCACAGTACCACTACAACCTTAGTACATATTACGGAGGATATCAGATCGGCCATGGAAGAAGGCAAGCTGACAGTCTTAGCGCTACTTGACTTCAGTAATGCTTTTAACACGGTCGATTTTGATGTGCTACTTGGCGTACTGTGCTCACTTAACATATCTCCAACAGCGCTTGTTTGGTTTCGTAGTTACCTGTTTGGGCGCCGGCAGCGAATCTGTGTCGATGACAACGTATCATCGTGGTGCTCGACTTCTGCTGGCGTGCCACAGGGCGGCGTGCTATCTCCCCTTCTCTTCGCAGTTTTTATCAACTCCATTACATTTAAACTCCGTTCTTTTTACCACCTTTATGCAGATGATCTCCAAATATATTCCCAGGCTCCCTTGCCCCAGTTAAATGATGCTGTCTCGGCCATCAATAAGAACATTGAGCAAATAAGCAATTGGAGTAAAGACTATGGTTTAATGATAAATCCATCCAAAACTCAAGTCATTGTTGTCGGCAGCCCCAGGATGATCTCTAGACTTAACTGGTCACTAATAACACCTGTCATTTGTAATGGGATTACTATTCCCTACAACGACAGTGTAAAAAATCTTGGAATCTATTTTGATAAATGTCTCTCCTGGGGTCCGCAGCTCCGAGAGTTGAGTAGGAAGCTATTCGCCTCGGCTGGGTCCTTGCGGAGATTACGTAATTTTCTACCCATTGCCACGAGATTATCGCTTGCTCAATCCCTTCTTCTACCCATCCTTGATTATGCGGATGCCAGTTATCTTGATATCACTGAGGAGCAACTTAATAAACTTGAGCGTCTTCAAAATTTTTGCATTAGATTTATATTTGGATTACGCAAATATGATCATGTTTCAGAGTTTCGCACCAAGCTCAAGTGGCTACCCATAAGGCTTCGCCGGAATACACACATTCTCTATCTTCTTTTTAACATACTATTTAATCCTCTCTCTCCACCATATCTCAAAAATCGGTTTGAATTCCTTCATGATTCACATTCAAAGTCTCTAAGGTCATCGGAGAACTTAAAACTGAAAATCCCTGTGCATTCCACTTCTTTTGTAGACAGATCTTTCACCGTACAAGCTGCTCGGTTGTGGAATGCTTTACCGGTAACGGTAAGAAAGGCCAAATCTCTGCCCATCTTTAAAAGGATGGTCAAAGAACATTATTTACAGGTTGACTGAGGATATTAGGGTTGTATACCTTTTCCTCTGTGTAATGTTATTTAATTATATGACCTTTATGTTTGTGTAGATATGTATGTATATTGTATATGTATATGTATGTGTATGTATATGTATATGTATATATATATATATATATATATATATATATATATATATATATATATATATATATATATATATATATATATATATATGTCGGAGAATCATACAGATTGCGATTTATATGGCCGTAGTTGCCGTCCGACATGATGATTCTTATTAATCAGTCAGTGCGCACGTTTGGCGCTGTTCCGGGCAAGATTACAATAGAAACAATTAAATATTGTTAAACCGATCACAGACTCTACTGACAGACCATTCAGCGTTACCATAGGCAACCGATAACTTACAAGACTTCAATCATGTCGGACTGTGTTGCAATTCCAATAAAATAAGTAACATCAATGCGTATGGCATTCATCCTGCGTGGATCAAACTTGTGTAATCTCTAACACGGCCATTCTGCGCCTCAACGCGCTCTCGCGTTGCTTATTGGCATCAGAGCCAAGCTAGATGGAACAGCGCATAGCACCCAAGCATAGTATTTACACAAACAGCTTTCAACCTCACACACAAAGCAAAGCGTAATAGCTTTAAGCACGTGACTTCTAACGTTTAGCAATGCGTCGTAGCTTTCAGCATCGACCTTCAGTCAAAATAAATCAGACCCCAATCTCACTGCAAAGCGTGGTAGCTTTCAACAGACAACAAGGACAAAGCGTTAATGCTTTCAATTTATCTTGCAAAGCGTGGTAGCTTTCAACAAATTACAAGGATAAAGCGTTAATGCTTTCAATCCACCCTGCAAAGCGTGATGGCTTTCAACAGATCACAAGGACAAAGCGCTCATGCTTTCAATCCACCCTGCAAAGCGTGATGGCTTTCAGCAGATCATAAGGACAAAGCGCTCATGCTTTCAATCCACCCTGTAAAGCGTGATGGCTTTCAACCGATCACTAGGACAAAGCGCTCATGCTTTCAATCCACCCTGCAAAGCGTGATGGCTTTCAACAGATCACAAGGACAAAGCGCTTATGCTTTCAATCCACCCTGCAAAGCGTGATGGCTTTCAACAGATCACAAGGACAAAGCGCTCATGCTTTCAATCCACACTGCAAAGCGTGATGGCTTTCAACAGATCACAAGGACAAAGCGCTCATGCTTTCAATCCACCCTGCAAAGCGTGATGGCTTTCAACAGATCATAAGGACAAAGCGCTCTTGCTTTCAATCCACCCTGCAAAGCGCCATGGCTTTCAACAGATCACAAGGACAAAGTGATAATACTTTCAATCCATCTTTCAATAAAGCATAGCAGCTGTGAGTTTCAATAGAACATTTTATCAATCACCAACACACACACACCAAAAGCTTACAATATAAGATTATTATTTTTCAGCACAGAATTACTACAGAATTATCACTAAAATTCAAACAATGATTGGCATTTTTACACAACAGTGGCTTTATTAGTCATAACGATTTTTATCTTTCGTCGCCTGCTCGTCCATCCTATTCTTATCTTATTCCTGGTATTAACTCGTATAATATCCTAATTGCATAATTCCTTAGTATTCCCTCACTGGGATTGGCAATCACCTCTTCAATATCTTTGTGTTACTAAGTTTGCTAGAGGCCTGATCTACCAGATAATTAATTCTGCTTGTCATCTATTTTTATGTCAGGAGTTATAAATTCAGTACAACGAAATCAGCATGTGCCTACACATATCATCTATTATTCTTCTTCTTCTACTTCTACTTAGGCGTTATCCCGGCCGGTGCCAGGGTCCGCCTTCCGGCTTAGTCTCCTCCATTTCGCCCGGTCTTCGGTATCCTCAATAGTAAGGCCATTGACTCTCATATCTTCCTTGAAGACATCAAGCCAGCGCTTCTTCGGTCTACCCCTCGGTCGAGGTCCTGGAATGTTGAGGCTCAGGCACACATTGCCGACGTACTCCTGCGGCTTTCTCAGGACATGACCTTACCATCTCAAGCGACACTCTTGGAGTTTATCTGTCACATCGCGGACACCAAGGCTGCCGCGGATGTGCTCGTTACGGATGTATTAATGTTAAAATCAAAGGTTTGGAGACTGTTTTACTTGATTCCAGAACTCCAGAACGCCGCAAAGCACGAAATTTCGTCCTAGTCTGCACTAGGTCCATGTAGCATACAATTCCAGATAATGTTTGCATACTAACCAACACTATGCTCTTTTTGTTCAAGACTAGACTCCCAAAGTAAATGATGCACGGACTGTCTATATTCGCCATTAAGTGCTGAACATGTTCATGTTGCGTGTTCACGCATGCGAATCAACGAGCTTAAATTTATAGTACAGTTTAAGACTTTAAGTTACCTTGGCCAGTAAGAAAGTGTAAAACGCAATAATCAATATTAATCCACCCATTCTACCTTATAAAATGATGAATTCAAAAGAGTTAGTCATAATCGTAAATGTCCGGCCACGGAAGTATTGTCTGAAGTGACCAACTGCTTTTACCATGGCAAGAGTTCCAGTTTTATTATTTATAACGGCACGACTGTTAGTGACAGAGTTATAAAAACTCGTTAGCGGAGATTACGGGGGTGCCACGTTGGGCATCGTCGCCACTCGACACAGGGTGCAATGCGGAGGTACCGTGCAGGGTCCGCGGCGCCGGGCTGGCCACACTCCGGGCAATTAAGATAGTCGACAGCGTTCTACAACAGAAAGTTCATTCATATGTATCGATTATTGTAATTTGTAACCGCTACTTTATTCATTCAAGAAATCCCTTAAAAGTCGTTGGTACTTACCTTCACACTTTACAACAGCAAAGTGACCATAACCCGCACGATGGCAAGCGCGGTGTAGACCAGATGGAATATCAACTGGCACTATATGTTTCACTCTCGCCGATCCACACAACTATGCCAGTCCAATTACACACGGATATACACGGGATGGTCTCGATACGCTAACGTAAGTAACCATAATGGGTCTCTATCCACTATTCACTGTTGTAGCCATCCGGGCAGAATGAACATTCTACCACTAGCAAAATGGGCCTTCGACTATCTCACTCACATAATAATAATAATATTTCTACACGTCATGCCGGCCTTCTATTAGAAAATGGCAAAAACCCATTCGATCCAGCCCTCATACTGCATACCTGGCTGTAACGTGGCTGGTTGTATGTGATAACACGATTTTGCTAAAGTATGCGATAGGCCTTACTTTCATTCTTACAGGTTAGAACAATATAGCACTATAGCCCCTAGCATCCGTATGGAACTTTACTAGAAACTGTGAATTAAATATTATCACTGGAACTGGTTCACTATTTAAGATATGAGCCATCTACTGCCTGTTTTGTAGCATTTATTTGTCAATTCAATTAGACATTTACCGAACGCCAATTTATAAAGCTGGATCCATAAGAATTGATGTATGGACAAATTGTTTCATCTGTGTAAGAGTATTAAACGTGCTATGTGTTATGACTTATTTTTACAGACGCCAACCTTGTCAGATACAACTAATGTGCGGACATGCTTATTTGAAAACTATAATTCAATATGTCGCGACCCAGAATAATATTACTGCGAAGATTCTTGATTAGCAAAAGTGCAATACAATTTCGGTACTTAAATCATTAATTTCTACCTAATATAACAATTACACAGTAAGTATTGTATCCCTGTTGAGCATAGGACTTCTCCGTAATCGAGAGTTCGATTGAAAAGAGCTAGACCACAGTCCACTATGCTCACGCACTGTACGTTAATTTACTTAACACATCACAGCAATTCAAGCATGTTTCGTCTCGATATTTTCCTTCACCATCGACGCGCGTGACAATTCACACCAAGAAAAGCACCTGGCCAAAAATATCAATTCGCTTACCTCTTAACTTGTGGCAGACTCCTTTACAAAGGGATACTCAGCGCCAAAGTAAAAACCACATTTAAAATAATTACTAAAGGGTTTTAGTGTTTCGGAGAGCAGCTCGACCACACATAATAATATGTCAACACGTTATAACAGATGTCAATGCTGCAGCGCTGGACCCGTGAGGACAGTGATTCACTATGTGAACTGAAGAACCACACCTGTAACATACTGGCAAGCAAGATTGTTGGCGATAACCAAACTCGTTACATATTAGAACAATTGATGATATCTTAGCCTATTTTCTATACATGACAAATCTTATGTCCAAGCTTATTGCAGGCATGACAATTAATCTACGACTGCGGAGTAGATTTCGGACTATTCACGTTTTGACCACGATAGAAATGTTACCAAAAGTGTCATAACCTTTAGATACAATTCGTACGACAAAGTTATTCAAATGTTCACATCGTACCTGGACAATTTATCCGCAACAACCACATGGATCCTCTTAATATTTTACCAATCGCTATTACAAGTTGATACCTTTAAATAATTACTTCCACCAATTGCATGTTGATGAAAGCGTATCATCTTTTTCAACGTCAATTTGATCTATCAATCTTCTTTTAAATTCCAATGGAGTTTTAAATGCCAGAATCAACGCTTGCTTTTGCTGATTTTGCATCTTAATAAATATTCACCATTGTAAGCTTATAATTCCTGGCGTATTCTCCACATCCGTAGTTCTTTGCCTAGACGTCTGTGATTCTAGAAATCTCGATATCGTTAGAGCTGTCAGGATCTAGCCCATCTATCAGCGCTGCTTTATTGGTAGAATACTCGATGTACGTGGCCGCACTACTGAGTCTTACGTTCCGATCGAAAATATTCTTCAGTTTGGGTAGCAGGCAATGCGGTAGGCACAAGGGATGATTTTGAGATCGATCCCACCGCTGCTGTCGGAGAATCATACAGATTGCGATTTATATGGCCGTAGTTGCCGTCCGACATGATGATTCTTATTAATCAGTCAGTGCGCACGTTTGGCGCTGTTCCGGGCAAGATTACAATAGAAACAATTAAATATTGTTAAACCGATCACAGACTCTACTGACAGACCATTCAGCGTTACCATAGGCAACCGATAACTTACAAGACTTCAATCATGTCGGACTGTGTTGCAATTCCAATAAAATAAGTAACATCAATGCGTATGGCATTCATCCTGCGTGGATCAAACTTGTGTAATCTCTAACATATATATATATATATTTGTATTTATATGTGTATATTGTGTAAGTATATGAATATGGAATATTTATATTATTCGTACACCTGACGCTGCCCCAACTTTCGTTCTCTTTTCTAATATCCATCATATGGTTGTCTGTCAGAAATTGCCTTGAGCGATAAGACCGCCAATTGTACTTTTTTTCTGTTTATTGTCTTCTTTTCTGTTGTGTTTCTGGTGTACAATAAAGATTTTAAATAAATAAATAAATAAATAAACACTGACTGAATAGGAGCCAATTTGAGATAATTAATATATTAAATTGACTAATTATATTCCGTATGTTAATTTACTTAGGGTCGAAAATAAAACATTTTAATTATCACAGTAATAAATCATAAGTAATTTACGTTCACATTGAAGATAGCTAAGATTCCTAGAAAATTAGCAGGAAAGGTCATTAATTACTTCAAGAAACTGGAATGTCTGAACTCCCTGGAACACGACGCAAGATATGTTTCCGTTTGAAAATGAATTTATTATTTTTATCTAGAAAATAACGTAGGACATGTTATACGAGATATATGTCATAAACACTGAGATACATAGATATCAACGTTTTTATCAATAAAAGTTCTAGCTGAGGTCAAAAATAAATTGAATTTCTTAGCGCAGGAGCTAATCAGATGACTTTTTGTAGAGGTCTAAGTTTTAATCGCCACACACAAATATTTGTGTGGTGTAAAACGCGCATGAAATTGTAAATCTACCCACGGCATAAGAGAATTCCTAGTTAAGGCAAAGCTTAAAACAACTGCACACACAATATTTATAAATATAAACATAGCATCGATTACTTAGTAACTGTAATCCTATCAAGATTTAGAATCCATGCACTGGGCGCGTAGTTCAAAACTGATAATCTACCACAGGACACGTAAAATATTAAAATTCACAAGATGTAATATGGAAACCAAAAAAGGTATCAAGATGATATGAACCGTAAATCTTCTCAAACAAATGGCCGAATATAATTTTAGGTGTACTAATAAAAAGGCTGAGATAAGCCGAATTTATGAATAATTCATGAAGTTAATAGCTACGAGTTAGAACATAAATAATGGCAGTTAAAAAATTGCGCCTGGATCCAAGACTAGCATTGATTAAAGAGTTACTGCTTGCGAGTTAATTAATTTTAAAGAAATAATGGCCCATGGAGGTGTTAGTTCATTTAAGATTTCATTTTGGTAACAATGATTTGTTGATATTTTATTTCTAAGTCTACAAATGCTGTGGGAAGTGAGTATATTTTTGTATACACTTCAAGGTTATTATTTTATTGACGATAGTCGTTGAGATATTATTGAAAAATTAAGATAAATGTCAATTGAAAAATGGTTAATTTTTAGCTTCTATGAATATGTTAATTATGACTGTATTTATGAATCCCGAAAAATAACTCTCTATATTCATATTCAATTTTGTATTTTAAACCAATAAACATAAAGCTGCGAAGTCCTTCCTGCAGTAGTATATCACGTATACAAATAAACAAACTTGTAAAAGTATTGTAAGTATAGATCACGGTTTCTATTATCGTTTTATTGCCCTCGTATCTCGTAGTACTCATTTAGATTTCTCCGAGCACTCTTTCCCCGTTCCGACGATAGAATCGTCTCGATATTCACAGAAGCAGCAATAACATAGATAGCATTGAATCCGCATTGGCTCTCTAAGGAAAAATATGCATTTCACTTCAACGAAATCATAAATGTATTGAGAAACTGCGAGATATATTCAAAGCAGATGTTGCGGTGCAAATATTCGATGTAGATTCCAATCGCGTTGACGATTTAACTTTCTCGAAACTTAATTACTTATACCTCGCACCCAGGTTCCTCGAACGGGCTCATATAAATATTTCCGATACACCGATAGTGCATAAAATGAACAGTTTGTTAGATGCATCTGCATCGTGGAATTCTTAGTTCAGACGTTGTAAAATAACACCATTTAAATATTTTATCCGCGACGCTTCGGTAACCCTTTGCGAAAGATATGGCTATTGGTTTGTCTCTTATTGGATAACATTTTATTTCCTTACGCTCTATAGGTGGCCAATGAATACCGATTTTAAGTGTATTGTTCTGAAGCACCTGTCTAAACATTTTACATTATACCGCACGCACAAAGTCATATAAATAATGTTGTGAAATAAAGTGATAATAAAATTCGCGTTTCAATGACGCGGCCCAGTCCAACAAAAAGTAAATCAAGATCTTTTCACATACTCCCACGCCTCCAGATGCATTTCGAAGTGTTCATTTTTAAAATCAAATTAGAATACTTTAAATACCTCGATTGCGCTTTGAAACGGCCAGTGAGATATGGCGCTTGTGTTTTTTATTTGCTCTGCGATTGTGCCGCCGAGCGTAATTTAAACGATTTCAACGAAAAAAACTAAAACCTCTATTGAAGATTCGTTGCCGAGATCGATTTCTAAACAGTTTAAATCTTCGCATATATTAGCTTCGTTAATGAAACGAGACCTTGATTTTTCTTATACAAACTGTGAGTCATTGATTCAGATAATTAATTAGCTATGATTGAGCCGGTTTTATGTGCTGAGTATTTATTAATGTTTATATAATGGCAGTAGTTAGATATTTTTAGTGTCGAAGCAAGGTTCCTTGTTACTTACGTCTGGCGATATTTTTGAACAAAAAACTGTGACGCGCCGGAACCGCCAGCGAATAAATCTTAACGAGAAAATAATGAGCGATGTATAAAACTGCAACACGATGCTTTTAGCGGAACATCGACGTAAATATTTTTTCTGTAGGACAAGTTGCTCTTAATTGGTTCTCGGAAACTTTGCCCCTGTTTTCGTCCCGACTTCGGAATTAATAAAACGGGCGTGAATCATTCAGTTGTTTTTCACTTTGGATCGTAACATCGGATTAAATTGGATAACTTGGGATTGAATTTTTTTGTTATAAAAATCCCGATTGCTCAATTCCACATCGTGTTTCACTCGTAATATTATGTATTTGTGTTTTTGCGAGTACCGTCGATAAAAATCATAGCAAGCCTTCACGTTGAGACGTTCAAATAACGTGTTTTCCTAAGTTTGTTAGCGGAGGAGCGCGAACCGGCCTGACCTCGTGGATAATTTGACTTCCAATATGGGTAATGGAAAATCTCGTTCTTGTTGCTATTCAATAATGAACTGGCATGATGGATTTTATTTGAATTTCCACGTAATAGATACACAGGGCCGCTTGTTACACAATCTGACATATATTTTCGCTTATCGGAATTTCCTGACGCTACAAATTTTCAACTCGCGACACTTCACTATCTAAATCACACAATCATCAGGTCATTACCCTCATTATCGCTTTGCACGATAACGCGAAACACGGAAAAAATCCATCCACAAAGTTGATAAAAAAAACTGTGACCAAGATAGATTGATCTGTCGCGATATCCTCACGCTCGTGAAATTTATAGTTGTTGAGGGAAATATTAAAAATGTCGCGGGTCAGGTTTGGCTGGCGACGATTGTTTAACGCGACCGGCCACTGCAAACAGAATGGCATGTCCTTGATGGTGATCGTCTGAACGTCAATGCGGTAAAGTTAGGAGCGGGCCAACTAGTTCAAATATTGACGTGGTAAAACCTGTGCATACATTGTATAAATTCAGTAGTTCTCATATTTTTTTCTTTAAATTTGTTTTGTATTGGATGCCACATACGTAGTTGACATGTTTGACGTTTCCGTCGAGTCACTGCGACGCGGTGTATTTAATTTACTTTTGACAAGCGGATTTTAATTAATGGCGATGGCTTTTAAACTGAATATCAGGTAGCTTCTTCAGATAAAATAGCGACTACTGTTTAAACACTATAAGGACGAGTTTAATATTGTAAAGAAATACAGAAGTCGAACTTATTAGTAATTACAGTTCATAGGGTCTAAAATAACAATGTATTTATTTATTTTTTAGATTTTTCTAAACGAATTTGTCAGTTTAGACAAGCTAACTTTAAGGAGACACTAAATACATAGGTATGTAGGGGCGTAGTGTAGAAAAATAAACTGTTCCGGCACATCCCTACGCACAATACTTAGATTCCCGTTACATGTGTTTCCTACATCATTAATGTGAAGGCTGTGGACTATTGTGGGTGTAAGCTCAGCATGCGAGTCGGAGGCGAGGCGTGTTCTCAAAGTGCCCGCTGTTACGCAATTAAATGGTCACATTTGCAAGTGGGTCGCGTTCAAGTGACCGCTTTTATTTTATCCGTTTCTCGCTTATCTGATAATTTGGCATTGCGAATTGTTTGGCGAGTTGCTCCGACGTTCGTGAAGCTGGTTGCAAATAGTCGTTTAAATAAGTATAGCATATCCAAGATATGGAGAAGAAATTTTAAGGGAGGATACCTTTGTTTCAAATTTGTTTTTTGGTTTTATGGGTCAATTATATCGAAAACACATTATAATATGCCAAAGCATTCATGCGATATTTCAATTGTGGGTAGATATTTGTTTTATTTTTTTGTATCATCGATAATGTAGCCAAATGTAATATATGTGATTAAAATGATTAAAGTAATTTTTACGATCGATTTTAGATAATAAAATACATCTCATTGCATCCGAAAACTTTTTTATGCTAGTTTGCCATAGATCTGTATCCATATCAGCCCAAATACGTCCCACTGTTGGGCACGGGCCTCCTCTATAAACGAGAAATAGTATATATAAATAGATACATTTGAAATTCTTGTAAATATTACAGGTAGAGTTTCATCATTAAACAAACTCTAAAATAATGACATCGAACAGATCAAACTGTGTCCCTGGCTTCGAACCTACAACCTCCATTCTAACAGCTCGAATCTTTCCCATCTAGGCTATCTCAGTTAAGTACTAAGATAAAACGAGTTGCTGTAACACAACGTTTGTTCAGGCTAATGTATGGAATTACTGAACTAAATAAAATCCTTTTACTCGTACGCGGCGTGGAAATAAAAGAAAACATTTGTTCTGCTGTTCTTAATCCTGTCTACAAAAAGTTATGGGGATTCTCCTTTTGTTGCTTACTTCGTGCCTATATAAAGAATTAGTTAGATGTATTAGTTCATGGTATTATAGTTTTACCGCTCATATAAAGAAATACGTAGGTGTATCATTTGTCCATGGCTTGATAGTTTTACCACCTTAGATAGTGTAGCGCCTGTTAAAGTCCTAGATACTTTTCCATATCTTCTTGTTGTTAAGAACTAGCAAATGACAGTAAGTAGATTCATAAATATCACATATTTTTACAGAATCATGTCATATTATATATCAGACTGATAGTTTGTTTATCATTCCTATATAACCTTCTCAAGATAATACAAAATCTTTGCCAATTTTGTTTATCAGTACAACACATATCATTTCAATACTTGCTCCAATTCTGATTAAATATAACTCACCTATTTTCCCATTAGGACTATAAGGGCCGTAGCTGCCCGAGGATAGCGGTGAGGAGTAGCCATTGTTGGGCGGGGGCTGTGCTGGCGCCCCGGGCGAGGGCGAGCCTCCGCCCGCGGCGCCGGCCATCCAGTCGCGCACGTGACCGTTGACGGGGTGCCCGTTGTGGCTGACCCCGGGCTCCGCCTTGACGGGCAACACGCCGCGGTAGGCCACCTCGTGCTTCAGCTCCATGCCGCTGCTACCGCATGCTGTAGCGCCGCCGACGCCGCCGCCCGCGCCGCCCGCGTTCCACACTTCTGTAACAAAAAAATAATAATTAAAAAACTTGTCAAATTATTTAGCTGTCCCACTGTAACTCTTGTTAAGTCGAGAGAGCTACTGATCCTCTGCGAGTCTCAGAACATGTTCAACTTGTTTTTGCACCGCAACAAATTTTTTAATAAAGTTGTTGAAAAAATGGGAGGAGTTGTCATTACATTATTGGTATTCGGTTTGGTTAAGATGAGTTTTTTTTAGGACCTCAAGGTAAGTTTCCTGCAAATTGCAATCCACATAGAATAGCCCGTCAGTAGTCACCGATCAACACAATAATGCCTGCCTGTTGGTAACCGGATATACACAGACTGAAACTGAAATGCCACATCACCATCCATTTAATTTGGTGTAGTTACTTTGTAAAAGATATTGTTTATTAGCACTTTGAAGCACATATTAGTAAAAAATGTCGATTGTGTTTAATAGATATGCTGTTATTGTGTAAGATGTGGTCTATACTCTATAGTTAGCGTTTAGTTCATCCGTGCTATTTGCCATACGTGTTAACATTCGTGTATTCGTGTAAGTATTAATTTGTTAATTTAAAAAAACTGCTTAGAAATAATCTAACTTTAATACATTTGATAGAAATTACTTTACGTCACAACTCACAACACACCGCTTGAGATTCTAGTTACGTCATCGCTTTCAATGTGAATTCTAGCTGGTATCTAAGCTGTCGTAAACCACAGCGGCGCCGGGATTAGTCGGGATCTTATCCGGGGATAGCAGGATCCCGGGACGTTAACAATTGTCCGTGCATTGCTTCTCGTAAAACCGGATACATGGCTTTATTGGAGCCATATCTTGGATTGCACGGTAACAGCTCTAGCGGTAATGTACTGTAAATCTGTCGTTGCGTCGGAAAATGGCTGCAAGAATCCTTCTTATAAATGTATGCACGTTTACTAGTAGTTTATGATGGCACGAACTTGTATAAGTTTGGGAAATAAATACTGATTTACAAATTTATGATGTCCTCTGTACTAGTAAGATGTAAATATATTCAAACAGTAAGAGAAGAGTTGAAAATCTTTAAGATTATTTTAAACCAGTTTGACCCTCATCTTTTCATCTTGCGATCACCTCCTGTTAAGAGATAATTATTTGATGTGACTTCTTATTTCGCGCGTCATTCATTCTTGTTTTAAAAAATGATTTGCCTTATTCTTTTCCTCCTTTGCATTTGAAACAATATTCATGCAAAATAATCCTATTTGTACAATTAAATAAATGTGAAAACAGTACTTTTCTGATCCAAATATATTTTTTATGCAACGTAAATATTTATTAACATTGAGTCATGGTCTAAATCCATAAACATTGAAACAAAAGCTTTACTTATTAATTCTCAAAAATACTTTAGGCGGTCTCTAACACTCATTTCGATACTCCGAATGTTTTTAAGACTAATAAAAGGCTAATACCTAAACGCCCTATGTGCAGCATGTGTTCATGAATTTTATGAGCAACACAATAAACTTTGTTACTTTAAACATTTTACGATCAAACATAAAATATAAATATGCAAAACACGCGAATCCGCTCTCAGGCGTCTTAGAAACACTGGCTTTTTCATTATGTGCATGGATGAGTGTATCGGGATCACGTTTGTTTGAAAATATACAGAATGCAGTATATAACAAGACAACATTCCTTTTTATACATTTATTTATTGATAAATTTATTTGTATTGTTTTGTGAGTTGTAACCTACATTTGAGCAATTATTTAATTATGAGATGACTTTAGTATTATTAAAGAAGTTTCTGTATACTCGTATGTTAAAATATTGCAGGTAAACAATCTATTTTTTTTAAATCTTTGTATGTTCATCCATTAAATCACCTTGACGTTGAAAAAATCATAAACACGAATTCGTTTATTCCGAATACATTGAAATATTGTTATGACGTTAAACGTACACAGGAACTTATGATCGTTACTTTTCATATTTATTTATGGAACACGTCCAAATATGCTTTATGTCTAAATGTGACAGTGTGCCTAAATTTGTTGCCGCCGAATTTGAACCCCTCCCCGTACCGCCTTTTTGGAGTGTGGCCAACAAACGAGATTCTTGGTCACAATTTTTTTAGCTTTTTTATTGTCATAGTCCTACAGTAATTTTGGTGTATTAAAAGTTAGTATCATTTTTATTTTATTTTTTAAATTAATTCATATTATAATTTAAATTCGTAATAATTTGCATAATTGTATTTTGAATATTTACTTAATAGTTGCTATTCCCATGACCTAGACAAAACAATTAAAAGTGAAACCTTGATATTTGCTATATCTATCTGCTTATATTATATTAAAAATTCCAAATAAAATACAATGCATTTTCAAATAAAGCCTAAACCCTTCGCAATTCTCGACGAGGCTCAATCAGCAGAGGGACCTTTACGGTCTCGTAAAAAAAGCATATTTTATAAGTGTTCTTAATTTGAAAAAAACAGCGTGTTCCATACACATAATCTCATCACTAAGGATAGAATGCACGCTGCAATCGGGCGGCGCGGCGCGGCGCGGCGATGCTTGCACAACATCGGCGCGGGCGCAGAGAAAGCGCGTGACGTCACGACCTCGACATGCTCACCTAGTTGCCCCCCCTCACCTCCCTCGCAACCCCCCTCTCCCGCCTGTAAACCCACTTCTATACCGGCCCAATGTCGCCGGGCTTTCTCTACTCGTGGACCAGAGCAACGTAATCACTGTTACTATAGAATACGTAATGTCGCATCCTTATCCCACATTACACGTTACGTATCAATGACTTGATGACGCATCTCTAATGTGGAACAATGGTATGATAAATGTACGTGGTGCTATGTCAATTGTACCGGAAAATTGTTCCGAATTCAGACTTTGTTTGTATACATACTTAGACATTTCTTTATTCATTCATAAAATACCGGTTGATGTTAAGCATGATTGATGTGAAATTGGTGTCGCGAGTGCTGTGTATTCCCTAATTAAGAAACGAGATATTGATGAATGAAAAGACATTTCATTCATAACATTCTGCACCTTTCGGTTTTTAATTATGGTTAACTACATCGTCTCGACAGTTTTGTGATTTATGTAGATTATTTGATAGAGCAAAATAAATTTTAATTAATTTTTAATAGATATAACAGAAATCTTAGGTTCTTTTAGAAAGATAGCGTAATATAAAATCCTCAACAGTCAGCAATGTTTTTACCATTCCTTTGTTTACAAAGTTCAAAATGCCGAAATATTTATGATAATTTCCATCACTGAAATGCATGAAAAATTTACTTTTTATAAGCACTTCAATAGTAAAGAATAATATCGTGATGAAACCTGCATACCATAGCGGATCTTTACAACAATGCCAACCCGTAATGGGCCAGGATGGTGGCTATAGCCTTCCAGTATTGACTGTGAAGGACTCTTGTAATTCCGAATCTGCAGTGGTAAAAAATGGACAATATATTTATTTTTCACTCGTAATTACTATCCGTAACGCTCATTACGAAGCTAATTAAAAATACATAAACTTGGCCACATTACTCAAACGTAAAAAGTAAATTAACGTGCATTTTTGCTGCACATAGCGAACAGTTCACACAAGCGTGAGACTGGGGTCTTGTTGCCGACCACTTTCGCTTCATCAATCAAGTACGCCGTATGCGAATGCCAACGAGATTCTTAACAGATAGGCCGAATCGGGCTCAGATGTGTGTAACAGGATTGCGTGGTGGTAAACTGGTAATGCTATTTTTGTTTGAAGGATTAGTACCTACTTTCTGCTTGTAATCTAAGATTAGTAAGGGTAAAGAGATGGGTTATGATGAGTCTTGCTATAAGGTAAGCTATCGATATTTGTAGCACATACAATTATAAGTATTCATATTTAATGGGCTAGTACTATTATCTGAACCTTCGAGGGGCCTAGTTATAAATAGCCTATTATATGGGTCTAGATAAATCATAATTTATATAATGAAATATTTTCCAGTGCGAGCGTTCTTGAGTGATAGGCGCAATGCATCTTAAACGAAGAAAGTAAAACAAAATTCATTTCCGTTCATTAATATTCCCTGGCAATTACGGCTACAGATTTATTTTCAGAATAACCTGTGCGCTTGTCTTCGTTAGTCGACAAGCAAAAAGAAAAGGTGAATAATGAAGGATATTTAAGCCGTTCTAGAAATTACTGCTTCAGAAACAAAGGGTATGAAGACATAAGTGTACTTTCTTGTGTGTTCTTTAAGAAGGTAATTGAATGAGAGCAAGTTGGGCACTTACGAAACGCTTTAAGGATTGCAGTCGCAGGACTCTGAGCGGCGCGATTCCGGCGAAACCCTCGCGTGCAGACTGCAGACTATATTCCTGACAGCACACGTCGTAACATCAAAGTTCTCGCCTCATCGCATCGTACCTTCACAGACAGAGCGGAGGAGTCGCTTTTACGACGTGAGCGATAAACTTTTACGACTCATTACGATAACGTTAGAATGAAACACGCTGAGAGCAATCGAACGAATATGAACATCGAACACCAACTCGTTTCGCATACGAACTGCTAGATTCATATATTCCTTAAGGAAATCCGCAGAGCGGTGGAGCCATGCGATAATACATCACGGGTAATATTCAGGGAAAATAAATTTGGTGTGGTTCAGCGGTCCGCCGCATAAAGCAGTAGATGCGGTCAGGGATGCACGCTCGCATAAAGAACATTATCGAGCAAAGAGTACGTGCTTGCGTCTGGAGTAAGTTCCGAATTGCATTGCGCTTGTTCGACGTCTCCGAGGCGCTAATACGTATACGGTGTAGGAGGCGGCGCGGCGCGTCACGCTATCATTGTGTTATCCTCACAGGTTTGTTGCAATTTAAATGCAAAGTTCCGCGACGTTCGCTGGCATTAAAGAATACTCGTAGTCGATGACGCGGAAGTAGAATTTACGAGTGGCACGACCCCACGAGTGCGCTGTGATATATTCAGCGAGGTCACCGGCTCGCCAGTGCCGCGTTATTGCGTCACTACTAGACTAATGGCCTTGTTATAATATATTTACGTAGGCATAGCTGTTTTCTAGGAGGCGAGTTCGATAACCGTGCGAGGTGGGAATAAGCAGTTTGTGTTGGCCGCCGTAATTAGAGAGTCTGTTGGGCGCAGCGGACGTCTGTCGGGCTTCATGCATTATTGAGTTCGCCGTATGAGTGGGTACTGGGCTCAGGTGATTGCCAGCAAATTGTTATAGTTCCCATGGGATTTATTGCCATGTTTGTGGGCCGTTAGCGTAATGAAGTTTAAACTGGGTAATAGGCTACGTATGCAGCTGCAAATGCAATAATCCATTCCGTGGTGAGACATAACGATCAACATGCGTACTAAATGTACGTGACCTTTACACAATATTCTTTTGCCATTCATATCGCCATCCGCGCATACAAAAAGTTTGCTTTATAAATGGAAAAAGTTGAATGATATATTATATATGAGCTCAAAAGGTTTTATTAAATAAATTTCATTTTAATATAGACTGTTCGGCAAACACGAAGTATTAAATATTATTACAAACGTAGAGGCAATTGAGTATCAAATATCAAAAAGGGGATTATAATAAATCTGTTCTCTTTATTCGTGATATTGGAAACTGGCAATATGATACTGATATCCGCGAGGGAGTGCTTCAATAATGCTATTTCTAGATTCAGTTGGAATGTAAAATCCTGGATATTCCCATCACATGACAGGGGGTATGTTTACTGCGTCTTATGCTGGGACTTGAAACGGTCCGGGGGTGGAGCGAGATGAAAAAGATTGTCTGAATCCGTGCTGGGAAATCACGTAGCTATTTTATCGACAACTCGTATTTTTATGTTTTCTCTTCTACATTGGAGTCCCCGTTTCTAAAATATTTAATTTTGTTATGTTTGTCGCCTGCAAGGAAATCCTTTGATGAGCCATCAAAGATTTATTTGTAATCATAAATAATTAGTATCATTATTATTTAGCCTCCGTGGCGCAGTTGGTTAGACGCCGGCCTGTGAAACGAGAGGCTGCGGATTCGATCCCCGCACCGAAACAAATATTTGTGTGATCCACAGGTATTTGTTTCGGGTCTGGGTGTTTGTGAGACCAAAAAAGTCTCTCGTAGTTTCTGATACCCACGACACAAGACTCGATCTTAGTGTGGGGTCAGGACTATGTATGTGACTGTTGGGTGTATTAATTAATCAGTTCTAATCAGTAGTGACATGAAGTACATTGAAATAAAACTAATTTTTACGGATTTTATCGCGATTTGGTTTATTTTTTTAATTTTTTTACTTCCCGACATTTTGATTGCTTTACAACTTTCGTGGTCACGGGGCGGACTGAGGTATAAGTCATCTTGAGTTATCAACTCTTATCTCAACGTAGCAATACTAATCATACCGAAGCAAAATCAACAATAATAATTCGTGTTGCAAACAATGTCATTGCAAATACTATTAATACAATATCAAGGTATAATTTGGTAGGACGGCTTTCATTGCACCACTTGGTTGCCCAACTATCACTGTTATGAGAGCATACGTCAACATATATGGTCACAATTTGTTGTAAGAGGACTGGTATGATCGTGTTTGACAAAGCTTCAGTTGCGAAATATTATGACAGCAGCTCTGCAAGATATGTGTTATTGCGACAATATGCTTTAGTTACCTATCGTACGCCACCTATCACGACTTGTGATTTGTTGTGACTCACTAGTCATTATGTTGCAGCTTCGCTATTAAAATTCATACTTATAGACCAATTACTCAGTCTCCATAATAAAGTCAATTTTTTTACGATGTTTGCATTGCATATATATAAACTAACTGGTAGAAGGATAATAAATTTTGAATAACATACTGTTCCAAAAACATAAACCTAATTAATAAAATAACCTGTAGTTATATTTTGTTTCATACAAGGCGAAATGTGGGTGTCCTGGTAGCACCTCTGTCTACCCCTTCTGGGAAAAAGGCGTGTGTTTATGTATGTATGTACATTGTTGTGTGTTTCAATCATTAAATAATTTTATACAAAAGCCTCTGTTGATACAGAAGTAAGATTGGCAAAGAAAATAATTCCAGTTAAGGCTAAGTAAAAGAAAGGCAAATAGCCGGTTGAGTTCTCTTTTATTCCACTTTATCTAGCTAAAGAAACATCGCGCTTCTTACACAACAAATTGTATCAATGGAAGGAATACACTGCTCTCCATTATGTTGAAAAGAAAGGCGCCCAAATACCGTTTCATTTTTACTTAAGCGAGGACGCACATGTCCTCTATCTTCTTTCACAAAATTCCCTATTTCTACGACAACAGGAAAATAATATCAAGTCAATGTTGAATAAAAAGGTATTCAATATCAAATATTACTTCAGATATTACTTATTCAACTGAAAATTACTTTGCTTTCTTTGTAGATAAATGTATAAATGGTTTGAGGAAGCATGAATTGACTCGGATACCATTTCCTTTTGCAATATAACGCGACGTTTATTCGGTATTTTTATATTTAACTGTCACGCATGTGGGGTCAGAACCATCGTTAGGTTCTTCCTCAGTATTAAAATTGAGCTAGGAACTTGTTTTAGAAGCTACAAGGATAAAAGGACTGTTAAGTACGAAAATATCGATGTTTTCATTTGATCAGCAGAAATAATTGTGTATGTTTTATACTGTATTTGCCTTTGTTTTTTTAATTACAACAATATTCATTAAGAAAATATCCAAATGTTTTTCGAAACGGTAATTAACTCATTAAGGTCTATTACAATATAATCCGCTCTGGGTTTCTTTCTCTTAGTTTTTTTTTGTTATGTGATTCGTTCGTTGTTCTTTTCTTCTTTAATTTAAATTAATTGGAATACTGTGTCAAACAATCAATGACATCTATTTAATCTACAAGGTCATTAAATCTCTACATTTAAGTATAAGATGGTAGTTCTCTGCGTTCATTTGTGTTATTTCGCCATTAGACTACACATTTTTGCGTGACTTGTCTCACTAACGTTAAACACGCCATTTGTGGAAATCGAAGTAGCAAATTATTTACCTTGTTCAACATCACAAAAGATAGGAGCGTCTGCTAATGTACTTTCAGCATTTTTGTGTAATCAGGATTCGTCTGGTAACATTTAATTGGCATTTCGAGTTTAGTTATCTACAATGTTTGATATGAATGTTCCAGATTCTTAGGAATTAGAATGGTTTTAACCATTACAAATTACATTTGCAAATACACAACTATACAAATAGGAGATAAATTCGCAGACCACGTAAATTCAGTTCAAATACGAATAAATCACAAAAACTGTTTTGGGCAAATCGCTTGACCGAAATTCCTAATGGCTCGTTCTTAGAATATACCAGTTCGGTGAAACGACGAATTTCAATATCTAAAAGCTACGTTTACATTACTTCTTTATACATACATATAAACAGTATAAAAAGAACGTTCTTTCATACTTATTAATGTCATCATTTAGATTTAGCTGTAAGATACTAATATTATATCAAAATTGGTTCCCTAAATGATCTTTGCTTAACTGAACGGATTTAGTAGTTGCATTGGTAGAACGTGTTCTAGGTATAATCACGTCAGCAGCTATGTTTATTCTAAATTCATTCAAGTTTTACTATAGAGATGAAGCTACTAATAAGAACTAGTTCTAACAGCACATACTGCTTTAGTTTACAATGATCCTTGTATAAAGTTGGAGAATAAGCCTTATTTATTTGTTGCATAATATAACAAACAGTATAAAAACGGATTGAATGCCCGAAGCATTCTCTATATTTCTACCTTTATGTGATCTAGAGATATTGCAAACCAAGGGAATCCAAGACTTCATCGTAATTAGATCTATTATTCTGTTTTTCATATCATGCCCAGCTTACAAAGATAGATCAATGGATTTGTAATCATTCACTTCCGACGCAGTCCAGACATTAAAACACCATGTCAATCATATCGTAGGTATGCACTTCAAAAGTATTAATATATTTCAAGAGCTCGTATTTAAAATGCATTCAGTGTTGATAGTGGCAAGGTCGACGTGGCAAGGACGCAGTTACCTAGGTAACAACCCCGTTCTGATTTGAGTGGGAGTTTTATAAAGTGGGAGGGATCCTTTGTGAATACAATGCTTTTGAATCTAATATTTAGATAAGAGGTCATTGAGACTTATATGTTAATACCAGTGGTCCGGACTAATTTTGAGCGGGTTAAATTGAATACTGAAATCAATAATATTACAGCATCATAAGTATATTAGGCTACCATTAATGTTATAAACTTTGACTATTTCATTACTAAATCAATTCTATAACATGGATAGAACAGTTCGCAGTAAGTAACGGAGAAAGGGACAAAATAAAATACTATGATGCTTTTGAAGAGATTGCAAAGAAGGATAACAATGGTTACACAGCCACATAATTTGCAAAACTGATGTACTACGTTTGACTTACATAGTGATCGGTACATTTATATTTTATTTTATAATATAATAGCCAAAATGTATTTGCTCTATTTCTTAAAACCTTTTATGGTTTACTCTCAAGAGGCAGCAAATCATAAAGAGACCGCAACGTGAACAAAAGATTAAGATAAGTCTTAATAAAATTTCAAATATCGTCCCGATGTACCAGATAGATATGCACGCGAAGGGAACAAAAGAAACTTCAACTGATGTAACCAAGGACTGAATACTTAAGTGTTGCTTCGTCGTCGAAGTTAAACTTCCCACATAAAGACAAGTTCCAATTTTTCATTGTTCGAACTCAGTTGGATTCTTTGCATAATAGTTTTATACGTGTTCCATGTTCCACTCCATTCATATGTATAATATGAACGCTTTTTAAATTCTGTTCAAGAGAATATTTTTGCGATTCAACCGTGTTCTGGAAATATCCACGTTGACTTATTTGTTTACGGGAAATAAACCGTGAAAGGAAATTTATTTTTATATCGCCGGTAGTTTTAAAGTTGTACTAACTCATTGCTTGTAACGCGTTATTGAGTTGTTTGTATGTAAAATTTAGTGTTTCCTCGCATTCATATTTTATCTTTTATAATGTTTCATATTTCTTTTTATATTAATATATGACTGTGGAGTAAGGTAAAGAGAATAATTTTTGTGTAATAAAAGTGAATTATGGTTGGTGCTGAAGATATTTGACAGCAACTATAATAATTGGTTCGCTAAATTCGTAACGTTGAGATGTACCGTCGCATTCAGTGTTCGATTTCGACTAACATTGAGATGTACCACCGTATTTTGTATTCGATTTCGGTTTTTTAATGAGTCAGTGAGATCAACAACTCCATATATCAACTAAAACAAAAAAGTCGTAAATTTCTCTCCGATAAACATTATTCATGCGCATTAAAAATCTGCTGCAGGGGTAATTACCGCGACTTATCCATATGTTCTTTGTGCAACATTTTACTGCGGTTGTAAAATCCCGCCCACTATACCTGAATTGAGTTTTCCTTCATCATTGGCCTTTAGCACCTATAAAAAACTAAATACGACCTTGAATTTGTTAGTGATAGCGATTTCCTTTGAAAAGCTTAATTACCTACGCTTTTTCTTAAAGAAGATTATGGTGGTCCTCCGCCTGACAAGTTTGCGACGATAATCTTGACAATTTGAAAAAAATGGTCCTTGCGGATAATAATTAATGTTTTTATAATACTAGTAGCACTTTGTTACTTGTTTTATGATTGGTTTCGGCGTGGCAATTAACAGCCGATGCCAACAATCAATCAAAAATGTTAGATTGGAGTCAATCCGGATTGCTTTCTACTTTTCGATTGGTCGAATATCTTGTTGCCAATAAACAAAACAGGCGACAGTCGATTGCCTTTGTTGATAGATTGAAAACAATCGGTTCCCTCTTGACAATTTAGTTTGACGCAGAATATTTCATTGCATATTTATGCACTTTCAGCATTTTGTAAATAAATAATTTGTGAAAAACAAAAATTAACGTTAGAAATAATAATAATTGCAATAAAAACAATTCAATTTGTCCCAATTATATAGATTTTTACAGAATTGTTGTGTTTCTGGCCACTGAAAAATAATATATCCAGTAAACAATGATTTATCACTTGTCATTGTAATAGAAATATTATGAGAATATTGTGGAGAAAATTGCGAAATGTTATTGAACATTTACATAGATCCGTGGAAAGTGATCACTGCCGCCCATGAACATCCACTACGATTGAATCATGGCTGTGTAACCGGCCCATAAAATCGGGAGGAGAGCGAGAAGGCCATAGCCTGCCCATTCATACTGAGTCATGGCTGGTAGCAGCGTGGCTCTACAACTTCCCATGATCAAAATTTGATTCCCTTTTCTATTATTTTTATTCTTTCTATTATTATTGTAAATTGTGAGTAATAAAGAATATTTCATTATAAATGTTTTTTTCACAAAACACACTGAACAATTAAATAAAAATACAACTATGAAATTAAGTAACATATCATAACAGAAATCATATTTATCAAAATATACACAACAATACAATATTTTAGATCTAAATGAAGAAATCGTTAATCAATGTTGTGTCATCTTCATCTACATTCGTTTCTACTTTCTAGTTTCATTGCTGTTGGCAAATCTGCATAAATAATCCGTGGAAATTCTCGGATTGCAATATTGGATTGTTTTGAACAATCCATCCAAACGTCAAAACTGATAATTGTTTATTGGCAAGCCTAAACTGTCATTTCCATACAGAGGACAATCCACAAGCAGGGATTGGCCCTCCCAAAAGTAGATTGATTTTTTAGATAGTTTTTTCCCTACTGAGATTAATTATTGGCAAGCTATAATCAGAAAAAAGATTGAGCTGTCAATGTCAAACAGCAAATTTTGGATTGGGATTGATTGTTGGCATCGGCTGTAAGTCTTTATATTGATAATCTCAATTTTCAAGGCTATTGTTTTACAAACAGTTTACTTAAATTGTATTGTATATTACCCATTTAAAAAAGAGGAATTTTATATATATATACATATTCGACAAAAGATGGTGTATTTAGAAGAAAATCACATTCCGCGCTCCTAGAAATGAGGAATTTTAATACATCCGATTTCTTATGTAAAGCGATTTTTCCGACATTTTATGACCAATATTCTTCTATATGAGTTCTTTTCCTATTCGGACCGCCAAATTTGAAGGACAATTCCGAGTATTTTAAGGAAGGATAACAAATCTTAAAATTCGCAGGTAAACTCGCAGCGAAACCTTAGTATTGAATAATGTAAAACACATGGCAGCCTTAATGGAACTGAAGTTTATCCTTTAAATACACTGCTCGCTCCATACGTGGTAATTTCTAAAGAGTTGGCTTGCATAAAAACAATTCTAGCGTTTCCCTCGCGTGCTGGGAACCCCGCATAAAATGCATGTACTTAAACAATAAAATAGTGAAATTTAGGAGCTGAAACGCTATGGTTTTACTGCAACTTCGGAATTACTTCACCGCATGTACATAAGTAATGTTTTTTACCTACAGTTGCATCATATTTGTATTTGTATTTTTCTATATTATGTTGTTATCATGACAACTCTGTTATTTATTGCCAGCTTTTGATAGTAGTTCATACAATTACTAAGTTCGTTTGACAAACAAAACCTTTTAGTTTTTATTGTACTTAGAATACAGTCCGCCACACTGGTTCAATGGTGTTTAGTAAAAAGCAAGAATTTAGTATTATTTTTAATATGGCTAGTTCCGACCGATTACTATTGCAGTTTCTCTGGATATTTTTAAAAAGAGATTAACGTTTAATTTCTTGAGCATATTTAAAATCTCTGCATGGTTTTTGTCTTGCACTTAACACTTTCTTAGTAAGTACTTTCTACCTGTGTGGTCGCCAACAACTAAAGTACCCGCCCACAAAGTAAATATTTACAATACCAATAAATCCTGCTTTCGTATATAAAATGGAATTGGCAGCGCAAAATTTATTGGTACAAAACTGTAACGCAGCCATTACCGAATGATATATTGCGATATTTTAGTACCAATCATTGATATCCGAGGTACAGCGGGACAAAGATATATTCGAATATGTATTGGTAGATGAGTAATTTAATTGTATTAGTAGGACGAGATTTGGCAAACGATTTAACCGGTGAAGTTGTAATTTTTGTAACCAAACAACACCATGAATTACGAAGCATTGCTTGGCATTCCACCGCCTTCGCCATCCTGAGACATAAGATGTTAAGTCTCATTATGTCAAGTAGTTACTGGCTACAATAGCCATACGCAAGAGAAAAAAATATTTTTGACTACTGAAAAACCAGCTGAATGTGTAACAGTGAATTCCCTTTAAACCCACTTGAATTTGTTTCGAATCTGGGTGTTGTGTGCCGAAAAGTATTAAGTGGTGTCTCATATCCACGACTTTGGTGTTTATCTTAACATGTGGTCAGGACTCTGTGTCACTAGGTCTATCTAATAATTCGTGTAAAACTCGTGGCAAACTAGAATTATCTAATTAGTTGTTTAATGTTTGCAGTATAAACCGCTGAAGGCTGCTAGTATATTTTTCACAGCTTATCTCATATACATACATACATAAACTCACGCCTTTATCCCCGAAGGGGTATGCAGAGGCGCCACCAGGACATCCACATTTCGCCTTGTATGTTCCGTCCCACGATGTGATAGATAGCGAGCCTATATAGCTTTATGCAAATCTTATATTATAGTACATAGGTATATGGAATCGTCATGTGATGGGTTCAATTCCCAGTAGATGTAATTTATATTTGTAATATTTTCAATTTAAAAATTCACCATGAAATCTGTTACTAACAACTAAAACCCTCGCAGGAAATAATAATACCAACAAGTCATCATCAGTCAGGACACTGTTTACTGTTTTCGCATTAAAATTCACGCAACACTCTTTTGATAGATAAAGCTGTAACGTAAGTCAACTTGAAGTTATTACGCCGATTAAAACGTCTTTTGAAGTGGTGTCGTATAATTGGCCGACGTGTGTGAGAATTGGAAATATTATTCAAAATAAGCTATCGTGTATTCATAACGTATAACATGTAAACATCGGCGGCGAAATCGCCATCCTTGAGACATCACGAGGTCAATCACCCCTCTTCCTTTATCTTTCAGAGGTGGCCAGCGTTTCTACAGGTGTTAAATTATATTTGAACACCGAAATTTTCTTTGTGATACATGCTAAGCGATATTTTTACGCTCGCGTCCAAATTGGCAGCAAATAAATTTCGCGTTCGTTTTTCAAAATTTAAATCGTTTTCTTTACGTGTTCGGATTCGTCCACTTTTAATAATGGTAAGTATTTATAATGTTCACATGAAGAAGCTTGTTATTCTAGAAATGCTAGTTACCTAGTAACTTTTTCTTTCTTATGTTTTTTCAAGCATACCAGCTTATTAGCCGGTAGTTGAATTTGTAACCATTGTATTTAAATTAGCAAATTCTTGAATAACCTTTTTGTTAACTTTAGTGGGTCATACACAAATTAAACGTTTCGTCATAGGCGTTTCATACTTTCTTTTTTGCTCTCGAAGTACCCGGTACTCTACCTATTTTGATGTAGGTACAGTTAATGCAGCATATTCGCGATAGGCATATTTTCACGGACCCCAATCCTGATAGTTCCCGACACAACGCAGGGAATGACTCACGGGGTTTTTACTTTAGAGGGCGATCGCCGATCGCTTTCCAAGCAGAGCCTACCTGAATTACTCCACATAAAAAATTCAAACTGATTATAACATAACCATTAGCTGCTGTTAAACGAGTGTAAGGCGATTTCGCAGCGTTGAATGTTGTTGTGTCTGCCAGTCTGGTATCGATCCGGCGCCCTCATTTCAGCCGAGCCGACTGCGCGCACTAGATGTAGCGCCCGCTTGAAGAGCCGTGCACTGGAAATTCGCCTTTAATTATTCCAACAAATATTGGCTTGTATGTGCTACACGTAATCCGCTTTATGATTCCATTTTCAAATTAATAGTTGTTCAATTGATTGGAAAATATTTGAAATTCAATTGTTTTTTCTATGATTCGAATTTCGAATGTAATCTTTTAGGTTCGGAAACTTACAAAATAATGTAATTATTAAGGTTTACCTTTCTTTAGTATAAGATGAAAGAGCCTAGTATACGCTGTCTAGTGCTTTTGTAAAATTTACATACCTTTAAAATTCAAGCGATGTTTTTCTTTACCGTTAAAGCCAGAGGTTTAAAATATACAATATTAATGTAAAGTAGAAAATATGTAAATAAATAATATTGAAATACTTATCCCAAGTAACGTATTTAACTCCAGTAAAATATGTTGTCATATTAATTTAATACATTATTATTCAAAACTGCAGAAGGTGTCTTACTGCGGAAACCAGCAGTTGCATATGAATGGATTGAAATTGATCGTCCGTAGTGGTCAAATTTAGATAGCGTGAATAGCCAACTAATTTGAATAAACGTAGTTATTTGATATTATGAAGGAAATGACTTGTGAATTCGGCAATCATGCAATAATGTGGACATAATTTTTAATGCTTATATTTTAATATTTTTATTGATGACTGTGAGATTGCGTATCAAAGCTATATTTATCTGATAGGTACATCTATATCATCGTAGAAAGAAGGTTTAAACTATTTTTTTAAAGAGGATTTAATCCCTCTTCTTGGAGGCTTATGTCGTTGACGCGGTCTGCGTCGGCCTGAAACCTCACTCCATCCCTCCTGGCCTATTGCAGCGCAGGACAAAGACTGCTGATAAGGTACTCCATGTGAACACTTTGTGAACAGCCAGCGAAACTTGACGGTTTAATGTGTAGTGGTTGAAATGTTTATATATATATTTTGGTAAAATATAATGTGAGTTCTATCCCGCGTTGTGGTCTTTACTTGCCCTCCTAATTATCCATGGCTATAGTAAAGTATATAATATTATATCAGCCAATATAGGATTGACTGTTAAGTTATAATTTATACATAAACTCACGCCTTTATGCCCGAAGGGGTAGGCAGAGGCGCCACCAGGACACCCACATTTCGCCTTGTATGTTCCGTCCCATGATGTGATAGGGGGCGAGCCTATCGCCATATCGGGCACAAATTCCTGACTCCGGGCTGATAATGAATAGAAAAATCCAATACCACTTTGCCCGACCCGGGACTCGAACCAGAGACCTCAGCTTTGTAGCCGTACCGTAATACAACTACGCCACCGAGGCAGTCAAGTTATAATTTATCTTCTTTATAATTTCAGACCCTCGTTCGCCACGTAGTCCACGTTTCTTTTTATGTAGCCTTATGCCGATGCCACAGTTCGCTTTGTTACTCAATCATCACCATTTCGCCAGATTTAAGGCCTGCTAAATTATAATATCTCACCAAACCAAATGTTTCATTACAAACAAACAAATAAATACATTCCACAAATAAAACAACTAGTATTTCACAAGATCTCATACTCAACGTGCTCGACTTCACTTGTAAATTTCAAAAAGCGAAATATATGACGCGACGATACAACGATGCAGGGCATCAGTTTGAACGCCCAGCCACCACTTCGAGATTTCTATTTCCTTCCACAACTGTTTTCTGTGTATCCAATTTCCTTGGCATGTACACTTTCACAATTTCCAAACGCATCAGTCGGAATGGTTTAAATATATTGTTGGATATTGTTTCTTCGGTTTCATCTGTTTTATTGGTGCTATTTCTTTCTTCTTGTTACATCTGATGTAATAGAAATTATTTTACTGGAATACATTTTTAAATCATTCAAGACTGAGCTTTCGGTTATAAAGACTTCCAAGCTAATACAATAACTTTCGGTGTAGTGGTTTTTCAAATTGTATAGTTTCGTTTTGTATAAGCAAGGTTTGGAAAGAGTATGAAAAAGAGGCAGCGCCTTGACCATGAGCGTCCGTGGCCTCTTACCATCAATTAATCTGGTGCATTATCTCCACTTTAGGTTAAGGTTTTATGTCATAATTTGCGAAAATAAATCATGATTTTAATTATTACGGTTCACTTTTATTTGAAAGATAATAGCGAGACGAGCATGACATTCGCCTGATGGGAAGCAATACGACCGCTCATGGATAGTCGAAAACCAAACAATACTATGAATTGCAAAGCATTGCTACTTAGCTAATAATAATGAACGACTATCGAACATATAAACGAATATCCTTAATCAATATACTAACACATTTTACAATCACGAACACATGGCTTAGAAAAGGAAGTGTTGGATTATGAAATCGAATTAGGATGTAAGATCGATAAACTCCGTTTGGAAGTAATTAAGTCATTAGAAACAATGTAACGCGCATAAATCCGACGTCTTCGATCCGCCTTCCTGTAACGTCAGAAGTCTAACATTGTTTACATAAATGTAATAAATCGGGGCACACACACACATACACACACATATGTATATCGATATTGTGAGTGTTATTAACACTAGTTGCCTCTAAATGAATTGTGAAATTGTGAAGTTGTTGTGGACTTCTTTAAGATGACTGATAGCTAGGTTTGAAAGCACGAAATTTTGTGAAACAAAAAATTAGCACGTGAAATTATCTTTATTAGTTGTGGTTCCAGGGAAATCTCCTTTAGAGTCTTTAAAATTCTGGCGTTAGATGGATCACTAGCCTGATTGAATGCAGTTTACTTAGCGGTATTGGGCAAATGTAGTGTATATACCCAAGGTTTTTATACAAAGTGGCAAAAAAGATTTTCCTGACATTTAGATTTGTAAGTACTGATATTATGCTTTGAACTATTTCACCTGCATAACAAAATTGCATCTTAAATCTAATGCATTTGCTGTTGCCCTGCTCTGCAGTGTTAAAGGTAGCTCATCTGCCGAGTAGAACTCAACACCGATGTTTACATTACACATATAAATTTCACCCTTCTGTTTTGCAAAACAGAAACCATTTGCCTAATTGAATTAGTGTTGTTTTTGCTCGCTGGAAAATTGGCTTTGTGCATTCAAACCGACCGTGAGAAAGTGCATAACTTGTTTACATAACCAGCAGAAATTTTCACCGCGTTTCTTATTTACAATATGTATGTATGTCTTGAATTATTAGCAGGAGGGAGTTTTGTAAGAGGGTAGTGGCTTATTTACTTATGCAGCGTTCACTGTATGTTAAATAATGGTTCTCAAACTTTTATTTTAGCAGAAAGGTATACGCTATAGTGATTATTTAATTTATAATGGAAAAAACACTGTTAAAATCTCGAAGTTTGTGTAGAGTAAAGCTGTGTTTTCACTAAAGCGAAGGTGAGCGAAACGGACCTGTATTAGAAATTGACAAGACATATCAGACATCTATGTCATAGAAATGCTGAATATTGATAAGGCGTTTTTTATCTTCGTTTCAGTGGAAACAGTTCCAAGTACGAATCTTAAAATCTACATTAGCTATAGGAGATGAATTTATTTTCAAATAATTTAGTTATCAAAATATTATATGGATTAAATGGATTCTGAGACACGAATGGCTTAAATAACAAATGCCTTTGATATTTTAAGTATATGAAATAAACATTTATTTCTAGTCCCCGAGTTAGTTAATCCTGAATGTATATATAATACAAGAAACTTATTGTTAATTTGGGCGTTACAGTATTTATTCATAGAAATTTAAACTTGATACATTAATAATTGATAATTCACAAGTACTGGTATATAATATTCATTTGTTATTAATAATTTATTGTATAATATATTCAAGCTCTTTAATTATCGAGTTGCGTCTTAGCAATATGATATAGAGACTTAGTAGATTTGCTAATGATGAATAAGTTCAGGGAGCGTACATTTTAATTGTGATTAATCATATTGTTCGATCTATTACATATTCGAAGAAATATAGCATCACTGATGCTATATTTCTTTCTATGCCAGTGGAATTATGTATGGATTATGAAGTGAGATCCTGGTGTTCGAAAGCGTGAATGTTCGTGATTGACAAATCTCACATAGATGGCTTGTAACTTCAAATTTTACATTTGAAATGGTAATTAGATAGACGGAAATAAAATACAATAAATCGTTATGTTTTACAAGATAAGTAGACGCAGTTTATTTTTGTAATATTTAATCATTGGTCATATTTTCAAAGGGGTTCAAAAATTATTTTACATATCAATGATTTTTTAAAATTCATTAAACTTTAAATTCTGAACTCTTTTAGAAAATGCAGCTGTCAGATTGATTTACCAAGTCACTTCCATTAGCTACAGGTCATCGCCCCTTGATGACGTCATTCCCTCCGTTTTCCTTAAGACGATCTCCACTCGGGAACTGGTTTACACAATCGGTACCCGTTGTTATAAACCGCCTCCATTAATAGTGCATATTTCACATTGTCAGAATAAAGATCTTAAAACTAAACGCAGGGTTTAAAACTTGTATATATACATATTTTTTCCTTGTAGAATTCCGTCCTCGATTTTGTTTAAAGGGAATTTTAGGAATAGGTACCTACCATATTGAGAAAAATATTTTGAATTTGTTCAGTCTCGATTAAATAAATAATCTATAATAATATTATACTTTAAATTAGTCAACTTTAAGCTATTCCGAAAAGGACCACTAAGCAGGTACTTTCTAAATCACAATACTCATCGAACCGTGATTCCCCTAGAAGAAAAAACATTAAAAAACTGAAGCAACTGTAGACAAAGCCTGTTCCCGGCCTCTATGCTAATGTGTAAAAGTTATTACATCGGATACATTTTGATACAATGTTACATCTATAAACGTGTATTGGCCTTTCAACAATGTTTACAACAATGTATTTTTATAGTCACGTTTTACGATCCTAAGGCCTTTAGGATAAACAAAGGGCAACGACGTAGCCGGTGTTGCCATGTGTCTCAGTTTCACAGACCACCACGATTTTGCTATGGAAAAGGTTTTATAATAATGCAACGATAATTTAGCCTATGGTCTGTGCGCTTATTGCATTAAATGGGGATGGTAAAATGTTTATATTGCAGAAATATGTAGAATATAATTTTACACTTTACTGTTCAATTGGGAAATACTAAAAGCTCCTGGGATGGTATTCTAATTAGCAATTAATATTTCAATTGTTGTTTCACTGAGGAATCTTACATGTGATTGAGTCATTTTCAATGCGTATTAATTTATCATCTTTTTCAAAAGCGATCGTTGAATATGTTCTCCTAGGCGCAAAGTAATTCAGGGTCTATAAAAACGGCTGATTCCCCCTTTTTGGATCAATTAATATTATCAATTAGAATTGTTGTCACACACATGTCATATTTTAGTGCAGTTAATAGAACATGAAATTCATTATAAAATCCACTGATAAAAGTCCAGCTAGCCAGAGTGTAAAATAAAGTAAATAAAAGAAGAATTAAAAAGAAAGCTCCGAGAATGAATGGGGCGCAGCGAAACAAATCAATTGCTTTGTGTCGGCCGACAGGTACATTCAACGGCTGCCTGTCCGATGCGCTAGCGAGCCGCCGATGAAATTGAAACAATACGATAATACTGTTTTATTTTTATCATTCAAATAGCTGCATTGGATACAGTGTTGATTATAATACAATCTAAAATGACGACGTGAAGTCTGTGCGATCTCTACGGTTGTAAACCGTAAGGTTGTCAGGTAGACTTTTGCAATGAGGTAAATAGTCAAAAATGCCACTAAATTTTATGAAAACTAAAGAATTGAGCATTATTTATAACCTACGCACTAAACTAAGTATAGTCTTATTTAATCTTACGAAGCTTGTTACTTATTTACTGGGGTCTCTTTTAAAGGGAGAAGAACACTATTCATCTCTGGGGCATTTTTGACCTACACCACTAAGGCTAATATATTTTTACCAGAATTCGTTATCTAACCTCACAACGGCTGCAAGTCTCCTTGACGTAAGGCGGTGTGGGAGGGGCGCGTACGGGCGTCTTCAGACTATTTACGTTGAGGCTCCGAGGTGACCTACCCGTGACCTTTGACCCGCGAGCCTGTGACCTACATAGCGGCAATCGATACGCACGTTGCCCGCCTGTATCTGTTGCCTTCGATAAGGACGCTGTTCATTAAAACTTTTGATTGAGATTCGCCTGAGTATTGTGAGATAAAGCGGTAATGGAATTTGTATTGGAATTTTTTCTCATTCATGTTTTTGTGAATAAACTGTTACAAATAGATGTCGAGCGTTATTTTTGGAATGGTGTGTGCTACATCGTGGTTTGCTCTTTATGCTTTTATTATTAGGCATTTATTTCTTTCATGAATTTAAGTAGTTAGGTTCTTGCCTAAAGTATATAATTGCTAATTTGGAAGAGTCGTGTTTAATTCCTACGTCAGTTATTCGATTGATTGAAGATAAATAAGTTATCCCAGTCTAGATTTTTTCGGCTAGATTAAGTAACCCCTAAACAGCAATCTTGACCTGTTGTTATTTAAAACATATATTCTGTCAAAAATAAGCTCTGCCGAATACATAAAGATTGATACATCACATATGAAATAAAAATAAAACTTGATTAACACTACTTACATACTATAGGTATATACTACTATGTAAACCTTCACAATTTGGTTTTAATCCCGCAGATATTTAAGGATCCATTACGGTATCAATGCGTCACATCTTTTCACTTCTGAAGCGGATTATAATCGTAAAAGGCATCGCTAAGTGGACCACCCGCGCAAAAATAACTAAATGATGCAGCAGTTTATATAGGTCAGAAACCCGACGCTGCTTGCTCCGCTAAACACGACACTGACGTTGCTCAATACTTGTGAATTAGGCTGCACGAGTGCTGACTATGTTGTTTTAATATCTGGATACTTTTTATAAAATGCGTTGTGATTGTAATCTGAGGACATCAGACTGGCTACATATTTAATGAATTAGAATATCAAGACTGGTAAACCAACGCTTGCCCATAAACAGAATTACATAATTTAGAACTTTTTATGGAGTAATTTCACTGACTACAATGTCTTAAATAACACATTTTTTCCGTAACTGTTTTGAAAATTCGTGTATTCGTTCAAAGCATTAGGTCAATGTAGTGGTTAAGGACTTTATTTTCTTGATCGTTGAGGAGTCTCATCAGGGTAGAACTTTTGCTCACAGATTTAATATTAATAAGGATTTCCTCAAACCATGGGAATTTTAGACACATGCAATTAAATGCAATACACATTTTATATTCAGAAATAAAAAACTTTAAAGTATCAAAATTAACAGATCGTGTTGTTTTAGTTCACCAATGAGTCACGAGAGTTCGCGTGTCGACATTAGATTTCGTTCATTTGGAACCGTATAGTTACATGTTAATTGTAATTATTAATTTATTTGTTATAATTGAGGTTTATATTGTATTTTTTGTGATTTATTATACAATAGGTCCGGCAAACGAGCAAACAGGTCACCTGATGGTAAGTGATCACTGCCGCCCATGAACATCCACAACGCATGGTTCATGGATGTGTTGTTCATCAAGTTGGGAGGGGGAGGAAAAAGGATGGGAAGGGGAAAGAGGTATTGGGCATCCGGTAATCTCACTCACCGAACGAAACGAGACAGCAAAGCTTCACGTCGATTTTTTGTGAGATAGTGGTACCCCTCACCGAACGAAACGAGACAGCAAAGCTTCATGTCGATCTTCTATGAGACAGTGGTACTGCCCTAGTCGAGCCTACCCATTCAGGCTGATTCATCACTGACAACAGCGTGGCTCTACCATTTCCAGAGATATATATCTGTAGCTTATATACATTGTTTGCCGACACTATGATGCTGGATTATCCAAAGCCGGGAGCACTGATGCGTTGTCTCTGTGCCGGTTATTTCTACCACCTGTATGATGGTTGTCATCGGATAGTTCCAACCTCCAGTAAAAATTAAATAATATTTGCACCTACTTATAGTATAATAATAAAAAAAAATCCTTTGTCAAGTTTTCAATAAAAATAATATTAAAATGTTTCCAACCGGTGATGCAATAATACAATAAAAACCGATTGAATTGATAAACGACTATGTGCAGCGTGCAGTTTAATAGATTTATTAAAATATTATTATTTGCATTAGTGATAACCCACTTAATAGCACGAATGGTATGATGATAGTCTCGGAGCTAGGGAATACTAAAATTATCCTTATTTTAATTGTTGCATTTTACTCGGTTAGGTAAAAAAAATTTTTGATCCTTTGGAAACAATACTTTTATGGATGCAATAATTTGTAGCGATGAGTAGTAAATGCGTGAAAGGGTAAAAAATAAATAATCACGCATTCGAATTTATAACATACTCGTACGTTTCCAGGCAAGATTTGTACATACAAACACCGCGTTGTTGTAGGATCGACATAGTACATAGACCGCGTTAACCAGTCTTGAAAACACAAGAGTTCGGCTCGATAGGAGGGGTACTACGATACTGAAAACTGATGTGGAATAGCAAGGTTTCAATCCACAATCCTACGGTTTGACAGTCGGGTCCTCATCCAACTGAGCTATCATGTAAAACCTTTAATATTAGTGACTATATAATCCTTGCGCTTATTGAAGTACGTATATCTGCAGTACTTATATACTCCTAATTTACTATTTAATTCACCGTCTTAGAGTAATTAAACAAAGTTTTTAGTTTCAATTCTCAGTTTACAACAACATCCTGCTCACCAATCAATAGATATTAATGAAGACGTAGGCGGAAATACAAGAACGTTTCAAATACCTAGGTTCTAATAGCAATTAGACAAATATAAACATAGTATTTATGGAACTGTTGAGTTGTGAAGATCTGGCAACATGCGCTTGTAGAAGCTGCGTGGGTATTGTAAAGGTTAAATGGCACTCAAGCGTATTTATTGCAGATGTTTCATAACAATGGATAAAACTTGTAAGGAATGAGTGCAGGTATTAAATGAAGGTACTATAAGCAATGCTATAGTGTGATAAAAATCTAATCTGCTACTGTATTACCAATATTCAAAATCTGAGTGCTGTTTATTGAGATGAATACTCATCTGATTGAACGTGAAATTATTACATACATTACACGGCTTATCAATCACATTCAGGACTTAATATGTCCCAATTCATATGTACAGTGGTCTTATGAACGAAATGATTAAAAAATAATACAATGTTTAAAAACATAATAAATTCCTTGACATTGTTAGCTCCTGTATTTTATATTGTGACATCAGCTTATAAATCTACTAAGAACTCATGCAAAAAAGTCATTTCACTTTACCGTGGCCAGTTAGTATTTTATTTTATATTCCAACACTGAGCGAAAGCTGTGAGACCTTAACATTACTATTTATTACCAAAGATTACACGATTCATAGAAATTAATTAAGCAAAATTATAGCGTAGCTTACTTCTGTTACATTTTTAATGCTAACAGCTTTTATGACTTTTAAATAGGTAGAAAACAACGTTTTAATATATTTAAAATTGTATTAAAAGTTAGAATGCTTTTTTTGATACATTTGCGTTATTGTGGAATGATATGGGATATCTATTTTTCGTGGGTAAAATTGATGAGCATTTAATATCGCCAACATAGACAGACGGGCTAACAGGCAACAGCCTAATGGTAAGCGGCTCATGAACTTTGACAATGCCAAGGGCAAAGTGAAGTCGCCGCCTCTTGAAATTCGCAAAAGTAAGGTCTATATACCGCTTGTAGTTAAAAAATGTAACAGTAATTAATGTAGAGAGCCCACAACTGACAAACCCGGTAAAACAGCACCTCAGACACCCAATACAGATTTGGTATAACCCCATGCAGAGATTACAATATTTATAATGGTTTCTTAGATTTACACATTGAAATAAAACTATTTTTTACGGATTTTATCGCGATTTGGTTTAATTTGACGTCATTAACTTCCCGACGTTTCGATTACTTTACAGCTTTCGTGGTCACGGGGCGGACTGAATTTATATTTATTTTTATTTTATTTCAATACAGTATTTATGGTAAAATCCCCTCACATACCTTATCCCGTTAATACATCTGGATGACTCACAATACTCCGAAGCGATGGATAAGACCGAAGTTTTCCTCAATTCATTTCGTCTGTGAGAGAATTCCGATCGTGTGTCACGCTTTCTCGGCGAGAATAAAGGTGATCATCGTCCATTAGTGTGTGAAAAACCCTTGAGCGGTAACGGTATTTGTATAAGTAATAAATTTATTTTATTCTGATTTTTATGAAGTATTTTGACGCATGCGTTCGACTATTTTACAAAGAAGTATTATAATTTTTTATATTTTTTTATAGCTGCGGTTTGGAGGAATGTTATTAAGATTGTTTTTTTTTTAAGTAATATGACATGAATACACGCAAAAGTAAAACACCGAAACCCATCAAATAGGTTTATTTCGTATATTTGAAATCGTTGCCAGCGTGTTTGCATCTATGTAAAACATTTAAATTTTCCAAAATTCCAATTTTTTGTATCTTCTGAAATATTATTTGCTTGTTAAAATTTAGTACTATAATCCACTTTCTGTTACAATTATTATATTTCCAATCACGTTCGTGTATCAAATAGAAAAGCTAATACTAGCGCGGTCCGGGCTGAGGCTGTGTCGCGGCCGGGTCACGACTCCCCCCTCCTACCCTCTCTTGTCTCCCCCTCCGCCGCACCCCTCACTCCGCCCCCGACATGCACTTGAACTGGTTCGCGTACTTTCAGTTTCTCTTGGCGGGATGGCCTGACCTACCCGAAGACGGGAGTCGGGACGATGCTGATCCCGGGACTTGGGATGTGTCTTATATGTATTTGAAGTTATGTTAATATATCAATTATATTAAAAAAAAACTATTTTGTATTCCGATTGACCAATGTTTTTTAAGATGCTCAGGACTGGAATTGGTGCCTGGTACGGCGAAAGGTTTGCCTTTTGTTATATTGTCTTAGGCAGCTAGGGAGGACACAGTAGGTAACACTAGGCTCTTTGCCCACTCATATAGGTTTTATTATGTATGTTAAAATAACGATGTATCCACAAAAATACCTT
Source organism: Deilephila elpenor (assembly GCA_949752805.1). NCBI lineage: Eukaryota > Metazoa > Arthropoda > Insecta > Lepidoptera > Sphingidae > Deilephila > Deilephila elpenor. The sequence goes on along the minus strand of OX457099.1, from coordinate 5,729,858 downwards.
AGAAACCCATCGTAGTAAAAATGACATATATTAAAACGTATGTTTTTTTATTTACAATAGTATGTGTTATTGCTATTATTCGTTCGTTCAAAGCCAACGAATAGAAAAATATTTTAATCCAAAAATATTTTAAGCTCTTCCGTGACAAGATTTATTTGTTTTAGCGTACTTAATTTGTGTTTAAGTGTACATATAAATTAAATTAATATCATGCTTTTAATATTATCAATGAAGATTTATTTACTGAATCAATATTCAAAGCGCAAAAATATCTTAACTCGTTGACGGCGGAATTCTTTTGCATTGTAAAACGTTTCTATTTATTATAATAATGTATTATAATATATATTTTAATGGAATACACGTCAATTTTCCATATATTTCAGTGCTAATAAGTTGCTGGCTGGTATGGCGGAAAATTGATTTCGACGTCAAATAAATTGCCTTTCAGGGCTGCCAAACTAGCAAAAACTAACTTTTATGGGTAGTGAATTTTCGTACAAACATGATTTATGTCAAGATCTGGGATTAAAATTGTATTCAATACTACGTTTTAAAAACATAAATCATATCAATTTGTATTTATATCTACATAAATATTTATAAACGCTGTAGATTCCAATCATTCACATCAGTAGAATATCTTCTAAAAATGTTGTGTCAAAGTATTAGCTTTTGTTATTCATTTTTATAAATTAAACTCATCAAATTGTGTCTAATTACTTTTTAATTAAATCCAAGTCCACACCGACAAAAATCCAAAACAAATAATGTACTCGTAGGCTGGCAACCCTAATATTTGCATACACACGCAATAAAACATATTTTAAGAAATGAGATTATAATAGACCAATTTAAAAGGCGGGAAAAATATAGAATCTGGGTAGCCGAAAGAACTTGTTTTCGATCTAAATTCGAGTCGGATAATACGAATATAATAGACTCGATTTGGAGTAAAATGTAGATATTAACCAATATCTGGCTTTTTCTGAATATAAATCAATATATGTGTAGACTTTGATGTTTTATGTACATAGGCTCATGCCTGTATCTCTGAAGGGGTTGGTAGGGCTTCTATTAGTACCATTAACAGTTTGTCGAGTTGTAATCCCAGGATAGGGGACAGAGTTATCGTTATTTCGGTCGTTCGGTTCGGTTCGGTCGACTCGTACTTCACAACTCAAGTCATATTTGAGACTAAAAAGATACAAACTTGATTGCCTCGCCTGAGAACCGAATTTAAAGCGTTAAGATTCACATGTTATACGCACTAATAGATTATTGGGCAATATATTTTTCAGTTCCTAAAATGTATTTACATATTACATACGTTATCTATTTGGAATATTGAGTGTCTGTCAGCGTGTTTATTATTTCTCGTGAGAATTTTTATTGATAACATGCTTCAAGCTGTGTAAAGAAATCGTGTTATATGGGCTCGACAGAATGCCATAAATATTCATCAGACAACATTTTACATACATACATACATCACGCCTTTTTCCTAGAACCGGTAGGCAGAGGCGCTACCAGGACACCCGCATCTCGCCTAGTTTGTTTCGTCGCTTTTTACTTACTACCGGCCTTAATAATAGATTTAAAAACAATTTTAGTTATCAAATGTTTTGTCTTCGTCGCCCAAACTGAATTCTAAAGTCGTTTGAAAGGGACAAAACATTCGATAACTAAAATAGGCTTTAAAGCTGTCTATGTCAGTACAGTTATATGCGTCTAAAAAGTCCTTTGATTTCATACAGGTGTCTTGTACAGGATCAATCAGAAATTGAGGTATTCGTGTCTACAGTAATATTCATTCATTTGTCATAATGTAGACTACAATATGGCTTACGTCACAAGCTTGTGGGAATCATGATTGAAAGTTCATTTTTAATTCTTATTTTTACAATGATACCAATTTTGTAGCATTCTAGATAAAAAGGGATTATAGGATGTAAGGAATCAATTCAGTTACAGGATCGTTATTAACTGTACATGTTTTTGTAGAAAATAATATATTTATTACTCTAGATCCAGCCATGTAAAATACATATTTATTTATGTCTGTCTGTATCAACTCATATACGTCCCACTGCAGGGCATGAGCCTCCTCTACAATCGACAGCACAATTCATTTATGTATGCGTTACATAACATACTGATACACGTAGATTTAACGTGGTTTTAACGGCCGGTCTCTATATCCTATCTATCTTTAACTAGAGCTTATCATAGCAACCATTACTATGGCGATCCAATTATACACTTCAATAAACAAAGATAGACATATATATTCATCTTACCTAGCCAACTACAAATAAATACACCATATCTATATCTCTCTATCTTTGTTTACTGAAACATAAAATGCAGTAAATATGTAACGAAACTTCCTGTTAAAGATAGATAGATTATAAAAACTGGGCATAAGACAATAACAACTTATCCGATTTCCGACATCTCACATTGAAAAGAAAACAGTACAGGATTCCCGCCACAATTGTATATTATGAATAGATATAAACAAAGATGGAGCCAGTTTTCCATAACTTACAATTCTTCCTAACTGAATACATAATGGAGCGTTTATGGAAATTGTTTATTCCACAATACACACGCCTACAACCCATGAACATTGTATTCACTATACAAGAGAAAACAAAGGATATATTACACCAAAAAGGCTTATAATGCTCCCGATATTTTTACCCTCCCTTAGTATAACAATGTCGGCTGAAAGGCAACGCCTGTAGCCTATCTGTCAATATGACACTACACGTGCCGCGAAAATAATTATCATATTACGAAGGATTAATGTTAGAATGGCCCTGGAGATTTGAGCGTTTTGTGTGAAGTCTAGGCTATTCAGCGTCTTTTTCGTATTTAGACGCACTTCGCGGATGCACCTTGATTTTAAATTTGCATTTTTTTGTATGCATCGTAGAATGTCATGGCAGTTAGTTCACCCACGAGTGTTAATAAGATGGTGCCACATACCCCTTAAAAGCAGAATAGCTTATGAAGGGGCATCTTAGCTATTTGTATACAATTTGGTCCAATCTAAACGAAAGGAAGGAATTAGGAATCAGGAGTCAGGAATTTATGCGCGATATGGCGATAGGCTCGCCCCTTATCACACCGTGGGACGGATAATACAAGGCGAAACATGGGTGTCCTGGGTGCACCTCTGCCTATCCCTTCTGGGACAAAGGCGTGAGTCTATGTATGTAAGTATGTAAAAGCAAAGATACACATTCGTAAACGAATTCTTACATAATACATTTTATTAAAAAGTAATCCATTTATTTCAAAATGTTTTGTTTACGATAACATGAAGAAGCGTGAGAAATGGTATCGTGTTCCATTTCTGTCCGAAAAATAGGAACGTGCCCTATCATAACTGGGACAAAATCACGGCCTTCATTGAACAATCGTAAGGGCGACTAAGTTTTATTTGGGTTTAAATAATCGATAACATGTTTATTCTATTTTATATACATAACCCAAAATTAATTGATTTTGTAGATGTTGTTTTTGTCGGTGTAATTAAAACATGTCCAGACTTTCTAATATAATCAAATGCATTATGAAATAACTACCTTTTCTGGGTCAAGAGGAAATCTGTCAAGCACCCAAAAATTGAATTTCGAATACGATTACTTTTGGAGCTTGAATGAAGAATGTTTTTAGCCGTGTTTTAGTAAAAACATTGTTTGCTAATAAAAGCTAACTTCAATTAGTCTCTAAGTTTTCGTAACAGAATAACGTTTGGCTATTTTCAACTAAAAAACAATCTAATGCAAGGTGCATAACATTTGTTAGTTGTTCTTTTACATGTCCGTTTAAGGATCTATCAAAGACCATAAATCCATCAAAACATTAGAAATTTTGGTGCTACATTTTGCTTTAATAATTAATCAATAGTTTAATGAGTCATTATGAGATAATGATATCCATTCACCTAAAATAACTCAAATTGGATTAAGTACATTATAAAATTGAGGAAAGATCGCAATATTTAATAATTAAATAGAAAAAGGCCCCAAAACCAGTTCCCCGTTGTTTCCTTAATTAAGATTTACAATATAATTAACATTAAAATGTTACCCGAAGCAATAAGGGCGCTATGAATAACCCAGAACATTTATTGAGGCGACTAATTGCAATGCTTTTATTATTTAAAAATAAAAAGGTAAGATATATTTAATTACTAGCAGCTCAGACTAGCTTCGCCTGGAAGCACATATGTTTAGACTCCACTCCACACCAGAATCATCTTATTCACGTTCAAACTTCTGTATTCCCTGAACTAAACGTATGTATCTACGGTCCTTTTTTCTATCCCATCCCGTCCCGTCTCATCTGGCTTCTTCCCTTTCTGTTACAGCCCGTCTAATTACTTCCCATCGATTGCAATCGAGAGCCGATCGGTCACATCGCATCCGTCCCACTTTATCTTTACAAGTATTTAGGGATTCGTTTTTACAAATATAGTCATCGTATGAATAGTCCGATAATAAATGCAAGTTAAAAATGATATTTGGACTATATGGCCTAACCCGTCTCAATCGTACTATCTATTGTACAGGAGGCCCGTGCCCTGCACTGGGATTTATATAGGCTGATACATGATACATACAAAAATGATATTTATAGTCTTGACGATAATATATTGGGCTATTTTGAAGTCATATTTATGGGTCCTATCATGATTGGGAATTGCTAGTTGTAGTTGGTCCCAATATAATTGGTTTCCACTCATTGCAAAGTAAAGAATGGCAGACGTCACGTTCAAAAATCCCTTACGCTTTATTCCTTACAGCATATCTCGTAATACCTATTTTTATTAATCAGTTTTCGTTTGTACGAGTCTTATTTACAAGCGGCGCCAGCAAGCCTAGTCATAAACCAAGATTAGGAGCCACGTGTGATTCAAACAGCTGAATGAGGTGACGTATTCTCAGGAACAAAATTATTAACAAAATTATAGGTTCTTTTATTGACACCGTGTGGTATAATACTGATTGGTTTAAATTAGCGAGAGACAGTGATAGACTCGCTAAAACCCTGTCCATGCGAGAATTTGGCGAAGCGTATATATTTTCCAATAATGTCATGTACTGCGGGCGAGATTCTATTTTTAGGCTTCCAACCTTTTTGTTGTAAAGGTGATTTATATTGATTTTTAAAGATCACGCCTTGTAATTTGCTCGTAAAAGTCAGTTTGTTGTGGATCGTAGTAGAGTGAAGCTCGGTTGTGGAGAAGTATAATTATATAATTCAACGGAATGGCAAAAAGATTGATAAAGGGAGAGTGTCTATCAACACAATTATGCTGTTCTGTTTGCAACTGTGTATGGACAGATTTAATCCCAAACATGCACAATTGCACCAGTGAACAAAAGAAAAGCAGTATATAAAAGGTAACAAAAAGAAAGGAGTACTATGGCGGTTTTATCGCACGAGGTGGTCTCTTCCAGACAACCAACCATAGAATGGATATGACAGAGAGGACCATTATTTCCACTATTATGTCCGGTGGTCGCTATCCACGTGGATATGAACATAAAATGTAATAAATATGTGTTTTGAATTAACAAAAAAAAAAACTACGCAATACAATATATAAACATCACCCGTGTTTCAATAAACATTGTGCAACACGCGTATTGTCATTGTTATTCAGTTTTCATTATTTAAAATGTAAAAATTCATATGCAATTGTAAATATGCAATTTGTAGGCGGTATGGTCGGCTGCTGAATGTGTTATAACTTTTTCGATTGCGAAAGCAAACTCTATTTTCAACTGGAAATACTTTTGTATAGCAGATCGTGTTCACAACTGGCGTAGGGCAACAATTTTTGTTACCTAGGGAATGGTCCTGGGTCGTGTACCGAAATAGTCTAATAAAAAAGCACATTATTATGACAATTTCAAATTTATATTAGCTGATCTGTGAAACTCATGTATTAAATAATAATACTCTTGTAAATGAGAAGACACTGACTCCATATGTTGAACAAAACATGAACAAAGAACAATTTTATTTCAACAATGTTATAATGGCGCTAGGTAGTTATTGGATTATAAAATAACATTGAACCAACGTCTCGATAATACTAATAATACAAAAAAATACATTAAATAAATCAAAGATATATGTAATATATTTTCGCTGGACAAGGCTATCTTGGGAATCAATCCAAATTCATACGATTTATTTATACAGTACAAAGGCACAAACAAGTTATTGTCATGTGAAAAATGATCGTTATCTCTGAGGTCCAGCTAATTTGTCAAAAAGATAAAATCTCAATGGAGAAGGGATAAGTCTCGATAAATTCAATACTAATGCATTACCTTTGTGAATAAGATAACACAATAAATATTTATTTCATGTTTTTATCACAAATAAATATATTTCGAACACTAAAACAATATTTTCGTTGGATAAAATATTTCATGTCTTTCTTTATTATTTTCTATATTTCATTGTGACGTAATTGATAGTCATATGTTCTATATAAAAATCCATTACTAACGTTGTTCTATATTCTAGACGTAACATCAGTATTCGGTTGGATTATGGATATAAAAAAGCCACGAATTTTCACGCAAATAAAACAAATTACCGAAACGAAGCGATTTTGACTACTCGTACTTTCCGTTTTGCGCAATCCGCGAATTAGCACTCGTAAATCAATTGATCGTTGTTATCACAAAAAAACATACGAGTTTCATATTTATACGTGGAACTGTTATTTAAGTGCCGAATCGAATGAACCGTTGTAAAACTGAATATTTCATCGCATCAAAATTCATTTTACTCGTACATGGGCTGCAACGGTACATGGCGCATTTTAAATGAAAAAATCCGTTTTGACGTTCATTGACGCACTTTTGTTTATACGATGCGTTTTTATCGTATAAAAAATTCATTAGATTTTGAAGTGAGGGTCTTTAGAAGTGCTTCGTAACTGGACTTTGTAACTGTTCGGTTGAGAACATTGCTAAGAGGAATCTGTGAAACCGTACTTCAAAAATGGTATAAAACTTAATGAAGGTAAGGTGAAACAGATGCAGGGAATTATTTTTGCAATACAAAATATTATTAGCAGTACTAATGTTGCCAGTCTTCGTGAATGGATAATAAAGGATGGAATTTTTGTGATGTTTATGTCACCCAAAAATAACATTAAGAATTATTCTATACACAAGATCTCGAATCTATAACTTCAACGCTTGAAATCAATGCAAGCTGTTGAATTCGAGACACCCAGCAATACAAATTAACCGTCGTAGGCGAGGCGTATGCAGTCGAAACACCTGGACACTTACAAATTCAAATTTTAAGTGAATCGAAATTTTATTGAATTTATTAAACATGCACAAGGGATACATTGTTTTCATGTTGGAGAATTATTATTTATTCCATTCAGAGCTACATCCGGCAGCACAAACAGACCCAGTATGCACTATGCACATATATCATTTACTCATACAGAAGTTGTTTACGTCAAAGACATTTCGAACAGAAAATATTTTTTTAAATGCATACTGGATTAAGCATGAATTGCTCCGGTTCACCTTGGTAAACGGTGGGTTGGTGAGGTTAAAAATACAATTTCATTCATATTTAGCTGGTAGTTCACGTATTAATTATGCGAAAAAAATACTAGTATAGTTTACTAAATATTTGAGAACAGGTCGCTGTGAATTTTTAGGGATGTTCGACCTGTGACGATCTAGCTAAGGATGCTGAAATTCCCTATGTGCAAGCTGCTTTCAACCGGTCTTTATGGAAATCCTTGGAGTACCTACTCAGCAGTTGAATTTATGTGGGTGAAGAGGGAGAGAGAAAGGCAAAGAGGGAGAGAGATATGTTCAGCAGTGGACTACCTAAGGCCGAAGATGACGATTCCGAATTCCAACGTAGAACCTTTAACTACAAGTAATTTCTGTTAACAACCTAGTAAAGCCAGGTCTACGAAATCAATTATTTTAATGAGCCTCGAGGCTTGTTTGCTGATTTCTCCTGCGACGTAAAACTAAGCTTGCCAAGTTGTCAGGTTTCGACACTTGGGTTTACTGGTGTCGTTGTTTTCTAAAGAATATTCATATTTCACTTTCTTTTACAACAGAGGTGAAAATTACTAAATGATGTGCCTAGTGGTAACACCTTTGAAAAGACATCAGCTATTGAAGGTTGGTTTTAAGTTTTTTGTTTGTTATGATACTTTTACTCCTATCGCCTTAATCTTAGACTAACACGGGGTAACTACAATATGATGTCATGTGTTGCAAAATGATTTGTCTTATAATTTAACGCTAGAGCAGTAATTTTAGAATTAGGCTTAAAGTCTTACACGCAATAATCATTTAAATCGACCTATCAATAAGATAGCATTCGACTGACACGAATCAGCTAAAGCATTAGTCACTAAATATAATATCGAAAGCCAATATCCAACAAAAACAATGCAGACACATAGTAGTTTGGCTAACAAATAATGTAGGATGAAAGTCAATTTGTATTGGAAAGTAAGATGTATATCTTATATTACACAACTTTCGAAATTAAGCAGACGGAAGCACAATTAAAGAATACAAATGATTGATGAATTAATCAATCAGTTGCAAACAAAAGATTAATAAAACAATCAGCGTTCTACTTTGTAGCATTAATGAGTATATTATCTCGATATTCTTTGGTTATATCACGATAACGCTTTGTATACAAAAAAAAGTGTGGTGTCGTGGGACACCGAATAGGAACGAAGTTCCTTATTATAAAAATATTAATTTTAAGTTCTATTCATCTATCACGTAGACTATACATTAGACACTGTATAGCCATCATACAAGACTATACATAAATAATAAAAAACCCAACGAATTGATAACCTCCTCTGAAGTCGGTTAAAAACATAAAATAATAAGCAAAGAATTAAAAACAAAAAATAAGTTACTAAATTTTTAAATTTAGAATGTCATACTCATCCGTGGAATAAAAATCTTACCTTACGGACGTTTTTTCCCGGTTAGGGTAACCCTCCGCATCGTCCCATAAGGAACTTCGTTCCAATACATATAAATGTTATAGTTATATTATGTTGACATATTAGCATAATTGTTAAAGTAGCAGCCCTGAAATGAGACGTATGCATTCCATATGGCGCGGCGTCGATGCATACATTGTCTTCCTGATCTATGCTCCGGCGCAACAATCTGCGGAATGCATTTCTGCACCGCACATTCGCAATATATTGTTCAGATAACGCTCAGATGCGAGAAAACGTGACCGGGAGGCAAAAACATACCCTATCTCACGTGATTTCATGAATATTTTACAAAGTATTTAAGGGAATATTTAAGGCTCCAAACCTGTTCGATTTTGTATAATTCTGGGTTTCATGGGGATGTCGTTCGACCTAGGAAATGAAAAGCAACAAAATTTATTGTGATATTTATTAATTGGTCTTGAATTATATTCTTTATTGTTTCTATTCTTTATTAAAGTCTCTTCATTAAGAACTTTACGTTCTGTTTTAAGTCAGTTTAGGGAAATTTATTATTCTATTTATTTATTAATTTGCTGTCCGTCACCAATTTACAGTCATTGACGAGTTATATTATGATTATGTAATATCATAATTGTGCCATTTATTTCTTGTTATTGATTATCTAACGTAACATACATGTTAGCACTTCATAAATCATTATTTGTTTCCAATTCGATAACGAATATGATAAGACCTTACTCATATAGTAATAAAATATGAGTATTATTTATGCAGTTTATCAAAGAGCACAAATCTAGATATTGTATACGGGGAATGGTGGCTTTGTAACGTTCATTATCGGTCAATATGTAAAATGTAGGTAACGATATCGTATTCCAATAAACAAGGACCTTCATTACATAGATTAGAAAGTAAACTAGGTCTATATTACTCATTATAATATTTTAAACAGTAAAATGGATATAATTTGGTGTGAGTAGAGGATGAAAGAAGATCTAGTGATGATACCAACAAACAACGGACCAAATATGCTTGTAGTAATAAATAAGGTCTAATTTATAATTAAAATGACTACGACAATGGATATGAAAACAAGAATACCGGAGTAATTGGTAAAATTAGGTCTCATGAGTCTTAATACTGTAGCGTCGTCTCAAACAATATTTTACAACTTGAGGTTTTTAAGTTTATGACAGTCAACAGTGATAATAACAAGGAATTGTTGCTACAAATCTGTGAACCGTAAACAAAGGAATATAACATACATTAAATTGAAAATTACCATGATTAATAACTGAAACTTATAAGAAGACTTAGAATTTAACGTAAGAAAACAATGAGATTATTCTATACGCTACGTAAATTTTTGATCCCAACCGAGATTTATTAGAGCCAGCAACGGACCCTCTAATATTAATCATCTCTATGAACACTCAAGTCAATAGAATAGCTTCATCGCCCGCATTAGATTCACGTTTAACCACTGCATCGCCAGGGCTTGTTAATATCGACCCACTTCAATCATCCAGATTCCTGTTTATTCCCAGGAACAAAGCGAATATTTGTGTAACTTCCATAACTCTATCAGTTGGCTCATGTTCACTAATTTTAACCCACATATGCACATGGAGCGCGGAAGTACGTAGGCCGGTCCCGGCGTCGACGCCTGCGATAGCGCTATCTTACTGGGTTAACAACCTATTGCTGACTATTGGAAATATCACTGTAATCACGTTTGCTTATCGCGCACTGCTTGCATCTTGTCTTCGGGCGTGTAATCTTCAAGTGTTTGTTTCGTTGACTTGTTTGCGTGGATTGGTTTTGCGGTTCGATCTTTTTCTGTGATGGATACATACATATATACATAAACTCACGCCTTTATCTCCGAAGGGTATAGGCAGAGGCACCGCCAGGACACCCACATTTCGCCTTGTATGTCCCATGATGTGATAGGGGGCGACCCTATCGCCATATCGGGCACAAATTCCTGACTCCGGGCTGATAATGAATAGAAAAATCCAATATCACTTTGCCCGAACCCGAGACTTGTGATGGATAATTTTATTATAAAAGTACGTTTTTATATAAAATAATGTGTTACTGAATACGAACTCGTTCTATAGAGTTGTTATAGGACGGAACCTATAATGAACCTAGATTTCCTGTGCCTGAGGTGTATGATGAAAATGATTGATAACTTTTTTACATTTGTATAAATAATTATGCTATAATTTCGTAATTAAAATTCGGTTCAACCTTTATAATTCATGTATGGATTCAAAAGCTATGTGATCAGTATTCAACTTCAACCAAGTAATTTTAGTATGGTAGAGGAAAAGTTAGCAAAACACACAAACTCACTCTTCAATTAAATATCATTACGTATTTACAGTATAATTATATAAAGATCTCTGCGTGTTTTTCCTCGTATTGTAATTCCCTTGAGGTGAGAGTTGAACAATAAATCACAGTTTCACAGACATTAAACCGTGTATTGCTTAATAAATACGCAACGTATTAAAAACAATTAAGCTGTGAATAACAAACAATTATTATCTGTCGATGACATCATTCTGAGTTCTTATGCTGGCAAATAAACTTTCGCCAACATTATGTGAATTTGGTAGATAACATAACTTTTTGAATTACTTTGTGATGAAGTTATGCTTTTTTAATGTTCCAAATTTTAGAAATAATGGCAACAGCAACTACATATTTGATTAGACCAAACTACAATCTTCGTCGAAGGGTTGAGTAAAGGAGAATGAGAGATGGCGTCGAGGATAGCAAGGCTGGTGTCAAGAACGGAATGCAAAAGGCTAATAATAATGATAAAATAGAAACATTCATTTTAAATTTATGTATGAACATTATCAAACGTAAACTAGCTATAATAGTACCAACATTATAAACAAATGACCTTAGGTCGCAACAAGCCGTTGGTTCTACGCTGCAATTGTCACAGTTCATATTACCATGTTGCCAATTGCAGGGGACATATTAATTTTTAGCTAATTTGGTCTGCTGACACTTGGTATAGTGATAGATACGACTTTGCAACTCGACCAGACGGAGCTAGATTTTATGACTCTGAACAGTTAGAATGATGTATTGCGTGAGGTAGTCTGAGTGGCTAAATCGCCAGTGTCAAGCAAAGTCACACAGCAATGTACATATTGAGATATTTTTCTTGAAATTTAAGCATAAGATTACAAAGAAATTAATTTGGATGTCGATGAACAAAAACAAAATGCACCAAGATAACTAAAAATATTTTCATTCGCAGCAAGAATTATTTTACTGAAAACCCAAGCAGCGAAGAATGTAAGACATTTAAATTGAATTCTACGGACTGAAGGCACATTTATGAAGGCATACAACAGTTATTTAAGTATCTAAGTGCTCGAGTTATTAAAATCTCCTTTTGAGAAATCCTTTAATAATACATTTGCGTTACATTTCAACTTTCTCGTTAAGCGAGCCAACAAAACAGATAATTTATGCTTTGAAATACTCGGAGCAATTTGCACAGAAACGAAAGGATATCCGCCCACACTGCCTCCCGTGTATAAATTACCTGTTTGTACGCATTTAGTACGAATAAAAATATTTCTCTACTAATACAATTTTATGATAAATTAAGTTGTTTTGTATCCGATTTCTGTGAAGTGTTGTGTGGGTGTATGAGTTGTGTCATAAGTAGAAAAAGAGGACATTGACCTTTGATTAGTGGTTTGTATTTAGAATTGTTGAAAAGTGTGTTTTTTATAACTGGCACGAATAACACTTGATAGTAAGAATTTGGTACTTTATCCACAGCGACAGATTTATTCCTGCTTCCCGCTGTGCTGAAAGGAGCTTATGTTGTAAGAAGGGCGCAACATGTAAATCACCAAGTCGCTTGAACGTGTGACGTAAATACTAAACAGTCCAAGCTATGATTCGGCAAAGCAGTATTATCCTCTAGCAGATAGTAGAAAGGTTAAGAACGAATCATCAAAGCATTTACATTGACACAATAGTGGAAAGTACCTCATATATTTTTATTGGCAATTTTTTCATCGGATGCCATATTTTTAATAAAGTTTGGTTGATCCTTAAATATTCACTTTGTCGTTGTTTTATATGAATTCTATATCCACAATTTACTGTTATAATATCCTCAGTTAAAGTGCCAACCCGCACTAGGCCAGCGTGGTGGACTATAATGGCCTAACCACTCTCAATCGATTCTCTCGATTGCAGAGTAGGCCCGTGCCCAGCAGTGGGACGTATATGGGCTGATATAGATCCTCAGTTATATCCGAGTTTCACAGAACGAGTGTCTCACCAGGTGACAAACTAGTAATGCGAGTGACACTAAACGATATGAGTTTAACACGGAACCAAGCGTTATCTGCGTGATCTACTGCGGACAACTTAATCTATTTTCTGACTGGACGAGAAAATTAAATGTCATGCATAAACTGGATGATTAGAGCTTGTTAAACTAAAGAGCCGACACGAGATGGCGGGTCTTATCGCGTAAAAAGTGATGTGGCTCTTTATGGGCAACTCCTTACAATATGAAGTTTAAATCATCCATGGCAGATCTAAAGCAATTTCGTTTCTAACTTCTGAGCGCACGCTTAACAATTATATTTCTAGCTTCTGAGCGCACTCTGATACAATCAAAAAGTGTCAGTTATTCTATCTGTTTTTTTATTTGGTATTGGTTTATCGTAAAATGTCTTTATTTAGCACATTTATTTATCATCTTCTACAGCCATAAGTAGTTCAGTGCAGAACATAAAATTTCCTTATGGATAATTACAGTTATACGATTGGACTTTTGCAATAAACAATAATCGATTTAAACAATTTTTTTTTCAAACCGAAAAACTCATAACTCATTCCACAACCACGACAGCAATTCGTGTCAGTAAAATGATAAAGTAATCAATATATACCGTACATAGTTTTCTAGTTCCTAACATACATCGGAATTCGTGATATGAAGTGTCCTACTTCCACTAGTTAAGACGGCCTGGACTTAACGAACTCTGATACAAACAACAGAAACTTCTATGATAGCAAGCCTCCAACTTTATTATACAATTTAACTTATAGGACTTATTTCCTAATATATCCTACATTTTAAATATGTAGTATTTTGTTTAATAGAGTAGATATTGATGTATTTAATTCTAGTGTAAATGCGGAAGAGGATATCTAAACTTGTAGTTTAATTAGTGATCATTTTATTTTAGGTGTATTTTCTTTAGCTCTATATTGTGTATTAAAGTACGTGGCGGCCTGTTGGTAACGGACCAGACGCGGCTGCCAACCTGTTCACAGTGGTCGCGGGTTCAAATCCCAGGGCACACCTCTGACTTTACGAAGTCATGTGTGTAATGATAGTCAATCATCCCGCACATCTACATCGCACACACAAAACATCGTGATAAAACCATACCATATAGATTTGTAACAATTTATACGTATATGGTATGTAAATTCTGCCAACCCGCACTGGGCCAGCGTGGTGGACTATATGACTATCTCTTCTCAATAACACCCTCGCTTGCAGAGGAGGCCTGTGGCCTGCATTGGGACGTATAAAGGCTAATACAGATGCATATTGAAACATGTCTGTATTTCAATTTATTTTACAACTTTTTGTGCCGTGATGTTATCATGTTTCTTACGTTCATTTGCTTCAATAGCATGTAATTTCCTGTCATTTCCTTGTCCCAAACTCCGGGTAGGATATTCTATAGTGTAGTAAATTTGTCTAGTAAAAACATACAATGTTAAGTCTAAGGTTCAATAGTCCAAGCAAAAATCACGAAGTTATGTGTGACGTTACAATTATCATACAATGGTACGCTTAATGTATTATATTTAATGTATTACTAGACACTAAACACAAAGTAGTTTTGAACTCGGTTCATTGACAATCTCTATATGGTTCCATTATTACTTCTTTTTAATTACCAGTCGTAAAGAATTATTACATATGAATCATGCAATTGACGTCGTATCTGTCATTACATGTTACACAACATACGAGAAACATTAATAAAAAATAGAAGTATCGAGTTTATAATATTTTTTTAGGTGTATAATTTTATCATTGCTTTCAATTTAAAAATTTTGAACATTATAATACCTTAATTGATATCTTTTTATTATAAAGTCATTAATGTGATAGTAATAATTCAAGAGTAAATCTTTTTATTAGCACAAGATACATGGATATACTCGTATTCTTGTAAAACCTTTGCCCAACAATGAAATAATGTAGTTTAATATTCCTATATATAAATATTATTTTAATAAATTATATTTCGCAATGCTTACCACTGGAGGCGTTTTCTGAGGCGAACAGCGGGGCGGCGTTGTAATCTGCAACCAATAAATCTAACTTTAATAACTTTGATATTGAATCAAACGATGTTTATACTGCGTAACTAATAACTAAAGATTATAAATAATATCATTTATTGTTTTAAAGACTGAAATAGGGAGTTGTAATTGAGACTAAAAAGTTGGCAAAAAGGAGAATGCAGATATAGTAAGTACTTATTGAGTTTACATGTATAGAGATGGCAGCTATCAAACGACAGCCGACAGGTCAGGACAATCTTGAAAGACTGGAATGAAGAGATTGATGAAGCGATTGAAGTGAAAGTGATATGTCAGGAAGAAAATCAGGTTCTGCAGTATCTAACTACCCTATAAGATACAGCAGTGACTGTTATGTATACAGGCGAGTCTTAAAAACAGGATTTTACAAAAAATAATTATATTATTTTTGTATGTTGTTTGTATTTTCTTTCCTCTTCCACAAATTAGGTGAAATGTGATCGCGTAAATGTCAATGAGGGAATACATAACGTACATTGTTTAGGTTATGTAAGCTATCACAACAATGGTTTACTGTTCGAACTACAGCTGCATAATTGACTTAGTTCGACGAGCTATATTGTTGACGCAACACACCACTAATACTAAACTAACACTATAAAACAAATGCAATTAAAATAAAACTAAAGAATTAGTTCAAGTCACTTTAAATGGATATTATAAGTACACGCAACGATAAGGCTTCTTTTCCGCGCGGGTACGCTGAGGTCACAGTAGAAAGATGTAAAGTAACACAACTCGGTTTCGTCCTTGAAATGATCGTTTTGTTTGACCGTCCGAACGACCGGCGATGTCCGGGCACTCGTTATGTACCACGTTTGACGTCTGCCTACGTTCGCAAATGACATCTGTGTTCGAAAGGTCTGTTTCCTTCAGTTGTTTGTTTGTTGTGCAAGTATGTAGCTCTGATACCAAATGTGCTTCACGCACGTGCTTCGACGTGACCCGCTCGAAATGACGTCGAGGTCCATCACAAACCGTGTCAATGGCGCATTAGCGCGCGTGTGGTGTGCCTCTAGCATTTCTATCATGTTGTCTTACTGCTGTGTATTGCACTGAATATCTACTATGAAAACATGTTTGTCATTTAGTAATTGTCATTTACTTCTAGCGTAAAATCTCGTCGTATGTGGTAGTATGTAAGCGATTTTTGCGCTTTCTTTTCTTGCGAGGGCCCGTAGTCAAGAAATCTTTTTCATCGCAAAGGTTCTTTGTTGTGTAAAATACGACTTACTCGAGATGATGAAAATTTTAGAAGACAGTTGAAAAAAGAACATTATGGCGCAAGTCTCATTTAGATGCAGAATTAAAAGCATGTTGTGTTGTTATGGAGGATTATGTGCATACCTGTATGACAACTATATTTTAATACAGTGTTGATTCTACACCTGGTATATTAACTTTCTTTATAATAGTTAAACGTGTGTTAATGCCAGTTGTTTATATGTTAAACATATAATATATTCCGCGTATTGTGAGCGGTGTTTGTCACCAGATAGTGACGTAGGAAGCGGGAAGCGTTACGAAGGCCGCGGGGTAAACGACACTTGCTTACGCAACTGTTGCTAACGCTGTGATTGTTGCCAATTAACTTCGACCTCTCTCACCTCAGCGGCAATCGTACTGCTGCCTATATTTGTAGAGGTTTTATTAAAATGGACCCGTTGGACAGTACACGATTCAATTAGCCTAAGTCACCTCTACAGTAAACTAAACACGATTTTTATGCGCTATTTTTTATGTACTTTTTATTTTACGATACGGCACTTAATATTACTCGGTGCAAATACATTATTAATATTGTTTACTTGTAAATGAATACAAAATGATAAGTCTTGTACTTGATGAAAAATTTCCGATTAGAAATGAGGCAAGAAATGCGAAAACAATTCTATAATGTTACTGTTTCAATGTGACACACTGATCGAGTATTCCGTCGCACCGCCGCGCCGCCTGCCATATTGCTGGCTACAGCGGGCGAATGCAAATGTATTATGTATGCTTCACAGTTCACACAGACACACACAAGTGTTGGCGAGAGTCTAATACTGGTTTGCACACACACATTAACATTTTCACAGTGCGTATGAGCCCGCGGCCTCTTTGCATGCCTGCTTAGCCATCATACATATTAATGTAAGCACAAAAAGTTAGAAGTTAACTTCTCTACAATATTATAAAACTTTGCAGATGGAGCTGTGATTTTTTTTATTTATAGGAATAACGATAAAACAATATTCATGTAAACAACTTATTTATTACCATAAGGCCTCTGCACTTAGCATAAAAAATATCTTGTACCGTAAAAGCTGTATTTTAATGTGTAAAAATAATAGCGATCACTTCAAAATCGATCTTTTATACGTTAAATACTGTTGAAAAATGTGGATATGTTTTAAAATTCCGCCAATATTTGGTTTAAAAATAATATATCGTGGTGTGTTAAATGAGCGTGTAGGTACTTCGAGTCTTAATTATTATCTTAGTTAATTACATTTCACTGACGGTGTCGACGAAAATAACGTTATAATAATTATTAATGCAAAACTATGTTTGAATTTAAAAAATGATGTTTTGAATAAAAATTCTTACCCACATTATGATTAAAAAATATAAAAGGCTTTATACAAACACATAAAACACACGACAGACGAATTGAGTAACCTCCCTATTTTTTGAAATCAGCTAAAAAATGTTTTGGTATATTTTAAGTTATTTACGACAGCAATTCATGCCATTCCGTGGCTTTTCTGTACCTAAACATATCACAGTCGTAAAATCCTGCGAATGTTCTAAATAATAAATATTAGACGCGTCTGCGGCCAACGTCTACATGTCGGATTATTTACTCATGCATAAAACCTTTACGATCCATTGGAATAGGTTCAAATTCAGCGATAGAAGGCCCAGGATTATCGTCTGATAAACGATAAAAAATCACGTGTGTTACTGACAATATCTTTCAGATATACGGGTACAAAAAATAGAAAATGGTCTGTGTATACATGTGTATTTTTAAATTATAATTATTTTAAATTGATTATAACATAGCAGTCGTTTAAAATAGTATAATAAAAAATCAATAATGAATAAATAGTGTCTTAATGAAGCGTATTTGCTAACGAAATCGGTAATTTTATAAATAAAACATCATTTTCAATATAATAAAATCAAATTATATGCAAATCTCTCATCATATTTTATGTTTACTATTAAATACAAAGCATAAAAACTATTTTCACACATTAATTAAAGATAAAAATTAAAAATGTAATGCAAAGTCAATAAAAATTCTAAATAAAAAATCAAGGGCGGCGATATTAATAGTCAGCGTTGTACGGGCATTTTTTTTATTGCAAACTTTTCTCAATGACGGCACGGTCAAATAAAATTATTTTCTGCAAGGTGACTTCCCGTAGACAATATTTAAATAAAGTGCACAAACCATTCTGTCGTTTGTTTGCATTTTTATTCGTTTGTTCAATCCGGTTGACCGGTGGATGTATAAATATAAAAAAAAGAAATTTTCTGGATAAATCCAAGATTTAACCACGTCGAATTACATGCAAAATTAAACCATACGATGTGTTAAACAAAAGTTCAATTCAAGTGTTTAAGCTGTATAATTCTTTCGTCATTATTTCTATATAAGGGATTTTAAGTCCTTGAGACACCCACAAATCTTGAGGACTCTTAGATGCAGCCTCAGGGAAAAAAGAAGGTAGGCTTACTACAAATATTTGCGCTAGATAAACGAGGTAGCGTGGGACGTCCTCTGGCCAGATGGCGGGACGACTTGCATAAAAGGGCCGGCAGCGACTGGATGCGTAAAGCAGCAGACTGCTGATGATGATGATGATGATGAAACGAGGTGAAACTTAATTATAAATGAGATTTTAGACATTCCGACAGAATTAAATAAAGAACATCGTGGTCGTCCATGTAATTAAATTAAAATTATATGATAAGAATTTTATTGAAATGTGATAATTATGCGAACGCTGTATTATTTTTTCTTGTAAAAAAATTACTCAAACAAAATATAACGGTCGTTACCAAAAACAGTTTGGAAATCCCTGATAAGCATATAAATATGTGTTTCGTATGAAATAGAAATTAGATTTAGTGTATTTTAAAACACCGAAATATAGCTCACGATTGTGTTTTGTCCTTTCTACAACTATGTGAACACGTCTAAGAGACACAAGGAGCCGGAGACCTCAATAACGTATTTTTAGTTTTGTGCCCGATATGGCGATAGCCTCGCCCCCTATCACATCGTGGGACGGAACATACAAGGCGAAATGTGGGTGTCCTGGTGGCGCCTCTGCCTACCCCTACGGGGATAAAGGCGTGAGTTTATGTATGTATGTATGTAGTTGAACAATCCTGGTTCGTGCTTTGAGGCCTATGCTCAGCAGTAAGCTTCTTGTGGAGGAAGAAAGAGACACTTAGAGGGAAAGAGAAAGAGTCGTGGTGCGTTGGACCATATTGGACTGTGTGGGTGCAGTCCACCGCACATTATTATTATTATCTGTGCGGCTCGTTTGACCCGGACCAAGCGATAAGTAATTACGAGTACTATTTGTCCTCTCGTCTATTGAGCAGAGCGCACCTCACTGTACGGTGGTGCCGCACCATGTTCGGACGTCTGTTACGGGCTGTGTTGTCACCGTGGTCGAAATCGGCAAGATATCTGTCATGTCGGGGTAGACGGAGGTAAAATTGGATACCCTTTTTGGCAGTTCTCCCGTTCGATGACGTAACAGGGGAAGCATGTCGCTATATCCGGCATAAATCTATTTCCGTGGTACACTTTAAATGTACAAGTAAACTCAAATGTATAATGTTCCGAATGCAGATATAGGAAGAAACCTGGAATTTTAATATAATAATTAATAAATACACCCAAAAGTCACATACATAGTTCTGACCCCACATTAAGATCAATTAAGTCTTGTGCCGTGGGTATCAGAAACTACGAGAAACTTTTCGGTCTCGCAAATACCCAGACCCGAGACAAATATACGTGGGCCTCACAAACAATTGTCTCGGTGCAGGGATCGAACCCGCGGGCTCTCGTTTCACAGCCGGCGTCTAACCAACTGCGCCACGGAAGCTATCACATGAGTTTAAAGTTAGTTGAGGTGCGGCAGGCTGCATTTTTAACTCCACATAAATACATCCTATTTTTATACTAGCTCGACATATATTGAATGCATTATATTATATACATCTACAAGAAAAGGCTAACATTTGTATGTTGATACAATTATGTCAGTCTATTGGAAAGCGCATTACACACAGGCTGAACCCATATGTGACACATTTCTGTGAGTCATTACATCGGGTTTTCCACCATCGTGTGTACGAGGGTCACTATGTGGATATCCATACATAAACTCACGCCTTTTTCCCAGAAGGGGTAGGCAGAGGTTCTCCTGGTAGCAACCAGGACACGTTTCGCCTTGCATTCTCCGTTCTACGATGTGATAGGGCGCGAACCTATCGCCATATCGGGAACAAATATCGCCATATCGGGCACACATCTGTATATTCACTTACAAAATATAAGTAACATAATTATCAGGATTTCTGCTACATTTCTGATACCAGTACATATAAAAAACACTAATACTAAACCTAGACTAGCCCGTACATATACAATAGTATAAATCTCACTTGGTAAATAGGTACTTATAGTCGGCAGGTACGTACTTCGGACGGCCACTAGGGGCAATAAAGCCAGTTATTTACGCGAAAATAAAATTTTATTGCAACTAGAAACAAAGGAGTCTCCGTACGAGACTGTCGGAACGCTGTTACAGCCACTTATACGCGTTGCTATCTAAATATTTATACGATTTATATTTCAATAATAAGTGTTTTTGAATCGTCTTGTATTGGAAACACTCGATACCGCAAATCTTCAATTGATAACATTTTCACTATATTTACGGATTCTTCGTGCAAAAATGTATTTTTTTATTGCTATGAATGGCGAGACGAGCATGTCAGTCGCGTGATGGTAAGCGATATGACCGCTCTTGGACAGTAGTAAAACCAAACAACACCATGAATTAGAAAGCAATACTTGGCATTCTACTGCGCTCGCCATCCTGAGATATAATATGTTAAGTCTCATTATTTCCAGTAGCTATTCTGGCTGCAATGTCCTTCAAACTGGAACGCAACAGTGCTATACACTTTGGCGGGAGAAATAGACGATTGCCTACCCAGCCTATGAAATAAGAGAGACCTACCACCAATAATTAATTAATGCACAATGTTCACGCATGTCATATGCAAATTAGTTAAAATCCAATACCGATTAATCAGAGCGTATTAACAAGCATACAATGTAGCAAAACAAAGGAGGAGCGGGTAATTAGTTCCCTGCCAATAAATAGCATGAAGCTTGGTTTGAAAGCTATCAGTTACGTTCCCGACCTACACCACGTCGCCCACAGTTTCGTGTTCGACTGACCGACCCAGACGTACATGCAAGTACACTGCACACAAAGTGCATAGCAACGCACACGAACGACAAGCGCCCCTATGTACGCTCTCCCCGACTTCCCCCCTTTATGTCCTTTATGTATCACGTAGGGTTGCCTCGCACGTTCCCTTTCGTATCATATTGATTGATGAATTTACTTCAGGATGTACATCGCTTGTATTTTGAATTATGCATGTGTTGTGATCGATTCCGTCAATAGTGGGGAATGAATTTAGGGAGAAACATGACGTGTGGCGTCAAGGGATACTAACAACTAAAGGTATGTTTAAAGCTAAAAGGCCCTATTCATACACTTTTTAAACCTATTTTAGCTATCAAATGTTTTGTCTTCATCGCTCAAACTGAATTCAAATTCGTTCGAAAGGGACGAAACATTCAATAACTAAAATAGGTTTTAAAACTGTCTATGAATAAGCCGGATAACATCTACTCAGACATCAAGATAATTACAGTTTACAATTTGCAGACGCGAAATAAGTCTATTAGTACCACACAGTCAATTAAAATATATTATGACGAGCATGCATAATAGCTGAGCACTAAAAATTCTGCATACCACACAGATTGCTACACTTTGCATTTAATTATTACGCGGACTCGCTGAAACTATTGCGCAACTCATTCATTAACTAACATTATTATTTAAACTGAATCGACATCAACCCATTATTGACGATGTAAACCACACCCTCACAAAAATCGTACATTGGTTTAGCGTTAACAACTTGTTACTAAATAGTCAGAAAACTAAATGTGTACGGTTTGTGACTCCTAATGTCAAAAAAGTTAACGCTAACATTCTTTTGAATGGGGATGAGTTGAGCCTTGTGAATACAACTAAGTTCTTGGGAATCACATTAGATCCCAAACTTCAATGGGGTCCTCATATAGTCGCTTTAGCTAAAAAGCTGAGCGCCGCAGTCTACGCGGTGGGTAAGATACGTCAATTGACTGATATTGATACAGCTCGATTGGTATATTTTGCCTACTTTCATAGTCTGATGAGTTATGGAATTTTACTGTGGGGTGGTGCTGCTGACATTAATACCATCTTTGTTCTCCAAAAGCGAGCTATAAGATCAATTTATTCGCTAGGGTCCAGATATTCTCTTAGAGAAAAATTTAAAGAAATAAATATAATGACAGTGGCATCACAATATATTTTTGAAAATTTAATGTATGTCCATAAAAATAAAGAAAACTTTCGAAAGATTAGCGATATTCACAATAAAAATACTAGAAATAAGAACAATTTAGCTACTCATAAGACCAGACTCCACAGGATCAGCAAGTCTTTTAAGGGTTACTGTATACACTTTTATAACAAAGTTCCCACTCATATTAAAGCCTTAAGTATTGAAAAATTCAAAGCTACTATCAAGCAAAAATTATGCAATAAAGCTTATTATAAAATTTCAGAATATCTAGATGATAATAAGGCTTGGGAATAGTATAGTATAAAATTAATTAAATATATAGTATCTTGGAGCGGAGGTATTAGTGTGCTCTGTATAATTTCATTTATATTAAGTAACTTAAACTATTTTGTTTTGCTTTGTAAGCGATTGGATAAGTCATGCTCGCTTAAAAGTCTGTGCTTGCGGTGGCGTCGTGTGCCGGGTCGGTCACTTCCCTGTAGCATGGTTGAGGAGGCCGATGGCTGGCACATGCGTCATACTCGTGAACGGGTGCTGCTTGTGTGGACTGGTCTGTCCGATTTGCTTACTTTGTAATTGATAAATAGATTACTTAACGCTTTTATAATTATTTATTGCGTTGGCAAAACAGAGTATACTGATTCTTCGTTATGGGTTACTTCGTTTCGTTTCTCTCAGCCATATTAAATATAAAGTAAACTTATTCGTATTCAACTATATCCTACTTGCAAATCATAACAAGTTATTAATGAACTGCTCTGATTTAAACCAACTTGTAATTTTTGTAATAATCATACATTGTAAACTGGTTTTGAAAAGAGCAACACTAGAGTTTCTTGCCCGTTCTTCTCTAGTGAAAACCGCTTTCCGAACCGGGTGGTAGTTCAAAAAATGACTGAATCTAAACAATGTTGAACATTTTAATGGATTCAATAAATTATTTTCATTTCATTTCATTTCATTTCATTTCATTTCATTTCATTTCATTTCAACAATATGCAATATTGCCACAAACATAAACTATACATAAAATGTGATACTAACTACGACGAGGACGCAAATATTACGTAAAAGAAGATTTTCTAGGTTTGTTTATAACTGTTCATAAAAGAAAAGTTAAAGAAATATTACATCTCAATATATAAAATACATAACGTAAAGTATGAAGTAAATAAGGGGATAAAGAAGAAGACTGATCCCCTTTTGATAAGCAGATGAGTTGAAAAATTGTGGGAAGTTTCCATGGCAACCATTATACATCCTTCCTGAGTAACTTCCTTTTGTTCGTAGGGGATGTTTTCTGTCTGAAGAATGTTAAATTCTTTCGAAATAATTTACTAGAGAGATTCATAATCTAGAAATACAATGTAGTAAGTAACCATGCATTCTTTTAACATTGCTTACAAATATGGTTTTGTTTTAACAGCTTATATAGGTTTTCTGCTCTAAATAAAAACCCACACAATTCCCGACTTAGCGCGTTACAATTTAGTAGTACATAAACATACATAGAGAGCAAGATACGTGTACATAAACATACATATGTACGACATAAGGGTATTATAGTCAATCAAAGGCATCCCTCGAGGGAGCGTGTATAACATGATTTGCAACAAACACCTAGGGGCTCGTGACAACCCTAAGCCACGCGACGGTAGGTGAAGTGGGGGAGGGGGGTACCGAGTCCCGAGTCCTGACCATGCACAACCATCGCGCGTTGCGTCTCCGCCGGCCTATATTTAGCATTGCATTTCACCGTACATGTTTACTGAACGAATGCACTACATTTTTAGCTACGTGCTCCGCGAACCAACGCGTTTGTGTAATTAAAATTAGCAATTTAACAAATGTGTGGACATTGACCCTTTAGATTGAAAAAGGAACGTTTAGTAATGGCAGTAATTGATACAGATGTCAAAACATTCAAATTTAGAACAGCGGTTTGTCGCGTAATCTTACTTCACAATCGGTAACATTATAAAATTAATTTTAAGTATGCTTCGCGAACGATGCAAATGTTTAATATTCCCGCATATAGATTGTCTATCTATTAATTTAAATAGTACCCTTTCGTTCAGTCATGTAATGCAATGCATAATTACATTTATCGATCCAATTTCCCATTCATAATTCCTGAGTTCGGAAAACCAACGACCAATATCCATTATATTAATGCACTCGAATTAATCCAGCTAGGCTGTCCTATACTTAGGTGTATTACAAAAACGCTACTGCAGGCCCTCCAACCGGTTTACACTAATGCGATTATGCCAATTATATGCATTACCCGTGTATATATGGCTTTATATCTTCGATGCGATTGCAATATAGAAAAATAGGTTCTATTTTTAATTTTCGAAAGCATTTTTGAAAATGGAATAAATAATTAGGAAATTATTGACACACAAATTACGTGTTCATTATTTGAAAACAGTTTTTTTCAATTCGTACAATTTCAGCACATTCATTTGCATAGGAATAAAACAAAAATGTTTGTTTAGCGTTAGATTAAAAAAGTTTTAAAACATGACGCACATTAAGTGAACAAATATTAAGCCTATTTCAGATTGATAGTGTTTGGCTTCACGTGCCCTTTACGCTGGGGAGTTGGCTGACCGCTTAAGGCGCGTCAACCAGAATAATCAGCCTTAATCCACCCTCGTGTCAAGTTTAATTTAAAACGATTTAACTGTTAAAGGATGACGTGAGTAAATAAACCAACAAAATGTTAGGTATATTTAATAATTCCATCGTCATTTGAACTAAATTATTTTGGCTTGAAACTAAATTATTTTCGAAACTTTCAGGCTATTTTTAAATGATTTTTTAGGCACTCGACGCCCGTATGACATGAGCTGCAACTTATTTTTTGCAAGATACTAGTTCAGCAAAGCAGAACAATGCATTTAAATAAAACTATTATTTTTACAGATTTTATCGCGATGAACATTTATTTATTTATTATCTAAAAGCATTCGAGTGACATCTAAATAGTCTGTACAACTAAGTATCCATATCTCAATGAGATGGGTATCTCTCGTCGGTCCACATAATATAGCTAATGACTATTGATCGCCTCTACTTATCCCCCAGGCCATAGCAATAAGGCGTGAGTGTGTATGTCTGTTAATTACATTAATTAAGGAATGATTTGTGGTATCTTCGTGTGTCTAATTGCAGGATTAATAATTTATTATCTCTAGAATAATTATATAATTACACAATATCATACTATTATTATGGATGCTGTTTCTCAGTTCATAGCTCAACCTTCATGCACCAATAGAGAGACATCTCTATAAACAGTATCGATAATGAGACGTAGAAGATTTTTTTCTCCAAAAATACACGATTCCTATAGAAAAATGAATATAGTAACTAAAAGTGGTAATTTTAAAACATTGTTTAACACATAAGATCACCTTTATGGTAGAGTTGGTAAAGATGAAGTCTGTGGATCGAGAGACAGCGGGATCTATGCAGGCACCGACACAAATCGTGTGATCCTCATTTGTTTTCAGGCGTGGATGTTATAGGACCGAAAAGTATATTCTAATTTCTGATACCAACGGCACAAAAATTACAATGAGGGGTCATGACTATGCATCTCAGGTGTATTTATTAAAAAAAAACACACAATATTGACGTTAATTCCTAAAACAGCTACGTTGCCCTTTCCTAACGCTCGTACAATTTCAAATTAGCCTCGAAATGAGGCTAACCGTTTTAAAATTACATAATATGAGGGCGCAGTTTACTTGGAAAAGAGTTCATTTAATAAATTCCATTAGAAGATTACATGTTCTCTACAAATGACATGAACATTAAGGAGCTCTCTTCAGACATGCACTATTACCGATAAACACACCTAATGTCGTCGACATTACATATAGCAATACCAATTACAATACACGGATCGCTAGCTTCTTGTGTTAGCACTTTTTACAGTCGGCCTGTCCTTTGATTTCAACTCACATGTCGCAAATGTGAGTTGGGTACGCATTGCGAGCGGGTCGCTATTGGGCATGAGATATTCGATGTTTTGAAAGGAATTATTCTTTTTCGAATTTGCTCTCTTCAATATAAACAAGTTGAATAAATAATGGATATGTTTTATGAGTTGATTAACAGCTTTTCTCTTGAGAATCACGTAATGAGAGTTATCAGAAAATACTTTAGTCGACCTTCGTTCAAAACCTACATTTAGCGTTTCCAGGATATAGCGTTTCCAGTTGCTGAAATGTTGTAGTGATACCATGATTAGTAATGGCATGCATAATTTAATGGAAACTTTAGTAACAGTAGAGTTTTATATCACACAGTGAAAAAATAATTTTGCATTTCCGTTATAATATTTCAGAATTTTTATTTATTTATTAACTTTTGCACTAATATTCCGCGTTAGAATTCTCACGCCTAGCAGCGTGCAATTTTATTTGTGACACGTTTCCGCTCACAGTCGGACCTTTCCCTTCGAAATGTCTGCAACAGGGTGACATAAATATGTGTTACCAGGGAAACTAACTTATTATTTAACTATTGCACAAGAAACGATACTTTATTACGATCTGTGACGTGGAACCGTGTGAGAACTAACGCCCATTTCCTGTGGAGAAAAACCTAGTCATATCCGTCGATGTTCCAGTAATACCTTCACTGGAATAATGTCTTTTATTTATTAATCTAAATGAATGCGAGTTTTCTTCGATAAGATAAACATAGATGTAAAATCGATATTTTTTATTGGATTAAATGTTGTATAAATATGATGTATGAGTAACATTTAGAAATCAGCGAGCTCATTTAGGTTTACAGAAGGACCTACGTGAATATCAATCGAAGACTAAACAAAATAGCTCTTATACGTCCAGTTATAAGGCACCTTTTTTTTCACAATTGAGAGGTTTTCGGTTATAGTCCACCACCCTTACTTATTGCGGATTTCCGAACTTATAAACTTAATCATATTACCAGCCATAATTATTTTACCAGCAAAATCTATATATATCTAATTTTTTTTTTAAATCATCGTCATGTTTCAAGTTCCCGAACCGCTCCCAGTTTCATATAACACATAACATGTTGCGGTCTGGAGTACGAGACTCTGGCACTTCACATACATGTCAATGTGCGTGCGAGATACCACGGCCCTCCGACTCACTCCCCCCTCCTCCCTTTTAAACCCCCCTTTAGACGTCTGAATATGCAGTATTGGAGACGATTTACGCAGTTACAAGGTATATGCATGTCGTAGCTAAGTAGGTAATGGCGCAGCGAGGTTGAAGGATTGAAGTGATGTTAAAAAATGATTCAGTACTGTTTGTTGATGATTTTACATTCATAACGATTTAAGTTAATATAGATTTGATGATTCTACTTTCAAACAAAGTGATGACGGCTTATGATCTTATCTCCGAAATTTGTATTAAAATATGTTCCCTTTTAAAATGCATTACAGCACCATAAAAGTATGTATAAAACTCCCTATAATCCACGAATCAGGTTTATGCATTAACTTGAAGATGAATAATGATCTCTTTACACCACAATCATAAAACTATATATAGTCTGACAAGGTTATACTGGTGTACGTACATTAATCGAGATACCGACTGGTGGTCAATATCTCCAATTATATCTATAATTACATTAATTAGTTTAGCATTCGCGTTCAAAGCGAAATCCATCTTTAATTAATTATCAGTCTTCAGTTACTGCTCAATACGAGTTAATTAAATTTTACATTAGGTATTTCGTACATAAATTATGTAGGAGGCAATAGTCAGTAGGTATATCATGCTATAAACCTTTCTTTCCACTAAATATTAATCGCAGACATTATTAATTGTCAAGCCACGCACGAACTCTCCAGCCAACTAGACACAAGTTATTACTTAATTATCCGAAGCAAGAAATAAACGCAATCGGAACAATATCGTAAGTGAAATCTCATTTCCAACAAGTTTCGCTCGAGCAAAGCTTTCTTCGAAAGAGAAACCGAGTGCGGCGCAGCGGAAAACGCAAGAAAAACTTTATGAAAAACGTGTAAAGTGAATCGCGCGACGTGACACCGCGTCCGCGTCCTGCACAATAACATAAATCGATAATAGGAAGCCCTCCGACTAGTTCACCAGTGCGTGCGACCGACCTAATACACCCACTACGCGCCGACCGCAGCCAATGCGGGCTAAATATACGGGGACCCGCTGCGTTCCTGAGCCGCGCGCCCAACGGAACTTATGTCGCAACGACAACGTCTACAATCGCTCGTTCAGAAAAATACAAACCGGTTTCGCACGCACACCACGCGAAACGCGACCCAATGACTTAGACACGAGAGTGGCATTCGGATCGGCACGGGCGCGGAAGAAGGCCGTTTCGCAACCGGCTCGTCGCGGTAATAACACAGCTAGGTGCATTCTCGCTGCAATTTCGCTCTCGGTCGGGCTGTGTGTTTGTGGCGCGCTGAAGATCAGGGCTAACGATCAGCGTGGGCCGCCGTCTCCCTCGCACCCGTCATCGCGCGCTTCGCGTCTCGCAAAAGAAACTCTACAAGTTTATCTGACAGCGACGCGACGCCCGAGAGGCTTTTGTGCATTTTCCATGTTTATGTTTATAGAAGAGCACGTACAAGGGGTGCTTTGAACGTCAGTCGCTCAGTGCACGGTTATAAATTGTGCGATGGCTTTGTTTTTATTTGAAAGCCAGTGTTTGTATTGAACGGCGTAGTTGGCCGTCGCCGCGCCGGTTGCGTGCGATAATGCATGCTGGCTCTAGGTTTTATTTTCATGTCGGTATCCATGTATCTATTCGATACGCATCTAAACCGGTGTCCGACGATGTTACTAACATTGAAAAAGTGCTAGCTATTCATGATGCTGTCCTTAGAATTATGTTGTGAGCCGGAGCGCCATTATTGCAGTTTCTACAAATCCAATAAACTGCTTCGCTACCTCACTGCCTCGGTAGTCGCTACCTCGCCTTGCAGGTTTCGTATTGCGTTTAGATTTCACAGATTAGAAAATAGCGTTTAAAATTCCCAAGTGGGTTATTAAATATCAAATGTTACATTCCATTTCTTGGAATATTGACTAAGCTAAGAACGTTACGGCTTTCTCTTACCAACAGAAACATTTGACTTGTTTCGAAACAATTTTCCAAGTAATTGTAAAACGCATAGGCCGGCTGAATACTAATCTACTAGAAATTTAGTATTTAAATCTTTTGAAGCCTTATTATTGAATAGTGTAGAAGTCACCGTCATGTCTAGACTAGCAAGCGTTCATTCACATTAGTATGAGTAATGCTGTATGTATATAAAAATATTTACATGCGAACATGTTAATGTAGGTACAACTATAACAGTAGGTTTCAAATGTCTACGTTCTAAAGATAGAATGGTATGTGAAATGAATGTCGTTACCTCTTCATGAATGGTATCTAGCGATATTATGCAAATGAAAAGCGTAATAGGTCACAATGTTACGATTACACTCTGAAGGGGTCGGGAAAAGTGCAGCGAATCTTACGATAAACTTGGCAGTCGGCACTACATGATACTGACACGATCTTCTACTGGTATCAGAGACGAATTAAGTCAACCGACGAGACTGTTCCATAGATATTTGTTCAAGTAAACAGTATTTGTTCCACAGCAATTGATGGAGTGTTACATATTAAATCTGGTACAGATACGTACCAGTCTACTGTATTAATAAACGAACCTCACGCTCTGCAAACAAAACAACTGGCAGCTTTGTTCATTTAGTCAAAATACTATTCGTGTTATTTCACAAACGTGGTATATTTTCAAACAAATGCATTTATGTATGTAAATATGGTGTAACAGCGTTATTGTTTGCGTGTGGAGTTTTAAAACTAAAATATTTTTCCAATAATAAAGTAGAGCGCTAGAAACTATTCACTATTCCGCACACTATTGTAATTCTTAAACCACGACCAATAGGACACAAAAATGAAATTGAGCATTGAAATTTGGCAAGTGTGTCATTCATTTGAATTTTACGAATTTGTTTTCATCACGACGAAAGTGACTAGAAAGATAATACAAAAGGAGAAGCCGAGAATAAACGTCTACTTCTTCTGACAGCAAAGAATGTGACAAAATATTAACATAATATACTATCGTCCAATATACATATGTATCATACACATTTATGTAATTTTAAGGCGTTAGGGTCCATAAATTAAAGCATGAAAACAAATCTGTCCCAGTAAAACAACACAATAAGCGTGATTGGCGATTCCGCAGGTGTTTTTGATGGACCCCAAGGCCGTTTTCATTTTGTATGTGACGCGATGAAGGCCAAAGGGTACTGACCTTTCGCACAAAAGCGGAAACACCCCTCCGTATTTCCGCGGGGTGTTATTAAGCTTTTCTCGTCCATTTTAATGCGTAAACAAAGGAGTTAGAAAATTTATTCTATATCATGTAATAGTAATAAGTTCCTGATGTAACTGTTCCGAATAAGATAACAAGAACAGCACTAATTGCAAAACAAGTCGGAATTGTTACTTCGGCGTGATGAATGCAGAAAATCGTGATTTTCGCTGGTAGCGCTGGGTCATCGCGGTTATTTAATTTCATGGAAACTGGGTTAAGCCACGAACGAATATAAACTGTATGCATTTTATTGCAGAGATTAGCGGCATACATTTTCTTTTGCTGTATTATTTTTAGGTTATTTTTATTTTACGTGTATTTTTTTGGTTTGGTTTGTGTGCTCGGGTACACTTTAGAGGTTTCCATTTTGAAAGTGACCACATCAATCTTGTTTTGTTGTTGTTTAATAAAAACTCTTTAAAATATTGGATCTGCAACATGTATAGTATTTGTTTAGTTGTTTTGCGTTGGACTACACTTCTAGTTACACTTATAAGTAAGTACATACGCTTTGCATGCGTACGCGGTAAGGACGGGTCGCGAGTGCGTGCGGCAACGTGACGCGATTTAAACATAATCCTGGAATGGCACTTCTGGGCCGCATTTGGGGCATATTACGGGCATTACGGCACCGGTGGCGTAACTGTGGTACGCTATATTTACTTTCAGCCGCGTGTACCGAACTGAATGGGCGAAGACCTTGGCCTTGAACTCTGGGAACGCACGCCGCCCGCGGCACGCACCGCCCGCCCAAACGGCTGGCCGCGCCTCTGCATGATGCCCCCCGCGCCCCCCACGCCCCCGGGGCAAGGCCCCCGCCTCGCCGCCGACCCCGGCCTGATCAATAGCTAACTTCCTACTTACACAGTTTCCTGCTTACACGTGGCGTCTATTTTGCTAAACGACCCATTACTTGGAACATTTATAATCTGATTAACGCCATTGGATCCCATAATTTTTGATGATTTTTCGTTAATTTTTATTTAGTTTCGATATTTTTATAAATAAGACCATGATCATCTTTATCACCCAAAGTATATCGACTGTTAAGCAAAAGTGTCTTCCAAAAAACTTCCAAACAGAATTTGAAATATTTTTGTTGTTGGGTTTCTCTATTAGTGTATGGTGTAGGTACACTATAGGGACAAATAAATAAATAATTCATTTCAATGGTAGCTCTACCATGATAAAGTAACATCATTCATTCAATTAATTATAATAGTTCTTTTTAAACACTGAACGAATTGCAGCCCGAGCCTTTTAACATCCACCAACTAGGTTCCCACGAGAATAATAGTTTTTTGCATCTATTTATGTCTAGAAAAACAATAAATACATATTTCCGTCGTTTCTGCGCTGTGTAAAATACATCATGACACGCAAACGCGGACTTTGCAGTACCTCAAACTTAACGAGCTAGCCACTAATTCAAACTTCACTCAATATTTCATAAGTATTTGAACTGAGTTCGCTACAATTTTGTTTCTTACCACTCTAATAACATTAATCTATAGACCCATTTGAACCTGCCCTATAGATTAAATTCAATATCCATCACAAGACTTGGAAAGATATTGGTAGCCGAACCTGTAAGTCGACCGGTATCGCAAGTGTAACCAACAAATTCGCGCAAATTATTTTTTCCCAAAATGTGTTGATGCGAGCCATTTGCCATGCCGATTGGGTTTCTTGACATTTAGTTATTAGCAACTGAAGATATCATCAGATTAACCGAATGCTCTATATCTTCAAATCATGTATTCATTGGATCTGTCCTTTACGCGACCTAGTTGTAACTCGGTACAACGTAAACTCGAAATCCGCGTCTAAAGTGTCATAACCAAACACCTGCGTTTGCCAAACTAGGACATCTAAACTAACTGAAGTTTCGGATTTGTCCAGGCAATTATTGCTTCGTTGCCTCCACTGAGAATTATATATGGAGGCTAAGTTTGATTTAAGATTATATTATAATTATTGTCATCAGTCTAGATGATCTCCGTTTCAGAACATGGATTCACAAATTAACCCGTTTGAAATGTACTGCATCTATCTACCTTTTGATTTCCTTTTTAGGTTGATGTCTAGTGTCTACCTTTAATTTTTGGGTCCCATCGAGCTTCAGCTTTTCAATCTATGTAGTTCCTTGTTTTTTTATTCAATTGAGTTCCCCAGCTTTCGATTTGTCAACATAAACTAGTTCTAAATCACAGAAATTGGGGACGATTGCAATCGTTGCAAATCTACCTTATATCTGCATAGTTTATTTTTTATGGAACCATATACACTACTCGCAAAAATTAAAGGATATTTTTTTTTATCAATTTTTTTGGTGCTTTTTTGAGAGTCTGTATCTTGGAGAAAATTGATTGTTAAGAAATTCGGAAACTAAAACTTGGAAGCTTGAAATGTCTATTTTGCAGATCTGTGCTCTATTACTTGATTCCTTGCGAAGTTGATAAGCAATCGTAAGAAAACCAACGAGAAAAAAAAAATCCAAAATTTTTCTGGATTTCAAAACCTTGCATTTACTTGGGTAGTATTTTTTTGGTGACATCATTATAAAATTCCCGTAGATAATTTAATTGCCTTTAATTTGATATACCATTAACCTCCGTGACATGATTTGGAGCTGACTTATGGTAAATCAAAGTAAAAATGGCCTATCACACTTTGACATTGGATTACTCTATGAATATCAATCATGGGGAAAACAAAATCAGAATTTTCGTAATTTCAAAACATGTTCTATAAGATGGTATTAAAGTCTTATGATAATGAATAGTATTTCTAAGTAAAATTGTTGACTGAAAAAAAGGTAAAAAAACGGTTATTTATTGATATTCGGAAAACACTGCATATCTTTGGATAAAAGAAACGAACGAAGGATATCGTCGGTAACTTTTCAACCTTAAAGTATTCTAAAGACACTCTGAAAATTTCAAACTGCTCCGATTTGATTATCTTAGTGTTCGGAAGGTTTGAACTTACTGTATTCGTCAAAATTGTCGTAATAAGCATTTTCCGTATGTGATCGATTTTTGTCACTTCAGAATGCTTTTTTTGGTGATTATCCATATTCTTTTAATCAAATGATTTTTTCTAACGTTTTCGCTATTCTCCGCAATTGTAAAAAAAATACTGGCACTGTTTTACTATAAATCCGACCACGCAACCTCCCAGTAGTACGCTTTGGGTAACGCTAATGCCGGCGATAAAACAGTGCCAGTATTTTTTTAACAATTGCGGAGAATAGTGAAAACGTTAGAAAAAAGGATTTGATTAAAAGAATATGGATAATCACACAAAAAAATATTCTCAAGTTACAAAACCATTAGCATGCGAAAAATGCTCATTACGACGATTTTTGCTGAATACAGTAAGTTCAAACCTTCCGAACACTAAGATAATCAAATCGGAGCAGTTTGAAATTTTCCGAGTGCTTTTAGAATACTTTAAGGTTGAAAAGTTACCGACGATATCCTTGGTTTGTTTCTTTTATCCAAAGATATGCAGTGTTTTCCGAATATCCATAAATAACCGTTTTTTTACCTTTTTTTCAGTCAACAATTTTACTTATAAATAATATTCATTATCATTAGACTTTAATACCAACTTATAGAACATGTTTTGAAGTTACGAAAATTCTGATTTTGTTTTCCCCATGATTGATATTCATGGAGTAATCCAATGTCAAAGTGTGATAGGCCATTTTTACTTTGATTTACCATAAGTCAGCTCCAAATCATGTCACGGAGGTTTCTGGTATATCAAATTAAAGGCAATTAAATTATCTACGGGAATTTTATAATGATGTCACCAAAAAAATACTACCCATGTAAATGCACGGTTTTGAAAACCAGAAAATTTTTGGATTTTTTTTTTCTCGTTGGTTTTCTTACGATTGCTTATCAACTTAACAAGGAATCAAGAAATAGAGCACAGATCTGCAAAATAGACATTTCAAGCTTCCAAGTTTTAGTTTCCGAATTTCTTAACAATCAATTTTCTCCAAGATACAGACACTCAAAAAACACCAAAAAAAATTGATCAAAAAAAATATCCTTTAATTTTTGTGCGTAGTATATAATGTCACCCGTTTGGGAAATTGAGTTCGAAATAAAAGCGTCATCAATCACGCATTATAACACGAAGCATTGGTAGGTGAATTGCGATTGACATTTATGATATAGATTAAAATCGACCCCTCTGGCGTGGGAAGGGGTACAAAAATAACTGAATACATACAATATTAATCTGATCCTAGTATAATAAATATCCTTTGTTGTCATATTATACGAGAAGGAAGTATACGAAATTCAATGTTATTTTTATTTGGGATATAGTCTTAGTGGTACACTAATATATTCGAAATTGAGTTGCTATGACAAGTTTAGATATTGAAGTCTGGGCATCAAAAATTTTGAATAGTATTTATGTTCATACGATTCTAAGTTGTTCCCAATAACTAAAGATAAAATCTCAGTACCAACAGTGACGAGTTTAACGATATAATTCACTATACCAATAAAATTGTAAACAATGCCGTTAGATTTCGAAATTTCCCTTATTGCTGTCAATTAATGGTGGAATGTTCAATTCAAGCGGTGAGGTCGTCGTTCGCCGAGCCAATCGATACTAAGCCGTTCGCACTGTCTCTTTATAAAGACGTATTAATAAAGTTATTGGTAATCTGAATGTCTGTAGGAAGCAGCAAAAATGCTGGTGAAATTGAATAAGACTTTAAATTAATCTTCTATTTCGGGAAAGGCTTTTGTTTCATCGTGGGTGATACAGACTGGAATAATGTTAAAGGATTTAATTTTGTATATTTTTACTTACGATCACAAATTATTTTTGGGTCCGTATTTTAAAAGGTTTTAAAATGCACCGACTATCAAACATGGTTTAACATAAATAATATAGCTTTTGGACCAGATTTGCCTTAGATTAAATTTAAGTCCGAGTGACATTAGACATCGACAGAACTATAATCCAAATCTTTATGCTTGCAATAAAATAATATTACTCCCCGTGCGAACTGCCAGGTAAATAAATAATAAGATTTATGTTCACAATACACCAAAATATATGTAGGATTTGAATGTTATTATGGAAGATGAGTAGAATGAAACGTTGTTAGAGGAATGACTGATATGGAATGTGTTACATGAAATATATGACGAATAAGGAGTAAAAGAGTTAGAGGATGAATGATTGAGATGTTAAATATGAAAGGACGGAATAAGAGAGTATAGTCTGGAAGACATGAAGACGTGAACGACGTACGACGATTAAGACGAAATAAAAGGATAAATGATTAAACTGAAGAATATCCAAACGATCATTGTTTGATTTTGACCCAACACGGAACTATTCCCACATATATTTCTATCAACCATCTAAATTCCGTGACATCATATTAATAAACGTTGAAGTTCTGCCAAGTCAATACAAAGTAGCGATATTACTTGGTTTCTAAATAGGGAATGTATTAATAGCATGAACTACGATCTGTCCGAAGGTGTTCGCTAAGAAATAAATCAAATACTAAAGGTATAATTACACAAGAGTTATCAGTGCTTCGAGCTAAATATAATTCTTAGCAGTCGCTTATATGCCCCAGACGTTGAAACATGAAATGACAATTTTATTTAAACTTCCATTTTGTTCTAACTTTAGCAATGAACTTTATGGCTGAAGATGATAATGAAAATGGAGAGAAAGAAAAACTATTTATACCGTATATTTATAACTATTAATGACGTCACGGTCTACCGAATTTTATCTTTTCAATTGTCCCACAGGAATTGTCTCATAGTCCGTAGTTAATCAGATACATTGTCATGTGATGTAAAAAGAAAAAAGTATAAGGAACTATTTGGTCCCTGAACATGCAGGCACAGACCAAATATTTGTAAATTGTGGTAGTCACTCAAACAGTCAAACATTTTACAGATAATTGCGAACCTTTTTGAGATAATTGCGCTGATGATGTAAAGATTTGGAATATTTTTCTTGGGCTGTTATCTCCGATGCAAGATTTTCTTTATCATTCTTAGAGACATATACAATAAATTAAAACCTCAACTATTTTAATGTTTCTCGGTTTGAGTATATTTCGCTTCATAATAACTGTTATTTATACTGATTGGCTCAGTGTATTTCTGATAAAATATGAACATTTACTTACCCTAATAACACCAGCCACAAATGTCAACACTTCCTGTGTGTGTTTGATTCAATACATTGTCACTTATACATTATTTATGTATTTTAATTCGATCAAAACATTTAAATCAATCCGAGTTTTCTATTCTAGTAGGTACATTATCAATATCTTTATGTTCAGGAAAAGAAACATTCAAATCCACACATTTTAGCATTTAGCACAGAACACCAAGTTGAACTATTGGATCAATTGTTTCATAAAAATCTTGTTTTATTCAAAATTCTGATTTACCAAACTAATCGAAAGAGAAAATTAATTCATTATTATCATCCTTTGTTAAAGGAAGTCGATGGCTGCCCTAAATTCCTTTAAAGAAAGTACGAAAATGGCTCTCAAACTGTGCTTTGTATTAAATTGTTTCAGACATTAAAGCACGTATCATTAGAGAGGAGAGAGATCTCAAATATTTTCATTTAAAGGAGCTGTAGCAATAAAATATTGAGAACTCTCTCTTGCTCTAGAAAAAGTTATATTTCCTAGTCAGGTACTTTGTTATCAAATATGTTGTAATGCTTGTCTAGACTACCGTTGTGAAAGCAGATACAAGTGACATTTCGTCGATATCTGTCCTCAGGCACCGTTTCTCAAGTTCTACCAAATGGCAAGTGTCGACACATTGATTGGTATGAATTATTAGTATTTTTTTTGATATCTCAAGTTTTATCCGCAAACAAATCGTCTTTGCAAGACTAGTCGTACTCATTTTATAGCACATGTGCGGCTTCTGAACCCTATCTCTAGACTAAACAAATCAGCTTGACATAATGGTGCCAATGTTATTTTTATGTTTTATTTATTACTTGAGACAAAAATAAAGACAATTTTAATATGATGTCGCATAATAACGGAATTAACAAACTGATTCAAAATATTTATCCTAAAAGGTAACAGCAAAACACCAGAATTACCATAATATAATTGATTTGTGTTTGTATTTACCGGATATTTGATTAAATTCCTGCTACTTGATTAATTTAAGTAGATTTAAATATGTATATTTCTTGTACTAGTATCCGTAAACATGCTTGTGGAAAGCGACAATGTGTTAATGCAAGAAAACAGGATATAAGTTTAGTTGAATTTACTTGATTTTATTCAAATATTGTTATTGTTCTCATAGCGTATTAAAATTACTGTTAATAATCTGATAAAGTTGTAAAACTCCGACAGAGTAGACGTGCTCCCTAGAGCATGATGCCACTCTTTTCTTCACGGGGTTTTCAGGTTACTCCATTCCTCCCCGTTCTAATTCTAATATTGTATTGTAATAGTAGTGCCTACTCTATAAATATAACACGAGTATGACGAACGAGGGTCAATGATCTCATCGTTTTAGTAGAGCAACCTTTTACGATCAAGATGCCCTTAAACCGTTCATTTGTCCGCGTCGCGTTGAATTGTAACCTGTCAATGATTCGTAATGGAAATCAGGT
The DNA here is from genome assembly GCA_949752805.1 of Deilephila elpenor. NCBI lineage: Eukaryota > Metazoa > Arthropoda > Insecta > Lepidoptera > Sphingidae > Deilephila > Deilephila elpenor. The sequence goes on along the minus strand of OX457099.1, from coordinate 5,690,682 downwards.
CGAATTATGAGCCACGAGTGTTTCTCACCTTGGCCGGTTTTCACATCTGCCGCTTGTCGCTCGGCTGGACATATAGGCCGAGTCGCCGCCGACCATTGTCAATCGCTGCGCCTGCGCAATTGACAACTAACACCGTCTTACACGCCGGATTTGGAAAGGAACGAATTGGTGTAGTTGTTTAGCTGGTAATACAGTGAATTTAAAACTATGAGAACCGTCACGTTAACTGAAGCCATCACTTTGGCAGCGTTGTTGGCTAGTGGGTAAGAGAAGCGAAAGATTGAGCTCAGTATCGAACAATTAAAGAGGCTTATCTCAAAATTGTACTTCCATAACTTGATGAGTATAGGGTATACTCATACATACATATATACAAACTCTCGTGCTAAGACCGTTGGTAAAACTTTTCTGATGAATGTTGAGGTATATTATGCTATTCCCTTGTACGTAGTTTTTTTGCCATGTAGAGAGTAGCATAAGAAAGTAAATTATGTTTGAGCCCAAAATATTCGGCCCGTGAATTAAAAAAAATTATGCTGTTCCTTAAGATTAATTGCAAAATCCTTAACATACAATTTTAAGAACATGCGTGACTAAGAACGCCTACCGTGAGCTACGTTAAAAGATTTTATGTTCCGTATTTAATTTGATAGGTTATTAATCTGCTAGACCATATATTTTTAAATGTATAGTTTTATGAGGATTTATTTATTTTTGCTTTACAATTCTTGTTTATTTATAAAACCTTCTCACGTTTAAACTTTGCATTGTTTTACACTCTGCAATAAACTTTAATATTTCTATTGAAAAATTGAAATCGTCTTTCTATTATCAGTATCCATTTATAAAAGAAATCCTTTTATTAAGGTTTCCTCGTACAGGCAATTTATTTTAATATTCTACGAGGAAACAGAAGTCGAATAGCGAAAAGGGTATATAATTATTGTTTCAATATTATATCAGAAGCACTTATGAGCCATCCGCTTTAATTTATCAAACTGGTCAGACCGGATCGGTGATCCGATTTATTTGAATGTTTCATAATACAAGAACCGGCTTGTGCTGTATCTAAAATATCAACCTGAACTATCGTAAGAGTGGGTTATACGCCACCCGATGGTATCTGTTCAAAAATATTTTCACAATCTATATTAGTTTAGTTGTAAATTATCGGCGACTAAATAAATCTAAAATGTTTAAATTAAGTGTCAAATAATGAAGATTTATGGGACGAGTCGCACCAGACTTGTGTGAGACTTAAAATAAACTCGGGAAACAATAGAAGAATGAATCTACTCAACGACAGATGAAGTGAAGTATTTGTACGCTTTGAATAGTTTGAACGTTTGAAAAGGCCATGTCCCTGTTCTCATTACGAACAAACCACAAAGTACAAGCATGTTTTTCGTATACAACCTTGTTAGAGTTAAAAACGTAAATCATTAATATGATTGGTGTACATAGGCACGCGTATGAATCACGATCTAGTTCCCAATTCCTTAGCGACTGGCCCGCGTTATGTTTATTTTTTATTTCGGTCAACGTCCGTGCTCGGCCCCATTGTACTCGCTCCATTGACATCGATTTTTAGGGTTAGATTTAAACCGGCCGAAATAGAATACATTCGTCGGCCATCAAAGGAGTATGTGAGCATGGGCCTTTTGAATTCAGTCGCGTGTTCGCAGCACGTGCAAAATCAGGAGCACTTTAATACAAATTAGCGTTGAAAACACTTTTGTTGCTCACGAAATTTAATCCATTGAATAACTCAACTTTTTGTTAGGCGTACGAGTGTAAGGCGCAACCCTACGAACGTTGAATGTATATCAATAAACTAAATAGACGGTTATTTACGAGTATGCAGATTTCTAAGCCCACGCTTGAAACTATTTATTTTATAAGTTGTTATGATATGAATGTACAATCCGATAAGTCCTGGCGGCCGATTAATAAAAATTATATTGATGAGAACTTCGACCTCTCATTCTACTTGATAATTTACCTACGGCATTTATGGCGTGGAAAATTTATTCAAACATCCTACATTACTTTCGGCTCCTCATTTTGAGGTATCTCCACGGAATCCCATATTATACGCCGACATTGGATGTACCTTATAATGAACATAATATAACCTAATCATCTTTCATTCCCAAGGCTGTATTAGAGTGTCATTACGGCCTCTTCTTGGTACATAATAATGAAAGATTGCTTTGTGTTACTTCCACTGAATGTTTACGACTTAGCACACAAGTAAATAACTGTTTTTTCTAATTGTCACGACGAGGGCAATGGTGCAGTCACCAAGTGGTTTTTAGCCGTTTGTGGTTTAAGGCAAACAATAGAAAAGGTCGCTACCGAAATTAATAGTATTTATGTATGGTCAGGTCACGCGGCAGTGTTTGGTCTAGGCATTCGATCGAGCGTGTGTTGACCGGGCGATTCACCTTGAGACCGCACCTCGCTTCTTATAACCCTGTCGCGGCGAGACACCTCCGGTTTGTTGTACACGTGGAGCGTTGCGGCGACTACCTAAACCAGCCGCGTACGATAGTTTGGTACATACAATGCTCGGGGACCGGTCCACTCCGTGCTGTGGGTGAGCCTGTCGTGGAATGCACAAGACGGACCGAGATGGCGTGATTTGAAAGTGTGGCCGAGTACGCCGGTTATCGACTCACCAACATTTTTCGCCTCGATTTTATTATTTCGAATAGTAAACATTGATTGCTTTCGTTTTTTTTTCCTCGTCGCCGGATGAACCGATTGTTTGGTAATATAAAATTGGCCGTAATCACACGCTATTCACTTTGTATCATTACTGTCGGGGGGGTAATCAAATTATCATATATTAATCGTAAACAGGCTGTTAATTCCACGTGCACCCGGCGAATTGGACAACAACGGTCATTAGTCGTGGGCAAAAAATATCAGCCTGCTTTATTGATGATTCAAATCATCACATTTAAAATCTACACGTGTTTTAGTATGTTAAATATTTAATGCGGTTCGCTTTTCGAAAAGAAACAAAATGTTTTTTTTTTGCAAAAAAATAAACATGTTTCATAATATTGCCACTGATTCATGTAATGGACTGTAAATATCTACTGACTAGGTATATAATGCTATTATTATTCTAACTGAGCACGCTGAACCTTACATTTTACGTAAACATCGTAAGTATGACGCAATCGACATAACACGTACTCGAAGAAAGGATGCTCGTGAAATAGGTAGGTAACCGAAAATAAATACTTAGCGCAGACTTTTGCATTAAAATTTTATTTTATTTTTTAATTTGGCAAAGGAAAGTAATGCTCTACAGTTTAAATTGTTATAGCACAATGTTAATGATTACACAGTAAACAATTTATAATAAAACTATTTTATACGGATTTTATCGCGATTTGGTTTAATTTTTACATTTTTTAACTTCCCGACGTTTCGATTACTTTACAGCTTTCATGGTCACGGGGCAGACTGAGGTATTAGTCATCCGCTCAGTGACTGTTACAATTAAACTACCCTTAATTTATATTTATTAAATTAAAAAAGTTAATTTAAAAAGTTAGCTAGTTTTTGCGATCCGATCTACGCAGAAGGAGCTCACTGTGTCTTGAGGTCTGGCAGCTGGTCTTTTGGGTTCCGATTTAATTAAATGTAGAATTGGATCCCATGTTGGTGCAAGCTTCAAGCCATCTTCTCTATTGAAATTTGGATGTTTTTTAATTTCAATAGCCTCGCGAAACATCCTGGGCAGGAAACGGTGTTCTTTGGCGAGGATTTGGGGCTGGTCAAAGCGAAGGTAATGCTTGGAGCCTTCCTCTATGTGTTCAGCAACTGCAGACTTCGTTGAGCGTCGGTGTTTGACGTCAGCTATGTGTTCTTTTACGCGGGTCCCTATGCTTCGTTTGGTTTGGCCGATGTAAGAGAGGCCACAGTCGCAATCTATTTTATATACTCCCGGTTCTTGTAAAGGTATATGACACTTGACAGGTGGTAAGAATTGACTAATCTTCTTAGGCGGCTTGTAGTATGTTTTAATAGAAGCACGCTTCAGGATGTAGCCAATCTTGTCCGTGACTCCTTTTATGTATGGCAATATAACCGGGACCCGTTCAACTGTGGCTGGTTTCACTCGGTTTCTGTGACGGCGGCGTGGAATTTGGAGCTTGTTGTCTCGCAGTACTTGCTTGACGTGTTGCAGCTCAGTTGCCAGGTGTTTCTCGTCACAGATTCCTTGTGCTCTCTGAAACAAAGATTTACCCACGGTAGCTAACTGTTTTGGATGGTGGTGAGAATCACCGTTCAGATATTTATCTGTATGGGTCTTTTTCCTATACACAGTATGACCTAAGGACTGATCAGGATTACGGATTACTAAAACATCTAAGAAAGCAAGAGATTTGTTTTGTTCCAACTCCATAGTAAATTGAATTTTATTGTTAATGGAGTTGAGGTGATTTAAAAATGCAGTTACTTGGTCAGTTGGTAAAATTGTGAAAGTATCATCTACATACCGCTTGTAAAATCTTGGCGAGACCGGGGCTGTACTAAGGGCTGTCTCCTCAAAGTCCTCCATGAAAATATCGGCGACTACTGGAGATACAGGTGAGCCCATAGCGACACCATCCATTTGTACATAGTATTGATTGTTCCACAACATGTAGCCAGATGTGAGGCAATGTTTGAGTAATTCTGCATATTCTAGTGGCATGTCATTCTCTGTTAACTTCTTAGTGACAATTTTGATGCAGTCTTGTACTGGTAAGCTTGTAAAAAGTGACTGGACATCAAAACTAACCATTGTTTCATTGTCAGCTAATTGTAGGTGTTTAATATCACTGACAAATTGGTATGAATCCTTCACAGATGCTCTAGTGTTTCCTCTCAGTGGTGAAAGCACTTGTGCTACGTGCTGAGCCAATCTGTAGGTTGGTGTGTCGATCTGGCTCACAATGGGACGTAGTGGAGCATTTTCCTTGTGTATTTTTGGTAATCCATACAATTTAGGAGGTTTTGCACACGATGGGATGAGTGACTTAGCGTTCAGATCTAACTTCTCGGAGTACTTGATTATTAAAGAGCTAGTGGCCTTTAAAATCCTGGTGGTCGGGTCTGATTTGACCATTTTGTATGTAGTGTCATCCGATAAGAGTTGTTCGATTTTGTTGTTGTAATCTGAAGTGTCCATCACTACTGTCGCATTCCCTTTATCTGCACGGAGAACAGTTAAATCCTTCATAGATCGCAGGTTCTTTAAAGCGATAAATAGATGTTTTGGAAGATGGTCAAATCAGACCCGACCACCAGGATTTTAAAGGCCACTAGCTCTTTAATAATCAAGTACTCCGAGAAGTTAGATCTGAACGCTAAGTCACTCATCCCATCGTGTGCAAAACCTCCTAAATTGTATGGATTACCAAAAATACACAAGGAAAATGCTCCACTACGTCCCATTGTGAGCCAGATCGACACACCAACCTACAGATTGGCTCAGCACGTAGCACAAGTGCTTTCACCACTGAGAGGAAACACTAGAGCATCTGTGAAGGATTCATACCAATTTGTCAGTGATATTAAACACCTACAATTAGCTGACAATGAAACAATGGTTAGTTTTGATGTCCAGTCACTTTTTACAAGCTTACCAGTACAAGACTGCATCAAAATTGTCACTAAGAAGTTAACAGAGAATGACATGCCACTAGAATATGCAGAATTACTCAAACATTGCCTCACATCTGGCTACATGTTGTGGAACAATCAATACTATGTACAAATGGATGGTGTCGCTATGGGCTCACCTGTATCTCCAGTAGTCGCCGATATTTTCATGGAGGACTTTGAGGAGACAGCCCTTAGTACAGCCCCGGTCTCGCCAAGATTTTACAAGCGGTATGTAGATGATACTTTCACAATTTTACCAACTGACCAAGTAACTGCATTTTTAAATCACCTCAACTCCATTAACAATAAAATTCAATTTACTATGGAGTTGGAACAAAACAAATCTCTTGCTTTCTTAGATGTTTTAGTAATCCGTAATCCTGATCAGTCCTTAGGTCATACTGTGTATAGGAAAAAGACCCATACAGATAAATATCTGAACGGTGATTCTCACCACCATCCAAAACAGTTAGCTACCGTGGGTAAATCTTTGTTTCAGAGAGCACAAGGAATCTGTGACGAGAAACACCTGGCAACTGAGCTGCAACACGTCAAGCAAGTACTGCGAGACAACAAGCTCCAAATTCCACGCCGCCGTCACAGAAACCGAGTGAAACCAGCCACAGTTGAACGGGTCCCGGTTATATTGCCATACATAAAAGGAGTCACGGACAAGATTGGCTACATCCTGAAGCGTGCTTCTATTAAAACATACTACAAGCCGCCTAAGAAGATTAGTCAATTCTTACCACCTGTCAAGTGTCATATACCTTTACAAGAACCGGGAGTATATAAAATAGATTGCGACTGTGGCCTCTCTTACATCGGCCAAACCAAACGAAGCATAGGGACCCGCGTAAAAGAACACATAGCTGACGTCAAACACCGACGCTCAACGAAGTCTGCAGTTGCTGAACACATAGAGGAAGGCTCCAAGCATTACCTTCGCTTTGACCAGCCCCAAATCCTCGCCAAAGAACACCGTTTCCTGCCCAGGATGTTTCGCGAGGCTATTGAAATTAAAAAACATCCAAATTTCAATAGAGAAGATGGCTTGAAGCTTGCACCAACATGGGATCCAATTCTACATTTAATTAAATCGGAACCCAAAAGACCAGCTGCCAGACCTCAAGACACAGTGAGCTCCTTCTGCGTAGATCGGATCGCAAAAACTAGCTAACTTTTTAAATTAACTTTTTTAATTTAATAAATATAAATTAAGGGTAGTTTAATTGTAACAGTCACTGAGCGGATGACTAATACCTCAGTCTGCCCCGTGACCATGAAAGCTGTAAAGTAATCGAAACGTCGGGAAGTTAAAAAATGTAAAAATTAAACCAAATCGCGATAAAATCCGTATAAAATAGTTTTATTTCAATGTGTAACATTCGCGTAAATCTAAGAAACCAATTTATAATAAATCAAAATAAAATATGATTTAATAAATCAATCAATTACTAAATCAACCGTATTTTGTCTCTACAGAAATACAATGCAAACCAGTAATATGTACGTACTACTACAAAAGAAAGAAGACTACAACAGAATTTGAAGTCTATTAAAAACGTTTAATTGGACTGAAATACTATACATTATTTTCGAACACGGAATTTAAAGTCAGCTCTATTAAATCAATTTTAGAACATTTTTTAGGTTAACTACCACGTGATAGGTAATGAGAAATCTCTGACTTTGCTAAAGGTTATCTTATTTGTTTGCAATACTTGGCTGTATGAGGTAATATTTTTTGTTTTGCCACTCACTTGAAAATAGAAAAAAAGTGTTATTATTGCACGAATCGCTTTATCAATTGAATTAGGTAATAACTTAATTGTAAACTTGATATCAAAAGCGTACACACGCATTTTGGGGGGCGCAACAATAATAAATCAAATTTCGAACACCAAAGTCCATAGTGAATATAAAATAGATTTGAAACCGTTTTTATGTAAACGCGTTGTTTTTTAAACATATCACTGTCTCTTTCTTTACAGTATTGTCTTTGCTTATTATCATAGAGGCTGTCATGTTTTTAGGTGAAGATAACGGAAATATTTAAGACATTCTTAAATTTTATGAATTGAAGTGTTAATAAAAAATACATGCATTAACTATAAGACAGACTAGATAAGTAAGAATATATTAGAGAAATTCATCAAGTATTACTAATGACTGTGAGCCTTGACAAAGGCAACTTTAATAGGATTTTGTCCAATACATTGCAGACCGACCCTTTCGAATAAATAGGGAAGGGTCGGTCTTTAGTCCATCTCGCTGGTTCAAAGTGGTTTGGTAAAAATATCACTCACAATTGTCCACATTTGACCAGACAAATGTCAAAATTTATTAGTCAAACTGAAGCTAACCGTGATACACAGCTCATTTGTTCGATTTAATGTTAAATCAAAGTGAGCGTAACGTACATGATGGCAAATTCTATGCAGTCTAGATAGAGGAACCACCAGCGAGAGATCGTTATCAACACAATTATGACGGCCGAATCCACACACTCTTCGAAGCACGAAAAAATCCAGCTTCAAAACATCACATCACTTACGTTCATTAAATGCATTCAACTAATAATATATCTCAATTGGCAATAAATTATGCATAGGATCCTTGAGTTGCAACGCAGTGGGAGGTGTTGAGGCTGATTTCACTAAACAATGAATTTCGAATGAAGATTACCTATTCTAAGGACAATCATTGATTTAATATTCAAAGTCACTACAAACACTACAGTCATTAATATAATGATTTTTATTTATGTTATGACTACGATACAATTTTTAAAAACTCGAATATTTAATACGTCTCTTCTAAAATGTGATATTTCTAAAACTACTTGCAATGTTAAGTTAAATCCATATGCTTGGTTCAGTAGAAAGAAAGAGGACGTATTAAGAACATCTAATAAGTTAGATAAAAAGAATTTGAATTGTGACCGAAGCTTACGAAATGCTTTCAAAATTACAAATGTTGGTTTTCTCTTCGGTGCAACAGCGCTAATAAGAGAAGGATTTTCATTCTCCCAGGCGGTAGAAAATTCATATTTGAGTCCGCTTTTAAAAATATTTTCATGATAATTATTTCAGTTAGACTGCGAAGCCGACGCTGCTTTGATCCAAGCCTTAATGGCGCTATCCGACTTATTTAAAATGTATTTCTGACGCCAACTGAGGAAAACAATTGTTAAATTCTACCACGTTTTTATTCAGACATCAGATTTATTGCCATACTTTGGAATTTACAACCCGTATTTAGTTTTCTTTCTTAGTTTTTGTACATACACCTTAGCATTAATTATAATAATTTCAAGACCTACTAGACCGTCCTGGTCTGTTCCTTTTGTCCTATTGCGATTCGTTTTAGTTAATTCAGCTTTCAATGTGGTACAATCATCTCGGAAATTTTCTCTTTCAATTGCCGTTGTTTGGTGCGCTCGTGTTCGCCTGAGGGCACCGAGCGCAACCTGCGCAGATTGCAACAGTGATCTTTTTTATACTTTCAAAACCTTTTTTGATATCTCTGACTTTCATATCTATACTTTTACTTCGTGTAGTTTCATTAGTTGCTAGGCTATCATTAGTTATATTGATTATTCTATCTCATTGTATTTCATCAACTTTGTTTTGTCTATAGGCTAGCTATTATCTCTATAAACTTTACCCAGTAACTGAGTAATTCATCATTGTATTTGAAAACGGCTTCGTTAGATATATTTGCTGTGTGGGTGTATTGGGTCAGACGGTCAATCTGTCTAGATTTCATGCCAGAATGGACAGAAAAGGATGTTATCAAGAGTTATTTTTGGCGCAGACTGATACAAATGTGTAGAGGCAAATGCATTATGTTGAAATAATTATTTTCCTACTTACATATATAGCACATGTTTATAATTTTAAATTAATTACAAAATATTTAGGAATCAGAATTCAGTTAGAGAATTGGCTACATAAAATAACTGATATGTCTGTTAGTTTTCCTAAAAGTTTAAAATAAAATAAAATAAATAATAAAATCTAGATTTGTATCGCATTTTTCTACACTGGCTTTATTGTCTCTATTTCTCATTTGTACAACAGAATGACACCTCACCCCGTCACAAAGAAACAATACAGATATCTCGGGTACAATACACGTCTCTACGCTGAAAATGACATTAACCCAGTGCAATAAATTCTCCTCCGTAGCGTTTACGTCTTATTATCACGACAAAGTGACATCACAGACCACAATATACAAACATTTGCGTCAAAATTGGACGTTGGCTAGCAAGGTTCGCTTTTTTGCTGGTTACATACATATCTGAAGCGTACAGAGGTTTTTGGTTTAAAGCAAATGTTTGGTCTTTTTTGTTGTTAAAATTGGTAGGGTATTTTGCATGAGTAATTGTCCGGGTAATATTTTTTATCAATATTGTATATGTTAGGTCGTTTTTTAAGAAACAATTCTATAGGATGGCTTTTTACTATGTAGGTGTTTATTACACTACCATAGCAGTCACGATAATAACAAATTAAAATACACAAGACTCCAATAAACACAAGTAGACTGTTGAATAATGTGCGAATTCGCCTCGATTTACACAAAGGCATTCGCTTGATATATTTTGATTCATATAGTTAATTTGTAAGCAATACTGCTGCCATTTGGGCCATTAATAAACGTCGCGCGTTGTCGTGCGATTGTTTGTCTCTATCGCTCTTATGGCCAGAGGTATAAAGTTCACAGTGCGCTGGCTCAAACACCGCCCACTCAGGTGGGCAACAAACTATTTTTTTCATCGCCGTCTCCGACACCGAAACGCCCTAATTCAAACCGCAGTATTACGGTGCTCTATCATTCGAAGTATCATTGTAAAGGACTTTGATTGCTTTTGAATCTCGTGGTTATTACCGAGCTTCTTGTATAGCAACGTTTAGTATAATCATGTATTAATTATTATATTTGAAATTAGGTTCTCTATACCAGTTTGTTATTTGCGTTGGTAGGAAGAACTGGTAAGTTGGTACCAGGTATGTAATCATACCAGAATATTTGAATTCAATTGGTTGAATTAAAATTGAAAGAAAAGATCAGGACAGTAGAAATAGTAATCAATATTTTTACAATTACCTGCTTTTTAGTTTTATATAATGTATTTAGTAATCGATATGTAAATAACAATGGTAAAATGTTTATCTTGAGATGGTTGAGAGGGTACCAGCCTATTTCAAAGAAACATTCAAACACCAGTAGAACGAAACGTGATTCTGTTAATCTGATATTATAATTACAGTTTACAAATAGATACTGGAATACATAAGTACCGTAATTTATATTATCCACATATTCGTTGGAATTTTCTATTTGAAACGAAACAATGATGGTTGGAACAAAATAGATATTTCATTGCACAATCCATAAATTATAATTAAGGCTTCGTCCATACTCATTTTTTTACACTATCATCTCTGTTGAACTTTAACGTCGCATCGTCTTAACAAGGGTTCTATTTCATCATGATGTTAATAACACTTAATTGCCGAGACAACGTAGGTAACACAAAACTGTACATAAAGTTTAAACTAATGGGCATTTTATAAAATGCCTATATCATACACTTTGCCGACAACATTCCAAACTTCGTTCGGAATCCACTAACGGGTGGATAGAACGCGCGGCCGCTACTCTATAGTCCCACAGTCAGCGTGCTATACGTATACGGGTGTAGTGTATCCAAATATTGGTGGCGGGTGGGGTGAACGACCTCGCGCCGTAGGCACCTGCAATCGCGTCTCTGTTGACACAAGCAACTGTCGCCGCGTGACGCTTCCAAGTGATAATGAGTGTCGGTGCAATGTACTACAAGATTTCAAATATTTTATATCATTTCATACACTTTACTCCATTAAAAAATGCGCCATACATTAAAACGTAAAAAACGTTTGTGATTTGAATCTAAAATTAGCCGTAAAAATACGATTCGATTTTTTAATTTAAATTCTCAAGCAGTGTTCGACTTTTGAATTCTTTTTTTCAAAAAAAAAAAAACATATTGATGTCATGGAAAAAATGACTATTCCATTTTCAAATTTCATTTGGTACAAGAAATCGCATTACGATTTTTTAATTTTGTTTCGTAAAGAATGTTTTGTTCAGATGGTGTCGCGTCCTTTGTAGTGTGCATTAGGGAAAGTCACGTGCTTTTGACATAACCTACTTTCGGCGGACTATTCCGGTACGGGGCGTGATGGGTGGCGGACGTCAAGTCGTGTCGGAGATAAACTTCAGGGATTTTAAATTTTACATGAAATATCTTCTGGATTATGTCACAAAATTTTCTTTCTTTATGAATATTATACATGAGATTAAAGGTTTTGTATGGATAAAGGATAAACACATTTTATACTGAAATAAGCATTAGTTGTAGTACAATGTAACCTGTTTTTAAATAATTATGTTGTTAGATAAAAAATATAATTAGGAGGCAGTCGTTAATTAGTATTAAATTTGTCATATAGAGCAGCCGTTATCTATGTATGTTTTAAATTAGTTTAGTCTCTTTATATATAAAAACGACAATTTTAAATATAAACTATGCAGGTAAAGAAAAACAAATTTTATTAAGAGCTGAAAATGATTATCTGGATTGTGGACTAATAAAGCTGACTTTAATTTCCAAAATAATATTACTTACTGTTATGAACAGGCTAATTTAGTTTAATTCAAAAATATATTACATAAATCATCAAATAAATATATGAAGTTCGTGCTTATTCTAATTATTATTACAACATTAAATTTTGTCAAAAAAAATGATGTGGGTGTCCTGGTGGCGCCTCTGCCTACCCCTTCGGGGATAAAGGCGTGAGTCTATGTATGTATGAAAAAAAAATGATCCTGATATGAATGATTTTGGTGCCTTACGATTATCACCGGTTGCGCATCGCAATATGAACGGAAAATTGTCACCGGACTGACAGCCTCCGTGGCGCCGCTGTGGGGTCGATCTCCGAAATTTCGACACACAACAAGACTCGATGTTAGTGTGGGGTCAGGCCTATGTATGTGACTATTAAGCGTATTTATTATGTCAGCATCCCGATACAAACTCCATATCAATTTCGCACATCGGCTTTACACGTCATGCTCATAGTGTCAAAATTTCGCAGTAGCGTTTTTAAATTATTACGTGATCGACGGAATCGCCGGTGGGATTGAGGGCGCGGCCTTGTCCCGTTTCGGAGGTTGGCACATTTTTAAACACACTTTGAACTACGGCCAAGCGAACTACGTTCGATTGATGTGGGATACAATCGAGTAACCGAAACGTCATTACCGAAATGTCATTACCGAAATGTACGACAAACAGTGTTTTCGGACGTAGGATTAAAACAACAAACACATGCGAGTGAAACCTCTGGTGTTGCATACGTCGTTGCTAAGGTAACATATTACCATCAGGCGGCTCGTATTTGTCTCCTTAGTTGTATAAAAAAGCAGCTCCCTTGATGTTAGCGGTAAGTGATCAGCGTTTCCCATTAACACCTACTACATGTGGAGAACTAGGAGAATCGACGATTTTCGGGATGCAATAGAATTAGAGAGGATTTTTGACATACCAAATTGTCTATAGATAATGAAGCGTTTGGATGATCTTTTGCAGAATAGTAGACACATAACATTTTAACTGAAAGAGGCGAAACGATCTCTAAATTTTCTTATGTTTCTGTGTATACATTTATTATTATTAATGAATCAAATAAAAACCTCGTATTTTATACTATTTAGTTTAAATAAAAAATAAGCCTATATTATAATCTTTTTTCTTCATCTTCTTACTTTTATTATGAAGCTGTCTGGAAGGCTGTGTAAATAATAGGAAAACATCTCTAAAACCCAAATAATAATATTTCCAATAAGAAAATTGTTAGTAAGTAGAACTACATTAAATATTAACCGGTTTATTGGTGATATTGTCAAAGTTTCGTTCATAATACATGAAATAAGTTTAGTTATTTTTTTTTTGTCTACCTTATTATATTGTAATACCTTTTATATTTGTTTATATATTTTTTACGTAGAGTCTACCTTAGAATGTCAACGTCTTTTCAAACAATGTTATAAATAATTTTGGAAACTATCATTAAAAGTTAAAAAACAGAACTGATAGAAGTTTTTCCAGAAAAGAAGTGTAGAGTTTTCGATTACAGCGATAAAATTTCTTGGAATTGATAAATTATGTTACATTCTATTTATAACAAGCTAAAAGTTTTTTTTGTCGATGTTATTATATCTTTTTTTATTTTGTTCCTTTTTTATTGAAAATATTTGCGTATTTATATTCTGTTTTGTATTATGTGGGTCTAGTTCATCAAAATAAAGTTTTTCGTTGTTTCTGATAGCTACGATGCAACACTTTTGTCTTAAGTAGAGTTAGATTTCTGTTCGAATTTTGTGTGCAAAATATTTTGCATAATATAGCATAAGCCAATATTACTTTACAGTTTCAGCTTTTGAATCCTTAGTCCATTCCCGCCATTTCTTACCCGCTGTGTACCCTATAACGGTGAAGGAAAGCATCGTAAGGAAAACTGCAAACGAGAACAATTTGAAAAAAAACTATGGTTTGTACAGTCCGTGAAAACGCACTAGGCCAGCGTGGTGGACTATATGGCCTAACCCCTATCAATCTTGCTTTCGGTTGGTTATATAGGTATATGTGTAGACAGATACATGTACTACACCTGTATCTGTTATCGCAACATCGCAAAGAATGATCATTGTTTTTCCATCATTTTGTGTATATACATGACGTGTCTAGTTAGATTCCAATGTTGATACTTCTTATTCGAGTGAGATACCCTCAAGTTGTGTATAACTATTATTAGTTTCTCGTCATAAGCCGTTTATCCGTTGAAACAACGTGCCTGTATAAATTGTATCGCTTCGTACTTGGCTCTTGGCTAATTCAATTTAAGACTTAGCTGTTGCAAGTTGTTGACCTATGCATAGTGTAATGTTAATTTACGATTACTGTTTTGATAATAAAAATGGTATGCGAAAATAGTTTTAAGAACCTGTTGTTGAATATTAGTGATGAATAAAAATGTTAGCACTCCAGCATATTTGTGTTGACAAGCGAGAGATTACTACTGTATCAGCCCATATACGTCCCACTGCAGGAAAAAAGCCCCCTCTACAATCAAGAGTATGATTGAGATGGGTAGCCCATATAGTCCACCACGCTGGCCTAGTGCGGGTTGGTGGACTTTACATACCATATAAATTATAAAAAAATGCTATTATAAGCAGGTTTCCTCACGATGATTTCCTTCAACGTTATAGTACGTGGTGATTGACTATCAATACACACATCACTCCAAAAAGTCAGAGGTGTGCCTGGGATTTGAACCCGCGACCACAATGAACATGTTGGCAGACGCGTCTGGTCCATTTTTGAAAAGACCATCACCCACACTTTGAGATATTACTATCTCTCGATTATTGGTACCTACTCTATTTGCATTGAAATGCACTTATTAAAATATCTTGTACTTGCATAGCATTGCACTTTTTCGTGCCAATGTAAAGGAAATTATAACTTTTCAGTACATTTTAAACTGAGACTCAAAAACAAAGACAAAGACTGCCTCGGTGGCGTAGTTGTATTACGGTACGGTTACAAAGCTGAGGTCTCGGGTTCGAGTCCCGGGTCGGGCAAGGTGATATTGGATTTTTTCATTCATTATCAGCCCGGAGTCACGAATTTGTGCCCGATATGGCGATAGACTCGCCCCCTATCACATCGTGGGACGGAACATACAAGGCGAAATGTGGGTGTCCTGGTGGCACCTCTGCCTACCCCTTCGGGGATAAAGGCGTGAGTTTATGTATGTATGTATGTACTCAAAAACATTAAAATCGGCAAGATTTTTCATGTGAAATTAAAACAGGTAAAAAATATTGCATCTCGTTTTTTGACCCTGACCCCAAAACGTTTAAGCTGTGGGTTCAAAGTTAAACAAAATGAGACCAACGACATTCGAGATTCCAACTTCATTGACCTAAATATGTGATAAAAATAAACTTCGCTGAATTCGATACTCGAATCAAAAAATATTTTCGGAATGTGTTGAAGAAAAACACACGAAAACTAACCCGTAGGTATAATGAATAATATTATTACCAGAGTTTATTCCATCGGACAATACTTGAACGTGTTTAAGAATGCCGGCGATGTTGACCAAGTCCACTTGTCAGCGTAAGTATGACAGTCGCGATAGTGAGCTGATATTCGCGTTTCCTTTTTTGCTGTCCTCGATACCGCTGCGCTTCATAAAAACTAACCTAAAAGCGGCTTTACTTTGCACAAACATTTTTACATTTATTTATATCGGTCGATATTTTCATTAAAATTGTGCAGCTCACAAAATATAGCGGATGGAAACAGCGCGAGAGAAATTAAATGGCTACAACATTTATGTCAACGGAATAGTAATTTACACTAGAGTACCGAGTTCAACACAAACATGTGTTTCCTGCGTCGTGTTTTACTCTCGTTGCCAGTTGCCATCGCGTCCATGTAACTTCAAACACGCTTCATGAAACAGTGTGTATGCATTTTACGCGGTCACTGATTCACGCCAAACAAAATACGAACGACCGCATTACGCTTAATAGGGCTGATATACGATTTGGTGACACAACAAATCAGCTGAGCGCTGCTGGCAGCCCCGCGCGGCGAGCGGCGACCGAGCCGCAGCCTCGGCGCGACTCCTTGTCGACAAGCAACTTTCCAACTTGCACGCTATAAATATTCAACGGCCAGTGTGCCAGCAATCGCAGCTCTCACCGGCTACATAATTTCATCCGCCGCTCGTGAGATGATTAAATACCCACCTAAATACAGTTTGGGCTCAATTTTGGCGGCCCGCAGCAACTCCCGGCCAGAAACGGTGTAGTGTCGTAGGTCCGCGGTGGTGGGTGCACTCACGCCCGCGTCTATTCATCCATCACTGCACATCCGCACGGTACGGCGAGACTCACGATCACACTGTCACAGCACGCGGCGGCCGTCCGGCCCGCCCCAGTCACCACCACTGTCCAGCACGCGGCCACTCAGTTCCGCCACTGCCGCTGCAGCCTGCAACCGAATCCACCACGCGACTGTTGGTTTCGCGCCGCAACGCTACGTCAAACTGCGAGGGCTGAAAATGCACGAGGTCGACGCGACCCCTGCGCTTCACGCTCTCGAGCGTGAGAGCTCGCAAAGCCTGAGCGCTGGCAGGTGCGCTGCGTGAAGTGCAGCGTCGACACCGAGAAAAGTGTACGAGACGACGCGCGTGACTCGCCGCCGCCGACTGACAGGGCGCGCCGCGACGAACCTCGACTCACCAACACACGCGCAGCGGCGCACACTGGCGCACACTCGCGCCCGGCCGCCTCGCGCCTCGCACACCGCGCCGCACCGCCGCCGCACCGCGCCGGGCCCGCGACGCTACACTGCTACAGCGCTACACACTGACGCACGCGGCAGGCGGCGGGCGGCGTTTACACCGCACACAGCCGCGTACAGATCCGGCGATATTTTAAAGTTTCATACCGAATTTGACTTTAAAATCTCATCAAGACCGACGGAGACGTGGCCCAGCCGGCCGGGCTGGATATTTACCTGAATAACAGTGGTGCGTTGTCTCATTGGACGCATTAGTTGCGCAGTGAATGGACAACGCGTGTGGAAACATGGAGGAGAGCGCATGCGCCACGCACACTTCTTCGCGGCGCCTCTGTATTTACTGAAAATTAGTATAGTCGCGTTTGTGTTACGTTAGTACGTGTAAAATGTAGCTGGAATGTCTGAAAACTTGAATAAGCCCACGAACGCGAGCGTCTTGAAATTGAAATGCAATGTGACGACGCGGTTCAGACTGGGACATAAAGAGCAAAACATGTTTTTCTGTTATTGCTTTGCGATGACAAAATCTATAAGAGTGGGTGGCGTTTATGTGAATGGAGAAGTCACGTCAATTGAAGAACGGGGAGCAAGCGATAAATTAAAAGCGCATCTCTCGCAACGAGGCATAAGTAAGGTCATTGGAATGCTTAGCTGCGATGCTACAAATTGCGCAAATAGATGTTCCAATGAACTCGTTTAATAATAGCGGGCGTAGTGAGGGCGTCACTGAGGAGAAATACTAGTGGAGTATCGCTCGCCGACTACAGCACATTGCGACTGGCTCAAGGTTGCGACAACACATACATTAGTAGTCCGCACTGCCTTCGGGAAAACTGAGGTCAAATCTGAACATTTCCATTAAAGATGAACGTATGGAACGTTTCGAATATTTGATTGTGTTACTGGATGAATGCAAACAAACTGAAGGTATGAGCAATATTATGTTTGCACGGGAACAAATCCAGCCATATCATAAAGCATAAATATGACTAAAATCTGGAGGATTATTTTTGTGTATCAAAAGTCCAATGTATTGAAACAATTTTGTCTGAAGAAAGTGATTAAATTGATTCCAAGAACAATTTTGAATACTATACGTACAGAAATATCACGCACCTTTTAAGTAATTAGCATGCTTACACAATATTTCCTGGTGTTAATAAAAGCATTGTAAAATTCTCCAATGTCGTACCAATTATATACGACATTGAAAAGAAGAGAAATGCGTTGCGAATTTTATCAGCTTCATCACGCTCCGGGCAGACGGGAGACATCAACTGGCCGTTGAAATAAATAGCTCTTGAATTTTACTAAGATTATTTCGTGGGATCATTTCTCCGGAATAAATTGATGAGCGGGAGTTTCATAGCTCGGTGGGAGACATTTTCACGATTTTAGTTGGAATTAATAGTTTTAAGTTATGCTATTTGGTATCGGATGTGTGTCTTTTAGGCGACGCGTCTACAAACAACAAAATAATTGAGGTACAAAATCATTAAAAAAACGTTTACTTAGATTTCCTATTTTACGGGTCTGCCCATATTTTATAGCATTTTTTTAATGTAGAGACACGAACGGTCTACGATTTTATTACATAAGGTATTGTACTTCATAAATGACAATCAGGAATAAGATCAAACTGGACATGCTTTACAGTCTAAAAGAAAACTATCACAACATTGACGCGATAACCACAAATATTTTTAACAGGATAAATCATTTTAAGCTTTTTAATATCGTCGTAGAACTAATGTATCAACGGGAACCAACAAGGAGAGACAACGATGGTTTGTTCGACGGTGGCCGGTGGCCGGTGGATAGTAATGCTCGCTTCCGCCGGCGCCCAGAACATTACCAGCAGTTAGGAAGGAAATACTGGTGACTTTTTAAAAGTATAAATGAGAGGTTTTATTATAAAACTGTTTTATAACGATATATGGTAGGCAATTATGGCAAGAGGTAGTTGTCGGATTTGAACACCACTATATATTGATTGTTAGTTTTTGGTTTTTAGGAATTATGGATCTAGTTTGATCTAACTGACATGACGGTTAGATATACGTAGCCGTCTAGATAGAATCACCTTACACGATTATATGATGATGATCTGTCATAGTAAATCATGCGAGTTGTTCGCGTTTTATTTATTTATTTATTTATTTATTTATTTTAGAGAAGCTTACAGACAAATAACAAATACAAATAACTAATCTTACATATAACTATAGCTAATTACAAGCCTCCACCGATTTGAGTACAGACTATAGGTTCCAATTGTTTTGTTCAAGCCTCATGCAAGTTGTTCGCGTTTTGAGTACAGGCTATACTCTATAGGTTCCTCTTGTTTTGTTAAAGCTGGAATAATTTTGTGACCAGCGGCATTACCATGTCTCCCAAGAGATACAATATGTGTGGAATAAAGCCAGACAGAAGACGTTTTTTCAAACAGTTCTAAAAGTATCGCAACATAATAACATCGTCGATATTTATCAAAAGCTTGTTGAATTTAATTAAAGAAGGGACCGCATCTGCATAAAGGAAACGGAGCTGTTATTTTCATTTTAAAAACCCAAAAAGAAGATTTGCTTGTGGATCAAAATGAAACTTGGGTATAAAGAACGTTTAAAGTCAGTTGCGGGGCGCGTGTGAAGTCTTTCAAATGACTTGTGTCTGTGAACTTATCTAATAGTAACTGTTGGTTGTAAGATAAAAATATTTTCTTGAGAATTTTTCGGCCATGTAAATTGATTTGTGTAGATATGAAACAGTAATGTACTCTATTATTAATCAGTTTTGTTTTTGAGAATAGTCGGCCCAATTTCAGTTCTGCGTGCTTTAAACATGCTCTACCACATCAAATTCATAAACCGCTGTAATGTAATGGTAATGAAATTTGTCTATACATCGTATATGCGCGTTAAAGCTTCACATCCACTCATATGTGGTGTGGTTACGTCCCACGATGTGGTAGGGGGCGAGCCTATCGCCATATCGGCCACAAATTCCTGACTCCAAGCTGATAATGAATAGAAAAATCCAATATCACTTTGCTCGACCCGGGATTGGAACCCGAGACCTCAGCTTTGTAATCGTACCATGGTACTACTACGCCACCGAGGAAGTGACAATACTGAAATATTGATATAATTTAATAATTATCTGTAGTACAATAAAGTTCATACGATGAAACGGAAAAATCACAAAATTGCCTCCTGATTAATGTTTAACTGTTCCAAAATTGATGTATTAATTCAAATCAAGCCATATTTCAGACTTCATTTTTAATTAATGTGGTATTTAAATCGCATCCGAGTTGCATTTTATTTTTGGTCCTAAATCAAACGGCCCTGCACGTGGTGCATTCTAATTAAACAATAAACTTGATTCTGACAGAAGGGTCCATTATAAAAATTCCACAGAGTTTAATTGAAGATTTGAGAAAAACAAGTGGCCATACAAAAACATAAAAACCCTTTTTCTACCCAGCACAAAAAAGCAGAAACTTGATTGGCAGAAATGTATGACTGTGAAGAAATCGCCCGAGGGAACTTTGAATGTATAATATAAGGGGGTAGCACGCCGACTGTTCGCCTCTAAACATGGTCAGCACATCGTGTGGTCCTGTAAAACTAAATAACATTTGATCGTGTCGCTGAATGTGCACGTCTCTCACAGTTTATAGAAATCTTTCTTTTGTGCGAACCGAGCCGACGGCACAAAAGCCTTCTGATTGCCTCGAACGCATCTCACGCCGGACAATACGACATAAACTTTTATACATTTCTGTCCGATTCAAAGAAACATTCTCGCTCAGTGTACATAAGTAAACGGTCTAACAGATAGTCGTAACAACGTACTAACATGCCATTCGCTGTGAAACTACGAAAATTACAAATTTTCACGCGATTGTTCGCAAAACAGTGGAGTTCTGCCCGCGGCATCCTTCACAAACACTTCGGCCGATTTTGTTGTAAAAGGCGTGCAGGTTCGATTTAGAATATTGAGATTCTGAGTCAACGACCGGACGGAGGATGTCGAATAATATGCACATTTCGTAAACGTAAATGCGCTCATTAAACCACCTTTTTGGGTTTGACTCATATTTGATATCCAGCTGGCTTGTTCGTCATATAAATGATAATTAAATTTGCCTTTATGTTTGCGAATATGAGCAGATGCAGGTATCAAATGATCTCGATTTTGATCTCACTACTGTGATGAGCCAGATGTTAATGACAGATTACCTGGTTATCCCCGATCGTTCTGATTTGGTTCAAAATGTAACAACATATGAGATTTGTTTATGTTTAGGTACACTATTTTTTTGTGTACAAGTCACTCATAGTTTATGAGGAAAACCGTGGACAACTAAGTTATATTCAAGTCGTATGCAAATTATTCTTTCTATAATCCGCAAATTATTCCGACCCGACGTTTGCGATTAAAAAAGGCAAATAATATATTACCGACGGCTGATAATCTTGGCCTCAACTCGTATATAAATAAGCTGATACGCAGTCGGACGGTACAATGTGTCTTTCATGAAATGCAATTGTATGCTTCGTTGATTCGGGCGTTTCAAACACGGTCGAGCTAACTTTAATATTTAACACAAACTGTAATTGAAGAAAGTTCTCAGAGTTTCATAAAAAAATTGAATTAATAATGTCGGTGCATGCAAGGGAAAAAATTAAGGAGACAAGATTTTTAATGAAAGAATTTTACTAAGATTATAGCGCAGATATTTGCGTTTGTGGTAGAGCAGTTTTTACTTTATTAGAATAATAATGCAGTACGTAGGAATGAGCAGTCAATAAAAATCACTAGTTACCTATCCTAATGACGTCATAGGAAGAATCACTAGGCACTATCAAAGTCGATTTACAAATTATAAATCGCAATCCTAGTTGCGATTCGGGTTTTATTCTGATCATTTATTTGTCCAATAAAATTATGATCAATTTAAATTAAAAACAAATGACATTCACAGCGAGCCACATTAAGCTTAGAATAAGGTAAAATAACATTAAATAGCTTGATAACTATTGCCAGGCAAAATACTGCTTTAAGAACACATGCGTCGAGTTAGCTGCAGCATAATTAATGACTTTATTTATAAACACAATTAATTTGTCTCCAGGCACGTCTATTAGCCATTTCGTTTTTTACGCATTGAATGATTTATCACGCGTCTGTGTAGAGATGTTTGCA
This sequence comes from Deilephila elpenor, assembly GCA_949752805.1. Lineage (NCBI taxonomy): Eukaryota > Metazoa > Arthropoda > Insecta > Lepidoptera > Sphingidae > Deilephila > Deilephila elpenor. Next base: position 5,668,358 of record OX457099.1, on the reverse strand, counting down.
AAGCTTCTTATGGAGTCGAAGTGGTGCTAAGATAGTTTTATTTATTGAAAATAAGCGACATGTATAATAAACATTCCGTAATGGTACATTGATGAGAGAATTGCTGTTATACATCTCAATGACATTAATGAAAACATAATATTATACCAGTAATGACAGCAATTGGGGAAAATATTATGCTAATAAAAATAAAATTCATAAAAAATACGTTAATCAAAATTACATGCCTTAATTAAAATATTAATACAAACCCTAAAAACAACTTCATTAGCATTTGAATAAAATACTAAATTGTCTGGAAACGTGTGATTTGTCGCTTTTTGTGTGCAGTAGCAGTTTTTGCCATATCGTAATTAGCACCAGCCGAGGTTACGGCCTTCTTCCACCAGAGAGGCAGATATCTGCGCTACACCTACACCAATCTACACCCACGCGAGTCAATTGGACAGATAAATCAGAATACCTACCACAATATAATTGTGAGGGAGTTTGATTTACGGCACGTTATTTATTTCACTGTTGCCTTTGTAATACGAAACCGAGGCGAGCATTTTTCGATATTTAGCAACGATTTTTCCTCCCTTTTGGGCGTGATCAAACGAGTCTTTGTAACTTATAAATCGGCAATTAACACGTCCGCGTAGATATTTTTATCGGCTCATTAAAACTTTTGAGTATTCGATTAACTTCGGAAAATATTTGGTTTATAATTAGTTGGTAATAAATAAATAAAAATTTGCATTATACACAAGATTTATTTGATAAACTGTATATTTCAAACAAAGGTTGTTTTATACGTCAAATTCACGAGGAAGTAAACATGTTAAATCGCTACCTGAAATGAAAGAAGAAAAACATCGCATTTAAATTAAGCAGGCTCAAGTGAAATAAGAAATACCTATATAGAAATAAAACATATTTTATTTGTTGTTTTTATTTGCTTCCTTCACATTTTATAATGAGTATATTGTTATTATTAGGTGGAAGGTAATTTGCTACACGAGTTTCCAATCGACGTGTATTGAGCTCACGTAAGACTAAGCCGAGGTTTTTTTTTTAATTGCAATGAATCGCGAGATTAGCATGCCATTCGCCTGATGGTAAGCGATACGACCGTTCATGGACAGTGGCAAAACCAAACAACACCATTTACTTTTCTTTCGCTATTTTGGGCATAATAATTTAAAACTAAAATGAAGCTCCTTTTCGTCAGCCAGTGTAAAGTTTTTTAACATAAAATACGTCAAACATACTCATGTTAAATAACCAGTTTATTCATTAAATTTTCAATATTCGTTTTAGAGACTTATATTTCTCAATAACGTTAAATAAATAAACACACTTCCGTTAAAGAAATAAGACAAGACAGTATATTTTCGATGAAATAAAGTGGAATATGGTGGCATTTATTTCGTATGCCTTTCAATCTTGATCATTGACGGGCAACGAATTGACACTGAAGAGGGCGCTCTATAAAATCGAACCCACATCACTCGAAAACTCGACCGTGTTACCAATTGAACTGAGAGCTATTAATTACCGGTACTGGCATAATATCCGGTCAGTTGCGTAGGCTTATGTCAGTACTAAACATATTTGGGGTGCTATGTCGGGAACCTCCACGTGGTGCACCCTGGGCAACGTGGGTCATCGTAGTTGCGATTTGCAACTACCATGGCCGACGGCGAATATCCGACGGGGAGGGCAGGGAGTTTGGCGGTCGCTGTCTTTTGTGGCGGCCGCCTCTATCTGTCGTTGCAGGCGCGACCCTGCATTTGGGTCGCCCTCCGGTTCTGTCCCGGAGGTCTCGGCGGGCCCGGTGTGCGCTTACCCCGCCGCCGGGCGGGCTGTGGGAGTGTCCCTCCCACGGTCGCCGTCGTATATCGTAATCCGGTTGTGAGGTTTGTGGTCATGTCTCGCACTCCTGCCGGACCGAGGGTCTTGGCTTAACCGCCCGGACCGCGAGGGAGGATGCCTCTATAAAAAGTACCCCGAATCCCAAGCGGCGGCGCACCGCGAAGGGATGCATGGCTGATGGGCAGTTCAGTCTCTAGTGCGACCCCCGCCAGAGTACCGGCCGACCCTCTGGCGGGTTACGCTAGGCTTACCCAGGTACAGGGGGCACTGCCTGGGCGGACCTTCTTTTCCCCCATACTCGTGGGAACATCATGCAAACTAATAAAAATAAAACAAATTGTAAAGTTGTTGTGGAAAGGTTGCTCGACTCGGACACTTCGCAAGCGTCCAGTCGGGGACCATCCATGATGGGGCCTCCTGCGGAGAGGACCGCGCCACCCCGCGACTTCGACTCGGAGTCCGGGGCGTGCAGCGACTCTTCGCTGCCAAAAAGAAGCCGAGTTAAACGGCGGGGCTCTCGTCCAGCCGAGAAGCGGCCCAGAGCCAGCGATGGAGGTAGTGCGGTAGAGACAGACTCCCGCACTGCCACCAAAAAACTGAAGCGGCGCCCTGCGGCGCCTGGGACGATGACGGATGACGCTGTTGCCAAGGCGCAAAGCGAGCTCGAGGCTGCCTTGGATGCGGAAAGCATCGCCGAGGCCGAAATGCTGGAGGCGGAAGAGGCTAAGCTTCGGAGGGCCAAGGAGGCGAATCCTTTGACCAAGTCGGCACCAAAGGATCCTCCTCCAGCCACCCATAATGAGGCCTTGATAAAGATGGCAGAGCGGCTCCGACATGTTGCACGTACGGCCAAGAATCTTAAGGGCACGTACGTAAAGGAGATCAAAGACAGCGTGTCGGAGCTGCTGGAAATAGCCCAGGAGCCGCCATCAGCGGAGCTCTTCAGGGTCGAGGCGGAGAAAGCCGAACTCCGCAAAAAGGTTACGGCGCTGGAGGCGGCCCTTACAACACAGGGGAAAATGATCCAGGACCTGATGGCCACAGTCCGGACGCAGCAGCAACCAGCGACTGAATCGGCATCCGGCGGTTTGGAGGCGGAGGCCGTGAAGGCGTTGCTCGAGGTGCACATGGCGAAGGTCGACGCCAAACTCGAGGCGATCGCCATGCGGCTGCCTCCGGAGCCGATTCTCCGCCCTCCGCTGGCAGCCGACCGGGCTAAGGCCAAGGCAGCCCTGAGGCCGCAGCCAGCCGTCGCAGGGATCCCGGCCACGTCATGGCCGGCCCTAGAAGCAGGGAAGGCGAAAGTTGCCCCTGCAGCTGCTGGCCGCCTCGCACCAGATGCCCCTGCGGCAGCTCGTCGCCCCGCACCAACCACCCGGTCGACCGCGGCTTCGACGGCTCCGCCGCCAGTCGCCTCTCGGGAGTCCCGCGGGCGCAAGCGAGGCAACCGGAAGCGCGCCCCGCCCCGGCCGCAGACGCCACACCCGCCCCTTCAACCCACCACATCGACGGAGACTCCGTGGACTGTGGTGGCAAAGAGGGGCAAGAAGAAGTCCCGGGCGGCTCAACAGTCGGCCCAAACCCCACGTGGGGCTGCTCCCCAGCTCCGCCTCCCCCGTAAAGCCGCCGTGACTCTCACGGTGATGCCGGAGGCGTTGAAGCGGGGAGTTACCTACGCACAAGTCCTGTGTGAGGTCCAAAAAAAGGTGGACCTAGCCAGCCTCGGCATAACAGCCGGGCTGAAGTCTAGGCGCATAGCCACCGGGGCTTTCCTCTTCGAGGTGCCCGGGCCCGAGTCGGAGGCGAAAGCCGACTCCCTCATCAGTAAAATGAGGGAGGTCCTTCGCGGGTCGGAGGAGGACGTACGCGTCTCCCGGCCCGTAAAGACTGCGGAGCTGCGCGTCTCTGGATTGGACGCGTCAGCAACCTCCGAGGCAGTCGCAACGGCCATCGCCCGTCTCGGCGAGTGCTCCCCAGACGACGTCAAGGTCGGGGAGATTCGCGACGAGCGCTCGGGCTTGGGCGCGGTGTGGCTCCGCTGCCCAGCAAAGGCAGCGGAGAAAGTCGTTAAGGCGGGGCGCGTCCTCGTCGGATGGGTGGCAGCGGGAGTACGCCTACTTGAGCCTCGGCCAATGCGTTGCTTCCGCTGCCTCTACAAGGGGCACGTTAGAGTGCAATGCACCGGCGAGTGCGACCGCAGCGGGCTCTGCTACCGCTGCGGTAAACCGGGCCATAAAGCCCGAGAGTGCTCCGCGGACCCGCACTGCGCAATTTGCGCAGATGCCGGAAAACCCGCGGACCACCGGGTGGGCGGCAAAGCTTGCGTTGCCTCCTCGGTCCCGCACCGTTATCAACGCGGTGTGGGAGCCGAGGTTGCGACGCGGCCGCAACCGTCCCCCCCTGAGGCGATGGAGATCGCCCATAAATAGATGGAACTTAATTTCCTCCAGGCGAACATCAACCACTGCGTCGGAGCGCAACAGTTGCTCGAACAGTCTCTGGCGCAGTGGTTGATCCACGTGGCTGTGGTCGCCGAGCCATACTCTGTCCCTGCCCGCGACGACTGGGCAGGGGACCTTGATGGCTCGGTGGCCGTCATCACCCGGGGCGCCGCCGGCTCTCCGCCCTTCGAAAAAGTAGCGAAGGGTGCGGGATGCGTGGCGGTCCTGGTGGGAGGGGTGTGGGTAGTGGGAGTCTATTTCTCTCCCAACAGGTCCCAGGCGGAATTCGAGAGCTTCCTGGCGCGCCTGGGGGCCCTGGTGCAGCTTGACAGCCAGCCTCGCCCCGCGCTTGTAGCCGGCGACTTCAACGCCAAATCCTTGGCCTGGGGTTCGTCGGTGACCGATGCGCGGGGCGAGGCCCTGGAGGAATGGGCGATCTCCATCGGGTTGGTCGTCCTGAATCGGGGGTCGGAGAACACGTGCGTGCGGCACAACGGCGGTTCGGTGGTGGACGTGACGTTCGCCACCCCAGCCCTTGCCCGCCGTGTTCGGGACTGGAGGGTTTTGGTCGAGGAGGAGACGCTGTCCGATCATCTCTACATTCGGTTCAGCGTCTCATCCTCCCAGGTCTCCACCCGCCAGTCCGGTGGTGGTCCGACTGCCCGATTCACGGGCGGCCGACGTTGGGCTGCGAAGCGCCTCGATGTGGAGGCCGTGAAGGAGGCTGCCATTGTTCAGGCGTGGCTCCCCGTGCCGGATGGGCCGGTGCGGGTCGAGGAAGAGGCGGAATGGTTCGGGGTGGCGATGTCGCGAGTCTGCGACGCGGCCATGCCCCGGGTCACCCGCCTCCCAGCGAAGCGCCAGGTGTACTGGTGGTCGGCCGAGCTCACTGAGCTGCGTGCGTCCTGCCAGGTCGCGCGCCGCCGACTCGCCAGGCACCGTCGTCGTCGGACACGTAGACCCGGCGACGACGAGCAGGGGCGGCACCTTCTCGACCTCCATAGAGAGGCGAAGAGAGCGCTGCGGGTGGCCATCGCGCAAGCAAAGGCCGCGGCGAACGAGGAGTTCCGGAGGTCTCTGGACAGAGATCCATGGGGGCGTCCGTACTGTGTGGCGATGCGAAAATTCCGCCCATGGGCGCCCCCCTTGACCCAGAGTCTCCGGACCGAACTTTTAGAGGACGTCGTCGCGGCCTTGTTTCCGGCCACTGAGGAGTTCACTCCTCCACCGATGGCGCCACGTCCACCGGCGTCATCGTCGTTGGTTTCGGTAAGGGATATCCCGGAGGTTTCGCCGCAAGAGCTAGAGGCGGCAGTGCTTCGGCTGCGGAGCAAGAACTCGGCCCCGGGGCTCGACGGGGTGCCCGGTCGTGTCTGGGTGCTGGCCGTCGAGTCGCTGGGTACGAGGCTCCGCGGCCTTTTCTCCGCGTGCCTTGAGCAGGGCATCTTCCCGTCGCGGTGGAAGACGGGCAAGCTTGTCCTGCTCCGCAAGGAGGGGCGACCCGCGGATTCGCCGTCGGCCTACCGGCCGATCGTGTTGCTCGACGAGGCGTGCAAGCTCTTCGAGCGCATAGTCCACGCGCGCCTCGTCGAGCATTTGGAGAGTACGGGCCCGGATTTGGCAGACTGCCAGTTCGGGTTCCGGCGGGGCCGGTCGACGGTCCACGCGATTCTGCGGGTGAAGGCACAAGCGGAGCGTGCGGTGTCCCGGGGCAGGGTCGTGGTGGCGGTGTCTCTCGACATCGCCAACGCGTTTAACACCATGCCCTGGGCCTGCATCGAAGAAGCACTGCGGTACCACGAGGTTCCGCCCTACCTTCGGCGTCTGGTGCACTCGTACCTGTCTGATAGGTACGTGGTGTATCCGGGCGCCGACGGGTGGCACCGCAGGGAAGTGACGTGCGGTGTTCCACAGGGCTCGGTTCTTGGGCCGCTCCTGTGGAACATCGGCTACGACTGGGTGCTACGTGGTACCAACCTTCGGGGCGTCGCTGTCGTCTGCTACGCGGACGACACACTGGTGACAGCGACGGCCAGGACATTCCAGAGGTCCGCCCTGCTCGCCTCGTTCGGTACTGGACTGGTGGTGGGCAGGATTCGGCGACTGGGCCTCACGGTGGCCCTCAACAAGACCGAGGCCGTGTGTTTCCACGGTCCTCGGTGTGGGCCACCGCCAGGGGCCCACATCACGGTGGAAAGCGTGCGGATTCCCGTCGGCTCGAGGATGAAGTACCTCGGTCTCGTTCTCGACAGTCGATGGGATTTCCGTGCGCATTTTGAGGAGTTGTCGCCGAAGCTGGTGAGGGCGGCGGGCGCACTGGGGCGCCTGTTGCCCAACACTGATGGTCCTGGCATCCCTTGCCGAAACCTTTATGCTGGAGTCGTGCGGTCCATGGCCCTCTACGGGTGTCCCGTTTGGGCCGAGTCCCTGGGCGATCGTTGCGTCCGCCTGCTGCATCGTCCGCAGCGCATGGTGGCGCAGCGAATAATCAGGGGCTACCGCACGGTCTCGCACGAGGCGGCCTGCGTATTGGCGGGAACTCTGCCCTGGGTGCTGGACGCGAGGACCCTCTCGTCGGCTTTCTTCCGGCGAGAGGAGGCGTCCGGGCGTGGGCAGAGGTTGGTCCCCCGTGAGGTCGAGGCCATGTTGGCCTCCCTCCGCAGGACCGCCGTGGAGGAGTGGCGTTCCAGGCTGGAGAACCCTAGTGCTGGTACGAGGACCGTCGCGGCAGTGCGACCTGTCCTCGAGCAGTGGCTGGACAGGCGCCACGGTGCGCCGACATACCGGCTGACGCAGGTGCTCACCGGGCACGGCTGCTTCGGTGCGTACCTGTGTCGCATAGCCGGAGCCGAGGAGTCCGCCGTGTGCCACCATTGTGGCAACTGCCGTGAGGACACGGCCCAGCACACGCTGGAAGAGTGCCCAGCCTGGGACGAGGAGCGCAGCGCTCTCGTCGCGGTCGTGGGAAGCGACCTTTCGCTGCCGGCCGTGGTCGCCGCCATGGTCGGCAGCCGGAGTTCGTGGCGAGCCATGCTCTCCTTCTGCGAACGTGTCATGTCGCAGAAGGAGAGCGCCGAGCGGGATCGGGAGCAGACCGATCCCGCTCGTCGCCACAGGAGACGTAGGAGGCGCCGGGACGCCAACTAACCCGGCGCCGCAGAGGCCACATGGGGCCGCCGTCCCTACCTTGGCGGCCCCCGAGACGTGACGCAACACGCGTCTGTTGCCGCGTCGCTAAGCGGCGGTGCACAAAGAGGCGGTCCTGGCGCGTCTGTTAAACGGTATCCCGGGGCCGTCTCTCAAGTGCACCGATGGTGGCCGACGCGGGGTTTTTAGTCGGTATTTCGGCGCGTAGGTTTATGGTAGGGACCCGACCCAGCGGCCGCCCGTCCACATCCACGGGCGGCACAACATCTCGCTGGGCTCGGAAGGCGCCGGTGAGTCCGACACACCCTCGCCCCTTCGGGGGTGGGATGGTCCGTAAAGGGATTTTCCCCGCGGGGAAAAAAAAAAAAAAAAAAAAAAAAAAAAAAAAAAAAAAAAAAAAAAGTACTAAACATATTTTCTTTTTTAAACGATGCCTGATATTTGGATAACTCCTGTGTTTAATATTGCAAATTATACACACATAAACGCCCAGTACTGGAAAACGTGAGGAAACCTGCACACAATAGCGATTTGCAATAATTTCTGTGGTGTGTAAAGACCGCCAATCCGCACTAGGCTAGCGTGGCGGACTATATGGCCTAACCCCTCTCAATCGTACTATCGATTGTTGAGGAGGCCCGTGTCCTGCAGTGGGACGTATATGGGTTGATACTACTGGATGAATATTTATAGGCCATACAAACATTATTCCGCGTGGGAATTGAATCCGCCACCAAAGTTGAAGTCGCCTAGAGAACTCTAACATCAAGGACTTGAGGTACGCCAAGGATTTGAAGTCTAGATCCGGAATAGTAGACGACTAAAAAGACTACTAAAAAGACTTACGAAGTCGCTAGATGAAGGCCAGTGTGAAGAATCTTGGAGGAAATCTTATTTGAACTGAACCTCCTGTGGCTGAAGAAGATGATAAATAAGACTGCCTCGGTGGCGTAGTTGTATTACGGTACGGTTACAAAGCTGAGGTCTCGGGTTCGAGTCCCGAGTCGGGCAAAGTGATATTGGATTTTTCTGTTCATTATCATGTCAGGAATTTGTGCCCAATATGGCGATCGGCTCGCCCCCTATCACATCGTGGGACGGAACATACAAGGCGAAATGTGGGTGTCCTGGTGGCGCCTCTGCCTACCCCTTCGGGGATAAAGGCGTAAGTTTATGTATGTATGTATGTAAATAAGATAAGCAAGCTACTCTACCTGTAAACATACATATGTGGTAAAGAGATCAGAACAAGGTTGATTCAAGACACTCATGCTTCTAAGGATATATGAAATGTATGCAATCAATAAATATTTATAGCAAGTCTGGGTGTTGAAGTGTTAATTGCTAGTACGGCGATATCCGGCAGTCATAGCGATTTTTTGTCGTGTGGTCTAGTTGGGCACTCGCGTATTGGTGCGTCAAGTAGGATTTCCTTTTTAGACCATCAGGCGGCCACCATTGGGTCAGTGCGAGTAATTCTCAACTAATAGAAGAGTTTCCTATTAAAGCGATTTTTATTCGTAGAATTTCACTGACCTCATACTAACATTCATCCAGAAATACGATTTTTTTGTTTTTTTCCTCTTTATTTAAATTATATTTTGTTTTTAGGAACATTTTTATTTGTCATTAAAAATATAAAATAATCGAAATGTTTCCAAATTAGAAAGGAAAATATCTCATATAGGTACTTACATAAATTAGTTTTTCATTTATCATATCATTTTTCATTTCATTTATCAATCTGTATAAATTTAGTAAGCCCTAATAATACTTGTTGGTTTTACTTGTCTCGTTACTTTTAAATAGAATGTTGATACAAAATCTCAACATTTTATGTGTGAATATTTTAGAATATCAGTAAAATATGTATCGGTCGATCATCGAAGGATACGAAATGATTGACATGTTCCACTTCCACACTCATTCATATGATTTCAACACACGTTACCGGATACATTAAACATAAGCATCAAGGTCTATTGATAATTGTGTCAAAACTTTACAGTAATTATCTAACAAAATAAAAACTTTATGTGGTCCGTGTTTATTTAATATTGATAAAGAGCTCGCTGCTTCGTACGCGCGAAAAAGTTTTTCCGGGATAAAAGTTCTGCTGTCTCTTTTGCCGGGATAAAAAGTATAGCCTTCCTCGATAAATGGCCTATCCAACACTATTTTTTTCAATTCTGACCAGTAGTTCCTGACATTAACGCATTCAAACAAACAAACAAACTCCTCAGCTTTATTTATTTGTATAGATAATAAAAATGTGTGTTGGAAATATATTTACATGAATTAAATTCGTGTTTTTGAACATACCCAAAATGCTAAATATCCTAATGTGTGGCGATGACATATTTTAATACGACACTATAATTCAAGAAAAACAATAATTAACGTCACAGCGATAACCATTTATAAATTACAGCATTTAATTAACTAACAGCTTGCGTGACAACCGAATAAACAAACATACGGAAAAAAACTACTTTCAATTAAACAAGGATCGTATACCCGGAAGAAGTCAAGGCGAGTCGAACCAGATTTCTAATCACTAATTAAAACGACCTAGAGAGGTGAACAAACGAATCAACCCAAATTTTAGCCTTATACAAAAAGTGTGGGCTAACGACCTCTGACGTAACAGATAGACAAATAAAACGAGAGTCGGAATGCAGCGAGTTCGATGCTTTCTTCGGTTACGAGGTAACGGGATTGGTCCGGGTGGGGAACACCGACGACCGTGACCCACCGGCTGAACCTTGCGTACGTTGGATGGCCGCATCGCTTTCCTATATTTTATTATGTTCAACGATTTTTGGGCTGCCCGATGATTTTAAAATTGTAGGGCTAAAATCAATGTGTTGTGTTTACGGATCGGTGTATTACCTATATTGTATGGGTTTTAGTATGAAACTTAGAAGTTGATTTTAATATTCTGACTTACGAGTTTCATCTTTTTAATTGCCTTATGTAATTGTATTAAAACGCGCTAACGTTCAATTAATTGCTTTAACTGGAACTTAATGTTCACGTAAACGTTTGTTACGAAACATAATAAAACAGTTTTTATTATGAAGTGGTAAATACTTAATTCGATAACAACTACTAAAATCTTCACCATCATCTTCTGCATGAAATAAATCATTTCCCAAAATCATCTCGGCAATATATTTTGTTTTCTCGCATTTTCCAATATAAAAATAAGATAAATTGGGTTACACACAAATACACAATGTTATTCCGATCGTTAAATTGACATATGCCTAAATGGCATGGCCTGATGCCAAAAAACAGAAATAAAGGTGACAACCGACATTAGACTATGACTAGAATAGAAATGCCCTATTTATAAAGTCGCATTTTCATTGGACGCGTTAACTGCTAAATGAACGTGGGCTCCGCGCGAGTGTGCGCTAGTGGTGCAGAAACACTATTGTCATTGAGATGCACGAATGTTAACGAATATATCTTCATCTAAAGAATTACTCAGTGCAAGTGAAATATTGTATTTGAGATGGGTTGAAAAACTCCGTTCAGTTATGATAATGTAATTTCGTGAAATTAGTATGGTACAGTATTAATAGCTTTATGGGAAATATTGTGTGAGAATATAATATTATCTTTATGGGAAATAAAGGACTCTATTTTAAATTATCCAGTTTCAAAAAGTGTGGAACCATTTTGATTTTAGGAAAGGAAATTATGTTAAAGTCAATTATAATGTATTAAGAAATTGTAGTAGTATTATGTGGTCATAAACCTTATGTCTGAAATAACGATTCTGATAATGGAGATTAATAACACATACAAAACAACAAGGAAAAATAATGGTTTATTCGATCTCGTACTCCCAGAATAAACAAATTCACAAGTTCATGTTTCAGTTCCTTTGTTCCTCTATCGATTGGTCTTTTATACAGATTCAATGTAAACAAGCGACAATGTGAACGGACTTGAAATCAAACAATCATGTTTCAACTTGGAAACATCAATGAAACCGACTCTTTATTACCAAAAGCCCAACAAATACGTGAAGCCTATTTAGATCAAGGTGTCGACTTCAATGGAACTTTGCTAAAATAGCCACAATATAGCTATGGTCTATTATTCTTAACAATTTCATAACTTCAGTTCCTAGTAGGAAATCTTTGAAAGTCAACCGAGTATACGTACCATGGTTGCCTTTGTCGATATACCAGTTGCTAGCTGCTTTTTCCGGGTATAAAGTGGTTCCTTTAATGATTCATCTTAAAGGACATGGTAGATGACCTTTAAAAAAATCATACCTTTAAAGCATCTTCAAGGAGCAAGCGTCTACCTTTTAAATTACTTTATTGATAATGTTCTACAATCTTCCTATAATACTAAAATTATATTCAAAACAATATTATGTTGTATCCACGCGTCATGTTCGATCAACATTAGTGGACTTAAACAACCGAAATCATATTGATCTGAATGACAATGTTCGGCTTCGTTCAATTTTGCCGGTTAATTTCGTTTCAATGGAATGTGTATACTTAATTTATACATTTTCTTTTGATGTCAAGGTGTTTCGGTTGATTTACAAAGTTAATTCATGCATTACTATACCCACTCATTACCCACCACTTTGTTTTGATGTTTATCAAATAAACGCTGTCAATTAAATAGTTTTATTGAAATATTAATGCTAGTTTCAGTTGACGCGTTGATCCCTCTGATGCATTTGCATGAAACACAATTTACTTTCGTTTTATGATAGGTAATTACTGTTGATAATGATACTTTTGATTATCTCTTACTAAGGGGATAAAATTATTATTTGATACAATCTCAATTTTTAAAAGCAATATTACATGTTTACTGCAGAACATAATGATGCTAAATAGTAAAAAAAATTACTACATTGGAAGATAATGCCAATCTGAATAATGATATCTAAATATACAATACTTTTAATTAAAAATGTAATCAAGTTCCACCAATAAAATCCAATTACGCCTCTTAATAAGGTAACAAAAATCTTCAAACACTCGACGGTTACTCGGAAACGATTTGCAAAATTTTCTTATAATGCTTCTGACGCTTGAAAAATAATAAACATGGGTATAAATAGATGTAATCAAGGGTCCAATAATGGTGTTTGGTCGCAAAAAAAACGGCGATCCGAAAGATTAAACACTGCGTTTAGAGCCTCCGTAGCTACCTAATGAGTTAGTTGCAAGTTTATGGTCGAGCGATCTCGTGCCGATCTTTGCTACACCTAAGCTTTTGGCTAATTGTATGAATATTAGGTGTATAAATAATAGCTTGCAACCTTTCCCGTGTGTCAATGTATTATTCATCAGACTGTGGGAAATTAAAAAGGGTTTATTTTGCTATGGATGACTTAGTGTTCGTCTTCGACATAAAAAGATATACATAAAGATTTCTGTAGGGAGGACATTACAATTTTGATAAAAAAATAAATAATAATAATTGAAAAAAATATGTGAATTAAAACGTTGCCTTTTAAGGTAACATAGTTATGCTCACGGTGATGAATAAATTCGAATCAATTAAAAAAAAACAAGAAATAATGTAAGGGTCAATGTTTCAATAACTGTCAAGGATCAAACTTACATAGATCTATATTTTTATATTATTTTTATTTCCAATTGGATCTAAAAATATTTTCTAAAACGATTATGTAATTTAACTGAATCAGTTTAACAAAACGACTTTTTGTATGAAAATTGTATGTCTGTATCTTTGTATGTTTGAATGAGTTACACGTGTTATCACTTTCGCTTTATTTGACAAAGCTTAAGTTTTTATTTACTCAGATGCGAACAGAAGAACTATTGGACATTGAAATCATGTTGAATTAAAAGTGGGAAATAAAATAATAACGCAGCTGTAACAAGAACCTTAAATAATTACATGTTATCTTCTTGAAAATTAATTTTGCTTCCAAATTATGAATCGTTACGGATACTTGTCGTAAGAGCCGACTCGCCTTTGTTTTAAAACATCATCATCATCATCATCAGCCCGTTGCAGTCCACTGCTGGACATAGGCCTCTCCCAAGGTACGCCACAGAATCCGGTCTGCTGCTTTACGCATCCAGTCGCAGTCGGGCCTCTTGTGCAAATTGTCCCACCATCTGGCCAGAGGACGTCCCACGCTACGTTTTCCAAGACTGATTTTAAAACATATCAATGTTTTATTATATCTAAGAAAAGCATAAATGCTTAAGTAGCATTCTGACTATTGATCAAGTTTTTTCAAAATAAATACATAATTATTTTAAATAAAGGAATTAAAAACAATTATCTCTTAATATGTAAGCTTTATGTGCCAGAATGTCTGGATTAATATTTGCTTAAATGCCTCTTTCATGATATTATAATAGCAACAATATTGTTTATGAAAACAAAAGGAACGTTAAAAAATCAAACGCCACTCAGACTCAATAACATCTCACTGTACAGCGAGTTTACGCTGAAATACGAAAACAAGTGATTTATACGCATAAATTAGAAATTATTTATATTGGCATTCACTTCGAAAACAATTCCATTAAAACTTTATTGATATTGACGAAAACAAGAATGAGTAAAAATGTGTTTTTTACGATCGTAAACCTTAGTTTTACGACACTTTACATTCGATATTCCACTTGAACCCCGCTGATTTCGAGCGTAGCAAAACAGATTAATTTGGTATGGTAGGTAATTGAGAAGTGGCAATGATTGTTGAAAGTGTAAACAGTCATGACAGTTCATTTGGTTCCTTTGTTAAGTATGTTGCAGGACAGGTCCCTTAAATAAAGGAACATCGCAAAATTAATTAATCATGCAACTACATAGTATGCTTCATGATAAACATAAAACTCTATGGAATTTTTGGGGACAGCTGCGATTCCTTAGTAAACTTCAAGGCAAACATGGCGATTGTGCCCGATATCCATTCATTTTTATGATAAGTAGGAATAATAAATTTTCTAGTAATCTATCGAAATCTATGTAACGTCTCACTCAAACACCTGTAGACGTTTATAATTTATAATGTTCTTTGTTGATCTTGTTTTTTTTTTTTTCTTACATAATCGATGAAAGTCTTTATAACTACAATTATTATTAATTCGGATCTAATAATCTACAAAATTAATATGACAACGATGACAATATCATAATGAGAGATTAATCCGTCTATCATTCTGTTCACCTTCGTGGTAAAATTTACAACGGGTTTTCTCGGAAAGATAATTTAATTAATTTGGATCTAACAGTTTCCTGCTAATGCTTCTATTCGCTACCTAATAATGGATCCATCCAACCCGAAAGGTAATATTGAAATTGGCTTTCTAAAATGGCAATATCTGAATTCTGAGAAACGCCCGGCGAAATTGCAGATCCCGAACCGAATTCCGGATTTCGTCGGAAGTTCTACCTTTAAGCTGCATGCAATAATCCGATACATTTTAAATGCTGATATTTCTAGGAATATTAAGAAAAAATAAACACGTGTAATTGTACTGCTTATAGTACTTGAATAAATCTATCTATCTATCTATCTATATCAGCCCATATACGTCCCACTGCAGGGCACGGGCCTACTCTACAATCGAGAGAATCGATTGAGAGTGGTTAGGCCATATAGTCCACCACGCTGGCCTAGTGCGGGTTGGCGGACTTACATACCGTAGAAATTCTTTTAAAATCGCTACGGTATGCAGGTTTCCTCACGATGTTTTCCTTCACCGTTAAAGTGCGTGGTGATTGACTATCAATACACACATAACTCCGAAAAGTCAGAGGTGTGCCCTGGGATTTGAACCCGCGACCACCGTGAACATGTAGGCAGCCGCGTCTGGTCCGTTACCAACAGGCCACCACGCACTTCTATGATGTGCAAAGATACCCATGCAAATTACAATATTTTTAAATGCTTTTATTACTACCATAATATTATGTACATGTTTTAAATTATATCCCGAACCTTAATTAGGTTACAGACACTTAAAGTAGATAAATTAAATTTGACGAAAACGAAATGTTAGACATTTTCTTTTAAAGTAACAAAGACATTACTCGCAAATTACGTAAATATGCTAAATAGAAGGAAATCAAAGAAATAAATAAAATAAGAGCTCTTGTTAACACGATAACAGGTAATTTAATGTTGTTGTTAACGCACTCACAATAAACACATTTCGCTTTGATGTTCGTGTGAAGAGAAAATAAAATTTTTGTTGTTTTCGCGTACTATATGTATAATTTGAGTTAATAAAGTAGATACTTAAAAAATCTGTCTAAAATACTGAAAGTTTTAATCGGCTTTATTCATAGACACATTTAAAATCTATTTTAGTCATAGAATGTTTTGTCTTCTTTGCGTGATTCTGAAGTCATTCGAAAGAGACAAAACATTCAATAACTAAAATAGGTTTTAAATCTGTATATGAATAAGGCCGTATGTGCATTTTATTATGTAATTATACTTGTTTTGATCTTAGTTTATTTTGCGTAATTAATGATAGTCTGTTATTAAAATTCAAATTTATTGGATTAAAAATAACATTGTATTTATAAATCAATTACTGCACAAAATATTTTCGATTCATTCGGAACAAAATGTAAGTACTACAAAAAATATAAGCAGTTATTTTTGTTTTGGTTCACGTCGTAAGGCAACACAAAAAATAATCACATTTACAAAAAATGAATTTTTCTGTACAGTGACAACAGAATTCAATTTAGTACTCTTAATTAGAAAAGTTTATTATAAACATATCGTACGTCAGCGAAGTAAATTATTTTCTTAATTAAGACATTTTTCTTTTTTATTTGTCCAATTTATTATGAGTTGAACATTTAAATTACTGGCGCTGGTCTGTATTAAACGCCGCGGTGAGTTTTTGGCACTTGATTTAATATTTACTTCTGTCGTCCCAATTGAATTTGAAACTTTATTAAATCGGCAGTAGGTACAATCACGGCAATATTCATAAAACACTACACTTCCAAGAAACGCTCTTTGATATCCAAAAAGCAACACAAGTTTAAATATATATTAGTTTGCTTCGGGCTTGTTATTGCGCCGTAAAAGTTATTCGTAGAGCTAATAATGAATCGACTCATATACCAAGTCATATTGAAAGTGCAAGCAGTCTACGAATTTCATTCCTTCCACTTGCGACTGGGCCACTGTGCGTGCTCGTTGCGATCGTAAAAACGTCTTAAACGCTAAATGGGTTCTCGGGAATATGTAATTTACTGCAAAGAAATTGAGGCGTATTCTCACTTGCTTATTGAAGTTAAGTAAGCTGTTTATAATGTGGATCGTGGCCACTATTTATAGAAGGACGAGTAGCAAAACCTGCGCGGCAGGATAGCGAGCATAATGAGAGAAGCGAACTTGGATTGCAAGTTGCAACAAGTTACTAGCGTACTAACTACACGACTAGTAACTGCTTCGCAAAAATGCACGACTGCTTTTTATTTCAACGATTACAACAAGCCGCCATGTAGTAAATAACATGCGTTATGCAGCCCCTACATGAAAATACTTTTAACACAACATTCCATTCTTATAAGATTAGGAATTGAAATATTTTCAAATGAGTGGTGAATAATTTAAAATGCACCATTTTATGAATTGCAAATTGCCGCGGTTGAAGCTATAAATTTAATTTTTAATATAGAACCCATTACATGTGAGTACGATGTCGAACGAAAATGTCCAAAAAAGCTTTGATGTGGGTAGAATATCATATTTCATATGTTATTATGTTCAATGACAATTTTATTGTTCAACAAATGTTTTGTAAAATGATATTTTTATTGTTTTAACGATTCGATTGTAAGTTTTGTACTATGGTGTTGAAAGTGGGGCTTTATATCATTTGGGATTAATTGATCATTATCAATAATTTCTGGCGTATTTTCTACCCTTTTTATTACAAAACTATGTTTCATTTCGTTATCCAAAAAGCTAACATCCTAGGTGATCTCAATCCTTTCATAGTGAGTTCCTCAAATCAAATACTCATACATACACCTGATTTTACCTTTAATAGTGAACCTCGCACATCGATACTCATGCCAATCGTAAAGTAATTTTTAATGGCCTTGCTAGGCCTCTGGGGGAGCATTTTCTACGGAACAACCGTAGCTAATTTCTCGACCGTAATTGCCAATAAAATATGTTGACGTAAGAGGAATAATATATTATTTACAAGAGCACTCATGTATAAATTCTGTTTATGATGACCGACAGTTCATTTGTAGTAAATTAAAGCTCCCACTGCTTTTGTTAGTTTTAGTCTTGTTCTTATTTAAATTTTTGAGATGTTCTGGGAAACACGTGTACTGCACTCCTGAGCCAGGATTTTTGTATAAACTTCAGAGCAATTTTGATATAGCCCATAATGCTTAATGCAGCTTAGCTTAGCAATTTTTTTTTTACCAACAGTTAAAAAATATTAAATGGGTAATAACCCATAACCAGCAGAAGCAATATTGATGATGGCATCAAATTATATCGGTCTTGACTTTTTGTGAAGTCAATCTAGGTCACTCTTCGTCTTAGGTTCGACCTGATTTTAGAGTAGTTTTACGGAATTGCATTCTCTGGAGAGTGCAAAAGATATTCGAACTTAAAGCCCGGTCGGTTCTTTGCGAAACAGTTGTAGTTTTTAGAACACTAGTGGAGCAGTCCCACTTAAATTGCAGTCTAAACTGTACGTTTGTTACGGAAAAACAAATATACACAGCAGTCAAAAACATAGTCCTAACTCCACAGTATGGAAGTCTTGGGTCATGGTTATCTAACTATTAGCGTACATTATACAACACCCAGGCCCGAAGCAAATATTTGTGGGACGCAAAAACATTTATATCGGATCGAACCCACAACCTTTCTTTTTATAACCGGCTCTTAGTAAAATACGCTATGGAGGCTATCTAAATAAACCCAACTGTCAAACGGACCTCACATTGAGACAGCCTTGGATCATAGTTATTACAAACTATGAGAATTTTTTGGACTCACTACAATAAAACCCGATATAAATAGGTACCTGCAAACTCCAGTAGCATGGAAACCTCTTTTTTTATTTGAATCCCGCTTGCTAGTTTAATAACTAGTTGCTAGTTATGTTTCCTCGACTGTAGGTCATTAGAGCATCAATTTACAATTTATATGAAGCGCGATTACTACGGCTGCATCTTTAGATAAATCATCCTGTCGCTGTGCATAATGTCGTCAATTTCGAGTAATAATGTTTAAATACTGTATGAAAAACATAAATATTAAAAACTTACAGTGACGCTACTTACCGCAATTAGGCCAGCGAGATAGACTAAAAGACCTATTTCCGCACCGAAACAAATGTTTGTGTGATCCACAGGTATTTGTTTCGAGTCTGGGTGTTTGTGAGACCGAAAAGTCTTCCGTAGTTTCTGATACCCACGAAACAAGACTCGATGTTAGTGTGGGGTCAGGCCTATGTACGTGACTGTCGGGTGATTTATTTATTATTATTATTATTTCCGAAAAGCATGACGTCAAACAGGCAGCCTTTCGTAAAATTTGCTGCTGAACAATGAAGTATGGGATAAGACCAAGCATTATAATATTCACAATTTGCACATAAACCAGGGGGCCATTTATAAATTGGACGAAATAAAACCAAAGCTAACATAAGCTTAAACAAATATAATTAAAAGAATTCTGCTCAAATTGTCGTAGTTATAATGGTAACTCATTAAAATACATAAAGTTTTAAGACCGCGTCCCGTTTACCAAGTAATATCTAACTTCTAGACATTGC
This sequence comes from Deilephila elpenor, assembly GCA_949752805.1. Classification (NCBI taxonomy): domain Eukaryota; kingdom Metazoa; phylum Arthropoda; class Insecta; order Lepidoptera; family Sphingidae; genus Deilephila; species Deilephila elpenor. The sequence goes on along the minus strand of OX457099.1, from coordinate 5,649,106 downwards.
TATAGCGTATTTGTTGAGATAACTTGAAGTTTTAAATGAAAGTAATGAAATTTTAAATACAATTTAACTTTCGGATGGACTCGCGAAACTTCCAGGGAAGGCTGAAAAGTTTGTTGACAGTGATTCTGTGACGCGTATCTGTGTAATTTCAATTTTAATTTTAAATAAAAAGATACGTAATCAATTACTCATATAGTTCTATTTAATATTATACATGTAAAAGTTTGTAAATTGGAGGGATTTATGTATGTTTGTTCCTCTTTCACTCAAAAACTATCGATTTTGATGAAACTTCACAGTAATATAGATCAAGCACCACCGTAACAAATAAGTAAAAAGAGATAAAAATAAATATAAATAAAGATGTGTTCCCAGGTGAAGTTGGGTTGGGCGGCTCGTTTAAAATTATTGTCACTCAGTGAAGTACTATGGGTGCACATTTAATTCTTCATAAAATATACAAGATATATGGAAAATTCCAATATTCTAAACTGATTTCTTTAAGTTTGACCCTTCCACATTACAAATTCACATACCAAACTAAATTAACACCTTGAAATGTATTTCGCACCGATTATTTTGCCTCTATTCAATAATTATAACCATAATAGGAAACATAATTAATTGCATAATCAACTAAGCGATGACTATCGCGTTACAAAGGTGGCATATTAATTAGGACCAACTTAATAGATTCACTAATGGTTATAATTACAATATACTCAGAATGGATTCTTGACATGAGGTTATGATCTAAGGAAATCGCGTTCAAGAATATGATGGTCTTAATCTCTTTTAGGAAGGCATATTATAAAAGTGCCTTAAATTTTATAAATAGAAAAAAAGGCAGACAGATGTCCTAACCAAAGTTTTTTTTTATTTTGCATAGGTCCAGCAAACAAGCAGATAGTTTAATGATGAATAATACCACCGCCCATGAACATTTGTGACATAGGACAGCCTCCGTGGCGCAGTTGTTTAGACGCCGGGTGTGAAACGAGAGGCCGCAGTTGCAATGCCCGCACCGAAAGAAATGTTTGTGGTATCCACTGGTATTTGTTTCGGGTCGGGGTGTTTGTGTGACCGAAAAGTCTCTCGTAGTTTCCGATACCCACGGAACAAGATTCTGTCGTAGTGTGGGGTCAGGACTTATGTATATGTCTGGTAGATGTATTTATTGGAATTCTAGTTGAGCTGCCGACTTTTGAGGAAACGAACGAGTGGAGAAAGGAAAAAATAACGGGAGGAAGAAAGGCATATTGGACCCAGGACAATCACACTGCACCGAATGGAACGCCACAGTGATGAAACGGTGCCACCTTGGTCGAGCCGGTCCATTCCTGCTATAGATTAAAATAATTACATGTTAGTTGTAGGAAGTCTTGATTACACGCCACTTTCACCGGGCGGCTTGAAAAATTTATAGACCTATATTTAAATAAGTTTTATCTAAAATTATGTGACACACTGAAAGCTACTGGCAGTTCTTGAGTTAACATTGTTTGCATCGATTTTAGGGAATGTACGAGTAGTAGATTGAGAAACAATGCTTTATTTAAGATTAAAATGTTAATTTGCTGTATGAGTTTTAGTATCACATATTAATGTAGTCAAGCGTCTTCAAAGTGGGAGCGATTGTGTCGAAGGGCCAATCTCCTGAACTCACGACGATGTTGGTTCCTTTGTAGAACTTGATTTATTTTGTGTTGTGTGGTTGAGTCGTGCTGGTCCTGGCGACAACACTAGCTAGTACACTGACTTATTACAAGTATGACGTATAGACTAGCACCTAGGTTAATTTGGAAGAAAATGTGATTCAACAATATATAAAAATGCTAGAACATTAAGTAGAGACAGAAAAAACTAGATACTTTTTTTACGAGTAAACTGCTCATATGATGGTAATAAGTTACTTGAACAATACATAGATTGTAGATGTTTGCTAGCTTTATATTTCCCTCGAACGAGAGAAAGCGACGGAAAATGGTCGGGAAGATGGGAGGGCTGTTGAGCCTGCAGCAATTTTACTCATCGAACGAAACTCGATAAGAAAGGCGATGCTTCAAGTCCGTTTTTTGTAAGATAGTCGTACCTTTCTTATAAATTCTTGTAAATCAGTACAATCTAAGGTTACTAATGACCGCAGAAATTGTAGTACTTTTCTAGGTAACAAACTAAAATATATAGTTAACTTAAATATTAGACCTTGGCTAGATTAAACTGGGTATGTTTGTATACTTTACATATTATAATATGACTTTGAGGTCAATTTCTTAAGGAGTATATTTCTTGTTTCTAGACTTTATTCTCATGGGGTAGGAATTTCCACACGACTAAATGTCTAGAGCCATTTAAACCATGCAAATGAATATAGAATTTGTTGTTGTATAAAGCCCCATGTAATATAACAAAAACGTCAATGTTGCAGTAGCTATTCCAGACAAATACTGACGCATGGCAGATGATGAATAACATCTATCAAATATCTATCACTAAACATCAATTGCGATGACATGAATATAACATTTAATTCATCATCATCATCAGCCCGTTGCAGTCTACTGCTGGACATAGGCCTCTCCCAAGGTACGCCACTAAGCCCAATTAAACAATTAACATTTAATTATAAAGATAAAAGGTTTAAATTTCGTAATGTAATAATCATTAAAACGTTATAAATTATTAATTTCGGAATGTGAGAACAATAAAAATACTATCGGAATTAATTAAAATCTTCTATGATTGTTTTCACATCGCCTATAGACCAGATTCAATGCCCTTGATAACCAAAACTCGAAACATATAATTTGGAATAGTAAGGAAGTCTCGCCATTCTTCAAGATTTATGCGTCTAATTCTCTCGGTAATAAATGACACCGAAGGTTACGCATTTGTGTGGGTATAATTATTCAGTTTACGCGCTGGAGTCGGCCCGCAATGTGGGAATTTGCGAGATCAGAGTGTATATAACTTATTATTAAGATTTAAAATATTTTAGGTCACTTAAAAACACTTAAATATATAATAATTATCATTTAAGATTATTTAAGTTATAAAAGCCAGTAATAGATACCTTTAGCGGTATTTAGGGCAATTAGTGTTTTTGTTTATGATATAGTTAAATATCTTATAATTTACGTCCTCAATTTGATTGACGATTACTACTAAAATTTAGTATAACATTAAAACTTTAAATTCAGTTTCTGCAACTCTATATAACTTATTTTTTATAAAAAAAATAGTCATCTACGTCAGTATTTTTGCTCAGAAAATACCTTTGCAGTTATTGTTAAAAAATATGAATTATAAAAAGAATCATTCGCTATCTAGTATAGTGACTACGAAAATATTATTTATATCGTCAATACGCGAACTGTCGAGGTCGTCCGCGTCTCGCACCGACGATAATAGACCAATGACTCTATAAAAATTAGTTCAACTTTACGCTATTTTACTACGATGTACATGTTTTATAGCCTCGACCACGCTATATTTTTTACATATTTACTTTATAAAAAATATAGCAGCTGTAATTCGGACGACTTCCCGATATTTCTTGTTTATATGTCAGTATTTATGAATGATTCGTGTACGGTAAATGGCTGGGGAGTGGGGGTAAATGTTTTATATTTCTTTCATTTATTCAAAAGAGCTGGAGAAAGACTAAAACCAGTAGATGAAAGGAGAGCTCTTTGTCTAGCAGTGAGGAATATTTTATGCTAGATTTTAAAGTTTTAAAATTATTTTCCAGATCTATGTTTACGGCGTAGCAGTCTATACATACTCTAAACGCGAGCCGTGGACGAGTGTCTGTGGGTCGACACGGGCGGCGGCGACAATTGTAACATCCGACGCGCCGTCTGCTGCGTCAATTTGCGCCTGCGCACCAAATTGCCCGCTGCACCCAAACCGTGTACAAGTGCATCTATGACCTCATCCATTGTAGCGTAGATGACCGCTACAGGGACCGAGCCAATTAACCGCCCTCTATTTACAAGGTGCGTGACCAAAAACTATCAACCACGATCGCAATTAAGAAAATATTCCAAATGAGTGTAGGCAAGGCCGGTCAGCGACCCGCCGCTACCCCAACACCATTAGCCGCGCTCCCACACTGAATTATGAACGAATACGACACGGCACATATCGATGATTTAAAACGCGCGACATTGAAGCATTACCTCATATTTTGTGTGTGGACGACCCCTTTATCGGTCATCTTCGACGTTACGTGCATTTATTATTTAAATTCGAACTGTCTGTGACTAACAGCCTATAATGTACGTGACTCGTACGCCACTGGGTGACATAAAAAAGTCTAACATTCACGAATTTTAAATACCTGCACATAATTGTTGGCGAGTTGAAAACAAGTTGTGACGTCATACTAACTAAATAAACGCAGAAACACTTGGGTTATAAGACCCATTAACACAAATAATTGTTATATAATTTTTTGTTACGATTCGGGTGGACTTAAAGAAACATCGCATTATAAATTGTAATTACTTTAACCCCGATGAAATTAAAATACGGCGTTCATTGATTGTAATTAAATTAGGAATTACTTATTCGTCGCTATGTAAGGCGTAAGGTAAACAAAATAATCAATTAAGGCGAACTGTACGTAATGAAGAATAAATTCAGGACTGAGAGTTTATCTGCGGATTCAATGGAGTAATGATAATTAAAGACATTACGAGGGCCATCACAATCTTGTTCGTTGAGCTGTCCCAGCTCAGGCCATTAATCTTGTTTTAATGTAATGATACTGAATAGATTTTCAGGATACTTAAAGTGATATAGTATCATACATGATGAGAATTCAAATTATACCAATTGCAGACCGCATGTCAATATTTCGCCACCAGAGATAGAATATTAGTCCAAATCCAAAACTAGACGAAAATATTAAAGATTGCAACTGAAAATGCCAGCTTTATCATAAATGAGATAGAATAGAGGTTATTAAAACACCGTTTATACACAATAAAACGAGGCACCATCTGACAACCTTTCAACTTAAATATTCCGCGAGATACTCCACGAGATACAAGTTATTTATTGTCATCTACACAGGGGACCATAGCATTGAAATGGAGACGCCAGAATGCCCCACGGCGATGGAGAAAAATCCTTGTACAACACAATTTACTTTTACCAACGGGACCTTCATGAAAATGTTGAACAAAGGACGAAAAGGAAAATATAATATACTTGTAGCAAGCAGGTGAAGCAGAAAATGAGCTAGATAATACCAAGTAACATTCTTATAGAAAATATCTCAAGAATGAAATAAGATCTTTATTAAAGTTCCGCGATTATGTCGCAGTTTCATATTTTGAATTATGTTTTAAAAGGTTTTAAAGATATTTCAATTTTGTAAAGTTACCTTAGTATAAAATACCTTAGTATCAGCAAGGTCATGTTCGTAGGGGCTGTAGGGTTCCTTTCAGTAGGTCCCTCTGGAAATAACTGACGGCAACCTATGCTGAGCCGTGGTCATCATGAAGACCATAATGAAATTGTCGATGACCATATATGGATACTGAAAACGAAATCTGACTATATTTTAATACTTGTAGTTTTTGATTTTCGTAATTTTATAACAAAGCGATTCATGTTTTATACATTTCATAAATTAATTACAACCCGTTGTATTCCGAAATATTATTTTATTACAAACTATTTCAACATAATTATATTTGTAAATACTATGTTTTAGACCATTAAAAATTCAATCCCCTCGTCAGCAACTATGAAGCGCAGGTCAATGCCTGTCCATCGAACAATTAAGTACATTATCATCACGCGAGGACATGAAATATGTGGACGAGAAACGTCAGTAGCTGACGAAGGGGTAGGCATGATTAATGGTACATCAATATTCGTGACGGCCGGCGTCAGATTAACCGGCCGGCAGACGTGACACACGTCGCAAACAAAACGCCTGGCCATGTGTGGCGGATGAGAATGGATGCTTCTTTTAGATCCATAGTATTGGCAGATTTTTATGCAAAATAAATTGGCAAAATCGTTACAAAATTGGGGAGATGTTAGTGCAAAAAGACAGCCAAAATTCCTCCACCGAATGGTCGGTAAAAATGTAAGAAAGCCACTGGAAAGCCGACTTTGGTCGACTTTGCTATTTTGCTCATTCATTATCGTTACAGCCTTTTATTTTTCTCGTGAGTTTTTGTGGCTCTTATGTATGATACGAATATGACATACTATAATGTCTAGTATGGCGATGAACCATTTTAGTGGTAAAGATTCGTATACGAGAAATCTTATGTCATCGATTGGTCAAATGCGTAAAATTAAGTGAATGTAGGCTAAGTCCCGTTGATGCTTCGGCACATTTTATAAATATTATAAGATTAAACAAATCCTTTTATTCATATCATGCTAATAAATTAAATCTTACTTGATTGCTAATAGAACAATAAGTTTTTATGTTTCGTGAACATAAAAAGTTCTCTAATTCTTCCGTATGTATATTTTACGACCCATTTCACCATAATGACAACGTTAAAGAAAATTTATCTTGGGAACATTGTTTGAGAAAGTTACTTAATATGTATGGTGTGTGCTTTTTTTAAAACACGCAAAACGAAGCGGTAAAATCAGTTAAGTATGTCAAGTTACATAAAAATATTTTTTTTTATTGTTTTAATATTTATAGAAAACATATCACTTAATTATGGATTTTATTATTGTCCTACCTTTTATAAGTCCCAATTTGTTAGATAAATGAGAATAAATAAAAGAGTCACGGTTATAAATTGCATCTACCGTGATAATGTTTACCACTGCATTCTTTAGTTATGAATTATGATAAACAATTTCGAAGTAATACAAAAGAGCACATTGCATAAACATTTAACATACGAAGACTGCAAATGCAAAGGAAACACAAAGCTATTACGAACGCACAGACGTGAATAACAAAACAAAATTGTGATGCCAATCCGCTAGACGTTTTATAGCTCATCTATGAGGCCGTGGAAACGTACCAGATACTCACTGATTTTATTCCAAATGAAAATAAACACGGACACTACAGGGGTCAAGGTGACGGTTCTCAATTCTCATGTGTATTATTAGATTTCACTGATTTACCATAGACCGCCTCATGCCGGTTGGCCCGGAAAGTTGTGTGATTTTGGGCAATTTCTAGCTATAACATTTGCAACTCACGTCAAAAAAGATAATAGTATCTGAATTTGTTGCATTTTGATCTCAAAAAAAATTGGTCAAGTATTGCGGAAAAATGTTATATTATGTCTGAAGGATCTATGAACGTTCTTGAATCAAGCGAAACTGAATTTCATGAAACAAAATTGAGCTAATAGAAAAACAAATGTGTGTTTATTCTACTACATCATTTTTTAGTAATGAACCTCTTTCAGAACACTCGAGTATTTTGCTTCGGCGAAGTAATTTGAGCTGATTTTAATCTGTCGCTCGTAGTTTGTTGTTTTCGATTATTGTGGTACGATAAAACAAAAACTTTCCTTTGTAGGATTTGTAAACGAGCAAGCGACGTATCTGATCATATTTTCTATAGAAAAGCAACGAAAATGACCGAACGGTTAATGAAGGTAATAGTCCTTAATTGTCATCACTTGTAAACACCTCCAACACTAGAGGCATCGTCGGTGCATTTCAGTCTTTATGGAAAGTGTAGGTTCTACAATTGGTAGTAGGATGTTAGAGCCATATTCAAAATATCTTGGCAATCGTTGATGCTTTACTGGTCCTTCTTGGATGAAAGCGTTGAGTGTATATTATTAAGCTTTTTTAAAGAAAGGAAAGCTCTAGAGAATCCTTACCAGGAATCTCAGGGGAGGCCGATAAGGTTATACCGGTGTTGTCAGCCTTTCAGCGCAGTGTGTTTGTAACTATTTGCAAACGTTCGGTCTGTCGGTTTGATTGATATTGGGCCTTATAAGACCTCAGCAGCCAAACGTATAGGGACAATACATCCAACTCACGCTGGTATTCAATTAGATACTTGTCAAATATTATGTTGGGCTAAATGCGGTAAAAATCGCGTACAGCATAGATTTATGAATTTAAATATTATTTTTACTTTTTTACATTGAACAAAAGAATAAAGCAAAATATATTATTTTATTCTTCGATAAAAAGTATTGGAAACATCGATTGCATACAGAATGTTGATTAAACTTAATTTATTGAAGTACGCAAATGTTAGTTTGTTTATTTAATATTGCTGTACCATCAATCAGGCTTTATTCCTTTATTCTGAAGTATTTGCATTAACGAAACAATATAATGCTCGAAAAACAAAAATTCTATTCGTTTATGTTGGAAATTGAAATTTTATTTTAGTATGGTAAATATAATTTTATACTAAGGTCTAACACCAGCCAGGCCCGTATTTGCATTCCTTTTGTCGTGTCTATAGTTTTTTTTTCAGCCCGCAATATTCTTACAGCTATTAAAAAAAAACTACAGCATGAAGTAATACGACGAATTCATGTAAGAGTGGGATTAAGGGCAGCAGAAAGAAAAATCATTAGCACAATCTAAAGTCTACATCGAACAATTTCACCAGCCGACATTGATGAATTAAAACTTTTTGCGACAACACCCGAACAGACGACCTTGCTTACTACAGTTTTTGTCTCGCAAATAGAAATTTGAATAATCCTTCATATTTGCTAAGCTGTTTGGACATTTTAAAGATTACTTGTTTTTGTTTTAAGCGAGGAATGTTACTTAGTGAAATTGTCCCTGTAGGAGTTAATTTAATTGCACCTAGCATGAGATCCAGGATAATCATTTGGCATGCCAATATAGTAAAAAAATCTATATAGTTCATAAGTTTTTCTACATCAGCCCAAAAATCCTAAGATCTTTGGTACCTTAAGCTGGGTACAACGCGTAATTTTGGCAGGGTAAATTTTGCCTTTAAAATATTTCCCTATTATCAGTTTCTTGAGTGGAAATAGATATTGTACACCGTAACATACCTAGCCCTGACCGCACACTCAGTTACAAGTCTTACATTTTCCATCCCACAAAAAAACAGACCCAAAATAAATATATGTGACACACGCACTTACTTCGTTCGGGAACCGAATCCGCGGCCTTTTATTTCACAATCGGCGTTCAACCAACCACACCACCCAAGCGGTGATCGTCTATTATTTATTAATAATTAACAGATTTTGGGGGTGGGGAAGAGATATATGCTGTATTTTATCTTCGTGTGACGTCATTTAGGAAAATTATTTGAAGCTGTTAAAAATCGCTGATGAAGTTTTCAAAGCAATGAGAGTCGTAATATAATTTCGTGAAGTAGTGATTTTTCGTCCAAATTTTTTAATTTAAATATTTATTCATAGTATTCAATTTAAATCTGCGAGCTATTTTTTTATACATAGGTATATTTAATTTCCATTTATTAATTATCATACATATTTTCTGTAATAAACGTAAAATGTATTGTTGGAAACATTTTAAAAAGTAATAATTATAACTACTAATTTTTGTATTCTTTTTGTTTATTTAAATTCTAATTGGTACGTGATATTTGTGTTAACAAAATATAGACCTATGTACCTACATAGAAGACTACAATAATTATTGAATAAGGAAATAATGTTATTTATTTTATTTCAGCACTTTTGTGGTGAAATAAGATGGCTCTAGCCGTGACATCTATTATTTCCTTCCCCAACTTGTAATGATAGACTAACAACAAATATAAACATTATTATGTTAGCGCAACAAAGTTTTCTTATTCCGAAAAAAACTTATTAAAAACTTTTATTACAAAATACGAAGAAAAAGAGATGTGCGCAACATTGTAATGAGTATCGATGATTTATTATTTCGATAAGAAAACAATAAAACCGCAAGGATACGCATAAATGCATTGTCAATTGCGAACCTACGTACTTTGGCATTGAATGTTATAAAGTTTACTTTTATAACAGTAATTTATTTTTAGCTACCTCCGTGCTTAGTAAATATTAAAATTGAATTTGTTGTCATGCATTCAGAAAGTCTTACAATGCTGTGTTCATACTAGACAGAATTTAAATGTATCTACCCAAATTGAAAGTATTTTTACCCACCCTTTCCGAAGGAAATAACATTTCACAAACCCAAAGGTCCTATACACTCCGCGTCAAACGTCAATATGGAACTTTAGTTGCCCATGTCAATAAAATTACTTGTCAAGTGTCATCGAAGTATCGTCAGAACGGCAGCAACACTAGCTCGTGGCTCGTTTTCGGGAGGTCATTGTGCGCTGAGAGTGACGTCACGGATGACCTTGACGCGATCGCTCCCTCCGTGCCTCCGTCGGTCGCTCGGTGCAACCATGAAAAATGTCGCTGTAGGAATGTGCGAATGCTTGTAGCACTGATTTTTTTTCTGCGGCAACTTTGGCAAAGGAAACATTTCAAATCCTTGCCTGTGACAAATGACGTACAAAATTGTAATTGGCCACATGTAATTACATAGTGAAAAAATAATAGAGGCGCACTAAAAAATATTTCAGTATATTTTTTTGTACAGTACAAAAATTAAAACAACATTGAATTGAATATTTTTTTCTAATTTCCTTGCCGTGACTTATTTTTTGCAAAAGCATATTTATTTTCAAAGTATAAATAAATACTGAAATTCTGTAGCTCGTTTTCAATGTATTTTATTTTTAAACTCATATTTTTTAAACATTACCATGCAGTGGCGTGCCTAGGGTTTTGGAGTAGGGCAAGCCCAATATTATTTTAGTTTTAATACATATTTATTTAGAAGGACAAAAAATACTAAGAACGACTAAATCGAATTTACGGCGCGGCGGCAGACCTACCACACAATCTGTACAATATTAGGATTAGTTAATACAAATATGGATAGCCTGCGGTCATGCAACCGTTACTTTTTAATGCACTAACTATTGAGCACTTTTAATACCCGGCATTACACAAGCACAACGATGACTACTATGCTTCCGTGTTTGACTGCGCAGTAAACCAAAATTGCGGACAGAAATTGTTATAAATACATTAAGGTTAAGTTTTTACAAGTAATTTAAATTACAAGTAATAGCAAGTCATGCCTTTTGAAAGGACCACAAACTCATTGAAATCATAAGAATTAATCCAAACATTCTAATACACAAGTGTCCCTTGAAAAGCATATGTAACACGACTGTTTAATATAATAACCTATATGAATGGGAGCATTTAGAAATCGAATTACGTAGCTAAGTAAACTGAACCGATAAAATGCCTCTTGTGATTTACCACGAATTTAAGAATTTAATGCACAAACTCGGAGTAGTTTTCGCGCCAGTTTCAATATAATTGAATTAAATTACCTTTATAACGGCAATGAACACTTTCACCATCACACTAAAACCATCACAGGAAACAATACAAATCATTTTCGTATCAAAAAGTTTAAATAACATTAAAAAAACGAATAATTAACCTTCAACCGAACTATTTACAATAATTGCACAATGTCAAAATACTTATGAAGTTAGTAGTAATTCGTACAGTATTGCTAGTAAACGAAGAAATAAACATTACAACATGCAATTATAATTTATGAAATAAATATAAAACTTCATTATTTGTATTCAAAAATGATTAAATAATTTTAAAAAAGAACCAACGTAATTTATTAACAATAAATATAATTTAGTTAACAAATAATGTTACACATGACGACCTTCAAATGTACGATGTTCAGTCAAAACAATTCTGTGGTCAAAAGCTGGGCTTTTGGTTTAGTACTTTATTGCTATATATAGATATCTGTAGCTATACATTTGTAGTGCCAGAGTGCAGCATTTCACCCGTCTGTGTGAAAGAGATAGCATGCGTTTCAAAAGCCTCGTAAAAGCACACGAGAGAGAAGAAGGCAGATATATGTTTTGCGCGTACCGTTTTTTAAAAAATGCGTGGAGCTACGTTCAACGTGAGAGTTAAAATTATTGAATGAATTTATTAAATGCGTTGCGCAGCGCGGGCGGCGCTTCGGCTCGCGCTTCATTGAAGAGCGCCATGCCGCGACGGAACGCGGTAAATTCAAAAGTGGTAGATGTTTCGTAATTACTGTTTTGTATTGAATATAATGGTTTCGTTCAGAATTTAGTATATACGTATTAAGTAGGGCAAGCCGGGCTTTTGGGCTTGTATGGAAGTACCGCCACTATTACCATGCATTATCGAGATAATTTATGGGTGTTGCGTAAGTTACTATGTTTTATGTAGCTGAGAAAATAAATGGCCGTGAATAGAGGCAAAAAGCGTAAAAACTAATGTATTTTATTTATTTATTTATTGTAGACACTGTATTAAAACTTTGGTTGCATTTAAATTAGGAGAACAATTCAATCCGTGGAAATTACTCGTAACAATCTTCACTACATTCATTCAGAATAAAAATGCATTTACGGAATGATATAGAAATGGCGACATTAAACAACTCCATTACAACGCGATCACTCATTTTAGAGTATCATTAAAATAAAATAAAATAAAAAAAACTATATCATCAAACTGAATGGGAAAGTAACCTATTTTGCTGCATTACTAAAAAGATTATAAATCGCGTAGCTGGTTTTTGGCGTGGATAGAAAGAGGAAAGGATTGTATTGACTCCGGTCATCACAGGAGTACCTCTAATAAAAAACTAATATTCAATAAATTCAACAATTAAAAGATAATTGAGATATCTGTAGTCAATACCAATGAAGTTACAATGTCTTCACAAAAGTCGCAAAACTTAAGTTGCAAAGTTAACATTTTAAACATTAATCAAATGGTTTTTAAAGCAATATGACCTTGCTTTAAGAACCAAAACGAGACACAAAAATATATTTGACGGTTATTAATTACGTTGACTGTTACGCTGTGGGGTACTAATTGATAATCCTGGGAGGTTTTAGTTAAAAGCACAAGGGAAAAAAGATTGAGAGATATGCGCTTTCTTCGTGTGTGTTTATCAAGTGGTTACAATTGCTTTCGTATGATTACCATTAGCATGGAATATAATATATTATTGAGCCTTTTAAAGGACTAATAAGGTTGTTTAGTGACAATTACATGTGTTTTCTTTCCTTCTTCTTTAATATTGGGGTATCAAAATATCTATTAAATATATTATGAGCCTCTTTCATCTAAAGTCGAGAAATGTTTTTATTGGTCCATCGCTAGTCGTCCTATTTCTTAAGTCTTTAATTTCCATTGCTTCTTTTTGAGTTGTGTTCCAAGTTCCATGTCTATTGTTATTTTTTGCTTTTATGTAATGCTAATTATATTTTTCCTCTCTCATTCTATAAACAAATTAGTTTCTTCAATTAGCAGTTCCACCAGTGTTACTATCATTTATATTCAGCTAGCAAAGTCTAACAAAACAATAAAGATCTATTCAGTAGGTAAATCTTGTACATCGTTTATGGCCTTTTGATTCGGACTCGTTTAGCTCTTACTTTGTTACGAGAATTCAATGTAAGTTAGCTAAGCTCGTATGGTACTAAAATATTGGCCGATGAAACCATGGGCTATTTCTGGCGATGACGTATATTACGATGTTTATGGTGGACCATTGTCGGCCCTATTCCGGGAAGTGCGCACATTCGCCTCACACATTTATTGCGGAATTTTTCCTTTCACCTGATGCCAGATAGGCTCTTCATATAAATAGGTATATTTGAAGCAAGCGATTTTAGTGAATGGACTAGTGACAAACGGTTTGAACTTCTTACGTTTTGAAGTTAGTTGTGCTATGAAGAGCCTATCATGGTATGTTATTGCAAAAAAAATGCTACATTGTCAACATCATCAGTCATAGATGACTAGTCCTGGACTATATATTCCACTAAAAAAAAACACAGCGAACATAAAAAAAAAATTTTTTTAGCATCTCCAGTATTTTTTCACTAAAAGGGCGGCAAAGAGTCCACGCCTGATAGTGTTCAAGGGCCCGGCGACATCAATCCGTCGAAGGTTTACGCTGGTTCCTGCGGGTATTGTGTGATTAATTGGCAATTAGTTTAGTACTAAAGCGCGGGTGAATCAACCGTCTGACATTCGCCGCCCTTGCTCCGTCCTCCGGCTAACCAGCGCGTGCAACACCGCTACTACGGAAACTCGATCGTAAACAGAAAAGTAGAGATGATTTTTTTTTTAACCACTGCCGATAAAATACTTGATTGCTTTGGTAAACACACCTGAAGCTCAATCTCATGCCTACATCTAGGAAGGCCTGGGCAGTGTCACTTCACCCACAAATTTTCAAGTTTTTTTCTTTCCCAAGATATGACAAAGGAACAAGATATTACACCATAACTAATCAAATTAAAAATAATACGAAATCTAATAGAATATTGTAAGATCTATTGTACGTTTTATTAAAGTAGTTTATAATTATTTAAATTAAAATTCCTGAGTTTACACCACTTAGGCCAAAAATACATCTTAAAATTTTCTCTCCAGAATCGAGAACTCATAGTGATCATTTACAACTCATAACAACACGCCGGTCAACCACACAAACCGATACATTATTTCATTATTGATAATGATTTTACTCAAAAAGCGCCCGTCACCCGGTCCGTGACGTCAGAGGCACCAATAAAAAATTAAGGGGAAAATTACACGGGACTGACGCTTCATTATGCCCAGTAGCGTCTCATTTAGTTAATTCGACGGAGATTTATGTAAACATGCAACTTTGTACTAAATTGAAATTGCATGTTACTGAAAGAAATTATTTTTGTCCAGTGCGCAATTTTCAATCCGCCCTCTGTTTTTCGAGTTACAGGTTTTTAATAAAATATAAAGGTTTAACTTTCTCATTCATTTTAATTGAGCATCGTATCTTAATTACTACAGCAGTTTGTCTATTGTTATATGACTATTGCAAAGATAATAGACGTGAAGACTAAAGTAAGAATTTTACTATCGCGTTTCGTTTATTGAGTGAGATGATCAGTTATCTTACTGGTAGCTCAACATTATCTCTATGCTCTTTTCTATCAATACATGAGGCATATAAAACATTTTTACATCAGTATCAATTTTAAACGCGAATATTTCCAGGCTTCGAATAGCTACAAAAAGCAACACCCTAAGAAACACGTCTAAAAAAATGTAAGTATGTTTGAAACGATACGTCTGGGTTTCGACGTGTGCCTAGGAAATAATAAAGGCACTTTTTTCTTAACATTATGCCTTTTAGACCGTAGACAAGAGGTAGAAGTAGAATTTTAAGCCGCGCCATAAGTTTAATGAGCGGTGGTTACCACTTGATAGTGGCTGAGACCGACATCTTGATGTTCTCTTTGAGAAACGGAGGGTCCTAAGAGTTTTTCACCTTATTTGTAACCGTCAATGTGGAGACGAAAGTTTATTCACAACTTAATTTTTTTGTACCTACTGTCACAAAATAAAGTGCGCCTGATAATATCTGCAGGGCAATTTAAACATAGCAGGTATTAAAATATGACCATCTTTCCTTAGTCGGTTAATTTTGCTGGAATGTCCTAAACTGGCTAAAACAAACTGATCCCGAATTGCGATACGCTTTCTTGGGTCACTATGATCGATATTCCACTATCGAATACTGAGGTTGCTATTCGCAGGTTTACTGTAATCCTGTAATCCTGAAAGTTTTAAAACCCATTTTAGTTAACAAATGTTTATCCCTTTCGAACGGCTTTTGAATTCAGTTTGAGCGAAGAGGACAAAACATTCGATAACTAACATAGGTTTTAAAACTGTCTATGAATAAGGCTGGATGGATTCAACTATTATTTAGATACAATAATGCTAATGCCGACCGGTAATTAATAAAGCCTCCGTGCGCTGCGGTTATCTGATTACTAATGGTCTTGAGAAGGTCGATTTTATCAGACAATAATAAATCTTGGATGCAATTAGATGCGTAATATTTTGTTCTGAAAGAACGGATTACCGTTACATAACAATAAAATAATTTTATATTAGTGATCAATATCTAGTGATATCTAGCCTATTTAATTATTAGAGTGTATTTTTGAGACCTTAAAATAATTTTATAAATCGTAATCACCCAAATTGCGGAGAAATTATTTCGTTTCACACAACGAAACGCAGCGCAAGCATGTCTTAAACAATATCAATGTACCTACATACTAACACCTGATATGAGGGCAACTTTAACAAACACAGTTGTCATGGCAATATAAAAGTACTCGGCTTTAGAAAAAATAAACTCATCATCGTATGTCGCTCCAACATGAAAATAATGGGTCTTGCGTGACCATTATTGCTATTCGGTTATTATTCTTTCATTGCTCAAAACCGTATTTCCGGCAAATAAATACTTTTTAATTTCCACCGACCACAAGGAAGCCTTTGGGGAGCGAAGTTGTGGATATATTTTAAAACGTTTTGCCTTATCTTAGTACTTTAGACTTCGATAATCGTTAATCTTTTAAGTAAAATAGTATATATTTTCAAACAATACATTTCATATATTTATTTGAAAACAATAAATACACTTTACATTCACACTTGACATATAATACCGAAACAAAGAGATTGTCATGTTGATGCTTTTAATATGGAACCAAGTTTGCGAGCATAAACGATAAAGTTTGTCATACCTTTCGAAGCATGGCAAAAAAATACATACATACAAATTGTATGTGCACTAAAAATCACTACCGCACGCTTCAATATAATTTTGAAACCAAACAAATCGCAGTGTATTTATTTGCATTTACTGAAACTGGCAACGATTCAAATATAAATCTGCAAACGATTGACAAACATGTTCGATGATTAATGACAACATTTTTCGGTGAAAACATTTTATAAATATTGCAAAGATTAACGCGAACAATCTATCATGGAAAATATTTTTTTATGTACATAATATTTTTTTTACATATATTACGTAACATATAGGAGCGGCAGACCAACTTTATCTAGATTACTGTCGCTTCCTATTTCATTTATACTTTAATCGTCATCATCTTCATTAAAAGAAAATCCATGATTTCTATAGTGACCTTCATTCAAGAGATATGCTTTAACCACCAATGCAAGTTACTTTATTTCCTTAAGAAGCCAGATTATTAGGTTTCTTCCAGGCAGATCAGCCAACCGTTTACTATCTGTTTTAGTCATCAGAGATTCTGCAGCTATGCAAGTCTAAAAAAACGTTTCTTTGTCCATAAATTGTAACTAAAAGTAAAGATCCACTCTCCAAATGCGTCGCGTCTGAATTAGTTGGTCATTATCCCTCGAAAAATACAACTTGTAGATAAATTAACATACAAACATAATCCGCGGCCGTCCCGCTTAACGCTCATCGTTTAATTACTTTAATACTGGGCTTAACTTAAATAGATCCGCAGAGAGGATTGTCACATCCATTGTCATAGGAGTTGCTGTTTAGGCGGTTTGTATAAATATTACCGCCGCATGGAAGGTTAATAGTGAATCTAATAAAAATACCCGGGTGTTTGTGAGACCGATAAGTGTCTCGTAGTTCCTATACACGCGACACGGCTCGATTCCTGATACCCGCGACACGACTACATCTTAGTGTGGGGTCAGGATTATGAATGTGACTGTTGGGCGTAATCATTCATTTTGATAAACTACTAGGTATTAGGTTCATCTTAAGTGAGACAGAATCGATCTGGGAAGGTATCGCTTTGTTTCTGTCGCCAAGTGGCGGTATGAGCACTGGTGTGTTTCAGTTGAGCGGAAATTGTAGCTACTGAAATTTCTAGGTATTAAGATAATTAACACCGTATACATGTAAAGAGCGCAATTCGGTGCTTTGTAATCCTTATTAATAATAAATTATGAGTGATCTTGCTCCTGTTTATTGGTAAGCGTGACGGTTATTTTTGTGAACGCCTAAAAAATTGAAATAAAATCTGCGCATATTAAATTTCTATAATAACCAAGCCAAAACATTTTCCTACTGTATAATATGTTAAGACTTCAAACTTAAGACAAAACGTCAAGTTTCACGACCCAGACAAACATATCAAAATACTATTATGCTCTCAAGCCGAGTATAAAAGAGTATGATATCAGAGACTAATAAGTTAATAACAATAGACTAATAAGCTGTCAAGCCTCGTTGATATTACAGGTGTATATTCCAAAATACAACAAAAGACTGCTTCGGTGGCGTAGTTGTACTACGATAGGGTTATAACACTGTGGTCTCGGGCTCGAATCTCAGGTTGGGCAAAGTGATATTGGATTTTCGGAGTCGGGAATTCTTGCCCCATTTAGCGATAGGCTCGCCCCCTATCACATCGTGGGACGGAATATACAAGGGGAAATGTGGGTGTCCTGGTAACACCTTTGCCTTCCCCTTCTGGGAAAAGTGCGTGAGTTTATGTATGTACAACAAAAGAGCAACATAAGTTACCAGCTAAGAAAACACAAACATCATATTAAATTATTAAAACAATATTGCATGAGGATAGTGCACACTAGATAATGTTTAATCAAGTCTAAAATACAGCTGAAACATTAAGCAAAATTATGTTGAAATAAAGGCACCCCTCTGAGTTAATATTCACTTTCGCATCATTTTGATGCAGTACATCGGTATTCATCTTACACTATAATATCAGTGCCCCTAGCCGGAACATTTTGCAGTATCGTAATAGAATAGTAATAGTACAATTTTGTATGGGAATTTAAACAGCGCCATTGTGAGCGTATTTGGAACTAAAATTTCACAGCGGTAAACGTTTACTTTACTATACGAGAATAACTATACGATACTTCAAAATGTTCCGGCTAGGGGCACTGTATTTCATAACCTTCGGTGTAGGTAAGCCTTTAAAGGGAATACACACTTTTACGTATAATTTCATTATATATATTTTTTATCTTGTGCGGCACAGCGACTATTACACCTTTATTACTTCGTTCATGATTGATGGCAAAAAAAGTGTCAGATACAGTGCTGTCCAGATAGAGTGCCAAATGGCGAAAATATATAGTCTTGACATTCGACCCAATTGTGTCAGCCTGTTTTATGAGAAAGAGAATAATTAACTATTTTTTAACATACATACATACATAAACTCACGCCTTTATCCCCGAAGGGGTAGGCAGAGGCGCCACCAGGACGCCCACATTTCGCCTTGTATGTTCCGTTCCACGATGTGATAGGGGGCGAGCCTATCGCCATATCGGGCACAAATTCCCGACTCCGGGCTGATAATGATTAGAAAAATCCAATATCACTTTGCCCGACCCGGGACTCGAACCCGAGACCTCAGCTTTATAACCGTACCGTAATACAACTACGCCACCGAGGCAGTTAAATCGTTAAGGCTATTTTTTTAAATCGTTCTATAACTGAAGTTTGGATGTTATACAAAGTGGCAACTGATCACCAGCCTTATAATGCTGATTCCTAAGGTCAACTATAATCATGTCAAAGCCACAAGGTGCAAACTTCTAGGGCGGATTTTTAATCATGAAATAATATTTATTCGAATGAAGTGAACAAATTAAAGTAAAGTCTTATTAATAACATCGTCAAATTGTGTCATTTTAATGTATTTTTTAATAGATCACTATCAGTACCAGTAAACTAAAAATTAATTAATTAAATATTACGTGTAAAATAAATATTAACTTGTATGCTGCGAGAACAATTGTTTTCCTCCTACTATATCACAACTGCGTCAATTTTCTATCTGTGATAATATAAAAAGAAATAAAGAGAAACTCACCGTTTATCAAAGTGAATCCGTCAGATGCGTTGGTTGATATCGTTAAAATAACACTGTATCTGCGAACAAACAAATAATACTTGTGAATACAATTGGTAATACGAAGCGATTGGTATCGAACCGTTTTCTTCACTGAACCGTAGGCGGAATGTTATAGTATCGCCTCCGTTTGACAAACCAGCGATTTAATCTTTATGATGGCGTTTAGTCTTATTGATTTTTCAGTAATAATATATTTTGGTATTATTGTGAGGTAATTTTATGTGATGTTTGGAAAAGTGGTGTACATTTTTGAAGACACTGTTTGATGATACAAATGATAAGGCTCTTATTTCAGCGGTAATCTAAAGGATAAAGGCAGGTCACTGTAAAAATGATTGAGAAAGATTTATGTTAAGCAGTGGACTTACTGAGCATACTTTACTTAAATATAAAACATAAAAACAAATACTAGGATAACTACAAAGTTAACGTTTATTTTCGAAAAACTAAAACTTGACTATTTTAATATTACAAATGTTCCTTCATAGAGAAGTTAGCAATATAAATAAAATATTACGTAATAATAATCATCTTTTGTATATTCGCATAAAACCCATCTTCGAAGAAAAATAGATCGTAGATAGTTTCAATGATATGCTTCAATTAAGTTCATGAAAATACAGATTTCAAGGAAAGCGCACTGACTTTCAATACAAAATAACTCAGCAGTATAGAATTTCAGGTTAATAGGAAGCTTTAGTTTCCAATCGCAAATATTCCTTTATCGATGTAACACGTACTTAAGTCTATTTATACGGAATATTCCTGTTAAGTATTTTAAACATATTCATAATTCGTATAATTTTCTTGAAACATTCTGCAACGAGCCTCATAATAATCAGAAGCTGTCTTGTCTACACGAAGCACACAATCCCTCTAAAAGGGTTACTGTACTTTCTGCACGTAAGACGTTGAAAACACTACCTTTAATTAGATGTTCGCCAGTTAGAGCCCGTGTGCGCTAAAAAGCGAAACAGGAGCTGGTGCGTGTTACACTTACATCGGTAACATCTAGCCAATGTTCTCGTAATTATTCCGACTTCAAATAGAAGAAGGTTCTCGTTTCAAGAATACATTCCGTCATTGTTAGTTACATATGCGTGGTATATACTGCCAAATAGCAGTGTAAATGCACTGTTGTGTTCCGGCCTGAAGGACATTGTAGCCAGAGTAACCACTGGACATAATGAGACTCAGCATCATATGTCTCAGAATTTTGGTTATTTCCCATAGCATTGGGTTGATAAATAGGCGTAACGATCAATCATAAACAGTGGTACCCATGCATAAGAAGGATCTACCAATTCGAGAATCGTACGTCCTATACTTTATACTACAGGAGGATGAAAAGAACAGAAAAGAGAAAGTGTGGAGTCCATTGGGCTTTCGGTATTATTACTGATTGGACAAAATAATGAATACAAAGGTCCTCAGTTTTGTGTGAGGTCGTAATACTCTGGTCGAGGCAGGTATTTTTTGATACAGCCTATACTAATATCGGTAGGATAATTGTACTAGATTTTATACGAATTTTGATAAACCACTCTATTTACACTAACAGAACGCAACGCAACAACTGTACAAATTATTCTGTAAGACAAATATATCACATCAGCTGAATCTTCATGTAGTCAAAAACTGTTCATAACTCTAATATTCGGCCTTGGAAATTGCCATTCGCCCGCACCAAAAACAAAAGTAACAAAACGTCTTTATCATGCTAATTAGTTCGTGTCTCTCAATTTCGTCGATGTATTAACGTGTAATACAAATACAAATTTTTGAGCGACGCCAGCGACTCCGTAAATAACACCTTTAAGATCTTCGTGCGATGACTCCCTCGTAATCGCTTGTTTAAGATTAACTTATACACGAGTTAATTAATATACAAGACTGGCTATTTCTGTCTTATTTAATGTTAAATACTTTCTGTTTATCTTTACATTATATAGTTATAGGAATTCCGTTGGAAATTATTGAGATTCTGTGAAGGGTTTTGTTTATTTCAGCCCAGAGGCGATATTATCTCTTAAAGGTTGGAAAGCGAAAGTACTTTGGAATTCATACAAAACGGATTCCGGGAAGTCAATTTTCAGTTTTGTTGCTAACAAGCATTAGTATAGAATCTACAATAATTTCAGTTTCGACGTATTTTACGTTTAATATTCCTTTAAAGTGTTCCCATTCCGTTCACCCACTAATTGAAATCTATTAGCAATAAACACAAATCTATGTTACGGTTTGGTAACATTGCCATTGTGCTTAGAAGACTGTAACACTTAGCAAAGTTCAACCGAAAACAAACGCATTAGTTAAATGGGAAACTTTACAAATTATGATTTATCAAGGAGTACGAGTATTTAAAACTTGCAAAGCCAAGAACAAGGATTTACTTTTACTACAATCGTCGGGATTAAGAGAGGAGCTGAGTTTTGGAGTTATTAAAATAATTACGTAATAGTGTTGAGATTAAATGATAAAGTATATTACAATATGAAGTACTACTTTTGGAAGATTACGTTAACTTGAATATTTGAATGCAGGCCCGATTGTAAACGGATATACACAAGATGAACCCGAAAATTGACGCACTTCCGTGGGTCATTATAACAAGCTCTTGGCCACTATGGACGATGGTAGCGATCTTAGAGGATATGAACATCCTATCACTACCTAGTCTGTATTTTTTTTTATTGCAATGAATGGCGAGACAAGCATGCCATTCGCCTGATGGTAAGCGATACAACCGCTCATGGACAGTAGGAAAGACAACAACACCGTGAATTACAATGGCTTGGCATTCCACTGCGCTCGCCATCCTGAGACATACGATGGTAAGTCTCATTATGTTCAGTAGTTATATAAGTACAAGTATACAATTTATATCATATATCTTATACAAGTACCGAAAATAGAAATCACAAATAAAGCTCTTCATCGGTGGACAGTACGAGAAAGAGAAAACCAACAAAGACGTTTATGGTCAAACTAGTTGTAATAAAATGTCACGGACTTCCCTTTACCATATTGCAGTACTGTTCAACTTTCTTCATAGTGCACCAAATGTTTGGAATCCATGATGCATTTTCGAGATATCTGCAAATGGCTTCATTCATATTAGTATTGAATGAATCCGTATTCAACATTCTATTCTAAAATATTCTGCGGATCGTCATGGAGTGTTGGACAAGTCTATAGGTACCTAGTAAATTTTAAATTTGTTTGTAAACAACAATTATTTATGCTTTTGAAATGGGCACTTAATCAAAATAAAAAGTAGGTACCTATGCAAAATCAAAATGTAATAACACAATTAGCTGTCTGTGATATTATTTTATCCTAGTGACTTTTCCATCGGCAAAGTAAAACAAATCGGCCATCATTCAACCAATAAAAAAGTAGTCTTGTTTAGTCTCCTGCTAATAAACTGTAGCTGTGTAAATTACTGCCTTAAAATGAACAACCGTATTTATGTGTTTATATAAATAGAAATAATTATATCTAGGCTACTGATTTCAAAAGAGGCTAATCCAATAATATTTGTTATTTTCATAAGTCAATTTCGTATATTACATTAGCTTCCAAAATCTAAAGACTAATAGGCCCACAGAAATCTAACATTACAAATAAAACCCGTCACGTTAATGTTGGACCACCGAGTAATATACTAAAACTCATGCACCCACGAATGAGAAGCACGGGATGTTTTGCTTTACTAATATACTTAGCAACGGCTGAAACAGAAACTGAATACTAATTAGTTCACCGGGCTCGCCTGGCGTAACCTAAATTGTTATTTGGATTTTATGATATTATTTGGAAATTATGTATAAAACCCTAGGAATATTTTAAAAGTTGCTGAAGATGTTTGTTAGAAGAAAACGAAAGCATTTTTCCATGGATTTGGACGAAATTTGGTCACATAAAGAGATAATGTCTTGAAGTATTACACCAGCTACTTTTATCCCGTTAGTTTTATTGGGATTATTAGATTTCTTTTGTCTAAGATCTTAAATCCTGCTAATATTTTAATAGAAGATGAACAACTAAAAACTACACTTTACGTCAGAGAAAATGTATTTTTGATGTTAAGGTATTCTATATCATGTGGGTGAAGCTGTAGTCACAGATAGTGATATGTATAAAGAAATAAGAGATTCAACAACATTTCGACTGCAGTTTCAAAATAAAATAAATTTAAAATTCGCATGAATGTGTTCCTTCCGTCCTCGATGACTACCCTGAAGACATGTAACTGCAAATATTTTTTATTTATTCGCAGGCTCGCTGACGCTTCGGAATAACGCTCGATTGACAAATTTTATTCAACTGCATTGCCGGTTCGAAACTACTATTTATAAATTTTAAAAATATTTAATTGCTGCCTATAGCAATTAAAGGTATCAGAACAATTTAAAATCAGACAGAAAATATCAAATTTTCATATATCTTTTAGTTTTGAAAGGCTTTTTCTAATCCTAGATTACAAATGAAATTGAGCGTTAAGAATAGGCCAGTAAATATTAAAAACGTAGCTTTACTAAAGGTATTATTAAACCTACACTTAGGAGTGTTTAAGTTATTATTTGTTAAGATTCAAACTAGCAGTTAAACCAGTAGCTAAACTGAGACTTCGAAAATTGTTTGCATCGGTTTCCTAACTCATTTTACCTGTTGAGAATTTTTTTGCATCAATTATCCGGTTTGTAAGTTTCTTGTAGTGCTCAGCACTACTAACTCTATTCCAATGGTTTGAATCAAAAATTATATCGACGGCATTTTTTAATAGTATGATGTCATTGTTAATTAACGTAACAATACATTTTATAATCGTTAACTAAAAGTTTTGGATGAATTTGAAACATTTTCCTATTTCAGAATATTGAATAGTAATAATTTTGAGGTCATAATAGAATGCTAAGTGGTTTTGCTAATTACAGCTCTAGACTCGCCAATACACCTTATTTCATTAGTATATGAAATGTTGCTAAACCAGTCTTGAACTACGAAGCTTAAAGCGTTCAGGAAATCTAAATAAGATCTTACCGATAGCGGTTATACGAGTACCTTTGCGAAAATCCATATCGGGCTAACTGGATAAAATGAGATATAAACTCGTGTATTTACCTCTAAGGGATAGAAAGAGGTACCAATAGCACCTATCCACATTTGAACTTGACTTTCGTGAAAATATGTGATATTAGGTGACGAGTCTGCCGCAATGCCGGGTAGAAATTCCAGTCCTGGGCAGCTACGAGTAATATGAGATTTTTAAAACCAAATATACTTTAAATAAAATATATTACAATATGGTTGTCTGTAAGAAATAGCATCGAGCAATAAGACTATTTCGCCTTTTAATACGCAGTTGTGTGTTCCATTATTTTTATGTACAATAGAGAAAAAAACTTATTATGTAATTCTAAACCAGTAAAGGCATTTATCCGCTATAAAATTCAGAAAAATTATTGTCTCAAAATAAGACACAATTATGCCTTAAAATAATATTAAATTATGACGCATTCTCCTTACTATAAAGCAGTACAGCATAGCTCAGTAATGACCAGCATGAAGACAGAAATAGTAGAGATGGAATGCGTTCCGAATCTTAGCTATTTCCATCCTAGAACTGCGATGACGTAGCGTATAAAAGGATGCGAACAGGGAAGTTGCAGATTTGTACAACGAGCGGCGGTGCACCGTGTCCGCCTTTTTTATTGCGTCTATTAGCAAACCATTTGGTTCCTTGTTGAATCTATTAATGTTCCTTGTTTTAAAAACAAATGGATTTTAAACTGGTAGCCTCTTTGGCATAGTGGCCGGGTTTATGAGGTGTGAACCGTGTTCTGTTTCATTTTCATGTCGTCTATTCTGTCGACGGAGACTAATTTGGTTAAATATACAATTATAAGCTCACGCGTGTATCCCGCAGGGTGGCTGATAAGTTAAGAGAACCATGTACACATATCTTTATTTCAGCCCCAAAATGCGATAGGGGCAAGTCTGCGCCCAAGCTCCGCCAGTCACATTTCTCATATTCGGTAAATTAATCTCCACTACACTTATGTAAAATCACTAAGTTACATAAACAACAGTGATGCATTATCAGATTTTTCCCTGCAACATGGTCAGTTAGCGACGCTGATATCACTGGCCATTTTTAGTCTGTGTCCGAGGGCGCGGAAAGGGCACTCGGCGGATGTTCGCCGCTGAGCCGATGTAATCTGCAGACTGTGCCGTACATTCAGCATTCAGAAACGTGATACATAATAGTCTCTTTGATGTTATTTGATTTTCGTCTGACATTCGCCGAGAGACTCGTAAATAAGAGTTTTGTTCTTTAACACGGCTTATTTAGTCTGTGGCTCGCTTTTGAATTTCGAATCGAATTTAATTGCTTCGTTTTTTTTCTTTTTCTGTTTTTGAATTTGGTAATAAAATCATTTGTTTACGTTTAGTTTAATTTATTTTTTCGTTGATGTGACGGATATTTTTGTTATGTGGCGTTTGGGATTTCTCTTTGATTCTTTTGTCAGATACATATTAAGTTTTATGAACATTTGTTATTGTTAATATTGAGGTTTTATTGAATGTAAACACAACGCTTTGATCATCTTATCACGCAAAGAATACAAATAACAATTTAAAACAAAGCTCACAAATGTAGTCACGAAATGGTAGGCAAAGATGGCGGTACACATCATGAGCTGAATTTATTTTCTTTCATGAATATAATAGATAGGGGATGAACCTATCACCACACCGGAAACAAATACCAGTCCTGGGCAACTCTTTCATAATAGTATCAAACCATAAACGGATTATACCACCGGAAATTCACCTGGGGCCTATATCTTTACTATTTCTGTAATTCTGTATAATCTTTATTGTACACAAAAGAACATAACAACACAAAGAAATAAAATAATATAAAAGTACAAAAGGCGGTCTTATCGCTCTGAGCGATCTCTGCCAGACAACCTTTGGATGGATATAGGGGAAGGAGAGAGAGAGAGAGGGCAGTGTAAAAATAAAGAATAAATGCTCAAATAAATTAAATATATATATATATATATATATGTTAGAGATTACACAAGTTTGATCCACGCAGGATGAATGCTATACGCATTGATGTTACTTATTTTATTGGAATTGCAACACAGTCCGACATGATTGAAGTCTTGTAAGTTATCGGTTGCCTATGGTAACGCTGAATGGTCTGTCAGTAGAGTCTGTGATCGGTTTAATAATATTTAATTGTTTCTATTGTAATCTTGCTCGGAACAGCGCCAAACGTGCGCACTGACTGATTATTAAGAATCATCATGTCGGACGGCAACGACGGCCATATAAATCGCAATCTGTATGATTCTCCGACAGCAGCGGTGGGATCGATCTCAAAATCATCCCTTGTGCCTACCGCATTGCCTGCTACCCAAACTGAAGAATATTTTCGGTCGGAACGTAAGACTCAGTAGTGCGGCCACGTACATCGAGTATTCTACCAATAAAGCAGCGCTGATAGATGGGCTAGATACTGACAGCTCTAACGATATCGAGATTTCTAGAATCACAGACGTCTAGGCAAAGAACTACGGATGTGGAGAATACGCCAGGAATTATACGCTTACAATGGTGAATATTTATTAAGATGCAAAATCAGCAAAAGCAAGCGTTGATTCTGGCATTTAAAACTCCATTGGAATTGAAAAGAAGATTGATAGATCAATTGATAGACGTTGAAAAAGATGATACGTTTTCATCAACATGCAATTGGTGGAAGTAATTATTTAAAGGTATCAACTTGTTATAGCGATTGGTAAAATATTAAGAGGATCCATGTGGTTGTTGCGGATAAATTGTCCAGGTACGACGTGAACATTTGAATAACTTTGTCGTACGAATTGTATCTAAAGGTTATGACACTTTTGGTAACATTTCTATCGTGGTCAAAACGTGAATAGTCCGAAATCTACTCCGCAGTCGTAGATCAATTGTCATGCCTGCGATAAGCTTGGACATAAGATTTGGCATGTATAGAAAATAGGCTAAGATATCATTAATTGCTCCTATGACGAGTTTTGGCTATCGCCAACAATCTTGCTTGCCAGTATGTTACAGGTATGGTTCATCAGTTCACATGGTGAGTCGCTGTCCTCACGGGTCCAGCGCCGCAGCATTGACATCTGTTATAACGTGTTGACATATTATTATGTGTGGTCGAGCTGCTCTCCGAAACACTAAAACCCTTTAGTAATTGTTTTAAATGTGGTTTTTACTTTGGCGCTGAGTATCCCTTTGTAAAGGAGTCTGCCACAAGTTAAGAGGTAAGCGAATTGATATTTTTGGCCAGGTGCTTTTCTTGATGTGAATTGTCACGCGCGTTGATGGTGAAGGAAATTATCGAGACGAAACCTGCTTGAATTGCTGTGATGTGTTAAGTAAATTAACGTACACTGCGTGAGCATAGTGGACTGTGGTCTAGCTCTTTTCAATCGAACTCTCGATTACGGAGAAGTCCTATGCTCAACAGGGATACAATACTTACTGTGTAATTGTTATATTAGGTAGAAATTAATGATTTAAGTACCGAAATTGTATTGCACTTTTGCTAATCAAGAATCTTCGCAGTAATATTATTCTGGGTCGCGACATATTGAATTATAGTTTTCAAATAAGCATGTCCGCACATTAGTTGTATCTGACAAGGTTGGCGTCTGTAAAAATAAGTCATAACACATAGCACGTTTAATACTCTTACACAGATGAAACAATTTGTCCATACATCAATTCTTATGGATCTAGCTTTATAAATTGGCGTTCGGTAAATGTCTAATTGAATTGATAAATAAATGCTACAAAACAGGCAGTTGATGGCTCATATCTTAAATAGTGAACCAGTTCCAGTGATAATATTTACTTCACAGTTTCTAGTAAAGTTCCATACGGATGCTAGGGGCTATAGTGCTATATTGTTCTAACCTGTAAGAATGAAACTAAGGCCTATCGCATACTTTAGCAAAACTACGATGTTAGCAGAATCGTGTTGTGACATAAGCAAGCCACGTTGCAGCCAGGTCTGTAGTATGAGGGCTGGATCGAATGGTGTTTTGCCATTTTCTTATAGAAGGCCGGCGTGACGTGTAGGAATATTATTATTATTATGTGAGTGAGATGGTCGAAGGCCATTTTGCAAGTGGTAGGATTTGATTCCATCTGGTCTACACCGCGCTTGCCAACGTGCGGGTTTTGGTCACTTTGCTGTAGTAAGGTGTGAAGGTAAGTACCAACGACCTTAAGGTATTTCTTGAATGAATAAAGTAGCGGTGACAAATTACAATAATCGATACATATGAATGAACTTTCTGTTGTAGAACGCTGTCGACTATCTTAATTGGCCGGAGTGTGGCCAGCCCGGCGCCGCGGACCCTGTACGGTACCTCCGCATTGCACCCTGTGTCGAGTGGCGCCGATGCCCAACGTGGCACCCCCGTAATCTTCGCTAAGGAGTTTTTATAACTCTGTCACTAACAGTCGTGCCGTTATAAATAATAAAACTGGAACTCTTGCCATGGTAAAAGCAGTTGGTCACTTCAGACAATACTTCCGTGGCCGGACATTTACGATTATGACTAACTCTTTTGAATTCATCATTTTATAAGGTAGAATGGGTGGATTAATATTGACTATTGCGTTTTACACTTTCTTACTGGCCAAGGTAACTTAAAGTCTTAAACTGTACTATAAATTTAAGCTCGTTGATTCGCATGCGTGAACACGCAACATGAACATGTTCAGCACTTAATGGCGAATATAGACAGTCCGCGCATCATTTACTTTGGGAGTCTAGTCTTTAACAAAAAGAGCATAGTGTTGGTTAGTATGCAAACATTATCTGGAATTGTATGCTACATGGACCTAGTGCAGACTAGGACGAAATTTCGTGCTTTGCGGCGTTCTGGAGTTCTGGAATCAAGTAAAACAGTCTCCAAACCTTTGATTTTAACATTAATACATCCGTAACGAGCACATCCGCGGCAGCCTTGGTGTCCGCGATGTGACAGATAAACTCCAAGAGTGTCGCTTGAGATGGTAAGGTCATGTCCTGAGAAAGCCGCTGGAGTACGTCGGCAATGTGTGCCTGAGCCTCAACATTCCAGGACCTTGACCGAGGGGTAGACCGAAGAAGCGCTGGCTTGATGTCGTCAAGGAAGATATGAGAGTCAATGGCCTTACTATTGAGGATACCGAAGACCGGGCGAAATGGAGGAGACTAAGCCGGAAGGCGGACCCTGGCACCGGCCGGCATAACGCCTAAGTAGAAGTAGAAGAAGAAGAATAATAGATGATATGTGTAGGCACATGCTGATTTCGTTGTACTGAATTTATAACTCCTGACATAATAATAGATGATAAGCAGAATTAATTATCTGGTAGATCAGACCTCTAGCAAACTTAGTAACACAAAGATATTGAAGAGGTGATTGCCAATCCCAGTCAGGGAATACTAAGGAATTATGCAATTAGGATATTATACGAGTTAATACCAGGAATAAGATAAGAATAGGATGGACGAGCAGGCGACGAAAGATAAAAATCGTTATGACTAATAAAGCCACTGTTGTGTAAAAATGCCAATCATTGTTTGAATTTTAGTGATAATTCTGTAGTAATTCTGTGCTGAAAAATAATAATCTTATATTGGAAGCTTTTGGTGTGTGTGTTGGTGATTGATAAAATGTTCTATTGAAACTCACAGCTGCTATGCTTTATTGAAAGATGGATTGAAAGTATTATCACTTTGTCCTTGTGATCTGTTGAAAGCCATGACGCTTTGCAGGATGGATTGAAAGCATGAGCGCTTTGTCCTTGTGATCTGTTGAAAGCCATCACGCTTTGCAGGGTGGATTGAAAGCATGAGCGCTTTGTCCTTGTGATCTGTTGAAAGCCATCACGCTTTGCAGGGTGGATTGAAAGCATGAGCGCTTTGTCCTTGTGATCTGTTGAAAGCCATCACGCTTTGCAGGGTGGATTGAAAGCATGAGCGCTTTGTCCTTGTGATCTGTTGAAAGCCATCACGCTTTGCAGGGTGGATTGAAAGCATGAGCGCTTTGTCCTAGTGATCGGTTGAAAGCCATCACGCTTTACAGGGTGGATTGAAAGCATGAGCGCTTTGTCCTTATGATCTGCTGAAAGCCATCACGCTTTGCAGGGTGGATTGAAAGCATGAGCGCTTTATCCTTGTGATCTGTTGAAAGCCATCACGCTTTGCAGGGTGGATTGAAAGCATTAACGCTTTATCCTTGTGATTTGTTGAAAGCTACCACGCTTTGCAAGATAAATTGAAAGCATTAACGCTTTGTCCTTGTTGTCTGTTGAAAGCTACCACGCTTTGCAGTGAGATTGGGGTCTGATTTATTTTGACTGAAGGTCGATGCTGAAAGCTACGACGCATTGCTAAACGTTAGAAGTCACGTGCTGAAAGCTGTTACGCTTTGCTTTGTGTGTGAGGTTGAAAGCTGTTTGTGTAAATACTATGCTTGGGTGCTATGCGCTGTTCCATCTAGCTTGGCTCTGATGTCAATAAGCAACGCGAGAGCGCGTTGAGGCGCAGAATGGCCGTGTTAGAGATTACACAAGTTTGATCCACGCAGGATGAATGCTATACGCATTGAAGTTACTTATTTTATTGGAATTGCAACACAGTCCGACATGATTGAAGTCTTGTAAGTTATCGGTTGCCTATGGTAACGCTGAATGGTCTGTCAGTAGAGTCTGTGATCGGTTTAATAATATTTAATTGTTTCTATTGTAATCTTGCTCGGAACAGCGCCAAACGTGCGCACTGACTGATTATTAAGAATCATCATGTCGGACGGCAACGACGGCCATATAAATCGCAATCTGTATGATTCTCCGACATATATATATATAAACACATATAAATTTATGAATAAATAAACATACATATACATACATATATTATTTATTATTGTACATTTATTATTGTACTATGAAATATATAATATGAATGACAAATAGCAATAGAGAAAAAAACAGTGTTGATCAATGTTCATCAGCTTTTTGAAAGACGACAAAGTTTGAGCCTGTCTCACCGTTATAGGAAGAGCGTTCCATAATCGGACAGCTTCAACAGTAAAGGATTTATCCGTAAATGTTGTGGTGTGTACGGGCATTCTCAGTTTCAGATTCTCTGACGATCTCAAGGATCTCGTATGTAACTTATGAAGAAAAATAAATCGGTCTTTAAGGTAAGAAGGGGACAGAGGATTAAACAAAATATTGTATAAAAGAGAGAGAATGTGAGTATTCCGACGAAGCCGTATAGGTAACCACTTGAGCTTAGCACGAAATTCAGAAACATGATCATATTTGCGTAGTCCAAATATAAATCTGATACAGAAGTTTTGAAGACGCTCAAGTTTATTAAGTTGGTCTTCGGTGAGGTCTAGATAGCTGACATCGGCATAATCAAGGATGGGAAGAAGGAGTGTTTGCGCAAGTGAAATCTTCGTGGCAAAAGGTAGAAAATTGTGTAACCGTCGCAAGGACCTTGCCGAGGCAAACAGCTTGCGACTTGCTTCTCGAAGCTGCGGACCCCAGGTGAACGATTGATCAAAGTGTAGAACAAGATTTCTTAAAGTTTCACTGTATGGAACAGTAATCCCATCACAGGAAATACTTGGTAGTTGGGTACGATCTAGTCTCGAAATCATCCTGGGGCTGCCGACAACAATGGCCTGAGTTTTCGAAGGATTAACTTTCAAACCATATGTCTTGCTCCACTCACATATGTGATGAATGTCAAGATTGATTGTTGTAACCGCACTTACTATCCTGTCTAAAGGTGCTCGAGTGTACATTTGAAGATCATCAGCGTAGAGGTGGTAGGAGGAGCGAAGATGATTAGTTATGGAGTTTATAAAAACTGCGAAAAGTAAAGGAGATAGCACGCCGCCCTGTGGAACGCCAGCAGATACAGTGCACCACGGGGATAAGCTTTCCTCAACACTGATGCGTTGCCGGCGTCCGTACAGATAACTGCGAAACCAATCAACAGCCGTTGGAGATATGTTAAGAGAACACAGTACGCTTAGTAGGATATCGAAGTCAACGGTATTGAAGGCATTGCTGAAGTCAAGCAATGCTAAGACTGTCAGCAATCCCTCCTCCATACCAAATCTATGTATTTATATATACATACTAGAATACATATATTTTAGGTATACGTTACAGGGAAATATTAACACAACCTATTTGTCAAGCACGCGGAGTTAATGGTAGACAAAGACAAACATTTATTCAATGAATTAATGCATCCAATATGTAAATATTGGCCCCAATCTAAGATTCCTTGCATTATGTACATTAAACACTACATAGGACATACCTAATAAGATTGCACCTACCTATATTACTAGAAAATTGTATGTATTATTTTAATATTATTTAAAACCTATTTTATTTATCGAATGTGAATGTGAATACATTTTGAGTGAATACGACAAAACATTCGATAACTAAAATAGGTTTTTAATCTGTCTATGAATAAGGCCGCTAGTATTTATCAAATGAAATCCAAAATACATCAATTTAATTCCAAGTCACTGCACGTTTCAGTCGGGGAAGATATCAATACGAACTTCAGCACGTCCCACTTGTTTCTCCATTTGGCCTGGAAATGTCCGAAACTACGGCTATGTACAAAGAGTTTCCGACTATTTCCGAACGTCTGTCCATTGGAACGTAGAGAAATGTATTAATATATTATTTAATCTTTTCGATTGTGTTCTGTATAGGACTTTTTTATTTTATTTATTAGATTAGCCAACAATTATACAAGTGCAACAATTTCTTACAGGCTAACCATATACACATTTATGATAAGGCTATTATTAACTTACTATCAGCAGTGGACTTCTTGTGGCTGAATAGATAGATAGATATTATTTACTTATAATAACAGAAATATATTTAATGAAAATTGTATTTGGCCAGTTAGTTACTACCGTAGAGAGTGGTGGAAAACCATAACAGTAATACCCACACGTGTGTCTAATAACCGACATAATGACTAATGTGTATACGAATATTGATTATAGCATCCCGGCCCGGCTTCGCCCGTGTGCAGATAAGTTTTGACAGTCCACATCAGAAATATATTTCCACAAGCAAACATATTTTTTTCTCGATTTGCAACATTTTTTATGAATGCTCCGCTCTGATTAGTTTTATGAAATATTTTTTCAATTCCAACTAGTAGTTCCTGAGATGAGCGCGTTCGAACAAACAAACAAACTTTTCAGCTTTATAGAAATAAATAATTAAATTTTACTCTAACACCTAATTTAATATTTTATTAATGACTGCCTTGATGGCGTAGTTGTACTACGGTACGACCACAAAGCTGAGGTTTCGGGTTTGAATCCCGGGTCGGACAAAGTGATATTGGATTTTTCTATTCTTTATTTTTCTATTCGCCCTGGTCTACCTACCCTTTCGGGGATAAAGGCGTGAGTTTATGTATGTATGTTTTATTGACTCACAGTCACCATCTTGTGGTTTAATTACGTAATGTTTCCACCAATTTGTATAAGTATGCAGAGATTGATTTGAACTTCATATTATGACTCGATAATATTTCGTTGAAATGTTTATTAAATATTACGACATAGTTTATTGATATTGACAGACAATTTTATTAACTGACAAGGTTAAGTGATATTAAAAGAAGCTAAATTACTTATAGTATTTATATTTATTTGAGGCTTTTAAGATATGAGTTGTGTGCTTTGCGAATTAGATCAACATAGCCTAGAAGCCTAGATATTCTCAATCGTATAAAAAGTACTTACGAAATTGCGTGTTAAATGGTAAAATATAATCGGTTATATTAAGATATAAAAATTTTATCACCTAAGATTCAAAGTTCCTACTAGCACCTTAAAATGTTTGTATTCGTCACTAGTCGATTCTATTTTAAGTTATGCATTGGAATCATACGGTTTGACATTTAAAACTCATGTACAAAAATTGGAACAACTTCAAGTTAGATTTTTAAAATTAATTGTTAATAATAAGACTTTGAATAAATGTAAAGGTGACCCCAGTAAGCTGTTTAAAATGACAAAGATTCTTCCCTTAAGTTTGAAACATAGATATTTAGTATTAAAAAATAATCATGGCAGCTCAGAACATCAGGTATTCATTTCACATAATTATAATACAAGAGCGATATCAGCAGGTAAATTAGATGTACCCAAGGTTAACAACCAATATGGGGATAGAACTTTAGAAAAGCGAATCCCTTTCCTTCTTAATATGTTACCTGCTAATATCAAAACTGAAGTTAAACTAAGTAAATTTAAATCACTACTGAAGGCATATTTACTGGATACCCTGTGACTTGATGGATCCCGCATATCCTCATGTCATGTACCGACCCGTCTCGTCCCCACCTACCCATTCACATCCCTTCCAATGCCTCCCAGTCCCTTCCCGTCCTTTTCCATCCCTTCCCGTCCCTTCCCCCCACCTACTCATTCCCGTCCCTTCCTGTTCCTTCCTATCAAATCCCCCTCCTCCCCTCCTTCCCGTCACCTACCATATATTCCCTTCCCATCCCTTCCTGTCCTACCCCCTCCCCCCGTCCCTTCCCGTCCTATCACGTACCTTCTCTTTCCCCTTTGGTCCCTTCCCGTTCCTTCATGTCAAGTCCGGGGTTGAGTAGCTCTGGGATCATCGCCTTCAACTTCAAAAGTATATTTGCAAAGTGTTAATGGAAAATCTTTGATTTTTGTTCTTTTACACTGTTAGTTATAAGATTTTTATTCTGTATTGTTAGTTATGAGATTCACGGGGATCCCACAGGCAAATTGCTGCAGCAGTTTTGTGGGGCAAGGTATTTAATTGTACTCTTTTTTTATTTTTTTGTAAATGTTTGTAATAAAAATAAAAAAAAAATAAAAAAAAAAATTACCTTATTTTTTTACGGCTTTACTAGCGTTTCTATTACACGTAATCGTAGCCATGTACAAGCTCCATCTTACTGCACATTCTTTGCTATTTGGCCCGGTCATTTGGATCCTCGATTGTAAGATCATTGGCTCTTCTTATAGTATGCATTCTTTGCAATTAAGTGACAGCTATGTTCAGCCCTGGGCGTGTTACCAACATAGCCTGTGGAGTTTGGAACACGTAACCAGACTTGATCAAGCATTTTACTGGTGCTAGGTCTCGCATATGTATGTGAGAGGCCGGCTGGGTAGGAGCCACCGCAATGTCTATTTCTCCCGCCAAACAGCAGTATAAATGCAGTGTTGTGATCTAATTTGAAAGACACTGTAGCTAGAGTAACTACTGGACATAATGAGACTTAATATCTTATATCTCAGGATGTCGAGCGCAATGAAATGCCAAGCGTTACTTTGTACTCGTAATTCACGGTGTTGTTTGGTTTGCTACTGTTCATGAACGGTCGTATCGCTTGCCATCAGGCGAAAGGCATGCTCGTCTCGCCATTCATTGCAATAAAAAAAGCAAAATTCTACCATACCAAATGACGTCAAGAGCTATTCCTGGTTATTCACTGATGTAATACCAGAATTACTATGGATATTCATTACGTATACAGCCCAGGCGTTTTGTTCAGAGTTATAATCTTTTGTATTGTTTTTTACTAATTATATAATAGGCCCACAAAATTTAAATAACTCTCCTAAACAAACATTTGTAAGCCTTCCTGTTGACTTTGAACTCGTGAGGCTGTTGTTTAACTTGCCTTTATGTAAGTGAATCGTAACAATAGAGGGCGTGGAAGAAACCGATCGGCAAGTTTCATGCCTTTCAGCTGTGGGATTTCCATACGCGAAATCGATAATTATTGGGGATATTTCCTTAGAATTCAAATGAATGTGGAAGTTTCAAAGGCGTTCTAACATTGGTATATAATATAACGGAGTAGGAGACTTAGTAGGCAGTACAAATATACTTATTAAATTACTTAACCAACTGTTGGTTACAGGGATTAGGGTACAGGAAATCATTGGCTGCACCAGGTACTTGTAGTCACAGCCCAAGACAAAGCTTAAGCCTCAAAGCATAAAATGTGCATAAGTGTCTTACATCACTAAGACATTATGTATTTTCTTAAAAGAAACTCATCACACCAACTGAATTAATAAGTACAACAACTGACAGAGTACATCACATGAAATGATTTATACCATTGTACAAATAAAATACAGTGGAATAATTCTATATTTTTATGTCCAACCGTGATTCGATTACATAATGGCGTTGTTAGCTAAACAATTAGAGCTAGAGGAGAATATAATATCTAGACAATACCTACATCCGTCAAACGCTATCGAAGATACGTGACGGGAATAGTTATGGCGTATGATGCACATAACACTGTTTTACATTGCGCTTATGTCTTTATACCGCGGGAAGGACAAAGGATTTATTACGATCAATGGCAGTTACACGGTTTTACGAGGTGTTTTTTTTTTTTTTTGATAGTGTAATATTTGGATACGAGTTGGAATTAGTATTTATTGAAGCATGCGAACCCGCACTAGGACAGCGTGGTGGACTATATGGCCTAACCCCGCTCAATTGTACTCTCAATTGTAAAGTAGGCCCCTGCCCTGCAGTGGGACGTATATGGGCTCTACAATAAAAAAAAACTGAAGCATATTTTATTTTGTTATAAACAAGAAGTATATAAGTCATACGACAACCTTGACTTTTCTGTTTTGTACCCATCTTTTTCTTTATTTTGATGCACAAGGGCATAGCTGAGAATACCTTATAGTTTGTAGGTTTCTTGTATGTTGTGTTTGTGTTTGTATTGTTTTATTTTGGGTCACAAAAGAGAAGTAATTAATAAACATATATCTAATATAATAATATATTAAATGTTATAAATAGACTAATATTGTTTGAAGAGAGACGATTGCCTCCCGCTTTCCTTTACACCTGTTAATAATCTTAGCTTTGTTCACGCTCCGCTTAAAGGTCAAAATGAAGAAAATATAAGTAATAAATATACCTGTATTATTATTGAAACTATTTGCTTCAGTAATATTTTATCGAAAACGCCGACCAAGTCCATTACATTCATCCACTCTGAGTGACGTAGGACGGGCTAAAGTTTCAATAAAAGCAATTATTTTTTGCATGTTCCTTTTTTAAATTGGCTTACATAAAATAAAAACTGCATGATACATTTTTCAGCCAGTATTGCTAATAACATTAATGGAATGTCGATGGAAAAGCGTTAGGCACAGTTGAAATTCGAACTGCGTCGGAGATTTTTTGTATGGGGCACAATTTACTGGTTACAATGGAATTAATGGTAGGTGCAGGACAATCAAAATATGGTATTTAGCGGCGAGTGATGGTTATCTTTCGTCCATTGACAATTTTGACACCCAGCTGAATTTTGACGACATATGACCGAAATATGACCGACACTTTGATGGGTTTTCATCTTTTAGTCGTTAATTAGGCAGATACACATATGATTTTACGAGCAATAGACAGGTGTAGTACTCAGGTCGGGTGTAGGTGGTTTGGACTACAATCGTGGATCAGCCGACTAGAGCTGTAGCAGAAGTATCTTACATAAATCCGACGTGAATTTTTTCTGTCGCGTTTCAGCAATACAGTACATATCAAAGTAGTTATTTCTTGTACAACTGATTTTGAATAATCAGAGCTTTTTCTTTTACTTCTACAGAAATGTTTTACCGACCTTTGTAACGTTAATAAATAACCTGTTTTACAAGGAAGGTAATTAGAGCCTATAATTGTTATGAAAGTTAACGTCGTTTGCTGAAAAGATCAATCAAACGTCTATGTCAATGATCAAGAGTAACAAATATTTCACAAACAGTTTACGTAAATTAAATCTGTCTAAGTTTTAATAGATATAGGTAGATGTTTTTACGCTTTCTTACTAATATGAATGTAAGCAATAACAGCTCTACTATGGACACACATCGTCATACTCGGCGACGCTCATCCGTCATATCCTACATTACGAGCGCTATACATAAATGCAAAATATTAAATTCCATTTCATATAAAATTCTTCATTCACGCGAATAAATTACTCATGCGTCGCACAATTTTGTGCTCGTATTTAAAATGACTCATGCCGCTTATTTACCATCCAAAAATTTATGCGTGAAAATGTAATTGATTCGAAACATATCAAAAGTCCCGATTGATGGACGACAAAACCATTTTGTACTGATATTGAATATTGTTTTACATTTTTAAAAAAGTTTGTGTGTTTGTTACTTCTTCACGCTCAAACGGCTGGACCAAAATCGATGAAACTTGTTGGGAAGGTAGTTGATACCCTGGATTAACACAAAGGCTACTATTTATCTCGAAAAAATGTAGTGTTCCCGTGGGATAATCAAGGAATTTAAATATGTATATTTGATGCTCTTTCAAACTCATAACGACAGTTTGAGACGAGACAGGACGGGACTTAACGCAACGGGACGAGAAAAGCAACATAAAGGAAGGCAGTCACGTTGAGTTTAATTTATAAAACAGTTAATACGCGAAATAGTATGTGTCTGACATGGACTCAAAAAGTGTCAGCACCCGGGCGAAGCCGGGCCGGGCCGCTAGTCTTATATATATTTAGACGAGGCGAGTAGACATGTTGTATTTGTATTTGATTTATTTGTGTGACCTACAAATATTTGTTCCGTGTCCGAGTATGTGCGTGGGAATTCGTTCTTGTAAACTCAATTATAATATATGGCCTAACCTAGTGCGGGGCAATGTATAAATTGTAAATTTTAAAATACAGTAAGATCTAATTGTAAACTGAAAAAATGATTTGAAAATGGCCGTATTAACATCAGTACGCCTGCTATTCGAATTCATTGTGACCATGTATGCCTAGTCCTTCTTAAAACCCGATAGGTTAGGAAAAGTGTACCATCGAAATAATATGATACATAACATCGGTTTAAATTATGTCATATCAACATTGCTTTTCAAGAATTGCACTTTTTTTAACCAGAGAAAAGCGCTTTGTCCAACCAACATTGAACAACCTGGCAACATTTTATTTCCATATTTTCGAGCTAAAAGGAGAATTATGTTATAAGCGGCTTTTACCAATAGACGGATGGATCGCTGGAAGCAACGCGCCGGTTATCCCTACTTTAAGATAAAGATACGTTGGCCACGACCGCCGAAGGGTACTTGGAAAGGTTCCCGGCCCTGACCCGAACTACCTCGGCCTTAATTAAGAGCAATTTGTTACTCAGATTGTACAGGTTGTAGACGTTAACCGCATTTTTATACGCTGTTATACCCCCGATACTTAATTAAGTTATTGCGAATTATTTTCAGCTTTTCATCGTAATGTGGTTAGTCACGATTTTTGTGAAAATATACTTTTGAAGTTGTTTCAAGAGGGTTGTCTATAAAGCAAAAAGCTTTGACGACTAGTAACAAGATAGAGGAATTCACTCCTAAGGGTCTTTTGGGATTGATGGATTGCGGGGTCCGACAGATTACTAGAACTATTCCGATAGTACTACAGCCGAAAGATTGCCTACCTCTAGACGAGGAGCGATCCCGAGGCCTGGAGGGACGGGTAGAGGCGGGCAGCTTGCTTTCTTAGCTCCTCAATCTGCTCTGGTTGCGTTTAGAAACGCCACAGTCTCCTTAGCTGCCTGCACCCAGCAACTACCTGGGTCCTTCATTTTCTTGATTGTCCACCATGTGGGTAGATACTTAATGCCGCATTTAACGAAATGTGGCCTCTATTCGAGGACGTTTCAATTGAATCAATGCTTCGGACGAAACTTCCTATATGCTTGAACAATGCCGCTTCTGCATTCTAATCAGGTGGGCTATGTTGGCAAGTTTTGAAACTAACTTATATAAAAACCTTACACAAAATATTAACACAAATTCCCGGTAACCGAAATTTTCTGGACCAACGGGAATTTCTTTTATAAATATTGGCGTAATATCGCATTACCTGTCAGGCTATTTTGATCGCACATAATATGGGGTTTAGTTACCGTCACGTCAGAACCAATTCACATACATATAAGAAATTATACGCCTTAAAGGTTTTTCCTTACATATCGATGATATTATGAAATATCTTGTTGCTAAGGCGTTTCGGGAAATCTGTATACTGTAAAAAATAGTTGTATACACTCAATACCAATATAAAAAGACTCTTATTCCACATGTATGGTAACCAATACAAAATTTATGTTAATAATTGAAAAAATATTATGAAGGTGGGACATTACTGTAGGTAGTAATTTCTCTATTTCACACTCATTTAAAACAATGAGTTAATCTAAATAACAATAATAATGATTTGTTTAACAACCAAGTACTTCTTTATGATGCTTGGGTAGATATTCGAACGCAGTTATCTATGTCTTTTGCAATTTTTCTTCATCATATAGCACAGCTCCGGGAAATCGTTGTCATCTACAGAGGGCAACGATTTGCGGTTTGTTTTGCCTGCAAACGACGGCCTTCAGCAACCTTCATCGTACAATAATCGTCTATTATATTTTCTCAACTTATTATGACTAAGATCTAATAACGGCACAATTTATAACAATTTGCAAAGTCATTGAGGCAATTCTAGGCAAAACTACAATTTTAAAACAAACGTTGCGATTTTTCAAGATGATTTTTCTAACGGACCAGACGTGGCTGACAGCATGTCCACGGCAGTCGCGGGTTCGAATCCCAGGGCACACCTCTGACCTTCCGGCTTCATGTGTGTATTGATAGTCAATCACCACGTACTATAACGGTGAAGTAAAGCATAGCGAAGGAATCTCCATACCAAAGCGATTTGTACATTTTCTATGGTGTGTAAAGTCCGCCAACCCGTACTAGGCCAGCATGGACTATATGGCCTAACCCCTCTCAGTAGTACTCTTGATTGTAGAGTAGACCCGTGCCTTGAAGTGGGACGTATATGGGCTGAGAAAGGTGTAGTACTATAACTTTGTAATGAATGCTGATTGTTTTTGTCAACATTTTATTATATACATATACATTACGTGTCTAGTTAGATTCCAATGTTGATACTTCTTATTAGTGAGATATACATATAAGAGAAAAGAACAAAATATTTACTCCAAAAAGCAACCTGTAGTTTCATAGAACTAATTTTAAAATCCCTTTTTGCATTAACAAAGATTCCGCACAGTTGTTCTCACACAAAAATAACAAGCTAAGCTTTGTAACCCGTTTCTTTGCCGTGAAACAAATCCAAAGGTACACGAATGTGTATCGCACAAAGGATAAAAACACGACTTGCATATTATAAGAGGTTATACACAACCTTTCCTTGTACGAATCTTAGAGTATTTATAATATAGAAGGAACGACGGTACTTCAAAGACGTCGATAAAATTGTGGTTCCGGGCCACATTTTTCTGCTCTCCTATTGGGTGATATTTGACAGGTTGTCCAACATGTTTATAGAAAAAAAAAATAGTTTAGGGCTATTGAATTCCACTGAAACTCCTTTTAGAGCGATAATAAGTAAATATACTTTCGGTTACCAACGGAATTTATAGCAATTTGTTGTTAAATAATTAGTTCAGTTTTCGCTAATATAGCAGTGCTACCAACATTACGAACAAAAAATATCCACGTTTTTGTAGACGCAAAAGAAAGACAGCACACCCTTTTATAAATACTCTAAGGTAGGAATATATTTTTCAGCGTGTCATATTGTACGCGTCTTTAGATGTGGCAATCAAAGTGCGGTGTCAACGTTCTAAATGTTCGTCCTTGGTCACCACTATTAGCGATCCTCGCAAGGGAAATCAGACTGTATTCGCTTATCTCGTCTCATTAGGCCTGTCCATGACTTGGGAGCAAGGGCACTGAATCCGTGCTGACTCCTACGGGATTAATATTTGGTTCTTCGAAATAACTTTCAAAGCTGGCTAACCAATTACCAACGTAGGTACTATAAAATATTTTTTATCTTTCATTATCACGACATAGCGATTAAAATCCATTCATAGTAAATTGCAACGTAAATAAAGTGTCAACCGACAAGAAATGTTAACACCTCATTTGCAGTCTACAATATTAAATCGGGCTGCTCAAAATGGACATAAAAAAGGTTGAATCGGAAACGGAAGGGTGTGTTCCGCGGATCACAAGGATGGGTTTTTCCATCATCCTGTGCGGAGGTTGTTGGCCGAGTATATATGAATATGCCACAACCAGCTAACGTGTCTTCGGCAATCTGTCCTCTGATTAGTTATGTAGATTAGTTCATAAAACAAAACGAAACAAAGTATAATTAAAAACGAAATAGCTACTGTGTCAAACAGAATAATTTAATAAAATAACACATTCAAACACAAAGTGGCACGGGCGCTCTCTAAATAATTCGTCTAGATTAAAAAAAATAGAGACATAAAATTCTTTCAAGTCTAATACCGAGGGATTTCTTTTAACCAAAACGTTCATCCATCCAATTCAATTACGAAAGAAAATAACTGGAGATGGTGCAGTGAAAGTTCCACTTTCTTATTCAAATAACCCTTTGACGGCGGTGGAACAAAGCGGGCTATTCATTAAAATAATCCACTGCAACTTGTGCAGTAACCGGGGTCATAATAATACGAAATACACTGCTAGCTCTCAACGAATTACTTATCCCGAGGATGCCGCTTTATACAAACTTTGTGAAATTAAGCGATTACTATTCGCTATTTTTATAAAGGATACATGGTAAATTTAATGGAAATGTTATTTAATTAACGGTGGAGTTAATGGATATTTTTCCACGGACAGCTTCCGTGGAGCAGTTGGTTAGACGCCGCCTGTGAAACGAGAGGCCGCGGGCGAAAAGTCTCTTGTAGTTTCTGATACTCACGACACAAGACTCGATCTTGGTGTGGGGTCAGGACTATTTAAGAGCCTGTTGGGTGTATTAATTTATTTATTTTTGGACTAAAAAATCTATAGGATACATTATGCCCATTTTGTTTGTATGGAAATATTGATTTGAATTTTGATGTGACACCTTATTTAACTATCTGTAAGCATTTTGATCGCGTTCATGCTATAGTTTATTACTTATTTTTTTCTATCCCCTTATGTTCCCTTATAGGTAGTCATGATAACCTAGAGGTCATTGATACGATTCCATTTATCATGTCGTGAGAAATATGTGACATTGAAGAAAGTCTCGAATTGAATAACCTTATGCACGCGGTTAAACGTTTAATCACAACTAAAATGAATGGTCATGCAACATTCACTAAAATTGAATTGGGCTGATTACGCACATTAAGGTAAAAGAGACGCCCTCTGGCCAGATGGCGGGTCGACTTGCAGAGCAACACAGACAGCGAC
This sequence comes from Deilephila elpenor, assembly GCA_949752805.1. NCBI lineage: Eukaryota > Metazoa > Arthropoda > Insecta > Lepidoptera > Sphingidae > Deilephila > Deilephila elpenor. The sequence goes on along the minus strand of OX457099.1, from coordinate 5,604,876 downwards.
TGGATACATCAAGGAGCAGATCGGGCTCTGAGGCGTACCTTTGTTGAGACCTATGTCCAGCCGTGGACTTCAACGGGCTGATGATGATGATGAAGATAAAAGGGATAAAACACTTGTATTTTTAGTCTAGATACAACTTTTGTTTTCTTTCAAAATTGGTCAAAAGTTAATATCAAAATGTGCTCAATTTAAATTTCAAATATAAATAATACAATCTCAAGACACAGTTTAATACTGATATATAATATATCTTTTTGAATAACTTCGTTACAATTAGTATAACTTAATTGAGGGAGGCCTACTTTGACGTACTTCCTGCGGCTGAAAAAAAAGATAAACACTTATACATTGAAAGATTCTTCTCCTTTTATTCTTGTTGAAGTGTATTGTACACTCACACACTTCACAACATTTACCTTGCAAGTAGGAATGACACTATGGAAGACAACTGTTCGCGCGAACTTCACAAGCTAGATGTATTTGTGACATTACCATAGTAAGTAGAAATGAGACAGACGTGGCATTTGCTTGGCGCAGTTTTAGATGTAAAATCGACACTTTCAAGTCTGAATTTTAAAGGATCTTGTTAGTCAGCTCTGTCGTGTTTTATTCTTGATACTTTATTGAAGAGATGCATGTTGTGAAGGACGGTTGTATTTTTGGTCATAACATAATTTTTTCAATAGTATTTGCGTGTGATCAATCATTATCAAGACTGCTGTAAGTAGCTTGAAAAGATATGTACAAATATTAGATTTTTTAACCCGTAACAAAACATTTTTGTAGTTACGAATGCGGATGGCAATATTTCGAAAAATCTGCGCAAAAACATATCCACATTATTGATCTACAAAAGAACGCCCTCAAACCACATAAAACCTCCATAACTAATAAAATAACTTCACAACCAAAGTTTATGACGCCGCGGCGGTTGACAATGATGATTGAGTAGAAACGATTAGCTAGTTCCCGACTCCGCACAAGCTACCTACTAGTTAAAGTTCTCGTGTTCCAAGAGAAAGTTCCCGGATTGTAATTAAGTATACAAGTACCGACGACGTAGAATGCAAATGTTACCGCAACCGAGACTGTTCAGTTCCCACTGGATTATGAACATTCGCCACCGAGGTTTTATTCCCTAATTCTGTCTTCCTCGTCTTATCTTTATTTGTACTACAAGATGTTGCAGGAGTTATTGTTAATACCACGGACAGTACTATATCTTCAAATATTGTCTGATGCAAGCTAGTTTATTACCATTACCTAGCTCGATAGAAATGAAGGTACAACGGTGTTGTCAGAAGAGTATTTTCTGCAATGATATGAATTTCCAGGTAATACAGAACTGGTATTTTATAAAAATAAAGCAAAAGTACAGGAATATTAATTTTAAGAACATTATATTGTGTGTAAAAAATCTAATAGTTTGATTCCTGATTTCACTTATTCGGAATCAGCTTGATGTCGATTTTGCTATTAGTGTAATTTGCAGCAACCTCAATCTCCCATTTTTTCTCTTTTCATCTATATATTTCCAAAAACTAATCTACTAATTTTAATAGTAATATATATTTATAGTCGGTTATGACTTGGCCAGTCATCACCCCATCCGCTTGTTCACACATAATTTTGCAAACTTTATAAAACTAATAGATATGTTAACAGTCAATCAATCCCTGTATGGTATCAAGAAAAAAGAACGATAAATACCCTCTATAAGAATCGGCGGGCATACTGACATGCTAAACATGTTTTTCCAGTCAACAAAAAACATAATATATACGTAAAACTCCACGTGCTGGTAAAAATATTTACGCTATACACGTACGCTTTTGTTCGTGTGTCGTTAACATTACACGTAGTATTTTTTAACTTTGGTTTATAATTTTAATGGTCATGAATTTCGCATTGGCCAAACATTTGAACAGATTTACTGGATCAAATATTGGTTTATTAAGAATTATGTTTTGTTATACACGATTGTATTCCTAGAGGTAATAATGGTACCTACATTTTGTCGAGCGTATTTCCGTCCTTAATGTGATGTGGGCGAGCCTATCGCTATGCTGAACACAAATTCCAGTCCTAGGAAAATCAAGACTTCTCTAATGGGCAAAAATTGCGGGAACTGTAGTAGATGTGGGAATCGAAGTTAGGACCTGTATGTTTAAAATTCAAAGATGCTGCCACAAGACCAGGTGATATTATTGTCATTTTTTGTTGCTTATAAAACGGTTATATCTTAAATCTCAGTAAGCAATACTGTCATACAAGTAAATACTCTCTTAAAATAGACAACGTGAATATGAAGATACAGACAATCGGTTGGCAACAACAATATTCAAATGCACTTTCCTATTCGTGACTAACTGAAAGTGATATCATGTAATCTGCCTATACTTGGAAATAGCCTTACGACCTATATAAGGAAGGATAGAAAAGCGATTACGTAATGTAAGAGTATTTCAAATCAACATGAATAGTTAGACTTATTATCTGGTATAATTTGCAACAGGTCGCTGTAAAAATACTGAGAGCCCATGGTAAATAGAATCAAAAATTAATTCAACGTGCTTACTAGAATAGGAATACCATTAACAAAACCTCAGATTATAAATAATGTAATGTATTAATATTATTCAGAAATATTTCAAAGTATTATTAAAGATAATTACCATAAGACCATACAACCAATTGTAGATATTAGAACTGAACAAGTAGGTGAACCATCCAAAAGAAATGTAATCAACGGAAACCTAAATTCTTTTGTTAGTCACACAATGCGCCCACGACACAGACAGAAGACCAGCGCTGATATCATAAAACAGCGCAGAGCAAACACGTTAGCACAAACATCTCGTCACTAAGGCATGTTGTGAAGATCATTGGGTCATCGACCCGCTAAGCATCATTTTAGTGTGCCATGACTCATTCGTATGCACTTTTGGATTTATTCTTAGAAAATAAGAAATAGATCTTGTGAGTCAGTGTTTAGCTAAGGACTTCATTAGAACGCGTGATTCCGTCGCGAACGCAGACGGCCTATATTTAAAGTAAGCGCAAATGGTGTTAATCTTTGAATTAATTCCTTCTGTTTGAATGTTGGATTACGGAAGGAATTACTACACAATAATATTAGACAGTATCGTTTGTTTCACAGTGTACTTAAACCATGCCAACTGAATCTAAATTATCAAGAGCAGAATTCATGTTTGTAATAAATTATTGTTCAGTTTTAGTCACCAGATTTTTTTATTTTTCCTGTATATGTATGTGTTTATCTTCCTTTGATTCTGTATGGTCGAAAAACTAACTGAGAAACGAGAGTTTATAACTTGGAGTATTATATTTGGTTACTCTCAATGTCATGCTACTGAAAAATCCCACGTAACTATTCCTGCCTTCAACATAATATAATTTGAAATAAAACACAACACCGCTAACAAAAAACTATTTGATGTCACACCTTGTTACGAGACATAACAAGGAATGAATAACACAAACAAGCAATGCATTTTACTGTATGATTTGTGACCGCCGTAATTTTCCTATGCTATATGAAATTACAGCAAAAACTGTACTGGCTCGTTTGTTCAGCATTTGTCTTACAGTATTGTGCTTACAATCGACGCGTCGTAATGTACCCACTTTACAATACACATATTTCCCTCGGGAACATGGTGACGAATCATGAATGCATAAACGTTTATCAAACTCATGTCTACAGCGGAATGATCAAACAAACCGATGACTCTGCGTTGTTTTCAACATTAATTAAAGATGGCTAACCAAATATTTTTTTATTGCGATGGGGAGACGAGCATGCCGTTCGCCTGATGCTAAGCAATAAGACGATATGGCGATATGGACAATAGCAAAACCAAACAACAACATGAATTACAAAGCAATAATAAGCATTCCACTGCACTCGTTATCCTGAGACATAAGATTTTAAGTCTCATTATGTTCAGTTTTTCTATATTTTTTTACGCAACTCACAACTGAAGACTTTAGTAATCAGTGATAAGCGAATTAGATTTTCATGATCCTAATTTTATGACACCACGCAATCCTGGGATCAGGGCGAGTATTAATTTAACGGTTAAACCATTACACGTAACGTCAATATAGATAACAAATTAAATGTGTGTTAAATTTTATTTCAATTCATGATTACTTGTCCGCACTCAACTTGCCCCGGACGAACTTGAGTGCAAAAGGACCTAAATAAGCAGAGAAGGGTATTGACATAACATTTGAGTTTTACGCTCAAACGTTTGAGCGTATCTGCTCCACTTTTCACATCTGTTGCTAAGCGAAAATGGAATTGTTATAGGGAATTCACCAGTTCTCTTTACCAGTATCATCTTTCTCAACTAGCATAACTTCACTGTTGTTAGGCTTTCCCTAAAAATATTTATATCGACCACAGTCTATTACCAGGAGTTTTCATTTACCTTATCAGGTGTTCTATCTACCCCATGAAAGGATTTCTTTATATTTCGCCTGTGGCATGCACTTTACAATAATTGTTTTACATTCATATCCGTAATAATTGAAGATCCAATAACAAAACAATTTTAGGCATTTGCCAGAAAACTTTTTTATTTAGGTCACTTTAATAATAACCGTGTGATATTTTATAAGTTCTTACAGACACTGAAGCACTTGGAATGCAAATAAACGGTCCATAATACCTTAATTACATCTGGCATTTATACAAGGCTCTGATTCAGTGACTCCTAGCCGTTGTATCTGATGTGAAACGCTATTCATTCCGATTCGTTTGAGCTTAGCTTATTAAACCTTGAAGTCTGACAGGGCTAAGAAGCAGACAGTTAATCTATCCTCATTTGTTAGTCTAGATATTATTTCAAATTAACTAAAAACTCATTAATATTATTTATGAAAGTCATTTTAAGCTTGTGGTTCATTAGAAATAACGGTTGGAAAACAATATGTTATGCAATTTAAATACTTCCGACTGAGAAATGAAAGGTTCCCACGGCGAATGTTCGTATACTGTGCCAATATTGGTTCAAAATTGGGACTGAAAATAGCTACGCATTACACTGGATGTTTTGTGTTGTATCATAGGATGGGCAAATAAGCCAACAGTCCAATGGTAAGTGACTTATCATACTCATAGCGACATGCCGTATGTCCTTCATTGAGGCCAAGTTGTCCGTTAAATAAAAGCACCCTAACACCACACTAAAATATAAACAAATAATAAATATAATCCAAAAAAGTAGTACAAATAAAGCAACAAGGCCTCACGTAAAGGATAATCAATTTAGTACGTATCGAATTGCGGCGGATATCCGAATTTCCTGTGTACCGGAGCGGATTGCGGACTCGATCGCCCATGAATGTCATTACGCTCTGCAAGACTAAAGCCGAGGCTTGTTTTAGGAATACGGTATATTTAGAACAATTGGATGTGGTTTTAGAAAGATAATTTTAGACTAGGCTTTATTTACTGGTGGAGTTATTTAGTGTCAAAGCTAAGTTGTAAAATGATGGGGGTATATTCGTTTAATTAATTTTATTTTGTAATGAATATGCCCGTATTTATTCTAGATTTTAGCAAATATACTTATTATATATCCAACCACAGAAATATCTCCAAATTTGGAGGCTGCCTGTATCAAGCGATTTCCTACATTTTCATCCAGAAGAAGCAAACATACAACCCGTTACCAAAGTAATTTCTGTCATATCTCTCACCTCTATTAAAAGGATATACCAGAATATAGTGTTACACACATTGTGAGATGTATCTATCATGTAAAAGCGATTAATCTATTTTGACAACGTATCGTAATTCGAGAGTCCGCTGTGATCGATACGCGTGTGTGGTCACAACACAAATATTTGTGTGCTATATTTAGTTCAAGCTATTATTTTGCGTTACTGATATTTTTTTGGAACAGTCCGACGTATTTCTGTATATAGACAACCTTGAAGATTTTTTAATCCTGTGGTTGTAAAATATTTGAAATAACTATCTATCTATTCAGCCAAAGGAAATCCACTGCTGAACATAGGCTTATACCAAGTATCTCCACATCGACCTATTGGAAGCAGCCTGCATCGAACGACTTCCTGCAACCTTAACCAGATAGTCCGTTTAAATAACTACTTATTCCTATAATTTTCTAGTGAGACATCTTTCGTTCCATACCATATTCAACTGTTCTGAAGTTCTATAGTCCGCTTTTAGTATACCATGCCTTAGCCATCCTTTTCTACTTCTCATTGTGTGTTTTGTTGACGTCGTGTCATATTAAGGTTCATCATTCTCATACAACAAAAAAAAATCCTATTCCGTCCTGCAATTTTTGAAGTCCGACAGCCCTTGGCTCTTCCCATCTTTTTTTTCCTCTTCCCCTATTTTGAGAGGAAAGAAATGCACCTACGGTGCAAGCCTTAAAGAAGTTTCATTACAGTTAGGTAACCCGTTTGCGTAAGTCAGAGCTATGCGGTTAAAAAAACAAACAGATATCTCAAAAGCTCTACATAGCTATTAGTAAAAGTCAAAGGTACTTTTATCCCGGATTCGTATTTCGGTGGAGTGGTTTATCAAAGGATCTTATTTGAAGTAAAACTTCACGCCTCGTGGTCATTGACCGCGACTGTGAAATAAAATAAAAGATGCTAATTTGACGGATACAGTGAATTCAATGCCATAATGTTACCTACTTGTGTGTTGGTTTTTCGCGAATTTTGCCGGTACACGACAAACACGTCCCGAGAATACGATAAATAATTGTGAGAATAATTGTGTACTTTTTTGTATAATTACTTAAGATATTAATGTGGAATTTTAAAAGAATTATATAAGACCGTGACGTCACATAATTGTCAAATGAATACACATGACAACCAGAAACTGGGTTAATTTTCATCAGGTGACAAAGTTGAACCAACATTTGATTAAGTATATATTAAATCAAGGTTCACTTGAAAAGTAATTAAAATAGTGAGCGTAACTCCATCACACATATAAACCAAATCAAAATTAAACTAAATTTCGGTGCTCACAAATCGGAAAATTACGATTCAAGTGATCCCTTGGGTTACAGTGTGCGGAGGAACAGTACGGCGATGTGCGAAAGTGAGATTACAATAGAGTAAACGAATGCCCAACTAAATATTAAAAAACAAATAAATACAGTTACACGAATAGGCTAGCCCCACAGTAATATCCCAAGACTTGTGTTGTATGTATCAGAAACTACAAAAATCTCTTATGCCTTACAATACCTAGACCCTTTCATCAATATTTTTAATCTAGGAGAAACAAATATTTGTTTATGCTACTTTCAAGACAAGGACGGAATTTATTATTTCATTAGGTTTGATCGAAACCAATCAGGTATGCGAATAATTTCAACCTAAAAATATTCAAAACATACTTTATCTTTTGGAAAATACCCAAATCCGGGTAAGGTAAAAGTACTAATATAAGAAATTCCGGGCGATAATTTTGTTAATTAATAATCGATACTTAATTTATAATGTTGTTATTAAATGAAAGAGAATATCTGACCTTATACTCAGCCTAATACCTACAAACCAAGAAATGCCAACGTATCATGGTATAATTATATTGCATTATTTGGTTTCCATACATGTCGTACTTTTAAGTTGACTGAAGTCACAAAGAATCGCAGATATTTCCATCAAATTCATATCCCAAACTGTCTTTGTAAACCTAGCTTACAAACTCACTCTGTAAAATAAACTCAGCATCGTCTAGATTTACCGTATTGTACATTTACTTCCAAAGTATCTCATGTTGGTTCTATTTAATCTAGTTACACGTGTGAACAACACGTCAACCTTATTTTGCGCCACGTACAAGACTGTAATTTGATACTTGGACGGTTTCCCAATACTTTGATGTCCCATCGTTGGCAATGAAAACATAATTTTACGATGCCATTTACCTGTCGAGTTGAGTGGCCACCTGAGACATTTATGGACAAATATTCTTTGCTGTGTTTGAGCCGCAAACGTTCCTTATGGGTGGTTTGAATGTTTTGACATTTGATTGGATGTGCAATGTTTTTGGTCGTGATGAACGATGGGACGAATTGTTGAGGTACATTTAATTTCACTGCAGACATTTAAGCCGTAGCTGACTTCTGTAGATCTAAAGTATTATGCGAGGCTGTGATCACAAAATACTTCAGTCCTCGTTTTTTGTTGGTGTGTGAGATTGCTAAATATTCTATGCCCATTTCGATATATTTTTAAAGGCTGATCTGATCTATTTGACACTCGTATGATTATCAATTGATTGTCCAAGAATGACCGTAATCCTATTTAGGTCTCCCCCTTACTACTTTTTCGAATCCATGCAATAAAATCCCATTTCAAAGCTATTGCTCTGCAGCTAATACTAAAATAGCCTCCATAAATACACCTCGACGGTATCGCCATCGGCAATTATTACGTCCTAATTAGCCAGTGTTGCTATCATTGTTGGATTCAATTACGTATTAGTCACTGTTGCAGGTCGAGCTGCGTGCGACCTGGTCATGAGAACTAGGTCACCCCCCCTCCCCCCACGGATATGCACTGCCCGTACGGGCTGGACCGACGTCACTACCAAACTGAACGCCCAACACACGTTGCTATGACGTAATGTCCTTTTTACTATCGATCTGGTGTTATGATTGCTGGTTTTTTAAGATGTAAGAATGTAGAGATAGTGTGGTGACCTTGGGATTTATGGATAGGTTAGGATTGACCTATATTTGAAAATCTAAGTGGGACAGGTTGTTTTTTTTTTCGCTTTTTTAAATATTGAGTCCTAATTTTTTTATGATACGAGTCTATGTTTAGTATCTAAGTCTTATTTCTACAGGTCCTGATTTAGCGTTAAGCGTCTACTTAGCAACATTAAGGGCCTGTCGAGGAATTCTGTGTCGTAATTGGCCAGGTCACAATTCATATAGCAATCATAACTCCAGAAAAATATTTTGCATACAATTACATACCTGGCAGTTTTTATTCAAATATTAAAATACACGATATGTTACTAGTAAGCAGAAGATATTTTCTCCAGTCTCCTTGACCTATTTATATTTGACCTATTTGATTTTTAGAATTCTTTTTAACGTAGGTTTAATTATGAGTACATTAAATTATTACTGTTTAAATATCCTCTTGTTTTATGCTGATTCTAAAACTAGGTCAGAGTAACTGTGACAAACCCATGACGTAGTATAACTGCTAATCTAGAAACATAGACTAAGCCAAGATAGTTTATTACAATTTCCTCTTTTGATTCTCAGCTATCAATTATAAAGAAATTATAAAGAAAAAAAAAATACAATCAAATTATCATTTCATTAATGTTAATCGATATCGACCGATAGGCGACCACTGTTTGAAATAATATACGTACATACATACATTTAAAACATTCCATGTTGGTCCTTTAGTTTAGACTACGACGCCGACTCAATTCAGGTTAATGGACGGATGGGTTTTATTGGACTAGTGTCTAGTCTAATAGCCTAGTGTCAGCAATTTCCAACCAATCGTTGGATTTCTAACGTGGATTAAAACGATTACTGCCCTTGCCAAATGGTGACGAGTGTCGGGTGCCTATTTCAAATTTATCTACTAAAAATGATCCCAGATTTCAAGTTCGCGTCCCATCGCGCAGTCCAAATGTCTATGTGTTCATTGAATATGTTTTTATTCTATCTATATCTATATCAGCCCATATACGTCCCACTGCAGGGCACGGGCCTACTCTACAATCGAGAGATTCGATGTATGTTTTTATTACCATTATTATAAATACAAAGGTGTGTTTGTTTGTCATTCTTTCACGCACAAACAAAGAAACAGAGCTACATGGTTTTATGGGCAGAAATAGTTTACAGGCCAGAAAGAAGGATCGGTTCCTTTTTTTGTATTGTCAGTGATAGCATTTATTTTGAAGCCGCCTGAAGTACACAATGACGAACAATCTCAATGAGCCACGCCAAACGTTGCGTGTTGGGTTATTTCCTTGTATTTCTAATTTCACTTACCATCAAATATATTGCTAAAAACTATTCCTTTGAGAAGCTCGTCAATCCAAAAACTTGGTGCCCACTGCCCAGTCTAGAATATTTCTGAATCACGTTTGCTCTAACAAAAATCCCGCTTCAATACACCATTATCGTAGTATTTATTCAATTGTTTACCCGTGAGATAAACAGGTCGTGAGCATAATTGCAGCTCAGCTGTCCACATCATACGTCAGCGGTGACAACATGATGCGGCTCTTAAATACAACTCAACGAAACAAAGAGTTAATTGAGGGTTTAACGGTAACCTGCGGTTAACACAGATTGGGTTATTCGTGCTGTGCTTTACTGGTACATTGCATTTTGATCTCGATACCGTGCCAGTAAACAAGAGGTTTTTTCTTGTTGGAATCAGTTTATTTTTATGGTTTTAAAATTACGATAAAATGTATGAAGATATTCGAAACTAGTTATAATGTATTAACGCTATAACTGGTTTTGAATTCGTGTCTTTTCGATAAAGCCGAGGCTTTTTTGGTTGACACGGGACTCCGTTACGTTAAGGCTTATTAATTACGGTTGTCATCGCAAAAATAGATGTAATAAGGAGTAAGGACTAATAAGTTATCCTTAATAGGACAACTTAACAAGAATTTAATGTTGTAGGTTGATCCCACGATCTACGCCATTCAAAGGGCAATGACATTCGCGTAACTATATTTTTAATTAGAACACGGAAGCGTCCAGAAAATCAAGCTACCAAGTTTCAAGACATTATAAATCACTTAAACTGCGTAGCGAACAGTTTTATTGCCAGATATAATGCCTACATAGCCGCACAATCCGTGACGATGGCTCTTATAAATTAAAACAAAAAACTTCGTATGCAAACGCCCTTAGACAATTACTTTTTATTTATTTAATACTTCATTGCAAAAACAAAAAAAGACAGTGAAAAATCATGAACCAAAAAGTACAATTGGCGGTTTTATCGCTCAAAGGCAATGTCTTACTAATAACCATGGGATGTATTTAGGAAAAGGATAAACAGAGAGCAGTTTAAAGTATAGAGGATGGAAACTTAGGAGGAAAAGTATAGTAAATACAAATAAACTTTTCCCGACATCCTGCTGCCTAACTGCCTCGGTGGCACAGTTACAGTTGCAAAGCTGAGGTCTCGGGTTTGAATTCCGGGTCGGGCATAGTGAAATTGGAATTTTCTTTTCAATATCAGCCCAGAGTCAGGAATTTGTGCCCGATTGGACCTATGTTACAAAAGGCGCACCCTTCTGGGAAAAAGGCGTAATTTTATGTATGTAAATCAACATTATCATTAACTTTGACTTTCTATAGTTTTTAATAATGTTTGCAATGAAGCAGATATAAAAATTTAATTGTATATTCTGGCAGTAATACGAAAAGATCTAGTTTTAATGGCATTTTCAAGTTTTTTAACGGAATAAAAAACGAGAATAGTCTAAATGGGCATCTGGATTTCACATGTCAGTGTAAAACTGGAACTATAACTGTCACATAAATATACGAAATGAGTAATATGTATATTATAGTAAACATTTTGAGTACTATAATCTGTATCTGTATCAGCCCATATACGACCCACTGCAGGGCACAGGCTTCCTTTTTAAACGAGGGTATAATTGAGACGGGGCGAACTACTACAATGTCTTCAATATAATCTATTTAAATAATGGGATATTAATATTTAAATAGAAAAAAAAACACATTGAAATGTACTAATTATAATCACGATAAGGTTTTTCCAAAACAGTTTATAGCCAAGTGTCTCTCCGATTTGAAATTAGAATAAAAAAAAACTTCGCGAATAATCACGTTCACATACAAAGACATTTACAACAGCTGTGTCTACCCACGCAGACCTAGGGGAATGCCTCTTGTATTGATACTTCACACTTTGGCGAAGAAAGACCGTTGCACTCCTTAAAACTACTTGAAAATTGCTGAAAAGTTCGATAAAAATTTTGGCGTCCGACCAAAACCGGTTATAAGCCCCTGCACCAAGATGAACGTCAAATAGACAGAACGAAATGAATATTAACTTACAACCATCCAGCATGTACATTCCGGGCACGAGACTCCTCTATTATAGAGAAAGGTGATGTCATAATCCAGCACGCTTGCCTAGTGCAGGTTGGCGCACTTCACATGCCATAGAATGTTTTGTAAAGTATAAATTAATTTTAAAACCACTCACAAACTATTTGAAACAACAAACGAGGCAAATGACAATGTTGACAAATCGCGGATCTACAACAATCCCGTTGCAACAGAAATAGGTTAGGACTGTACCCGAGCACCATTCGGCGATAGTTCGGCCAACATCGGCGGCGTTCGCGCGTTTATCTTTTTCAATCCGCTGCAACACAAACAAAAAGGTCAGAAGCCGACGACCTAGTTTCCGAGCGACGATCACAAAGGTCACCCAGACAGCGGTCCGGGAAGCTTGTGATAACGTTGGCAAGGCTGAACGATGCGCACTAATATTTGCAGCGGTGTTATGCAATATCATTCAAAGCGTTCCGAACGCGCAATCCTGTACCGGGAATCTAATCTAGATGAACAGGTAAAATCAAGTTATGGCTCTATTGAGCTCCGTATTACATTCTGACCTACTTGAGGCAGTATTTGAGTGGAGTTTAATATAAAATAATAACGAAATGGTTCTTTGAACGCCTTATCGTATGGCATATTTAAGTTGATATTTGCTGAGCGTGAAGGAGAAAGATTGCGATAATCATTTTCATTGACTTCGTAGTTTTAACAACAAGACTTTTTCATTGCGTGCGCAGTACGATATAATGGAGGATTAGAAGACTGCTGAATGCGGGCCGCTTTCAACACATACCATCATAAATCTTTAGGGTAGCTAGGAATTACAATCAACGGTAAATATTCCATGACTGACCATGATAATAATTATGGTGATGAAACTTATTGAAAATTAACGAAGCACGTAGGTAAGTTCAGACGTGACCGTATTCTTAAATATAGTCAACAAAATAAGTAAGTGGAGCATCTAATCAGTCTACATGTAACAGTCAGCTGCAGCACAAAACAAAATTTAAATCTGATTGGACAGCCTCCGTGGCGCAGTTGGTTAGACGCCGCCTGTGAAACGAGAGGCCGCGGGTTCGATCCCCGCACCGAAACAAATATTTGTGTGATCCACAGGTATTTGTTTCGGGTCTGGGTGTTTGTGAGACCGAAAAGTCTCTCGTAGCTTCTGATACCCACGACACAAGACTCGATCTTAGTGTGGGGTCAGGACTATGTATGTGACTGTTGGGTGTATTTATTTATTTATGATATCAATGGAAAACGAAAATGAGATCAACGACCCTGCACTGGTTGATAGACAAGTGAAAGTCTCAGCTGAAGATAAAATTAAAAACAAGCACAAGGCTGAACGACCGAAAACACACATTTTCACCAACAAATATCTCGTTAGCAACAATATGATTTAATGGATAAAATTTGTGGGTGTTCGCATACATTTGTGGCTGAAGCCCGATAATCCTTCTCTACTCCTGTTCTTCTATGTTTTTTCTCTACCATTTTGAGAAGTCGGCAATGCACCTACGTACCATTAGGTGAGGCGTTTTCTGTGTGCCAAACCTAAACCGAAAAATAATGTAATTATTAATAAAATTAGAATAAATCCAAAGAGACGAAGACTTTATCTTGACATCTAAAGGATGGTGACGTAATATGAATTAGATATTTACGAATAGAATCATTTAGTTTGAACGTTGAACGTACAAAGTTAAATTGTTTGTTCTCGGTTGACCTCGACATCATTCTCTTCCCACTTTTATGTCCGAGACGTCGGAAGGTCGTCCGAGCCTTGATTCTTTTATCTTTTATTTTGCATCGTTTGGTTACTTGATAATTTAATGGACCATCAATGTCACTATTCCATTTTATGTGCAATGATAAAAAATCAAGATGTTTTGTCTCATAGATGCTTTTATGGGCTTTGCTAGCTTGCAGTAATAATATTCTGTATTTATGTTAAGAGTATAAATTATTCGAAATATTTTTGTATTTACCTATCTATATTGTATAAATTAAAACCTACATTTATTAAAACATCTTAAACTGCGATTTGAAAATTAATTATTGATACAACGTTTACTTTATATGATTTAGTGAAAATGAATAATATTAATTACCATTTTAATATTTTTTTATTAATGCCAAAATCATACTAAAAGTTAATTAATTGTAAAGATTTATTTGCAGAGATTATTAAATATATGCAAATTTTGTATTCCGCGTTCATGAAAAAATTAGCTCAAAGTTTTATATTTTTTTATTTAGCCAACATATTTTTCTTTTCACTTCCTGACTGCCTCGGTGGCGTGGTTGTACTGCGGTACGACTACAAAGCTGAGGTCTCGGGTTCGAATCCCGGGTCGGGCAGGGTGATATTGGATTTTTCTTTTCATTATCACCCCGGAGTCAGGAATTTGTGCCCGATATGGCGATAGGTTCGCCCCCTATCACATCATGGGACGGAACATGCAAGGCGAAATGTGGGTGTCCTAGTGGCGCCGCTGCCTACCCCTTCGGGGATAAAGGCGTGAGTATATTATGTATGTATGTGTGTATTTTTCTTTTCACTTTTTTATTTTTTTATTCTGAACCTATTTGCCGTAAATATCAATTTTCTTTAATTCACTCACAGGAAATCTACTACTCGACATTTTAATATTTTTATTTATTATTGGTATTGCGAAATACATATGTAGGTACTATAAATACAATAAAAATTTATTTAAATGTTGCAAGGCCCTGGGAAGTATTTACCTAAATGTAGTAACAAACCAAAAACCCCGTAGTTTTTTATTCAAAATTAAACATAAAAGTTTCAACACATACAATGCTCTAAACATGTGTGTATATGTTAATGAATTTGTACGGCAGGTAAGGACCGCAGAATGACATGACGATGTTCTTCATTCGTCATGCCCATATTTCGTTCCGTCCATTAATAATGTTTGCATTCATATTGTTAGCATGACATGCTATCGGAACCTCTACTGTGTTTGTTTTTATTACAATTTAATTGAGGTCATGTAGCTTTTATTGAATACGACTCTAAGACAATTTGATGTTGCTAAATATATATAATACATATATATTGTAAAAAAATCGATCGCCGCACTGATAACGCCTGGAAGAGCTTCACAAAATGTTCCGAGTCATCTATTGTACCGTGTTGTATGTCGTAACAAATAGACTAATATCGGAGTTAAAGATAAGTTTCATAGAGAATAATATTTATTTTTGGAAGTGAAAAACTTTTATCTTATTCGTGGACGTCGAAGGAACATTCCAACTTCGTGTCGAAGACTAGATTAGACCACCTGGTCACGCGTCTCCCTCGTTTAAAAAAATAATCTTAATTGGCTATTTGACTAATTTCTGAAAAGTGTTTTAAAGTCTAGATATAATCACTCTATACCTCTTCAAACTATTAATTTATTTTTAAAGAGTTGTTTATAACGAATAAACATATTTTTCAGTTTTATCATCATATATGTCACTAAAACGGTAGGTCACGTGACTTTGAAAAAGTTACGTCACGCTTTATAAATGGTGAATGATCTTAGTGGCAGAGATGAATGAAAATTGGAAATCGTGACATCACACGCTGCACAATGACAGCTTGTCGTGTTTTGTTACATTTAATCAACAGATAAAAAATGGCAAACTTATTTTAGACAATTTAAATATTTATAATTTAGATAAATGTAAATAAAAATACCTATAATTATTGTTTACCAAAAAGCTATCATATGCAACACATTTTATAATTTATTGCCACAACAGTCAAATACCCAATTTACCGCGGCGGCTTACTGTGTATTGGTGGACTTCAGATAGAATAAAATATTTTTAGTTGCTTTTTATAAAAAAAAACAACCCAGCAAAATTCCTCTTAAATTAAAACCAAAATAATTCAAACGAATATAATTATATTTTAAAAAACATCCGGCACGTCAAAAGGAACAATCTTCTAGTTCACACGAAGCGCGAAACCACGTCAAAAGTGCGATAACACAGTCTTTGGAATATCAAAGACCTCGTATTAACGAACACGTAAATGCAATTAAAATTCTTCGCGTCGGAAAGTCAAATAAAAAAGGAGGATCCCGAGCCATCGTTCAAACTTTATCTCAAGATTACTTGGTAATTACAAAATAACACATCACGCGTAATCATGTAATTTAAACAGATCATAAATAACGTAGCACGCCCGCACCTTTTTCAATATACCCTATTAGTTAAGATATACATTGTAATATGCAAATATATATGTTTTTTGTCCGGGGTAAGTGTACAAAATCGTGCCTCCCTCGGATAGATAATGAGTAGAGATAAGTGAATACGTGAGCGAATGGTTAATTAATCACACCAGGGAACTAGCACCGGCCAGGATTTCCTTAATTAAAATACTAGCTAAATGTTTACACGGCAACTACAAATCCGCTTATTTGTAGACGGAGATACGACACTGAATAATTGTAATTAATTAAAATCGGAAAATTGCATTCGATGTATCTCAAGCTCTCTTACTTTATTTTTTGTTTCATTTATTCTCGTCTGAGTTGAGATCGTTAATTATATGTTGAGTAATGACTTCACGATTAGCACGAATGATGTATTAATAAGCCTGTTGAATTATTTTTCCTTTTTTGAAAATTTAAAATCAAATCTTCAGTGGGTCCGTCAATACTGAAATAATAATCGAAGAAGTTCAAATAATATTGCCTGTTGATAAATCAATCGCCGCCTCGCTTCGATACTAACTGAATTATTTTCAAAAAAATAATAAAATAAGTTACCTGTCTGTTACCGGGGTGAACCCGGCGTTTCTCTTGGCAGCCGTTAGGTTCTCCACTTTTCACACTGGACGACACGACGATGTAAAAATATCACAAATACTTACTGACTATATTTCATTGACTGACTTAACAACACTTATATTATATTATACGTATATTCGATTGCTTCAATTTGCCGCGTTGATATTTAGACCTGCAACAAACAAAACATAAGTTCATAAACACGCATCGCCCGCTCTCGAATGTACAAGTTAATAAAAATAAATTTAGACCCCGACCGCACAATAAAATCGGAATATTCAATGTCATATTCTGAAGTCTGCGGTTCCCGACCGAGGTGAGGCAATTCGTTCTATTTCGACACAGTGCAGCCCCGCAAATTGAAAATGATGACAGCAGTAAGACAATGAGTCTCGACCGCGAATTCATATCGTCTCTAACAATAGAGGATAAGTCTTTCAGTTGCCATTCGGTCAAAACATCTAAACGAATAATAATTGGTACCCTTGCCCTTGAGTGCCAAATGCACGGTCATTACGAATTGCGAGCTCGGGTATCGAATGCAATCTCCCGAAACGGCGCACCGAACGAAAATGACCTCTTTTTGATTGAAATGTAAGTCGACGTTGGCACGTTAGCGACAAGAAGACCTGCATTTGGCCGTCAAATGTACACGATGTGAGGAGCAAGCTAGACCGTCTGAATGTCAAACCAATGATCGGCGTCTGCTGCAGCCGATGCAATAAAAAAAACATTTATTTGCCTCCCAGTTAACGCGCCGACGAGAACGCAATTTTTGGAATCAATTTAACAACGGATACAGTCCACGAAGTAACCAACATTGTGTACAAATCAGATTGCTTGGGAAACATCCAGGAAAAAAGCGTTAAATTTCAAATAAACTTGTATGTTTTGGACAGGACAAAAAAACGGTAAGTTACGAAAAACTGAAAGGTTCAAATAAAAAGAATACTCTAACAAATTATTCAACATGTATGCAAAATGTGGTGGGTAAGAAAAATACGCTTATAATACTTAGAAAAGCAAAAGGACGGAAAACGATATGATTAATGATTCTAACTTTGAACATTTATGTCATTACAGAAGAACGATGGCTTCTCTACACATGTGGAGTTTTACAGCGTGGCAAATGGTTTTTAACAAGTTAAAAAACAAACATCGCTACCGACTAGTTTTTTGTTATACTTCAGTAATCAAATTATACCAATAAAAATTAAAAACCTTGAAATTAATAGCACGCGAATAAAACGAGACGAGGCAAAAAATAAATATTGAGATTTTGAAACGCATTGGTGCTGGCACACATGTTGCTAATTGCAAAATTGTTTCGTCGTTTTTGCAGTGACCTTATCCAATGCTCTTTTGGTTTACAAAACGTGCAATATTGTGGTACAACAATAGCAATGGTCTCAGGACAGTTGTAAGAGTTACGCAGTAGGACGTGGTAAGTAGTCCGAATGCTGTGAAGGTCGTCTATTGGATATCTACCGAGGCAATGAACCACAAAACGTAACCGGAAGCCGAGGCCGATGACTGATGGCCGCTAATGTACCACGCGCTAGGGATGCCGCTATTAAACTTATGTAACTCGGTCATATTATTTACGAGAGGAAATCGTAAATTAAATGATAAAATTAATTTCGCATTTCATTGATTCGTGTTTACATAGACACATTAGACGTTTTTGGATTTCTACAAAGAGTTGTGTTAAATAGTAGGTATATACTATTTCAGGAATATAATATTATCGAATACTCTTCCCACGTTTGCGTTTGCAAAAAACAGCTTGCGCTGTCACGTGCTTCTGGTAACAAAAAATAAAAGAACGCACAGAATTACAAATGCTTTAGACTGAGATGTTCTTTTTAGCCCGAACAAGACAATGTTAGTACTAGAGCGACATGCTTAGAGTTAAACATTTTAGCAATTTATAATTTCACGATGATACCAAAGAACTTAGACAGATATCACTTTATAGATGAAATAGACTCAGATGAAAAATAATTATACAACCTAGTTTATATCACTGATTTATAGTTGAATTCTATCAGAACTTACGATTTAAATATCGATTTAAATGAATCCCAGAAATGACCAATTTTTAAAAGTTACCATATGAAAATATTTGAAGCTATAATACGCTCAGTAATTAATTTGTAATCAGGTTCGAAGAAACAAAACAACGGTAGCCCTACACAAGTAATCTAAATTAAATAAATCACGGTGCTAATGTCCACACAAATTGGAGCTCGGTAATAAAGTTGTTGATATCAAACATTGATGACCTCTGCGAGACCTTATGACCTCAAATTCCTCTTTCCGCCAATTCCACAGGCACTGACTGTTATAAATTACACTTAGGATTAGTTATGATCAATAAATCCATTTTTTCATCTGCGTGTTGAGTTAGGCTAAATCTGACTCTATATAGCACAGGAGGAGTAAAACAGGCAAATGATCACCGGAAATATAAATTCTCAGAAATCTTAAACAACCAAAGGTGCTTGCTTTCCCAGTCGTAAACAATGGAAGGGGATTGAAAATGAATCGTTGAAGAGATAACTCTGAGGTGGTCATAGGGGATACACAATTCGCCTTTCCTCTTCTCATTCTTTTGCATTCCCCCTCCCTTCCCGATTGTTAAGTAATATACCCTATACATTAATGAGGAGACTTAGACCTTACACATGTAAATCTAGACATAACTCATGAATTAGCCTAAAAAGTATGGTCCGAATTTTCAAACTTCAGTTCTCATACTTGGCGAACCTTTGAAATAAAAGAAATTAATCAAATAGCAAACCGAATGGAAGTTGGAAATAAATTATCCTCCACACTTCATGCGAGTGAGTTGGATCGGATGTTTGAGATGCCAATATATTCCGTCAGTCGAAATTAAGACAGGCCCCGTGATTTCGGTGCAAAAACTCCGGTCCCCAAATCCTTTAAAGGCGTTGACCGAAAGGTACTTTTTTATTTCCCCGATAAACTTGTAGATACGCGATATATTCGTCTTTTTCTGCAAAGACCGATGCTTATCGTCCCGGTGATTTATTTTTTATTATTGAACTTGAAAGGTCAATTGTAACATTATTGAATTATATATTTTTAACAATACGATTTATATAGCACATTCTATTATCGCAGGATAGAGTATCTACATATTATGTTAATGTTCGAAAACTATTTACGAAAATAATCGTTGAAATAAACTAAAATAATTTACGATTTTTTTAATTTTTGTCGTACTAGGACGCTTTAAGACTAGTCGTGTTTATGTCAAATAATGTATGACTTTAAATAATTTACGTGTAATCAAGAAATTATATTGCACATAGTAATGGTAGGTATGAAGAACCATGATTACAAAATTGCAAGAAACTAAACCTACATACAAGAAAATATTATTTAGTTTTATTGGTGCCATGTCAAAAACCGTATGATAAACGACTTATACAAAGTATAAAGCCCAAAATTACATCATGCGTTGCCGTCTCGAATGACCTACAATTCCATTTCCAACCAACCGTTCCAAACTTAGAGTAAATAAACTTTTCAATTGATCCGATCAGTAGAGTTAATTTATCGGCCACCTACTTTAATGGAACTTAAAAAGGGGGCCGTAATGGAAACGCGACGGCTATATTTACCAAGACCGAGTAAAGTGAACAATTAACCGTATTAAAAATGAACGAAAATGAGGTTTTAATTAACACGAAACAAAAAAGTGGTGGCAATTTTGCCCTGCCTCGGATGCAATTGATCATTTTTTCGGCGAGGTCGGGTGTAAGTCAAGTCTACAATTACAAAGCGAATCCAAGAGTCAGCCACAGTTGATGCAAGCGCTTATTGTTTTAAGTCTCAATATGCCCGAAATACAACCTTGACGTTAAGTTAGAGGACGACTTAATTTTTTTTTGGTTTACAACTTTTTGCGGCGATACATTTGTCTCACAATGGTACTGAGATTTGAAAGGAATACATTAGCGAAGCGGTCGATGGCATCGAGCCTCCCCGAGGTAGGTATACGACAAATCAGATAATATAACCGCGTAATACTTCAATACTAATGGCGTTTGAGACAAAAGCACATCGCAAAAAACACGACGCAATGGAACGCTATTATTTTTATTTGTTTGATGTTATTTACGTTACTTACATCACGTATTCTAAATGGAGGTGGAAAAGGAACGTATGAGAATGTTTTTAAATGAATCAAATTTGTTATTTTCTTCCTGCTATTCCATAATGAAATTGTATAAATGGATGTAGATAAGTTATATACACCTCTGACCAGATATATTTTCTATGATGGTCTATTTGTCGGTCTGGAGAGCACCAAATTTACCAAAATAATAAATGTTCAAATGTACAATATTTTAAATTATTTATTTATTTAAAATATTGTAATATTTGAACATTTCAAAGAGTTATGATTTCTATGTCGAGATCCTGAGTTCGATTTCAAAGATCGGACAATCCAAACTGTCTGAGATATTCGGGTACAAAAAAAAATTGGATTTCCCACTTTGTCATTTTTGTCCGGTATATCTAAATATTAGCTATGGGCTCACCTTAGTGCCTACAATTTTGTGTGTTGTAAAATCAATTAACAAACAGATGTATCAAGTTCAAGACTTATTAACAATAGCTAAACATTACACCCACGCATCATAACAGATACAATCACACCCTCTGCCACTGGGATAAATATAAGGTCGGCGAAGCTTGGGCAGTACTAGAGGCAACACTCCCACTCCTTAGTCCTTTGGTAATACATATAAAAATATAATGAGTTCCATATCATATTTACGTACTTCAAATATCTTCGTTTAATACTCAAATAATAGGCGCGCCCTCTATCACATCATGGGACGTAACATACAAGGCGAAATGTGGGTGTCCTGGTGGCGCCTCTGCCTACCCCTTCTGGGATAAAGGCGAGAGTTTACGTATGTAATACTAAATAATAAGCAGCAGTTAAAAAAAAAGAATGGGTGGTGCTGTGAATTCCTATGGGGAAAATCTATACTCTCATTGTCTACTGCTGGACATAGGCCTCCTCCAAATTGCGCCATTTCCCTGTCTTCGTCTTGTCAATGTGTATTCTTTCTATGTCCAGCAGTGGTCAATAAAAGGCTGATGATGATGATGATAAAATCTATACTTCTACACTGACTTGAAGAGTTTGTTTGAATGCTAATCTAGCTACTGGTTGGAATGAAAAAAAATCATTTAGTGTTGGAGGGCCTATTTTACATAGAAGACTATATGGTACTTTTTCCCGAAAAACTATAAAGCGGGACTTTTATTACGGAAAACCTTTTTCACCCAGGCGAAGCCGCAGGCCATAATAGTCAATATAACCATGTACGTTGTTCATAATTCTTACACAAAGGGAGGCTGTGACCTTGGATCACCGGTCCACGGGTCTAATTAAGCCATTCACTAGAGATTGATCGCTACCGAAGAGTTTCTTATTGGTAGGTGTATTTTGTCACTGGGATTAATTAGTGACGTCAGGGGTGTCCGAATTTATTCGGCGTGATACAAGCGGAAGTCAGTCTATTAACCATGGAGCAAAGGACATTCAACTGTGTATAAAAGATGGTATAAAATCCTTCATATTTTATTCTCTTCGACCTTTTCTAATGAAAAAGCTAAGGACGTCAGGCATGCCATAATTCGCCCCCAAACAGATCTAAGAACCGAGATAAGCTTGATATACTTTTGGTGATGCTACTGGTTTATCTGCTTACCCCTTCGAAGGCACAAGCATGAGCTTATGAGTTGTGTAAAGATCTAACATTAACTGTTGTCTACTGGTCACCAGGCCTTTACACACCTTCGAACTATTTATAATAATCTAGAAACGATAGGATTGGATCAAATAGACTAGATTAAGTTAAAACTGATAGATCCTCATTGTAAAAGGAAAAATTTAGGAGGAGGGACATGACATTAGTCTCTGGTTACTCCTCTCTCTCTATTGGAAAACCAGGTTAAGGTTGCAGAAAGTCGCATCAAGCCGCTTTCAGCAGTGGACGTCCTGTGGCTGTGTAGATAGATGGATAGATAGGTTTAAACTGAAAGATCCTCATTGTAAAAGGAAAAAGGTAGGGAGAGGGACAAATAATAATATTAAGTCCCTGGTTACTCTTATTTCTATAAAGAGAACGAGGCACGTCCACTATAATAGCTAACAAGATCACGTCCATAGATTTAGATCAGTATATCAGATTCTATCAACAAATTCTATTGTGTATAGTAAAGTGAATTTTACATAAGCTGCAAATGGAGACCATGCAAGCCACGTAAAGATGCCTCGAGATTCCGAGCCAAA
Organism: Deilephila elpenor; assembly: GCA_949752805.1. NCBI lineage: Eukaryota > Metazoa > Arthropoda > Insecta > Lepidoptera > Sphingidae > Deilephila > Deilephila elpenor. The sequence continues at coordinate 5,581,585 of OX457099.1, read as the reverse complement.
TTCATTTGCATCTGATAATGATTTAGCAGAAAGCTGATGTTAAACTTTAATGTTAGTTTTTTCCTGTGTTTACTGGTGGTACGAGTGTTTAAATGGTCATTTTTATTACTTAGTGAAAATTTTCTCTTTCTTTCTTCTTTGGTTAATAGAACATACTATTAAGACGGTGGTTTCAGTTCCATGGTATGAAATGATGACCTATGACTTAACGATTGTAACATGTATTCCTAGTAAATTATTTATCGCTTTAAACCTAATTTGGTTCAGACGTTTATTCCTTAATTTGTTGATAATCATGGCGTATTTGCTGGTAGTAAAAATAAATTCATTCTAGGTAGCATTCTAGGAAGTTGTTAAAGCGGTTAATGATATTAATCACAAGAAGCAGTTTCTCGACCCAGACTTGAGAATGAAGTACATAATGTAGAAAATGCAGACTCAGCGAAACCTAGTAGATAGCCTTTGAAATCTTAATGCAAATCTGCTGCCGTTCCTAAGAATTTTACTATTTTATACACCGAATAACGGGGAAAGTTTGCCCAGTTTGCTACTTCTTGATAATTTCGACTCGCAGTGCTAGTGGCCAATTAAAAATTCTTTAAAAATATTTTACTTCATAGATGTTGCCGAAATTTTACCAAAAAATCTATTATAAATATCTTACAAGAAGCATGCGTTTTTCGCGATAAAAATTTGCCTACGCCACTTTCTGACCTAATTATAAAGGATGTGCAAAAATCAGTGACATCTATCGATAAAAAATTGAACTACTTTGGTTTCTAGAATTTAAAATTAATTTATGTTTCACTTATGTAACACCTATTGTATTATAATATTAAACTTTCCATACTTCTCTTTAAAAATATACGAACAAAAGAGATTCCAAGGTCAACTTAGTCATGGACTAAATCATTATCATTTAAATGGTCATTATTAACTTTATCAGCTGTTGCTAACTCGGTTTTATAGTTCAAATATATTAAAATTTTACTTTGATTACTTTTTGAAAACTTGTTCTCCGAGCTGTCCTTGACGTGACTATCTGGAATCTTGATGTTTTTTATTTGTCAGGATTTAACGGATTTTATCGCGAATTTTTACATTTTTTAAATTATCGCCATTTCGATTATTTTATAGTTTACACAAAGCGGACTGAGGTATTAGAAAATCCGCTTAGTAACTATTATTATTTAACAACCCTTAATATACAATTATAAAATTAAAAAACCGGCCAAAAGACAAGCTCGGATTTTGAGTTCCGATTTAATTAAATGTATAATTGGATCCCACACTTCAAACTAACTTTTCTATTAAAATTTGGATGCTTTTTAAATTTCAATAGCCTCGCGAAACATCCTTGGCCTTTCTTTTACGCGGGTCCCTATGCTTCGTTTGGTTTGACTGATATAGGAGAGGCCACAGTCACAAAATATTTGATATATACCCGGTTAAATTAAATCTAATTCGCAATAACATCCGTAAAAAATAGTTTTATTTCACTGATACACTACTAAATAAATCCGAAGCAATTTAGGAAGTACTCGTAACCAGACAAAAACAAATAAATCGAATCATTTATTACACGCTCTCGTCTGGTTCATTAAATTATCTTATAAGGTACGTATCAATATATTTTACATGAATATGTTAATAGGCAAAATCATTAGCGGAACAGCGTGGGCCGATGTTGCCATATGAATGAATGTAATTATCAAAACGATTCCTCTTTCAGCTCTACTGGGGTACAATTATTAAAAGTTATATAAGTCGTTTCATTAGTGTAGTCACAGCGGGACCCATTTTGTATGAATTTCTTGATTTTAATAATGTTATATGAGCTGCCTAGGAATTTGTTCCCATTACGGCGATAGGCTCGTCATTTATCACTTTGACTTTTCTACTTAATCCTGTTGGATGAAGACGAGAGCTGATTTCAAAAGAAATAATAGTCATACGAATTCCAGCTTTGCCATGCATCTTTTTAACACTTGTGTCAAACGTCATTCCGTCAAATTCCCTCTCTCTTCGCGTCAGTTAATAAGCCTATTAGGCACCTCGTAAATACTTTGAACTAAGGTCCGCAGTAAAAATTTTTGATGGGCAGTTTTTTTGCTCGTTTTGAAAGCGTCTCATGCATTAAGATACAAGGTGAAACACTTCATAAACGAGATTTTACGATGCAGTGTATCTAGTAATGAACTGACGCATGACGCGGTTAAATGTTTGAAGTAAGGGTACAATAAAAATATCTTGATAATGTTCTCGAGTGTACAAATAAAAGTAGGTTCGTATAATCGAAATTTTATATTATGCCTTCCGGGCTCCGGCAAGCTTAATGAGTACAGTTTACACCATCTTGCTGAGCTTATCAGCCTCTCAATGTTTAAGGGTACATCCAGAATCGCTATTTACAAAATAAATATTTGTATTTTCTTTGTTTCGGCTCTGATCAATTTCATTGCGAGTAAGAGACAAGCTAGGGTTCCTAAGGGAATCGCCGAGCTTCGGTGCTCGATGTCAATTCTATACATCACTATTGACGCTGGCTTTCCGAAGTTTTAGTAGTGGGTGTGAGGGCGACAGACTTCAAGGGATGTATCTATTTTGGTAACATATGGTTTGTAAGATCGTTATCGTTTCTATAGGTATCTTATTCGTTTTATCTTGTTTAACTACTTGCGCAATATTTGTATTTAAATTTAGTACATTGTTATTTATCGCTAATTTAATTTGTAAAAACAGGGATATCTAACTTTCCATTTTCTAAAGATGTGGATAAACGGCTACATACTTTATATTTTCGATATTATCTTGCTTTTCGGTTTTTTTCCCTTTGGCTATCCAATTAGCAGCAACATAATCTACGACCAATCTATTTTTGCAATTTGCATTCGTTTGCACCCCTTTGTGAATCAAAATACACACCAATTATTTGTGCGTATGTAAATTTTGCTTCATTTCTTTCATCGATCGCCCTTGCAAGCACACACGGCTAGCCTAGTTATAATATTTGACTCGTACAATAAGAACTACTCGCACAAAAATAAATTCCACAACCTATTTACCAGCATTACTTGAATAGTGTTGTACTATAAATAGACTCCCCTTGCTGTGAAGGTATTGGGGCGAACCTTCTCATGGCGAACAAACCGTTCTTTGTACTCGCAACTGCAAAGGATCTAGTTCCCTTGCTATTTAAAAATAGATCTTTTAGCAATCGTGTTAATATGCAGCAATTTGTGGCTTATTGGTTTTGAAGTCCGGTTGCAAAGGGCTTTGGTGTCGAAAAACATGCACTCAAACAATCGCTGCATGCGACCATGAACTTGGCCCACTTTCTCACGATACCAAACCGGGGGCAGGACAAAAAGATCTGCATTGATGCAGAACAAACAGCTTTATTGCGGGCACAAAAGTTTGCATCGGAAATACGTTGCATTGGCATTGCATGCATTATAAACGAATTCACTTTACAATAATATTAAATAAATTATATTTACGATTTATATTTTCATTACATTTTGCGTTCAATTAAGTCTACTACTAAATCGTCGCGATGAACAACACGATTGTAACTGTTAATCCTCCATTTAACTCGTCAGCGTTTACTAGGAATCGGATTGTCACTAAACAGTGACCTATATGGCCTGTGATCGATACTTTCGAGCATCCCAGTTTAGAATTGGGTATACATGTTTTATATTCATATTATCAAATCTATCACTACGATGCTCATTTGTATGTAACACTCCTATTTAAAACAGTCGATGTATTATTTTATCTGATGTACCACTAACTGAAATGCAATTACGTTCGTGTACTTTCGTTTCTATTGTAAATACGTGTATCATCTCATTATCTCTTACATAAAGTTAGATTTGTTTATATCGATCTGCAATCCCGTCACGAGCGAAATTAACATAACAACTTTAATTGTGCAAGAGTGGATTGCGTTCCCCTCACAATTTGCCGCAAACAAAACAAAAGAACATACTTGTATTAAAACTAGTTTATCTTGCAGGAATGTTAGAACAGTTTTTGTTACAAAGTGAGAGACGAACTAGTCTATACAGATGTTAAGTAGGGTACCTGTGCGATAAACGATACTGTGGCGAGTAAATGCTTGTGAATTAACGTTAATGGTTGAAGTTTACCTAATAAAGCCATTATGGCGGATAATCTACGACGGGAACATTATCATCTAACTCCCTGTACGCGTTTATTTATGCTTTGTTTATGTTCGAATTAGCTTAACACAAACAACAAGCGCAGTTATGCCGTGTAATCGTGTCGGATGGTAGGTACTGAAATGCACCGCTTTAAAAAATCTCAGTTTATTTTAGAGAGTGTCCTCATTCTCGTGAACGTTGGCCAGCGAAAGTAGCCGCACAAGAGCTCGCAACACATAGATAATACTTTCCAGACACGGACGCACATAAACAAACTCACATCTTAATGTAACACCACAGAGTAGCACAGCACTTGATAACATTACTTACCGTTCGTAAGCTCCGCGAGAACACTCACACCGCGGCACCAGGTTGCGATTTGTTTGTGATTATAATAAACAATAACAGAAGCGCGGAAATATCTTGTGGGGCTGTTATTGACGTAATCCACGGTCGGTTTAGGTTAGGTTTCGGGGCCCGCGCGCGATACGTCGGTTTAACGACCTCTCGAATCACAACGCGGCTCGCGAATCGGATGGAGATAGGTTAATTTTGGTGGGATATTTTTGGGGGAAGAAATAGTTCTGTGTTATAAATGCAGCAATGTCGGGGAGCATGGAGCGTGCGCACTCGACTCCGAGGCAGTACTGGCGGCGGCCGCGGGGCGGCGCTGCGGTCGGCGCCGTATTGATAAAAGCGCAAGGGTGCTACGGCCTGGGACGGGACGATGCGACCGCGCGATACTGTTCCACTTTAACAACCCACGACCAACCTTGAACTCGCTCTATCGGCTATTAGATAATATGGGATTAGATAAAATAACGCCATCACAACACGCGGACGCTCCAGCGCCACGACATTGTTTATATTGCGGTTCATTTACATTCGCTGTTTTTTGTTATCGCCGAGATCCGTGCATGCGTCAATGGGTGTTAGGAAAGTAGTACAGTGCTGCATAATGAAACATTTATATTGTTCATTCAAAAACACTAAACCGAACGCAAAATTAAATGAGCTACGTCGATTCTATCGAAAATTAAAAGTGTCTTCTTTGCTTTTCATTTAAGACATTATTATTCGAATATATTGTAAAGGATTGAAGAAAGCGATGATAAGAGCAAAGCGGAGGCACGACAAACTTTGGTGCCGTTTGAATATTCATACGCATAGGTACAAAATAATCTTTGCCAAGAAACGTGACGCGAATAAATTACGATACTCAATTAATTACATTTTAATTATTTTGAAATATTCCTCAATTTGTTCAGTATGTTTTCACACGCCTTCAACTTGAGATTTCAAGTTTATGTACGTGAAATTTTATCTTTTGCGTGGGGTACTGTGATGTTAATGATATTGGGGGAGCTATTTCAAAATTACGTGTACAAAATACAGCCGAAATTGCCAACAAGATGTGTTTTAAATTTAAGGAGGAAATCTTGAGACTTAAAATTTGCAAGATATCTGATGACGGTGTATTTCTAGAACCCTAAATCTTATCTGGTTTGGATCTAACAAATTTTACGCAAATTGTTGATGAAAAGATAATGTATACAGTCAAACAAAATCTTAATTTGAAATATTTAGGAAATCAAAGACGATTGACAGCATCTCACCGCTAAATCTACATTTAAGTGCACTGTTACGAAACACACAAGAAATGTGAATCGCAATTGCGAACTCGTGTAAATTGATTCAACCGATTGAGTAATAAACGTTATTCCGATTTATAATAGTAATGGGATAAAAAACATTAACATAGGCACGCAGTGTTGAAAGTGAAGGAACGGGTTAGCCGACTAGCCCGGTATCGAGTCAACATCGGACTGGACATTAGCATCCTCAGACCCGCCTTGCACTAAGATACTTCGCGTAGATACATAAATTACCTTCAAGATTGGCAGATTAAAAAATCATAATTACTACGTAGTCAACATTGTCTTGAATTCAAATGTTTAGCTTGTTAAGAGTAATTAAGAAATAGATAGACTGTGCGCTAATTACGTGGCATGCATTATTAACGGAATTAATAACAGTACCTGGTATGATAAAGTATAGATGGTACTACACAGGTACCCTTAATAAATTTGTAAAGGTATAGCAAACAATGATCTTAATTAATTTAGGCCGTCTGGACCCAAACCCGAGCTTCGTTCGGAATGAACTAATGTTCAAACATGTCCTAAAACGTAAAAAGATTAGACTACTTAATTAGCAAAACCGTGGATCTACATTTAATCGTGTTAAAGGAATGTTAGTTTCAAGGCTCGCTCTTAATAATTTGTACAGAAACTCCCTGAATATTCATTTCAATCTCTTTTATCATTGAAACACATAAGTTTTCTAAGTAAAATGTCATAATTACACTCTTAGTTATTGCGTGAGCTAGTACAGACAAGGTTTTCTTTCCAAACGTTTCTGCTTAACGTCTTTTTTAACGTGGCTTACCGAGCGCTCGCGATATAGCTAGAAGTTAAATGGTAGACTCCCAGCGACCTTGAGATGTTGCACTTCTACACCCCCCCTTCCACCCTACGACTCCCCCTTTTCACCTACCCCACACCCCAAAAGTCCGCCCCTTTTCGCACATTTTACCACGTCGCGCAGATCTAGCTAAGACTATCCTAAATTGCATTAAACCTCGACACTCGATTCGCTGAAGTTGTCCTTGCTACGAATCTTGTTGTAACCAGAGACACTTCAATTTCCTTTATTCTGGACAATTGTAGTAAAGGTCTCAGTTTTGTACAGAAATTTATTATAATATAATGTACAAAAGGATTCTTGAAAATAATTTAAAACTTGTAAAGGTAATCTAATAAGATAAAATCGAACGACAAATTGGATCGGCTAGGGTATATCAAATCTTCAATGATTTAAAAGCGCTGTCGTAATTTATGTCCCTATTTGTTCCTAGCATTTCTTGTTATTAATTCAAAGCTATACATTTCAAAAATATCAGTTACTGTTACCGAAGATAATATCTTTCTCAAACGTTCGTTTGAAACTTTCAATTTCAAACCTTTCCATCTGCTGCCAAATTGTTTCACTCAAAGTTTCGGTGCAGTTCTGTTTGCTTGTTCTCCATCGGTATTCATATTTTGTGCTATCGAATACATTGTTTTAACACTGCATCCCAAATTATTGAAATGACGAGGGTTAATACTCAGGGCCTTCGCTCAACGCCTTCCACACCGCAGGACGACCGTTTTGAAAACATTAGAGTCTGATGATTAATTATTATGAAAATTAAGCTTCGAAGGCGCGGTCGCTCAACGTCCTTAATTTATCGCCGAGCAGCCTTTTTAATATTGAATTACTTTTTATTTTCTGTGTTGCTGACCAGACAGTCATCAGTCAAGCGACTTCAAACAAACTAAACATTGTTACAGAGTTGTAATGGCCAGATTCTCGTTTTTGTTAATGTTAATAAATCAATACGATATTCTGAACTTCTTGAAAGTTTAAACGGTTTTTTAAATAGAAGTTATTGTCCAAATTTATTTTATTTCATTTCAATATTTATTGCATTGTAAACCCAATTCTAAGAATCATTTTTATAAAATATGTTTAGAAGATTTATATTGTGCCACAATTAGTTGAGTGCAAATAAATCTTAGCTGTTCTTTTAGCTAATGATCTTGCTTAGCCATTTTCTAACAAGTCCAAGACCCCAATCAATAAAAATGATGATGAAATTTTCAAAGTCATCTTTCTCAGACGTGGAACTGTTGCCTTCCACCCTTTTAAGTTTCTAAGTCTTACGTTTTTTAAAATGAAGACTTATTCACAAGCCTCTAAGGATGTATCGTGGAATGCGAGACAATTTGTCAGTTCGCCGATCCGACCAGATAGTCAGCGCCCGATACTTTGGCCGTTTTTGCCTTTTTCCTTTTATTAGAGGATACGTTTTGACGACTAATGGCCGCTCGGGGTTCGTGTCTGATAAACATGAGACGTGAATTTTGGCCTTTTTAAGGTTTTAAATTTCGCAATATATAGCGTCTCATAAATTTGAACGGCAGGTAACATTAGAACTTAATGGCTGTTTTTGATTAAAATATTAGCTTCGTTTATTAAAGTTTTGCACCATGACGTCTCGTCCATTCATTTGATATATTTGCTCAGAATTTGTGCTTTAAAAACAAAAAGCTATTCTACAATAGTCGATGAATGTGGTGAAAGACGCAGTTCGTTCAAGGCGAACGCAAAGACATCAGCGAATTTCATTTGACATTCCTTTCCCCCCGTAATCGTTGCATGATTGGTTGAAATAAAGAACAGTGGAGTGAATGCAGGGGTCTGATAAATCTGGTCGGTTTCCGTATGCAAGAATATGCACTGAGCGCTCACAGTTAATGGTCCTTGATTGATATTTATGAGTTTGGAAACGTCGGTACGTATCGCATGACATGCGTTGGTTTTATGCCTCAATCAACCACGAATAAGCAATAGTAATTCCTAGTTGAATATTAAATAGTAGTGTGAACGACGCCCACGGAACACATCCCGTGTAATTGTTCATTTACATTTTGCTAACATCTATCTTTAGTTAGAAGCATTATCTAGGTACACTAGAACACAACAATACGTGCATCGATGTTGAATTGAGCTGGAATATTCTGGTACGTTATTTACAGGACAAACGACAGTCTTATTCTGAAGAAGCATCTGTAATCCCTGATAAAGTGTTTTGGCAACCGTACTAGACTGAGATGTAAGGCGCAGATAATGGTGACAAAATAGAATATCAAATTCGAAAATGTTATGGTGCATTGGAAATTCGTCTATGCAACGGGAATTTCGAGTTAAGTGATTCATATTCTTAGACCCGTAGCTCGTTACTCTCATAAAAAAGTGTAGTTCACGTAATCCTAGATGCCACTATAATGGCCCATGTCGCAAATGAATTAATACTTCTACAAAAAAACTTTTTCGGGCAAAAGACTAGAGACAGTATAAGTTGCCAATCTCCACTCGTTGAAGAGGCACTACAAGAAGATTTTTTGCATTATGAATGCTATTACTATAGTTGTATTATTAAAGACTTTCTTATCCAATAATACTCAATAGTGACAGCTCAAACCGTTTACGGCGCTTTTAGCAGCTGTAAATCTACGCTTCAGCGCTGACGTCGAGTGGTTGCGCCTAGTAATCTTATCTAGCACCCACCCATGCCATAAAATTTCCATCGACACGGCAAAAAGCTATCCAATAATGCCATGTCAGGGATTTTGCGTGTCGTAAACTTGATATGAAAAAATATATGACCTTTTGAAGGCTTAACACTTAAAATATATAAATAATGCACGCTGTATGAAGTCTTAAAATTTAGCCACAGCGGAGTTGTAATAATGTTCCACGGTATTATTTTAAGTATGAAATTCGTATGACAGCGTTTATCTAGATTTAATATAAAGCCGTTGGAGCCGTGGCTTTAAGCACGTGAATTCAAAATAAGTTTTCCGAAAACAGTAATGAAAACATTACCTTCAAATTAAAATTCTCATGTGTATAAAGTTGGGTAAAAGTTGTGGAAAGTATCTCTCGTGTGGAACTTTGATTAATAGACAATTAATCAAAGGTGTGTGTAATAAAACTTAAAATACACATGCTTTTTGTTTAATAATTGTTAATAAATCAACTGAACTCATGTTGTAATAAAGCCAGTTAAAATACAATGTGGAATGTCAATAGTATTTTTTCTTTATTACAGCTGCTAAAAGATACGGAAATTTCGACTACAATGAATGCTTATCTCGATCAGTTAATAATTGATGATTACGAGCCCTTATCACTTGATTCAAAAATATTTTTCGTCTTTTGTATGCTCCTTCAACTTGCTAATTATGGCTATTTGTCTCTTCTTACATAAGATAACTTCGTATACTCGAACAAGATACGGTTGACGTCATTTAGTCAAAGACGTGTCAATAAGTCAGTTGTTTAGATATGTGAACTTTCATTAAACAACGTAGGAGGAATGAATACAGTCATAACCATTATTTTCATCTATGTGATTCTATCTGTCTATCAGCCCCTTATTCCACTTTAGCCCTAATCCATTAAAAAAATTTTTTTCGACTTTTTATCGACAGCCTCCGTGGCGCAGTTGGTTGGACGCCGGCTGTGAAACGAGAGGCCGCGGGTTCGATCCCCGCACCGAGACAAATATTTTTGTGATCCACAGGTATTTGTTTCGGGTGTGGGTATTTGTGGGACCGAAAAGCCTATCATAACTTCTGATACCAACGACGCGAGATTCGATCTTAGTGTGGGGTCAGGACTATGTATGTGACTGTTGGGTGTATTTATTTATTTTAGTTATTTAATTACGTCATTAAGCTGTAACAAACTAAGATTTCCCCATACTGAACCTTTCTTAACCGTTATATGCCTCAATCATTGAATTTACTCAATATTGCCCAATAGATGTATAGCGCATGAGTTGTCCAGAGAAATTACGTTTATCTAGAGTCGACGCGCGCAGGCCGAGTACTGCAATTCCTAGCGACCTCTTAACTAATAGCAATTGTACATCCCGGCTAATTATAGTTCAATTCAATACATTGTATGACTCCACGAGCGGTACATTTTGCAAGGACATAGGGCACAATGCATTTTGTATTACGTATTTCGTTTACAAGGTAAAATACTCAGCAGGATGTGCATAAAATATTGTGTTACAGATTTTTTATGTCTGTCAGGGAGCAACTCAGGTATTATCCCAAATATAGCAGTGATTGTAGAAGGAGCTAAAGTCTTTGACTGTTTTAAATATCGTGTTAAACTTTCAATTATTGTTGAGCATTCATGTTTCTCATTCATAGCGTTTAAAATAATTTATTTTTCAAACGCAATCGAAATCTTACTGTTATGCTGCGATAGCTTAAAAGCTTGCTTTAAAGCATACCTTTGGGCATTAAAGTTGTGTTCCTGAAAATATCTACTTGGAACTGAATGCATAACGCTGGGTCCGATATCGATTGGTAAAACGCATCTGGAAAACGTAAAAAAAATGTTAGCCTTGATTTTCGGATATGTTTGTCTAATTAAAGAAAGTCTAGATAATTTAAATAAAAGCTCACACTTTCAAGAATGTAATGAAGGTAGGTAGATTAAAAATTCACTTATCGATTGACCCCGTTCCGCGCTTTACCGCTCAGTCGGGGCTGGCGGGCGAGCACTCTTCAGTCCGGAGACCACTTCAGTATCGCCGCCTTGCATCCATGTACAACGTGACGTCATTTATATAAAACTGCTTGATGCAGCTTAGACAATGGTGCAGATGTTATTGAATGAATAGTTTTGAATTACAATATTTGAAGACTGCGTCAGTGACGTAGTTGTACTCCGGTACGGTTACGAAGCTAAGGTCTCGGGTTCGAATCCCGGGTCGGGCAAATGATATTTGATTTTTCTATTCATTATCAGCCCGGAGTCAGGAATTTGTGCCCGATATGGCGATAGGCTCGCCCCGTATCACATCGTGGGACGGAACATACAAGGCAAAATGTGGGTGTCCTGGTAGCACCTCTGCCTACCCCTTTTGGGAAGTAGGCGTGAGTAATTAGTGTTTTTTTAAGTTTTCTTAGTATGTACATATGTATTTGTTCATGAATATTAAATTTTTCCATGTAAATCTTTTCGCTTTTTGTAAGGCTTGAAATAATTAAAATAAAACACAATATATTTCGTAATTCGAAAAGGGTTAAAACTAATTTTTGTGATAAATATGAACGATCTCGTTTTCACAATTTATGTACATAAATAAAGTATATTATGTGACGACTTCGCAAATATGTTTTTTATAACAAAAATAATTATAACACCTATTCGCGTACGTATAGTAATTTCATAATCACATTCATCAGCCCCTGTGGCCTAATGGATAAGGCATCGGCCTCCTAAGCCGGGGACTGTGGGTTCGAGTCCCACCAGGGGTATAGATTCTGTCTCCGAGTTTTGTTATTCCACAGATTCAGAAAACTAAGAGCTGGTACATATTTTTTCCGCTTGAAAAATGTGCACTGTTGTAATTAAAAAATCAAATTATATTTTATTAGATTTAGGGCCTCGTTCATCATCTTCAAGTAAATCGTTGATTAGGCTAGTGTCATCAGTTAGTCACCCGTAACATTAAGTGTCGATTTCACGATGCTCCAGTAACACTAAACCTATGATTACACCAATTAGTACTTTACTGGCTACATTATCTGCCAATTAGCGTATTTACTTGATGGTTAAAATAAGGTTAAAATCTCAACTTCCTTTTTTATTTAAAAGAAAAAACACGTTGACATTTCAGGGGAAGCCAGGGCGGGGAACATTTGACCAATTATTTAATAATAATATTCTAAGAGTATATTCATTCAATTATTGTTTCTATATTGTGTATTTTTGTTGTTAACTGTGTACAATAAAGATTTAAATAAAATAATAATAATAATCATTGCATTTGACGCAATATTGACCGAATGATTCGTTCAATTTCCTATGTCATTCACTTAATCAATACATTATTTCATTTTCATTTGTGAAATCGACGGAAGATACTCTGCACATTTACAGGGCAAATAACGTTAATCAAAAATCTAATCAACGGTTTACTTGAAAATGGTGAACGAGGCCCTAAGTTTCAAAGCTTACTTGCTAAGAGACAATTGGAAAACGTACGAGAACACATTGTATACAGGTGATATAAACAAATAAAATAAACATACCCAACAGTCACATACATAGTCTCGACTCCCACACTACAAGTCTTAGGACGTGAGTATAAAAAAACTACAAGAACTTTTGCGGTCTAATGGGTAGATTTACGCGAATGTTACACATTGAAATAATTTTTACGGATTTTATCGCGATTTGGTTTAATTTTTACATTTTATTAACTTCCCGACGTTTCGATTGCTTTACAGCTTTCGTGGACACGAAAGTGGCTTTCGGTCTCGCAACACCCAAACCCGAAACATATATTTGTAGGCACCACAAATATTCGTCTCCTTGCGAGGATCGACCCCAAGGCCTCTAGTTTCAAAGAGTCCTCTTACTACCTGCGCCACAGCGGTCTACTGATATCAAGCAACTCTATGAAAATTGGTGGGATGGTAGAGGGATCTACATTTTAAGCAGTTGCTTTTGGTACTTCCTGTGGAATCGAAGGCGCTGTGCACTAAGAGCAACTTTACTTAAATAAACTATCAACATTTTACTAGCTTTCGATAAAAATTGCAAGTTGCGGCAACAGTTTTCAGTTGCCACGATTGTCTTTTTTAAATCATTTGACAGTGTCTTCAACTAATATTGCTCTGTGTGCACAGTGCCTTAGATTGAACACTCATATCACTGGTGGTAGGTCTCTCATATGTGAGAAACTGCCTGGATAGGTACAACCGCAATGTCTATTTCTCAGGCCAAACAGCAGAGTAAATCCACTGTTGAGTTTCGGTTTGAAGGACATTGTAGGCAGAATAATTACTGGACATAATGAGAATTAACATCTTATGTCTCAGGATGGCGAGCGCAGTGGAATGCCAAGCATTACTTTGTAATTCATGGTGTTATTTGGTTTCGCTACTGTCCATGAGCGATCGTATCGCTGTCAGGCGAATGATATACTAGTCTCGCCATTCATCACAATATAAAAAAACACATACAGACTCATTTCTCTACACAGTCCTAAAGTTACTGGTGAGAATTATTGTTATGGTAATAAATATTAAATATATATTTTTTTCTGCATTATTGTAATAAAATGGTAACCGATATTTTTCGATTTGAGCGTTGGCAGAAATTTTGCTAAAACAAACGTCTGATGCGCTTGATATTGCCATCGGGACTACTAAGACTGACGATCTTATTCATAGACAGTTTTAAAACCTATTTTAGTAATCGAATGTTTTGTCTTATTCGCTTACACTAAATTCAAAAGTCGTTGGAAGGGAACGAAACATTCGAATACTAAAATAGGTTTTTGAAACTGTCTATGAATAAGGGAGTTAGGATCTATTGAAATTTATTTTTGGACAGCCTCCGTGGCGACGTTGGTTAAACGCCGCCTGTGAAACAAGAGGCCGCGGGTTCGATCCCCGCACCGAAACAAATGTTTGTGTGATCCATTGGTATTTGTTCCGGGTCTGGGTGTTTGTGAGACCGAAAAGTCTCTCGTAGTTTCTGATACTCACGACACAAGACTCGATCTTAGTGTGGGGTCAGGACTATGTATGTGACTGTTGGGTGTATTTATTTATTTATTATTTTACTTTTTTTCTGCTTAGCATTATTACCCCCTCACTCTCTACTTTACTGTTCAAACTTAGCATTTCGCCTTCTTACAAGGTTATATATACATTTTAATATATTTGACATATTCTTAAATATATTTTCTTTTTTGTAATCAGTGCTTTTAAAAAACTTGTTACTTTATCACAATAAACTTTATTTCATCATGGCCTAATAATTATTGAATTGCTTTCCCCGTGTAACATATTGTATACTATAATAGGCGTAGGTCCCAATCTCTGGGTGACCGATATTTATCCGGCTAGCTTAATTGCTTGTTCACGCCTCACTTGGAGGTCCAATATATAGGAGATTTTGTGTACACAGAAACTGAAAGCAATATAGAAGCCTGTAACCTAAGTTCGCTTCTGCGGCTTGATGTTAGACATTCGAGGTCATAGAATAGAGATAAAAAAATATGTATGTAACGCAAACATACTTCCCGGGGCTAACACCGGGTTACATATTTATGCGTGGTTGGGAACGCACCGATCCTCCGTCCCGCTCTAACGCTCCCCCGCCGACGGCGCGGGAGTCGCCCCAGTCGCGCCAGGACTTCAAGCGCGAGAGGCCGCCCGAGCGCGTCGCGAGTCTTTTGCTATACTTGCATGTGCATGTTTTTACTGACCCGCATTGTTACCTCTGTGTGTACTGACTAACATGGTTGTGGACTTTAATATAATATTTTTATTCAGTCTTGGAATTCGTGTTTGCTTGAATACCTACACCAGGAAAACATTAGCGTAGATCCCGCTAAACTGACGCCCAACTTGCGGCCGAATCCAAGAAGCAACACACAGGGCGAGTCCATTCTACGCGCCATCTTGGGCGAGTCCATTTTTACGCGCCACGCGGTCGGCGCGCTTTTAATTTAGAAAACTGATCTATCCGATAACTCGCCTGCTGGAAGCGCACCGTTTTTACACGGATCAAAATGCCACCAAAGAGACGAGGAGATCAAAATGAAGATGACCATTCCGACGACGAGAAGCCCGTCCAAACTTCGACGCCGTCCACGATCGTCATGTCTGAAGACATGCTTCGAAACCTTTTACGGCGTGAAGGAAACCTGTCGAAGTGCACGGCGCGCTTCGGCGGCTCACCGGCAAGTGCCGAGGAAGTGGACGCGTTCATAGACGCCGTCGAGATCTTCAAAGAATGCACGTGCGTCAGCGACGAGCATGCCCTGAGGGGGCTACCTATGCTGCTGGTTGGCGATGCCGCCATTTGGTGGCAAGGTGTGAAGTCGTCCGTCGCGTCGTGGAGCGACGCGCTGCAGCGTCTGCGAGGGATGTACGGCGCGCCGCGTCCCGCGTACAAGATCTTCACGGACATCTTCGAGAGAAGACAAGATAGTGAAAGAGCTGATGTGTTTGTGTGCAAAGTGCGTGCGTTACTGGCAAAGTTGCCATACGACCTAGTCGAGGTCATGAAAGTGGACATTATTTATGGATTGTTAAGCTATAGAATAAGAGAAAGAGTGTCTCGCGACGCGGTTGTCAACCTCGAGCAACTCATCGTTAAGGTAAGGGCGGTGGAGGAGTCGTGGGCGGAGGTAAGTGCATCTTCCATAAGTCCCAATACCACGCATAGGTATAACCTCACCCAGAGTCCCTCGAATTTATCGCGTGTTAACCCGTGTGTCGGCCCCGGCAATATTAACCCTAAAATGGTCACGTATAGTACAGTTAACCCTTCCGTGCCGGTGTCGAACAACTTCGATATAGTAAAGAAAGGGGATTGGGCGAGTGCAACCTTTGACGACCACCCGCGGACGCCAAAGGTCGATGATGGTAAACGCACACGACCGAAATGCAATTATTGCAAACTTTTTGGGCATACAATTAGTGATTGTCGTAAGAAAAATTTTAAATATAGTAGCAATGTTTTAAGTAAATCAGACAGTAATACGCAAGTACAGTGTTATGGTTGTGGTCAATTAGGTGTTATACGGTCTAAATGTGATAATTGTAGGGGTACCCAAAGCACCAGAACCTCCGATTTTCAAAGCATTCAAATCAGTAATAGTGGTGAAGACGCACGCCCTTTAGTAAAAGTCTATGTCTTAGGACATGAAGGGGTTGCCATTTTAGACACTGGAGCTACGCACTCTATTGCGGGTCCTATGCTGTACCGTATTCTTAGAGACGCTGGCGTTAATTTCACACAAGGGTCACGTTGTTTAACCCTTGCTGACGGCTCACAGCAGATGCACGCCGTGTTGGAATGCGATGTCCCCGTTACACTCGAGAGATCCAGCATACTCACCACCTTTATTATACTACCTGAAGCAGAAACGCGGACACTATTAGGCAGGGATTTCATCACAAAAGCGAAGATCATACTAGATATACCTCAGAAGCGGTGGAGTTTTAATCGTGATACGCGACTTTGGTATCCCTTCATCACTCAGTATTCGTTACCTGTCACTGAGACGTTGGAGATCATGAAAGTATCCTCTTCCATGGTGACCCTGAGGGCTGATGAAGGTACTAATTTGACATCAAGCCAGAAGGCTCAACTAGACGCCTCGCTCATAAAAAGAGCGCACCTTTTCGCGAAGAAAGGAGTACCAACCGATTTTGCATCGCACCGCATAAAAACTGATGTGAATCAGGAACCCATTGCTTCACCGCCATACCGTTTGTCTGAAGGGAAGAAGGAACTCCTTGTTCAGGAATTGCAAAAGCTCCTAGATGACGACGTGATAGAAGAATGCGAATCTCCATGGGCTGCCAATGTCGTCCTCGTCACGAAGAAGAATGGTGGCGTACGCCTCTGCGTGGATTATAGGAAGTTGAACGCCGTGACCGAAGCAGACCGTTATCCTCTGCCTCGCATCGAGGATGTACTGCACGCTGCTAAAAACACCAACTACATGACAACATGTGACCTTCGATCTGGGTACTACCAGATAGGTGTAGAACCCGAGGATCGGGATAAGACGGCGTTTGTAACTCCTGTCGGTACTTACAGATTTAAACGGATGCCTATGGGATTGCGAAACTCCGGAGCTACTTTCCAAAGGCTCATGGACCGATTTAAAACCGGTAAAGAATTGGCAGGCATCAGCCTATTGACGTACCTGGACGACGTAATCGTCCTATCCGAGTCTTTCTCGCAACACTTGGCCGATTTGAATGCGGTATTTGACAGACTCGAAATGTACAAGCTTCGAATAAACCGCGAGAAAAGTCATTTCGCGCGAGAATCTGTGAAATTTCTGGGACATGTCATTGTCCCTGGAGGATTGAAACCAGATCCTGAAAAAACGTCAGCTATATCTGCTATGAGTCCACCAAAGACTGCGAAGCAACTAAAGACATTCTTGCAAACGTCCAGCTGGTTCCGGCGGTTTATACCAAACTACGCCGATGTTGCCAGACCTCTGACGACTCTTCTCAAGAAAGACAGCAAGTGGGTATGGTCATCGACGCAACAAGTCGCATTTGAGCGTATTAAGCAGCTCCTTGTTACAGCTCCAATCCTTCGTCAGGCGGACGAGTCAAAGCCGTTCACGTTGAGGACTGACAGCAGTGGCTATTGCCTTGGAGCTGTTTTACTACAGGGGGAGGGTCCAGATGAACGGCCCGTGGAATATGCCAGCCGACTTTTGAATAGCGCGGAGAGGAACTATAACACTACCGAGAGAGAGGCCCTCGCAGTGGTCTGGGCCGTAACAAAATTCCGCGGCTACATCGAAGGGTCGGATGTGGTAATAAAGAGCGATCATCAGCCACTGCGATGGCTTATGACCATCAAATCACCAAGCGGTCGATTGGCAAGATGGGCCCTTACGCTTCAAGAATATAATTTGAGGATCGAATATACTCCTGGCAAAGCTAACGTAATAGCGGATACTCTTTCCAGGCCACTTAGTACAGAGGACCCGGAATGTGACGTCCGGTACGCCGAAGTGGACTTGCCGTCGAGAGACCCCAAGGAGGTTCGAGAAAACCAACTCAAGGATCCCGAGGTCCGTAAGATTGTTGACGACCTTGAATCTGACCACGATCCATTTAGGGGGAGAGTGTGGGCAGATCGGGGATACGTTATTTCCGACGGGGTGCTATACAGATACGCACCAGAAGAGACGGAAGAGGAAACTGCATGCTTAGTAGTACCAGAGCAAGAAAGACCACGAGTATTAGCCGAATATCACGATGCTCCCACAGCTGGGCATTTCGGAGTTGAAAGAACCCTCAACAGAATTAGGTCAAGGTATTATTGGCCTGGCATGAGGCAAACCGTTACTACGCACATCAGAAAGTGTGTCGAGTGCCAGAGGTACAAGGCTGACAATAGGAAGCCAGCTGGCCTACTGCAGACTCCAGCGACGAACCGACGGTTTGAGGTTATGGCTGTAGATCTTTTTGGCCCTTTGCCAGAGACGACCAACAAGAACAAATGGGTTCTAATAGTAGAAGACACTTGCTCACGGTGGATAGAGTTGTTTGCATTACAGAAGGCCACCAGCTCAGAATGTGCCAAAATATTGATCGAAGAAGTATTTTTAAGATATGGAGTACCTAGGCGTGTCATAAGTGACAACGGAGCGCAATTCATAAGCGACGCTATGCAGCAGGTATGCCATACTTTTGGCATCAGCCAGTCACTCACACCGAAGTATCATCCACAAGCAAACCCGGTGGAGAGGAAGAATCGGGATCTCAAACCGCAGCTCGCGATCTTAGTGGGTACCGATCATAAGACTTGGGACCAGCACTTACCTGCGATACGGTTCGCAATGAATTCTGCGACTACGTCGAGCACTGGTTACACTCCAGCTTATCTGACATTCGGTCGCGAAATACGCGCTCCTGCTGACGTCATCACTGACATGCGCGGTAGTGTCGAGAAAGACAACGCCATTACCAGTCTTACACCTTACCTGCGGCGCCTATCTGCAGTGTTATGCGATGCCAGAGACGTCCATGAGAAAGCTCAATCTAGCCAGAAGCATCAGGCTGATGAGGGACGACAACCAGGTCCGGTATACTCACGAGGTGACCTCGTTATGATGAAAACTCAAGGAAGTAACGACGCTGGCCCAGGACAAACACCGAAGTTCATACCCAGACGGGATGGACCGTACCGAGTGCGGGAAGCCGCAAGTCCCACGACTTACATAGTAGAGGGCGTGCGTAGTGGGGAAATCCTAGGAAAATATCATGTATCACAATTGACTCCGTACATTGGGGAGGTCCAGTTACCCCTCAATGAGAAGCGTAGGCGTGGTAGGCCGAGAAAACATTAGCTAACCTAGACGCGGGGCGCGTTGTCTAGGTTAGAGGGGGAGGTTGTAACGCAAACATACTTCCCGGGGCTAACACCGGGTTACATATTTATGCGTGGTTGGGAACGCACCGATCCTCCGTCCCGCTCTAACGCTCCCCCGCCGACGGCGCGGGAGTCGCCCCAGTCGCGCCAGGACTTCAAGCGCGAGAGGCCGCCCGAGCGCGTCGCGAGTCTTTTGCTATACTTGCATGTGCATGTTTTTACTGACCCGCATTGTTACCTCTGTGTGTACTGACTAACATGGTTGTGGACTTTAATATAATATTTTTATTCAGTCTTGGAATTCGTGTTTGCTTGAATACCTACACCAGGAAAACATTAGCGTAGATCCCGCTAAATGTATAGTATTTTGTAGATTTTGATGTTCGTTTTCATTATGTTATATTCTCATTGATCTAATAATATGTAATGAGTATAAAAAACTGGTTATAAATATATATACTTATATGATTAAAATTTAACAAATATTTTCATCCCACTACACTCACTTTGTTAATCCTATTCGGCTTTGTTCTGTATCAATAGTGAGAACTAGAATGTCTTATTATATTGAAATGTTATTCATGAAATGTTATCAAGTAGCACTAAGTAACTTAGTTGTGATTCGCAAGACTTTGTTAGGTTACTTTTAGAAAACCTACTTAACAACATTCTATTTGCAAAAATATATTTAAACCCAAGTAGCGACATCTCGCGTCAATTTTTAGAAATACGTTTCTCTCACGGCGTTCCCCGGTCCAAATTAATTAAAATTTAAATATAGGTAGCAGACATAAAGTCTGGTTGTTTAAAGTTTACAGGTTGTCTGAATATGGCCAACATTAAACCGGTTTGCAAATACTCTTAAATCGTATTTAGTTTCTGGCCGAAAACATTTTTCCCGCGGTTGATGCGTACAGATTTGTAAAGAACGAACGTAATAATTTTTCTTATCGAAAACAATGTGTGTGAGAAAATACTCCGAAATTTAATAAAAGACATATTATCTTACAATAATTAAAACTTAACGTTAAGTTTTCAGAAACCAGCAATATTTCTACACGAGATTGGAAGAATTCGAATAGATGCATTAATACAAAATTCATAGGCTTCCAAAACTAATGTCTATCTTACTACAAAAATATATTAAATTATCGACCTAGTGAAACGTGCCACCAATTAATATTACTTATGTACTATCCCCAAGAACTTTCGCCTTTGAAAATCGACGAAGAAAAACAAAAAATGAAGAAGGAAAACTTAAGTTTCGGGTATCCAGAAATTTTCTTTCGATCCTCTATCTACACTCCACAAACCAGTGCAGCGCAATCACTTCATTAAATTTAAAAATAAATAAACATTTTCAAACATGCAGCCTCAAAACGAGATAACAATAGCCTCCATCTACCTGTATATAACAAAGTTGCCTAAGTGTAATGACCGGGCACGCACACAGGCAGCGCAGGTAGGCCTGTCTGCGTGTGCGTTGTGCGCGTACACGCGTCTGTGACCTTGACGGGTCGTCTGTAGCTGAAACTGAATGCAGGGAGACGAAGGGCACGGGTAGACGGTCGATACACAAATTTTCATTAACAATGCGTTGGTTTAATGTTTTGCGCTGCATTAATTATGGCATTGTCTGGGATTGTATAGGTTTTTTGTGAGCGGAATATTGAGATATAAATAGGTACTTGTGAGTAAATAAAAATCAATGTGCATTTTATGATTGATTGGTTTTTTCAGCTACACATTTACGTGTTGTTTTTATTTTTTATATCTTCTGTTTTTATGTTACATTAATATTACTTTATGGAAGGGACAATTGATTTATTTATTCAACGAAGTTCTTTCAGTTACGGACTGGTGAAATATTCAAAATAATTTAAAAAAAAATACTACACACTGTACACATAACAAGTGACAAAATTACTAAAGTAGCACTCCCCAAAAATAGTTAATTATAGAAATAAATTAATAACGAGGAAATAATCTCACTGCTAATTAAGCCGAAATCGAAAATCTCATGCAATCAGGCGAAATTCAATTTACAAATAATACAAATTGTTATGTAAGATAATTTATAATTGAACGCACGAATTTCAATCACGACTGCGAATACCAACAAACAACGCCAAAAGATTTCGATTAGCGAAAAACAAGGAAAATCACAAACATTTCCAACCTAAACAAATTTTAATAAAAACTTCCAAAAACAAAGGGGAGGCTCTGCAAAATAATTGGAAATCGGAATACAAATAACTGTCGGTAAATACGTGCCGAAACTGATTTTCGAGTGAGATTTATTTATTTAATTAAACTTATCTGTATAGATAATTACTTCTTTGAGAATAATCTTTACTAATATAGTTTTGAACTTTGATGAAACTACCTTACAACTTGCCGATATGTTCGATAGGTGGCGCTATTAATCATAGATATGCGATAGGGCTCTCTTCCCTTTTCAAAAATATATGTAATAATATACAAAAATAAGCAAATGATTTATAACAATTGATCAACACAATATATTTAAACCGACGAATATGAAAATATAAACACTGAAAAATAACAAAGCTTCTTACATAGGCTTTAAAATCCCCGACCTTTTTGGCCAATGAACGCCTATGACATTGAAAGGACCGAGCCGTGTAGCCCCACACCACTAAATTTGCCTGTAACTGCACCCTTAACGATCCACCCCCTTTTTGTGCGGGGGTGGGTGAATTTCATAAAAATTGCCGGCGACGCATTGTGCGCTTCTGAATGTAATGGATTGGATCAACTGTCATGGCTGATTGCTTTGTAAATAAAGTTTTTTGTTGTTATTATGTGAGTGTTTTTGAGGAAAATATGAATTAAAATTAAGATTTAAATTAAAAACATACTGTAAAATTGCTACGACTAGACTACGTACTAAAACATTCGCAGTGTAATTGGGCGGGGGTGAATGAAAGCCCTGAATCCAATTTTAAGGTTTACTATTGAACAGGACTATGGCTCGTATTAGAATTGCATCTTACAAAATTCACTACTTTCGGGAATAGGCACAAAAATGCTATGCTACTTATCAATCTAAAAGTTCTGTGAAGTCTGTGAAAGATTATTTAAGAAAATAATATTTGGAACACAGGAAGCACGTTCGCATACTTACTCTTTTACTGAACATAATATGTATGTCCAGTACGTATGTACGTATGTATGTACGTATGTACGTGAATAATGAATTACAACCATTCGAAATTTTCTTTTTAGGTATTTGAATTGGTGGAGCTTTGCTATAGAAAGTTAAAACGGCAGTACAAATGGGCCAGCCCGATCGGGATATTGGCTCTATCAAATAGAAAACCGAAGTGATGTAACAGCTTTGCTGCTGCGTATTGTTGCCTTTTTCAAACTTAATATTTATTTCCTATAAATGGATTGAAGTTTTACAAATGTACCACACTTAAATATATTGTATACTTTTTACAATATAAAGTGGATCGTCGGTGTAATTATAAAATGGTGCAGAATAAGCATATTTTATTACATTCGTTGTAATAATAATCCCACCAAAAATATTTTCATTTAAAATGTTGCCATGACGAAACTATATTACCTGTACTGTCCAAAAACTTATCAGATATCATGTAATAGCTTCATACTCTTCATGCCCTAGTTATACAAGGCCTAACTTCAAAAACTCTATACTTTAGTAAAATATGTGGCTTGGCCATTTCGCTATATTCACACAGCCGTAAGTTGAAAAATAATAATAATTAATTTTCTGTTATACAATAGTAATTGTAGTAATGAATTTCTGTGCCACGCTGTTGTCAATCATGAGTCATGGCTCAGCATGAATGTGCAGGCTTGTCCGGGGCAAGGGTGGATCCAGGGGGTAGGTCATGGGGGGTCATGACCTCTCTCGAGCTGACTCCAGATTGACAGATTTTTTTTAAATATATCGTTGATTTTCACTTAAAAAAATCGTAAACATATTTACTAATCACAGGTGTAACAAACTTCTAAACAATCACTTTTAAATGTTTTGTGTTTTAATTCGAGTACGTCTAGAGTTCTGACTAGAACTATATGACCCCCCCCCCTGACTTGAAAGCTGGATCCGCCCTTGGTCCGGGGCGGTACCACTGTCTCACAGGAAACTGACGCGACGAGAAGCGACATCTTGCTGTCGCGTTTCGTTTAGCGAGTGAGGTTGCCGGATACCCAATTCCACTTTCCTCTTTCCATCCTCCCCCTCCCCCCCGCTCCTCTTTCAATTTGATGGTCCAGCAACATATCCATGACCCAAGCTTTGTGGATTTTCATGGGCGGCTTCGATTATTATTTACCCATCGGGTGACCCAATTGCTCATTTGTCGGGTCTAATAAAAAAAAAACCACAAAAATTACCGGATGCTAAAAATTCTTGTAGTTTAGAAAGGAACAAGCCACAAATTTTGACTAACGTATAGAGTTCGTGAAATTAGGCCTTGTAGAGTTAGAGCGTGAAAAGTATGAAGCTTGGTTCTACATGAGATCTGATAACTTTTTGACAGTGCTAGTCATAATAATTATAGTCTTGGCCTTGACAACATTTTACAACAAAATGTTGATGGTGAGATTTCACTTCTTTTTGTAAGTTGCTTATGATATTTTTCTCCTTTTTAGTGTTTGCGTACTAATACTAGCTTTTATACCAAACTTTCTATGGCATTATGAAGTTCCCTAAGAATGATATCATAAGTATAAGAAATATGCTGTTAATACTTTACATACGTTTAATAAGTCCGCTATTGACAGCATACCCCAAGAACATTGTTAATCCAAAATCAAATTATGGTAAAAAAAAATCGACAAAGCGCTTCGAGAAAAAGTAGATAGTGCCCTTGCGCTTCGCTTAGCTCGTCTTTGAGCTCGCTCGGACACTGCCACAGAGTACATTATATATCTGAGACTGCCGTGCCCACAGATTAACCTTTATTCAATTCTTTATCGAAACAGACATTTTTCGAAATTATGTTTTCGTTTTAACGCCATCTACGTTTTATTACAGAACTATAATATATTGCGCCTCGTGGCATCTACCGGCAACTGTGTACAACATTTATCGTAACATCTCATATAGCTTCCATTTACTTCTAAAAGTATCTACAAGAGAGCGTAAGTAGTTACTACAAGTACAGACTACCTTTAATGCATGCAAAAATTGTGCTTTATAACATAAATTGCAATTTGCAGCTCATTCCACAAACGCAATGTAGTCCAATCACCAACTATTCAATAAGATGATTCCTCGTTCCTTCGAAGTATATTTTTATATGGCTGCTAGAGGGCGCCTTTGAGGTGCTTGCCTTGGGCGCTCTCAACATTTAATCCGCCACTGAGTCCAATAGTTACAACTCTATGGTAACAACCAAATAAAATTCATAAGCTTAAAGTCGGCAACTTTTGGTTTATTTAAGGCTTCAAAATCAATATAAGTATTGAAATAAAACTCATTTTAACGGATTTTTATCTCGGATTTGGTTTTATTTTTTTATTTTTTTTACTTCCTCATGTTTCGATTAGGTACTTTACAGCTTTCGTGGCAGTCTGCCCCGTGACCACCATGTGACGTGTGTGTGTGAAATTAAAGCAAATTCGCGATAAAATACGTAAGTTTTATTTCAGTGTGTGACATTCACGTAAAACATACATACCTACATACATAAACTCACGCCTTTATCCCCGAAGGGGTAGGCAGAGGCGCCACCAGGACACCCACATTTCGCCTTGGAGTTGTATGTTCCGTCCCACGATGTGATAGCGGGCGAGCCTATCGCCATATCGGGCACAAATTCCTGACTCCGAGCTGATAATTAATAGAAAAATCCAATATCACTTTGCCCGACCCGTGACTCGAACCCGAGACCTCAGCTTTGTAACCGCACCGTAATACAACTACGCCACTGAGGCATTTATTTATCATTATTACGTAAATTTAAAAAACCATTATCAATATAAATACATCATTTAATTGGGAATAGCATAAATACACTCTTAAATGTGTAAGAGTTAAATAATATTTGTCGAATAATCAATGCTTCAAATGAAGCACAGTCAAAAATACATCAAATTATGAATCTTAATACACTTGTAGGATGTTCCCCCGACCTTATATACCCGTCGTGTAACGAAACCATACCGCGATTCAATTTTGTAGTGGCGCCACCTCTTGGCGCCGTGACTTAATCACAATTATTTATTTATTTGCATAAATGAAAATACATTTTTATACATTATGTTAAATAGTTTTATTATATCCATGTTGTATGGAAAAAATATATTTTGAAATAACTACACCCAACAGTCACATACGCAGTCCTGACCCCACATTAAGATCAATTAAGTCTTGTGTACCGTAATATCTATTGTTGCCACCAAACAGCAGTGTAAATGCACTGGCGTGTTCCGGCTTAAAGGACACTGTAGCCAGAGTAACTACTGGACATATTGCGACTTAAAATCTTATGCCTCAGGATGGCGAGCGCAGTGGAATGCCATGCTTTGTAATTCATGGTAGTGTTTGTTTTTGCTACTGTCCATGAGCGGTCGTATCGCTTACCACGGCACTAATGGCATGCTAGTGACGCCATTCATAGCAATAAAAACCCTTAGTTAGGCCATATAGTTTTTCCTTCTTTACATTTTATTAAATTGGACATGTTAATACTATTAGATTAATAAAAATGTTCGTTGTTTATATCATCTAAACAACGCGTTAAATATATATTTTTTAAATTTGATTTGTAGTTCCAAATTTCGCCACAAGCCAATAGAAGATAAAATAAACCTTGCTTTACATGGCCAGTGTTAGTTTTTGTTTTCGTGCTCTACTTTTGCCGTTTGCTATTTCGCCTAACTACTGATAGTAGATCCCCAGGCATATAATATATATTTTTATTGGGTATTAAGCAGTACCGAAATTCTATATTTGTTAATTACAGTTTTAATAACCTGCAGTGTGTTTGAGGTGCTTGAATTGGTCTTCGGATCTACTAGATCGGTTATAATTTAATTTCGTGTTTTTTTTTCGTTTAATGTATAGACTAATTAATGTTTTTTCAACAATAACTTTGTAACTTTTTTATAAATTTAACTATCCCAAAAATCCTGAAAAATTTAACGAGACATATAGACGTGGGCATCAGTTAATCTTATATATTCCGCTTATAATTATGTCATAAGTTCTTGTTATGTATTAACTTAAAGCAAAAAACATGTAAATAGTTAAACAGTTTGTCGTACCAAATATCGGCCAGCCTGTGTGTACTGTGTAGCCAAGCGTTACGTGTTTACAAAACCATTTAAGGTTATTAGTACACTGACCATTATCGCAAAATTGGTGTTTAACTGTTTCCAACGAAGACCGTTTAGTCATACATTTGTTTGAAAAGCACACAATTTTTACATAAGTTCAAAAGATTTTTCGTCTCTCTGTGGAGATGGTACTACTCTAAAGAACTTCATATTACACTAATAGATTACAGCTAGTGCGTCGCCAACATGTTTACGGTGGTCGCGAGTTCAAATCCCAGGGCACACGTCTGACTTTTCGGAGTCATGTGTGTATTGATAGTCAAAAATGACCATTGGAACCCTACTCAATTTTGAGAAGTTTGACTCTATAGGTTCGAAGATATTTGTCAGATCTTGACCAATTTTTATAGGACCACCTCTAAAGTATACACTTAGAAACAACAATAGAAATTTCTAAATCGGTTCCGGTGTCTTGGAGTGATCGGTGAACATAACATTTAAAAAAAACTGACGAATTGAGAACCTCCTACTTTTTGAAGTCGGTTAATAAGCAAAATCTCTCAGGTTTTTAAACTGAGTGTATACATGCTATCGAAAGGTGGACGTACTTGGAATTAAGTTTGGATTATGGATAACTCCAGTTTTGACGAAACATGTTTTACTTGCTCAAATTAAATCGTTTTGATCAGTGGCGTATTTTATTTATCATGCAACATTTATAAATAAACTTTAGGCAAAATATCATAAGGTAAAAGATTTTGACACTCTTGCATCTCAATAACTTGTTTACTCAGCGGTTATTGATAGGAGGCTTATGTCCAACAGTGGGCTGCTAAATTTACGATGCTGATGATGATAATGATGACAGAAATAACTTCAACAGCATGTTGAATAATATGATGCATAGAGCGATCGAGACAAGAAGTAATTACGCATGCTGACTGGTTGGAAAGCGACTAACTGTGTCAAGTGTAGCAATGTCTTAGGAAAAACAACCAAGTCGCTGTGATACAGCTCGGCGGTAATCCCCAACACTTTTGCATCGGACAGACATTACCCAACATACATTGCAAAATAAAATTAAAATAAAAAACGAGTATACATTAGGACGTAGCAAAGCATCGAAAACAACACAGTTGAGATCTGTTAGTTGAACTTATGACCTAGCTAAGGTTGCAGGATAACCTAGGGAGAGATATATAGTAGACTTCCTGCAACTTGAGAGAGAGGGATCGAAAATCAAATGTACCAGAGCAGTTGTACAGACGCCATAGCATAAATCGTTTAGGAATACATACATAATTACCTTGAAGAATTTGTAGAGCATGGACCGTACTCCTGGAAAAGAGATCCGACATATTAGATTTATTAAGGTTGTCTTAATTTTTCATTGGTAAATAACACCTTGCGCTCAATAACCAGAATGAAGGATATCTGGCACAAGTCGGTGATTTAAGTGACCTTTGACGGACTAAGTAACCCGGATGCACTCAAAAATGTGGGTGCAGATTGCTACGCTATGGTTACCCAAGAATGGCATGAGATGTCAGAGTCTGATCTTCGGAAGAAAGGCCTGAGTACCATGACCACTTAAGCAATATTTGAAATGCAACCGCAAGAGATAGAGGCAAGTAGAAGGAGCAGAGGGAGACCTCGCCCAGTAGCAGAAAAAAAAGTTATATAAATTGATACAAAATTCAGCATTTTACCTTTTCCTAACAATACAGTGCATAACATTGTAATGGCAATCCGGAAGGCGCAAACTATCAAACACATACTGCACATCGCTATACTTGCTAACATTACACACGGTTTTTATTTGGGATTAAAACGCCGCGTTTTTGTTTTGTTCTGGAACTGCAGTGACTAGACATAAATTATGAGTCAAGTGCTTTAAAAATAGGCTGCAGACAGTATAAAGATCAAATGATCTTACTATGTCTAAAATTTGTGTCAGCCTTCACGAAACCGGATATATTCTGAGCGGATCTGGAAGCGAGAGACACTTTCGTGTGCGTCTTCGGTTACCGTATTAAAATGTATATTCTTGGTAGTGCAGAATAAAGAAAGTCAATTGAATCTTATCTAATAAAATACATAAACATTACCTTTTGTTCCACTGAGGTAGGTAGAGATACGACCAAGTATTACGGTCTTAACATCCTTTGCTTCTTCCACTTCCATTAATCTTCTTAAGCACGTTCATTATTAACAAGTATTCCTTATTCGACTGCATTCAAACACAATATACAAAACTTACCTTTGTTCCTATTCTAAAAGATTAAAATAACTGCAGTAGCAACGTCCGCAATAAACCCTCGTGAGTTCACCTGCTGACGGTAGATTAAAGTGGCTGTCGGTGACGTAATGTACAACTAAAACGAAAACGCGTCGTTTCGCAAACGCCGCTCGGGCTTCGTCTCAAACCTTATGTAACTCTTCTGGCAGTTCCGTGTAATACCGATTAATCCATATTAACATTGCACTATCGCGATGACATTTTACAGGTAAAATTGTTAAAAACTATTGATGACGGCAATATTGATTACAGCGAACTAGCTCTTAACCTCTCTCAATAGAACTTTCGAATGTATAGGAGGCCTGTGACCGGCAATAGGACATATATATGGTATTATTTAGCTTTTATTTTTATAATTTGTTCATCTAGTGTCAAGAGTCAAGACTCAACAATAGGCAAGTAGGTATCTACATGACTTGGATTCGACACAACTAATTTATTATCTATATTCTAAATTTCGTAGACATGACCACAACATTCTTGTCGAGTACAGTTCAGGAAAAAACGGTTTTTCAAATCGTAACATGACTTAATATTGTATTAAATTTACCTTTCTATTGACCTTTATTCCACCGCAATTTAGAAACGTAAGATCACGTAATTAGATCCTTAACGAAAATGGATAGTATTCTGGACCCAAATATTGGAACAACAATATCCCAACATATAGCGAATTAAATAATCAGTTTTCAAACTGCACATCCTCGACAAGATAATATTGATGATTGAATGATTAAGTGTAATGAAGTATACGACGAAAGGATGAGCGCAGACGGTCGAGGAACAATAAAGGTAATCTTGTTAGCCGCAAATTGTCTTTAAACGATTCCTACTTTATTTGGAATCGACTGGATTGAAGTGAGCAGTTCCTTAATACTGGTTTTTTATTGTTTGGAAAGCGCAAATGAGCAGAATGTTCGGATGATGGTGGAAGTCATACCCGCCTGTATACCGGAGTAACACCACTCAGAACTATTTAATATGGCACTATAATGTAGAACTGCACGCAATGCTCTACGCACGTTAGGCCAAGATATTAGATGTTAAGTCTCCTGATAACCAGTGATCAATGGCTACAATGTACTTTAAATCGAAAACATAAATAAAATACAAGAGAGCTGAAACACTGATGCTTGGAGGCAGCAATAGACAAAGCATTGGCACATAGGACCATGATGTAGCAGAGTTGGTATCTTCGGTGACATTGATATTAGTATTCATATACGCAATAATATTTAAAATACCTTGATTTTGAACAACAATTTTAAAATTCTAACGGTAGTTATCTAATTTATTTTATCAATGTTAACGCATTAATATCCTAATTACAAATCTTATCATCAACTCCTATTCCACTAAAATATTAAAGGTTTAAACGATGAAATAGCATCAAAAATATCATAACTTTATTTGCTTGCGATAAAGTGGTAATTTTTTTTTTAATAAATGACGATCTGGTATGAAAGTATTATGAATCAATCATCCATGTCAAGTTGTAAACTGCTTTCAATTTTACTCGGTAGAATGGATCGAATGTAATTAAAATGTGAAGCAAAAAATATTTTAGCATGAACATTTCTTATCTGTAAATACTGGATGCTTGCTAGATATACACAGATGTCCACCGGATAAAAAATATAACAAAAATATACATACGTACATAAACTCACGCCTTTATCCCAGAAGGGGTAGGCACAGGCGCCACCAGGACACCCACATTTCGCCTTGTATGTTCCGTCCCATGATGTGATAGGGGGCTAGCCTGTCCACAAATTCCTGACTGATAATAATGAATAAAAAAACCCAATATCACTTTGCCTGACCCAGGATTAGAACCCGAGACCTCAGCTTTGTAGTCGTAAAGTAGTGCCATCGTAACGCCACCCAGGCAGTCGTATGTAGGAAGAAAAATATTTACGTTATAATTTTAGACAGCGGGTGGAGTTTTCTCTTCGTGTTTTAAAGCGGTTTAAATCCATCATTCTTAATCCTATCTTCTAGATTTTCTTTTACGAGGTGTTGTTACATAACACGATACTTTTTCTCGTCAAGGCTCATCTTAAATCAAATGTAGTCGTTCTGAGCTTCAAACCTATGGCAATTAATTATGGGACATATTATAATACCTGCAGCCCTACCATGACCGTTGTTTAAGCGATTCAATTGCGATGCAATTCAGTTTAGGTTATCGTTTTATTTCGTACCATGACCATGTTTATACTGAATCGCAAGTGAGTCGCAAACTAACCAAATGAGTGAACGAAAAGTCTCTAATCTCTAACGAAAAATCTCTAATCCGTAAAGCTAAAAAGAGACAGCGCTATAGAATCACCATATCCTTTGTTTCTTTCTCACCGCACCAGTTAGCAGCGTTCTGAAACTTAATCGTGGAAAAGTTACGATAATATTTTCGATTGATAATTTATATAATTGTACTATGTATTAACTTTTGGATAAGATTTCAGATTGACACAGAATAGTATTTTAGCTGACGTTATATCAATTTGTATTATTTTTAATTGATTATAATAATATCATGAATATTATGCCCATCAACTTGCAGAATTAAGTGTCAAACTTATGAACGTTTCTATATGATATATGACATTCAAGATTGTGAATTGTCACATTCTCGGATCGCGAGTGTTTTGATTATTATGCTAAAGTGATATTGAATTGTTGTTGTTTTATTAATTTTACGGCGTGAAATATTATCCTCATTATCACACTCCAAATATTCGAAGAATAATAAATTATGCGACATCTAAAATAATATAAATTATGCTTTTACAATGTACATAACTTAGAAATTTAATTAAAAAACCACTATTGACCGTTACCTACTTTGCTAATGAATTCATTTCACTGAAATATCTAATTTATTCAATAACGATTCAGTTTCGGTAGTAAATAAAGAACTTTATTTGAATTGTATGTTTTGACAGATAAGCGACTCAACTGAGGTCTTGAAGTTTAGTCATGGTACGAATTGAATGAATGAAAACGCGATTTGCGAACGTTTTGCGATTCAGTTTAGGCGCTAACCTAAATTGATCGGCTAAAGCGATGTCATGGTACGAAAACACAAAGCGGTTCAGAATAGGTCCTGAATTGCGTCGCATTAAGAGGTCATGGTAAGGCTGCTGATATAACTCAACTTCTATAAAATAGGGCTAACTTTCTCTCTAAGGATTGTAATTTAGTATTTATATCGGTCTACCAAGGCATTTACATCCAGATCATAATCGACTAGATCAAGTGAAATCTAAACAAAACCGCTAGCACACCACGACCTGTCGCGGCTAATTTTGACAGATGGCGATCATTGCACAGATCCGTATTATAAATCATATACAAGAAATAGCTCTCTAACTGCCTAAATAAATTGGTTTTAATGAACCCCGAATATGTTCGCGACGTTGAAAATATAAAAGATTAGCAGCCGATTTTCTTATTACAATTTACAATATGCGTCTTCAAACCATTGATTTAGAGTGAAAGACTAATAACTAAACATTTTTTTACTAATTATTTCATTACGTTATTGAAAATTCTTGCGTAAGTGTAAAATATGTAGTCGCAATGAACCATTGAGTCATCCTAAAATACCAAGACGATTTTTTTTAATGCTTTTAACCGTCAGTTCCCATTGCCTTTTTAAAAAACATACTCGTACCCACAGGTTTATGTTAATCTATGCTCACACCTCAGCACTCATTTTTCACAATCTAAAATAAACTGCATTCTCAAAATACTTCGCTTAAAAAGTAATTAAAATCATTAACACAAGTCTTACGAAGTATTAAGTTTATTACAGTCATTAGGTTCTTCGTTAGTGACTCGGCTTATGAGTCTCACTTTCACTTCCTTGTATTGTCTCGGCGTAGCTTTAAAGCTTCGCTTATCTACTAGCTTGTTTAATTTATGCTTCATGTGTTTTATCTTAAGGGATTTTAGTCCATATATCTTATGCTTTTCTATTTTCTGATTGGTACTGTAAAAATGATTGTTTTGTTGCTATTTAGATTTTTTAATAATTTTAAAAATTGGTTGTTGAAGGGAAATGTTTTTCATTTTGTTCTTAAAATTACATTTTATATCACTGCAATGGCATTAGAGCTTCGAAACTATCCATTCTAAAAACAACGACTATTGTTGACAAAAGTTGTAAGACTTTGTTCATCGAATAGTTATATAGGTTATCAGTGCTAGTTATACGGTAACTATCGCATTTACCAAGCCGCTCGGCTCATAACACTAAATTATTTGCGTAGTTCATCCATGTCAAGCTGTTCTACAACAGGGGGGAGAATTTTGGCGCCTTCCCCCATTTGGTAATTATCAGTCAGATAATAGGAAAATTATCACTTCATGTACCATTGGAACCATATTTTTTTCTATCCAAAAATATGAGTAAACACGAGCTATAGGTGCTTGACACAGATAAAACTTTTAACCTTATAAACCCAATAATAATAATAAACACACCCAACAGTCACATACATAGTCCTGACCCCACATTAAGATCAATTAAGTCATGTGACGTAGGTATTAGAACTACGAGAGACTTTTCGGTCTCACAAACACCCAGACCCGAAATAAATATTTGTGGGCCGCACAAACATTTCTCTTGGTGCGGGGATCGAACCCGCGGCCTCTCATTTCACAGGAGTCTAACCAACTGCGCCACGGAGGCTGTCAAATAATCACAATCCTGTTCTCAAAGTAAGTTACGTTGTGCTGTGTCTATCACCACGTGGAAATTCGGAATCCCTTCATATTTAGATCCAAAACCAATATTTGTGGACTGCACAAACATTTGTCACTTTGCAAGGGTTAACACCTTCTCTTGTCACAGCTGACCTTGCTACCACGCTGGCTAATCCGTCAAAATATTCCGAAACCAATATATTCTACAATAAGGAATAACTATCACGGACACCTTAAAGAGCAAACTGCAAGATATAGATGCCTTCCTTTCATTTTATTTACGTAATTCTTTATTAGTATGTAGATTATGACATTTGACTATGAATGTCTGAGGAGAAGGTACGCAATGGCTTACGGATTGATCGATTAATTTATTTTTATTTTACATGCGATGTGTCGGACGTCTGCCAAAAAGGTGGACGGTCGACTTGGTTAAGGTTGCAGGAAATCGCTGCATGCAAGCCGCTTCCAACAGGCTGATGTGGAGGTCATTGGGGAGGTCTATGTTCAGCAGTGGACTTCCCGTGGTTGAAGAGAGAGAGCGAGATACAAGCATAAAAGATGAATAGAACGAAACGTTAGACGATGAATGATTAAGATGTCAAGTATGAAAGGATGGAATAGTAGAGAACAGTTTGGAAGACGATGGCAGACGTGAACGACGAACGACTTAAAGACGACAAAGACTGTAAATAATTATACCAAAGAATATTAAAGCAATCCTTGTTTGATTTTGACCCTAAAGAAACTATTCCCACATAAATATTGGTAGATACCAGATTGAACCAATTTGAATCAAATATGAACGAAGTTTTTATATAAGCTCGACAAAGTGGCTGTACTACACCTTATAGTAAACAAAATGTCATCCAGATAGTTTATTGATTGGTAACATAATTTTTCTCTGCCATTTGACACAATCATGCCCGCATAGTAATGATTCTTCAGGATACGACGATAGGACCCAGGATCAGGAAGAAGAGAACACGAGGGCCGTCAAACTGTTCCACAGTTTAGTGATGCGACAATATAAATTGCCGAACCATATCAATACTATATAGCATGGGTTGTTAATGTATTAAAAGTACAAAGAAATCGCATCACCCGCAATCTCTATCTTCTTTACCAAATAGCTCCTTCCAGTTGTAATTTAATTAAAGTACACTTTCAAAGAACGGAAACCTATGCTCATAGGATTGCTCAATTTTACGATTACGATAGCAGATAATCTGCGGCAGAGAACAATGTTATAATATTGTAGCCGGCATTTATGTCATTTATTCAGCTTAAATGATCCCACATCAGTTAAAACAGTGATAACCTAGTACATACTTCGTAGGAATATTTTAAAAATAAAAATATAGAGGTTTTAAAAACTTGTTCGTTTCAGTCTTAATTTCGTGACGAATCAATTAATTTTCATAGCAATAGAAGACTTTCTTTACCCCGATTTTGACTGCAATTCGAGATCGCGTGTACTCTTATTTGCGAGAATGATATATCGGAAACTGGGGTTATACGTAAATTGTTTCTCAAAAATCATTCAGTTATGCCTGATGAATGGATACAAAAATATAACACAAAACATTGAACAACATTTCTTCAAAACTTGGTACTTATCAAAGATACTTCAATTACGGTCGATTCCGTCCCGCTAAGTTTATTTTTACCTGAAGCCCAAAAATAACCAAATAAGGTTATTATTAAGCAACCATTCGATTTTAACTTAAAACATAAAACTGTATCGTTTGCCGATCATTTTTACGCTATACTAAAAACACTAAAAACACGGTCGTCCAACAATATTTTGAAACATAACATTCAACCTTGAAACAAAAAGGTCACATTTCGAATTTACTTACATAATTGATTGGCGGCAACGTATGACGTCACGTAGGGTCAGGTTATGTAAGGAAGGGCCGGTCGGTCAGTGGACTGACCAGTGGCCAATGTTGGTCACTAGTCGTATGTATGTTAGTAGGTTCGCCGCGTGCGCAATGCGGAGGAACTTCACAATGGTTGTTAGATAACCACTGATGACTGACCTCTGAGTTGTAATTTGAGACTAACGTGTTGAAGAAAATAATATTTGTTTTTATTAAATTCTCTTTAAAATGTAATGTACATTCATGAGAACGTTTAAAAATAAAATTGATATATTTGAAATATTCAGTGTTATCGTTTAATGATCTATAAGTATAAGTATTGTATTCGCGTTTGGATCTTGTCAATAGTCATTAGTTACACTCAAAAATCTCTCAATAATAAATAGTTGAAAGTAGAAATCTGCCTTAATATTAAACAAAAAATATAAAACACCTTTGAATGTTTTATTTTCATATACCGTAGAAGCGAAAATCGGGTCTTCAGGTCACCTGATGGAAAGTAGCCGCTGATGTATTTGAACACACCTGGCAAATCGCAGGTGCATTACCAACCTTAGAAAATGAAAGTGCGATAGGGCCTTTGGCATTCTAACCCTGCTTTGGGTTTAACGACATATTCAAGAGGAGCTAAAACGGGCTAATACTATTTGTTACCATACGTTTCTATCAAGAAACTTCAATGGCAAAGAAATAGTATTTGAAGTAATTTCATAAAAATGTTCGTATAGATAAATAAGCCCACGGCTAAATCCCCGAAGAGCTTCGCCCGGCTTAGTTTCATACTAGTTGTGGTAGAGGGCGGGACTATCGCCAAGTTCTTTATATGAAGACGTTAAAATTAAGTGGCATATCTAAATATTATATTGAATACATCTGCGATATTAAAGGTGATCAATTTGAACGCTAAATTTTAAATTAAGAAACATGGCCTCCAACGTGCTCTATAAGTTTCATAATAGACTATCACTTTCATACTTGCACATTTTGAAGACTAATCGTTTTTTTTTGTAATTGCTATGAAATGGCGAAACGAACATGCCATTTGTCTGATGGTAAGCGATACGGCCGCTCATTGACAGTAGCAAAACCAAACAATACTATGAAGTACAAAGCTTTGCTTAGCATCCCACTGCGCTCGCCATCCTGAGACATAAGATGTGAAGTCTCAATATGTCCAGTAGTTACTCTGGCTACAATGTCCTTCAAACCGGAACACAACAGTGCGTTTACACTGCTGTTTAGCGGGAGAAATAGACATTGCGGTGGTACCCACCCAGGCGGCCTCTCTCAAATGAGAGACCTACCACCAGTGAAGTAAACGATGATGAATGCCCAATACCCCTTTCCTCTCCCTATCCTTTTTCCCTCCCACCTCCCCCCTCCGATTTCATTGCTCGGCAACATATCTATGATCCCAGCATAGTGGATGTTCATGGGCAGAAATGAATCAAAGCGATAAATAAAGAAACAACTCAGTACCTTTTACCTTTTGACAGCCTCAGTGGCGCAGTTGGTTTGACGCCGCCTGTGAAACGAGAGGCCGCGGGTTCGATCCCCGCACCGAAACAAATATTTGTGTGATCCACAGGTATTTGTTTCGGGTCTGGGTGTTTGTGAGACCGAAAAGTCTCTCGTAGCTTCTGATACCCACTCGAGACTCGATCTTAGTGTGGGGTCAGGACTATGTATGTGACTGTTGGGTGTATTTATTTATTTATTTATTATTTACCTATTTCTAAAAGTGTCGTGCACAGTGTCGTTTGTGAAATTGTATGCAGCACACGAATAGCGTCAGAAAAATTACTCATGGTTTCTGTCGCTTATGATATTGTCTTTCGGTGTCATATGTCGTGAGATGATGGCAGTTGGTAACTGGTGTTATTAGCCTCCTAAAGTTACACACTAGCCATGTCGGCCTTAGGTCATCGCCCCTTTTATAAGAATTCTCAGAAACTTCCAGTTGGTTATGTAAACTGATTCTTTTAAAACTTGACATTTTACCAATTATGAGTGTTGACGAATAGGTCTTTGATATTTTGCAACAACTTTGATCTTATAAAATATGATTAATGGATATTCTGTATTTATTTAAAGTTTACCAACTTTTCATTGCTGATATCGGATTTTCCGTAAAGTTTCCAGCGCGACTTTAACACTTTCTTTGGTAAATTTAGACTCAATTTCTGTGTACATATGCCTCCAATGATTTAACAATAGTTACAAACGTTGACCTCTATATCGAAATTTATGTTAATTTTCATTATAATAAACGATATTAATATAAGTGAGAAACTGTGTTTGATATAATATTATCCTTGTTGTATGAGTACAAAAGCTCAGAATCTATAACATAGATGTGGAGGGTAATTCTATGCGGATGAAACGACGCGTGAAAACTAGTATAAAATAAAACACGTAAT
The DNA here is from genome assembly GCA_949752805.1 of Deilephila elpenor. Taxonomy (NCBI): domain Eukaryota; kingdom Metazoa; phylum Arthropoda; class Insecta; order Lepidoptera; family Sphingidae; genus Deilephila; species Deilephila elpenor. Next base: position 5,543,256 of record OX457099.1, on the reverse strand, counting down.
TGAAAACTCATTTAGGTACACCTACTTACAAAATTATATTATCGATGTTGATCGATTTAAATGAAAGCTGTTAATATTAGTCGGTATCGATTAAAATATAGATGTGTTCGTGTCACTACTAGCTTTTACTTTTATTAATTGCTTCGTTCAAGGCTGTGTCAAATTACATAAACGAATTGTTATTCACGGTGCGCACACGAACGTTCATTATGTGTGTCAATTCGTTTGAATCTGACTGAAAGTAAATCATCGTCTTTACGCCGAATATTAACTTAATATACAATCATAATGTAATACATGTAATGAGCATTTTAAAAAATATCGCAAATGGAATGCCGATTAGTCCGGTAAAATCGATTTTCAAAACGATCGCAACCGAATCGGATTATCGATTCATTGGCAATTGTGTAGCGCTCTTGCAACTTGTGACCTTTTTGTTTAAATCGAACCTTTAGTAAATTAAATATTTTAAATAGCGTAAAGTTATTAGGATGGCATCGCCAAGGACAAATGTAAATTAACTTCTTCGTGTAAATTCTATTCAATGATATTATGACTGGATATGGTGTGAGTGAAACATATTTTTAGAGCTATAAAATCGATTTTTGAATCAATATAACGTGTAACATGTCTAAGAATCAACTACGTTAACCCAAAAAAACGTCTTGTTTAAAACTATGCGAGACCAAATGCTAATTGATACAAATGATACGTGTGACAACATTAGACTTATTTGTGTGAAAACCTATTAAAAAAAGTGACACGTTTTGTAACATAAATATTATTCACAGAAGAACAGGTTCGGTATGCTAAAATAAAATGAGGTATTTATAGGTAAATAAACAAATCGTAGTTCCACGTGAAGTTCTGTAAGAGCAAAGGTGCGCGAAATAAGATAATTAATGTATTTAAATTAAGTAAAAGTTACGGCATTTATAGAATCCTTGAGAAGGTTCAGGTTAAACCGTAATATTTTACGTAAGAACAGAAAAGGAATTTTATGTAGGTATTGGGATTTCCATTTGGGAAATCTATTTGCTGGGTTATGAGTATATTAAAGAAGGGCCAGGTGACTTAAGCTTAATTTATGTTCAGGAAGCATTTATAAAATGAAAAGGATTCAGCCGACACGGGAAATAATTCAGAATTCCTATTTATTTCCGGGCTAATCGGTATCAAAAAGTAACAACCGTCAGAATTATCCTCATTACCTCTTTAATTTGCTGAACAAGCCTGACCCACTTTCTGAAAACATTAAGTACCCACGAAACAGACTTGTCTCAGATTTCCGACGTTCATTCATTAGCTTCATTGGTCTTGAGAAATGGGTCGTTTAAATTAGACATTTAGAGTCATAAATATCGGTTTCCTTTGGGTAATGGCTTTGATTTTGATCCAATTGCGGTATGTCACTGGTTTCTTCGTTTAAGTCCTGGTGACATAATCCAGCAGGAAACTTCACTTTAATTTTCAAGGTTAATTTATATGGACAACTTTAAATTCGTTTCTTTCTGCATTAGCCGTATTTCTCGTCTTATTTTTGACAGCCTCTGTGGCGCAGTTGGTTCGACGCTGGCTGTGAAACGAGATGCTGCGTGTTCGATCCCCGCACAAATGCTTGTGTGACCCACAATTATTTGTTTCGGGTCTAGGCGTTTGTGAGACCGAAAAGTCTCTCATAGCTTTTGACATCCACGATACAAGACTTAATTGATTTCAATGTGAGGTCACGACTATGTATGTGACTGTTGAGTGTATTTTTTATTTATGTTATTGTTAGATGGCATTCTACTTTTTATTTCTTGCAATATGGCACAGAACTGTTCTATAAACTTTTACTTCCTTTATTAAATGATGTAATATTCGATATTTAACCAGCACAAGTGCGTAAGTTATAACTTCATTATCCATAGAGTGATCTAACAACTGGATAAAATAGAAATACATATTTATTAACGCATATTAATAACCAATGACATAACTAGAAGAAATGTAACACCACTTTCCTTCTATTTGATATAAAATTTATTGCTTAATATATAGATATTACGTAAAGAAAGTGGTGTTAGAGGCAGCAAGATATACAATTATTCGATATGAAATATGCCAATTATTGTTGGTATATAATATATATTATGTAATTTACTTTAGATAGTATGAATGGTCTCGACCGCTGTGTTACTAGTATTTTAAACAAATCTGACGCTTTGCTGTTGCGAATCGCCTAATCTTAGTCGATTACCGATTAAGTTTTCCCTTCACCTGTATTTTCTCTCCCTGTTCACTTTCTAGACCAATTATAAAGTCAGAAATTCCATTACAAACAATAAATATTAATGCATTTTTAAGGAACGGTGATAAGTAAATAATAAGCGAATAGTAGATTATGGGCTGTTAAAATAGCAATACAAATACATACATACATACATAAACTCACGCCTTTATCCCCGAAGGGGTTGGCAGAGGCGCCACCAGGACACCCACATTTCGCCTTGTATGTTTCGTCCCACGATGTGATAGGGGACGAGCCTATCGCCATATCGGGCACAAATTCCTAACTCCGAACTGATAATGAATAGAAAAATCCAATATCACTTTGCCCGACTCGGAACTCGAACCCGAGACCTCAGCTTTGTAACCGTACCGTAATACAACTACGCCACCGAGGCAGTCACCGAGGCAGTCAATACAAATATTTAAAATTAATTGCACCAATTTTATTTCATAACACAATATTACGTAATTTATAATGGATAAAAACAAAAGATATAATGATTTAGAAATGAGTATATTAAGGCTACACACATACATAATGTTAGAGAGTGGCGTTGCTGTAGCAAAGACTCAAGATAATTTGTCACAACATTAATCAATTGGTGCGAACGATGAATGGAAAGTTGCTCTTCAGCACTGGTCTATGGGATTCCCGCATAAATTAATATAATTTAAAATAGCGTTTTTTGTTGTGTGTTTGTTAGACATTATAGTAGCACTCACGAACTAAAAAGCCATTAACACGAGGAGTTTCTCGCGGCGAGAATCGTATGCGATTATCGCATGACATAACTGCCATAGATTATTGTGTTCTGACAAATGTTTACACGATGCTAGTTTTTTATATCCTTACGATTTATCGTATTTTCGAAGCGAGAAACTCTTCCCGTGTAAATGAGGCTTAAGAAGGAACAGCAACATTACATCTTTTGGATGGGCTCAATACCACGTTATGCTCAATGGCTTAACTCCTCTCGATGGTTAGATGGCCTATCTCAATGGTGCTCTTGATTGTAAAGGAGACCCTTGCCCTGAAGTATGGCGCATATGTCTAATACAGGTACAGTTACAGATTGTAGTGGCACCCACGAAACAGAACTAAGAAAGAGCAACCATATTATAATGTGTGGGATTCGCTCAGCGTTATACTCAAAATCCCACAGTTTTGCCATCCTTGCCTGACTTTTTAAACTTGAACTTAATCCACATCGTGTAACAATAGTTTACTCGCCTTTATTTATGAATGCCACATAGTTCCCTCGTTCTACATACTTATAGCGCAATGGCTTATTCAGATGTTTTAATTTGTTTTGTCCTCGCATGATGAAGTGACTAGAATACACCTGGTGATAAGTGCAGTTCAGATCATAGACGCGAGAGGGCTCTCTCGTCGGTTGACACAATTATGTTGGCGTAGTTGTATCCGGATATACATAAAATAGGACACTTTTGATGGGTTACTATAAATAACAAATAGGAAATAGGCGGAATGTATGTAATTTTTAATTAACTTAGTGTAAGCCTTACTCATAATATATGAATCTGTTTACTTGAGATAAAGAATCATTATTAATAAATAATGGATTTTTATCCAATGCCTACAGTGGTCGAATCCGGGCGCATTGGAATATCCTGTCACGAGCAATTATAACAATATCTATATTATATGTATATACAATATATAAAGCTGAAGAGTTTGTTTGTATGAACGCGCTATTCTCAAGAATTATTGGTGAAAATAAGACATTTATTTTGGTATTAGATGGGCTATTTATCAAGGAGGGTTTAAGGCATTGTAACATCTCGCAATGAACAATAGGAGCGGAGTATTAATGAAAAATGTTGCAGAAACGGACTCCCCGATCAAAAAGTATCTAAACCCAGGCGGAGCCGGGACGGACAGCTATAATAAAATGATTTAAGTTACAACACATTCGATAGAAGTGATTGGCTGTAAATCTATCGCAGCTTTGGCAACCGATGGCCATTCTAATGTAAGGGCGCTGATGTTAAATTGTTAGGAAATTTTTAGTATTTTTTATCTTGCTTCATTTACGCAATTTTAAATGAAGCCTAAGTTGAATTTAGTTCTAATAACAGTCCTGGATTTTAATGGAATTATTTATCTATGTTGTCTGTTTGTGGTCTGTGAATTGGAAGGTTTAAGTTTGATTACAAGGTCGCGTATTTGTCTTTATCTACTTGCGTTTGTAAAATATATTGTATTTATTTCTACAAATATTACATCATCATCATATACATCCTAGGCCTCTCCCATAGCACACGACTGGGCTCGATCTTCAGCCCATCGTCTCCATCCGCAATCAGCCATCCTACGAATATCGTCGCTTCACCTGGTTGGAAGGCATCCTACACTATTGTAAATATTATTGTTTTTTTTTTTTATTATTATGTATGTAAATTTTTGTTACGGCGGGCCTTTGACGAGGTGGACCGACGACCTGGTCCACTGGCGGGGAGGAGCTGGATGAGGACTGCCCAGGACAGAACAACCTGACGTGCATTGGAAGAGACCTACACTCATCATTGGGTGGATACATAGGCTGCAGAAGAAGAAGAAGATAATTTTTTGTTAAACGAGTATGTCCGTTGTCTTGTGTGAGAAATAAATTTGCTTTTCTTTCTTTCTTTCTTTCTTTCTTTCTTTCATTACGTACAATATTACATATTTTAAGATGAATATAGGTTTGATGGACTGTGGTTTGTGGTGAACCCACTCGTTCGAAATGAATGTGGGATTGAATTATCTTTTCGTTTCCATTGCGGAATAACGCTGAAGAAATCTTTACTTTTATAACGTACATCTATGAATGTTTTAGACTACAATCCGTTCATTGATGATAAAACCAAGTTTCAATTATAAGTATTACTATTAGGTAAGAGATCCATGGAGGCCAATTTTCAGCATTGGACTTCCTGTGGCCGAAATAACGTGAAAGTACTCCGTAGTGACTGTAATTCCTTCGTTATATGTATATCTAATTATATAATTATAAATAATACTTACGTAATTGCCAGTATTGTACGCAAGTATGTAGGTAATTCCTAATGTTTTTTTTTTATATTACCTCCAATTGAAAAGACTCTGACATAATAGCTATAATTACGTGAATAAGCTCGCAACGACCATATTAATTTAAGGTGATTGTACCTTGACAGCTTAGAAAAAAAACTTTTAAATAACTTGTAAGGCCTGCCTGTTACGCTAGTTTTTTATTTGTCATACTTGTTCATACTATCCAACCTGTTTTTTTTGCGTATCCAAATACAACCCCTGTAGCGGGGAAAAGGGGGAATGAATTCGAAAAGATATTTACGCACACCCTTAATATTTATAATGACTTACTGAATGACACCTCACAGGGTAGAGAGGTTAAAAATATAGTTAACCCCACTTTCTGTGTAGGGAAGGCATTTAATACTATATCAGGAGTAATACGTATAACCACGCCAAATTTCAACTTTCTTGTAATAATACTAACATAATTTTAGCATAGCCTCTGGGCAAACCGACAGACATGGCCGAACAAAATATTTCCATTTGGTCAGCGAATTTTAGAAACTATCAAAGAGTTTATGACAGTTAGTAATTATCAAAATAAATATAAGCATATTATGTAAAGTTGAATTTGGAATAAATAAAACCCTTCTTTAACCTACGTGCACGTTAAACCGTATTTATCCTTGGCACGTGGGTTAAACTACATTTTACCCATTACTCGTATCTAAATGTACTTAGTACTTACTAATTAGCTGGTCAAAGTCTAAAGGACACGTCACTGATTTATCTTTATCGATGAAAAGGTGGATGGCGAAATATTTGTAAATTACTTTTAAGGAAAATAAATGTAAATAAGATATTGAACAAATTCTTAATTACATTATCAAGATTTCTGATAGTAAATCTGCATATGACATCCTTTAGTCCGCTGTATATTTCTGTATAGGCCTTATGATGCAACAACTAGGTATTTATAATAAAAAATCTACAACCTCATTTTATTGTGTCGATAGGTCGTCATTTCTCGCCAACCAGGACAGCATTTATCATCAGTAGCACGGTTATCCCTTTAGCAAGCCAAAAAAAGCTTTACTAGCTTTTATCTAAAAACTAATTCATCTACAACAAGAACAATGACCATTTCACTTATTATTATTGTCCCGACTCGCGGATGCGTAAGTGCAAACGCACTAACACGATTTAGTGCACGTGCACTTGAATTTAAGCGTGGGTGAGTGAGGGCGTCCATTCTGTTACATATTTGAGGTACATTATAATTTTATTTGTTTATACCTCTTGTCTATTTATTTTGTGGATATATTTAAACCAAAAATTAGGCGGGTAAACAATTAATTATTATCCTTATTACCGCGAGCGAAAGTCAATTGGGCCCTCAATAGATATGGATAAAAGTCTTACTCCCCTTGATTACCGTTAGGCCGTTTTTTGGGCTGTAATCAGCATTAGATGTAAATACTTAAGTACCGAAATAATTTGGACGAATTAAACTCACTGCGACTAAAAGTAATTAACATTAAAGTTGATGCTAAAGCTGTAATTACTAAAAATGGGAAATATTGCACCTTTCATATTAAAATTATAGTTGTTGTAGGTAAGTATTAAACAATTTTATTGTAATTTGTTTTATCAATAATTTTATTTCCCCTTTACGGCCATGCATGACTTTTAATAAAATAACATTTCTTGTAGGGAAGAATTAAACAATCTTATTGAATTTTAATCTTGTTTAACCAATACTTTTATTCCCTCTTTAGGGCCGAAAAGTGAGTCTCAAAATCGGCAGGTTTTGTTAGGTGGGTCGGAGTCTAGACAAATTTGAGAACCACTACTACAGAGATTCGGCAAGCTATAGTGCTCAATGAGAATCATTACGGACTATTCTGGGTAACAGAAGTTATATAGTCATTGTTGTCCCAATAATTAACTAAAAATGACATAAAAGAAGACTGAAATAACCTCAGAACATTTTCCTTTACCTTCTAGGAATCCCAAAGCTTGCAGATTTTATAAAATGTGAAGAGGTGGTCCCAGAGGGGAGGACTTAGGAGTCTTGACCTTCTCACCTAACAGTATATATTTAATCGTTAAACCCGCTGAAAGAAAAATGACACAAGTGCAAAACAAAGTATAAACATTGTCCTTAAGTTACATGTTAACAAAATAACAATTCCCGTACAAGACACCAATTCGCAGTTACAACAAATTGATATTATGAAACTCGCAACATGTTGACAAAGACGGTTATAAGATTTGACCCCCTATCTCCCTAAAATCCACCACAAGAGTATCTAAAACATGGAATAGCATACCAATACCAATTAGAAATACAAATAATTGTTGAGCTCTCCTCAACGACACAGTTTTGTTTGGAAAAGGAGTTATTGTGTATAAGTCTGTGGCTTTGTTCGTTGGTACGTTGACCGATGACCAATCCGTTATCGGCGTGTTTGCATTCACAAATGTGTGTTACTTGTGCTATGGCGCTTTGGTTTAAACATGTAATAAAAATTAAAAACATTAAGTTTAGTCGAGCAGGGAAAAATTGTGGTTTTTACTTTAGTGAGGACCCAATTGGATCCGAAGCTTACTGGATAAAGACACGAAGGTCGTGTGATCGATTTTAGGACATAGCTCAAACTTTTTGAAAATTTCGCTAGCTCTGACGGTGAAGGAAAACTTCATGAGAGTAAAGAAGTCCTTGAGCATTTTCCACAAGCATTTCAACCTGTAGTATCTATTCCTATTCTCGAAATTAATTATATGACAATGAAGGTTAGTCGCAAAATCATGCATTTTCTAAAATATCAATAAAAAAAATTCGCGGATCCTACATGCATGCATACACCGAAGGTTGATTAAACACTACATAATTTATGACTTAAATGCCATTCAACCAACTATAAATTAACTAAAGTAAATACAAACACGTGTGCGTGAATACAAACAGGCGAAATATGGGTGCCCTGGTAGCACCTCTGCCTACCCCTTCTGGGAAAAAGGCGTGAGTTTATGTATGTAAAAACACGTTGTGGTAATAATAACGACGTAGATTACTCTACCACAATATCCTTTCACAATAAAGACTAAAACCGCCTGCGCAATGTACATTAAGTACATAATAGTGTTATTTTTATACCCACACGTGTTAGACTGGCATTATGACCGCGTCGAGGGGGGCCCGGACAAATTGGGAATGTCCGCTCCCTCTACTCTAATCAAATTGGGCACCTCGTAGTGTGCTCAACTTTCAAATGTACTTATGTGTTACGTTTAAAATTTGCGATCATATTTTTCATAATAATGTGAGTGGAGAGAAGTGTCGGACGTCCGGCTTTAAGGTGGACAGAAGACCTGGCTAAGATTGCAAGAAATCGCTTGATGCAGGACGCTTTCAACAGGTTTATGTTAATCTTTATGGCAATAATGTTCAGCAGTGGACATCCTGTCGGTAATGAAAGAAAGAAAGGTTTGAAAGTCTCCGTGGTGGAGTTGGATGAAACACTAGCTGTAAAAAGAGATGCTGCGGGTTCTATCCCGCGGAGCGACAATGTTTGTATGAGTCTAGTAATTGATTATTGGTTGTTAATTCATTATTATTGATTAAGTATATGTTTAAGGGCGGTCGGTCGGTCGGTGGGAGGCCTATGTTCAGTACTGGACTTTAAATTAAATGATTATATACTATATAGCAGGTAAAATGTATACAGTTGAGAAACAGATTCGAAGAAAATGATGTCTTGTGACGCAACGCTGTTTACGCACGAACGCAAATTCGGGCCACGGCTCGATCGAATGCATCTACGAAAGTCTAACAAACATTGGCACAACATATTCCACGTGTGAAAAGATATAATTGTTGTTATTTTTACCTGGCTTTTATGCAGGCTGATAATAAAATACCCCAGTTGTCAGTCTTCCCTACTTAGCCTGGTCTTCGGCGTTCTCAGTTGGAAATTAATGGCACTCTTATTTTCTCTGATATGGAGCTAATGCTTTTTTGGCAACTACGGTACCATGCTAGATTGAAATTAGGTATTTTAAAACAACAATATGGAGTTATTACCAATGTTGCAATGAGTAATTAACAGTTGGAAAACAAAGGGTTTAGTGAAGTAAATTGAATGGACACCAAATCTCATTAAGTGGCCTTACATCTTAGGACATCTAACATTTTAGTTACAGAAGAAAATCTATATCCATAATTTTTATATAAGCTCATACTGGTTTCATTCATATATCAGGCCTTCTTCTTCTCCTTCTCCTTCTGCTTTCAAGGTCTTTGGGCAAACTGCGGGGCAGAGCGCCTACACCTATAACGACTCCGAGATGTGCATTAGAGCGAACCGGCTAGCCTGTGTCGTTGACAACCACAATATCTCAAATGAGCGTCCAAAACTAGTGGTAAGCGTGGGACATTAGGGCCCTCCACAATGTTAGTACCAGCAATGGTTTAGCGCCGGGCGGTTACGCGGACGTATAGCGGGGCGCTTCTCCCCCTGGGATGTCTGGTGCTGACCATAATGCGTGTGAAGGTCACCGAGGCATTTTTAGTCAGGGCGTCTCCTTAAGAGAAACTTAAATATAAAATTTTGTTAACTATATTACCTACACACTCGAGCATAGTGTAGTGAACAACACAACAAATCGTTCAAGGATACACGTTATTGACAGTAAAGGGGACAATTAGTGTGCTGATTGGGCCTACAGAAAGGGTAGACAATCTTTATCGTAATGGCCTTTATATCGCTATAAGTAAAGTGCTTTGTGGTTTTCTACAAGTTATATTACGTAGTTTCTTATACCGTAAGGAAGTAGATAATTTATTTCAAGTGTGCATTTCAACTTCAAATAAACCATTTTTATCGCATAAAGGCTAAAATTAAAATTAAAACAAATAATGAATAATTTTATTAATTATGTTTTATATTTAGATAATAAACGGAGTTTTTGTAATTTGTTAAATTATATAATATTTGGAACTTATCTATTCGTTTATTTCAACAAAACGAATGTAATTTTAATGCCATTTTTACACAATTTTACAACGAAATAATTCGGCTTCTTTATCCTTTCTTTTTTACACCAAGATTTAAATCTTAAACCAAATGCGCATTACAATTTAGCATCCTCAAAATTGGTTTAACATTGAAACATCCACGTCAATCAAACGGTAAGTACTTGTGAGTTTGTTGCAACGTTCGTGCATGTGGTTCATGCACGCGGCTTGCACGAACCGTGTCCTGCGCCACGTGCAACCGCAATTATATACTCTAATTCACAGCATTTATTTATACGTAAACCTTTTAGATCTTCTGAGGCGCTCAGACTTTACTTTCGAGAAATGAAATATGAGTGATAAGTGTCAGTGGTTAGATACTTTGAACGCATGCGCTTAGTAATATCGCCATAGTGGGTCTTATATCTTATTCTTTAAGTGATTAAGTCATATTGTAGTTGTGTTCTACAAGCGTGGCGGATTATATGACCTAACCCCTCTCAATCGTTCTCTCGATTGTAGAGGAGGCTCGTGCCCTGCAGTGGGACGTCTATGGGCTGATACAGTACAGTACAGAAGTTGTGTTCAGCAACAAAAAGATAACTCGACCTGGGAGGCACCACATTTCACGGAAAATTATTCTAAAGCAAGCTTTGTTGATGCATTGCTCTGTGCATCTAGTTAGTTGTTTTCCAACTTCACTTCTGCTCTCAACTCGAAGATTTTTAGTCCTATAGCCATCTGTTCTGCACGTTATGTGCAATGGCAACTTACTATTCCACTGGGCTATATCGTAAATTTTCTTCTTTATACGTTTCTCTTCATTTTTGTATGGTCTCGTAAGATACCTTGACACCTTGAGCTGTCAAGAAAGGTCCGTTACTTTATACTTTTCAAGTTACAATTAAACAAGTTCTTTATACAAATAACATATGCATAATTATTTATAAGTTTCGACTAACTGGCTTCCCGACAAACTGTAATAGTGATTTGATAGATAATTTGGTACCAAAATTATTATCAACAGAAGCGATCTCAAGTACTTGAACTATTAAAATTGACTTATGGAAGAGCTAATCGTGATCAACTTAAGGTCACGTTTTTGGGAATGGCAGATTATAATTGTATGTAATTCCGATGGCAATTAATACAGATTTTAATAGCTTTGAGTGCCTGACAGTTATTGATTTTTCGCTGCCTACTAAACTATGCATAGAGGCAATCGAAGGTTACGGATTTAATTAATGAATAAGAAAGGGTAAACTACGATGCAATTTCATTGCTTTTACGAAAGTAATCATACAGTTTTCTGATTCTGTGCATCACAATGTCTAACACTAGGTTTATCTAACCGTAGTCTGCGTATATTATAACCTAAGGCGTTTTAATAGAACTCTGGACTATTGTCCATAGTCCATACTGCTTTAATGTGGTTTGATCTAGTCTTCTCAAATACTATTAATATGATCGTGCATTCAAAGCAGTATACGATCTCGAGTCTCTTTATCGTGGTTATACATAAGATCGCATGCTTCCCCGAGAAAGGTGGCCGCGTCACTGACAGCAGAAACAACATGTTTCGCACCAGGATTTTCCTCAATGACTTTCACTGAACGAAGGCGCGAGTAGCCACACATTGCAGAATTGCGTTTAATGATCTTGTTATGATTAACTTTATATATTGTTATTTAGCATTCTTTGTAGCGTTACGATATTATGGTGCAAATGTTTGTTTACTTTGCAAATGTTTGACGAATTTGACAGTAGATCGATAGTTTATTGCAAAACGGTATCAAACACTGTTGAAATCAATTTACTACGATTGATTGACCAAATGTTTAGTTGTTGTTCCGTGTGAAAACTTGCCGCGTGAATTCACGCTTATTGATGAATCAAATTCAAGTCAGTAAATACAACTAGAAAGGAGAAATACTGAAAACCAATAATCTTAAAAAAATGTACTCGTTATGACCTCGTATCTACTGAGATAAAACTATTCGTAGCAAATATTAATTATATAAATATTCTAAGCAAAAACAAAACGTGAAAATTTTGTTTTCTTCTCGATTTTCTAACACATACCGTTGAAGCCGCAATATGTTTAAGCACGTTTAACAAACCTCAGCGTTCATAATTTCATTACAATAAGTAGGGATGATTACTCGCTTTCACCTCATTACCGTTAGTACCTCACATCTCAAACAATTCCATTTGGGTGAACTGTGCGGTACCCTATTAACTTATTAATGTGTTGCCAACATTTGAAACGAACACGCCTGCGTCCATAAATAAATAATGTTTTTAATTTGACAGCCTCAGTGGCGCAGTTGGTTAGACGCCGGCTGTGAAACGAGAGGCCGCGGGTCCGATGCCCGCCCCAAGATAAATGTTTGTGCGGCCCAGAAATCTTTCTTTCGGGTCTAGGTGTTTGCGAGACCGAAAAGTCTCTCATAGTTCTGATACCTACGACACAAGACTTAATTGATCTTAATGTGGGGTCAAGACTATATATGTGACTGTTGGGTGTGTTTATTTTGTATTTTACTACACAATTTATTACTATGTTATGTTTTTCATCGATACCATTATAATTATTAAAGCTATCATATTAGGTGCGCCGAATAAGCCATTTTAGGGTTAATATTTACCCAATGACAGACAGCCTCCGAGGCGCAGTTGGTTAGACGCCGGCTATAAAATGTGAGGCTGTGGGTTCGATCCCCGAACCGAAACAAATATTTGTTTAATCCACAGGTCTTTGTTTCGGGTCTAGGTGTTTGTGAGACCGAAAAATCCCTTGTACTTCCTGATACCCAGGACACAAGGCTCGATCTTAGTGTGGAGTCATGACTATGTATGTGACTGTTGGGTGTATTTATATTTATAATAAGTCTGTACACATAATAAGTCATGTTTGAGGTGTTTGACTTCTTACATGTCATAAAAAGTATGTATTTATTATACGTTTCATATAATTAAATAAACAACCTTGTCCAATATAAGTAAATAAAATATTAAGAATATCTCGTCATAATTAAGTTTATTTATAGTATTGCCATTTAAAATGTCACCTTTACGATTTTCCTAGGAAAAATCTTGCTTGAAGGTTGCCCTTTAACACTTAGACTTTTGTTTTCCTCATTGATGCTGGTAATAAATTATGATAATCAAAGATACAAATTATACGCAATTCAAAATATGTAAAATATTAGCCGTTTTTATGATTACTTATATAAAGTCATTGTAACATTTAAAAAAAAAATTAAAAACAGATACTAGTAAATTTTGTTAGTCATAATTGTAAAAATAATAAATAAATACATCCAACTACCAAATGTAAATAAACTTGGCATCCTCATTTTCAGGGAGACTTCTTAATTCTCCATAATTGGCAACCCAGTCTTGAGGAATTGCGTTGATCGCCTAATGTTCGCAGAACTTTTCGTAATATCGTTACATAAACAAGCGTAAACGGACGTCATTCTGCACAATGACGATGATTTCGCTTATTTCGTCACGCTGCCTACCCTCATACGCAGTCTGATGTGTATACTTTACTTTGTTCGCTTCCCGTGGCATTACCCAGGCCGATAACATACTGTCAACTTTATAAGTACTTACGTCGAAAAATCATACGTAAACTCACGCCTTTTCCCTGAAGGGGTAGGTAGAGGTGCTACCACCCACGTTTCGCCTTGTGTGTTCCGTCCCACGATGTCATAGGGAACGAGTCTATCGCCAGATCGGGCATAAATTCCTGACTCTGGGCTGATATAGAATAGAAAAATTAAATATCACTTTGTCCAACCCAAAATTCGAACCCGAGACCTAAGCATTGTAATCGTACCGTAGCACAACTGCTCCAAAGAGACAATCCAAAATAATAACGTAAAAAAGGTTCCTTATACAAAATCTCTATAATTCACAAAAGCATTAAAGACTTTCGAACGCACCTGTTGTCTACCGACCCATACTAGGCTAGCGTAGTGGTGGATTTTGGCCTTGCAAGTGTCGTGTTTTGGGCTCAACCTGTATATATACGTTTTTAAGCAAATAATTGTGTGTACTCTATTATAAATGCGCTGCATTTGTCACCGAGAGCATAATAGCCACTGTCATGTTGCGCCAGTAATAAAAAGGAACAATACAGCATCCCGATACATCGTCCTTAATTCCGAGAAATGCAATTGACTAGCTCCTTTCATTAGCAATCTCCGGTGCCAAGCGTCCGCACCATGAAACAAAGTATATCCCACTCATCCCAAATTATTGTTTCCTTTTAAAATGCTTTGTACTTTCTAGCTCTTTACTACATTTTTTTTTCTTTTTTACCTCTGTTTTTTTTCGTTCGGATTGTCACTTCTGTCACCTCTTTTGTCTAGTAATAATGTACACGGTTTGCAAGCCGATAGGTATTAGATTTGATTCCTGGTTCATGCAATTCACTTTTATTACATATTAAGCGAATAAATGTTATGGTGTCCAATCTGAAATTTCTACAAGAAACTAATATTATTTTCCAAGGCAGCAGATGAGCGGCTCTGAGCGAGCCCGGAAACAGGTCATAAGCGGATAACTAAATAATCGAGACGTCGATGATGCTACCAAGATTCCTACGAACCATAGACCTAATAACCGTTAAGGCGGATTTGTATAATATTAAAACATCGTATTTGCGCCTTTGACTGTGAGACTTTTAAAGCTTTTAAGACTTTTAAAAACAGTAGGGCCGTACTAGTTATACTGTTGTACTTTAATTTTTTCATTAATCAGCTCAAAATAATCTAAATTTCTTTGTAAATATTGAAATGACTACAAGACAGAAAAAAACGTTTATTAATTCTATTAACAAAAAACTTATTTACATTTAGGTTCACTTATTTAAAACCTCTTATTTGTTTCAGTGTATAATAAGTTAAGTGTATAATATTCATAATCAATCTACTGACGATGCAATGTTTGCTTGTTATCGAATTGTGCTGATTTTGATTTTTTTCGTGTTCTTAATATATTTTCTTTTCATCGACATTCTACAATTCGAAAATCAAAAACCGCTATTTTTACTTCTTTTCTGTATTCAATATATTTTTTGTATTCGTAATGTCCTATCTATTCCCTAAGTAAGTGCTCCAAAGTACCCATTTTTTTTTTTTTTTTTTTTTTTTTTTTTAAACTGGCACGGCATAGTGACTGCATTGCACCTGATGGTAAGTGCTAATGCCGTCCAGATAGAGTATCGAATGGTATCAGACGGTAGTCTCATACCATTCGACACAATCATGCCGGCCCGCTGAGATGCCTCTTCACGCTACGGCGGAAGGACCCAGGATTATAGGAAGGAGGGAACACGTGCGGTGGCAAACCGTTCCACAGCTTGACTGTACGGCAGAAAAAAGAGTTAGAGAACCTTTTGGTTCGCGCCGAAATGGATTGAACAGTCAAGCTATGGCTCCGCAAGCCAGCACGCGTGGTTCTGTTAAGGAAAGGAGAGGAGGGGATTAAATTGAACAATTCCTCAGAGCATTCGCCATGATACAGACGGTAGAACACGCTTAGAGAGGCGACATCCCTCCGTAACTGTAGCGACTCTAAGTTGCCCGTAATGTCTGCATCATTCACAATGCGGATGGCCCGCCGCTGCAATCCATCCAAGGCATCGAGCAAGTACTGGGCGGATCCATCCCAGAGGTGCGAACAGTATTCCATACCCGGCCGAACCTGCGCTTTATACAAGCGGTAGAGTTGACCGGGCGCGAAAAACCGACGCACCTTGTTCAGGACCCCAACCCTGCGGGAAGTGGCAGATATTACGCCCTCGATGTGATTCCTTGGATTAAGATCACAACGGATATCCACACCAAGGATACTCAGGTCATTCCGCATTGAGAGGGGAATACCCTGAAGAATGGGGAGGGGAGAGAACGGGGATTTTTTGCACGTGAACGCACACACCTGGGTTTTCCTGGCATTGAACTCAACCATATTCCTGGAGCCCCATGTAGAAATGAGATCCAAGGACCGATTGAGCTCAATGACAAGATCCTCGCGCCCACTCACAGTGTCGACCCGGCAACCTGGGGACCCATGGCAGTATCGCCCATGAACCGTGCTGTCATCTGCATAGCAATGAATGTTGCCAAGTGACAACATATCATTGATATGCAGAATAAACAGGGTGGGCGACAGCACCGAGCCCTGCGGAACTCCGGCATTTACCGACATGAGCGCCGAAGCGTGTCCGTCAACGACGACACGCATTCTACGCCCATGCAGAAAGCCAGAAATCCACGAACACAAGTTGTCGGGCAGACCGTATGCCGGAAGCTTGGATAGGAGACCACGGTGCCAGACCCTATCAAACGCCTTGGCTATGTCGAGGCTCACAGCAAGAGCCTCGCCACGCCGGTCTATCGCCTCACCCCAGCGATGCAGGACAAACGCCAGAAGATCACCCGTTGATCGGTTGTGACGGAATCCGTACTGTCTGTCACTGATCAACGAGTGATCCTCCAGGTAGCGGACCAATTGAGCGTTTATGATCCGCTCCATGACCTTACACATCACTGAGGTGATAGCGATAGGGCGATAATTGGTAGGGTCTGACCGATCACCCTTTTTGGGGATCGGTTGCACATTGGCCTCCCTCCAAGATTCCGGCACAACACCTGTGCGGTAGGACACTCGGTAGAGGCGTGTCAGTGCAGGAGACAACTCCGCTGCGCAACTCCTTAAAACCACCGCCGGTATTCCATCCGGACCACTGGCTTTCCGCACATCGAGAGACCGTAGTTCACGCCGCACATCACACTGCCTGATGCGAATATCCGCCATTGAGGATCCGCAATCAGGCAGCACCGGCGGGGGCCGGGAACCACAGTCCTCGAGGCGGGAATTAGCCGCAAAGAGATTTGCCAGTAAGGCGGCTTTCTCTTGCGGCTTGTGGGCCAGCGAACCTTCCGGGTACCTCAGCGGTGGCAATGCTGGACGGCAGAAGTTAGACTGGACGGCCCTGGCCAAACTCCAATAAGCACGACTGCTAGTTGGGTGATTGGCCAACGCACGCCCAATCCTGCAAACGCGCTGGGCATCTGCTCTAACGTAGGCCTTCTTGCAGGCCTTGGCGGCTCGATTATAGGCTTCCTTGAGGGAACTGATATTAGGATCCTTGTTAGCGCGACCCCTGATCCAAGCGCGATACGCCGCCTGTTTGTCACCGACAGCATCGGCGCATGCCCGATTGAACCAGGAGCGTCCACGACCCTTACTGGCGATCTCAGAGGAAGGAATATAATATTCCATTCCTAGTCTGATTTCGTCAGCAATAGCGTTGGCACTCGCAGAAGGATCTTTTCCCTCAAAGCAGCGCTGCCGCCAAGGGATAGATGCGAAATATTCCCGCATGCCGTCCCAATCCGCCGACGAGTAATGCCAGACCCTTCGCTTAACCTGCACGGGACGTGGAGGAGAAGCGAACGGTACCGACGACCGAACCAGGCAGTGATCGGAAGTGCCCAGAGGAGCACTAACGGTCACACTATACCCGGCCGGGTGACTCGCCAGCAGAAGGTCCAGCAGAGAAGGCGCATGACTCGCCACATCCGGGATCCTGGTGGGCTGGTTCACCAGTTGTGACAAGTCATGTGTCAGAGCGAATGCATGGGCAGCTCTGCCAGCATGATCGGTCTTGGAGGAGCCCAACCACAACTCATGATGTGCATTAAAATCCCCCAAGACCACCATTTCCGCTGACGGGAACCGCACCTGCGCGTCATCTGCCGCCTGGCTAAGGTACCTGAACAGCCGAGTCGTCTCATCGTCCCCGTTGTGTGACCTGTAGAGGCACACGTAGATGCGGCTCAGAGAACCAAGATCCACGTGCACCCACAGTGCGGAGAAGGAGGGGTCCTCCATGCAGCGCAGACGGCGACAGCAGACGTCCGACCGAACATACAAGCATACCCCGGCTTTTGGCTTGAAGTTTCCTTCAAGCGAATAACCGGGGTACATAATTCCATTACTTCTATTATAAGCTAAAAATATGTATTAAAATGCCATTTGCTGACTATTCTTCGATCTATAGACAGGACAAGCACAAGTTTATGGCCACGCCAACTCCATTCGGAATTAAGATAATGGTATAATAGAATCCAAACCAAAGCGTAAGACCGGGTCGGCACTCGGCATATAATCGCGTTCGTGTACTAATATGTTGAGTAGAGGATTTATAGTATATTAGAATAATAGACAGTTGTTCTTATTCTAAAATTAAATAGCGCACTGCTTTAAAATATAATTTTAATTTGTAAATTTTGTTCGGAATTATATGTGTATCTGTCACAGTTTGGTTCCTAATATTCTTCGTAGACTCTCTTTGTGTAACTTTATGTTACGTTGTTGATATTTAGTTTGGCCAAACAAATCTTCATATCAAGCGGAGGTAAAATATAGCTATAAGGTTCTAATTACAACCGATCTATGAACCGATCATAATGAATACAGATTATAAATTACGCTCATTACTTTTTAATATAAACACTTTTCAACGTTGAATTTTTCAAAGGCCTAATTATTTTATTGAGTTTTACATTTTTAACGGAGTTAGCAGAGCTGCTTGTACCTATATTAAAACATAGTATGTATGTATCTGGACAGTATTAGACTATTATCGGCCACTGTTAAGCACATTATTCCTCTACAACCAGAAGTGTGATTAAGAGGATTTAAAACCAAGTCAATCAGAGCCGTTTGCCGGACTTCACAAATAAATCTGTAAAAATAAAATAATTATCTAATGTGTTCATAGCCCACAATGACTAGATGATATTTTTAGCGTGTCATTGGGCACCCAGCTTTAATCCAGATTGCCGCCGTGGGCGCGCGACCCAGCGCACCAAATGTTACTAATTCACCTATTACGTTGCCTACATCGTGGCATAACTCCTGAGCCAAGGCCACTAGCCAGATCCTTGTCTCCAGGCAATTCTGCCAAGTGGTAAGGTCAAGTTTTATTAAAATTCGCAATAAATGTTAGTTTGACCGTTTGAGAAACGCACGAGATTATATTAACCGTTATTTCCTGCAATTTTGCAAACTACCCAAATCCTTAGACCCTCGGTGGCAATTTTGAATAAAGAATGCTTTTTGAAATAAGAATACTCGCTGTTTAAATTGTACCGTAACGTAATAAGATTTTTATGGTTATAATCTGTATCTACGACATTCATATTTCTGTAATTCTATATGAGGGCTCTATATTAAATTTATTAAATCTACAGGTTTTCATTTTTCACTGGCACCAATTGGTAACAGGGTCTGCAATTCCGTAGACTTACTTTACTTAGGTCCTCCAAATAAACAAACGACTCTACATCTGTAGAATATTTTATAATTCCATTATTTTTTCCGTCAAGTATGAATCATGTCCATTTACTCCAATATTTTTATGTAACCATTCGCAAAATCCATACCTTATTATTGAACTAAAATATAGGTATTTATTTACTTTAAACTACGCATAAGGCTGGTGAATGGAAAACTTAATTACAACTCGTTAAATACAAGTATTAATCGATAAGAAACATCTTCGCAATATAGTTGTACCATAAGTATATTTAAGGATAAATTATTATAACATTTATTTAAGATTTCTACTTTATGTTCGATAGCATTGATGGATTCGATAACAATGATTTGTAGTAACTATAAATATAAAAAAGAAAAACTGGTAATAGGATCGTCATCGTTCGGATAGTGGCCACCTTATAAGATGGTGAAAAAACTGCCCTGTTGACCCAATTGAGTTTTACTTATAAACCTAGAGCCCCTGGCCGCCAGACTTTCGTCATTTTATAAAAGTTATAAGTTTGTCTGCGCATGCCTCTGACATAGACACCACACGATCAGCTATATTAAAGTTCCGATCGTGGTGGTTTTGGAAGTTATCAGCTTTAATGTGTCTGCTAATGTGGCTGCCAAGGAAACACCTTTTGATAGTTGCCTCGCCGTATTTTAATTATCTTTTGCCGGCAGATTTTCTATTTTAATTTTACTGCGATTTACACCACGCATTGCATTTAATTTTACGGTAATAGTATAACAAATACCCAAATTGATGATGTATGATCTACCAAAAATCCCATATCGCAATATTTCTGTGATAGGTCATCACTGTGAGGAAGGATAAATAAATAATAATCAAATCTGACGGATTTTATATGAAGGTAAAAACTGATGAGTTTAAATTTCCAATGCATTCTTTGAAGGCGGACTTTTGTTAATTTTTGAATATGGTAAAAACCTTTGGGTATTACTTAAAATTAAGGAGAATTTGGTGAATAAATTCTTGCTTAGACTGTTGTTAAGGCAGGTTTCAAATATGTGGACCCATATTATTATACCGCTGGTAGCTCAGACCATCGTATATGACTAACTAACAATGATATAATATTATTATATTAAAGGATTGGTGTGACATAGACTTCGAACTCTAAACCTAGCATTTTGTTGTATGTAGGTACTCATCCACACTAGCTAGGACTTATTTTGTGATCAATATTTATTTAACAATGAAGTACTTCCAATAACTTAAGTTAAAAATCATGTTCCAAGTACTATTGCCCTCCAATTTAGGCAAAGAGCCCTTTAACACAGCTCGTATACAACCATATTTCTTCACTTAAACACGATTTTTATACAAGTGCAATTAGTTCGACTAACACCTGTTTACCTTGTTCGTAACCACGTTACGTAGAACCACTGAATATCGAGATCGACTCGGGTCAACTATATCAAATAAAACATTACGCAACTTCTTCAGGGAGATTACGTTCCATTAAAAGAATGTTGAAATGGGGGACCGAACCACCCACGCCGACACCAGAGGAAGCGCAACACAAAAGACCGTGTCGGGTTTCCACTACCACAAACTTTCAACACGTGTAGCACTGACAGCCCTTCAATACTATCTTTATTCACCTCATGATACTTTATATTGCCGATAATGTTTAATGTCTCCGAAACCCCGTAAAACAGGGCAGGTAATGCATCACTCACGTTATGACAAAATTCGTAGAATTCCATCGACAACGATGACAAAAACTATGTGACAAAGTTCATTCTCCTATTTCGTCTCATAAAGGATTAGGGCCCTCGCAGCGGGAAGCGGTAAGTGGAGGTGGTCCTTATCTCGGAGTTTCAACAGCACAGTGAAGTCGCGAGCGTAGTGGGGTGGCCACTGGCCTAACACTTGGCGCTCTACCGCGACTGCCGCACGCCGCTCAGCGCACGCGCAACCGCTCTCGAACTTTCAAACGATTCGATTTTTAAATTTGTAATTAAAATGTATTCGAATTCAGTGAGGTGAAAAATAAAAAAATAACTGTTCAGTGTGCAACCAAGTGTTTTTAGCCAGTGTACAGAACGCATTATTTTGTGAAGGATTTTTTGTCACTGTGAAAGAGCAACCCTCTAGGAATTCAAGGTAATTTTCGTTGTATTTTTTTTTATTTAACTTTTTACGTCCGTCTGTCGGTTGCATAAACGGTGTCGAGGCGACCTATTGCAAAGGTGCAGTTTCGTTTTGCGGCCACCCATTTACAACACACGGTCCGTCTACGTCCGGCAGGGACACACTTTCTCGCTGCTGTTTTTACAGACATTTATCTTGACGCAGATATCTAATAATTACGCATGTACGCACGTATAGCTGATTTAACAACTTAATTAATAAGAAATTGACGTTTCCGCCCCTGCCTCGATATAGGAGCTAGTTATGTGTTTTTATGTAAAACTGTGCCTATAAGATCTGAATTTATCGAAATATGGAATGTGAGCGGGTTAATAAAATTGAGAAATACGATTGCCATTGTAATAAGCGTGTAATATTGGAGATTATTTACGCGTATTGTTAAGGCGCTTATTGCCAACTGCACCTTGACCAACTCGTTATTAACATTTAATTCGGTGAAAATATGTTTGAGCTCAAAAAATACCATTTAAATCGTTGATTTCGTATTAAATTGGAGTCGGTTGCATAAGGCACTGTTTAAAACTTGCAAAACTATTTTACATAACCGTACTTGCGGGCAGGTCATCTAGTCATTTTTGTTACAGATACAAAACTTCCTTGATTATGAAAGAGAATATTAAATTGCATTTGTTGCTTATGCTAGATACATTTTTATAAACAGGAGAGTAGAGATTATATTTTTTCCATGTAGTTTTTTTTTGTTTGACAACAAGAACCGAACAAATATTTGTGATTCAACAAATATTGAAAAAAGAACGCATTGTGTAGTCCTGAAGATTTCTTATCACCAGATATTTTCAGGACAAACATCCAATTAAAATACTAAACTATAAAAAAATATCTTTGTTCGCCTCATTATTTTAAATGATTTAATATTTGAAACATATAAACATCATAAAAGGTTGTGCGCTGTAGGATTGCGGGTTCGACGCCCGGTTTAAATATCTGATAATGTCTTTTTTCTTATACCGATTTTCAAGACAATAATCTGCCTCATTAATTTACCTAAATATACTATATTTTTAAATAAAACGTATATTCATTTATTGGTTTTAAAAATATAGTTTCGGTCAATTATTCACCAATGATTGACCCTGGGGACTGATACAATACTTTTTAAATGACCACAAACTACTCATATGTTAAGGTTAACTGGTAGAGAATGTACCAAGTTTATATATCACCTACTGCCTACACTAAAATCCCTATAATAAAGTTATAGTAAAGTAAATTAAGGGCCAATTCCACGAACTAACTTTGCCTATAACTTAAACTTTGAAAATGTCAATCCCATACATTAGCAATGTCAAATACGTCACAAATGTATAACGATGACATTGTCAAAATTAAAATTATCTTCAAAATTAGCTAATGCAACTGAGCCTAAGTAAAGTAAAGTTATAGTTAAGTATATTATATTGTATTGACTTATAAAAGTTAAACTGTTTACAGTGATTATACAGAAGTAGTAAAATGAAATAAATTGTTATTTGTGCCAACTCGTTTTCTGATTTCGAATATCAGAAGTGGTATAAATATCAATATTACGAACAAAAACAGTACAATCAAGTGTAGGATTATCGAGTTAACACAGATATTTTGCTTCCTGTTGCGTATCTGTGCCGGTTACGCGCACGCAGTTTTTGCTAGAACTACTGGGAATATTGAAGTCTTGTGATCATATTGATTGAAAGTATCGATACACTTCAAACTTAATATATGTTCCCTAAAGCTTTTTATACAAGGAATAAATTAGAAGGATCTTAAACCGATGAAACCCATGAAAAGATTTAAGTAGGCGAAACGAAATTACTTAAGATCTCGATAAAGCAAAACGAACAACAACGTGATGCCTCCTTTGTAAGGTGGGGCAATATATTTTGTGTTAAGTGCCAATGAACGATTAACCTGTATTCTAAGTGGTTAGATTGTTTTAGTTGTAGTATAAAAGTTACAACAATTTATTTTTGAAAATGTATGAACAGAGTTCATCCAAACATTTCTTTGTGATTCATTCAGTTCGTTGAGTAATTTGAACGCAAATAATTATTTTGTAATGACTGGCAATTTATGCATACCATACCGTCATTATGGTACCGTAAAATAATTTAGAAATTCTATTGTAAAATATCAATATGGGATACATTGTGGCAGAGAACAAGAGAAATTGAGACAATCCCGCCCACTTAAAGCATTGACACCGACCACCGAAGCTTGTCGACTCTTTTAGGGAGTCTAGCTTGGATTTAACCGGCAAAGTAATTAATCAGATTAAAATAAGTTTGGTATAAATAGTTCTAGTAAAACGTTACTTTAAATTAAGCATCATAATTTTCACTACTTTTTTTTTACACCATGAGTGAAATTTACGTGAAGCGCGCAGAAACGAACAGACGTTTTATGTTTCAATACTTATTTCCCACCGATACCAATATTTTTTTAAACATTTTTAATTTACAAACACGGTATTATTACTATATGAACTGCATTGGTAATACGCTAACTACTATGCCTAGTAGCGTCTTTGCAATGCAAACAATATTCATTTGTTTATTTATAGATACCAATGTTTGTTATACAACGACCATACAGTGTATGCAATAAACTAACACAATGAGATATTACTATAGAATGTAACAATAAAAATCTTACGGACTATTCAATAATGTAACTATGAACCAAATGACTGCGAAGCCTGAAGGAGATGTTAAGATTGATTTTAAATTATATTACTTGACAGCTTCCGCAAACTATAAGCATATCAGGCCCGTGCTTAATTAAAGTATTAGGCGAATAAATATTTTTTGAATGAATTACAATGCACCGCGATGCGCAAAGTTTCTTAAGCTAAATAGTAAATAAATCGCAGAAAATGGAAAAGAAATTTGTTACCGGAATCTGAATACATTCTAAAGCTGGCTTTAAGCTAAAAACCACTGTTCTTGCAATCAAGTGCGCTATAACATCTTTTTAACTGTACCAATATACATAAGAAATATATGTATAAAAAGACCTTGTTAACAGGTGGAATACACTTCGTATATACATTTCTCTCCGTATAGTTAAGCAGTGCTCTCTATTCCCACAATCTCTACATTGTTACACATCAATACATAGTTTTACCTCATTAGTTAGATCATCGCGGAAAGTAGGCAATGCGCTATGAGAACCGATAAAAACTTATCAACTGAATATGTAACTTGTTATTTTGTACACATAAACAACAATTAAGAAGTGATATTGTATTGTTTATATAGGGTCAAGACTGCGACCGAAAACGAAGCCAGGTGGTAATATTAGTGACTTAAGACACAATGCAACTAAAATTTTATTTTTTACTTATCGTCGTATTTGGGTGACACATACATAGTTTTCCTAAAATAATAATGAACACCTTTTTATTTTTTAAGACACAATGGTACGCAAGTGTTTAAATTACTATGTTCGCAAAAACTAGATATTTACCACTCAAAAACTATGATATTTAAAAGATTGTAAATAAAATCGTTCCCTTTCTTGCGAATTTTTTAGTTGCATTGTGACTCCCAACCAATAAAACTATCACCAGGCTTCGTTTTCGGTCGTAGTCTTGATATACCCGGTATAAATACGTGTTATATTTATCATTTTAATCTTAACAATATACTTACGGTAAAGTAGATTAAAAATATATTCACCATAAATCAAATGAATAAAATTATTTTTTATCATATTTTTATATCTAAGTAGTAAGTAGAATTCAATATGTAGAGTCGAGTGAAAAACTTAAGAATAGGTGAAGCGGCCATCGCTTGTGTTTTGTTTAGCAGTAAATATTAATGAAGCCTTGTATGAAGGAAGATGCATTTATGTAAAATAACGTCTACGATTATGAAATATATTTTGTACATACATACATACATAAACTCACGTCTTTATCCCAGAAGGGGTAGGCAGAGGCGCCACGAGGACACCCACATTTCGCCTTGTATATTCCGTCCCATGATGTTTTGGGTTCGATCCTAATAATATCACTAATAATATCGATAATGAATAGAAAAACCCCATAATATCACTTTGCCCGACCCGGGATTCGAACCCGAGACCTCAGCTTTGTAGTCGTACCGTAGTACTACTACAACACCGAGGCAGTCTAATATATTTTGTATTAAGTGAATAATATGATCCTCTTTAAGAATACATGTTTCGATCTATCCGGCAGCTGGCACAATTATTCCAAATTATTTTGTAAAAAAAGTAAACAAATCATTTAATAATATCATAATTGCAAATTTATTCAGATAATGATTACGATATTAGTGACGTATCAACAATGTAGTCTAAAAGTATAGTAATTTAAGTGTGTGATTTGCATAAAAAATAGATTTTATCAATACCGGTCATGATTAGGACAAATGACGGAAATCGTTCAAGTTTGGCATTTCCTATTAATTAATAACTAATATTTTAAGATGATGCAAAGATTGAGTAAATAATATTGTGGTGCACAATGATTCTTAATTAATTATTGTTAAAAGAAATTGAATTGTTAATAAATATATAATTAAACATTTATAGAAGTCTCAACGCAACAGCATTAAATAGATTAAAACAGTGACCTTTATATTTTAATACAACAGTCGTATATAACAATCATTATGTATAGTTCTCATTATATAGTACATACATACATGTATATTTTCGAGAACTATAATATACATGTATGTATTTTTAATAATTTTAATTAATAGAAATATAACCCAAGATTTTAAGATTTAAACTATTTGCAGGCCACGCAGTTCCTTAACACACAATTAGTGACTAAAATTATAATATTATACAAAAATATTACACTCAAATGACTAATGCTTCATTACCTAATTGCTCAATATTGCATACCATAACCAAGTGTCATTTTTCTAATTAAATTAATGCAATTTACTTTAAAATAAAATTCCAAGATCACCTAATGACCTTAAAATTAATCTTCAGAATTACAAATGGTCAAGGATTTCTATATGAATAATTTATTACCTGAATGACAATAAATTGTATTAACAAAAAATCTAATTAGCGTAGAATAATTCACGCACGTGTTTAACATACGAGTACAAAGAACTGAATGCGAATTAAATATAAAACCAAATATTACGTAAACCCACAAATTGATACTTAAAAAAACAATTTATACATTCAAGTATTAATCTAAGCGTAAATAACAAACGTCAGTTATTAAATGGTCTTCAAGAAGTATGATTACGGTAATAATAATAGCAGGCTTTACAATGGTAATAATAGGTAAGCGAGGTATTGTGGATACGAATTGTGACGAATAACGAAACTTGCGAACAATGACATCTTGGCAAGAGAGCAGGTAGAGCGGAAAGTCTGGCATCATACAGGGTGCTTTACAATATCGCTCGCAGTTTTGAACACGTTTTGAATCGTCTTTAAAAATATATTAATAGTCTTGATACGTATTATATTCTTCCTCTTTTTGTAGTCAGAGCATGATTTTTTAAAGCACATTCCAATTTAAATAGTTAGTTGCATTTGTAATGTCAACCTTCGTCAAATATCTATCCAGAGCAAAATATCTTTTTAATCTACAAATCTACCAAGGCTATATTATGATTTTAAAAACAAAAACAATTTATCGCAAATAAAGCTTAGCATTTGATTTGCAAATTTTACTATTTCAAAAATATATACACATATTATTAAAACTAACTAAAACAATAACGGCTTTATTTATAGACAGATTTAAAAGCTATTTTAGCTATTGAATGTTTTGTCTTCTTCGCTCAAATTGAATTCAAAAGTCTCCCTTTCGAACAACTTTAGAATCCAGTATGAGCAAAGAAGACAAAACATTTAATAACTAAAATAGGTTTTAAAATTGTCTATGGATAAGGCCGTAAGTGTTTAGCAATGATATTACGATAAAATCATATCATTGGTGTTCGGAATAAAAAGTGTTTTGTATGAAAAAACAGTTCAATTTGTTAAGGTGACATTTCAATTGAGAGCCTTCAGTATTTTTATCGCGACACGATCTAAATCATTTCATTGTATCATACAATACATAAAGGACCATCTGGCAGGTATTTATTTTTATTGTACTACAATAAAATGTCCATAAAAATCTCGCTTTGATTATAGCTGGTACTACGACGAATCGTGTGTGACGATGGTGCCTTGTTGATATCTTGCATACTAAATTATAGACTTATTTAATATTTTGCCATTAGTTTAAAACATAGAATAATAATAACAATAATTCTAGCCTATTATCGTCCCGGTGCTGATCACGAACCTTCTCTTTGATTGAACAGAATATGTTAATATTTGACATGATATAATAGTTTAATTCTTATGTATGAAACTAATATAGTTTGATTAGCCGAAACATTTGACGTCAACAACACGCATATTGGTATACAACATGCATACCAATCATATAATCCTGAGTAATCATGAAAATAGAACAAGAAAGAGACTGCGCTCTGTTTTTCCTTCTCTTAACATCTCACGATAATCGGTATTGCCCCGAGCGATACGACCAATTTTTCTAATTTTTTTTGTTTGATACTCAATTTTTATTTGGTATAATATAAAGGATATAAATTAATAAAACTATAGGTAGTAAGTAAAGTGAATGAATAAAGAACCCTCCAGAGCACCGGCCTTGCTCCTCCATGCGTCTAACTCGCGTAGTTTCACCGGCTGACCTCTACACTTTAATTCGAAAATAACATGAACATACTTTGCTATAATTAATTCGCCACGCTGTACAACTACAGGGGGAATCGGAACATGAAAGTTATTAAGGAAAAATCATCCTCTTTTTTGCTTAAGTTGTATTTAACCGATGCTGCTCTTCGGGTTTATCCTGAAGTACTTTTTAATACGGAGTTCCGTTAACGGTATTTAATACCATTGTATGATCCTCGGTTCATCTTGTGGTTTATTTTCCTTAACTTTTTACCGTTATACTCAGTTCATTTTGTATAAGTGTTTAATGACCGCTAAGGTGTTCTTTGAAATATGATTAATGCCACGAGACTCCTTTATCGGTTCGATGAACCATTTCATAATTGCTAATAAGTATGGATGATTCATTAATGTTAACCCTGTCTAATATAATGTAATTAAATTATTGCAGTTATTTATTATCACATCAATAATAAAACTCTATACAAATACTAGTAATTTAGAAGGAAAGATAAATTTAATTACAAACATCCCAAATATAATTTATTAATATAGTATGCACGCATGCATAAACTCACGCCTAATCCCAGAACGGGTAGACAGACGTGATACTAGGACACCAACATTTCGCCTTGTACCCTCTCACGATGTGATAGGGGGCGAGCCTATCGCCATATCAGGCACAAATTCCTGATAGAGTACGCTAAGATGACTCCAATATTGTTATTAATATTATATACTGTAATACCTTAATGCTACCATGGTCGCAGGACTTGTAACAAGATGCTACACTAGGCCTGAATGCCATCTACCAGCTTTCACTATAACACTTGTTCGAAGCAGGGCACACCCACTTTTTTTAACTTGCAACCGATCAAACAAAACTGCTTCAGGGGAATCCCTTTTATAAAAACCCACGTTGGCCGTATACCTGCTACACAAAGGAATTTCGTAAAAAGTTGGAATGCGCCTAGATTTTTGTAAATGCAACTTGATTTAAGGATTTTTTATGCTATGTCGAAGTTTTTCTTCTCGTAGATAAAGATCAGGTGTGGATGAATTTTTTAATTTTATTTATTGAAATAATTTATGGATTTTACGACGCAATATTTATTGTTGATTTGAATGGAATTGAAAAAAATAATATGGACATTTATGGGGGTGCTACGATTTACTAACGCCCTTATTCATAGACAGTTTTAAAACCTATTTTAGCTATCGAATGTTTTGTCTTCTTCACTCAAATTGAATTCAAAAGTCGGTTGAAAGGGACAAAACATTCAATAGCTACAATAGGTTTAAAACTGTCTATGAATAAGGCGTAGGTTTTAAAACTGTCTATGAATAAGGTAAGTTTTATAATGATGGTTGTCCAATGTCCACGCTACAAAATAGTCCCAACATTTTATTTTGTTTTCCACTCTAACCACTAACTACGTTACTTTATTTATATGACAGTGAAAGCGACTTTCCTCCGCTTTCTGCGATGAAAATTCAAATATTTAGATTCCTAGTACATAGCTTTGCTGAATGCATTACCGATCTCTCTACATTAACTGATGTCTTCAAACAACTGTCGGTATATTTATATGTCCCACTATAGGGCACGGGTCTCCTCTATAATCAAGAGTACGATTAAGAGGGGTTAGGTCACCTAGTTTAATTTTAGCGTATCCGTTAAGTACTTGAGTCAGGCGATCAAAAAACAACCTAATTGTTTTGAGTTGATTGACATGCAATGATTATTTTGTTTTACTCTGCATTACTGCCGAAATACAACGTTAATTAGGAAAATAGTTAATAAAGTGGTGACTTATTAGGCTCGTCTAGATTTTACAATACGATTTTTAGACCAAAATACTTATACATGAAAATTGGTCCTGGGAAATGAACCCAGTACGTCACTGGTCACAGCTTATACATTTTGGCAATATAGCCATTAGACCCAGCTGACGCCTGCGTCACGTCCTCAGTTACCTAATATTGCACGCAATTTCCCCAATTCTGAGATTTTCTGGACACTCAAACGAGCGACATGCAAAATTAACACGACGCAAAGTTTCAATTCACAACGAAACATAAAACTTCCCCGTATTGTTTAGTTTTATAGCGTACATTACGGTCACCTTAATTGTTAATGTCCAGTGGAATTAATGGAACAATACGTATCAGTAATCGCGGCACGTATCGTTGCGATTATCGTGACGTAAAGACGGCACCTGCCACCAATATATTTCGAAAACTTTATCAAGGCCGGCGCAGAATTTGTTTAGTATATTTTAATTTAATTAATCAACTTTAGTAACTTTGAAAGCCTCCGTTGCTCAGGCTAGACGCCGGCTGTGAAACAAGAAGCCGCGGGTTCGATCCACGCACTGAGACAAGTGTTTGTGTGATCCACAGGTATCTGTTTCGGGTCTGCGTGTAAGTGAGGCCGAAATGTCTCTCGTAGTTTCTGATACCCACGCCACTAGACTCGATGTCAGTGAGGGATCAGGACTATGCGGGGTCGGGGTCATGTGATGTGTGTGTATTTATTATTATTATTTTATAAGGATAGAGCCTAAGATAATGCAATGCATCTGATGATAAGCACAGCGAATTCAAGATATCAACCGACGCGAGATGACTATCAATCGTCGGTCGACACAATTTTGCAGGCCAGATAATATCGATTTGTTTTTCATTCTGGCATGGCAAAGTGACTGTTGTGCACCTAGTCGTAATCGCAATGCCGTCTAGATAAAGCAAAGAAAAGGATCAGACTGTGGTCTCACGCCATTCGACAAAAAGTTTGCCGGCCCACTCAGCTGCTTCTTCGCGCTACGGCGGTAAGGAACAAGTGTGACGGAAAACCATTCATACAAAACTGCATCCAAAACTATCGAAATGTATTGAAAGCGGGACATTTACGAGGGTCATTATGACGCGTCCTTACCCGCTCTGCGTGGTGGTGTCACGTTTCATAACCTGTATTCATTAAACTCAATTTCATTTGTTTAAGATTAGTATCAAAGACTTATCATTTATAGAGAGTTGACCGCAATAGTATGATTATATTCCATTTTACTAGGTCCTATCTATCTATCTATCTATATCAGCCCATATACGTCCCACTGCAGGGCACGCACCTACTCTACAATCGAGAGAATCGATTGAGAGTGGTTAGGCCATATAGTCCACCACGCTGGCCTAGTGCGGGTTGGCGGACTTACATACCGTAGAAATTCTTTAAAATCGCTACGGTATGCAGGTTTCCTCACGATGTTTTCCTTCACCGTTAAAGTGCGTGGTGATTGACTATCAATACACACATAACTCCGAAAAGTCAGAGGTGTGCCCTGGGATTTGAACCCGCGACCACCGTGAACATCTAGGCAGCCGCGTCTGGTCCGTTACCAACAGGCCACCAAACTAAACTTAATCAAGTGTCAAAGTAGGTCAAGTGGGCTATATAGAGAGTGTTTTGTTTTGATAAGTTTTAGGGATCCTGTACTATAATTTGAGAAAGGGTTACGTCACAGTCAAAGTGTCAGTCAAAGAGTCAAATACTGTGAACGCGAACCCAGATGTGCAATAAGTGGCCGTAGTTTCGATCCCTGCACAAAGACAAATGTATGATTTATAAATATTTGTTTGGGATCTCAGTATCGTAGCATCGCTGAGTCATCATCCAATTTTATTGTATTTCATGACCTAGGGACTCGAGTTTACA
Organism: Deilephila elpenor; assembly: GCA_949752805.1. Taxonomy (NCBI): domain Eukaryota; kingdom Metazoa; phylum Arthropoda; class Insecta; order Lepidoptera; family Sphingidae; genus Deilephila; species Deilephila elpenor. The sequence continues at coordinate 5,511,008 of OX457099.1, read as the reverse complement.
AGTTTTGAAAAATACCCGCACCTTATTACTGCAAAGAAAGATTATACAGTTGCGTTTGTGCTTGTTAGGCAAGCTCTTAAAATGTTATGTTACGTGATTCGACCAAATTGTTGCAATAACCCAATTTAATGAGCACTTTCGTCTCGATGTATTCGCTTTTTTTTTGTCCGCTCAAGATTTTAAGTACTAGGTCAGCAATTTATAAATATGTAGCAAAAAAAGTATTGTTATAATATTGAAACGTTGCTTCGTATTTTAATAACACGTTATTGCGTACAAACAATTATGGTTATAGATTTGCTTCCTACTTCTTCTTGGAACTGTAATAAGATAGGCTGTCTGATCTGATCGAGGCTAATCTTTAGCCTTCAAAAATTTCATCAAATATTGATGATAGACGATCACGATTTCCTCGAAATGTAAAGGATGAAGTTAGCTATTACGCTTGTTGCATTGGCAACATTAAATATTATTACAATTTATATTTTTTGTATGGCAACTCGGCCTTTTCCGCCGCACGCTTGGTCAAGTGAATACACGTTTTACGATCTCGAGCTGTTTCATTTACGTATATATTCGGTGACAAATCCAACACTATAGAACAAAAAAACTGTCAAACTCTTAACAACGCTGTAAAATACAAAGACAGACTAAACCAGCACACTAACGCACTAGCTAAAATGTATACTTATATAAAAAAATATGCAAAAATAATTTTGAGAATATATTCCGATTTTGAGCATCTTAGAAAAAATATTGCAATTTTAATAATACGATTATGTATGAGATTATCTTATCCTTCACTAAGAAGCAAAAAATGCGTGGTATGTATGTTATGAATTAAATTAACCATGCCAAAAAAGATAATGATGCAAGGAATCGTTACATCACAGTCGAAATATCCACACGATCTGTAATAATACGTTATTTATCAGAGAAAGTTAAACTGGACCAAAATGGAAAAGAGAATGTAATATATGCGTAATCTTAGTATAAGCAATCAAATGGCATTGTGGACATATTTGCAATCGGTAGCAACAAAAAATGAAAAATTAGAAGGGTTATGATTTAATAATTCTACTGTACTGAATTAAGGTTCCATTTTACAGATCGTAGTACACGCATAGAGTGACGACAATTTATATTTATTTATACGTAAACACAGGTTTAAAAAAATCGTACCGTACCGTTGTTCTCTTTCCGTCTCTGTCACTCCTACACAGTCACACTATCGTCTATCTCCCTCTATTAATATCTCGCATGCCTTATGGGCGCGCACAGATTTTATTCGCGATGTCCTATCTAGTAAGTGTATTACCTCAATGATGAAAGCATTCTCTCCATAAGCCTGCTTTCAATTTGTGGTGATGATTTAATCCACAACTCCTACGCATCTCAAAAATCTCAATACGAGAAAAAAAGATAAATTTATAAAAAAATTATCTAATGTTCCAAACTCTTAGGCATATCAGAGGTATCGATACAATATATTGATTTAAGTCTGATATAACTGGAAAACGCACCTAAATGAAGACACCTCGTCACCCACTAAGAGATTTCCGTGAACATTATCGTACCAATGAAGGCGAGCGGCAAATTAAGCATACCATTACAATATGGCGTCGTACGTCGTATGATGACGTTCATTGACATTTATTTGCGGAAGAATAGTAGGAAGTAATTTATTAAAACTAAGGTTTAAATTACAACAGTTACATGCAAGTAGGTCTACGAACTATGAAGGACGACTGCTTTCGATTTTTAAATCACTTCTTTTACGTCACATTGCGTGTCACCTTAGGCGTTGGTTTTTTATTTTCATTTAAAATAAGCCGAACAGATTTTCAGCTTTATGATAATAACACACAAAGACTATTTAATTGCGTTAAAAGTTTGCACCAATAAAATAATATTTTTAGGATATTGCTACTGGCCATGTTAAATGGTTTAAAAGTAATTAAATTTTAAATTAAGATTGATCAACGATAATCGATAATAACAAATGCATAATAAAACACGCATTTACATAATATTATATCGCATTATGGATTCACCTGTGTAAATCCGGATACGTTCAGGACGGAAAAATTATGGCGACCAGTGTGATATAACCATTTCATACTGTATTTTGACAGTCCAGCACTCACCACCGGGTCTTTTGTAGTCACTTCGTCGTGCCAGTGTGAAAAATAATAATTTTGCGTTAAAGTTCATACTTTTGTCGGTAAAACTGACGTTGGTTTGATATTTTTTTATCAAACTGATTAAAATTCGTGTTTTCTACATATTATATTATTCTACTCTTCGATCGTGTTATATTAAACAAAAATTCAGAGAATTATTGTATGGTCTACGAAATTATAAGTAAGGAATACCTACTACAAATAGTTAGATTAAGACAATCATTGTTAAATAATTTACATTGATACGGAAAATTAACGCTTAACTCAATTAAGAACTACACAACCTTAACCAATGCAATTACTCAATATTTATAACCCAAACATACATATTGGTAAGAAATGCGGAAACGTAAAGGGAAAAACCTGAGCACTTAAAACAAGTTTTCTAGAATATATTTCCACAACCTTCAAAATCGTCTGGAGCTAATGGTGACGGCGGCCTTAAGGGGTCATCCACATGTCTAGGGGTCATTCGGTATACATAGGATAAGACAAATTGATCACGTCGTGGGTCTTGTTAACTCGATAAGTTGTTTGTTTTATATCATAATATGATAGGTAAGTTTTTTTTATCCAATATATGGGTGATAGCTGTCGAAATTCAATGGAATACGGCTACAAAAATGTACGATTTAAAGATCATTCCAAGGAATAAAGTTATCAATGTAAGTCAAGTGTTGGACTAAAATGCCACGTGTATGACCAACATGATAACTATTTCATACAAAAGAGGAATTTATTAATTATTTTTGTCGATAAGAATAAATTACAATAAATTACTATAGCAAGAAATAGCGAAGACAACTGAATTAATCTATTCTTAAAGTCAAAAGTGCATAAATAGTGTCATGATTTTGTTTTTTGCATAACATAAATAGTTTAAATATGCATTCATTCAATCGTGTTTCATTTGGCAATTTGACCTGCTCAAAACAAAAATATTTATGTTCATAAATGTGGTCATTTTTCATTATCGAGTAATGATACCTAAACGATTCTGTAAATTAATGTTTAAAATTCTTTGAACTTCTAACAACGGATTGGTTCATTCGCATTTTCTATTTCATTGAAGCGTTGTACGCACTATGTTATTAAGTTTCGAAATACTCGTTGATGCATTTACGGAAGTCATCTATATTTGCTATCAATTGTGATAATTGTCCAATAGGTATTGGATTATCGTCCTCCAATAGACAGGTCCCAAATGTTATATTGTAATGTAATAATGGTTCTCGTAAGACAACATAATATAGAGGGTGAGTCTATCGGCATATCGGGTACTAATTCCGGACTCCGGGTTGATAATGAAAAGAAAAATCCAATATCACTTTGCCCGACTGGGATTCGAACCCGAGACTTTAGCTTTGTATTCATACTGTGGTACAATTACGACACCGAGGTATGCATGTCATTCGTTTGATGATAAGCGATATGACCGCTCATGGACAGCAACAACACCATGAATTACAAAGCTTTGCTTGGCATACCACTGCGCTCGCCATCCTGAGACATAAGATGTTAAGTCTCATTGTGTCCAATAGTTACTCTGGCTACAAAGTCCTTCAAACCGCAACACAATAGTGCATTTACACTGCTGTTTGGCGGGAGAAATAGACATTGCGGTGGTACCTGCCCAGGCGGCCTCTCACATATGAGAGACTTAGTAAAAATTGCGTATTTTTCAGTATTTTCGGCCAGTTCCACTGTAATCATGTACAATATGTTTGTGATGATTTTCCGCTCGCTTACGTCGTCACAAATCTCCGCCGAGATGGAAGCGATATGCCGCTCAATTCAATGGCAGATCTAATTGAGATAACCGTGACGGCCTGCTGCACAGTACCCTTTCGTCTATGGCGTGAAATATAATCATGAAAAGATAAAAATGTTTCATTTAAATGGAATTGAATTATATTGGTTCTGTTTAGCCTTATTGGTATATCGGCTTTTATTCAATCAAATAAAGTAACTATTGCTTATTAATAAGGTTACCGTAAGAGTAGATAATAGATATTATATGTGAGATTAATGCAAGATAAAATTACAGAATATAAACAGTCAATTTATTGATTTTTTTATTCCTAAATCTTGGCATTATTTTACTTAAGAGTGATGCAATTATATTTGTTTTGGGATAAAAATAATTGCAGGCATAAAATATATTAAAAGTTAGCCCAACCTTTGACTCTAGATTTTCACATTTAGAAAGTAGCTTAACTTCTACACCAATTTAACCGCATTACAAAACTCGCAATAACAACTCAATAGTTCAGGCTAGAATACTCGCTCAGTGGAAGCGACTGGAAACCTACGCCAACGTGATGGGTTAATGGACATCCAGTTAAAAGCACTGGAACGCTCCGTGACGCGGCTCCGGAATACGGCGATTACAGACACGATTGTCTTTTGTTATTGCTTTTTGCACGTGACTCCGTGGGTGTTATACATACATACACATACTACATACATACATAAACTCATGCCTTCATCCCAGAAGGGGTTGGCAGAGGCGCTACCAGGACACCCACATTTCGTCTTGTATGTTCCGCCCCACGATGAGATAGGCGTCGAGCCTATCGCCATATCGGGTACAAATTCCTGACTCCGGTCTGATAATAAATAGAAAAATCCAACATCACTTTGTCAGACCTGTAATTCGAACCCGAGACCTCAGCTTTGTACCGTAGCGTAGTTGTACCGAAGGACTAGAAGTAAAAAATATCAGAGTAGAGCTGATATTTCGTTGAAACGACAACTACAAAATTCTTTCAATTAAGATATTGTCTATCTTTCCGTTATATTAGGAGTATTCGGATACAAAACTTGCAATCGCTTCAATATTACCTATTCAGAAAATTATAAAAACAATTTTTGAGTATGTGGCTCTCCTATATTTGAGGGTGCTTAATCTAAACGTTCTATGTTAAACATGAAGAAAGAATATATTTATTTCAAGACAGAATATTGTTGAATCTTATGTAGCACAAAGATGAAAAACAATGTTACTTTATGATACAAAACGATAGATGTCGCTTTAATTAATTTCAATTAATAATATAGTAAATTACTATGAAACCTAGAGATAATTACGCAAGCGCCGCTTGTAAAATATTTAATAATAAATCACTCATAAGGTTATAAATTTCGTATCATAATATATAAACTACCATTCTAAATTATGCATATCGGATTAAAACCAAGGATTATCTTGTGTGGCCCCATGGTCATTTATTTGGAACTGAAAAAATAATAATTGGTTCCGTATATTGTGAAACGTTGCCCTAACAACTTATCGCTTCACGGTCTAGTGGTTGTCGACACAAGCTGAGTTCCGTAAGGTACTGGGTTCGATTCAAAATATTTGGGATTAATTTTTATTCACAAATAGTGTTGACGCTATCACATACGACCCATTTCAAAATAAGCCACTTCATTCGAAGTATACAAAAAAAAACATAATCTCAATCTAAAACATTTAAACCTACCTATAAAACAAGGGCTTTAAATAGTTTGTTCACAGTTTCCAATTAAAATACAAATATATTTAGTAACTATAGCAAACTAAATAATTTGTAGTAATTACGCATTTCAATACGGTTTGCTGCTTTTTTGTAATGGTATTGGAAAATTAGTTCCATGTATAAATAATATGCATCAATTTATAATATCACCAATACCTATAATAAATTAATAAGCATATAATTCACGCACATTATTCTAATTCGACAGCATAAAACTTGACTTGTGTTGTAAGTATACTACGTGGGTATTGGATGTTTTACCTGTAATAGGTAAAAGAGGGTACCCAGGTTCGAAACAACCTTTTAGTCAATCACACAATTAACATTTATTTCCGAACGGGGTCGAAATCGTGCCACCTTGTTTGACGGCCGACTCTTTAACCGCTGTACTACATACTAAAAACCCATAGCAATAAACAAAGAAGAGAAATCATTGAGAGGCAGAATCATAAAACTAACAATTGTTATCAGGCACAACTTAGTGACCATACTTATCCCTATGGCCTTATTCATAGACAGTTTTATAACACATTTTAGTTATTGAATGATTTGTCCTTTTCGAACCACTTTTTAATTCAGTTTGAGCGAAGAAGATAAAACATTCGATAACTAAAATAGGTTTTAAAACTGTCTATGAAAAGTTCGTAATGTAAATGCTGGAGAGAAAAACCGACCATCGACGAATAGTCAAACTCAAATATTATCATAAAGTGATACCTTCCCTATGATAGAATCTAAGGATTTATATCTTATAGTCTACATAAGTATGTCTTATAGTCTACACAGACTAAACCAATATAGGTTAATTAAGCAAATAACCTCTAAATAAATAACTTTCTTAATATCCGATTTCGATAACTTATTATTATGATTATAGTTTTCTTAACACCCGTTCTAGATTATACGGCCTTCTACACTTCCTTTCTAAATCTTTAATGTTACACTAGTATTTATTACCGATCCTTATCCCATTATTACGAGGGTCCGCGCGATTGATATTAATATGTTGCAAACACATTAGAATAATTATACTTACAGGTCATCTAAAATCTATTGGACGTGGCGAAATTTGGAACTACAAATAAAATTTAAAAAATATTTATTAAACGTATTGTTTGAGATAGGTGTTCATAATATAAACAATAACATATATTTTCATTTATGCTCGTAATTTGATAGTTTAAATTATATCCAATGTAATAACATGCGAACGGAGAAAAACTATTACTCGTATTATTATTTCACTTTCGACAACAGAAAATTGTAGACGATCTGTATAATAAATACACGAGTGTGGCGCAGTCAGTTAAAAACTAGATATGAAAATAGAGTGTGCGGGTTCAAACCCTCAACAAAAATAAATATTTTTGTGATTTACCTCTTTGTGTGATTATTTTATATATATTTTGTTTCGGGACTGGGTGTTGCAAGACCGAAATGTCTCCTTATTTCCGGTACACACTTACAAGACATGTATCTTAATTTGGCAACAAGAATGTGTGTGACAATTGGGATTATTTAATATTATGGTTTCTACTAAAACGCGATTAATCTTTTGAAAATTGAGAATTTATATTGTTTATAGACCATTTTTTTTATTTCATCATCTTTAGTCGATTACCCAACCGGGAAATTGTACACAGGACCTCACGCTTCATTGGCCATGTACACTATCATTTTACCGATAATTACGAGTACTTGTTGTCGCCAATAAATAAAACCGTAAAACAATGTATCAATTTAGTTGGCCTTAATTTCATATAAGTTAAGGCCAACTACATTGAGCGGTTCTCATATTAGCAAACATTTTAACTTTGCCGTAATTATTCAAATTAATTTTGCCTGCACAAAACTTATATCTCTAATAAATATTTCCATAGCATGGTCATCCTTGTAGAGATATAATAAATTAACTTTGTATTAAATATCATTGTTTATGAATTAAAATTTCATAATTAGATATTGGAAGGAAAACATCGTTTGAAAAATCGAGGTTGGAGAGGATCTCAACATGGATTTTAAACGCTGTAGCACTAACACAAACTAGGCCAGCGGGGTGGAATAAGATCTAAACCTCTCTTAACCGCAAAGGAGACGCGTACATCGCAGTATATCACTAATAATATTAGTTTTTAAATGTCATCATTCTTATTATCAATAGTTGAACACATTAAGATCAGGCTACAAATAACACATTATACATTAAATTTGCAGAAACTTACGTCAATGGCAGAAACAAAAATATTTATTACATTTTTTTTTTGTTTTTGTATAATTCTCTTAATAACAATAACCAAGTTCTATACTATTTTATTTTGAAAATGCTATTAAAACCCTTGAATTATAATTATAGAACCAAAACAGTTACGACCTTCTAAAACCAACATACGTTTCCACCGGTGAGCTATTAGCTACCAATGTGCTTACATCAGCGTGGTTGCACCATACCCGCCGCAGTGGAACTGCAACCACTGGTTACACCCCACACTACCTGCGCCTTTCCTAGCATTTGAATTAAGTGACCAAAGCCACCGTAACTAATTCACTTGACGCGATGGTGAAATGCTACCAAGTACCACATTGCCATCTTCGTATGAGAAATAGAGTATTTGGGTAGTAAAATGTATGAGATTATTAATGATAAGAGAAAAGATTTAGGAGTATCAATATACCGGCAATAAATAATATTGTAAGGATATATTGGTACTTGAAGATTCAGGTCAATAAATTTCAACTGTATAGAAATTTTAAGCCTCTTCATTATTTTTTTCCTAATAACAATCAAGTTAATTACGTAGTTGTATTACGGTATGGTTACAAAGCTGAGGTCTCGGGTTCGAGTCCCGGGTCGGGCAAAGTGATATTGGATTTTTCTATTCATTATCAGTCCGGAGTCAGGAATTTGTGCCCGATATGGCGCACCCTATCACATCGTGGGACGGAACATACAAGGCGAAATGTGGGTGTCCTGTCCTCTGCCTACCCCTTCGGGGAGAAAGGCACGCGTTTATGTATTTATGTACAATCAATTTGTCATTAATCTGAAGTAATGGACTAAGGACTATATAATATAACCTTGACAAGGTTTAAGTTAGTGCAGCGGCTAGTCGTAAAATCACAGGCTGAATAATTTTGAATATATAAAAACCACATTACGGTAATCCTTGATTCGACAAGAACATTGAGAAGAAGGATTAATGGATATATAAAAGCGATATATTAGCCTTTATGTTTTTTACAATAGCTACAATTGTCTGTTAGATATAATTCAATTAAATCGTATTCAAATTAGGCCTTGTGTGTAGAATATTAATGCAAGGCTTCGAATGGGTCACTATGTAAACAAGCGGCATTCTCGAAATCCATTTTTAATACTGTGATACATATATATGATATTAATTATTCTATGATATACATACCTATATGGTTAACCTGTGATATTGGTACATACATTTTCCTAAAACGTGTTTTTTAAATTAATTTACTAATTTGCTACGAAGAATTACGAGTTTAGGTACTCAGTGTATGAATTACTTAGGATACTTCTCCAAGATTTAAAGTATCTACGAGTCAAGCTTTAAAAGTTCCGGCAAAACGATTCAGCAGTGAAAAGTTAAGGAACAAGTTTTAATTTTAACAGTATATTATTTCTGACGTTTATTTATACAATAAGATAACTAGTACTTTTATAGTATTGCATAGATTGCATTCTAACAAATAATTAATTTAAAAAATCATTATTTTAATAAAGCTTGTAAATATCATATCGCCCGTATGGCGACCATCGCATGTAGACGTTGTGAAAGGAGACTGCAACTCCTGTAAGCCAGGATCAACAGTACGCATTTTAATGACAGCGAGCATTAAAGCTCAGCGAGTCTCCCAGAATATCTAACTTGTCTTTAACCCGCAACGAAATCAATCACAAATTTAAATTAATAATAGTTGGAAATTGTAGACGTTGTGAAAATTGTCTATATGCTTTGCAACAGTGGCGAAGGGTGACATTTTTTAAAAGGGAAGCCGAAGCTCAAGTCACAAAATATGTTTATTTTCTTTATCCTGTTACTAGCTTCTGCCCGCAAACTTCGTCTGCGTGGTTAATTTTATTTGAAATCTACCATCCCGTCCCGTCCCATCCCGTTATATCCCGCCCGCCCCGTCTCATTCTCACTAATGGAATGTAATCCGGTCCCATCCCATCTTTTTGAGTACTTATGAAAAAGTAGCAAATATATCGGAATTCCTTCTTCATCCCACGGAAACACTAAACTTTTCGGGATAAAAAGTAGCCTATGTTACTTCTTATACCTCCAAGAATATGTCTACAAAGTTTCATGATGATCGGTTGAGTGGTTTTGCGTTAAAGCGTAACAAACAAACTTACATTCACATTTATAATATTAGTAGGGTTAAGGGATTACGAAATGACTACAATGCGACTGATAGTAAGCGTAGTGCAGTCCGAATAGAGATCAAATTTACTGTGTGATGTTTCACAGAATGAACGCAAAACGCGACACATTTATGCACGTGTGTCCTTATATTCGGACCTTTGCAAATATCCTCCCACCAGCAAATTATTGCTCCGAGAATCTTACTCACCAAACCAAATTATTGGGTTTCATTTGGTAAGTGATATTGTGGCATCTGCCTATTGCGGCCGTCAATTAAATTTTAATATTTTCGTTACCTATGTACTTATACAATATTTACAATGTCCATGAAATAAAAACTAAACCATGCTTACATAATGAGAAAAAAAAAAGTATATTTCTAAACCGCACGTGAATATAAGATTAATATAAAAGAAATAAAAACCTAGACTCAATGTTAACAAGTACGGTAGCCCCGCATTAATCAGTTGTAACAATAGTAAGACAATGTATTAATCAGGCGAGGGTCGAGCACGTCCTAAAATATAAACACTAAATTTATTTGTAAAATCGACAATCTAAACATATTAGTACGCTCCTAACGATTAGTAATTTCCATTAAAACCATAATATTAATATTACACAGTTTGTAATTAAAAACATTTAAAACTAATTGCATGAACCATGAATATATTGTAAAAATGTAAATACAACACTTATAAATACATTAGACTCCGCATTTAAGTAATATCTATACGTAAGTACACACGAAATGCCGGAGAAGCTCCGGCTTATTTCTTGCTTTTTTAACGTAAATTGAACCTTAAATCATTATAAATTTAAGGTACAATTTTGCGTGGTTTGTTGCATACTATACAATGCGTAAGGGGCGGCGCGGCGGCGGCGCGGTGGCGGCGGGGCGGCGGCGGGCGGCGGCGCACGGGCCGCGCTAGTGTTATTGAATAAGCCGAACAATTTTACAGGAATTCGCCAGAGGTCGCAGCGCGTCGCAATGTAAAAAGGGCTTACTGTGCCGCTTCCTAGTAATATTTACGTATCTGGCCGACAGATGTCGTTGAATGTAAAAAATAATAATTGAGTTTTGATATTAAATAAATAAGTTTGAATATATTGCTTGTTTATAGTGTAATGATAAATTACAAAAGGGAACCCGGCGGGAATTGGCTTCCATGGAGCCTTCGCCACTACTTTGCAACCATTTACCATTTGGTATATTGGAGTCACAAAATATATCATGTCAATATATAAAAATAAAATTTTATAAAAAGCCGTCTGGTAAATATCATAAAATGACATATATCACACTTACACCTTTCGATCTATATTTATCGTTATATCAATAGGGGTGAGGGTAATTTCCAGCAGAACAAACAACGTGACACACAGAAACATTAATGATCTCACGAATCAATCTCTGAAAGTTCCGTAAAAACCTTGACAGATTGAAACTATAAATAAATGTAATAAACATCGTTCGTACAATAATAATATTACGAATGCGAAAGTGCGTGCGTTGAATTATTGTCCTTCATTCACGCAGCGAACTATATTTTTTAATTATATTTCGTAACTTCACTCTAGATATTTATATTGTTATTAACTGTAGTCTGTATGTACTGCACTAGACACACCGGCACATTCCCTTGTAATGACATGTTACAACTGTTGTGTCCTTCAAACAGGGACACAACAGTGTTTACAAAATGCTGATTAGCGGCAGGTATAGTCAATGTGGTATTATTCACTAAGACGGTTCTTGCAGAGGGGAGACCTACCGCCTTATAAAATTATTAATGTATTTTTCACACATAAATAATTATTTATAAACTGAAGAATGACGTGACGTAGGCGTATCGCGGAATAATAAAGCGGGTGGAAGTATAATTTTTTAACAAATTATTTTCCACGCAAAGTTGAGAATTAAAGCTAGTACGATATAAAGTTAAAAATATTCAAAATTGCGTACGTGGTGTAATAAAACATAAACCTTGTGAGTCAGTGAGCTCTGACGAACTTGTGCTGTCACATTCGAGGTTAGTACCGCTGTGCGTGAAATGACCTGCTTGTGAGGCGTATAAGTTCTGCGGTTAATATATCAAGTATCATGTTAAAGATGATACAACATCAGTTTATTTGTACATTTCTTCTGAAATTACAAATTTAATTGGGTTGTTGTTAGTTGGTTTGTCTTTTCTTTAAATAAGAATGAAATGTCACGGATGAAGGTATTTTTTAAATATTTTTTTATGGCGGGAAAAAATTGACTTTTGGAATGCAGCAGCCGGATCGCCAGTCAAAACTAGTTTCAGATATCAGTTATTATCAGCAGTCATCAGTTATAATGTTTTCAATTATTATAGCGTTGGGAATCTGATATATTTCCTGTGCACGATTAATCATACCTTATTTCTGTAATGATCAATTACGTTCTATTAACGAGGAATTACAGTTTAAAGAATCAACAATAAGAAACCTTACTAAATATTTTAAAGGAACCACTGAAAACTGAGCTAAATCACATCAAAAATCACTTCACGAATATCACAAACGTAACGTACACCCATATTTCACAACTAATACGAGAAAAAAGGACGGAAACCGAAACGCCTTGCAGCCAGCGGAAACACTTCGGATTGATGTTCCGTAATCACAAAGTTATCGCAATGGCTGTTGCAATGCGCCGGCACACATAACCACAGCCGTTATACCCACAGGAGTATTAAATGAAAATAAATAAAAAATATTAAGATTGGAGAGCAAACTAGTTCGCTTTAAGATGTTAAGTAAACAAAATAAGTAAGAAGAAGCAGAGTTATTTTCCTGTCCTTGCATAAGCAACATTTTATAAGTTGTGCAAATGATTAAAACTGGAATACATTAAGTAAGAAGACGAATTAAAGTTATCTTCCTATACTTGCACAAGCAGATTATTTGCAAATAATTAAAACTATAATTAGATCGTAAAAATAGTGTTGTAAACAAAAAAAAATAACTGTACACCGAAAAATAAATGATTACTATTTTTAAGTAAGTTCTAATATAATTATGCAATTAATACATATCCACGTACAATAGTTGATACAGTTACAGAACTAAAGTATAGATACGGAAAATTATGACTGTTTTTTAATATGCACCAAATTTAAAAGATACAGATGTAATGTATATCGTATAATACGTACATATTACTGTAAGCGTAAAATAAGGCCTAAAAAATTATTTGAAATTATTTATATTCGCCTTACAATATTGCTTATTCGCAATTACTGCGAAATAAGATACCCTACTCATATTTTTAATATTTAAATATGACACTAACCGCAAATGAGATTAAAAGTGAAATTCCACATTTATAATGACATAATAAATTAAAAGGAGTATTTTAGCCTACACACCAACACCAAAGAAGATTATTGTAACAATATACGTTTTAGAAAGCGACAGCAGCTATGCGCTGAAGTCTAATAAATGGTCTGCAGACTCTGTGGGCGCAATACCAACACGCAAGCCAGTGCTGTCACAATTAAAAATAATTGGAATTACGCAGCGAAAACGGACAGTCAACGCATGTCAACTGTTAACGAACATAGACAATGGGAGTTTGAAAATGGTTTGAAAACACGTCCAGGGTGCTACTGAAATTAATAAGCTGCAATAAATTATACCATAGTTCTCTTGCTCTCTCTCTCCCTCTCTATCTCTCTCTCTTCAGCCAGAGAAAGTTCACAGCTGAACATAGGCCTCCACCACGGATATAGGAATAAACATATAGTTCTATCACCGAATTTTTTTGTGAGCATAAATGTCTAAGATATTTATAGTGTATTGCATTAAAATGTAGCATGCACCAGCCTATACCCCGCGGGATAAGCAGATTTACCACTTATGTCAGCCCTAGTTCGCCAAGTATATTCTTAAAATGCGAGAAATGATCGCGGAGCATCCTCACACAAGTACAATGGCGAACCGTTAATAAAATACTGGACCTCGCGATTCTTTCATGCTGCCAGCAAACTAATGAGGCACTATTTTATTTAATCAAGCACTTCTAAAGTCCAACACTTCAAACTGAGTGATTTACCAAGTCATAATCAATCCATAAAAGAAAGAACCCGTTACTTCATATAATATATTTTGATGAATCGTGATTGAAATACTTGCAGCCCGTTATATTCACAGTCATCAAAATATTAAGTCTGACATTTTATGCCATCTCCTTAACAGCACATGCAGCATGATTTTTATTAATAAGCGAAATTTTAATCGGAACATATTTTTTTAATTTTATTATCGTTTTGCCAAGTACTCGTAAGGCGAATTAATTGACAACATTATCTGGACTTTTGTCTTTAAGATTAAAAATCCCCATTTGTACTAAATTAATATTTTATCAATGACTTATTTGTTTCTGTAAAAGACAGAGGTCGCATAAGTGTACATTTTAAATTAATGACATACATACATACATAAACTCACGCCTTTATCCCCGAAGGGGATAGGCAGAGGCGCCACTAGGACACCCACATTTCGCCTTGCATGTTCCGTCCCATGATGTGATAGGGGGCGAGCCTATCGCCATATCGGGCACAAATTCCTGACTCCGGCCTGATAATGAATAGAAATATCCAATATCACTTTGCCCGACCCGGGATTCGAACCCGAGACCTCAGCTTTGTAACCGTACCGTAATACAACTACGCCACCGAGGCAGTCTGAATTAAAAAGTCAAAAATTTATGACAATAACTAATAAATATACCCCGACGATCTAGTTACGTGTAAAAATATTGCAACAATATGTACTACGCAAATTGAAGGCGAAAACACGAAAACGTATCCGCGTAAGAAAATAAACAACAGTAACTCAACTAGTTTGCATTCAACGTCGGCTTTATATCACCAGCAAAATTATAATAATTCTACATTCACATGCCTCTCAAGCATTCCGGATTTACCTCCTTGGCCTACTACTTCTGCCAGATTCACTTGGCCCTATTAAATCACCCGTCTTTTTCCCGTGAAATAAAAATGTACATTTTTGCATTGACTTCCGCTGACACTACCGACCTCTGAGGGCACAAATGGCACATACTTCTGAATGTCACATTAATTAATGGATTTAGGACACTTGCTTACTTAGTAACGATTACCATGTGTATTAACATGTAATGGATTCTAAGAAAACGATGAAAAATATCAAAGACGAGCTAGAGGAAAATGTTGGTAATTTAATGTAACGCATCTTCGTAATGAGCCACGCATAAAGGTCGCATTAAAAAGGGCTAACATGCATAACAATAGAGATATTAGAGTTGCGGAAGAGCATAAGGAAAGCCCATTGAGTCCAGAAGCCTCGGGACAACCTCGGTTGTTCCATTTGCCTCAAGTTGCGACCGGCCTTGAAGGCGACCTCGTTTCGACTCTTCGAAGCCTACCAGTCATGTCACGATTCAACTTTGTAGCGATTACGTTTAGAATAAACTGTATACTATACATTGCACAGCTGTCTCCTGGTATGAATCAATGACAAAATTCCTACGAACGCGGCAGGTATATGAAACGGTGAGAGATATTTCGTCACACTCGGGCAATATGTTACTTTCACTGTCTTCAATTCCGTCACTTTATGATATAACGTAGCATTTGGATTTTTTATAATGCAACCGGTGGATCGAGTAAATGAGCGATGTTGTTCCTTTGCAAAATTTCAAACAATATTTTAAAATCTACGTCAATTGCGTGATTTAAGGCAATAAAAACCATATTCTGAAAAATATGAACGCCAATGCGATTGACCTTCTGTGTAACTATCACTTTTATGTTATAATTGTAACGTAAATTTGTATCGCAATATTGTACTTCTCAACAACCACTAGTCGCGCCCTTGTGCACGCAATGTAAAGCCTTTATTATATTCTTAATACAACAAATTCCGGATACAGATGATCATAGCGTATACACATTAACTGTAATTAGTAAACACGTTAGCTTTGTGAATGTACCTAGGCTAGTACGACCTACTACATCAATGAGTGACGTTGATTGACGAACTCGTGAAATGAGCGAAAACCCGACTGATACGTAAGGCCGAGGGTCCGAATTGAGCTCTAAATCAAATTTTCATATGATCAAAAATTTTATATTCATTTTGGATCTGGGTAACAGGGAAAATATTCTTGCATATCCCAATAACCATAAAATTAAACTCGTATTTATATGCAACATCACATGCTCTGTGGTAGAACTATCTCCGAAGAATAAAATTTTATCGGCTTCCCAACCTAACTTTTGGGTGTACTCGTATATTTCGTTTAGTTCATATCATGAACTGCAAGTTAGGTGGTACTAGAAACCGCCTTTAGCAAAGACCTCCAACGTGTAATGTTTCACGTGTAATTGAAAACATAAGGAAGCTAATTTCTACAAACAAATGTCCTTAACAAATTAATTTTGTACTTTTTTTATACACTAACATTTCGCTGCGTACAATTATGACGACCTTCATGTATCACTTAATTTGGACTAGTGTTTCGTAAGTCGCGCATTTGCTATGAAGGCCTATGTAGTTATGTTTGCTTTATTACTTATATATATTTATGAAAGCATTAAAGACATTTACATGTAACATTGCTATGGTAGACAAAACTTATATACTACATACGTGCGACATTATTCATTTTAAAAGCTAATTTGGTTATCGAATGTTTTGTCTTCTGCGCTCAAACTGAATTCGTTCGAAAGGGAGAAATTATTCGATAACTAAAATAGGTTTTAAATATCTATGAATAAGGCCGTTAGAATTGTATTTCACTTGGTAAGGGTTGCAGGAAATATAATATGCTAGGATGCCTATATTTAGCAAAACACTTTGTAGCTGAGTGAGATCATAATAATGATGATTGAACCCAGCCTCTGCATTTATTAATCCACTTTTGCATTGCATTTCATTTGAATAACTTGATAGCTCCTTAAACCCTGACATTTGACTTGTGTGTGTATTTTTAACTTAAACATCTTCAGTCGAAATTCTCTTAAACCTGTTTTAAAATATTACCAAACCATAAATCATATTTAATATACACGTCTTGTTTAAAATTCACAATGTACTACTTTGACCAGATTCTCTAACCTACTAATGCAATCTATGATAACTATTGCTTTCACTTATTGGTCATTATTAATTATACAGGGTATATCAAGACCGCGACCGAAAACGAAGCCAGGAGGTAGTATTAGTGATATCAAACACAATGCAAGTAAAAATCGCTTAATTTTTAAACACGCAATGGTACGTAAGGGTTTAAATCAGTATTTTTGTAAAAACTAGGTATTTACCCCTCAAAAACGATGATTTTTAAAAATTTGTAAAAAAAATCCGTCGCTTATTTTGCAAAATTTTTAGTTGCATTGTGTCTGTAGCCGCTAAAACTACCACCTGGCTTCGTTTTCGGTCGCGGTCTTGATATACCCTGTATTTAGAAAGAAAGAAAGAAAGAAGAAAGAAACATTTATTTGTTACAAGCAATGGTTTTCAGATTTAAGTAATTAAAACATACATATACTCGTATAACAGTGCTTGTCAACAAAACGGCTCAAGCTCAGCATGTGCTGGTGTAAACCAACGCTGGTCTTCCGCAAGGCCGGAAAAATTTAATTATTTTCTGTAACGTGTTATTTTGTATGTTTTACTTAAATAAAAAAAGTTATATTTACACAAATACTTATTACCCCATACTCTGTTTTCTCTATTTTGATAATGACCATAACTCATAAGTGACACAGTTAAACTGTTATCTTGACTAAATCTTGGGTGGGCCGACACCACCGGGGTGGCACTGTTTCACGAAACAATAACATGATTTTGATTTATCTCCGATGTGATGTAAAACTCTACATAAGGTCTCAAGGACGTTATGTTTACGGTTAGCCAAAACACATTCAGTTTCATGTCGAGCGTCATTTTATCGACAAACGAATAGTAATTTCTTACCATTGTATACTTTCTGTTAATAACTGCACCTAACACAAGGTGCTATATAGTCACTACCGTGCTGTATTTGTATCTGTATCTGTCTGTACATCCCACTGGGCACGGGTCTCCTCTACAATCGAAAGTACGATTGAGAGGGGTTAGGCCATATAGTCCACCACGCTGGCTTAGTGCGTATTGGCGGACTTTACATGCCGTAGAAAATTCTTTAAAATCGCCACGGTATGTAGGTTTCCTCACTATGTTTTCCTTTTCCGTTATAGTGCGTGATAGTCAATCACCTCGCCAACACTACTATTCTAGAATAAAAATACACAACGCAACATTATCAATTGCATTTAGTAACAATGCGTATAACTGTCAAGTTTAATAACCTCTCCGCTTGCATTATTTACGCAATTACCGTTCCGAGGGCCACGGTGTCATCGGCGATAATGCTGCCTCGTTCCAAAATAATACGAATATAATGACTATTCTTTTGTTGTGTTCTTAATATGTATTTAGCTTTTAATTACCGGCACGCAATGCAACGCGCTAAACGTGTAACTATGCAGTGTCACAACTCGCAACTGTCACTTGTGGCTGGCCAATGTTTGTTACAAATGTTGGTCCCTTTTGAATGTTTGCGTTAGTAATACTGAGTAAATTATTAAGTACGTAAGCCTATTCAATATTATCAAACCACTGTTGCTTGGGACTTTGCCCTTGCGATTTGGAAAAACCCACACTTAAATTTATCCCATAAGATATTTTCGGGATAAAACGTTACACACCTGTCCCAGGCATGAATTAACTCAAAGCAAAAAACCATATTCTTCTAGGAGTAGATAAACAAAACACTCTCTCATTTATACTATTCTCTTCACATATATCTTCTGCTAAAGATATCCATAATTTCCATACAGCGTTGATTCTAAGTCTCAATTAAAGCATACCGATTTCTAATTGCAGATAGCCAAATGCATTTGCACAGTAGCAGCATAATTACAAATCAACACGGATACCGCTGTTTATTGAGATTACTCGGCAAACAGTTTGCTCGTCCTACATGCAAGTTATCTTAGAACAAGAGGCCAGTTTAACAATATTTACAAAGGATTATGTGATATTAAAGGACTTTTCTATATCCTTGCTTATTGCTTATGTTATTCTTTTATTATAATCTTCGACCTCAATTAGTAGGTAAATATATATTTTTCAACAGAAATCATTTGATTTAAAAATATGTTTTTATTTATGTACATAGAGCGCGTAACTCCACTTCCATTGTTAGGTTTAATAACTTCAATAGTGTAATTTACGTATACAAATTTAGCGCATGCTCCAAACCTGATCTGTCGAAAATCGATAAAATTATTATTCTGCTATTAAAAACCTCAGAGGTTTTACATTCTTGTATTAAATGATTACTATAAAAATGGCCTTAAAATATCTAAGAATCAATCATCAATACATCATATTATGATCAGTGCTCCAATTTCAAGAAAGAAAATCTTTAAAATTCAAGTCAGTGACAACCCTATTAAACTCTACTTACAAGTCGTGTTTGGTATTTGTCATTGCGTGTGTAAACTGTCGTCCTAAGCAAGTACTTGCGCCGCATACATATATGCATTTTCCGCGTACAAACCATTACAAGCCTAAAAGGCTGAATGATTCATCCTCACAAGTTTTCTTAACGGAGAAGGTAACCGCGTACCGTCGTCCTATCAAGACTTAATGTGAATCATGTCCTTAAGGCAAAAATTACCGATTATTGTATATTATTATGTAATATAGCAATTTATACTTTATTATTTTTACTGCCTCGGTGGTGCTTTTGTATTACAGTGTCATTGCAAAGCTGAGTTCTCGGGTTCGAATCCCGGGTCGGGCAAAGAGATATTGGATTTTTATATTCAGTACCAGCTCGGAGTCAGGAATTTGTGCCCGATATGGCGATAGGCTCGCTCCCTATCACATCGTTGAACGGAAAATACAAGGCGAAACGTGGGTGCTCTGGTTTCTACTAGGGGCACCTCTGCCAACCCCTTCCGGGAAAAAGGCGTGTGTTTATGTATGTATGTATTTTAACAGCCTCCGTGGCGCAGTTGGTTCTTCGCCGGCTGTGAAACGTGAGTCCGCGTTCGATCCCCGCACCGAGACAAATATTTATGTTATCCATAGGTATTTGTTTCGGGTCTGGTGTTTGTGAGAAGTCTGTCGTAGCTCTTGATACCCACGACAAGACTAGATCATAGTATGGCGTCAAGATTAGTTATTTGGCTGTTGGGTGAATGAATTTATTTATATTTATTTTTTTTGATAATTTTAATATTTCATTGTTCATTATCATTGTTGTAAAAGATACTTTGGCATTTGCTGGGCTTCCTGTCGTAGCTTACCTAATACACATAAAAAGCCTTCAGATTTATTACTATTGCTCTTTTTATGATTATTTTTTATTTTATTTATGCTCTTTTATCCCCATTGTGTAGGTAAAAGTGTTGCTAGTGCCACTTACAGTCCGTTGAACCTACTTCCGTACAAACATGATGAGGGACAGGCTTATGGCCATAAGGGGCAAAAAATAATGCCTTTATGCGTAATAAAAATAAATATAAAGTCGTCATTAAACTTTATAAGACTTGCCTTGATGACAGCGTGAGTGCAACAACTCCAACAAGGTGACAGAACGTTTACAAAAAAACCGACATAAAGTAACAACTATGCTGTGACTCTTTCATACATCTATATTTATGGTGAAAAAAGAAAATTATTTTGAACCTATACAATGTTATATCATTTGGTTTTGTTTACCACTCGGTTCCTAAGGCTATTTTCACTGGAAAAGACCGCAAACGAAACTCTAGAATTAACCTAGTGGTGACCTAATTATACCTAGGCTTTCCTTGCCCTACTCTTTCCATCCTTCATGCTTCGCTATCAAATACGAGTGGTAGTGGTCGCCTGACATCAGGTTTCAAACAAATAACACGCAATGAGTCATGCTCTATTTGCAAAGAGAAATGTTATAAGGGAATATGATATAGGTAAGAAATCTCTAACATTCCATCTGATTTACATCTCACATTAGCTTCACTTTTCATTTTAATATTGAGTGAAAATTTATACGTAAATACATTATTGACTTACTACTACTCACCTTCGTTTAAAAATTGTCCTTACATATTCTAAGAGTTTCTATATTATCCATATTATATTATGATAAATAGATTAAATTAAGCCGTAGTTATATTACATTATATGTACTATTATAATATAGTAAGTTATATGGCGTTACCAACATATCAACAAAATCAAGGAACTTAATTTACTGACAAAAAAAATAAAAGTTATTTAACACTTGACAGCCCTGCTGTATTCCTGGTACATCGGGTGAACGTACCCATGAGCTTTATGATTGATAAATTAAACATCCTATAAATCGAAATATTCACACATTACAAGGTCATCAAAAATATTTCTTAATAATCATCAAAGGTACGACAAATCAAACTTTACACATTTACGATATCTACAAGCTCTTAAACATTACCGCGATTGGACAAGACCGTAAGAAATTTAACGCAGTTGTGAAATTCGTCGCCGAATCAAATTTATATTTACCAAATAATGTCCATTGACCTGTGTCAAGGCTACATAATAAAGCAAAATAGTAATTAATAACACCCTTGTTCAGTAAAAAACTTAATGCGTTTCAACTGAAATCATAAATCCATCTGCGCTAGGTCAAGGCGTGTCACCCAAATTGCCGTAAAGGGTATAAATGGTCATTATTCTGTTACATTAGCAATGACAAAATAATTTCACGAAATAATGATATTGCTTAAATAATGCGCTTCACAACTTTTTCTCACAATACACTTCACTTATGCAAATGCTTGGCGATTCTATTATTCGCGCGCGATTGTATTTAATTTCACCACATTTAGATTAAACGGAGTGCGGATTTCAAAATTTTCACGTTTGCCTTATTCAAAATTATATTAGTTACTTAAATTAAGGTAATTTATTGTGTATTCCATTCTCTTTGAAATAAAAAGCTATTGTAAATGTTTTAGTATGATTAAACTCTCTGCCGTTTTCGAAATGCTGGTTTCAAAAGGAGCACAAAGAAAATAAACGATTAATCTGACCGCATTCGTCAATTACTTAATTAGGAATATCCTACCATTCTTCGACGTCTGATTTCAGACGATTTAAGCAACAGCTACATGTCCACATTGAGAGTTGTTGCGACATCTGTATATAAAAATTTGGATCTATTTCAGAATTTACATTCAAATGAAATTAATATTAATCTATAATTTAGCAAACATATTTGATAGTGTCGTTTTGTGACATCGACAAAATTTTAACTATTTTTATACTTAGGTCCGATATCCGAAGGTCAAAAATTACTGAAAAAAATGAGTGAATTACTAGGTACTTACTGTACTAAATATTATACTCGATAGAACAGTTTTAATTTGGGTAATCTGTAATATAATTGGTATTCAGCTTACACCACAAGGATTACTATTGAGATTAAACATCTCAAGAATACTGATACTAGTTTCCTCTTCTTGAGGTCCTTTGAGACTAAATCACCTTTGGAGAATTAACCGGAACATTGAAATTATACATAAATAGCATTGACTTTTCCAACTACATTTTTTTAATCAGTCTGTATTTTGTTTCATCCTGCTTTACGAGGTTATATTGTATTATGATATTCCAGTCATGATTTAAGCGAATGATGGGCTTCTTAGTTTAGTTTTGTTCTAAGTAATATGAGGAAAAGAGTTTCTTTTTTTCTGAAATTGCCTGCTATATTTCTAAACCTACATAATCAAAAATGAACTTAGCAACTTTCAAAGTATCTTCATTTCAAATCTAAATTTTAATAATATTTGCTTCTGGTTTAGGTATTGTCGTAGTCCCTTGCAGTTTATAATAATGTTCACCACACAATTGAATCACAGATTGAATTTTACTTTGGACTCTAGATTATCTCTGTGTATTTTTTTAAGTTCATCTTTTCTTACATACTTAATTACCACTTAATTAATCGATTTAAATGTTCCATACGTAGATGACCTAGGTGCATTGAGGAGCGATCGACCGTCCACGAGGATGACGTAAAAAGCCGTTGACCGGTTGTGTTTACTTTCACAGCCGTGTGCAATGGACTTAAATGCGCTTGCTCGTAAGGTGCTCCAAGCCACATTACATTGATAGCATTATCGCAGGCGTTTGAGGTTAAGCCGGATTAGTTTGTTTACCTAAGATGTAATGTTCTTTATTTCGCCTTATTTAAGATTTGATAAAAAAAGATAAAAAAGTATTATTTTAGGGACCTTTGCCGTTTACGTGATATTGTATTTTTGTAATATCGAAAAAAACACAATCAGATCGTGCCGGTATTCACAAATTGAAACACTGGCTGTGAGGCTCTAGTTCCGCAAACATAGTTTTTTTAATATTCATAGGCGTCATGCAAAATCTTTTTATTGTCAAATTTTTAATTACTCCGTCACGATACATCTTATATTTTATGTTTGTCTTCGTAGAAATAAAGAGATATATCTGGTTTCCTGGTAAAATATTACGATCCCTATAGAATTCTTAAAGATCTAAGTGTTTAATCATTTCCCTATAACACCATTGTAACACGCTCTATAGTATCTGAATGGACTAAAAGAGCAACGACCGAACACCTCTTTATATAATGTATTACGTAAAATTACAAACAAGGATTATGCAAAGCGGACTTTGTTACTCATCGGCCCGGCCCTTAGAACAACCTTTTGGCCGAAACACAATCCCCAATTACATCTTAATCCAAAACTGTGACACAGTGTAAAAGCCTCGCTACCCAGGTTACCCATTCTTTGACAATGCAAACCAAGTTGCGAACATAACTTTCTTATTTAATGTAACAAATTATATGAAAGTTTGCCTCATAAGTTTCATCCACGCCTTTTCATTTTTGGGTTCTATACATTGAAACAGACGACCAAATATCGACTGACTAACTTTACGTGGTTACGTTTCTTCATATTTCGACATTCAACTGTTTTACAGACAGATTAGACTATCAACAACAATCTAAATGTTACTGCAATCAATTCCATCTTTCAAACAAATAATCAGAAAATTATATAATTACATTTTAGGTGCATCTAAGTGTTTTCGCATTTTTATATGACACACATGCCTACGGTAAAGAGAGCTCATCACGTTTTAATAAAACTTATAGGAATCAGGTGGATGTAAGTGAAAGGTGGCCACGCACAGCCGGTCAAGGAGGTCCACGCTTGATGTTCTACATGCAAGTGTCAAAGATTGCATACTTTTATACGTTTTTTATACTTATAAGTCATCAAAGTCGCGTACATAATCAATACAATTTTAAATTAAAACTTATGAAATTAATTTTAATATTTGTGCCGTGTTACTCAAATTGTTAGTGTGTAAAAAATATGAGATGGTTCGGTAATTCAGGGTTTAGATTTGCTGATAGTCAAATAGATGGCTTGAAATAAGGCATCAGATTTTCTAACATAGTGCGCCCATCAGCTAAAGCCTAGTCCACTGTGAAAAATAGAACCAATTATAGCTCGCATAAAACTGTCCCCAACTGCAACATTGAGATATAAACGTATAACTTAAATCTTTGAGATAATAATATGAAGCAAGTTTCAAGGAGAAGAAATAAAGGAAAAAATGTTATTTTAAAAACATGAAAACCTTCGTTTGTTTTGGAACTTAATTTTTAACTTAAGATATATCTCTTAGTAATGACTTTGCTACAAATATACAAAGTAACAAATTAATAAAACACCTTAACCACTCATAGAGCCACAAAAAATATCGCATATTCTATTTTTATTCAACATATCCTACAATATTTCATACACGTTCACTAACGCTATCAGAATTATTAATTAACTATTAATAATTCATGGAAACTGTTATGCAACTCTGACTTCGTAAATGGTAATTATGCTTTAAACAAAGGTCGCTATTAACAATCTTTAACTATTCATAATTGCGATTTGGTAAATATTTGATATTTATTTATACTTTAATGTTATATTACGTATTTAAAAATAAATAGCAATGAAAGTGTTGTAATTATAAGGGCAGCATAAAGTGTGTTTCTAGTCTTGTTTTTTATTAAGACGAGAAAGTGAATAAGGTGTAAGTGATGGTACGTCCAATGTTGTATAAATAGGGTATCAATCGCCGAGAGACATTTGTGTTGGCATGTTCGTAAGCGGGACACGACACACTTTCGGGGTCACTAAGGCAGGTTTTACACCTTGCTTGATAGTCGCTGTCTGACCAAAGTTTTCGATTCATACAGGGAATATTAGGCCAGCGTGGTGGACTATATGGCCTAACCACTCTCAATCGATTCTCTCGATTGTAGAGTAGGCCCGTGCCCTGCAGTGGGACGTATATGGGCTGATATAGATAGATAGATATAGACAGGGAATATTAGCTTTGACTGATTGTAAAATAAATAGAGTAACCTTAACTCATCATGTAACGTAAGATTATGTCACATTAAGAAAGAAAAACATCAAGGATTGATAAATTTGAATATTTTTTAAACATCGAAATTTTCGATTAAGCAATTGGTTTGGACCCCTACCGGACTATAACTTCTATAAGATTTAATCGAAAAATAAATCATTTTTATCGAATTAGCATCACACGAAGTAGATTACGGCAAGTTTCGCAATAAGCCTGATTAAAGAAAGCTGGCGGCCGCGAGACGGCCTCAGTCCAACAGATATTACACGCTTTTTGCGATAAGTAACGGTCACTTAATTTTTTCCTTTTTTAATACCATTAAACTGGTATGGTTGATTTTGACAAACTGTAGAAGTTATGGATTCTATGCTAATTTGATTATACGTGATTTCCACAGAATTTGAATAGTTTTAATTTCACCTTTGTTTTATTGAAGATTTACGAAGTAATAACTTTTGATAACATAATCGTAAACACAGTTTAACACCATAATAACACTTCACGAACAGATATTTTAAATTGGTGTGTTGAAACCAGCTATTAGGAGGAAAATAAGATTGATATGCATTTTATTACAATACAGACATAAAGTAAAATACAAGAAAAATCAAGTTATGTGTGTCATAACACCTTTTGCAGCTAACCTTAGCTAATTAGGCTGCTTAAATTACATTAGCTGATATTCGTACCTACTGCTTGTTATATAGATACTACAACAATTGCTGTAGCAATTAGCCCATTTCTACTGTCTCTCTACTCACCACAAGGATTCCTGTGAACTAGAGCTTATAACATAATATGAAAATCATCTACACTATACAAGTCTAAAAATACGGTTTAGTTTAGCTAACTGCACTAAATAGCTTACAATCATACCAATTTAAGAATGCTTTTTAGCTTTTAAGTAACAAAGGTGAACGTTAAGTAAGTCATCAAGAAAAAAGACTGCATTAGGAAACATCTACGATTTGTTTACATTGCGACCTTTTTGCACGTTTTCCTCTATTTTGACACACAAAGCAACTGAGGCGTGGCAGAGCAATGCTCATTCTAACAAGTTGTTTACTTACGTATGTAGGTCATAACTTTAGTCATCTGTCTACAGAACTTAGGTAGAAAATGAGGTATTACTACCTATTATTTTTGGTAACTTTTATAATTAACATTTGAAACCATTTGTTTTGTTAAAGGAGCAAAAATCCAGTCTATTGTTGGATTCGGATTGCCCTGCATAACAATTGGTGCTCTTCATCCGCAAAGGTTGCCTAAACTTAAACAACCTACAATTCTCCAGGTGTTGTGTTCATGAACGGAGATGAACACCTTCTAGCGGACGCTGAAGTCACTTACTGATTCAACCTTTTTTATACCACGTATAAAATTGTAATTTTGTATTTCGTACTGGTTCCAAAGAAAATAAGTTATTATTTAAGCACCAAAGTCAAAGAATTTTCGGTATTTTAAGTTCTGTAACGGTCTTAAAATTAGTTTACATCACCAACAATCCTTATTAATTTTTCCAACAATATGTCAAACTGACATATCTTCGTACTATAATATACTACAGTTAATGCAAAACCATAATCCTCATGAAACACGAAGAATAATGAACATCTGTGCAAGAACCGCAAGTAATCATAGTTATTACACCCCAACAGTTTAACCCGGCGTAATTTACTGTAATCTTTGTTACGAGCTGTTTTATTACACAACCGATGTATATATTTTTAACCTCGTTTAGATTTTCAAACTAAATATAATAGATAGAAAAATAGATACAGGATTACGACAATGGTTAAGGTTGGAGTATGAACCAGAAAATGCAACGGCTCCTATTAAGTTATCAGGCTTGATACTCAGTACCACTGGTTTGTCGATTTCTGCCTGTAAGAAAGTCGACCCCATCGAACCTACCTCAATCAGATCGATTGCACCTCAGGCAAGGGCCAGGTAATGTACCCTGAACCGACGAGAATGCATAAAGTGATTGATGAAGGTAAACAAAGCGAAAGCAGTATGTCAAAATCGAGCAATGTGGAGATCCATAGTCTCTACCTACCCTTATGGGATAAAGGCGTGACGTTAATGTACGTATATATGTAATCTCTCGAGTTGTCTTCACCTCGAAAGAGAGAGCACAGCGCAGTGCTCAGTGCGTGCTTAGTGCGTGCGTTTCAATATACATTTTGATTCTCTAACTAAACTATAAGAAATATCTAGAATATAATTTAAAAAAAAATTAGATTGTTTTATAGTTATTTGTGCAAAATTTAATAAATATACCAATAATATTTCGATTTTCGCATATCATTAATCCAATTAATTGTAAATTCTATTTCGTAACGAGGAAAAATTTAATAAATGAATGGAAAAATTAAACAAAAATAATAATTACCAAGTAAGTCTTAATAACTACTAAGACTAAGAAATGAAACTAAAATACTATGAGTAAACACTTATGAGTAATGGCTAAGTTAAGGTGATTGACCTGTAAACACTAACGAATATGTATTGCTCAGAGTTCTCGAACGCTAATGTTGCATGCACATCCTCATAATTAATATTTAATAAGCAGGAAACACGTCCCAATATACCAACAATAGTGATAATGATCTTCTTAAAAATGTTTTTGGAGTGGAAAATTCCATTTATATATATGCATTGAATATTGATCCTGGGTTCCAACTCAAGGAAGTTCTTGTGAAACATCAGTTTTATTATTTTGAAATTGTTTTTGACTACAGAATTAGAGATTTGGACTAAATACTACAGAACTAAAAAAATACCTTTACGCTTTGGTTGTTAGAATACTTGCTATGACTTAAAATTTATTTGAACTTATTCATATTTTTTCCATGCAGACAAACTTGGAAATAAATTTAGAATACTTTAATATTTTACTAGGATTCCATTTTAATAGCCTTGAAATTTTCCATGGCGTAGTTGGGTAGACGCCGACTGTAAGCCGATGCCCGAGAGGCCGCGGGTTCTAACAGAAGGAAGTTCAGGAAGAAGCAATCGAGTCTTTGATAGCGATATTAACGAATGTATTTTAGGTTTCAATTTATATACGGACGAGAAATTTTATTGAGTATACTTAATAACCATTATTTTGTATACAAACTCATTATTATTTGTATTTTTATCATAAAATGATATAATTTAATATAACCATAAACGGAAGAATTAAAAAATGAATTAGATTCAAAATACATGCGTCCTTACATAACTAGATGTTACATCCGGTTCGAAATATTACGCAACAAATTAATTTAATAATATACTTCAATTAGCACTATAAAGCCCTGGTCTGCCGAACGGTACGCGCGGCAGTGCGTTGCGTGCAATGCGGTGTCAGGCTCGGTTTTGTATGAAAAACGTCATCATTTGTCTTTTGTTTTGGAGCGGTAAGCGTCAGCCAGCCGCAATGGTGAAGGGTCAACTCATTGATGATATTTTGGTCTTTGATAGAACTGACAGCGGTTTGCGGTGCTGGACGCAGACTTATATGAAAATACACCGCACAGCCAGACGTCATTCTCGTCAAATCGCCGCCGCGTGCGAAATTGCGGAATGGATTTATTTGTCGATAATTTTACAGTAATAATAGCAGGAGCCCCTGTGTTTTATATGAAGATAGAAATAACACATTAACGAATGATAATAAAAGGAAAAAATCTCCGATGGTAGTGTGACCATTTTTTTTTTCATATAAGCATCAAAATGCAACCGCAATGCATCTGATGTATTACAATTTTAAATCCAATTACAATATCCACCAGCAAGAAATAATCAGCTTCTGCCGTCAAACACTATTATACTAGCCTGCTCGAAAGCATATTTAAGTAGGCTGAACCTGAAACGCGAAATATTTGCATTTGATTTACGAGTCTACCACCTTCGTGTACGGTGGTCGGAGCAATTACGAAAATATCACTAGTTCATCCGATGAGCGTATTATAATAATACATTACAGTTGAATACTGTGCAAATAGCATCTCGTGTTGCTATTGGGTGTGGCAAATGGATCAAACTAGGAATTATTTCAGTACTTTCCGCTCAATGTTTCTTAAATTTTTTCGTACATATAAAAAAGCTAATTCACAGCTTATACCATACGTCCCTTGTTAATATTAGTCCGTGTTGCTTCTCCAGCCAATATTAAAAAATAGACAATTCTTTTTTTTAAATCCCACTATTTAGTACCTTTTTGATAAAGCTGCGGATTTCAACAAGTTAATGTGCTGAGATCTATAACATCTTCTATTGTGCTGGAGGTTGTGTAGATATATACCTACTACCTACCTATACCTACGTATATTATTTGAGCTCCGTATTGTGAATTAAGATAAAAATTACAATTAAATGATTATTGTAAAAAGTGTCCATCAGTATTGATCCAGGTTTTGCTTGTGATCATTTATAACAAAATAATTTATTTTTATAATGATAATACAATTTGTTTTTATGAAATTACGGTACAATTGGCGATAATTTAAGAGTAGGTATCTATACAAGTCCAGTGAAATATAACTTGATCAAAGAATAGGTAGTTATGCGACCTGCCACCTTATACCCTATATTAAACCCTCAGGGTTAATGGGTCAATAAGGAGTTGTATAGCTGCTTCATCTGAACTGACTTAATGTATTCGATGTACCAGTGGCGAATACCAAGAGTATCAAGTAGACGGTTCTCACAAGAGAATAGTATATAAGCCATGGACATCGCAACGTCAGTTGACTTTGCTTCAAACCATCATAACTAACACAAGTCTTTGTCTTTGTTAGAATTTATCATTTGTGAATTATTTGAAATAAATTATTTTTATTTACAAATACGCTCGAGATAATTTGACTGGCGCAGTCGGGTCGGATTTAATATCGCGTTAAAAGTAGGTTCGGAAGGGACACAAAAATAGGTCGCCGAATTGTACTACCAACGCTAAAGATAAATAATCCGCGAACCACAAAAATATAAATTAGTCAAGTACGTAACAAGTGATAAAGAAGCAATTTCCAGCATGGGAAGAAAGAGCAAGTGAGTAAATCCTTTCATTCCTTCCTATCGCTTTCCTTCCTTTTAATTGGACTGAAAATCGCCAATTTTTAAAAAGGCGTGTTTTTCCTTTCATTAGGAAATCCACAAAATAGCGCCGTAATCTTGGACTAACATTGCCAATTTTACGTAGAAAAATAATTTGAATTAATTATTTTTGCCTTTGATATCATTGTGTTTTTGTGTTGTATGTGCATTATTTATTAAAACAATGAATCAAATACAGCTAATCCCACGGGAGATAATCGAAATCATCCCTAGATATGACGGCGACGAACGGTTGCTTAGTCTATTTTTAAATAAATGTGAGTACGTTATCAGAAGCTTTAGAGGCGATAACAGTGTAGCTCAGCAAACATATGTGTTTCACAGTGTTACAAGTAGACTGACGGGAAAGGCCGCAGTATTACTCAGTGAAAGACAGAATGTAGCATCTTGGGATTTATTAAGGGAACTATTAGTTCAGCATTTTGGTGACAGTAGGTCAGAAGAATGTATAGCCATGGAGCTAGAAAGCATTAAAATAAATTCAAACGAATCGTTTATCGAATTGTGTCACAGAATCCAAAATGTTAGGAGTTCTTTGATAGCAAAAGTAAATCTTTTGACGGACGAAGGTATTAAGGCGTCAAAAATGATAATATATAATAACTTAGCACATAAAGTTTTTATATACAACTTGCCTGAGAACTTAATCCAATTTGTGAGATTAAGTAAGTCCACAAATCTGGAGGATACATTATCTATCGTAATGGAAGAAGTTAATTTCCAAAAGGAATTTAAAAATAAATGTGTAAAGCCACAAGCACCTAAAAATTGTGTAACAACTGAATATAATAAAACACAATTTAAGGAGCATAATAATATTTTGCCGAAACCTCAAGTTAAATTTGGAGGGCAAAATCAAAAGCCACAGGGCTTTCAATTCAAAAATCCTGTAAATTTCCAACCAAGACCGCAACAGTTTCCACAATATGTGAATAACTATAAAAGGTCTGGATTTTTCAAGAAAAATCCGCAACAGCAATTTAAGTTTGGCATCCCACAGTCGCAAAATCAGGTACAAGACGTATCAATGCGAACTGTGAGGAATAATAAGCTAGTAGGAAATTTTATAAAGGGAGCCTCAGACAGCCCACCAGGATAGATTATAATAATGTTGATAACATGATAAAACTACCGTATATTAATATACCAAAGTTAGGTAAATTCATGATTGATACGGGTAGTTCTCGCTCATTCTTAAGCCCAAACAAGGCGTTTAAATACTTTCGTAAGTATTTATACAACGAACCATTCGAAGTAATTAGTACTCATGGTCGTAGCGAGCATGATACGGTGGCTCAGATTCCGCTTCCAGTGATTTTTAATACGAACTTGATACACAAGTTTTATATTTATCAAGTAGATAAGAAATACGATGGATTATTAGGCTCAGACTTGTTACAAGACCTAAAGGCAAATGTTGATTTTAACAACAAGGTCTTAAAAGTAAAAAATGCGAATATACCAATGGTATATAATGTTGTATCGCAAATAGGGAATAACTCTATAGAATTTATGGATATAGATCCAACTATAGATGAGTTGTTGGAAGTAAATCTTTCAAAACTTAGACTAGGTCATTTAAATAATGAGGTAAAATGTCAGGTAGAAAAATTATGTTTTGAGTATAAAGACATTTTTCAAAATGATGGCATTCCATTAAGTTTTACAAGTCAGGTAAAACATAGTATACGGACTACCAATGAGGATCCCGTATATATCCGTCCTTATAGGCATTCTCATAAGGAGAATGAGGAAATAGAGAGACAGGTTAGGAACTTGTTACAGAACAATGTTATTAAGGAATCGCACTCACCGTGGAGCGCACCTGTCCATTTGGTTCCGAAAAAACTAGATGCTTCCGGAGAAGAAAAGTATAGGATGGTCATAGACTATAGGCGTCTTAACGAAAAGACGATAGACGACAAATATCCCATACCAAATATTTCAGATTTATTCGATAAGTTCGGTAATGCGAAATATTTCTCCACAATCGATCTAGCTAGCGGTTACCACCAAATAGAAGTCCAAAAACAGGACCAACCAAAAACAGCGTTCACGACACAGTCGGGACACTACGAATTCATACGAATGCCATTCGGTTTAAAAACGGCACCCGCCACATTCCAGAGAACAATGGATAATGTGTTGCGTGGTTTAATAGGTGTCGATTGCTTAGTTTATTTAGATGATATTATAGTATATTCGTCAAACTTGCAGGAACACTTTTGCAAACTGCAGAGAATATTTGACAGACTTAGAGAGATGAATCTAAAAGTAACTTTAGACAAATGTGATTTTTTAAAAACAGAAGTTTTATATTTAGGTCACACAATATCAAAAAATGGTCTTCAACCAAATGATGATAAAATCAAGGCAGTCTTAAAATTTCCTTTGCCTAAGACACCAACGGAAATAAAAAGTTTCCTTGGACTAGTAGGTTACTATCGTAAGTTTATAAAAGATTTCTCAAAAATCACTCAACCTCTTACGAATTGTTTGAAAAAGAGAAATAAAGTTATCATAACCCAACAGTATATAAATGCATTTGAGAAATGTAAAGAGTTGCTTACTAATGCACCTTTACTTCAATTTCCAGATTTCTCAAAGCCATTCCTATTAACTACGGACGCCTCTAATTTTGCGTTAGGTGCAGTTTTGTCACAGGGTCCGATAGGAAGTGATAAGCCTATTGCATTCGCGAGTAGGACTTTAAATAGTGCAGAAACCCGCTACAGTGCTATAGAAAAGGAACTATTAGCAGTAGTATGGGCATGCAGGCATTTTAGGCCATATTTATATGGGAAGAAATTCACTGTTATAAGTGACCATAGGCCGTTAGTATGGGTAAATTCATTAAAAGAACCAGGATGTAGGCTAACTCGTTGGAAGTTGAGATTAGCAGAATATGACTTTGACATAAAGCATAAGCCTGGCAAACAAAATAGTAACGCAGATGCGTTATCGCGTATAAAAATTAACGCAATTGATAATGATAGTCAATCTATGTTAGTTAATACGGACGATGATCCGAGAATAAAGGCGGTGATTCAAGAAATTGAACACGAATATAATAGAATGAATAGGGAAAGACAAAATAGTAACTCTCCCGTAATAATATCATCAGATGATGATGATGATGATAGGATGAATAGGATAAATAGGATTAATGAATTAGAAAAATCCGTATTTACATATCCTGTACCATCGCTAAATAGCAGCGAATCCAAGAAGTCGTCTGATATTGTAACAATACATTCTAAGAGGAAAAAATATTTGTATAATTACTTAACAGATAGAATGTTAGGGATTAAAGAAAAGATTATTGAAAAGCGGGGCGGCGAAAAAGAATTCGACGTTAAACCCGGCGATACAGTTTTCATAAAAGGAGTAAATATAAGGCGTAGCAAGGATAAACCTCGCTATCAAAAGGCCAAAATAACAGAAAATATAATTAGAAATACTGTTATGGTCCAAGCTAAAGATAGAGATAAAAGGGTACCTATTAAAGATATAAAACGTCCTCCACAGGTACATCCTTCTCTTAATCATCCAAGCAGTCCAAAACCTGGCACTTCAACTTCAGCAAATTGAAGCCAACCCAGGTATACTTCCAGTAAAAGAAGGTCGTGCTTACCTTAGTTTATATAACTGGGAAATAGTTAAGATTTTAGATCTACAATTAATATATGAAAACTTGGAATATAATTTTATTAAATATGGAGAAGTCAATTCATATTTAGATAAAAACTTAGATATTCATATTTTAGATGGTAGCATTGTAGACATTAAACTACAAGCAGAATATATAAGAAATATAACTGTAGAAAAGTATGAGCAGTTAATTCCGAATATTAGGGTTAAAAGAGGAATACTTAATCCTTTAGGAACAATTATTAAAGCTATCACAGGAAATATGGATAATGATGACGCAATTAGATATGAACAAATTTTGAGTAAAGTTCAATCTGAGCAAAATGCTATCTCCAATAAAATGACTATTGTCTCTGAAATAGTGGATTCATTAGTTAACTTAACAAATTCTAGTAGGAATAATTTTATTATGTTGGAGAAAAATATGGATGAAATTGAATTATATTTAAATAAAACATATTTTCAACGAAGTAAAGAATTCGTTATAAATACTTTTAATATACTCATCCATAATTTTCAGTTGTTACTTACAAGATTAAGTGAAATTGAAACTATAATAGCATTTAGTAGAATTAATATCGTTCATCAGTCACTATTAAATATTAGTGAATGATATTATATATTGAGAGATGTAGAAAAGGTAGATAAATTAATATTACCTGTTACTGTAGAGAATCTTGCAAATATTGAAAGATGTATAGATATTAAGGCTTACATCAAAGGCAAACAAATAATTTTTATATTATCAGTTCCTACGGTTCAATTAAAAGTGTATAACTATTACCAACTACATCCCTTTCCTATGTTCAATCCAATCCGGAATAACACATTCCTCATTATTCCGAAACATTCCTTTATCCTTATGGAAGGGTTGAAAGCATTAGAGCTCAAGGAGTCATGCAGAGAAATAGATGAACAGATATACTTGTGCTACGAGAGCAACGTGTCGCCTAGTAATGACGACGCATGTATAGCAGATTTAATGAAGTTTTCTACTAATATAACTTCATGTTTGCAATTGCCAGTGAAAGCTAGCAAACTTAAAATTAAAACCATACAAACAGATGTGTGGATAGTATATTCCGAAATTGAAATGTTCATTATGGAATATTGTGATGACAATATAAGCCAGTATAAAATATTGGGCACGTATATTATTACGCTAAACACAAACTGTGAGGTAAAAATTGGAGAAATGACGTTGAGGAAACGTCATATTAATGGAAACCAGATCACACTTCACAGGATGCCTGTTATTCACCTACCGAGTGTTGCTGAGCATCCAGAGTTCCAGAGGACTTCCGTCAACCTGGACAACTATAATATGGAAGATCTACGGGTGTTGTCTCGTGTTCTACAAAGTGATAGTGAAGTGATAAAAGACGAAGGGCAAATGCCACCAGTGAATATACACAGTGTTAGCATAGGAACTATTGTACTTTACCTCATATTGATTTTTGTATTGTTGTATTTCGTGTTTAGTAATAGAAAATTTATATTGTCAAAATGTGTCCGAAATCATCATCCGAAAAGTGTTTCAGGAAATGATTTCGTACTTAAGGAGGGAGGAGTTATGCGACCTGCCACCTTATACCCTATATTAAACCCTCAGGGTTAATGGGTCAATAAGGAGTTGTATAGCTGCTTCATCTGAACTGACTTAATGTATTCGATGTACCAGTGGCGAATACCAAGAGTATCAAGTAGACGGTTCTCACAAGAGAATAGTATATAAGCCATGGACATCGCAACGTCAGTTGACTTTGCTTCAAACCATCATAACTAACACAAGTCTTTGTCTTTGTTAGAATTTATCATTTGTGAATTATTTGAAATAAATTATTTTTATTTACAAATACGCTCGAGATAATTTGACTAGGTTTATTAGCAGAAAAACATAAAATAATATAGTTAATAACACGCGAATTTACATGAGAAAATATAAACTAATTATGTCACGTATCAATATTTGAGAAAATGGTCTTATGTGCCTTTTTACCGACTTCGTTTAGAATGACGCACAAACAATTTTTTAATAAAATTCTATATATTTTGAACTCAAATAATTATTATCCGTAGTAGGCCAGCGTGGTGGACTATATGGCCTAACCACTCTCAATCGATTCTTTCGATTGTAGAGTAGGCCCGTGCCCTGCAGTGGGACGTATATGGGCTGATATAGATAGAGAGAATTATTATCCGTTGTCATGGAGACCCGTGAAGACTTCAATGCAAAATTGTCAATATAACATTTGTTGTCAAGTTTCGGCTCTCCCATTGGTCAACGGATTTACGCACAGAGTGAAACCTATCTGTGTAACCTCCTTAGTTGCTTGAACTGCGTTGCTTGCCGCAGTGCCGCACATACCGTTCGTCAGACCAGGGCTTTAGGTAATGGTCCAAAATAACTGTCAATTATTTATTAATGGAATCACCATAGTCTCACAAATTTCTTGATTCTTAGGTACCAACACAGATCACTCCCAATAGATACCGCATTACGATAGTTTTGTTTTGAACTGAAAACGCCAACGAAGGGAACGGTGCAGGGAAGTGGGCGGGTTGCAGCGCTGTCAC
This sequence comes from Deilephila elpenor, assembly GCA_949752805.1. Lineage (NCBI taxonomy): Eukaryota > Metazoa > Arthropoda > Insecta > Lepidoptera > Sphingidae > Deilephila > Deilephila elpenor. The sequence continues at coordinate 5,474,057 of OX457099.1, read as the reverse complement.
GTGGACTTCGATCGAGAGATGAGGCTTGTCGATAAATAAAATAAAAAGTATCGATAGTTCGATTTGCCAGTAAGTTTAACGTGTTATGACCGCTTTTATAACTTGTTAAATGTTTTATAATATGTTTTCACTGGCCTGATCTAATAAATTATACCAATCGCTAACACGAATAAAGTAGGATTAAGATTTATACTTTAGTATGTAACGGTTTTATTTCCATTATTCGCCGTTAATTTTTGTATACCATAATGCCGAAACACCAGAATTAAGTGTTGGGTTAAAAGATCAGATAAAAATATGAAATATTAAATGATTAAACCTCACGCCGTAAAGGGCTACAATAACTTATTCAGTTTCTTGAATTCCGACGGCGGCTGTAATAGATGGTAGGTAATATCGACAAGTGACAATGAAACCCACTTGACGAATTATGAATGTTTTTGGGATGATAATACAACGTATGTTGAAATTAGTGCAACGGCTTGTACTACTCATTCTCAATAAATTTAGTATACTAATAGTTATGTTAAATACCTTCCCATGATATTTGACAAAAGGCGGTTCTAACGCCACGCATCAAGCACGAATTTCTAACATTACGTTCTTAGTAATTAAGCAGAAAACCCCAATATCACTTATATCAGTCAAAATAAAAATGAATGTATTAAAACACATAGTCAGTAGATACTTGATTCGAGAAATAGGACCCGAAATACCATCAGACGAATACGCTTAAACGAGCTTCATCTCAAGGCTATAAATGTTACTCTCGGATGCTGGACAAAATCAATATAAAATTATAATATTATTTGATAATCATATTATTCTATCCACACAGAACTACGAAATTATAATTTTTTAAATAAATAAAAATGTACCAGAATTGGTAAATAATGAAGTATCCATTAAACGACGACGATTTTTCATTGGGAAAAAACATTCTTGGGTAAAATGTCGTGAACAAATTACGCTATTTTTTGTAGGCCACCAATCGTCACCTCGACATGTTGCATCTACCCATATTTTTAACTTTCGGGACATGTGGGTAATCTAAAATAAAAATGGTATTATTCAAACATAAGGTTATATACTAACCCACAGTTTTTACCCGACGATAGCAAAGCAAGAAGAAACAGAAAAGTGCAATTATTGAAAAAGTACCTAGTTAAAAACTTGACCTTTTTCAAATTACATTAAATGACGTCGTCATGGTGATATGCAATTTTTATTTAAACCAATATACATTTCGTGACATTGTCATTTAATCAAATTATTTTACATTAATGTTTTAAAATATCGATATTGCTTGGAATTATATTATAAACATGCGTCAAGCACTAGAAGAACGCGTGATTTCACCAGAAAAAGATGGCTTATTATGGTTATTGCTATGCGAAAAAGAGACGGCTGATTTTTGATTCAAACTCGACTGTTTGACATCGATACAATAACCAGTATAAATTGAGCTCGCTCGTGAGCAAATTAATTTAAAGAATATTAGTTACCGATGAAAAGTTATTCCGTTTTTTTGGATACTTGAATTTTTTGAGTTTTTTCCACACCATTTTATTGAGCAAGTCATTTTTAACTGTAATATGATATTTCTAAAACTTAATTTTCGCCAACGCTCAACGATACGTGCGGGTCCACTACTTGGATGAGACTGATGACGCGACATTTGGAATCGGTTTATATCAGTCCGATAGCTTATACGTGTGGCGCGCAACCGCTGCCTTGCATTAGGTATCTAGTGGGAGTGATCTGTGGGTACCAAATATCTTGTACCGACATGGGCTCGGCGCAATATAACTTAGGAGTACGATCATTAAACTATATATTATATAATTCCTAGCAATTCTAGCTTTTAGATTTTAAAACCTCACACACTGTATATTTCAACCTAGAAATATACCTATACCTGTAACATGACATCACATTATAATGAAGAATACTCTCCGTAAAATATGTAAAAAATAATTCAATTCGCATGTCCCTCAATCTGATTAATGAAAGGAAAATATTTCAAAACACGTAGAATTTCGACAGCTCCGATAACATACCTATGGTTTAACTAACCATGAAACTGTAATTAAGTTTCTTTGTTATTCATTGCCTGGCAAACCTATCTACAGGCACAAACGATGTTGTTACGTAAAGATAACTATTTAAACAGAACTTTCGATCAGTACACGTCCAAGTACTTGTTATTATGTAACTGTAACAAAATGGTATTTTTGGTGAATTATTGTTGTAATGACGTGTATACTGTATACATTAAGTTTTTTAAGCGAAAAATAAAAATGATATGAACATAAATAAACGACAAACAATTATACGAGAGCGTTAAAGTCTGCTAAGTCCGCTCTCCTTTCGTCTCTAATCATACCTTTTCAGGTTAATTCAACGCAATAACACAAAATACGACTATATCAATAAACATGCCTATTTTAATTGTAATTTTCCTTGTTCCAGATGGGTTGCCGATTAACCATAGTGGATGATGTTCTAAACAGATCCTTTTACAAACTTGGCCTGGTTGTCGGGAGGCAGCCGGGATACTTCATCATAATACCCGTCCTGCTAACACTGCTCATGATCACTGGATACCAGAGGATTTACTATGAAATGGACCCTGAATACCTGTTCTCGCCTGTCAGTGGACAGGGTAAATTAGAAAGGAGGATCGTGGAAGAACATTTTAAGGTCAACTACAGTCATAGGTTCAATGTTGGAAGGATAACGAGGGCTGGTAAGTCTTATTGATAATAATTTGAAACTATGTTAGTACAATTCATGACCCTACCATAACATTGCGACCTAACCGAAATATTTCCGGGTCCCAACGACTTAATAATAATTGGCGTTAAACGAGGGCAAGAACGCATCGGTAATAAGGTTCAATATTTTTGACTGCTATATAGCTGAATGATTTATACCTTCAAACAATGTGCGACATTCGCAACAATATACCTTTTAATGACACAGAAACTTCATATTTTATTTCATTAAATTCTCATTTATCCACAGTCGAATCGAAAGTTAAAAATACACTAGGTAATGAAGATTATAATTTATATCTTAGGTACCATTGGAAAATTGAAAAACATAATATTGTAACGACAAATATTTTTAACAGGGAGGTTCGGACGAGTGATAATCGTCGCTAAAGACAACAATACAAATATGCTTCGGACAGAGATTTGGAAGGAGCTGAGGCAGTTGGACGAACTGGTACAGAACGTGACGGTCACTCTGCCATCGGGGGAAACGTTTACCTACAGGGAGGAATGCGCGCGCTGGGAGGGGCAGTGCTTCGTCAACGATATATTGAACTTGGATAAGATTATTGGCGAGGTAATTGTACCGATTTTTTGTAGTACTTACTACCATTTATGATATTTTCATCTGTTTCGTTGCTATGCTGATTGGTAATGTCCTGTACTTATTGTGTTACCCATTTAACTAATCCTAATACGAGTTGTAGAGTCTATTTTGTATGTAATGATTAATTAATGTTAATAGTCATAACCTCAGATTATTACGCTTATTCGTCACTCAGCAACCTTATGCTACATAAATAAATAAATAAATACACCCAACAGTCACATACATAGTCCTGACCCCACACTAAGATCGAATCTTGTGTCGTGGGTATCAGAAACTACGAGAGACTTTTCGGTCTCACAAACACCCAGACCCGAAACAAATACCTGTGGATCACACAAATATTTGTTTCGGTGCGGGGATCGAAACCGAATGATTAACATGAGACTGCGGCCTTGACACACGATGCCATAAAACTTGACATGGATATTTTATAAATAATATAAATTCTTGTTCCTACCGAAAGATGGTTTACGCATAATTACGTCACAAATGACAATCTAGGCATCACATTTTTTATCTGCCTAGATTATGGTTTTCAGACAATCCTAATATTAGTCTCAGTCAACTTTAAATTTTGCAGCGGCAGAATTCATGCACAAGATTGAATCCAATAAATATTTTTTTTCCTCAATTATATATCAATCATTGTTTATTAAAATTTTAGATGAGCTAAAATTGATAAAATGTGTGCTACTTTAAACCAGACGCACAAGTGTGGCATTAACATTTAAAAGTACTTAGCCACTTTCATCCTCTTTGAACTTTCTCTTTGCAATCCATTTCATAATAATAACATTGTGCAGTGTGTACAAACAATACAATACGAAGAAGTTAACTCCAAAATTTGAAGGATATTAAAAAATATCATTAAATACAAGACAGACATAAAACTAAATATACGTCAGTATACCTATACAGATTGTTTCATACTATGTCAATCTTTATAGGCAGATAGGATTATAGTCGAAAGCAGACTCCCTGCGACCAAGAATGATAGTAAAATAGACATTGATAAATCGTGGTTCTTCGCACGTTTGTTGTTAACGTACCTAATCATTATTTATTTCGTATGTTTAATAAAGAGTCACCGTGAAATAGAATCAAAATTTACAATTTGTCATAGTAAGGAATGGACCTGAGTCACGACAAATAATAGGAAGACGATATTTGAAACAATGGATAGTTTATTACTCATAATTACTTGAACAGTAACTTAGACCGCAGACCACACATTGAATATCCTTTAAACAAAGGGTTTGTTGATATGATTAATTGATCAAATGTATTTCCTGGTACATTTTTCTTTGTTATTTTTATTTTTCTTTACGATGAAATGATTTGAAATATGCTCTTCCCCTATCATGTCAAACTTGATATTTTCTAAGAATCAAACAAACGGTTTAAGATGTAGAGGTGGCTTTTATACACTCTGTGAATGGAATAGAGCATAGATTCGAATAACACAACAAAACGAGAATCCAATACACAGCAATAGCACAATGATAATATCTAGAAAACTTACCGAAAATCTCGCAAAGCTGGACAGTCGACGCTGAGAAAAACGGTGACGTTTCGTAATTCGAAGCCTCAGAACCACTTGCACCAAATTATACACTAAACTTCAAGCGTAGCATCGCGGCACGCGCCACGCTTTTAAAAGGGCGAACTATAAAACTACCCTCCACTGATTTATTGTATATTTGTGATTTATATTACTTTTAAATATGAAGCATTGAAATTGTACGGCTTTAAGTCAACCCTTTAAAATAACATTATGATTATGTATTAATTACCTACCTACTTAAGTTTATATTTTCTAATGTAAAAATACGTAGATATCTGAAATTTTAGACGAAATGGTTCAATACTTGTAACTATATACTTTACACAATAGTCGTTAACACGTATGAAAATGATCACCTTGTTGAATCTCTTTATGAAATTCGATATGGACTGTAAGCGTATTGTTCTAATGTTTGATTATCCACGGTTAGCCACGTGGCGACTGTCGTTAATATTCTAACCAGCTTTATTTGTTGTATGCCTCCGTAAGATCTTGTCTTCATAAGGATTCGCTTTATTATTATGTTAATGCGATGAGCGCACATGTTTTATGTACTTATAGAATTTGCACCATGTTGTTTCTACCGCAATTTAACCTTCTGGGCATACGGAAATATGGATGTTGTTCCTTAGTTAAATTTATGTTCTTGTCGATTTTATGACTCCTCACATCGGAACTAAATGAATAGTTTAAGTCTATAGGTAATCCATTATAGTAAATCATGAGGTATACATTGTTTTATTGTAATTAACTAGAGATGCTTTTTAATATCTCTGGTCTGTGTTTGTTCCTGTATCATGGATAACTATTTATACATTAATGCTGAAAATGAATACTAAATCCAGTTATATGACATATATTGTTCATTTTTTATTTGCAGGTGGAGCGAGGAGAATTAAATTTAACATTCCCGATAATGTTTAACCCAGTGACGTGGGAGGCGCATGCTTTTCCGGTCTACTTCGGTGGTGCTAAGGTGGTTGATGACATTATCATATCAGTACCCGCTGTCCAACTGGTGTGGTTTGTAAGAACCGATACAGCAATACAGCAGCAACGGTAAATACCACACGTTCAAAGTATATCAAACAAAGTCAAATTACTACTTCCAGGAACAGTTAGGTTTATCATACACATAATCAGGGATATCCGTATCAATAAACTATTAAACACTTACACGTAACAATCATAATCAACGAGTATACAACGCTGGGAAAATGTGATGATATCTAACTAAGGAAATAAAATACTTTATTCTTTGTTAGTGATTACGTTCTATTTAGTTTAAGCTTTTATGTTATGTTTCAATCGTTCTCTGCTTTGTTTAAGTATACAACAGTATAACTTAGATAATAGACATCGATCTTGACACGGTTAGAGAAATCGTTTCGAATACTAAACACAGCGTAATAATGGACAAGAATACGAATAGAAAAGTTGAGGTTTAACAAACTACTCATTGTATAGTAATGCTCAATATGTTCTTATGAATTATGGGTTTTCAGAACTTCTTATTGGTCACATTGCATGTGTACTCAATTTATTAAAATATATTTCTTCTCGTTTCAGGGGCGCGGCATGGGAAGACGCATTTTTAGACGCTGTTGGTGTTGCAGAAGATACCGGCCGATTCAAGCATATATCAGTATCACGTTTTGCCTCCAGAACTCTGGATCACGAACTGGAAAAAAATACACGAACTGTCATTCCCTTCTTCAGCTCTACTTTTATTCTAATGGGAATATTTTCTATAGTCACTTGCATGATGGGCGACTGGGTACGGTCGAAGCCGTGGTTAGGTTTGCTCGGGAATATATCGGCAGTAATGGCTACAGCGGCAGCATTTGGCTGTGCTATTTATTTGGGCATCTCCTTTATTGGCATTAACTTGGCTGCTCCCTTCTTGATGATTGGTAAGCCTCAACACAAATTATACCTATTCGACTGGACTAAACGCATTCCTTTAAAAATACTCTTTATTTTATCTATAAAATTATTAAATTGTCCTATTATTTTTCAACGCTCTTGATTTCATCAGAGATTATTTAATAAGAAAATTTGTTCTATTAAATAAATCTCTTTATTTTGCAATTTACAGGTATTGGAATCGATGATACATTCGTCATGTTGGCGGCTTGGCGGCGTGCCTCACCGAAACTGCCTGTTCCGGAACGAATGGCAATTATGCTGTCTGAAGCGGCAGTGTCCATTACAATTACATCAGTCACCGATATGCTCTCATTCTTCATAGGAATATTCTCTCCGTTTCCTTCAGTTCAGATATTCTGCATGTATTCTGGTTAGTAGCTTTCCGTTTTCTCTTACGTATAGTAATATTAAAGACGAATAAGAGTAATACGTGGTATAACGTTTACAGGTTTAGCCGTCTGTTTCACTTTTGTTTGGCACCTTACATTCTTCGCCGGCTGTGTAGCCGTATCAGGATATCGTGAAAAGCAAAACCGGCATACAATTACATGGATGAAGGTATTACCAGAATCCAGAGCAAGGAAAGGTAAAACTAATTTTATATTTTATTCTTTAACTAGTTTTATATTCACGTACAGGCAAACGAAGTGTCGGACGGACGACCTGCTTAAGGTTGTAAACAGTCGCTGGAGGCCGACTAAATGTAATACTTTTTAATTTTCAGAAGAAAAGTCATGGCTCTATCGCATATTCTGCAGCGGTGGTATAGATGCGGCTGATCCAGACAATCCTATCGACAACAAGGAGCATTGCATAATGGCTTTCTTCCGCACCACCATGGCTGATTTACTCAACAACGGAGCTGTCAAAGCAGTGGTTATAATCGTATTCCTGCTATACTTGGCTGGGGCTGGCTACGGGGTGACCAATCTGAAAGAAGGATTAGAACGAAGGAAATTATCAAAAGTCGATTCGTACTCTGTCGAGTTCTTTGATCGTGAAGATCTATATTACAGAGAATTTCCCTACAGAATACAGGTAAGGAAATAATCCGAGATTCTGTGAAATAATTGATGATGTAGAAAACGCATTATTGACCTCTGCCTTTTTATTTTAGGTCGTAATAAGTGGAGAGTATAATTATTCAGATCCAAAAATTCAAGATGAGGTAGAACTGCTGACGAAAAGACTGGAAAATACATCGTATATCTCGAACTCGTTATATACTGAATCATGGCTGCGAACGTTCGTCGATTACGTATCTGGAAACAACGACTACTTGAATATTACTATTGATAATGAAATTGATTTCATCCAAAATCTCAAAGAGGTGAGGCAACTTATTGCACAAATCAGAAAGTATATTAAGTAACTGATTACAAAAATAATTATAATTTTGTTTCAGTTGTGGCTGTTTCCTGCGAATCCGTTCTCCTTGGATGTCAAATTCAATGAAGCCGGTGACAAAATTATTGCATCAAGGTTTCTGATTCAGGCAATCAATATAAGTGGAACCAATCATGAAAAAGAAATGGTTAAAGTTTTAAGGGACGTCGTAGCCGAATCGCCCTTGAATGCATCCGTCTTCCATCCTTACTTCGTGTTTTTCGATCAGGTACTTAATTTTCTTTGAATCTATATCAGTTCGTACAATTTATTGCACTATAACTTAGGTACTACTAATTTGTTAAAGTTGAATTCTATAAATAAATAATGTGTTTGTTCCAGTTCGAGCTCGTGAGGCCCACGTCCCTGCAGAATTTGTGCTATGGTGCATTGATGATGATGATCACGTCATTCATATTCATTCCTAACATCCTCTGCTCGCTGTGGGTGGCTTTCAGCATTATATCAATTGAAATAGGCGTGGTCGGCTACATGGCACTATGGGATATAAATCTTGATTCCATATCTATGATCAACCTTATCATGTGCATCGGATTTTCCGTGGACTTCACAGCACATATATGTTACGCATATATGGCATCGAAGGCCAAAAGTCCCAATGAAAGAGTCAGTGAGTGTCTGTACTCTTTGGGATTGCCAATCGTGCAAGGATCTTTCAGCACAATTCTTGGCGTTGTTGCTCTACTTCTGGCCGACAGTTATATTTTCTCAGTATTCTTCAAAATGGTATTTATGGTCATATTTTTCGGAGCTATGCATGGTCTATTCTTACTGCCTGTTCTCCTATCACTATTCGGACCGGGGTCTTGCTCGAGAAAGCAAGATGACATAAAAATGTCGAAACTCGAAAAATGCTTCCCAAGTCCATACTGTATACCTCATCCACAGTTGATGTTGAATGACCAAATATACAATGGGAAAAATTTAAGTCCCAACGGCGTTTACAAAATCTACGGTGATGATAAAGACCTGGGCATCGGAACATCTGGCGAAGACACGAGTGAAAGCAGTTCTAATCAGTCACAACGGCGGCAAATTGGCGAAGATGATTGCGGACGCAAGAAATACGATGATGGATGGAAAAGATCAAACTATTGCCAAAGTTCAAGTCAGTTCCAACCCTCTGGAGAGTTAGATCCTTATGGACACGATATTGAGAGAAACTGGCAACGGCAGCGCTACGAAGATAATCGTCGTGTTTTTGAAAACTATCGAAAACCTTCCGCTGCAGCGAGGGCACGCGACGATGAATGGGTAACAACGAATCGAAAGACAAGCGACTCGGGTCCGCATCGTGAAGGAACATACAAAGTGATGCGAGCGCACTCACACCACAATCTCCACAGGCCTCGTGCCCCACGACGATCTAATTCACACCACAACCTTGACCATTTAGATTACGTGGCCGAAATGCGGTTTCCCTGACGTTGACCATTTAACCTCTCTAAATTATTTAAGTAAAATCAAGTGCTCAATTGTGGACCAAAGTATTATACCTTCATAATAAAATGACTACGGAAGAATCGTAACCTCGTGAATTCGTGTGTCACGTTAGAACTATTAAAAGTGCTTTCCCGACAGCCTTCTGCCAAAGTCAAATATGTGGCGAATTCAGCAGGGTGATTGGTAGTTATTACTTGATTAGCAGATTGAGTAATGATTATAGATCTAGGCGCTATATTTTAATTATTAGCAAGTGTGTAACAGAAGAAAAATTAACTATTGAAGATTTTGGTACAAGGTTGGGTCTAGAGAGGTTATTATTTTTGTAATAAACTTAGTATAAGTGTAAAAGAACCAAAATACAATAGCTCTATTTATGTTGCAGCTACAATGCCCATAAATAATGAATGATTACTAAAATATGAGAATCGTGAATGTTGGCATGTATGCCAAATAAATAATTTTGTAGTAATTAATCATTCCAGTGTGAACGGATGAAATATATGATTCAAATACGACATGTTAGTATTATCATAGGACTTTGTGGGAATAAGTGACAGACAATTAATTTTGAAAATAATTTATTACAACTTATCCAGTTCCTACAAATAAATCTATAAACTAAAACTAACCACATTAATTCAGTCACTCGTTTCGTAGATTAATTTTCTTTTGGGAGAAATTGAGAATCGACTTTCTTTGATTTTCATAAAGTTATGTGATAGAAAATCGGGTTGGGCCAAATGGTTTTTACTATTACGTGTACATATGTGTTACTAATTAAGTTTTACGTCCTTACGTTTTTTACCTAAGTTCGCGTATATCTATCTAAACTATTTAAATTACTATCGACAGTTCTATTTTTTAGAATATTAAGGCATGTATTTAAAACATTGTATTGGAAACAAAAAAATGCTTGCTTTGCAAATTTTCAAAAATAACGCGTAACAGATTTAATAAATTGGTAAAATCGCGAATAAGAACGGCCCTGGTGTAAGCAGGGCGGGCCACTAGTTTTATTACTTAAAGCTTTAACGTTACCTGTTTCTAGTTTTTTCGCTGTAAATAATAGATGTGATATTACTTCTTGATGCCATGTATATTGTCATCTACAGTCCCTTGTCTGCAAAAACCACAGATCACTCCCAATAGATACCGCATTACGATAGTTTTGTTTTGAACTGAAAACGCCAACGAAGGGAACGGTGCGGCGGAGTGGGCGGGTTGCAGCGCTGTCACGTGGACTTCGCTCGAGAGATGAGGCTTGTCGATAAATAAAATAAAAAGTATCGATAGTTCGATTTGCCAGAAAGTTTAACGTTTTATGACCGCTTTTATAACTTGATTACCAACTTGTTAAATGTTTTATAATATGTTTTCACTGGCCTGATCTAATAAATTATACCAATCGCTAACACGAATAAAGTAGGATTAAGATTTATACTTTAGTATGTAACGGTTTTATTTCCATTATTCGCCGTTAATTTTTGTATACCATAATGCCGAAACACCCGAATTAAGTGTTGGGTTAAAAGATCTACAATAACTTATTCTGTTTCTTGAATCAAGTGACAATGAAACCCACTTGACGAATTATGAATGTTTTTGGGATGATAATACAACGTATGTTGAAATTAGTGCAACGGCTTGTACTAATAGTTATGTTAAATACCTTCCCATGATATTTGACAAAAGGCGGTTCTAACGCCACGCATCAAGCACGAATTTCTAACATTACGTTCTTAGTAATCTAAGCAGAAAACCCCAATATCACTTATATCAGTCAAAATAAAAATGAATGTATTAAAACACATAGTCAGTAGATACTTGATTCGAGAAATAGGACCCGAAATACCATCAGACGAATACGCTTAAACGAGCTTCATCTCAAGGCTATAAATGTTACTCTTGGATGCTGGACAAAATCAATATAAAATTATAATATTATTTGATAATTATATTATTCTATCCACACAGAACTACGAAATTATAAATTTTTAAATAAATAAAAATGTACCAGAATTGGTAAATATTCTGTCAGTACAGAAGTATCCATTAAACGACGACGATTTTTCATTGGGAAAAAACATTGTTGGGTAAAATGTCGTGAACAAATTACGCTATTTTTTGTAGGCCACCAATCGTCACCTCGACATGTTGCATCTACCCATATTTTTAACTTTCGGGACATGTGGGGAATCTAAAATAAAAATGGTGTTATTCAAACATAATGTTATATATATATATACTAACCCACGGTTTTTACCCGACGATAGCAAAGCAAAAAGAAACAGAAAAGTACAATTATTGAAAAAGTACCTAGTTAAAAACTTGACCTTTTTCAAATTACATTAAATGACGTCGTCATGGTGATTTGCAATTTTTATGAATTCAATATACATTTTGTGACATTGTCATTTAATCAAATTATTTTACATTAATGTTTTAAAATATCGATATTGCTTGGAATTATATTATAAACATGCGTCAAGCACTAGAAGAACGCGTGATTTCACCAGAAAAAGATGGCTTATTATAGTTATTGCTATGCGAAAAAGAGACGGCTGATTTTCGATTCAAACTCGACTGTTTGACATCGATACAATAACCAGTATACATTGAGCTCGCTCGTGAACAAATTAATTTAAAGAATATTAGTTACCGATGAAAAGTTATTCCGTTTTTTTGGATACTTGAATTTTTTGAGTTTTTTCCACACCATTTTATTGAGCAAGTTATTTTTAACTGTAATATGATATTTCTAAAACTTAATTTTCGCCAACGCTCAACGATATGTGCGGGTCCACTACTTGGATGACACTGATGACGCGACATTTGGAATCGGTTTATATCAGTCCGATAGCTTATACGTGTGGCGCGCAACCGCTGCCTTGCATTAGGTATCTAGTGGGAGTGATCTGTGGCAAAAACCTACAATTAATTACCTACTTTTATATCAGTAAATAAAATTTATTTCATACTACACAATGTACTTGTCGCATTTGTGTTCAAGCAAACATGTTTTTGTATGAATGAATAAATGATAATACATACTGACCACTACATGTGGACTTTAACATGACTGAATATTGTAAATATTGATTTGTTTTGTATTGAATAAAATTAGTTTTAATAATAACTGAGTGTTTATATTTCGCATGGAAACCTTCAAAATTACATTTATTTTATTTTTAAGTGTAACATCCTATACAATAAGTTGGCAATCGCAATCAGTATAAAAACTATTATATTACAACACATATCAGGCACATTTTGCAAATGTTGAATTTTGATTGGGTAACACTGACGGTAAACAGGCAGTGTTTTATATCTAACGCAAACATAAGCTATTATTTATATTGTATCCTAACATATTAAGCCACTTAAAAGTCGTTGCATTATCCAATCAACATTGCAACATTACGATTATAAATAGAATAAGTGTAAATAAATCTACACAAATAGTGTATAGTCTATATCGGTTTATCATACATTTTCTTCAAAAGATCACTGCAGAACAACATTAAATCTTTCGATTCAAACTTATCACATAAATAATCCCGTAAAAATGCTAATTGTTTGTTAATATTTTGCTCATTAGTTTCTTGTAGGAACTCATGGTCGAGTAACCTTTCCAAAACAATCTTGGAGTTACTTTGGTCAATCTTTGACATGAGTGTGTCTGTTGTAGCCTCGAATGACAACTTCTTCGCAATTTGTTGAACCGAGCATTCTTCAAGTTGTTCAGAAAGTTGACACACAAAATCAGGTTTCTGAAAATGAATTTTAATTTATATTCTGCTCATAATCTAGCATTCAATTATGTTTGAAAAAAGGTAATGTACTACCAATGCTAAGACCACAGCCTTTCTACACATGGGTTAGGGTTCATAGAGTATTCTATTTTAGTGTACATTCTAATTTTAATAAAATGTAATAAGCATGTATTGGTTTAAAAAATATTAGACAGAAAGTTATGTTTGTCATAAACCCATTAATTTCATTGGGACTATGGGCATAATTTGCGATCTGTGGCTTGGATAGACACAAAAATTTTGGAATAAGATATTATCGATAGTGCTGTCTGTAAAGTTAGCCACAATATTCTTAATAATAAATTAACATTAATCTACTTACCTCTGCCAAACAAGTCTGTATAATTTCCACCGTTGTCTTGCTACCGGATTCATCTGTTTGAGCAGAAACACATGATGTGGAAACCTCTTCAGTCTGTGTAGATACTATTGTCATGGCTACATCAAAGGTTTGCATTTCTGCATCAGTAGATACTATATCATTAGTTTGGATGGCAATCTCAGAACACTTCAATTCTTTTGCAGGTGTAATTATTTCAACATCCATAGCGTCATCTTCGATTATTTCTATTACATCTTTTTCGCTTTTAATCCTAGCGGCATAATCCAATAGTACTTTCTTAACAACCTTTATTTTAGGCGCTTTTATACTCAACCTATTTACTTCTAGCTCTGTCATCTTTGCTAAATCACCAATGGTGTCAATTTTACCCTCCAGCTCTTTTATAAGTAATTCCTTCATTGTTGGTGACGAGAGTTCAGCTGCAATATTTCCAATTACATCTTTACAATCCAATAATTCTGGGCATATTGGATCAGTGTGGTTAAGTTCACAAGTTGTTACAATCTCAACAGATGGTGTTTGATCCAATGACGTCATTTGAGTATCATCAGATAATGATAGATCAACATCAGTAAAACTTTCCACAGTTTTAGTCAGAACTGATTCTAAACTAAATAGATTGTCCAGCCTCTTTGGTGATTTCAAATTGTTTTGCATACGGGCTTGCCTTTCTTGTCGTTTTTGCGCCGAATTTTGAGGCGATCTGACGCCACAGGGCTCAATGTATTTCTGTACAGTTACAGTCGTAGATACTGGGGGGTCATGGAAACTAACTCGTTTCCTCTGAAAAGTTTGATATGATATTTATATTGTAATTTCAACAAATAAAAAACAAGAAGTAAAAAAATTTTGTTTCCAATACTCACCTTATTTGCCGGCGATATTGTACCGTCATCTGCAATCTCAGCGAGTTTCCTTTTTAATATTGGCCCTGAAGGACTAGAGTTGACAGAAGGTAATGGTTTCTTCAATTTTAAAAAGTTCTCGCTATCTTCATTGTCCAAGACATTGTCGGATGTATCACCAACAGAATTATATAAAATCCTTAAATTCCGCCTTGCTGGAGTGTTAGATGGGCTGTTTTTCCTTCCATCGTCAACTTCTAGTCTATCTGAGATCACAAGAGGATTTAATTTGTCAGGTACACAAAGGCCCAACATTTGAGCGGCACGACCCCCACTTCGAACCTGAGGTCTATTTTTCTTAAGAGCCAATGATGAACTTGGGCTTGTGTTAGTAACCGTAATTTCAGATCTAGGCGGAGATTGGTCCCTCTTATCTGGTGACATTTTATCTTCAGTAAAGAATTCGGGAGAGCCGTTTTCAAACGGTTCTCCATTGCTTTGAACAGGAGACGTTAATTTTATGACAACATAATCATTACTTCTATCTGGTGATGGGGACTTTTTCTCACGTTTTGGACTGACTGCTTTTATTGGTGATATTTCAACTGTGTTGTTTAAGAAATCCTGTTTTCTCTGGACGTCGTCTTTGAAAGGAGAAGAAACATCACTTGGTTTTTCTATATTCGCCAATGATGAATCATTCGTTCGATCTAGATTAGACACAGTAGTTTCTGTTACATTTAAGCGCATATCACTTATGCTATTTTGATCAACTGACTGTTTTTCTGCGATTTCATCGAAAATATGCGGAGCGTCTTCATCTATTTTAATATCTAAAACTGTCGTTTTATTTGGTTGTGTGTCTGCATCAGCTAATTCTTGAGTTTGAGTACTCACTACATTTTCATCACTACTCACACAGACTACCGGCTTTTCGTCATAAATTATCGTAATAAGACCTTCACAGGTTTCGTGGACTACTATTGATTGCGTGTCCATATTTTCGGTACATTCAAATTCGTTTTTATCATCTAAAGCAGTTTTATTTCGAGTTAGTTCGGTGTCATCTTTGCTTTCTTGGTGCAGTAAAGAATCTGACGAAACAAATGTACTATCTGCATTGTTTGTGATTGGTAGGCTCTCTGAACACATTTCACCACCAATTTGCTTATTTCCCTCTTCTTTTTCATTATCATTTTTGCTGATTTCAGTTTCTTTATCTCTAGAATTAATATTTTCTGTTCTAATGTCAGAAACTTTATTGAATATATCCTCACTTAATACATTCTGTGTAGATATGTAACTTTTATCATTTGATATTTTCAACTTTTCTATACTAACTACGGGTAATCTTTTAGGTGTCTTTTTAATAACAGTTAAAGTTGTGAGTGTAGAATCTTGAGAGCTTTCTATAATATCTTCAGAACAGGGTTCCTCAGACACAGGCACACTTTCTGAAGAACTAATACTTATGTCATCTGTTTTATTTATTCCTCCGGGGCTTGTTTTCTTTAATTCAGGTTTATCCCTTATGTCTGCTGTTAATGGAGCTTTCGGATCTGATTTCAATTTGTTAAATTTGTCAGATAATTTTTTTTGTTTGGGACAATTTACAGGGCTAGAGAGATTTTTTCGGGTTTTTCTCTTTTCCGTTGTGGATGGTGTATTAAGAAATGGATGACCTTCAACCATATCAATTGCCAGTTCTTTTTCAATTCTTGATTTTTTGCCTCTACTTTTTCTCACTGAAGGAGTTTGTTGCTCATTTTCTATAGGTTTCATTTTTGGTGAGTCAATTTCTTTACACACATTGGTAGGAATTGCTGTACTGCTTTCTTTATCTGGCTCCAATTTTTCTTTATTGTTGTCTCCGTTATTATCTTGGTCCATGACTTCACTCAGAGGTTCTTCTATTTGAAGCATATCATTGTCTTCAATGGCTATATTTTCTTCAACGCCTTGAGATATAATTTTGTCATCTATTTCAGTTTCATTACACATGGGTTCTTCTACTGTTGTAACATTTTCGATGACTTTTGCATCATCTAAATTTTCTTGGCAATTTGCAACATTATATTCAGTTACCACAGATATACTATTTATATCACCAGAATTCTCAAATATTTCATTATTGTCCTTTGGAGGGTCTATTTCCATGTTTTCGTCAATTGGAGAATCAGATTGTGAATGACATCTCTTTTTTGCAATAAATAGTTCCGTATCGTCGAATTTTCTAGGCTTTCTTTTAACACGTGATGGTCTATCACAAAGCAATGAAGATGGCGCAGAGTTAACTACATTTCCAAAATCCTTAGGTTTTGTAATGGGCGTTTTTGCAATACCTTCTACTTGGTCGCTACTCATATCTTTACTACTACTTAGCGTTGTGGATTTTTCAATCAAATTTCTTACATTCTTAAAGACACGATCCTTGAGAGCCATTCGAGGCGTCTTTTTATTTTTTGGAGTGAGTGTTGTCAATTGCTTAGGACTCTTTTTGGTTGCTGTATTTTTGTCACAATGTTCATTATCTTTATCCTCAATTTCTTTTGGATCTTTTTCAGAAAGAATATTTTCCATAATTTTGGGAACTACATCTGTACTGCTTAATTTCCTTAGTATATCTGATGTATTAGTTCCTTCATTTGTAGATTTACTGTTAGATTTGCTGGAAGTAGAATTATCTTGTGAATCAGTTTTCCACACTGTCATTTTGAATTCATCTTGAGACTGAGATAAATCCTGGTACAAAGCTGGTATGTCTTCTCTCTTTCTTTGTAACTTTTCCTTTTGATTTTCGGTTAGTTTTCGGGGATTAAATTTCCAATTTGACTTTACAACAACAAACTCTTCACCATTTTCTACAACAGTATTAACTATACTAGTTTCTTTTTTATTACTTCGTTTTGGTACATCTTTTATATTTGGCGTCGTAAATTTGTCTTTACTAGAATCCTGAACTACATTAATATTCTCTTTCTCTTTTATAATGTTTTTCTTAAATATTGATTGAATAACATCTTTCAACAATAACTGATCTTCAAAAGGCACATAATCTTGTTTTAAGGTATCAACAATTATGGAATAAAACTTTAAATATGATTCAACATCAAATATTGATTCAACCGATTTCAATAACATTCTAAATAATGTAATGATATTGCTTATCTGAAATAATAAAAGATAAATAAGTTTTTGCACATCAGTCTAAAAAAACATAGATATAGGGTATATCCAGACTGCGACCGAAAACCAAGCCAGGTGGTGGTGACTTCAGACACAAGACAACTAAAACTTTCGCAAAAAAAATGGTATTTTTTTGTAATTTTTACTTAGAATATAAATTATTTGGTTGGTAAATACAATGTTTTCCGAAAATAATAACGTACTTATTTTTATTTTTCAAGACACAATGGCAAGGATTTAAATAATTATTTTAGAATAACCTAGGTATTTACCACCCAAACACGATGTTATTTAAAAAAAAATGCAAAGTTTCTCATTTTTGCGAAAATTTTCTTCCGTTGTGTCTCTAATTACTGAAACTACAACCTGGCTTCGCTTTCGGTCACAGTCTGGATAAACCCGGTATAACATCTCATGTATACTTACATCAGACCGATTATTCAGTACAGGAACAATTAGCTTTAATATAATTTTAACAGACATTAATGTACATTCCGTAAATTTTTCATTAACATTGCTTTTAACATTGTTTAGCATAACAACAAGGGTGTCAATCAACATTGGAAACACTTCTTCTATACTTTCATAATTATCAACTCTATTAAGCAAAGTTCCCAACAGTTCAGCTTCCTTCTCATATCCACTACCTGTAAATATTATTTAAACTAATCAGTTGCCCTCGATTTTGTTAATGACGATATGTAAATGTTTTAAGTTTTGACTCACTATGTTGTATGGAAAGGCCATTTTTTAATATTGCTATTGTTGCACATAATGTAAAGTAAATGCTTGAATTTATAACTATATTACATGATAACAACAAATTTGAAATATCTTTTTCAATATCAGTCTTGCTTAGTTTCAAATAGTTGGAGTCGTAAACTTTGTACCACGTTGTTGCAGCATATTTTACCTGAAAGTGCAATATAATTTGATATCACTGTAGAAATTAAAACCTTTATAGCACCACATGTTAGGTTTTGACAGTGATTGTGGTTGCATTTTTTATGATCCTGTCATAGCTTTTTTATTTCAATATTTGACATGACAGCTTCCGTGGCGCAGTTGGTTAGACGCCGGCTGTGAAACGAGAGGCCGCGGGTTCGATCCCCGCACCGAAACAAATATTTGTGTGAACCACAGGTATTTGTTTCGGCTCTGGGTGTTTGTGAGACCGAAGTCTCTCGTAGTTTCTGATACCCACGACACAAGACTCGATTTTAGTGTGGGGTCAGGACTATGTATGTGACTCTTGGGTGTATTAATTTATATTTCTCTTATATAAAAGTGATTTTAATGACTATATAATCAGGTTACTTACATCAACAAACATGTTTGTCGACTTCAACGGCCATAATAGTATGTGACAAAGATCCTTTGGACATATCTCATCACTGGCATCATACAATAACTCCCCCAAAGTTGTCCAAAACCTTAAAGCAGCATCATTTGATGGCAAATTGTATAGAATTTTTTTTATAGTTGTGCATTTTGGAGATCCAAATGCAATAAAGTTGGATAACGGCTTTAATTTTTGTATTGTTTCTTGCATAGTATACCTGCAATAAATAAAATATCATAAGTAACTTTAATAAACACTGGAAATCGCAAAATTGGCACCAAACATACCTTTCGTACACACTTTTCAATAACGGATTTGAGATAACTGAAATAATGATATTCAAAGGTCCATGTTCTTCATCATCTTTGGGCTTGAGAAGAGGTTTCAGTTTCAATTGCTCTTCAAATAAGGAAGTTACAGTAAGGTCCAAAACCAAGTCATCATACACATTTTCATTTGCACTGTCCTGTTTAAAATCACAAAATAATTCTCAAACGGATTTTAGATACAATAAGCAAATCAAATATTTCACGCATATTTATTTACCTGTAATGCATTTCGTAGTAAAATCAAAAGTTCATTTAACACACCTCTCTTGACATTACTATCTGGTAATTTAGCAATAGTTAACAGAAATGAATTCCATAAGCACATAACATGTTGCTTTTCACCTTTTTCCAATGAGAAATTTAAGGCAGTCTTCATTGAATGCACCCAATCTTTCCAATAGTCTATTAAATACTTTGTATTAAGGAGCCTCTCTTTCAGTCTAGGCAAGTCCGTACAGCCTTCACAGTTCACATGTCCAACAATCTCAACAAATGCTTGAATGCAACGACTTTTCAAGTCGGAAGATAACTGACCAGGTATAAAGCTTGTTTTACCAGATGAGTTATGTTTACCAAAACAAAAGTGTAAAAAAGAAATCACTACTACATCAATGAATTTATCTAATTTTGTTTGAAACTTTGTTATCAAGAGCCACCACGTCTCAAATTTCGCCATAGCAGTTTCCTCAACTTTTGCATTATTAAGTTTTAGAGGTATCACTAATAACTTTAATCTCTTCATGATACAATTTTCATTGGTTTCTTTAGAGAAATTGTCAATAAGAACACTCCAACACTGAAATGCTTTACATCTGTTTGTTGCATCCATTTTGAAAGCAGTTTCAACAACAGGCAACATGGAGTTAATGGGAGTTCCAACACTACTGGTATTTCTTGTTATTTGATTGTTCAATAATTTTATAAATACAATCCAGAGTCTATACCACACTGGATTCCCTTTCTCCAAAAGTATTTTCATTATTTGAGGATACCTGCAACAAATACAACATTAATTATCTATAAAAAGCAATACAGAAACTTAAGTTCCTCAAACCTAGTTATTCCATTTAAGAAATATTTTTTTACAGATGACAGACTTCTGAAATAACAAATATAAATAAATACACCCAAAAATCACATACATAAATATTAATAAAGATATAGTTAATATGGAAAAATAATTCTGTATTTTAAAATAGTTCAAAAAACATATTTTTGTGCTCCTCTAACATCATACAATATTATTTTTAGCAACTATTCAGACTCTGTCTACTGAACATTGTATTATTACTTTGTATGCTTCAAATGCCTAAAACACTTACTTATGAGGATTGCAAATGGACTCTAAAACAGGTACCCATTGAGGATTATCTGTATAGTTCATTGTGACAATCACTTCTGCTAGAAGTTCCAACACACTGATAGGTACTAAGGTATTTGAAGTTCCACTGGTGGTGTAAGTGACCATCACTGTAGGTATAATCTTTGAAAACCATACAGACATTCCCTCTTTGACAAACTCTCTTTTTTCTTCAGGTGACAATATTATCAGCAACTGGTAGAGAACTTCATATGTCTGAAACAAAAATATATATTAAAAAAATGAGCAATTGAAGAAGCATTATTTTGCTTCAGGTTTAAACACATTTTGCAGATGAACATAATCAAACATGGAAAACAAATGTGTGATGGATCTGTGGATGTTTCATGATTTATGATGTCAGTATATTTTTTTATTCATTTATTTATTCAACATACTACTATTTGCAGGTTATATTCAATACAGAAGAGCAGAACCACCAATGCAATCCATAAACTTAGTAACTAATCCTACTTATAAGGATAAAGAATTATAGTCTATTTCATACATAAACAGGTTAATAACTATTATGTTTTGTTTATCAAACATTTATTATTTGTGTCATATTGCTAACTTAAATTCTTATTTGTATTATTATTATATTAAAATGCAAATTAATTTTGAACAAAAAAATACTTGATAACAGATTGTTGTACATAAAAATAATGAACTTTGATGCTCACCAACACTCGAAACTCAAGTTGTGACTTTGCCTGCCCAGGTATGTTGAACATATCATGTAGTAAATCGCTGTGGGTCAATGCTACAGTCACAAGCGTCTCGTCAGGAAAAAGCAGAAGTGTCTCAACACACATTGTCTTTAATGTTGTTACATTGTTCAAGGCAGACACAGTAATTATCATGTTTATGATGGCTGCTGCAGTCGGTTCCAAAACTGGTATTTTCACATATTCTCCAGCCTGAAATTTTTATATTATTTTTATACATCCATGACATTTAATAGATTAAGAGATTTATCCCCACACCAAGTCCAGTACAGGAGTTAGAGTAGGTTATGGTCGCCAGCTGGGTAACCAAAAATAAAGTCATACTGCAGACCTAGTGTATTTTACAAAAAGAAATGCAGAAGTGAGTACTAGACAAAGACACAAGGACTAGGCACAACTTTCAAAAATGCTAGATGCCGTTATGTTTAGAGTACACTTATTATTTTGTATCAAAATTGTGATTACTTTGTCACTCATTTTCCCAATAAATTTTCTTATGATTACATTATTTTCCTGTTATTTGACAAGCAGATATAACACTTGTAGTTTTATAAGTTGAAAGAATAGGGATTGTAACATGTGTTATTAGTGTTTTGATGTTTTGTGGGGCATAACAGTTTTTATTCTTAAAAAAAATATGAATTCTTTTTTTTAGCAAAAACCTGTTAATAATCAAAATACATTTGTCAGTTTAATATAAGTTATAAGTTATATTGTTGCAGGCTCGAATTAATATTTGGTACATGTTGCATTCACGTACAGGGTGTTTCTTTTTGTTTGCTTGCACATTACTCAAAAACTACCGCACGAAATGAGATGCAATTCTCACAGTTATATTATTGCAGGTCCAATTTAAAAACTGGTATATATTTCATTAACATACAGGGTGTTTCTTTTTGTTTGCTTGCACATTACTCAAAAACTACCGCACGAAATGAGATGCAGTTTTCACAGTTATGTAGGTGCAGGTCCAACTTGAAAATTGGTATATATTTCATTTACATACAGGGTGTTTTTTGTATTATGGAAGACAAATGAGAAAAACTAATATGGGGGGTCTGTATTAACGTAATAGAACCCAAAACAATTATTTATTGTCAAGAATTGTAATTGTAGAATTATTGTCTGTTTGTCTGTGCGGTTGTGCGCGCTGAACTCAAAAACCGCTTAACGGATTTCGATGAAATTTGGTATGGAAGTAGCTGACACTCCGGATTAACTGGGCTACTTTTTATTCCGAAAAATACAGTGTTCCCGTGGGATGAGGAAAGAATTACGATATATTTGTTACTTTTTTATACTCAAAGGGATAGGATGGGACTAGATTACATGCAATGAGTGAGAATGAGAAGGGACGAGTGGGATATAACGGGAAAGGGACGGGACGGGACGGGACGGGACGGGATGGGAAATTCCAAATAATCTATACATGTATGTATATTTTTTTAAATAAATTTGCCAGTATATTATATATATGTATAACTGTGAAACCGCATCTCATTTCGTCTTATAGTTTTTGCGTTATGCGCAAGTAAATAAAAAGAAACACCCTGTCTATAAATAAAATATATACCAGTTTTCAAAGTGGACGTGCACTATTATTACTGTGAAAGCTGCATCTCATTTCGTATGGTAGTTTTTGAGTAATGTGCAAGCAAACAAAAAGAAACACCCTGTATATCAATGCAACATATACCAGTTTTTAAGTTGAATTTGCAGCAATATACCTGTGAAAACCGCATCTCATTTGGTGCGGTAGTATATGAGTAATGTGCAAGCAAACAAAAAGAAACATCCTGTATGCAAATGCAACATATTCCAGTTTTTAAGTTGAACCTGCAGCAATACAACTGTGAAAACCGCATCTCATTTGGTGTAGTAGTTTTTGCGTGATGCACAAGCAAACATACAGACAGACAGACAGACAGACAGACAAAAATTCTAAAAATAATTGTTTTGGATTCTGTTGCTGTTATAACGACCCCCCGCGTTGAAATTTCTTAAATATCTTCCATGTACAGACATCGACCATTTACATTTTTATTATATGTATAGATGAAACTATTTATTGATAGTTATTCAAATATGTAATCTCAAATATATTTTAAATTTGTGTTATCTATTGATTTTACCTAGATATATTATTGGTGTATGTAATACCCCACCTTGTACAGGGTGGGAGTTTTAGTCACCTGGTACACACGAGGGTTAAGAATAAATTAAATAATTGTTACATTCATTAATTTAAATCAGTGTTTTTTTGTATTGTTTGCTTAGTATGTACTCATGTAAACTTAGAGTAGAATTTTTGCAAGATATAAATATTATTTTTGTTATCATCATAATTATATTTTTTCTTTTACATAATTTCTAGCATTTCAGGTGAAATAATCAGCTGTGCAGGTTTGTGGCCAAAACAAAACTGGTATAGAATAAATCATTATTATTATTATTCTCAAAACTTTTTTCTAAATCAAATTTTATTAAGGTTGGCTCAACCCCATAGAGAATAAGAAACAATCATATTTTACCTTAATTTTCTTCAAGATAATAGATATAACATTTATAATAATAGAAGTGTATTTTACATCCTCCTTCATATCATGAACACAAACATGTAGAATTCTCTCAAGTAATGGAGTATCTGCAACATCTGTTTCTAGAAAATTTTGAACCATCTGGTAGTTCTGAGTTCTTGTTCTTTTGTTTTCTAACCTGTTGTTCTCTAGTTGGTATATTGCCTCTTCTAAGGCCATACTGGTATTTTCCTTAGACATTTCTGTAAAAAAAAGCAACATACAGTTGAATTGAGAACCTCCTCCTTTTTTTTAAGTCGGTTAAAAAGTGATAGTAATTTGCAGTATTGAATAAAAGTAATCACAGTGTTAAAATTAATAATTTTACTAAAAATAAAATTGTCATTCTTTTTAATATAAAATATTACTTCGTAACAAGCTTTTAAAATACCTATTTTCAGTGGTCAAATCACACAAAATTTATTTAAAATATTAAATAATTAGAATATTGCCTGTGGTAACAAATTTAAATTCAATTTTCGTTTAGTTCAGAATATTTACAAATTACATAATGAAAACAAATACTGTTAGTTTTTTATATAATAAGTACTTAAAGTAAATAAACAAAGATTTTTCAAACCGAATTCACAACGAGCTAGTGTATTAAAAGTTTAATCTATGTTAGACGAAATAAACGATCATAAGAGATAAGTTTATTCATAAATACCGAAGCACCGTTACGGATTGTGGGGTTCGTTAACTCAAAACAAAGGCAGCATGATTCAATTTTAAAACATGTTTATACTTGAATGCACGTAGTACGACTACATACGACAATTTTTTATCATAACCACACTAATTATTGTTCTTGTACGTACTAACTGAAATAAGTAAGTATCGAAAAGTAGCAACGAACACGCACGCTATGTCAGTTTCGGTCTTGACAATAATTTACAAGACTAAATACGGCAATAATACGCAATATGACAAATATACGTGAAAACGTACTTATAAAACACCGGTGAAGCTATAACATTGATTAAAATCACTTAATTACGCGTATTATTCTCATAACGAATATAATACATTTTTTGACATTTATCACATTTGTGGCGCGAACAACGACAACTAAAAAGTTGCCAGTATAAAAAGTTGCCAGTAAAAAGTTTTTATTGTACTTTGTATTCTGCATTGCTTATAAAAAAAAAAAAACATTAAATGAAATTAATAAGTAATATGCACAGACTAAGGTAATATGTTTTTCGTGTTATAAGATTTGACTGTTTTTCTGTGTGTTTTCTTAGATAACACGTTTGTCAATGTATAATAATATAATAATTCTTGCTTTATACTTGTATTTTTGGTGTACCTATAATTTGTATCGCGATCTCTCTATAGTAAAAGCGAAATCATGGTCTTTGTGGCGCCGGCCCGTGTAAGGTTCCTAATAGTGAACCTAATATTAACCTATTATTAGTGACAGTCTCCGTGGCGCAATTGGTTAGACGCCGGCTGTGATACGAGTGGCCGCGGGTTCGATTCCCGCACCGAGACAAATGTTTGTGGAGCCCACAAGTATTTTTCTCGGGTCTGGGTGTTTGTGAGACCGAAAAGTCTCTCGTACCTTCTAATACCCACGACACAAGACTCGATCTTAGTGTGGGCTGTGGTGTGGGGTCCTGCCATGTATGTGACTGTTGGGTCTCTGTGTGTGTAAGTATTAAATTTATTATCCACAATGACACAATCCTCCACTCAACATGCTTCGTTCGGCTCGTTTTTTCGATCAGAGTGCGCAGTCCTGTTTGTATAGTACAAGTGGTAATCGATTGATTATTATCGTTATGGCATATTTGGAAACTGTTGAGCACCGATGAATTAACAATTACAACGATCTCTCGCGTGTGGCAGATGTCAAAGATAGAATCGATACTTCCTTTTGTTTTGAAAGTACGTAATGTTTGTAGAATAGTCTCGCAAAACCAAATGCTTGGTTTGTCTGCGAGTACATAGTGTTTTACATAATGTATTGCGTGTTGTACATAGACACTCATTGTGTTATACATAAATGTGCCTAATTATATTGTTGTTAAGTGGTACTTTTTGATGTTTTTAATAATAGATTTAAGTTATTCGATAACAGGACTCTTATTAAAACACGTCATAATAAAATTTACACATAATAATATTTAAGGGTGAGAGAAATAATAATAATAATAATACCTTGGGAAAGGCATATGTCCAGCAGTGGAGTGCAACGGGCTGATATGATGATGTAAGGGTGCTATAGCCACACTATAGTTTGGCCTGCTATATGAATTGGCCTGCCTGTGTGAGGTATACCTACTACTGAACCACTACCACATAAAAAAATTGCCGTGTCTTGTTAAATCGAAAATCGTCGGTAAATCGAAATCCCAGTACCTTCCTCATCCTTGTTTATTTCCTTTTCCTTTCTCATTTTGGGAGGCCGGCAACGTATTTTAATTTAAGTGTTGTAGATGTTCATAAGCGACAGTAATTGAAAAAAAAAATTGGTAGGTCAATCAAACCGCGCCATTTGTATCACTGCCGGGCGCCGAAGTCTTTTTCCAGGTCGGAAATTCTACTTCCTAAGTTTTCCTGTTTCAGAAATGTCTCAAGAGTTGCGTAGAAATATAAGTTAGGAATTTATTTGTGGTATGACGATAGACTCCCGTTTTATACTATTACATTTAAGTATAAATAAAGTTGCTAAAATGTTGATGCTATTAGAGTCACCTCTGCCTACTTCTTCGGGGATATAGGCGTACGAGTTTTGGCGTGTGTGGAGCCTAAAAAATAGAAATGTTTTATATTAAATCAAAAGCACCCCATGTTTATTTATATAGGTACTCTCAGAAGAAGGATCTTATGAAAGAAAAAAATAGTGGGCAGTGGTGGTTGCGGGGTTGAAAGTCGGCGCGTTAACGTTACCGTAACGCATATTGGTGGGTGATACCTGGTGGAATCAACTCTTCATCTCTAAAGGATACGCTCACAAAATCTTTGGAACTTTAAAACAATGAAACTGGTTCTTTATATTTGTACTAAATAAGTTAATATTAAAGCGGTGACTTCAACATATTCAATAAATTCTTCAATATATTCTAGGGATGAATTTTTATAAGTTATATTTTCTAGACTCGTGAAAACATAAAGGTTCTTCGTTATTTAAATTCGGTGGCAAGTATGTATAGAAAAATAGACGCGCGACATTCAGGGTAGTTCAGGAGGTTCTTCCAATTTAAACGAAGAATAATTTCCGCGTACTTTTAGCCTTTGCACAACGTATCACTCATCGAATATAGAATTATTGAGAGTTCCACTTGCAGAAAACGACATTAATTACTTTTTTTCATTCCACCTCATGATAGCCATAAATACACATTACGCGCGTTCATTTAGGAGCGACGACAGTGATCCACAAAGAAATGTCATATTTTGTTTAAAAATCAGTCCGCTTTCAAAGTTCGCGTGTGAACCTTGGCTCGCGAACATTTCTAATGCCTGTTGCATCTTCTTGAGCGACCGTCGCGGCGCTGCGCACGCCGAGCCGCCGCGCCGCGCCGCGCCGAGCCGTGCTGTTTGCACTCGAGTGTCGCGGAGTGCGCCCGCGCAAGTCTCATAACTCTCCCGCCGATTGCATCGCTCGTATCTACTGTCGAATGTCCACGCGATCCGTGCTCAGCATAACAAACAGTGCTTCCAAGCGAAGCATATAAAACACTCACTACACCATATCTGGAAGGGACGTACGTGTAGTGACCGCTCTGTGACTCGTTAGTTGGTGCCTCAGTGCAAAAAATAAATATTATTTGTGTACAATCTGGAAATTATGCCGAGACACGCCAGTAGCCCTTACTGGGCCGCAGTGGACTTCGACAGTGAAGATGACGATGAACCGTCTCCGCCGCCTAAAAGTAGAATTTATTCAGACGTTTGGGACAACGAAGAGGATGAAAACTTCAATTCCTTCGCCGGCGAGCCAGTCAGTGCTAGTTTTTACTACGTGCCCACGAAAAACTATGACTCTGGAGAGGAACCGCCGTTGCCGCCACCGAGGAGAAACAGGCTGTCCGAAGATGTCTCACGCGATTCAATGTACGGAAGAAAATTTTCCAGGGCTTTAATGCCCGAATACCAAGAACCACCCATATACGGCGAGAAACCGATGAGTAAGTGACATTAAGATTAACATTGCTTAATTACATTGTAAACATTATCAAGATACAATCACAACGGTATTTCGATACGATTTATAATGGGAATGGGTTATTAATGCGTAGAACAATTATTTCAGAAGTCATATAGATAATCTTAATTACGGTACATTTAAAAAATATATATTATTTAAAACACTAGGCGTTACTAACGCTATTAATATCTTAATTCTATGCCTTCAAATCTGTCGTCCTTGTCTCAGATACAAAGCAAGGAAGATGAAAAAAACATAATGACTTGAATCCTTTAATTAAACAATCAACGAAAGATTATTATTGGTCTTCGTCTCGAATTGCATAGTAGACACACGAATATGCAATCAAAGTGTATTAAATTAAAGTGCCCAAGGTAGCATAATAAATATAGCTATTAATTTTTTACTGATTCTGAAACTTTTGTGTCCCAATGTTGTAGATATCTAATGTGTTTTAAAATCACTACAATGCGTTTTTTTTCTCTAAACTTACAGTAATTTGGTATTTCCTGTGCATGAAGGTTTAAACATTCTTAATATGTACTGTAATTTGAAAACAATATATAATATTTCCTATAAAATAAGCGTCAATGAAGAGCAATGAATTTAAGAACCCTTATTGCAAATAAACATACATTTCTGAATTCACGGTAAATATAATCAGTAATGGCTGCATTTTACATTTAGTAAAATGTTACGCTTGTTAACATTTTATAAAACTAACAGAGCGAAAACTAGTAATTGGTTCACTTTGATTTCTTAACGCTTTTCAGGGGGGCGTCGCAGGTCCATGTATACAGAAGAGCCGATGTATGTTTCACACCCAATGCAATGTGAACCCATATACGGAGCAGTGATGCCACCACCAGGATACATATCACCAATGCCGCCACCACATCCAAGGTCCCGCATGTCATTAACTCATCAACCAGACTACGTGATGGCAAACTATGGATATGCAACACACAGACGACAATCCAGGTAGTGCCTTATCTTTTTTCTATTAAAATCACATTTCCGATAACCATTACCATTAAGATGATAGAAGAAATGTCATAAATCGTTATCGGCAATGCTTTCGTCTGCCCTCATTAATTCACCGTACTGTATAGGTTGTTTGTTACAAGAAGTGTCATCAATGTTTTTACACTCGGCATAGTTTAATAAGAGCGTCATACACGCTAACATTCGTTCCACCAATCCGGAAACTATCATATCTTACTTTTTTTCCAACCATACTTATTTCATCGTTCGCATTCATATTTCTAACGTCGGAAACGGATATTACTATGTTCGCTGTTATGAAAATTCGCATTCTAGTTAATTTGTTGATAAAATAATATCTTTTGTCGGTTATTATTGGATCTAGTTATTTTTAAGGATCCATATTTACGAAAATATATTCTACCATATAAAATAAGATGATGAATTGACATTAGTGACTAATAATAATTATAGATACCAATACGATGAAATATAAACACTCCATACGGTCAATGGAACAACTTTGCTTCGTTGTGGAACATATTCACTCATATTTGCCTTATGTAATGGCTTTAGAGTGTAAAAGGAGAAACATAAAAATCTTTACTCACGACACAGATGATACACACTTTAATTAGTTACAAAGCATGAGCAACTAACAAACTTAATAAGCACTAATATACTAATGATATCTTTTAATCACCTTTTTTATGCAGAAAACGCATTATAGTGCAATAAATAAATTGTTATGAGAAATTTATCAAATGAACACTCACGCTATGATTTAAAATGTCTCAATACATACGGTGATTTATGTTAAAACACCACGGCATGCCTTCGACCAATGTAAATCAACAGGCAACCCGTTAGCAATGCGCACATTAAAAATTACTAACCGGTCATTGGCAGAACTTACTCAATAGTCTAACTTCACATAAAATGGCAGTTTATTGTGATAACGACGTTTGTAATATAGTAAACAGCAACGTTACGCACCTTGATCACGACACCTGAATCGGCCGAGGCTGCGGCACAACAAAACATGAAGATGTTTTCACGCTAATGAGTTGAATAATAATAGACATCATGCACGGAAAACATCTCGGTCTGCGATTTCTACACTTGTCGCGATGGTAGGCGCTCGCTATAATTATAATGGAAAAATGCTTGCACTCTCGTGATAGTGAAACTGGTTGAATCCGCACTCAGCCTTAGAAACTTCACACACATCCTATTCAAATGAAATATAAAGATTAACGCGCTCCATTACGCTATTAAATCAATGTTTATGTTAAACAATAAAGCAGTTTACAAGAATTGAATAGCCCCCATTGGAACGTAAATTCTCATTAGTGAAGCAAAACCACAAAGCTGTGCTTCGATTGAAAAGTAAGCATTGCAAAAAGCCTCACATTCAACGCAGAACGTTAAACAATGTTAGTTATTTTGTATAATAAGGCTTAAACACACAATAACGTGTGAATGTGCACTAGTTTTTTGCTTCCTACAAATGAAAGTTGCATTGCACCTGTGAGAATATTACATGGTTGGCGTTTGTTATAAAAACTCGTTCCTAACATTGACCCTGCATAGCGTTGCCAGGTCGCCAAACCTAATAGCCGGACAGACCAGCCAGTTTGGCCGGACATTTGGTTAAAAAAGCCGGACACCCTATATTATTGAGGATTTTGTCTTAGTATTAATAGGTACGACAATTTTTTTTTATGTAAATCAAGTCTTTGATTATTAATTATTATCATAAATCTCGGCCACGCTCGGCGGCGCGGCGGCAGTGCTCGCTTGTTTGCGAAATGTAAAAAGCCTAACAAAAGCCGGACAAGACGGACACCGTTTATTTTAGCCGGACATACAATCAAAAAGCCTAACTGTGTCCGGCTTTATCCGGACGCCTGGCAACGCTAACCCTGCATGACCAAACCATAGAAACCTGCGATCGTTACGGATACTTGGAAATAAGACTGTTGAACTTTATTTTATGGTAGATATAATAATGTCGTTTTGGGGATTCATTGTTCAGTATTTTTTTTTGAGGTTTTATATCATGTCACCTCTGTATTACGGGTGGGTGCAGTAAAACTAAAATCGAACGCGGAACCTCCGCCTATAAATTGGACATACGAAATGATAAAAAATTCTTTCTAATTAAAAAGAAAGACTACGTATAATAGTGGACTTCCTGTGGCTAAAAACCATGATGACAATGATGTCAATATATTTAATGTGTAGCATCAAATGAGCAAATCTCAATCTAACACACTTAAAAAAGTGTGTCATCTTATCTATAAAAATAACATCTAAGTATATCTTACCCTAAATTCAAAAAGTTATTTACTTTTACTATAATCAACTTTAGCATAATAATATTGTGTCACGAAAATGTAAAGATGTAAAGATTACACAATCGTGCCAACATATTAGGGTGTGCACCGGAAATATGTTTAATAACAAGCATAAGAGCAATTACATCGGTAGCACACATCACTTTCTAGTCACGGATTACGTGAACGCGACTTTGCTTGGTAAAATCAGCGGACTCCCATATATCGCAAGTCATGATTTAACTAGGACTGTTCCTGGAGGAAGCATTGCTAAGGGCTAATATTTTATTGAATGGGTGCGACCTGTTACTGTTAAATGTACATTATACATACATACATAAACTCACGCCTTTATCCCCGAGGGGGTAGGCAGAGGCGCCACCAGGACACCCACATTTCGCCTTGTATGTTCCGTCCCACGATGTGATAGAGGGCGAGCCTATCGCCATATCGGGCACAAATTCCTGACTCCGGGCTGATAATGAATAGAAAAATCCAATATCATTTCGCCCGACCCAGGACTCGAACCCGAGACCTCAGCTTTGTAACCGTACCGTAACACAACTACGCCACCGAGGCATATTAATGATTAATGCAGTAATTTTAAAAGTGATGCTTGATGGAACCCTAGCCGTAGCAAATTTGAAGATACTCAGTACTAGACAAGATATAACCTCTGGGAATATAACTCTTCTTGTAAACACTACAGAGAGAAAATCTGAAATCTGTAAAACCTTCATCCCTTTATATAGTCATCACAATCCGCGCTAATAAAATAGACTAGTTTCTAAGCCGCCTTCTAAGTATAGAAGTATATTCCCCGTTGTTTTCTTGTAATGTAGGTGATTTATCATCCGTCGCGACAACAATTTCGATTCGCTCTCGAATCACAAAGATGTAACAAGCGGGGTCAAAAGTGAATCTCCAATCTCTATAGATCGACTAACATACGACATCGTAAGCAATCACAAACTACGTTTTTATGACTTGTTGTCTATACCATTTATTTTGGTACAAAAGTTGCAAAATAATACACACAAATCGATATTAACGAATAAAATATTTAAAAAACACGTAGAGATATCGGTAAAACACCGAGTAAAAGGTATTTTTATTTATTTTTAAAGGTTGATGGACGCCTACGAAAGCCTCTCACCTGATTACGAAGACTGGGCCCGCCCGTTTCCGAAGACAGCTCCTGAGAATTTCCACCTGTCAAGATATGGACATCTCCAAATCGACTACTCTTTTAGTTGGAACTCACTCGATAGACTTATACGGTACCAATAGTTAAATACTATCATTACGGAATGTGATTTTTACTATGATTTAAACTGTGAATATTTTCAAAAGTTGCTCTTTTAACCAAAGTATTTTAATAATAAAGTTTCCTTTAATAAGACTATTTTTATATTAAATGTAATATTATTCTTATTCTTGTTACGATTTTAATGAATGTATCTTTTTATTTAGTGTAGGTGCTAAACTTTTATTACAAGTATTTTTTATGTTCTGGAGCTATGAAATATAATAATAGCCAAAGATGTTACAATAAAATTTTATTTTTAAAATTGTTGTCTCTTTCATCACTTTACGTGGCCTAGAGTTTTATGTATTTTATAGTATTTGAATGAATGAAACATCTTGTTTATTTGTACCGTATGTTCACGGTACTTTCACGCCTCTTGCTTTATGAAGCAAACAAGGTTGTATAGATAAATATTTATATGTTGTACATACCATTTTTATCGTGAGTTGTGTAAAATATTCCCTATTACCGAAATATGGATCGTATATTTAATACACGTTTTCAATCACCACCTAATAAGTAATAACTTACTATCTGTTTATTGAGTAGAGGCACTTGAAATTTTGCTTAATCTCAATAATGTTTGTTGCTTTTTAGGGCCATCATAATATTATGGGATTCTTTATGCGATATCGCAGCGGTGTCACGTTACTAATAAGGACTGGCTGATCGATATAGGCACCTTAAGCCTCTAAATACTTAGTAGTATTATACCCATTAGTTACATTTTTGAGTAAATCAGTAAATCCCTTAACCCTACTTCAATTACAATGCAAGCTAATATGCAATTCGGTCATTATATGTGAAACATGGGGGTCACGATTACGCAATCATAGTGCAAATTTTTTCATTGCTTAACAATGGTAAGTTTTAAAAGCTAATGGGCCTAAAGACAATAATAAACTTTCTAAAACCACCGCTTTAAAAACATTGCTACCAGACAATATATTTAAAGAGAAAACAATATGAAACTAAAATGCCTGATCAAGCTCAAGCATCGCTTTCAAGTTGACGAGATGTCATTACATAATAACGGTTATTTCAATTTATTATCCTGTGTTGCGGTTAACTTTCATCATATTGGTAGTGAATTCAAATCCCATCTTAGCATGAGATAAGTATATACTTTCCAAAAGCAGATACCTATTGAAATGTAAATTTTAAAAAGTTGGCAGCATTGATACAATTCTTCGTACCTAATATACATATTTGTGTTTTTTTTTGAGACGGATCTTGGTCAGTAATCCTAACGTATGAGGTAATACTATTTTCATCTATACTTAATTAGCTTCTAGTGTTGAAAATTCCCTTTGTATGTGAAGGGTATCCTGATGTTCGATTGCATAAATGTTCATGACGAATTGGTATGCAGGACACTCCCACGACAATACTACGAATGTTTGTACATCTCAAATAATTTATTCCTTGCGCTGCGTCATCTTAAATAGTTTCCTTTTCAGCTTGGATGCCAAGATGCGTACACCTGGGTTTTTGTGATGCAAACAACAACTTAAAATGGTATTGAAGACTACAGCTACTAAGGGCTACTGGTAATTACTTTGTTAATCTAGTCTCTGAGTAGGCGCCATACGTGATGGATTTAAGAATGTGGAATCTCAACGTGGAATCCTAAATGTGTAATACATTGATATACTGATGAATATTTTATTAATCTAATTTGTTGCATTTATTTAACAACGAGGACACTAACCGGTTAGTTCAATAAAGTGAAAATTGGTCTCTTCAAAACAACTCGTTTATACGACATGCTCTATTTTAATGTCATAATATTAATTAAAATTTTCATAACATGTTACATTGCACAATTCCATTAGTATGTGCTTATCAACGTATTTTCTAATTAATTTAAGGGCAATATATATTTATTCTATCCAATAAACTATTGCAACGCAGTGTTCGGTTGGATAGTCAAATAAAGGAACTGTCAATCACCGCATGCCCAAAAGTTTCAGATGGCACAATTCATAAATTCGTGCGTATAATTACAAAGCAGATTCTTTAACCGAATAATGTGCGGTTAATAAAGCAATTCACGTTCCAAGTACGTACGTCTATTAAACGGTCATATGTGGGTCATGATGTAACTTATGAATAGGCAAGTAATAATTTTCATAATCGCATTTTTATTCGTACTTACACTCCGTGGCAGATAAAGGCGTCTAAAGAAAATCGTGAAGAGAACTAGATTTAATTGCATTTTTCTTAGTCTTACAAATGCTATCGTGTGAATTATGCAACGTGTTACATTCTTGAATTGAAAGAAATTTCATAATTTGATGCAATTTACGGAAGTGGAAAATTATTTGCTAGGATATCAGTATATTATTCATATCTACTCATAATATGATTATGAATAGACGAAAAATAATCAGCCATTAAATTTATTACCAAGCAAATACAAAAATCTTAATCTAGAAACTATTATTGTAATTGAAAAGCTACATGTTTAAATAATCTTTTTCGCTGTAGAGTTTCCTTTTCTTTGTAATATGGAAAGATCCTTTTTTCTCATTCACTTTCGGCGGATTAGAATTGCCTCCGTAATACATCACTTGCAACGTGCTCGCCCTGGGCGCCTTATTCTGGCTGGAAACTGGCGTAGCTTTAGACTTTGCGGCTTCCATTGTATCCATTTCGACAAAGTTTGAGCTCGAATATGGTTCCCTCTCAACAGAATAGGGCCGTTCAACTTGACTTTCATACTGGGATGGATAAGTGCTATGCGCCAAGTAGTGTTTGAACTGAGTCTGTTTGAGTTTCTCCTCCATCTCTTCGATACGCTGCAAAATGCACTATTTTACTGAGTGAAAGTTTGTTTGTGATGTATAATTAAAGCTGTTGATCTGCTCAGATACGTGTAATTTTACGTTAAAACTGATGCACATTACCCGTATTTATTCAGCATTAAGAGTTCCGCTGCCGTGTCTCTAACAAATCATGTTGAGTTTAATTATATGTTACTTAAAGGTCCGTTGGTAGTATAGCTGAATCGGAACCACAAGTCAATAAGTTTGTTTCCCAGATTGGTCAATTTTAAATATGACCGAATTTTCAGTGCACTACTGCGTCGATTAGTACCTTCCATATCACTTTTTGTCCCTCACCATTATTCAAATAAATCATTATTACAAAGTGAATCAGTGTTAAACCTTTTAAGGATGCAAGCGTAACGGTATGTAAAATGGGTACCGACAGTATTGCAATGTAGGTAGATGTGCAATGTGTAAAATTTCGCGTCGTCCGTCCTAATAAGTAAGTGTAAGTACCACGCTCTACAAAACATCGCAGTAGGCAATGCGGAAGTTGAATCCATTTGGGCGTATGATGAACAAACAATGATTAATTAATTTGAAGGTGATATACCTCAGTATAGCTCCCTCTAGTTACTAGTACAACCCACTCTATAATAATCGAAGGTTCTCTACCAAAAGCCTAAAGTACCCACACTTCCTTTTATAGAAATTATGTTAATAAACACGCATTTACTTATTTATGATATCATAAACCTTAAAAACATAGTTAAGTGATGTTATTAACATATTTACGACATAACACCGTAATAAAAGTGTCATATTTGAATAGAAAATAAATTATGTAAGCATAGAAAAAAAACATGGTATGTGTGGATTAAAAATATTCTTACATCTGACATGGTTACTTTTAAAAGTACCTGAAGAACATTCGGTTTATTTGTTTATATTCGTCTATATCTATTGCTAAAATATGCGTTGTCTTTAATAGCAGCTTTTAGGAAAATAAGGCTTTTTTGTTTGCCTACTTTAACGATCAGAGTTGACATAAGTGGGGAGCAGTAGATCATGGTAATTGTAAAGATACTCACTCGTCGGTAAGCGTCACTATTAGCATCACTTCTAGCAGTCTCCCGCGACAACTGTTCCTGTAACTGGGTGAGCTGAAACTCATTGCGTTGGATTTTTTCCTCGTACTCTAGTACTATCACGTTTACCTGATGGACAAAAAGTATTATAATATGAAGTTTGTACTTTTTTTAAGCTACATCTCTTATTGTACCAGACGGTGTAGCAGCTGGGGTTGGGCTTAACTCCACCACTTTTCCCGATTTTAGTGTCACTGTCTTGGAAAACACAAATATCCTTCCGTTTCAAGAGCTTTAGGGCAAGCTACACCACACATCCTCGTATTATATTTTTTTATTGTAGGATGCTCATATCCGCTTGAATACCGAGGAAGTAGAAGAAGTAACATACACATTTTTAGAAAACCCATCATAGTGATTCAAGCAAACTGCAAATGTGTCGCTTTTAAAATTTAATTTACTTGAGGATATCCAGATACAGACTCAAGAATACCAGAGATGAAGGTAAAGCAGACAAATCGATATCATTTATAAGACAGAAATGGCTGAAGAAACAATATTAATAAACAAGAATGGCCGGAATACAGTAGTAGAAAATATTTGATACGTACGGTGGTATGTAAGATATTTATTTACCACTAACGAAGCACCTCATTTACCTCTTTGTGAAAACAAAGTAGCTGTAATAGCACAGAAATCATCAACGATTTCGTGCAAAACGACAACAGTTTAAAATGTGTTGCATTGTGTGGGGCAATTAGTGTTCCGCAATTAACTGCGTGTTGGCATTCATGAATGGATATACGTAAGATGTGTGACGTCTCCTTTAGTTAGGAATTAAAGAATCTTATTCTATCACTACTAATTTAAGAAAAATGTATAAATGCTAATATAAACACTCAATGGAAGTAGTTTTCTCTGTCGTTCATTTTTTTTAACTTTCCTTCTACAACCTTCCTTACCAAATTTGAAAGCAAATGGTTTAAAGATATCAAAACAGCGGCTGGAATGCTATCGACAAAGCAAATAGAAAAATTGCGCAGTAACTTATGCATTTGACTAAACAAAACCATCTGTTCACTTCTAGGTCTGTGGAGGCTTCACAGAAATAAGTTTACTTAGTATGAATCACATTTACAATGTCTAAATGTGTAATACAATCTAACTACAAAGCAAAATAAGTACTTTCATTCAAATTATAAAAAATATGTAGTTACTTTTTCTTTATGCTCTGCTTCCACTTCTCTCAATTTCGTCCTTAACTCTTCGATAACGCATGTGAATTGAGCTATTTGTGTGTCCGATTCGTATTGCAACTGCTTAACTTTCATTAAAATAAATTAAATGAGTATGTAAGTAAGTACATTTTTATTTAGATGTTAGGCAATTTGGTCGTTTTTATTATCTACTGAGTAAATAAGGGCACCTAAACTAAACTGCTTCCTACGAATAAATATAGAGTTTGTTATCCGAAGAATATATTAAATTTTTAGTCATTTATAAGTTATGAATGGTAATGCCAAGGATTTGTCAAAGTTTCAACAAACCTTACCCCTCCCATACCTTCATAATTATATACAAAAATATTTTCATGGGCTTACAACTAACAGACAATTCCCTCATTTGTCGAATATATGTATGTAATGTAAAAAAAATACTCCTTAAGTAATCTTTCCGAATTCTAGCTAACTTTAACTATAAAACAATCAACATTAAAACTTATAAATATCTACCTTTTGATTCATGATGTGATTTTAGTTCTTCAATGGCCATCTCATGACTATTTCGTAACTCCGTGAGGATTTTTTTATGCTTTTCTAAGTCACTTTCGCTATCCTATGTAATATAGTGTTAGCATAATATAGTTACAGCAGATATAACGATAATTGCTCATAAATTTATCACGCTTAAGCACAGTGTTTTCCGCTATCATTGAGAAAATAACACGGAACATGAAGTTAGAAATAACAACATCTTGACGGTAACTATAACTCGATTACTCTTAGAGCAGGATGACAAAAAACCTTTTATATTCTAGCTAAACTCGGTAAATCATAGTAAATAGCTTCCAATAATGTATACCTATGCGGTGTAATTTAATGCTTTCCCGGTATAAAATAAAAATGGCAAATAATTTTTTTGGTAGGTACAAGAAATATAGTTAATATACTATATGTACCTACTTTTTCTATAGATGATATTATTATGTCCCGGGAGTTTATTTCATCTTTTAACTTTTTCATGTCTCTTTTGAGATACACCAATTGCGAAACGGTTTCTTGCAAGTTCCCAATCATTTCTCTCGACGTCAGTAAATGGTAACGATGTGATTTTTCTGATTCTCGAACTTCTTTGAGATCAACTTCTAATTTTGTGTTTAACTCTCGCATCTTTTTACATTCTTCTCTTTCATTTATAAATTCCTTAGGATACGACAAATTAGCATTTAAGCTGATATTAAATCACCATATTATTTAGAATAACTTTAATAAAAGTTGAAAAACTTACAATTTTACACTTCGACAAACACTTAATTATATTTTCCAAACGGTTATCAGCAAATGGAGGTTTTTCTTGATGTGTATCCATTTTAATACACGAAGAACTAAAACTTAATTTAATAAAGTTGATTTGACTACTTTCTATAGCGCAAAAATAATAGATTAAATGTTTCAGTAACTTTAACCATTTCAAATTATCCCGCCATTTTTTTAGTGTTTTTTTTTGTTGGACTCATTTTTTGAACAAGGTATTTGGACTTAATTTTTATTAAATTGGAAACTTAATAATATTATATCAAATAATAAATATCTAAGTCAAAGTGAAAGTACATGTTCTATTTTAAACATAATTTTATTATAAATTTTTAGTATTTACATATATACTTCCAAACCTCTAACTATACAAAACTTTCTAATCTATGCAATGACAAAAGGATGACAGTTGTTAAAAGCAAACCTTCATTGTCAATTGTCAACATGTGGGTTGGATTTTGTACATTTTATTAAAAGTTGTGCTTATATTAGAAACATCTATTCTCTCTGTGAAGGATATTACCAATACTTTAGGTAACTCCGTATCAGTGATATCTTCGATTACGTCTTATTAACATAGAAAACATGGCAGCCGCCTACGGAATACATCTAGGCAATAGTTCAGCGTGTCTGGCATCCTTCTCCAATGGAGCAGCGTCTGTAATAGCCAACGATGCTGGAGATCGAGTAACACCAGCTGTTGTAGCGCTCAACGGCACAGAATGGGAAATTGGCCTTCCCGCCAAGTCTGGACAACCAACGTCCAAATCGATAATCAAACACAACAAAAGACTTATGAACTGCGATTTTAACGAGGAAGACTTGTCTTACGTAGAATCTTCGTCCTCCTGTCGTATTCGGAACGAAGAGAAACTGGTATACGAATTTGAGACTAGTGAGACAACTCTTTATTCCCAACCAGATAGCATAGCAACAAAGATTTATGCTAAATTGTTCACAATAGCCAGCCATTCCATGTCCAATGAGAGTGACTTAAAGTTGGTATTAGCTGCACCACTGCACTGGTCTAATGAGAGTAGAGAGAGATTAGTCAAGTGTGCTGAATTGGCTGGTTTTGATGTCTTACAAGTAATAAGTGAACCTGCTGCAGCATTACTCGCTTACAATATTGAAGAGAGTGCTGAAGATATAAATGTCTTAGTGTACAGGCTTGGTGGTTCTACTTGTGCTGCATCAATTGTGAAAGTTTCAGGAGGGTTCATGACAGTGGAGAAAAACATATTCAGATCAGACTTAGGAGGTCAGTGTCTGACGAAGGATTTGGCTGATTACATTGCTCAAGAATTTAGACAGAAGTGGAAATTAGACCCACAAGAAAGCAGAAGAGCAATGGCTAAACTGCTTCATCATGCAGATAATTGCAAACACATTTTGTCTACTCTAAATTCAGCCCATGTCTTCATTGAATCATTGCTAGACGGAGTTGACTGGAGTCAAAATGTGTCCCGAGCGAGATTTGAGAATTTGATATCATCAAAAATTTCCTCCTACATTGAACCAGCTCAAAAAATAATTGAAAACTTTGATGAGAAAATCCACAAAATTGTGTTGTGTGGAGGTAGCATGAAGATACCCAAATTGCAGCAGGCAATAGCTAATTTGTTGCCTGAAGCTGAAGTTCTTTCAGGAATTAATCCAGATGAAGTTATTGCAATGGGCTGTGCACGGGAGGCAGGATTACTATTGGATGTACCAGAATTTGCCATGAGTGATTTGAATACAGAAGTTGAATTTTTGGGCAAAGACATTTACTTGAAATACTTGGATCAAACAGTACAGCTCTTTAAGGAAGGCTCACCAGCCTTCTCCCAAAATGTTCAAACTGTGCAAGCTGGAGATGATGTTAAGAATATTTCTTTCAGCTTACATGAAAACCCTGATAGTGAAGAGTTTGCCACTGAAAACTTCAATGTTGAGAAATTAAACAAACCATTCACAATAAAAGCTACATTACAACCATCAAATATAGAATTACAAGTTGAATGAACACAAAAATGATTTCAATAAAATTATATGAACTAACAATACCATAATATAATAACATCATTTTGGTAAATTAAACAACATTTCCATAAAATGTTTTTAAATTTGAATAATCAGTGGAAATAAATGTATTTAACACAAAGTTTGTTTTTATTTTAAATCTATATTCACGCTTCATCACAAACAGCTTCAATATTAACATAATAAGATATCTACTTATCTTATTAACAATAAGATAAGTAAAATAGGATAGAGATATTTACAAGAACAGATTTAATGTTTAAAAAAGAAGTATTGTTTTTTACATAATGCCACTATCTTCATGCCTCATGGTAGATGCAGGTTTTAATCTGAAGATACACCTCTGACTTCTGGAGTCATAATTCATAATAAGTGTATTGATGGTCAATCCTAAGTGGAGAAACCTATTTATCATAGCAATTTGAAAGAATTTGTATGGTATGTAAGGCCCCTCAATCTGCACGAGGCCAGCGTGGTGGACTATACGGCCTAACCTTTTTATAAGTGTATAATCTATGGCCTAACCCAAAGAACCTAATCCCTTACTCATACTCTCGGCTGTAGAGGAGGCCCGTGCCCTGCAGTGGGACCATTAAGAGGGACGTATATTATGGGGTGACACATAAATACAATTTTGTTAACAGATATAAAGTAAAAAAACACTGTAACTACATGTGTGACGTGAAGGTAATATACTAATCATTATTACGTGTATTCATTCTTTGAAGTAATTATTTTCTTTTTTCATTTTTAACAGTTACTTTTTTCATGATTTCCATGTCCAAATATATCATATTTCATAAACGGTAAGTCCTTTACTTCCATAGCTTTTTTTTGGGTATGTGAAAAAAAAAATGTCATTTTGGAGTTTTGACTTTTGTTTGTCATGTCAATAAATGCTAAATTTTAGGTAAAATGTAAAGTATCATAATTAAAAATTAAATAAAAAGAATAGAGAAAATTATAAGTAGGGGACGGATTACTGGTGAAAATGAACAGTTACATATTTGGACTATTTATTATTTTGCTTAGTTACAACGAGGCTACTTTCAAAACAAACGATGTTCGAAATCATTTGGGTTCACGCACTCCGTATAGATTTAGAGGCAATAAGAATGACTCTAGGATAAAATTTCCAAGTAAGTGCATTTTTGAATCAATTTATAATTATCTCTTAAGTATCCCTATGGATATATGGCGACCTGTAATTTTGTTGTGCTATTTTCTCTTTATTATTTTCATGATCTCGATTGTAGTGATGGATTATCATTAAAGCTGGGATTTTAGTTCCATTTTGTTTATTACTTAGGCCTTATAAACGAGTAAATTGCTTACCTGATGGTAAATTAAAACCACAGACCTTAGAAACATCAACGACACGTAGATCGCAGATGCGTTGCCGGCCTTTTAAAATGAGGAGGGAAGAGCCTGAAGTAAAGAAAGGATATTAGGTTGCCATCAATCTTACTTATCCAACGAATCATGAAAGCATAGCCACTCAATTATTCATTTTCGATTTTATTTATAAAAATTGCTCTTAATTTCAGATTGTAAAGATGCCAAAGTATGGATGATAATTCGACATGGTACTAGACAATCTGGCACTAAGGACATGATGAAAATGAATTCTACACTTAGAGACTTGAAGTATGAAATAGTAATACAACATAAGAT
This sequence comes from Deilephila elpenor, assembly GCA_949752805.1. NCBI lineage: Eukaryota > Metazoa > Arthropoda > Insecta > Lepidoptera > Sphingidae > Deilephila > Deilephila elpenor. The sequence continues at coordinate 5,430,923 of OX457099.1, read as the reverse complement.
TGGAAAAGGTGACATGAGTTTATAAACCTGTCGTAACACTTTGACGACCATGGCACCAAAACAATAAAGGCTTAACTAGTCTAGAAGTGTGTAGGTAAATAATTTACCTAAACACACATTATGCCTAAAAAAGAGACATGTGCCATGGTCAATGTGTAAATCATAAAAAACATAAAATCTTATTGTTTAATCAGGTAAATTGACTGAAGAACAAATTCGAAGTTTTGAGCAATGGTCTCCAAACATAAGTATAGATGAAGAAAGGCATTTAACACTGGAAGGTCAGGATGAGATGGTGCTCCTTGCGGAAAGAATGCAGAACAGGTTTCCGCATGCAATTCAACGTAAATACAGCAATACTTCATTTATGGTGGGTAACTATAATTTACATATTTTTATTGGATCTTATATTACAATAAAATATTTACCTTTTATCAATACATTGTTGACTATGTTTGTGGCTTAATAAATAATTTATATGCAGTTTATTATTACATGTACGCATTATTAGTAAGTGCGTGGTGGCCTGTTGGTAAACGGACCAGACGCGGCTGCCTACATGTTCATGGTGGTCGCGGGTTCAAATCCCAGGGCACACCTCTGACTTTTCGGAGTTATGTGTGTATTGATAGTCAATCACCACACACTTTAACGGTGAAGGAAAACATCGTGAGGAAACCTGCATACCGTAGCGATTTTAAAGAATTTCTACGGTATGTAAGTCCGCCAACCCGCACTAGGCCAGCGTGGTGGACTATATGGCCTAACCACTCTCAATCGATTCTCTCGATTGTAGAGTAGGCCCGTGCCCTGCAGTGGGACGTATATGGGCTGATATAGATAGATAGATAGATGATGACTGTGCTGATTATAATATACCACATTGATATTTGTTTTCATTAGTAGTTCATATTAATTTTCACTTCTATCTTATTTTCTATTTATATTTGCGCCTTCAATAAGTGTATTTCTTTCTTCGTATAAAAATTGATTATCACTATTTTATTGACTGCCTCGGTGGCGTAGTTGTATTACGGTACGGCTACAAAGCTGAGGTCTCGGGTTCGAGTCCCGGGTCGGACAAAGTGGTATTGGATTTTTCTAATTATCAGCCCGGAGTCAGGAATTTGTGCCCTATATGGCGATAGGCTCGCCCCCTATCACATCATGGGACGGAACATACAAGGCGAATGTTGGTGTCCTAGTGGCGCCTCTGCCTACCCCTTCGGGGATAAAGGCGTGAGTTTATGTATGTTATGTATGTGTATTTTATTGAACTACCTAATATTAATGACATGTCTAAATATTTTTCAGTTCCGGTACACAGCAACACAAAGGGCACAACAGAGTGCCAGGTATTTTGCCAATGGCTTATTTAGCAAAAAAGACTCACAAGATGTAATATTTTCTCCAGCAGCCAAAGTTGATCCAGTATTAAGAGTAACTAAACATTTCCTTTTTACCTTAATTAAAGTATTTTCTATATTTCGAAAATTACAGCTCAACAACTAATTTTAATATATTGGCTGATAATTATAATTAATTGATGATATAGAAAGATCATAATTTATTAATGACTTGGTATAATTTAGTTAGTTAGTTGTAAATTTATTTTACTCTGTCACTTCTTGGCTTCTCCTACAATAAGTTGCAATTTTTCAGTTTTACAAACACTGTGACAAGTGGCAAAAGCAAGTTAAGAGAAATCCAAACACTTACAAGGAAATGAAATTGTTTGGTGTTAGTGACGAAATGAATAATACCTTGGTGCAGGTATCTAGACGGTTGGGTCTCAATCGCGTGCTAACCTTAGGTTCGTAACTCATAGTTAGCTTGCTTTGCTATTTGCTACATTATGTAGACAAAACATCTGTTGCAAGTTTCTTCGATATTTTTGGGATATTTCACATTAGAATAAAATTGAGTAATGCTCTTTTAGCCACTATTTATTTAGAATAAGATTATATAGGTAATATATTACAAATGTTTTTGGATAGTTCATTTAGGTGTGTTGTTTCTTCATAGTATCATACTTGATTGCATTGTTGTAAGTTTAGTCATAATTTTATATTTAATGAATATACAAATATGACATCAATACATATAATAAAAATCTAAATGGTCGATGTCTGTCTTTATAACAATAACAGAACCCAAAACAATTTTTTTTAGAATTTTTGTCTGTCTGTCTGTCTGTCTGTCTGTATGTTTGCTTGCGCATCACGCGAAAACTACTACACCAAATGAGATGCGGTTTTCACAGTTGTATTGCTGTAGGTTCAACTTAAAAACTGGTATATGTTGCATTTACATACAGGGTGTTTCTTTTTGTTTGCTTGGACATTACTCTAAAACTATCGCACGAAATGAAATCCAGTTTCCGCAGTTATATTGGTGCAGGTCCAACTTAAAAAGTGATTTATATTTAATTTACATACAGGGTGTTTCTTTTCGTTTGCTTGCACATTACTCAGAAACTACCGCACGAAATGAGATGTGATTTTTACAGTTGTATTGCTGCAGGTTCAACTTAAAAACTGGTATATATTTCATTCACATACAGGGTCTTTCTTTTTATTTACTTGTGCATCACGCAAAAATTACTGCACCAAATGAGATGCGCTTTTTACAGTTGTATTGCTGCAGGTTCAACTTAAAAATTGGTATATGTCTTATTTACATACAGGGTGTTTCTTTGTACTATGGAAGATAAACGAGAAAAACTAATATGGGGGGTCTGTATTAACGTAATAAAAATAATGAATTTTAGAATTTTTGCATGTTTGTCTGTGCGGTTGTGCGTGATGAACTCGGAAACCGCTTAACGGATTTAGATGAAATTTGGTATGGAAGTAGCTGACACCCTGAATTAACACTTAGGCTACTTTTATCCCGAAAAATTAAGTGTTCCCGTGGGATGAGGAAGGAATTCCTATATATTTGTTACTTTTTATACTCAAAGGGATGGGATGGGACTGGTTTACATACCTTGAGTAAGAATGAGACAGGACGGGCGGGATATAACGGGACGGGATGAGAAATACCAAATAATCTATACATGTATATTTTTTTAAACAAAGTTAATCACGCAGACGAAGTTAGCGGGCAGAAGCTAGTTAAATATAAAATTATGCAATGCTCTCCAAGTTACATAGAATTTATTACCATTATAATTGAAAAATATGGTATAATATTAGAAGATGCTGGATTGGCGTGTGTTTCATATTAATATGTAATGCAAAATTATATAACACAGATTGTGTACAATAGGAAAGTGACTAAATGCACATATGCTGATTTCAATTACACTTTAGCTAACAATAATTTTCACATTCACTGTTCTTTAGTGTTCATTGCAAGCTATTTTTCTAATCCATAAACTATACATTTCTTACAGATGACGTGGATATAATGTACAAAACTTGTAGCTATGAAACAGCATGGAGTAAGCATTATTCATCCCCATGGTGTTCTGCTTTTAATGTTCAAAATGCTGAGGTTTGTACCATCATTAAATTTTAGCACATTGTATTTTTCTTTTAATATTCCTTTATTTCATATTACTCAAAATGGATAATTATTTCCTATGTATAACACTAGCATCTGCCCGCAAACTTCGTCTGCGTGGTTAAATCTCCCATCCCGTCCCGTTCCGTTATATCCCGCTCGCCCCGTCTCATTCTCACTAATGGAATGTAATCCAGTCCCATCCCATCTTTTTGAGTATAAGAAAGTAGCAAATATATCGTTTCCGTGAATTCCTTCTTTATCCCACGGGAACACGTAAACTTTTCCGAATAAAAAATAGCCTATGTTACTTCTAATACCTCCAAAAATATGTGTACAAAGTTTCATGAAGATCGGCTGAGTAGTTTTGGCGTGAAAGCGTAACAAACAAACTTACATTCACATTTATAATATTAGTAGGGATTGATGATAAATCTTTAAGCCATCAGCATTGTTGGTCGATATTCATGTTGTTATTCATTGAAGTATTGGCACATCTCATATGTCTAACAGCTATCAAATTCCTGTGGTCAATTGTGGATTATCTAACCCATATACATTAGCCATCTCTTAGAACTTAATGCGTAGCAATATCTCTATAAATTACTTACATTCTGACAGCCTCCGTGGCGCAGTTGATTATACGCCGGTTGTGAAACGAGAGGCCGCGGGTTCGATCCCCGCACTGAGACAAATGTTTGTGTGAACCATAGATATTTATTTTGGGTCTGGGTGTTTGTGAGACCGAAAAGAGTCTCGTAGTTCCTGATACCCACGACACAAGATTCGATCTTAGTGTGGGGTCAGGACTATGGATGTGACTATTGGGTGTATTTATTTATTTTAACAGATATATACAAAAGGTATACTTAGGACCTTATTTTTGTGTAACATTTTTCAGGTTATGGAATACTATCATGAACTGAAACACTACTGGTTGGATGGTTACGGTCATGATTTAACATATCGTCAGGCATGTGTTTCAATTAAGAATATGTTCGAAACATTTAGGTGAGTATAAAATATATTTTCATTGCTTTTTTTAATAAGTAAAAATGTATATAAATAAAAAAAATAACATTCAGATAATCAATTAGAGGGGACACCTCGAACAAAACTTTTGTAAATATAATTGTGGTATTGTGCATCTACTGTCTCCCTCCACTCATTTTCCTTTGTATGTGTGTTCCCGCTTGTGAAACACGCGCGCGCAAATTTTGTTCGCGTTAACTTGCAGTGTGGTAATGCTAAATATTTGTAAAGTTTTACGTAGATAACCCTTTGCCATAGCAATGAAGAAGACAGTGCGGGTCAGAATTAAAGCACTGAATAATAGTATGGCAAAGTTGAACTACGTGCTTGAAAATAACTGAAATTATGAAAGTATTGGTACTGTCCAATATATAATTTTGTAAACTTGTTGTTTTTTTTTTGTTATTTCAATAACAGTAATGTAACAGCGCCGAATGCGACGTTTCTATTCGCCCACTCCGGAACAATATTGAAGATCATCACACATTTAGGTTTATATAAGCCCAAGGAACACTTGAAAGGGGATGCCTTACTGAAGGACAGGACATGGAGGTCATCTGATATTGACACATTTGCGGCGAATATAGCTTTTGTGCTGTATAGGTAAGATATATTATTTTTCCTATTTATTGGGAAAGTTGTATTGAATTATATCAGCCCATATACGTCCCACTGCAGGACACGGTTCTACTCTACAATCGAGAGTGGTTAGGCCATATTATAGTCCGTCAAGCTGGCCAAGTGCATGTTGGCAGACTTTACATACTTTACTTTATTAATATAAAGTGTTTAGGAATTTTCTATTCAAATTTTACTCACAAACATAAAGTTTATTTGCCGTATCGTTTTAGAAGCGTTGCTCCTAGTCATGGCCATTTCACTGGTTGGCTAAAACTTCTCTGTTCTCTGTTTGTAAAATCGGGTTTTCAATTATAATTACTTTTTAAGGATTTAAAGGGTTTGTTGTAACATGAAAAGGGTATTTGACTCCATTTTTTTTTTATTGTAATAAATCAAAAGATATCCATACCCAAAATCTAGCAAACAAAAAATTTTGTAAATCTATTCAGAATTTAACAAGTTGAAAACATTTTAAATCTTGTAGTGGGAGTAAAAGAAAAGGGATGCAAAACAAGTCACTAGTCTCAATGTGCATTACAGCGTGCGCGTGTGAAAGAGACAGTATGATATCCCCACTACACTCCCACTCTTTTTTTTAAATAGTAATATTTGACTCATGTTACAAGCTACTTTATTACTGTTTAAACAGAAATGTTTTATTTTAATGTTATTTGTGTTTGGACGTAAAATAATAAAAAAAATCGATTATAGTCAAATACCCTATTATGATATTATTTTCAGGTGCAAAGATGGAGACAACGTGTTGACCTTGCACCAGGAACGAATCATCAAATTGCCGTTTTGCGAGAAAGAATTTTGTCCCTTAAAATTGTTGCGGAAGAAACTACACGACTCAATTAATAAATGCAACTTCACCGACATGTGCAGTCTTGCAAAAACTGAACTGTGATTTAATGTACCTACAATATTTATCAGAATTGTTACTTGTCTAAAATCACGGCTTAAGTTCTTTGATTAATAATTATATGGTATTTTTTAGACAGCGTCCGTGACGTGGAGCTAATTGTGAAAGACATATTTGTGTGACCCGCGAATATTTTCGCGGTATGTCCGCTGTGATTTTAGATACGAGCCATTGCACACGGCGTATTTTTATCGCGCTGAGTACGCATAGAAAACACGCACTATCCCTCTTTACATGCAATTGAGATGTAATGAGTAAACATTTGCATAGTAAAGCTTTTTTCGTCTACCGCGCCGTGAGTGCGCGTTCGTAAAATGTGCGTCGTCATCGTACAAGCACGCTGTGAGAAAAGGCCCTACGTAACAATTACTAATATGTTTAATTAATTACGTTTTCGTAATTTGTAATAAATATACCGCTAGTATTATATTTTTAAGGCTAAAAATAAGGGTTTTATGCACACTTATTTATTCCATTATCCATGAAGCATTTGCATTTCGGAAACCAAATCTGGTGTTGCCAGGCTATGAACTATTTAACGTCAAATTAATTGACTTTATACAATATATTTTAATGTAACCGTAATATATATACAAAACTAACGCAGTTTATTAAGCATAATTACTGCTATCTTTTTACTTATGCCGACAGAAGACTATACATTTTTTTTTTAAGATAACACGAAAAGTCTTCACTATATGTCGTTATGTGCAATAACGGTAAACAGCTTGCAATATATAGTTTTTCTCCCAAAATGCCCCTTAAAAAATCTTACTCCTAATTGTTGTGGAAGAAAAACTACTTGTCAATTAATAAAAAATACTAATAAAGGTAAGAAAATATAATAATACCACTCGTTTATCTTATTACAAAAGATGAGCATGTAAAGTATAACGAAAGTTTATCTATAAAATGTGTTTCTTTCTATAAAGTTCAAAGGGTTAGAATTGCTTGAAAAATTGTTGTTGGACTGCTTTTCATGGCAAATTTACTGATATAGGTCTATTTTTATAGACGTACTTTATGTACCAGGCTATTGTACTTTTCAATGACTTCAACGTGTATACAAGGTTGAAGCTTATAGGCAGATATTTTAAATATTATTAAACTTAATTTCGGGTAGACAATAGACATGGAATGATTTTAATACTTATATCGCATAAAATACTTCTTTACAAATAACCTAGAACCCATCGGTTCTTTGATATAATTGTGAAACAGTATTGGAAAATACGAAAAAAATAGAAAATGAAAACAATTGAAAGTAACTATATTTGTCAAGCCTTTCAATTGTACATTCATACTGTAAGGGATAATATAGATTGACCCAACCTAGCACGAAAGTATAAAAACCAAATAACATCATGAATACAAATGCCAAGCATTGCATTCCACTGCGCTCGTCATCCTGATACATAAGATGTTAAGTTTCCTTATGTCCAGTAGTTACTCAGGGTACAATGTCCTTCAAACAGGAACACAAGTGCATTTACACTACTGTTTGGCGGGAGAAATAGACATTGGGGTGGTACCTACCCAGGCGGCCTATCATATATGAGAAACCTACCACCAGTTAATATACCAAAAGTAGATAACATTATAAACAACACGTTTATTTAACGCAAATCAAGAATCCACGTTTTAAGGTTCGCGCGAAAACACATTGATATTAAGTGACGTCACGCCATAAAACGTAAATTCATGGCGCGTGAATATCATTTAATCATCACAGAAATAATATAAATATGTACGTTCAGTTGATTTATGTAATATAAACTATATTTTATTGCAATGTTCCATTTTATAATAATATTTTTTCGGTGTTTTATTTATCTACAATTAGATTAGCATGTATTGACGTCACTGAGCAGAATGGTGTTCTAAATTACGTTCCAAATCCACGTAATTTATAATGCAAATACATATTTGGCAATAAAATAATAGGCCCAGAATTATCTATCTTTCAATAATGTACTTTAACAACTATTATTCTTGATTTGTTAGCATATTTTTAATAGAATTTTGTGATTAATTTCCCAGTAAGCATAATCATTCATTCTAAGATATACATATAATATAATACTATGCACTATAAACTTATTAAAGGCCTAATAAGCTGAGCTATTGCCTTTAAAAATATACATTACATTTTAAATATTGCATCGGGCTTGTAGGTTTTGAAGTTTCTTATCTTAAAATTATTCGATGTATGGAACCAAAAATATTTAATTTATAACTTTAAGTAACGAAATCATGTATTTAGTTTTTAACTATGGAAATTAAAATAATTTGGTGTCTGATTTATACAGTAATTTATTTTGTGATTGTTATAGGTAATGACGAATAACTGACAGTGTTTATGTAGTAAAAAACTTTTTGATGAACAATAATAAATGTATTAACTTATTGTTGTGGTTTTATTTCAGTGCATACCTACATATTACAAAGTAATGCATCGGGAGTAACATGAAATGGTTGTTAAAATATTTCTTTACTATCCGTAGCCGCCATTATTGTAGTAAAAATGCTGTGATTTACGTTCGACGTCCGAAGCAAGTTATAAAAATTCCACTTCTTAAAATCGACAATTCTCTATGATACTTATCATTTACTCCGAACTAGGTCTATGGTAACGACGTACGATAGAGAAGGATTCGAGAATTCGAACATTTTGTGGTGTACCAAGGTCCGAGGCACATTTGTAGGTACAGTTTTACGTGCAAAGTTCGAAACTTCGAATTTCGTTTCGAATCATAGAGTAACCCCTGCTTTGCCATGCCTGGGTGTAAGTATCATAAATCATAATTCTCTTCATAGTTACTCATAAGAAATGAATACCTATGCTTAGAAAAACGTTTCTAATATTAACAATTATTTTCTCTTCGCTCGGATCCTAAAAATAGTAATGTTAATTAGCCTATAAATTGTCTGAAGAATAAGGCTGATAAAAGCAAAATATTTTTTTTAGGAACACGTAATAGATTCCAACCTTAGCGTTTTCAAACAAACACTAGCTTTTTTTGTTGGTATATCTTTAAAACATTTTTTAACATTATTATTTGTTAAGATTCTTTTGTTTGCTTTTTTAGGAGCTATTTTAAGTCCAACAAACGGTACTAAAGGTTATAAATACAGCGATCGAAGAATACAGCCCTTTCTGATAGGTATATAAAACAATAAACAAACGATGAGCTTGACAGACGATTCAAGTACATAATAAGAAAGTTTATAACTGAGCCCAATTTAGAACAGGTTCAATTTAGCGAGATTGAAGTTGGCAACAACTCGATACTGAAGTTCAATCAAAGTTAGCTTGCTGTAGTTGATATTCTGACAGAGTCTTTATTCTCAATTTGATTTTATCTTCGATGAGCCAACTTAGATAACAGGTATTTAATTAATAAAATATAATAATTGCTTTCTCATAATTTAGTTTTGTCTACTTACACGGGTACCTACTATAGCCAAGTACTTTTTATTATGGTTCTGTATCACAAATAAGCTTTGAAGAATAGATTTCGAGTTAAGAAGGCATGTTAAAGCTTTTTAGCTTAACAAATGAACATGTCTCTGCAACTGCAAGGGTTACAAGATTTATAAATAAAAACGTATTTTTGGAATCCATGTTAAGTATCTTATTTTCATATTCTGTTATGATAACGATATCATTCATATTTACTTTTTTAAACTTACAATATAAAGAAGTAAAAGTTTAAATTTAAAAACACGTCCACAATTTTATCGCTTAACTCAACTCTTAAAAAATCCAATAAAGGTTATTAACAATGTTATGAGGAGCGGATACGAGCCGCAGTCGGTCTCAGAGACCCGCCCTGCGCCGCGCTTAACGACACCCAACCCTCCATAAAGCATGAGAGACCACAACGGGTTTGCAGCGGTTACCTACAACAAGATACTTTGTACTCGCCACGCAGAATCTTTCTATTAAACGTCATGTAGCTCGTAAAATAAACGCTTTGAATTATGTTCTTGTTTTATATTGTATACAAACAGTGGCGGCGTAAGGTAGGTTGGCACCCTGGGCGGTTTCGTATTGAGCACCCCTACCTAAAATATACCCAAAATATACATGCTTACTACAGACTTTTCGTGAAGGAGTAAAAAAAAAGGCAGCGGCAAGCAGGATCGTTTCGCCCACGATCGTGGTCCACGCTCTTCCTTTTGTTCGCTTGTCGGGTTGTCGTTGTCACCCCTTGGTGGTTGGTACCCGGGGCGGACCGCTCCCATCGCCCCCCCTTTACGCCGCCACTGTATACAAATAAAATGTACTCATGTAATATCCTATTTCAAGGAATACCCTTTCCACGAATCGTTATAATCACGATGTAAAATATGGAATCGCTTAATACGCGATCTTGACTGAAGAAATTGATTTATTAATTTAATTAATTAATAAATACACCCAACAGTCACAAACATAGTCCTGACCCCACATTACGATCAATTAAGTATTGTGTCGTCGGTATCAGAAACTAGGAGAGACTCTTCGGTCTCACAAACACCCAGACCCGAGACAAATGTTTGTGGGCCTTACAAACATTTGTCTCGGCGCGGGGATTGAACACGCGGCCACTTGTTTCACAGCAAAACAACTGCGCCACGGAGCCTGTCAATTTACATCCGACATTACTGTTAATAATTTTGTTTGTCTATATATACATAATATTATTATGTACATAAAGTCAAAGAGAGACAGCAGTCATGTATTTCCACTTCTGGGGCTTGACATATCACTCTGTCTACATTCGACAATATCTGTTAGTATTTACATCAGATCAGGCTATTTTTGGTTAACATCCATTTCTATTATATACCAATTTATATCAAATAACCTATCTATAGCCGTAGGTTATATATTTTTCCAGCGGGTGACATGGTAATACTCAGCGTAGGCGGCACGAAGATTTATAAAGACGTAACTTTAATAACACCGCAGTGTATTCAGGTCAGGAGCGAAATTTAAAATGTTTTGTTTTCCTTCATAAAACTTGACGTAAACGATATTATTTTATGAGTCGTTAAAGTAACACGCAATAGGGATTTGAGTCATAACTTTTATTGTAAAGCGATTATTTTTAACCATAAGGTTTATTAAATTTCGTACTTATTATAATAATTTATAACGATTTGCAGGAACGGATCGGTCGTCACTCGGAAACATTACGTTCGTTTATAAATTCTGACACACTTTTAGGCCTTAATTTAGACTTTTATTTCTTCCCAATGGACAGCACGGTACGATTGCATCGACTGGTGAATTGGACAGTTATCTTAAAGAACATCCACAATGAACTACCGTCTTCCAATTGCATATTGTTAAACAATCCTTACCTGTCCTTATTTGTTTCTCTCTCTGTTTCTTCATAGGTAATGTACCCACGAAGCCAAAGCTTTGCGGGCGTACCTATAAAACGAAATACATGGTTTTAAGAGAGTAAAGAAGACATCACGAACAAAGACTATGTGGGATGCGAAAGATGAAATAGATGAATGCTATTGTTTGAGATACGATACTTCTTAATATCACAGACAGCCTCCGTGGCGTAGTTGGTTAGACGCCACCCGTAAAACGAGAGGCCGCGGTTTCGATCCCCGCACCGAGACAAATGTTTGTGAGAACCTCAACTATATGTTTCGGATCTGGGTGTATGAGAGACCGAAAAGTCTCTCGTAGTTTCTGATATCCACGACACAAGACTTGATCTTAGTGTGTGGTCAGGACTATGTAGTCACTCACATACATAGTTGGGTGTATTTATTTATTAATCAAATTTGATTACTGCATTTTATGCATTTACTTTCATCCTAAATGCTAATTAAAATTGTGATTCATATCGTGTTTTCTCACACAACTGTCAAGGCCGACTTAATGAACAGTTAATTGTAGTTTGTAGCCAGGTTTTGTTATTGTAATATACAAATATTTTGGTTGTGGTTTCCGGTCTAGTATAATTGCTTTCAATTGAGGAGGCTGCTTGCCCGACTCACATTTAGCTGAAAAAAATCTACCTATTACAAGATATGCAATATTTTTTTGTTACAAAACTTGTATATTTCCTAACATACACAAATAAAATAAACACTCTTTAACAATCATGTGTTTACTGGCAAATAAATTACTTGAAGTTCTTTTAACGATTGACATAGTATTTAAGTTCGGTTCACATCAGTCAGTGTACGAATTATCCATAAAATAGTCACCGCAAATCAATAGAACTGGCAGAGGTTGTTGAAATGTGTTTGAAAAAGAAAAAAATACAATACGAAAATAATTCTGGCGGGCAATAAACCAATAACAAAAACAAGTGTGCCAACAGAGATATACACGTGTAAAATTAGACGTAAGGTCTTCTGTTGCTTCATTATGAATGAACGTTTCCTAAACAAAGTTTGTATCGTAATGGCTACATGACGTCACATTTAGATTTCAGCGTCATTTGACACTCTGCCTAAATCTATTTCGGCATCAAAATGCTGAGGTTAGATTCAACGTAGTTTGGTGATAATGAAATATAAATAAGAATCACTTAGCTATATATCATTGTAACTATTTAGGGAGTATATTTTTGGCATGATACAAGAAATGTTGCATTTGATACATAAGTTTACATTTAGAGAGAATTTGCATTCGATTCGAATTCCCCCGTCACAATTAAGGATCGTAAAGTACCCAAAGTACATTAACAATTTGTTTTTAAATTGATCCGGTTAAATACGGCAGTAATTTCAATTCCTGAAAAATCTAGATACTTCACAGCTAATCTATTTGCTTAACTGTAATATCCCGAACTCTGAATGCGGGTTCAATTGCCTAATGTAAATAAGCCTTTAATATCTATAAAACAGAATAAATAACTTATTCTTGTAATAAGATTCTAGGATTATAAAATTCCCAAATACATACTAATCGTTTAAGTATTGCACTAAATAGTTCTGAGTATAACGTATAAATTTTACTTTGATGTGAAGCAATATTTTATAACTATTTAAGTTTATTACTCTCTGGCAAAGTAGAGTATCATAAAATTTTGTACATGTTCAACGTATGGAATATTTCTAAATAACGGTACTATTAATTAACGAAATAAAGTCGCTCCATTGCAACTAAAAGGCGAAAACACTTTTGTATATCAAAATTCATAAGTTTTAAATACAATGTAACCTCAATATAACGAAACTATACCGAATAATTTGTTACAATGAGGTTTTTTATATAGAGGTCAGGTTGGGCTACAATCCGATATAGCAAAGTAATAAAACTAGTCTTTCGCTTCTTAGCCCTTGCAAGTTTAAAACTAACAAGAACTACAATCAGCAGTGTTTATGTTACTAGTTCTAGGGGGTTTCAAAAAAAATGTTAAATCAAGAAATTCGTTATATTGAGGCTCGTTATAATGAGGTTGCACTGTACATCATTGTTTTATTTTTACAGAAGGAAAGGCGATATGAAACTAACGCGACCACCCGTATCTTTGTCCAAACACGAGATTATCTTGCCACAACATTCTGACAAACTGTCACTTATAAGAAGGCTTATCCAGTATCGAGTTTATGTCCCTTATAATAGATATAAAGACGACAAAATCGAATTTCCTATCCCAAGAGCCTTACAATGTTTGCGGTATGTCCGAGGAATAGTGAAAAAATAGGTATTTCTTTCATTAACGCAAGACAAGTGTTTGAAAGCTAGATTTGGGTGATTCATAAATATTTATTTCATTCCTGGATAGTGAACTGAAGTGGCCCGTTTTCGCTACTTTAATATTCTTTTTAGTATGGGAAACGAGCATGCAGGTGGTGTTCGTGTTAGTGATATTATTTTCATCCTGGAAAACTACCACTGCATTCATTGGTAAAAAATCCATTGTCATGACTCACTGAAGTTTTTCGCGTTTTGCCAGTATTACATATTATGTTGTAACTAGCAGGTTACCTAATGATAAAAGGCCTGACCCTCAAACACCGACAGCACCTGAGGAATCATATTATGTACTTTACTGGCTGGCGGCTGAGGTAGAAAAAAGAAAATATGTAGGTACATGTAAATCCGAGATTACTGACCCTAAAATCATTAAATAAAGAAAATGCGGCATCCGAGCTGCTCCACTTGCGAATAAGTAAAGGTAGGACAGTATTTACAAAGGTATCTACAACAGCTACTTTGATAGCAATCCGATGGTGATAAATTTATTAGGCAGACAATTAATATGGCCTGGTGGTAGGATCCCGACTGTAGTAGACTGGACGGCTCCTGTACAATGCTCGGAGACGTGGCTCTCCGTTTCTAAGGGTATGGGTAAAACTTTTAACTCTAACGTACAATGGCCCAAAATACTCGTAGGTACATAGGTCTCTGCAGTGGTCGGCAACAGGCTGATGGTCAAAATGAACATGGCCGCTCATAAACAATTATTAATCCAAGTTTTATTGGCACATTGCTAATCTTCAAAGAATTCGCTTCAATTTGAAAATAAATCAGAAAGAACGCTCCAGCACCCATTACGAATTCCCAAACAGTTTTAGCTTTTTCAGTCTACTAGCTAGCAAAACAACTTCAACTAGTACATGTAACAGAGCATTGGAAGTCTGCAGTCTACATCCGACAGTGCCAGCGTGCTGCGTGACAATGGCGTTGTTTGGCACTACCCAGCCGAGAGTTATGGTGTCACGGCTTGGGCAAGGCTTGGCACTCGTCTCGGGCACGCTGCCACGGTTCAATGGCACCGAGGAACCAACCAATGCAATTTTATCAATTAATTAAAAGTTTTCACGACACGACCTATCAGCATTGTTAATGTTTTAATTGATGTTTTTTGTCGTTTAGGTTTTAATGTCTCTAAAAGTGTCGTAAAGTTTAAATTAAATTCGTAAACTATTTGGTTCCAATTTTGTCTAAGCTAGGCCACTTTAATGTTACTCCGCCTATAGGCTTTGATAAAATTTGAACTCTTATAACACTGTAAACCTAATTCAGAGACTTCTTATTGTAATGACATAGGCCGTGTGTTAGACAGTAAGCAATCATCACTTTCAGGCACAGGAAGACATCATATTATAAGACCTGGATTATGAAGTCCGTTTGAAGTCGATTTATAAAGTGGTCTTAACAAAATTGGCGACGCCGGGCAAAACAACATTTGTCGGGGAAATAGATTTTGCGAGGCTGCAAAGTTGCAACCAGACCTTATTTTACTCTCACCAATCTCACAAGACTGATGTAATATTCAAATCTTTCATCAAGCTCACTGGTTTTAATAAACTTAAGACGAATCCTGGAAAGGTTTTGAGTGCATGGCTTCTTTACTTACGAACCCGTGGGAGGTCGCCGACAGCTGCCTACATGTAGCGCTGCCTTTACGTATTCTAAAGTTCTATTTTCTAGAAAAAAATGACAGAATGCAGACAGACCGATCAAAACACGATGATGCTCAAGTTGTAACATACGGAAGTTTTCCAAGCCTTAATTTATGAATAACGTGAAATAAACACATGACGTGGATCCAACTGGAAAAAGCAATGTAACGATAACACACTTCAGTTTTTAATGCCGCCCGACGTGTAAAGAGGTGATGTCTATCACGTTTGATATCAAAATAGATCGTGATGTAACAAAGATGTTCTTAAAGGAAAGCAATTATGCAACAAGAACTAATCAGCCAACTGCTGCTGTCATCAATGAAAATGACATTTAAATACTAGGCCATTCTATACCCGATGGAATAGAGATTAAATCCGTTCTAAGGCTGAAGAATCTTTTATATGTTGTTAAGGAATTTGTGCAACATTTGAACGTGATTGAGGAGAATACAATATGGGATTAAAGTAAACAAAGATATAGGAAGTGTTATAATTTTTTCAGCTAGCCTATAATGAGGTAGTTATAAATTAAATTACTGTGTGTGTTTACATAAACAATTATTATTGTTTGAAGAAACACGTAAGTTCCAACATTGTTTACAGAAGAACATTCGTTTTGTTTATTTTTATAATAATAATTCAGTGGAGAAAATTCATTCTCACAATATTGAAATTCTTTATTACAGATTAAATTAAACGTTTCATTCTCCTGTAGAACTGTTATATCTTAAATAGGTCTTGTTGGCTTTAAAAGTAATGGAAAAGTTTTCAAAGAGATTCTCTGTTTAACGACCTACTTCTATTTCACGTCATTGACTTTAATGACCGCTAGGGAATTTCATTATACAAGACACTGTAATATCTACGTAGATGTTTAATTGTACTGACGAAAAACATTAATAACGTCATATTTGAAGCGAGACCGGCAGTCAGTTTTAACTTTGGAGTGTTCAACCAAACGCCTGTTGTATTTTTATGTGTGCTTATTTCGCGATCTGTGTGGGATTTAAATTAGTACAACGATTTATGTACATTTTTACATATTCAACGCTAAATATATCACGTTTACATACTAGTATTTTAATACTAACAGTTCATTCACAACTTTCCGGCAAAACGGATGTGCAGAAATGTAATCAAAAGTTTGAACGTTTACACGTCTCATACTACTACTCATTACATTACTATATCCGGCACAAATTAGAAGCGAAACTAAAACATGAACTATTAGCGCGGTGTTTACAAAAACTAAAGGATCTACGCGGGTGACCTTACCCGTTTTAGTTAAAACAACACGACCCGAACCCGATGTATTTAGATTTTAATATGCGCTCAAAATAATCTCGCAAATTCTTGATTTTAGCGAAAAGTTTAGCAGCATGTGGTTAGCGCAGCCGTAAAACTCAGATCTGGATACTATCAGGTGCCGATATTTACGTGTTCAATGATTGATCGAAGCATTGTTCGGGGTCGGAGAGACGTCGGCGGAACCATATGACCGTAGTTGTGTGCTGGGTTTGATACACGGTGTCTTACGCGTTTTACGGTGAGATCAAACCAGGCGTAAACGATTATGCAGTGGAGTTAATCTCGTGCAGTTTACTCGCGTTCTTGCGTCGAGAGGAACGCGCACACGCACTTTGGCGTCGATGCCGCATCATCACTAGTAGATATCGAGCTTATAGCTCGAAGTACCGCGTTCATGAGTGAGAGGTGTGTAAAAAATGATCAGTGAATTGGTTATGTTAAATAATTTTTAATTTGTTCATTGGGCATTTTAGCAGTAACGAGACAATGAACCTCAAGTTGAACAACGATGTAAAAAGCTCCATAAACACGGTGAAGTCGCGAGAATCAATTGTAAAGGTGAGCAATATTTTAAAACTCAGTTTATTGAGTCTACAGACACAATCAAATAAATTGTTTTAAAAATATAAACACTCAAAAGGTCGAATCATAGAATGCCAAAGGCAGACTGTTTACATTGTGTACAAAATATTCTAAGCTATTTATAACAATTTTACTTCAAAGAATGTGAGAAAAAAAGATGTAATTTATAATTCTATTTTTTCAAAATGACTTTTATTTTTTTAGTTGAATGAATATTTTCATAATCAATAAACATTAATTGTTTGGATTTATAAAACTAAGAAGGTATAATTTTGGTGTCAAAATATCCTACTTTTAAAGCTTTAAAATACGCGCCAAGCGAAACAGAATTTTATAATATCTTCAAATGCATGCGTAATATTTAATTAACTTTTACACGTATGATAAAGCGAGACTTAACGCCAAAATAAAATCTTCCAGACAGCTTTTGTGTAACGTAGTATTGAGGAGTAGCACCTACATTGTATAGTACTTACCTACATGAATTTGTACAATGTAGATACTAAAACGATTACTGTTGATAGATAATTATGATACTAAATAAATACTGCCTCGGTGGCGGAGTAGTACTATGGTACAATTACAAGGCTGAGGTCTCCGGTTCGAGTGGTGGTATTGGAGTTTTCTATTCATTATCAGGTCTGAGTCAGGAATTGATATGACGTGGGACGTGGGACGGAACATACGAGGCGAAACGTGGGTGTACTGGTAGCACCTCTGCCTACCCCTATGTACAAAATAATTATTCTTTTTTTTCGTTACAAGTCACATTAATATTTTTTACAACTTTTGAAACTGAATTTCGAATGTACTCCTAAAGCGGCGTTTTATTAAACCACTTGAAATTGGATTGCCATGAAAGGTTATTGTTAGTGAATAGGGTGTATATTCTAGAGCTGGAGAGAGATTCTGTAGAGCTGGAAAGTCGGCTAATTTAGAACATCAATTCAAGAACCGAGAAATTCATGCTGTAATTTTTTCATCTCTGCATCGAAAAGCTCTAATTATTTCTCGACAAAGGGTGTTGTACCTACTATTATCTGATTTCGACTGGGCATATTGGGCTACTGTTACTATTAATGGAATACATAAAAAAGAACAAATAGAAATATATATTTACTTATAGCTTTAAGATACCGTGGGCGAAGATTTATAACAGTTGTCTATTATTAAAAACTGTAAACATTTTAGTGCGATAGAAACAATTTGGTCCATTAAGTTTGAAACAAAAATACAAAAAAATGATACATTATGTTCATAGCAAAGAATAAATCGGAAACCTACGTACATCCATGAGATAAATCAAAGTCATTATCTTTATGATATGCAACTATAGGAAGTGCACTGTTAAAAATAGGTCCTTCAGGTTTTTCAGTTATTTGTTGGAAGCAGCATCCAGCGATTTGCAATATTTTTATGTGGATAAAATAGTCAATTCGACTTAGTCGTCAACTCATAACTCAGAATAAATTTCAAAGTACCTATAAATAAAGTAATATCTACTGAATAAAAGGCTAAATATTGATTGCCACAACTAAAGCACCTGATCGCGAGGTACAACATTTGAAGTGAAGTTCAAAAGAGATGTGTGGAAGGCTGAGCAGTGAGCAATAGGAAAGGATTATTAAAAACTCATCATGAAGAGCGGTTAAGCAACAAGTTGAACAGATGGGCTGGTAAAATCGCTGGATGTAGGTTTTTAAAAAGTAGGAAGGAAATCTGTGTCCGCATTGGACTTCTTGTGTTTGAAGAATATGATGACAATGATAAAGACGCTTCAATACGAGATGATAAAAGGTTTTAATTAATATCTTCCCACTCCGTATCATGATAAATCAATCAGGAAATTGCTCCAGCTTAATGTATTATATCGGAATCTCAGTACTTCAACAGACATACTCTATAGTTTTAATTAATTCCTCTCTGTTTAAATTAAACGCACCTACTACTATAGTCTCTACACGTGTACGTTTTAAAGTTCCTTGTTCATTAACCCAAACAAACTGTCAGCTTCTTTGATGCTTTATTGAGATACGGCAATCTACTGTGATATACGTATAGGTAGCTCTTGATCTTTGAGATGCGGGTGTTTTGCACATTGTTTTGTTTTTGTTGTCTGATTAAGATCATGTTTCTATTTATTATTTTCTGTTGGTAACGGACCAGACGCGGCTGCCTACATGATCACGGTGGTCGCGGGTTCAAATCCCAGGGCACACCTCTGACTTTTCGGAGTTATGTGTGTATTGATAGTCAATCACCACGCACTTTAACCGTGAAGGAAAACATCGTGAGGAAACCTGCATACCGTAGCGATTTTAAAGAATTTCTACGGTATGTAAGTCCGCCAACCCGCACTAGGCCAGCGTGGTGGACTATATGGCCTAACCACTCTCAATCGATTCTTTCGATTGTAGAGTAGGCCCGTGCCCTGCATTGGGACGCATATGGGCTGATATAGATAGATAGATAGATAGATTTTCTGTTCAGCATTGGCTCAATAAAGTGATTATAATACACGTCAAGCTAAGATCAGTGTAGTTAAGATGTGTAAAAAAGATGGGTTATGTATTTCCATTTGCAGCTCTCTAATTGCAATTGTTTACTGTATATATATATTTCTATTAATTGATGTACAATAAAGTGTTCTCTATCTATTTATCTTGGCGGTGGCCAGGATCACGACAGTCTGGTTGAAACCGCTTTAGGACATTTTTCACTTGAAAGTAAATCAGTTAAATGTGGCATTATGACGGCTTTTCCACTTTACAAACAAGTCAATAATCGAGGGGAGTTCGAATGCATCGGTGGAAATTCTTTGATAGAATATCACAGTGATTGAATAATTTATTACACATATTGAAGGAATCAGCTAAAGTATTTACATTATTTTATATCTCCCCAATATAAATATTGATGATAACTGTTCTTATTTTTGTATCAGAAACTCCGAGGAAAATTTGGTTGCAAAATTCCATACCTGAAACAACTATTTGTTTGTCAAATGAAAGGAAAATTTCTTACACTCTTGATTATTGCTTAACAATGCTTTTCCTTCAATAATAAATACAATTTCTTATTGGAAGCTGACCAGACGCGGTACAAGTGCCTGTTGGTAACTGACCAGATGCAGATGCCAACATGTTCACGGTGGTCGCGGTTTCAAATCCCAGAGCACACCTCATTTTCAGGGATTTTTCTGAGTCATGTGTGTATTGATAGTCAATTACTACGCACTATAATGGTGAAGAAACACATCGTGAGAAAAACTGCATACCTACCATGGCAATTTGTAAAAAAAAACCATGGTATGTAAAGTCCGCCAACCCGCACTAGGCCAGCATGGTGGACTATTTATGACCTAAGATAAAGACTTAACATCTTATGTCTCAGGATGGCGAGCGCAGTACTATGCCAAGTAATGCTTTTTAATTCATGGTGTTGTTTGGTTTTTTTTCTATCCATGAGCGGTCATATCGTTTACCATCAGGCGAATGGTACGATCGTCTCGCCATTCATCGCTGTAAAAAAATACTTATATTGGCTTATCGCTCACAGCATCCTATTCCAGGTAACCATTTTCATGTATTAAATATTCTCTGGCAAAATTCTGTTATAAAATATAATCTCTTTAAGTGGTATTATCAATATAAGGAAAAAAATATGAATATGATACGTTTTTTTATTGATATTATTGATTATAGTTTTCTAACGACTGAATTATTCTATTTTTCACATCAATCAAAACACCAAAGCCAGCGTATCCGTGTGGGACTTCACTGTATGTTGTTAAATGACGTCATAAACCTTGATTTCGTATTGCTAGTCATCACGTGCTTTTTGACGTTTGCCGGGAAACTTAAACATGTTTCTACTAGTACATACAATGTTGTATATCCAAAATATTTTTCATAGTTTTATAAATCAATTTTTATCACGGAAACTTGTTTGGCTGTTTATACCTGCTCGGAACAGGGGATTTACATTTTTGTGTAGGGTTAACGGATACGAATTCCAACGACCAAAAAATGTTTAGAATGCAAGGGAAGAGGAAATAATAAAAGGGTAAAATAGTTGGCATATCGACGATTCCATTGAAATTACAGCAATGTTTCACTCGATCGAGATAGCATATCAGTCCAGTTATTGGTCACAACGTTCTACGGGGCGCCGACCTAATATGCATCTTCCGGCGTCTGCATGTTTTGCATTGCTCAGTTCTTACGAAATCCTAGCTCTCGTATACAACATATAAATCATATAACAATATAGCATAACATCTTGACGTAATCTAAAAACATTGTATAAATTAGAAATGTCTAGTAATTTGGGCTGGTAGAATCTAATTTTATTAAAAAAAATCAGTACACGTGGTATAGTTATGATTTTTATTCTCTTAGAATGACTTAATTAATCGTAATGCTGTGACAAATGTCGACTACTTTATCATTTGTGTGCCATTTGTCTCCTTATAATAATGCCATGCTGTAATGACACTTAAAATATACATACTTAAACTTACGCCTTTTTCACGGAAGGGGTAGGCAGAGATGCTACTTTGCCCTGTGGTCCAGGGGCATAAATTCCTGACACCGCCCTGATAATTAATAGAAAAACAAATATCACATTACCCGACCCGAGATTCGAAGCCGAGACTTCAGCTTTGTAATCGTACCGTAGTACAAGTACGCCACCGAGGCAGTCACAGGCCTCACGAGGCGACACATAAACATTTAGATATAACAACTGTTCAACTCCGAATTCTCTTCTAAACAATTCCTGAAAGACTCGTATTATTAAATACCTGTAAAAGGGGATCTTATGCATTAGTCTACCATAGTATTATCTTTTTGACCAAAATAGTATTCCCAATATGTGACAGTTTCCAACTAATAAAGTTTCTGAGATTGTTTAACGCCTACGGTAGGAACTAAAAGACAAGAAACGCATGCAATGAGTTTACACGAGTTCTAGAAGACGACGGAACTGGAAATATTTCTGCATTAAAGTGCTCACAGTTTTTCGATTGTTATTTTCTTGTTTTCTTTATGTGTTGTACCTATATTATTGTAAGCAATTTAGCTAATTAAATTTATCAAACATTTACTCGTATATTGATGGAACGTCCTTATAGGTGAATATACTCCAGGCACAGACGCTACTGTGTAGTATGTGTGTATAGTACGTTTTGATACTCCAAAGTAATTTTATATATCGTATTGTAGTTTATGTAGTGTGTTATATTTTTATTTTATTTAGTCTATGTATAATTAATGACAATATATATTTGCATTCCTCATATTTTGATTTTTTTTGTTTACTATTATCATTATTCTTTGCCTATGTTGTGACCACCCTCTTCTTCCTAATTTCTTCTCAATTCAGTCCATCTAATAGTTGTCTGGAAGAAATCGCTGTAAGCGATAAGACCGCCGATTGTCACCTTTATTTATTCTGGTTTTAATATTTTTTCTTTTATTCTTTATGTATGTGGTGTTCAATAAAGAATTTATAAATAAATAAATAAATAGCGAACAACAGCTTCAGAATAGTGTTTCGTCTAAGGCAGCTTGTTTCAAGTGCCGCTTGATTCAATCACAACGGGTGATTGAGTTGTTGATGCGGTCCACGACGGGCCGTCAGCTGCCCGGGGACCGCTAATGCAATCACCGCTAATTGTATTACATGTTCTCACTACACATGCCTTATTATGCCGGCACGCTTTTAGGACCCTTTCAAATTTGCTTTATTTTCGAGTGATTTGAATTGATTGTCTAAGTTGGGTTCCTTCTTTAGCAATTGCAAAATGCTACATGTGTAAGAAATAGTCTATCTATTTGAAATGTTTTATCGAATGAACTCTTACTTCAGTTTAGACCAGCCGCCATGATTATGAAAACATCAGTGTCGCTAAGAATGTTACTTATAATTAATTATACATATAATTTAATTTAATTTGTATTTCAATGTGAATGTCTTTTTCGACGGCTCCGAAACTTCCAACGGCACGGATTTTTGATGCGCTTATACTACGATTAATGATATGGCAATTAATATTCTGTCACTGATCCGATGGAAAAGCACTAGATTGATGAAGCTAGATATGTATTCAAGTGGTATATCAGGATCGAGCAAAGCAGAATTCTATAGTTTCTATTGGTATCTATCTACCCCTACGGGATTCAGACGGTACCTTTGCATATATCAGCTAATAAAGTGCCGTAGCTTACTAAGAACTTTAAATATGAGGATCAAACCTGCTTGGCTACATTGAAATAAGAATCCATTTTGCTCAGTAATGAAGCATGTATGTTCCATAAAATATGCAGACTGGCTTCCCACCGCATCTCTGGTAAACAGAAGCTCTTAGGTGCATCCTATATGTATGGCTTTTAGCTAAATCCATGCTAGCTGAGCTATTTCTAGATGCGCCTGCATCCGCATACTTTTTGCGGATATTTTCATGTTCTATTATGTTTTTAGTTTACTTTTCAGGCTTTGCGTTTCGAGTTTCCTGGTGCTTTTCAGAGCTTTGCATTTTTACGAAGCACCGATAGTTTAATAAGGCAATTATATTTTATTACGTTGGTCCACACACCATGTTCGCATATTTGAGCAGGTGGAATATGGATTGCATTAAAAATAAGATTTTTTCAATATCATTCCTGCAGAGATTTAATAGTGGAAAGAAAACTTCTATAGAAATTCACTAAAATCACCACTTCTCCAAATCGTACTCTAGATTGTAGAGGAGGCTCGTGCTCTGCAGTGGGACGTATATGGGCTGATACAGTACAGTACAGTACCCAGAGAAATAGAAAACAAATTTTAAAAGTGTTGTTACCGATGGAAACTGTCAGAGTACGCGGCTGCCTCATTATAAAATTACAATTCTAAAATGAAAATGGTTAATTGACAACAATTACAAAATATTAGAAATACACATAGGTATAAATTCTGCATATTACATGATACAAAACCCTGAAATATTTCTTAGCTTTGCGTATCCCTCTGATTTATGAAAATGTTGCGACTAACATCTTCATTAGTTGAGTGCGTATTAACTTGGTTTCAGGAGGAAAGGCGACGGACGGGGCGATACATTGCGATATTAGTGGGCATCCTGCTGTTCATACTAGCCTTCTACCACGCGTGGGTTCGGCGGATCCCAGTAGTGGCCAGCCTGGTCATACCAGCCCTCATCATGTTCGTGTACGTAGCGTGGGTGCTGTATACCGCGTCGAGGGATAAGCTTAAGGTAATAAACCAAATGGCTAGAAAAAATGGGAGCAATGTGCTTGGCGGTGAGGGCAGTGCAATTTGAATAATCTATCTATTTATGAGAGATCGTTAATTATTGTTGGGTAGTAATAAATCCTTTTTGATACCGGGGATACAACGTCTGAAATCGAAACACGAAGACGTACTTCAGTGGGGTGTCCTTCATAATTTAAGTCTGTCAAAAACCGTACAATTGAAAATCAGCGCCGCGGTGTAGCTTAAGTTGTATTGCTACACAAAGCTGCATGTGGGCTCTTTATTATAAATCTCTAATTTGGCCGACACGTTTGCCTAAAATAGTCCCTAAAATCAATAATATCCGTTTTTATTGGCATTAGTCCAGAAAATAAGAAGTATTTTCACCTAATTTGAAATGATGTACTGCATATAAATCAATACAACTTGTTTGATTGTATGCACCTTTTAAAACGTACAGCGAAAAGGAGCTTAATTTTAAGTATTGTTTGCACCCTTGAGAGTTACATCCTAAACGAAAAAATCAGCAGAACTGTAACTATACAATAGTTTCGTTGAACAATATAAGTGGGTTCGACCCAGCAGATGCCGTAACGTAATAAACCGTTCCGCCATCAATAATAAAACGCATTATTATCAGGCAGAGCTCTGAAATTTTGTATTTTGAATTATGTTGCTCCTGTTAATGGTCGGGTGTAATGATTACGAGTAATTGAGTGACCTAATAGTCTCATCATTCTCGCCATTAGTGAAATCATGCGGTAATAATTACATATCCGCAGATATTAGTGAGATAGGATGTTTATGCGGCCTTATTGTCAAACTTTGGCTAGCTATTGACCAGACTTTAAACTATAACATACCATCGGCCTTTGGCAGACCATTATTCAATTTGATTGGCATACGGTCGAATTCTTATTTACCTTCCGACACAATTAATTGTAAATATTCTTTCCTCAATATAATTTTTCTATTAGAAATCTTACACACGCAAGGCTGAATAATGTTGTTTATTAATTGTTATTATTGAAAAGCCTATTAATTTTGTTAACGCATACACTTTGTAAGTGGAGAATCTAAACAAGACATTTTTAATTTCCACGGCATCTAAATACGGTGCGGTTAGGCCGTTGATTCATCCACTGACATGCAACGTTTAACATTCCGTTCGTGAATTCATAATTCATTCATCACAAAACCGATTTGTAGTCATGAATGGAGCCACTGGAAACCGTCATAAGCGTGGATTCTAGATTCATATATGTACTTATGTTTAATGTCCATTTTTTGCCTCAATTTATTCGCCAAACACTTAGTAACTGCGGCGAAAGGAAACACAATTTATTTCTTATCGAATGATTTATCTTTCTCTTTTCGATTTTGCAGACGATTCACGTAGACACGTCATTATCCGAATCTCTCCACGCGTTTATACAATTGAACGTATGAGCCCATTATGTGTTTAAATACAAAAAGAAGTATAAATAAATACTTACACATGAGTGAAAAATAGTGAGAAAACTGTTTTAACCTCGCGTATTCTCGATGTAGTAGTGAGATGTAGACGAATAATCAATATTGATTGTGTAGTGTGTACATCAGCGGCCTTACTGCAATTTGTAATGAACTTTACCGAAACATCGCCGATAACGTATTACGTGTTAACATATTGATCTTAATTGTGTTGCGAAATTCTGCGCATCGCTTTCACTGTAGCCTCAAATATTTGCCAACAGTAAATTTTGTTTATTAACTCAGTATACCACTAACTAAAAATATATATACAATATATGTAACGTTCAATTCTTTATTTCAAGAGGAAGATCTCATCGCTCAATTTATCCCGTTTCGTCATCGTATCTCAATCAAAGTGTTAATTACCTGTACGTGAATGTACTACAGGGCAGCGATGTTCGGTGTAAACATTGTATCTTGAATCATCGGGCGGTCTGCACATTTACCGAAGCATAAACATGTGCGTTAGCCGCGCTGGGATTGGAATCGATTGATGCCAGTTTGACAGCGTATTTATGAAAATGTGTGGGGATTATGTGAGTCGCCAGACCACACCAAGGACGGTTTGATGGCCCTCAGTCTAGTCAATTGTAGTCTTGGGATAAGTAACATGTGTTCTAGATACAAATTTTACTGTTTGGATGAATAAGTAGGTAACTAAATATAAATTAATTTTCGCATTGAAAGTTATTATGTTCAAAATGTAAATAAATACATTTTGGGTTTTTCATAAGATGTCACATTTATAAATAATGTTTTTAAATATCGATATATTTGTAACAAGTTTATTGTATTCTTGTGTCGGCGCCTATCCTACACCACCTACACTTTTATGTTCTTATCCATGTATCAAGATCATTTTACGATTGCCTGCCTGACTTTAATACCTATATCTTGATATATATAGGTATATATGCCTTTACCCTGCTATACCGGTTTAATGAGAATTAATACTTTGCTCACCTTTGAAAGGGCTCTGGTAATTTGATTTTCTTGCAATTTTTTCCTACTACCTCCGAACAAGTAGTTCAGTACTGCCTATTTTATTTACAACTCCTCAATTAAACATCAAAGCTAATGAATGAGTTATTAAAAAATAAAACTTCAAAGGTGTTTTATATAAATAACATGAATACGGCCGTTGTATAGGTTAGAGGCAGTAGGCGTCACTCGCACGCCGCTCCGGAGATTAAACTCAAATGAAAGTCTATGAAAGTAGATGTAAAAATGTGGTTAAACGGAAATGTTAGTGAAAAAGCTACTTTATCGGATTCTGAACAGGAAACTGTTCTTACTGTTTTGAAATATACAATGTGTTCCCGTGAATTCCATTCGAATTTACAAGAATCAGTCTGTGAGTTCGAGTACTGTTTATCGTTTTATTAGTTTTTTTGGTATTTGAAGAAAATAAATGTGTTTTTAAACGGCTTTCAAAAAGGCGATCACCGATTCGATCTGTATGTGTGTAATATTATCCGAATTTCATAGTACTGATAGAACGTAAAAATGTTTTAAATATTTAATACTAGACATGCATCTATTATGGCCACACACGTAACGATATAACTGTACAAGTTTGAGTTTGCACCAGTCGCCCGGTGGATGTTTTTATACCAATAATCCTTTGCTCTTTTTCGCGCTGTCCGCCCTCACAAATTAAACCACCCGCGTGTCAACTTTTAACTACTATACCTAAATATTTTCGCCGCAGTTGCTGCATCCTATATCTATTTTTTATATTTTACTTCCGATATATTAAAAAAAAAGTGCGTAGTTGCCTGTTGGTAAACGGACCAGACGCAACTGCCACTAATTCATGGTGGTCGCGTGTTAAAACCCCAGGGCACACTTCTGACTTTTCGGTGTCATGTATGTATTGATAATCAATCACCACGCACTATAACGGTGAAAGAAAACATCGTGAGGAAACCTGCATATCATAGCAATTTTTAATTCTATATCAGCCCATATACGTCCCACTGCAGGGCACGGGCCTACTCTACAATCGAGAGAATCGATTGAGAGTGGTTAGGCCATGTAGTCCACCACGCTGGCCTAGTGCGGGTTGGCGGACTTACATACCGTAGAAATTCTTTAAAATCGCTACGGTATGTAGGTTTCCTCACGATGTTTTCCTTCACCGTTAAAGTGCGTGGTGATTGACTATCAATACACACACAATTTTTAATTATTTCTATGGTATGTAAAGTCCGCCAACCCGCACTATGCCAGTGTGGTGGACTGTATGGCCTAACCCCTTTAAATCATACTCCCGATTGCAGAGGAGGCTCGTGCCCTGCAGTGGGACGTATGTGGGCTGATACTACAGTACAGTATATTCAAAAAAGGTACGACCATATATACCGCAAGTAAATCTATTACAATCTATTGTGCAAGTACGTAGTGTATTTTAATTAAAAATTATTATGTAAACGGATTAGTGTTTCTACATAATTTTATGTCGAAATATAAGCGCTGTATGAACGTAGCTGACAACCTGGATTTACACATAAGCTACTTATTATCCCGAAAAAAATGTAGTGTTCCCGTGGTTTGAGTAAGAAATTCAAATATAGATATTTGTTACTCGCATGGGTGGCACGTGCCAGGAGGACAGGATTGCATGCTTAGCGTCATGGGACTGAATGAGATGGAACAGAACGGGATATACCGGGATGGGACAGGAAAAGCAATATCGTCGACAGCGCTCACATCGAGTTTAAATATAAAATAGTTAGTGCGCGAAATAATATGTTGTTGATGTGGACTGGGTTAAAAAACTATCTGCACCCGGACGAAGCCGGACCCAACCGCTAGGTCTTAATAAAATAAATAATACATCAACTCATATGCAGCCATGGCTGAGAACGGGACACATGTACAACCGAGGGTTCGATTGAGAAGGGTTAGGCCTAACCCTTCATATGCCGCAGTTAATCACGCTAGTCTATTGCGGGTAAGCGCACTACATACACCTTATAATTTCTTATAAGGATGTTTAAGATGTATATAAATAATGGGCAAATAAATAAATTTATTATCAAAGTTTCTTCCGCCTAACGTAATAGCGGGGAATAAACTGTTCAAGCATAAGTTACGTCCTAAATAATACACATACAGCAAAGTTTAATGTGGATTCATATTCCATTACGAAATTACCATTAATAACTGCTATCCAAGTTTCAACTATGAATCTCCGAATATTAGGCCTACATACGGTGTGTGGGGAAACTTTACCCGAACCAACCCTTCTCATGCGTAGTTTATCGCAGTTTTTAGAAGTGGTAGAGCCACGCTGTTGTCAGTCATGACTCAGCATGAATGGGCAGGCTCGTCCGGGGCGGTACCACTGTCTCACAGGGAATCGGCGTGAAGCGACGGCTTCGTTGTCGCGTTTCGTTAGGTGAATGAGAATGCCGGATGCTCAATACCTCTTCTTCCCATCATTTTTCCTTCCCGCTCTCCACTCAATTTGACAGCCTCCGTGGCGCAGTTGGTTAGACGCCGCCTGTGAAACGAGGGGCCGCGGGTTCGATCCCCGCACCGAAACAAATATTTGTGTGATCCACAGGAATTTGTTTCGGGTCTGGGTGTTTGTGAGACCGATAAAGTCTCTCGTAGTTACTGATACCCACGACACAAGACTTGATCTTAGTGTGGGGTCAGGACTATGTATGTGACTGTTGGGTGTATTTATTATTTATTTATTTATTATATTTGATGGACCGGCAACACATCCATGATTGTGGATGTTCATGGGCGGCAGTGATCACTTACCAGGTGACCTGTTTGCTTGTTTGACCTATGCAATGAACAAAAGTTTACATCTACAATACGGTTTTAAAGACACTAGGTGGGTCTAAATTATTATGAGCTATCTAATTATTGAGATAGGTGTAAATTATGCGCTGTCTAAGAATTACTGAGAAAGGCGTTTGTCTGAAATTTATTGCGTAATAGTTGTGCGTTTATTCATGTATTTTTAATAACATTTTTATTACTCTGGCAATTCTCGATAAATCTAAATGTTAGTTATAAAAAGCAATTAATCATGAAAATAACAAATATTTTACAACTTTGGATATGGAGAACTGTATTAAATTGGATACAGACGACTCAAAAAAACTAAATATGATGTGTTTTATTATTTTAAAAATTTTATTTTTAGCATTTATTTTTTTAGTTTATTGTTGAATGTATGCTTAAATTATAATAAAAATACAAAAAAGTATCCTAAGTATGAAAGTTCCTTTCGATCTGAAGTTAAGAAATCGAGTACGTATTATTCACCGCTTCACACAGGATCAGAATACTCAAAAGTGTTCGCACATTTCTCACACCTAGTCAGTTCTGGCGTTTATTGTATAATGTATATAGGTACTTTAGCCACGGCCGTATATTAAAAGTTATTCGAACTTATCAAAACAATCCTGCCAAGTGCCAAGTTCTTAGTTACTCGATGTTTAGGATGGATTGCAAGTTTTGCAACGATCATTCACATTATAAATGACGTCTTTAAGCTTCGGAGTCGCTACAGTTACGTAGCGCATTTTCTTGCTTAGTAAATGTATTCGTATACAGTCGTCTCGTAAAGAACAAACAAAAATATTTTTTTGGGTCTAAAGTACCCCGAGAGGGTTAATTTTTTTTATTGTAGATATGAACTTGAATTTTAGCAACATTTAGCTGCCACAGAATACATCTAACAAGTTTGTAATAAAAATAAGTATGTTTTTTAGTTAGGTAAAATAAAATTTAACATCTCTGTGTCATTAGACCTAGAACCCGTGGAAGCTAGACTTTCTTCATTTTATAAAAACTGAACGTTTGTCTGCGCATGGCGTCTAACATAGGCACCACACGATCAGCTATTATGTAGTTCCGATCGGGGTGGCTTTGGTAGTTATCAGCTTTAATGTGTCATAACCAATGATCTTTATATTACGAGAAATCTAGTCTTTAGACTTCTAGCACCAGATCGAAATTCAGCACTTGATCAGCTCATAATATAATAGTCAATTCTTCAGCCCAGGATTTCTCTATCATCGAGAGTTCGAAGAGTGGTCCGCTACTTGTATAATACTACACAGACTTGCGGATTAGTGGAATTCACACACTTTAAGGAAAACATCGTGAGGAAACCTGCATACCATAGCGATTTGTAAGAATTTCTATGGTATGTAATGTCCACCAACCCGCACTAGGTCAGCGTGGCCTAACCACTCACAGTCGTATCCTCGATTGTAGAGTAGGCCCGTGCTCTACAAGAGGATGTATAAGAGCTGATACAATACAATACATACCTGATAAAT
Organism: Deilephila elpenor; assembly: GCA_949752805.1. Lineage (NCBI taxonomy): Eukaryota > Metazoa > Arthropoda > Insecta > Lepidoptera > Sphingidae > Deilephila > Deilephila elpenor. The sequence continues at coordinate 5,399,486 of OX457099.1, read as the reverse complement.
GCTTGTGGCGACATAATAGGTTTCCATACGATGTTACCTGTCATACTTCATGTCACCGATACCTTATGTTAATTAGATCAAATTGGCAAACATGACTCATACCATACAGACTCAGTAAATCCATATGTCGTACTATTTACTGCCTACGTGAAATCCCACACACGTTCATAAATTAATACTGAGTAGATTAACGAATCGCGTTGAGCCATGATTTTCCTATCTACTGACATTTACTATCCATCGATGTCTGTGAAATGAACTAACGCAGGTCAGAATTAGCTGATGACGCATCATTTCCAGCAGACAGCATTGAAATATTTTATAAAGAAGACTCGTAAGCAACACATCCTTTTGTATTATATTTTTCGTAACAATACTTTTTAGTCCCTGTTTACTCTGGACATTACCATATTTCTGAATTTCTATCGCCTAAAAACCACTTAGTGGTTGCTTTCATCACAAGGGATTCCAGTATCTCCAGAGGCACCATGGCCCCTGAATGTGTTGCTGATGTAGCACTACATGCGGTTTGACAATTTTATATGTAATTCATTACTTGGTTTCATCTCGTATTTTGATAACACAAAGCCATTATTCAAGCCTTGGATTGCTGCAAACTATAAAGTTTGCAGCAATCCAAGGCTTAATAAATTTGAATAACTAAACTTGACTGTATTTTTGCCGTTTCTTCTTCATTCATTTGGAAATAAACTATTGAGTTCGTTTATGCTGAACCGCCACATCGCAAAAGCGTTCTGGCGTTTTATTTTCCCGAGAGTTTTGGTTGGCTGGTCTTTGTTTTGTGTTAAGGTCATAAAATCTAGTACCCATATAAAACGTGGAAAAATTCTCACCGGTTCAAAGGATTTTGTATTTGGTATCATATAACCCACGTGAATTTTCGGTCTTTGTTAAATAACAAATTAAAACTACGCCTACATTATTTATTTTAAAAAGTCAGACGTAGGTCTTAAACCCACGAACACCCACTTGCTTGTACTATTTGTTCTCAACCAGACTTTCGTTTTCTTTCAACAAAGCAAGTGTAACAAAGGGATATTAAAATGTTTTCTCCGGATTAATCACAACATCGAGTTCATTTACATGTAATTGTTAATTATGGTTTTCGTGGAATATTTTCCGAATGGCGAAAATAAAAACACGAAGGTTTGTTTGCTTTGTTTTATCAATTAGTGGCTCGGCCCTGCTTCGCTCGGGTGGAAGGTTGTCTATTGTATACAAATCTGGACAGAACGTAATTTTTACTAAAAACTTGTCAATTCTGATCTCCTCCAAGACACAGTTGATTGAGACGCTGTCCTCTAAACGAGAGTTGGATTCACGGATCTGAATGTTTGTGTGATCTTCCAGTATTTGTTTCAGGTTCGAGTTTTGTAAGATCATAAGTACAACGTCTGACACTTACAACACAATCTTGTACCCTTGGGATTAGACTAGATTATGTGACTGTTCACTGCAGGAACAACAGCGTGTTCTCTGTGTGGTTCTTGAGTTTCTCCGAAGTGCCGATGAAGCAAAATGGGGTTTATAGTCGATAAAACTCAGGCATTCTTGCTTAGTGCAGGAATCCAAGAGGATTTTCCCTATGAAAAAAATGGTATGTGACATTTGGGTGACATCAAATCATAGCTTAGAACAATGAAACACGTGACTAGCCAAATAATATAATATATTTATTGTTTAATTTGCATCGGTTTGGTGTGATGTACTGAATTTGAAATTCAATTGCATATTGCGCTGAATATTCCTGTAGAGGTTGATCTGATACAAAAACTAAAAGTTGTATGCATTGGGATTACTGTTTGTTTGAAAAGTGCTTATTATAGCGTGAGTTTGTCGTAAGCAAATTTGAATTTGTAATGTTTAATTATTTCCTTTTGGGATCAGAGCCATGCTTACCTTTCCGTGTTGATAATTCCATAGCATTATTTACATGAAAGCAATCTACCATAACGTATACTTTGAATGCTAATCATATACTATATAAATCTACGTAAGCAGGTTATAAATAATGTCATTATTGGAAATATACTAGACATGGTTTTTACGTTAGCCGGTTTCAAATATTCGTTTCGCATAAAAACATATGCATTTAATTTTTTTTTTAGAATGCATAGTTTACTAAGAAAGCATCAAAACGTCGGGTTTGTTTTTTTCACTAATATTATTCCAGATAGCTGCTGAGATTTTATTATGATTCTTAGTGATCTGGACTGATTTTCTAGGATCAGTCTGGAAGCCGTCGTTTCGCATGTTCGTAGAAGCTGTGAACACAATTAAATGGGATTTTAGAATCAACAAACATATGCGAGTGTTTGTTTTCCAACATTCATTTTACGACAAACGTTTGCGGTTAATATTTTTCGGACCCAATTTTATAGATTAACCCAAACAAACGTTGTTTATTTACGCTCACATGGCATTGTTTAGGAACACTTTAAATTATAAACCGACGAGCAAGGTTTCTGTAAAGCGGAGTGCACCGTAAACTTTCACAGTTGTTTTACGAAATTAATAGTTAATAAATTTTATATTCATAAATTATATAGTGTGCATGTTAAAAATAATTTGGTTTCGTTTTATGAAAACATATAATTCATTTCACTTGAGTACGTAGTTAGCGCGTTTCTGGAATGTATTAAAACAGCGTGTACCATTATTTTCGGCATGATGGGTTGCCGTGTATGTAAGTCCGAGTATGATGCAGTTACTGATCTCTGCTGTTGCATTTTGTATGTTATGAAAGTACTCTGTTTGTATTACAATTTTATGCGCAAACACGTTCAGACTAAACATTGAAGGGCAACGGAAAATTACACTCGATTTTATGCTTAAATATTTTAAAATACAATGTCTTTGTTTTCTTCTCGTTAGTGTTTGGATCTCAATAACCAGAGGTACATGAAATTATTTTTTCAAATCATTTTATTCTAGAATTTATTTGGCTTCGATAAGTAGGTTAGAATATTGCTCATTTTTTTTAAGTAAATTCATACATAATATTTCATAACTGAAAAAAACTTAGAATCATACACTTAAATTTTTAAGTTAATACCGTAGGATCCATACTGTCTTGACAGACTATTCCGATTTTATCTAAGCTATCGCGTACCAAAATAAGTTTTTCTTATATTGACAAGGCAAAGTAATTTCAATTCCCATGATAGTTAGCACAGTGGAGTCTAGACACACACTCAGTTATCTCTACTATTCCGGACTGATTAATTAATGATGATACAGGATAATTCCGAATCGTGGCACTTGCGTGGTGCATATACATTCTAAGAGGAAGAGGAGGAGCGCTCATACTTCAGCTAGCTAAAAATGGTGGTGCCGGACCACCTTTTTCTGCCCTCTTTTTGGCTGACATTTGACAGGTTGTCCAACATGTAAAATTAATTGAAAAAAAAAAATTGTTTATGGCTATTGAATTCTACTTAAGCGCATTTTAGACGGAATTCGTTTAATTTTCACTTATAGGTATACCTTCAAGAAAAAAAATCTACAGCGCTTCCTCTACATTATAAATACTTTTAGTATACATTATACAATTATTCTAATACCATATCTCTATCCAAAAGACATTACAATTTAAAGCGCCCATAGGAAACGTCCACTATAAGTCACGGATTAGTCCTGTTGGCGTGCGTCCAAGCTGGTGCCGTACGTAATCGGTTCCACAGTGATTTGTTAAGATTTATTGCAACTACGACTCGGCAGTTTGTCAAACATCACCGAAGAATACTTGAGTGATAGATACGTCATGCCATTCCACTTATCTTTTTCAGTATTTAGTTGAGCGTGCATCGATAGAATAGAATTTTGTCCGCATGAAACTGAAATTGAATCTTGCGGGACATGTGTGTTTACATTAAGTTTTTTGAATGGGAGTCACAGAAAGTAACTATAACTATAATTGAGCTTTGCTGTCGCGTTTCGTTCGGTGAATGAGATTGAAGGGTCCCCCTATATATTTATTTATATTTATGTAATTGTAGATGTAATATCTTATTTATCTACTTGTATAATTCCCTTATGTTTTAAGTATTCATAAACCTTCTTCAACTCATCTCTGCATCACCTAAAGGTGGACCTGGAGACTGAGAGTACACTTTTGTATATGAAGCTTAATACATAAATAATACCCCTTCCCTCTTTCCATATTTTTTTTCGCTTTCTTCCCGAATTAATGGGCCGGCCACACATCCATTCTTCAAGCGTTGTGGATTAATGGGCGGTAGAAATCACTTACCATCAGGTGGTCTGTTTGCTCGTTTGCCGGACCTACGCAAAAAAAAATACCAGCTAATTTTTAACGGGTAGAAAATGTTCTTTTTTTAAATAGCAATTATTCTATATATCTAAAATGTAAATAAAATAATCTTAAATAGACTGCTTCATGTAAATTCAAATGAATTTATGTCTTTATTTAACTCGGATTTCAGTGTTGAGAATTTTAATCACGTTAAGTGCTTTCGTAGACCAGCTACTGAATTAATTATGCCAAATGAAAGGAAAGAATACATCTGCAAAGAAATCTACACATAACATTTCAAAACATACCATTACAGTTAGTACTTATACAAACACGTTTAACTCACATTTAATTACGAAGAAGAAGAACATGTGATCAATTTCAATAAAAACGTTGACGTAATAATACATGTGTTGGGATTAATCTTCACTACAATACCATACAAAATTGGTCGGACGATGGGACCGTAGATTACAATAACGTTCGTAGATTGTAATTCTGTATCGTAATACCTATACGTGCAGGCCTCACGCCCGAAACTTGTGTCTTATTCCAAGTTAATCGGTTTATTGTTCCTGCTGATGTAAAACCGTATATTGGGATGTCTGCTCCCGAACCGGACAAAGGCATGCCAATGTTTTATTAAACAGAAACTTTTATATTTATCTCCTCTGGGCACTGGACGTAGTTCCAGTTACACTAATCGTTAAATAGCACAGGTCGCGGGATTTGTTTCACAATAGTTTTACGATGCCTTTGTGGTTTTCAACATGTGGTAATACCTATTGGTATTCGCAACAACTGTTTGTTTATAATGTATCGACAGTGAACATTCGACGATTGTAAATTACAGTCGCATTGTTCTTTGTGTTCAGCACACGCACTAAATTAACACCGCGGCTATATCTTGCCGTGAGCTACCGCAGAATATTTTGTTGTTTATGAATAATAAAATAGGACAACTTGAAATGTTTCAGTTGCTCGACCTGGAAGCTGCGATGAACGCGGCGAACGAAGCTGCTGAACTCGAGGCGCAAATGGCGGAATCAACACAAAACAACCTAGAAATCTCTGTGATATCCAGCAAAAGTAGCACGAGCATCAACTCCCCAGAAGATAGCAATAAGATTGTGCCATTCCTCAAAGAAAACAATATTAGGGCAGAGGTGGAACAAAATTGTCTCACAATGCCTATAATCTTAGTGAACGACAAACCACCCGAGGATTTAGATCAGAAATGGCTGAACATCGTTCAAACAGTGACGAATAGTGAGAAATTCAAAGGTTATCACACGAGGAGAAAATTCAAACGCAAATTCGGTAGAAGCCGACGGCACACAGTGTTCAAAAGATCGTATTCAATTGGTTGAATGGTGCAATTTAATATCATAATAGGACTTTTATTAAATTAATTATGACAGACATACCCGTATACTTCAAATAATGTTAAGTGATATAGACTAATATAATATTTCAATTTGTTCTGTTGTTTGGGATTAGCCAACTTCATCTAGATTTACCACTTCCATTGTATAAAAAATATACAGAGCTTTTAAAACCAATCTGTGAAAAAGATGAATAACATGAAATATTACACAACAACACGACCTAATTAAGCTTCAGGGCAGACCATGGATACGAGTGACAAAGGCAGAGTGGTTTTAAAGAGGCCTAAAAGTCAAGCAGTGGATTAACGTGCATTGAAATAGTGATAATGATGATGGTCTTTGTGCATGTGCATACATATAAAAGTAAGCTTTATCAGTCTATAGCGCACTGTATTTATTTCATAGTAATAAACATTCTTACGACAATTATTTATGGTGTAACAGAAATCAATAGTTAATATTTATATGCTAGCAGACCTTTCAGATCGATAAAGAAACGAAGGAAATTTCCTTACTTAAAGAGGTATCACTAATTGAAAAAGTCAGTTTAAGCTACTTGAAATGATATCCAATTTGTTACAGTAGTTTCACTAATACCCAAATGGGCGACATAATCGCATTAGCGACAAAGCCCTTTTAATATTGAATAAAAAAAAAAAAAATACCCAAATATTTGGTGTACCAACATCGTGAATCATTTACGTTTATTATTAGATCTCGTTTAATTCCAAGCAACTCGTGGAATCCATTGATTACACATTAGTAACACTAGATGCAAATAGCAGATGAATTAATTAGTCTTGTTAAGCTTGCTTGTCATATAATTGAGTTGTTTAGCAACTGTGAATGCCGTTCATGATTACCTTCTAAATCTAGATCTATGTTTGTTTTATAATTCAGGTGAATTTTCCTTTACAGTACATTTTTGATACTTTCTAGAAACAAATAGAATTCGAGATTAACTTGTAGTCAATCTTCAAGTAACACAGATGCATTTCACCTATATGTGTGTTGTCTATTTTTCTGTTTAGTGATCTGATGTACACTTTTATCGAAATTATTTTTTATCCAAATATGACAGAGGCCTATCGTCATGGTAGGGGCCGAACTGTTCGTGAAATATTTTACTGATAACAACAATTTACAACATCTTTCCAGTAACAATATTAGTATAAAATATTCGGATACTTACGGCCTTATTTATAGGCAGATTTCAAATATATTTTAGTTACCAAATGTTTTGATTTCGTCGCTCAAACTGAATTCCAAAGTTGTTCGAAAGGGATAAAACATTCCATAACTAAAATTAGTTTTAAAACTGTCTATGAATAAGGCCGTTATAAACAAGACTATATTCGTTTGTTGCTAATTCAAGAACCACAAGTTACTAACTCCATACATCATAATTGGACATTATAAGCAAATTGGGAGGGCTAATTGTATTAGTTTGGGAGACGTGTTCGACAGTTCGAACCATACGTAGATTGGATAAGTGTTGTGAAGTAAATTAGTGTAGATTGGTATGTCGGTATGCATGTAGTTATATTTGCTTTTGTAGTATTAGTTGTTCCGGATATATCCACAGTGCGACCGAAAACGAAGCCAGGTGGTAGTTCTAATGGTTACAGACACAATGCAACTAAAAATTTCGCAAAAAAGCGACATTCTTTTGTAATGTTTACTTGTCATATTTAGGAATTATAATTTTGTAATCAGTAAAACTGCCACTTGGCTTTGTTATCCGTCGCAGTCTATTACATAATGGGTGAATTAGGTACTGCATTGAGTTTGATTTCGGATAGAGCAGATTTTCTTTTAGTGGTTTTGTACTGTAGTGATAACGTGTCTCGGTATAGTATGTATTATATTAGCAGGCTCTTGTAGTTTCTGATATCTACAATAAAAGCCACAAATCTTAATGCAAGGTTGGAATTAGTGAGCGACTGCTAGGTATATTTTTAGGTGTATTTTTTATTTATTTTAATCATATTATTTTGAAAGAAATCATAATTCGCATTAGGTGTACGACGGTTGGATATTAATATTTTTGATTTATTTCTATCGTATTTCTTTGAGACTCATTATAATTTCTTTATTACTCTCAATGACCTCGCTGTAATTGGTTTAATATTCACCTGTGAACCCGAGAACCGTAATTACATTCACAAACGTTGTAACAAAAATTAAGAACACCTACAATCCCATGTTAGTTAATTGCCTTGATAAAAACTTAACTCCATTTAAAAACTTATTATACGAGTATTTCGCGTTAACCTAAAAAACTCTAAAACGGGTAACTTTTAAAAATGTTTATCCGAGGAAAGGATTAGTTAGAGCAATTTCACAGCGAAAACAAAATTAAGTAGATTTATACAATACTAGCTTTTGTCTCCGACTTCGCTCTCTGATTTTATCATTTTAAACTCCGTTTCAATATCCTTCCACAACGGGGAAAAGCCTTCGTCGTATTCATTCAAAATTTCTTTAAATTTCGACCAATCGTATGTACTTTTAATAGGGTTTTTTTAAATAAATATTAAAATCTCACACACTATGCGATCTACGGCACATTATCTGAGGATTTTTTCGCGACGAAAGCTAAAAGTGTGATATCTCTGGTCTTAATATATCAACGTCAAAATCATCTCGATTTCCAGTTTCGGAAAAAAATAAACAAACAAACACTTCCTTTATGCAATATTCATGTAGTTTTCAGAGTTATATTATGTAGAGATTTTCGCGTATTTAATGCGCCAGGTGTGAATAATGAGTGTAAGCCGTAGCAGTTTAGCGATAGGATTTATTGCACTTGGCCGGTTAAGACACATACGCAGATTCCTAGGAATTTAAAAGCGGAGTGTCGGTATCAGAGCTATTCAGTGTTTTACAAAAATGATCCATACAAAAGTAACTCTTGCGTTTCATATGGAATTATTGATTATGATTTTTACGACAAAAGTGTATTATGTCAAAATAGTTTTGTTAATAATGTTATAATTGCCTTTTTATTCTGTTCAGTTTTGGAATATTTTAGTTATCCTTCTTAAAAAAGCAGTGATATGTTAGGTATCATTACTTTTATTTTCTCTCGTGCGTTTGTCCTGAACTTATAAGATGGGAAAGGGGAATGATCTCTGCTGAATTAATTTTTATCTATATTGCAGCATAATTTGGTTTGTCAATTTACAATCGGCTGCTTTTCCGACATGAGTCCTTTAAAGAATAAGCCTTTTTTAGTTTTTACGCAGGCCTAATGTGGCTGTTAGAGTTTACAAGTTTTTTAAATGCTTTGTTGAGAGCTCTCAGAAAAAAATGTGAAGGGAATTCAACGTCGTTGTCAATCACAAATGTATGTGAAATTATGAATTCATAAAAAGTAAAGGTTAACGGATGGAGTTCTTGCAAAAATGACTACAAGGGAAAATAAAACGTAATGAATAGAAAAAAGGCTGTAATACGAATATTTACCGCGTGTACCTATATAATACTCGTAACCTAACAGAAATGTCAAAAATAGGAGATAAAAACACGCAATAACAGCATATTATCGTGTTTTAGGTAGATAACATTTTCATCTTTCCTCGGTGTTTCTTCCATGTCGTCATCTTAAGGAGAGTCTAATAACGCTCACCTTTTTTCCTACTTTTTTATCCTTATTTCTGTTTATTTTCAAATGTAATTCACGTGTAATTGTCAATTATCGCATATTCGGATCTTTCTCTGTAGCGCTTTCCGGCGTCTACATAAGCTTTTCTTCTGTGGCTTTACTGTTTCGTTATATCAAAAATATTTTGTCTGTACCTACTTTATTTGAATCCCACCGCCCCGCTATTAAATTCATATATTCATTATATTGTACATCAAATTTTCTCACTAAGCGTTTACATATAAAGTTTTTTTTTGCTTTATATCGTTAATTCTGCTGGCGTTTTTATTCTCGGTACACATCCAACATACACACATAGTGCAGATATCTCAAAAAGGTAGTAAAAAAGATATTCGCCTCCACGTACCTCTTCGTTTCCGTTGCACTCGCTCCTGCTTTTATTCACTCCCGAGCGCTTTTAATCTCGACATCAAAGGTATGTCTTTATAACTCGAACTTTATACCGGCGAGGACATAAATTCGTATATTTTTCACTGTTTTATTTTGGAATTAATTGGGTGCTGTGATTGACTAGTATACGTGATTATTTCATTCTTTATATTATAAAATATTTATTAGCAATAAAACACGTATGTTTTTGGATGTTTTGATTATTGGAAAATTAAGAAATGTGAGATATTTATCTCGTTTATTATAACTCTAATATTATTTGTGCTAAAAGTCTAGCGGCGGATTAGCAATTTGCAATGTCAGTGAACAAGATGTAATAGAGAAATGATGGCCGCCAGAATTGGTGGAGGAAAGCGAACGATCTCAATAAGATTGCAGAAAATTCTTCAACACAAGTTGCTTTCAAGTTTCAACAGGTCACTGTAAGCCCTCGAGGGAGGCCGATTCAGCAGTGAATTTCTTGTGGTTCGCGACGAAATTTTAATATTAAAATATTCAAAACCTGATCTCATTGTATAAAACCTATTGGGCGTCAATAATTCAGTTATCCTAATTAATTATTCCGCAGGTGAGGTCTAGTCGGGCTGTTCAACTAATTAAGTTCTAAGTAGCTTCCATATTTTTTCATCTAGAGCGGCAGTGGCAGGACAAAGGCTCATAATTCAAAAGTCGGACCGTGGGTAATGTATATTATTATTATCAGCTTGAGATAGAAAAATGAGGGGATAGACGCGGCTACAATCGCATATTTTTCCATAGCCTTTTTAATTTATGTGACAATGAGATATTTTTTGTAAATCCGCGTTTTGATGATTTGAACAGCCGTGGTGTAAATAGTTGAGAACCGAGAAACATGAGGTTACAGGTTCGATTCTCGTATTGAGACAAATGTTTGTGAGGCCCATCAATATTTAGTTCATGTCTGAGTGTTGTGAGATCGATAATACTCTCATAGTTTCTGACTCAAATAAAACTTGTATCTTCATGTGATGTCAGTATTATTTGTGTGTGAATGTGTTTTTTTTTTTTTTATTGCCGTTATAGGCAGACGAGCTAGCGGCCCGCCTGATGGTAAGCGGCTACCGCTGCCCAGAGAACTTCGCAGTGCCAGGGGTCCAGCACAACAAAATCGCTGTGTGTGATTGTTGGGTGTATTTATTTAAATCTCTTTTATGTGTAACCTGATATAATCTTACATACGCGGGGAGAAGGTGACCTTAAATGCCTGTACAAGGATGTGTACAGAATAAGTCAAACTATTTTGATCTAACTTATGTTTCTTCGTAATACTGATAAGAGCTGTAACAGACGGTCAAAACAAACAACCCACACATTGAGCTTGTAAATGGCCAAGATCAGCTATAGATATACATAATCGATTACATAATAATGTTTCTGGAATTAAATATGAAAAGGATTTTAAAGTTATGAGGAAGATCCATCTAAAAGCTTTGTAGAATATACTGGTCTATTTGGGTATTGGGCATCCGGCAATGGCACGTTTCGAACAGTGGGACTCGTGGGACAGTGGTACCATCCTGGACGAGCCTGCCCATTTATGCTGAGTCATGGCTTACAACAGCGTGGCTCGAACCTTCCAAAAATCTGTTTGCATTCTGCAACTTGTGTTATACATTATTGTAAATATAACACAAAATAATAACAGCAAAAGTTAACAAAAATGCATTCTTACTAATTAAAATATGTCATAACACGACACACCCAAAAATATCGAACTAATGTGGGTTGCATTAATTTTCAGCTGAACCCAACGTTCCAATAACATATTTTAGTTATTACAAACGTCAAATTAATATTATTGCAATGTGTGGATTTCATTGATTCTGATTTCAGTTACAATTAATTGGACCATACTGCGGTTTGAACACGTCAATTAAAGCTTGTTGGGAATGCGGCTGGACTCTCGGGGTAGGTCGGTGTATTATTAATATCATCTAGTATCTACGCACTATAGTTATGTATATGTATTTATCTTCTAATAGTTATAGAATCACAAAATTGAGGAGGAAGTTATTTCCAGAAAACACGTTTATAGAGGAATATCCACAGGAAAATTATTTGGTTGTGGAAAGGCTTCTATCCTTAACCAGTCATTTCCGTTTGCCGTATATATTTTCCATTTTTTCAAAGGTTTCTACGCCCCTGCGTTTCTATAAGTGGTAGGTATTTGCTGCGGTTGTGATCTGTGGTGTTGTGGCTTTAGTTAAGACGTTGCTTAATTGCATCGATCGTGATTTGTATAAAAATAATGTTAAATATTCAATACCATTTTTCAACATACATTTCTGTATGCTGTTCTTATTTTTACATTTATTTGGGGGCTATAAAACTCACACAAGTCTGAAGAGTTTAAACTATTAACTCCGGAATTAACGTATCAACGACCAATATTTACCTTGCCGACGTGTTTGGATAATGGAGAAATATAAGAGTTTTATTAATGCTTCTAGCCACGGCCAACAGAGGTTCTGAATAATTAGTTTCTCAAAGCAATTTCCAAAGTTTGCAGGTATCTATTTGTAACTGCCCTAAATACTAAACCTCTACATATTTCACTGCCAATAATGACAGCGGCAATAGATTTTAGTCATTAAGAGACCTTGTTTTATGGTGTACACTTTATATTATATGGAGGTGAGTAATTTAAGTGGCGCTTATCCTCGTCCATTATTTCGTACGTTTCGTTTCATACACAAATTCGAATGTGTCTTTGTTTGTTTGTTACGCTTAACGATCGTAATTATAGCATACACGTTTGTTAGTGGTGTAGAAAAGTCAATAATTTTCGTTTATCCAGAAATAATATGTTATCTCGTATGAGTACATACCTCTAGAGTTAAGTATGTAAGTGTCTGTTGCATTCTTTTGGTTAAACTATCAAATCCATTCACCAATTAATCCATAAAACTGCTTCTAATGGTCTATATAGGTCTTCTAATAGGCCTGGGCCCTGAGAAGCAGTGAAGCTTTTTATTATTAAACAGAATTTTAAAAGAGACAAAAGGGTTACTAAATTCCACCACAGTGCGTTAATCTACAAATCTGAATTGAATTGCCAAGAGACGCACTTCCGGACAAATACGACCTGGTGACCTTTCAGAAACGAGTGAATTTCCTTTAAGGCCGGCCATGCATCTCCATGCCCTGTGGTGTTGCAGATGTTCATAGGTGGTGGTGATCATTTAAGGTGAACCGTAAGCACGTTCGCCCGCTAAAATATTTAAAAAAATATGAGAAATTATTTGTCAAATTTCTTTAGTTTATTACTGAGTAGACTGTGTAGAATTAAGGAGTGGGCTAAGTAATAGCACCAGGGCGATGTCGGATCGGATCCCTTGTACATTATAATGTTCAACCCAATTCACATTGTCGTAATATTGAAAGCACAAAGACCCTTACCTACATAGGCGAAGCCAGTATAACATTGAGTTCCAGGGCTGACAGCAGGTCATAAATAATAAACCAAGTTCTGCTAAAAAGACATGGTTAATTCTAAGTTGTGGAATAAGGTCAATTATTTTTACCTGGGCATAATATAATAATATTCTCTAGAAATATATTCATAGAATTATAATTAATATATTAATAGCCACATTATTAGAAGCATGCACTCATGGTTGACGTGAGGTCCTGGGATCGAATTCTAGGGCGTTACCCACTTTTTATTTCTATTTCAGTTCCACAATTAAGTAGAATTATTCGTGGTTAGATATTTTTTTGCCTTATTGACGTCACGCAGAAAAATGCAGATGTCAAAAAAGTTAAACCATTCTCCAGCAAGAATTACTTTCTAGCAGTTTTATGTAAAAAGGTAATACCTATTTTGTGTCCTGAGTTAAAATATTCTAACTCAAACCAATATTACACAAAGTCACGAATGTAGACCAAAACACCAGACGAAATTTGGCAATAAATAGAAAAAAACAGTGAATATAAATAAGGGAAACGTGTAAGACAATACGATCGGTCCTGATTTGGCCAATCAGTACGCACGAAGCGCCAACCGCTCGTGTGGATTTGTTTCATACAAAATCAAACGCAGACACGCAGTTAGAGCCTCCGAATTTATAATATTTTCCTGGCGTATATATTTGGGAATACGATATTTTTTGATTAAGAGCATGTGTGTTTTTTTATGCCTCGTTTTAATACTGGCACGAAAGATAAAAAAAGACGTATTCGATAATATATTGTTATAAATCCACCTGACAGAACATGAAGTGCTTTTCTTCTTTTCCGATAGAGTATCTTTTCATTGGACAAATAAAATCACATTCTATCGTCGAATGATATATTATTCCGACCTACGAGAATTAAATGAACTACGTATTAGACTTGCGTGGGACTCTTTGAGTCTTTGACAGGTTTTCATTCATTGTACACGGTGTTGGCTGTTTGGAAAGTATTATTATCAAAATTGAATGATTTTTAACAGTTAGCTACTAATAAAATATCGTTTTAAACTCGCTGAGTACTTCCGCGAGTAACAGATCACTGAATATCCTAGGAAGAAGACCATCATCAGCAGTGAACTTCCTGGTACATACAAAGGTAATTCACAAAGTGAACGTATTTCTATATAAAATAAAATTACATTTCAAGTAAATTAATAACAGTTTAAATCTTTTGATATAAGTAGAGGTAATTTTCATTGCGATGAATGGCGAGACGAGCATGCCATTCCCCTGATGGGAAACAACACGATGAAATACAAAGTAATGCTTGGCATCCTGAGACATATTACGATGTTAAGTCTCATTATGTCCAGTAATTACTGTGGCTGCAATGTTCTTTAAACCGAAACACAACAGTGCATTTACACTGCTGTTTGGCAGATGAAATAGACATTGCGATGGTACCTACAGAGACGGCTTATCACATATGAGATACCTCCCACTAGTAAATACCAGTAAGTAATACAATAATTGCCACACAGACAGCCAGACTAAATAAGATAATAAGGACATGAATAATAACGAGCATATTGCGTAAACACCTTTCTTGAATGATAAATCGCTTATGTTCTCCGCCTTACGTTATATCTCTATTAACGTAAATATTCAGATAATGAAAAAGGTTTTATGTTTCGTTTCCGAAAGGTTAACGTCATTCGTCAACGTTAAAACCATTCATTTTAAAACATAAAAGTAACTTTATTTTGTCTGAAATTGGAACATATTCAAACTAAATCGGATTACTTCCTCTACTGTCGATGGCCGTTTTCACACGGGATATGAATTTGGGAAACTTTTCTGTGCCTTTGTTATGGGTTGTTTTTGTATGAAAAATTCCCAAGTTAAACTTTTATGTATTAGCTAGGTTGACCTTTGTGACTGGTTCATCAATGGATTCTCTCTTCAGATGATGATAACGAAGGATGATTTTTAAAGTTGTTTACCGCAGGTTGAAATAAATAGTTCATTTTGAATACACGAGTAGATATAAAAGCAAACATTTTATTTGATGGTTAATGATTATCCCCCATAAACATTTATAAAATCGGAAAAATCCATCGTAAATGAAGGGTCTCCCGACTGCTGCATAAAAACAAACATATCTATAATCAACAAATATGAAAGAAATTAAGGACTGCAACAATTTTACTGATTAAACCTAAGGCCCACGCACACCAGGACAGAATGGCAGGGGATTTTGCCAACCGTTTACGTACTATAGCATTCCGGCGGTCTACCAAGGCATCCCGCGACGCGACGTGCCGCGGCATGTGGCGTCACGCCGAAGTAGGCAGCACCTGCATGTACCCACGCTTGGACTGCCTTATCCCGCGGCGTGTCACAGCGTCCTCCGGCGTCCCGCGGGATCTCACCGGGGGATCTCTTAGCTCGCTCTTCAATGCCGTGTCAAGAAATGATTTTCGATGCCACGGTATCAATTTAAACCATTGGAATTTATGTTGTATTCCTACCGGATAAATTTTAATATTCTTTGGTAAAAAATTAAATCCTCTGCCATTCCGTCCTGGTCTACGTAGGCCCTTAAGCAGGGAGCTGGTATTCTCCACGCTAGTCTTCTATGAGGCTGAGGTGGCCAGCTAAGCTTACGTAAACAGGCTGCATTCAAAACGATTACCGAACTGGTTCAACAAAATAGAGTATCAACTGAAAGACAATCACCTCCTGCCAATCTACACAATTATACTGGTTACTGAGTACGCACCCGTTCAAATAGATATTTGTCCCTATTTGAATTCCTCACGCATTCTGCCCGTGATCCCTAGTCCGGCTTCGTTTCTGTTCGTTCGGAAAGCGCATATTCTCAACATCAATATTTTATTTCACATCGTGATCGTCTGCATAAAAAATATAAAATGAATATAAACAATCTTACATCTGAATTAATATATAAGAGATATCGTAATTTCTGTAATCTTCTTCTTCGTAAACTTAAAATTTCTTACGAAAAAGCAGAATTTGATAAAAATCGAAACAATCCAAAACAGGTTTGGCAGTTAGTCAATAATTTAACATCTATCAAACCTAAGCCACCCCCTCCTTTGGAACTCATTAATAAAGCCGACCCTTTGCACGCAGTGAACAGAGTTAACAACTTCTTTGCTACTATTGGCAAAAAAATAAAAGAGAAGGCAAACAATACTAGTATTTCGAATACGTGCGAGGAATCTAGCATGGTAATTGCTACCCAACACCATAACTCTATGGTTCTATTTGAAACTGACGTGGCTGAGGTGGATACTATCATTAAAAACTTAAGGGTTGACTGTGCCATAGGTTGGGATGGTATATCTACCAAAGTAATTAAAGTTGGTCAGTCAACGTTAGCGCCTTTAATAACTCACGTCTGTAATTTAGCGATCTCTACTGGAGTTTTCCCCACTGTTTTCAAAAAGGCTGTCGTCCATCCTATTTTCAAGTCTGGTGACAGAGACGATGTAAATAATTATAGACCTATCTCTATACTTCCCGTGCTTTCGAAAATCCTGGAAAAAATTCTGAACTCTAGATTGCATAATTATTTAGCATCTATAAATATTCTCTCAAAAAATCAGTTTGGATTTCGTCCAGGGATCTCTACAGAGGACGCAGTGGTATCCCTTACTGATCATGTAGTGAAAACTTTAGACAAAAAACGCAAGTGTCTTGGTCTATTCTTAGATCTCGCGAAGGCATTTGACACTGTCTCTGTCGCCAAACTTATAAAGAAATTGGAAAACATTGGAATTAGAGGTCTGCCTTTAAAGATTTTCTCTGACTACTTGCAAAATCGAACCCAAATAGTGAAGATTGAAAACTACTACAGTGGAGAAGAGACTATTACTTGTGGTGTCCCCCAAGGAAGCGTATTAGGACCTACGCTGTTCTTAATTTTTATAAATGACCTCTGTAATATTAGAATTCCGAATTGCAGAATTTTTACTTACGCAGATGATACAGCACTTATCATAGATGGGGAAAGTTGGTCCCATGCGAGGATACATGCAGAATGTGCGATGCGCACAGTTCTAAAGTGGCTGTCTCTCAATCATCTTATTTTAAACGTTGCAAAAACACAATTTGTTCCTTTTGCTATAAGATCTAATTTCCTTCTACCACCTACTCTTGTCATAACAGCGCATTATTGTGATCTACGTTACTCCAACATTTGTAACTGCTCAAGTCTCACTAGAGTTAGTTTTGTCAAATACCTTGGCATACAAATTGATGAGTGTTTGACTTGGCACGAACTTATACATACTTTGACGGCTAGGGTCAGGCGTCTCATCTATATATTTAAAAGACTTCGCTTTTCTACAAGTTTTGACACAATTAAAATGGTTTACTATGCTTTGTGCCAATCTGTGCTTGGGTATTGCATTCCGGCCTGGGGTGGAGCCCCAAAATCCTCATTGATGCAACTTGAAATCGCACAAAGAGCTATTCTGAAAGTGATGACTAACAAACCCTATAGATATCCAACCGCTAAACTTTATTCAGACTGTCAAGTTCTTTCAGTTCGAAAGCTTTTTGTGCAGCAGACCGTCCTCCGTAAACATGCCACAAGACCACATAAGGAACCAGACGGTAGGAGAAAATGTAGCATTTTTCCTACAGCACAAACACGTACTAAGTTCTCTGACAGACATTTCGTTGTTTTAGGTGGCAGACTGTATAATAAAATAAATTCCACGGTTAAAATTTTCAATATGACGAAATTTTCCTGTAAACGAGCTATTAAGAAATGGCTTTTATCTCTGTCCTATATGCAAACTGAGGCGCTGCTATGTAGTTCTAACGTAGGATAACTAAATAGTTTCTTGCTCCAAATAGGCATCTAACACTTACACACACATTCACACTTTGTTCTCTCATATACATACCTACCTACCTACATTACACAGAGCACAACAATCATCACACCTATACACACACCTACACACTCTACACACGAATGAAATAATAATTAAAAATTATAATAATTAAAAACCGTAATACTGGACAATCGTAGTTTTACAAGCACAAATGTACATAATATGTGAATAGCGGATGTTCATTCACCTAACTGATTTTATTATGATAAATAATATAAAAGTCAAACTGAATTTGATTTACATACCTAAGAATGTTGTCTTGGAGGTTTCACTGATACCTATAACACAGGTTCTCCTAGCATAGGTATCAGCAGATCACTTTTTTGTTGAGACAAATGTAATTGATTTAAGCTGAATTATTATCCTTGCTCCCTTAAAATGTATCTTCTTTATGTTCTCTATGTTTGTCTAGTTTTGGTGTAAATAAACATTTTTATTTTTATTTTATTTATTTATTTCAGGATTGGCGGTTGTTTTTACAGGTGCGCGGTAAGCGAAAGGTGACTGTGAAAGTGTCTAGATGGCACAGAAGCTGAGTGGTTTATAAAACGAGGCAGTTTCGTGATGCTGTATATTTCTACTTAATTTTATATATTTTTGTATTATATGCTTGTATCCCCGAGAGGGCAGGCAGAGGTGCTTCTGGAGTCACGAACAGTTTACTTGGTCAAACGATAGAGGACACGCCTATCTCCATAATAGGTACTATTTTCACCTGGTATTATTCTTAAATTACGTTACGTTAGTCCTGAGTAAGTTTTACGCTTTTACGTTTTACGCTTTTGCTTATATTTTTGATGATTACCAACCTACATGACTACTACACCAAACTATTTCAATAAATCTATTTTTACTTCAATAGATAAATCTTCACCTTCAGAACTGTCATTAACGCATGACAAAACAAACTGGACTGAAGGCACTCCCAGAAAAAAATCAAAATTCAAATGGAATCAGCAAAAAACATGAGATTTCGTTTTATTTCCATTCAAATTTACTTCTGTTATAGATGACTGACTTTTCATCGAATTATGGCCGACTGAATGTGATTGGAGCAAATTATTTTAAAATATAAATGGACTAAAATATGCTGACCTCGCTAAAGGTCTATTTGAAAATATCGACTTTTTTTCATAAAAGTAATTTTCTAACTGCTCACGAAATGTAACCAAGCGTTTCGGTCCAGAAATCAAAGGAAATGTTTAATTGGAGAAACTAAAGCGGCGAGTTTCTTTTTATAAAATACTTTTTCTTTTCAAGAAATAAATTGCTTTACTAAATAATCTAAAGGCTAATCACAAAAGTATGATGTCGCTGGATGCACGATGCTTTCAACAGACAATGTGGAAAAACTGGGGGGCGACCTGTTATGTGTAGTCGACGTCGAAAGTGGCTTTAATAAATGAATAGTTTTCGGAGAACTTGTGTTCGTATTGATTTTGAAAGGTCTATAAACTTGTTTACGTCGTAGTAAGTGTCAGAAGAGATAGATAGTAAGTAGAACTAGTAACATCTCCATTGCAAATCAAACATCCCGTTTACTTAAAAGGATATAAATAAAACCTTATCCTTCATCATTACTCTTAACTATGTCAAAATAAATTTGGATACTTTGTTTAAAATTAACCACATAATTCAAATTCCACAGTGAGGCGACCCACTAACCGAGGCGGATTAATTAAGTTCTTAGAGGTTGGTGGGTGGAAGGATTTACAGGAACCGCAATTTGCCACGTGCTAATTAAAAAACATGTCCCCGGAATAGTTCGCATTCCCGCCAAAGGGATGCAGTAATTATGAATACGTGTACATTTTATTTGCTTTATTTATAGAATTATGTCGACATTCATATATTTACATTCGTGTTAAAATGGGGATGATATTTATAAAGTAGAGAGATTAAAAAAATAAACTGAACATTTAAAATTACAAACGTGTATAGTACTTTTCATAGGATTATTGGTTATGCTGGTTTTATTACAATTTTGTACATACATGGCAATTGATTAATTAAGAGCCTAGTTAGTTGCTATCAGTTTAGATTGTAATATAGTCTAAATACTATTATTTACCAAAACAAGACTTTGTTATTCGACTAAACCATCCAAAATTCTAAAGTTGATATTCCGTAGGATAAGATGAAGTGACTTTAATTCGGCGTGCAAGTAAGACCTTAAAAAAAAAAAATGTGTGTGTGTATTAGTGTACACACGTAAGAAGTGAAACTTCTTTATGACATCATTTTTCGAAAAATGATCTACTATTTACAAATTTACAGAATTGGTAAAATAAAGCTAAATTAAATAAAGTTTAAGTTTAGGAGGGGGGAAATTTTTGAGGGAATTTGGGATTTCTATCGGGGCCAATTTGTAGCCCTCACCGAGACGGTTCCGAGGATACCAAGTTCGGTGGGTCCACGACCTTTATTGGCCGAGATAGGTTTAGGGGGGGTGAGGTAAAAATTTTAGGTGGGGGTAGGGGCGGAGGGGGTGTTAGGTTTCGTGGGTGGGCTATTGGGCACCTTAAAATATTTTTGGGTGGGGAAAGTTGTGGAGGGGGAATTCGGGAATTCTGTTGGGGCAGGATTGTAGGCCTCACCGACCCGGTTCTAATGAACCCAGGGTCGATGGGTCTACGATGGATATTGGCGGAGATAGGAATTGGGGGGGGTGAGGTAAAAAATTTAGGTGGGGGTAGGGGCGGGGGGGGGGGGTAGGTTTCGTGGTGAGGCTATTGGGCACCTTAAAATATTTTTGGGTGGGGAAAGTTGTGGAGGGGGAATTCGGGAATTCTGTTGGGGCAGGATTGTAGCCCTCACCGAGCCGGTTCCAATGAACCCAAGGTCGGTGGGTCTACGATGGATAATGCCGGAGATATGAGTAGGGGGGGGTGAGGTAAAATTTTTAGGGTGGGGGTAAGCGGGGGGGGGGGGTTTCGTGGGTAGGCTATTGGGCACTGTTTTGGATTTAGGGTGGGGGAAGGCCAGAAGGGGGGTAAGGATCAAATTACAAAAAAGTGGGTGGAACTTAAAATTTTGGGTGGGGCTTGGAAACGGTTGGGGGTGTGGCTTACTGAAGTGAGTACTAATTTACTAAATAAAAAAAGATGGCGCGTAACGGAAGAATGTGACGCGTAACGAAAAATTTTTTCCAACCCCGATAAAGAAGTTTCACTTCAATAACGAACAATAAATGTAATGTACAATAATAAAAAGGTTATTATGAAAACTAATATTTGAGGTAAAAAAAATCTTCATGTACCTATTTTTTTGTGAGGCTTATATCCTGAATGCCGCAAGCGTTTTGTATGAAAGCATCGTCACATTCTCAATATATTTTTACATGACATAAGCATAATTGTATTCAAAATATTACTCGCACTTTTGGGACGGGTTCAATACCTATAAATGGATTGTTATTCTTTATGATTATTTTACTGTCTTTAACAGATCGAATGTTGTGAACTGTTGTTGAAAGCCATTCCGTTTACTCACTTATTAGGTGTTTTTGTAGCCATTTTAAAACTTCAAATGTCTCTAAATATTTGATTACACGTCTTTTTTTGCAAAATTTCTACAACCGCGTTTCTTGAAGATTTTGGAACAAAGATAAAGTCGTTTGCTGTTTTTAAAATATTCATGGCGTAAAAAAGGAAAAGCAAATCTTAATGTAAGCCCATATTTATTGGTTACCGCAAATATTAGTTGATAAGGACACTACCTTGAAAATATATCCATTTCAGCCGCAATATATTGCAACAAAACAAACTTCAAAAGAAAAGTATTGTCAGAAACGCACCATTTCTGCTAATGAGTATACAAAGAGCAGTCAAGAATTGAATATAATGGCATGCCTGAGATTACAATTGTAAAATGCTCAAGTCCCAACATTACACAATAAGAATGTTGACAGAAATAAGTAAATACCGAGACATTTGGAGATATAAAGAATATTTCTTATTGACTTCAAACGATATTCATAGGTTTGCTGAACATTTCGGGTGAGCGCTCCGGGGCAAACAAAAACTCCAATAGCCCGGAGCTCAAACGATAGACATTTCCAAGTGCTATTGAATGGGTGAAAGAAAAGGGAAAATGCGTTTCGTAAAACATAGGCCTGAAATATAAGATAAATTTCTTTGTTGAAGCTTGTGGTAGATAGGATAATGCATAATTATATTTATGTGATTCTATCGAATTTTTCGTTGGTACTATAAAACTAAGTATTCAGATCATGCGTAAGTTCACGTCTGCATTTCTTAGAAGGAATAACCAGAGATATAACTCGAGTCATAGTTTTCATAAAACTTATCATCCACAGTTTGGTGAATTAACTAATTTCTAAGATATGATAGGGTCAGCCACAAATTTCACTCCTGAGAAAAATATATCAGATATATCAATTAACAAACACTCAGAAACTGAGGCGACTGACTTTTGTTTAATATTTGATAAATAGGTTTGTAGATATTGAATTATAAGAGTTTTAAAACAGTATTTAAGCTGCGATGGAATTCCAATGAAAAACGAAATCGGACTTACACTCGGTGGTCATAAAGCTCATGACAATTGAAAATTAATCCTTTAGGGAGCTGTGCAGTGTTTTCTAATTAAAGGTATGCTATTATCCTCTGTATAAGCTCAGCTAATGGTTCTATCTTTGTACAAGACAACTTAATGTTATAATGTTTTCAAAGTATCGAGATACTTAATTGTTTTTATTCTGGCACGAAAGAGTTTTAGTAAACTTCATGGTAACTGCAATGCAATCAAAAGGAGTGTCCTGGGAGAAATATATATTTTGAATTCCTCAGTTCACACAATAATGCCGGTTTGAACGAACGATTTCGAGGCTACAAAGAATTTAAGTGCAGTAATGTACTGATAATATATAGAACATCAAGAGATAAATAGGTTCCCCTAACGTCTATATGTCGGCTTTTTTTATTTCTGCTACAGCGGAGGGATTTAGCAATTACACATAATTTCACTGATAAGTACTTTCAGTAAAGAATAAAATTTCTCTAGTATATTTCACATCTTTGTTCGTACCAGATTTCTGTTTACTTTTCATTAAAATAACGAATGATTACATAACTCATCTCAAATACGTGGGTAATATGGACTTGTGATTTTAAGATGTTAAAGGAGTTTATACGTTTTAGGGATCTTTCAAATAATATATAACTTTATAAAGTTACGATTGAAAATACAAACGGGTGAATAAATTGTGGTGCCTACTTTCGAAATCATATTGCCATTTTACATGATAAATATGTTTCTGTCTATTATTTTTACGCAATGAGTATTTGACGGAATGCCATGAACTTTTTTCAGTCACAAATAATAGCCAGTACCTTGGGCTCGATTGATATGTCTTACTAAAAATTGTTGTGAAATAACTGCTTTGCTCTTATGTTTCATTCAGTGTGAGAGGTAACCGGAGATTAAATTGCTGGTGGTA
This sequence comes from Deilephila elpenor, assembly GCA_949752805.1. Classification (NCBI taxonomy): domain Eukaryota; kingdom Metazoa; phylum Arthropoda; class Insecta; order Lepidoptera; family Sphingidae; genus Deilephila; species Deilephila elpenor. The sequence continues at coordinate 5,375,957 of OX457099.1, read as the reverse complement.
CCACAATTCGTCACTTTATGCTTATCTAAAACAGTTGGTAATTTGATGACTTTCAACCAAATAAGAAATGAACCCTTAACTTGTTATTTCAAAGGGAGGCCTTCTATAATGCTACAATAAGGCGGCCCCTAGACGATTAATTATATTGCGCAATATTACGAAATGTGCAATATTATTGATAAGGTTATAGGGTTAAAATTGAAGATTGCGCATTTATTGAAAGAAAGTTTAAGCGAATTTAAATTTTATTGCACCATATTTTTTCCATGGCATTGTTTAGAGTCAATATTAGGCAATATTTATAGTCTGTTTCGTCTTGACAAGGAATACACGCACGTGGGCTATACGTGTAATGGCAGACAAGGAGAATCGAAAAGTTAGAAAAGCGAGCTTTATTAAGAGTTACATACATACATACATAAACTCACGCCTTTATCCCCGAAGGGGTAGACAGAGGCGCCACTAGGACACCCACATTTCGCCTTGCATGTTCCGTCCCACGATGTGATAGGGGGCGAGCCTATCGCCATATCGGGCACAAATTCCTGACTCCGGGCTGACAATGAATAGAAAAATCCAATATCACTTTGCCCGACCCGGGATTCGAACCCGAGACCTCAGCTTTGTAACCGTACCGTAATACAACTACGCCACCGAGGCAGTCGCATAGCAGTTATTAAGAGTTGTGCACTATAATTGGTCGTTTGGATTCAAAGAGCATTTCAATCTTATTGTACCAGTTGCGACACGGCCCGGCTCCGCTCGGGTGCAGTTCCACTTTTTTGAAAATATTCTACCGCCTATGTACATCAGGAATAATGTAGGATTCTAATGGTGAAAGAATTTTTCATATTGGTCCAGTAGTTTCAGAGACTATCCAATGCAAAGAAACAATCAAATCTTTCCTTTTCATAATATTAATTTAGATAAAATGTTTTGTACAAAGATACTTAGGTCTAGGGGCCACCTAAAGGACGGCACAACCCACAATTTGCCAACTTTTAATCCTATCCAAATCACAAACTAATATTGGTTTAACTATTGGTGTCGTGTGTATCCATGTGCACAAACTACATTAATAGATAAGTGCAGTTCATTAGTATTCCGTTTGTTTATTCCGAGGCAATTACACGCTGTATTGGTTGATGCTAACACTGTGCTGAATTAGAATGTTTAATCAATACTTTGTATCGTGATATTGCATAAATATTATGCTTTTATAAATACAACAGTCGACACAATATAGTCCTGTCCTCATAGTAAGATAATAAGTCATGTGTTTCTGGTAACAGAAATTACAAAAGATTTTTTGATCTTACGATCAGGGGGGTAATTCTATGATCAGAAACGAAGCTCGAATGTTCGAACTTCATACGTAAAACTGTACGAATGTGCCTAGGTACTCCACAAATGTTCGAATCCTCTATCGTATCGTAACCACAGACAGCGTTCGGAATGAATTATAAATCGCATAGAGAATAGTATTGATTTTTAGAAGTGAAAAGCTTATAACTTACTTCGGACGTGGACGGAACATTCGAACTTCGTTTCTAATCATAAAGCAACCCCGCAGGTCTGAACCTTCATCCAATATTTGTGAGCCACACTGACATTTGTCTAGGAGCGGAGATCGAACTCACTGCCTCTCGTTCAACTTACGGGTTGGAACCAACAACGTCAAGGAGACTGTCAATGTTCATACTCAAAGTATGCTACGTTGTATTCAGCAGATACGCTATCTTAACTAAGTAATGCTAATTTCCCTAATTGATGTTTCAGTTGATACAAATAACAAAATTCAGAGAATGTCTGTAAAGTTTTCCGAATACATGATAAATAAATTAAAAACCTTAATAGTTGTAGAACGTAAGGGAAAGTTTATTTAAATGTATTACGAGTAAAATAATGAGATACGCCTACAGCAAGAAGCATGTTTTTTTTAATAAAAAAGAGAATTAAAGAATTAAAGTTTATGTTATGCATAAAGATTTTATGTTTCGGATGCTGATTTCAACAAAAATCTTAATAACATTGACCGCCGTAAAAATATATATTTAAAAAGAAATAAACAAAAAATTGATAGATAAAGATTATCAGAGGCTCAGTTGCATAAGAACCTAGTTGCGGTACAAAAGAACGTAGGTTCATCGCCGCATCGAGACAAAAGTTTGTGTAGTCCACCAATATTTGTTTCGGGTTGAGGATTGGAAGACCAAAAAGTATTTCATAGTATTTATAACATAAGACTTTCATCTTCTAGGGTTAGGACTCAGGAGTCAGGACTATGGGTATATTTTAGATATATTCAAAATTTAAGCTATCAAACCATAATTCATAACGTCATATTTATTTTCTACAGTACTCCGTGTATAAATTAATTTCCAACGTTATTTCTTAATTACAGCTGTGACAATGTCCTTCTGCGATGTACTCCCGGAACAAGGCAATCAAGGCAAGCTAAATTTGCATAATCTATCTGCATAAATAGTTATACCAACTGTGAGCCGAGCCTCGGGACTGACAGTGTTTGGACATGTCTCTGCTTTAATTTAATAATAGTATAAACCCTAGAATCACTAAGCTAACATAAAATAAATAGTAAGGAAACAAGAAGAGTAAAGTTGTTCGAGTAATATCGATAGCCTACTTAGCGCGGTTGGTTGAGAGTCGCCAGTAAAATGAGAGGTTAACGTGACGAGCATGCCTTTCGTCTAATGGTAAGCGATCGCTCATGAACAGTAGCAAAACCAAAAAACACCATGAATTACAAGGCAATGCTTGGCATTCCAGTGCGCTCGCCATCTTAAAACATAAAATGTTAAGTCTCATTATGTCCAGTAGTTACTCTCGCTACAATGTCCTTCAAATCGGACAACAACAGTGCATTTACACTGCTGTTGGCGGGAGAAATAGATATTGCGGTGGTACCTAACCAGGCGGCCTCTCATATGAGGGATCTAACACCAGTACCAAAGTCATAGTTTTGTATCTATTTGTTTAAAAATATTGTCTATATTTATATGTCCTCTAGCATTAGTTCTACGTATGAGCTCCGAAAAAATATATTGTATAATAGAGCCTTGGTGTAGATTGATAAAGCTACAGAACAAATAATTTGACTGGACCGGGGCCAATCTATGTACTATAGAGAAGCACCGCGAAGTAATAAACTTTGCTGTTACGTTTTATCGGCTAAGGAGATCGCCAGTGACCCGTAAGTGCCAGTAATATCGAAAGAGACTGACTTCTGTCATACAGGGCTTCCTAGTTCAGGTGTCAGGGTGTTATTGGATTGTAAACTTGTTATAATGAAATAAAGATTTATTTTTATTAGTAAGTCGTATCCATAGAGTAGCCACCATACACAAAATTACGGCCCTCCATCGTTGTATAATAATTATGGTCGCTGCAATCGAGCCACATACCAACGTCCTACCACTTCTAAAGTGAGTCACTGCCCTGCCACACGTGTGTTGCATCTTTCTCAAATTAGCTGAAAGCTAGCATTCTTTATCGCATTAGTGTGGACTAAACCCTTTCTTTTTACCTAAGATACTTCACGTTGTACTCGTTTGTACTAAAATAATAACCCAAATCTATCTGCGACATGCATAAAAATCAAATTATACTGAATGAACTTTTGTATTTGTTTTTATATTCAAAAGATCCTAACCAAATTGACAACTGTAAGCCAATATGGACCTTAAGTAACATATTTCAATAACCAATCTAGCACTGAGCAAAGTCTAGGCTTCGCGTGCAGAAGTCTTTGTATAATGAGCCAGCTCAGACGCGTAATCCTCAGGTTAATGAAGGTTTACGCAAATTCACAAATTCGACACAAATCTGATGAATATTCAATGGAAGGCTAACGTCTTGGCAAATTCAATTAATTCCGAAATTTAATATCGTATAAAATTAGATTTGGTTATGCGGGTGTATATCCGAGTACGTATGTGGTTATATCTTAAGCCTGCCTGTCTGGTTTGTTTGCGCAAACAGGAGTTTGTACAAGTCTTGAATCGAAAATAAGTACGAAGCTTGCGCAGTTATCTGCTCACACACGTTCCATTATACTGGTGCAAACTCAGACTTGCACAGTTATATCGTTACGGTTTTATCGGCCATTAGGACTGAAATAATCGCAATTAACTGTGGGAGTCACGAGTGGAGCCTCTGCCTTTTATGGAGGATACAAACGTGAATTTGTAGTAGTAATTTTCTTCGATTTATTTCATACTCTTAACGTTATGATAATGTTATTTGGTGTCCTTATTACAACATATTCAATCTAACTCAGGCTAAGTAAAGTGACTAGCAAAGTGGTTATCGATTGTAAGGTATCAGTTGCAGATGGTTGAGGACAAATTATTCAAGGACCTTGCTGAATAGCGTGAATTTAAAGGCTTGTTAATAATGAACGTACATACCTACTTCTAAAGCCTCACGATTATACTAATTTAAGCAATATACAAAGTGTCGACGACATGATGACTTTTTCTAGAACCAATTAATGCGTATCGCTCTAGAAGTCCCTACACCAAATCTTAATAATTGATCATCAACCGTTTAGCGACTGGATAGTTTTTGTTTTTACACATTTAACCATCTATTGTGACGAATTGGCTAGGTCCAATGACCTAAAATGGTAATGAACGTCACGGGCAACGATTATTACCCGTTTGGGTCGATGACCTTGCCAAATCGCTAAAGCGGGCGGTTAAATGTGTAGAAAAAAAAACTATAAATTAATTAATAATATTTGGTGTAGGGACTTTTAATGCGATACCCGCTATGTGACCCCAAAAAAAAAATCATAATGTCATTACATACAGTGGTTATTACATTTAGTCACAATAATTAGTCGCAATATTACGTACTAATGTAGTAAATAATGAAAGTCGTGAAACGCAGCCCTTTTGCCGCGTAATTATAGTATTAGTGAAAGTATGTGCCGTTTTTCAACGTCGCGTCGCGGAACAACTCCGCCAAATTACCTTTCAAGACGTCATGTCATATTATTTCATAGTAAAGCCCCATTTACACGAGGAGAGTTTCTCGCCTCGAAGACACGATTATCGTAAGGTTATAAAAAAGTTACATCGTGTAAACATTTATCAGAACGCGATCATCTGTGGCGGTTATGTCATGCGATAATCGCATACGATTCTTAACACGAGAAACTCTCCAAGTGTAAATGGCGTTTTATTTTGCATTTCGTTAATGCCCCGTCTTAAGGTGCGGCTGTAACAATAGAAGCAATTTGTTTGACAGCGTTATTTGGTCTTTACGTATTCAATTTACGCTGTGTGTACTGCAAGAAGATGTAGTTAGTACCTGTCGGGGATTAAGCAAGTAGTAAATGGTTTGGAATCGCGGTTAAAAAGATGGTTTTCTGTCGGCATTTGCGTGTTCAATTGAATTATGGATTAATTAGACATTTAAGTAACTTATATGATGATTAATATCTGGATTCTTTATAGGTCGCATCCATACAATAGAGATATATTTTTAAAATTAGTTACGTTGAGGTTATAAATAAAATAAAAATAAAATAGATACATACATAGTCCTGACCCCCCACTAAGATCGAGTCTTGTGTAGTGGGTATCAAAAAATCCTGATGATACAATACATCTACTGCATTTATTATCGGCTGCGATAAACAGAGGCACGGAAAAATTCGACACTGAGCATTGAAGCTCAACGCTTTAGGTATGATCTTGAACCCGCAACGAAATTAATCAAACTGCAGAATTAATAATAGTTCCACATAAATTGATGTGAATAAATAGAAAAACGTATAAAACGCTACATAATGGCATCCGCCGCAATCTCGTCGACTGCACGCCAAGCGCATCAGATATCCGACTGACACGTTCATTAACCGCTCCCTCGCCGCACTCATTACCTTCAACGCAAGGAAATCTCTACAATTAGGTCACTCCTTGTAGGTTGTAGTCAAGGAAAAATATGATGTGAGTTTTGCTGTATTCAAGAGAAAAGGAAAAATGTTTGATGGGAATTGGCTGAGGAATGTTGGCTAAGATTTTGTGACTACAATTAGAAATTAAAGGTGTGGTCCGTCACAAATACCTACTAGAAGTATGAAATAAGTTACAGCAATGTACAGCAACATATAATACATAAATACCACTAAATGTTGAGCTTGATTTATTAAAGATTTTGATATAAAAGATTTGAGTAACAAATATTATCATCAAGATTGTTTACAACATAACCCCAAAGTGAACATTATTTAAGAAATAAAATACGGCAATACAAATAATACAGTGTGTGAGGTCACGCGGCGACACTTGAGTTTATTCATTATTCACGCTAAAGCCACTGGGCGAATTTATGAAAAGCTCCGAACGAACCTAATCTCTTTGATTGCGCACCGAAAATCACGCCTGAGCGGTTTACTCTAAGCACTGTTATTGGAGTCCCCAGAGGTTCATTATTAAGTGTTTTGTTTCTGTAAATGGACATAAATTGCACAGATTTATGTCGAGAAGTTTGTGTCCCTAATTGTGTGAAAAAGAGTTGTTACGACTGCTCAATTAATAAAGTAAGTTTGGCGATTATGTCTGGTTTAGTTTAGGTTAATTTCATTTTTTTAGATTCAAATTTTTTGTTTTGTTACAGTAATGAGGCCAAGGCTATTTTATTAGTGTCCAATATATCTAAACCTTTAGAAGTTTGTCACGTATAGAAAGTAATTATAGGTATCGGTTAAACTTATTCGTATTAAAATATATCCTACTTGCAAATCATAACAAGTTATTAATGAACTGCTCTGATTTAAACCAACTTGTAATTTTTGTAATAACACTGGTCAACAAAATTTTGTAACAAGAAAGGTGCTTGCTAATTTTAAATTACCTACCTATCCTCATTTTATTACCATATTTATTTTGATTCCACTAGGTCTAGTTTTCGTGTTACAGGTACTAACCATAAAATTAAAAATTGACCGTTTTTGTTTCACTTTCGCATTCAGAGAGTTTGTTTATTTGAAGAACGTAGTGTTTTGTTCTGTTTTTAGAGTTAAGTTATTCTTAAATAATGTCAAGAAAGTGTCAAAATGATCCTGACAAGTTTTGTTACATTTGTGGTGACAATACTTTCAAAACTCAGCGAAGGAAATTGACACCATTACTATCTAAGTTATATGAACAGTATTTTGGCTTCGCCATCGAATAACAAGACAAAACATGGATTCCAAACGTCTGTTGTGTTACATGTGTGGGTCTCCTCACTGGATGTGCGAAAAGATCTCGATCTATACCTTTTGCAATCCCTATGATTTGGACGGAACCAACGAACCACTCATCTGATTGTTTTTTTGTCTTACTGATACAAAAGGTATTACAATTAATCCTGACCTGCCATCAGCTAAAAGAACGATCCCTCATAGTGAAGATCTACCGGTATCAGAACCACAAAGTGAAAGCTATGGACCACAGGGGTGACGGCTTTTTATACTTGAAAGATAAATTTCCTAAGCTAAGTAAAGCAAAAATTAAAGAGGGCATATTTGTTAGCCCTCAAATCAGGCAATTGATGAAAGCTGATGTATTTAAAGAAAAGCTTATAATTTAGAAAAATCAGCTTGGGAATCTTTCATGAAAGTAACTTCCAATTTTCTAGGAAATCACCGATCAAGTGACTATAAATGTATTATCGCGGAGCTTTTATGTACTTAAAAGGCTTTGGGTTGTAATATGTCGTTGAAAATACATTTTCTTGATACACATTTAGACTTCTTTCCTGAAAATTTGGGCGCCGTCAGCGATGATCACGATGAAAGATTCCATCAATACATTTCTACCATAGAAAAACGATATGAGTGCAAGTGGAGCCCACGTATGTTAGCAGATTACAGTTGGACATTAAAACAAGACGTTCCTGAAGCAAAATACAGACGAAAATCGTAAAAGAAAATTCATATTAATGTTGCAATAAATCGAAATAACTTCTTTTTGTTGATAAAAATTGAAAAATTCCAAAATGTTATAAAATGGTATTACGAAAAAACTATTCGTATTTGAAGCATTTTAATTTTATTTCTAGTATCCTTATCCTTGTCCTTAACATAACTAGACAAAAGTTTTCATGTTACATGCAAAAGTCGTTTTTTTGTTGACCAGTGTAATCATACATTGTAAACTGTTTTTGAAAAGAGCAACACTAGAGTTTCTTGCCCGTTCTTCTCTAGTGAAAACCGCTTTCCGAACCGGGTGGTAGTTCAAAAAATGACTGAATCTAAACAATGTTGAACCTTTTAATGGATTCAATTAATTATTTTCATTTCATTTCATATCAGCAGTTTGGTCATCATTCTAGCAAGAGTAACATATAAAACCGAATCGTTTAGTCGATGAGATTAGTCAATGTGATAAGGTGAACAAAAAATTGGGACATATTTCAGCCCTTCTAAGTGTCATAATTGTCGATGAAATAACTTCGATGAAATAACTCGTTCTCACTTAATTAAATAACACGTAATTTCTTTCCGCAAAAAGGCATAAATGTCGTCTATAGATGCGAGGCATTGTGTTGGCTAACATCAGCCACTAAATGGAGGTGAAGTAATCGCTTTTTATCCTACATATTATCTTATATCATATTATCTTTAAATTCTATACTGCCCTCTATTCTTATCCTTTTCTTATATCCATCCAATGGTTGTCTGTAAGCAATCTCCTAGGACGATAAGACCGCCAACTGTACTCTTTAATTTTATCTGTAAATTATTATTGTATTTGTGTTGTTTTGTGTGTGCAGTAAAGAATAAAATAAATAAATAAAATATTCAAAGCTTGGCAACACTGTTCTTCAAGTGCTGTGAATAGTTATGGGTGTTTGTTACCTGTCCCTGAGGTATATCAATTGCACAATTTGGAGTCTTTTTACCATCCTCTCCCCAAACTGAGGTTAATTTTAGAATCAAATTAAAGAAACATGTTACGACGTATTTGGTCTGCTCGACATTTAACAACTTGTCATTAACCCCGTGCTCTTTCGTCCCTTTTTGAATAAAATCATTTTAGTTTTCTAGCAGGTTTCGTGTGACATAATTTTGATTACTGTAAAATGTTGACCCTAACATCCACGCCGTTTTTAGTAAAATGAATGTAGAGAGATTAGATCCAACCCGCAATGTCAGTCCTAAATATTGAGTATAAAAGTATTTCCGATGTATGTACCACTATGCCCTGTGCTTTTATTATCACTACGTAATTTAAATAGTGAATTCAGAAAAAAATTTGAGTATTCGTATAACTTTGTGAATATGACTGCCTCGGTGGCGTAGTTGTACTACTGTACGACTACAAAGCTGAGGTCTCGGGTTCGAATTCCGGGTCGGGCAAAGTGATATTGGATTTTTTTATTCATTATCAAATTCAAATTCAGTTCTGGAGTCAGGAATTTGTGCCCGATATGGCGATAGGCCCGCCCCCTATCACATCATGGGACGGAACATACAAGGCGAAATGTGGATGTCCTTGTAGCACCTCTGCCTACCCCTCCTGGGAAAAATGTGTGAGTTTATGTATGTATGTATGTATGTATGTATGTATGTATGTATGTATGTATGTATGTATGTATGTATGTATGTATGTATGTATGTATGTATGTATGTATGTATGTATGTATGTATGTATATATATAATTTCAAAGTATATGTACTACAATATAATATTCTTCTCAGCTTGGCGGTGTCGCTTTAAGATCACATTAAAAAAAGGAAGGATCTTTTCGAATAAAAGAACGTAGTAAGGCAAAAGTAATTGTTATGAAACGCGACACGGATCAAAGGTATCAATGTCTTGGTTCTAAGAAATGTTTTCTTCACGAGGGGTGTCCTTGTAAACGTTGCGACGTATATTTATACAACGTATTTTTCTCACCTATTTTGATCAGACGGAAAATTTTCGCATTGGTCTTGTATTGGTTTAAATCTACAATGATCAGTATGATTATACACGTAGTTTACATTTAAGGGTCAATAAATCGTATTTGTGTCTTTTTTTTCATTTAATTCGTCTGAAAAGTTTCGAAACATTCCATCTACTTTATGAATAGTTGATATTTTGTGCCAGCAGTTGTTTTTTAATTTGATTTGTTTCTTCTTTTAATTTTCCTTTCTCTTAAGTCTTGAGTTTGCGTTAAACTGTGGAATTGCTTTGTGAGTTCCCTGTTTCCTGCAGTATTCAGTTGTGCAGGCGAAGCGCGAATAGCAATTAAGGAGGTCGACATAATTATGGGAACTGTCGACATGTTCAGGTTTCTAGTAGAATAGTTTTAAAAGCTTCACGCGTTTAATTTCACATGGTGTTTTATTTACTTGAAATTAAAATAAAACATTATTATTATGATTCTAGTAGTTCTGTTCCATTTTCGGATCCGGTACTCATACTTTATTCCGATTTTTTGTAATATTTCATTCGATCCGCTGTATGTTGTATGTATTTACATGTATATTCTCCAAACCTTTCTAAAATAAGAAAATATTTTGTCGCCAATTGTAGCCTAAATATCTCGTCGACCAACTTTCATTGTGAAGGAACGCGAAAAAAAAGAGGTTTCCGATCTCATTTATTGTTGTGCATCGAGACGAATTGCTCGATTCCTTCCTTTCTTTTATGGACGAAAGCCCATTATCTCGTTATTTGAAGCCACTGGCATTTAGATTCAAATGCCTGTCATTATCTTTCAGAATGATATGATTTTTATCCGCACTTAACATGTACAATTGTACATATACAGGGTATATCTAGACTGCGACCGAAAACGAAGCCAGGAGGTAGTATTAGTGACTTCAGACACAATGCAACTAAAAATTTCGCAAAAAATTATGTAAAGTGATAAATACATAGTTTTCCTAAAATAATGATGTAGACCTCTTTATTTTAAACACTTAATGGTACGTAAGGGTTTCAATTATTATTTTCGCAAAAACTAGGTATTTACCACCCAAACAAGACGATTTTCAAAAAATTCTAAAAAAATATCTGTCGCTGTTTTGGTGAAATTTTTATTTGCATCGTGTCTGTAACCACTAAAACTACCACCTAGCTTCGTTTTCGGTCGCAGTCTTGATATACCCGGTATGTCAAAATTGGTCTTTATTTTTTAGTAATTAAGGGCACATTAATTAATGTGGAGCTCGATGTGGTGATCCATGGGGGAGGCCTATGTTCAGCAGTGGACTTTCTGCGGCTGAATAGATAGATAGAATGACACATTGCCGAGATACATATTGCCGAGCCCTTGAGCTACCTAAAAAAACGTCTAGACTCTGAAGTAAATCTAATCATAACAAATGTTACCATTTAAATATTATTAATTGCAATTGCCAACACACCCGTCGCCATTAGTCCAGAAACATCGCGTCATTCAACAAAAAGCTCGCATGAAATATTCGCAGACCCCTTTGTGAAATTCACATATTAATCTTTTTAACTGTAATGCTCGACACCCGGTTACAAGATGATGTATACTTTCTAGGTACGTTCAGGACTTTTCTTTTATTAAGTCATACAAACGAAATTCAATTCTATTCGGATTGGGGTAGAGCTTAATTTTGGGTGTGGTGGTAAATGAATAATCCTTTGCGGGCGTTTATATCGCCGTCATACAAACTGTCGTTGTCTACTAATGTATGGTACAATCATAGAGGTACAATTCACTTAAGTGACATTTGTTACTGGTGACTCATAACGAGGCTGTTTGTGAATTGACACTAACGTGTGATGACGTAGTATGACCCGAAACTAATGACAGTGCTATGCGTTCAATTACTACATAGTCTACCATATTCAACATACATTTCTTACTTTAGCACTAATTCATGGTATAAAGCTGCCAATTTCTTATTATTTTTTATTTTATTAGTATTTAAATATCAGTGACAATCTTCATAGTAACCATCAACTTGTAGTTTGGTCTTTAGGCGGTGTTGCACTGTTATTTTTTTGCCTATTTCATATCCATTTCTTCCTAATAATATGGCATCCTACATTACTTAATTACAGAATCTATTTATCAACTTAGTCATTGGTGCTTTACAATACGATTTCGCTGAGGGGTTGACAATGTAAAATGAAGCGTTAATTGCCTCTGCAATGTTGCAGTAATAAAGAACAAAAATATATACAAAACAAAATGAGTATCAACATCAACACACGCTTTTCTACATATGTATATTTGAAATCCAACAAATCACATTGATCTGAACTTCATTTTCCATTTATAAGGGAAACGTACCGAATAAATCACGAGAAATTAAATGCGTTCACTTTGTCGAAATCAACAAGAAATACGCCCAAAAATTATGGCTAATTTTAGTACACTCCGTATTATTATACTTTTTGTTTTAACATGCATCGTAATCATATCCCCGTGTCTCACAGTTGAATAGCCGAGATTAAAAAAGTGATTTAATTTAAGCCTTTTGGTCAGCGTAATCAAAAAGGTTTTCATGAGCCAAATAAATGTTAAAGGTTAAATTTTCGATTAATTAGAAAATTTCATTACTTCGTTTAAATTCTATTTGTTTCGTTGTTCATTATTGAAGTACAAAAAAAGTTTGTATGTCCTTTGTTTTACTTAGGTGTGGTCCTATCATAAGATTAACTATACTATTATTTAGATACACGAAACTAAGATTGAAAAATCGTTACTAAAATAAACTTTACCTATTTGTAGAGAACAGACAGCTAATTTAAAAGCAATTCAAAAATCATTTTAAAATTAATTTAAAAACCGGATCATATTTAAAATTCTTTAAAAGTATTAAAAAGACAACGTAGAAACGAGAGATCGGGCACGTTCGCAAATATGCTGGAATATTTTTGAGCATCGAGAGCTGACGCCCAATGCACGTACGCAGATGAGTGCAGTTAGCCTAGCGAGGGCCGAGCTAACTAAATTATGACCGGTCCGACTACTAATTTCGAATTCAACCGTGGTTTAACGTACAACTGGATTTCGGGGCCTAATTTCATCGCGGGATTTAATTGCATCAAATTAATTCATGCAAGCTAAAGCGGTTACAATTATAATTCTAGGTAGCTTTAGTTGAAAGTTTAAAATACAGGGATTATGTTATTAAGGTATTTGATACTGTGCAAATACTCATATAATAAATCGAATTAATGTAATTATTTAATTATATATTTTTTGCTCCGAAGTGCTGCACTTATTCATAAAAGAAAACGTCTGGAGGTAGCTTCTTCAAAGTTTTGAGGAACAAAAGAAATGCTTCGGTAATGTTTATATAAGTTTTATCCAGAAAAAGGCCAAGGTCTCGAGCTCGACCAAAAAAGCGCTGGTATGGTGACGTCACAGATACGAGAGTCAATAGGAAGCTGAGTAAGCAGAGGATTGGAGTAAATGCAAGAAACTGATTAACCAAGCGGCCCGGTCACGATTGGGATAACGCCCGGCAAAATTGATAATAAACGTAACGAGCATCTTCACGAACTGAAAATTACAACCGCTTCTTATGAATATTCACAACAATTGGCAATTTCATACGAATATTAGTAATTCTCGTAATCATTATAAAACACAACAAGCGACCAAATAATTTTAACATTTTAATCCGTTACACTTAATCCTGGTGTAATTGTTCCGTATTATTTCGTCACAAAACTAAACAATTCAATATTTAAACGATTTTTTAAACGGAATTCGGGGAAATGTATTTAGGAATACGATTCAAAAAATCAATTTAGAAAATCATTCCGGGAAATAAAATTCAATATAAACTGCCTTAAGGAAAACAGAGAAGGTAATACTTCCAAATAAATACGGCGAATGGTGGCCGATTCTGATGAATTAATTCCAACTTTAATATTGTTGGTGATCCTGAATCACGATACAATTGTGACATTGTTCGGGGAAAAATTGCATTATAAATAAATGTCAGTGGAAACAAAAAGCAACTTTATCATTTGGACAAAAGGACAAGGCCGAACCAATTTATACTAACATATTTTCGTGATGTGTGATTTGTATTCAAATATGTATAAAAATATCTGGAGATTTCAGAATAAGATGTATATGGTTTAACTAATTCAAAGTTTAGACGCTGATCCTATCAAGCAAAACAGCCATGAAATCAATTTAGTTACAGAGAATTTAAAAACACGAAAAATGCAACATTATCAGCTTAATTATAAAACAATAAAGTATCTAAAACATTTCAAACATAACATATATTTGAATTTTTTAACACATTTTTTAGTAATCACATTACAAAGCAGAAATTTTGCCTTCAAATCTGAAATAAAAGAATTGCTCAACAACTACATGAGCGAGTGTGCCTCCCTCGTGTGTAAGCTGCATGCACTTAGCTCCCGCCGAGTAACACACGAGTCCTTTTATATGTCGAGGAAAAACGTTACGAGTAATAATAACAAATTCATTCTGCCACCACTTCTATATATAATCTTTGCTAACCGCTTGCTCTTACCATGTATTGTTCATGGATATTTCTTGCCTTGCCTTTATGGTTGTCTTATTTATTGAGTTAAATTTATTGAGCGTAAATTGTGCATAGTTTATTTTTTATTTGATATTGTTTTCAGAGCTGATAATTGGTTTTATTTTAGCATTTGTTATTGTGAAGTACATTATTAATAAGGTTACTTTCTAAAACAATTCTATATTATTAACAGCTTTGTTTTTTAAAACTTATCAATTACCCTATGATAAATTCTTCTAATGCGTCTATAATTTATTAAAATAATTAAAATCACCTAATTGATTTTTCTTAATTTAATCAACGTAAATAATAAAGTTCTCATTAGATTAAATACAATTTGTGCACAATAATAACATTAATTGGATTAGTTTATGTAAAATGCCTCATATTTGTTCAGTGATTTATGAGTTTTGAATGTGAACTTTGACTTTATTCAAACACAAGGCACCTACGACCTACGTGAATTTTAAAAATCTAAGCTATTTCGTGTATTTCGTGAAATCAATTTTAATTAGCTTTTGTTTTCTTTTTAACCGACTTCAGAGGAGGTTAACAATTCGTTAAGATTTTTTTCTTATGTATGTTCACCGATTACTCTGAGATTTATGATTCAATTTACGTAATTTTTCTTTAGTTGTTTTTTTTTTATCTTTTATATACTATTGTATACAGGCGGACTGAATACCAAAGACATTTTCTACCATTAAATCTTTGGAAAGTGCAAAGTTGAAATAAAGTGGGTGTTTGTAAAAAAACACAAAAATAAAGAAGATAAATATATAACCCAAATACACAGTACTTTATAAAATAAAGCTATGCTAGTATTGTTCCCGATTGTGGTCGCGTTTATAAAGCTTTGTCAATCAATCTAGATTGTTTGTCTACGTACGAAGCATATTTTTTCCCTTCGTGAGTATTGTTTTCTGAATGAAAAGTTCCCTATATAATTTTTTATCCTGAAGACTTGTGTGCAAAATATAATGATCAATTGAGTATTTAAGGTTTTAATGCGTAAGAAACAAACTTACATTGCATTCAAAATATTAGTGAGGATTTTTTCTTGTAACTCAGTAAGCGCATTACGAAAACCAGACGGCTACGATGTCGATAAATCTCATACATCTATCTCGGATTATTCTTTATTGTTCACAAAGTTTTTCGCAGTTCATTCAGTCAGTGACCTTGCCGGAGGTCTGTCAATATTTACCCTTTCACCCTTGCTCTTTCTCTTCGCATCGTTTCTCGCAAGCTACCTATTTAGAATGTACACATTATTCTGTATACATAAGAAGGTACATAATATATTTTTTCCGGTTTCACACCTATATATTATGATCATCGATTATTATTCAAGTAGTAATCATATTAAAAGTGACGATAATAATTTGCCATCTTTGGTTTTGCTCGAGCTCCCATCTCCGAGAAAATGGCGTAATATAACATATTCGTTCATTGGAGAATGATATGCCTTGAAATACTATCTGCAATCTGCATACCTTACTACTCTAGAACAAAGGCAGTTTAGTGTATATCCGATCCGACCTTTCTCTTTTATCTCTCTGTACTCGTCGAACCAAAAACATCTATAGCAATAACGTAGCAAAAAACACTTATGAACTAAATATTATCAACTTACGTGCGCCATACTTTCATTAAGTTAGCGGTTCGTCGAGGCTCGTTTATTGTCACACAAACATGCACGTTCATTCGCCGTACAACCTATTTTACAAAACACTCGCGCTGTTCCCGAAGTAGAATCAACGACAATTTTGCCTTTGCATGCAAGCTGTGCATAATTTGGAGTGGCCATTACATTGTTTTTGTTGTGAACTGCAGTGCGGGTTAATTAGACGCCTTCGCTTTGTTAGTTCTTGGTCTCGTGTTTATTATTCGATACATTTTGAATATCTTTACTAAATAAGTTGTTTTGAATAATTTTGGTTGTCTATAGGTGTTATGAGGTGCGTGTTCGCGTAATATTCTATTTCTTACAGTTTAATTAATATGTCACAAAGTCATCGCTTATTTGGCAGAACGTATTTTATTTTCAAGGAAAGTTCCATTGAAATATATTAATTGTACTTCTTTAGTACGACTTCTGTCTTTGGTTGGCTGAATTCTCAAGTCCCATTTGAATTTCAGTAGCCAAGGCAAATAATACTTTGGAATTAACAATAAATTGGCTTCCAATATCTTCACAACAACAAAGAGAATTACTTTAAAGTGTGAAGTTAGGCTTCCTGTGATTTATTTCGTCCTAGAATTAACACCAGGTAACTTCGCAGACTCGTTTCGAGTTACGGATTTAGATATTTCTTGCCTTTAGTTTGCACTGTTTCCTTCATCGGGATAGCAGAAACAAGTGCCACTTGCCATCTTTAGAGCTAATTTATTTTCCGTGAAACTACACGTTTCTTGAAGTTTTAGTTTCCCTCGTGCAGATAGCCTGCCTTTTTTGTAGTTGTTAGTGCCCATTGAAGCTACTTCTTCTGATTTATGTAATTTGTCTATAGCACATGTATGCATGTTTGATACCATACTTTTTGCAATGAAGCACCAACTGAATCTAAAACTAGAGCGATAACTACGATAATGGTCAATGTTTAGACTACACTTATTTTAAAAAATTATTGGTCCTTATACAGGGTATATCAAGACTGCGACCGAAAACAAAGCCGGGTGGTAGTTTTAGTGGTTACAGACACAATGCAAATAAAAATTTCGCAAAATAAGCGACAGATTTTTTTTTGCAATTTTTTGAATATCATTGTTTTTGGGTAGCAAATACCTAGTTATTGCGAAAATAGTAATTTAAACCCTATCGTACCATTGCGTCTTAAAAAATAAAAAGGTGACCATCATTGTTTAGGAAAATTATGTAATTATCACCTAAATACGACGATAAGTAAAAAATTACCAAAAAAAAGTTGACGATTTTTTTTGCGAAATTTTTCATTGCATTGTGTTTGAAGTCACTAATACTACCACCTGGCTTCGTTTTCGGTCGCGGTCTTGATATACCCTGTATAATGTAGCACTTCTTCCGAGTACACTTTTTTCATGTATTTCTCAACAGGATGGTTGTACACATTATTGAATTTGTCGTCTTTCTCTTACTCGTTAATGTTAACTAATTCAATGTGTTTTTTATCAAGATCCATGTTAGATTTTGATATAGTCTCAGAACGGGCAAAGGATTAATTACTTAGTAAATTATCACCGATACTCATTGGCAAATTTACGAGTAGTATAACAGAAAGAAGATATGCATTTCTTATTTTTCCATCTAAATCCTACAATAATTTCGGATTGCCTTAACATTTACGTTAAGACAGGTAATGAAACACAGTTTTCGCTTCTCATATTGTATAAATCACGTCACTGCTCTACATTTTCCGAATACAATAAAAGCGTGAAATACCGGCCACACCTAGTTTCAAAGAAAACAAATCCAGCCCATTTTAAGGGAGGTAATAAATCTTTTGATCTGTCCTCGCTGAGCTTATCAATAAATAATTCCCGACGCATTCAATAAACCCACGCTATTCCTGAAGGAACCTTGGGGAAAAATATTTATTCTTTTAAAAATATTTTGCGGCGTCAGCAGGGTAAAGCCTAATGAATGATACCATCCATATCTTTGGAATTTTCAATATCCGCCTTGTAACAATATTAGGCATTTCAAAATAAATTACTTCGGCCTTGCATATTACGTTACGGATTATATTGGTTTTGGCAGGGACCTGTAATATTAAATTAATTAATTAAATTACTTTTAGTACTTAGGAGCTAATTAATTTATCGATCGGATAATTAAAAATAATATTTCAGAGAAAGGTAAAAAGAAAAAAAAGTCATTTGCCTAGGCTGTAATAGGTACAGCATCTAGTTTGGGAACACAATTTCTAATATTATACCTCTCTTTCTACCACGTATACCAAACACATAAAACAGACCGCATAACTAAACATAGAGTGAAATATAGGAAACTATCTAAAACTCGCAATTTCCATGTAAATTGTTCTTTCGCCTGCACAGCGACTCGTGGTAAAACCCGCCGCAGTGACTCATTCACGTGATCCAAAACATTTTGTAGATTGGCACAGCGATCCAACTAATGGAAGCCTAACACTTCTCATTCTGAGCCATTTATTACTTTTTTTTTACCTGTATCACATGTTTTTTTATAATGGTTTCACGCCTGCCCACAAAAAAAGCAATACGCCTCAGAAAATAATTTTGATTATTAAACTTTGCATACTGTACTCGGAGACATTAAACGTTAAGTCCCTTAATGCCGAGGTTAAAGTTTTTTAATTATGTCATTCGTGTAATAAATAGGTACTAGTTACTTTTAGTTAACGAAGTAGATGTCTTTGCAAGTTCATAAAGAGTATAAATTAATTCAAGGAAATAATTTGTAATGGCTAATTAATTAAATTAATTGATTCATGTCTGTAGTCTTAATTTTACATAATCTGGATATTACTGCAACAACCTGATCACGACCCTTCAGTCACCACTATTGACCACAATCTAATGACGATGATGGCCTAAATCGCGTAGCAATATCTATCCATATAAATATCAGCTATACTCTTTCACATAACCAATCACAGATTTTTCCCTGATGGTAAGTCTCCCATAATATGTGAGAGGCCGCCTGGGTAGGTACCACCGGAATGTCTATTTCTCCCGCCAAACACTAGTGTAAATACACTGTTGTGTTCCAGTTTGAAGGACATTGAAGCCAGAGTAACTTCTGGACATATTGAGACGTAACATCTTATATCTTAAAATGGCGAGCGCACTGGAATACCAAATAATGCTTTGTAATTCATTGTGTTTTTTGGTTTTCTACTTTCCATGAGACGTCGTATAGCTTACCATCAGGCGAATGGAATTCTCGTCTCGCCATTCGACGCAATAACAAAAATATTGATAAAAGGCCTTACAAAGTGTCGTTTTAAACACAATCAATACAGCCAGTTAAGCGTGTCTGCCTTTAGCCTCCCTGTCTCATCTGTAAAGATTTATGCGGCTCCACTTTTCTCTCAATCCGCGATTCGCTTGTACGGTCCTCAATACATATGCGATTGGAACGGAAAATTGTTACGTGGCATTGATTTTCAGCGGCCATTTGCAACCTAATGCTATTTCCAATTAATCTTCATGTCAGATGATATACGAGGGTTGTTGGGTTAGCAGTTTCGTTGGATATAATGTGTGGCTAAAATATAACCTACTAAAATATCGCGTTGTTTTTGGTACATAAGTATGTCTTAGTAACGAAGGTATTTATATTTTGACTTGCGCAGTCGTTTTGGGTTTTAAGAGAGGCGCTATAAAAATCGTTTGGAGAGTTAGTTAAGTTTCTGAAGCTAAAAATGATGATACAAAAGATTTTCCTCTCTATTAGGATAGGCTACTCGAGAGTGCTTTACCACACATCCACGACAGCCTCCGTGGCGCAGATGATTAGACGCCGGCGGTGAAATGAGAGGCCGTGGGTTCGATCCACGCACCGAGAAAAACGTTTGCGAGGCCCCAGATATTTGTCTCGGGTCTGGGTGTTTCTGAAACCGAAAAGTCTCTCGTAGTTTCTGACACCCACGACACAGGACCTAATTGATCTTAATGTGAGGTCACTGTTTCATACTGTGTATGTGACTGTTGGGTGTATTTATTATACTCGATGGCTAAATTATATTTTATATTTACCATTTTTGATTCACAATCTATCGTATTTAAAGAACACAAATAAAAAATGGAAGCTTTTCTCTTGAGCCTTCAATTCAATATCTAGCAAATAAAATTGTTCAACTGGTACTATCAAGATGCTATGAAATTCACTTTGGCCGTGTTATTGGAAATGCCAAGGGTAGTGCAGCTATATATAGTTGGCCAGCTGCTGTACGCTCAGGGATAAAATACTATCAACAAGCCACAAACTCTTGTTGAAAACCTATAACTGATATAGAAAAGTTATTTTATTGTTATTTTACTGGTGGTAGGTCTCTCATATGTGAAAGGCGGCCTGTGTAGGTACCACCGCAATGTCTATTTCTCCCGCCAAGGATGTTTATTTATTTATTTATTTATTTATGCTTTTTATACAATGTATAACGGCGGACTTAATGCCTGAGGCATTCTCTCCCAGTCAACCATAGGGTCGTGCAGAGAAATTGAAGTAGGCGCATAAACTAAATGAAAATAGTAAAAATAAAATTAATAGTAAAAAGCTATGTTGCCCGTTGTGTTCCGGTTTGAAGCATTGCTTTGTAATTCATAGTGCTGTTTGGCTTTGCTACAGTCCATGAGCGGTCATATCGCTTACCATCAGGCGAATAGAATGCTCGTCTCGCCATTCATCGCAATAAAAAAAGAATTTGTGAATAATAATATAAATATACTAATTTTACAATAAACCTAGTAAAGTTTATATAAATAATTATTTGATTTAAAAAAACCTTGCAAGAAAATGATTACAAAAGTGTGGCGGTGTGTTTATGATAGTAATCATATCATGAAAGCGACATTGTATTTTTGCATTTTTACTAAGCCTTGGCGACGTTTTTTCTACGACCATAATCCTAGTTTACGGCTAATATTTAAATACTTAGAAAAAACATTTTCTTTGACAAAGATCTGTATCGTAATTTTACGTGACAACACAAAGATCCTGTCCAACTTAAAAACCGCAAAAATTGGCTTTATTACTAACATTTTCCATCCACAATCTGAAACGTGAGACTACTTGTAACAAAAAACAAAAGCTGTGCAACGACCATTAGCGCAGGATGAACTATGACCTAAGTCCGAAGACTTTAATACTGAAGCATTAAATACTCGTAAAGTACTCGCCAGTGCTGTAATAGATATGTTTTCAGTGTCTAATTTTAAACCGTATTTAATGATCACACCGAATATCCTTTATAAGAAACATTAATATAAAACAGCATCAAAATTGGTCATCAAATGGCTGAGATATCAATTTTTAAATGCGCGGTTGGGACATTCGCTTTCTCTTTGGCACCAACGCGCCTTATGGGAAGGTGACGTCAAAGCACGATAATTGAATTCTTTTCTGCTCCGCCCACCACCAAATTTGAGCTGTGATTGGTTTATTAGTAAACAGATTAAAAAAATATTTACGATTTTGCATAATGTTATCTTTTTATATTAATAAAGATCGTGTCAACATCCCTATTATAGAACCTTTTCTTAACCTAGCCAGTAGCCTAGACCACAACGTAATCAATTTAGGTGGCAAACAGTATTAATGGTGGGTATTTGTTTCCACGTATAAAGCAAATTGCACACGTGCTAATGACGTATAGATTTCCACGTTATTTTCCTGCTCATCGCCAGTGTGTACAGAGGCTTTGCATGGCCGCAATTAATATTCTGTACGTGTTTTGTATGAAAATGGAGGTGCAATTGCTGTTTACGTTGTTTTATTTATACGTTGTACTGGAACTAAATTTTGTCGTAATGGTATAGTACCATCTTCAATTAAGATATTTTAAATTTTAGTACTATTAGGACGATGTACAAACAGTGAAATTAGAATAGCCATTTCAGCGACAGAGTATCACACCAGTACCTGTAATATCTATATCTAACTAACAAGGAGAAGACACATTAAAGAAGTCTTTTTTTTTTAATTAAAGAAGTATCCCGTTAATAACATCTAGTTGGTTACAGAATTTCACTCTAGTAAAACAAGGGTATAATCCTAAGTTTAATATTAATTTTTTTAATCTATTGAGGATGGTTTTTCCCATCAATAAGCTTTTTGACCTGCATTGTACCAAACGTCAGCCGTAGTGGAGTAATTTTCTCCTGTTATAGGAAAATGAAATAAAGACAAGCGGATTTCTGATCTAAACTAAAGTAATTTTATTTGTTATTTAAATAAATTATCGGAAACTGTTTCAGTTGTATAATTTTCAACGAACAATATACATGTAAAACGAAAATCATAACTCTTGCGCTTGCCTCTATGGCAGATATTTTATTATGATATATGGTATTCACTATCGGGGCCGATAAATATCTTACCTATGGAGTATCTGTCCTGATAGTACCCTCTACCTACCCCTTGTGGGAAAAAGGCGTGAAGGTATGTATGTATAAGTTTCTGGCCATTCAGTCACCGACATAATCGTGCCAGCTTAGTGATTACATCTAGTTATTATTCAAAGAGAAAAAGTTACAAGTCTGGTTTATCTTACTCCTTGGACTCCTTGTACTTAAGTTTAAACGAGCAACAGCAAGGCTCTTACCGCATCAACGTTTCCTGGTCTACACAGTTTTAACTCAGTTAAACCCTCGACTTCGAATGTATATGAATCAAGTGCAAACTAAGATATGCTAAAATATGTGAAACATGCATAATCACTGCTACGGTTTGAAATCAATTTAATCCGTTTTACCTAAAGCAAACCAAATATTTGGTATTAATTTTGGTATTTGGTTAATCAGCAAACCGCAGCTGCAATTGCTTATGAATAAAATAATAACGAATTAGTAATGTGAAATGATAATAATGCACTGGAGCTCCGATCTCAGGTATTA
The DNA here is from genome assembly GCA_949752805.1 of Deilephila elpenor. Taxonomy (NCBI): domain Eukaryota; kingdom Metazoa; phylum Arthropoda; class Insecta; order Lepidoptera; family Sphingidae; genus Deilephila; species Deilephila elpenor. The sequence goes on along the minus strand of OX457099.1, from coordinate 5,352,877 downwards.
AAATGTATTTAATAGCACGGGTTAATAAGAAACGCATCCTTTTTCATATTTCTACTTCTTGTTCTTCGCGTATGAGTGTATTATCTATGTTCTTCGCAACATAGCTAATAATTTGGCTTATAATTTTACGACTTAAATCCTTTTGAGAGCACGCTTTTAAAAAAAGCTAGAATAATTATTGTAATACTCTTATTTCCTATATGCATGGCATAGTTAAAAAAAAACCCCTAAAAATCGATTCGTATTATACAGGGTATCTCAAGACCGCGACCGAAAACGAGGCCAGGTGGTAGTTTTAGTGGTTACAGACACGATGCAAATAAAAATTTCATCAAATCAGCGACAGATATTTTTTTAGAATTTTTTAAAAACCATCTTGTTTGGGTGGTAAATACCTAGTTTTTGCGAAAATAATAATTTAAACTATACCGTACCATTGAGTTTTAAAAAATAAAGAGGTCTACGTTATTATTTTAGGAAATCTATGTATTTATCACACAAATACGACGATAAGTAAAAAATTCCAAAAAAGAAGTTCGCAATCTTTTTTGCGAAATTTTTACTTGTATTGTGTCTGAAATCACTAATACTACCATCTGACTTCGTTTTCGGTCGCGGTCTTGATATACCCTGTACATTATAATCATTTTTAAGACACATTTTAATGTATATAATATTCTCTATTTACCACACAGTCACAGTGCCCGACGCGGACAACTCAATTTCAATCAATCAACTCAATTTATCCGAATTATGAAGTTAAAACGTAGCACCAACATGGCCGTCACATCGGTTAGGTATGGTCGGTCACACTGGATAATCTGTTTTGGTGACACGTCGACCCTGCCGTCGTCTGAACTCAAATCGAATACAGCAGAAATTATATTCATAGGCAGAACGTTACACATGAATGCACAAGGTGAGGTCTAGACACGAGTTATTGGAGCAAGGATACGACCGTGTAGTATGAAAATGGAATAGTGATGGAGATGCAAATAATGTTGAATATTAATTATAATCGAAATAGTAAAGTTTGATGTATTCTTATGGTTTGAAATAGGTTGCTTCCACGACTTAGAACGGTTATGCTTCACCGTAAAATTCTGGTCTAGATATATAAATAGATCTAAAGAAATAACTGCTTGATAAATTGAATATGATATACGAATATCGTTTGACTTATTTGAATATTAATTGATGGTTGTTGATGGAGGTATTTACACTTACAACCTTATTCATAGACAGATTCAGGAAATGCTTTTGCAAAATCTACCATAGTATTTTACATATTATAGTGGGTTTAAATTTAACCTGCCTCCCCTTGTCCGCGGTAAATCGGAGTTTCCACCTCAACTTTGTAAACTTTTACATACTGGCCAGTCGTTAAGTCGGGCTACTAAACTGACCACTACTGTAATAAAACCCATCCTTCCATTAACCCGCCCTGGGCTAGCGTGGTAAAGAAGGGCCATGGTACCATTAAAATGTGAAGGTACGTTTGTCAGTAGTGCATGGATCGACAAGTCCAATAGCAAAGTTGTATAATGGAATTTGCTTTTAATTAAGTTATTATTTTAGTTTTAACCCCCTCATATCCAAAACTATCACGAGGGTAGGCCTATTTTCAGGAAAGGATTTTTGTGACTTAAGATGATTATTAACAATATGTGTAATTTTATATCGTTTTCATTTTCACCTTCTTCAGGCATAGGCAGTCAACTGCCGAACATAAGTCTTCTCCAGAGATTTTCACTTTTAGAACCAACCTTTGATTTTTGTTTTAAAAAAGGTAAAAAATATAAGTATTAATGACAAAGTTGGAAGTAAGCACGCATGTCATTCACCGGGTAATCGCTGAATCTGTGACTTGAGCACGTCTCGACCACCCTTCCGTGCCCGGACTGTATAAACAGGGACAGATACGAAGTACACAATATTGGTTTGAAAACAAAGTTCATACTTGAAGTCAAGCGAATATACACATAGAAAAGAATAAGAAAGATATATAGAATAAGAAAAGCGAAAATATATATTTATTGCGATGTGCTACGCCCTGTATAACTATCAGAGTAACTGCCATTATTAAAACATAAAAACAATATTTGCTACTTAAATATCATTTTATAATATTTTTCTTACGAACAATCAGTTTACGGCTGTCTTGTTATTTAAAGACAAAGTAAGTACTTTGTTACAGAATAATATAATTTGGACATTGTAATAGAATATTTTTCTTCCACTTCATTAAGCAAAATGTTCGGTTGACAGAATAAGACTTTATTCGATGGACAAGTAATATTTGTTTCATTGTCACGTTTCAATGTATGTTTCTACTCTGTTACTGAAATATTAAATTAATCACAGAACTTCATGTATGAATTTAGATTGAAACCAACCTAGCATAATATGGATCTTATATTCGTTTATAGATCATTGTAATATAACGTGATAGAGATTGCGTCGACAATCTTGTCATACTCGGGTGTATTCACCATTAATGTCTAGCCCACTGTCCAAGTACTAAAGCGGTATATATATATATATTATTTAAGCATCTGAAATAACTGGGCTGGGAGATATTTACTCTCTAGAGCTTCATCTAATGTGGTTGAGTCTGCAGTCTCGGTTGCAGGATGAGTTAGCTCAACTAGAGTGGTACCAAAATAGAATAAACGTAGAGATAATAAGGTACGAAAACAATAACAGCTATGCTTATTACTGAACGGAAAATATTGCAACATCATAACGATTGAAATCGATGAACATCTACATTCTTACTTCTCTGAATAATTTATTATTATCGCCCACTTTCGATCAAATTACTACTGCGCAATCCGAATAGAAAGGCTTTCCGTGTCGTACTGCATATAATTACAATAATGCCTTTACCTTCAGGATGGTCATCGAATAGAAAGAGTTCGGTAATGAAAATATATTGGCAAGCGAAATGTTTGACAATTTCGGAGTTAATTAAAACTGTGCCGGGAGCAAAAATTGCAAAGTCGCATCGGGCGATAGCGTTGCATAACTAAGTGACCTAGGTTAATATTTTTTTATTGGGAACAGCATTGTTAGTATAGACAAAATTAAAATGTGAGTGCCAAATCCACTTCACTCCTTTGTTTAGTAAGGATATAAGCTGCAAACCGTGAGAGGGCTTTAGTAAGATAATATTAGTAAATTATAAATAAATTAATACACCCAACAGTTACATACATAGGCCTGACCCTACGATAAGATGAATAAAGTCTTGTGCCGTGGGTATCATGAACTACGAGAGATTTTGAGAAAACTAGAGAAAGAAAGATCAATGTCGAAATTGGACAATGCATAATATGTATAATTTGCCAGAAACTGCTAGTCAAAAGTATATTACCTAAAGAAGGGTTTTGGCATTTTATGGAAAATATATGTATAATAATATGCTATCAACGTTTACTGTGCAATTTTTATCTTAGAAATAAATCGCAGCGTGTAAAATACCCCCGCGAATCGCGTAAAACTCTCTTAGCTTTCATACAAATAAACATGTCGGCAACGATATCCACTAAATATTCGTTCCTGGGGCGCTTCAATATGAATAATATAATTTATCAAAACGTCAGCTGAAGGGAAGCTTAGCCGTTGTTTTGCGGCGCTTGTTTCACGTCCTCAAAAACATGATGGATGACAACTCTCGCTTAAAACCTGACGTTTTGATGAAAATATAAATCAACAGAAAATCCCTCGTCTCCGTTGTTGTTGTGTATTATACTAGATTCGCAAGGAGTAAGTCGACTTTATTAACACGCACGAGAATCAAATAAAGTAAAAAATATATTCGGTGGCGTATTTCCCTCAGTGGCGCCGTTGTATTACGGTACGATTACTAACAATGCTGAGGTCTCGGGTTCGAACCTCAGTACAACAACAACAACTACCCCACCGATGTAAGAATAAGGCTACTGTTAAGATTTTGTGCTCGACCCCCGCCTCAGTAATACATTGTCATACTAATGTTACAACTAATAAAAGCGCGGCTAACGATATTGTTAACATTGTGCCTAGATTTTTATTTGTCTTTATTAATCTTATATTCACGTGCAGTATACAGGGTATCTCAAGACCGCGACCGAAAACGAAGCCAGGTGGTAGTTTTAGTGGTTACAGACACGATGCAAATAAAAATTTCACTAAATCAGCGACAGATATTTTTTTAGAATTTTTTAAAAATCACCTTGTTTGGGTGGAAAAAACCTAGTTTTAGCGAAAATAATAATTTAGACCCTTACGTAGCATTGAGTGTTGAAAAATAACGAGGTCTGAATCATTATTTTAGGAAAACTATGTATTTCTCACGCAAATACGACGATAAGTAAAAAATTACAAAAAAAAAGTTATCGATTTTTTTTGCGAAATTTTGACTTGCATTGTGTCTGAAGTCACTAATACTATCACCTGGCTTCGTTTTCGGTCGCAGTCTTGATATACCCTGTATATTTTATTTTTTCATTGTAAATGTTTACATATGTATTGGAAATATTCAAATTTAACTGACGACCGCAGTAGGCAGGTGCCACAATATCACTCTTCAAATGAAACGCAATCGTTTTGTTATCGTGGGAAGATATTTGCAAAGGTCCGGATAAAAGGACACACGTGCATAAGTGCGTCGCGTCTCGGGTTCATTCTGTGAAACATCTCACAGTTGATCCACTCTATTCGGACTGCACTACTCTTACTACCAGTCGCATTAAAGTCACTTCGTAGTGTCAGTATAAAGAAATAAATAAATACACCCAACAGTCATATATGTAGTCCTGACCCTACATTAAGATCGAGTCTTGTGTCGTGGGTAGCAGGAACTATGAGAGACTTTTCGGTCTCACAAACACCCAGACCCGAAACAAATATCTATGGTTCACATAAACATTTGTCTCGGTAAGGGAATCGAACCCGAGGTCTCTCGTTTCACAACCGGCGTCTAACCACGGGCGCCACGAAGGCTGTCTGTGAAAGTAATCATGTTTTGTGTTTTGAGCTTCGGTTTCCCTTTTAAAAAATATCACCCATTGGCATTGGTGCCCGATATGACGATAGGCTTCGCCCCTAGCACATTGTGCGACGGAACACACAAGGCGAGACGTTGGTGTCCTGGTTGCTACCAGGGGAACCTCTGCCTACCCCTTTTGGGAAAAATGTGCGAGCTTATGTATGTATGTATGAAAAGTTACGTAAAAAGCTTTGAACACAAAATTAAAACCAGTACAAATCAATGAATAACAAAACACTCATTTTCCATTACACGAAGACGTAACATATCCGCATGAATGTAACATTACGAACGTTTCCATTAATCTATTATGTATAAGACATTTTAGTCGTAAATCTTTGAGACATCTTTCCCCAGTGATTTAGCGTCGCGTTTGCGCGGTCGAGACATCTTATTCGTCGCGTCTCTGTTTATCCCGCCCGCTACTTCTTCTTACTGTTTGTGAAGTTTTATTCGTTCGTTAGATTAGAATAAGATTATGGTAGGGCTCCTTTTTTTGGCTGCATTGTACGTATATTTTAACTATCTATTTAATGGCTATCTTCAACGTAATTTTCACCTATTTTAAAATGCCAGATTTATTTGAAAATGTTAAGTATCGATGATAATATATTTATTTCATAACCTCCGATTTATATCCTGAATAGCATCAAATGGATATTGAATTGTTTTTTGTAGTAGGTATAACAGTCGCCGTAAGGCAGCAACTTGATTCTACATAAAATAGACGCGCGTGTTTGACTACAACCTTGTTTAAAATAGAATAAATATAGAACGTAGAAATATAATTCTTGATCAAAACATGAAATGTTGGCTCAGATAATTTGCTCAAAATACCTACTTAAATTTCTCATATTTTTTTGTTTAAATTGAGTCAGTAAAATGGCTATTTAGGTCCAAATCTAAGTAAACTAATTGAGGGTTGGTGAGAATTTCTCGCCATTTTTGTCCACATAATCAATTTATTTCTAGCTCAAAAGCTTTATCTCATATAAAGGTCAACACAGAAAAACCTATTCCGGTACATTTATTCTAGATTTACGTTGTAACTAGCCAAACAATACCTTAACTAGTGTCGGGTTTCTTTGGTAACTAGAGAACTATTTGGGGTTGTTAGGAAAAACTGACCGGCGCTAATGAGGTCTCTCGTCAAAAATACGAGCAGGCGATAACGTTGTAATTAACGCGGATCTCATCCTGCAATATTATATCCTATAATATTATCAATAAAAAGTACGTGTGTTTCTTTGTTTCGCTTTATCATTTAATTCCTTAACTGATCATATGAAATGTTGCGTACAAGTTTTCAGAAATGAGGCAAACGCGGTGTCTTTATCTAAAATACAAAAACTGTTCCCGAGAGATAAAAAATAACTGTATACGAAAACGGTACGGTTTTCAACTAAAAGGAAGTCTGACAAAAACTCCGCCTACCGACATGAATAAATTTCAACTTAATGTCAGGAAAGAAATAAGAAAAATGTTGAGGAGCATAAATCACTTTTTTTACACATTGCTAATTAGACTGAAAGTTCTCCTTTTGTTGATTTTCGTCTATGTACTAACTAAATTTATTTAAAGGAATACAGCGGTATACATATGGAAAAATATACACATTTTATATAATAATATTGTACATTCATGATAAAGGAGTGAAATTATGTTTTAATTGGAAAGTTATTGACTAATATTCCTTTTCTGTAGTGTAATAACTATCGTAAACTATGAATACATCGCGACGACATCAACTATAGGAAAAAGGGAATGAATATTCACCCCTCCGAATAAAACTGCATGAGAAAGTAAATCACGACGATAGGGACTGTCTCTTTTGTTACATAAATAGTTATATAGCAGTCGTTTAGTCCCTTGATGTATTTCATTATTCCTTCCCTTTTATTATCAACAAAAATGAAGTAGACGTAACACGATATCTTTTTGTTTATACCAAGTAACATTTACTAACCTTTATACGTCAGTTCCTCGGCCACTGCCCTTTCAATATGGTTTTGGACAAATGGATTTCGATCACTCTTGATCACGAATGTCTTACCTAAAAGAATAAAAGGACAATAAGAGTTTGATATCGTTGGGAAAATACATATAAGGTCAAATATTAATGCATAGTTTTTGTAAGTCAGCGGAGTTTGGTTCTTGGTTTGTGATGGAAATTTATATAGACAATCCTGATAAGAATTCTAATATCCTGTGGTATTTGTAAATACACTTTCAGATATAATTTGTGATTGATCATCTGCTTCGGTGAAATTAACTGCTTAATTCTTATGTAGGGTTTTATGGTTAGATGTTGAAAAAAATAAAACAAGCGGTGAATAAGGTATCAAGGTATAATTTATTTGATTTGAGAGGCCATCATGACATCGTCTAAATACTCAGCTCGGCCTCTTACAGTGGCACAGGTTCTAGTGGTTCAATTTCCAATATTTTTTCCGCATAGATCCCTCATAGATCTCGGTCTGCTGCTATATACATCCAGTCGCAGATGGCCCTTTTGTGTAAGTCGTCCCGCCATCTGGCCTGATGACGTCACACGCTCTGTGGCGTACCTAAGGAGAGGCCTGTGTCCAGCAGTGGACTGCAACGGGCTGATGATTATGATGATAGATCCTACTCAATTTGAGTCATGACTTGGGTTATGTTCACCTTTAGGGCACCGGTCGATTGTGGTTTGCATAAAAATCTTTCCGCGTCTATTGAATAACCACTTACTATAATCTATCTATCTATCTATATCAGCCCATATACGACCCACTGCAGGGCACGGGTCTACTCTACAATCGAGAGAATCGATTGAGGGTATACTTACTATAATAAAATAATAAAAAATAAATTTGGTGTTAAAAAAATCTACTAACTATAAACGTTTACGTAAATGTTGTGCACCTTCAAAATTGTATAATATAAATGTATATAACCGTGATAATTATAGTATTGGGCATAATGGAAACCTAGGTTCACTGCGAAATCGACAAATTCAATGCCACTTAGCATTCTGCGATGACAAGGAATCCTCGTAAACCCAGGTTTGCTCTGCCTCGACGTTCCTACATTCCAACAACAATTAATTAAATTGTTCTTTACATAACTTTGCCAGAGAAATCAAGGACCATCTAGTTAAGGTCAGTTTAATAATGGACTTAAATCCTGGCATCCGGATGGGATCTGATTTAAATAACTCGCTAAAGAATAGAAATGATTTGCAGTTAACTTATTTATTTCAGTCCGCATACGCAGCTTGGCAAGACGCCAGGAGACGTCGGGATCCAAATTCAAAAGAGGAGAAACGGAAGTTCAACGCCGCCTCTAGATCCAACAAGAGAGCTTTAGCTAGGGCCAAGGCAGAACATATCCGCAGAATTGGCGAGCGACTCCAGAGTTATCCCTCGGGGAGCCGTGCTTTTTGGTCGCTCGCCAAGGCTGTGGAGGGCAATTTCTGCCTGTCCAGTCTCCCACCACTGCGTAAACTTGATAACAGTTTAGCCCATAGTGCAAAGGAGAAGGCTGATCTCTTGGCCCAACTCTTTGCCTCAAACTCGACGTTGGATGATGGAGGAGCTACACCGCCGAACATCCCGCGGTGTGAGAGTCTCCTGTCTGAAATCAAAATCAGCCAGCGAGCTGTCAGACGGGAGCTCAAGCTTCTCGACATCCATAAGTCGAGTGGGCCGGACTGTATCCCCGCAGTGGTTCTTAAGACGTGCGCCCCTGAGTTGACCCCCGTACTCACGCGCCTCTATCGTCTTTCCTATAAAACTACCCGAGTCCCGGGTTCCTGGAAGGTCGCCAATGTACACCCAATCCCCAAAAAGGGTGACCGGTCAGACCCTTCGAGTTACAGGCCGATTGCTGTCACATCCCTACTCTCCAAGGTCTTGGAGCGAGTCATAAACACTCAGCTCCTGAGGTATCTTGAGGACCGCCAACTGATTAGCGACCGTCAGTACGGTTTCCGTCACGGTCGTTCGGCTGGTGATCTTCTCGTGTACCTCACGCACCGTTGGGCGGAGGCCTTGGAGGGTGGGGGTGAGGCTATTGCGGTCGGCCTTGACATTGCGAAGGCGTTCGATCGAGTGTGGCATGGCGCCCTTCTGGCGAAGCTACCCGCGTATGGACTCCCTGAGGGACTCTGCAAGTGGATCGCCAGCTTTTTGGATGGTCGGAGCATAAAAGTCGTGGTGGACGGCTGTTGCTCCGAGACCAAGACCATTAACGCTGGTGTTCCACAAGGTTCGGTGCTATCGCCGACACTCTTCATCCTGCATATCAATGACATGTTGTCTATAGACGGCATGCATTGTTATGCGGATGATAGTACGTGTGACGCGCGATACATTGGCCAACAGAATCTCCCTCGGGGTTCCATTGAGGAAAGACGGTCTCAACTTGTGTCGGAAGTCGAGAGCTCTCTGGGGCGGGCCTCCGAATGGGGTGAATTGAACTTGGTTCAATTTAACCCCACGAAGACACAAGTTTGCGCGTTCACTGCAAAGAAGGACCCTTTTGTCATGGCGCCACAATTCCGAGGAGTCACTCTCCAAACATCTGAGAGTATTGGGATTCTCGGCGTCGAAATATCGAGCAAAGTCCAGTTTCGGAGTCATTTGGAGGACAAGGCCAAATTGGCTAGCAAAAAGTTGGGGATCCTCAACAGAGCCAAGCGGTACTTCACGTCGGGCCATCGATTATTGCTCTACAAAGCGCAAATCCGGCCCCACGTGGAGTACTGCTCCCATCTCTGGGCAGGAGCCCCAAAATACCAGCTCGACCCATTTGACTCGTTACAGCGCCGCGCTCTTCGGATCGTCGATAATCCCGATATCACGGAGAAGGTGGAGCCGTTGGGACTGCGGAGAGACTTCGGGTAGGGTAGAACACGCAGAGGGCTGCGTGTTCTATCGACTCTTCCACGGGGAGTGCTCCGAGGAATTGTTTAGGATGGTACCACTGTCGCCATTTTACCATCGCACCACCCGTCACCGCAGTAGAGTTCATTCCTACCACCTGGAAAGTATCCGTTCCCGAACGGTACGTTTTCAGCGTTCCTTTTTACCACGCACGTGCAAGCTCTGGAATGAACTTCCTGCTTCGGTGTTTCCTGAGCGCTATGACCTGTCCTTCTTTAAGCGAGGCTTAAAGAGAGTACTCTCCTCACGGTAGGCAGCGACTTTGTTGTGCTGGACCCCTGGCATTGCGAAGGTCCATGAGCGGCGGTGATCGCTTACCATCAGGCAAGCCGCATGCTCGTCTGCCTACGAAGGCAATAAAAAAAAAAAAAAAAAAATTTACTCGGATGACCCCATTTCTTCAAGTCTAAGAACTGAGGAATATGAAGCACTCAACATTAATATAAAATCCCCTTCTTCAGTTGTGTGCTTTACCGAGCATACAATAAATAAATAAATAATAAATCCTTGCAATTATCTTAAAAAATTACATTTCATACAACAAAGGGATTACACTATAATAAATAGTAAATAAGGGATACTACCATAATGCTTTGAACAAATGAAACTAGACCATGTATGTAAGTTTCGCCGATATGGAAAAAATAATAAGGCAGAATAAAAATACATTTAAAAAGACCTCCAAAAAAGACCTCAACACAAAATATTGTGTTTTCTGTTAAATGCAGTTTGTTACCAGCAACCTCAACCTTTATTACCCTCTTAAATATGACTAAATATGGACAATACCATACAACATTAATACAATATCTCTTAGAATACCTTTGAATTAATTCTCTCAGACGCCTGGGCAAACATCAAACAAGTTATATTTAGCGTATCTGATCGTCGTTTTTAAGATAGATCAAACGAATGCATTTCCACTGCATTTATTCCGCTGCGGTATTTCTTTGAGCCAGCCAAGTGTTGTTCTTTAATATCTTGGCTTATTGGAGCGAGTTCTTACAGCCTTGTTGGTGTCAAATATTTTATATGGAACGTAGACGATATTGGATGTCAATAACGAAATATTGGAATGATTAAAATATTATTTATCAGGTTTTGAACACTGAACATTCGTTTATATCGTATTCAAAATCAAACACTGCCTCTGCTCGGACTGCCTCGGTGGCGTAGTTGTATTACGGTACGGTTACAAAGCTGAGGTCTCGGGTTCGAATCCCGGGTCGGGCAAAGTGATATTGGATTTTTCTATTCATTGTCAGCCCGGAGTCAGGAATTTGTGCCCGATATGGCGATACGCTCGCCCCCTATCACATCGTGGGACGGAACATGCAAGGCGAAATGTGGGTGTCCTAGTGGCGCCTCTGCCTACCCCTTCGGGGATAAAGGCGTGAGTTTATGTATGTATGTATGCAAAATCAAACACGACGAATTATAAAAAGTAATTTCCAATAACGAAAACTTCAATAATTCAATTTGTCCAAAGTTTTCTCGCCCAAATAAAATACGGTATTACAACCAGGCACGAATTGGACATAATTTCCAAGAGCTTGGCGCGGTATTACGTCGGGTTTACTTGTTGAGCGCTATTTTTCACGCCGACCTGAAGCGTGCGACACCGACCCCGACACCTATATACTATATGTACATATAAATAATACTTTAGAGCCACTGAGATACAAACAAAACCTGGCTATTTTCTAAGTATATCTTTTATGAAGTCCTAGTAGAGTCCTAATACTATTTGGTATTTGCCTTCTCTTTTTAGGTAAGTGGTTTTGGGTTTTAGTCATGTGTGTTTATGACATCTTTGATAGTTCAACTTGCTCTCCAAATCATAATATGGATTCAAAAATTGTACTATAATGGAAACCGAAAACAAATTTTTTTATTTATTTATTCATTCATTTATAATGGCACATTTATTGTTATTCTATAGGATATTATAATAGATGTTTATTTTATACAATTTTTTTTATAATGAACACATTTTTAATATAATTTTACTGTACCAATTGACGTCATTATGATATGGTCGAGGGTGACCTGCGCCAACTTCAAGTCAGGTGGCTCAGAATAGAGAAAGCTGAAGAACTATTTTAGGTCGCTGAGCCAGCGGAGTTTAATAAATAAATACACCCAACAGTCACATACATAGTCTGACCCCACACTAAGATCGAGTCTTGTGTCGTGGGTATCAGAAACTACGAGAGACTTTTCGGTCTCACAAACACCCAGACCCGAAACAAATACCTGTGGATCACACAAACATTTGTTTCGGTGCGGGGATCGAACCCGCGGCCTTTCGTTTCACAGCCGGCATCTAACCAACTGCGCTACGGAGGCTGTCTGAGTCGGAGTTAGTTAATTGACTTCATTTCCAACGAATATAGCTATTCCAATGTGAAATAACATAAAGTACTGTCTACCCAGAGTCCTGGGAACCTCACGCCGCATAAGGGTAATTTGCAATTCCCGGGCGACCTCGTTTTCCTCACTTCAATAAATTTCCAAACTTCTTTCATCAAGTTTGTGTTGACTTCGTTTTTCATTTCGAATTTTATTGTTTCGAATCGTAATTTATTATGGAATTAATTTAATCATGATTTGTTGGTTAAAAGATGATTATTATTTTGATTACTCAGTTATTACATTTATTCGGTGTTAATATTATTAATTTATTTAATTAGATATATTTCGTCATTTAATACCTAGCTACAGCTATATCAAAATTACATGCCATATTTTATTCTTATTCTACTCTAAGGTTAGATTATATAAATATCTTTAATATATGCGTCTCTTTGAATTCAGATCATCTCTGATACATATTATGCTCGTTCATGTGCATGATTCAAGGTATTTATGACCTCTCGAGTTTCCTATTAAACAAGGGACGGATTAAACCAACCTCACAAATCCGAGGGTTCACAATATTAATTAAGTTACGCGATAAATGTTTATAATTTTGAAAGTGGCTGATATCAATATACATAATGACCTCCTCCATTCCTAACCCTCCTAACCTCCAGCTTTTGGACAAGCTTTTTGCCATAATAAAAAACCAAACCCATTGTAGAGTTCCCAAAAACCCCAGTTATTTAAAAATATGTCTTTTCTTTTCAAACTCCATTATTGTATTTTTCCGCACGACAAATAATATTGACGCTGGGTTAATGAGCTCGTAAATTACAACATAGAACATCGACGAATACAGCTTTGATATGGTAATTATGTTGAAAATTCAACCCCTTGAGAAAGCACCACCTAATGGAGTGTGTAATGTTGAGCAATTTTCACGGAATTCCAATGTTACTTGAAGAAAAATAACTTAGCATTTATGTATTATTATTAGGATATTTTATAATATACGTGATATCAATATGAATCAAAACTTATGTTTATGTAACAAAAAACTCCGGTGGGGCCTTCAAAGGTCAATTGATACGTCTAGACATTTAAGAAACGAAAGTTAATAATATAGAGCTGAATCCGATTTATATTCCCAAGATGACTACGCATTGCACGAAACAATATATGGGTACTTTAAAAAATCTAGTTTTCTGGCTTTGATAAATTACAAAGTGATAAATTACAGAGGGTGTAACATAAAATATATTAAATGAAGAATTCTTAAATAATTACACGATATTGTAATTGTAGTCACTAAATTGTTTATAATTGTTGCTATCGAACCCAAGCCACAGATATCTTCAATACTTATATTATAGCGTTAATAAAAGCCTATAAAACATGGCAACATAGGCGACTGTTTTATAAATAACCTGTAATAAGTCAACGAGAACCATGCGAACCTACGGGCGAGGGTATCGACCGCGCAGAACTAGCCGACAGTGCCGCAAAGTTATAAAAATGAACGCCATTATATTGTGTTTTTTTTAATGCATTATGTTTGTGCAAAGGAAACTTAGTCTGAACAGTCTTATCAATTATTTTATAATTTTGTGCGCTTTAGTGACGACAATGAAACTAATTATTTTTAAGTATTGACGTAGTATCTATAGTCGACCATGTTCCGGGAACTTGTCTTTAACCCGCAACGATTCAATCACAAAGTTAAATTAATAGGAGGAATTGGAAATGATTTGATTTAGCTTGATGGGCATATTCAGACAACATAATTTCCGCCAGTAACACAATTTAAAATTAAACAATGACAAACAGCAGTTATTGTTGTGCTTAGTGGTCTGTTGTTAACGGACCAGAAGCAGCTTCCAGCTTTTTCACGGTGGTCACGGGTTCAAATCCCTGGGCACATCTCTGAATTTTCAGAGTCATGTGTGTATTGATAGTCAATCACCACGCACTAAAACGGTGAAGGAAAATATTGTGAGGAAACCTACCATAGCGATTTCTAAGAATTTCTATTGGATGTAAAGTCCGCCAACCCGCACCAGGCCAGCGTAGTGAACTATATGGCCTAACCTCTCCCAATCGTACTCTCGATTGTAGAGGAGGCCAGTACCCTGCAGTGAAACGTATAGGGGCTGATACAGACACAGACAGATAATGGTAGTTCTCTCATTTGTGAGAGGCCGGCTGTGTAGGTATCACCGCGATGTCTATTTCTCCCGACAAACAGCAGAGTAAATGCACTATTGTGTTCCGATTTAAAGGACATTGTAGCCAGAGTAACTACTAGACGTAATGAGACTTAACATCTTATGTCTCAGGATGGCGAGCGCAGTGGAATGCCAAGCATTGTGTAATTCATGGTGCTGTTTGGTTTTGCTACTGTCCATGAACGGTCGTATCGCTTACCATCAGGCAAATGGCATGCTCGTCTCGGCATTAAATGCAAAAAACAATGACAAGTAGCACCGTCCACTACAAAATCGACTACAAGTACGTTTAGGCAGCTACAACACAATCAATATTACCATTAAAGTTGTATACCTCTCCCATACCAGAGAATTTATTTTACCCACCGTCACAAAAGCCTTACTTATAGCTACGTAACATTTTTATCTACTTATTGAAGCCTCGACCGGCCGAGAAGCAACAGGCTCGCTACATAACCGAACCTTCTAGGTACGAAGAGACAGTTCCGTGTTCTGCTGAATTATGAAGATGTTTTTCGAGTTGGGACACTTTATTAAGATCCTTGTGGCAAGACGAATGACTATTGATTATGTTTATTAAATGTGTTATGATTAGGATGTCTCAACTAATTTTTAAAATACTTTTAAATGTTTTAGTTCTATCTGTTTGTTATACAGGCGTATTTCTATCTACGTGTTTTAGTTATTATTAATATGTTTTCTGGTAGAGGCTTGTGAACTGATTTCTTCTTTCATCATATTTAAAATACACTTGTAGTGATTGATATATCAACATCAGTTTTTGGGCTCACAGCTCAATTAATATTAAAAAAAACGTCCGTTTGTTTATTAATTTAATACGACAGAGGAACATGAGTACAGACTCTTTGTCTCAGAGAGGACATTAAGCCATCTGTCTTAGTTGTTATTTATCAAGCGCCCAAGACTTTTAAAAGCTTGAAATTCATAAAAGATTGGCCTCCAGTGCAAAAAAAACAATTCTACATTGGAAAGAACTTGCACAATAGATGCGGAATTTCAGCCATTCCCGCAATGGTAAATAAAATGCTAGGTATTCCTTTCAAGAATGAGAAACCGAAAGGGGAATGGGATTAAATATATCGTATATTTATTCTGCGAAGTAAAGCAAGATATGTAATTTATGACAGGTCGCTGTGGAGATCGTTGGGGTGGGTTTCATTAAAGGGAAGACTTCTTGTGGCTAAAGATTAAGATCTATATACAGATACACATGTACAGATACAGCATACAGATGTAGGCTGATGCAGATCGGCTCATATACGTCCCACTGCACGGCACGCGCCTCCTCTACAATCGAGAGTACGATTGAAAGGGTTTAAGCTATATATAGTCCACCACGCTCGCCTACAAGATGATGATGACGTTGGCGAACAAGATGATGATGTTGAAGATAACATTTTTAACAATTTATGTAATTATTGCATCCGTCTGCGTTATCCATTAGACATAAACATTTTTTACTACAGTATAAGCTCCTAAAAACATTTACAGGTTTTTGAAAAATGATTCTCCTAAAAGCTTTACAAATCTATACGCACCGTGATAGTGTTTTGTAATTATTAAAAACTTGTCTTTTCAGAACAATAACGGCATATTATGTCAAAATTAGTGTTTTCTAAATATTTCACGCCATAAAACGGACCCGCAATTTCATAAACCAAATATTGCTTTTACGGCCACTAAGCTCAAAAATATACTCCATCAGGTCATAAACCGTACACAGTTTTTTATTTCATTCCGCGCAGACATGTCGAAATTGCGCCATTGATCTCTTTACAATACGGCCAAAGTTGAAAATGAGATCGTTTCGCTTTTTATCGCCGTATCGCTCGGCACTCGTGTGTTTCGTTTATTGCACATCCACGGCTTATTACTATCTCACCCGGCCGATCAATAGTCAGCTGATTTTCATTTATTCTGTTAATACTCGTACAATGCGAGTCAGATGTTCGACAAAAGAAGTAAATTGCGTAGTTTTAGGAGATTTATTGCGTCACCTCTCTCAATCGTACTCTTGATTGTAAAGGAGGCTCGTGCCCAGCAGTGGGGCCTAAATGGGCTGATACAGTATACAGTGCAGTTTTGCGTTATTGGTTATAGAAAATAAATGTTTTGCTAGTAGTGTAGTGGTGGTACAAATTCTGTTATTCGTTCAATCCTACGTTGGTAAGACAATCCCGTATCTAAATTTATTTTGCGGCATTGTTCATAGTACTAATAATAACTGTAAAGTATAAGGTACTAATTTACATATCCTGCTCGAACTATCTATTGCGTGGTTTTTTTTACAATTATATAATGACATGTACAATAATACTATTCACGTAATTAACAGTTATTGTATAGCGCTACAATGACAATTCTCAAAGCAGTACCAATATTTTCTCATCATACAGATAATCAGCCTCTGTTTTCCAAAGTGTCTCCACACATGACTATGTGACAGACAGACTTGTGGAGAACCTATCCTGTTAGTCTAAAACCCGGAAATTAATAAGCTGTATTATGCAATATTCTTGATCGTGTTGACGACTAGTACGTTTGCAATATATGTGAAATTCATCGGACAGTCTGAAAAAAATCCTCTAGTAGTAGATCTGAGACTGCATATGTGATTTGACGCCGGATTGACGCAGTGTTTAAGCTTGACTTTTATATAGCACAGATCTGAAAGACACCAAGACATTCAATTAGCTGTACGTGATCTCCGTTAGTCATAAACACCCACAATCCTTAACGATCTGATCCGCGGTTTGAAAGTGCATTAGGCAAGGTGGTGCAATTTGTATTTCTCACGGTTGCGACATTCATATAATATAGCGGAAGGACTATCATATTGACCAACATTTCGGGTTCCCTTTCTATATATTAGTTTCATATAAGCTTGTACAATTGTTTGGTTACTCTAATTAGATTAAGTTGCATTTATTTTCCCCCTTTTATCCAAGCTAAACCCGTACCTTAAAATAATTGCGTGAGTCAACTTATTACAAAAAGTTTTCAATCATCATATAAAAAATGTCTATTTCAGTGAAAACGAGTATTTTATCTACGACCAAAAATTCGATCGCTGCATAAATAAACATTTGTCACCCTACATATGTTTATTCCGGGTGTGTTGGTGCATATGACATTTGTATTTCATAACACTTACGACATGAGTGAAATTTTGGCGTGGGAGATGTTTTCATGAACGTGGTTTTACTAAGAATAAAAAAAAACAAACGAGATATATATTTATAATTGTTACAAGAATTAAAAACAGCTAGGCGGGGCCAGGACCATCCAAACGCTATTTAAATAACTACACACATCAATGGTGTCTAAGATTTACGCGAATGTTACACATTGAAATAAGCGGGTCCGCCCTGTGACCACGAAAGTTGTAAAGCAATCGAAACGTCGGGAAGCTAAAAAATTTAAAAATTAAACCTAATCCGCGATATAATTCATAAAAATTAGTTTTATTTCTATACTAACTTAATTTGTGTATGATATCATTTTTAACACTATTTTTTCATTAAATTCGAATATCGAAATTAAATATAAATCATCTTACATTTTACTAACCCGCTCTAATCGAACGGTGCCTACCATGCCCTAATACATTTCAATCTCTTAAAAATAAAAAGCCATTTTGAAAATGGAACATATTTCTATTTTCAATGCATACAATTCAAGCTACAGGATATAAGATCAACACTTTCCTTTGAAGATGCGTTGTAGCCGTAGGTGACGCGTAGCCCGGCCTCACTCGATTGTCGACCGCCCGCCGCCGCGCACGCTGTCTCGCTCCCGACGTTCGCATTACGGGACATTATTTACCCTGTGTATTAAACGTAGTATGTGTTAAGTGATCCACCATGAAGGGAAGACACCAATTCCGCCGCAGATTCAGTCTGCAACCATCTTTTATGAAGGAGGATCACGACGACGACCGGAGACCCCACAGGTAACTGTTGCTTTCAATTGTTTGTCATGTTTAGATGCATTTATCTATGCCACAGTTCTAAATATCCATTCTTTTTAATTATTATTTAGTGTTAAGATTAAATTTATTGTATATTTTATCGCGTTTCTTGTTGTAATATTTTACAAAAATTATGAAAAAATGAGTTATGGTTATTAAATTCCGGTAATGGGGCGGCTACGCAATATTTTTTCGTAGCATGTCTACGCGTCGTAGCATTACTTTGAAATCGTTTTGTTTTGGTTTACGGGGAATTTGTACGCTCGAGTCGCCACTTAGCGTAAGCAACGGTGAATTAAAGAGAAATTTATGTAGACTACGAAATAATTAAATGTCACCTGAATTATTATACTTAAAAAATATTAAATAAATATAAAATAAACATTATTTTTTTTATTCGTTAAAATCGACACAACCATGTCATCTTATCAATTTGCCTTTTCCAAACTTCACTGCAGGTAGGTATGATTATTTATATTTGCGTATAAATTAATTTCTCATCTGAAAAATGACTGAAATCATCACGCCTATAAAACCGTTCACAACAAAACTAACACATGCAATAATTAAGTAACATTTAAACAATACCTCTTTCTCCAATAATATTTCAAGTTACAATTTCCCTGCGCTACATGCGAAGTCCTTATCAGGCGTCGTCGGTAATGAGTTTTGCCATGTGACGCTGGCTTTGTGGCGACCTCGTTATCTCACAGAAGAGCAATTTTCTGCAACTTAACTTCACCATATTACCTTTACAATACGTGTTCAGGGCTTTGAGAGGTTCTTTTCAGGAGACGTGACTTTCCTTTCAAATAGTCGGATTACCTGTATTTCGTTAAAAATGTACTTGAAATGAGAGGGGTAAGGGCTGAGTAGTTTCGATCTAACCTACTTGGTATTGAATAGTTTTTGAAGGCATGATAGGAAATGAAGTGGTATTTGATGTAAAGATAAATCTCTATATGTACATATGTATCTATATCTATCTTGAAGGTACTTTATACAAAAACAAAGCTATAAAATCTATAATACAAATGCCCACCCTATAGACGCATGTCTTAGGTGTGCAGACAGCTAAATGGAGGTCGCAAGAGGTCGGGTACAGGCCGCTTTCAACAGGTCGCTCGGAAAATATTCGGGAGCGGTTTCTGTTCAACAGTTTACTTCTTATGGCCGAAGATAAAATACCATTCTGCTATTCAGGATAATCATTCCACTACAATTCAACTTTATATTATTTTAATATTTTTATTTACAAATTAAATATTATAATTTCGAAAAGTTTCAAAACTCACATGTGTACATAGAAGTAAAATATAACAAAACCTAAATGGTAAAAATGATGCTGATCTTAGAAATATGTTATTTAAATTGAGAAAAGAAATCAATTCTAATTTCCAAGGTGATGCGGAATTATTAATTTATGTTTATGCCAATATTATCAGTTTATTTTAAATCATACATACATAATCTTCACGCCTGTATCCAATAGGGCTAGGCAGAGTCAGAGTACGTCCGTCAAACCAGAACACAACAGTGCATTTACACTGGTGATTGGCGGGAGAAATAGTCATTGTGGTGGTACTCACCCAGGCGGCCTCTCATATGAGAGACCTACCACCAGTAATAGTAGAACCTCACTATGTTAACGTATGGCAAATCTCAACGCAGCTGTGGCTTCTTGTTGTGCGATTGTGCGAGCGATATTCCTGGATTTGCTTACCACATCAGAGAATCTACACTCCCACAGGGCTGCTTATTATGTATACGGTCCGGTAAGTAATAAAATACGTATTGTATCAGCCTATATACGTCCCACTGCAGGGCACGGCCCTCCTCTACAATCGAGAAAACGATTAAGAGGGGTTAGACCGTATAGTTCATCACGCCGGCCTAGTGCGGGTTGGCAGACTTTTACACACCATAGAAATTCTTCCAAATTGGTATGATGTGCAGGTTTCCTCACAATCTTCATTCACCGTTATAGTGCGTGATGGTTGACTATCAATACACACATGCCTCCGAAAAGTCAAATACGTACTTAAAATATGAAAGTAAAATACGAACTTATTTTTAAAAATATTTGATGTCAATACTTACGAATTTTAAAAGTAAAAAAATATAAATTAAATGGAATAATAATATAATTTCCAATTTAAATAATCCCGTTACAAAATATTCGTACAAATTGCACGATTCTCTGTAGGAATGAAAGCTTTATGTAACCGCTACTGAACTAGTACTCACATGAAATAATGATTAGATTCTGGTGATTGAAACCGATTCGTTTCACGTCACTGCAGTCCGAAATAAAATATTAACATCCTAGAATTCAATTGTTCAATATGTTTAAGTTTGAAAGTTGGGAGACGGACAGATTGATTATATGTCAGCATGAGGAATCTGTGATTCAAAAATATTTTACTGTGAAAAATACTAGGTGGCTTTTGAATACATAAATTACTTTGAACGTCACAAAATAGTTATCTTCTAGGTACTGCCATTGTGATTAAAACTAAAATATTTTGATACAACCTACAAGTGGCTTTTACCATTCTAAAGATTTTTTTTTGATAAGGTTGTAAAAAAATAGGAAGTAATATTAATATTGGTATTCTATATCAGCCCATATACGTCCCACTGCAGGGCACGGGCCTACTCTATTGGTATAATATGTACTTTTTCATTTCAACCAATGCATTATTAAATTGTCGTTTAATTAATGTTTCATGAGAACTTAATATTAACCCATATTATCCCAAGGTATCAAAATATCATTTTTTTTAATTTATTTTAACTAATTTGGGAAGAGGGGCTTCCAAAACCGCCAAAAATATTTTTTTAATTTTTTTATGTATTATACATAATGTATTTTCAGACCGCACCTTAAATGGGGCGCTGGGACAATATGCCAACGGGATTTGTATGAAGAAATAACAAACAGAACTATTACTTGCAAAGTATTTTATAGCTATATGAAATTTGAAAAATCACTATATTGAACATAAATACTAATTAAATAAATGGAAATAATCAAAAATAGTTTGGGAAGAAGAAATAAATAATAGTATATGCAAATCAACTCCACATTTCCTGCACATAAACTAAGTGTTTTTATTCACATCGCATTTGAGTCTCATTTTTGACGACATAATGTTCTTTTTCACCCAGTCTAATCGAATGAGGTAGTTTCTTCTTGATAAGCTTTGGTAACTTGGACTCGATTTGTTATACTAACCCAATCATGTGCATACTGACCATATCTTGTAGCCAAAGCGGATTGGTTTGCCATGAATGTATTGTTTAGTTCTATGTTTTTCAAAATATGATACCATTTTCTCATCAATTGATAGATGTTTGTCTCAAAAATACATCAGCCATCTTTGATTCATCATATCCCACAGAGGTCGTACTTTGGAAAATTTGTCGTCAGCAGTAAGACAATTATTATCGCAGGCATGAAAGTAACGCAGAAGGTTTTCCAATCGATTCCGATACATACAAGGAAGGTAAAGGTGGTACCTGACACCCCACCATAGCTTTAGCCAATAATTGTCCACCAGTAAGGTTGCTAATATGCCATAAATCTTCATCTCCGCTGTTTTCATTGCTCTAAGCATTGTTTGCAAGCGATATAATGAATACATCCGCGGAAATTATAGGGTTATCTTCCTTCAGAATTGATATAATCTCGTTATCATTTAACCCGGCAAGAAAAAAAATACGATCAAAACGTAGAATAATGTACTTTATGTAAGCTCTCGAAGAAAATGTTCATGGTGCCTCCTATTCCCAGCGCACCTCAAATGGGGCGTCATGTAAAAGTTACAAAATATATACAAAAATAATTAAATATCGTTATTATCAATATACTAAATAAAAGTTTGAACTATAACAATGTAAATAACAGTATTTATATAAATTCAAAAAACAATACATTTATGTAGTAACTTACCTTTTTCTAGAACTCGTAATGTCTGAAATTCACTTTTTTTTCTCCGATTATACAAAAACAACTGCCGCAAGTTTTAATTGTCAATACCTGTTATCCTATAGACTAACACATCTAATTAACGATCGCAATTGAATTTACCCACCAATATTCATATATTCAGTGTTAGGCCTTAAAATATTAATGCACCTTAAATGGGGCGCTGGGATAATATGGGTTAAAAGATCGTATTATAACGTTCTAAATTCAAACGTTTAAATTTAACAAAGATATGGTATACCAACCTGCATTTATTTTTATAACCATGTAGCAGCAATATATTATTAGGCAAAAATGGAAACTTTGAAATGAAGAAAAAAACCAACAACAGAAAACTGGCCAGCAAAAATCATACGTGAGATTTAAAATAACATAGAACAAAAATAGAAAACAAAACACAACTATGAATTCAAAAGATAGTCGCATAGAGGAAAATCGGCCAAGTTGAAATTTTTATTGCTAGCTCCGTCTCATTTGAATATTTGGTCGATCGCGTCCCACGATAATATCGCTAGTAATGTAAACTGCGCTTCATGCGGGCCGCATCCGAATCAACCGTACACATCAATTTCTGCTTCATCACTCTGAAAAAAAAAAGATCCAAACATGGAACGAAATAGGAAATATATTTACGCTAACAAAAATAAATTGGTTGATCTTTATTTATTTATTTATTTATTTATTTATTTAATACTTTTTTGCACTAAATGGACATATACAAATGCAAACTTATACAATACAAATAATAGTACAAGTGGCGGCCTTATCACACTAGGTAATTTCTTACAGGCAACCATGGGATGGATATATAAATAGGAGAAAGAAAGGGCAGATCTTTGCATTTGCTTTGAATAATAAGTTTATTTTTTAGACGTTTTGAATCACAAGTGTTTGTAGATCCAATGGAAATGCGCGAGGTAATTTGTATTTCCGACGCTGAATGAGTTAGACTAGGATTCCAGTTGGGAAGCGGTAGGAAAACCATACCTCTTAGCCTTTGAAACATTGGGAAGTGTTTTCTTTAATAGAAAATATTTTTTGATACAGCAACATATTGTTCTTTATGCCACAGTATTGGGATTATAATTAAGACGAGGCTTCTGTTTATAGAGTAGTCTTTACCAGGCCGTAATATCAACGATTAATGTCAAATTGACGTGTACTTAATTTGATAATAATAATAAACGTTATTATACCGCTTTGGACACATTATGTTTTTTTTTCCAGAAATTAATGGTATCCATTAGTCTAATGACCAATTCATCTTCTTAATAATATTAAGCCAGCTTATTCGACTTTATGATAAAGAAGTTTACATTATTTCTAAGCAGATACTAGGTTCCGGCCTAGCTGTAGAATAAATGTGGCCTTATGACGTAATATATTTATTTCTCTAGAGCTGTTTCTCCAACATGTACCTCTTTGTATAACTGACATATTTTACTTCTAAGTAAAGAATATTTATTTATTCAAATAAATATATTCCTCGGTAGAGACCTTGTTTACAAAACTTGTTTGTTATTATATTGGCGTTGTCGAATGAATAAATTACTTGCTATCAGAATCGAGTACTGTATAAGTCAAAAACAAAACAGAATATTCTGGAATAATGTTGTCCATTTCGTAGAGATCAGCAATCCAAGCCAGTTCACTACTTATACAGTCTACGCGAGGAGCCAGTGAAAATATATTTGAGAATTTTCTTTCTACTTCGTTTAAAAATGTATGTGATGAAATTACCCTGTTCTTTATTTGTTCAAGTTTGCTGTACTAAACATTCATCTGTAGGCACAGGAAGTCCACTGCTAATCATAGACCTTCCATAAATATTACCTTATGTTAGCGTCCATTAGATTTTATAACATATTTTTGTTCCGGAGTGACACGATTAGATCTAATTAGATTTTTTGTTCTCAATATAAAAAGTTCCCTTGGCCTATTTTTCCTTAAACAACTATACTTGCCTTATTTCCACGTTATTCTTCGTAAACATCTAATCATATTCTAGTAAAATTATTCCTTGTTGCTGGTATATCCACTAAAGGAAAATTTCATTACATCTGACTGTCAGTAATTACAGCAAAGCAATATTGCGCGAACTCTGGCTGTACGTCCATGAAATAAGAGATTTATAAGGAATGATTTGCTTAATTAAAGTAAAAAGTCACTCGGTGTCATTAATAAACGGCGCGAACTTCGAAGCACAAAAAACCCATCAAGGCTTAAGGAAAGTTGCTTCTTGGACGCGGACCGTTTCGACCCCGACTCACTTTTAAGGGTTTAACTTTATACGAGAATTTTGTTTAGTAAATCCCGATCTGATTATTTTTGATGGAGCATTTTTAATGATGTAGTGACAATTATATCAATATTACTTACAAAAACTACCGGTGCATAGGTTAAAGTGCGAGTGTAAGAACGATTTTTGTGGTTGAAATCGAAGGCTTCTTGAATCTTATCTATATCGGTATCTAAAGGTTTAAAGAGCACTTCAAGGCGAGAAGGCAAACGTGTTTTTGGCACCAGTTGTAAGAGATAGCATCTAAGCGTCGTTGTCTTACGACAATCTACTACAAAATCGGCTGGGTTTCTTGCTGATTTTATCTATTTACTTTTTATTAAACTATAGAAATTCAGCTATGTAAACAAACACATTTATGTTTATAATTAGCAATGCTATATAGTTTTTAAAGCATTTATAGATAATAACTGGATCTAATTTTCTTTAAAAAGTTGTAATATGTTAAATTCGTTGATTAGTTAGTAAATTAAAATAAATAGAAAAGTTAAGTCGTTTTTAAACTCAAAAGCGAAAAAAGTTATAATTCAACAAACACAATTGAATCTTGGAGTGAAATCATTATTTTTTTTTTAATTCAACTTATAAATATTGTAGAAAAGGATCCAAAATGGCCATCGCTAATGCCGTGAAACACAAGAGTCGAGAGCAAAATAATGAAATAAGTCTGTTTTCAAACGCTATCGGGGATTTTTGTTTGCACAATTGAATTTTCTCCGTAACGAGAATTCAGCGAGATAAAATTGTTTTAAAATCTACTCCGACCAAATCTAGTTTTTCTCGTCAAAGAATTATCTTGAGGCTGGCGTACAATTTAATAAGCCGAAAAAGGTTTTAGAAGTCGGATTACAAGATCCACATCGGGCTATTGCTGTTAAGTTGCCACTTAGTCCGTAATTTTAATCCCAAGTTTAAGAACCGTATTAATAAAAAGCATTTCGATTAGTTTTTAATTATAGCCCTTACCACAGACTATAAATATTTTGCGACGCATTTCGATTAACTATAGAAACTGTCCCTTTTTTACGTGAATAAAAAAGCCTCGATATGCGCCTACGTTCGTAGGGTTCTATTATTTCCCATTGACGCCGAATTAATTTCTGAAAATTATGGAACCCTTTGACCCTTTAAAGGTCGGAATGAATGTTTCGTTGTTGGAATATCGTTACACATCTGAAGTGATGTAAGAGATATTCAGATTAGGATGTTATGAATGCTATCATTAAAAAAGAGCTCGTGACAATATTAAAAACGAAATGTGATCTTCTGATCACTACCGCTTTAGACTCATAGATATTAAAGGTTTTCTCATGAACAGTTGAACCATTTTATTTATTTATATATCGTATTTCATAGTAAGCTTTATCATACATGATTTTACAAAATAAGACAAGAAAATATTCCAAACGTGTACAAATTCACCTTAGGTAAAATCGAAAATGATGAATATTATGGATGAAATATTAATATATGGTCCAAAATTATACGGATTCCAAAATTATTCAAATCAGATTCATGTCATTCATTCCTTCTCTAATCTAAATTTATGTATACAAGTACAAAACAACATCGGTTAATATTAAAATCTGTCGAGACCATACATTTTTACGCAACCTTTACGTTATTTACTTCAAAAGCTTTTAAATCAAAATCCGATTAAAATATATTGCCCAAAGTTAACGTATCAGCAAATGATAAATGCGAAATGTTTACCAATGTGTTACCCAATAACTCCATAAAGTCTGGACCGATTGAAAAGGCATTCGTTATCTGGATTAGCAATTTAATCCCGGAAATTGGAACGATTCTTGCTGCATCAATATCGCGTTTTAAGCGAATATATGAGGTAGCAACCATCTCAGCTATAGCATTTGACCAAGTTTTACTTTTAAGCAAATATTACTTACTCTTGATATTATTTGTTGGTATTTCAATCGATAAACGGGTGTAAGTGAAGAAGACATTGAAATCTAAAGAATTTTTTAAGTGGTAGAGCCACGTTGCTATCATGACTTAGCACGAATGGGCAGGCTCGTTCGAGCCGGTAACATTGTCTCACAGGAGATCGACGTGAAGCGACTGATTAGCATTTTGTTCGGTGAATGAGAGCCGGATGCACAATACCTCTTTCCTCTTTCCATCATTTTTCCTTCCCACTCCCCTCACAAGTTGATGCGCCGGCAGCACAGCTATAATCAGGACAGCCTCCGTGGCTGGCTGTGAAACGAGAGGCCGCGGGTTCGATCCCCGCACCGAGACAAATGTTTGTGTGAACTGTGAACCACATTTGTTTCGGGTCTGGGTGTTTGTGAGACCGAAAAGTCTCTCGTAGTTCCTGATACCCACGACACAAGACTCGATCTTAGTGTGGGGTCAGGACTATGTATGTGACTGTTGGGTGTATTTATTATTAATTATTATTATTATAATCCCAGCGTTGTGGATGTTCATAGGCGGCAGTGATCATTTACCATCAGCTGACTTGTATGCTCGTTTGTCGAACCTATTGTATAAAAACAATAATTGATCAATTGTTAATTAGGAGTACTATGGACAGTCAAGTGAATTGTCTCGACCCCAATATAAAATACCCTGATTTTTCGAAGTTACGTGTATATATGCTAAATTTATCGCTCGCTTTTGCGGTAAAAATCATATAAGAAAGTCTGGATACCTGAGAAACCTACAAGAGTTTCGAAGGTATTCGAAGTCTACAAAGCCGCACTAACTTGGCGTGGTGAACAAGTTCTAACCCTCGTTAAGAGAGGAAGTTCGCGTCCATCAGAAGGACAGTGTAGTTACCGACTTGAAATTATTATTCCTGGCATGATTCAACAAATATCCAGCCATCAAACCTCAAAATGCTGACTTCAGAACAAAGTCTAAAATTCCTTTTATTATTTCTAATTGTCTGTACTTAGCGACTGAATTATAAATTTAATATTGTTGAAATCGCGGTTTCCATTTTACGAAACGCTTAAGCAACAGAATAAGAAGCCAACATTGAAACGTAACTTTATATTTCAACTGTCGCTTTTACTGAAAGAGCAGTATATTTAATGTGAAATTGTTTAATCAAATTAATTCAGAAACAACACAGCATTTCAAAGTGCCTGATCAACTGAAATGGCAGTACATTTGTATACTGGAATAATATTCGCAATGAGTTTTATTGTTGGTTAAAGGAATTCAGGATTAAACGTATGTTTTTTTGTGCTTGCATAATATTATAGTGACAGAGCAAGTAATGTTACTTTACAGGTTTTACTTATTCAAAGGTTCGTGACCTAAACTTATTTCAGAATCCGGCAAATCTTTAGCTGGATTTTCAATAGATTCATGGCTTGGAACAGATAGCGGTGTCGCCATTTTTTTGTTGATGTTCCACGCCTCGGAAAGATAGTATGTCTCTTTTTGTTTTATTTATAGCCTTTGAACATTTTTCCGAACCGACGATGAAAATACTTCATGTGAACAGAATGAACTAGTAACTGATTATTTCAACTTTCGATTGAAGACAAGACACTGATAATGTTATTTTTTTTATTGCAATGATTGGCGAGACGAGCATGCCATTCGCCTGGTGGTAAGCTATATCACCGCTTATGGACAGTGGCAAAACCAAACAACACCATGAATTACAAGGCAATGCTTGGCATTCCACTGCGCTCGCAATCCTGAGACATAAGATGATAAGTCTCAATATGTCCAGTAGTTACTCTGGCTACAATGTCCTTCAAACCGGAACACAACTGGCGGGAGAAATAGACATTGCGGTGGTATCTACCCAGGCGACCTCTCACATATGAGAGACCTACGAAGTGTACCTACGAGTGCGAAATAATATTTATTTCTTACGTGCTAAGGAAGTATCTTTCAAACAACCGTAATTTATGAATGGATTTGTGCTCTGACTTTGTAATTTTGTAATGTTCTAAGACTATTGCCTTTTATTGTGTTGTGAACTAGTCTGCGAAAATAATTATAAAATTAAGTTTTAATTTACAAATTGAATGCTTTTTCTACAAGTTTAAAAATTTCTAAGTACATATTCATTTATTTAACCTTTTTTTACACTATACCGAGATACAATTAAGAATTTACACAATAGCAATATGTAATAGTACAAGTGGCAGACTTATCACACTATGTAATTTCTTATAGGCAACCATGGGATGGATATATAAATGGGAAAAAGAAAGGGATATTTTAATCATAATATTTATAACATTTTAATGACACATAATATTTTAATCGGATTAAATTTCTTACACTTATGATTCTCTCCTCTATAACACGATAAAACGAAAATGCTGGAGAATGTTCATCCATTACATCTCGCTTGTTCTTTTAGCGCTACGAGTTTTGGAATAAATATGTGTAAAACTTTGCACGCAGGACGCCAAAAACTTATTCCACTAGCGCGGTATTCTACTCAAAGATGGCATTCAAAGCGTCACAGAAATCTCTGGCATTAGGAGTAGGTATACAGGTGAATGATGGTCTCTTGCTGGTCGATACAATTACGAGCTGTTAAAAACCGGATATACACGGGCTGAAACCGAAACACGACTATTATGACAGGCATCCTCAACAATCAACATACTTAATTGGAGAAAAAGAACATGAACACCGTCACTCCATCAGTTCAATCTATTTCGTTCCATGAAGCAAGTACACTTACGAAAAGATTTATACACAGCTATATTTGGAGAGGTAAAGCTTGTACTTTCGTTCGTTATCGTCCGCCGGTATCTGCGGCTGATGATAATGCTGATAACAGTCATAATCATCGATAAAATATAATTTGGCTGTCACATACCTACATAAGCGCTGTTGTGTTATATAATACTTGGTATGTTAATTGCTGAAAGTTGTTTTATACGGTTTGTGTAGTATATTATAATTTATGCACCAAAATATTCCTGTTGAACCAAAGGTTGCCAGGAAGAAATCGCTCAATGCGATATGGTCACCCATTGTACCATTTTGATTTGTACTCGTTAGGAATTAGTCCTATGTAAATTGGAATGAAATGAAATGAAATATGCACAATAAAGAGTATAAATATAAATTTGTATTTAGTTTGACTTACTGACAGTTTCTTTTATTACTTGACAGACAAGTTTTTCTTAAACTTAGTTATTTATTTAGGCCTGGCGAACGGCTTGATAGTAACTGATTTCTAATATGGAGGAAAAGAGACGGATGGAGGAAAGACTTGATATTTTAAAACTTTTTTCTGTAGTTCTCTAGAGAGATCTGTCTTAGTCTGATTTGCCATTTGCGGAGTTCTAATTTATCTTACAAAAATACACGTAAAATTCATTGTAACTCAATTGATAAAAATAACTAATAAAATATATAAATTGTGAATAAATGTTGTAATCTTTAGTAATAAAAGACGTTGTTGCCATAATAATACTAGAACCATATTCTCCCGTGAAGCCAGTTCGCAAGTGAAATTAATCAACGTATATTACTCGATAAACGACCACTATTAGGCTCATAGGAAAACAATTACTTAATAGAGCCTAACTGTTAGTTCTGGACACACACTTTCAAGCCAAATTGGATCGCCACACGATATTATTATGAGGGATGACAATAATAACGAGGTGGACGAATTAACGAAGGTTAGAGGAAGGTCCAGCTTGTGTTACTTGAGTTTCTCATAGAAAATCAGCACTGCATTATTCAGGAAATACAGCAGCATACAAGCTGAAAGAGTAGCCTATTTATGGCACAATAATTAGGTAAAAAAATGTATTTTGGTTGTACTAGAGCTGTGCCAATAATAAAAAAATCATTTCAGTCCAAATATTTAGATGCAAGGCTCTTTCAGCAAATTATTGGGGGAAGTCTATATTCTTGAGGACTTGTAACTAATGATCAAGATTACGATATTTAGTTAAATATTTACACTTCCTTTTAGTTAAAAAGCCAAGAATTTACAATTTAGATAACTATCTGGCATGCTAATATTTAATTCAAAAGCACAGTTCAAAACATGCTAAATAGCTTAAAAATTAAACAACTTCAAAAACACATATGTTAATGTAAGCAAAAGTTTGCTTTGCCTCTAAATTGTGTCGTAAACTCTAAAGTTTAAGGACTAAGTCCTTCGAGCCAGATATTCATAAATACTCGAGGTTTCGAAGTGCTGGTGCAATGTAGCATAAGCAAGTAATTGGAGGTAAGTATATAGTTGGAAAACTAAACAGAATTTATGTGGTCCTCAAATATTAGTTCCGAAGAGTTTGCTTTAGAGATTAAGTCATTGGAACAGATGGGTGAAGACAAATGCTTGCATTATACAACGAGAATATTTAAATTGCAAACCTCATAAAAACGTTGTTAAATTATCTGGTCTAACCGTTAAAAGCTCAAAGTTGGGTAATAAAGTCAAAAATATTCGTCAATTAAAATTCATAACCAAAATCCCGTCCAAATAAAGCTATATTTTAGCGAATTTTAATATTCGCTACTGAGGCAGAAAAATAAAACGATAATAAAAAATTCAGAGTAAAACGTAAAAGCCCGGATGCTTTTGCGAAAATATTGTAAATCGAACGGAATTCCATCGTTACTGCGTTTAGTAAAATGCATGCGATTTTCGAACGGTATTCGCTAACAGTCCAATCTGGCGTGGATATTCGGAAATTGCTTATTACTGTATTGCGCTGTACCTGGCGTTTCTTCTCTTGATTAATCGCGCTTTGCTTCAGAGCGCTTATCAGTCAACATAACTTACAGGATTACGATGTAATTTGTAATTATTTAGGGAATTCGCTTAACTGTTTAAATTAATTATACAAATTAAAGGCTTCTGGTGGTGGTTTTGCTCATTAATCTTCAGATTCTTTTTAAACTTATTCTGTAGGTTTTGATATGGATTAATTGAACGGCAGCAATGGAAATCGAATCAATAAACCGTCATTATCTTAATGGCGGTTCTGTTATTTGTTAACTCAACGACTATTCCGCGTATCATGTCTACATACCTACTATTACACAGCATGACTACAGCAGACCTGAATAAGTTTACTCTTATCAATATGTAGCAGTTGTTTTTAAAAGATATACAATAAAATTGTTAAATATCGTAATTTTGTATCGAAAAATACTTTGATGAGGCATATGACTTTTGTGTTATGTACAAATGTTTGTTATGAGCATTGATTGTACGACAAAAAAGAGACTCAATCGTGAAATAAACATCGAAATTTTAAACTCTCTCCAGTATTCAGAAGTTATTAGTTTAAAAATCAGTGATACTACACGGATTTTCGGCACTACAGGTAGTTAAAAGTTAATTCACTCATAGCAATAATTTAAATATTGAACTCAGAATATCTGTGAAGCGATACATGTTTGCCTTATTCATAGACAGTTTTAAAACCTATTTTTGTTATCGAATGTCCCTTTCGATCGACTTTTGAATTCATTTTGAGCGAAGAAGACAAAACATTCGATAACTAAAATAGGTTTTAAATTGTCTATGAATAAGGCTGATAATGTTTAGATATTGATTAAAGAATCTACACAAGTAGGATATTATCTATAATTCTATATTATACACATACCTATATAGGTACAACGGCGGTGATCCTGTGATTGATTGTAGATTAATCTTTGGCAGGTGTACAAAGTCCGATGATATCGGATTAGCTCTAGTCTATAGAATAATGTACATTGTACAAACCACACTATTGTATTATAATAAGTAACTCAAAACAACGTTGTAGAGGTATAATAAATATATATTGATTAATACGTAGCGTTACATAATTTTAAATAATTTTGTTCCTAATAAGCATTCTTATAACATAATTTCGCCTTTGATTTAGATCACGTATTTTTTATTTTATTTTATCGGAACAAAACATTCTAATTATATAATAACTACTTCGGATGCGTGTTAGCAAAACAATTGCTCTGGTCATAATGAAACGTCAAATACCTGAATAATTTTCAATTAAACTTACGAGTAATTCCAACACCCCGAAACGGGAATACGATTAGTCGGCAACAACGTGTGATATTGTTTGTGTACCGGTGTGCGGGTTAAATTCCGGTCGTTCTGCGTATGTTTTCCACGCATTGTTAACTATTTTATACGGCTCTACGTATTTCAAATTACTTTTTGCAGTATTGTTATTTATTATTAGTTGCTGAATGCATGTCGTTGAGAAAATACTTGGGACTACATACATAAACTCACGCCTTTTTCCCAGAAGGGGTAGGCAGAGATGCTACCAGGACACCAACACTTCGCCTTGTATATTCCGTCCCACAATGTGATAGGGGGCTAGCCTATCACCATATCGGGCACAAATTCCTGACTCCCAGCAGATAATGAATAGAAAAATCCAATATCACTTCGCCCGGCCCGGGATTCTAACCCAAGACCTCAGCTTTGTAATTGTACGGTAGTATAACTGCGCCACCGAGGCAGTTACTTGGGACTAAGTTTAGCAACACACTTCCTGTAGCGGAACATGATGTTCATTATAATTATTGAAATATTGCTCAAAAATTGATACGACATAGTAATCTTCAAGCATCAATTTTATATAAGTAGAAATCTAAACAAAAAGGGTCATCGCTTACCGTTTTTTACAACGAAAGACAAACGAATATTCTGTTTGTACTATAAGGTTACCGACCCATCCACATACGTAATAATCCAGATTTAGGTATTTGTACCTATGTGTTTGTAAACAACGTGAAATGGGAGGAAAAAACAAATAATAAAAGGCCAGGCAGTGAGCAAAGACCTTTGCTTACCATTCGCCAGATACTTGATTATATGAAAAGTAGATACCTGAAGAAATTGAATAAACAGCTCTTCAGCCGCATCTCCTAGGCAATCTGTAATGAATAGCGAATACTTTCTTTATAAATATTACTATATCGAATCTGCTTTAACTTTGAATGCTTCTGTTGAATTTAAGGTAATATTGATTGTAAAGTTTAAAAATGAAAGATGCGAATAAAAGTAAATTTCATACATACATACATACATACATAAACTCACGCCTTTATCCCAGAAGGGGTAGGCAGAGGCGCCACCAGGACACCCACATTTCGCCTTAATACATAATAAAGAGGGAATTTAGCCATAAAACACCACGCTGGCCAGTGCTTCTTGTTAAGCTTCAGGGCAATGCATGGACGAGATTGGCGCAAGACCGAACAAAGTGGTGTAATAAAGAGGAGGCCTATGTCCAGCAGTGGATAAATACGGGCTGAAATGATCATGATAATGATGATGAAGCGATGTAGGATTTATACATAATATAAAATTGTTATAATGAGCTAATTCAATTTATGGCAACATCCTAAATATAATCTTGGACACTGAATAATGTGTAGTACATTTATATTATTAACGTTTAAAGAAAACCTGAAATAATACCATACTTAGTTGTTACAGTGCTTAACGTAGTTATCATCATCATCATCATCATCAGCCCTTCTGCGTCCACTGCTGGACATGGGCCTCTCCCATAGCACGCCACTATAACGTAGTTATGGAAGTTCTTAATAACCTCAACTTTCTGATCACTGCCGCCGGTGGACACCATATCTATGTATCCTGGTAAATTCGCGGATGACATAACACCTCGCCTGAGCCACATAATATTTAGACTATACTCCGTATTGTGAATCTACAATTCTCCGTTGAAATTATATATTCTTGCCACCGTTTTGTTTTACAGAATTCCATAAAAGCTTGTTCACATAATTTTAACACCTCAGAACTAATTACGTAAGTACCTTAACATTGTAGTCGGCATTCCGTTCCAAGTATATTGAAACTCAAAACTTTGTACACGAAACGAATCAATTATCAAATTGTGTGTACATCGGTTTTGGCAGTACTTCGGGGAATAGTTTCCTGGTCTATGTTACGGGGTTTTCGACCTCATAAAACTTTAAAAGGTCACTTAGCAATTTGGCACCGTTTCAAACAATCGGTTTATTTTTCTTTGTAACATATCCGGGTAGAACGTAGCCAAATACTAACCGAACCAAGTCTAAGAATAAAATGTGTGTACATTTGCGCATTCGAAGTTTACTTTTTTCATTTTTATTTCTGAATGGATGCAGTAACAAGTAATTACGGAAGTGATCTTTTGTGGGCGCAGGCTTCTTCATGCAAAATATAATAAAAGAGGTTTTTAAAAAAAAATTTGCTTTGTGAGGTTACCTAAAATGTGAAAAATGGATAACGATGATTGCATTTTGCATAACCTTTTTAGATTTGGAATATGATATGTATATTCGGCCTGCATTATATTTTAGAACAAATCCTTTTTCAAATAATCACTTCACTTCAGTCATTTCACTTTGCTTATGCGGCAGGTTATGTCGATAACTTTGGTTTTCAGTCATTGATCTGTGTGTGAGTTTAAGTGTTATATTCAAATGTACAACTAGCAATCTACCAATAAACCACAAATGTAATTTACAAATCTTGGTTGAACCCTAATTAAAGCCGGTCCAATTAATTATTTGCATTAATAATTATAATAACGATAGGTTTATTATGTGCGTTAATATTAGTATTAAATTAAACTTCCCGTCTTAACCATCACTGTCCAATTAACTTTATCGTATTATTTTTATATGTAATTAGTTTCCACCGAAGGTTTCCACCAAAATTAAAACATCGATTTAATTGACATTTCTCGTGAAAATTTTCACTATAAGATATGTAGGTCAATATAGTCCTGGGTTGGATTATTTCTACGTAATCTTCATCGAAAGTTGTTTATTTTGAAATTAATAATTTTTCAGAACCATATTATTATGTCATAAAAGGCTCATGTCAGTCTGGCTGTAACATCTTACATAAATTGAAAATAATCGCATAAAACGAAATATAGAGTATATCCAGACTGTGACAGAAAACGAAGCCAGGTGGTAGTTTTATTGATTACAGACACATTGTTACAGACACAAATTTCGCAAAAAATCGACAATACTTTTTTGAAATTTTTTAAACATCGTCGTGTTTGATTTTGTGTTTTTAAATACATTTTTACTAAAATAATACGTTTCCTCCAGAGTTCGCTATACATACTTTGGTATACATGCATTTTCATGAAGCATGGCTTTAAAGCGATACAGGGTAGGCAGCCTTGAGCCTCGTCTATTCTCCTGGCAATGCCAAACTCAATCGCAGGCTGTCCGTGCCGCTAATATCATCTGTCTACATAAGTCAAAAACTTTATAGACGCCTCATAAAACAAAATAACAATAAAAAAAACAATCATAACAAAAAACATCTGGAAAATGTGTCCGAGTTTCCAGAAAGTTATTAATACAAGTCTGGAGACTAGGGCCCATTTTTATACGTCCTAGGTCGTAAATAAAGGAATGTTCCATCGCGACAAGTTTACCGACATGTTTGAGCACTAAAACTCCCAGTGGAATTCTTGAGGTCTACGCAAAAAGTAAAGGGCTGTTTTGCAGACAAAAACTTGAGACAGTTGTTAAGCTATACACGGCCCGTGGGTATAGAGTTCTGTTCGTTTGTTTTAGTTTTTCCTACTTATATATTAGAGACTAGTAAGAATTATATACTTTTGAGACGTAGATCATCTAGACTCGTACATTTGCCTTTTTTAAGTTGTAGTTTTATTTCAATGTAGTCATATTTTTGATAGCTTTAGCTATACAAGCAAATATAGCGAAACAACCATAAGAATAATTATAAGAATATAACGCTCCCCGCGTTGGGGTAACACCGAAATACTAGGATGGAAGGGGTAAGAACGTGTAATACACTCAGAATTAGTGTGTCATACACATTGTAATGTGCATATTTTGGATAGTACCACAATCAACGGAGGACTTTTCGGCGCCTACTAAACCAGTTTGTAATATTTTTTAATAAACACAGGTGGCTTTCGTTTTACAATCCGCGTCTCGCCCACTCCGCCACGCTTAGTTTAATAGCAAAATGTAGGCGTTGTTATTGTTCCATATTTTCCGAAACAGGCGTAACATTACATTATACCTTCTTTCAGGCAGTACACCACTCTAGGGTATCGTAGAGGCGGTAAACAAAATCAGGACAGCGTTGGCGAAACAATAATCCGTATTGGCCAAGTGTAATAGCAATGGCTTATTAAATGATCGACACTGAAATAACTATCTTGAACCATAAAACAGATTAAACCGCATCATAGAAGATGATTTCAATTTACGTCTAACGTGAACTCGAGACAGACGCGACGTTCCAATAATCGTGAGCACGAAAATATTGTTCTATTAAACACAATTCGCAGTGGTGACACTTCGATTACTTTTGTTCCAATATACCAATAAATTTAATATGGTGCCGCCCGCTGGTAAATACGACGATGTGATCGTAAAATACCAATAACCACGTCTATACCTCGCTTCCACGACCGAAGCAAGGGGAAATTTATGAATCACCGAAATTGTATTTCTTCGTACTCCTCTCTCGTATAAAAATAACGACTATAGATTTTTTATGAAACGCTTATAAAGGTATCTTTCTCATGCGTTCATACGGGTTGAGGCTATAATCACAATTATGAGCCATTCTTTGGCTCTGATTTTTTAGATAATGACTACTGCTGCGTAAAAATACGTAAGCGAAGCAGCTTAGTCTTAATTCGTGGTATTCAAGCGTTAAAACCATAAACGATATATCTTTTAAAGCCATTGCTGCTAAAAATCACCATTATGGATGTAGAATAAAACGAAAGGAGGCAATCTCACCGACCAAGCGAAAAGCGATCGTAAAGCTAAGCTATCTACACTTATGTCTTTTTATGATATGGCAGTACAGCAAACCTGGGCTGACAGATTCAGGCTTTAATATGATTCTACTACTTAACTTTGATTGGATTAATAGCCAGCTCGTAGAAGACCATGTATAAGCTGATAGAATAATAAATATATATAAATAAAATGAATAAAAGTTACCACATTTTAAACTTCAAAACACATTTAAGTACATAACACGTTCCTTTCAAACACTTAATTGAATGTTTGTGAGAGAAAATGAAAACGACACATTTCTGTTAAGCGAATAAAAGCTTTGTACATACTAAATAACATTTCAGCAGAAACTCATTATTGTTATCAACTTTTGGCTTGCGGAGTATTCAAAATATACACAATATTATTTTGCAATTTAATTAAATTGTGCACGGTTTTTATTATTATCCTCGTGGAAAAGTCAGCATCGGGATGAAATAATAAGCTTAGCAGCTTAGAATTGTACGGCATTTTATTAAATCTTAATTCCATTCGAATAATGTTCAGACAGGATGAAATCGAAGATATTCGAGATTATTTTGTATTCTCAACAGTAAGTGCGCAGTTCTGGTCAAGATACGTTTATGTTTTGGACTGGTTATCGGAAACTAAAACTGGCTTTCAGGCTTTACAATATTTAGAAACTAAATATTTCATCATAACCCAATATTTATATTATAATTTTTCGGGCTTTTTGCCCACTGGACCACTTTGGTCGTAGCTCTATCGTCCTTTACTCAAATAAATGAAGCTCACTATGTTTTTTATCTCACACACACTAACTATGTTATTTGAAATATGCGTACGAATATTTAACATCGATCCCCGTATGCCCAATTCCTACGAAGCAGTTACTGGTGGTAGGTCTCTCATATGTGAGAGTCCGCCTGTGTAGGTACCACCGCAATATTTCTCCCGCCAAATAGCAGTGTAAATGCACTGTTCCGGTTTTGAAGGACATTCTAGCCAGAGTAACTACTTGATATAATGAGACTTAACATCTTATGTCTCAGGATGCGCTCGCCATCCTGAGTGGACTGCCGAGTATTGCCTTGTAATCATGGTTGTTTGGTTTTGCTACTGTCCATGAGCGGTCGTATACCTTACCTTTACGTGAATGGTATGCTCGTCTTGCCATTCATTGCATCATAAGCCACTACCTGACAGCTATTCAGTTTTCCTTAATAAATAATGACCAACAGCCACACACTAAGTCCTGAGTATTAAAAACTACACGAGACTTTTCGGTCTCACATACACCCAGACCTGAAACAAATACCTGTGTATGACACAAACCTTGTTTTAGTGCGGGGATCGAACCCGCGGCCTTTCGTTTCATAGCCTGCGTCTAACCAACAGCGCCACCCAGGTTGTATAATAATTTATAGTACATTTGCTACATGCAAATTGAATATAATATGGATGTACAAATGAATATTTCACGCAGTAAATAGAACAAACGGATCCTTGTGTTCCAAATAGAAATTAATTTATGATGGACTTTGAATGGAATATCAGATACAGAGAACATCTGTTACATGACGTGAGCGATTGATACATTATCACGTTGTTTACACAGATATTATAAGAAATACTTGATAAATTAATTATGACGATGAGATTTTTTTTTAAAAAAACATATTAATAAACAAAGTCATAATTCGTATGTACATACTTAAGATTCAAAACATTTTTTTTTTCATAATGAACAGGTCAAAAGCTATTCTTTATTTAAATCATCCGGTTGACTTTTCCATTAACAAAAGACGTCCGAAGCCAATTATTTCAGGATTACAGCCATTTAGCACAATGTTATCTGGAACTGTAATTGGGTGAGAGGGCCGACAATGGTTCTACCACTATATTTAACTGCAGACCAAACAATAGTATAATCAACGATTTAATGGAACCGTTTCTGCCTATAATGCACGCAAAGGCTTTCAAATGGAAGGTGCTTAACTATAATTGTACCGCTTTTTATGGATTAAGTGGCTGTATGATTATTGTTATTTTGCCTGACGCTGGCTGTTAGTTAGTTCCTTTGCCTGAAAATGGTTGCTGTTTGAGACTGACTGACTAACTGACTACATCATTTACACTAAAATTATCTTAGTTATGGCATCGACACCCTTATACTCGTAATAAATTAAGAGCCTATGTTAGAGGCATGCGCAGACAAACTTTCAGCTTTTATAAAATGACGAAAGTTTGTCAACCACTGGTTCTTGGTCTATAAGAAAACGAAAACACAATATGTACAACCATACATAAACTCACGCCTTTCCTAGTAGGGGTAGGCAGAGGTGCCACCTGGACACCCACGTTTCTCCTTGTGTTTCCGTCCCACGATGGGATAGGGGGCGAGCCTATCGCCATATCGGGCACAAATACCTAAATCCGGGCTGATAATTAATAGTAAAATCCATGATCACTTTGCCCGGCCCGGGATTCGAACCTGAGACCTCAACTTTGCAACCGTACCGTAGCACAACTACGCCACCGAGGCAGTATGTACATTAACACAATATGTACATTTATATTTTTATCAAATTAAAGTATTTACCCACTTCATTTTTATAACTTAATTAACTGTGTTTTATCTTTCAACGTTCTGCTACCATACTCATAACAAAATGTTTTCTAGTTGCCAGATATTGAATAAAATTTACTTATATTACCGCCATCAAGTCTAAAACATGAAAGTTAATTAAAATACTGCCACATTTATACAGTTTACAGTCTCAAGAATTTGCCTTTTGGTCTAGACTTATCTGAAAATTTCTAACAATACGTAATTGGATAAACTTTGATTAACCGTATAATACGTAAGTGACATAATGATTATTCTAAAAACTACAAGGGCTATACTGACACCAGAACAAATAATTTGGTAGAATAGTCATGACCATCTATATTGACTTATATTATTTAATTTTACCCACACGTTTCTCATAGCCCCAGGTGTAATTGTACAAGAAAAAATAGATCTAACGAGGATTTTTACCGCTTAGCTGAATTTGGTGCGGTTTTGGGAACTTACCTGATTGGTAAGAAGACGTTCCTATACGGGTTATTCAAAAGCCCGATTTTTGACAAAACCATCAGGTAGTTTTTTTTTTCAAACTTGCTATTGGATGACGAAAGATCATAACTCTATTCATTATGGACATTACTGCATTTACCATCAAATACAATAAATAATAAACAAAGGATCAAGGATTAAGTTTATTATTTTGTATTAGAGGACAGCTGATAATGAAGCAAACCAGCCAACCGATAGTAATTCGTCACCGCTGCTCAAGAATATGTATAGTCAGGGATTATATATGCATTGCGGTTCGCTGAAGGTTGCTGACCTCTGAAAACCTCATTACTCAAAACTGAACTAGAAATATTTACATAAGTATTTTGAGAGACAATTGTACTCTGCCAGTTGAATGTTATATTTTATATTTTTTATTGCGGTGAATGGCGAGACGAGCATGCCATTGATGGTAAGCGATACGACCGTTCATGGACAGTAGAACACCAAACAACACCATGAATTGCAAAGCATTGCTTGGCATTCCACTGCCCTCGCTTTTTAATTATTTAAGTAAAAAAAAATTATGGGTATTTCTATACAGCTTTATACAGCTTTTTTAAACAGTTCTCAATGAATCAATTTAAACATGTTTCACTAAAACGAGTTATCATAACGACTCTGCATTCACCTAAAATTGTATATCCAACACAGTTCAAAAAAATATGCAAACTACATGTATGGTGATATGGGAAACAATGAACCAGTAAAAGTTTGAACTTTCGAAATTCCGCCTTAAATTACTGTAATAAAAAACTGTTTTTATTAGATGAAAGGAAATATATTACATATTTGTTTTGTATACAAATTGCAACTCTGAGGCTCATAGAATAACAGTTATTATCTTTTTTTTTAAAGTCGGCGCTTGGTCCACTGTGTACAACCATAGGCACACAGTGAACCGGGGGGTAAGTTGACAGTGAACCACTGTGTATATAGGGAGCCAACATATTAATTACTTTTCTTAATTGATAGTTTAAGGAGAAGGTTTGACAAGAAATGTTGTACAGGATAATAACATACTTATAATTGGTTTGGCGACTACTGCCCTCAACTTTGGGATAGGAAGTATAAATTTTATATCATTTTTCGTAATCCCTGCCATATCAGGTTTCAACGGTTCAACAAATTTATGATAAAGTTTACTCTTTAGTTTTAAATAGGATACAAAATAGTCATATTCCGGTTCATTTCACTCTTCTAAAATCTTTCCTATGTATCGCGTTCATCATATCTTGTGCATCATGTCCACCTTTTTTCTTTTTTATCTTTTAGTTCGACCCATTCTGAAGCAATAAAATTATTTAGTAAAAAAACCGCTTGTCAGTTAAAAGTTAAATAATTAGGAACACAGTGAACCATGGTTCACTGTGTACCCTGTGTTTGTGAGCCATTGTGTACAATATTCTTCTTTTAACGTATGAGAATATTTAACTATGTAATAAAACGAAATCAAGGGGTAATCAAATATCTAAAATATTAAAGAATAGTCCCTTTTCATGAGTAATTGGTAAAACATAATGAAATTGAATATACAATGGTTGTAGGAAAAATATAAATGGACTTAAATTTTCTTACTTTTTTTGACGCCGACTGTAAACCAACGCGATACGCGTGCTTTTTTGGCGGGAGCGTGCTGTCAATTGGGGAGGGCGGGAGGCGACGGAAAACAAACCGAATCGTGTTCGGTGCTCGCTTTCGCAACGTCGCGTTCGTAAGGAATGAGTGTTGGTTCATTGTGTACCACTGGCTCACTGTTGGCCACCTGACCCTATGCAAATTAAATTATACAAAAATTTGTTCCAATATTTTAATAGAAAATATGTATTACAAATTTTTACAGTACAGTACAATATTGAAGCTAATAAATTGATATAATTGTATTCATACTCGACGTTAATACTCATATCACAACCCGATTTCATGAACAGAACTGTACAGAGATATAATTTTAATGTAATCCTTTACAACCGAACAAATCTTCTGATTATGTGGTTTCTGAACGATTCTCAAGTGATTTCCAATTTATCCGCACATATTTGTCGATCAGAAACGAATTATTAGCTGAGTTGAGTGTACAATGTCGCATTACTTGAAAACGTAATATAAAAGTCTTGTTTAATACTGGGGCTAAATATTTTTCTAGTATATTACATTATACACATTTTCATATAACATTATTATCAATGTTTTT
This sequence comes from Deilephila elpenor, assembly GCA_949752805.1. NCBI lineage: Eukaryota > Metazoa > Arthropoda > Insecta > Lepidoptera > Sphingidae > Deilephila > Deilephila elpenor. Next base: position 5,309,973 of record OX457099.1, on the reverse strand, counting down.
GGTTTCTTAGATTTACGCGAATGTTACACATTGAAATAAAACTAGGTGTTGCTAATCGGATCGGATCGCAACACCCAGTTAACTTTTAAAATTAACTTTTTAATTTAATAATTGAAAATTAAGGGTAGTTTAATTGTGACAGTCACAGAGCGGATGACTAATACCTCAGTCCGCCCCGTGACCACGAAAGCTGTAAAGTAATCGAAACGTCGGGAAGTTAAAAAAATTAAAAATAGTTTTATTTCAATCAATGTTTTTATTTTAATTTTAACGTATTGGAGTATCTAGTTCATCAAAGCTAATGGTTTTATCCACAAAGATGATTCAAATTAGAAAAGTAACTGTTAAAATACAAAAAAATTCAACTGTAAAACGCAATCAATTTTAACATCCGATATTATTTATTCCGAGTACCTACTAGTGCAATAATTAAAAGAGCAGCTTGTTTGCAAATACTAATGTTATACGCAGCGCAAATAACCTTTCGCGTTATCAAGTAATGAGTGAAGATCGCAGTATGCGTATTGATCGGGCCGATATTATTTGTCGACCGATAAGCTTCGCGACAAAACACATTTGACACAGCCGTGCAAAGATAACAAATGACCCTTTTTATTAGACAACAATTAGGCGCTCGCGGTTAATTGCTCCAAAAAATATAACGTTTTAAGTATTCCAAGGCATGTCGGGCCATATCTAAATGTTTGCTCTCAGTGTTTGTCAATTAGCAAGGCGACCCGCCCCCGGATTCCGTTGATAAGGAGCCCAATGCCCTTGTTGTTTATCTACAACACGACTACATTAACCGGAGTGTCGCCTATTTTCGCAAAGTTTTACCAAAGAACTGCCATTGGAATTACGTAACCTAATTTGCATTATTATCGTACATTTTGCAAACACCTCCCACACATAGCTGTTAAATTTACGGCGCGATTTACCCCGATAAATTAGGAGAAAATTTTGCACTGTAGGTGGCGCTTGTTTATGCTCGTAAACAATTATGCCGTCGCGCCACTTAAGAGTTTGTGGGTGGTCTCTGATATATTGTTTTTTTTACAGGACCGAGACCCAAGACCCAGTTTCGAACAGCGGAAGCCTCACCAATAATGCGGTCCGGCATAAAATTGTAGTGCTGGGAGCGGCCAAAGTCGGGAAATCCTCGCTCATAACTCAATTTCTGTACGGCACTTTCGTAACAAAATACAAGCGGACAATAGAGGAGATGCATCACGGCGACTTCAACGTGTCGGGGGTGCGGCTGACCCTTGACATTTTGGACACGTCTGGCTCCTACGAATTTCCGGCGATGCGGGCGCTGTCCATGCAATCGGCAGACGCATTCATTCTCGTTTACGACATAACCGACGCAAACAGTTTCAGCGAGGTCAGGGCCCTGAGAGATCAGATACACGAAACCAAACAAAGCACCGCCGTGCCGATCGTGGTTGTAGGGAATAAAGTGGACTTGGCGGAGACCGGTGCACGACAGGTGACTATTTCTTTATATTTCCTTTTCAAAGTAGCGTGATTTCTATGTACGTATTTGTTTTCAAGCGATGAAAGTTGCGAGGCTTGTTAGGGTGTTCGTAGTTTTCCCTTCTTTGTTGTGCGTATTGCGCGAGACTATTATAGTTGAAACAACAAAGTGGCGAGTGGAGCGGGACGAAGTCTCACGCATCACGTCCTCGCGACACAACTTCTATCGCTCGAGTTAAACTATAGCAAAACGGATTATTATTAACATAATCATATTCAGGACATGTGGGACTACAGACCCATTTAGAAAACTCGATACGTGGGAGTGTGTGTTATTATTTATGATTTTGTTATCAATAAGGTTAACGATGTGTAATTTTGAATGAAAGTAGGTAGCAACCTTCATATAATTTAGCTTACGTATAAATTAGCTTTCGTGACTCAAGCGTATCTTTTTTATTACAAAGGGTCCTAAGTCTAGCCTTGTGACGTACGTAAGCCGATCATAACCCATGTTCATGCGACGGAGTACGGTTTGGGATTTTTTCTCGTAAAATGTTCCCTGATAATGATTTTAATCTTATGAATAAAGCAATTGATATCAGAGCTTTGTCGAACAACAAATATAAACGCTAATGAAGCTATTAAACAATTGTTATTTAAAAGAAATAGCTTTAAATAGCATTAAGTGTGTGCAGCAAATTATTTACAGCAGATAAAATGAAGCATTTGAATAAACCTGATTGAAAGTGATTAGATTACTTAAACTATTCACTTGGGAAACTTCGGCTTTGATCATCCCTACAGCACGGAAGCTGAGCATTTTATTCCCATCCACGCGTAGTAATCGAATAACATCCTAGGAAAATTGCAAAGAGCCAGCTTTTAAGCCCGGGCCATAGGATTTTAATTTCAAAATGGCGAGCACTTTTGCGAGTGGGTTCGATTTTAATTTCGTGGCAAACGTTCAGTGTTACATACGAGTATTTATGCTGAAAGCAGTATAAAACTGAATTTCCGAACTGTCAACACAATGGAAAATGTGGCGTGGAACTGTCGCATAGAGAAGTCAATGCAGCGGGAATTCTGCGCAATATATTATTTCCCCGGCGAGCGCGACTCTTGACCGTCCGTTGTGCAACGATTTTCCTCATGGCTTCAATATGTAATAAGATATCTTTGAGGGCATTGAATCTATTTTTATAGTGGCGGTTAGCAGTAAAGCTGGAGAGGGCGTTTTGAATTAGATAAGCCTGATAGGTAACTTATACAGTAAATAAAGGGAGAGAACTTGAAACTACGGTCCAAGTGGCATAATTTCCAATAATATTTGCACCGTAAAGGTCATGTTTATTCACGATATTTATCTAAATACGGTTTGGATGGCTATTCAAACTGTGCGAACAATATTTTAAATCATATTAACTGTAACTAAGGCTCAAATTCAGTTAAAGCCAATAATACACTAGAAACAAACGGCAGCTAAACACTCAGAATCGAAATACTTCATTGAAAAAACTAGTGTGGTGTGTCAGGTTTACTGTTACAATGGTCCCAAAAAATCATTTTAAAAATGCTCAAATGTATTTTTTGAAACTAATTGTTAGCATAATAATACTCAATACATACATAAACAACTTGTTTCCCTTTTTATACGGAATATACAAATGTTTAAAAAACTTATTTGAATACCTATCTAATACCGGGCCGACATTGTTACGCCTCACTAATAAAACGTTCCTATGGGCACAGACAAATACATGGAAATCTATATTTCTGAGCATAAGCAGCGAGAAGGGCGTGGGTGTTATACGACGCAATTACGCGAAACACTTATTTACGCTAATAAATTTGATTTTGCTTAGTTAATATCATAAAATTACATTTTTTACAAAGGCAATATTGTGGATCAATGTGTTTTTACAATGATTGCCTACACTTTATTGCTTTTGAAACAATAAGACGTTCTAATTTACTTTGTTCACTGGGTTATTATTCAATTAGAACTTGATTTTGTTCCTGCTTTATTAGATTGATGTTAACTTATAATGGGAAAATCGATTACAGCATTTATTATGATGGCATAACTTTTTAATATAACGTTTTTGATTATAATATATTATGTATTTTCAATCGTTTCGTCGCCTTTCTTTATAATATTTTTCTGTTAGTATGATGCGTATTAGGTACATAAATCAATAAAACTTTTTTGCGTGCAAATGATCTCGATGTATTCATATAAGTCAGTCATTGCACGAAATCATAATGTTCCATACTGTTCTGTACTGTATCAGCCCATATACGTCCCACCGCAGGGCATGAGCATCCTCTACAATCGAGGGTACGATTGAGAGGGTTCAGGCCGTATAGTCCACCACGCTGGCGTATGTTTTCCTTCACCGGTATAGTACGTGGTTATTGACTATCAATACACACATGACTCCGAAGAGTCAGAGGTGTGCCCTGGGACTTGAACCCGCGACCGCCGTGAACTTGTTGGTAGTCGCGTCTGTTCCCTTTTACCAACGGGCCACCACACACTCATCGTATTGTACCACGCACTAGTCAGAATGCATTCTATCCGTATTATGTCTTATAATATCAATATAAAAGAAACATTACATTGTGGAGGGAAAGCAGTGGATATCAGAATAAGTCTGAGTACTGATTTAATATGAGGTCTTGTATATTTGAGTATGTGTGAGTTATTATACCTACATAATATAATATATATAATTATACATACCCTTTAATATGCTCTGCCAAGAACTTAAAAGAAAATAACTTTTTTGTAAATATATTTTCTCGAATAGAAATAACATTATCCCTAGAAACTAAGCAACGATGCGTTTTAATGTAATGTTGGAAGAGTTATAAATCTCCCAAGTGTAATGTGTTGCGACTCAGTGAACCATCATTTCCTATTCGATAGCTGTATCCGAAGTCGCGAACGGCCCCCGGGGTGTGTTACCCCCCTCTCGCCCCCGTTCGCTTTGCAAGTGACGAAGGCATTTTACGACAGCCCGTGTTTCAGACACCTTTGCATAAAATTTAAAAGAATTGCGCGTACCGAATCAGAATTTACGCAGGGCTTACCGAAGTGGGACATTGGTTTTACATTTTATTTTTCATTTAGTTAGATATATTTATGTGTTAGTACAGTGATTATTTATATAATTGTGTAGTTTATTGTAGAAAGAATAATACTAAATCGCAATGCTGTACAATGAGCGGTGTTATTGCTGTCAGCAACTCCTAACGGGCAAGCTTAGGATCACAGGAATATATCTAGAATTATAAATACTTTTTTATATGCTTTCGAGGCATAACATTAACAAATATGTACCTTATTGGTATAATAATAAGGCAGTAAATGGCATTATTTTAAAATTGATTCGTGCCGTATAATGTTTTCGATTTAAAATTGCCTCAGTGGTGTAGTTTTGGCGTGTAGCGTAGTTACCACAACTGTTTTATTCTGAAATATTTCGCTGACCGACTATGTTATTTTGGTTTATATGCTTATAGACCATCGGATCGCAGAACAGATTCTTCTCCTATTCTATCAGTTTCAATCTAGTTGTATTGGTTACCTATGGCTATTTCTTCGAAGCAACATTACATGTATGCAGGGGGCACATTTCGTTGCAATTTTACTTATACTCGTACAAACATTTTTTCTCTGTGTATAGACAGACATGTTGCTCAGTCTACTTTTTCTCACCTTCGCAAATGAAGGTTCTCCAAACCTGTATATCGATTCTGTTTCTTTATCTATAATAACTCCCTTAAAAATCTAAGGCTTACTACCTTCAACGCCATAATCTAAACACCGCATAAAATAGCCCAGATGTTTCAATAATACTCCAACATCTCATTTACACACTGCATTCCGAACAAAAACAATGAACATTGTAAATTACAAGGCGAAGTTAGTTCACTGTTCCACTGATATCAGATCCCACTGCGCGTAATAACTTGCCGCTTTCCGTTCCATTTTTCGCATTCAAACACGTTTTATATAGGAATGTTTGTGTAAATTCTTTTTGTGGTTAATTAGGGAGAAAGATATGTCATATCTTTTAAATATAATTTCTTATTAACATGCTTAGGGGTATTTTTATCCCTATTGTAACTATATAACGATGCCTCAAGACTTAAAGACCGTATAATATTTCTGGTCTGTTTATTTTTACTCAATACGACGATGCAATTATTTATTTAACAAAATAAAGTCTGAATTGCACAATGCACAAAACCCAAAACCGTGTACTTCGTTTTCTCAGTTCCGATATCAATACATCTCATTCACATTATTGGCACGGCTCCAAAATTCGGGGAAACTCATGGATAATGTGAAACATTTTATAAATGTGGAAAACGCACTGAGAAGACTGCCTCCGTGGCGCATTTTGACTTTCACACCATTACAATGTTTATGTAAATGCATAAGTATTTTCGCGTGAGAGTGTTGCATTTCCAGTAGTTTGTAATACACATGACCAAAGGCTTGTAACCTAATGTGGGGTCAGGATTATATGTTCCGACATAATATACGGTTATACGTATTAGGTTACGACTATTTGGTTAAATATATATTGCTTATTTGAGGAGAAATAATTAAACAAATTCGACTCTCGTCTAAACAGAGACAATAAATAATTACACCCATCAGTCATTTACATAATCATGACCCCACATTAGGATCAAATAAGTCTTGTGTCGTGGGTATCAGAACAGAGCTACGAGAGACATTTCGGTCTCCCAACCTTTTGTCTCGGTGGGGGGATCGAACCCGTGGCAACGAGGGTTTCAAAGCCGGAGTCTAACTAACTGCGCCACGGAGGCTGTCTAAGCAATGATATGACGTTGCATATATGTCTTCCCATAGGTTTATTCCACACAGGACTTTTGCAAGCAACAAGCTCACAATGCGTGTGCTAATCAGAATTCTTATTTATTATTATACTAGCCTAAAATATCCCACTACTGGGCAAAGGCCTCCCCTAAGTTCTTTAATAAATTTCTATTGAGAGCAAATCAGAAAGAAATCTAGCGAGGGATATTTTTTTTGTTTTAAATCATTTCACAAGTAAAAAAATATCAGAGAACCCTCAGCACTGTGACAATCATTTGTGTCTATAATAGTTATAATAATAACATTCACACACTTTTATTTAATGACTTATTTGATCTTCAACCTAGATTACACCAGAGTAAATAACTGAGCGGTAAACTGGTTCACTTCTCATCATAATATTTTTAAATAACCTGCATAACCAATGCAAAAAGTCTATAAAAAGTATCAAGAAATTAAAACACCACTGTAATTTTATTTGAGGCAAATTAATTAGTCACTGCGAAAATATTTTTATAAAGCTGGAATTAAATTGTAAAATCGGCACAAAACGGCCATAAAAAGGGCTTAATTCAAAATTAAACTAGGGCCGTAAAGACGACAATTTATTAGCTAAAATCTTGGATATTTTTCCCAGCTAGACCCATTTCGTATGCCGAGATCCAGAGGTAATGAAATTATGACTTGATCCCAGCGGGCAGAAGTGTGCGTACTTACAACACGGATTACATTAAACAACTTCACGTTATTCTTACTTCCCCTGCTTATTTATTAATACTGACGCAGAAGAAGCTAGTTAGTATAGGTTTAGTGGTTTCCATGTAAGATGCTTGAATACATGCAAACAAATTCGTTGATTTTGCGACCAACCGCATCCAAAAAATTCAAAGGATACACAAAAATTGGCCAAACTGAAAATTATCAACACATATTGCAGCTTGGAACTCATATTACTAAGAAGAACTCCAAATATATAGAAAATATTTTAAAGAATTCCTCAAGACATACTACCGAAAATGATTTTTTTTTATATCTTTGAATTTTCTTTCGTGATGTATATTTCATATTTTTTATTTTACAAAGGGCTCAACCAATTACGCAGATTCTTGTAAGAATTATAGTTTAATATAAAAAAATGAACAGCTTTATATAAAATATTTAAGTTGGACAAGAATTATCCAAAAACTTTGAAATCGAGATGAGACCACAGACTATAGTTGTCTTAATATAAATCTCGCGCGAACTCATTAAACTGTCATAAGCACTCCCAAACCGCAGTTGTTAATTAATATTATAACTTTAACATTAATCTACAATCTTATGTTGGTCATAATTACGGAATTTTGGGAAGTGGTAATACCCAGTTTATTCCAGTAAATATTCTTAAATATTTAGATTTATTTTATCTTTAATATTTTAAGCATTGCCACCCATTAAAAATACTCCTGTATTTTTAATAATAAAATCATATGCACATATAAATACAAATATTAATACAATTACCATAATCCAAGTTTGAGTAGCTTCTGGGACCATCGCGTCGCCTATCAAATAATATAAAAATAGACAAGACAATCTTCAATGCTGTATTTTACACTCTCTTTATAATATCAGTTTAATTAACTTCAGTATCTCTGGAATGAACTGCCTGAATCGGTGTTTCATGAGCGCTATGACCCGTCCTCCTTCAAACGAGAGAGAGGTTTAAAGAGAGTACTCTCCTTAAGGTAGGCAGCGACTTTGTTGTGCTGGACCCCTGGCACTGCGAAGGTCTATGGGCAGCGGTAGCCACTTACCATCAGGCGGGCCGGTAGCTCGTGTGCCTATAAAGGCAATAAAAAAAACTTAGATCATGAAATGACATTTTTGAACTGTACATTTTCTAAAAGTTTGTTTGAAATAAATATAATAGAAAATGCAATAGCCAAATTCAAGATACGTATTAAAATATCTTTCCGGATTGGAGTCGAACTCGCAGCCTCCTTTCTAAGCGTTAAATCGATAACTTCGAATGGAATAGAACACCGTGAGATTTATGACATAAGATGCGGATTTCTCGTGCCGATAACACACTGTAGATTCCTTGGAGCTTTACTCCAAACCCTTAGAAGAAATACCGTCTTGTATACGCACTGTTTCAAGCTATATCTATGTAAAGTTGATACATCAATAATAATTATTGTCATGCATATTATTGTGAGACCGATAAGTATCTCGTAGTTTTTAATATCCATGAGACACAACTTAGTTTATTACTGTGTAGTCAGATATATGTGTGTGAAACTATATCGTATATTTATCTATTTGGGTATATTTGTAAAATAATTCCAAAGCTGCTTAGTATCATTTTCACTATCATCAGTTTTCTACAGGTATTGACTATTTTTCTAATAGTAAGTACCTACCTTCACCGTTTCTTTTCGTGAGGAAACCTGCATACCGTAGCGATTTTAAAGAATTTCTAGGGTACGCCAACCTGCACTAGGCCAGCGTGGTGGACTATATGGCCTAACCACTCTCAATCGGTTTTCTCGATTGACGTATATGGGCTGATACAGAAGCACCTACCTACGCTACATAGTATGGGTTAACTTAGATCGTCATGGTATACTACATCGTGGGACGGAAAAACGAGGGTGTTATGGTTGCACCTCTACCAACCCCATCTGGGGAGAATGCGTGACTTTATGTATGTATGTGGTATACTTCGGTTCTCTAATTTATTCTCAGCAACCGACTGTAAAGATCGCCTTTAAAACATGTCACTGCCATTACCAATTGTACTCGTAAAAGCTTGAGCCTCATTCTTGCATTAGCCGTAGTCCTTCATTGACATGATTGGAATAATTTAATTAGACAAATATACTCGTATTATTACAGTATATTTGTATTCCATTTGTAGGTACAAATTAGCCATTAGAAACGTAACACTGTTTCATACTAATGCGATAATGTCCCGCGCGTCAACGCTAATCCAATTAACCGTAAACAATACGGAAAAGTGTTCCAATGGCTTTATTTGATATTTATTTGTCGAGAAACTTTTGGGTAAAGTTAATTTTAAATTCATTCATCAACACGTTTTGGCCTGTCGTGAAAAGTTATATAAAAACGAAAAGTGATATAACTTTTTATATAGAGGTATAATAATTTGTTGCTCGGCGCACAATGCATTCATATTATTTTAAAATGCAAAAATACGAATAATATAATAAACCAAACTATGAATATTAATGTGATAATGTGTTGAAATTGTAAATAAAAAAATATACAAAATACACTGTTGCCACTGCTGACTACAGCACAGCCAATGTTTCGATTCAAGGACAAAGAAAATTACAAGATCATGTATATTTATGTGACTGTTGGGTGTATTTATTTATTATTATTTATTTATTTAAGATTTGTAGTGCAGTGAGAAGGTTTGAGATAATAATTATGCGATGATTTGTATCCTTAAATGGAAGTGTGTTTACCGAAGTGTTTGTATAGTCTTAAACGGATACATATTATGCGTGGTCGATTTATCATCGGTCTCCCGGAAACACTCCGAACACTCCACGCATAAAAGCCTTTACAATAGTTTCGATTTAAATATTGCCTACGCCCTACATGTTGTATATATGTCCCTACATATTATTGACGTAAGGCTTGAAAAAAGGCTGCTTTGAAATCCTGAAATTGTAACTGCATAAAGTTTTTAAAATTAAAGTTCTTAGGCTTTTAAAAAGCATTAGTTCAATCCTTATTCTTATAACCAATATTCAACTTTTAAACCTTCAAATTACTACTAAAACTACTAAAACAAATTTATATTTCATTTATCACGAAAATAATAAACAAAATAAAATTTTACCTAGAAATTCGAATTCTAGACAAAGTCATGTAGTATTACCGACTTAATTAGTAGTCGTTTAATATAGCAACACACCCAATTGTCTCATTACGCAGCTAACTGTGCCAGCGTTAGTCGTTCGCTGAACTAGGTTTAGTGCCAACAACTATGAACCTACGTGACTAACTTTCGTATGCTGCAGAAGTATTACAAAGTGTTTATTCACGTTAGGGACCTTAACATTTAACGTTGAAATACTGGCGGTATGTCAGTTGGTTAGAAGTGTAATAAAGGCTACATTGTGTATGATAATGAAATGCTTATGAAAATGAACAGACATTGTATTTAGATAACCTCAGTGGCACAGACGCCGGCTGTGAAACGAGAGGCCGCGGGTGTGAACCACAGGTATTTGTTTCTGGTCTGGGTGTTTGCGAGACCGAAAAGTATCTCGTAGTTTCTGATACTCGTGACACAAGAATCGATTTTAGTGTCTGGTCAGGACTCTGTACGTGGCTGTTGGATATATATATTTATTATTTATTTGTCGTAGGAAGTTGGTGGATGTAGATCAGTTTAATCCCACCTATCTTGTGGAAATCTTAGGAGGAAACCTATGTTCAGTCGCGGACTTTTTAACTGAGAATAATTGTAATTGAGAAATGAAAACGACCCTTTCTGATTGTGCCTTTAATAATCAATAATGAAATAATAATAAACTTTATTTCTCCCCACACAAATCACAGTAACATAAGTTGCCTTATAACTATTTTTACATAATGTATTTGTGAGAAGCTTGTGTCTGCTATAGGTTTGAACCTGTGGTGCAGATCCCTAGGCACTCTGCCCCGCACTAATCTACCAGTTGAATACATTAGCTGCGGAGAGTACCCCTGCCGAGCGTAAACCATACTACGAGTACAATAACCGTCTTATAATGTTGTGTTTGAAGTTAAAGAAATCAATTTGAAAACGGAACTAAATGTACAGACTTTAGGAAGATTTATCGATAGTATTTTAAAGTAATCTGTAATGGCGATAAAAGAGAAATAAATTCAAATAATAGTATTGACGTTTCATGTTGCATTTTCCATAACGCTCGTTCTCTAGTGTAAGACTGGATAATGTAAACAGAAACCAAACATACAAAATAATTTTGGTTGTCTGGAAGAGATCGCTTATAACGATAAGACCGCCAATTGTACACTATTTTTTAAAAGTTTTCTATGTTTTATTGTCTCTGTACTTTGTGGTGTTCTATAAGTGTTGTGTATCCGTGTATCTGTAAAATATTTTTTCTTTGGCCAAACATGCCATATACGATATATGCATGTATATCCAACAGTACTCGTTATACAAAGAAAACTATTAAGAGGTCGTAAAACTGTGTTAAGTGTATCAGGAAATGCAATATAGAATATTTATGGCTAATATCTGTCCTAAACCATATAGAGCAGTTCTGCCCCATATACGATACAATTCGGGAGATAAATGATCACGTCTTTGATATTTATAGTTTCGCGAGCATAAGGAATGATAACATTACTTGGACTCGGACACTTATACTCGATATATAATACAAGCTTAACAAAGAATCAGTGAAAGCTAAAGAAAGGAATAGATAAGGAATAGTTAAACTGATACGCCGAGAATGTATGTGAATGATAGTAAACGAAACAAAAGTGATATTTTAGAATTGACCGTGTAGTAATTGTTTATGTTTCTTTTAAATACACATTTTGGAAATAACATTTTAATATTATAATCAAAAATTCACCCCTTTAATTTTTCACAGAATATTAACACTCATTTGTTTTCCAGGTGGAATTCCACACAACGGAGTCCGTAGTCACAGTGGACTGGGAGAACGGTTTTGTCGAGGCTTCAGCTAAGGACAACATGAACGTGTCTCAGATCTTCAAAGAGCTATTAGTTCAGGCGAAGGTGAAGTATAACTTGTCTCCAGCGTTGAGGCGGCGCCGGCGACAGTCGCTCCCGACTGGACCCCAGGGACCTCCAGGGTCTAGTCCCACACCGCCTGCTCCGTCGCAACCTCACGTCCCGTCGCCGGCCCAGCTCGCCCATCTACAACAAATCCGGGAACGGCACAATAGCAAACGCAACTCCTGCGTCATCTCTTAGATCAATAAGTTTATTAGGTCATGCTTCGTCCTATACGGTCGCAGTGGGATGCGGCAATTCCTTCTCCAGTTTATTTTTCTAATTTTCAAAAGAGAATAGGTCTAAATAAAATGTAATACAAAAATCTATAAAGATGTTTTCGTCCTGACAGCGCAAAATATTGTTGTTCTTTAGCTGTTTTGTCGCGGGAATAACCACAGTTGATTAATTACATTCTAATTTGTTTTTCCATTAGCCAACTGCAGCCACTTTGCAGATTAATTTAGCTAATATTTCGTAAGTTTTCTCGAAACTTCTTAATAACACAAAATTACAGTGTCATGCCGCGTCACCGCTGCGACGCCATCTTTACTGTGACTTTCGAATTTTCTAACTAGAATCATAATTATAAAAGTTTTATAATAGATGTTCGCATTATAATACTGCAATTATTTCTAATGTTTCATTTAGGTGATAAATGTACTTCTACTATTAAATTAGACTATAAATGAACACCAAATCATTACGTAAATCTTTATTTATCTATCGATGTTATTTCTATGTTATAGTGTAGGTAAAAATGTAACTAATATGAATGGATTTTTGGAACTCTAAAGATGAACCAGCTCCGCTTAAATTTGCATATAAAAATTCCTATGAATCTTAAGCAGAATATAATATTACATTACCACCCCCGACCTATAAAGGGAGGTTTGAAAAGAAAAAAAATGGATTTTTACATTATTTTACCGCAAATTAATATGTAATTTTACTACACACCTACTATTTCGCTAGATATAAACTATCCAAAGTATACATTTAAATTAATAATAATTAAGTATAATCCTTGATATCTTGTTCCATGTAGTAGGTAAATGGAATTACTATGTTCTTCTTGAAATCTGTGGGTAGATGTAGAATTATTTAGGTCATGGAGTTAGTATCAGTGTTTCGTCAGGTCATTGTGCTATATACGAACTGTTTCGTTGAGATAACTGTAGATTTCTCACGACCGTAATAATGTACGTTTATGTTAGGTAATAAAAACTTAAATAATGTGATGTATCAGGTCCATTAGGATTCCGTAAGAGTGGGCTTAATGGGTCTGTTTGGCTGGAGTACCACTGTCGCACAGAATAGGGACCTTCCACTTGTAGGACACATAACATGGAATCTATAGAGAAAGGAATAGGCGGTTATTATGGTACTCTCAGTTCACTGGTAGAACTAGACGTAACAGGCAAGATGGTACCTTATATAATTTCACAGTGAAATATTTGTCCCATCAGATTAAAGCCATATATGTTATTGTCGAGAACTGACAACAAGGGGTGTGGCTCTGCCAATCAAGAGACAAAAAATTGAGCTAAAATTTTAGTTTTAAAACTAGTTACTTTACTGAATATTATATTTATGATAAGTATAGAACACCACTGAAGTGCGAAGGAATAGTTAAGAGTAAGGTAGTGAAAAGCGATAAGATCGGATTTTTGTACGGCATATATGTAATAAATTCAGAGGCGAATAGGCGACGTCGGTACTATCTCTAATATCACGTTATTTTTAACCGTGAATAACTTTGTGTATAGTAGTTTTATTATAAAGTTATTCAACTTAATAAATGGAATACATAATTATACAATGTCTTGAAAGGAAAATATTTCAAAAATAAAATATTTTCGCATATTAGTATTGTGGCATAAACAAAGATTTAAAAGATTGTTACCTGCAACGCAAATATGAAAATAAAAATATGTTAACACATTTCTGAATAAAACTATGCAACTGTGAGCAGAAGCTAATCCATTACTTTTTTATTTTAATAAAAAATAAATATCGCTTCATTACCAGTTCTACTAAAAATTAATATAATTCTAAATAGAAAAAAAAATACAACATGTATTACATGCGTAGTAATAAACTTGTAAGTGGGTTAATTTACTTGTTATTATGAGCAAAAACATGAAAAGATAAGCTAAATGGCAGTGACTGTAATATATTTCATGTATATTTCATCTCTGGTGTAATTTATAACGAGATGATATGTCAGCTGGAATAATGGGCTGCTTTATTCAATGGAAGAATCGGATAGGGGCGAACTGTATTCCCAAAGTAAATGTAAAAGAATATTTACAATTAATCATTGTTATGAATATAATCTTAATATGGTGATCCGGCACATTAATAAATGAATATTGGAAAGTAAAAACAACAGACTTTGCAGACATTAAAATTCGTATGTATTTACTACGTTATTTTGCAATTAACAGAACGAGACACGAAACAAAAATAAACTGAAATTGCCGGTACATTAATCTGAAATAAAGCAAAAACGATTGTTTTTTTAAGAAAACCAACTGTTCGGAAAAAACTCGTAAATGAAGTTACTAAAACAGGCACGCCCACACACTCATTTAACTTGAATTTTTAACAGATAAAGGAAAAGTATAAGGAGAACTTCGCAGTTACATAAATAAGTAGTATATAATAAATTATAATAGAAATATTATGACGGTGTCACTTTTCTATTTAATAAACTTAAATATAAATACATATATTTAAAATAGTAACACACATTTCGGTGAATTTCTTACATGTATATTATGCATTCAAAATAACCTCCCTATCTTTGTATTGATGTTTTTACCCAATACAAATTTAAAACGAACTTCTCTATCAATAAACAACTAATCATAAAATAGGTTTATATTAGTAGTCTATTTAAACTATGTGTTTATCTAATAAACAGAGCAAGATGTTAAAAAAATGATTAAACATTGTGCCGTTACAATTTTGATAATAATTCACCTATTTCCTTACAGTGTACACTCACGTTTATTAGTAAATCAAAGCAAATATTAAACTGTTTTTAATTTTGAAATAGAAAGGTAAATTATTACTCATGTATTCTAGATATACAAATGTATATTTCTAAAGTCATTCCATTCCCATATAAACTTTTTATTATAAATTTTCCTGTCTACCAATAAATGATTCGGATATTTAATCTTGTAATCAAATGTTTACAAATTAGGAATCTATGTGACTTGTGTGTGTCTAATTTATTTATTATAACATTTCAAATTATATTGATGTGCCTTTATTTAAAATAATCTTCTTAGTTTGTAGAGGAATTGTTTTATTGTATTTCCGTATTAAATACCGCTTATAACTCTCCTGCAAAGATCTAAAAACACCTGTTGCTTTATTTTGTAGAACGTGCTAGTTTTATAGAATATAATTAACATTTTCGGTGATAATATATAAGAAAATGTACGTAGATATATGTAATTAGTGTTATGTACTTAATATATGAAGAATTTCTTCGCTATATTCCAACATTCCGATTCAAGTTTGCACAATAAGAAATGTATTTATTCTTTACATCGTTTAGTAATATACTTTATGCATTTGGGCACTAATGGATTTGAAATGAGTAGAATTGAATTGTACATACATACGTTTATGATAATTTTCAACATTATAAGTTTTACGTAAGCTGGTGCAAATGATTTTTTTTGCTTTGTGATATGGCACAATATTCTGATCCACTGGTCCCGCCCTCACACCCAACTCCTGTAAGCCAGGATCAACAGTGGCACGTATTTTAATGACAGCGAGCACTGAAGCTCAGCGAAGCTCCGAGAATTTCTAACTTGTCTCTAACTCGCATCGGAATCAATCATAAAGTTAAATTATTAATTGGAGAAGTTGGATATACCGGTGTGTATAGCGAACATTGTACACATTGCTATAGAATCCGTCATAATGACCAAAGTCCCCTTTGAGTTTCAGTGTCTGTGTATCCAATTCCTAGGTAACTGGCACAAGTATCTCGCTGGATTATATATATAAATCGAACTGCATCGTATTCAAAATGAGGTGAATTTTCACTCTGTCGTGCCAGCATGAAAAATATTTTTGCTTTATTCAAATACGCATTAATTACCAAGTAGGTACTTCAGTTGGTACGTAATGCTTTTAAATGACGCACTGAGCGCTCGGATGGTTAGATTGGAGGGAACACCCGGCTTCGGATATTTTACGGACACAAACGTTGGTTTGCGGTGAATTCTTGTTTAAACCTGGTTATTTAAGAGCCAAAATTCTCTCAGCTTTTATTACATTAGGAGCCCTCTTTCGCCTACAAATAATTGTGTGTACAGTTCGGGGAATTTGATTCTTAACGTGTTATTTTATATTTAAAAAAAACACAAAATACAAAGAATCTTATTTATTTATTTATAATTCTTTATTGTACACAAAACATAGAAATAACATAGATAAGGAACTTAAATCTAAACATGAGTACAATACAGAGAATTTTAGTTTATGTATTGTGTATTATTCAACAAATCATGCACCAGTTTACGTAAAACAAGTAAAACTAGTGTACTTTAAGTGATATAGCTATTTTCTATGTACCTATTGACTATTATTCGTTTGTGACATCTATAAAAATGTATTTCAAGATGAATATTTCCTCTAATCTAAATTTGTACCGAATGTAAAAAATTGTGTGTCTCAAATAAAAATAACTGATACAGTAACTTGTACGATTATTTAAATACCTTCACACTAATATTTGCAAGCTTTTGTGGCGCAGTTGGTCAAGAAACCGCGCGGGCTGGTAAACGAAAGGATGGGATAATAGGGGACGTAATGCAAAGTATGGGAGTTCCACTCGAACACACTTCCTTTTAATAAAAACTGATCACCTAATAAAATCTACAATACTGGTTGAATCTTAGGTTCCAGCATATCGCTGTAGAAATCCTTGAGCGAAACCTGTGTTTATTAGTGGACGTCTCATGACTGAGGTACTGATGAAGGTCACCAATGTCTTCCAATCAAATGTCTTCTTAACAATGGCGAATATAACAGTCTACAACAATTAAACCAGAAAACGCACTGCGCAATATTTTAGAGAAAAACAAATATTACAAATATTCATAAACTCACGCCTTTATCCCAGAAAGGGTAGGCAGAGGTGCCACCAGGACACCCACATTTCGCCTTGTATGTTCCGTCCCATGATGTGATAGGGGGCGAGCCTATCGCCATATCGGGCACAACTTCCTGACTCCGGGCTGATAATAAATAGAAAAAACCAAATTTAACTTTGCCCGACATGGCATTCGAACCCGAGACATATTACACGAAACATTGAACATGATACATTCTATGACATTTTCATTCCAGGATTGTAGGAATTAGATAAAATATCCTATTACGAAGACCACTGAGTTTTTTCGTTAATCAGTTACACTGTACCGCCTACACACAACGCTTAAATTCCAGGAAGTGAACTTCAACTAGCATGAACTAGGAATAATAACAATTAATCTCTGGAAACATCGCTTTATAACTGAGTGATATTGAGATAATAAGGTACCTATTTTATTTAACCCACATGTTTCTCATAACATTAGGTGACATTGTACAAAATTTACAAATAATCAGATAGGATTGAGGAGCTGGATGCATACCGCTTCCAGCCGGAATTCTTTAGTCGAAATCTTATTTTCAACAGTGGAATTCCTTTCTCGTCATAATAATAGGGTGATAAAATAAATAATATTATTAACGAGCAACTTCTAGGGCTTCAACCAATTTCACGTTTGTGATGCTGGCTAATAGAAAATGAAGAAGATGAGGATAACCATTACAGGTAGAGTAGCCGCATGCCAGACTGATGGTGGTTTAATTATTACTTTAATTTATCTGTAATTGTTTAATTGTTCTTCGTCTTCTTCGAATGCCTCTTCTGTGCTAAAGGTTGGCCATCAGCTTCTTGTAATTCGTTTATTTGATATATTAATTTTAAATGTAAGAGTTAAAATGTGAAACTCACATTCACAAGCGATTCCACGGTCAAAATACGGTTTCGTGGGACCTATGCATAAATTTGTACTTATATTATATGTGATTTTTAAACTACTGCCTACGCCCGCAATCTTGTGTTAGAAATCCTTGAGAAGTAGCCTATGTTCGGCAAAGGATTTTCTATTGTTGATTATGAAAAAAACAGTTATTGGCCTTAGAAAACAGTTGCGATACTATTATTGGACGTGTAGACGCAAATACATGAATAAATTTATAAATTGTATTAACAATAACAAAGAGCTGCTTTTGTAGGCCCGGTATCGTTTTTCTAAAGCAACATTGGATTTTATAAATAAAACAATATAGGCTGTCCTAAAACAACACGATTGCCTCGAAAATACATTAATCAAAATTCATAGCTGTAATAGACGTCTGCATATTTAACATTTTTATTACCTAAGATAAAGATTAAAGTGATAACTCGCCCTAATTTAAGAGTTTTTTTTTTGTTTTAATTAAAAACTCATTAAATTATTTATTTAGGTTTCTTGTCAAGAATCTTGGTGATATAAAAGAATAATTAAGGAAAAAATAGAACAAAAACACCATAACAGTATTTTCTTAGGCCATCTCTATACACTGTGGTAGCCGAAATTCAAACAGTTATATCAATTACGTCAACATATAACACAAAATAAAGCGTTTACCCCTTTTGTTCTGAAGTGGTTAATAACAACTATAGCCAGCACAAACCGAAGCATGAATAGCTCGACCGAGGTACCACTCGCAAATCACGCGCGTGGAATCACAGCTTTGTTGTTTCGTTCGGTCAGTGAAATGGATGAATACCTTACATACATACATACACCCAATCTTAAAGGTCATGAAGTAAACATTGATTGCTCGTAGCTTGTGTGGGCGATATGTTTTCAAGTCCGTTGCTTAGTCAATGCAGATCCTACGATTACATAACCTGATGAGTTGCACTAAATATTCTCCAAAGTTTAGTAATATAATTATTGATTATATTCTAATGAATCGAATTCTCCTAGCGCAGTAGATAAAAGACAGGATTGTTTTTTGAACAGTCGTCCACGTACCTTTAAAACTCTGTTCAAATAACAGGTAAGTGTACCATATATATGTTTATACACATATATCCAATTACAAACGATTCATTCATTTGGGAACGTCTAAAGAGACAGATGTACAAATTTGCGGCTTAAGTGATGTAGGGTCAACCCTAATGAAGGATTAACCGTTTAGAAGGCTTGCAAACCAAGTCCAGCCATTCTATGTAGACGATATTTCAATACATACTACATTATATAGGAGTTAACGTTCTTACCTCTTCCATCCTTATATAACGTTGCTAACCCAATGCACCCTTCTTCGTTGTTAAGAGAAGGATTTTTGTCCAAATTTTCTATAGGGACTATAAAATTCCGTTTACTATTAGGGACTGTATAAAACTATCTACCAATACACTACAATTTAGTCAAAATCCAACCATCTGCTGCGTCATATATGATGTCGCTCAGTACGTTTCGTTTATAAAACATAAAATTGAGATGGATTTTTGAATTGAAATCGTATTCACGCTTGCTAAATATGTTTTCTTTCTTTCTATAATAAATGTATTTTCTTTCATTTTTTCTTAAACAAAAAAATATTCATAAAAAATACTATACTTTATTAATAACCTACCTACCCATTTCTTTTCACCTGTGTCGTAGGAACTAAAATATGCAAGGAAAATGCAAATATGCATGGAGGTTGACAAGAAAACCAGATCCTAGCAGGGACCGAAGAAGAGGGAGATGGTAAAATAGTGTCATAATATTGAGCAAAAGTCTCAACAATTGCATTTTCTCCTATCTACTAGCATATTTTCTCTAGTTTCTATTAATAAGTAGCCTTAATAGTAATTAGGTGTTATTGTATCCAATTGCGAATATCTGGGTCGCCATAATTTTACCTCAAACTATTTGTTCTCTTGTTGTTAAGCTGTATCTGATTGTGGAGGCTAGGCTCTAGGGTCCTTTGTTCAAGACAATACTGCATAGTTGGATTATATTATTATTATTATGGAATGGTTGGTAACAATACAGGCATCTGGCATAGGTACGTGATATAATATAAGTTCAAAGCTCTCTTCATTCCACATAAGCAGTAAAGTTAGAAATATTTGCTGATGACACAGCTTTCATCAGCATTGCTATCACCACGCTAATGAATTCTCATATGATTTCTCTCTCTCCCTCTGATCTCACGCTGTTCAGTCACAGGAAGCTTAGTGCTGGGCACAGGCTTCTCTCTCAAGGGTTCTCAAAGCGACCCGTTGGTAATAGCCTGCATCCAGCAATTACACATTGCAGGGTAAATTTTGAAGTTGAAGTGGATGGTCATATCCGAAGCTATGATGAGAAGCGAAAAATAGTCAAAGTTCAAAAAATCCATTTTATTGTCAACTTATGAGTCAATATTTTAATCACTAGTAAGACGTATCAAGTAAAGACGATAAGTTCAACAGGACGGATTATCTTTAACCTTAGTAAGTCTAACATACTCAACTTTAAAGAGCCAAGTTGTAACATTAACAATTTACAGGGTAAGTAACTTGATGCACCACGCGCATCTCAACTTGAACAAGAAAGAATCCTCACAAGTACATTTAAGCGCTCAACTACTAAGTTCTGTAACTAAAGATGCAACCTGGGCGACCTAATTATAATATCCTTTAAGCTGTTACAGATTTCCGATACATAAACTCATCACACGTTGGTTTTTATCATTCAACCCTTCGACCAATGTAACTCACATCCATTTTTTTTCAAAGCGCAGGATGGTCACGAAGTAGCAGTATGGACAAATTGCTTACATTGAAATCAGATATTAGTTCATAGGCATCCGTAGCAACTGAAGAATCGTAAGATCTTAGGTTTTAAAAAAATATATGGAGAAAGGAAGAAGACGAAGAAGGAAGGTTAGGATTATTGAACATTCGGTAATTTACTCATCGTGTTTTGATTGTGTTTTCCCGCTGCATGTAGGCTCTATCCAACAGGTCGCGGGGGAATTTTTGTGAAGGCCTATGTTCTACAGTGGCCTTCCTGCGGCTGAAGAGAGAGGTTTGATTTACTGAATTCATTTGAATTGACTCGTAGATAAGAATAAAGGAGGAAAATCTAAACTGGATTTCGCGTTCTCAGTCGCATTTCGATATTTAGTTATAAAACAGCAAGAGACAAACTTTAAAATAGAATTTGCCGTTTTGTTCGATGTGTCTAATACTGAATAAAAGTTTAATATTGTCTATTCAAGTTTCTTAACATTAAACGTTGTCAAGAAAAATTTAAATGTTAGCCTGCCCATTCATGCTTGATGCTAAGTCATGTCTAACAGCAGCGTGGCTCTACCACATCTATAATATATGGAATTTGATCTATATCTGTCAGTCTTTCATTTTCATTAAGGACGGAGCTTGACCCTAGTTCACACTTCACAGCATTTATCTACTAAAGGGTGATGGAGATAGATTGAATAAGCTTAGTGGTCAGGTTGAGTATGTATTTGCAAGTCATCTACAGGAAATCTGAGGTGACAATCAAAGAATTTTTTAAAGGGAATTCAAAAGACTCACTTTAGCGAGATTTCGGCAAACCTTACCAATCTTTCAAAGTCTTTACTGAAATATTTCGTAAAACAGTCGTATTAAAACCCAAGTACTTAAAACAGCTCTCATAGCTACATCTCTAACCAACGCAAGCACAATACACGTGTATTTAGTGCAGGTGCAATTATCGGGCCTAATGTGCGGGCGTCGGTCGGAGTACGGCGGCGGGCGACGGCGTCCCTACTCACGCAGACCCGGCTCACTTGTTGCGCAGTGTGGCGGATCGATACCCGGCCGCACTTACCGTTCACCGCCACTTCCGAAAAACTCCCGGAATTCTAAGATCTTTATTGTTCGGGATATTGCATGGATGATGTGTTTTTGTTGTGGATGCACATTGAATGGACATCGGAAATGACAGCACAATGCTTCGTTTAAAAACGCTGGATGCCTGTAACGCTTAAAGCTTAAACTTTTAAAAGAACGTCACGCTATGTAATTCTAAGCAATAGCGTGAAAACATCAAACGAAAAATTAACACAAAATGATTTTTTCCATTATTTAAACCCCAAGTCAGGATAAACTTTCGATTTTCTTATAAGATAACGACCTTACAGAAGTTCGAGAGTCGCTCTTATAAGAGAACTACGTCAAGTAAGGAAGATAACATAAGTTAGCAATCAAAACGTCGGGAAGTTGAAAAATTTAAAAATTAAACCAAATCGCGATAAAATCCGTAAAATATAGTTTTATTTTAATGTGTAACATTCGCGTAAATCTAAGAAACCATTAAACATAAGTTAACTTATTTTTGCACATACATAATATAGAGCTAAATTGATTAGCGGTTCCACAACAATGTCGAAATTTAAGTAAAATAGAAATTTCCAATGTAACGTCAGTCGATCATGATGCTCTTCGATTGATTAGAATATAAGTATATATTCGGTCGCTTGCGAGGCAAAACTCTCCAACGTTGTATAACATTTCCCGCTACATTTCTGCGAAATGCAAGAATATAAACAGCATAATTCAGGGCCGCGACCCAACATTAACACCTCAGATACTTTCTATTCAACAGAGAACCAATCTCCGCCCTCATCAATACTTATCGCGACGACAAAAACCATTCTTTTCAATAACAAGTCCCTCTTTCATTATTACAAATGGCGATATTGGAGCGACTTCAAGTCGTTTTGAAGGCTCGTACTGGAACTTTTAAGTGGGAGTGTCAAGTTTATAGTCCCCGTAAATCGTCTGTGAAGCGATTGTGAGCTTCTGCTCTTGTTTTATGAGTGTTTTTTTTAAGTTCAAGGATTACTTGAATTACTTTTATTTCTCTTAAGATCTCTAGATTTTGTAAAAGAATCGCGAAAAAAGAAGTGAATAGCAGCGTTGCGCATACGGTACGGTTATATTTTTTATTGCGTTACAAAACGAACATTTTTTAAATATTCAATTGTAAAGCACAATATAATGCCTAAACTTATTTATTTTAGGCTAAAACAAGACATTAAAATAAAAGAAAGTAGACAGTAATTAGATATTAAAATGAAAGGTTTTGACATTTAAAGTGAAAATCAAAATAGTAATTTGGTACGCAGGGTGTTATACAAAATATCTTTTTAATTACATAATAATATAAATATTATAGTGCTAGTAATTAATTATAGTATTTTAGATCAAATATGACTGGAAAATAACCTACCAAATCATTGTTTTAATAATATACATTGAATACATATACATTGCGTAATTTGCTTTTAACATTTACGATCTAAACAGTTGATCAAATATTTATCAATGAAAACAATACCCTATTATTCGGCATCATTTTGTATGAATAAAACAGTTATTTTAATTACTTGAACGACGGAAATGAATGATTTCATACTCATATTCAAATTACTTGTTTATATACCGGGTATATCAAGACCGCGACCGAAAACGAAGCCAGGGGGTAGATTTAGCGGCTACAGACACAATGCAACTAAAAATTTTGCAAAATCAGCGATGGATTTTTTTTTACAATTTTTTAAAAATCTTCGGTTTTGAGGGGTAAATACCTAGTTTTTGCAAAAATAGTAATTTAAACCCTTACGTACCATTGCGTATTTAAAAATAAAGTGATGTACGTCATTATTTTAGAAAAACTATGTATTTATCACTCAAATACGACAATATGTAAAAAATAACAAAAAGAAATTTACGATTCTTTTCTGTGAAATTTTTACTTGCATCGTGTTTGATATCACTAATACTACCACCCGGCTTCGTTTTCGGTCGCGGTCTTGATATACCCTGTATAGACAAAGTGCTTTGTCATTGAATTTCAGGTTTCAATTTCGTCTATGTAGGTGCAAACGGTTTCTAGTAGGTCCACATGATTTTTCGACTGGTAAGGGATGGTTATCTCTCTATACTGTACTCTGACAGCCTTCGTGGCGCAGTTGGTTAGACGCCGCCTGTGAAACCAATATTTATGAGAACCACAGGTATTTGTTTCAGGTCTGAGTGTTTGTGAGACCGAAAAGTCTCTCGTAGTTTCTGATACCCACGACACAAAACACGACTATGTAGGTGACTGTTGGGTGTATTTATTTTATTTATTTATTTATATACAAGAAAACTGTGTGGAATCGAAATAACAAAAATAACAAAAGTTTACAAAACCAGTGAACGTGAAAACCCGTAATAATAGAATTTATGAAGCACGTGTAAATACGGGCGGATGTATCATATTTGCAGCGCTTTGAACGGCTTTTCACGTGTCCAATGACATTGCAAAAGCTCTGCAACAGCGAGTGGCGGCCGAACTGTAAAAAGGAACCAACTCTTTGCTACTGCAAATACTCAAAAACATTTTAACATGCTGTTTTGCTCAATTTTGAAGTGATTTTCAGGTTACGAGCAAATTCTTCAGTTTAGGTTCTTCAGTTCAACCTTTAAATTGAAAACAATCTATGTTTATATATATTCTTTTAAAAACTGAGTACCATCGAAAGAATTTAATTGACTTTTCATGATTAAACATATTTATTTACCTGACCATGTTTTAATACATATAGATTCGGTTTTATAATCTAGCTCACAATATCAGTACTTAATTGTTCACATTAAAGTCTGAATGAAAACGTAATAAATATAATTCTAGGAAAGAATAAAGGAAAATATATGCAAAATGATTCTCGCATGACAAAGAACGCGAAAGAAAGAGCAATAAAAAGGAAAAAACAGTACAAAAAAATCTATCCAAGTGAAGCTGCGCCACACCAACTAGTCAACAATAAACACGTGTATGTAATGCCTCAAAGTGTTCCACGTTGCATTTCACAACCAGACGATGCATGTTTTATAAGAAAACGAATATAATATGTGTAAAATCTAAGGTATTTGCATTTCTAGAGAGCTTGCTTATCGTCGTTCGTCTAATATTTATTTCGTATGATGGGAAGGAAAGTATTTCTGGGAAAGTTAATTTATTTTTATTTTGCCTATGAAGCTATCAAAATGCAAATAATGTCGGGATAAATTATATTATGTTGTTTATTAGTTTTTCTGAAGCTGTTTAATTATGCAAAATATATGAGAGTGTACATGCAATTATAATAGGGTATTTGACTATGATCGCTTTTTTATTATTTAGCATTTAAACATAACTACCATTGAAATTAAACTAATTTTATCGCGATTCGGTTTTTTTTTTCATTTTTTAACTTCCCGACGTTTTTAACTTTACATTTTTTAACTTTTTCATTTAATTATTGAATATTAAGGGTAATTATATTGTAACTCACTAAGCGGATGACTAATACCTCAGTCCGCCCCGTGACCACTAAAGCTGTAAAGCAATCGAAACGTCAGGAAGTTAAAAAAAATGAAAATTTTAACCAAATCGCGATAAAATCCGTAAAAAACAGTTTTATTTCAATGTGTAATATTCGCGTAAAACTAAGAAACCATTATACAAATACCATTAATATTAAATATTACTGTGTACAAAACAGTATTAAAGTAGCTTGTAAAATGAGGCAATGTATTATAAAAAAGAGTGGGAGCGTAGTTGGGACATCTTACCGTCTATTTCACTCGCGCAGACTGTAATGCATAATAAGACTAGTGACGTCGCTAGTTTTGTTTTTCATCTCTTTTCTTTTACTCCCTCTGCAAGTTTGTAAACGATTGTAACTTGTTTAATTCTGAAAGGATATACAAAATTCTTTGTCTGCTAGATTTTGGATATGGATACCTTTTTATGAATACAATAAAACAATGGAGTTAAATACCCTATTGAAGTCACGTTAAATTATCAATCGCCCGTCTGTACTTTATCTTGATAGAATTGCATTCCATCAGATGCAAAATGGCTAATCAGCTGTTTCTTAATACTGGCACTACAAAATGTTGTTGCATCTGGTAGAATAAGTCATCTATCATATATTGGCATGCGGCGGAATTTGGAACTAACAATTAAATTTAAAAAATATCTAGTGAACGCATTTTTGAGATATGTTTTCGTAATTTAACAACAAGCATTTATACTTGTAATGTGACTGTTTTGCATTCCAACAAAACAGATATTATGTGTTGAATAAAACACACAGCGTTGAGGTGAAGAAGCGAGTGTAAAATCGACTATTGTTTCATTGTCTATGGTTAAAAACTTACCAAATTGTCCATGCTTCTATACTTATCTCTTTCTCTCACCAGCGTGCGTCCCTTTCTAATCCGTAGGACGCTTGCCCAATAGCTGGCAACTTCATAGTGTCTTCAGCTCACCAGCAAGAGACTTGCTGCAACGCTGTGTGTTTTATTCAACACATAATATCTGTTTTGTTGGAATGCAAAACAGTCACATTATGTGTCTTCTAAAACACACAGCGTTGAGGTGAAGACCTGTTTGGTATCTGCTGGTGATCATACAAACGCTATGATGATTAAGTATAGTTAGTTAGTAATCTAGAATTAAAAATATAATTAGTCTGTACTAAAAATAAAAATTGTAATTTAATTAAACTTTGTATATTCAATACTTGAAATTAATCCAGTCAATAACTTCTTAAATCAAAAATAAAGAACTAAATAACTTGTAGAATATGATTATAAACAAAAATCAACACTATCTGAATTTATAAAACATAGAAAATAATAATAATGATAATAATAACATGAATTTATCTGTAACATTCAAGGAAAAACAATTAAAATAATCATAATTACAATCTAATTAAGAGATCAACAATCTTATACTACTTTTAAAATATCTGACATCTCTCCTTCTTAATAAAATTCAGACTAAATAATTTGGTCAAAGTTATCTTTTAAAAAATCAACATTTGGCTTATCTTTATTAATTATCTGATCTACTGCACGACAATAATATCTCTGAAAGGTCTTCATATTTTTCCAATTCCCCCTCTGAAGTATCTTGTCCACTGGCTGATTCTCTAACCAGCTTTTGGATGCTACTGCTGACCTGATACTCCCAGGTGACGCATCAATCTTTGATTCTATAAATATTTTTCTTACCCAACCAGATATTATAGTTTTAGTGGCTGGTCTGACCTTTCCAGCCAGGGTAATAAACAAGGCTGTGACAGTAGGGTCTGTTTCTCTTCTCTCCTGGGTAATGTCAATAAGTTCCCTTATATGGGTGACTGGACAGATTTTTTTGTTTGGGTGCTTTCGCAGCAGCCAACCTGACTGTCTGTGTGTCTGGCAGTCAGTCTTTGAGCCAAACTTCGGCCACAGACTAATTTCGTCTTCCTTCAGACTGAGGTGCTCCGGACTAATGTCTAATAGTGTAAGGTCGTGGATTCTGCGACCTGAGGCTAGTAACAGTATTAGCACTGTTCTTCTGGATATCTGATATATAGACCTAGAATCTACTGGTCTGTCTAACCAATTGAAAAGAATTTGTGTGTCCCAAATTGGTAATCTGTTTAAAACCGGCTTGGCAATTGAAATGGCTTTCAAAACTTGGTTTGTAAAAAATTTGTTACCAAAGTCTGAAGGTGCACAGAAAGTGGCTACTGCTGATTTATGGACTAATATTGTTTTATAGGCTAATTTGTCCTCTAGAAACAATTTTGCTAGGAACCTTGCTAGATGTTGATCTTCTGGTGTTCTTGGGTTCACCTTATTTTTGTTGCACCAAGATAACCATCTTCTGATTGGGGCCTTGTATGTTACCAGTGTGGATCTTCTCCAGCTACTCTTCAACAGGTCTATCTCCTCTGCGGACCACTGGGTAACCTGCTCTGTCCACCCCCAACTTTCCACGCCAGAAGCCTCAGTTTGTCTACTTGTGCCGGGCATCTCCCTGTGCTGTAGTCTTTCAGGACTCCTGAGAGGTTCCGTATTAAAATTGGTTGCTCTGTCGCTCGAGCTCTCAAGTCGGGCAGCCAGAAGCATTTGGTCCACTCTGGGGCTATTATTATGTATGTTCCTCTTGCCGAGTTGAGGTGAGCCAGAACTCTTGGCATCAAGCTGGGAGGAGGGAATACCCAGCCCAGCTGGTAGTCCCATTGCTGGCTGAATGCATCGCAAAATGCGGCGGAGCCATCTCTTGCATCCAGCGTGGCATACACTGGGACGACGGCTGTTCGGCAGGATGCGAAGAGATCTATCTCTGGGACACCCCAAACCCTGAATATGGCCTCCGTGGCCTCGGGTAGGAGCTTCCACTCGGGAATTTTTCTGCCTCTGGAGAGGCGGTCCGCTATGCCGTTTAACCTCCCCGGAAGGTACGCGGCAGAAAACATGATGTTTGCTCTTTCTGCGAGTTCTAGTAATCTGGTGGCTAGTTTCAGCAGGGTTACTGAATGTGTTCCTCCCTCGTTCCTGATATATGATATCAGGGTCTTGTTGTCCGACTGGACTAATACGTGGGCGTCTCCTAGGACAGTAATATGACTTTCCACTGCGGCGAACACGGCGTACATCTCTTTTACATTTGAGTGCCATTTCCTCTGGCGTGAGGTCCATCTTCCGGAGATGTACCTGTTGTTTAATTGGGCTCCCCAGCCTGTATCTGCCGCATCTGTAGTCAGAAAATGAGTCACACCTGTTTGAACTTTCTCAAGAAGAGTTGCAGGTTGCGACAGTGTAGTCGACCCCTTGGGATCGCATAATTTGCAAAGTTCAGCGAACCTGCTAAACTCTGCGCTTCTTTCAATGAACAGCTTTCTCTGTTCAATATCCCTGAAAGCGCTAACCTTATCCTGCTTACCTTCTTTACAGGCAGTTTGACCAGGTTCTGTTGTGTGTTCCACCGCAAGCCCAAGTATTCTAACTCCTGAGTGGGTTCTGTTATACACTTCTGGTGATTTATGTGCCATCCCAAGGTTTCCAACATTCTCAGTGTTTCCGCAACCTGAGAAATAAGTATCGACCGGCTCTGATTGGCCAGGAGAATATCGTCTAGATATACTAAAATTCGGAAGCCTTGTGAACGTAGGATCTCCGCAATCCAATTTGTTACTGTGGCAAATATCTTTGGTGCTGCTGAAAGGCCGAATGGTAGGCAGGTCAATTGCAGCACCTCGTCCTTGTAGACTACTCTGAGAAACCTCCTGTGCGACTCTGCTATTGGTAAGTGAAAATAAGCCTGATGGATATCTATCTTTGTTAACCAATCCTGAGTCTGTAAAAAGTCTGCTACATCGGTCTGGGAGATTAATTGAAAGTGCTTTACTGCTATGTATGAGTTGAGACCTCTGAGATCGAAAATAGGACGCCAGTTCCCATCCGATTTTTTTACTAGAAACATGTGACATAGAAAACCCGGATCCAACATCTGAGGGGCTTCCAAAATACCCTTCAGTTTTAATTCCTGAATGGTCTCTGTCATCTCCTGTGTCTCTCTGGTTGCAAATTTCTTTAAAAAGTGCTTGGTTGGGTACTGCAGAGGAGGCTTCCTTAGAAATGGAATGCGAGTGCCTGTTATCAATTTTAATATATGATTGTTTGCACCCTGTCTCATCCACAAGTGAGCATACTCCTTTAGGCACCCCCCCCTGAAGGACCCTGCTTGATAGTCAGAATTGTTTATGCTGACTGATGTTGGGTGATGTGTTATTTGTTCTTTGATTTTTACGAAAGGGCTGTTTGTTTTTAAATCTTGGGTTCTGTTTCTTTACAGTTTTGTAATCTCTATTGTGAGGCCTGTGTGTACTCTGATGTTTCCTAATATAACCCTGGGAAGTATGCATCATCTTCTTTTCCTTAACATAAGCAGGAGTGTTTAGCCATGTTTGTGAACCACCTAAGGAAGATATAAGTGGTTGCAATGCTTCACGGCTAAAAAGGTATTCAGTGCTTGGTGGTATATTTTGGAGAGCAACTCTGATATTTGGGTTTGTAATCTCCTTAAGGAGACGGTCTCGTCTCACCTCAATGCATTCTGCTCTTTTTCCACACACAATCTGCATTGCAGTTTCTGATGCTTTGTATGATGGTGAACTAGGTCCAAAGATGTTTGTAATTTTTTCAAATAATGTACTAGGGTTCAAATTATTAGAATTGGCTGATGACCAATCAAGTAATTCTTGTAACCCTGACCTTAGTAAATCTCTTTGTTCCAGAATATTATTAGATAAACTCGCTAATAATGTCTCAGTGCCCGCTAAAAAATCCTTGGTCTTGTTAAGATGACACAACTCCTCATTAACCTTGAGGCCCACAAAACCGGGAGTGGCTAGACTAGACTGTAATGCTTTCTTATACCGAATACCCTTCCAAGTAGGTGAATCAAATTTCTGTAGGTTAATAAGTTCCAAGAGACGTTCCCTATCTGCCTGTTTTATAACTGTTCTCTCATCGAATTGTGTGTCTAGACTACCTAACGAAAGCTTGCCTGTTGACGTACTGGGACATGTTAGGAATTGAGATGTTGATGGTGTTGGATTAATAGTTTGCCTAATGTTTTCTGTATTGCTGGTCTGTGTTGTAAGTTGTTGTGAGTTAATTAGGTATTTGGATATATAGTCTACTTGTTGAATAAGTACGTCTACACGTGGGTCGTAGTGTGACGGACTATGTTTGACCTTGGGTCTTTTGTTTGGTGGCAGTGATGCCCTATCATCTTCATCCTCCGAGGATGAAGACGATACAGAATATTTCGAGCTCACCCTCGAATGCCGATCTCCATCCGAAGCATCAGTATTCGAATTTGGCTCGCCATTACTTACTTGTTGGGTTTCTTCTGGATTCATAATTGATGATCCCCAATGCAGCCTTCTTGACAAACGCTGTGTGGTTTTCAACACTTTGAAACACTAATTTATAACTTATTCGAAACTTTTCTTAAATTATTACGTTAACGGTCCGATTTTACAAAACGCTATGAAGTTGCCAGCTATTGGGCAAGCGTCCTACGGATTAGAAAGGGACGCACGCTGGTGAGAGAAAGAGATAAGTATAGAAGCATGGACAATTTGGTAAGTTTTTAACCATAGACAATGAAACAATAGTCGATTTTACACTCGCTTCTTCACCTCAACGCTGTGTGTTTTAGAAGACACATAATTTAATACTATGAACAAGTTCAATGTAATTAAATGAGAATAGAAAGAAAACTATTCTTATTATTTGACAACAGCGCTTTCGGTGACAGAAGATCGCAGACTATATGTCGTTTCATGCAGAACTATCTATCTTTCCGACCGTCGAAAAGGCTTTTTGCTCGACAAAATTCTGAATTATCCACCGAAATATGCAGGCCATGTCGAAATTAGATATACTAAGACTTAACCTGTAACGGGATACCCTTGCGTAGATTATACCCACGATTTTCCGCTAATAAATGTACATTATTTCTACCAGAATTGATAAAAATATTACCACCAGAACCAGTGTCAGTAAGTTAATATCTGAAGCAACCAATATTGTAAATAATTAGATAAAACAGCCTGTTACCGTATTTTATTACGTGAGTGTTAACAAATCGGCTCATTTCGATACGCCACACGTACGCTCCTCAATGTGCGGCCACTAGATGCAAGCTTCCTTTAACGAACTCAACCACGCCATGAATAGATGTTTTCATAAAATACAAGGCTTTCGGCGGAGTAAATACAATTATCAAAATATTTCCAACATTGCTCCAGCCCGTAATTGTCCAATGGGGCTTCTCTACAACCATAAGATTGACTGGAAATCTAATTTCTAACGAATCAGAATTTTGTGATTTAATTATTTAAATAAGTTGTAAGTTCACGTCTTAGATAGATAGTCACGTTAATAGCATTTAAATATTTTTTTACAGTTCTGGAAACGCTCGACATTTTCAGTAAATTACATATACCTGTATAAACAATACAACACACGCACCTTCACAAAAGAAAAAGAACAAAGAAAAGCAGACAATAACACTTCTTTGTGCCAAAGGGTTTGAGAGGCATTCGCGACTCAACAATGTTCCATTCGCACTCATTAAATAAGCCATCGATTCGAGAGCTCTCTGTCGAGTTCAATTTAAACATTGCGTTATTAATTATTCAAAAGAATGCAGAAACACGAACTGTATCATAAATTATATATTATTTACTTTTTACACTCATAATGTTTTTCATGCAAAAGGTATTCGATAGTTTCATAACCCATTATGGGACTGTTTTCTTCCTTAGCTATTTGGTTCTTTTTCGATAATATGCCAGTGTTAGTATGAAAGCAAGATGCAGTTTTTTAAATACCTAGAAGACAAAAGCAACCAAATAGTAAAAGCAGACAACCCAAATTGAAAGTTCATAATATTGAGATAAACTCCGTTGACAGTATTATAATTATTAGCATAAAATATCACACCAAATACAAACCACTTACCTGATGCAACTGGTGCGACGTTGGACGATGGACCTCACTAAAACCACACTACAGACACACACACAATGCTTAATACATTTCATACACGACTCTATCATTTCACCTACGTACATTATATTATTATTGCATTTATTGCCTATTGCATGTTACATTAATTAATTATCACTATTCCGAAATTCACTCTCAGTTAAATAACGCACACACTCACCCGCGTACAAATTTTTGTTAATTTACAATTAGCGCCATTATCATTATTAGTGAAATTACTATCACCGAGGTGTTTTTGATATCGAGCCGAAAACCGTACTGTCAATGGATATGACTCTGCAAGCCTGCCCGTAATGTAAACATTGCAACCTACCCACAATTAAAAATAAATGTCTGATTTTTCATTAGAATTTCCCCAGCCTATTATTGGCTTATATGTGGGCTCTAACCTCTCAGTATATTATTTATTTAGGGATAAGGGTTTTGGCCATGGTCCACCAAGCAAAATAATGTGGTTCGGCGAGCGCCGTGTCGGGTAAGTAGTATAGTTCTCCTGCCCGTCCCTGTTCTACTCGTACATGGCTTTTCAGCCAAAAGCAGGATCATTCACCTTGTGGCAATTCTTTTTAAACCTAACAGGCCTGAGTACAATGGGCTTTGTCATTTGTGTTGTACTTGTCTTCTAAATTCTCGTGGAGAATTTCGTGGGATTCTATGACAAAACTCATTTAAAATATATGTATATAAATTGGCTACAAATTATAAATGTTATGAAATCTCGTTAATTCCCTTCTGCAAAATCATTACATAAGCGCGTAATAACTATTTGTTCATATTACTTTCGGGTGAAGGTAACATATGGGCGAGACAAGCGTATTCGTCCATTTTTCATTGTGACCTATCTACGTACTTCGTTTTGGCTTTCACGGATTTATGCGTTATTGGTTTTTGCCTGCTATTATTATCAGGCCATACGTTGAACAAATGTTTTTGTGAATTTAGTAATACCACTGTTTTTGAAATATTGTTCAACGAGATATTACGTGTCAAATTGTCTGCGTTGTGTATTTAACTTCGATCAACAATACTGTATTGTTGATCGAAAGTATTTAATTATTTGCACGTGTTACATTGGTTTGTCTGTTGCAAGGTACATCAATAGATATAAGGAATCAATGAGAAAATAGATGATAGGGAAAGAAAGAAAGATTAGTACCAAGAAAAGGGGTTAAAGCTAACAAAGGTTGGTTTTGCAAACTCATTCGGAAATTCATTTTTTTTAACATTAAAGCCTTAAATGTAATATTGTGCTCTTCATGATGTCGATGAAAAATTCATTCTAAATTCTATGTCTATATCAGTCATATAAGTCTCACTGTAGGGCACGAGCCTCCTCTACAATCGAAAGTATACGTATCATTCTAAATTAATCAACAATAAATGAAAAAAATAATATCTCAGTTTTTAAATCCGAACCTGACAATACAGGGTATATCAAGACTGCGACCGAAAACGAAGCCATGCGGTAGTACTAGTGACTTCAGACACAATACAACTAAACATTTCGCAAAAAAAAAATAACTTCTTTTTGGTATTTTTTTACTTATCGTCGTATTTGGGTGATAAATACATAGTTTTCCTAAAATAATGTTGTACGCCTTTTCATTTTTTAAGACGGAATTGTACGTTAGGGCTTAAATTACTATTTTCGCAATAACTTAATATTTACTACCCAAAAATAATGATTTTTAAAGAATAAAAATAAAAACTGTCGCGTATTTTGCGAATTTTTTATGTGCATTGTGTCTGTAGCCACTAAAACTACCACCCGGCTTCGTTTTCGGTCGCAGTTTTGATATACCCGGTATACTCCAAAAATGATTGCCGGCCTATTACATAATTCATTTTCAATACTGCCACACCAATGTCAATTTATGAATTCTGTAAATATCAACAGAATATTCGAGACAGCTCTAATTCTATATTGTAAATAGAAGAACAAATAACTGGTACATAAGCCGTATTACATTAGTCTGGAGTAACTGAAGCGGGCCCGTCTGTCACTCAATATTAGTGACCACGATTAAGCGAACAACCGACCCGATGGAGGCTACACAAAATATACAACCTTATATAATTAACACCACAAATAATAAGCAGTATTGTCATAGTGAAAGTAATTCTGGCGATGTCGGCTCGCCAAGCATGTTCTACTGTTAGTATACTGGTAAATGTTGAAATAAAACTATATTTTACGGATTTTATCGTGATTTGGTTTAATGTTTAAATGTTTTAACTTCTTGACGTTTCGATTGCTTTACAGCTTTCGTGGTCACGGGGTGGACTGAGGTATTAGTCATCCGCTCAGTGACTCTAACAAGTTAACTACCCTTAATTTACAATGGGGTATTTTACTATAAGAAAGAAAAAATCTAAAAACTATAAATGTATAGGTATAGTAGAGCATTAAGTAATAAGTATATGTTAATTTCAGTTTATATTTCCAAGGAATAAATTTTATAATGCGTTTTGAAAATTTCAATTTTTTTATCTGTTCTAAAAATATGTGAAACGGCTGCCGCCATGATAGATAACGATTCTACGTCATTCCGCCAGTAGAATACATACTTAATAAGCGACAGTTGCACACATTGAAACTTTTATGTAAACAGTTCTAACACTATTCTTCCCGTGCATTATTTTTTTACCAAAATATTAAAATGAACGACGGTTTCGTTAAAGCAGACAGTACGAATCTACCCAGAATAAATACAATAATGGTCGCAAGGTTCTTTGTATTCAATCCGGACTTTGTATCCATAATTTATTTGGTGTTTTTATACTAGTATTTCGACATCCAGGAACAACACACCAATGATAATTAGAGGAACTCATGTATATTGCATTAATTCACTCGTCACTGAGTACCACAGTACAGCGTTGTTGTTATCACAGGTTGTTTACTGGTTGAGTGACGTATGATTTTAAAGGAACATGGCGCCTAGCGTTTTCACATATTTGTGCGCATAAATTTAAAATTTAAATTTTAAATGGATTTTTATAGGACTTGCCGAGCGAATAAAAATTTTATTTTTTTTAAAATAGTTTGTCTTAATCTTAGGAACAACTTAAAAGACTTTTTGAAAATGGGTGGAATACCCCATTATTAAATTAAAAAGTTAATTCGTTTTTGCGATCCGATCTACGCAGAAGGAGCTCACTGCGTCTTGAGGTCTGGCAGCTGGTCTTTTGGGTTCCGATTTAATTAAACGTAGAATTGGATTCCATGATGGTTCTCGATTTAAATGTGGTTGGTGTTGAAAATAGTATTATTTCAATGTGTAACATTCGCGTAAATCTGAGAAACCATTATACTGGTGAATGGTTAGAGGAACTAATATCAATCTTGGCTACAAGAGGATAATATCATACAACTCATATTTTTCCCACATCATAAAGCTTTTGTATAGTTAACAGGTCCGTGTGTTCCTTTTATCGCATAAACTTGGTTCGGTCCGCCATAGGGTGAAGAAGCAATCAAGAAGGCTGGCATCGTCGAATGACAAGAGGTAATTGTATATTGCTCGATATTATCGACCTTGAAATAAAACTATATTTTACGGATTTTATCGCGATTTGGTCACGGGGCGTGCCACGAAAGCTGTAAAGTAATCGAAACGTCGGGAATTTAAAAAATGTAAATATTAAACCAAATCGCGATAAAATCCGTAAAATATAGTTTTATTTCAATGTGTAACATTCGCGTAAATCTAAGAAACCATTATCGACCTTATTATAGACATTTTCAAAAACCTATTTAAGTTATCGAATGTGTTGTCACTTTCAAACGACTTTTGAATAAAGTTTAAGCGAAGAAGACAAAACATTCGATAAACAATGACAAGACATTTAAAAATGAATGAAAAAGGATATAGAAACGGTAATGAACTTTTACAGAAAAGTTCGTCTTAAATATTGCGTGTTGTATATATACATCCATGTATTGATTGCTAGTTTGTACACTATTATCTAAATTTGGGTCTAGCCCTGTAGTTTACGATAAGTAGAGCTCTTCCCTTGGGTACATTATATAAAGTTTCATTACATTGAACATTACAGACAAAGAAAAACAATGAAAGAATGAAAAAAATACAAAGACAAAACGAACATTCTTATTCTAGTATACAGACGTCCTTTAATGACTCGGTCGATATAACTCTTAAAAACCCAAACAGCAGTACTAAAGTTATTGAAGACTAAAATGAAAGTGTTAAATAAGAACAAGTAAACAATATGAACTTCATTATAAAGGTTACAACATGGGACGGAAACAATTTCTGGGATTTATAGATGGCAGATCTGCCTACCCCTACGTGGATAAATTGTGATCATA
The DNA here is from genome assembly GCA_949752805.1 of Deilephila elpenor. Lineage (NCBI taxonomy): Eukaryota > Metazoa > Arthropoda > Insecta > Lepidoptera > Sphingidae > Deilephila > Deilephila elpenor. Next base: position 5,273,036 of record OX457099.1, on the reverse strand, counting down.
ATTTCTCTTGCCAATTGCATTTTATGCTTCTATTTATCTGTATTTAGAAGTAAACATATTTTTCGTATTTTCGAAAATATTTTACTTTACACAAACCTACAAAGCTAGAAATATTTCCTTAATAATTTTCATAATTGATTGAAAGGTCTTTTCATTTATTTTCTTTCCCAGCATCAAAGGGTATATTTATTTCAAGGTTTCTCTTTGACGTTTAATTTTAAGAGTACGATTGCGCTGAATTTTGGTATTGTTGCCTTAGCTTTATTGGTGGCCCTAAGGAAAGCCTCATAAAGATTCGATTCCCCAGTAAGAAATTTTATTTATTTATTTATTTACCTATTATAAATGTCGAATTTTAAGCCTAAGAAATTCGTTAAAATTTGGGTTTTAAATATTTATCGCAATATTAATATAACCAGCATGTATTATATTACACTTGTTTGAGCAAAATTCAATAGGCAAAAGATAAGTGGTTCCTTAATAACTGCTACATCTACCGAGTTTGCTCATTAACGATAAGTGCCTTCATAAAACATTCATGCATGTAAATTTAACATTTCGTAATTGCTATTCCAACGCGAGGAGGAACAGGAATTTACCAGCCACCATATAGTTATTTGGTTTGACAATGGCCGGAGATTTTGCTGTTGCATTTTTTTGGTCTGTGAAACTATCCGAGTCTCTGTCACTACTGCTAGGATATTTTCAACCACCCGGAGAGCGACTTTGTGCTTAATTTCGTTGCGGGTTAAAGAAGTCAAGTTAGACATTCCCGGAGACTCGCTGAGTTTCAATTCTCGGTGTTATTAAAGTGCGTGCCACTGTTGATCCTGGCTTACAGGAGTTGCAGTGGCAGGTGTGAGGGCGGGACAGTCTCCACCCGGAGAGCAACCATCATAAATGATCGTGTAAGCCCCGTATTGAACCCACGCAAGTATTCCGTGTGATTCTGCTTGTGTTTATCAGGTTTCGTGCACGTTATATTAGAAATAAATCCACCACTAAAAGTGCATTTTGTGGAAAAGATAGGATGAAGTAACACCAGCGACTAGACAGGAATACAGAATAGCTTATCGAACATAATCAATATATGGTATTCCAAGTACCAATATGACATTGATAAAGCATACTACTTTCAGAAAGTCTAATTGTAGGGAACAAAAAGAGACCTACATACTGGAAACCATCAAATAAGAATGACTGGTACTGATAGACTAAGATACTTAAGCACAGAACCCTTGAATTAAGCCACGGAAATTTGTTTATCCTAACGTGTCTATTTCGGCAGCGTAAATGCACTGTTGTGTTCCGTTGAAGGACATTGTAGCCAGAGTAACTGCTTGACATAATGAGACTTAACAGCTCATATCTCAGGATGGCGAGCGCAGTGGAATGCAAGCATTGCTTTGTAAGTGTGTTTGGCTTTCCTACTGCCCATGAGTGGTCGTATCGCATACCATACGACCATGCAAGCTCGTCTCGCCATTCATTGCAATAACAAACAAAACGTTGCCGCGAAATCAGTTGGTCCCAACCCTACATTTACAGCAGTAGTATCAAGACACTTTCCACGAACTAAACTACAAACAACACGTACGTCGGTATGTTTTGTTGATTAAATAACAAAATTACAGTCCTCAGGGTGCCCTAAGCCAGGACACCGCGCAGCGTACAAAATATGTTAATGCTAAATTAAACAATGTAACAAGAAAGTCGATGAACCGTACGTTTCTTGAGCACACCACAACTAAATATTCATGAGATGATTGTACATTTATCTGAATTTTAAAGGTATTTGTATTGGTATTACTGTTACTGTATTATTTTTAAGGGCTTTTTGAACATTTTCACTTGACAAGAGTGATATCTGTACTGGTTTAATGTCTTTTCCTCGCCTATTTAATTCTTATTCACAATAAGGATAATACTTTAAAAATACATTTAAGACCAAAAGCTACCTACGCTACTCCATAAATTGTCGGTGCTAGGCGATGGTAATATCATTCCATTGGATGAATCTTTACCTCTTTCTCATTATATGTCTGTGTTACGTTGTATTATGAAGTTGTAATTTACTAATAGACCTTCAAGTTCCTTCACTCTATATTTTTATCGAGGGATTTATAATTGCCTGTCAGCTAAGCTGAATAAATTTTTCAAGAAATCGTTTTAATTTTAACGTCAAAACATGGTCGTTAATGCATTTACATTTTAAAAAGGCCAACCCACGTATCAGATACTTCATATTAGAATAGAATATACTCGTATTTACAAATGTGTTCTAATAATTTTTAATTCAGTCTAAAAAAACATGAAAATATTCATTGAATAACGAAACGCCTAACTATATTAATCTTCGTAAGACGCTGTATGTTACAGAAAATATAATTTAGCAAACTCAAGGCTCTTTAAAAGATCTAAGGTAGAGAAAAATGCCTACTCTAAAACGTTTCGAGACGTTTCACTAATTTTCTAGGGAATTTAAAAAATATAATCTCTTATTATAAATGTTTCTCATTTCGGATCTCATTTGGTTCGCGACAAGGTCCATTACACTGGACCGATCGTGGCATGTTTATTTATTTTGAATCACCATTATTTTTATTTGTTGGCAAGGCATATTATTGACAGATTTCGTGGCGTCGTTGATTATTTGTGAAACGTGAGACCGCGGGTACGATCCCTGCACCGGAACCAATATTTGTGTGATCCACTGATATTTGTTCTGGGTCTGGGTGTTTGGGATACCGAAATTTGTCTCTTAGTTTCTGACACCCACGACACAAGACTTGATCTAAGTGTGGGGTCAGGACAATGTATGTGACTATAGAGAGCACTTACTTACTTATTAGAAAAATTGTGTGAGGGCGGGACAGTCTCCTAAGTCAGACATTAATAATTACTTTCGTCTTTTAAATAAAATACAAATTATCTAAACATACATATGTAGCTCGCCTCCTTTCTCATTTTCTTTTCCACATCCATTTTGTATGGGAGGTAATATAACTACATTACGAACCAGGTTAGACGGGCGTTCATACATTGGTACCAAATCCATTTTATTATATTTTGAAAAAGGAAATAAATGTCTTATTACTCGTATTGATCGTTTGGTTTGTTGCGAAGCTGGTTTAATATAGACAGTGTGCAAGGAGTCCAAATGCTAAACCATTACGTAACGTGCTCATGTAACAAAGACAAAATATAAAATGATCGCAGAGAGAAAACACGAAGCGATTAAAAATTATTTAGTAAAGTTTTTTAGATTTTCATCCTCGCCGTTAACAGCATCTGCTCGTGACATAAAACGTTCCACTCGTCTTACCTGAGACGATCACGTTCTGATATCGAATTCTGTACACCGGCGGCCACCGATTTATTTTAATCCTTAAAACATGCTTCAGATTTAAGATTTCCATTAATATTGAACGGCGGTTTTATTTTATAATTCGATTAGAAACCAGGTTTTCACAGTAAGTTTGATTCTGATATTACTTAAGGTATTTTTTGAAAATGCTTTGTCTAGTTTTTATCTAAATTGGTCCTTACTATATGGCCTAACCCCTCTCAATCGTCCTCTCGATTGTAGAGGAGGCCCGTACCCTCTAGTGTAATCTATATGGGCTACCTTACTAACTATTAAACACAAAAAATGATAACGATTTTTCTTGATAAACAATATTTTCACTGATAAGAATCTCTCCACCTATAAACATATCGTGGTGAGCATGCGACCGACGCCAGTGAAAAAGATATTCACATTTATTTTCACGCTTGACAAAGTGATAAAATTACAGTCAAAAGCAGCGCCATCTGCGATCCACACAATACGCTTTGTTCGCAACTATGAACTAACCACACACTGTAATGAGTGTTAAAACTAACAATATGTGTAATTTGTTAACATTTCTCTCATTGTTGTATCACATATATGTAAGTTAGAATTAGCAAATCATAATCATTAACACTGAATGCAGCTAATTGCAGTCGAGATTTTACTTGAAAATTATTTATGGTGAAAGGAGCAGATAGGAAAGACACAAAAATAGACTTCACCGATCAATTAAGTTTTGTAATTAAAGCCATTTATAATTCTACAATACTTGTCTACCAGAGAAACCTCACTCCACAGGATATTTATTTTAGAATACAGTCGACGTCCTTGCAAATGAACGCGGGATTACGGTTACAAAAGTGTTCGCTTTACATTTTATACTAGAAGTGTGGTACGATGCGCCATTTATATCCACGCGAACCAACAACAATGCCTTTTACGTCACCACTGAACTGTAGCTCAAAGTGGCTACAGATAAACGTCGGTTATGAATGGAAAATTGAATATGTTTCATTTCGTAGTAAGCTCCATTCCATTTATCTAGGGGCGTGAATACAATACGTGGTCCAGTTGATTTTACAGAATTCAGTTAACGCTTTTCTGGAATATTCCTTTCAGGTTATTTATAAAATGATAACGGTCCTGATTGTTTTAGCTGTACTACGGCGCGAGACTGGTGGACTGGGAAAATGTATTAATGTAAATGTCTATTTCTCCCGCCAAACACCTGTGTAAATGCACTGTTGTGGTCCAGTTTGAAGGACATTATATTCAGAGTAATTACTGGACATAATGAGATTGGAATGCCAAGCATTGCTTTGTAACTCATGGTCTTGTTTGGTTTTGCTACTGTCCATGCGCGGTCATATCGCTTACCACCAGGCAAATGGCCACGTCACGCCATTCATTGAAAAAAAAACCGAGACAATATTTAAGATTTTAGACACTATCCTGCTCTCCCTGCCACAAGTGGACAATAATTTATTTCCAACTCCTCCTATTAATTTATCTTTTGATTGATTTCGTTGCGGGTTAAAGACAAGTTAGACATTCCCGGAGACGACGCTGAGCTTCAATGCTCAGTGTCATTAAAATGCGTGCCACTGTTGATCCTGGCTTACAGAAGTTGCAGTGGTGGGTGTGAGGGCGGGACAGTCTCTCCCTGCCACAGGAGGAGCCCACAATAATTTTCAAGTTTTCCCAAAAACAAAAATTTTCCCGTTTATTCACACTGCATATAAATTTATGAACTGAAAGCTTTCAGAAGTTAGCTATTTCTGTTACATTATGTTTGGGTTAGATAAAATTTACAGCATCAACTCCTTTCCTTGTGTTTTCTGTACATTAATTTAATCTTATCTTCTTGAATTACATTATCAGCTCTAAGTATTCCATAATTAGCAGCTATTAACCAAAAAGCGGTAATAAACTGAGAAATATTTTACTTACATTGCTTTTTCTTGCATCATAATATTAATAACGCTGTAATCCTGTTACTAAGAAAACCAGCAATGTATAATATAAGAGGGAGAAAACTCTAGTTTTTATAAGCAACATAAATTTCCCCAAGGATAGGTAGAGAGCGGACGAAGCAAAACAATGGGTTAATTATGTTCTATAAATACTCTCCGTGTAAAAGAAATGCGCGAGAGTTTAAAATCAATTATATAAAGTAACAAACGTTTATTAGGGGTTGATTATATTTCGCAATCACTAATTGCATTTAAAAGGGACAGTTCTAAGTCCCAAGATCCCTTGATGTAAATGTCATTTGTATAGTACAAAGAGTTTATATTTTACGTTGTAATAATCGTACAAACCTGGTATTTTCATACAATGCGAAGTCCATGTCATGTTTTGAAAACTATGTTATTTCTGAAATTACTAAGTAACTAGGCTGACTAAGCTGCCTCGGTGGCGTTGTTGTACTACGGTACGACTACAAAGCTGAGATCTCGGGCTCGAATCCCGGGTCGGGCAAAGTGATATTGGGTATTTCTATTCATTATCAGCCCGGAGTCAGGAATTTGTGCCCGATATGGCGATAGGCCTCCTATTGTGATAGGGGTGCCTGCATGTTTCGTCTCATGATGTGTAATGAGACGGAATATACAAGGCGAAATGTGGCTGTCCTGGTGGCGCCTCTGCCTACCCCGTCTGGGATAAAGGTGTAGGTTATGTATGTATGTACTAAGTAACTACTAACCACACGCCTTTATAGAAGTAGGCAGTGGCGCCACCAGAACAGGGGTATTGGACATCCGGTAACCTCACTCACCGAACTAAAAGCGACAGCCAAACTGTCGCTTCACGACGATTTCCTGTGAGACAGTGGTAACACGTCGGACGAGCCTGCCCATTCATGCTGAGTCATGGCTACCAACAGTGTAGCTCTACCACTTCCAAGGATTTTGCCAATAATTGCGGAAAATTCGTTAAGTTAATTCGAGCGGAAAACTATATATTTGCCAGAAAATATAATAAATATCCATTAAACACACGTTAGCATGTATCACTGCGACAGAAATGATTAACACGGCTATAAATACCACGACATAAAAAATATGAAGATAATTTTATTTCGCTTTGCTTATTGAATCAAGTCGGGTGTGGAAAATTGCGAGATGGCGTCGGCTAACCGCGTTGTGTCGGCCAGCCGTCCACATCATTAGTTACTGCTGCGTAAATTTGTTCAGAGATGGAACGGTGACCTTAGCGAAACGTTGGCAACATCTTGCAACCTTTGGGGCTGTTAATCAAACCTCTGGTGTTGTGAAAGGGTATTTTTTGCGCGCTTGTTAAATTAAGATCAGTTTACGAGCTATAGCTCTATAGAGAAGCTTGTGCTTGGCATTTCTGTGCGAGATCGAATCAGAAATTAATTAGTAGAACGACGAATTAAAGAGCGCTGTGGGTAGAATCTTATCTCCACCAACTAGGTGTACGGACGGCTTATTACCAGTATAACTTGCGCTGGTGGTCAAATATAGATACATATTACAATCACGATGTTTCTTCTACTCTGATCACAATATCTATCATTCTTTTTTTTGTAATTAAAAGGAAATAGATTATTGTAGCATTTTTAATACGCATTTATTAGCTTCAGACGTATGTATGTTAGTGTGTAACGGAATCTTTGAACATGATTTTGACCCCTTCAAAACGTCGGATTAATTTGGCATTCTTATTAAGGACCGATGACAATTCAATATTTTAAACTAAAAAATGAAAAAAAAAATTGTTTTAAAAACTAAAAAAATACGCTTTTATAGAAAATCCAACCAAAAAATAGAAAATAAATTTTAATAAATTTGAATTAAAAATAGTGCAAGAAAAAATTATTTTATTGTAAAAAAAAAAGCGTGGGGTGCTTTCAGGATATTATCAAAATAACCCTTCTAGTCATATCTGTTCATAAAATATTTAGAACTATTGATACCACCCACCCCACGCTTTTTATTCTTCTCAGCTATGCGCCTATGTTCTAAATACACAATTTTCTATTTCTATTTACAATTTTGTACGCCATAAAAGGCAAAACATGTAGCAACTTTTTTAAACTGAAGATCTTGTACATATCTATTGTCACTCACGTTTTACAAAATAAATATCTTTATCTTACCTTTATCTTTACCAAGAAAATTAGTTTATTTTGTACAATCTGCCGACGTATGCAAGTTCAGCGACCATCTAAGTAATGCGCAACATGCAAAGTAAAATGGGAGAGTTTTTACTTTGCTTTACTCGGTCCGAAGGGAGTTTGAAGTGGAAAAAACGTTACGACTGCAAACCTACTCAATTTCATAAACTTATTATCGCAACCGTCGGGTTTAACAAGTTCTTAACGCAAATGGAGGCGGGAACGTATTACCTGAATTAATTTCAATTTCCATTACCGTTTACTATTCAAACTGAGAGCGCTTAGGAATCCAATCTATATATTTCAATTGCGTGCACAAGGAAAACTGAATTAAAAGAAGTGTATTGGAATGAGCTATTGGCTTATCATAGTTAAACCTTGAATAAATCAGGCATTTAACAACCTAGCTCTTTACTTTAAACATTTCGGCATTCAAAATATACCTGTACAGTGTACATATTGCCACACCATCTTCTCACAAGATAAGTTGGAAAATCATTAAACTATCATCATTAATAATATTTTCAATAATAAAAATCAATTAAGATTACCTTTAGTACTGACCATGTTTCAAGGCTATAAAAATATTTAAATCAACATAGAGCAGTTTTTTATCTGCATACAGCTTTACGGTGGTCGCGGGTTCAAATCCCAGGGTACACCCCTGACTTTTCGGAGTTATGTGTTTATTGATAGTCAATCACTACGCACTACAACCGCGAACGAAAACATCGTGAGAAAACCCACATACCATAGCGATTGTAAAAATTTCTATGGTGTATAAAGTCCGCCAACCTTTCACTAGGCCAGTGTGGTGGACTATATGGCCTAAACCTTCTCATTCGTACTCGAGATTGTAGAGGCTCGTACCCTGCAGTGGGACGTATAAGGGCTGATACAGTACTTACAGTACAGAACAAGCAAACAGTCACCATAATAAGTAAAATACCCTTTATCAGGCAACGGCATATAAGATCTTACATACATACATACATAAACTCACGCCTTTATCCCCGAAGGGGTAGGCAGAGGTGCCACCAGGACACCCATATTTCGCCTTGTATGTTCCATCCCACGATGTCATAGGGGGCGATCCTATCGCCATATCGGGCACAAATTCCTGACTCCGGACTGATAATGAATAGAAAAATCCACCGAAAATCCACCAAAAATGGACCCGGGACTCGAACCCGAGACCTCGGCTTTGTAACCGTACCGTAGTACAACTACGCCACCGAGGCAGTTTATAAGATCTTGTACAATATATTATAATGTTATTTACGTAAATAGACGCAGCTCGACCACAATCAATACGTCTTGCGGTCTCGCGTATTAGCTGGGGTATGCAGCGCGGTAATCAATTACTAATATACTCGTAGTATATTAACCCTGTATAATGTTAAATACATTTACGATCTGTATTGTTTTGGTTTTCATATATTAGTATGGTAAAGTGGTAATCATATTTATAACAATGATTAGCTTCTCTCAGCAACCCCCAGGATTGTACGAGTATATACTGATGAAAATGATATTTTTCGACTTCATAGACATATACACTAGACAATAATATATCCAGAATCACTATTTTAAATGTATATATTTTTGTAGACTGTAGTTACACACAGCCTCCGTGGCGCAGTTGGTTAGACGCCGCCTGTGAAACGAGAGGCCGCGGGTTCGATCCCCGCACTGAAACAAATATTTGTGTGATCCACAGGTATTTGTTTCGGGTCTGGGTGTTTGTGAGACCGAAAAGTCTCTCGTAGCTTCTGATACCCACGACACAATACTCGATCTTAGTGTGGGGTCAGGACTATGTATGTGACTGTTGGGTGTATTTATTTATTTGTAGTTGTATATTAGTTGTAGATTACAGCGCTGAGGTTTTGGGGTCGAATCCTGGTCGGGCAAAGTGTGATTGGATTTTTCTATACATTATCAGCCCGGAGTCAGGAATTTGTGCCCAACATGGCGATAGGCTCGCTCTCTACCACATCGTAGGAGTACATAGTGCGAATTGTAGGTATCCTGGCAGCACCTCTGCCTACCACTTCTGGGAAAACGCGTGGGTTTATGTAGGTATGTATATTTTTGTTGATATTTATAATAAGAAAATTTCGTCAACGTAACAACCGTAATTCGCTAACCAAGTACTGCCATCCTTACTCTTTTTGGTTGGCAGTGATTTGATTGATCACACGAGTAAAAAGAGGCCGACACGTTCCCACATTCATATTCACAATACAGTAGTATTTTTCGTTTATTTACTTTCATCCACTCTTTCTACGTCTCCAAACCACTCCAACCAATTTTTTCCAACCCAAGTCTTAGGATATTGTGGAAGTAAACATTTTATGCCACAATATTCGGAGTATTAGAGTGTGGCATTTAACTTAGCAGCTTATTATACATTTAATTAAAAATCAATTTTGATATTGTTTTTTTAATTTCTTGCGGAAATTTAGGTTCAAAGCAGAACAAATAAAACAAAAGTATTGAAGCTGAGTACTCCGAAACATACAAAATTAATGATAAACGAAATACAGAACATTTTCTAGCTTGCCTGACGCGTCAAATGTCTATCGTGCTTATTATTTCAGTTTTCTCCGAGAGATTTATGTCGTCTCCTGTCAACGAAATGCGGAGTAAAATTTAATATCTATTCAGATAAAATCCTTGTGTACAGAGCTTTTCAGCAAAAAGTGCTAGGTCGCCGAATTTTAATACGCGAATGAGTTAAAATGCCTTTTGGAAGGGGATCGTCTCCTTATAGTCCGGATTTTGGTCCACTTCATTATACTCCGTTGATGACTCTGGCCCACTTAAAGTTTAATCTAAATCAGTATTTTAAGAAACCTGCGTTAACAGTAAAGGCGGAAAGTTTTTATATATTTTATCTTTACTCATTAGGTAATTTTAAAGATCTTATTAAACTTACAGTACACGGTACAATTATCATATTAATAGGCCTTATTAAGGTTTTACTCTGGGAAGACCTATGTTCAACAAAAGATTTCCAGCGGCTGATGTTGATTTCACATGAGCACTAAAAAAACTTTTGTCACGCCTTTTTTTGCAAAGATACTAATAAGTAACGAATAATTCAAACGTCAATGCACGACAAAGTGTGGTTAATGAAGCGTAAAACACTTTTTTATCAACGGCCTACACACAGCAATGTTCATTAAAAAAATCTGAGCCAGGGGCGGCCGGCGCTTTATCTCTGCAAACACGCTTTCTCATAGTTTATGTGAGGTAATAAACCTTCCATACATACGTACATAAGGCACGTAAAGGCTGAGTGCACCTGTCGTCACCGCAAATTATAGGTCTTTATCGGGATTAAGGGGAAATAAGAGTGCTAAAGAACACGGTTCGGATAAAAGGCCATAATTGATTGGTAACGTGATATAAGAGCTATTTCGAATGCCCACTAATTACCGACACTCGGTTCTATAATGTTGGTATTTCTAGGACAGCGTATGTGATGTAATTAGGGAGCTGAGTGTGGAAATAGAAGCTGTAAGTTTGACCCTTATATCGAGACGCATGTTTGCGTGGCCCACGTTTTTACGAGTTCATTTTGTGTGACCTCAGTCTCTGGTGCTTTTAATTACCCATGACAAGTAACTTGCATACTCTAATCCCAGTTCAGGATGCTCAGTATGGGACGCAAGGATTTAAATGCATTTAAATACATTGACTATCACTTTATAATCATACGCCTAGGTCCTGTTTTATACACACTTGCAATAACTAAGTACTTAACCTTTTTAAGCTAACGAGCTCTTAACTCGATTATGCAACTTATAAATTTAAAATAAGAAGACGCAAGTGAAACCTCCCCCTTTCGAACGAATTTCGACTTCTGTTTGAGCGAAGAAGACAAAACATTGGATAACTAAAATAGGTTTTAAAACTGTCCATGAATAAGTCCGTTAGATTCCGATAGCCTTCAGGATTAAAAATGTCGAAAAATATTCGGAAGTTATTCTCCAAATAATCCGTCCAACAAAGCAATTGTAACTTTCAATTGGCAGTCGCACGCCGAGCTGCCATGCGGACTTAGGATTACTGGAGTGATGGTCTTTTTCACCCGTTTTTCAATAAAGCCTCCGATTTTACTAAATCGTATTGTATCAGCCCATATATGTCTCACTGCAGGGCACGGGCCTACTCTACAATCGAGGGTACGATTGAGAGTGGTTAGACCATATAGTCCACCACGCCGCGCTGTCCTAGTGCGGGTTGGTTTTATCTAAAATATAAGTTTATCCTAGTCGTCTGGTAAGCTATTTGTCCTGTATAACGTAGAATGTCTTATGTACGAGTCAGAATATAACAGATCTTTATTTAAATTACAATTGAAAGCCACCGGTTAGCCGATCTTGAAACGCAGACAGCTTGAAACACTTAGTCTAGTTTTCAATTTTGCTTTTAGTAGTTAATGGGTACGAATATCCCACAGCCCGCAATTTAACTCTTCCACTCCACTGGCCCATGATCCTGTGCCGTAGTAAATGTCACATCAATTAGTGACCACACGTATACTGTACATGTACACTAGGTTATTAGGTCCAGATATTATGATGTATCGACCCCAAATTAGCCGCCGAGTGTCGGCTCAATTTTCAACAGGACAGCATTTTACGAAACGATGTTATTTAGCAAGAAGACTATAAAATGAGGATTTTCAGAACGATGATTTGTTGTACTTGAAGTGCAAATAGTGCAGTAATTCTCGTTCGGTACCGTATTAATAAAACAGACACATAATGGTCCTCAGAAAACTCTTCTCTTGTCACCCACGATATATGAATCTGTATCTTACTTACTTTCATGACTCTTATCTATTTATTTGACTGTTGAGAGTATTTATAAAAAGCCCAAGCTACAGCAACAAAACTCTTTCTGCCTATTTTTTTTTTAAACTTATATGTATATTTTTTGTTGGGTCACGCCTCACAGCAATATGTACTGCGTACGCCTCTGTTGATAGTTTGTCCCCTTTCTTGTTGGCATCTTTCAACAAGGGCCGGGATAGACGTTTACTCAATCAATGACCCTTTGAACTTTAACATGAAATGAGGCAGCACATTTACTACAAATAACTTATTTTGTACAGATTATACAAAAAAATATTTTATTTATATTCTTTATTGTACACTACAGAAGCTTAACAAATAAACATTAAATTAGATAGCAGTACAAAAGGCAATAGTATCGCTCGAAGCAATCTCGTACCGACTACCTTGGAATGGAAGTAAGAGAAGGATAAAAGAAAATTATATATTATTAGCAATATTCAGAAACTCTCGTTAGGAGAAAATATTGTGACATAAATCTTGTTATATAAATCAACCATTGTATTTTAAACTGGCCTTTAAAAAAAGAAAGAAAAGAAAAGAGAGAAAAAAAAGAAGACAGTTCGTGTTGCTGAGGGAGTTTCTTGCGCCGTTTCTTCTTCACAGCTACAACACGTTCCGAAGCGGTGGTAGCATAAATTAACGATTCAAAAGATCCTGTAAAAGACTACTTGAATAAAGAATATTTTGATTTGATTTGATTTGAAGGAAAATAGTACCAAAGATACTTATCTTTGGTGGTCTTCCACCATTTAGATTCCATGTATGTATAATTAAATTACACAAATAAATTATTCTGCACCTTAAATTAGGTTTTATATTGTTATCACTTGTTTCATTGGTTAGAAATGATATCAAAAGGGACGAGAGAAATTATTTTCAGTTCCTTATTAACCGTGGGAAATAACATTCATCCTGCCTTTCTTCTACTTGGCGTTATCCCGGCCGGTGCCAGGGTCTGCCTTCCGGATGAGTCTCCTCCATGTCGCCCGGAAATTATGGGAAATAATATAATAACATGAAATAAAATTGAATACTATAAATGTGAATGTCCGTTTGTTTGTTACGCTTTCACGCGAAAACTACTGAACCGATTCTCATGAAACATTGTACACATATTCTTGGAGGTATTAGAAGTAACATAGGCTACTTTTTATTACGAAAAGTTTAGTGTTCCCGTGGGATGAAGAAGGAATTCCGATATATTTGCTACTTTTTTATACTCAAAAGGATGGGGTAGGACTGGATTACATTCCATTAGTGAGAATGAGCCGAGGCGGGCGAGATATAACAGGACGGGATGGGATGGGAGTCGGGATGGGAGATTTCAAATAAAGTTAACCACGCAGACGAAGTTTGCGGGCAGAAGCTAGTAATATAATAACATCATCAATATTTAATGGAGTAAGGTAGTTCTAGATAAAATTGTCTCAACATCTAAATTAACAATCCCTAGACAGATCTAATCAATACTTGGAAAGCCAGTGGACAATCTGAAACTGTCAAAACATTACTAATAGATTTTATTGAGGCGAAGTTTACGACAGATGGGCTATCGACGCCAAAGCAGTTAAGCCAGCGGAAACTTGGCAAGAACCACAAATCCATGATCCAACTGGAGCTGGGCGGGGCTGTGGGCAATTGTTTTGAAATTACTGCTATCAACAAACAATGAAGTCGATTACAGCTCACCGGGAACTTCGCGTCGATCCGTGTTATTAAATGTCTGTTACAAAGAGGACGGAGTTTTGGTGTAATTTTAAAATTAAGGTGAAATGCAGGATATTTTACAGATGATGGTAAAGTATTCGTATCGGTCTATTAAAGAAACTAAAAAAAAGTGACGTGTTTCGGGTTACATGTTCCCTTTTTCTGATTTCGAGCAAGCTGACTTTATTGTGTTGACCGACGAAACATAACCCTTATCCGCCAGTGGATACTCCCTTTGGATGAATGTATTTAGTTACCATCGCGTGCATTTTAATCACTTTGCCTTACTATTATAAAAAAGTATTCAACTTCAATTCAGTTACCCTGCAATATTAATTGGTGGCAAAAGACCTACAAAATATGATCTAAAAGAGGCCACTTAGTTCAATTACATGCTTAAAGCGGACAATTTCGTTGGGCATATCCAAACCCTAAAATATAGTTTACTTTAGGTACATTGAAGAGCTGATCCGAAATTAAAGAAAACAAAAATACATCAAAATACATCCTTGTAATATTCACGGTAGCGTTACTAGTAAACGGCAATATTTGAAAAGCAATCACTCTTTAATCACATTTCGTTGATAACCAACAGCCCCATGGGAGCGACGCAACAAGCTCTAGTTTATAAAACGATATTTTCTAAACATCTATACACAAAGCTTACTGGATTTTACGTATACAAAATGAAATACAAAATTTACATTAAATTATTTTCATCATTCTGTTATATTAAAACTCAACACTGAAGGACTCTGGTAATTAATTGGTAAGCGGTACGGACCTCACCAAACATTTAAAATTCCGGTGCATTTTCTGTATAAAGTAACTGGAAAACTTGGTTGGTTAATAGATTTAGTACACTTGAAAAATATTCTCTGGACTTAATTTGTTTTTTCTACTTTGTTACATTCCGAGCCTGTTCTGATTGTGGTTAATATTTATATATTTATAGCGTTATTCGCGCCATACATTTTATTTGACCCAATATTCCTGTCCATCGAACGCATTTTATTTTTTGAGCACTTATGATGATATAAAATCTCGAGTTGTTTTGATATTTTCGCCACGTAAGAGCTTTCAAGCGCGGCCTTAAAAAATCGCACGCTATTCTAATCTATGGGAACTGTACAGTTTATCAGGAATTAAAATATCCTGCATCATTTTTGACCTACAATACAAAAAGTAATGTCAATCCGAAAAAAATATCATTGCATTTATAATAATAATATGGGAACCGAACATGTATTGCAAATTCTTAAGAATTTAACTATGTGACAAGGAATTCGTCGTTTTAATAGGGTGAAGATAGATCATTATCTTCCATTATAAAAATAAACCCACGCAATAAAAGTCCAACTATACCAAAATATTCGTTGATTATTGACAGATATTTCTGGCGGCAATATTCAAGGAACGCAATATCATCCACCGCAAAATTCCATCGAATAACTCAATATTGTTGCATTTCACCTATGACATTTACTTCCCACGTGTTTCGAAGATAAATTTAGCCTGTGTGCCGTGGGAATACTTGGGAATAACTTTACTTGATCGTTACACAGGGGCCACAAGATGTCTTGCAAGCGTTTACTAGGAGACTATCCCACCTACACGCCCACAAGTGGAACTCCTATCATTCAGGACCAAAGGCGGCACGTAAAGAATTGACAGGGAGCACTAAAGCTCGGCAAGTCACTTAGGGATACTAGCTTGTCTTTAATCTGCAATGAAATTACTTAGATGTTGGAAATACTTAGTCAAGTCACCTTTCAGAAGACTGTACACCCCCTCTTAAATTTATTATTTTGGGCAAAGCCGATTCGAGCTCTAATATAAATATAGGTAAGCAAAAAAAAAACCTAAATTTTTTCAACAAAAGTGAATTGAAAATAAGTCATTTATATATTTCACAAGTAGCTGGGTATTGGACAATGGACTTAGTCTACTTTTTAACAAATGTTAACCGATGCGTCATTGGAAGTTAACAAGATCAACGTAGATATAAATTGTCTTTGTTATGCACTTAGACAGGCAACCCTACCTGTTTGAATAGGTCGCCCTGGCCCCTCGCGTGATAATCTTAAGAGGGTGCCGCCTATTGTTCAACTTATCCACGATTTGAAAAGTTATACATAATTCGGAGGTGTTATAGTCTGTTATAATAGTAGCATGTTGTAATAGAAATTATAGGAATTAATCACGCATACAGCATAATTGCAATTCTATTCTTTAAAAATATATTTTACAAGCTCATTGCATCACGCGTTCAATTATAAATAACAATATGCTTGTTGTTACTAGTTCAATTAAAAACAACAATATGCTTGTTGAACAGCAGTGGAAAATATACATTTCTTTTATTATTATTTATATAAAAGACACACCAATGACAGAGACACAAAACATACAAAAACTTATAACACTCAAGTTATGGACAGTGTGTTCTATCCTAATACGAGTAGGTGTATACAACATTCATTATAACTAGCGTTGGAAACATTAAATTCAATGAATACAATTTACTTAAAACTAAACAAATTGAAAATAAACAATAATTAATTGAACAATGATCAGGTGCAATTAGGACGCTTATAATAATAATAATAATAAATACACCCAACAGTCACATACATAGTACTGACCCCACACTAAGATCGAGTCTTGTGTCGTGGGTATCAGAAACTACGAGAGACTTTTCGGTCTCACAAACACCCTTATTTCATATATTTCATTTAAAATATCATGAAGGCACAATTTAAACGCACGTAAAAAAAATCAAAAAGGTATTGTTTAGGGCCAATTTAATAGCACAACCATGGTGGCCTGTTGGTAACGGACCAGACGCGGCTGCCTACATGTTCACGGTGGTCACGCGTTTTGTTGTGCTGGACCCCTGGCACTGCGAAGTTCTCTGGGCAGCGGTAGCCGCTTACCATCAGGCGGGCCGCTAGCTCGTCTGCCTATAACGGCAATGAAAAAAAAATAAAAAAAAAATCCCACACCTTTGACTTTTCGGAGTTATGTGTGTATTGATAGTAATATGGGTGCCTCGGGAGCACCTCTGCGTGCCCCTTCTGGAAAAAGACGTGAGTTTATGTACGTATACACCTGATCAAAACCAAATTATGAAAAATTTAAATATTCACCCGTTTGAAATAATTAAATGAATACTTAACAAATTTTACCCATTATGTGCTAAATATACGTAAATAATATCCGACATAAGCAAGTCTTCATTTAGTCTGATTACGATGTTCGTGGTACGCTCGCTTTGCATCAAAGGACGCTATCTCTTTGGAAAGCGGAAATGATATTTTCTTACAACGAGATCCTTCTTGATTAGTAGCTAAAAATAAAGGAAATATATAAAAAGTAAAATGTTTTCATCACTAGATAAAAATTTACCAATGAAAACTATTGTAAATTGTATATTGCTAAAGAGCAATAGGCAATTTCACACACCATTTTGCTTGCTAGGTAGGTCTTTTTACGAATTTTTTACTTTTAAAAACGAAGGTGGGTGGTTAGTATGTAGTAGTTGCTAGTAGCTTTTTTTTCAGGACTAAAGATTTAAACAATCATTCTATAAGAAATCGATGCATTTATCACAAACATACGTGAAAAAAGAAGTGGTATTTCTTCGCATTCTTCCTTGAAGTCTTAAGTGGTACGCTCTCTTTTTTTATTACGTTGAATGTCGAGACGAGCGTGCCATTCGCCTGATGGTAAGCAATACCATAAATTACAAAGCTCCACTTCACTGCGTTCGCCATCCTGAGACATAAGATGTTAAGTCTCAGTATGTCCAGTAGTTACTCTGGCTACAATGTCCTTCAAATCGGAACACAACAGCATTTACACTGCTGTTTGGCGCGAGAAACAGACAATTCTGTGGTACCTACTCAGGCGGCCTCTCACATATGGGAGACCTACCACCAGTTAATGTGTGCAGTTTTCATTACACATTATCAAGCCAACATACAATTATCATCCCTCATACACCACTAGTTGCAATGAACAAGCAATTTGCAATTACTCGACCGAGCCACACGCATGCACCGTACTCGACAAAACGATCGGTACAAGTTTCTGTTTGCCCACGGTAATGGATGCGGCCTAATTATTCGGTCAGTGCTAATAATGACCGGACCATTTTCAATGATGATTTATTGCTTGCGAGACCTTAATGACAGCGACTAATCGGAAAGGTAAACATGAATTAATAAAACATCATTTGAAGACAGTTTGGTGTCTTGGATATAGCACGAAGGAGTTGATCCAAGTTGTCTCTTATTTGTCTCTTGCCTTTCAGCTAGAAGAAAGTTACTGGTGGATATAGGCCTGCCGCAAGATATTGTTTTATTTTCAGTGATTTATTATGAATAAGGTAAACGCAGTGAAATATAAACGAAAAAAAAAACATAAAAAGGTAAAACTTTAGTTTATTAGGCCACGATATCGGGGTTGGGAGGGAGTGAGGGGGGAGGGGGAGGGTGTCCCATGTCCCCTGGTACCACTCCCATGAAAAGGTGACGCACCATTCCCGAGAAAAACCAATTAATGTAACCTAACCTCAAAACACTTGTTGTCAAAACAAATTTACTTCTGCAACGTCTCCGGCGCTGCGGGAAGTGCAGCCCCTTCGCCCTTGCGTAACAAAGGATAGGCACCCATGCTCACCTCCGCAGCTTCGGCTCGCACGGTTGCCTATCCTTCGTTACAGCGGGCGGGGGCTGCTCTCCCTCCGCGCCTCCGGCTTTTTATATACACTCTAGGGGTGGTACCCAAAAGACTACGTGAAGTCGGGGTGCCCCAAGTCGGTTTTGGGACAAAGTCGACCTATTTTACGCACAAAGTTGGTACACCAAAACAAATGACACTGACACTTATCGCAACTCGTAATTATATTTTTTACGTTCCGTTTCACCATTCTTTCACAAATTTTCAAATCACAGACTATAGATTTGACATAATATTATCGATTTGTTTGTCAATCGCCCATAATAACGTTCCGTTTTACCTAAAGTGTGATTTGAGGTTAGAAACTATTTTTATTAATTTCTCGAAAACTATGCATTGCCTTTTAATAAGAGTGATAACGTTGTAATCAGGGACCGAATCCCTAATACCTTTGATCACTTTCACCCCTCAACTCGTGGCCTAATAAACTAAAGTCCAGCCAAAAATATTTTTAGTTTCTTTTAAGTCGGTTAAATTTTTCTACAACAAAATTTTATTCAAAGTAATCTTACCAAGTAATGTTCACGTATATTTAAAAAACTTTCACATTTTTCTACCTTCACTCTCGAATACACGCGAAAAAGAATTCTCACTTTATATAATGTCTCTGAAGAAATTCAGGGTCAAAATTTATGTAAAAGGCCCGTTGTTACTCCGGTTTGGCGTCTTTATGAATTCTTACTTGATATCGCGTACCCTTATTTCACAGAGTAAATCATTTCGCACACCGCGCTTTCGTATTTTTATCTAGCGACGCTTGGATTCTACAAATATCCTGCTTTGAATTATATTTCCAACCGGAATCGTTTTAATAAACGACTCCTTATCTTTACGCACATGAATCTAAGAAATATCCAAAGATATTTTGCTGTATTGCTGTGGTGGAGAATTCGTATCCGCCCGGAAATCTACAAACATACCTCATCAAAACAAGGCATTATCAGTCTGTGTACAGGGTTATTTTGATTAAAGTATTTATAATTTTAACAAGAGGTTTAACAATTTTTTTCAAAATCTTCAATCATTTTATCCTCACAAAAACTCTTCGTTCAAACCGAATGCAAAAGTCGAAAGGGATAAAATATTTGATATCCAAAATAGGTTTTTAAACTATCTATAAACAAGGCCGGTACACAATATACACGATTTATTCATAAACTACACACCCACACGCGCGTGCATCTGTGTATAGAAATGACCGGCGAATTTTGTAGTAGATATTATAATCTAAATAATGATTTGGATATATTGAAATGGAAAAAAATGAATAATTATGGAAAAAAAATAAAAGAATTTGCAGTCTTCAAATATGTCGGAGTAAATGTTTCGTACGGTAACAGATACCTGCTTCTTGGCGATGGAAACTCTATTTGGTTCCTCTTCACTTGCCACCAGGTAAGTTCTAAAGTGGCAGCGCCCCACCCTAGTTACCTAGGGCTAAAGAAGAAATGAGCGTGATGAACGTTGCAATGACACTATCCTACAGATAACTAACATAAAGCGAAAGCTGTGCTGTGGTATTTGGAAATTGCCGAATGCATATTTTAGTTTGTGGAACAAATAATTGTATTAAGTGTACAAAATCAGTCATCATGAATCAGACAAAATGATCAGTCCTGAACATAAATCTCCACAAAGATCGGCATATGAAGCCCACTGCCATTATCTTCATCTACCGTCGTCCTTCACCAAGGACACAACTGCTAAACATAGACTGCTCATCAAGATCAAAAATAAAAATAACCAAACAAAACAGAAATGAACAGTTAAACAAAGCAATTCACACAGTTCGCAGCAGATCTAACTCAATGAAAAGTTTTATGAAAAAAATACAAAGTTCAGACAAGCGAGCGTGTTTGAACAATACTAACTAACGACCGGTACCGTGTGGGCTGCGGACGTGTCGCCGTATAACAAAGTTACCAGTATAGTCGCTCCTTGATTTATGAATCAAAGTGCGGGTGAAACTGTGTATCCGCGACCGAATACGAAGCCAAGTGGTGGTGTTAGTGACTTCAGACACAATACAACTAAAAATTTTGTATTTTATTACTCTTTTTCGAATTTGGGTGATAACATAGTTTTTCTAAAATAATAATTTACACGTTTTTATTTATAAAGATGCAATGGTATTCAAGACATTAAATTTCTATTTTCGCAACACTAGATATTTACCACTCAAACATGATGATATTTAAAACAATTGCAAAAAATCAATCTGTTTTTTGTGAAATTTTTTGTTGCAATGTGTCCGTAACCACTAACAGCCGATGCCAACAATCAATCAAAAATTTTAGATTGAAGTCAATCCGGATTGGTATCTACTTTTCGATTGGTCGAATATCTTGTTGCCAATATACAAAACAGGCGACAGTCGATTGCCTCTGTTGATAGATTGAAAACAATCGGTTCCCTCTTGACAATTTAGTTTGACGCAGAATATTTCATTGCATATTTATACACTTTCAGCATTTTGTAAATAAATAATTTGTGAAAAACAAAAATTAACGTTAGAAATAATAATAATTGTAATAAAAACAATTGAATTTGTCCCAATTACATAGATTATTACAGAATTGTTGTGTTTCTGGCCACTGAAAAATAATATATCCAGTAAACAATGACTTATCCACCACTTGAAAGAAAGAAAGAAAGAAAGAAAGAAATATTTATTTATTGCTAGCACAATAACAAAATAAATTACAAAAAATAAAAACCAAAAGAATACAAAACTTGTCATACTAATAGAAATATTATGAGAATATTGTGGAGAAAATTGCGAAATGTGATTGAACATTTCCGTGGAAAGTGATCACTGCCGCCCATGAACATCCACTACGATTGAATCGATTGAATCATGGCTGTGTTTCCGGCCCATCAAATCGGGAGGAGAGCGAGAAGGCCATAGCCTGCCCATTCATACTGAGTCATGGCTGATAGCAGCGTGGCTCTACAACTTCCCATGATCAAAATTTGAAACCCTTTTCTATTATTTTTATTCTTTCTATTATTATTGTAAATTGTGAGTAATAAAGAATATTTCATTATAAATGTTTTTTTCACAAACACTGAACAATTAAATAAAAATATAACTATGAAATTAAGAAACATACCATAACAGAAATCATATTTATCAAAGTAAAACAAAAAAATATCAATTCGTTCAAGATAAAATATACACAACAATACAATAATTTAGATCTAACTGAAGAAATGGTTAATCAATGTTGTGTCATCTTCATCTACATTCGTTTCTACTTTCTAGTTTCATTGCTGTTGGCAAATCTGCATGAATAATCCGTGGAAATTCTCGGATTGCAATATTGGATTGTTTTGAACAATCCATCCAAACGTCAACACTGATAATTGTTTATTGGCAAGCCTAAACTGTCATTTTCATACAGAGGACAATCCACAAGCAGGGATTGGCCCTCCCAAAAGTAGATTGATTTTTTAGATAGTTTTTTCCCTACTGAGATTGATTATTGGCAAGCTATAGTCAGAAAAAAGATTGAGCTGTCAATGTCAAACAGCAAATTATGGATTGGGATTGATTGTTGGCATCGGCTGTAAAACTATCACCTGGCTTCTTTTTCGGTCGCAGTCTTTATATACCCGGTATATTTACTTACATTGTTATGCCACTGATGTTGTCATCGCTTTAAAGATGAGGGAAACATGAAAAAAAAGGAACCTAAGAGTTTGCAGATTAAGACACCTACAATAAAGAAGTAAAATCAAAATCATTAAAGAAAGATGATAAGGATAGCAATACAATTTAACGACTTTAAAGACAATACCATAATTTCCCCACATTCAAGGTTTTTTCAAAAACTTATTATTGTCATCGTAATACAAAGAACTTATGGAATTTTAAGACTGTTACCAGCCAGGAATCGTCAATGGAGTCGACTTTATTAAGTATTTGCAGACTATAAATATGGAATGTTACTTTTGTTTTCTACTTTCGCAGATTGGAAAATATGTAATATAATACAAAATTAACATACAACACAAACAATAAAGTAATTGCCGCACTCAGATACGTATAATACAGGGTATCTCAAGACCGCGACCGAAATCGAAGCCAGGTGGTAGTTTTAGTGGTTGCAGACACCATGCAAATAAAAAATTCACCAAAACAGCAACAGATATTTTTTTTAATTTTTTTAAAAATCATCTTGTTTGGGTGGTAAAAACCTAGTTTTTGCGAAAATAATAATTTAAACTCTTGCGTCCCATTGAGTGTTGAAAAATAAAGAGGTCTGCATCATTATTTTAGGAAAACTATATATTTATCACCCAAATACGAAGATAAGTAAAAAATTACAAAAAAAAAGTTATCGATTTTTTTTGCGAAATTTTTACTTGCATTGTGTCTGAAGTCACTATTACTACCACCTGGCTTCGTTTTCGGTCGCAGTCTTGATATACCCTGTATAATTACATAAAATGGATTTTAGAAAAAAATCTGTACCAAAAACTATTTCTTTAACATTTATGTCTCTGGATGGGGCAGGGGAAAATCAATAAAAGTTTATTCATATTTCAATTACCTATATTACAGAATATGGACCTTATATCTAAATGATATACAGAACAAAATGCCACTGTACCTATTTATATACATCGCATAGCCTACCGCCTATCTTCATTACTTTTGTATACGCAGTTATTGATATTATGCGAACAGTTTTCGGGTCGCGCTTTGTCGATTTTGCGTGTGATAGTTTGAATTCGTTTTGTAATTGTCATACTGTTTCCCATCGTTGTTTGATTATTGCCACGTCATAGGTAATCAGTCATCCATGCGGCATTTCAGTAGATACGGATTATATTTACGTCACTTGTCATCTGTAGCCTGGTAAACCATGTGGATAAACCGGTACTAATATTTTAGATATTCCAGTATTCATATTTTTTTATTCACAGTAAAAACATAATTAATTAAGGATGCTATTGGAGCTATTTCAAAGACCTGTCTATTGATTAAAACCTTGTTCAATTTTTGTTTTGACTGTCTCGGTGGCTTCGTTGAACTACGGTACGATTACAAAGCTGAGGTCTCGGGTTCGAATTCCGGATCTGGCAAAGTGATATTGGAATTTTCTATTCATTGTCAGCCCGGAATCAGGAATTTGTGCCAAATGTGGTGATACATTACGGGATGAAACATACAAGACGAAATGTGTGTGGCCTGGTAGCACCTCTGCCTACCCTTTCTGGGAAAAAGGCGTGAGTTTATGTAGGAATGTGTCAATTATTGTTTAGATGGAGATTCTTCATTTGATGTACTAGCATGACGAAGTGAATTCAATGGACTAATTCAATTAATATTGGTATATAACGTGAAGGTTGTGTAAAATGAAAAAATGATATATTTCAAGAACGGTTCTGCTTAAATCGTGTTCAGACATAAGATTTTGTTAGGTACCAAAAAAAGTACAATTCAGTTACTCTCTCCTTTTTATTACGGTTCAAAAAATGCTTAACGATGAACCGAATAATTGTCTAAGACTCGAGACTAACATTTCATTTCTAGGAAAATACTAATATTTCCATTTCTATTCATCATATTCTAGGAATATAAAGTCGTGGCGTGTACATAAGTAATCCCCTCTTAATTATAACTTTCTTTTATGCCGGCTCAGTCCCTTTTCCACTAATCTGTGAAAAACCCCTCGGGGAATTACAAATCCGGAAAATGTTCGTGCGAAATCAAAAGTTGAAAAATAATAATGAAACCAATTTCGTCAAGGGATTTGCATAGTACTCCTATTAAATTTACATGAAATATTTAAAGTGCTGCTCGGTAATTGTTTTAAGGAATGGAAATTCAACACTTTGTATTTAATATATTTTAGGTATTAATACTTAAGATCTGTACTTTTTACTGAAAAAAGGATGTATTTACACACATAGTCCTGATCCCTCCCTAAAATATTTTTTTTGTGTCGTAGGTATAAGACAGTAAGAGGCATGTTTCGATCTCACGAAACATGAACCTGTGGATCACACAAACATTCAACCCGCGGTTTTTCTTGTCTGAAGAATATGAAACCTTTCGATCTTATTCATAGACACATTTAAAACCTATTTTAGTTATCGAATGCTTTGTCTTATTTACTCAAACTGAATTCTAAAGTCGTTCGAAAGGAACAAAATATTCGCTAACTAAAATAGATTTTAACTCTATGAGTAAAGCCGTTATATTCTTCGATACTTATAATATGACGGATATGTAATCCTCATTTGATGAAATAATTTACATATCCAGACCTATAAAAACAAACAATAAATTACCAAACCGCTTTAAAGTATTAACAAGGCGTCATTACGCAGATTTCTAAAGAATTTTCATTTTTCTTAAAATCACAGAAAAATTTCAGCATTCGCATTTTTTGCCGACCAACTTAATTAGTACTTTACGGGTTAATTATCTCGTTACATTGTTATCTTCATTTTCATAACCTTAAAACCAGCTTGTAAACCAGAAAATAGTCTAATTAAATTTATTAACGTGGGATCTCCGTCCGGCAATGTTGACCTTTCTGTTTTGTAATTAAAACATAGAATGAAGGGTATTACGCAAAAATTCTCCAAACCTATCTTTGATCATAATGGAAAATGTTGGAGAATTTAAAACTGTCGTTATTACGGGTTTTTACTAATTTAAAATTAAGTTGTTTTTAATATTAAACAGTTTTAGACCTAAGAAACACTTTTGATTTTCTGATTTTTCGAGGTTTCCCGTTTTAGTTTTCCTATTTAGTACCAACGCTTGCTTAAACAGTGATTTTAGGAAAGATAAACATGCCAGGAAACTTGAGAGAAATGAATACAAATAAAACGGATCTGAGAGTTTTCCAAAAGAATACCAAAAATATTATCTGGAATCGCCAGGAACAAGTTCAGTCTCGAGTATCTTATTTTTACATCTCAAACATAGTAATTATCCTACCAGAAAATTGAACCCAGTACCCCACGGTATTTAGTCCATCCGTTCTGCTGCTTAAACTACATTTATGTACAAAATTAATAGTTCTACAAAGCCTCAAAGATTTTTATTCATTGCTTTTCAAGTCTACTTCGTAAGCTCGTAAAACCCCCACTGACCTCTGACCTTTACCGAGTAAGTCCTGTAAAATCCAAGAATTTACACGGTACGATTACATGCGGAAATTTACGGCAAAGCTTCACTGTCACCGGTTTAATCAACGCTTCTTGTAGGTATTCATTAAACTGCTCTACTACTTTACATGGTTCTCGAAGTTCATGAGTGCAAATACATATTTTGTCATAAAATGTTTGAATGACAAACAAGTACCTTTGTTAAAGTCCATTAAGGCTAATTTCGTATAACACCAAATATGAGTATTTTATTTTTATCGTCCTCTGTAATCTTATGTATAGCGGAGTTAAGCTGGTTCGTTTAATATTATTCCTAACTCGATACGTGACGCGAACTTAAGTTGTTACGAACGTGTAATTAGAGTAGTCTTGCCTGTCGAGGCTTATTCTTTCTTAAAGCATATTTTAACCACATTATAAATTCGGAAACAAAATTATATTCGCTGACAAATGAATGCTGTTCAAGTGAAATGGTTCACGCGCATGAAGAGAAAATTCGCCATTGCGTTGCTATATTGGAAAAATTTGTTATATTGAAAATTGTTTGATGTGAAAAGTTTATTGACCTTTCTCGTTTATTAGCCAGTTTAATTTTCTCTCCAGTGGAGCCAGTAAGCTGCTTTCAACTCGCCCTTGTATTAAAGTATGTGCTAATACAAATTTAGCTTGTGTACTCGCTGATATAATAAAACTCCTAGCTTTATGTTTCAATATCAGTTACAAGATGTCCACTGATAAATTTACCTCCCTAATTGGAGGTTACTAGAAACATTCGGCTTACAACTGACCACTGTTAACATTTTGTTGAAGGTCAATTTGCATTCTTACTAGACTTATTATAAAGCGATAAAAACAAAGATATTATGGTTTCTTAGATATACGCGAATTTAGACAGACAGAAAGTTACACATTGAAATAATGTCCATCCCGTGACCACGAAAGCTGTAAAGTAATGGAAACGTCGGGGAGTTAAAAAATGTAAAAAAACAGATCCGCGATAAAATCCGTGAAAATTAGTTTTATTTCAACAAAGGCATTTTCAGTCTCACAATACCCAGATCCGAAAGAAATAAATCGTTTATCATTGTCCAATTTTTTGTCTACTACGCCACAGAAGCTTTCAGCATTTCAATATCGGAATTATTCTAAATGTTTAATTCACTTAATTACAAATAGCGTGGTTACTAATAAGTAATGATAATTATTTGCTGAAAAACAGCCGAAAGAAACTTCATTTATTCCTATAAATTAGTGTCAAAATTATGTTATTTCATTATTCCTAAGGGTAATGTAGGCAACATTTATAATTGTCAACTTAGCAACGCTTAATCATTATTCAATCGCTAAAATGTTGATAGGTATTTTAATTTAAAGTTATTATACAAAGTTTTTTTTTTAGTATATCACAAATCCGAAACTAGTTTGTAGAGAATCAATAGCAATTTTAACATATGTTATATTTTATCCCAAAAAACATAAAAATTTAAAGGTTACCTAGTTCATTATTAAAAATACGGCGCATGGCAATCGCTGACTGATACAACTACACACGACCGGTACAAATATACCCTCCCCCACACCCCACCCCCCGCTGCCGAGTACATGTGAATGCCAATGCATCATTTAAAAAAATGGGTTATATATGCCTGTCACCGCATGATTTCATTATTATTTATACCAAAATCTCATTGGGGTGTTTAGGCCTTTATAGTATACAAAGGTTACATTTATATATTAACTTGCCACTATCTCAATCTTTGGTTCCTGTATAGCTAACGACACTATCACGGTATCTCAGATAAACCTGGTCTTATTTAAATAAAACTTTAATACGCCAATTGAAATCTTAACACAATAACAGTTTCCCAAACTTATTACTCACCACTACGAACCATTGATACAAACACAGAAGTAAATAAACATTAACTATAGCATTAAACTTAGAAATAAACTCCACAAACTTACATTTTATATTAACCAATAGAAGCATAAATCTACAGGTTTAAAGCCATTAGTGGATCCTTACAATTTCTGTTCGAGTATGTATTAAAAGTTCGTTTGAACTCGACACAAGACTTGAAAGATAAGCTCCACCGCGTTCAGTAATTCTTTAAAGAAGTTACTAATGTCTTTGTACAGCGTGGGCTTTGGTGCTTAGAGAAGAAATCGCTTAAACACACAATCGATTTATACACATTTTAGTACCGATGTAATTATTATTAATTAATTCATCTTTCAGAGATCTGCTGTACGTATATATGCACGTTTCTAAAAGATATTTGGGAATAAGTGGGTTCTATTGTCATTTGTTGCGCTAATGGTCTTGTGTAATAGAACTGAATTAATTTATTTTTATTAGAGACTATCCCGCTTGCTACGCTATACATTGCAATTTTTGTCAGCCAGTATCAACAGTCGCTTATAAAGAGTCAATACCAAGTATCGAACCTCAGCAAGTTTTACAGGCCCTATCTCAACCTAATGCACAATTAAATAAATAACAAAAATAAAACAGAAAATGGAAAGAAATTGTTATCCACGACTCGATATAAAAAAACTAGTGCCTTTTCTAGTAAGCGCTGGATTTCAGTAACAATGTGTATTGTTAGGTCAAGTTACCCAACCAAAAAACATCCACCCTCTGTGTTCACAAAACTTACAGCGAAGGTATTAATCGAAATTCGATCTTTCAGTGCTCCATTGAAGCGAACATCGATTCTGCTGCGTTCAATTCGACATTTTATGAAGAATGCCCACCCCTAGTCGATTTTATTGAAAAAGCCTCAACTCAAAATTGAATTTGCATAAACAGCGACCACAAAAATTCTTCAATACTACAAAGCGATAT
Source organism: Deilephila elpenor (assembly GCA_949752805.1). Lineage (NCBI taxonomy): Eukaryota > Metazoa > Arthropoda > Insecta > Lepidoptera > Sphingidae > Deilephila > Deilephila elpenor. The sequence goes on along the minus strand of OX457099.1, from coordinate 5,244,258 downwards.
TTTATTCGTCTGGTAATACCTTTGTCTGTAATTTATCTATTCTGCGAAGAAAAGCTTTAACGATGTTTTCACTGGGGATTTCGTAAATGTCAACTGATTTCGGGAGTGTTTGGGGACCGTGTCGCCACTTCAATAACGAGAAGTAAGTGATTGTGACTTAGACAATAGGCAAAATTTTCACTAGGTATTATTGATACAAAAGATTCAAAGGCAATTAAAATACATGGGGCTGCCTTAAACAACATTAGGATCTTTTCATCGCCCTCCGTTTTCTGTCTTATATTCTCTATTTCAAATGCCGAAAACACGCAATTCTCTAGGCTCTACAGTTGTCATACAAAATATAATTCTTTACCGTACGTTTGGCACACCAACGTTCCAATCGAAAAATATCTTATTTCATACAGCAAACTAAACCACCCAAACCAATAAACCTGGTCCCCTGACAACAGAAGGCTTTGGTTATACATAACGCACAAAGATCTTTATTAATACGATAGTCAAAGAGACTCGAGCGAGTCAAGTGGCGTTTCAGCGGGCAGCCAGCGGCCTGCCGCAAACATTCCCTCCGCTGTGCAAATTTACACAGTACGTATGCTTTGATGCAAATTGAACATCTATTCCGAACAATGGCCACGCGATATGCTATCAATATTTTGATAGTTTGGAATAGTCTTGTCCCCGCGAATGTGTTGCTGCGGAAATTCTACCGAATAATGAAAACGGGACTGTTTTTTTAAATCTAGCCTGCGGGCTAGATACGGACAAATGTTTCAAGGTTAAAGCTTGTATGTGAAAATACGGTGCAGATACCTATTATTTGAGTAAAGTAAATAGGGGTCGGAGAAGTAGTCTGAATATAGTTAGTTTTGAACAGATTAAAAAAATCCAATTGGGCATAGTAAGAAAAATTATCATAACAAGCCGGCAACATTATGAAGACTGATCGAGCATTACCTCCTCACCCTATTATCATGGCCTGAGTGATCACTGTCGCGCATGAACATCCACAACGCTTGGATCATAGATGTGTTACCGGATTATTAAATTGGAAGGAAAATGGATAACGGGAAGAGGAATACCTCTTGCCCAATAGGGCATCTAGCAATCTGACGAACGAAACGGCGACAGCAAAGCTTCACGTCGAAGGGGTACCGCCCCGGGAAAACCTGACCATTCATGCTAAATCATAAAAAAGGCGTAGCTCTACCAGTCACTGAAAAGTAAATTATTCCACAAATATTATTATCTAATTTATATTACGAGCAAGATGATGACTTAGTACATAATATTACTCTTAAAACTTTACATTGAAAGATAGCCCATTAAATAGATAATAATAATTAGCTTTCTCTCACGTTACATTTAAGATTAAGATTATAAATACATACTATAAAAATTAAAGATGATACAATATTTTATTTTCTTTTAAATAACACAAATGCCCTTACGATTATATTTATGAAAATGAGCATAGTAGCGCCATCTTGCAGAAAATTGTAGAACAAAATATTTTCACATGAAACAACGCCGAACCTTGTGTTTCCCAATTGAAATGTTTCAGACTACTTTCGTAGCTCTTCGTAGATGGCGTTGTATACAACGGTCTTTGAAAATATTATATTATGTTTTCGTATTTTGAAAATAAAGTTCTGTAGTTTGTTACACCCCATAGCTGATGCAATGTTGTATAAGTTTAGTGTAATGACATAATATCTCCTTGTTGAAAATATAAATAAACAATGACGGATAAAATCCACTCTGGGGCGATCAATAAAATGTTCATTACCTATTCCCTAGCCGCAAATCACGGGAAGTTTTAAACTTATAGCTTAATCTATATTATTCTAACATAAACAATATAAATAACGCATCAAAAATTACGTTTTCATAGTAATAACAAAGACAATTTCCCCTCAATGAACATGTTAAAGTCACGCAAACTGTAAGCTCGTAGGAGCCAGTGGGTAGGTGAACCTTGGGCTAAGTCACGCAGCGGCTTCATTACCGGCCGTCCTTGGCGTTTTGTGCGGAAATCACACGCAGCTAACTACAAACCAGCGATGGAAACGCAAATGTTGACATAATAACCGAATTGCAGTAGGCATGCGATTTGCGATATTTTGGTAGGGGATAAAATTTTATCGGTTTTGGTTGTTATATTTTTGTTTTGTATTGGTTGTAATAATTTTTTTGTGCAAGGTGTAATCGATTTTACGTCAACATACAATCAAGTAGAAAATTAAGACACCTGGTAAAGGCTACGGGTTGCTGAATGCAGGCCGTTTCCGACAGGTCGATGTGGAGATCATGGGGTGAGGCCTCAGCAATGGATTTCCTGTAGCTAAAAAGAGAAAGAGAGAGAGAGGTGGGTGAGAATCAGAAAATGCATCCAAAGGCTGCAGATAGTTACAGGTAGCAGGCCACTTCTAATAGAACACTAGGCTCAGTTGCACAAAATAACTTTGCCCATAACTTTGCCTTTGAAAATGACAATCCATGGACATTAGCAATGTCAAATAAGTCACAAATGTATTATGTATGGCGATGACATTATTAAAGTCAAAGTAACGGGCAAAGTTAGTTTGTACAACTGAGCCTAAGGGCATTACTAAGGAAAGACTTAGTCCAACAAAGGACTTTTTGTTGATGAATACGTTGAGTATGATAATTCTTAATATGAATTTTAACATAGATAATAGCGACGATATTCGTGGGGTGGCTGGTAGCGGTTGGCGACGATGGGCTGAAGATCGAGCCCAGTGGCGTGCTATGGGAGAGGCCTATCTCCAGCAGTGGACGCAGAGGGGCTGATGATGAATAGCGAAGTACTAATAATATTTCCACATACTAAATTTAATATACCTATGTAATTTTCTTTGCTAAATGCAATTGCTTTCGCAATAAGTATGATGTACATGACATCATCATGAAACTTAGGTACATAAAATACTAAATAGTTTATTATATTTACTGGAATGTTATAAAACGATTTTTACGGATTTCATCGCGGATTTGGTATATATTTTTTAAATTCCCGATGTTTCGATAACTTTACAGCTTTCATGGTCCGTCGCGTGGCCAGCTTTATTTCAATAAAATTGTAATTTATCACTTATATTACACCCTTACATTGTATTGCACAGTTAATTAAAACAACCCTTCTTAAGTGCGTACAAGGAAATAATTACAAACAAAGTACTAGTAACATTGTTAAATACCGCATAAGTTAAAAAACATGAAATGCATACAAAACCTAGGCGTGCATTAAGTATCGTAAACATGATATATTCCATGTCGCCTTGCAATGTCGCACGTCGGGACTTAAACGCCTTTCTAGAAGCTTCCGTAAGCCCCGTAGAAAATGCAAATAGATTGAGGCGTGCCTTAACCCAATATTTGTCATTTCAGTCGGAAATTAAATTTTGAAGACTGTCGTACGTTGAAAGATGGCGTCGCGTCGCTTTGTATGCACATAAAGGCGATTATTTTATTTTACAATATATAGAGAATGGAAATATTAACTCTTATCCAGCCGTAAAATAAACACGTAGTAAAATGTAAGTACCTACCTACATTGAAGCTAGGATTTTATGAATACATTGCAATAATAATATTTGCTTTAGCAACTATGCGTACTAACTCAATTACCATCGCAATATTTCTGGTCGTTTGTTTATCAATAATATACAATAGTATGCGATACCATGAAAATCTATATTCTAAATCAGTTCGAATACACCTTTCTGTTCCATCGAAGCCTTTCTACGTTGCCTAAGCCTAATAAGATTTAACAATCATATAAAATTTTTATTTAACTAACGGCCATAAAAACCGTAACCGAAAAATCTTCGATTTGCAATATTTTTTGAAGTGAAAATTCTTTAGAATCGTTATGATTTTAAATTTCATGAAAAGAAAAAGCGACACGAAAAAAGAGCATAATATATAACTTTTTAGTTATTGGTCCGATTGCCTTCAAAATCGATATCTGAGGGAACCTTTATTCCGGCATTCTAAATTTAAAGTCAAAATTGAACATTTTGGCCCTCATTTTAAACATTTAATTAATATATCCGATTGACCTCAAAATCTTGTAAAAAATATAAAAAAATAAATTCACATATATCCTATTTAAGAATACGTTTGTTTTTTTTTGGTGTCAATTTTTCAAAATCTATATTTATCTCATTCTCTTGTAGGCTACTTGTTAGAAGTTTCACTTCTGCCTGTGTGAATATCAGACACACAACCATATTCATCTGTTCTGCGCGCACACACATTTTTTAAATACTTGCAATTAACAAAACAAAACAACATTCGTAAGTTAAAAAACGGTAAAAGAATTTCACTATTTACTACAGAATATTTAATCTTTCGTTTTTATTAAAGTTACTAACATCGTGAAACTTGCTCAAGAATTTTGACAGCGTTCAAGGAATTCGCTGAAATTGTAGGAATCAATATGACAACATAATTTGAACGTAAAGCTTGCATTAGTAATTAGTTCAAAGTTCAATTTGTACAGATAAAGGCAATCCCACACACATTGAAAAGTGGTAGAGACACTCTACAGGTACTTAGCCTATAAAAAGTAAAAATGGGTCAGCTCGACCAGGGTGGTACCATTATCCCACAGAAAGTGAGATTGCCCTCCCAATATACTTTTCCACTTTCCTCCTTTTGTTCTTTACCTTCGAGTTCCTTTTCCATTTGAAGTTATCTGATAAATTCTCTCGACCACCCATATTTTTAACTGCAGTTTGGTAGACCTCAAGGCGACCAATGACGCGTTGCTAGCGTCTAAATATGAAAGAGGATAGAAAAAAAAAACAGGAAGGGCAGAGGGGATCTGGCAGTCTCACTCCGCAAAAGTAATTCAACAATAAAATGCAAAAATAAACACATAAATAAATATGATAAACTTTCATCAAAATCAAATGTCAAAAATTCTAACAACTCCGAGTGCCGGCACGGAACGCACCCTAACACAGATAACACGCACTCCGGCGCAGACAAACAACGCGCGGTCATTAATCTGTCAAAACATACATTGGATGAAAACACAGTTCAGGTTTTGTCAAGAGGTCTAAATTTTGCCGTAACTCCACGTAGGATACCGTATGAAGACATTATTTGTAACGTTGAGAACAGTCTTTTCATTAACAATTTGAAGAAGGAAGATTCGGAGGCGATACGTCAAGATATATCATCTTTACTACGACGAAACAAAGTGCCGAAACCAAATCTTCCAAAACAACTATTTATCTAATTTTAACTATTTAACTATTTATCTTTTATCGGATGACACTACTTACAAAATAGTCAAATCAGACCCGACTACCAAAATATTAAAGGCCACCAGCTCTTTAATAATCAAGTACTCCGAGAAGTTAGATCTGAACTCTAAGTCACTCATCCCATCGTGTGCAAAACCTCCAAAATTGTATGGATTACCCAAAATACACAAGGAAAATGCTCCACTACGTCCCATCGTGAGCCAGATCGACACACCAACCTACAGATTGGCTCAGCACGTAGCACAAGTGCTTTCACCACTCAGAGGAAACACTAGAGCATCTGTGAAGGATTCATACCAATTTGTCAGTGACATTAAACATCTACAATTAGCTGACAATGAAACAATGGTTAGTTTTGATGTGCAGTCACTTTTTACAAGCTTACCAGTACAAGACTGCATCAAAATTGTCACTAAGAAGTTAGCAGAGAATGACATGCCACTAGAATATGCAGAATTACTCAAACATTGCCTCACATCTGGCTACATGTTGTGGAATAATCAATACTATGTACAAATGGATGGTGTTGCTATGGGCTCACCTGTATCTCCTGTAGTTGCCGATATTTTCATGGAGGACTTCGAGGAGACAGCCCTTAGTACAGCCCCGGTCTCGCCAAGATTTTACAAGCGGTACGTAGATGATACTTTCACAATCTTACCATCTAACCAAGTAACTGCATTTTTAAATCACCTCAACTCCATTAACAATAAAATTCAATTTACTATGGAGTTGGAACATAATAAATCTCTTGCCTTCTTAGATGTTTTAGTAATCCGTAATCCTGATCAGTCCTTAGGTCATACCGTGTATAGAAAAAAGACCCATACAGATAAATATCTGAACGGTGAATCTCACCACCATCCGAAACAGTTAGCTACCGTGGGTAAATCTTTGTTTCAGAGAGCACAAGGAATCTGTGATGAGAAACACCTGGCGACTGAGCTGCAACACGTCAAGCAGGTACTGCGAGACAACAAGCTCCAAGTTCCACGCCGCCGTCACAGAAACCGAGTGAAACCAGCCACAGTTGAACGGGCCCCGGTTATACTACCTTACATCAAAGGAGTCACAGACAAGATTGGCTACATCCTGAAGCGTGCTTCCATTAAAACATACTTCAAGCCGCCCAAGAAGATTAGTCAATTCTTACCACCTGTCAAGTGTCATATACCTTTGCAAGAACCGGGCGTATATAAAATAGATTGTGACTGTGGCCTCTCTTATATCGGCCAAACCAAGAGAAGCATAGGGACCCGCGTAAAAGAACACATAGCTGACGTCAAACACCGACGCTCAACGAAGTCTGCAGTTGCTGAACACATCGAAGAAGGCTCCAAGCATTACCTTCGTTTTGATAAGCCCCTAATCCTCGCTAAAGAACACCGCTTCCTACCCAGGATGTTTCGCGAGGCTATTGAAATTAAAAAACATCCAAATTTCAATAGAGAAGATGGCTTGAAGCTTGCACCATCATGGGATCCAGTTCTACATTTGATTAAATCGGAACCCAAAAGACCAGCTGCCAGACCTCAAGACACTGTGAGCTCCTACTGCGTAGATCGGATCGCAACAACTAGTTAACTTTTTAATTTAATAATTGAAAATTAAGGGTAGTTTAATTGTGACAGTCACAGAGCGGATGACTAATACCTCAGTCCGCCCCGTGACCACGAAAGCTGTAAAGTAATCGAAACGTCGGGAAGTTAAAAAATGTAAAAATTAAACCAAATCGCGATAAAATCCGTAATAAAATAGTTTTATTTCAATGTGTAACATTCGCGTAAATCTAAGAAACCATTAAGTAATTCAACGGCAAAAGGTAAAACCATCGCTTCATGTTAGTTTTCAGTGAGTCAGTATTACCATCCCGTTCCAAACGGCCCATTCAGACTATAATCCAAAGTAAATGGAGTGTGGCTAACTGATAAATAAATAAATAAATAAACCCAACAGCCACGTACATAGTCCTGATCCCCCACTAAGATCGAATCTTGTGTCGTGGGAAAAGTCACTAAGTCCCAAAGTCAAATATCACTTTGCTCGACCCGAGATTCGAACCCGAAACCTCAGCTTTGCAATTTTCTATTCATTATCAGCCCGGAGTACGGGACATACAAGGCGCTATGTGGGTGTCCTGGTGGCGCTTCTGCCTACTCCTTCTGGAAAAAAGGCGTTACTTTACGTACGTATGATAAGTCCCAAGGGTTTGTAATATCACAATGCCTTAATAAACAAATCGATTTATTACATTCCAAAGGTGCATCTGCTACAAAATTCATACGTAAGTGCGGCGGAGGTGAAATTGTTTCGACAAATATCAAATAGTCAAGGACGGTGAAAAGTCTGCGTCACGGCCCACTGAATACGTAAAGCCTGTATGGAACAAATTCTATTGCTACGATGAATTTTTGAGTAATGCCCTGGATATTAACTGTAAAATCGGTAGTACCTAATTAGTGTGGATTCCTCAAAGAACACATTTTAGCGGGTTACATGTTCTCTGTTTTTAATTCTACAATGACAATGTTTATATTACAATTTCAATTAAAATTATTAACATTTTTAGATATGGACTTCCTACAATCAACAAAATAAAACATTGTGAAATTCAGATCTAATAGGTAACAAAAATGATTACTTGAGGGTGTTCGTACAGATTAAATTCTTCTTACCACACCGAGTGTGAAAGATGTGATTCATATTGCAATAATTAATGTTATCATTTAAGATTTCTATCATCACTGGCACGCCTTATAAATCGCTTTATTTGACACATATATTATCTACGTTGGTTTAATTTTATAGCAGCCATTTATTATTATAAAATATAAATGTGTTACACAGATTGCTATGTCCTATGACACGGCACACCGTGAGAGCATGCACCCAACTATGTGGAAGGCCAGCAGAATGGTTTAAAAATAAAACTAATTAGAGCAATGTTTAAATTTACCCAGTATTTTTTAAATATGTTGGCATCTTTGAACAAATTACCTACGCTTTATATTGTGTAAGTGCGTGATTGATTATTTTAATGTTTATTTGAATAAATAAGTAATAATAATTTTGTAATGAAACTTGCTGCTTAGAATATTCAATCCTGAAGCAAACATCAGTGACTTTTAAAAAGTTATATATTTTTTTCATAGTTTTTTTAGTTTGGCAGTGTAGAAAAATACTGAGAAAAATAAAGGTATAACATTTTCCACAATTAATAAATAATACATACACCCAATAGTCACATAAATAGTTCTGACCCCACATGAGGATCAATTAAGTCTTGAGTCATGGGAATCAGAAGCTACTAGGGACTTTTCGGTCCCACAAACACCTAGAACACAACCCAGGCGAATACTTGTGGGTGTCACAATTTTGTCACGATGCGGGGACCGAACCCGTGGCTTCCCGTTTCACAGCCGGCGTCTAACCAACTGCGCCACGGAGGCCGTCTCAGAAGGACTTTCAAGGATACTATGTCGCGTAAGGTCTGCAAAGCTTAATATGGCCTAAAACCGCTTAGTGATAGAGTCAGGCAATGCCCAGCAACAGAATAGTAATTACAAATCCAATAAAAAAATGCGTGAATTTTCACTCCATCTGTTTTTAATATAAATGATTTATAGATATCGCCTGGTTGTTAAAATACAGCTGCGGCGAGTGTTTTTAATTACTGTCTAGCAATTTGAAATATACAACTAAAATAGCTTAAGTGCTTAAATGCTATGTATCAAAGGAACCCTAAACATGACATGTTAATTGTTGAACTAACCTCACTTCCTCTATTTATGGCAATCACGCAAGTACCTAACTTACAAAAATTTACATTAAACATATTTTTCTGCAACAAAACATGCAAAACTCATCTTAATTGCCTAAATCTGAAAACCGTTTATGGTGCAGCAAGAAATATTATTTTTGACGTGCTATTTTTCACCGTGCAGTTGCATTAGTCCAATTTGAATTGAACACGATTAATGTAAGAAAAATAAGTAGAATTAATGTTTGCCTGTAGTTTATTGTGCTTGCAATGTACGCGAAATATTTTAAAACCATTACTTTCTAGAAATCGCATTATATTGTTATATTAACTTAAACTTCGTATATAAATAAATAACAAACAATAGTTAAAATTACACTACACAATCGAAATTTTTCTGAGAGCTAGTAAGAAACCAATTTTCGATTCGAGACTGGCGCAAACGCAATTAAACGTTTCTGGCTGCCATTAAGTTAACTCAACTGCACCCAATACGAATTTAAACAAAAAAAATCGACATATTACAAGCCGCATATTAATAGCCTAGATTTAACAGACAATAGCCGCTCGTATTAGTCTGTCATTTGTGCGACCATGAAGGTCTTAACAATGAACAAATTACCCAAAAATATTTAGTAAACAATTTCTATTTTTGTTTCAATAAATCTTTTAAAAATGTCAAATGTTAAATACCTCGGAACACGCGCCTTGCACGCGCGCGACACGCTTCACTCACATTTCGCATGTCTATCGTCAAAATTCGAGCAGAAAATTGTTCATTTTAAATGTAATTATCTTACAACATCTTATTTTACAAGAGAGGACGCTGCAAACAAAACGTTTGAAGCAGTACCGTACCGTTGCTTCTTTTTCTCTCTCCGTTACTCTTAAGCGACTATACTATCTTCCTCTTGCTCCACAAATTTACTGCATGCCCAACTGGGGTACCAACAAAGTTTCAATAGATTTTGTTTTCAATATCCAATAGGTATAATATCTCAAAGATTGACAGGTTTTTTGTGATATAAGTTTCAGTACAGACTTACGCGCAAAAAAGCGACTTCTATGCACTTACTACTTACTTACAGGTAGAACTCTCGATACAATTACGCTGACTTAGTTCAGTTCAAATTAATTTGCATGGGCTGAACCCGTGACGCGATTTCCACTTCGTCGGATTTTGTTTCATCATCTACGGCACACAATTCGACCGGACACGAATGTAGAATCGTTGGTAATACTTTTATGGCACATGTCTTGTTACACAATGTGATGATATATGAACAACAATCACATAGACGTAAATCAGCACGCGTCATAGCATATTAACCCGGGATTTAGGTGCCCCTGAGTCTAAACGCACGGTCCAAGAATAAGCTTACGTCGTTGATCCGAGGGTTATTCGACGCGAATAATTGTTATTGTCTCGTCTCGGTCGAGATACTTGGCAAACGCGATAATGTCACTGAAAAAAAACCCGGTTTGATACGATAAAAATAATACCTTAAGGTAATTATACAGCGAACGCCCAGTTGGTCACGCCTTATATAAAACGCCTGCTCTGAATTTTTGATAAAAACCGTTTTTATTTACATACATACATTAACTCATGCCTTTATCCCAGAAAGAGTAGGCAGAGGCGCCACCAGGACACCCACATTTCGCCTTGTATGTTCCGTCCCATGATGTGATAGGGAGCGAACCTATCGCCATATCGGGAACAAATTCCTGACTCCGGGCTGATAATGAATAGAAAAACCCAATAGGTATCACTTTGCCCGACCCGGGGTTCGAACCCGAGACCTTAGAAGTTTTTATCTAAATCAATTGATCATTTTGTCAAATGCCGTGAAATACATATATCGAATTAACTGCTGGCTCTTTTCAATTCACTGATATTTTAATTAATAATTATTATTATTTAATTAGTGGTAATCTTCAGAATAGATGACGAGCACCTCGTCTTGTGCGCGAGGGCAGACGATGCACACACGGCGTGACATCGCGCCGCGCCGCGTCGACCAATATCTGGCACACAGTCACATAGCGAATTTATTTTAAACACTCTCTACCAACACCCAAATAATTACATATTTGAAATACCAGACGCCATTACGCACTTTCAATTGACACTGCTCGTGGTGCACGTCCTTGCCGTAGATATGTCTGGGTGGCATAGCAACTAAAACTTGGAATTTTAGATTAACTTATTATGTTACCAGAATACTTGGTCTAAGTTCAAAATCAAATCACAATTTAAAGAGGGAGACAATTTTTTTTTTTTTCAGGAAATGAAATCATATTTACAGCTATAATTTTCAACGTATCTGAAGACCAACGTAATATTTTTAAAGGGCCAGAAGTCGGAGATGTCGCTAACCTCGTTAGCGGAGCAACAATGCGGTGTATTAATAAATCCAACATTGACAAAGACCGCCAAAACACCTGGCCGCCGGCCAGATGGGAAAAAATCAGCCTACGCAATAGAAGTCACGTCGTAAAACAATTCCGGTGACGTCCTCACAACTATCCGCAGTCTGGCTCTTTCAATTATACACATTTGATATCATAAACCAAGTATACTAAGTGTTTAGTTACCAAAGTGCTCAATATAAAAAAAAATTGTCAATTATTCCATGATTTTATCACTTAAAACTATGTGATCAGGTTGAATGAAACAAAAATCGTGTATCTAATATTTGAAATGTCCCACCAATGAATATCCGGGAATTACTGCTATCAACTGCACTATAATCACTTTGATATAGTGCCTTTTATAATTGTAAAATTGTTACAAATAATTCTGAACCCACCCGATTTTGGTGCGAATTCATAACGCTGACCATTACCTAATTATTCTTAAATCAACATACTCTAGAGCAAACATAACTACCGCTGAACATTAACCTCCCGTAAGAAAATCCAGTGAATGGGGAAGCGTCTAGTATCCTGCATTTCCTGCAACAATCATTAGGCCAACTTTCAACCTTGAGAAGGTTTATGGGGCATTTGGCATTTCATCCATATTTTCCATTTCTTCACTACATACAAAGAAATCGGTAACAAGACTAAAATCCCACGTTTTTTTCCAACACGACACAAGCCAGCTAATTACATTTTACAAAAATATTTAAAGTTTCCACTAAAATATTCCTCGTACGTTTCTAGTAATTCAGCGTTGACGTAGCTGAACCAATTTTACGGGTTAACCGCAGCCTATAAACAGCCAACTGAGTCAATTTTACGATCATCACTACAGTCATGCAAAATTATTGCCATCCGTTTACCAGCTAACCGACAAATATACTTGTAAATGTGACAAATCAATGCCAAGGGAAAGCTATTGAAGTATACACGTGTTGGGTATAAGTGTGAAATAAGTATATGGAATGTGGCAAGGTTAAAGGAAGATAAAAGGAGAGATTACATGAAGCCAATATGATTTGAAGTACAAAAAACTGCAACACGACCATTGCTGATTTACCTTTACGTAGAAAACACTATAAACAACCGTCCAAGCAGTCGACAGGACAAAGTCTTTCAATGTTGCATTGCATTTGTAGATTATATGCTAATTTGAAACCAAAGCTACGTTGTTCTTCTTTTTGTGTTTGTATAGGTGCACGTGCCCAATAAAAAATGATAATTTTTCGAGCTTCACCATAGCATGCGAAACGGTATAATGTAAATCAACTACCTTTTCATAGCTTTCCGAATACACTCCTTTACTTGGTAAAGGGCTTATGAAAAAAAATATATATCAAATATATTTTTGGTTATTCATATTTGTTTATTATTATTTTTTTTGTAAGTGTTGCTAAAACATATTTTTTTACTGGTTGTAGGTATAAAAAAAGGGAATTCGGCATGCAGTATACGTCGGTTTAGCTGTGCCCATCATTGCCAAAGTTAATGAGTGGCAGTGACCGCTTACCAGTAAGCAGGACGCTAGCCCGTCCGCCATTACACTCAATGTTAACTGGTGAACATAGAGTCATAATTACTATATCAGTAAAAGGAGAGCAACACGTCAATTTGCAAGAGGAAAACTAAGGAGGTATAAAATACCTTAATTTTTAAAACACTGCTAAGTTGCACTACAAAGAACTAGATTTTTTTGCCACCAAAGATAGTCGCGCTGCATTCTGGATGCGACATCCTACCATAATGGCATCACGAAAATCTACAAACCAGCCTCAGAGCTCCTGCCAATGTGAGCTCTTATCTTCACAATGACAACGGTTTGTCGGTATGACACGCAAAACGTAGTTGCGAGGGCTATCGATTGATAAGTATATGTAACACCGTTACATGAACGCACATGCAATGATCCGCGCGCTGTCTAACATCACGGGGACAGAGGGAATCCTACCAAGTGTAAGTTTATGACACGCTCTGCCTTCTCACCGGAATAAACTGCTGCAGATATGAAAGTACCGGCTATTCTTATAGCGCATGATCTGCTTATACGCCCTACAGACCAGTTTAGATGTCTGCAATCGCATATATGTAAGTGGTTGTGACGATCGCGCTATGCATATTGGTCAAGATTTGACTTCATAAAATTATAATAATTATTTGGTTAATTTTGGAGTAACAACTAGAACAGTATATTGATTATTTTAGTAAATTATTATTCTACTGCTATAGTATGTTTAGGCGTTGTTAATAAACATTCATGACCTGACATTTTATTTTATTTTAATTTAATAGCACCCAAAGGCATACGTAGCTTTTAATACATTTGCCAGAATATAATACAAAACATAGTTTTTACATAATTTGTATCATTTAGAAAACACCAATAAATCAAACTTACTCTATATACCTACATAAGGTCTAAGTCCTTGCAAATTCCGAATGACATTCGTGTCAGAATCACATTAACTTTTTATCGTTTTGTATAAATTCACTAATCCTTTCTGGATTCAGGTGTGAAGTCTTCAGAGTCCACTTCAGCAGTAGTTAGTATTCTTTATTGTCGTCATGTTTTGGTGTACTATCTCCATGTCATATAGATTTTGTTGTCTTTATACCACCAATTTTATGTGCCTTTCGTGCTTCAATCAATTTCATTGTCTTTGTTTTGCTTCTGGATAACAACTGTTTGATTCCTAAATATAATATAAAGTTAATAAAAACACCAACATTTGCTTTACTTGTGTGTACCAATATCTTTTGAATAAGTTATTGTGATGGTGGAAACACAATGTTTAACTCTCATCGTTTAAGGTAAGCTAACAAGAATTCAGTACCTAGTATACAAAATATTTCAACATACATATTTAAATATTAAAATAGTATTTACCTTGTATTCATTCGTATGGAGAAAAAGCATACACAAAACATCAACGAAAATAGAACTTTTATAAAATACGGTTTAAAGCGGGGAAACGTAGTACAGTAACTTGTATTTCTATTATAGCAATATCTAAATTATTAATATACAAGTAATGTAAATACAATGTGCAAGATCACACAATCCTACGGTAAAAATAAATCTTATATCCTTTAAAATATCTTCTATAATTAATTTCGCGATCTATTTTGCCGTAAACAGTCCAGAAACAGCAAAATAACAATACAAGAGCGAGCCAACAATGCTTTCAGCACCGGGGCATTCGAACAATCTAATAATTCGATCAGTTCAATAAAGTTTGATCGTTTTGAATGGTATTCAAATCAATTTGCCATTCTTGAAGCCGACTCGAAGACAGTGTATTGAAGCAACGTATCAACGGTACGGTAAAATTAAATAAATTCGCGACTGTAGCACGCAATCCGAGGGTTTATGAGCAAGCCTGATAGCTTCCGAATTTACCGTACGCGCTTTATTTTAACCTACTTATTCTAGTTTGTCGTTGTCTACCATGCTGTGTTTGATATGTTTATTTCTTGTCAATTAACTTATCAAAGAGTTTTTGGTTTTATTAAAAAGCCAAAGCTGTAAACAATTTATTTGTAATGCTCAAAACGGCGTGTAATGTAATTAATCAATTTTCCGTTGTCCGTACATGTTAATGTAAATTCATATTTCATTGAATACCTATTCCATGTACCAAGGGCTATGGAAAACATAACACATTTAAAAACAAGACATAATATAGCAACAGCCGTAGGTTATGACCTTGTAAATTAATATCTTGTTAGTTTATTCGCATTTGTTACAGTCCCTTCGAGTTGATTTGCGAAGTCAAATGTTGTCTAACGATTGGGCACGGCAGGCTCTGCCTGTCACGCGAGCTCGGTACAACCACCCGCCCAGGGCATCAACTGCGAATTATATTTTTATAATCATCCTTAATATTGTCGTACAAAAATCCTTAATATTAGTGAGTTATTTTGTAAGGTTAGTATGTGTGCTGTGTAGTAGTAACGGCAGGAAAGGATCGTCGCAGACGCCGCGCGGGTCGGTGCCGCGGTGGGGTAGTGGAACGAGCGCGTAGTGCATTGCGTAGCGGTAGTTTTTCTCAGGTGGCGTCACAGCTCGCAGGGTGAGATCGCGCGGAAGCGAAGGTTGCGCCCGTGACCGCGCCGCCCGCCGCCGCCGCCGCGACAGCCGCCCGCCGTGCTCTCGCAGTATCGCGCCGCGCTCGCTCATCCTCGGACCTCAACCCGCGACCTGCGGATACCAGTGCACCGACCCGTGTAGTGATGTGCTCGCAGTGAACCCTGCCGATAATGTGCAGACGGTGTGTGTGTGACGTGGCAGTACCGTGCGCGAGGCGAGACCGACGGCGGCGGCACCCGACACCGTAGCCGACATGTTCCCGCTGCTGCTCCCGCTGCTGGCGCTGGTGGCGCAGGGCGGGGTGGCCTACTCCACACCCAACAAGGAGTTGCTGGAGTGCGCAAGGTTCGTCACGCAGTTCAAAACTCCCGCGAACACGTTTATGTTGATTGCGGCGGTGTCAAACAAAATTAATCCGCGGATCGCAGACGCACTGGGACCTCGAATGAGCTACAAAAATAATTTAAAAGAACGCACGACAGCCGGAACTGTGTGGTATGCAGGTGTCTACTGCTGCCACGTAGTTAATAATACGAACTGCCGTTATGGTTAATTGCATTTATTTTGCAATCGAATAAATAGACTATAATGGAAAAATAACAAGCAACATAGGTACATAATTTGAAAGTACCGTATATTTGGTGATGATGAAATACAAATTCCAATAGATAAATTAAAACATATACAATTCAGCACGGATAGGTGTTTGTTACAGTTTGATAGTAATGTAAATATAGTATGTACAATTCTGGCAACGAGGTGCGACTGGGCTTCGCAGACTCACGCGTGAATTCGAAGCGAGCAAAAACTGCCGCCATCGGCGTTGTCTCTTCAGTTGGCAAGGCTAATTGTTGACATGCAATACACAAACAACCACGAACCACCAATCTTATTTATCTGTACCACGAGCTAATAAATGCCAAGTCTTGATTTCCATCCCAAGGATATTTCGAATTAACAGGGAATTTAAGATCAAAGATGACTTTTTTGACAACTCACATGAGCTATATTATGTTGAGCCACTGCTGATTACTAAACTTCTTTACAATCAAGAGTCCGGTTGAGAAGACCGAGGCCATAGTCCACTAGACTGGCCTACGGCGGTTTGGCGGGCTTCACATACCAAAGCCAACGTAATAATTGAAAAATAATAAAGTAAATCAGGAATAAATGTAGTATTACAATGCATTATCTTTCTATTGTTATATTTGCCCGGAATATGAATAGGCATTCATTACGCTAATGCATTCCCCAAAATATAATTCTTGAAATATAAGCGAATGACCATTTAACTGTACGAAAACATTAAACTAACATTGCTGTAAGTAAATGTAACTACGGGTATAATTTCTAAAGAATTCGTTGAATGGGTATCTTTGTAGTCAGGTCAAACTTTGAGCTTTATTTAGAAAACTATTATGATGAATTACATATCTATGTAAATCTTTATCGTCAATGTAGACAATACTATGAAGTCTACATTGATTGTCTCATTGATGATACCCGTTAATTAAAGTACAATAATGTTCTACCACTTTCAATCTTAAAGAAAATCCGTGAATGCTAGTCTTAGAAGTGAAGTCTTATCCTAACACCAAATAGCATTTCTCCAATAAATGCAGAGTTGCAAAATTACTTAAGAGTCGTTCCCTGAACCTACATACATTATTTATTTACGCTGCCACTCAGCTGATCGTATGGAACCTATCATAAACATCACTACAAAAAACACAACACCTCTTTTTTAAATATATTTATTGCATATCCGAATAAATTACTTTCATACGAAATATGAATGTTTGGATAATTAAAGTGGCTTATAAAATTATTATTTGCATGAAATTACATAAATACTTAATTAAGCTGTATCTATTAGCAACATTATTCATAATAAGTTTTAGACTAAAAGGTTTTCCAAAAATGATACATATTAAAAAAGAATTGCTACTCGTCTATTTATTATGTATTTTTAATACCAATTCAAATAGCCAACATCAAACCCAAGCCACAGATAGTCCTCTACTGAACACAATATATTTTTATGTAAATCAAATATTTATCAACAGCTTGTCTAATATTATTTTTCTCTTCACAGTTTGTGTTGAATGTGAAGCCTACTATTAGATTTACGTCTCTCGTTAACACATCAAATGTCTTGTTTTCAACGCCATTCACATGTTTAAATTCTATGCTGTAAAATTTATGTTCACCATATAACCGGTTAGATAACACTGCGTAACTCATTTCAACAGTTCACAGGAAGAGTGAAATCATAAAAGAACATTACTATTCGCTTCTTCCCTAACATATGTGGATTAAAACTATTGCTTCTCATGTTTACAATCCATAATGTGGCGCATTTAGGTGTCATCTTCCACTTATGTCTATAATATCAGTTTGTAAACAGATATATATTTTCATTCAGATCACCCGCCATGAACTGTGCCAAATGCTATTTCAACATCAGCTGATGCAAATGACAAAATCAAATATACTACTTGCATAAACGAATCTTTGTTGCAAAGACCTTTTATTGAATTTTATGCAAAAAATTAAATACCTCCAACGATCATACGTAATGTTATATTACTGTCTACTGAAATACGCATTACCTTAAACACGATAATAAATTTTCACCTCAATCCTGTTTTATACGGTAATCCAGACATAAAATTTGAGATCCAAAGTCTTCTACACAAACGTTGAAAACATACTAAAAGATCACAGCCGAATCAAAATTATTATCTTGTTTGAACATTTCGCTCTCAACGTAGACGGTTTATACGAAGCAGATACATGCGAACAGTTTGTCAGCAAAGATACTAACGACCTATTGACAACAATAGCTTTTGAGGAGCGTCGCGCCAAAATTAAACACGTTTATCACTGTTATTTGCGTCACTAATAACCCAAATATAATCTGAGTGGCCGCCTGCGGTAACTGTGCCTATTATAAATAAACCCTTGCTCTGAATACCACTCGTTGCAATGATAGTGCGTCTGTCGTGGCTGTTACGTCTCTCTGCGCCCCAGTCGCACCTAATAAACGTATGATGTAAAATGCTCACAGATGAATACTCATCATTAAGAGACAGTAAACAAAATAGAACAGAACAGAATAGAATAGTGCGTGGTGGCCTGTTGGTTAACGGACCAGACGCGGCTGCGTACATGATCACGGTGGTCGCGGGTTCAAATCCCAGGGCACACCTCTGACTTTTCGGAGTTATGTGTGTATTGATAGTCAATCACCACGCACTTTAACGGTGAAGGAAAACATCGTGAGGAAACCTGCATACCGTAGCGATTTTAAAGAATTTCTACGGTATGTAAGTCCGCCAACCCGCACTAGGCCAGCGTGGTGGACTATATGGCCTAACCACTCTCAATCGATTCTCTCGATTGTAGAGTAGGCCCGTGCCCTGCAGTGGGACGTATATGGGCTGATATAGATAGATAGAAACAAAATAGAACAGGCATGGTGCTAAATGCAACTCTAGTGCTAAATATTGGTGAAGTCGTGTTTTGAGCTATTTTAAATAAATCAGTGAATTTTGCAGAACTTTATAAGTATAGGTTCAATCAATAAATTCTACTTTTGCTACAATTTTGTCAGCAATTTCATCATGCATAAAAAATACCAAATTAAATATGTTAAAGACATGCACCCAAGCGAATTCGGATCCATAATAAGAGGCAGATATCAATAAAACTAACAATCCTCAAGTGACAATACATGTCCATCACAAATATCACGTGGAAGAGAATGCGAATAAGATTTCCTCGTGCTACATTACTAAAGCAAAAACAATCGAACAATAATAAGTCATGGTTATCAAACGACTGGCCAGCTATTACCAAGAGCTATATAATTTTATTTGAAAACATCATACAATTTATCGTCACTAAGTTTTTCAAGCGTCATATGACCGCAAAATTGCCGGACGTGGCAAACTGTAATCATACTTAATGTACATGTTCCTAGAAATGTATGTAGAACATTCAAAGATACTTAGTAGTTTTCGTGCATAACCAGCCTAATGAACCCGTATTTGTGAAGCATAGGATTGGTAATCTAGATAGCATCTCACCTGTTAGTGAACCATTACTACGAAAGTGGTGAATAAACGTGGAAGGGAAACAGAGAGATAAAGAATCTTATGCTTTCTGAAATTTCCATCACACATACATAAATAATCATGGCACTCTAATAACTGAATTAAATAATGACAAAGGAAAAATAATCATTTAAGTTTCAACCATCTAAGAACGAAACACAAATAATTATGCTAAAACTCGTAAATTATAAGACCTAATTTTTATGAATAAGTCTACTAATGATTCTTAATTTCATGCCACTACCGAACGTGTGGTAAGTCATTTAATAAAAAATTCAGTTCATCCATGGTCTGTTTCTCGGCTATCTATTAATGTCCACGCACGAGATTAGTCCACTGCCCTACATAAACCTAATCTCGTGATCTACGTCAACAGCCTTGGTCGTCTGTCAAATCAGTCCATCCAATATCCGTCCAAACACGTTTTCTACGACTCGTTAATGAAGCAAAAACGACACGCGTTCATCTTGGCAATGAAACATATGATCAGATACTCCAATACTCTTCAACCGCTAAATCATACGAAGAAATATATTTACGATGCATGTACGACAAATACGCGGTACGCCGACGTCGTTTCCGGCGAGAAACATGAAAATAAAATTTATCCAGTTCAATGATTTCCCAATGAATGTGATAGACCTAGTAAAAACACTATACGTGTTAACGGATTTATGCAATAAAGAAAATTACTATAATTTTTGAGTTGTGATTGTATGTAATTGGTACCACAAGCGAAGTGTTGTTAAATAATGTGATGATAATGTTTTTCTATATGATGTCAAAGTAATCGAGGTAAAGAGGATGAGACGAACTGGCCTGTGGCCAAGAGCGGCTGTCGTTTGGGATCATTGTCAGTGTGATGGTGCAAGAGCACGGGATCAAACAACTGTTAACGACTGATGTTAAACAGAACCCGATGTGTTGCATCGAATCTTCTCGAACACTCAAAACTTTAAAAAGTACCATGATATTTTGAGAAAAGAGGGTTTTATTGATATTCAGATAATGTGCAATAGCTTTCTATAATCAATATTTCCAATTTCTTCAAAAATTTCCAACGTTTTCTTAATCCTATTAGCTATGCACCATGCAAGATAAATTAGCTAAGAAAAAAAATCAAATCATAATCACCCATTCTTTGAATAATTTTCGAGTTTTAGTATAGCGCAATAAATTGGTAGGTAACTTTCCTATTAAATTTCGGAACGGAACTTAATAGGACCCTTTAAAGGCTAAGGCTTATAAAAGATGTCTTTTTTTAGAGCTAACTCGATTGTGGCTTCCATCTAGCCTAATAAATTTAGCCTACTGCAAGTTTCATAAGTTTATTATTTTAGCTATTAATACACAACAATTGACTTTTTTTGAACTTTGTGGTATATTAAATTATTTTAATGTTGGTATATTGCTTTGCGAATGACAGACCCATGCCTGCGAATACACTGCGCTTTGATTTGCCATAATATTATCATAATGTACCTTTTTAATGAGCCTAGGCTTTTAGTTTGCAGTATTTCGAATGATTATAGCGTTGTAATCATGACAATAAACATTGCAACTGGAGGTTATAAATACTACGGACAAACAAACAAACTGTATCGCAAGATAGATCAAATGCGTATTTAGACTTAATAAACATAATATTATGTAGGTACTAGTTTCACGTCTAATCACTAAGCTTTGCTGTGTCTGGACATATTAATTCAACAGTCTGTTTTAATAATAACTCACTTAAGAATGCGGTTAATAAAGCTAATTTATAATCTTTTTTTTTTCATTGCTAAATTAGTGTTATAAAGGTGAAAAGAGAATTACTTATTCACATTGTATATAATTATGCATATCGTAATTTTTCTTTCCCGTTTCTTTTGAAATATTTAAAATCTTCACATAGAAAAGTATTTTTACTTTATTAAAAAATACTTCCATTATTTGTCGCAATTATAAAATAAAAAACTTATCAACCTTTTTTTAATTTACACTTTCAAATAAACTCGTCGTATTAGAGATTTGCATAAACACTGTGTTACCTACATACTTTGTCTTTACTCAAAGATTTAAATGGCCCATCAGAAGATTGAATTATAATATGGAAGGATTCAATTTATTAAAATAACGCTTGTATATTTTACTTATTTAAAAACCGAGAATAACAAAAATTTTCAAATGAAAAAAATCTTACAGAATCATTTAAAAGATTTGACATAGAAGTAAAAATATTTTATGAAAATTGATCCATTCGTAAAAATAATCTTCATTAATACAGAATAAATTATACAAAGCTGTGTACCTTGAAGTTAACAATTCATGTTTATGACTTGATTTAATAATTATTTTGCGCAACAGACACGCGATTTACGTTTTTCATTATTAAGTACTTTGTATAATTTAAGTTACTAAAACCATAACCCCAAGGTTAATTAATTGCATTTGCAAATGTTGTTTTAGTAAAATAAATAATGTGTAGCATCAGATAGCTAAGGGTAATTGATTTTAATATCTAAAGTCGGCCACATTTTACATGCAAATGCACTTGAGATGTAAACTGTTGAGTAATTTACTATAACAGTTAAGTTAGTCTTGAATTTAGTTAAAACTGAAATAAATAATTCAGATTAAAACCCATGATTAATTATTTATTAATTATTGTACACATACTTTATTTTTATTTCTTTAATGTTTAAGGACAATCTGTAGTACAATTACATCACATTCATACATTAAATGCAATGCATTACCTTCAGTTGTCACTGCATGCATTGAGATTTAGAAAAAAATAGAAATAAAAATGTGAACAAATTAAAAAATGATATAAAACTACTAGGTATAAATAATTAGGGATACATTTTGATTTCTTACTTTTAATGCTTGTAGGGACCAAAAGGCACTTATGTGACTTCAATATTATATGATTATATTACTGTTCAGGTTACGTTACTGTTTGTTACGGTGAAGGAAAACATCTTGAAGAAACCTGCATACCGTAGCGATTTTAAAGAATTTCTAAGATATATAAGTCCGCCAACCCGCACTAGGCCAGCGTGGTGGACTATATGGCCTAACCACTCTCAATCGATTCTCTTGATTGTAGAGTAGGCCCGTGCCCAGCAGTGGGACGTATATGGGTTGATACAATAAAAATTACCGTTCAAAGCTTTTAAGACCTCTGTTTTAAACATCTTAAGGAACTGCCAAAAATGTCGACGAACTGGCCAAGAGAGTTGTTTGTTCTTGAGAGCCTCGGTAATGCGGAGTTGAATCCAATATTATCTATAAGGTTATGCACTTTCAGTTGCAACTGCTGTAGGCATTGATCACTGGGTATTATATGACTTAGAAGAGTCGACCACAGTGCAATCATAATGCGTTCGAGGTGATGTAGTTCCTATGAGTAATTTTCCGAATCCACGTCAACCAGATCAAAATATAATTAACAAAATAATTGTAATTCGCCCGGAAATCAAAACCACGGACTGTGGAGTGTGGTTTTATAGACTGTAACTGTGACACATACACGTAGCTCTATAATTACTACACATGAAATAGGAAAAACCGGAACCGACGATTTCAATTTTAAAAGAACCGAACAACCCTTTTCTTCTCCTTCAAGAATCAATCATGAAGAATCAAGAGATTTCCTAAGTTCCTGTTTTGCAACTGATATTAAGTAGGTATCTACAGAGCTGCCCAGATATAAAATTGACTGGTGAGGGATAATTATCGACTTATCCAAAGCTGGAAGTGCAATATCTGATGCACGAAAGATTTGAATTGATCATTATGGTAGGCTCTCTGCTTTATGAAGGTTGTGTAATAAAAACTCCTTCTTGGTAACAACTTTTACTTTATTTTCCGTTCCTCCACACTTACCTACAATAATTTTACTATGTCTATACAATATAATATCTGTATCGGTTCCTCAGCTCAACTAGAATGCTTAGCAAACTGAATTGATTCGTTAACGTCATATTCTATTACGGTAGTTGATAGTCTTTTTTTTTTTAATCACCTTAAAAGTAATTCCAATAAATGTATTTGTTTTCTTAAAAATAACTGTTGCATTTTAGTATTTATATACAATTTCCAATTACACAATTATAGCTTAAATTAATATATTTAAAAATCATGACAGTTGTTGTCATTGGTAAGAATATTCTGCTATTAAATTTTGACAAGCACTATCCTACAAAACCTTTATCTTCAAGTTATTTTTATTTAACTTACAGCTTACTGTAATCCGGTAGATGCATGGTAAGCGGAATGCTGCCCTTTACCTTCGTACGTAATTGTATTATCCGTCGAAGGAGGTGCACAGGGGCAAATCCACTTCAGCACCACGTTGTGTAACATTGCAGGTGGTTAATTATAACTCCCAAAACACCTGTTTTCTGACGAGGCTGATGACGTCAATTTCAAAAACGGCACCAAGGAAAATGTAATAAAAGCGGAATATATTTGTGAAGACACGGACGCTAATTGCGACCGATGTGTTTGTATTCTCTTGAGTAACGGTCTCGCGTGTCCTTTAAATAAAGTTGTGAGGATCATTGAATAAAATGTTACAGTGTTTATACAAATAAATTTGAAAGGTAATAATATTTTTTTTTAGCTTAAATGTTTTGAGTAATATGGAAACTACCAGGGTTTTCAAAATTGAAATGAAATACGAGTATATGCACTTTATCAATAGCATGATTACCAACAATATATTAAACTGTAATGTAGATTATAAGGTTGCGTATAGACAACCAAGTTATTCAGCTTTTATGGACCACACGACAAAACTAGACTCATATCTCATATCATCAAAAAGGTATTTTGGTTCTTCTACTTCTTCCTAGTTATCATATAGGTATAAATTATGGACTGAATGAAGGAAAAATTATAGTTTATTTAGTAGATTTCTGTTTGAAGCATCAAGAGTTAGCCGAACTACATGAAGAAAATTAATTAAGTAAACCCAGCGGAAAATCGACCACCATTATACATGATTGAGGAAATCCCCCCTAGCAACCCACGCAAGTATCGATTCAGATTACTTTTGTAAATAAAGTGCCTACCTGTTGTAATCATCGTCGATAGCCATCTCTTCCCGTTGGATACTATACTGACAAGTGACAACAATATGGCCTAACCCCTCTCAAACGTACTCTGGAATGTAGAGGAAGCCCGTGCCCTGCAGTAGGACGCACTTGGACTGATACAATACAGTACATACAGTATTGTCATCGGTCCTTGCCAAGTATGCAAAGTTTCAAGTCAATCCGACGTTTTGAATTGCTTGACAATCAACTTCAAAGATTTAATTACATGATATGTATGTACATACGTACACACAGCAAAGCTAATAAAAGCGTATTAAAATATTCAATTTTCTGGAAAATCTTATGTATTATTAATATGGTTTCTTAGATTTACGCAAATGTGACACATTGAAATAAAACTACTTTATACGGATTTTATCGCGATAAAATCCGTATAAAATAGTTTTATTTCAATATTATTCATATTTTTTTTCTATTAAGCTTAAGCAAAGCCATCGACTGGTCGCAATAAATATGCAGAAAATAATTTTGAACTAAGAATTATGTTTATAAAGTATTAAATAGGTAAGTAGATAAGAATAGAAGGGGCCTTGCAACCAAAGCTCTGAAAATGATGTCATAAAACATCAACATTTTTGAAATGTACCAATGAAATCATTAACGCGTTTAAATTATTATAACATCAACAGCAAAATTCCAAACAATTTATTGATCCCGTCATAGCAGACAGTGATTGTCCGGAACATTTCTGTATGACAGCAGTAAACAGCAGGGATTTAAAATAGCGGTCAACGGAAACCGTTTAATCTGTCTGCCCTCCACGGATCTAATGCTTCTTCGGAAGTGACGCGGAAAAAATTGGAATACGGCCACCACTCTTTGCATTTCAGTCACAATTTGAAGGTAATTTGTGATGGCTTCTTGAATTTTGAGGAGTTGTAATGCTATTTACAAGGTGTTTTAACACATGCGGTACATTATAGTTGAAATAAAAAAAATAGACAACGTAAATGAGTGATAATTTCTGTGTATCAATTCTTATTAATATATGGTTAGGAATTGTACTTCTATACACCTATAACGACGTTTAAAACTGGAATAATCCATATGAAATTTAGGTAAGGTTAGGCGTGGTGGTTAGGTGGTGGCATAGTTGTACCACGGTACGTTTACAGATGTCTCGGTTTCGAATCCCGGGTCGGACAATGTGATATTTGATTTACTGTTAATAAATATCAGCCCGGAGTCAGGAAATTCTGCCCGATATGGCGATAGGCTCACCCCCTATCACATTATGGGACGGAACATTCAAGGCGAAACTTGGGTGTTCTAGTTGCACTTCTGCCTACCCCTTATGGGAAAAAGGCATGAGTTTATGTATGTATATAATAGAATCTGAAACCATTAGGATCTTTTTGTCTTATCTTGGTCTGTTAATTAACTTGCAGCCTTCCGAATAAATAAAGGCAGGGGCCCCGGGCCAGGGACTTATTCTTAAGGACATATAAGTGGGCACTGCTAGGAATTAATCCTATCAATATATTCTGAGTGTTAAAGAAATTATGCTGTATTTATTCTTGGTGTTTTGGCTGGTTAAAATCTTATATGAATATTGTCTTCTAAACCGGATAACTTCAGGAGACGGGTTTGATAAAATAGTTGTCCCTCTTAAATAATAATGAAACAGGAACGTACGTCAAAAGACACACGATATTGTCACGTTTGCTTAGTAAGAAACGCAAACAACACGACTAGGTGTAAGACAATTAAACAAGATTAAATCCATTATTACGATTAGACGCTATTTATACCAGCTATTTAGAAACAAAAGTAGTTCATCTTGCAGAAATGTTTATTAACAAACACACTTGAAGTATCACTAGATCCAGATTATAAAATTAATGCAGTGATTTTATTATTAAATAGGGAGCAGAAGCCGGTTTATTTGAATCTATGTTAAGACTTTTAATTTGTTTTGTTTTTAAAAAGAAATACTGGACTGAATTGTTATTCAGACCTATGCAATTTTTTTTATCTCTGGCGCCCTACACTTTTTTTAACGAAGAGAAAACTAATTATATCCCCCTTCCGCAAGCCCTCGGAAAAAGTCAGGAAGGGGTCACACAATGTCAAGGGGTCACTAGCCTTCCAGTTCGTCGCGCGGTTTGGGTCCCTAACGCTAAAACCCTACGCTGGCATGACCTCCTCGCGCATATCAGGGTGCAGTGCGCTGCCTGCTAGTGAGACTTGCCCAGTACCTACTATTCCCCAGCCACCATATGCTGTACAGAAACCTGCCTTAGTGAGCGTACGTAGTCGCGTACACGCTCTTATTAAGCTTTTCGAGATTGCTTTAGGATCACTTTCAGTTAGGGCGCCCTCAAGTGGATCCAATGATCCCAAAGGCTCCATTTACTCGCCTTCTACGACAGGCAGGAGAAAGTCGGTGCACCGTGGCACCTGTCCACTGGTCGAGGACCCGACACACTGCCTAAACTAATCTAGCACCTGCGCTGGGAATTTCCAGCCTGGTTTGCCATTCCTCCACGGCGGCCCTGCGGAAGGAGGTCTTTTTTGCCTCGGTCTCTCTTAGGACCGCCCCACGACGTATAGCCTCTTCTCGCCACTGGTAAGTGCGTGAGAGGAATTTAGCATCAAGATCCCAGAGCAGGGTGCCGGCCATGACGCAGGCCACCAGATGAAAGATAGTGCGGCAGCCCCTCATCAACCGCTCCGCCAGAACACGCTGAGGCTTGCGTAGCAGAGCGACGCAGCGGGAGCGCAAGGACTCAGCGCATACTGGGTAGCCATACACAGCCATGGACCGCACGACTCTTAAACTGTGCCCTACCCTAACATTGACCCTTATGAAAAATATATAAACAACTCCTAAAGTCACATTTTACAACCCATATACTCTAGTAGACCAATAAAGCGCCATCTCGTGATTATTAATGAATGTATAATTCGAGACAGCCAGGAGACGATGTATATTATCATAGACAAATCTATCTGCCAAAAATATCCCGCTGTGGCCGCGAGCTATTCCGACAAAGGGTTCTATGACATTCACCTTGCCAATGATTTATTTGTGAAACTGTATTCGTGTTTTTATAAACACTAAACGTACCTACGTTAAAAATGAGCCGCCTTACGAATCGAGGTCATAGAATTGATGTCAAATTAGTGGTAGTCTATTTTCACGGACGTAAACTATTTTAGCAAAATGAGTGAGCTGAAACGGAAAGAATGTACATCATTAAGAATCCGAATGTTTAATGTTGCAAATCTAAGTAGGAATATCGTTTTATGGGATATAAATTTACGTGGACAATAATATAGGTGCATTTTTGCACCAACCGGGATATTTGCATCGATAGTATCAAATCGGGTTTTTTTTTATTTTTTATTTTTTTGTTTTTTATTCCAATAAATAGAGAGACGAGCATGCCATTTGCCTGATGGTAAGTAATAAGATGCCGCTCATGGACAGTAGTAAAACCAAACAACACCATGAATTCCAAGGCAATTTTTGGCATTCTACTGCGCTTGCCATCCTGAGACATAAGATGTTAAGTCTCAATATGTCCAATAGTTACTCTGGCTACAATGTCCTTCAAACCGGAACACAACAGTGCATTTACACTGCTGTTTGGCGGGAGAAATAGACATTGCGGTGGTACCTACCCAGGCGGCCTCTCACATATGAGAGACTTACCACCAGTACTTTATATCGTTTATAAATATATTTTTATCCTAGGTAATCACATAAATCTTCATTTATATTGTGTATTATTTCATTGTCTTATGCAAAATATGCCATCACTGAACTGGCATACAAACGTACTAGCATCTACACTATATTTTTAGTTATGCTACCAGCATACTGTATTGCATTCCTTTCTCACTATATAAAGTTGCATAAAATTGAAATACTTCTTTTACTTATTATAAAATAATAGAGAAATAAATCGTCCCTGGGTATCTCACTATCAACTGTTTTGATCATCCAGGTAGAAAAAATTAAACGTAGTTATATAACTTTTGAATAGATGTCTAATTCATGAAACCTTTTTTTCAGCCAGATCCTGTACATGGACCAGCATTCGTACCAGATTCCTACAAATTACAATAGAAACATTCCACCTGGTAAGTTACTTATTTATTTGAGACAAACAATAACTTATAAGATTGCATACGAAAAATTACTAAATAAATTATACATAATGGAATAATGAAATTTGATTTGAAATAAACATATAATTTAGGCAGTAGACTTCGTTAGTCTGTGTAGATCTTTTTTATATTGGCGTAACAATTTGATAACTATGCTCCTCGTGGCAAGTAGAGACTAATGCAAAGAGAATCCACCGCGAGGGGTAAACATATGATGGTATCATACATAATTAATGTTACACCTGGTTGAAACGAAATGCGACCCACTGGTATGGATCACTGGGGCGGATTTTCCACTATCGTTAACGGTGGTACTGGTGGTACCTACGCGGATCGGCGTATACATAATATACTATCACAGATAAATTCTTGGATCGGACAAAGTAATATTAGGTTTGTCTATTCATCATCAACACGGAGTCAGGAATTTGTGCCCGATATGGCGATAGGCTCGTCCTCTTTCACACAGTGGGACGGAACATACAAGGCGAAATGTGGGTGTCCTAGTAGCACCTCTACCTACCCCTACTGGGAAAAAGGCGTAATTTTATGTATGTATGTATGTATGGATAAATTCGAAAAAAATCCCGCTTTAAATAGTTTTGCAGTAGTATAGTGCGGTCAACTTAGACATGCAAATGTAGAAAAATTCGCATAGAACTGAAATTGGTGAGAAAGTTCGGAGCATCATGATATGAAATGTATTCAAGGCTCAAGCTTTATCAAAGAATTGGATCAGGCGAAATTGACATTTATGTATCAATACTTTTTTTCTTAAGAACCACCATTTCTATGATATAACGGTTCAAAGAGTTGAAAATAGTATATTTCATAATATGCATTTGATGGGATTTCCTTCTTTAAACTCTTCAAACATACAACCAAGTAATTGGAATCATTCATGCATATTTTTTTCGTTTAATTTAACATGAGAGTGGTCAACAAATATTTGGTTAATAATGGGAACACTGATTATGCAATAAGAATTATTAGATGTATTTTTATTAATTGCACTTTTATTCAATCCAATATCTTACTAAACTGACCTTTTAAAAATAAAAAAATTATTCGTTCTGTAGCTATTAATTCGCGGCGGATGGTAAAAAGCGGTGAAAACTAAGAATACGATTAGTTCTGGATAAGCCAATAAGTCTATTTATAGGTAAACTTTAATTTCTACCTACTCACTGAGCTACTTGGGGTTGTGGCTTGTGGCAGCATTTTACACGTGTCTGACCTATAGTATCTATGTATATGTAAAGGGAAATACATAGGGTATTTCCTGCATGTAATATTCATCGTACCAAAGAATAGAAACCTAGACCACACAACCCATAAGTTACATCGTTATCACTAACATAGATTTGTAGAATTCAAATTATACACATCACACAAAATATAATATCAAATTTATATACTTACTTGGTTTATTCTTCTTCCATACAGAAACAAATTGATAAATTGACTTGTTAAACATTAAGATATATTTTTTTTAATCTAATATACTACTATTTTATTATTTTCTATCGTTTTTTAATGCTTTTGCTGCACACCCAATATTCTACTTATAATTCCTGTCTATCCAAAAGTCGCCAGACAGAAATCGCTATTAGTGATAAGACCGCCCATTGTAAAGAACTAGTATAGTGTATGTCCTTTAAGTGTATTTCATCATGGAATACAATAAAACATTTTATTATATACACATACATACATAAATAAACTCACGCCTTTATCCTAGAAGGGATAGGCAGAGGCGCCACCAGGACACCCACATTTGTATGTTCCGTGCCATAATGTGATAGGGGACGAGCCTGTCGCCATATCGGGCACTAATTTCTGACTCCGGGTTGATTATAATGAATAGAAAAATCCAATATCACTTAGCCCGACCTGGGATTCGAACACGAGACCTCAACTTTGTAATCATACCTTCGTAAAACTACGCCACCGAGGCAGTATTTTATTATATTATTATTATTAGAAAGATAGAACAGTATCATGCTCCATCCTATACCGTCCTATCGATATTGCTCTAAAGTGTAGTAGCATTCTATAGACGGACAATTTCACGAATAAATTATGTATTTAACATGAACTGCGATCGATTAGAAGTTAGTAATGACCCACGGCCTCTATATTCGTATTACTCCAACATGGATTTTTGAAAGATTTTGTCGAGTTATTTATAAATTAGCTGCGTATATATTTAGCGCGTTTATTTTTGAACATTGTCATGGTAAAACAGTATCAAAAGTCATCCACTTTAGGGCGGACGTTACGGGCAAGATACGCCGACGGCCGGTCATTAGTCAAGTTTTTTTACATCTGCTGATACATTTTGCCATAAAATATTTAAACTATTAGGTTAATTATAGCAAAAAAGAAGATTTTCAAAGTTACGTGAACAGCTTTATAGCTTTTTAATCTATTTTCTACGAAGGTTAAAGTTCAAAGTCTAATAGGTAGAGACAAAATGAATATATTACGATTTTCCAAAGATTTTATGTTAATATATTTTTTTACAATGATCTCATTAGTATTTAACAATAATAATATTATATAATAACGTTTTATTATTAGTATTTGATGATGAATCTAATGATCTTCACAAAGTATCGTCCTCGGAATACAATATTTATTTACAAAAACGATGTCTTAAAGAAGTTAAACTTTTAAATTATTTTTTTGGTATTTACTAAGACAGCAACCGTGAGATAGTTTTAAAATACTAACAATACACTTGGCTTCTTATCCAAAACATCTAATAATACTAGGTGATCTTTTGTAATAATGAAGTCGGTTAAAATAGACATTATTCCAACTAGCGGTGTATACTACGTGTATTATTTTTAAGCGGCTCAAGGACCTACATTCAAACCACCTATGTAGGTGGTTTTGTAGGGTATACGTGTAATTAAACCTAAGGTTTCGTTTGTTTAATAAATAAATAAAATAAAAAAATATTACATTCGCATCTGGAATCCATGCTGTCTACCATACGCAGTTTACGATATTAACAACTTTAACTGTTTTGAAATATTGAAGATAACTGAAATACAAAACTAATATCTCGATAGCACGACACATCGTGCTTAGGGTTGCCAGATAGTAACTTATCAAATCCGGGACAATTCTACGACAACAATGTCGGGTCGTGGCCATAGTAGAAATTAAACATACATACATAAACTCACGCCTGTTTCCCAAAAGGGGTAGGCAGAGGTGTCTTAGTAAGTAACCAGAACACCCATATTTTGCCGTATATATTCCGTCCCACAATAGGTGGCGAGCCTATTGCCATATCGGGCACAAATTCCTGACTCCGGGCTGACTCCAAAATATAGTATTTTTTTAGAATCCGGGACAATAAGCTCTAATTACTGGACACGGGACAAGAGGCAAATTTCCGGGACAATCCCGGAAATCCCGGCCGTCTGGCAAGCCTAATCGTGCTCCTTTCCACCATATCTATGAAACAAAATGGCGGACTAGAAATACTAACGTTTAATTTCTTTATATATCTAACGGTTATTTCATTTGAATATCCAGTTGAAAGAAAATCTTTTAATTTTTATTTGTAATATCGTTTAAATGATTTTATGTCCTAAATCTTAACTTATAAAAATCCCCCATATTGTTATAGTTTAAATACTACTTAATCCGGACCAATTTCCCCTTTTCCATGATCTACAAGATGACAGAAACTAGTTAGGCGAAACAAGTCGATAAGTTCGCTATTGTCGAGATATCCCCGTCAACGTCATAAAACTTATGATTGCCGCGAGTTTCAAACTATTTACCATAATCCGTAATGAACCCAAGGTTTTTCTTGTAATTTCAGGTAAAAACACCACTGTCTACGTAGGGGTGAATGTCAACCGGGTTTCTGGAGTTGATGAAAACAAAGAGGTGACTATCAGAATTATTACTTATAATTATTATAACGCGCATCATTTTATTTTTAATTTTTGTACCACTTACTAATTAAAGATATAGAAGTATCCATATTTTCTATTGCCAAATAATATATTGCAAGAAAAGGATATCAAGATTGTTGCAGCAATCGCACGTGATGGCGCAATGCTATAAATATTGAAACACAAGGGCCAGCCAAAGCTACTATTTATAAGCACGAACTTATCTATAAATCCAAGCATTAGCCAATTTATTGAATATACCCTTATACAACATACGATCATAGAGGTGCAGTAAACAACATAGCTTTACCAAATAAATACAACATTTTGTTTCGGAGTATCGTAGCTTGGTTGATGATACAAGTGTTTTTCACACTCGGCGTTATTTGCTTTGGAATTAAATAAAAGCAAATATTAACAATTATTATTATAATTTATGGCGTACCTTAGGAGAGGGCTATGTCCAGTGGACTGCAAAGGGCTGCTGATGATGATGATGATTATAAATTAGAGTCTGTCTTTACATTAAAACCATTTTGAGTACCCTACGTAATATATTAGTATAATTATAATTACTCATCTTATATACTTCCACAGTGCACACTCTACTTCTACTAACGGGAATAAAAGATGTATTTTATTTTATTTATTAAAATCTCCAACATAGAAAACACATTATAGTTATATTTAAAATTACATTATTAATTACATTTAAGATTAAGCAACTTACTACTTCTCTAACGTAACTTCAGCTAGAAAAAATCAATGTCACTGATCTTTCCATTCCCAGCCCTTTCATTTTATCGCGGATTTGGTTTAATTTTTACATTTTTTAACTTCCCGACGTTTCGATTGTTTAACAGCTTTCGTGATCACGGGACGAACTGAGGTATTAGTCATCCGCTCAGTGACTGTTACAATTTAACTACCCTATTAAATTAAAAAAGTTAATTTAGAAAGATTTATCAATCCCACAGTGTTATCAGTCTATGCAACGATCACCTAAGCAGCGATCACTTGGCTTATTCGAACCAATAGTTAATAGTAACGTCGTATAATGCCATATTATTGTTTCAGGAGATAACGCTCGACGTGTTCCTGCAAGTATCATGGTCGGAGAATCGTCTCCACATGCCCTCGGGCATGCCGTTCATTGACCTGCCCTGGGAGTTTCGCCAGTTGATCTGGACGCCGGATCTGTACATCTGGCAGCTGCAGACTATGAGAATCATGTCAGTGCTACAGGAGATGGCGTCGCTGAGGCTTTATTCCAATGGCACTGTCTCAGTCAGTATTGGGTTCGTCGAATTTGTTTTTTAATTTAATATTCTGTTATTTGCGCCCTGTACAACGAAGTCTCGATTGGAGAAGGCCAGTGGCATGCAGTGGAACTTATACGGAGTTGATTGTTGGTAGTCTGTTATCTACCCAATTCGGGCCCAAAGATGAAAGCTTTAAGTGGTTACGTATTTAATTTTAGATAATTGGTCTCCATTACATTAAAACACATTTATTATAAGAAATTTAAATTACAATAATGTTATCTGTTTATAATATATTACTTTGATTACTTGTAATGACTATTTTTAATGTTAATAATATCGCAGTCAATGTGCGGATGTAATCATTGATACTTATGTTGAGATGTTAATATTATTATTATTATATATTTAATAAGTCCTTTTTTACCCTTACTTCAAGAAATATGCAAAGTAATGAAATAATCTACAATAAGTACTTGTCGGAAAACTTCTTACGGGAATTACCTTGTGTGCGGAGCTGCGACCAAATGCTTTTATAATTATTATGCTCATCATGTTTTATTTACAAAAACGTGCATTTTATAAAGTAAAATGATCAACATAATATTACTATATATATTATTTATGGAAAACAATTAAGTATAATTTACACAGTAAGTTTTAATATCATTGCTATGTTGACGACGTGTAGGTATTAATTATGTACCCGGAACTCTTGGGTTCAATTTCTAGAGCAGTCAAACGTTTTGCAAATTTTTCATTTTCATGTTTTATATGAAAATTTATCGTTGGACTGGTAGCTGGAAATAAAATTGAAAGCTATTAAAGTATTCCAATACTTCTGGATAACGACGTTTTTACTCGATGATATAAAACCAGTCTTGTCAGTTGTACCTATTTACTTATTTGTAATTATTTATTCGTCCGAATAAACTATCAATGGTTGAGCATGTAGAAAAGAAAAAAAGTGGACCTATTTTTTTACCTATTCCTATTTTTTTAATATCAATGCAACAAAGTTTCTACCGGATGTTGATATTAAACGCAAATATACGCGTATTGATGTAACTAAATATAATAATATCTACTTTATGAGCATTTTATTAATAAAAAGCTGGACTTACATAAACATACTATAAAATTGAGTACGCACTGGATGTTATTACTTTACAACTTGTAAAATGTCTTAACATCGTTTGATGAACAATCTTTAGTGAAAATTCTGGGGCCATTAAGAACTATTTCATAGCTTATATGAATTAATTATTTTATTTATTTAAATTTCTACATTAATTACTTATAATTAAGGTATGAACCGCAACCACTCGGTTAATATATTTTTCCATTTATCCGCACATTTAATAGATATTGTTTGATTATTTGTATTTCAGTGCCACTATAACAATCAAATGCGAGATGGACTTCGTTCTGTACCCGTTGGACGTACAAAAATGCGCCATCGACTTCGGAAGTTGTAAGTAATAATGAATAATGGTTTCTTAGATTTACGCGGATGTTACACATTGAAATAAAACTATTTTTTACGGATTTTATCGCGATTTGGTTTAATTTTTACATTTTTTAACTTCCCGACGTTTCGATTACTTTACAGCTTTCGTGGCAGTCCGCCCCGTGGCCAATCGCGCCACCAATCACCAAATCGTGATAAAATCCGTAAAAAATAGTTTTATTTCAGTAAGAATGAACTAATTAATTTTAAATACAACCATACATGGAAGTGCAAAATATACTTATAAATTGGCAATAAAGTACATTTGAGTGTAAAAAGAAAACAAGTGCATAAAAAAAAAATTAGGCTCCTGTAATTGGAGTACGAACATGAAATGCACAAAAAGCAATTAAACCAAATGCAAAAATATCAAAAGTTGAAAACACGAAAGTTTCGCGTTGTAAAAGTATTTTAAAATTTTCCGTGTTAGCTGAATGTTTTGTCTAGACGCCAGTTGTCCGACTTTTATTCGTAGTTTTTTAAGATGTGCATGGTTTACGACCTCAATAATTACGTGAGTCGTGATAGATATCGCTTTTATTTTCGCAGACAAATACACAACAGAGGACGTGCGTTTCGAATGGCGCGAGGTGGCGCCGTGGCTGGGTCTCGGGCTTCTCGGCATGCAACGCAGCGAGTTCCGACTGCCCAAATATGTGGTCACATTCGTCACGGACAAAAGTAATCATATTCGCAATTTTGGTGAAGGTAAATGTATATTTATTGCTTTGCGCTTATGTTTGCGCCTCGTAACTAACTACGTACCTATTAACGCTGTCGCGTGGTCGCTATACGCTGGCATGCCGCCCGCATTGCTTGGCGCGGATGTTCTTAATGGATCATTGTTGAAAAAAAAATTACAGACTTTTTGCGAAATGTCTAAATAATTTATGAAATATTATACATTTGATATCCGTGCCTCGCACCAAATTCCGTGTGATCGTCTCAGAATGCACTTTTATGTGTAGTGTTGTCGGTTGACGTAGTGTTTGTTGTCGTGTTCGTTATGGCATGCGATGTTGTGCGATATAAAGAGTGAAAGTTATTTACCAATCCACCGAACACAAATAGTTTGGAAGTAGAACACGTAAACTTTGCAAGTTTTATATTTATTTTCTGTAGAATTGGTGCAATGATTTGGCTTATGTAGTCTTTAGCACAATTTATTTGTCGCTAATCCAAAATTCACACGTTTGGTTGATAGTGAAATTAGTGGGATATTTATATGAAGATATTGAAAGAGGATTTATTTCCAGGCGAGCATTCAGCTGCGCGTTTGCAGATTAAACTGTCTCGGGAGCTCCGGAGCTATTTGCTGGAGAGCTACCTGCCGTCGTCACTCTTCGTCATCATATCCTGGGGCAGCTTCTGCGTGATTCCAGAAATTGTTCCCGGTCGAATGGTGCTTCTTGTGACGACCCTTCTTTCACTGGTCACCATGTTCGATACAGTCAGGTATTGTACTACAATATTATGCAATAAAAGTATAAGCATGTTTAAAATTATCAAACTAACGAGATGACGTAGGGTAAAATCTTTAACAACATTTCGTTCTATGGAAAGTGTCAGAGTTGATTGCCGTTAAAAATATTACTCCATTGTCTTCAGAAAAGATCATAAATCATGACGTTTTGTTTGTTCGCAGTACCAACTCGCCGGACGCGTTGGAGCTGAAATGCATTGAAGTATGGCTGATCTCGTGTACAATGTTTGTGTTCCTTGCTCTGTTGGAGTATTTCGTGGTGCTGTTCGGCATCAGATACGACAAGAGCTGGAGCAGACGGCGGCAGGACTTGCGCCGAGCTGCCTCTGCAGCGCAACTGGCGCCACCGCCGTTGCATGTCAATCACTCACAGGTATTTTGTATATTTGAGCTTACAACTGAGCCATAAGTAAATAATAAAATATTGTATTTTGTTCAACCGTAACTATTACCTGTACATAAAAAACCAAGATAGACTTAGAGAACATGCATACTGCCGTGCTGCAATATAAATATTAATAGGTAAAATGTGACTCCGATATTTTACAGAGGATGAGTACACCTGTAACTGGAACGCCGCAGGGGGGCGTTTTTTCACCTACCCTCAGCGTCGAGGACGAAGGCCTCAAACAACAATTTGAACATCAAGCAATCCAAAGGGTAAGTAGACTCACTCAGTAGCGTCTTCCATAAAGCCTGTGATAGCCGGTCCAACGTATCTACCAGTGTAGAATTACACTGCATGTAAAAAACTAATTTTATACACGTACTACCTAGATGCATTGATTTTTAAAACTAGGCCACCAATTTCTAGTTATCCCAGTCGGGAAAAAGGAATTGGAGACAAAATAAAGTTGGATGTGAAACAAGATCCGTTAGCAAGGTAAAAATAAGAATAACAAGAAGTCATGCACTGTGTGGCTAAAGCTAAACACAGTACGTATAGTTTGGATCACGTTGGACGTAAGGATTATATGTAATTAGATGTTTAATGTACATTATATTATACAGTATACACTTATACACGTATAGGTGTGTAGAATATGCAATTTACAAAAATGGCCTAATCAATGGAGTTAATGTAGAAATAGTACCTATACAGTTGCAGCTTGTGGTAGTAAATCGGTAAATAGATGTTGTGTTTTGAAAAATTACCTTAATACAAGGTGGTAAGCAGTAAAGCACTGCTTTATTTGCACATTTAGTATAAATTAAAATAGATTTGCATCATAATTGTACGTATATGTAAACGCTACGCAATTGTATAGACTGCCATTGTATGCTATACACCGTCTCGTGGAAATTAATGAAACTCTAACTTTATTCAATTTATTCCGTTCCTGTATTAGGATTCACCGATCCTGGAGTCAATGTCGCCAAATGGTGGCCCAGGCAGTTTCATAGCGCGACTCGCTGGGATTGCAGATCGCGGCGTAATGTTTTGTGGCGCCCAACATGGTGCGCTCGACAAATACGCCCTCATGCTGTTCCCCGTATGTTTCCTGCTTTTCAACGTTATTTATTGGACGACATATCTTAGTGAAGCACACCGTGTGTTGCAAGAATGAGACAAAATTATTTATGTTTTGAGTGTTTTGACTTGTTGACCAAGTGCTTAATTATAATGACGTATTGAATGTAAATATTATTGTTATAGATACAATGCTAGTCGAATTATAAAAGATAAATTATATTAAAATAGATAAGGTTGATGTTATTGACTTATTTTAAATAAACAGGTCTCTGTCAAATTATATTTTTAACGTGTTGAATGATCAATATGAATAGTGCTTTATATCTAATAGATTGTGATGTATTACAGCAACGGAATTGTAGTATAATAATGAGTCAAATTAATATAATTTGTTTTTACATACCTAATTCTAATACGAATTATCCATCGATAAAGTGTGATATATTACAACTACCTACTTATGTGGGGACTACAAAATAGCCCACTACAAAAGTAATGTATACGTCAATGCCTTTTTAAACCGGGTGCCTTTTAAAAAGTTGCTCACATGCCACTTTATGTGAGAAATGCCTTGCAAAATAACATATCAAAAGTTATAACTTATAATAAGTATTTCTAATTTGAATAAAAATAAAATTATCGGTCTACCGAAACTTGTGCAGCTAGTAGAATAATGCACTTTTCTGGCAATAGATAAGCAGATTCAATGAAATTTAATTTTAGATAATGCGTTTGTTGGGTATTTAATATAGATACTTATTGATAGTATTTTTATGCAACACATGAAAGTATAATTTTAAGGATTCAAGTCTTCGCCACAATAAACTTTGTCACCTAAAGACGTTGTTACAACCAGTGTCAAAATTGTTCTTACAGATTTCAACACATTGATTTAAGTCATCTGTATCTATTATTTTAAAAAACACAAAAACCTTTTACAGCAATTATAAAGTCATTGATACAATTGTTTCAAAATTACTACTCATCAATTGTAATATCTTTTAGATAATAAGTACTTGTAAATATATATTTAAAAGTGTACTTACTGCCAAATACATTACGTAAACCGCGTGGGTTTATAGTTAAGTGTGATTGTTGGTAATGTTTCGGCAGTCTATAATTATTTATATCTTTAAGATATAGACATATATTCTTAGGTTTACATAAATTTACCTCCGTGAACCAAACCATACTTTACAACTACGTAAATCAAATAAATTCAGGATACATCAATTGAATTCTGTCGTTCCAATTTTTAAGAAGGATAAAACACTTTTTCTTTCAGTTTTCTGCTAATTAGACCTTATAAGGAGATTCAAAATCGCTAGAGCGAGTTATGTTCCCGGTATTTTCAATGAGATCGCTTCGCAATTGAGGAGACCTGCAGAACAATAGTTATAGATATAACCCAGCATATTAACAATATGAAATGGCAATGAACAAGGCACATTGCACTGAGAATTGATGGTCTGTAGAGCAGATATGTTCTCGGACCTT
Source organism: Deilephila elpenor (assembly GCA_949752805.1). Classification (NCBI taxonomy): domain Eukaryota; kingdom Metazoa; phylum Arthropoda; class Insecta; order Lepidoptera; family Sphingidae; genus Deilephila; species Deilephila elpenor. The sequence goes on along the minus strand of OX457099.1, from coordinate 5,204,199 downwards.
ATCCGGAAATCACAACATTGAATATCTAACGGTGGTTGGAAGACTGATTATAAGCCTCTGGATCCGTGATCCTTCCAGCAAATCGCTGTGGAAACACTTGATGGAGAAATGGTCAGTAATGCAGTGTCTGTGGCTGAAGATGATAATGATAATGTTGTACAATGATATTTATGCTATTGTACATAATGTATTTAAAAAAAATTATGCACTTTTAAATCCCATCTCGACTGCTTACATACGTAACATAAAACTAGACTTCTTAGGTCATAAAAAGTGATTTAAATTTAGTCTACCTTAAGCCGAATTATAACAATATCATCATTATAATTAGTGCTCTAATCTTATGATATCGATATTTCAAATAATCTCGGGGCCACTAGTGCCTTCGATTTGCGAATGTCTTGTTTGTACAAAATATAAGTTGTAATGTAAATTATTGTAATTCTCCTCTAGTCATAGGCGATTATGATCTTATTAGATAATAAGTTGTTATTAATACAAATAAAACGGTTATTCTCTTCTTGATCACAGTGGGCGGGAGTGCCTACTACAGCACAAAAGACTCTGTTGCACAAAATGCTTGCAAGAAGACGATTTAAATTTTTCCCGATTAAGATGATAACTAACTATAGATTGAATTTAATCTATGGATTTGTTTTTATACAACAGACACAATATCTATGCCAAAAATATCCAGGTAATTTCTTTCAAACTTATCCCACGCAAATGGCTGGAAAATTAGGTATGTACATATTGTAAATTTATAAAAAATATATACTTCCCTACTGAATAGCTAAACTACAATTCGGAATATCGGACTAAAGTATTTTAAAACATGTTTATTCGGTAAATCGAGTAAAATTAATTATTGGCAAAGAGGTTGATGACAAAATTAGTTAATCGTATGTCAATTATTTTATATCGAATAGGAATTACGGAAAGTTCCGCTTTTTTTTTTATGATGCAAGCATGATGAAACTGTGTTTAATGTATATATGTTACCGGAAATGCATGAAAACGAGGAATCGTGTACAATTCCGAGCACGTTTAGGAAATGCGTCAATTAATTATTTCAAGATGCTGTAATTAAACATTTCCTGAGAATGTATAAAAAAATAATGCTCCTGTGAATAAACAAACCTCAGTAGCAAACTGAGAATCAAAATACCCGACCGCAACGAAATAATCGTTAGAAACTTTTGAATATTTTATTTATTTTTAGCCCACTTCTGGGCAAAAGCCCTTTCCTTCCAGATTTTTTAATACTTATATGTTTTTTAATTTGTCCAATTTTGTTCTTGTATAATTTATCTAAATCCTTACCTAAAGTAACCTTGATATCCTTTTGTCCAGACCTCTGTATTCGTTAACGTTCGTAGGCACGAACGTGTAGATCTCTAGAAACTACACGAATGAGTAGGCACTCAATGACATCCAGAATGAACTACATTTTCGACCGATATTTAGAAAATGTATAGATTTCCTAGAAGTTGTATACAATTGTGGATTACATGCATTTCCGTTAACATACAAAGTGAGATCCTGCATAATTAAAATATTCAAGGGCATTATACATCGTCAATCACATAGGCAATATGATGTATTGTAAATAATGAAATAAAAGACATTATTTTAAATCATCTAAAAGTCCATCATCTTATTTCCATCAAAATTATAAATAGTTTTATTTACATTATCTACACTATACTACAGCGAATATGTAGCTATTTCTCTGTAAATTAGCAAAAAGCATGCATCTCCAAAAATATACAAGACTGCATATGGCAGTTATGAATATCTTTTTAAAAAATACCATTAATATCGTCCATACTTCTGTAAGGACACTAATTAGAAAAAAAAGACATTGCATGGTCATGCCTATAATAGATGAAGAGAAAATAATATTTCTACTGATATCCATAATACGCGGCTTCTCTGAAAGCTCTGTCCATATCATCAGAATTTCTTCTGATTCTTCTGCCTATCGGCTCCAAATCTGCATAGCATTTGGGAAACACTTTCTCTATAACGTCTACCGCCTCTGCCTTGCTTATCTGTCTGACAGCCATGACAGAATATAAAGCTTTAGTCTTCACACAATCCTGAAATAAAGTTACATAGTTTTAACATCTAATATTACGTATATTGATATTACGTAATAACATTTCGCTATGTTGTGAGAAAACCTCTATACCATAGTTATCTTAACAAGAAGTGAATAACTATAAGAACGCTCAATTAGCCAGCGTGGTGGACTTTGCTCCAAGTCATTTATATCGAACTCTCGTCTGTTATGAAGGGGATTTCATTACAGTACGAGATTAGTGTCGAAATACACTTTTTTGAGAACATAATGTTGCTTATTTGAGCGATTTACATGCATGTTGCAAGCATTTTATTATGCACACCTAAGAATATTTCACTGAAGGAAAACACTGTAAAATCTGATACTGGAAAACCTGCCTACCATAGCGATTTATAAGTATTTCTATAGTGCACAAAGTCCGCTAACCTGCACTAGGCCAGCGTGCTGGACTGTATGGCCTAACTCCGCTCAATCGTACTCTCGATTATAGAGGAGACCTGTGCCCTGCAGGAGATCGTGTTTGGGCTGATACAGTTACAAGCATATTTCAACGTTCATGGGTCGCCTGTAATACGGTATCTAGTAAAAAGGTACAATTGGAAATTTAAGTCTAAGCTTCAAACCTGATGACTTTTCTTAATGTTGGTCCACGACGCGTCTCCTTGCGACCAGGCACTAGCGAACGAGCAATGCGTTAAGTTGGCAGCCCTGATTTCAGTGCAGGCCAAGTGTTCCATGTTCCTGAAGTCCAGATGATTTCTGCAGTAATCAAACATGTGGATCATCTCATGGGCAAGCACACCTTGCACCATTCCCTTGCGTGTTGATACGTTTTGGCACACTACAATCTATAAAAAAAAAAACAATATATGACTACTTATACATTGTCTAATGGTTTCTTAGATTTACGCGAATGTTACACATTGAAATAAAACTATTTTATACGGATTTTATCGCGATTTGGTTTAATTTTACATTTTTTAACTTCCCGACGTTTCGATTACTTTACAGCTTTACAGTAATCGAAACGTCGGGAAGTTAAAAAATGTAAAATTAAACCAAATCGCGATAAAATCCGTATAAAATAGTTTTATTTCAATATACACTGTCTGTTTAACCATTGTGCGCATACATTAATGTGTTCTTGGAGACATACATGCGGGCATGCATGCATGCATTCTGTGTCTTTTACTATGCAGTTGTCAGCATCAATTCAATTTAAATGTTTAATTACCTGGTTCAGCTCTGGGTCGTAGCCTCCACTGACAGAATAATCGCAAACTTCACAAGATATATGTCGCCTGATATCAATGGGACTGTAACAAGAAGATTATCTATTTGTAACATACTTTACAATAAAGGTATACCCATTATCAAACAAGTCTATCATTTTAATATGACCAAATATACATTATTCATATTAATTATTCATTTGTGAAGTGCGTGGTGGCCTGTTGGTAACGGACCAGACGCGGCTGCCTACATGTTCACGGTGGTCGCGGGTTCAAATCCCAGGGCACACCTCTGACTTTTCGGAGTTATGTGTGTATTGATAGTCAATCACCACGCACTTTAACGGTGAAGGAAAACATCGTGAGGAAACCTGCATACCGTAGAGATTTTAAAGAATTTCTACGGTATGTAAGTCCGCCAACCCGCACTAGGCCAGCGTGGTGGACTATATGGCCTAACCACTCTCAATCGATTCTCTCGATTGTAGAGTAGGCCCGTGCCCTGCAGTGGGACGTATATGGGCTGATATAGATATAGAATTATTCATTATTAAAAAATTAAAACTCACCATCCAGAGCTTTTTAGGGCTGCCATCATCACCTTTACAATGGCACCTTGAAAGTTAATGAAAATTATTGAAATAAAAAAAACTATAGAGAAATACAAGCAACTTTTCAAAATTATTATGAGGTAACATATTTAACCAAGGCTTTAAAAACACATGAAATATTATTTCCATACTTAAAATGCCCAAGATGCAGACAATGTGTTAACTAAAATATTCTTTGTTATTTTAAAATTAAAAGAAGTTTAAATAAACGTAAGTGTAATATTATTCGTTTGATAAATGTAATATTTGTGTGAATTTATATACATAAATAAATAAATAAATACACCCAACAGTCACATACATAGTCCTGACCCCACATTAAGATCGAGTCTTGTATCGTGGGTATCAGAAGCTATGATTCTTAAGATAGGTACCTACTTAACCCAATCTATACATATAATTTTGTAACCGATTTCGTAATCCATTATTGAAAATTAGGCGGGTCAGGACTGGATGGGATGGGTAAAGTTAATTTCATATAAAGTTTATCACGGAGACGAAGTTTGCAAATATATCATTACCTAATTCGTCAATATTATTATTGTTAAAGAAAATTAAATAATAATAATAATAAATAAAATAAATACACCCAACAGTCACACACATAGTCCTGACCCCACACTAAGATCGAGTCTTGTGTCGTGGGTATCAGAAGCTACGAGAGACTTTTCGGTCTCACAAACACCCAGACCCGAAACAAATACCTGTGGATCACACAAATATTTGTTTCGGTGCGGGGATCGAACCCGCGGCCTCTCGTTTCACAGGCGGCGTCAAACCAACTGTGCTACGGAGGCTGTAAATTAGCCAAATATTTGTTTCAATTTTCCTTATAAATCCTCATCGTAAATAATGAAATAAATCATGGAATAACATGTTGTGAAATAATTTTACTAGAAAAAATAAACAAGTACTGGTTCTACTGGTTGTTACCAGGGAACCTCTGCCTACCTCTCCTGGAATCAAAGGTGTGGGTTTATGTATGTATACAAAAATAAAACACTAAATTGCCAACCCAATTAAAAAATAAACTATTTGATTTTGTCAACACTCAAAGGTTATCAATATCATATTTAAAAAAAGTTCTGTAGCAATCATAAATAAAGTTATATTAAATGAAGTTATTATGTACAAAGAAATTAAATACTTACTATTTTTCACGCATTCAAATACATTTTGTTCGCATTTCAATTTTTCTATGCTTTCTCTGCCTTCCTTACCAATCAGAATGTTTCCTATACTGCGCTGAAAAGTCCCTCTTCTCTCTGGATACAAATCATACCCCCAGGCTTGTTCTTTAGGACTATTTCCAGTATTTTCTTCTTTTTTCGCCTCCGATGTAGGAGTCTTACCTTCTTCTGTCATTTTGTAAAATGTTAATAACACAAAACCTAAGGACCTAGAGCCAAAACCGATATCAAAGTTAGGTTATGTTTTCAAAGTATAATATATAAAAAAAAACCGTCTTTATGGAAAATATTTATTGGTTAGCAACAGTAAAACACAAATAACTTCAGACTCGATAATTTTAAAACTGTTAATTGTTATAACCCTTTTGAATATACACTTTACTCCCGCTTTGACATTTGACACTCATATGATGCAATACTCGTCGAGTATTTTATGATATAGGCAAAAGTATTTTATTATTCAGTCTAAAAGTAATAAGTATTATAAACGGATCTAACATTATATTTTGTAGAATACCTTGAAATGCCGCAAACAAACAATAACCGCAAAATAAACTTATGTGTCTTATAAAAATATGTTATTAATTTCACTGATAGTGCTATGACTAAACTTAAAATAAGTGTTTTTCAATTAGGTAGTATTTTTCACTATTGTGTTTTATTATAATCAATGAGGTACATGAGCATTTTTGTTCCCTATTTTAATGATATGTAGAATTCAACAAAATATTTCTGTGAAAACAGATTCCATTGTTAACTCATATTTCTATTCTTGGCTTGAGATATTATGAAATGAAATTCGTTTATTTGTCACATAGGCAATTAAATAGTTCTTATGACAAATAAATACACAGAGTACTTATTTTCTATTTACAAAATATTTGTTATAAATCAATGGTTATAATATTTATATTAATTTTAGAAGACCCTTCGAAACAAACTCAGTGGGCTTTCACTACCACTGAAAACTACGCGACGCGACCCAGATCTATTTAAATAACGACCTGAGTATTAAGCTGTAAGGGCCTAAAGTAAATGAAAAGAAACACCTTTATAATTTCTTCTTTATTTTTAAAAAACATACTTTTGTAGTAGGATCCCAGTCAATAAATGTACCTTTGGTCAGATGTAATTCTTCAAAAATAAACTGTTTTATATCTGAAAAAGATAAAAATACATGATAGCTTTACAAAATGTTCTAAATCTAAACAATGAATTTCATAATCTAGAACACCTACCCAAAGCTCTTAAAAATCCTGCAAATGTATCTTCATTTCTTACTACACTAGCTATGAACACCTCCAATTCATTATTTCTATGATAAAAATGATCTAAAACATTGCATAAAGGCTCTAATATTACTGGATCATAAACTATATCTGCTCCAATAATTATATCTGGTACTATATCCTCTGGCAAATCTTCAACATCATTCCAATCCAACATCATGACTCCTGCAATCATTACAATGCATTAGATAGCACTGTGTTAGGGAATTTAAATTTATTTAAGGTTTAAACCATAATATATTGCTGAATTCAAATATTCTATTTCAAAACAAACTGAGTAATATTAATTCATTCAAAGTATTAGTGTGTTTATAAGTTTTGTATGTAATTTACAAATGACCCAAATTAAAGTAAGTATTAACTAAACATTACCCAAACCACAATTATCATCTTTAAAAAAAGTAATATCATTTATTTCCTCTTCTTTTAACTGGGAACAATTAATTCTAATGTTATCACAGATAGTCCTTAAAACATCATTGTGACAATCACTCAATAACAACAGACTTGGTTCACACAGTTTTGCTAGTACCACACCGGTAAACCCAACTCCTGATCCCAGTTCCAAAACTTTTTTGGTTGTAAAGACCTCCTTGTTGTTGAGAGCCCAGTCGGACAATACAAATGCTGCCTGAAATTAGAAACACAATGTTGAAAAAGTATGAAAATAGATTGGTATAATGCTTTTGAAATAAAAATTGTATGTATCAATACCTCCCATGTTTTCATTCCTGTTGTACCATTTACTACAGTATTCTTTGTCTCTTTAAGAGTAATTATTGTATTCAAATCATTGCCTATCAAATAATGTCTATAGCAGAATCCATCTTGCTCACAATCTTCACCCATTACATGACAAAGTTGTGTGTAAAAATCGTCATGAACCTCTTGACTGCTTTCAATGGAACTAATAACCTTTTTTATGAATAATCTTGAGAATTTGGAATTAACTGGGTACTTTTTCATTAAATCACAATTAAATGTTGTATCGAGAAATTTTTGCTGCCATTCCCATGTCATGCTTTCGATTTCTTGAGGCTAAAATTATAAAGCTCAATTTATTAACTGCGTTCATCAGGACTTAAAAAGTTTGTTTAACGACTTCTTACCTGAAGGCAAAAGTTTAAGGAACCTTTAAAGAATTTTTTGACCAATTTCATAAATGTCTGATCTTTATTCGATACAATTAAAGACATTTTAAATGAATTACAAACATAACCCCTTGACTATCGGAGCCTTAACCAGTCAGCTGTTGACTGTTGTTTACAAATAGGTGTGTGCACTCACGAAATAGCGTTGTCCTGAAATAAGTCATATGTCTGTGGAGTAAGGTTTAATTTGCTATGATTAAAGACATGGAGGCAAAACGAGCCGAGCGAGATAGTACATGCAGGCCTGTGTCCCTTTTTTTTCGCGACGGTGACCATAAGAAAACCCTTTCTTAAATCTTTATTTAAATCGACAATAAAAGTTCAGCTAAAAAATCACATAAGTTACAACCTGCTTGAATATTAAAAGCGACTCAATTTTATTATTACATTTGTTATGATTAGTGTATAAACTTGGTAAAAATCTTACTATATTCTAATGGAAATCAGACATGAAAATAATTCTTACTAGTAAAATGAATCATACATACATACATGAACTCACGCCTTTATCCCAGGAGGGGTAGGCAGAGGCGCTACTAGGACACCCACATTTAGCCTTGTATGTTCCGTCCTAATATAATATGATAGTCTTATTTCAATGTGTAACGTTCGCGTAAATATAAGAAACCATTATCTGTAGACACAATCCTCTACTCAACATCTCTTGCTCGGCTCGTTTTTTCTGTTTGTACAATATGTCCATGGTGGAATGTCACCACATAATGGGCGCGTTACATTTGGCGTTCACGGCGCTAAAAACACTCATTTCGCCGTTCCATTTGACGATCACGATCGTCGTGGTCGCGGTGAAAACGTCACTGATGACGTCATGACATACGCTCACGACGACCCATGTCAAGAGGTGGGTCGTGGTGCGCGTTGAGAAAATTGGCGGGATTTTGAAACGTCAAAACAAGAAAAATGTCAACAGAGAAAATTACATTATATTATACGGAGAGGGATATTTTTGTTACTTCGAACGTAAAATGGGTTTTTTCAACATCAATAAATTTATCTAATTTTATTAATGCTTATCACAGAATACAAGACGATAAAACTTTAATGTTTTACCGTCAAGATTTAACCCATAATGCAACCTAACTCTTTATAGCTTTTTTAAAATAGGTATTTGTTACTTAAACGCTCAAAACGCCTCATAACCCGTTCCACTTGGGTTTGCGATCATAACGCTCACGAGCAAATGGAACGGTAAATATCGCGGTCGTGAGCGTGGTCGTTGCGATCGTCAAGTGGAACGTACTGAAATCTGTGGTACTGAATATGTCACAAGGAGGTTATATCGACCGTTAATGGATTGTTTTATGTTATTGCTAAACAATTTGTGCTGATTAATTAATATATTAAGTACTTAATTAACCATGGATAGACCTGCTAGAGCTGCAAGGAAACGTAAAGTTGAGACGACTGAGGATAGTTCCTCAAAGAAAAAGCCAAAAACAGCTGTGAAGAAGAGTTCAGCCGAGAAAGCTAAAACTACGAGAGTAAAAAAGGAAAAAGTTAAAATTGATGATGATTTTGAGGAAGAAATTCATAATGATATTGATGATGAGCAAAATGATTGCGCTTGGGATGAATCAGAGATGTTATCTCATGTTGGAAAGATACCCCTTACTTTGGCTAAGAATTTTATAGGGCTTTTGAATGAAGGGTGCACTTTGCCATTTATTGCTCGGTATAGGAAAGTCGCTGTAAATAATTTGATGCCCGATCGGTAAGTACCTACTAGTAGATAATAATTAATTGTCTCTTACTTATTTTTTGTTCAGTCAGAATTATTAAAATAACTAATTTATATTTTATCGAGTACATTAGAATTAAATAATAGTTAATCATTTACGGTATATTAAAATTGTAAACAACTTCTTTACGGATATTTATAATTAATAAATGAATCAGCAAATAAGTATTTTTCATCAATTGAATACTTGCAATCATACATATTTATATAGCTTGCAGGAATTATTTGAAACCTATCAAAATGTGGTACAATTAAAGAAAAAAGTCAAAACAGTGATAGCAGCTCTTAAGAAATCAAATAAATTAACACCAGAAGTGGAGAAAAGTATATTGAATGCACAGAACTTGTCTGAAATAGATTTAGTGGTAAGTAAATTTAAATTATTTAGTTTTTATTATTAAACATGATTTAATTAAATGATTAATTCTGAATCTCTTATTGTAATTTCAAAAACATGTTATCTGCCTGATATCATTCATTATGACAAATTATGCTGTCCCCAGTATTTTAAGCATTTTTAATTTTGTGCCATAATATGGAAATCTAGAAATCACTATGATTGCTATCACTAAATCCTTGAAATGTTTTAATTATTATGAATTCTATCTATTTTACAGTATGCACCATTGAAATCACATTCTCTATCGTTGGCTGAAAGGGCAAGAAAATTAGGCTTGGAGCCTCACTCTGTTAGAGCTTTGAATGGGGAATATCTTGACATCAACATGCTTTGCACCAAGGATGACGAGTTATCCACTGCAGAGAAGGTGGATGCACATATAACTCACATTGTGGCAGACATTATCTACAAGGACACAAGAGTCATTGAACAAATGAGGAGTTTGTAAGTCGATCTAACATGTATTACCAAACCTACATATTTCAGCTGCAATGAAATGAAATAAAAGAAACTGCTTGTGAAAAACTAGCTTCTGTTTCAATTTACATGCCAAGACAAATATTTGTGTCGTCCAAAAACTATTTGATTTTTAATAAATGTGGTGTGAGGCTATAAAATTTCTAAAACTCACAGCTCAAAACTCTTACCTAAGTGTGGGAGATGTGTCTGTTGGATGTATTTATATTTGAATAGCTTATTTTAATTAATATTTGAATAGCTTGCTGAATGTTTGCTACCTGTTATTATCAGCCCTAAAGTATTAGGCCTTAGGGTGTATCACCTGTGTACTTAATAACACACCTTGCTTGTATAAATAATAGTGTAATGTAGTCTAGAATTGATCTGCATTATATTGAATAAAATTAAACAATGCTAAAAAATCACTTGCCAAATAAACTTGCATCATTAGTATTATTACAAAGAATTTGTACATAGTAATGCTAATCTGCTGTAAGAACAGTTGTTGGTTAAAATGTTATAACACATTGCAAGTGCATCATATAAACCATAATAGTGTCATCCAGTGAATTGCATTTTTCATAGTTCCGTACAATTATAAGAGCAAATAAAACAGACACTTGTTACTTATGAATTAATTAATTAACCTTATTGTAGTGCTTTATAAAATAATAGAATAACATGCTTCTGTTCCAGCCATCATTATCATAATGCCATGGAATCTTTGTAATGATTGAGGTAAAATGTCTACAATGTCAGGAACTAAATACAATTCTTTTAAATGTTGTAATATGTCTATTAGATTTTGTGCATGTCTTAATGTACAGGCAGTGAATATTTAAAGAAAACATTGATCCACTGAGTTTTTTATGACTGCTTACCAAAATTATTAAAAACCCATGTGATCCTAATTGGCATTTCACCTCTACCAAAATTTAATACTACCCATATTAATCAAAATATCTGTATGCGTATCAGCTCATAAACTTCCCCTGCTTCATGGCACAAGCATTTTATCTCCCCAGAATTATGCATTGATAATAATTTACCAGTTACTGACCACATACTTTGGTGTAGAAAACATTGTGAAGAAACCAACAATACCATGCGAACCATAGAGAACTTAACAGGAATTCCTGTGGCATGTGAATTCTGTCAACCCAAAACATGGATATCAATGTTACACTATAAGTCAATGACCCATAATGAATCCATGCTGGCCTATGTCCTAAGTCCTCTGAATCAAATTCAGTTGTTGAGGAATGCTCAGCAGTGCATTTTTATGGGCTGATACAAATATATTACAGAGTTAAAAAAAGACTAAAAAATCAATTGATGGTCTTTAAACTACTAATGTTTTTGTATTGTGGCCATTTCTATTGTACAATTAGTAGATCCTGCCTAGTAATTAATACCATATAATGTTTTTAGTTAAGTTTTTTTTTTCACTTAATTGAAATGTGAAGCACCAATGTGAAAGGGATATATTGAATTTTCTGCTATTTATTTTAAACAGATTAATCTTAATGTTTTAGGTATTACATATTGTATTTATCTTAATATAATTCCAAAGTATTTTAGTCCTAACATCGTCAATTAAAATAAATATTATGCAATTGCAAAAAAATATTTTAATTAACGAAATAACTGTATTTAATTGTATTTTAAAAAGTTACGTAATTTGTCCACAATTATTAAAAAAGGTTTTTAATTCAACATATCCCTACGAAACAATTGCTTAATGCATTATAAATAATATGTAACTGATAGTAAAAAAATATAAAATAAATTTTCAGAAAAGAGGAAACTAGATTTACGATACAAAGCAACAGAACTAAAAGCTCAACCAAAGAAAATAAAGAATCGGAAAACAAGAAACTAGATCCGAAGTCGAATCCAGATACTTATAAAATTTACTTTGAATGGAAATGTCCGAGCCATTTTGTGAAGCCACATCAAACTTTAGCTTTAAACAGAGGAGAAGATGAGAAAATTCTTTCTGTCAAAGTGATTGTTCCTGATTGGTTCTACAATAAATTGGAAAAGTATGTGTTCTTTGATGAGCATATTATGCACTTTCTACTAAAGTGTTTATCAATCTTAATAGATTTGGTACTTATATTTATTTGAAGTGAATGAACACGTCATCAGTGGGAATGCTGGTTTATCAGCCTATGTTAACTAAAAAAAAATAGGTTTAGATTGACTAAAATTATTATTTTTTACAAATTTAATTTCAGATACTGTTTGTCTCTATGGAAAAGTAGCTACTGGGTTCGTAAAGGACTCGGCGACGCTTACAACCGTCTAATCAAACCATGGTTGTCGCGCCAAGTAAGAAATGATCTTACAATAGCAGCACAAAAGGAAGCAATAAAAACGTTTACAACAAACCTGGAGAAGTATCTTTTAACGGAGCCTATTAAAAACAGAGTCATTATGGGGTTGGATCCGGGATTCAAAGCTGGCTGCAAGGTAATTAATATTGAAATTTGGAATACATCGTAGTTATGAAACAAGCTTACATATATTAACAACAAATAAACTATCAAGACATATTGCTGATAGTTTAGCAGGATAATGTGGACAATAATGTGATTTTTTTCCAGGTAGGTGTAATAAGTCCGAATGGGGATAAGCTCGAAGTATGCACCATACACCCGGACTTACGATGCAAAAATGCTAACGATCCAGCCGCCGCGCAACTGAAACATCTCCTACGCAAACATAAGTAAGATAATATGCTTTTAAATTCTTGCTTTTGGGATTGACAAATAGTGATATGCTAATATAGTATTTTTCTATATAAAGTGTAGTTATTGGTTACTAGTTGTCTCGTGTAAAAAAGTTGGTTTAAAAGGCTCTTTATGTTTTTTACCATAAATATGAAAATATTCAGATTAATTTTGGGTTCTTTCGGTTTCATCTTTTACCTACATTGGTAATAAATATTAGATAGGCAAAATGTGACAATAGCAGTGCAGAGATAGTTTAATACTATATCTATTTCAGAGTGGATCTAATTGGCTTAGGCAATGGAACAGCTTGCCGCGAAACTGAGTCTTGGCTGAAACATCACGAGATATCTGACAACATTCCTGTTATTATAGTGCCTGAGCAAGGCGCATCCATATATTCTGTCAGCAAAGAAGCACAAAAGGTTCGGGAATATTGTTTTAACCCAATAATTATCAACTTTTCTTTCCAATATTGTTATACAGCATTTGTAGTATTATTTTAATTAGTTAGTATTTTTAGGAACATCCAAATATGGATCCAAATTTAATATCAGCTTTATCGATCGCCAGAAGAGTTTTGGATCCATTGGCAGAGCTCATAAAAGTAAGTAAAAATGTTTTTATACCTCATATTCGTTGTTTAGATAAGTTGTATCATATTTTTATTTTATATAATTCAGCGTATAAACATGCACTGACAAGATTTCTGCGCGAGGGAAGTCCTTTTCAAGGACCGTCAGTTTTGTTGTAAGATAATTAACTAACGTTGCGATTTGAGTTCATGAACAAAGTATTATTTAATTTAAAATACACATACCCAAAATGTATTTGAATTGGTGAGTTTATAATTTAAAAAGAATGTATATTTGTGTCCAATACAATATTTAATATCGTCCTTCAGTGATTCTGCGTTTATTCTTATTTATATCATTTATATGTATAACGTTTATTACAACATAATTAAAGTAGTTAATTGTAAGACACGTTCAGACTTAACATCACTACATGATTTGTATGGATATTTGTGCATTATTTTATTGTGCTACCAGGTGGAGCCGAAACATTTAGGCGTGGGACTTTATCAACACGATATTCCCCCGAAAATGTTGGACTCCGCCCTAGATTGTGCGGTGGAGAAGATTGTGAGTTTGGTTGGCGTTGATATCAACACTGCGTCGCAGGCTATGTTGAGGTAACGTTCTAATTTCCATGCAATACCGATCGTAACTAAGATGAAAAATGTATTGTTAGACTAATGGGGTCGGGTTTTTTTAGTTACATTCATTTAAAATAATTTGGGTCAATTCTGACTTAATTCAAGCAAGCACATACACACTTTTTATTTATGAATAAAATTATTGTTAGTTTTTAAGATGTCTACATGAAGATAGTACTGATACCAATACTGATAGTTCTGTAGACGTATTTCAGGGTTAAATGAAGGAAGGGCAAAGAAAATCATCGCGTATCGGCAAGAGAACGGTGGGTTTAGCACCAGAGCGGAGATTTTGAAAGTAGCCGGCATTGGCAAGATTACTTATCAACAATGTGCTGGATTTCTCAAAGTTTTGGGCGGTTCGGAAATCTTAGATGCCACGATTATACACCCGGAGAGTTACAAAATTGCGAAATCGTAAGTACATATTGAATTTGGCGTCTCTGTTAAAATAATTTAACTTAATTATTTGCATGTCTACCGTTTCAGAACATTACTGAGATGGAACGGAATACGTTAAACCGTAAACGCTACTTCTTCTATACCTATTAGAGCCTTACAAATTAACAGAAACTCACTAGTCAAATTAATTTGCATGTTTTTTTATAAAAGTACCTACAATGAAGTGTAAGTTATAAATCTTAATCTACAAGAGTAGACATATTGTTCAATCATTTCAACTCTTTCTGTTTAAGATTGTATTGATTTGTTTTAGATTTGCTAAAAAGATTGGCGTAAACTTAAAGGAGCTGACACAATCTCATTTCCCAGAATTAGTTGATAGAAAGATCATAACGATAGATGTTCATGCCGTAAGCCAAGAATTGAAGACTGACGACGCTACATTAGAACTTATAATAAACGCGTTCAAACAAAAAACTAATGAAGACAGTATAATAACATTTTGTAGACCTGTTTACTCTATTTCAATACAAGCAACGGAGCAAGTAAGAGAAGGAATGTCTTTGACAGGTAACAGTTGCTTTGATTACTTTAAATTAAGCAAATACATAAGCACATCCATGGTTATTATATGCAACGTTAGTTTTAGTATACCATAAATCCGAAAAACCAGTTTAATTTATCGTTACTTAAATTATTACATGACCTGTAATCATGTAAACCGCTCACTCGATAGAAACTTTAAAGCGATAAACACGTTCGATACCGATTCCGAGATGATCACCTACATAATCTCGGAATAACAAATAGGTGACTTAAAAATATTAAAAACCGTTGAGAAGATTATGGAAAGGGAAAATTTTACACACTATTAGCCGATAAGCAATCTCAACGACCATCCAAGAGCTTCTATCAAATGCCTTGAATACTAAAAGTATCATTTTTTTTGTTACTTTAGGTGTAGTAAGAAATGTAGTGCCATTCGGTTGTTTCGTCGACTGCGGTGTTGGGGACAACGGTCTCATACACAGGAGTAAGTTGGGAGGCAACCAGACTCCCAAACTAGGCGACAGGGTGGCTGTCACCGTCATCGCTTCGCCTAAACCCAAGAAACTACAACTAAGACTGGACAAGATTCTCGACTGAATAACCCTAGTTTGGTAACCCTGACATTATGTGATTTACTAGTTAATAAATGTAAGCCATGTTAAATATATATTTTATTTATTAATGAATAATTAGGGTTATTATGATTGACATTCATTCCGCTTCCAATATGGAGACTTCGTGCTTCGGATTGAGCCCGTAAATGTGAAATACTGCCTTGTTGACTATGGCGTCGCATATTCCGGAAGTTACACTTAAAAATATAGAAATATTTGATATGTTATGAGGTATACCGTACATGTAAAGATTAATGAAACGTAGATTGTCTAATGTCTTACCGTCTGCTTAATCGTGGTTTTGAATCCGACTCAAGGATTTTAGTTAGTTGTGAATACGTAGGAACCTCCTCCTTAGAGTAAAATTCAATTTGATTCCTAAACATTTTACTGTGCAGCGCATCCCTAAAAAAATTAAATTGAATATAATGTTCAAAATTGTAATTAATTAGAAATATTTGAGTGCAACATACCACAATATTCCGTCTATAATTCTGATAATGTCCGCCATAGTCATGTTATTAGAACTGGATGTTCTTTCCGCACCACTACTATCAGTAACATCGGAAGATAGTAAGTCGTATGGAGGTGTCTACAACAAACAACAAATAATTACACACTTCGTAGATAACTATATCTAACAAATAAGGTAAATATGGCTTGATGAAGGTCGTTGGAATCCGCTCACAAGCCTGCTAATTCCTTCTGTAGAAACTGGAGAAGTCCTATATTCACAAATTCTATGAATTAAAACGAAGAAAGGAGCCGGCGAAGAGTAATATACTTATAATAACCAGTGCAATACAATTTTTCCGATGTGAACTTGAGGCTTGTCAGCAGGTCTTTCCTACAACCGCGGTTGAACGGAGTAGTTTAAAAATGATTTGCAATGACTATACCTGTTCCCACATTTGCTTCAATAACATTCTTGGATATCCATCACGCTGACCTTTAGACGATATGGACACCGTCATGGCTAAATACGACGGCTGAGGTTTTTCTATGTCCAACACGAATGGAGGAGAGTCGTTGATTCCCTAAAAATAAACTTTCATTTCAATTCGAAGTTAGAGAAATCGAAAAGGAACTGAACATTTTATTATCATTTCTACAAAACGAGTCTAATAACAAAGCTATGACGCATTTTACTAACGGGATGAAACAATCCTTCCTCAGTTATTATAAATTCCTGGTTACATTTCTCAATCTTATTTCTTCTTAACAATTCGTTCCGTTGGTAACGTCTTCGTTCCGTCAAATCTAATATTTCGCAAGCCACAGTTGTACTGAACCCAAACAAAAGTATAACTTTAGTACATTATATATAAGTACTTATTATAATTTTCTATTCCAATTCCCTCACGTGAATGTCGCCGGCTCTTGTAATGTGTAGACAGTCATAGTTATCCATTCCGTTCCTTTTGGTTGTATGACGCCCCAACATGGTGTCATTACTATGTTTACTATATTCGCTATTCTCTCACTAAAAATAATAAAAATCCTACTAGTAAACTACGCTAAAAATTTTAAGGTTTACATGTTTTTTCCGCCCATTATATTAATTTCATAAAGCTACATTTCATTGTTACTCTATCTGAAGTTTAAGGTACCTATGTAACTCGATGTAGCCAAAAACTTAGCAATCTTCATAGGACGGCAAAGCATATGAAATTATTTTCTACAGTTCTAGATATTGACGTTAAGGTTACTATCGACCCACTAATCCTGAATCTGAATCCTGCTATTATATAATATAACTTGTTTAATATTTGATTGTATGTATGGATGACATAAACTTACGGTAACCAGATAAAACGCATGGTGTGGTCCGTGTCATTGCATATAGCTATAATATCTCTGGACAACGAGTGAGTAGGCATTGGGTTTATTGTTATGTGTTCCATTGACAAATATATCTAGAATGTGAATTATTTATATTAAATTTTCCTTCTTTTACGTGTAACTTATTGGTTTCTCGACTTACGATGTCTTTTCTATTTGCAGATCTTATAACTTTTTCTATATAGCTTGGTATGTCCAATCTCGTCTCCACGCTATTTGGGAGTCCACCTTGTCCTTTCACTAAGATTTTAACAGTGTCATATCCAAACGACGAAAGGAATATCACCTAAAAAGGTTTTGTCTTTTAATTCCCATGTGGGTGTTCAAGAAATCGTATTGAAATGAAAATCCTCACTTCGTAGTCGATCATTTCAGTCGGCATGAATGCAAATGGAATGGCCAATTTGCCCAAGGGAGGTATTTCTGCGAAGTACAGTAAACATCGGATGACAGAATCCGGCGATATGGTATTACCACGCAATAATCGCCATGTGGTAAAAACGTCTGTTGGGTTGTAAAGCCATACGATCTGAAAATAATTTAATTATTTAACCGATTTCGTGGTGGCCTGTTGGTAACGGACCAGACGCTGGTTCACGGTGTTGGTGTTGTTCACGGTGGTCGCGGGTTCAAATCCCAGGGCACACCTCTGACTTTTCGGAGTTATGTGTGTATTGATAGTCAATCACCACGCACTTTAACGGTGAAGGAAAACATCGTGAGGAAACCTGCATACCGTAGCGTTTAAAAAAAAAAAAAAAAAGAATTTCTACGGTATGTAAGTCCGCCAACCCGCACTAGGCTAGCGTGGTGGACTATATGGCCTAACCACTCTCAATTGATTCTCTCGATTGTAGAGTAGGCCCGTGCCCTGCAGTGGGACGTATATGGGCTGATATAGATATAGAACCGATTTCGACAGCCTCCGTGGCGCATATGGATAGACACCGGCTGTAAAAGGTGAGGCCGCGGGTTCGATCTCTGCTCTAAGACGAATATTTGTATGACACAGCCTGTGGACCACCTGTATTTGTTTCGGTTCTGGGTGTTTATGTGACCTAAGTCTCTCCATACTCAAGATACGACCATCGTTCTTAGTGTTATTTATTATTGATTTGGCTTGCCAACATTTCTGAATCCCAGGACTTCATTTTATCTTACCCTTATAACTGGATCCAAATTATTAATCGGAACTCTGCCGCAATCTAAAACGGCTAAATAGTCTTGAATATCCACAGGTCGACGCAAGGGTGTCAAAATGCCTTTAGTATTCAAATTCGCCTGAATATTAACGTAAATAAAAATAGTCCTTTGATTCGGCAACGTCATAACGTAACAGAGCTTATTGGTTCCTTCTTGCGCATAATTAATTTTCAAATACAAAAGTCCAGGATTGTCCGTCTGTAAGGCCAAAATATTTTTTGAGATTAAATGAATATTACATACATACATACATAAACTCACGCCTTTATCCCCGAAGGGGTGGGCAGAGGCGCCACCAGGACACCCACATTTCGCCTTGTATGTTCCGTCCCATGATGTGATAGGGGGCAAACCAATTGCCATATCGGGCACAAATTCCTGACTCCGGGCTGATAATGAATAGAAAAATCCAATATCACTTTGCCCGACCCGGGACTCAAACCCGAGACCACAGGTTTGTAACCGTACCGTAATACAACTACGCCACCGAGGAATATTATTTTAAAAGAAATATGAATTTAATAACATACTGATACTATTCCATTGGTAGGCGTTATCTCGACCAACGACCTGTGCGTGCAAGTATGTCTCATCTCATAAAACGATATGCCTTTTTGTATTTCAACCATTTCGCAGTCGCATATTTTTTCCCTGCGCAGGCTCCACGGGACCGGTATTGCGTACACACACCCCATTACAAATATTAACTCGACAAAACCAGTTCTAACGCACAGATCAGGTGCGTAAATGTTGACGGAGAGTGGTTTGTTTGGACGGCACTCTTCGAGAGCTTTATTTAGTCTGCAAAATGAATAAATTGGAGTAGAATGATGCGATGGAGGAGAAAATTATTGAAACATTTTATTCATAGTACGTACTTGTCAACATTAACGATGTTCCAAACGCAATGGTTGCTCAAAATAACAGGACATTTCACGGAGATAGTACGCTTCACCTAAAAGGATATTAAAAACTGTTGATGTTAAAAACAATGGTAACATTCTGAAGAAAGGTCGCGATTCCGGCACGCCAAACCTCCCAAATATAGTACCTACAGCAGTTTTTCCTTTATGCACCACCATAGCTGATTGGTGAACTGATTGGTTGTCGCATATGTAGGGTCAGAATCTATAAGCTAATCCGGACTGCTTCGCACTGATGTATGTTAACGCACCTTTAAAGTTGGATAAATCCCATCATACCAGACTATGCAAATTGTCTTCTTTATGGGTTGTATTTCTTCTATTTCGTTAAATTCAGTACGATAGAGAACCGTGTATTTTATGTCGATTTGTCGAGGACCCGCGCCATCCGGCGTTGCTGTCAGTTTTACTGCACAGTGATTTGATGGCTTCAGGCTATTCTGTTAAATAAATTTATTATGAGGTTTAGCCACTACTATTACATACTTTAACTTAAATTTCTATCTTCATATTCTGTTCGTCTACCCTAGCACGATACAGTATTAATTTTATTACACATGATACTTGATCTGTGTCTGTGTTGGTTTTGTTATTAATTAAAACTAGTTTTATTTGCCACAAATGTTTTCTTACCACAGTAGAATCGATTTCGAACCTATCACCGCTGTAATCGTCACCCATGCCGTCAATGAGATGGTACAATTTGGACGTAAAGAAACAAGAGCCATAGTTGTATAACGTTACAGTGACTGACGAGCTCTCTCTCACCGCTATATCATGGAGGTTTGCTGTTTTAGGCAACACCTGCAAAATAATATTCCTGTTTGTAGGAAAAGATGCAGTATCACAGCACTAAAAAGTAATTTAAACAAACAAATCAAATAAAATAATTTACTTCCCAAAATATATGTACCTAGGTCATACTATCTCATTGAAATATGAGTAATTTTATTATGTGCTTCTGAATGTCTAAACAGAAAAGTAAAATTAATTTACCCTAAGGTCCGGCAATTCCGAGAATCCAGATATGTGAACAAATATCTCTGTAGGTTCACCGACAGGTCTGAAATATTGTTCTTTATTATTCATCAATTGCATATCAATACATATTTTCCACCCATGTCTTTCACTCACCTGCCGTCTATCAAACAGATACAAGAACACGTAATCGTAGTTTCATATACTTTATTAGGGACGTCAGGAAAAAACCACCAGTGATAGCAAACTATCTCCTTGGGTGGTAAAATTATGGAGCCGCAGTTGTCAGCCCCAAGCCATGGGACAGATTTGAGTACTCTAATGCTGAAAAAGATAGAGAAATTCATTAATCTGATTCAGGAAATACCTTAATTAGTACCGTAGTTATACTTTTTTGATGACTTTTGATTCCTCTAAATGGCAGTAAAAAATATGGAGCTACAAAATCCGTTAGAGATACTATTAAAGATGAAATAGATAAAGCGACTAAAACAGATAGAATTAAAACAAAATGCATAGGTATTAGGTACTAACTGAATGTTCATTCTTGTAAGATTATGTAGATAAGCCGTGCAATAATTGGCGCAGCCGGTAATTGTTGGAGGGAATTCGTACATCGCGTCTGTTGCAGGGTTGTAACCTTGAGACATAACTTCCACTTGACTGATTTCAGCATTTCCGCATAGGCAAACACGTGTCTAGTTACAATTAATAACGTATAAGTATTTACTGTTTAATAATAATATCTTAATTATTTATATTCGACTTTAGGCCACAGATAGACGACCACGTAGTACGTACCTACCTATCCTAAACACCTAAGAATCAACGTGATCTCAAATTAGTTCTTAAATTTTATTTTATTTTAATTATATTAAGAATTAGATACCTTTTGCGTTTTGTTGATAACCAGGTCCCAGGATTCGTAATAAGTTCCCACAGCCTTAGGCTCTAAAGCAACAGATATTATTTGCCATCCACGGCCTTGCACAATCCCACACATAGGCATCACGACAAAGTTCCTGCACATGGGATATACATTTAGTAGGAGCATTAAAAGTAGTTGAACGGAAGTTAAATTGGAAAAATCTTACGTTCCGTGAGGCGCCATGAATTTATAATACATTGGTACTTCAAGTTTGTTGCAAAGCATGAAGTTTGTAAAAGTTGTCCTGGCAGGCACGGTGGGCGGCAAAATTACCTGTACCGTCATGCAAGATAAAATAGAAATTCTTGTGTAAAATATAGGATATATTTTACACTATAAACTAAAATACAATGACAGCCCCTGTGGCGCAGCGGCTTATACGCTGGCTGTGAAACGAGAGGCCGCGGGTTCGAACCCCGTAACAAGACAAATGTTTGTGACATCCAGGTGTATTTGTTTCGGTCTGGGTGTTTGTGAGTTTTTTTCGAACTCTCGTAGTTTCTGATACCCACGAGATAAGGCTCGATCTTTGATTAGTGTGGGTTCACGACTATGTATGTGACTGTTGGAGGTATTTATTTATTATTATAATCTTACATCTGTAGGACAATCCACTTCCGAGACCCATTCCGTACAAGGAAACCAAGTATTTCCAATACAAGGAATACGAAACCACGTGTGTTTTAGTTTCACCTCATCGCCATCCTCGCTATCAAACCTCTTATATTGGTAATCTCCGCACATAAGGTACGAATAAACTTCATTATCCTGTTTAGGCCTGTCGTAAATAATAAAGACAGATGGTGAACATAAAGAAAGTATTCAATTAAACTGGTTATTTTGATCTTTAGTTCTTACCTATATCTTATCGTAAACAGTCTGGATTCATTTGGAGGAATTACAGTTGCAATAGGGTCTATCATGAACACATTGTCCGGATCTGAAAAGGCAATCCACAAGTAGGTACCCGTACCGTCACGAAAGCAGCTAGGAAGACTACCGTCTGCCACGTTTACCTAGTTGTTGCTTGCATTAGAATTCTATAATAATATAAATATAAATTGAAACCTGACAACCACTGAATGTATCCATCTTCTTGTTCGTGATTAGTCACACATAGGGTCTGAGATATATTTTTCGTAATGTCCTTTACACTCCCCGTACCGAAGTCTAAATATCTCTCGAAGACGGATGCCGAGGGTATGTAGGTCAGTCGGTTGAGACTATTTTCCATCAAGTGAGTGAAACGGCTTTTTCTTTTCCAGTTCTTTTCAAAGACATGATCATGGACATTCGATAAAGGGTTTCCAGGTAAAACAACTGTTGCAAACACGTTAAGAAATAACGGTTCCTGTGAAGATTTCTAAAATTGTACATCTCTAAAGAATTGTATGTAGATGAAATTATAGAGTTTAATTTTACCTGATTGAGAACTAGACAAACTAATTCAGCTGTATAAATACCAAGTGATGTACCAGTAAATACAACAGTAGTATTTATCGTCTCGTAAGATCTAATGAGTCCACAATTTCCAGTGGAAATCTGATGAAGGAAAATAATGAATTAAGTTACTCTTAATGGGAAATATTAAAAAAATAAAATTTTATCTTCAAAAAAAATTAAACAAAAACGCGTGAAATTATTTACCTAAAGTTAAAGTTTGTAAGACTGAGAGCAGTATCGTATTGTAGACGAATGCGATCTGTTGATTTGGGCTACCTAATTAATAAATATTTTCTAGCCTAAACATAACTGTAGTCTCCAGCTTTTTGAGTGTTAATAAAAGACTCAAGATTATTGTAAATCAAAACCCAAAACACATTACTTGAAAATATCCTTGTCCGTCACTAGGTGTAAACCATTGATACGTAGTCTCTGCACCAGATTTGTTTATTAGATGAATAACTTCTTTCCTTTGCTCCGTTACATTTTTACATACCCTAAACATAAGTTTTCTCTGAGTTAAAACTACATTGGGCCCTGAAATACATTTTGGTATATGATAGCTAGATATTATTTACCTTCATATTTTTTTATTTAGCTAGTAGCTTAATAATCTAGGTACAAGTTACAACTAGCTTACCAAAACATTTCCCACACACGGTTAATCTGTTGGTATTACCAGCAGTATCGTCTATAACGTAGTATTCGGTGTACGATTGGCCTGGGATTGAAGCTCTGTATACAATTTTTACTACAGCGCTTTCAGAAGGTTTTACAGGGGTTGAAGTTATTGACAATGTAAAAACGCGGTCGACGTTATTCAAAATATACATTAAAGACACACGATACGTAAGGCATTTCTGAAATAAGTGCGTTATTATATATTAAATAAACATGATTTGGGATGTAAATAGATAAACAGACGAAATAAAAATTGATTACAGACATCGGAAGTATTATCGATGTTAATAAATTTTTCTGACACTGAATCCACTGCCATAAATCCAAAATCAACGTATTTCGTACTTGAAACGCTGTCGTCGGAAAGATCCTGCATTATTAATAGTTATTTAATATCATAAAGACTACTACCCATCGCAATTACGAAAGATTGTTGTTAAATATTACTCAAATTGACATTAAATATTTTATTTCTCAATATTATGTTTTTTGTAGACAGTGTGAAGTTATGTTATTACTTATGTTAAAATAATTGGAATTAATATTTTTATTAAATTACTAAGAAGCCTTTTAATAATACGTATTATTTTATAGAAATATTATATTACATAACTAAAATTTTGAAACGAATAATAAAATAATAACATTTAATATACAAGGCTGTACGAGTATTCAGACCCTGCCCATTTATCAACAAAAAAGCGAATATACGTTACCGTATCTGTCAGTGTCATTGGTAAATAAAGTTAGCCAGGGAAAATAAGTGCGTCTTTTTGTCTCGCATTTTTTCGTAATGTATTAGGTGTGAAATATGAAAATAAGAAACAACACTTTGTTAATATAAAGTGTAAACTCAGGAGACTCGAATCGATATGTGTAAGCGTATCTAATTCGGGATTTAGTCGTGAATGACTGCGTTTTAAGTTGTAGCAAGCTGGTAGCTCTCACATCCTCTTTAACTTGTATTTCCTTCTCTCGAGATGCCACCTATTTTGTACAAATCTCCTGAGTATACAATTTAACAAATAGAAAAATGGATTCTGGAACCGACTGGTTATGTGAGATCCTGCAAAACGTTCAACTTGAGCAATTCTATTTGCCGATAAGAGACCAGTTACAGGTAAATACACTTGAGGCTATTTGTTTACATAATTATTTATGCAGCATAAGTTATTTATATGGTTGCTTTCTTCGTTTTTGACGAGTTATTGGTCAATTGGTTCATATTCAATTGATTGTATGATGCTAAAAATAATGTTTATTTTTAGATAACAAGATTAGCACATTTCGACTACGTCCATGCCGACGATCTCGAAAGGATCGGCATCAGTAAGCCTGGTGTTCGCAGGCTCTTCGATGCTGTCAGGAAGAAGAAGTTACAGCTGTGGAACAGAAAGTTTTGGAACAAATTATTTGGTACAAGTTCAGTTAAGGAAAAAAGTGATGTTGTAGTGAGACCAACCTCACAGACAGAGTCAAGGACCACTTGTATAATACTGGAGAAAGATATTGTGTTAGTATAACATTTTAAAGTTTTAAACCATCTATATTTTATCTATAAAAATAATTCATTTTTACATTTTATTAAATTCCTTGTGTTGCTGTTCATGTTTCCTTAATATAACTTTATGAGACAATTAGTAATGACCAATTTTGATACTTAAAAAAGTTTTATCCATTCTAAAAGTATTACACATACATACATCAATAAATCTATATTATTTGAATGAAGATACTTTGGTTTCTGGTAAACAGTTTTGTGTAGTTATTATAATCAGGTTCAGTTATTTTTAATACAGATAAGCTTTAAAAAACTGCTTATCATTAATGACATCCTGCAATTTCATTGTTATAAAATTAATTTTGTTTCATAGGTTGCATAATGAACTGGGTAATGGATCATTTGGTGTAGTGAAAAGAGGAGAATGGAAGATATCAGATCAAGGCCAGACTGTCCCAGTGGCTGTGAAGGTTTTGAAGGCAGATGCATTTGCAACACCAGGCATTTATGATGATTTCCGAAGGGAGGTAGAGGCTATGCACAGTCTGAAGCACGCTAATTTAATTAAACTACATGGTGTGGTGTTCCATCCTTTGATGATGGTGTGTGAACTGGCCCCTATGGGTGCTTTACTTGATTATATTCGGGCACAGAATGGAAAAGTATCATTAAACTACATATCAAAATGGTCAACACAAGTGGCAGCTGGAATGGCGCATTTAGAAAAGAATAGATTTTTACACAGAGATTTGGCTTGTCGTAATATTTTATTGTCGACTTTGGAATTGGTGAGTAAATATACTAGTGAATTCTCTATTGATTGAAATCAAAAACATATTTTAGATGCAGTGTAGGTTGTAGTATCATTTAAATAAATTACAAAATTACACTTGCTCACATGATCACTTTTTATATAAATATAGAAAAGCTGAATACGTTATATATGCTGAATATGTTACTTAGGCCCAAAACTGTCACCACATTTTTTCAAATATTTTTTTATGTCACGATACTACTGTTGGTCTTACCCAACCTAGTTCTGGTGTGAGTAATTTCCTGTTATAAAATATTTATGGCTATGGCTAAAATATAACCAATTTATTTAATATGTTTATGAACCATACATTTCAAAATGACACAGAGATGTTCATAGAAATACATTGTTTGTCCATAGGTTAAAATTGGTGATTTTGGATTAATGAGGGCTCTACCTGATGCGGACGACTGTTATGTGATGACTGAACGTCGACGCGTGCCGTTTCCGTGGTGTGCGCCGGAGTCCCTGCGTACCAGACAGTTCTCACATGCCTCAGATGTTTGGATGTTCGCTGTTGCATTATGGGAGATGTATACATTCGGAGAGGAACCTTGGATCGGTGAGTTTTGCAAAATATTGATTCTGAGGAGGCCAGCATAACAGTGTTGATGGCTAAAGATTATGTTAAATTGGTGGATACTTTACTCCTATTGCCCTGTTCTAATCATCTGGTGTTATGTAGTAATTTTGCCATGTAAAGATGAGGAAATTGAATATCCTGTAGCACCAGGATTTAATAAATGTGTCTTTTTCATATTGGTCTAAAAATGTGTTAATTATTGCTTTGACCTTGTTTGATACAGGTGTGTTAGAAATTGGATATGTATCTGCTAATTGAATACTTCAGAGGAATTTATTATTATGAATTCTTTAAATATTTAACTTAAAAGTTTGCAATGTAGGGGTCAATTTTTGCATACAAATGGAGTATTGAAGTCAACAACCTTGTAGTTACATATGTAAATAACATGCAGATATTTTTTTGGAATTTGTATATTAGCAATAAATATGTGTGATAAATTTTATTTTATTAAATATTACTGTGTTAGAAATAATATCATTGAAACAAAACTAGGCTAATATTGCCTTACACCTGGCGCCTTTTGATGATAAAGAAAGCCCTGGCCCAACTATTAGATACTGTAATGTATTGTACCAGCAGTCAGCACATAGTTTAATCCTGAACAGGACGACTCGACGAATTAGTTTGATTGAAAAGATATAAGCCATAGTTCACCATGCTGGCCTATTGCGGTTTGCCGGACTTCACATGCCATAAAAATGGAACACATATTATCTACTGTCATAAAAATAAAGTGTTGTCTGTCCTTGGCAGCCCTTATTCATTATTCCGTTGTTATCATACACCTGTTAAACTATGCAGTATGTGCGTGTTGCTAGTGAGGACGAGTTAATTAAACAATTTTACAGTAGCCGATGCACTGGCACTACAAGTAAACTGTCTACACGCAATTGTGGCTATTGGCTAGTATTCAAACCGCAAAGTTTGTTTGTTTTTACATCATTGAACAAAAATGTCGATGTCGTTATATTATGTAGGAACAGTCAAAAATTTAATGAATTGGTCATTAGTGTCTGTGTAATTATAATCATACTAAAGTATGCCCATATTTTGAATCAACTTTTACGGGAACTGAATAGAATATGTAAAAAACATAACATCATATTACTTTTTAGACTAGTTTCTTGGTGCTACGAGAAAATATGTAATTTATTACCATTTTGTTATTATGATTGTCAATTTCCTGTTTTCCAATTTGATTATGTCTGCGCGGCGTGGCACGCGGAAGCTGAATTAATAAATCGCGTTGTCTTCGTCGTCTTGCTTCCGCCGTGTGTAGCGATAGTGAAGAAGCCAGTGAAATATAGAACACTTATAATTTTGTTTGTAACATGTCAACTTTAACATAACATAATACCGATGACATTGAATACTTTAGAGATTAAATAGTTATAACCTGTCGGAAATATCTGTGAACCTAGCTGTGCCCCTAGCCGGAACATTTTGAAGTATCGTATAGTAATTCTCGTATAGTAAAGTAAACGTTTCCCGCTGTGAAATTTTAGTTCCAAATACGCTCACAAGGGCGCTGTTTAAATTCCCATACAAAATTTTACTATAACTATTCTATTACGATACTGCAAAATGTTCCGGTTAGGGGCACAGGTACACAGATATTTCCGACGTGTAATACCGAAAGTGTCTCATTCATATTGTACGTTACAGTATTTCAATAAAGACGATAGTATTTTAAAAAAAATTCCAAAAATGCTCAAATTGTTATCATCTACTGCAATGCAAGCTGTTCATAAAACACCTTTGTACAAGCCCGATTGAAAACACACAATACCAAACATTGCCATACAATGAATGAATTCTTCTCAACTGAATCTATTTTGCCAACGCACACTAAACCAGCGTGGTGGACCATGAACTCGATTGCACAGGAGTCCCGTGATACCTAGCCAGACTTAGGCTAATACAGTACCTATCCGATACAGTAACTAAAATTGACCATTCCGCTTGGCCCAGGTTTGAACGGCTCCGAGATCCTCCGCCTCATAATGCGCGAAGGTCAACGATTGACCGCGCCGGCCGCGTGTCCCCCCGACGTGTACATGCTCATGATGCAATGCTGGGACGTCAACCCCAAGGAACGACCCACCTTCGCAGGCATACTCAGATACTTGGAGATTAATAAGATAGAGACCGCGACTGCAGCTCTTAGGTATTTATACGAATTTTACTAGTATTATAAGTGATCATTTGAGGTAAGTAGTAGTTAGTGTTGGTGTTAAAAGTCATTACATTATACACCCATTATAGAATTTGAGGCAAGTTTAGTGTTTAGTATCACGTGTTAACAGCCGTAGTAATTGTACAACCAATAATGCCGTGACAAATCATTCCGTAATTAAAAATCACCAAAGACATGAAGATAAAAAACAGACATCAAATACCAAAATTTTGTTATTGATATAGAATCCAAGAATTACTCCCACATTTTGTTATGCTTTTGAATTAATTATTGTGATTAAAAGTAACAAAACTGAAGACGAAATTCATTTTAATTGCATGTAGAAGTATGCGTGTACAATAATGAATTCAGGTGATAATATTGGATGAAATTTAACAGATCCTGCTCGGCGCTACTTTTAATGTTTCTATAAGAGCACTGTCTTGCATTCTCAATAATCTCGGAAAATCTAATGGGTGTGTTGACCCCGTGACGTAATTATAATACAGCAAAAAGCGGTTACGGATTGTTTCCGTTTGTAAAAAAACAGAACACGATTTTGTAATTTCTTGAAAGGCGCGCCGAGTACGTGTACAGTGAAGGACAGAACTGTAACAAATCCGTATGTTATATGGTGTTGTTTTCCTGCTTGAGGCACACCTGCAAGGCCATTTCTAATTGGTATCTTATCTATGTCTTCCTTGGAAAAGTGTTACCGTTTAGAAAACTTGAATGTTTCTGAGAGTTTAGTCCTTATTTATTTTGACATTATTTGTTTATTAAATATCGTGTTTACCTGAAGAACCTAAAACGGAAATTTACTTTTATTTTAGATCGTGTATGTATTATATTATTATTTTTTATCTAAATTAAATAATTATTTGAAATGCCTTGTTTATTTCCCAACAGCTATAGGAAACAAGGTCAGATGACGGTGGATGCGGGCGATCCTATCGTTCTTATCGACAAGAGGCCTGAGTTGCACTGGTGGAAGGGTCAAAACCAAAGGACATTGGAAGTCGGACTATTTCCCAGGTAATCCGAATTTTCTTTATTTAATTCTTGTAAGTTTTTGCCATCATCAGAAGTTTACAGTAATGTATTAGTGGACATAGAAATTTGTAAATTTTCGTCATGTAGCTGGTTTCTCGGGATTCTTTGGTTATCTCCATTCAGCAATCTAGCGAAGATGATCGCTCCCCTATTCCCAATGATATCATAAATAAAGCCATACTTTCAAATATTTAAATATATAAATTCTATTTTGTTACATGTACGGAAATATTTGCTCTGAATTAATATTTCACATCCACATGATAGATGCACTTTACACCTTATGATGTAGTTCATTATTTAGCTTGTACTAAACTGACCCAATACACTTGTTTCATATATTCATACTTGGTTGATATTTTCAGCAATATTATATCGACCGGAAGGACAAAAAATAATCAAGTTCAACCCAAAAAATCACACACGTTGCCAACATCTAAAGGTAAGTTACATATGATAATATGAATTTATATTTTCTGAAACATGTCCTGAACTATTCCCAGGTTGATAATGTACATGATATAGATATCTTTATTTGATTGCATGTTTTCCTCTTTGTATTTCTATCTTATGCTTACGCTATTCTATTTTATCCACCTTATTTTTTAATCAGGCTGCATATTCTCCATTTATCAAAAAAGTCTTAACTTTTCCTCTCACATTCAGCTAAAATATGTACCAAAAAATGCGACAGTTCAACGCGTACAGACGACCTAAATAGCGTAAAGAAATTACCCGCGGGCCGAGAGTCGTAATGTTTGTAAATACGCGCACTCCATATCTGCCTAAGTCTGTTTCGTCATTATATGCAATATGCTATTATATACGATCGCATTCACTTTTATGGCACGTGCCCGAGTGCCTTGCGTCGTACCAACGCCTTTATTTTCTTGAGAGCAATTCTTTTGATTATTCACGCGTATGGAATATGGATGTATGTAATGTATGAAAATGATGAGAGGGTCATAACTACCCTGCTTTTATCAAATTTACACCTTGAATTCTTAATTGCGTGATATCACAGCGTTTAAATAACATAGATTCGTGACTGACATCCATGAAATGTATGTATTTATCTATGTATTGTATATTTATGTATTTATTATCCATACAGGTTATTTATTTCAACCTGGAAGTCTTTGGAGGAGTTCTAGATCAACTTTTCCGAAAAAAAATACGTAATGGATGATTAGAGTTCGAATTAGCCCAAATGAACTATAAAATAGAAAATCAAACAACCGTATATATTTCACATAAACATTAAACATTCACAATTTCCGTGTTGCGTAACCAGCAACCACCCGAAGGCATAACGTGTGAATATGACGCGTTTCCATTGACGCAATGAGTCCTACGTCCAACCACACTATATAGACGTTAGAGTATAGGTGTGTTCCCGTTTGCCCCGCGGCGTCCCGTCGCTTTCATTCATTACGGCTCGTCTATTTTAGTATCTAGCGCAAGTCACACCCATACTCCGGGCTCCGTGACAGAATTATTGCCTTCGCCTTGATGCCTCGGTTTTGTTTATACACCATACATGAATTTCTCCAATTAATGAGCTCAAATGTCTTTTTTCCGCGTGAAGGTGCGGTTTCGTTAACATTTTTATGTTTTTCTTGTAAATATAACACAAGTAGTTGCATTTTGTAGCTTTGATTTCCCTTTACAAGTCTTTTTTTTAAGATTAGTCGTTTTGGATCTGTATTGCATAATTTGTCGAATGACAGGCCAGTTTCGATATTGTTAATCAAATCCTGGATCAATATCTGTAAAAATAAAATGAGGGCACGTATCAGAGAAACGTAAATATTTGTTATAAACGTATATTCAGTTATAAAATTTGCTTAAAACAATAAAATGAACATCCCCGTAATTTCCCGATATTGTATAAAGCCGGTATCTGTATAAGCGTTATCAATACGTGGTCATGCCTCATGGTGCATTTGTGTCGCGCATATAAAATGTTTAACATTGAAAATCGCTAATCTGTGACTAAGTGGACATGTTATCGCCATTGTGAATAATGCAGACGTACCACAGGACGTACTTTACTCAAACACCGTATACATAGTGTTTCAATATTTACGTCCTTATAAAAGTGAAATGATACTTTATTTATAGAACCTAGTTATCCATAAAGCGCTGGTCTATTTTTAAAAGTATCATTTCGTTTGTAATATATTTTATCGTATCAATCATAGAA
Source organism: Deilephila elpenor (assembly GCA_949752805.1). Taxonomy (NCBI): domain Eukaryota; kingdom Metazoa; phylum Arthropoda; class Insecta; order Lepidoptera; family Sphingidae; genus Deilephila; species Deilephila elpenor. Next base: position 5,172,169 of record OX457099.1, on the reverse strand, counting down.
AAAGAAATAGAGAAAAAAGTACCGGAGATAAATGCAAGCATCACTATTAAAGCATAATAATATCATTAACTAAATGTATTAATTGATCCTGCAGCTAAACTGTTTGTATAGTTTTGCAGGACACTTATGTGTAGATTATAAGTTTATTCTTTGGTTATTAATAAATAAAATAAAAAATAAAATAACTCCTTATGTAATTGGTATATTCTATCGAGGCATATAATATGTAAGTAACGGAAGGACATAGTAATTTTCGCTCATCCAGTACTACAGATTGTTAAACTTCACAGAACTTGCAATTTGTTTTGAATAGCTCAGGTACACAAACAAGTATTCTCACAATGTGTTCATTCATGCATAAAGTAAGCGATAATATAATTGACCATGAATTCACACGTAACACCGACAATAGGACTCACGTAACTAGGCTCGGAAGAGTGTATTCTATAAAATTAAAATTTGACGTCTGATTCGTGCCTGAGCGTTTGCACGTGAAAAAGTTTTTTTTTTAAACCAAAAACAGGAGTAATCAAAGTATATGACAAGTTTATAAAATAAAAAAAGTTTAGAACACCATGTATAACCAACCCATCTATGTAGTACACGACAACATTATGTGAATTGATTTGCATTCATAACTTATGGCAGGATTTTCCTTGAGTCAATACCAACCGTATCTTCTATCGTGCCATAGAAATGTGAATTTAACTACAATGACTCATTGTCTTTGACGGTGTTATTTCTATTGTGTATTCATGCATGATGGCCTTTGGAAATTTTATTTACACACCTTGACCAATTTTCAAGGGAAACTTTATACCTTGTAAAATATAGGTATGCGTTTTTGAGGCATAGAATTTTGTAGTTTTGTTTATATCATATCTTGACCTATAATTGGTGAATTAAAGTAGAGTTAAGCGTATAATACAATTTAATTAATAGATAAATATTTAATTTCGTCATGTTATTCGATTTCCAAGATTAAAATAAATATATTACAAATATATTTCGTTTGGATGAAAATTGCTCTCAATAGAGATTTATGAAAGAACTTAGGAGACCTTTGCCCAGCAGTGGGATCTTTTAGGCTAGTATAATAATATAATAATAATATTGAGTTAGCCATCGTTGCGTAATAGTTGGTCGTCTAAAATGTTAATTATTTTATGGGACTTTCTCCCTGTCAAAAACACCTTTTTAATTATATTTATACGCCTTGGACTTGAGAAGCTCCGTTTAAAGGACGCAGCAATGCTTCAAGCTCGGCAATGCGCCACAGATTTCCGTGGAATTGAGATTTCCTACGCAATGTTCTCGATATCGTTCGGTCCTTGATTGTAAGACCTTCGACCTCGTTTGCTACTGTTATAAAAATGTGCACGAGGAAAATTTAAGGAAAACACAAAGTCATCCGCTTGATTACAAATCTGATTTACTTATATCAACCATTTGTAATTAGTTAAATATGAAATCGTGGCTAGTTGAGATCATTGCTGTTTAGTTGATCCATGTGATTATTTCTTCTAGTTATTTATTACTTGAATTTTTACGTAAAGCACAAGTATGCATTGTATCAGCCCATATACTTCCCACTGCAGAGCACGGGCCTACTCTACAATCGAGAGAATCGATTTAGAGTGGTTAGATGAGATTTTCATCTTTCACCGGTTGATACAATTATGGCGACATGATTTTATCCGGATGTACGCAGGATGTTCCCGAAACACGGCATACTTACGTATGTACGGTGGTCTGTATAACCCCCAACATACTGATTTTGATTAATCTATTGTTCCAGTCCAACCAACCCCAGTAAGTACAAGTCCCCCCCGCAACGGATCATCAGAGGGAGTGGTTCTTCGCAAGCGACGCAGCGTGGAGTCCTCGCAGGCCGCCACCACGCGCGGCGGCAACTCCGGCAGTAAGCACTTTAACTACAATAAACTTGTCAACGACCGCTCCGCCAGACACGCTAGGGACCTGCACGCCAGGAGCGAAGGGACAGGTAAACTATTTGGAAGTTTCAACCACTTTCAAGTTACACCCATCTTCACTTTAGTACACCCTGTATTGTCTTATTATTGAATTTATTCAAAACTTCGTGTGTCTAGGTGAAAAAAGTATGCGCACTTTTAGACCCAAGTATAGACATCTAAATTAATATAAAATATTGTATGACAGAAAGAAACTACGGAAAAATAATTGATTTACAACTTAAAATTGCAACAGCAAGGTTATCACATTGTTAATGGTATAATGGATAGGACATTTAAAAACGTTTTGGGTACCGCTCTTTTGTAGTCTGAAGTTATTTTAAAATTAGGGTGAATTATTAGTGGCTGATGTAATAAACAAAGAAATAGATATCGTCGGCACTAGTTATATAATATGCATTATTAATTAATATTTGCACCCAGATATAGCGGTATAAACTGAATAATTAACTTTCCGCCTTGCATGCACGAACGTCCTTGGTTCTTCACAAACACAACCATATCTTTGTTCACATCAGTTACATTTGCTTTTTATATGCAATATTATCTGATATATTAACGTGCACTAATTTTCAGTAAAAGAAGACTTATTGATTGATCTGGACTTACCGCCTGTTACAAAATTAAATTCACCGTCTAATGCAGCCAATCAGAGTAACGTTTCAATACTTGACGAGCCGATAGACGTGCCTGAAATTGGTAAGTATTCTCACTAAATAAAAAATATAAGCTCCGCCTACATACGATACTTAATTTAATACCAACTGAAGGCCTTAGGTGCCCTTTGTAATAATACCTGACATTTATATATTTTTTTTATCTGTGTAGGCGGTTTGGCTAAACACATTTTTTTAAACATAATCATAACTGTTGGAGTAAACGTTTTAATTAAGTGCTTCTAGCAAGTGTCTAAGCCTAACTAATTATATTCGCAGGTCAAAACGCAGACTGGGGACAACAAAGTACTGAAAGTCTACCCACATACTCTTTAAACACACAGAATACGCAAAACGCTACGAACATGTATGGTGCTAAGTCATTAGATAATTTAACTGTATTCGGAGCCGCGAGTGCTAATAACCAAATATTGCAAATGGACCCCTTCAACACTCCGCAATGGCCAGAGGATAAAACTGCAAGACCCAACTATGATACACAATTAGGCGAATCTAGCGCATCGGAACAAAATTACAATGAATCTCAAACATACTCAGCTAGCAATTACAATACTACCACGGGATCTGAGTGGTCCTACGGGTACAACAATAGCGTAATTAGTAATACCAATCCTAATAATTCTACGTATGGTGTTCCTAACGCGACGTACGCGAACGCAAACGCTCTCTCAATGGAAAGAAACGTACCAGACGTTTCGAAATCTCTAGCCGAAATGTCGCTGGACGACAGAATTTCAGAATCGCTGAATCTCAGATCGAAGAATACCAATAGTGATAACATATACTCCAATAGTGCGTACACTGAACAACCATCGACATCGATGGCGCAGAACAATACTGCAAATGATAGTCGATATAACGACATTCCCCTATACAATAACTTCGACATAAACCCGGCGCAACAACAGTTCATATTAGAAACGAAAGACTACTACACGAAACTATCGACGCCGTCGAAAACGGTCAGAGATAACTACGAGAAGAACATTTACGTACCCAAAGGTGAGGAAGAAGGCGAGAAACTGAAAAATTTCAGCGATTGCTTGGAGAATTCTAAGAATTACTCCGCGCTCAAATATCAAAACGTGGATTACAGTAACTATGCGAGTTTCTCCGGTAATTATAGTTCTAATTTGGCGTCGACGTCACGTGACGTAAGGTATGATGAAGTTAACGAAACGGCGAGTAATTTTTATAGTGAAATTGAGGATCCGATGAATCCGATATACGCCAGCTCGCAGAGATTGTATAGTAATGCGTATTTGTATGATGAAGTGTATGAAGAGCCTTCGCCCCGACCACACCGGCCCGCGCCGCCACGCCCCTCCAAGCCCAAATAATGCCTACATACATCCAAAAATGGATATAAAAGTTACCATTACACCTTTAAATAAAGGTACTGAATTATTAGTATTGTTGTTGCGTCCATATCCGACAAGCTAAAACGACTTAAGAAATCAATGAAACTGTGAAAGATTTTGTGAAGAAGTAGGTTGGATGTGACAAAATATTTGTTGAAATGTATGGAGTTGTAACTATATGTATAATATCACAAGGTGCGCCATCGAATACGTATATGTCCAGAGATAAGTTAACGTAAGCTGATATCATGTAAGTAAACATCACTCAAGTATCAAAGCTTTTTTTGAAAATGTATACAATTTGTTCTTGGTAATGTAAAAATTAAATTGGCTAGGTGAGGTTTTAAAATTGTTAGACTTGGAGCGGCCTAACTACATCTCATAGTATTAATTTTGAATAGTGCTATTTTATTATATTATTACTAAATTATTCTGACTACAATATGTGACGTTATGAAGTAAAGGGCCTTTCATACGTTGTGTATTCGGCGAATGTGGATTCGTAGTTATTTGCCTCCAATATTGTTGATAACAAGCGAAGACTCAGTTGAAGTCATGCAAGAAACTCATAATAAAAGTCAAATCATTATATGAAATGGTTAAAAAGTCATGCGCCGCCCCATATAACGGTCGGTTAGAAGTAGGCAGAAAAGGGATATTTAGAATATCGAATGATAAGGATTACAAAGTGACTTCCACACATTCATTCTCGCCTAGTACATGACAAACATTTTTATGCCCCAAAGCAGCTTATTTTATGAAGGCTATATTAAAATCCTGTGATACATGACGCAGGCCGCTCGTGCTAGAGGATAGATATTGATATTACAAAAGACTGAGGGAGATTATTAAGTAGAAGGAACATCACAGCTAAGTATCATAATAATTTGTAAAATGGTATAATGTTATACTGAGAACACGAGAACCGTATGTCAGAAACGTTGCTGAACGGTTTTTATATGTTGTTGAACGAATACCAAATGATAATGAAACATTTACAAAGTCCAAACGAGGTAGCTAGATAACAATTCTGAGGAATTTAAAAACACTTCAGGTGTCCATGTATAGACAATATACTTTTGACAGATGCGCACAATGGAGAACAATTGTAGAACAATGAAGAACGTCACATAAATCTTGATAGGGCGCCTAATATGAGCTTCTTGGACACCGGAAGGGATATTATAAAATTGAAACGTCATATAGTGACATCTTGCGGAATAAACTAGAAATATTTTTATTCAAGAAAGTAACGTGTTTAAAAGTCGGTAAATTGTGTAAAACACTATCCTGCATACATAATGGCATTTAAATATTGCTTTTATTTTAAACTTTGGTTCACTTGTTCTCAGTATTAGCGTTATTTTATTCATTTATATTATATGATAATTTATATAAGACATGTATAGTTTTTTCAAAGAGCCCATTACACGTAGCAGCCATTTGTAATTAATAAATAAAAGGCAGTCTTTAATTTTAACATAATTTAATTAAAGTGAGTTGCTCGCAAACTGTACCGTTGGATCTTATTAATATGTTGGCTATAAGTCTAAAAATATTATGTTGAAATTAATAACAACGGAAAAATCGGATCGTCATTTCTGATTGTCTATGAAATGGAGTAAATGATGCACAGATGATGTTAGGAATTTTAGTAACCTTAAATTCAATATTAACTGCGATGGGTAAAACCACTTAACCTTACACAAGTCTAGATTGCCAAAGACACTACAGGTGGTGGTGGAATTTTCCGCTCAGATAGCGGCCAAAGTAGTACATATGATGACGTAGAACTTAAACTCTTCATATTGACTCACGCAAGTTATCGCTTTTCCGGTTCAGCTATATCAACTATTGTTGTATGTTAAATGTGTTTGGCGTAAATTATGAAAAATATATATTTTTTTTGTATGAGGAAAGCTAAAGGGGTATGTTAGTGTCACTGGCCTTCCACATACAACAAATTCTACAGCAGCATACCAACTAAAACCCCCCGGTGGCCGACACGCGAATTTCAGACGACTCTGGATACCTCAGGGCGATATACGAGTATTGATCGGGTTTCTGAATCCAACAAAGTTTCTGCTCTGCAACAAGTATTTTGAAATTTGATGATAATAATTTGTATTAACTCTGCGCATCTATTCACTCCATTTTACAATGTGACAATTTGTATTCAAGGCATTGTGCGTAAAATTAACGAATATTAACGGGATATTAATATTATAACACTTGTAAATAATAAACGTAACTATTCTCATTTAATTATATTTTTTCAGTCCATATTTTATGCCTTTTGTTGGATGTATATTGTATACTAAAACTGGACGGAGATTTTGTAGTTTTAATTTTTAGTAAAATCTTGTCTATTATGTGATAATAAGTAGGATTCATTTTCACTTTACATTTCGACTTATTTAAGGCATTATACATTAGTGCATGTTTTTTTTTATTTTATGAATATTGTTTTCTTGAATGTACTGTCGATATGATGGTTTGAAACACAATACGGTTTTTTTTAAAAGCGTAGTTTTCTCATTTTTGTTTTACTGTAATTTTACATGCTTATTTTGACGTAGCAGATATGTAGGCTTTGAAATGGACATAATTTGAATATTTTTTGGACTCTGAAATCAAAATCTATACTTAGTTGAGAAATCTCAACATAATAGAACAAATGCAAAATAAAAATAATATGACTGAAAGTTATATTTCTAATTCATTTGTACACAAGTACTATCAAACTTATTTTAAAACATTGTTTCACATCGGAACATAATGTGGGCGAAGTCTTACAAGAACTGGGATCGATAGTGCTACTTATTTAGTTAAGCAATTAGTGAACTAATACTCAGACGAACATCACCCGGTGCCTCACCATTAAGTACCTGTTAGATTAGTTAGTCGCACACATTTTAACTTTAAACCGTGTTTTTACAATGACCAAGTAAAAGTTGAGTTAGATAAAACAATGCCTTTGGGAAAGACTAATGCAGTTTTATGAGAACAAATCTAAATTTTTTTAGCAGTGTATCTATTCCGCTTAGGGCATAATGGAAATAAGCCATAATATTTGAATGGTTCCTGCCCCGATTAATACTATAAAATAATATTTTTAATTCAAATAAACTTATAACAAGAATTGCCTTTATTAGGAATATTTTCACATAAACCTATGTTTCTCTAAAATCTATGTTTTTTGTCCATTGTTGTTAACTAATTCTTGTTCTCGCCGTAAATTTTGCAATGTCGATTGTAATAGAAGAAAATTATTTGGACGTTGTAAAGACACTATTTTCTATCATTTGATTTTGTTTACGTTGCCAACACTAAGACTAGCTGTTACTATAGTCACAAAATCATTTCAGTTAGTAAATCAACATCTCATTTCCAAACTTTAAACGACTTATAAAGGATTTATTTTCAATAGAATGCTGGGCATTAAATATGTTATTTCATGTTTAAAAAAATACAAGTATTATTTTTCAGCGAGTTAGTAAAATTCTATCATATTTTTTTCGGCATATATTTTACGTTTGAAGCTGTGGTGGCGATACAATTTCTAGTAATGCATAATTATCGAATAGCAATCTTAAGGAAAATCATAAAGGAAGTTAAATATTGCAAGCGTTGTTTGTTGAATCCAGTTAAGTATTTGTTCCTAATTGATACAGGAAAATTTTACAAGTGCATAAATTAAGGGCGGATTTAACACTGGATATAAGAATATGTATGTCATTTCCAAGCTACACTTATAAATTAATATTATTTTACAGAACTTTTTGCTAGAAATGTTTCATCAAATTCGGTTCAGCCGTTAGGGAAGTCAAATGAGACAACCATTATACTATGTTATCTTTAATTAAATTTGTTTATTGATGCCCCAAAGTTATCCAGAGTGGAAAATGTCTTCTCCCAATTCGCCCTTGATAAGAAATGTGTGTTATTAATGGAAATTATTTAAGGACGAAATAATTCTCAGCGAGATCTATGTTTTGTAAAAGTTTTATGTAATATCATATAAAAAGTCAGTAGGTGTAATGTAAGCATCGTGTTCACACGTAATATTTATAATTCTGTGTATTGAAATGTTTAAGAGAATGTACCACATTTTCCGAAATTGTTTACGTGTGAAATGTATAAATGTATAGATTCATTGTAAATAAGCTTTAAGACCCATGTAAAATGATTAAAGTCTTGTTGCAGCTTGTATATTTTTTGTTATTTATTATTCCTATCTTTAAAATGTAATGCGAGTGGGAATAATTTTATTGATCGTTTGGTATATAAAAAGTCTTGACAGTCGACATTCGAAATTAGGTCTATTTCCTTATAATTAATATAAAAGGTTTGTTAAGACACCGACTAATAATTAAGAGGACGCGGGCTCGATTCCCGCACCGAGATCCACAAATATTGGTTTTGTTTATGGATGTGTTGCGACTGAAGTTGCATAGTTGATGATGCTCACAATCATGATAATATTTCAAGGTTTGATTGATTTGAATGTGGGGTGGAATATAAAGCTATTTCATTAAGCCTAGGCAATAGGACACAGACTATATTTGTTACCAAGTGAGACGTTAGACCTGAGAAAATCTGTTTAATATGAGCACATTTTACATAACACTGTCTACCTTCATCAAAGTATTGAAGGCGAGATTGTCGTACATTTCGAAATTCCTTACATAAATACACCTTTGATAACAGTGTAATACATCTAATGGATGAATAAAGGTAACTTATAAACCCGTAATTTATTTAAGTGCTGGAACTAAAATAAATTTAAAAATTGCACTCTAGTTGAAACTGAATAATGAACGAGCCTTCATAATCTAAGTTAGTCATGAAAAGTCACGAACTCTGCCTTTGAGACTGAATTATCTATTTTAAGTACGAACTACGATGCGAGGGTTTACACGTATGACGTATGTCTAAATGTCACGAGATACCCTTTCATCTCGATAATGGGCGTTTCAAATACGACTAGTTATAAAAGTTTAAAACAAACATTTAAGATCTAGTAGCAGCGTGTATGCGTTGCCTGTGAACCGTAAGGTGTTGGATGCGATTCCCAGGACCACATTCTGAGTTTTCCAATTTAAAAAAATATATGAGGGGTCTGAGATTCAGGGATTTGTTTGTTTGAGGTTCGCCTTTTATCACATCTAGGAATGAAAATAAGTTCAGCGAACTGTGGTTGGCGCTAGTGACAGCTCTCATACCTTGGGAATACATGCGTCAGTTCATTTGTGTATGTAATTACAACTTATTCGATATTAACTTTTATTTTCTGTATTTTATGCTACTATTTTGAAGTTTTAAATGTTAGTAGTGACATGTTTATTAATGATTGGATACATACGTATCCCAATATGTCCTTATAAATATATTAAGGAAAACAGAAAAAATAAACAATATCCATGAAGAAAATGTAATTTCTGATGTCATAAATATTTTCATGTAAACAACTTAGATGCGAAATAAATGCATTCCATAGAAATATATTGAGTAAAAAAGAGGGTAAACCGTTCGATATATATATTTTTAGTGTGGCTACGAACTTATGACGCGATACTCCGTGAGGTTTCATATTTTAATGTTGAGCCGCCATTCTTTATAATAATAGACCGAGTCATAAGTTCATGTTACAGGCGTTATGAAATTCTTCAGGCGTAATGTAGCAGGCGTGGCGGCTGTTCTTATATTCCACAAGCGTGGGTATCTACTTGGGAACTTACGTAACCGCGCTCGATGCGCCCGATGCAACATAAAATGTATAATGTACTACGTCGCCGTAAGAAATTGAATATGCCCGGCATTTAGATAGAAAATTTATTTACTGGTTCAACATAAACTTACAATATAAGGCATTTACTTTAACGTTAATACTTGGACTTCAACTGTATGTATCAGATGATGGATAAGTATTTAAATCAACCATGTTTTATAAAGACTACTTCTTATTTCAAATTAAGAAGGCTCTATTTTTATCAAGGAGCTAAGACCAAAATGCTGATTTCATGTTGTACATTTTGGACGAGAACCTATTGAGGAGGCAGAGGTCTCATGCTTCCAATACCTGCTAGGATGGCGATAGCAAAAAAGAAATTTAAGTCTTTTTGAAAAGCGTATGCCGTTTATATCGATTATAGGGAGATGTAATGTATCCATATTCATTGATAGGTTTTATTCCATAAGATGGACAGGCAATCTAATAAGGGTTGTAAGAAATCGCTGGATACAACATCATGGTGCAGATCCAACAGGTCGTTTTGGAATTCTTGAGGAAGGACAATGTTCAGCAGTAGACTTACTGTTACGTACATAAGATGCAGGTGGGTCGTCGCTTCTCAGATTTAATATTATATACCTACTGGAGATTTGGGATGATTTTGTCTGAATAAAAATAATTATCGTCTTTATGTGTCCCTTTTTTAGACTACACTCTTGTACGTATTCTTCAAGGTAAATGTCTAATGTCTAACAATTACCATAAGTAGATAATTAAAAGCTATTCAAATTAGGGATATATTCGTTCACCGGAAAATGTAATTACTGTATATCTAAGCATTAACTAGGTATCGACACTGACATGGCTTCGTAACTACGTTATCGAAATAACGTCATTAAAATGCAGGGCGGTATACGCGATAACTTGGCGCGTGGGACGAGCTTCACTAGCGCTATCCTTTACGCGACCAGTGTTGTTTTACCGACATAAACTTAAACATATATTTTTGCCTAACAAATCTTCATGAAGTAGATAGCCTTAGAAACGGAGTTTAACTACCGAATTAATTCTGCGTCAAAAGTCGTCAACCATAATTGTGGTTTAGGCGTTTAACGCGTTAGGTGTAATTAATGTCGGAGTGGAGTGTTTGAAGTGTGGAAGCTCCGAGAGCATTGCTAATATTGCGCTATCTAATGATGATCGGTGTATAACAACGAGGTTCTGCGTCGTTATGTAGGCGGCGAAGTGGCAGCGCGTGAATGGACGGGCGCGGGATCGATAGAGCTGAGTGCGCACGCCCGGCTCACATACAGCTGGTCGCTTCGCATCCGATATCAAAACGCCTCAACCAGTGTCTCAGTGCCTACTGTGAACGATTTTAGTGCATCAATTTGATCACGGATATGCTCCGCTCTCACCGACGGCGCTAAACGGTGCGTACACCATTATTTTACTTAAGTTTCATGGGTCTGATAATCGCACGGCGGATTTTCAGCGGCCGCCATATCTTCCCCTGAACGTGAAACCTGTTACACGACACCTAATAACAATTCATTAGTGCTGTGAAAATTTGTTTGTTTATCAAATGGAGGTAAATAATTATATTTATTATAAAAGAAATTGTAAAATACGCTTCCATCGCTTAATCCGGGGTGTAACTTAACGGGGTCGCTGTTTTCTTCTATTTATATACTATTTTAGTTGTTATACCGTGTTTCCATTGTTGAGGTCGGAGAAGGCTTCCCTGGATGTCTATTTATAGAACAGTTGAAAAGTTGTGTTTTTAATTTCGGTATTAATTTATAACAAGAGCACCCGATGGCGTGGGTGTAAAGGGCAGAGGTGCCTCTGCTGTGTACTATATGTACCTACTGTATAAACCGTTACGTGAGTGGTAGATTTTTCAATTCTTATTTAAATGCCATTTATGAGCTACAATATTAATGTGTGTTTTTAGTGAGCTTTTCTTTCACAAATGGTTAGATTTATGCTCAAGGGTCTTTTTGTTGTTGATCGAATTACGATAATTTATTGAAGTAAGTTCTAAATTATGTAAATTAATGTATTGATTCAACTTCAAAATACGTATACAAGTACATATTTATGTCTACACCCCATATTGGCGAGTAGCTGAGTATAGGTGTCTTTCTATTACTTCGACCCACGCACGACCTCTGTCCCTTTTAAATTGGAATCTTTTCAATCGGTAATTTCTACCTTTTGCTTTTCATAGCTTTTTCTCTAACAAGCGTTATGAATTTTTATATTTTCACGTTATTTTTTTACGTTTTACTCGTAATATTGTTCATTCAGAAGTGATTTTAACAAGGATGTAATTCTAATTGGATTGAGCTGATTAATTTTTAATTAAATAATATACACAGATTACCTGTTATTTATGGTGAATAAAGTTATTAATGTTTAAATAATTTTGAAACATTAATATGTAGAGTAATTCCCCGAATTTACGCGATAGGAGAAACGGAGCCGCAACCGCGGAATTCGAATCGCGTAGGTAATTGGGGTATAATTTTGTGTTAACTTAATTCATTAGACCCGGAGCTTGCAAAACCAATAAATAAACATCAATATACTGTACATAATTCAAAAACTAATATTAGCGCGTAATGTAGTAAAATTAAACCCTTATGCAGTGGTAGAGCCTCACTGCAGGTCGTTAAATCTTAAGTACGCCTCTTTTGGACTGGCAATTGATACCAATGTCTTATTCAAAATCAACATGAAGTAACAGCTTTGCTGTAGCGTTTCGTTCATTGAGTTCTCAATCATCTGGATCTCGCTGACGTGTTTTCCACCATCATGTAGGGCTATACCGACTTTATACGAATATCCTGCCACCAAATAAAATCTCTTACCCGATTCAAGCAATTGTGACGCGTTTCAGTTTCAGCCTGGATATATTCAGTCTGTAGTAGGCTAGCATATTATGTTGACCGACGAGATTTAACTATCTCTGCCTCGTGTCCACTGTGTCTGCATTGCACTGAATTACCATCAGACACATTGAAGTAACTTTGCATGCCAATATAAAAACCCCGTAATACGAAGTCATTTTATCCTATGAAGTACCTAAAATCTAACAAAGTACATACACATCTAATTAAACAACTAATTAACTTAGTGACTCTAATTTGAATCGAATCTGGGACCTCCGTCTTAACAATCCAGCATTTCTACTATTGTAGGTTAATTAGAAATACTAATCACGTTTTAAATACGCATAAGTCGGGGTAGCTTTAATGGGGGTATTGCTGACAGCAATTCGCTATTTGTATTCAACCGCATGAGACCAACGTGATAACCTACGATCAAATTATAATATCTACTATTCCATTGTAGGACCGTAATCAGGAGGGGGATAAAGATAAACCTATATCTTGTTGTTTATTCTTCGTTTTATATTAGCACGATGAAGTCGCTATAATGCTTGTGATGATAGGCGCAGCGCGGTCCAAATAGAGTATCAACTGAAGAAAGATGTTCAACTCTCGCCGGTCAATTCAATTATAACCGTCTGTTTGTATCCGGATACACATAGGATGAACCCGAAACGCGACACACTTATGTGAGGCACTATGACAAGTCTTTGACTTTGTGATGGTGCCATCCGGGCGGAGATATCCTACTACCAAAAAATCTTACTCACCAAACGAAACGCAATAAAATTGTTTCACGTCAGTTTTTTTGTGAGACACTAATACCCTGGCCCTTTCGTATTGTAGTACTGGCTGCAGCATGGCTCTGCCATTTATAAAGATATATCATATATTCTGATATTGTATATTAATATACAACAGTTTCAATACATTCGTAGGTTGTTTTGATGACATAGCAAAACACAATTAATAGCCATTTCGCTTTGCAAACAACGTTCGTCCATTAATCACAACCCATTAATGTTTCATTACAACAGTCTACATAGTATGGTTATATTCGCATAAATTCTTTATCGACGCTTCAAATATACCCGTAATATCATTTGTATCTGGTTTTCACAAGTTTGGCATAATTTTGTCGGCCAGCTAGAGATAATCGTAGTTTCTCGCCAGTCGATACTTTACTCGGATAGCACTACCATCAATATTCATTGCAGTGGCGTTGCCGTACCAATATAAAAAAAACATGGTAGTCTTGTTTATACCCTCGTAATATAATTAGCAATGATAATGGAATCAAACGCCCACAAACCGATCCGCCCCAACGTTTATCCGTCCGTAAATCTTCTGATATGGGACGATATAAGAGCCGTCGTGAAAAGCGGCCTGAAATTAGGTTGGGTCAGTACTTTACGTAGAACTTTGTCAGCTAACTTTTGTTACTGATGTTCTTGTGATTGGGCACGTATTATGGACGCCTATTAATTAATAAATCTGTGGAAACTTATAATTAGCCTTTAATTACCAATTATTTCTAACTTTATGTACATTTTAGCTGTTAGTTTTCCTAAAGGGGTAGAATAAAATAAAATAATGATAAGTGAACGAGTTTGTATATTTGTGATGCGTATATAGGAAAAAGTGCTTAAATGCTTGGTGAGGATATGCAAAGACGAGTAAATGCAGGGAATGTAGTAAATTGAGCGATACGCATCTTTATGGGAAGTTTAATGGAGGTTTTTTTAACGCTAATACTTATTTATAAGTAAAAGTTTAGTATGACAGAAGAAGCATGAGCATAACTTTAGGGCAGTGCAATTAAGATCGTTATGAGGAATGAGGAGTTAGTGACATAGAATGTCGAATAGCGTGGTATGTAATGGAATTTTTGTATTAAAAGAGAAAGGAATGTTTATGAATTGGCTTATAATCTACCGATAGACGAGACACGTCAAAGAAATAAAGTGCCCCCGTATTTTAAAAGCACACTGCAATATTACATCACTTACCTGGTATTTTATTAAAATATTGTAACTTCAGACGATTTGCTTTCGGTTTGACGGCGAAACATTAATTTAATAGATACTTTTAAACGTATGCGATAAGGCGTACTGCACTGTCACTGTCACGAAGCAAACTGATTCATGTGCGGTGCATGTACCGCAAGTAGGTGGGAAACATTTTTTGTACTGAATATCTTATCTAGTGTAACATTGATATCGATGTGTTTATGTCTTCATGCATTCTCATCGGTTTAAGATAGGTACTTTTGACCAGACTATTATTTAGTTTGTCACTGATTTGGCTGGTTGGAGGTCTACCCCTTCGACTTTTTTTTTCATCTATCATGTGTTGTATGTGTCCGACCAAACCTTCCTAATGAAAATGGATTAAGTGAGAGTGATAGTAATCATATTAGAATTAAGCTAAGTAGAGGTATTTGGATCTCTACTATGGCTATTACCATATTGCTATTATAAATCCTTTTAAAATATAGTTTCTGCGGTCTGCAGAATTAATCAAAAAATTCTTAGTCAAAAGAATATAAAAATAAATATGTCTTTACCGCGAGCACGCTACAAAGTTTTAATTAAGAATTTTTCATGCCACAAGTACGCTGAACTAGTACACGGCTCATGAAATACAGAGGGAATATACAGAGGAATCTTAATTAAATTATTAACCGGATGAAGGGAGGAAGAGGTTTAAAGAAAGAGGAAAAAGAAAATGAAGATTATTCGGCTTAAATTAACTGTTCATTCGGCAAGTACCAATTAAACAAAGGATGTATCCAGACTGTGACTGAAAACGAAGCCCTGTGGTAGTTTTATTGTCTACAGACACAATGCAACTAAAATTTTCACAAAAATTGTATCTGTAGTCACTTAAACTGCCATCTGGCTTCGTTTTCGGTCGCAGTCTGAATATACCCGGTATATTTGATGTGTTGAACTTTATGTCTCTATAAAGATGAACCTAATATCGGTGGCACTTTCGATCAATCAACTCTAGTTGGTGCAGACATAAAACCAAATAGGTGTAGGTATCATAAAATTTATCCTTGTTATGTAAGGTGAAGGTGTATTTTATTATTAAATATCAATTATCTTATATACCCACGAGCCACGGGGACCATTTAAAAATAAATACAAACTTGAAAAATTTAGAAAACATGATAAATTAATAAACACGCTGCGAGTTTAAAACGCTTCAAATAAACTGCGAGGGGTTCTTGAAAGTTTCTGCTACATAAATAACTTGCTCGAGCTCGGTCCCTCCGGGGCTAATTTATAAGAGTCTAGGTAATTTATGTAGGTCGTTTCATCTACCTACGCGGTAAGCAACTGCGACATTAACGTGTAATGGCCTACAACGCTGCTTTCCCGACCTATTTTAGTTTTCCATTTAAATCACAAGTTCATATCAACTTTTCAAAGGCTAAAGTTGACGATACTGAACCAAAATCAAATTATACAGTGTCATTCAAGACGTTTTCATAAAAAAAATCTCATATTTTTAACTTCGCTCGTGACGTCAAGATAATATTTCTATTTTATGATATTTATTCAAATATTTTTGGGCTGTTTGTGCAAGCTAAATCATCAGAAATTTCGGTACTTTAATACAACATCATATAAAACAAATCTAATTACTAAATTGACCTCTACTTTTGTACATAGATACGTAATAAAATAACCTGTGATAACGGTTACTATTTGATGTATTGTAAGCAAGATAAGATATAAAATGAACTTTGATTTCAACGTCAAATGGATCATATTAGGCTTCCTACCCGGCCTGGGATGGTAACCGTTATAAATATAGTTATATTGTGGACAATACCGGAGCTTCGTAGGTACACGGTAGATTGATTACATTAACTTTTAATAAAAATCTTTGATTTAGTAGAAGTTGTTATATAAATGAGGAAAATCCAATTAATACTTACAATTCACTGATGTCCCAAAATAGTTTTCTTTAATTGCGAAACACAAAGGCTGCAAGGCAACTCCAAATAACATCAAAGAAATTCTTGTTTCACGTCTTGACGTGACTTTAATTAATGAAGGGAATATAATAATGGCTTATGTAGTAAGAGTTACAGTAGAAACAGCTTTTCCAAGGCGGCAAAGGTTTATAATACTTAATGCTCTATTGAAACTCTAAATATTTACTTTATATGACAACCTCCGTGGCGCAGTTGGTTAAAACGCCGACTGTGAAACGAGAGGCCGCGGGTTCGATCCGCGCACCGGAACAAATATTTATGTGAACCACAGGTATTTGTTTCGGTTCTGGGTGTTTGTGAGACCGAAAAGTCTCTTGTAGTTCCTGATACCCACGACTCAAGACTCGATCTTAGTATGGGGTCAGGACAATGTATGTGACTGTTGGGTGTATTTATTATTTATTTATTTTAAATTCTCTAACGGGTGAACTTGTAAATCTATTATATCGGTTTTATTTTTTCTCAATCTTCTATGTCCGTTAGGACACCATACAAAATAATTCCAATTTAATTATGATAGCCTTGGCTTGGAAAATGGCTGAGGACATTGATTCCAAATACAGCTATAGTTCCATATTTTATTAGTAAAGGAGATAGGTACAAAGAAACGATCGATGAAAGGGGCGTCGCAAATAGCATGCATATTATTATCTTGTAAACTCTTGCCTAGATCTACTTATATCTTCGCACCTATATACGTGGTTGATCCCATAATGAACTGGCCTGACATATTGACCCTAGATATCAATGAATGCTATGTTGCATCGAACAGTACGTTTATCGAACACTTTATCCCATCGCCCTGGAAAGTCTAGTCTTCGTTCTTAACTATATAGATGAGTCGCGTTTTGGGTTCACCTGTGGACATCCGGTGTATGTTATACAGTCAGGATTCAGACCAGTATAATTGTGTTGAGCCAAGTGATATTAATTTCTCGACCGTGGAACTGGATAGCGGACATGCTGTGGGGAGTGTAAATAAATAACTATAATAACTATAATGTATTGCAGATGTAATGTGCCACCTGTCGTTAGGACAGGCCCTGTGGGCGCTGGCGCTGCTCAGTGCGCTGGCGCCCTCGCACGCCGATGGGAACATAGGTAAGTGTTACTAACAATATATGTCTTGAAAAATAATACTTTTTCACTTTTTTAGCCTTATAACAATCGTTCTTTACTCTACATTGAGCCTGTGTGGTAAGTTAAATATTGATTGTTCAAAAACATGTGAAATGAGAGAAAATACATAAATTGTGAGTCGGATATTTATGGATTGTTACATAATTACAATTATTCGGTTATACAATGACTATTTTAAATGAAAGTTAACCTCTGAAAGATCGATACAATAATTAAATGAACCACCGTGCAGAAAAATAAAAATATAGTGACAATAAAAAACAAGTATTTCAGCTTCGATTGCGAATCAATAATGGAATCAACAATTATATCGAAATCTATTTATTATATTTGTAAATTCTTTACAATCATCACTGAGCTTGGATTCCTTACAATGTCAGTATTCCGAGCCTTGGTAGCTTAATATCAAAATAGATTCCCCTGAGTGCATTTATGTACGAGAAATGTAGTAGGCATCCAATTATATTGAGAGCATTTCCACCCGTGTTGAAACGTTTGCTTTCCTTTTGATGGTTGGATGACTATCGATCGTTACCTCTTTCTAAAATGAAATATTGAAGTCTAGATGGCATATGTTATGTTATATTACAGGTTGCTTATTCAGCGCGTCGCTGTGCGTGGAGGAAGTGGAATGGTGTTACGATGGTAAGAAATTTATAAAATATAAAATCAGTTTGTTACTAAATTCAAATTGTGGCTTAATATTTATTCTCAATCGACAGATTTCGCATTCGGGAAGTGCATACCGGTTTACGAGACGGAACCTGAAGAAGGGGCGCTTTACCGGTATGTTTTACTTCAATTTTAAGTTAGATATTACTTTGTTTATTTCACTGTAAATTCTCTAAACGAAATGGGTATAACGTAGGTATGACATGGGACCAGAGCAGCTGCAATGGTTCGAGGGGGAGCTCCAACGGCTCGCCACGCGAGGCTACAGATGGGAGCATGCGTACACGCAGTGCGTCCTACAAGCCATGCTCTACACACTCCGACAAAACTTGTAAATATCACTACCAATAATCTTATATTACTCGAAAGAGCTGTATTAAATTATACTATACTTATTTCAGAGACCCGTCACAAGTTAATACAAAGATATGCGAACATTTTACTGACCCTAAACTAAGTTCCAGCGTGTTGCAAGAAGGAAATGATAATACTGACGTAAGTAAACTAGACTTTTAAATATAAAGTAGGTACTTATAAAAGAAAAAAAAAACAAATATGTTTCTGATTATAGATCGAGCCTGATGAAACAGCATTTGTGCGTTTCACACCAAATTCGGCACTGGCCGATTCTGACTTTGCAAACGAAGTTTATAATCCACCGTTTACCCCCGATGAAGACTCGCCACCATTTTTGGGTAGAGGTATTAATTAAAACTTTTTTGCCCGGAGATGAACGCGTTAGCTTTTTATCTATTAAAATTCGTCTTAACTAATATTGTGAATATTTTTAGGGCTTAAAAATGTGGTCCAACTTGACGGTGAAAACCCTAGCGACAAATTGCGCGACTTGATGTTAATGGCAGGTAACGAAGAATCTCCTGTAATTTTACCATTTGAAGGATTCCGAGAACGTCTGCAAGCTGAAGAGAAAACCAAGACTCGTAACGGCATGATGGCTCCGAATATAGAAAAAGAAAAGAAATCTATACCGGAAAATGAACCAAATGGCGGATTCTCTGATGAGGAACGTTTAGGAGCTCATTTTCGTAAATTCAAGACCAAGGTTCCTCCCTACACGGCAGAATACATAACGACTAATAGATTTTCACCCCTGGATGAAGAAGTCCGTTCAAACGCTTACAAGAATTATAAACAAAGTTTTGCCGCGAAAAACTTTCCATTTGAATACGAAGATCCTGTAGACATGTCCGAGACTAGAATTTACTATGACGAAGATCCTATGGAATTTCCCATCGATGCCGGAAGCGGTGAGCTGGATTCTTTAAATATAAAAGGTAAATGGAATAGTGCTTTAAAAATTCTATGCCGATATAAATGCTTATTGTATTATTTTTAATTTCAGATAAAAATATGCCTGAAGTTGAAGCTAAACATTCTAAGAACATGGACTACTTGATGAATTACTGGCAAGACGTAATGGATGCGAAGAGTAAATCACAAGGCGCTCTGTATGCTGAGGGAGGGCCTTTTAAAGCTGAAGACTTGCAAGGTGAGTGAAGAAGCTTCGTGATAATAATGTTTCTAGATTGCCTCTTAATAAAGGAGGCATATTGTGTTGCTTCATTGCTTCATTTGCGTAGTAGGTAAAGCGATAACATTATTTCGTTCATTTTATTACGAACCTAAAGTATGAACATTGAAATCATTCTCCTCAGTTATATATTTGAGTTAACCGGTGTTTTTTATGTTTGCCTATTTTTGTTTCACATAGGCCCCTTAAATTCAAGAGATTCAAACTGGAAACGTGATTTACACCAGAATGAAGGTGTTACAGATACCGACGATGTTTCAGGTGAAAATTACAAATTTTATCCTGAAGACTTGCAAGATATACTTAATAACGAATGGGGCTTTAAACGTAGGGAAAGAGATGATGTTAAAAAGCCCGGGCCGCGTGTGGACGCGAAAACGTTAAAGATATTATACCACAATAAATCAGTGGCAGGTTAGTGTCGCGGCGGCCTGAGGTAGCTTTGTTTAGATATTCGATGTACCCTCAAACATATACAGACGAAAGGCTAATGCTGCGTCGCAGCTTTAACTTTATCTTTCCTTTCTAAAATGTTACGCACTCCAAAATTTGTTTAGAACACTGCACTATATGTTTCCCTTAATAGCACATTTGGTTTCTTACACCACAATAAGCATGAGGCTGTAATCCTCCAAAAATATTGCCTATGTGTGATTTTTCAACATCTAAGTGTATTTATTTTTAAGTATTTATTTATTTATATAGTATATTATGTTTATACATTTGTAAATACTGTAATTTGCATAATCTTTATTTTAAATCATAAGATCAGTGTCATTATGTACAAGGTCATGCATTAAAATTACTATATGATTTCGGCTTTGTTCAATTAGTGAGCATAGCACTGTATTTCTGTTTGGTGTCGTGAAATAAAATCTTTGTGATATTTACTGTCTGCAAATTATTCTTACCACCCGCTGAATTGGACCGTCAATTAATTACAAATTTTTACTACATATTTACTCACAAAAATGTGATGCATGTTCTATATTCTCGGTGTTGTGGACTGTTGTGGATAGTATAGGCATTAACTTATTATTTTGATTTTTATTGCAGCTCACGGAACAGCACACGCACAAAAAGCTGTCCAAAACGGAGATCACAATCACAATGAGTACGATTACGATCCATCTTATGCTTATGTTTTATTTAAAAATAGGTAAATGCTCAGTATAAATTGCCATAAATGTTACCGCTATTGTTAATTTTGATTCTAATATAATTATTTTCTCAGAATTCTAACGGATTGGGACAAAGGTGTTTCCTTTATATCGAAACTCGAGGAAATGCTTGGTTTGGAGAAAAACACTTTTACGAATCCAAGGTAAAGCTATTATTTTCAGTTTAGAATTGTTATTATAACATGGGATATTTATTGAGGTATACCAGCTAAATATCCAACTACTATGTTTTAGGGTCGACCCTGGCGAAGTAACGTTTAAAGTAGAAAAGAATAAGAAGGGTTACGATGCTGTTGATGTTGCCAGACGTGTCAGTAAGTACTTATTCTGACCTATTGCCTATAGCAAGTCCTTGTGTACTAGTATCATTTTATGTATACTAGTACTTATATTGATATTGTAGTGCATTATTTACTAATCAAATGTTCTACGAATGTTCCAGATGATATAAAGGAAGCTCTGCGCCTACAAACCGGGGCACAAATTTTATCAACCGGAGTCGGCGATAGGGTGAGTTTAATTAAATTGACGTAAAGTGTACAATTTAAATAGTGTGTATTTTCTAGTAACTACAATATGTTATTTCAATTTTACAGAGCAAAAGACCAATTATACGTCATGCTGAGTCTCCAGAGACGCTGCTTTTTGGCCTGGAATGGCCAGTTTTGTTAGCTTTGGTTGGGAGTTTCTCAGTCCTCGTGGTAGGCGCTGTCGTGTTTATAGTTCTGTTGAGAAGAGATATGAATGCTAAAAAGAAAATGCGTGGCTTGGCATCAGCCGCCGAAATAGACGCCGAAGCGACAAGGGATTATCAGGTATATAAAAAAGTCCCACCAAAAACAATGTATTGTTTTTGTTGAAAGCTTATTTATCGAGCTGCTTTCAGTTATGTTTTGAGAACTAGATACATTTTTTTTATTTATTTTAGGAGTTATGCCGTGCTCGTATGTCCGGTAAATGGTCTGGCCAGCAAACCACCGCAGCCCCGCCACACCCCGCCGAACCGGCACAACGCATCACTTCCCTGTCACGTGATCCTGACGGCAACTCACCGTCCACAAGATCTAGCACTTCATCTTGGTACAAAATAGAAGAAAGAGTCTGCTTTGTTGGTTATTTAATTGATAGATCCGAATATTTAGTTTCACATTTATTTCAGGAGTGAGGAACCAGCTCTTACCAATATGGATATCTCAACTGGACACATGGTTTTGGTAAATATATTCATTAACAACAAATAATTATCTTTGCACTTTACTGTAATACCAATAACAATATATTATATTTTGTTAGCTAGCAAGTTCCATGCGTCAAGAAACTATTATTCATACAAAATATCATTACAAACCATTCAATCAAAATTGATAAAACTCTCATCCATCTATTACGTCCATTGTCATACGTCGAACCTATTAAAAGATTTCAATCAGGATACAGAAAAGTAGGTAAAATAATGGGTGAGGACCGGCCTATCAAACCGAAAGTGACGGGTTTCAGGTTTAGGCTCAGTTAATTATCGCATGTTTTAACGAAGAAGGAATAAACCTATGTACCTGAGAGTTTTTTTATTAGAATCAAAGTAATAAAGTCCACTAATTAAGACAACGATATATTATAAAAGAACTTCTTATGAAAGGGTTAATACGAATTTCAAATGATTCCGCAAAAGTCATTTAGCACCTATCACATGTTGATGTGAGATGACAAATATTTTTTTTTTGCATTGCAATAAACTCCTAGACGAACATGGTATTCGCCTGATGGTAAGCGATACGACCGCTCATGGACAGTAGCAAAACCAAACAACACCATGAAAAACAAAGCAATGCTTGCAAATTCCACTACACTCGCCATCCTGAGACATTAGATGTTAAGCCTCATTATGACGTCCAGTAGTTACTCAGGCTACAATGTGCTTCAAACCGAAATAAATAATACGGCGGGAGAAATAGACATTACGGTGGTACCTACCTACCAGTAAGAAAAAACAAATATATACAACTACGATTAACGTTCGATTGTGAATTATTATATGAACAGGGAGTAACAGCATTTTGATTACGCAGTTACTGCCTTGTATTAAAAGTTTTAAAAATAGAAATAAGGAACATTATTTATGCTTAGCGAATATTTGTCTTCTTTAGGCTTACATGGAAGATCACCTGCGCAACAAGGATCGTCTGGAGCAAGAATGGCGAGCTCTATGCGCGTATGAGGCCGAACCGTGCGCTACCACTGCCGCGCTCAAACCAGACAACAATGGCAAAAACCGATACGCCGATGTCCTGCCGTACGATCACTCCAGAGTTACTCTCAACACGCTCTCCAACCATCTCGGATCTGACTATATCAACGCTTCGACTATTGTGAGTAGATCATTCTAAAAATACATGTTACTAGTACTACAATCAGAATCAAAGGTTGAATTTATTAATCGCAAGTCTTTTGTAACTGTAAGAAAATTGTAGATACTAAAATTTAGTAATATTTAATATATTTGCGGACATTGTCTTTTTAAAGGGGATATGAAGTTATAGATTTTTGGGTATTCTTATATATTTATTAAATTAATATGTTAGGCAGAAAGAAATTGATACGTTTCCGTTTTTGCCTCGTGTTCATTTAATCACTTGATCCAACATTGTTAGGACGGAATATTTATTTACAACTTGTAAAAACTTTCTTGTTTCCTTAAAAATATAACTGACTATACTTATGCAGACGGATCACGACCCTCGCAACCCGGCGTACATCGCAGCCGCTGGCCCTCTCGCCCACACCGCTCCTGACTTCTGGCAAATGGTCTGGGAACAAGGATCCGTTGTAATGGTCATGCTAACCCGGCTTACTGAGAATGGACAACAACTCTGCCACCGATACTGGCCTGAAGAAGGATCTGAGCTCTACCACATCTATGAAGTACGTTTGATCAAATAAATATTCGTCGATTGTCTATTAAGCCTTTTTTAAACATTATATTGCTTATAGAAACTTTAAAAGAAATTTAAATACCATCTAACAGACAGTCTACTCAAATCAGGAGGTATAAATAAAAAAAAAATTGTATTGGTCTTATAAAAATTATCTTTATGAACCTTCTGACCTTTTAATCTTCGCAGGTGCACCTCGTCAGCGAACATATCTGGTGTGACGACTACCTGGTCCGCAGCTTTTACTTGAAGAACCAACGCACCGGCGAGACTCGAACAGTCACTCAGTTCCACTTCCTCTCCTGGCCTGAGAACGGCGTTCCCTCTTCTACCAAGGCTCTGCTTGAATTCAGGAGGTACGGTTTTCAATTATTAACTTCTACTAAAATAAAATAATGGGTATAGTAAAAGAAATATGAGACAGGTCGCTTGATCTAAAATTAACTCTACCATAGATTGAAATAAAACTATTTTTTACCGCCCCGTGACCACGAAAGCTGTAAAGTAATCGAAACGTCGGGAAGTTAAAAAATGTAAAAATTAAACCAAATCGCGATAAAATCCGTAAAAAATAGTTTTATTTCAATGTGTAACATTCGCGTAAATCTAAGAAACCATTCTACCATAGATATGAATATCTATAATTTAGAGAGTTGGTAGACACAACTTAGCCCATTTTAAATGTTTCAAGCAAATAAAAATGTTCCGTCGCAACATTTGCTTTATTTTTACCACCACCACTTCATAGTTTACCAATTGTGGTGGAAAATTCGATGAAATCTGAAGTAGATGATTGAATTTATTTGCGTTAATATTATAATACGTTTACAGGAAGGTGAACAAGTCGTATAGAGGAAGATCTTGCCCGATTGTGGTTCACTGCAGGTAATTATTATGAAATATTATATTTGTTTTTTATTAGAATCTAATCAATAACAACCTAATCATTAGATAATTGTGTTGTACCTATACCGAAAAGAAAACGGCATCTAAAGAAGTTAGGCTTATTTATTGGAGCTATCTTGATATCTTGATTATTAAGATTGATGACTATAGCCTATATATATTGACAGCCTCCGTGGCGCAGTTGGTTTGACGCCGCCTGTGAAACGAGAGGCCGCGGGTTCGATCCCCGCACCGAAACAAATATTTGTGTGATCCACAGGTATTTGTTTCGGGTCTGGGTGTTTGTGAGACCGAAAAGTCTCTCGTAGCTTCTGATACCCACGACACAAGACTCGATCTTAGTGTGGGGTCAGGACTATGTATGTGACTGTTGGGTGTATTTATTTATTTATATATCTGAATAATTTAAAATATTTAATCGGTAAGATAATACATGAGTAGGTACATCTAAATAACTAAATGATAATATGGGGTGTTTATGATAGATTAATTCAAAGTGACTAATGCATACTTAACATCAGCTAAATGTTAAGTATGCATTAATCAAAATAATCTAAAATCTGGAAATAACTGATTTCAGAATTCATCCTGTAACACAAGTTTTGGGTAATTGATTCTTGTAATACCTACTTAAACTTCACTTTACACTGTTTCTTGCAAAATGAAAAATTAATCAACTAGTCGTCTACTACTACTATGACGGATTCACTACCGACTTATTTCGGTGGCTACTTGCATGGGTGGTATACGGCGGATATTATTGAAGTATGATGTATTCACCCATCCAGTGACGGAGCTGGCCGTACTGGGACCTACTGCCTGATCGATATGGTACTGAACCGCATGGCTAAAGGCGCTAAGGAGATCGACATCGCTGCAACCCTGGAGCACATTCGTGACCAACGATCACGCACCGTCGCCACCAAACAGCAGTTCGAGTTTGTGCTCATGGCTGTCGCTGAAGAGGTTAGTTCATCGTGTAATGTAAACAGGCATGTTACCTGTCAATTTAAAAATCCAGTACATACCTACCAATCTCATTTCGCACATTTTAATGATAAAATTGACATGGATTTGATATCAATACGTGCGTAAATGCGTGATCTGTACCTACATATTTCGATGGTAACAGATGGAAGCATCAAAACGGCATGGTTAATATAAATTTTTATTTTTTACATAATTTGCCCTAGTAGTAACCAGTATCTAACTTTTTTCTTTTTTCCTTGAAACTGTTAACTTATTGACATAATATGTTGTGAACAATATAAAAATAATATATATTTTAGGTTCACGCCATCTTGAAAGCTTTGCCGGCTCATCTACAACAGCTGCAGGAGAAGAAAGATAAGGAGAAAGAGAAGGAGAAGGAGAAAGAAAAAGATGGCGCCGACAAGAAAACCGCTAACTGAACTACGCACCGCTTACGCTCTCACACGAAAATGTATTGAAATATTTATGTTAAAGATAATGTTAGGCATTTAATATGGAATACGCTCCTAGTTAAGAATTTCGTTAATTAAGTACTCAAATAATTTCTTTTTCCAACTTTAATACCTACTTTATTTTCTACTTCGAAGTTCTTAACGTGGATTGTTTAGCTTTATGCTCTATTTATGTATTTATTTTGGGAGTGAGAACAAAGAGTAATGGCCAGATTATGTATGAAGAAAGTCGTTGTCGCAATATTAAGCATTTATTTTTAGCAAGCTTTACCTTCATATCGGATATTTTCATAATGACTCTTCTACATAGCATTACACGAAGTATGAGTTCTACCTATTATATTTATTTTTTGTGTTTTAGCTTGTGTCCGAAATTGAAATCGTCAATTGTGAAGGTGTCTTTATCTTACAGGCATAAATAACATTATTTGCCACAACTACGTATGCACATTTTTCGTTCAAAAACTAAATTATGTATTAAAATACACAGGACCTCCTGTTCTATTTTGAACTATACTACTTACAATATGTACAATGGACTTAATATCATTCATATTATATTTATACAAACTATACATAAAACCTAATGTATTTTTGACATTACTCCAAATGGTACTACTTTAATGACAATGGAGATGGTCTTGCGTTATTTATTTTACCATTTATCTTTAGTGCATATAATGCACACTATTTTATTGAAAGTCTAGTCAGTACTGTAAAACTTGTTGATTGAACTATGTTAAACCATATTTTAATCGTGGTCGAAGAGGCCTATTTTAGTAACTATGTAATAGATATAGATAGCTTGTGGCATTTTCACTTTAACATTCCTTAACAAGCAACCACGAACACGGTTAAAATATGCAGCCGTTTATTCCTTTTTATCGTTCTTTAATGTCGCTGTATTGTATGTTAAGATGTCGTTATATGTGTTATACACGCGATCTTTGTTAATTAGGATATATGCAGCATTATCAACTGAAAAGTACCCAGGGCAAATGTCTTCAGCCAATCATATCCTGAGAAAAATGGAATACCTGAAATAAATAATCACATATGTGGAAATAAATATTTACAGAAGCTAGTAGCAAACAATAGAGTACATACTTAATATGTGTTATGTACGAGATTTATATAAGATTATATTTACTGCATATTATGGGAAAAAATGTAAAAAAAAATACCTACGAAATTATAAAAGTAGTCTTAGAATTTAAGAGAAAAATATATTTAACCGTATTTCTGTATGAAATTATATGTAGTTTTTATGTGAATGATTGAATAATGGATTTTGATTAAATTGTTTTAGGGAATGTATCAGTATCCTAATTGCCTAGACAGCTTCCTTATCCTTGTCCGTGCCCAAACAGTTGAGACAAAATCATTAGTTACGTATTCCTAATATGATTTCAAGTGAAAATTGATAGCCAATGTCAAAGCAATGTTCTCAAGATAGTACAAGATAAGATCTAAACCACAGATGAGGCATTCAAGACGGAATTCTGTAACTCTGTTCTCACGAAGCTATCATGCAGGCGCCGCGCCGCACCGTGTGTGATAAACGCCTCATTGGCAAATAATAAATAGAAGCGAAAATAACAAGTTTTGGTCTTACTTTATCATACATATTCGGATATAATTTATTTTAAAAAAGACGCCTTATTGTTATGATGACATCAGTTGTCTGTGAACCTTGGAACCTAGATTCAATGTCCAACAACGAGAAATTATCAATATATACCTACTGTAGCTTTGATAGTTACTCATTTAATTCAAACATTTCGCTGTGAAACGAGAGGCCGTGGGTTCGATCCTCGCACCGAGACAAATGTTTGTGAGGCCCACAAATAAGTGTTTGTCTCGGGTCTGGGTGTTTGTAAGACCGAAAAGTCTTTGGTAGTTTCTGATACCTGCGATACACGACTTAATTGATCTTAATGTGGGGTCAGGACTAGGTATGTGACTGTTGGGTGTATTTATTTCATACCTTTTTTTTTCTTTTTTATCATAGGGGTAAATCCTCTTAGATCCCTGTTTTCCTTGGGGTTGGTAGACAGGGTATGCCGGATTTCTACCGGTTAAAACCTCATGACCACCGTCAGCACAAATTAAGGGACTTCGGGATCTCATGAGGAACACACTAAAGCCCCTTTAGCGCATTGCTAACATAGCACTACGCGAGGTGAGAAAATATTGTTCATGATCCGTATCTCCGTGTAGTATAAATTTATATACTACACGAGATTATAATATAAGATATTAATATTTTTTTATTTATATTTATATAAAAAAAAACGTATCTGAAAGATGAGTTAAATAGATATTCTTTTACATAAGGTTTCAAATTTCGCCACACGCCAATAAAATTTAGAGGACTTACATATACTTTCTGTTTCCGAAGGATAGAAAAAAAAACAGGATAGTTGTCTGAAAAAAATATATATTCTAAAATTAAAACTCGGCCTACCGATTTTAAAACACACCCGAATGACTGAAGTAGGAATGATTATATCTTAGACGAAAATCTGATATGATGTAGAAAAAATGTCTATTACCGAGTTATCTTAAGCACGCAAGGAAAGCCGCCACCAAAATCTAGTGAAGCTATAAAGTTTTTTCCACCGAAGTAAAAACTACCTAGTTATTGATATTACTATTACTTTTTATCGTAATCTTATCATCGGTATTGTAATCGATCTTATCGTTTTTCGAATTAGCAACTACAAAAGCTTTTGTATAAGACTCATAGACACGTTCATATTCATTTCATATTATTGATATGTTCGATAGAAAATAAAATCCGTTCGTGGCTGAACGCAGCTTCACTCGGGTTTCGGGCGTGGGTAAATGGCAATTGTCAGCTTGACGTCTCGCCAATGATTATAGATTATAGAGGATAGAGCATAAGGTCACGTGACACGGGTCACTTGTGTATACAAACATGGCGGCGGCTCCGCCCCTAAAAATAGTGATACGCTAGTACCGAATTTTCTATCGACATCAATCCATCAACAGTGGCATAGATACGACTGAAAAACTTTGAATTTACACAAATATCAGTGTATAAACTTGTACATTTTTAATTTTCACTTTACATGTCAATTGAGTATAAACAGGGGATTTTAGGATTTGACAGTAAAGTCATTAAAAATTACATCCAATAAAAATAGGTCGATGTTTTGACATTTTTTTCATGCTATGATTTATTTCTTGGGTAATTTTTACCTGATAATTGGATTTGATTTGTCTCAAATAATACACACGTGAGATAAAATACAACTTTATTAATATCTAGAATTTGCTTGCGACTTCGTTTGCGTGTATAAGACAGCTTCCGTGGCGCAGTAGGTTAGACGCCGGCTGTAAAACGAGAGGCCGCGGGTTCGATCTAAAAAATATTATAATATATAGGTAATCTAAAAAATATTTTTAATTTCACTTTGTTTGTCGTTCTGTATACATTATTTTTATATTTTAAATATACTATTTTTACTTTTTTTGTAAAATAAACATCAAAATATTTAATAATGATAATATCGATATGAATAATTTCGTATCGAATCCACTCATCCCTATTCTTGTGTGTAAACAAACAATACGGTTGTTATTCATACTACTTGTATAAATAACGCCTAGAAGACTCTAAAACTTAATAAACAAGATCCATATCCAATTATAAGTGATAAAAACAAACCCAAAATGTAAATTTAGACACATATTTGTTATTATTTCGTAAAAAACAGTTACTAACCTATGAAAATAATTGTTGGGGTCCTTTTTGCTTGAGGCACTTTAAAAGCTTAACAATGAAACTAATAAGCAAACTTAACAAACTTAACAAACGAGATTAACAATGAATAATTCGAAATTCTTTGATTATGCAGATTTGTTTACTTCCGACTTGCACAAGAGGGCCGGCAGCGACTGGATGCGTAAAGCAGCAAACCGGGCTCTATGGCGTACCTTGGGAGAGGCCTATGTCCAGCAGTGGACTGCAACGGGCTGATGATGATGATGATGATGATGATGATTGACAGATAACGCCACAGTTTGACATTTCATGCAGGAAACAAAAATGGCGTCATTTTGGGCTATGGGCGGTCTCAGTGTGGTTAGTGAACAAAATATTGCCATATTCGAAACAAAGTAGTTATTATTTGTCTCTTTCATTAAGCGACAAGTTACCTTTGTATAAGTGAGACAGATACATAAATGCACAATTCCGCGTCGATACTCCTAACATAACTATAACTTGATATATAGTACTACTTTTGAGCGTCATCCTCTTTATTCTTTAATCATTGCGTCTCGCCCAAATGTCTGACACTTGACCACTTGACAGTTGACAGTTACTTGTGATCATTCGTGTTCGTGTCGTTTACAGTCCTACGAAAAGGATTTCATAAATTAAGAATTTAAAATTAGTGTAAAACGTTTGCGTTCTAAAAGATATAAACTTTATTAAGTATAATTTGGTAATCTCAGTTTTAGTATTTAATAATTATTACTTCGAAATGGTTACCGGGCGCGCCCTACATTTCGTGTTTAAAGTTGCCGATAGGACCCTTACGGCGAAATTCTACAGAGACGTGTTAGGTATGAAGGTAAGCAGTATCCCTTAGATTTTTTTTAAATTAAATCGCGTCTCCGGCCTTTGTTGTTCTAGAACATAATTATTTGCGTAGGCCAAGGTCGTCTTGTCCGCTGTAATTATTATTCTGTACTCAGTTACATACAATTTGTCACCGGTAATTTGCCAGAACGAATTATGTATTCCAAATATGTTTGTATTATCATAGTAGACGACTGAGAATGTCAAATGTGGAAATAAGTCTAATGTTGCAATAAGAATAACAGGAATATTCACAGTTTTATATTTTTTTAAGCAACATACAATACACATTAGTGTAATCACTGCTTCTTACATTATTCAATACATTAAAAACCCCCTGAAATTGATACTTATATTTTAATAAAGTAATTTATTTCTTAACATTGAATATTTTCAACAAATACATTTTAATTTGCTATATACCTTTTTACTCTTTGAGTGGGAAATTACATTATTAAAATATCGTTACTTTTTCTTATGGTAGTTTTAAACTATAAATTCCCTTTCAATATTGGAATACTGATTATATCATTATCATGGTATTATCATGCATGTAAAAATATAGTATCTTTAAATACAATTGAAAATATAAATTTTCTAGGTTCTTCGTCATGAAGAGTTCAGTGAAGGTTGTGAGGCAGCCTGTAATGGGTAAGTGATGTATTGTAAAACATTGTTTTTTTTTGTTTCTTCATATGTTGCATATTATGTATACTTGTATAACTAAATACATACTAACATTTCATATAATTTGGAACAATAAAAAATCCACTTGCAGATATTTATTCATATTGAAAAGAGATTCCTGTTGTAAAAGATATTGTTATTTTTAAAAAGTACAATTATAATAATCAAAATATTATAAAATAATAAGTATTTAATATTGTTTGTAGGCCCTATGCAAACAGATGGAGTAAAACCATGATTGGTTATGGTCCTGAAGACACACACTTTGTTGTTGAGCTCACATACAACTATGGAATCACAGAATATGAACAAGGCAATGATTTCCTTGGCCTTACAATCCAGTCCAGCGAGAGTTTAAAGAGAGCTGCTGCTAACAATTGGCCAGTGAAAGAACACAACGGATTAAAATATGTAGAGGCACCTGGTGGATATAAATTTTACATTGTTGACAAACCACAGCCAGCCAACAAAGGTAAGCAGATTCAAGATTTCTTATATTAACCGTGGGCAAATTAGGTGTTCTGATTGGTTTTCTTTAAGCATTCATATATATTTTAGTTAGTTATATCTCATTACTTTTGAGAATTTGATGCTTATTTGCAACATTATTGAATGGAGTAATAATTTAGTATGTGTATTTTTATTACATCATGGGGTTCTATAGCTCTTTAAAAATTCAAGTATGCAGTTTTACTTTTCATCAAATTGGACATGTGACTTATGAAGTTGATTATTTTTCAGTATTCCCAGTAATTTCGGATTTAACCCTGCATGCCCACTTGAGAAATTCACATTGTGTATGTTCTAGTGACAAAAATGTCAGAATATTAAAAACAATCATTTTTTCGATGCTTTTCAACTTGCAGTAACATGGACACAAATGGTCAAATGGAAAAACTAAAATTAGAAAAAAGTGGGTCAAGTGTCCATTGTATTGTATAGAAATATGAATTGGTATTTAATGTACAAAACCCTAGATGCGCGAGTTCAACTCAAACTTAGCTGGTTATTTCAAACGCGCTAAGATCCGTAAGAAAATTTTACGATATTTTATCAAAGTCCACACATCCTTAAAAAATTACTTAAACTTTGAAATGGGCTTTTCTCAATAGTTTTCTGGCAATCATAATATAGAATCAAAAGCAGATCTAAATAATGAGTACATGAAACTATATTTCTTTTCTGTAAGAACACATAATATGTCTCAGATATATTTTAAAACATTTCTTTTTTAATGTTGTATAATATGTTTATATTTTGTGGACAGCGCATTTTTCCTGTATGTGCATTGTGCCTTGTCATTTAAGTCAACTGCTATGAGTAACAGAACATTAATATAGCAAGTCATGCTACATAAGACTTATGACTCAATGGAACACATTATATTTCACACAATGAGCCTACAAATATGGTAACTTTTTTAAGTAACTCTGCAAAATTCATCACTACGTACGAGTATTTGATAAATCACATTGCTCGCTTCCTTTGAATCTAATCACAAACTAAAATCACCGAAAAATAAATAAATACACTCAATAGTCACATACCGTGGGGTGGGCATCAGAAATTACGAAAGACTTTCCGGTCTCACAAAAACCCAGACCCGATACAAATATTTGTGGATCACACAAACCGTTTCGGTATGGAGATCGAATCCGCGGCATTATTTTCACAGCCGGTCTTATCTACTGCGCCACAGAGGCTGTAAAAAGTGATCGCTTTATAAAGTTAGTACTTTACTTAACTGCTTACTAATAACAAGATTAGCGTACATAAAAATAAAATAATGAAAGTCTAAAACAATAACAACCAAAGTCATTTTTATCGAGATAGTAAGAGATGCGTTTATTTATGCATTTTACCTATCCAGAACTAACAAACACATATTTTTTGTTATTGCACTTTAATCATATTATTATGTTGTGCAGTCAACACATTATTATATTGTTTTACTAAACATTGGCCATTATACAATAGTCTGGTGATAACATAAATTAAATATATTGAATTGATAAGATCATCTCTCTCTGTTTGATAAACAACTATTGCCGTCTAGATCATCCTTATCAGATATTGCCATGTGTAGACACTCAACACACAAGTTACTAAGTATGATTAAGTCCATCATGTGATCTAAGAGTGATTGTTGTTGAGATATCATTGTTACAATGTTAGAATCTCGTAAAAATAGCGTTGCAGTCAGCATTGACAATATGATGGTAAAAGTAATGTCAACAGATTTAAGAAGTTGAAGAAGTTGGTTAATAAAATATTTAGGAAAATCGGCTCAGCTGCCTGTGGTGGGGCGTTGCTTTGCCACAGACAGACAATGTCTTGTAACGTATAGCTGCTTTAAATGAGCAGCCAAGGCTAAAATCACGAATACGTTTTTAAGAGGACTTGTTCACGTTTAGAAACTAACTGTCTAATAATTTTTAATACCGAGTGATAGCGACGACATACATCATAATAAATGCACGACAATAAATGTGTTTAATTTTTTTCCAGATCCAGTGTTAAAAGTGGCTCTTGCCAGCTCGAACTTAGCAAGATCTATTGCGTACTGGAATGGTCTGTTAACATTGAAAATATTTGAACAAAACAAGAATTCAGTGCTGCTAGGCTTCAGTGATGACCAGGCCAAACTTGAATTAGTTGACATTGGTAAGTTGCTATTCATCAACATATTCATCTATATAAATATAATGATACAAGCCAATTGTCTACCATTGTTCACGCATCACGTCTTTTCTAGATGGATTGCCATTTTCCATCTATCAATATACTGTTGTTTATAAAATACACCACATAGACAGCAATGGTGTATTTTATAATGAAATAATATAAATATAGGAAACATGATCAAACTAACATTTGTTTTGGAGTAGGAATCAATTCTTTGCCCTCTTCCAGTCTTTAGGATTCGTAAAATTGTACAAATAGTATGAAATATTATGCCAATTTTTTCATTCAAACAAAAAATTCTATCAATATTGCATCACACTCATATCATCTATAGTAACATTAGATTCATTATGAATATAGATAACTGCCTATACGATTTGTATGGGTTTCTTCCTAAAGAATAAGCACTTATGTCGAGATAAGATAAACACTTCAAACATCAATTTGCAACGTGACATACGTGCGATAATATGTAAAATGTTTTAGGTATTTTCTCGTGCAAATGTAAATATTTTGCATCCGGCATTAGACCGTTTAATTTCTTTTTTATGCTCAGTTGACAACTATTGTTACAAATGTATTCCTATTTGTTGTGATTTTACAACGTTTTAAAAATACTTGATTATACTTATTATGTTGTATGCTTTGTAATATATCATCTTAGTTTTTAGCGGCATCACAAATCGTCTAATTGCAAATCGGACTCGAGGCCCCAGTTCTTCGTTTTCTTCTTATTTTCCTTACATTAAAATGGAAAATCCACTTGCAATGTGCATGTTCAAAAATCTTTTTTAAATAATCTTCTGATCTGCTCGAATCAATTCCCAATTTTGAACTACGTGCAATAGTTGCCGCCAGGGACCTAATAATTTTTTTTAACACCTTTTTTCTACATAATTTAGAATGATACATAATGTATTCCATTGTTTGCAATTACACATATATTTACACAATATTTCCCAACTTGCAGGTGAGCCCGTAAACCGCGCCAAGGCATACGGTCGCATAGCGTTCTCGTGCCCGTTCGACGAGCAGCCAATCATAGACCAGAAGATCCAGGAGGCCAAGGAGACCATCCTGACGCCGCTCATCTCGCTCGACACGCCGGGCAAGGCCACGGTGCGCGTCATCATCCTGGCCGACCCCGACGGGCACGAGATCTGCTTCGTGGACGACGAGAGCTTCCGACAACTGTCGCAAGTGGACCCCGCCAGCGACGCCGAACTCGACAAGTTCATCAAGTCTGATAAGTCCAGGGCTTAGATTTGTTCTTGTTTTCATTGAATATTCGTGCTTCGGGCAGTGTCAAGGCCGACAAGACCAGGGCTCAGATACCGCTCGTATGTTCAAATATTCATACTATGGGCAGGGTTATCCTTTACTATCTTTTTCGTACTTTGTGATAGCTGATCAGGAAAATAAAAACCAATGTTGCATATTAATCTACTATTTTAAAGATGAAGTCGATTCACTATTATTGTGTATATATTCCCTTTCATACCAACATAATTTTAATAGTGTATTTCAAGTTAAAATATTAAGTCATTTTGACGGAGCCATTAATTTTATTATTTATTATTTAATGGCTAAAATGGCGTAAAGAATACAAAAGGTATATTGTCTATGGGTATATCAGCATTTGTAACGTTTATATTTTTCTGGTCAGTCTATAAATATCTATGTGCAGGTATGAACTGTTCTAACTTTATTCTCATTACTAATCCACGTTTTTTAATTATATTATCTTGATTTATTAAGACTAAGTCGTTGTTTTGTATCGTATTGTTCGCACGTAAAAGTTATTATAATAACTATTGATTTTAAAGGTTCATTAGAGACAGCTAAAATTATGATGATATTTTAAAGAAAAGTTTTCAGCTGGCCATAATAAAACAGTATTTTTTTGTAGACAATGTAACGTTTTGTATTTTAAGATTATAAAGAATCTAAACCCCTACCGGTATAATCCAGATCCAGTGTTTATTATTATAGAAAACTCATTATAACGATTTTTTTTATTATTAAATATTTCAATAAATTATGCAGACATTTCAATCACAATTGTATATGCTTAAGCATTGTTTGGCTCTCGTAATTACGAATTTATTTACCATTCCAGTAGACAAGTAATGGAGATGATATTATACTTTATTGCATGTTACTTATGTGAAACTTTTATTGTATAACGATGTATTGTTGCTCACACTTATATTACATCGCAAATAATATATTATGTGATATATTGCATGTTTTATTTCATACGTTTTTACTATGCAAAGTAATCAATAGCCCAGTTGACAACGGACCGAAGGCCTAACATAGAAATCGGAAGTTCGAGCGTATAAATATTCCCTAAATTTGAGATTTTATATTTGTATTCTTTATTTATTGCATAGTACAATCAAGCCCCCGTGGCGCAGTTGGTTAGACGCCGCCTGTGAAACGAGAGGCCGCGGGTTTGATCCCCGCACCGAAACAAATATTTGTGTGATCCACAGGTATTTGTTTCGGGTCTGGGTGTTTGTGAGACCGTAAAGTCTCTCGTAGCTTCTGATACCCACGACACAAGACTCGATCTTAGTGTAGGGTCAGGACTATGTATGTGACTGTTGGGTGTATTTATTTATTTATTTAACAAGCAAATGGCTTGATGGTAAGTGAAAAACGCCGCCCTTGCACATCTACAACATTAGGATCTGGGGTGCGCTGCTAAGCTCTTAAAATGAAATGAAATAGGGCATAAAACAGGAAGGGACTCCTCCCTTACTGTTTTATCCCTAAATGGCCTAAGACAATCTCACTCACCGAACGAATATAATATGTATGTTGATCACCGGTTCAATTCTAATTGAAGGTGACTGACTATTTGTATTTATCCTTTATCAAACACAGTAAAGCACACAGTAACGTGTACAAGTACAGTAACTTTGTGGATACGTCGTTAATTGGGAAGATCGGTGAGCTGCCAATATGACATGCATTTCACACAAGCTATAACGGCTTAATCCAAGAACTTTTAGAAAGTGTATTACATGAGCTGCGAATCGAACCCAATTCCAAAAGTTCAAATCTGCTGTCACTTGACCACAGAGATAACAACCATCTCATTGTATAGGTAGTCTAGTTCTAATAAGATCCTACTGCATAAGTTTTTTTCTACAGTTATTTTATACTTTATGTGGTAAGAATGTGTAAGAAGCACTTTTGAAATACAATTGTAGTAAGTATTGAATTTAAGAACATTTATATTGCCGTTGCAATAAATCATTTTACAATTTAATTTACAAAATATGTTGGCAAGTAAAGCCGCGGGTTGATTAAAGTTGGAATCTCTATATCCAGCACCGAATTGCAAATGTTGGATGCAATACGGACTGGTCAAGGCATTAACGAAGTCCGGGGAAAAAATGTTGCAAAACCCAAGAAACAATATTTGTAGAGCGCCTCCCATCTGCAGTCTGATTGTCCAAAGTCCAAACCCATCCGAAAAACAGAATATTTATGATTGGAAAATAACTTACAGGAAATAATGGTAGTTAATACGTTTTAAACAAACCGGAATAATATTATTAAAACAACAACTAATATTTATATAAGCTTAAAGACTAGACTTATGACCACAACCGGGGATTAAATAAAGTCACCAATTTAACCTGATTTTACCTCAGGTAATCATATTTTCTTTAGCAAGAATAGTCACTCGATGTCCAAATTGAATTTAATATCAAAAATGTACGTACCGAATTACGCGATGTGTCCGTTCCAATAAGAATGTATTTAGTTCTGTATCGTTAATTAGTCATTCAAATTCACATAGGTAAATAATATGTAGATATGTTTCTCTATTTTTGTTTTGTACTTCCATGCTTGTATAGAAAAATGTTTCAAAGAAAAAAAACAATGGAATGTTATAAAGTATTCAAATTTAGAATGATAGTTATTACGAGAAAAAAGGTTTACTAAGGAATTTCTTAGCACTTAGTTTTAATTTGAACTCGAAGTGGCCAGTTCTTTGAAACAGCACTTCTTAAACTGCGCCGTGCCAATAAGGGCAATAGAATAGAGGTATGTATTTCATACTTCGACGCCTGGTAAGTGAAAACTTTTTGAAATATTATTAATTCACATTCCATAGAGTAACGGAGCAGCGTTAATAATGGTCAGTATAGAACTGTGATAGAACTAAAGATTCCGTTTAATGTACAAAGTTTCCAATTGATCCTCAGTCGTAACTATTCATTGATAATAACAAGGATAGGTAGGTAGTCGAATAACTGAATCGCGGGTAGTAGCAAGATTTCGTCATCAAGCATGTTTGCTCTCTGTGAAATGAAATCGATGTCAATTTATTGTATAATCTACAAAATTAAATAAGATAAAATGATATTTTGGACATGTATTACATAATACTAAAACAAACAAGGTAAAATGTTTTTCATACCGATCTGTTTTCTAAAGGTTCAACGCTCCCTCACAGGACACATTTTCTCAAATCTAAAATAGCTTAGTGTTCAAATGTACGGACAAAAACAACAACCTAACTATTTTTCAAATTAAATTAATGTCTGTAGAATCTTTATACATTTTAATAATATAAAAAAGTTATATAGGTACCTATTGCATTTTCGTAGAATAAAACTCGTTGGAGTACTTAAGTACCTACCTACTAAGGAATTTTCACTTATTGTTCAGGACAATACAATATTCTGTTAAAACTTCTTACTGTTTCACTGATGTTTATTGGTGTAGCTACATTTTTTCATTGCTAATGTTGAATCACACAAATAGCATCAAGAAGTTTCTTTTTACTTTGATTCGGTAGACGGAAGTCAGAACTGAATCTGACAGTTTTAATTAAGGAATAGGAGGCAAACGAGCAGACGGGGCGCATAATTGTAAGTGGGTAGGTAATCGCCGCTCCCCAAGAACAACCCTGACACCACGAGGGATCGTCGGTGACTTGTCGGAAATTGATGGAGGTGCTGGATCTCTTTTTGAAGTTTCATAAGTGTTTTTGGTCTAGAATTAGGCTCAATACAAATTTATCTCATACAGAGATCTTGGACAGGCAAGAGAACCCCGCGTAAATCGCACTCTTGAGGAGCCCCATCCATTCACAAGGCAGAAATGGAATCATGACTTTCTACGCTTTATGCAAATACCACAATAAAGTCCAGGTGGGTTACTTAAATTTAATTCAAATATGAATATCCTCAGATATACATATAGTAACAGCTACAAATAATATGTAAACCACAACTACCTCAGTATTTTCCGGAAAATTCCAAGGACGAAGATGTAATTCGTAAATATTTTCACGCTTAAATAAACATGGCGGTGCTGTAAATCGTGGTTCAGGTTTTGCGGCACCGTCGGTTTCCAGTCAGCTATAACATCTAAATATAAAACGGAATCGCAAAGGAAGCGTCTGCCGAGGCGAATGACTTACCGTATCGATCAAATGGTTACGAAACAGTACCCCTAGCCGGAACATTTTGCAGTATCGTATAGTAATAGTATAGTAACAATCATTACTTTACTATTACTACTCGATAACTATATTTGGCGGCAGCATGAACCGTTTAACCATACTCTCGTAAACTCTTGAATAATACCATACGATACTCACAGATAACCTATGGCAATGAATGAATATTATTGAATGATTCGTGCGGAATTATCATTCACCGTGTTTGTAAAAAAATATATTATTATCATAAAATAATAAAAAGCCTATAGCATGCCTTAAAGACATGTTAAAGGTTATGAAAATGAATTAAGACGCAAAAAAGTATTAATAACAATTGATCTAAATTTTAAAAAATAATTTCAAGCAATTAAGCATTTATATTTCCGAACGTAGCCATTTTTTGTTTGACAATTGACATAACAACAACATCAAACAAATTTATACGGATGCCACTCGTCAACGAATGTAAAGAAATAAACTCATAAATAGGTAATAGATATAGACACGGACATTTGTTTAATATGATCCCTTTATACCTTTAAGGCGGAAACTTTATGAATGTATTCGCTACATATTTGCTCGTAAAAAGCCTAGGTAACTTTCTTCACATAATATATCATTTTGATAACATAATATGAACAACTAGTTGAGAACTTGCCCATCCACTATACATTGGAATGAGCCTGTGGATTAAATAAATAAGTAAGTACACAAAACATACAACAATAGTGCATAATATGATTGTTTTCTTTATAAAAGGTTAGTTAGGTATTCATTTTTAAAACTACACTAAGTCTAGTCTTCTTATATCGTCATACTTGTTCCTAAGTTTGTTGCTCCAATTCCGAGAAGACCTTAGGATAGGAATTAACCTTCTTTTGGTAATGCCGCTATTAGTAAGAATTATAAATATTTGAAATAACACAATTATTGTAACTCCATATTGAATTGCCTATTTTTAGTGAAACATGTAAGTATTACAACGAATATCTTGTAAATAGAAAATAAGTACTATGTGTATTGACTTGTCATAAGAGCTATTTAATTGCCTACGTGACCAAGAAACGAATTTCATTTCATTTCACGGAGTAGATAATTATACAAAATAACAATAAGATCAAATAAGATGTTGAGGACACTGAGTATGATCCTAAGTAACACATTGTGAATGTAAAGAATTAAACTTATAAATAATAGATAATAGATATAGACACAGATGTTTGTTTAATATAATGCCTTTATACCTTTAAGGTGGAAACTTAATGAAAGTATTCGCTACATTTTTGCCTGTTAAGAGCCTCCGTAACTTTCTTCACATATATCATTTCAATAATATAATATGAAGAAGTAGCTAAGAACTTGCCCATATTGACTACACATTGAAATGAGCCTGTTGCATAAAATAAATAAGTAGGTACACAAAACATAAAACAAAAGTGCATAATATGATTGTTTTATTTATTAATGTTACAGTTTTAGTTAGGTATTCATTTTAAAACTACACTAAGTCTAGTCTTCTTATATCCTCATACTTTTTCCCAAGTTCATTGCTCCGATTCCGAGAAGTCCTTAGGATAGGAAGTAACCTTCTTTTGATAATGCTGCTGTTAGTAACAAAAATATTTGAAACAACACAATTGTAACTCCATATTGAATTGCCTATTTTTAGTGAAACACGGAGTAGATAAATAAACAAAATAACAATAAGACGTCGAGGGCACTGAGTATGATCGTAATTAACACATTTTGCCTTATTTCAAATAAAATAAATCGCAAAACTACATTCACGATAGCTTTCTCACTGACAAAATCTCGGTGAGAAAGTTCTCGTATTTTTCGACAGCAAAACTATAGTAATTGGCGATACTATACGTCAAAAATTATTCCTGCTGCCACTTTTCATACATTTCTAAAGTAAAACTATCGTTAAACTACTCGCTAACTATACTATAGTATCGTAAACGTTTCCCGCTGTCACATTTTAGTTCCAAATACGCTCACAATGGCGCTGTTTAAATTCCCATACAAAATTTTACTATTACTATTCTATTACGATACTGCAAAATGTTCCGGCTAGGGGTACAGATTGCGTGACACGGCTCACACTATTAGCACAGGTTTTAGGGAACACCTTAACAACTTTGCTGGTTTCGAACACGCAAGATTTGAGTTTAAAGTTTTTTTATGGTTTCCTTAGGTCGTAAGGATCACTGAACTCCGTTTAAGTGCTTGTATTTAGGACGGAGTTCTTGGATATAGGAGTCTATTTACTAAAAAAAATCCTGCATTGTGTTCTATCAAGACAATATCTGCATACATACTTATCATAAAGTATTAGTAGGTCGTCTTGTGTTGGCATGGGTATTGTTTTGGTGGCGAACCTGAGATAAGTAGCTCGTTGTTTATGTTATTATTTATATCGGTTTTCAGCTTAAGGAGCCAAAGGATTGTCATACAAAATTCATCATCCAAATGCCATCCCGTCCCCCATTGCATATTGTGAAACTGCAGAAAGTTTTATAGTAGGTTTAATACTCAGTTTTATGTTCTAACGTTAGTTTTAATTCATTTATCCGTTACGTTCTATAAATGACTAATACCTATTGTCTTAATTTTCAACATTTGTCATGTTTTAATTTTGGATTTACAATGTTTTTGTTTAGCTTAAACTGCTGGCTTAGTTGCGTTCCGAGAGATGAACACAGATTCATACCAAACCTTAAGCCCGGATCCATTGGTACGAATTATATCTTAACTGAAAACGTGCCAATCGATTTGTACAGACGTAATCATAATAACAATAAATAACAGGCTAGTATCGATGGGTTAATGCATACACGATTATATTAGCCGTATTTCCCCAGTACAATTGGCGGGTTCCTAGAAATACATTATAAAGCAAAACTATACAGGGTATATCAAGACCGCGACCGAAAACGAAGCCAGGTGGTAGTTTTAGCGGCTACAGACACAATGCAACCAAAAATTTTGCAAAATAAGCGACGGATTTTTTTTTTACAATTTTTTAAAAATCATCGTTTTTGAGGGGTAAATACCTAGTTTTTGCAAAAATAGTAATTTAAACCCTTACGTACCATTGCGTGTTTAAAAATTAAGCGATGTACGTCATTATTTTAGAAAAAACTATGTTTAATCACTCAAATACGACTATATGTAAAAAATAACAAAATAAAAAATGACGATTTTTTTTGTAAAATTTTTACTTGCATTGTGTTTGATATCACTAATACTACCTCCTGGCTTCGTTTTCGGTCGCGGTCTTGATATACCCTGTATATTATCCAATGATGACGGCGTTGGAGCGTTGTGTTTACTATGGTGTGTTTACGTCAATGCTTACCTATGAAATACTACGTGGATGCGTGGTAATGTTTA
The DNA here is from genome assembly GCA_949752805.1 of Deilephila elpenor. Taxonomy (NCBI): domain Eukaryota; kingdom Metazoa; phylum Arthropoda; class Insecta; order Lepidoptera; family Sphingidae; genus Deilephila; species Deilephila elpenor. The sequence continues at coordinate 5,128,821 of OX457099.1, read as the reverse complement.
TCTCATTTAATACTCGCCAATCGCTGAATAATGAACACTCGAAATTCAATGCATACTTTATCTGCAAGTCAGGATGAACGACGAAAAGATTTTTTAATTTTTACCGAGTTACATTTTTTTTAAAGAAAGCGAGGGAAGGAAATAGTTTATTCATAAAGTACGGTTTTTTCATTATTATCTATATACTTATTTGAATTAATAAAATAGGAATAATTACTAATAAATAATCTAAAAACAATGTTCAATATTGTAGAGACTTTACAGTTTCGTTTCTTACCATATCAGAATTAAAAATATTCCTACAGGTATAACTACGACGTCAATAAAAAACGTTACATAAATATTAAACTGACTCGACTGAGACTGCCACGGTGGCGTAGTTGTACTACGATTACAAAGCTGAGGTCTCGGGTTCGACACCCGGGTCGCGTGAATTGATATTGGGTTTTACTATTCATTATCAGCCCGAAGTCAGGAATTTGTGCCCGAAATGGCGATAGGCTCGCCCCCTATCACATCATGGGACGGAACATACAAGACGAAATGTGGGTGTTCTGGTGGCGCTTCTGCCTATCTCTTCTGAGATAAAGGCGTGAGTTTATGTATATATGTATAAAAATATTATACAAAATACCTAACTTCGAGTAATTAACCGAGTCTAATAAAGAATGACTTAAACTCTACGTAAATGTCTCTAACGTTGTATGTAAAATGCACGGAGACGCTAATTAGTATAACAACTAGCACAATCTGTGTGGTGTAATAGTCGAGCAATCGGCTGTGAAACCTTGGTCGCCATTCGATTCCCGTCACAATATTACAACATTACTAGAAAGTGTCTTCCATCGGAGGTACATACTATATGTATAATTTTTATGCATTTATTTATACAAATAGGGAATTTGCACTAATATGACCTACATTCAGATTTATTGTATAATTTATTTACATTCGCAAAGGCTTTATATCAGCGATGAGTAATAGAAAGCTTACATTTCCTATATTTATTGCTGTCAATAGCTATTCCAGTGCCAAAATCATTAAGCTAAAAGCTAAAAAGGTATTTTCCATTATTTGCGCCAACGCAATACAAAGATATAAGTATGGGGTATCCATCATTAGGTACCTACAGTATTGCTTACAACAATAAGATCATGACCCTAGATAGTCACTTTCTTTGTGTTCCTTCTAGACTGAGAATGCAACAAAATATATTATAAAGAAGGCTTACGGTAGTAAAAATTTAAGTGAGTTGATTGATTGAAGTCCGCCAACCCGCAATAGGCCAGCGTGGTGGACTATATGGCCTAACCACTCTCAATCGATTCTCTCGATTGTAGAGTAGGCCCGTGCCCTGCAGTGGGACGTATATGGGCTGATATAGATAGATATAGATTGATTGTGAGTTGAGATTGCCAGATGCCCAATACTTATTTCCTATTCCCATCCTTTTTCCTAACCACTCCCCACCTGATTTCAAGGACCGCTAGCTCATCAATAATTCAATGTTTGTTAACCGTCATGGGCGGCAGTGATCACTTTTACCTTCAGGTGTACTGTTTGCTCGTTTGCCGGACCTATGCAATAAAAATATAAAAAATAAAGTATCTTTTAAGTTTATTCTATATTTTTGGAATAGGTAGTTCACGCAATTAAAATTGTACGCATTGCTACCTCGCATCAAAACGGTTGTTATGTTCCGTAATTTTTATTTTGGATAAAGCTAATAGGTATTGCAAATTGGCTTGGTCGGCCGGCGTGAACAAAATAACGGTTTGCATAAATTGGCTCGCCGCGATTCCACGATCCGCGAGGCCACTGCGAGCTGATGCCTATCATTTGTGTCTATACCGCAATCACTGCTGCTCACCAGTTACCACTCGCGAGTTACGAACCGCGATACAATCGTACACCACTCTCGTCAACAGTTGGGGCTCGGGGGCATAACCACGGTTACCCAGTAATTATGTTATTACACTTTGTTTTCAACCATTGCTTTACCGATTAAACCAATGGCCACTGGCCAGTAATTTTACGAAAGCCAGTTTTAGAACGCTGAAGATAAAACTCTGCTTGCTAGTACAACACACACACCTACTGAAGGCAAAGAATGAAAAGTTGCGCGTCGCGTCTGGTTTGTGTTAATGGTGCTTGAGATAAATCGCATCGACTGCATGATTTAACCGACTGCATCAGATAAACCGTTTCAAAATCCAATTATTACGTTAACACGGCGTGCTTATCATGAAAAGCCAATTAATATCGATAGGAGAGCGGGAAAGTAATTCACTTCCAATTACGAAATCTGAGCGTTTATCGAGCCTCGTTCCAATTATCATCCGCGGCTTCGACGGTATCGCGTCGATAATAGATCCACGACCTGTCATAAATTTCATTGCAATCGAGGATCCGGCTGATCAATTTGGCGTCGGCGCTGGGCGGGCGGCCGGGTGGTCGGTGGAGTGGCGGCGCGTGGGGCGCGTGCGCGGGCCCGGGTGTGCGGCGCGTGGCGCGGCGGCGCGGCGGGCGCGGCCCGGGCCGGCCGGCGGGCGGCGGCAGTGCGCGAGTCGTCGCCGCCTGCCGCGCCGCCGCCATGGCCGCGCCGCGCCGCGACCGCTGACCGCAGCGCCCGACCGCGCCCGACGCCCGCCCGCGAGCTCCGCGCCGCGCCTCGCGCCCGACTCGCCGCCCGCGAGTCCCGCCGCTCACTCCGCGCCGCTAGGTAAAGTATCCGGAGGCGCCGCCGGCCGCGTCGAGCCCGTGGCCGCGGTGCTGGCGCGCGCTTTGTTCTGCGGCGCCCCGCCGGCCTCGCCGGGCTCGGCAACGCGCGCGCCGCGTCTCGCGCCCCGCGTTATCCGCCCGCCCTCTGCCCCACGTTCATGACGATACATAGGTAACGTTATCACACACGAAAACAGTCGCTATAATCCGGCCGGGATCTGTCTCGCCACTCACCACACCTTTGATTTTCTGGACTCTATCCTGATTGGAATTTCTACCTCGGTGACCACCCGTAACCGACGGTCGTGTGTTGCGCGTCCGACTGCTCCGATGCTCTGTCGGTTAGTCTCTGTAACGTTCTATATTCTTAGGTGTAATATAATGTAATTGCTTGATGAGTTTGAAGATTATTTTCTTAGCAGCCAGTTAGCCGTTGCGAGTTAGTGCTTAGATAGCGGTTCTCGGGTGTTACATAATGGAACATCGGGCCGTCTCATCGAGCGGCCGCTCGGTACCCGGCCACCTACGTTACGACACAACATTCGCCGTTCCTTATGTACTCGTAGAACGTCGGATTTCTTCGCACATTTTCGCTTAGATTCTTTTTTTCTAGTTTTGTTTGCTCCAATGTTTTGCGCTCAAGTTAAAATACAACGAAACTAGCTTTGACCTTGTGAAAGTTGAAAAACCCATTAAGTCTCGAGATACATTTCGGTCGTCCCACAGAGAGACGTTGTCCAGATATGGAGAGAAGCAATCAATTGTAGAGGTCGAGTTGCTAGTAATCAGTGTTAATAAATCGAGGCGAGTGGAGGGAACGCGCCCGGGTGCCAGGCGTCAGGTGTCAGGCGCCAGGTGCCAACTTCCGTCCGATTAGTGTCTGTGTACATGGAAAGAGACGTCTCACTGGTCAGGCGCCTGTCCTTATGTGGGATTGTTGGAAAACCACCAAAATGTGAGGTATACTTCCTTTAACATATTAATCAATATACATATTTCTAATTCACAGACTAATGTGATAGAGCTTTTTTAAATTTTATTTCGATTTATGTTTTGAATGTCCAAGTTATAATCAAAAAAAATCCTTACGAATGTAACAAATAATTTACAACAATCATGAAATGAAGAGCGGAATAGATAAGAGAAATAATAGTTGACTGAGGAGTGCGCAGTTGCAACATCAACATTAATTAAGCAGATTACATTGCTGACACGTGACTGTTAAGTATTAGAATAATATCTATTTTATATTTCACGGATTATTTTCTCATGAGATTTGAACACTTATCATAATTATTATGATTAATGTCTGTCAGTTTTCTAAGCTTACGCGACACAGCTTCCGAGATAGTGTAGCACTATTCGAAATTGAATTATTGTTTACTAAAACGGAAGTAATATCTAGTTTATGAATCAGCCAATTTAAACTATATTCGTTAAATTAATATTTAGTAACAAAATAAAAGCCTATTATATGATGAAACTTGAGGTCTGACCCGTCAACGCTCGGATAAAATACACAGCTTACAATTTTTATATCAATACCTCAATCCCACTGATTGTTTTCCTTGTATATACATCCCGTTTATTAATCCGTATAATTTCCGTATTTTTAAAAAAAAAATTAACAATAGATCTTATGCTTCTATACGCTTAGCTTTTTGACTCTATATTGCTAATTAATTTAAATTATGTACTTAAACATCGAATTTAATTCATATTATTTAGGTACTGACCTTTCAGCTTCTAGACATGGACTTTTTGGAATACATTTTTATTCAATTTCTACAATGTATAAGGAACTTGATTGCATTTTTAGAAGAGATTAGGGATTTCATCATATTTAATGATGAATTATACATTTTATGGTCATATTTCAACGAGTTCAAAAAAAAATCGGATCTGTCAAGGTAAATTATTGTTTTCTGATTTCTGATATTGTAAATAAAATAACCAGGTCCTTTATTTCTATCGCAAAACATCTACGTCCTGTCAATGAACTATAATTTATTTGTGTAGCGAATAGTTTTTGTAGGTTTACAGTGCCCTAAATAACAACACCTACGTATTTGGTAATCTTGATGTCTCATGTCATTATTAACTTGAGTTGTTGAGTTGATAAATAACAAACCGTAAATATAATTTATTTCATTGATATAGCGTCATTCAGTCCTCATTGTACCGCGTCCTTAAATTTCGTGTCTATGAAACAATTATTTTACCAACAAATATATTTATTACATTATTTCTCTTTATTTATTTTACTATTTTTTTACATTTTTACATACATAATAAAAAATCAAAATACATATAAAAATATAAAAAAAAGAGATTAACCCAACGATGGCGAGGCTCGAGACCCAAGCCACCGGTGGTTAGGACCCCAAAGTGAGGAACCTCCTCACTATACGTGCCGTGTCAAGCAATACTGCCTTCTGAATCTGGCTCATGACCCAACGGCCCATTGAGAGCCTCTGGAGATGTTGGTCGAGGCTCTTTGGTATCAATCCATGTGCAGAAACAACAATCGGGACAATAATTGTTGAGTCGACATTCCACAATTCAGTAACCTCGTGTGCCAAATCTAAATATTTTGTCAATTTATCTTTTTCTGCTTTAACGAGGTTATCATCATGCGGAATGGTGACGTCAACAAGTATTGCCCGGCGCGCCAATCGATCTATTATCACAATATCAGGCTTATTGGCAACAATAGTCCTGTCTGTGATAACAGACCGATCCCAATACAGCGTAGCATGACCATTTTCAAGAACTGGTTGGGGAACATACTGGTAATATGGCACTTCAAAAGTCACAAGTCCATATCGAAGAGCAATTTGCTGATGTATGATCTTGGCTACTAGATTGTGTCTATGCAAATACTCGCCGTTAGCAAGATACGAACAACCGGAGATAACATGCCTGATGGACTCGCCAGGACGGTGGCATGCCCGACAGATGTCGACGGTACCGTCCTTCAGGATGTATTTCCTATAGTTGTTCGTCTTAATAACTTCGTCCATAATTGCAAAGACAAAACCCTCAGTTTCCCCAAAGAGGTTACCGAAACGTAGCCAAGACACAGACGCTAATCGGTCCACATCAGGCCCATGGAGGGCCCGATAGAACCGACCATGCAGCTCCTTGCCCTTCCATATTTCCTCGCGATCCTTAATACCCATCACCAGAGGTTTCCGCCAGTTCTCATTCGCCAAAGAGAGCGGGGTAAATCCTTTATCTACCATCACTACAACCCCATGCATATCCACGTCGCTGTGAAGGAAATAATCCCTGAGATTGCACACCTCGCGATTATGCAGGTCCTTAGCATTAAGCATACCTCGGCCTCCGCATCTCCGCGGGATGTACAATCGCATTACTGACGAACGTGGATGGTGCATACGATGTGCAGTCAGTAGAGTTCGGACTTTACGATCCAGGGCGTCCAATTCGGTCTGAGTCCATCTGAGTATGCCGAAGGAGTACATAAGTACAGGCATAACCCAACCGTTAAAGGCGCGAATCTTGTTTCCACCTGACAAAAAACTGTTAAGTACTTTTGTCAGGCGGCTAAAGAAACGTTCCTTTATCGATTGTCTTACGTCTGCACCCCTAATACCTAGAGCCTCAGGCATACCCAGATATTTGTAGGTTTCCGTCGGCGAAAGGGATCTGAGTCTTACAGTCTCTGAGACACGTATGTCATCAGAGACCGCAACCACGCCTCGCTTTACATGGATAACCGCACATTTATCTACACCAAACTCCATATTGATTGATTTGCTAAATCTTTCAGCTATTTTTAACAACTCAATCAATTCAGATTGTTTTGATGTAAATAACTTGAGATCATCCATGTAGAGCAAGTGAGAGATAGGCTCAGACCCTCTCCGCAGACGGTAGCCTAACCCCGAATCCAACAACAGAGTACTGAGGGGATTCAGGGCCATACAAAACCACAGTGGACTCAGACTGTCACCCTGGAATATACCCCGCTTGATTTTAATCGGCTCATCATTCACCGAAGGATTGGTAGCGCCTGGATATTTAAGAACAGTTGTCCATTGTCCCATACATGCCCCAAGAAAAGTGCTCAATTTTGTATCAACTTTATACAAATTAAGCACTCTCATGAGCCATGTATGGGGCACCGAATCATATGCCTTTTTATAGTCAATCCAGGCAGCTGATAAATTCCTTCGGTTCTGACGAGCCTGTTGGCAAATGGCCATGTCAATGAGAAGGAGTTCCTTAGTACCACGGGACCCGCTCTTGCAACCTGTTTGTCCGGAATAAAGAATTTGATTAGTTGTAATATGACATTGAATTTTTGATCTAATTATCGACGAAAGTACTTTATAAATTGTGGGTAGGCATGTAATGGGTCTATAATTTTTTGGTTCCGTGGTACTACCGGATTTAAAGAGTAGGTGAGTGACACCTGTTGTCATAAATGTTGGGAGTGATCCCCCTTCAAGCGCATCCTGGAATTGTGTTGCCAATCGAGCATGCGAACTTGGAAACCATTTTAACCAGAAGTTGTGCAGACCATCTGGTCCCGGAGACTTCCAATTTTGGGTTGGACGAATCGCGGTCAGAACGTCCTCTGGACTGATTAAAATGGCCTCCATAGCCGGTATCACCTTGCAAGCTCGATCTACAACACTGAACCAGGGGGCTTCAGTGTGAGAGACAGGCGACGACCAGATATTTGTCCAGTACTCACGCATTTCATGAGCACTAGGTAGCCGCCCATCTACCACACTTTGTGGAGAATTCTCCCAACATCTATAAACCCTCTTTTGATCACTTTGGAACATACGATTTTGTTGGAAACGATCCCATCGCCTCCTGTAGCGGCGGATGCGGTTTGCCCAAATTAGCTTGCCGATGAGAGTTCGGGCCCTGTTGATACGTTCCTCAATCCTACACTGCCAGGCAGGCACAGCCGCAACATCTCGAGTGGCTCTACGTTCATTTGGGAAATTAACATGAGCCACACGACATGCTGCGACGGCTGCGCAGTAAAGGATCGAGTGCGTATCAACAAGATCCCGACTGGACTCCAGGTATATAGGTAACATGGAGTCCAAAGCTCCCATCAGCGCCAAATTTCTTCTATGCGTTGGCAAACGCGGAAGACGCGGTCTACAAGACGCCGACAAAGGCATGAATTCCGAAATCGCACGCTCCAAAGCCCCTCTCAGACGCTGTTCATCTTGGGGACTTACGTTGTCGTCCAAATTGTCCGTCACCTCAATAACAGCAATAGGTATTGGTGTTGGGTCTGCTGCTTGATCTCCACTGACGGGCTGGACATTGTTGTCCTGGACAACTCTTAAGTCTGTGCGCAACCGCTCAAGTGCTTCATCATCCAACAACTTACGCCGCTGAATAAATCGCACTTGATCCGACAATCGTTGGGATGATACTTCAACTGTTGGTTCCAAAGCCTGAAACAGAGACAGCATTTTAGCACGATACGCAGTAAGGTGAGTTCCTCCCCTTGTTGCCCCAAAGTAGGCCCGCATGACATTTTCATTTATTTGATGAGTCCATCTCATGCGGCGCACTACTCCACCGGTAGCGGGGACCGTAGGCGGGACACTCGGTCCCACTGGTCCCAAGCCCACCACTGGAGGGGGTCGTCCTCTTCGCCGCGCAGGTCTTGGTGGCGGCGGGGACGACTGCAGCTCGTCGCGTTGGCTCGACGCGTCGATGTTCGGCGTCACTTCGAATACGTCCGAAGCTGACGCCCACGACGCGGAGCTCGACGAGCTGGGAGATGTTGGTCGTGCGTGTTTGCTTCTGGCTCGTTTTTTCATCTTGTGAACATCGTTATATTAAAATATATTGGGTGACATTGTCACTTTTGTCAAAATGTTTTCTTTGCTATTACGAGTACAACTATTGCTTTTAGAAATAAGTTTAACGTTTTTGTGATATGGCATTATTTAATTTGTTTGTGGACTAATTTTGTTTGATGGAATTCAAGTATATTGTAATATAAATTAAGAAAAATCGACGAAAATTTGACGTTCACAACTGATGATCGTTAGTGTTGCCAGTTATTAGTTACATTATTATTATAATATTATTATACTAGCTTATAAGATCCCACTGCTGGGGAAAGCTTCGCCTTATCAAGGGACAAGGACTTGAAGACAATTGCTAAATCTCTATTGAAAGCAATTGTCTTCAAGTCCTTGTTGAATCTATTGAGGTCGTCACGCCATCGCTTTCGGCGTCTGCCTCTTCGCCTATACCCGTCTTGCGGCATCCATTCGTCGATGATTATGGCACATCGATTACATAATAACACATTATTTTCTACGTAATACAAAGTAAATCTATCTCTTTTGGCCACATTTTATGACTAAGACTTATAAAATTAACAGCCTAAGATTTCCGGTTATCTTTTGATGTAGTACGAACCGTTACCGCCAGTAATTTTGCTTTTAATGTCTATGTTAATGCGTTCATAAACTATTAAGTCCATTAAACAAATTTCTAAGAAAATGGAAACAATATTACTTGAATTATTGTTGTACATAAAAGAACGTGAACAAGTAATGTTGCCATCTTGATAACATCTTTACAAAGAGTAGAATTAATTAAATTATACTTTTTGACTCATATTGCTTTTTAAATTTTTCTATGTATTAGGAATATAGTTTCGGACGTAACATTTATTTTATTTTCATTATGATAATGAAATGGTCTATCATTGACATAACTTTTTTTACAATACTTACATTTTTAATATTGCTTTGTCTAAAATAAAAAACAACTCTATTCTTTTACTTTTTATTTTATACAGGGTATATCAAGACCGCGACCGAAAACGAAGCCAGGAGGTAGTATTAGTGATATCAAACACAATACAAGTAAAAATGTTACAAAAAAAATCGTTAAATTTTTTTTTGTATTTTTTACATATCGTCGTATTTGAGTGATTAAACATAGTTTTTCTAAAATAATGACGTACATCGCTTAATTTTTAAACACGAAATGGTACGTAAGGGTTTAAATTACTATTTTTGCAAAAACTAGGTTTTTACCCCTCAAAAACGATGATTTTTAAAAAATTGTAAAAAAAAATCCGTCGCTTATTTTGCAAAATTTTTGGTTGCATTGTGTCTGTAACCGCTAATGGCCATGATTAATAAACGATCTTCGTTTCTATCTAAAGATCGATCGCGAAAATAAACCAATGGGCTCAAGGTATTGCCGACACGCTCACATTTGATGTGTTCTGATTGGTCTATTTTCCGGATCGATCCTTAGATAGGGATTGGGATTGCTTATTAATTTTGTGTGTAAAACTACCACCTGGCTTCGTTTTCGGTCGCGGCCTTGATATACCCTGTATAGTTTTGAAGTCGCTTAGATTTAAAAGTCATGAACGCTTCTACTACTATAGATCAATACGACCATTACCATTCTATAACAATATTTATATTATTTTTCTCCCTCGAAGCGTTATTCCTGTCGGTGCCAGGGTCCGTCTTCCTGCACAATCTCCTCGATTGTTTCGCCTGACCTTTCACATCCTCAATCGTACGACTACACTCTATTTATTTACTGTTGTCACCATTATGTTGTATTAATTATATTCTAAAGATGACATAACCTGTGATAGGATATTTGTATCCGCCGCGCGCGCCGTACACGTTAATGTACGAGTATATCAGGTTGACAGCCTCCGTGGCGCAGTTGGTTAGACGCCGACCGGGAAACGTGAGGCTACGGGTTCGATCCTCGCACCGAGACAAATATTTGTGTGATCCACAGGTAATTGTTTCAGGTCTGAACGTTTGTGGGGCCGAAGGTCTCTCGTAGTAGGTAACTGATGGGTAAAAACCCAATAAGTTAGTCTTTATATACCCTAGCCATATTGAACCAATATCATAATATATTGTTTATGAGATGTATATAAACGATATATTATGATATTGGTTCAATATGGCATGATTCGGAAGTGCAATGGCATTATATGGTGCGTTTTACAACGATGAATATAGTCAATTGATGTGACCCGTCCCTTAAAATCTAGAAAGCGTATACTTCTTTTGTATGTTTATAATACGAGATTTATACACGAAACTTATGAAAATAGTATCGCAAAACAGGCATGATTAAAAAGTCTCAGCTGCGTCTAATTTGTGTTGTTAAAGGGCAATGACTCTGAGAATTCGTATTGATTAGATTAACTCTTGCGGTCAATTAGTGAACTTGCTGATTGATACTTTCAGAACATCAATTATATTTCATCAAGTGGTCAAGCTTACGACAATGTCTTGAAGAAGTAGGCAGAGAATATAGAGTAGAGATGGTCTAAAAGTCTCAATAATCTTTTTTCGGTATTTTGACTGTCTTTAATCTTCTTGAGTAGGTTCATCCGTTACAAGTGCCTTCGATATATATTATATTATCGAAGATGAGTGCTCTTTAATAAATCCTTTCTATTATCCATTTTATTTTTAAGGTTGTTAGGTCTGTGTTGTTATGTGCATATTCCTCAATGTCATAGTATAAATTCAAATTTCCTTTTTTTCTTTTTACTCGCCAATTAATACAAGTAAACCTCCAATGGGATTCATTTTTACTCCATCTTCTTTTCATAATATAGATTTCATTTATATTTCATAACTTTTTATTTTTTCTTTCAATCCAGTCATTCATTTCCAATTATTTCAACTACAAAGTGTAAAGAACTACTGACGCAATTTTACATGTATATTTTTCGTTAGAATCCCAATCCATTTCGCTTGCAAATATCTATTTGATAAGTTTAAAACAAGGCATGACGTTAACATAAGATGGTGTGTGTCATGTCGACCATAGTCCATAAAGCTTTGAATACTGTATGTAATTAATTTGTTATGGCCATTGACCATCCACCAAAATGCCCGTTTGAATTATATGTAGTTCGATGGTGCCGACAATGACTTGCAATAGTAACGCTATTCGAGCGTAGCAAACCAAAAGTTCATTCGGAAAGTTGATAGCTAAACGCAGTTTCCACGTAAACTGCTTCTCATGGAGATTTATTTATGCTGATGATATTATAGAACCAGTAATTTGTTGTGTTTAATATACAAAGGTAAAGTTGGGAACCAATAGCGCTAAAAGATACGTATTGGTATAAAATTAAATAATTCACGTTTACGAACGTGAATCATTTTCGTCATAGGACTTTCCTTTTGCTATATTTTTATAAGGAAAATTATCGGTAGGCATTTATCTGGGCGTGAACAATAGAGCCAAGGATAAATACGGATATTCTTAAGCATTGCGATGAGACCATCATCATGGCATCTGTTTCATTATTAGAATTCGACGTCCGATACCTTATTTTTTTATACCTGCGTAAGCACGTGATGTCTGACGAGAGATGGTTTATTATCATCTCCATTAAAAAACCTTCATCATTAATAACCATTCAGGGTGCCTCGCGCGACGAGCTCGACTTATCTTCCTTATCTTAAAGTGCTTAAGCCTCCCGAAATTCCCCATGACTTTTAAATTTACGACTCGAGAAGATTTTAGCGAACGCCGTCTTATCTGTTTTATCAGACCATGTTGTGAGTCGGTGCGCGTCTGTTGACTGTTTAACAATAGCAATTTGTCGAGCACGAGCCACTTTGGCACTCGCAGTCCGAATAAGTGCAGTTTCTGATTTGTGATTGCTGAGTGCGCCACGCAAATGTAGAGATTCGTCGACACGTGTACCTGATTGTTAGCGATGATAATTACAGTGACGCGTTGTGAGTCACGGATGACGTTTATTTGGACTAAAATAGTGACTTTTTTGTATGAGGATCAAATGTGATTTGTGGGCAAATAAGTAAATTTCCACGAATGTCTTCTGTCGATGAGTTTGTTAACTCGCCCGCATGGCTGGCCAAGGTATAGCGATTCCAATCTTTAAATTGTTATGATATAAGCTTGAGAGCCTGTACTTTAATCATTCAATCAAACAAAAATATATTCATTATTTTTTCTATTCTTGCGAGCAATGTTGCCTTGTTGCAAAAACAGCATTCAAAACAAGTCGACGTCATGATGACTGATTGCCTCTCAATCTAGAATACCTACCTGTTTATAAGAGTCTTTGGAAATCTTTGGATGGGGCCTAAGTACATACACTTTCTGTGGTTGAGAATCATCAATCATATCATATTAAGGGAATCAGATTGGAATCACATTTAATCAGATAACTTGGAATCATGATCGTGGAACTTTTGGTATAGCTATACTTTCTTTATGTTTAAGTAGTACCAAATGATACATTTTTTTTGTAATTATGATAAATAAAATAAAAACATTTAAACTACATATGTATCTGGCTAATAACTATTAACTTTTAACCACATCCATTTTTAACGAGACTCTTATCACGTGGTTAATTTATAATGTTATGTTCCTTACAAACTTATGGGGAAAAAATATTTAGAAAAAATATCCTATGAACATACAGTTGAATGTAATAGTATTTTAAGGTTTTTTTTCCATTTTTTTGTAAACCAACTTCCGACGCGATATCTTGTAGTCTTTTTTTTCTCTTTATTTTTTGGGGACTTTTGCCATGATTAGGCATGCCAGCCCCATCTTATGTAGTATTTTATGTATCTGCATTACTCATTATCCATATTGGTATGTAGGAATAAACTCATTCAACTGAAAGTCTACGTCCCATCGACTCGGTTGGTTAATCCGTAACCTTATAAATACGCATCAGGTCCCTGTTTACGTTCAACAAGCTATAAATCAACAGCAGTTATGTATCGTGTCAACTATCCTTCGAAATTCTAGTTTAAACCAGTTTTAGGTTTTAGTTAGGCCACCTAAAAGGTCCCTGGCGTGTAGTAAAGCCATAATTATTCAGCAGTAAAACATTTAGTAGGTTGTGATTTTAGCCACCATACTCCAACGACATGACTCATAATTTAATTAGGTTCGTAATTGTAAAGAAATTTATGTTTATTATACTGTTTCATAAAATTTATTATTTTCGGAAGTGGTCGAGCTTCGCTGTAGGTAGTTTGGGAAACAAATCTACATACATACTTAAACGTGTTAATATAACGGACTCTCCATCATTGTATCGAATATGTTTCTACCAACCAGTGCATAACGTAAAGTATCTTGCATTGTCTTTAATTTATATTACTTAATTTAAGGAACACCTACCTAAAATAATATGCATCTATACAGAACTATATCAGTCACATCCATCAGTCGATCACATATTAAAATTCATTACATAGACATTGTCAATTATTTGGCATGTCAAAATATATTACTATGCTAGTCTCGTCCAACTTCTATATTTGTATCTGGCTAAACAATACATTACGATCAATAAAAAAAATATAGATTGCCTATGCTCTTATACTTTAATCCTTAATGATAGGAAATAGTGACATCATTTTATTACATAGCATATAACAAATGACATCATTTGCCCTCATTACTGATCCGTTGTAACTCCCAGAGACAGATGGTCGATTATTTTTTTTATCTTAGAAAAATAAAAACGGATTATGATGTAATATAGAGACTAAACTAAAACAGTAGTACATTCTCTATTTAATTTTCATACAGATACCACCTATTTAAAATGTGGTCATTATTGGTTTCTTGGTTTGAATTCAAACAATATAAAGAGACGTAGTAATACAGCCGACTAGAGCGTTCGTGTTAACTAAATTATTATCACAATTAAATGTAACTATTGGATTATAAAACTTCGCGGTAAGCTGCACTCGTGTTGATTATAAACCCATGTTACTCATACTCTTACAACGTTCTAGCAGAACCGTAACTTCCTATTGGCTTTACTTACGCAGTACATGCATAATTAATGAAGTGCATTTACGCTTAACTGTTTACCGGGCTGATCTCGTACGTACAGACGTGTTCACACAGGGAAAGCTAGTTTCGTTTTTATGAATTAATAGTTGTGTTGGTAGAGACTTAATAAAGATAAGGATGTCGGTAGATGCAGGCCGCTTCGCTGTGGTTAATAAAGGAGGCCTGTGTTAGTAGTGGAGTGTAGAAGAAGATGCTAGATGTAAGTGTTGAGTAATGTGTGATGTCGCGTGCGGCGCAGGTGTCGGGGGCGCAGCGCGGGCGCGAGCGGCATGCGGCCCCGACGGCAGACGCCCATGGAGGTCGGCTAGCGGCGCGCGCGCAGCCCCCGCGCCCGCAACCCCCGCCCCGCCCCACCGAAGCCATGGAACTCGCTGACGTACCAAGACACCGACCCCTCGCCTTCGATAAGGTAGGCCCTGAATTAAGTATTATCACATGTAAAACATTTAATATAATATGTATTTAAAAAGACACCGAACCGCAATGGAGGAAAAACCAGGCGCAAAACTGCAGGTTCGATTCCCGCATTAAAACCCTCCTGAAACGTAGAGGAACAGGCTGCCCAGCAGTGCAATTTATATTGTTCTATGATAATGGATATGTAGACCAATGTTTGTGACTTTACATTTTTACAAATTCAGAGAGAAATGATTCGTTAAATTTTACATACGGAGAGATTTGTTTCACATGTAAACAATGCGTTTCTTTTGCAGTATAGTACTTAGAGTATTAGAAATCCTATAGTGTCCAATTTAGTTCCCACTTTGTATAGCTTCTTATTAGCTGTAGATAACGTACAGCTTGCCCGTTTAACCTATATTGAAAGTTGTTCAGTTAATAACAGTTCTCACGTAATCCTTTATTCAATATGTGTTAAACACACAAGCTTCTCATTGTGAATTACAACGCGGATAAACATTTACCGGGCGAATTAAAACAAAGTTAATTCATGCAATACAACATCACTTTCCCGTGCCAGAAAAAATAGAAATGCAATTAAGAGAATAAACAACTTGTACGTTTAATTCACGCGGGCACCATCACAAATTACCAGAACGCTTAAAATACTCAGAGTTTAGAGATCTGGCTAATTTCTTCGTCCGTATTTATGTTATTGAAGCATTTTACCTGCGCTTTTTACGATACACCCACGTTATATCTCGCCACGTGTCAGAAATAGCATTTGTGAATGGGATATTCAACTGTCGTTATATACTAAAGGGTTTCTCAAAATGGGTTACCTATATACCACGGAAAGATATATTTTTCCTCCCGCGGGGCACACGATCCACTTGGCAGACAAGGTGGTGGTAAAGAATGCGACGGTGGTAAACCCGTCATAATAACATTTTACAAGTAAAAATATCACGTTACGCCACAAGTGAATATCCAGTTTGAGTCAGACCGACACGGTTGTCTCGACCTGCAATCACTCGCTGGTGAACCCTCCATTTGGTTTGCGCTGCAGTTACATTGTAGTCATCATGCCATGCCGTTGTAAAGAAACGCGTCATCTTTATATTTTAAAAGGAGTTCGCCGTTATTTTAAGTAAAGTAAGACGAATCCTCGTACACTCCACAAAGTATATTGAATAAGTGACGAGAATTCTGGGTGTGAACTAAGGTTGACTTTCCAGCTCAATGCACTTTACTTTGACCGATTTTGCGTGTTCTGTCGTATGGTAATTGACACATGTCGGCCCCTTAACCGAAGCCAGTGGGTTTCGAACATTTCGTGATGCGTCCGTGGGCTTCAAAAGAAAGTTTCTGCATTATATTTATTGCACCTTTCAACTAGGCTTAAACAAAACCTTGTAGGAATGTTATGTAAGATCAAGAAATTGTTTTAATTATGTGAGCATAAAATTATATTAGACGCTAGTTTATTGTCTCTCTATGTCTATTAGTGTTCAGTAACAATACATTTTCAAGAAAATATTTCGTAAACCGCAATGTCGGATTACATACATACAAAAGCCCAAATTTAGACAGAGATTTCACTATTCCAACATTATTATTGTCGAATTTGCTCTAGTTGTAGTCTCCTTGGTTAATATGTTTGAATATCGATTCTGATAACGCAGTTAACCTTGCCTAGGGGACTTTTTCGTTCCCTACCTACGTAGCTTTTCTCATATTGTTTATTAGCTTATTTTATGGGGAAATCCTCTTGCATTCTCGCCTAAAGCGAAAAATGCCGTTGTTTAATATTTTTGAGACATAATTGAAATATTGTTATAACTTTAAATCACTAACTACGACGCGAAGACAGCGTTTTGTCGCCATTGTGTACGGTGCTCATTATACAAACGAATATGAATATTAACCACCAGCATAACTGTAACATATTAAGGTTTTATAGCAACAATAGCTAGTTTTACAGCAGCTAGAACACATAGCGATGTTCCACTTATTTATTTTTACACTCAGTCGCCTTCCCCTTTCTGCTAGCGCCTGAAAATCGATTGGGTTCGGTTCTAAGACTGCCAACCGTACTCGAACTGGCGTCGAACGCCGACCGTTATAAATAATGCGGGATTATTTCTATGTTGAAACCTCAGTATGTATGCCTGGATATTTTTAGGGTGGTACAAATTAAATAGAATTTCAGTCAGGTAATTCTTTACTTTATTTTACATAAACTCACGCTTGTATTCCTAAGGGGTAAATAGACGTACGTACCGGCCACATATCGCAGACCTTTTTTCTGTGCCTATATGTGATGATCGATGTCTGTAGCTATGTAGCGTATAAATTCTAGTCTCAAACAACTGATTAGAGATTTTCGAAACTAAAGTGATCCACGTAAATGTCTGTACCACAGTGGCACGCTAAGCTATTCCGATAGATGGTAGATATAACATTTGAGTCACCATTACTGGTATTGCGCCAATTTTTACAATATTCTCTATCAAGGCGAACGCCAATACGCATCCTACCAACATCAATTGATACAATTATACGATACCCATAATTTAGCTCGTCGCAAGAACAAATAATTAAAAACACAGATTTATAAACATTCTCGCGTGATTCTCGAAAAATATATATTTGTCTCACAAAATTGAATTTAACAAAAAAACCGAGAGGTTGTCTCGGGCATCCGCGACCCGCCCACGTTACGGCATGGGCTCCGAATAACCTTGTGCATTGCCTTCAATATATAGGCGTTTCAATTTTATTTTCACGATACCGATGCTGGGGCAAATATTCTCGGTATTCCTACTATTTTTACAATACCTATAACGATAGTTACTATATGGAGATTTTATTTTATTATTACAACGGTAATTAGGATCAAATACACTTTTATTAGTTAGATTCACTTATAAAGCTTTATTAAAATTCTCATAAAACTACATCTTATGCTTCACTTTAATCAACCATACCGAAATATGGAATGTGTATGTACATATGTGTTGAGCAAACAATCTTTGGGTGTAATGAATCGTAAGGTGAAAGGTGCGGGGCGGTGTTGAGGGGTGCGAGGATGCGAGGCCGGGGGCGGGGGAGGGGGCGAAGACGCTCGGATGCGAGATGTGACTTACCCCCGCCGGGCGACGATCGATTCTGCCCGTGACGTCACCGCCTTAGCCTTCACAACCCCATCTCACTACGAGGACGAACGAAACGTGGACATCGTGCCTGCGTTAAATATATTTAGGCTATAACAAATCTAAGAGGTTATAAATGATACTGTATAAGTTCAGGCTTATTTCACCGATGGGACAGTACAGTATTAATACCAGTACACAGTGGGTTGCCTCGTCTGGGAAGCCATGTCAGCTGCCACTGGACTAATCAGACTACTATAAGTCAATACAAAAATTAAGTACTTACCTACTTCGTAAAAGTGAAATGTTGAAGTAAATATACCAGATCTCTCAATATTAATATATTACGCAATCATACTTCAACATTCCCCAAGACCTACACAACACTAATCTAAAACCATTAAATAAAAAAAAAACAAGCATTTTGCAGCGCATTCATTTTTATCGAAACCAAGAAGTGGAGATCAGCATTCGATGGTTAAGCCCGCTTTATTGGCTCGAGGGCACTCGGCCGGCAATCGCTGGGCCGCCACTTGGAACTACCCTCACATACTCGACACCGCCGAGATCTCGAGAGCATGTTGACCTAAAATGACACAACTGACGTCATAAGCAATCGTTAGATACGATCTTAAGCCGATACGGTGATACTCTGAGTTCCATCACTTAAAACGTGAGGTGTTATGCAATCGGTGAGCAGGATTTAAGTCAGGTTGTGATAAAAGTCAGAGGATTACTGAACATCATTGTTGATGAGCAGTTTCAAATCGTATGCTAATTGCAATGATATCATAAGGTGATTCATTGTGTATTAGTGAAATAACAAACACACGTGGGGCTCTTTATTTTACAATAGTTACGTATTATATTAATACATTAAATCATAGGAACATTAATGAATCGGCGACTAACGCAATTTCATGACTATCTTCTATACCCAAAATACTAAAGATTTTTTAAATTATTTTTATCCGGAACTTTAATAAACTATGTAACGTACTATTAAAATAAAATGATCAATATAAACAATAAAGAATAATAATAACGAAAATTAAATTAAACTTTCAGGTAATTTTGAAGTACATTCAGTAATTAATGGTAAATAACGTTAGATAATGACAACATTACATTTTTAACGCAATAATAGGTAAATCAACGACAATATTTGCACGATTTAATGTTCATAAAAGTTTAACAAATATAAAGTTATCATTATCATCATCAGCCCTTCCGCGTCTACTGCTGAACATACGCCTCTCCTATAGCACGCAACTGGGCTCGGTCTTCAGCCCAGTGGTGCGATCTCTAACCGCTACCATCATAGCCATCTCCACCTGGTTGAAGATATCGGTTGTCCAAAACAGTGCCATATGTGTGACACAATGTCAATATGATTACTTAGATACGTTGTAAAATAGTTAACAAAATGTTGTTTACTATTATAATCTTACTGTAATCTTAGATTGAGGCATGCATATATTTTGCGATAAGCAATTTTCGCAGCACAAAATACCTGGTAGATAATTCTTTGTGATAGATTGTCTGTAATAATATGACAGCAAAATCTAAAATTAGACATTCTTAATACATATTTAGTAAGAGTATATAAGCAGTATAAATTAAGGATATTTCATAAAAGAATATTATCTGTATTAATATTCACATAAAATATTTGGAATACTCAATTATCTTAACAGCATTTGTACAACATTTCCTTCGATCAGTGGAATCACAGGAGGCTCGACAACTAACTTCTTTCATATTGTCTTCCTCTAGACAACTCAAAAGAACAATATTGACAAATACCTGTCGTGGATAACATGCGAAGCGCATTTTCATAAAGACGAGAGCATGTTTTCACCGCAAGCAACGTTGATGAAAATTCATAACAACATTCACTCTCAGCGGAATGTAATTAACACTAATTAAATAACATACGCACACTGTCGCATCACTTAAACTCTCGCCGGTTAGATATAGAATCAATTTATACATTGCTGCCTAACTTCAGTATAAAAAAATAGAAGGTAGAGCTCTACAATTTTGGTAGGCAATTTTTTGAAATAGTTTAATCGTCTTATAGACCTAATATTTAAAATAACAGCTTAGCGATTGTTTTTTATGTCGCCATTTAGTTTCGGATATCTTAATTACTTTTGAATTATTTGTTTAAATCATATTTTATATATTTTATGTACATTCATGGAAGTTCATTTTGAAATATATAGGGCTCTGTTTTACGCGGCATAAAGACGAGTTAAGGCTTTTATTTATACCTTTAACTACCTTTGAGATGAATTTTAAATACCTTCGTACCTTTAAATTGAAATACGAATCTCATACATTAAAACGTCATAGGAATGATTTAAAAACCCGTGCTGCAACAATAGTTCTTTCTTTAGAACGCTTGAGTAGCGGATGCAGTCTATCTAGAGTACATCTGAGTCTTGGCACACGATGACATAACAACTTAAAACCTCTTCTATAACAATAGGAAGTAAAGTCTTGGAATGGTATATTGTTCCGAGAGGAGTTGAGCATGATCTAAATAAAAAAGATGCGCGAGATGCAAGCTTTTATTATATTAGATGTTCTTGTTTATTTAGTACTATGAATCTGGCAGTTAAAATTAACAACATTTTGATTCAATTCTAATGTCTTTGTCATGGATTATGGTTGAATATAGACAAAGATAAACTAGGGAGATGCCAACGATGACGAAACGAAAAGACTCTGCTTTTTAAATCGGGTAATTATACGATATGATCGCAATCAACACCCATCTTGTTTTACTTTTTTCCCTAGTCGGTAATACTCAAAGTACGTACACCAATTCTAAATCAAGTGTAGAAAAAAATATATAATATATTGAAATATTAAGAGTTACATTCTGATTTACGTAATGTTTTTTTACAGATGGAAAGTTTGATAAAGGAAATGCAAGATCCAGAAACAGGGGTACCAGTGAGGAGTCAAAAACTTTTTCTCAGCGTAATTCCATCTGCTTTTATGGGTAAGAACTCTATTTTAAGAAATAAATAGTTGATTAGAGACACGTGTTTCTTTTAATTGTATGGTAGTCATTGTATTTTCGGATTAATGTAATATTTATTTCGTCTTTGTATTAACTTCTTAAAGTACGCTTACCGTGTAGGACCAATTCTTTACTATTATTGATTTCCAAATCCTTCAATTTCTTGAATTGTTTTTATAGAAGAAAAAGATGATTGCCAAAAGAATGCATTTATGTATCTTAAAAAGTCATACAAAAAATCACAGTATGCGGTCACGGTCATAAGATAAAAACAGAAAAAAAAGTATAATTTACATTTTCTAGTGTTCAATACCGCCGGCTGTTTGCAACAGTAGTGTAGCCTGTCTGAAGAGGTTGATTGAAAATCAATAATGGGTACATTCTAAGGTGTTTACGTGTCTCGTCGCGACCGTTCACCGGCTAGGTTATACGAGTTCACTATTTTATAATTCAACACTTTACCCGTTCCTTTACTCCAATATCCAGCTAATAGATGTTTTTATTTATAAACTTGCTGTTAACTAAAGCGATAACTAAGGATATTCATATATTTCATATTGTTTGAACTGATGGTTCATATTTCTATAGCAGAGGAGGCAATGGAGTAAGCAGTAGGACTAATACTTAGGGGTCACCGCCCATGGGCAATCACGAAAGTAAAGAAAATATCTTAATAAAATATGACTATAGCCTCTTCTTGAAAATCTCTAAGATGTATACTTAGTATGTTTTCATCAATTGACTGTTTTATGAAGAAACACTTTATCTGAACTGTTGTTTATGTTACAGGTTACGATCTTGTCGAATGGCTTATGGAACGGTTTAATCTTGACGAGACTAGCAATGGTGAGTGTTGCGTAGCGGGTGGCGGCCCGTGGGCCTGGTCTCGCCGCCGCACCCCAGTAGAATCTAGCTATAACGAGAAGCCCAAGTACCCCCAGGTGTTGATATGTAGGTAGCGCCACCACGTACGTTCGCATGTGTATGTACGCTCAACTGTGCTATGTGAGGAGATGATTTAAAGAGACAATCATCAGAACCAAGTCGATGTGCGCCGATATCTGAGCTACCTCCTGCACTCGCTAATACATTGGCGCTTTGCACTAATTTATTACAATATATCCAATAAGATATTACCGCGATGCGATTATAACGAGTTACAGTTCCGATGAAATTAAATTTGCTTTTTGTTGGTCATAACACAGCCTCTGCTTCTCAATCTGTTCGTGCTGTACAACCCCACGCCTTCGGTGTTGTTGTATAATGCAGTTTAGAAATATTTTAAATATAATAATGTGATTATTTTCTATTTTTCAGTTGAAGCAATAAACTTAGCCAATCAACTCTGCCAATACGGTTACTTCTTTCCTGTGAACGATTTGAAAAATCTTGTCTTAAAAGATGATTCTTCTCTCTATAGATTTCAAGTAAGTGTCTAATTAATTACAACACCCTTTTATAACTGTTTATAAAACTTTATGACTTTTTAAAACTCACTGATTTGAAGTCCATTATCCTATCAAATAAATCGAGAAAGTATGAAAGCATAACAACAGTGTACTCACATAATGTTAAGATCCATATTATTATGTTTCACTCTCTCTTTATGCACATAAAAATTCAATCACCATAGCCCTCCCCCAAGGATTTCCATGGAAAGCATTTAAATATGTATATTTTCAAATGAATACAAAACCCTTGTTTATTTTATCAATTCTCAGAGTCCATACTACTGGCCGTGGCAAGCGCCGCGCGTGGCCGGCAGCGGGTCCGGCGCGCCCACGCTGGGCCCCGACAACGTGGAGTACGCCATCTACCTGGTGAAGCGCACACTACGCAACAAGCAGCGCCACGGCCTCGACGAGTACGAGCAGGAGGCGCTCGCCAACCTGCGCAAGAACCTCTCCGCCAAGTGGGACTTCATCACCATGCAGGCGGAGGAGCAAGTGAGTAGCTAAGGACGGTGGACTAAGTTCCTTTTTCATTCATTAGGACCTGCAAAAAAAACAAACAGGTATGATGTGAATACACAACGCTTGGGTTTTTTGCCGGCCCTGATGAGCCCTTACTTCTTATGGGAAAAAGGGACGGAAAGAGCAAAGAGGCATCTGGTACCGACACTATACTGGGACCTACACTGGACTACGGTCTGACTGACTATGTCTTTACACACTAATATATAAGTGTGTCCGCCAACCCGTACTAGGTCACCGTGATGGAGTTATAGCATATTCTTTCTCTTAAACCCTATCGTACTCTCTATTGTAGAGGAGGTCCTGCAGTGGGACGTGTATGGGCTCATTCAGATATAAGAGTTTTACATACAAAAACCCTGTTTACGGAAGTGATCACCATCACCCATGTATACAGGCACAAATTGATGATAGAGTAGTAGTTATTGGGAGGAGGTGAGGGTACATATTACTGCGCCATCTCAATTAATGCAAGGTGACAACGAAGCTTTTACTTCATTAATTATATCTGAAATGTACTTATACGTAAAATTCGTTAAGGTGTGATATTACGTCAGTTAAAATATTTATGGTATGGCAAAAAAAGGGTTTCCTACTTTTATGAGGAAATAAACGACCTGCCGTGTAAAAGGTCATATGCATATTTCACAGTCATGAAAATACGAATATTAATAATAAACACGTGCTTTGTGTACAAAAAAGGCAAAGAATGAATGTTGGATTAGTCATATAAACGGTCTGGCCATATTTTGTTGATTGATGTTGAGCTCAAAAGTAGGTCAAGGGTACTTCAAAATATTTATGACGTATGTTTATGTCATGAATTGCATGATATATATGTATATACTCTCAAAGAGGTCAAACAAAGGTCAATCGTACATGCATAAAAGAAACAAATAAAAAAACTTCAAAAAGACTTGCTACAATGAGTCTTTTCAATAATTTATATTTAAACGCTAAAATGTTTTGATGAAATTAATGAGACAAAATATAAATTGAATGCAAGATATAGGCATTTTTATACCATTAACTCTGGATTTACGCAACAATACTTACTAGCACTACTTAACAATAAGTGTCCTGTTGATGAAGATCTACTCAAGGTTGCAGTTAATTACTGGAAGCACGCCGCTTCCAACAAGACTCTATGGTCCTTCTGGGAGACATATATTCAGCACAGGTCTTTCAGTAGCTTATGATAGGGAGGGAGAAAGAGAGAGAGAGAGGGAGAGTTGTTGACGATTTACGAAAGTTAATTACAAATCAGGTTCGCCTAGCCAAAGAGCGGAAGAAAGGCGATAAGATAGTGAGCGACAGTCAGGAGCGCGCGTACTGGCGCGTGGCGCGGCCGCCTCCGGGCGTGCCCAGCGCGCTGGAGCCGTGCCCCGTGCCCGTGCGCTCCAGACAACCCAAGCCCAAGAAACGCACCGTGCAGCAGCTCACACGGGAGGTGAGTGAAAGACAAAGGAAGAATCATTACTTCTAGAAATAGCAATGAAAACTCACAATGAAGGTTACAATTCCCAATGATGATGAATCTCCTTTAACAATAGATACTATTCACGCGGGAAATAAGATTCAAATGATGATCAATCAGCTTTACCAATAGCTATAATAATTCTTAGAGGAGACAAAGCTATAAACGATACCTTTAGGCAATACATAGTATTTCCTGACTTGATAATAATTCCTGAAAGTGTAAATGTATAGTAAACTCGTATCATTTAATTAGTGTTTGGTCAAATTAGTATATTAAACACTAAATGTACCTACTATAACTATACTAACATACATATTACCCGTTAGCGTATTTCAAACTACACATCTCTTACACATAGTAGTACTACATCCTGTAACAGAAACCACACCACAAATAGTAAATTTCTATTTAATTACCTTCGTAAATTTAGAAAATATAAATATAGGCCATTTAGTTTATTCCTTAAGCGTAATTATGATTAAAGAAGCAACAATTCCTTTTAAAACTAGAAGACTCTATTCATCCATCAACATAATTTAGGTACTTAACACATTTTTCTTTAGATTGTTTCAATAATACTCGTAAGGACATAAATAGTTTGAAACCACCCTATACTACAGAATACAAATTCATCACACACAATCCAGACATGGGAAGCTCATGTAAGTTTGTAACTCTTCTAGATTGAACATCTAAAAACGAGCCTGGACCGTACGCGAGTGAAGACTTCAATTGCCCTTGAAGCCCTTTTGGCCTACTCGGAGACCTTCGCTCCCTACGATCCCTGGCTCACCCCGCCGCAGCCCTCCAACCCCTGGGTCAGCGACGACACCCTATTCTGGCAAATTAATAGCCCTCTGTGAGTTGAACCTTCTTTCCTTTCTATTAGCACCTTAAATTTTACTTCCTGCATTTTGAAAACCTCTCTTCGGAATGAGATTGTAAAAACATCAATGCATGTTACAGATGAATGATATTTGACCGTAGTAATTAAAATGTTATTGATTTTTCCTGCGTCAACGCTTTCGATTAATCTTAATAGATTGTTACGACTTATTTACTTGATGGCTGATTTATTAATTTTCATTATTTCGTAAATTCAACATTTTATTGTAAATAAAACCTGTTTTACTTTTGCTATAATAATATTATTATTCAAAAATTTTTCTATCAGTTTTATTTTTATTAATAATTTATTTACAATTCAGTGTGGAGGTGCCAAGTGAAAAGCGAGTTCAACGCTGGGCTCTTTCTATAGAAGAACTTGTGTCAGACCCCACTGGTCTGCAAGAGTTTACAAGTTTTCTTCGAAAAGAATACTCTCATGAAAACATCAGGTTTTGGCTGGCGGTCATGGACCTTCGGCGGAGCAGTACTAAGCAAATACCAAAGAAATTGGAAGAAATATGCGAGTGAGTGTGTGAACAAACAACAAACAAAACAAAACAATATTAATGACGATATCATAGAACCATCTTTATTTTTCCCATCAGTTTCTGAAGTGGGTATACTTACGTATATACCGGGTATATCAAGACTGCGACCGAAAACAAAGCCAGGTGGTAGTTTTAGTGGTTACAAACACAATGCAATTTAAAATTTCGCGAAAAAAGCGACCGTTTTTTTATTTTAATTTTTTTTAAATAACCTTTTTTGTATGCTCAATATCTAGTTTATGTGAAAAAAGTAATTTACACTCTTGCGTACCATTGTGTATTTGAAAATAAACTGGTGTACATCATTATTTCAGGAAAACTATGTGTTTATCACCCGAATACGTAAATAAAAATGACAAAAGAAATTGACGAATTTTTTTTTTGCGAAATTTTCAATTGCATTGTGTCTGAAGTCACTAATACTACCACTTGGCTTCGTTTTCGGTCGCGGTCTTGATATACCCTGTATATAGTATGCGCTTAGTCTAGTACCTATTCTGATATAAATATCTATAGCAGTGGAGATCACTAACCTACATTTACTCCTAATTTGCTTAGGTATTGCATTTAAAAAGTCATTAACAAGATTTTCCAAGAAAGCCAAGAAAGCCAGCATGGTGGATTCGATCTGTGTTATTGCAATACAGTACCTACAGTATCAATCTTCATATTATGCGGGTTGATAAAGTACAGTCATTTTCAAAACGCATTTGCAGAATAGCTAGCGTAAACATAGCCCTCGTGGCACAGTTGGTTAGCCGCTGGTTGTGAAACAAGAGGCCGCGGATTCGTTCCCCGCACCGACACAAATGTATGTTTGATGTGGACGCACACCGACAATACGACATGATGAAGTTATTTAAGTACCAGGAACGCATGAAGTGGTTGGAGATGTATTTGTTGATATTATTTCTAGGGAGTTCCTGAAGCCGGGCGCGCCGTGCGAGATCAACATCGACGGCGCTACAGCAGAGCGCGTTGCGGAAGGCCTGCGCTCAGGCTCGCGGTACGCGCTGGACCACGCCGCCGACCACGTGTACGGGCTGCTGCTCAAGAAGGACTGCTACCCGCGCTTCATCCGCTCCGACCATTTCCAAAGATTGCTAGCTGAGGGCAGGAATGTCCATCAGAAGAAGGCCAAGTACGCTAATAGTTTTAAATGCAGTGTGCACTGACGACAGATAGTTATTTCTCACTTGTCAACACTAACAACAAAAACTAGTAACTTCACATTTCCTGTGAAAGAACAGTACAACTCCGGTCTAGCCGACGCATTTATACTGCTATAACAACGTACACCAGGGCTCTACCAACACGTAGGTCTCTAGTAAAACCTAAACATATAGTAGATAAAGTATTAAACGTATTCCCCAGATTTTTCAATTTCGGCGGTCAAGTGAAGAAGAAGCCGGGCTCGACGAGCGGGTCGGGCGGGTCGGGCGGCGCGGGCGGGCTGGCGCGGCGCCGCGGCTCGGACCGCTCGCTGTCGGGCTCCGCGCACGAGCTCGCGCTGTGCGCCGCGCAGCCGCCGCGCGCGCCCGACCCGCCCGCGCACAGCCACAGCCAGTCCAACCTCACCGACATACCCTTCAGGTCAATACAATACGTTCATATTTTGTTGTCATTATCATTTCGTGTAGTATTTAATACTGCTGAACATTTTTTTTAGTATAAAAAAGAAGAAAGGAAAAGTAAGGACTGAACTGCTTTTTACAAATCAATCACAGATACTAGATAAAAAATTGCTGGAATAAGTAAAACCACAAGAATTGATATGCTTAGTGCAGAACTAAGTTCCTTAAAATAATAAGAAGAAATTATGAAATATTTAGAAGGTACGAAAATTTCGTAGGTACTTTATTTTAAAAGCTTATATAAGATTTTGAATTTGACTTTTTGCGTTTACTTGGAGAAGCCTACGTCCAGCAGTGAACGGCGAAAGGCAGAATATATTATATTACGAAATGCGATTGATCCCGAGTAATAAGAAATGCAAAGTGGTTAAAGTTTGCACGAATAAACAACTATTTTTGCAGAGATCCTCTCGACGATGACACTGCTGACGTGTTGCCGTGGGAGTGTTCATCGCGAGAGGGTGCGTACGGCGCGCGCCGCCGCCAGGACTCTGCCGCCGACTCCGGCAGCTCGTCGTCCGACGTGAGCGCCGCCGTGTGCGTGGCGGAGCGCACGCGCCGCCTGCCGCAGCAGAGCACGCTGGACGGCGGCCTGCGCGGCGCGCCGCCGCCGCTGCGCCGCCTGTCCGCCGTGGAGCCCCGCCACCTGGCGCCGCTGGCGTCGCCGCCGCACTCCCCGCGCCCGCCGCGCCCCGCGCCCGCGCCGCGCCCCGCGCCTCACGCGCCGCCGCACCCCACGCCCACCATCAGCGTCAGCTCCGCGCCCGACGATGAGTCTGCAGACTCGCCGCCCTGCACCGGCTCGCCGGAGGAGCCGCGCTCGGTGGCGCACTCCGACGAGCCTTCCTCGGTTTTCGCCTCGGCCGACGCCACGCCCACGGAGCCGACGCGGCCGCCGATGAGACTCATCGATGGTTGTTTTTCCACTCCGGAACCCACGAGTGAAGAGTCAGCCTGTGCGAGCGCTGCGGGGGAGACGCGCTTGCAGCCGGTTAGCGAGTCAGTCACAGTCGTACCGTCGGAGGATTCCTGCGACGACTCGACGGCGTCGATACACGTGTCCGACCGAAGGGATTCCGACCGTGCGAGATCGTCCGAAGACGAACTGGAGTCGATGCGACGGACTATATCACGGGAAGCGTCGACGACGAGAGAGACCGGACCGACAGTAACGAAAACGAGGAGCGACAAGGTCGAGGATTATGCAACGAATGTTGAAATAAAAGACAATGCTTCAGATTTGAGTCAACCCGCCGGACAAACGTGCGCCGCAGAGAACGTAGCGATAGAGATAGTGGCGGTAGAAGAGCGCGTGGAGAGCGACTCGGCGGCGGCCGGCACGTCGCTGGAGGGCTGGCGGGTGGCGGTGGCGCCGCTCGCCGTGTGCGAGGACATCGGGGTCGACGATGACAACGTAGACAAAGTGCCTTCGGCGCCCCCGCAGCGCGCGCCGGCCGAGCCCGCGCCGGACGCGACGCTAACTATTGCTCACAGTGACGAACTCACGTCGGCCTCTCACTCCGACATTGTTAAGCGTGATAATAAAAGTGGCATCGGTGAGCGCAAGCAGCGGAACGACATTTGTCCCTGGGAGGACGAGTAAGTACTCGTGAGTTTAGTTGTGCGCTGGGTAGTTGCGCTCAGTACCGCGATGCTCGCAGCGGTGTCACTGTTTTATTTGGACTGCATTACGTCGAGGCATGTTACACATTTTTACTTTACACCAATTTATAAATATCATTAGTTTATATTAATGCAGCTTGGCTATTTAATCATTATTTTGGAATTCCATTATAACATAGTTATCAAATTACTTAACTACACAAAATTATAAAATAAAAAACGTGTAGAAAAACATTTTAACACTTTAGTTTTATTTATTTTTTATTATTATTTGTATTCTTTATTTTGTATATAAAGACAAACATGTAGATAGGTCATACCATTTGAACAATATAAATATTCATTCATATGTTTTTTATTTTTATTTTTATCACTGCACGTTAGATACATTTTACTTTATTATTAATACAATCTCATAAGTTCCGTTGGCGCCAAGTACAAAAATAATTTTAATGTTCACTGTCTGAACTTAGTTAAACCTCCAGCTTGATTAGAATTGCAAGGTTCTAATCAACGTTAAAGACTATCCACCTGTCGATAAGACCGTAAAATATGTACCTACGTCATTATGCCCGGCTGCAACATTCGCAAGCATGGAAGACTGGAAGGCCGCTGACATCGCCACACTTGTTTTGTCCTCCCCAGGGAGAAGGGGAGCTTTATAGCTTCCCTCTCGTCTAAAAAGGGCAGCTTTCTGCAGTTTTTAGTGAATACTGCTCACCGACACTATTTGTTCAGAAATTACTATATTGTTACTATAATTTATTTTATATCAGTCAATTTACGTTCAACCTACTGGAAATAAGCCTCAGGGTACTAAATCCCATCTATATTTCCAAAGTAATTTCCCCCTAGATAATTCTATCAGACTGAGAATTAACCTATTTCCATAAGTGATACATTACATGTGAAATTTTCATAGAAAATGCCCAGGTATGCTGATTTGCTCGCGATGTACCTCAATAAAATTAACGCCAATTTGATAGAACTTTGTAGGCTGGGACGGAAAACCCAAGGATATAGTTATGCGTTGGCCCCCAATTAGATCATCAACCGCCTTGTTAGTTACTTATACTGGGTAGAGACACAAAGACATTAGTTGACACCATAATATATAGAAATATAGGGAATCGCCAATTCATACACCGGAAATTCACCAGTTCATACACCAAAAATTTTATTAAATTAATTATGGCCACGGATTATTAAACTATTTCTAAATTATTAATTTGCACCTATTTTTATTGACTGGTATACATCGTTTGTAGTGTCCACAATTTTATATTATAAAACAAAGTATTTTTTTATTCATCGGCACCCAATTGCGCACAGTATAAAATTGATTTTTAAGTTGTCTTTATTTTTGTTATTCGTAAATGTGATTCAGTGTGGCTTTCTAATTATTCGCTTCTTAAATATTGCATGAGTAAATTGTTACAATGATCGGTACAAGAATGCCGTACTTATTGTAATGGTATGATTTTATAAATGAAGAAAAAATCGCCCTTTATGTAAAGTTAAATTATCGTGGGAATCATTAAGTAGGCACAATTGAGATATTTAGTAACTATCTTTTTCAAAGATTTGCATATATCTGAAAAGTCAGATATGACTATGTACCTTTGGTTCCAGCCTCCAACCTACAATGTTATCACGGGCGCTGCACCCTCTCTGAACTAAATTGCCCCTCACTATTTTTAAATTAAACATTTAATGTACTATCCTGCTGAACCAACCACCTGCCATATAGGATCATTGTATGTTTAATGAAATTCGTTTAAAATATAAAAGACTGTGTATTGGGGTTATTTAAATATGAGAAAAATCATTTAAAGTGGGTACAAGTACCTGCATACAAATGTAGTCTATAATACAAAATATATTGGATATAATCCACTAAGATCGTGAAAACTCAATCCTCCACCATGTTGTTACCTTTCACTCAAGTCACTGACCTTATTATTAAGAGTTTTAAGAAACAGCTACTCTACCTACGTAAAGTACATTTATATACATAACAGCTCCCTTGAATCAATTAATTAATACGTCAACTATAAAATAAAAGACAGTGAGTTTGATTCCTGCTCTAAAACAAATGTTTTTGAGGTTCATCAACAATTGTTTTGAGTCTGGTTGTTGTGAGACCGAAAAGACTCTTGTTGTTTCTGATACCTACGACCCAAGATCGACGACGGTATCTTCTGAGATAAAGCACCAATTTCTTTTATTTCCGGCCTAAGCACCAATTTCTGTATTTTTAACTTTTAAAACGAGCTTTTTGTCAAACTTTCACCTCATAATCGATAAATAACTATAGTTATTTTGATAAATCCTATGTTATTGAATTATGCCGGAATTTCTATACAATTTTTTTTTGTGCTGCGAGTTTATGCTTTCTTTTGTGTGTGGATCAGTTAGTAAATCTTTATTAGATAGACAAATAAAAATGTTGTATAATAAAAGGTAAAATATAAATACGCATGAAAAATACTTATCCGTCCCACTACTCAACATAATAATATAATCCTTATAGGTGCTGGTTTATTATATCGGATAACAACCAATTGGGGGCAATGCAGTTGCGGTTGGAATCCGTTTCATCAATATTATTTTATTATGACCTATTGTATTTAAGCTATGAAGTATGAGGTATGACATTAATCAATAAATAGGTGTCGGATGAATGCCAAGGTAATTCATTGAGGGCATTTTTAAGTAGGTATGCACGTATGTATGTCAGTGTAATTATCTAGTCAGTTCGTTCACAATTAGCCTCTTATATAAGTAAATGCTTGGGGCCCTGTTGGCAACGGATCAGATGTGAACTACCAAGACTGTGGTCGAAGGTTCCAATCGCACAACGCACCTCTGAGTCGTATGAGTATTCTTAATCAATTCCCACGCACT
The DNA here is from genome assembly GCA_949752805.1 of Deilephila elpenor. Taxonomy (NCBI): domain Eukaryota; kingdom Metazoa; phylum Arthropoda; class Insecta; order Lepidoptera; family Sphingidae; genus Deilephila; species Deilephila elpenor. The sequence continues at coordinate 5,096,579 of OX457099.1, read as the reverse complement.
TTAGCAGAAAGACATCTTTACAAGATTTTTATAGTCGGTATGTGAACTCCACCAACTCGCGATAGACCAGCGTTGTGGATACTTAATAACCCGAGCCTTTTTAATTATAGAGAAAAGACCTGTACCCAGCAGTTATCAGATATGGACTCAAAAGAAACTGAATAGAGGTTAATAAAATACGATCTATGGCGCTACTGGTTTATACTCATACTTTGTGCGACAAATAAGAATAGGTCTGAGACGACTGAAATTTAAATTTGTGTTTGATATCAATGTAAATATTTTTTCTATTAATTCTCACAATATTTCCTAGTGTTTTACTTGAGGCAACATTTTTTACTGAACGAAATACGCTAGGTACGAAGATATAACCCTCATAAAACTGATCTAATGATATATTGCTAATAGATAATGTCAACAAAAAAATACGTTGTAAATGTCGTAAAGCCACGCTGTTGTCAGTTATGACTCACCATGAATAGCCAGGGTCGTCCGGGGCGGTATCACTGTCTCACAAGAGCTCGACGTAAAGTGACGCGTTTCGTTCAATAAGTGAGATTTTCGGATGCCAATAATACATACATACATACATAAACTCACGCCTTTATCCCCGAAGGGATAGGCAGAGGCGCCACCAGGACACCCACATTTCGCCTTGTATGTACCGTCCCACGATGTGATAGGGGGCGAGCCTATCGCCGTATCGGGCATAAATTCCTGACTCCGGGCTGATTCATTATCAATATCACTTTGCCCGACTCAATTTTGTAATCGCACCGTAGTACTTTTTACCGAGTATTTTTTGTTTTTTCTCGTGTTTTCGTACTCTTTTTAAGTGTTTTATAATTGAAACGATATATCACACATAACAGCAATTATACCAACGTGTATAATTGCTGTTATGTGTGATATATATGTGATATATTATTATAATGAATAGAAAAATCCATCACTTTGCTCGACCCGGGACTCGAACCCGAGACCTCAGCTTTGTAACTACGCCACCGAGGCCAATAATACCCTTTACCCAATACCCTCTTCCTATAATTTCTCCTTTTCACTCCCCTCTCGATTTGATGGGCCGGCAACACGTCTATGATCTAAACGTTGTGGATGTTCATTGGCGGCAGTGGTCACTTACCATCGGGTAAACTGTTTGCTCGTTTGCCGGACCTATTGTATAGAAAATAACTTTGCAGTAGTCATATAAAATTTTATCGCATTTGCTATCGGCTTGCAGTAAATATTTGTACAAATAATTTTAATGACCAAGTACATACGAAACGACGTGAGAACCCCAATAGATAATCTCTATTGTTTAAAATATTTGACATGATATTTTCTGTTTCAGGAATTCCTGTGAAAGTGACGCTCCATTTGTTAAAACTTACGCAACACTCGGTTATTTATAATTTTTGTAGACGAATATCAATAATATTTTACTACACAATGATTATTATAGCAACAGAAATATTTAATTTTCTATTATCTTAGCCATTATGTTTTGATTGTCACAGATTTAGGTGATTATTGTGTAATTATAATGAATATTTTAAAGTAAATGATCGTTAATTATTAGAAATATATTGTGTTTTAATTGGCCCGAACCAACGAATCAAAAACAAATATAAAAATTACTTATGTTTATTTACACAGTAAGCCGAAACGGATAATACCAATTAGAAAACTATAATACTGATTGACGTTAACACTCTTACAAACATTATTAGTAAAAAGCCTTATAATTAATTTAATATTAATTCGTTAAAAGACGACTCTGCAGACGCCGTCGGCGCCCATCTGTTGTCCGGGCGGGCAGTTCGCGGGCGCCGTGATCATATTGCGTAGGGAGATATTGGGCAACTCTTCTGGCTGTTCGACTGTGTTGGTGTCGCCATCCTCAACCTTCTGCTCGGCTTTAGCAGCATCTTTCACCGCCTCGACCTCATCAGGGAAGACGATAGCGTCGCTGTCGGCCATTCTGTAAACAAAATGCGTTTTATTCATCAATTGTGATTACCGTAAGCCGTCGTAAAGTCATGAGCCAAAAATGTGCATAAAATACGACCTTGATTGCACGCGATCATAATATAATGAAATATATTTTTATTAAGTCATGAAAATGTCTCGCAGCAGTCTAGTCGGGAAGAATGGACTATAATTCTGATGCCTAGGTCAGTTGTCTTCATTGCATGACGCTTTCGTTTGAAAAAACATGTTTTGGGCACGATTGGAGTTAGTAGTTATATACCTACATACCTTATCAGGCAGGTGGCAAATCGGAAAACCGTTAATAATGTGTCTGTTACACGTATAATAAAAACACCCACATGCTATTGGAGAAAAATTAAGGAGTAAAAGATTAGGAAAATAGTAATATGCAATAATGTATATAAAAGACAATTGAGCAGCACCCTTGTTTAAAGTCGGCAACAGTGAATGTGAGTCTATTACTTTCAGGTTATTTTTAGGTCTATCGGAGGCTATTTCTGTGCTTCCAGTATGTTTACATTATGTGGTGTTATAGAAAGTCTCTGTTCTATATTAATGTAATGTGAATGTGCGACGTGCAAATATTTTACTACTTATCGATACGACTAGCCATTTCGTCCTTGTGCCATGTCCGATAATTTGATAAACATTTTATCACTAATACAAAATAATGTCGTGAAGTAAATATTTACTATTCGGTCGATGATAATTACATTAAGGAATGTGGAGAACTTTTTTCGTCTCGTAAAACTCCTGATGAATTAGTCATTCAAGACTACCATGAAACATCAATTACTTCACAGTCCAATACGTATGAATGAATTCATTTCTATAAAAATGTTTTAAGGCGACATACTGTCATTGGTTCATATGTATAAAATATGTATTCAAATACACTTGATTTTTTGTGAGTGGTACATACTCTAAATTCCTCCGCGCTTCATGTTTGACACAATATTTAACTTACATGATAAGATGATGTAATAAAACGAGTGGAAAATCAGGAACTCATTACTTAAATTACTATAAATAAAAAGTGTATCTACAAACACAAAAAACCTCCACTATGCTGATGTAACAAGACAAAAAATATCTACGAACAGGAATTTTACGGAGGCTGGCCTCAAAATATAATAAATTACTCAGTGACTGGTCTACTTACAAAAACTCTTTATATACGACATAAGAAGGCCGAACCCAAAGTTCAATGATATTGTTGGACATTTTTTATAATTCTTTAAATAATAAATCACGTCTGTTATAACTTAATATAAGTAGTACGGAAAGATAGAGACAAGCTGTACTTCTCGTTAACTGAGAAGATTGATTAAATATCGTTTGAGTTTACTCATTAGGCGTTGGTAGTCGCCAGACGGATCTATTTCATTTTATTAATAAACTAAAACTACACAGGAGAAAGTAAAAATTACTATGTCCCTTTTTTAATGATGCGGTCTTTTTACAGGCTTGTTAAAATTTGGTTCAACAAGTATAAATTTAATACGACGAACTATTTTCCTAAACTCTATCCTTGTAAGTTAGGAAACATAAGGAATTACATTTTGTTTATATATCTATTTATTTACACTTCATATAAATACATCTTTTAGTGCCTGAGACATTTTCTTCCAATGACCCCAAGGTGATTCAAATATGAAGAGAGATAGATGTGTAAATAGTAACGTAAAACTAAATGAAAAGATATTAAAATTGTACTCACATTAAATGTTTTGTGGTGTATAAAAATCACAACAATTGATACGCACGTTCGCGTTTCGGCTCACGAGCTAACTGAAGCAGACACCGGCCGGCGTCCCATTATATACCGACAAAAATTTTCCCTTTACGAATATCGCTAGATATTTCTCAGTATCGATATGACGCTTATCGAAGTAGACACACACCCCATTGATAAAAATGTTATTCTATGACTAATTTACTACTTGACAATCCTTGTAATTGGATTGATACGGCTTCCTTAGAAAATATTGATAAATATTGTGGAGTGCTATTTACCTTCTAAGAACGCTAAGGCGCCTTGTTATGATCGTCTGTGGCAAATCTGCCTGTAAGTCTGTCTGCTTTTTGCTGTGCGTAGACCTAATGTGAAAACATCATGGAGAGAAATTTGCATCGTAGTACAGACCAAATGACCTAAGTACTCTATATCGAACTATCGGCAGTAGAGTTAAACGTAGCATTAGGCCATCGAGGGTGTTAAGTCTATTAAGACTAATTAGTAGTCAGTCTTTATCAGTAAAGCAGTTTATCAGTAAATAGTAGCCAGTCTTTATAAGTATCAGTATTTGGAAGCTATAAAATTGTTGGTAATTCCTCTCAACACTGGCTAGTATAGCCCATTGACTCTGAGAAGTAAGGATACAACATTTTTGTTAACACTGTTTCTCTAAATTCTATAGCGGATAGCCTATAGGTATTGCGTTTCAACAATTGATCGATTGCCTTCATCTGTTTTCAGCTATAATATATCAGTTTTATTCTATCAAATAATTCTACGCTTCTACATAACTAGTAGTAAATTGGATGATTCAGTGAAAAGTCATTTCAAATTATTTTCATCAGATATTTCATTCATAAACAGTTAAGCGCAATAACTAAAAAATGTATTGTGTCATGTTATAAAATTGTAGTACACACCCACATTGCAATATATTTTTGGCAAGAATGACATAAGACTTGAAGAGGCCTTTTTACCAATATTGATGACTGATTCAATGCGGCATTTCCTCTCCAATATGGTATTAGGATACTTATACGTTTTTAAACCTATTTTAGATTACCAAAATAGCCATACAATACAGGGTATATCAAGACCGCGACCGAAAACGAAGCCAGGCGGTAGTTTCAGCGGCTACAGACACAATGCAACTAAAATTTTTGCAAAATAAGCGACGGATTTTTTTTACAATTTTTTAAAAATCATCGTTTTTGAGGGGTAAATACCTAGTTTTTGCAAAAATAGTAATTTAAACCCTTACGTACCATTGCGTGTTTAAAAATTAAGCGATGTACGTCATAATTTTAGAAAAACTATGTATTAATTACTCAAATACGACGATAGGTAAAAAATATCAAAAAAAAAATACGATTTTTTTTGTAAAATTTTTACTTGCATTGTGTTTGATATCACTAATACTACCTCCTGGCTTCGTTTTCGGTCGCGGTCTTGATATACCCTGTATATATTTTTTTAATCCGTCAGAGACTGATTCTCTCTAACCTTGCCTCATTCTGGTCTTTGGTATATAAACTATCTAGCCTCCCACTTACATAAATATTGTGTTGAACCATTTTCAATAATTCGCAATAAATAGTTTCAATTAGCAAAACTGTAATCAATAATCATAAATAAAGGCTTATCGGTGGTAGCCAAATGATGTCTCGTAATTAAGTGATAAAATTACGTCATTTTAATTATATTATCGTTATCATCTCCATCTTCAGCCACGGGAAACCCACTAGTGAACATAAGCTTTCCCCAAGTACTGTAATGCATAGTAACTTGTTAAAAGTGGCCTGAATACAGCGACACTACAACATATTATCCAAGTGGGTGGACGCCCACCGCAACACTTGCCCGTCGGCGCCTTATTTTCGTATATGACTAACATTTCCCAAAACCATCCTTACTAAATCCATATGCATCTACTCGGAATAATATCTTAAATAATTGTTCCCTGTATACATATAAGGTAAAATGATCAAATACACTGCAATAACAACATCTTTACAAAAGCAGTCTCAATTTAAATATGAGCTTTAATGACTTTCGTCTAAACTAATATTATAAAGAGGAAACATTTGATTGTTTGAATTGAATAGGCTCTGAAACTAATGGACCGTTATGGAAAATCACTATTAGAAACCTACATTATTCCTGATGATCATAGGCGATACAATATTTTTTAAAAAGTGTAACTGCACCCGAGCGGAGCCGCCGGGCCGGACCGCTAATCTCGTATAAACAAAGTAGGAATTAAAACTCTGAAACGATGTGCTATATGGCTCAAAACTCAAATAGCTAAGTGGTGCCTTTTTGATACAGTATTGCAATTCTTCATGTTTAAATAATAGATACCTATACAATCACATTTACTTACAAAAAGCTAAATCTGATTTCTGATAAGTATATAATTTTCTTTAATTTATTATCAAATGTAATAGCGAAACGTAAGAGCTTCAACTGCTGTAAACACTGAAAATCTCTTTAAATTATATTGCACTACCAAATGTTGTTTACTTTTCGTGTGCGTCGTGTAAACAGGATGTCACGTTGAAATATCCCATACTGCGCAGCAAGCACGATATCTAAGCTGTTTATTGGAAAACCGATAACAAATCTACGACACACTATGCAAATGAGGGTGTGTAAGGACACGATAGTCACATTTTTCCGTTATATTGCTCAAGTCATTAGTCAATTAGCCGAAGTGCGGATGTGGTCGAGAAAGCTCTGTGACAATGACGTGCTTGAAATCCGGATTTAGACGCGCTTGGAAATACCGCTATTTTGTTAGGAGGAGTTGGGTATATAGATTAGATAGACAGGATAAATTGAATTACGAGTATAATTGGTATCCATACTGCATGGGCAATAATCGGCTGCGACCATATTTTTTTGTGATTTTATTTTATATTCTTTATAAACCATAATATGACAGCTTGTGTTCCTAATGAAATGGTGATAATGCTACACGATAAAAAAATCGAAATTGGGTATTTGAGAAACGTGTTTCAGATGCGGGATTTATCATTTTTTTTAATGCATAAGTCTAGTAAAGCGCTCACCTGATGATAAGCTATTACTGCCAACTAGAAAAATCTTCTCATAATCGGAGAGCAGAGGGACGAAAAAGGACAAGAAGGGAAAGTTTATTGGGCTTGAGCAATCTCACTAACTGATCGGAACATCACACCATAGCCGTCGCTTCGCGTCAGTTTTTTTGCAAGACAAATCAAAATCAAATCAAATTAATTTATTGGTAAATTACAATTAAATTTTACTTATAAAAAGTATACAAATTAACAAATGGCTTATACAAACTAAGAACTAAAGTTTAAGCGCCCATGAATTAATTAATAAAATAGAAACATGTTTTGCTAAGCATTTTATAAAGTTCTTTTTGAATTAATTGATATCTTCCAAGTTTCTAATTTCTGATATGATTTTATTATATAAATATAGCTGATTCAATTCGTGAAATGCTCTTCCGTAGGAACGCTGTTTTATTCCAACCTATACCTAGTCAGGTCATAAATTCTGTCACATGTTAAATATAAAATAATTGAAACAAGTTTATTCATTATATAACCATTTATATACCAAAATGAACTTAACAAAACATAGATTCTTATGACACTAAAGTTTATTCAAAATGAACTCCGTGATTTTGCATACAGGCCTTCAATCTGCGCGGCCAGTCGTTTATCGCAGCACGAACGAGGTCCATGTCAATATCGGCAGCTGCCTTAATCAAGGATGTCATGAGTGACTCCAAATTGGGATGAGGCTTTGAGCACGCCTTTTCCTCCAAGTGTTGCCATATCTTGTAATCTAACGGATTAAAATCTGGACTGGAGGAGGGCCAGTCTTCGTGCCGGATGAAGTCGATTTCACGCGCCGCCAGCCAGTCTTGTGTGCTGTTCGCTCTATGAGCTGGCGCCGAATCTTGTTGGAATACCCAGTGCCTGTTATTGAACATGGCATGAGAAACAGGTTCCATAAGGTTCGCCAGGACTGTATTTTGATACACAACTGCATTCGTTTTTACACCTTTCTCACAAAAATGTACCTCTGTTAAGCCCCAATAAGAAACTCCCAACCATACCATGAGCGAGGATGGAAAATGACCTCGTTGGACACGCGGAATACGGTTGCTCGCTTCTTCACTACTGTGTGCGTACACCTTATCATTTTGTTTGTTGTAGCTCTTCTACGGTAAAAATTCTTTCATCCGAAAAAAGAATTTCCCGATATGTTTTTCCCGCGTACCGCTTCAACAAAGCTCGGCATCTCTTCAGTCTCAGGTCCATTAGACGAGCATTCAAACGATGTCTTGTTTTTCTTCGATATGCCCGAAGCCCTAAGTCTTCATTTAACACCCTTTTCACCGTGGTTCTGCTTAACCCCATCTGAAGGGCCAACAGTTTCTGCTTACGTTTGGGATTTCTTTGAATTCGCGCCTTCACAGCTTTTATCACTGCTGGAGTCCTAACAGACCCAGGGCGACCACTTCTTGACCTGTCATTTACACTAGAGTCTTCATTGTATCGTTTGATGGTACGATAAACGAATCTTTTGGTTATATTCAAATTTTTCAGTATGTCAAAAATTTGAATTGGAGCGTAACCGCAACGATGCAACGCAATAACTGCAACACGGTCTTCTTTAAGCGTCCACTCCATATTTAAAAATGGGTTAAATTCTAAAAAGTATTCATTTTTATTTTCATGAACAATTCGAAATTCGAATTCAATAAACTTTTTGGTGGCCAGCATTCTAAAAGAAAAGTTTTTACTGTGTGACAATACTTATGACCTGACTGTGTATTTAAGTTTTTTTTTTTATTCTCTAGTTTGTAACCATGGATCAGCTGGGGGGGGGTCATTTCAAATAAGTGGGGATGGGTTTTTACAACTACACTTACTTCGTATATGTACAATGATGGAAAAGTGATTAGTTTATTTTTTTTATGTGGGGTTCACAGTTGTTTTTAGGTAGTAAGTTGCATATAGCACAAATTCCTTTTTTTTGCGACAAATATATTGTGATTATGTGTTTATTTCTCCAGAAGATTACACCGTATCTTAAAAAAGATTCTATGTATCCGTGATGAGTACCGTACCGATTAGTACCGTATCCTTTTTATCAACTTAGACAGTTTATAAGGATAATATATTTAAGAAACGATTAATTTTTGTACACACTGTTTGAATTTGCTGTTTCCATGTTAATATACTATGACAATGTGGCTCTACCTCTTTAAATTTATTTTCTACTACACTTAAACTTAAAGCAATCATAACAAGGAAAACAAGTAGTTGTAATCATATCCTTTATTAGGTCGAAAGTTGTGAAATTCGCTTCAATATCACCCAGTTGCCCATACTTCGCGACATACACCGTCAGCGGACAACTGAGTATGTGGCGGGCAATTATCCGGGGCTTGGATGAAGTTCCTGAAGCTTGCTTCGTTTTTAGCTGCCGTTTGGTTTACAGAAGGCACGTCTAACCCCACGTGCGCGGGAGCTACTATCGATGCTTCGGGGTCTATTGGACTCGTACGGACTAATTGCTGAAAAAAAAAGTTTAACACACAAATAAATTGAGGATCAAACACTAGAATAGAAAAATATAATTATAATGTACAGATTTTTAGTTTGAAAAGATGATTTAGATACTGGGAAAGGTATGGGCTTCTAATTAAAAAACGGAGGCCGCAAGTGCAAGAGTATCTATCTTTTATAGTCACTTTACAAATATCATAATATTGTATTTTGCAACTATAGTATAATATTTTATTGTTATAAAACAATTTTACACAACAATGCTATACCATATATTTTACACTATGAGTTATTACTCATACCTATTGGTATGTTTGCACAATTTCTTAAATTGACAAACCCTTAAGGCTGTATAGCACCAGAACCTTGTGCATAGTAGTGACATAATTTAAAAAAAAAGTTTTGGCGGTAAAATTAAACAAATGTCTTCAAAAAATTATCCAAAGAGATCTAAGTTTTAGCTTGAATACTCTGCCGCGGATTTAGTTTAAGCAGTTACAATGTCATTCCGTAGTTTGAAATTTATTTGATGTTGACAAATTTTATAACACGACACAAACATCAACTGTCAAAAATTTTTAACGAGTCTTGGGAATTTATAATAAACTTAAAAACAATTATTTTAGTAATATGGAGTATGTTCCTATTTTATTGTTTCAGTGAATTTGAAATGCAGAAGAGTTTGAGTTTGGAAAAAGTGAGTTTATTTTAAATATTTTTCAAGAATTAGTTGGGACAGGCCATTAACCTATAAGGAAGTTTAAAATAGGCAATATCTCTTAAAGTATAAATAGATTCGAAGCGAACTAATGTATAAAACAATCAGCAGTATGTAAGTAACACATTACAGGTGGTACAAAGTTACTCGCAGTTGGCTCATATTTAATCTGTTACTTATGTATGGGATAGTTGCAAATATAATAATTATGGTGAAAATATATAAATGTAAGATTCGTATTTGTATCGTAAACAGGGCAAGCGGTATTATGTAAATTGAGCACCTTCGGTTACAATATTTGACTTTGATAATGTTTTTCCTGAATTTTTGGTTACATTATGAAATTATAAGCCCAATATTTATTTAACCCGCAAACGATTACAAACAAAATATATTTCAACAAAGGTTGGAAAATAATAATTAAAAAATTAGAAAATAAATTTAAGTACCTACCGTCATAACTAGTGCGATCAACGAAGCTAACACAATTTTCATCTTGAACAGCTTTGTATTGGTTTTAATAAACACTTGAATCTCTCTCAACTGTCTTCAGGTAAATAGTACAGAAGCTGTGTCAAATGCAAGGTACAACACAAACACTCATAATAAACCCGAGTAAGTAGCCATTGTTACTACAGTTTATTTTATACTAATTGTTACCGTGTCTTTCGTTACATATGCGTCAAAATTTCGCAGAAGCCCTGTGACGATCAACGTTAATTAAAGTAAATACCGTTTGTGTAATAATTACCAATACAAGTTACAAATTCGTTATATTACAAAATACATAAAACTAGGACTGGGCCTTTATTTAGCAGTGGACTTCGTATGACTGAATAGATATATAGATAGATAGATACTGTGCCTATACTGTGACTAAAACTTTTTCGTGACACACATATAAACTTGCAGTCAAATATATACATGAATATAAAAGTTATTGATAATAAGATTCCGACATTGCTTTAAGATGTTACGACATATAAATCACAAAGGTTTAATCAGTATGTTTATTTACTTATAGTATTTTATGGTGATGACGTTTCATATAACGAGTATTATTTTTAATACTTACGCGGTGGGATTCCCTGGCATTTCAGACCTGGAGACTAATTATAATATTATACTTAGCTTTAAAAATCACGAACTTTATACAAAAACCTTTTATCTTCTATTCAACTTCAAAAACACTTCTTAATGCTCTCTTTGAGTACCCATAAGTACATTATGGGCAACTCACAAGATGCCCAAATTATACATTTGATTTGTTTTGTCAACATTCTAATTGTCCAAAGTTTCTTATATCCGATATAAAGAAAACCCGTAAAATTGTATGGATTCTTAATTAAAAAAAAGTGGTTTGTACTGTATCCATCAATCAAATTCAAAAAATATTTGGTAAACAGTAATAACTTGACACAAATGTTGTGACTAGTATCAGTTTGGTAGAATAGTGATAACGCACCTGTGAAATGCGGGAAGGAAGTCAAATAAATGCAGAAAGGCCCACAATACAATACAGACAAGTATAACGATAAGCTTGTTATCATGTTCAATTTAATAGCATTACTCCTAAATATTAATCATCGAGTATCGACACTTGTGTCTCAAATAGGGAAAACCTTATGGAACCTGCCAGAATATTTACGATATAATTGTTTCTATAGTTCTTATAATCGATCATGCTAAAGACTAGGCGAAATGGCGAACATGAACTCCTAAGAAGGACCCCTGGATAGGCCGACCTAACGCTAGGTAAAAAAGTTTCTATAGGGTTCCACGTCGGTCTAGTTAGAAGTTAAAAGTGAACCATGAGGTACTGCATAACATTGCCAGTTTCGGTATCCATATTGTTGGGAGTTTTTAACCGACTTCAAAAAAAGGAGGAGGTTCTCAATTCGACTGTATGTTGCTTTTTTTTTTTTTTTTTATGTTTGTTACCTCATTTCTCTGTACTGGGTAAACCGATTTCGATAATTCTTTCTTTAATTGAAAGCTGGTGCTTGTCGTTTGGTCCCATAAAAATATAGTGACGATCTGATTAATATCTTCGGACCTGGAGAGGGGAACTCCTTAAAATTAAGTAGGATTCGAATGGTTCTTCTTGCATTGAATTAAGTATAAAAGCAAAATTACAGTGGTGGAGGAAAGTAGGGGTAGGGGCGAAGGGGGGGTTGAGAAAATTAAGAAACATGTAAATAGTCAATATCCTCGGCGGCTTTTAACCGATTTTAGTGATTTCTTTTGCATCAGAAAGAACGTATTAACACTTTGATCTCACCAATAAATCATGAAAATCTGATGAATATTTTCGGTCCTGGAGAGTAGAACTCCTCAAAATTGAGTACGATTCCAATTGTTTCTTTTTGCATTGGATTCAGTATAAAAGCAAAGTTACAGTGGTGGATGAAAGTAGGGGTCGGGGCGAGGGGGGCAGTTGATAAAATGAACAAACATGTAAATAGTCAATATCTTCGGCGCCTATACCAATAAATCATGAAGATCTTATGTAATTAGTGACAAAGAATCATATTATAACAGTTTAATAGTATGCCATATACCATTCCGTAATGAAACCGATATCGGCAATTGGGGGCATTGCCGAATGTTATGTGTTGGCGAACAAATTGTACATGACGACGATAACTTTTGTGAAAACATGGAAGAACGAACCGTCATGTCGGATGAATTGTTCCTAAGAAGCATTCGAGGATTAAATATCCAACAAAAGAATGTGTTTCAGAGAGTCTCAACGGCAATCAAAATCAATTTGCAAGGACGATTCAAAACTTTATTCATGTAAGCCCGCATTTTTTAAAGCCTATTATTGCGTTCTTTACAAGTCTCTTTTGAAATTACTCTGGAGATAGATTCCCTTATATATTTGAAAGATCTCATACGGAGCCAACATTTGTCTGGTATCTATGTGGGCCCGCTCTCGGCTTCCTTTCATATCTTGGCATGGATATTATGGGCTCAGTGAACTGTGGGTATTAATTAATTGAGAATACCGAGGAGTGCGTAAAAGGTAATAGGACAGAAAAATAAGCGTGGAATGCTTAAAATCTTATGTCCCTTCTTAACTAATACACAGATTCCAACGGCAGTTAAATGCCATTGCTCCTTTACATTATGCCAAAAGCTTAAAGTAGTTTATGACGTAGGAAAAATACTACACTATATAGCTCCTACACGATCTATTTTACGAGATTTTTTCAATAAATGTTACATATGTTGGTGCTGCATATTTTCCCGAAAAAGGTCACGTAAACAAGGAATGAAATTATGACATCATAAGCCATTCCGTTGCGCTAAAAATTACGTGGCACATATTCCACGTATATGTGGGCCGTATGGACAGGAAAAAGAAGAATCCCCAATATCATACTAAAATTAGCTCATCTGCACGCACTGGTCGTTTTGGTATTTCACCGACCATACTCGGGGAAGCCCTTATGCAAGCATATAATTTATCACTCATATATTTTATTATTCCATAGTACTTTAATTATAACTTATGATCATCGAGAATTGAAATAAATTGTTTGTCAATAATATACGAACCTACGTTCATTTGAAATGTTGATTCATCATATCGTTTCGATTGTACATCATAGCGTAGATACAATACGAAATTATACTCAATCTTGGATATCCATAAAAATAATTTTAAATAGCATCATTCTCTCTTAGTCATGCTTTTTAAATGCCCCATATCGATGGCGTTGAAATTTAAGCAAACAAATATAAATTCAAAACAAGTTAAGCATATAAAGTCCATCTTACTCTGTTCCAGTTCACCGAAACGGCGGTTTAGACCTTACGGTAACATTTACGAACAATATTGCATAACAATTAAGCCTAAACTGCACAGAAGTAGTTCCCTGTCAGAGCTGAACACGAGTCCGAGTGATTTCCGTGAGTGATCATTTGTTAGTATTTTTGCTGATAATTTGTAGTTGTTGATGGATAAGAGGGAACAACACTTTTGGGGTACCATGAGCTGTACGAAAAATGAAATACAACAATATATTCGTATATATACCCAAATATATATAAATATATATATACTATAATAATATATCAGTTATTTAGTTCAACAGAATATGTAAACAGTAAATATGACATTTATTTTTATAATAATCGTGTGCAATATACCCTCGCCAGTTGTCACGAATCAGACTTGTGTATGTAATATGTACGTACGATTAATAACACTAGCTGATGTTTTAAATATTGTTTAAAGGACAGATAAAAGGTTTATCTAGGTAAAGGCAGGCAACATTTTATACATAGTAATAAATAAAATTGTTTAATAAACTGTCGATATTTTCTGAACATAAATCCATATACATAAGTGCATTTTTCCATATATTTATTTAGGCCCTTGATACGTGTAAGCGAATAATTTATAAATCGCATAGATTGATAATACTATAAGTAATGCAAATATAATCAATTTAATGACTTGCTATTTCAGATTTAGATTTTTCTAAATATTCTACGTTGCGCGCTCCAGAAATAAGGTCAAAGAAAGCTTTTTGCAACTGTTCAGGTGATGCGAATTGCACTGAAAAATTAGCTCACAAACCATACATGTCTACTAAATATAGAGGAAAGTAAGTATCTAAGTTTGTGTATCCAGAATCCACTCAAATTTTATTGAATCTGGAGTATATTAACCTATTATAAGGTGTAAGAAAGAAGAAATGGCGCCCGAAACATACGCCTCGAAGCTCGCTTTAGATTATATTCACAATATTCAAAGGCATGCTTTAGATCCGAACATTTCATCTGGTGCAGATAATTCAAGGTAAAGCTTTATCGTTTTTGAAATTTTATTGATAGGTAATAAAATCATTAACATGACCGGTGCTTCTTCCAGTATCAGTAGTGAAGATCAACTAAATTTCCAAAGAGGTGCAGCTTTTCCGTTCAAATCTACTCCAAGCGGAAATCTGAAAGTGCAGTCAAATCAAGTAAATAAACATTGCTCTGCACATGTCCCATAAATCCGATGCTGTTTTCTTCTTCGACATGTTTATTTTTCAGGTAGTATTCCAATCATCAACACTTGGTGTTTTGTTAGCCGACCCTACACAGGCAGAAGTAAAAGTTAAAATTGAAGGTAAAACGACTGAGGACCCTGACGATGAACTCTCACAACATGTTCGTAATCTACTACAATTTTATTATAAATATATATTTGTTCTATTACTGAACTTATTATTTCTTGCGTGGTGGCCTGTTGGTAAAGGACCAGTCGCGACTGCCAACATGTTCATGGTGGTTGCGGTTTCAAATCCCAGGGCACACCTCTGACTTTTTGTAGTTGTGTGTATTGATAGTCTATCACCACGCACTATAATGGTGAAGGAAACATCAATGGTGACATCGTGAGGAAACCTACATACCGTGGCGATTTAAAACAATTTCTACGATATGTAAAGTCCGCCAACTAGGCCAGCATGGTGGACTGTATGGCCTAACCCCTCTCAATCCTACTTTCGATTATAGAGGAGACCTGTACCCTGTACATGGGCTGGCCCATGGGACGTATATGGGCTGATACAGAACTAATTAATTTCTTTACTAGGATAACGAACCCTCCGACCCAAGACTACAGTTTGGTCCTAAAGAAGTCGTGAACTTCCAAACGAAGAATAATTTTGGCAATGAGCGTATACAGAAGACTAATATACCGAGTACAAGAGAAGACAAAGGGAAGGATCTGGTCAGTCTGGGATACACGGCGGCAGGACCCATAGATTGGATGCATGTGCAACTGCCGAAGAAACAAGATATGTTTCAAGAGTTGTACCGGAGGATACATAACTATATGTGAGAACAGCTCATACAATTATTATAGACATATATAAAACACCTGTTTCCCAGAAGGGGTAGGCAGAGTCGTTACCAGGACACCCACTTTTTGCTTTGTCTGTTCTTCAGCCAGTCGCCTTATCGGGCACAAATTCCGATTCCGAAGAAATTTGAAATATCAATAGAAAAATCCAATCCAATATCACTTTGCCTGATCCGGGATTCGAACCCGAGACCTCAGCTTTGCAATCATACCGTAATACAACTGCGCCACCAAGGCAGTAACTATTAAAGAATTGATCTCATAATATTATAAGAGATAATAATATACTATAAATTACATTGTTCATTATTACTAGTTTTATTTTCTCTTTATTATTCATATAAAAGTTTGCTGATAGATTTTTCTTATAGCAATAAAAACTCGTATTTGGTTATATTGGTTTACAATACTGTTATATTATTGTACACAATGTTCCAATATTTAGTTGCGTAATCAATAAACTTATCACCAATGTTTAATACGCACAAAAAACAAGTAGGTATACAACGGTGGGTGTTATAAAAAGACCCTTGTTTTCACCTAATCGGAATTAAAAATAATTTTCATAATTCCGAGAATTTGGATATCGCGTAGTCGCGTTTTGCTAATTAAAATTGTAATTTTGATAAATTATTATTGCAGAAATACAGATACTGTGGTACATATTGGCAACGAAGAATTTCACTGTCATCACATTGTTTTGCAAGTGTACTCTACATTTTTCGACACGAATACCTTTCACGAGATAGAATTGTCTCCCGTAAGCATAGAAACATATACAAATCATGAGTTATTTATTTATCAAGAAAAGATTTAAATACTTTCTTTTCTTTGTAGGTAAACGTAACGCCCCAGGCGTTTCAAACTGTGTACGAATGGATGATATATAATGGCAATGAGAGCAATAAGGTTCTGAAGAGAGAAAATATTCTAGATTTGTTTTGTGCGGCGCAGTATTTGTGTATCAAAGGTATTATTAACCGGACCGTAAATATACCCAAGTCGTGGAAAGTGATCCTAATCTTTGTCTGCAATAAATATTTACCGATTTTACAATCGTTGCGTCATTCACTTTTTATGGAATTAACTCATTTTACTGCATATAAACAACTTCCATCTTTACGACTGTTTTGTTCTTATATGATTCTTTTTTACATATTCAATTACTAAAACGAATTTATTTTGTGAAAAAGTAGATTGATTCAAAAACTGCAAACATTAAATTAGCCTAAGTTATTGTAAGGTACAAACTCCAAAGTTAAATAAATGAAATCCTTTCTCTCTTAGATCTAGATACTAGGAGGTAGTAAAAAACGCCCTAATCTCTAGTGAAGTCATAAATTCAAACAACGATAAAAACAGCTCAAATAAAACAACAAAAAATAACCGAAATGTTGATTTCGTGATTGATAATAATCAAGCGATTTCTATCAAGTTAATAAACTGAATTTATTGCAGTATATTAAACAGTAACAAGTAAAGTAATAATAAATTCAATTGCAATGTGTAATACTCATATGATGCAAGGTGGGGGCCACGCAACTACTCTTTTTTGATAATACTAAATAAATCTAAATCTAAGATAAGTCAAGCGAAGTAGTGGCGCCAATTACTCAAGCTGATAGGAATGTTTGATTGATTGCAGACCTAGAAGACCAATGTTGGTCGTTCATCGTCAACGAGGATCTGTTCACTGAAGACACAGCTTTTGCTTTGTTCAGAGAAGCTAGATTAAAAGGAATGAGTCCTGTTATGGATTTGATGGTACCTATTATATTCACTATAATATTTTCGGTTATTTTTTTGGTGATAGTAATTTGAAGAATCTTTGTAGGTTCCTCGTGTTATGCGGTTCTTTCTGCCGTTAGTCGCCTCAAAAGATTTCCTCGATCTTGAAGCGGAAGAGGTCATGACATTTCTAAAGTCCAACTACATATCAGTCACAAGGTTAGTTTCATTGTTACTTTTTACAAACCATATACTTACATAAATTGTTTGCTTTATAGCTTTATATTGTATATTTGCTTTGTAGCTTTTATTATTTTGTAGAATCTTCACGTGTTAAAATATCTTTGTGGACGTTGCCCTTGATCTTCACCTCTTTTAATAAAAAAAACATCATATTATATACTTTTTACCTCAAACATCTTACAAAAAGTAGTGAGTTAACGATATACACTCCGTCATTTTTTCACATATATTAGCTGAGCCTTAATAGTTTCTGCAAAGATTAATTAATATGCTGTTATCTTCCACTCGACGTGTGAATGAATGATCGATAAATGTTGATGAATACTTTTTGTTGATAGCTATGAGCAAATTCCACTTGTAATCACGTTTGTTAAAATTTCTACGTTATCTTGTGATAGAATGCGTCATGGCGACATTGCCCAACAATAGTTAATAGGTACTATAGTTGTTAAAATACTTTACTAGCAACAATGTAAATAAAGAGCGTTTTATCTTGAAATATCTTTTACAACGATACGGCAGCATTAGCTAGCTTTGTTCACACTACTAGTTTCTGCAAAGAGTAAAACATATTTTAAACAGTTTCATTATAGATAAATCGCCCTTTTGTTTCTTGAATATATTTGATATTATTATAATTTTGTCTGAAAATGTTATTAATATAATTTTCACTCATTCGTTATTTAATTTACATTTATATAATGTTCTGTAATTAAAAGTGCCATGACATAAAAAATAATTAAGTCATCTGGTTCTTGAGCGTCATTTCATATTCGTGTAACCAAATATACTCTAACTAAAGTTAAAACAAATCTAACGAAAGTTACTTTGTCCTCTTACGTTTACTTGCACTATAAAATAGTTAATTTGTTTTGGCATTTCTTAAATCCCTAGTGAGATCGAAGTCCTCATGGCGGGAGTGAGATGGCTGTATGGTGACTGGCCGGTGCGTCGGCGACTAGCAGTAGACGTGATGCGATGTGTACGCTTCGGACTAATATCTCCCTGGCAACTCGTCGATATCAAACGGAACCCAGACAACTCCGAAGTATTAGAGATTGTCAACGAAGCTGAAGTGCAACAAATGGTTGATGACGGACTCGCGTGAGTGGCTATAGAGATAATTATAGGTTCGGAAGTTGCTAAGGAAATTGATGAGGTAAACCATAGGATACAAATGATCGTGCAGACTTACAATAATGATTTTATAAATCATAAAATCGATTATATTTAAAGCTGATTGTTTTGTTATATTAGCTTATTCCATGCGAACTAATATCGGCCAATCTATTCTCTCCTTATAATCGTCAGTGACGATTCGGTACACGCACTTGACAGGAATTGAATGATGTCGTAACGTTTGCAAATAAAAAAGAGCTTGTCGCAGGTGTACGAGCGGACATACTGATGTCTACAATCACGACACCACCTGCCTCACGACAATATGCATCCGCCTAAAGATCTAATTACGTAAATGGATTTAACCAATCCCATGTATTCAAGGTTTTCAGAATGAGACTCGCAGTTCAAAAATGGGTTTATTTATTTGGAACGCGGCGTCAAAGGGTATTCCGCTAATGTAGATACCTACAGCTTATATTTGGACTGTCACTAAACATATATTAGCAATCGAAGAATTTATTTACCAAAAATTTGGCACCTTCAAATAAATGTTTTAGCAT
Organism: Deilephila elpenor; assembly: GCA_949752805.1. Taxonomy (NCBI): domain Eukaryota; kingdom Metazoa; phylum Arthropoda; class Insecta; order Lepidoptera; family Sphingidae; genus Deilephila; species Deilephila elpenor. The sequence goes on along the minus strand of OX457099.1, from coordinate 5,077,042 downwards.
TTTACAAACATCTAGCAGGAATAATGACAGTATTGTGTTTTAATGTGCAATATCCGTAAATTTTACTATCAAACAAGTAGTAAATCCTGTTATTTCCATTAAATCAACAGTATTATGTGAGACACGACAAGTGCTATTAAACTAAAATACACGATGTGAACATGCCAAGTTGGACGTTTCATTAGCTATAATTGTTGGTTTATGATTGTTGAGGAACGCCATACATCATTTACGTATTTTATTAGTATAAGGATATAAATAATAATGATGACGACACCGAAAATTATAAAATAACTACAGTATATTACACACAAACAAATAATGACTAATTACATACTTCTCGGGAGGTGACCGAAGAAAAAAACAAAAATAGGGAACCACGTGTATTTACACATTCCAAGAACGCCGGAAATAACCATCGTTATTGAAAGGTTTGATTCCATAAATAAAGGTTTAATTTTTTATTAGATGAAATAAAATATTTTATTAATATCTGCTTATTCTTTTAAATAATTTCTATGCACTTCGACAGTTTTAAAATTTTACATTTTAGCAAAAGTCTTGTTTCGGTATATTCTATCTCCATCTAAGAATAGTACATCAATTTATTAATGTACGTAAAACAACCCGACCGTTGCCGAAACTTGGCATGATTTATTTCGATGCAAAAGATTGGTAGAATTATGGAGTTACCAGAAGTAATATAAATAGTCGGTAGTACAAAAATATTGCATTCAGATCTAATGCAGAAATCATTTATTATTTTTATTAAAAAATGGATTATCTACGTCAAATTTACGTAAAACACGCTTTACGATTGTAGAATATATCAAAATAAGATCTAACAATAAGATTTTAACAATTGATATTTCTAAAATTTAACATCACCTAAAAATGTATCGATATATTTAGATTTTTTAAATCCAAAAATCTTACCAGTATTGCCTCTTAAGGAAAAATGTTTTAAAGTTTGTCCGACGGAATCTAAGAAAAGACATAAATCCCCATATGTGACGTACCAGAATACAAAGTAAAACCTTGAGTTATTTTGATCCCAGCCGAATAAGGGAAAATGGAGACGTTTCATGTTTGTCTACGCGCCTGGTTTCTTAGAAGAGTGACACTTGTGTTAATTCCATTCGCGTTTTGATTTGTTGAAGCTATGCGTATAAGAGCATGTATGCAATTTACAGTTACGTGATAATAAAGTACTGGTACGGCAACAATTCCAAGAATTATTACCACTGGATAGATGTTCTGGGTCTATCCGAGCCCGCCGAGAGGAACTGGATTGGGGAAGAAAAGGTATTTTATTATTTTCAAAGCATAACTATTTATGCCTACCTACTTATAGAATACTTAAATCTTATTGATATTTATAGTATTTTGACTTTAATTACCTTAATACCTTCAAAATTTATTAATAGTACTTAGATAATTATACCTAATAGGCAACCTAACATTTGAAAATAAAATTATGTGTACGGCAAGGATTTGAATTACATAAATAATTCACTAGTTTAATTTATTTCATCGATCAAGTATCTGATTATTTTGCGGTAAAAATAAATAAATCTTACAACCTGAAAAGAAGCACATCTCGCAGAAAAAGGAGTACTTTTAATTGAACACTCCTTTTCACAATATTTTCGTCGGCAAATCATCGCATTATTTCGCTTTATTTTGTTTGGGAAATCTGTGTAAAGCAAGCGATGACGTCACCGAAGTAGAGACATACTCTATTTTCATATGACGTAATTTTTTTGTTTATTATCGATATGAGTTTAAAGTTTATACGAATCAAACATCAAACATATGCATAAAGGAAATAAAAGGTTTTTTTATAGTTACAGAATCATTTTTTTTTTAATAATATAAAGATGATTAAAATATAATTACATACTTTTACTGCCTAATTATTCAATTACACAGTATGAACACTGATGATTGAATTGTAAAAACAAAAGATATCTAGGTAGATTTTGCGTTAAAACAATTTCAGTTTACACAGATACTAAATACTCTTCAAAGTTAATTTGAACAGGCGTGCATTACACATGAATAATAAATTGCTAGGCCAGTCAAAACAATATCTATTTACAGAATCATGTAACGTACAAAGATTTTCTCAAATATTTGGAACAGTTCATGGTACCGAAAGAGCAGATGTACCAACAGATGGCCATGATGCAACCGCCTCGGAGAAATGACGACATGCCAGGTAAATACTGCAACAGATTTACAATCCCACCAAATCATTGTTTGATGCGTCATATCCACTTAAAAGATTCTTTGAAACCTCTCTAAATATTAGAATCCCCACTAATATTATAAATGCGAAAGTGTGGATGAATGTATGTTCCGTTTTCACGCTAAAACGGCTGAACCAATTTTGACGAAGTTTTACAAACATATATATTGGACCATGGAGACGAACATGGGCTGCTTTTTATGCCCAAAAAAGAATGTAGCGATCCCATGGGATGAGCAGGAATTCAATTTAAATATACATAATTGCTACTCCTCCAAATTCGAACGGATGGAGAGAACAAGAGAGAACTTGATTACATGCTTTTTGTCATGGGACAGAACGGGATATAACTGGATAGTGGACGGGACGGGAAAAGCAATATAGTGGACGGCGGTCACGTTGATTTGATGTGGACTGAACTCAAAAACTTTCCGCACCCGGGTGAAGCCGGGCCTTACCGCTATATTACGTAAACAGATTTTTTCGAAGAAAACACTACGTTTGCTAAATCATTGAAGTGTTTACATAAATTTTACAAAAGCTTTGGTAAAATAAATATACCTGTCGTTCCCTTATATTTAAGTGAAATAAACATAATGCAGGCGCGGTATGTGAAGCGTATGTCACAAAAACTTTATGTTATGTATGGTTCTATTTTTGCTAATCTATTTTTACATGTCTTTTTTAAATTTTAAGCTAAATGGTTCCTAATTTAGCTCAAGTCCATTTTTCGCCTCTCATGTTCGCTGTGTCTCATGCTGTCTGTCGATGTTAAGTGTTATATACGAGTACCTACATACTTGCAAGGGAGTTCAATTAACCAGATAGCCCGTTCTTGGCCAGTACGTTAACCGGACGGCTCGCTTGTTGCCAGGGAGGTAGAGCCCTGTTCAACGACCGCCAAGAGAGTTAATAAGGCAAATCGGCTAGAAAAGCCTGTAACCTACCATTTCTTTGGTTTTCATAGTTTTGAATAACTGACAAATATTCTCAATCTATGAAATATATCTCTTCGGGCACCCTATTTTTTTATTCAATAGTACCGGCAAACCAGCGAACAGGTGACTTGATGATAAGTGATCACTCTGGCCCATAAACATCCACAACACCTGGATCATGGAACCGTTGCCGGCCCATCAGATTGGAAGGGGAACGAGAATGAAAAAGAATGGTAAGAGGAAACGAGTATGGGCATTATTTTGGTAATGAACTCGCACAAGGCATTAGTAGTATTAAAATTGACTCTACTAACAGTTTTTCTTAAAGCATATAAAAATTCCATACATACCATTTATCCTTATCAACAGAAGTGTCAGATGTATTAAGGAAAACGTATAAACATACCTAATAATGGGTAATATATAGGTAATTATGTAATTAAAGGCTATTGTGTAATGTGTATAAATAAATCCACGTGCAGTATCTCTGAGTTAACTAATAGTAACATTAAATAAACATATAATACAGTCCCTAATTGCTTAAAGAAAAAAGTAGGTAATGATCAATTATTATCATAATCTTCGACCACGAGAACACAGCCTCCTTCAAGGATTTGCAGGGCCTCTTTGAAATGGGATTCATCATTTATGTTGACGACTTATGGAACCTATTTCAGGCAGCTTACGAGGTATGGACAACGACAAAATAGACATGCGTAGACCTAAAATGGACTTCCCTTTACCGGCTACCTTGAAAGGACTTACAGGGGATAAGGACAAGTCCTTTCCTACTATGAGCGAATTCTTTGAGACCAGGAGAAAGGTGGTTAGATTAACTATTATTTAACACGCAAAATACCCATATGTAGTACATATTATAGAGAATATTACCCTTTCATCTTTTCTCATATCCCATGGTATCGCGATAAGTGGCTTATAACAATAAAAACAAAACATCTAGTTGGAGTTAAGTTGAAACTATCATAGAAACCCACACAAGAGCGTCACGTTTGAAGCTTAGCGTATGTACCTACACTATATTTTTTGCTTCAAGCAAGCCAACTGCCCACCAACAAGAGATATTCATGTCTCGGCGGATACTCTCACTAGGTAGAGCGCTGTACTTATCGTCAAGTGTAATGTGATCATTTTATCGTAGAATAACATTTTGCGAAACCCCTTTATATGTATTCTGTATTGCACTCTTTTAGTCAAAAACTATTATCTCGGCAAATATAAAATAGTTTATCTTGCTGCAAATCTTCGCGATTCCTGCTAAAGAACTTTACTTAACCTTCTTTTACGGCAAAATGCTTAGGAAAATATATATATTTCATAACTCATTTAACTCTTTTAATAAAAATTGTGTGTGTTTAGTATTTTTACTTTAATTAGAAATGTTTATTGAAGTGGTTATAGAAGTTAAATTTTGCTGTTCCATTTTTGTAGGCGCCAACAAAAAAGCAAGATCCAATGTTTGATCTACCAGAAAAGGATTCTGATTTGAACACTACTATTAGTGAAACGAGCAGTGGCAGCGCTAATACCAGTGTTATGGAGAAAGTAATTATTCAAATAATTTTAATGATCATACAGCCAACACTGGAATTATTTACCTATGGTAGAGCCAAAACTACGCAATGATAGAAACCTCGATGTATTTACAGAATCTATATGCAGGCAAAACAGAAGAAAGAAGACATAGTGTAGCGGCATCATATCTTGCAGCTGCTACGGCAGCTCTAGCAGAATCGCAAAGGTTTTTAATTTTTACAAATATCAGATAGATTTTTGCAAAACTATTCTATCTGTTTATCTTTAAAAACATTTACTATTTATGTACAATTCTTTTTCATGACGAAAATAAATTTAATAACAACTGAATACGCCACATTGTTGTGGTGGACTAAATGATCTAGCCCCAATCAATCGTACTGTCCATTGTAGAGGCCCGTGTACTGTAGAGGTAGGTACATACGTACATGGGCTGATACCTTATATAGTACGCCTCATTTTTTAGCATTATTTTAACCGAACAGCATAACCTAATAGTTCAATGTATGTGTTTCCTATAGGCTTTAGCATTTATGACTTGCAATAGCTTGCATTTAGGGATTTCTAAGTGACAGAAAGTACGTAACAGAGTTAGCATTCAAGCATTTCTAAGTAAGAGAACGTTAGCAGTGTGAAACCCAGGTCAGCCGCAGCGTCGCCGGCGCCGCGGCCGCAGACAACGAGCAACGTGTCGCGCACCGAGCATGCGCACGCCGCCGCTCCGCTCTCGCAGAACAACTTCCACAGCCCGCGGATATCGCTCTTCAACCAGTCTAAGGAGTCGCTCGCCAGGGTTAACATGTTAGTTGGACCAACACGGCTTTCATTTTTGGTAGAATTCCAGTATCCTCCCAGTCCACCGTCCAATTCATTCATTCATAAGTGACCTCCAGAATAATGTAATAGGAAGAGATATAGCTAAGGAATTCTTTGATCTCCAATATTTTATACAACGTAATAAACGAGGAGAGCAAACTAACAATATTGTTCCTTAATGTTAGGTTTATCTAGATTTTGTTTTCTAGTTCGGCAAAACGAGTATGTTGCACCAGATGACCACTATAAAAACTTCTAAACAAATTACTGACTGGCATCAGATGATTTTTGCCATTTAATAGAACTTTGCTTGTTGCTTCGGTCGAATCTCAATGTTCGCAGAGTAGAGAAGATGGTAGAGTGGAACTCTACCTCTATTATTTAATATCTATAACTCTTTATCTATAATTATAATTCCCAGGAACAAGTTATCAACGTCTATTCTCGGCCCTTCGAACAAGAAGTACATAGCTGATGGGTCTCTGTTCAACTGGGAGAGGGAAACTGTCTTAGTGTTTGGTGGCATTGACCCTCACACGGCTTACGGAGTGGGAAAGAATACTGGAAAAGATATTTACAGGTATTCGTGAACTTACTGGTCAAGTAAGAGTTGGACGTGCCGCAAGCCCGACCCACGCTTGGCCGATTGTACTTTGTAATTATGCTTTAGATTATACAGGGTATATCAAGACTGCGACCGAAAACGAAGCCAGGTGGTAGTTTTAGTGGTTACAGACACAATGCAAATAAAAATTTCGCAAAATAAGCGACAGTTTTTTTTTTGCAATTTTTTGAAAATCATTGTTTTTGGGTAGTAAATACCTAGTTATTGCGAAAATAGTAATTTAAACTCTATCGTACCATTGTGTCTTAAAAAATAAAAAGATTTACATCATTATTTTAGGAAAACTATGTATTTATCACCTAAATACGACGATAAGTAAAAAATTACCAAAAAAATGTTGACGATTTTTTTTACGAAATTTTTCATTGCATTGTGTCTGAAGTCACTAATACTACCACCTGGCTTCGTTTTCGGTCGCGGTCTTGATATACCCTGTATACTGTAATCACTTGAAATATCCTGAAACCTACCTTTTTTAGTTTGGACCTATGATAAATGTATCATATAGTTTGTGTGAAATGATTGCTATAATTAACATAGGTATTATTTGGAATAATTAATGTTAATATAGATTTGATCCGGTCACGAACATATGGGAGTACGTCGGAGATCTGCCAGAACCTAGGCATCATCACTCAGTCGCATTTTTACGAGGACGCGTATATCTTGTTGGTAAATATCATGATTTATTTAATATATATGATATAGTATACAGGTTGATGAACATTGTTTGCTTTCAAACTTGTCAGACCTGGTGTTGTCAATATTCATCCAGTATTCATAAATGTGATTACTAATTGTACTAGCTAGAAAAAAAATTTCAGTGCTACAATTGCACATAGTTACCAACAACTCTGAGATTTTTATCCATTACAACGTTCTAGCTAGTGTGTACGTAATACTTATAAAATTGTAGGAGCTATTATCATGCTCGTAGAAGCTCATCATATGGCCATGATTAATAAACGATCTTCTTTTCTATCTAAAGATCGATCGTGAAAATAAACCAATGGGCTCAAGGTATTGCCGACAAGCTCACATTTGATGTGTTCTGATTGGTCTATTTTCCGGATCGATCCTTAGATAGGGATTGGGATTGCTTATTAATTTTGTGTGTAGTCTCCAAGATACTCTATAAGTCGACATCTAGACCACTATATTGCACATCGTAGTTCAATCTATTGCAGTAATCGCATTAAATTAAGATTATGATCTAGAGAGCCCTTTAAGTACTACAAGTACATAAATATTAATAAATAGGTATTTACATTGATTTATAAATACACAATAAGATAAAGGCCCCAAAACACTTCACAGAAATGATACTTCATTGCAAGTGATTTTGATTGATAAATATGGACAAAGTACGCAGTAGTATTGGTTGCATAAAAACAATATTCAATAGTACGTGAAGTCGAAAAACACGTAGTCCTGTCCTTTGCATTAAGAAACAAGTTTCTGATCACTACTAAATGTATTTCTGTTAGTAAAATTATGTATTTATAATGAATGTAATGTCATTGTATAAGCCTAGTAAAACCAGTAAACTGTTCATCTGATGATAAGTAATTAATGTCGCCCATAAGATGCCATTCCAGACTTATTAAATGGGAGGGGCTAAAGAAGAAACAAGTACGAATGGAAAAAGTGATTTTGGACATTAAGCAATCTCTTTTAACGGAATACAATAGCAAATCCTTCGCTATACGTTGGTTCTTTCAAATATTACAGTATCATCTCTCCGGTCAACCACACTATGAGTTCAGAAAATTCATATTTAAAATCAGGTGGAGCAGACCCTCGAGATGATGATGTCCGCGGTAAGTCAGTGGTGGTGTCTACTGTGTGGAGCTATGAGCCAGTCACGAGATCATGGTACAGTGAATCCGGCCTGGCCGTACCGAGGAAGAACTTCGGACTTGTCGTTCACAAGATGGCGCTGTACGCGATCGGCGGACAAGACAAGAAGGGCAAGTAAGGATAACTTTATCGTAATTGTAACGCTATTATTAATACTTTTCCCAGAGAATCCTATGAATCGAAGGCGATATTTTTGGGGCACACTATTGAATGGTCGTCAATAACCTCTAAGCCATTAGGTTTCGATGATTAAACAAAATATACTCATAATTATTAGCGATATAACGAATACGTGTTACATAAAAAAATATTCCGATGCACGCTGCCATAAGTCACGTATGTGTAAATTCCCTCCGCTTCGGACAGAAACATGACGACTACAATGAACAACTCAATAAATATTTGTTATGTTTGACGTCACGCCGCGTATTCCGTGACATTTTATGACTAACCGTCAAATAACTATATTATACCAAATCAACAAATAACTGATTTCTAATTGATATAAGAATTGTGTGTTACGTCTGCTTGCTGATTGTAAATCTTATTACAATAAAAGTTGTATTGTTTTGCTAGCAGTATAAGAATAACTTTGTTAATTATTTTAACGTTTAAATTGTTAATTTATAAACATTGCGTAACTTTACAAGTTATTTAGATATGGTAGAGCTCGTAACGATACTATTCTTATTATGTCAGTTCATTCATGCTGAGGACTGATTTGTCACTATGTATAACATGGTTCTATAACTTTTGAAAATTTCCGATCCGAGAATATATTATTTTATCATCAAAATATTTTTTCCATGTGATCCAATTTTTTTTTAAATCAGATTAAGGTTATCTGCCCAACTTCAAAGTATATGCTCGACTGTCTTGTTTTAGATACATTGGCTCCTTGAAAGTTGGCAAATTGCTATTACAAACCTACTCTCAGAACGACAAACTTAAAAATCGAATTTATACTTTTAACATACTTCCAACTTTCTACTGCTCACATTGCCAAACATACATAAACTCACGCCTTTTTCTCATAAAGGGCTGAGCTACCAGGGCACCAACATTTCACCCTACAACTAAACATTACCCCAAAAACCATTCCTGAATACCATGTACATAACGTCACCCAGGGTGCTCCGCTCAGTGGAGCGGTTCGACCCGAAGTCGGGGTCGTGGAGCGAGGTGCGCTCGATGGGCGTGGCGCGCATGGCGGTGGCGTGCGCCAAGTACCGCGACTACATCTGGGTGGCGGGCGGCATGACCGGCGAGAAGAAGCGCCCCTTCTGCAAGATCGTCGAGTGTTACAACTCTAAGACTAACGAGTTAGTACTGAACCATAAAGATAGCTGCATAGCTGCATCAAGTAATTTTGATACTAGCTGATGTTGTTAAATGGTACGTAGTTAGGAAAACTAATTTTCAAAAACCCTCTACCATGGACATCATGAAATTTTGTAAAGGTACTAGATTTGTTTTTCGTTATAAACACAACAGTGATTTTATATCTGCCACAGCGGGTAGGGAACCTTTAAAACATTTAAATTCCACAGATCGTAAAGTACCCCACTTTAAAACTGATAAGGAAACATGTGCGTGTCTATAGTGTTAGAACTTGTTTACTAACTTCACTGCCAAGAATTAGTTTAAAATAGGAATTCCTAATGATTTTACCAAAATATCTTGATAATATACAGATGGACTGAAATACACAGTTTACGTTTCCCAAGATGTTTTGCCACGCTGTTCGCGATGAACGATAAACTGTACATTATCGGCGGCGCCGGGAAAGTATCTGAGAAGGTAAATAAATTCAATGATTTACGATAGTTTGTGAAACGCTCTATATTTCTAGTAATTCAGGTAAATTCACCCATTGCTAATTTTCTAATACAGTAATTGAAAAATCAAATATGCTCTGTTCATTTTGAGAACGTAGTTTTCGAAATCAAATATTGTCCATTATGAAAACTTGGTTAATTAAACAATAATTGCGACATATTTATACGATTAGAATAAAACGCAGTTTGAGTGAGAAGTCTATACCCTGAAATCGAATCCGAGATCAAAAATGTAAACAAACAAATGTCATTGTGAAAGTGACATTTCAGGGCTAGGAAACATTTTCTAATAAAAATTCAAATGTTGCGAGTATTGTGTTTTAGAATTTCCTTTAGATTAACATGGTAAAAATGAAAAGCACCAACAAAAACGAAATATATTTAGTTTGTTATTTAAAAAGTATTTTATCAATCACACACTTATCAGTTCACAAGCCTTCAATATCACTTGAATGAGACGAACTCGTTGATGTCGGAATCAGTAACATTTATTATAAATTGATCTGGCACTATATCAATCAGGTGGTCTAATTTGCACGTTTTTCTTCCTTTATTACATGTTTAACATATCCGTTCCACCACCGCGGTGTCACTTCTTGTAAACCATCTTCATTAATCATGTTTTCTTCATAACAAATATTTTTTCGTAATTGGAGAGGCTAAATATAATAAAGTTTTATTTCAGTGAGCCAAATGTTAGGAATTTCTATTTATTGCCAGCAGCATAAAATAATTTCGTACCATTTTTATCACATCATTTAAAAAAATGTTGAAATTGTAATTTATGTAAATATTATACCAAAGAATTTTCATTCGGCTATGTTTTATACTTATATAACAGGTGAGAATAATTCTAACCTATCATTTTAACGGTTGTCGACAATCTACCATGGTAATTTATTTTTATTGTAGTGGTAACCCTTTTGTTTACATTTTTGATCTCTGATTCCATTTCAGGGTATAGACACCACGTGCATTGTAATTGCAAGTAACTAATAACATACCGTGCACAATGTTCATATGGTGAAGATATTATCACAACAAAAGTATTTGGCATGCCGACTGATACCAGAATGGTCTTGTGGGTATCAATGCTTATTTATTTATTTATAAATTCCTTATTGTACACCACATACATACAAAAAAAAAGAATTAAAATAATTATTATTATATTTAAAGATGGACTATATGGCCTAACCACTCTCAATCAATTCTCTCGATCGCAGAGTAGGCCCGTGCCCAGCAGTGGGACGTACATGCGCTGATATAGATATTTAAAGAATATTTTCTTACTTCATATGGTTGTAACACAACCACAGTATAGTATAGTAGTGAGGAGAGACTCTTAAATTGTATAGGCTATATATCTGTTATTTTTTATTATGAATCATTTGTGTACTGCTCTGAATGCATCTAAGCTGCGACTCCTGTATATTCGCTGTATTGTAGACTCGTTTTGAAAAGAGCAATACTAGAGTATGCACGTTCTTCTCTACTAAAAACCGCTTTGCATACCGAATGGTAGAGCACAACCAACTGAATCCAAATAATGTTATGTATGCAATAAATTGTTCTAATTTCTTTGCATACAAAGGAGAAGACAGCAAGCAGCGTGGGCGCTATAGACGCGTGGGACTGGAAGGATCGCCAGTGGAAGCTGGAGACGGAGATGTCGATGCCGAGACACGGACACGCGCTCGCCTACCTCGGCACTCAACTCATCATCATTGGTAAGTCCAATCTACTTTTTGCAGGAATTTAGCTCTCAGTAAGGTTGGTTCCCATAGCGAGTCCTAAATAATAAGCCGGATCGGAAAATGTTTATTCTTATTGTCTTTCTTAAACGTTTTAATTCAATGGTATTCTGTGTTATTTTCTATGTAAAAGATTTGACATCTGGTAGGCAGTAGTTTTGGGTGTATTTTGATCAGGGATTGCAAAATTTCAAAAGCGATAGTGGACACTTAACATTAGGCGGGTGGTTTGTCCATGCCTACCACAACAGTAAAATGTAAACATAGATCATGAATCAGTTCGTATTGTCACTTTAGATAATCAAAACGATAATATAATCCCCTAGCGCCTCTGATCAATACGGTCCGATTTTAGGTACGAAGTTGCATATCGCGATTGTGATTCCCTGAATTCGTCGGTTGTCGAATTTCAAACACTGTTGTTCAAGATAATATTGCAAGTCAATGATGAAAGTCAATAAACAAAAAAATTGGCTTTCAAGAATTATTATTTATCGATGAGGAAAAATAAATCTACTTTCTTCCAATACTTTTTACTACGAAACAAACTGATACTATAATCATACGATGAGTGAGTATTATAAATCAGTGGTTTAATAAGATATCAATATCGTGTTGTCATAAATAATAAATATTATGATGGAATTAGCCAAATTGAAACATAATTCATTTTGTACCTACATATGTATTTTTTCACATTTTTCGAAATAGCGATAACAAAAAACAAATATTGAATGGCAAGAAATAATTCATTTATTGCGAATCTGTAACATACCTAGTACTGCACTCATCATTAGGTGCATGTTGCAATGTCACACTTGCAGCCACTTTGTCAAAAAATACAGAAGCAACGCCCTTTAGGACACAACCTTAGGTACTCGTGTTAATTTCTTGTATTTACTAGTTACAATGTCTTTCAAACTGGAAGACAATAATCCTTCTGCATTACTGCTTGGTGCCAAAAATAAACAATGCGGTGGACCTTGGTATCCAGACGGCCTCATGCATACTAGGGACTACCAATTTGAAAAAAAATATATAAAAAAACTACATAATTTATTTTCCCTTGAGACAGCAAGCGAAAAAGTTAAACTTATGGATCTCCAAAAGATTTTTTTATTTTCATCGCGCAAAACAGGTAAAATAAATCTAAGTAAATGATTGACAATCTGCGTGTCGTAAATATTTCCAATACGAGTACAATAACAAACTTGATTGATTGTTCTTTGAAATGTCTATTGTATGTAAAAACATGTCATTTGAACTTTGTGTAAACAAATATGTTTACCATACGATGACTAGTTAGACTAATTGGCATCTCCGTTTTTTCCGCAATCAGTGGCTTTACCGATGACTTCGCTTTATGAAATATATAGAATGCCCTTAGAGAACTGGGAGTTTATCTAATACAATATAACCTTTCTCGTTAAGTTTGTATGAAATTATGTTTTTAGGTTTAAATTTAACAACTATAAGCATCTTGATGGACTTTTATCAATCGTGGTGTAATACTACATCATGTTTCTACCAAAGAGAATTCGTTACGTAATTCAGTTTTAACCGTGGGAGATAGCCGATGATTATTTGCACCTTTTGATTAAACTCAAAGTTTTAATTCTTAATTTTCGTGGTTCTATCCCACGTTTTTTGTATGTCTGGAACAGTATCTGCATGTCATACAAATATTTCTCCCAATGAGAATTCGACATACAAGTTTAACGATAGCCACTGCACCTATCGAGCCTCAATCAAAAACTGTTACTTACAAAAAATAAAATCTTAATAATGAAAATGTATGTAATAATCTTAATATTTAATGTCCTACATAACCCATTTGCTTGAAAACTATTAACTAGAAAAATACACGTAACCTACAGGTCTTTTTACGTCTTTGTAATTTAATGTTATCATTAGTAGTTACAAATGCTGTATGATGATGTAGGAGGAGTGACCACGATTTACATGCGAGCTCTGAACAACGTGGAGTCGTTCTGCTGCGAGCGCGGCGCTTGGATCCGAGGGGTGGCTACCCTTCCCTCTCCCCTCTCGGGCCACGGCGCTGTCACACTGCCCCCGGCTTCCCTCATGTAACCTAAACTTAAGGTAAACCATCCCCATACGTACTTTCAAGGCTTCTTTGATTCCATTGGTAAGAGGGGATTTGGTTTAGACCACAATAGGTTAACTAAACTGGATATCAAGAATCATTTTACTAATTTGATAGTGCTTCCTGTCCAAGAATATGCATAGTTAAAAGAGTAAATTGGAATTAATTTTCGTTTTCGAGAATATCAATATTAGCTGTCTATTTATCTTGTTTAGAGATTAAAACTGTTAGTGCTTATATAATATGTACTATTGACATTTAGTAGTTTAGTCGGGAAACAAAACACTGTGCTTTGTCTAAAAACAAAAGATAATTTATCATTACCTATCGTACGATAATGATGACCCTTCAATTTTATCATGCAATCTGTCACATTTCAATGATATCTGGCCTTTTATCAGTTCATCACCACGGAATGTTTTCACGACGAAAATTCGACCGGGCGAACAAACTCAAATAGGAACATACGAACGTCATCCACCTCCGAAGTGTTAAATATATGTACTTGAGTATACTGTAGTAATTGAGTGATAAGTAAAATAAATTAATGTTAATATGTAGTGTTGTAAATTTTAGTGATCGTGTAACTGAATGTAAATTTTCGTTTAGTCTGTCGTGTTGTCTTGTCGTTGTTTGAAATTCTGTACTTGTATTAAACATGTATTTGTACTAAAACCTCTGTGGAAAATTAAATAGTTGTGATGTAAATATTTATATAATTTATGATGTAACTGATTCTTTAAAAAATAAAGTCTCATGTCGGCTATCGGCGTATCATTTAACTGCAAATCTATTTGAATAACGTTATTGGATTAATAAAATTACAAAGTAGCAACTGTACATTTATTTTATGTAACTTCTTACAAAAATCTTATCATTAAACCTTAACTACATAAATATAATACACATACCCATACTAAGCGTATTCGACACCAATCACAAATAACTTCTTATACTAATATCACGTATACAATTTTAAATCACATTTTCCAAACAAACAACTACATTTCATGTAATTGCACGAATTAAATTACCTAAAAATAATATCTTTATCTGTCAGGAAATAAATTATGAACAATATTTTTTTTTTAAGATCGTTAACTTTTTGGGAAGTAAAGTAATTGATGTTTGAAAATATTTGTTTCTATCGTTGGCAACACGAATTATAAATTGTTTCATTTCTGCTAGCTCATACTACGGATAGAAATACTTAAAATACCAAAATACTCATCACTTTATACTACAGTCTCTTTATTATTTCTATGACACTTTACTGAATTCGAGACGTTGCTGACACTATCGAAGAATTTCATATCATTCCCATACTTCCCTGCAGACGCCAATGAGGTCCCTCTCAAATCCTGGCTCACAGGGAGGGTAGCTTTGAAAGAACAGCACGCTATTAATTGGAACGAAACGGTTTGGCTTCATATTTCGGATGAAATCCTGGAAAAAAAATTAGGTATTAATAAAATGTTAAGGCAAATACGCATTGCTAAAATACGATACTTCGGTATGTATAAACATTGGTAACAAAACAATACTAATCACTACTATGAACAGACTATTGTTAAATAGTAAAAATAAATCACAGTAAAATCTCATAAAAAGTTGAGTAAAGACTTACAATGGGTATTCCATCTACATCCGAAGTCAGTGGCTCGTTCATCTGGTCGTGGGCCATTTCTCCTTCCGTGTGTACGATGCTCCTCGGATGCACATGCCTTCCGTAGCACACGACCCCGCTGGCCAACACCAACAATAGAATTATCTTTGACATTGTTCACGACTTGAGATACACGCGTCACCGTATCAGTCTCGTATTTGTATGATGCTCGGAGCTTGCCAAGCCGCTTTTAAATGTAAAAACTGTTATCTCTGGAGTGCGTGGTTGTGACGTCAGTTTCGCAGTACGGGTACGGTCCAGGTGCCAAGCCGACTGCCTATCAAGCATGTGGCATGACTGCATACGTCATTACACGTATAGAATTTTCGGAATTAGCCTCAAGTTTACCAGATATTTTGCGTTAATTCTGGAAAAAACTGTGTTGATATCTACGTCTTTAATACGTCAATGATTCCTCAAGAAATTTATTTCCTCTTTAATCAGATATCTTTGAGTTTCATCATCGTCATTTCCAGCCTGGACCGTCCACTGCTGGGCATAGGGTTTCATAATTTATATCCACTGCTTTCTATCTTTCGCTAGGCGCTTCTAAGCATTCGGGGTCATTCGCTTAATATCGCCAGTACATTTGGCGAGTGATCTGGCTGCACTCTGTAGGTATGACCTCGATATTATTGACTTTACAATCAAGGATAGTATTTTACAAAACATATCCGTCTAAACTCTCCGATTTACATAAAAACATTTAAATATAGGGAAATACCCTATTATTGTCGCTGACCCTACTCTTGTGTTTTCCAATAAATACGCAAACACCCGGGAATCAAACGAAAACAAATACACAAAATTCTCAGAACTAATTTCTTTATTTTACTTCAACAAGCAAATATTTATTTATATTAAATAATCTAGGTAATTTGGATAGTAAATTGGTTTAATTCTTCTTGCTAATTTTCATTTTAATCAATTGGTACGATTATTACTCATTACCATTATAAAATAACTTGTTTAATTAATTATCATTACAAACAAACATATACCTAATAAAAACTAACATCTAACAATACCGATATGTAATTTATCATAGGTGTTATATCATATTATATCTGATAATAAAACTCATAACACGAAATTGTTGAGTCGAGTGTTTACAAATCCAACATGGAAGGAAACTGCATTTGTTTCGCCACTCGTCCTTCCGCGAATCCAAATCACGCCACCGCTTTATCTTTAAAAACTTCGATATTTCAACATTCATGGCTGTGGCACTGACCCATTTTGACGGTATCTCAGTATTAGGAAGTTATAACAGCCGGTTTTTTGCGACAAGACCAGATAACTCAAGAAATACACCCAATAGTCAGATACATACGATCTAATTCCACATCCAGTCTAAGATACGTGAACGTGACTTGCGTCGCGGATGTGTAAAACTACAAGGAACTAGGACATACAATATCCTGCACTGAAGCTAATACTTATCGGTTACATATACGTGTGGGTATAGGATTCAAACCCGCAATATGTAGTGTATTAAATAATATTACTCGTTTCATTAGTTGCGTCACAAAGATTAGAGAATTTAACAGTAATTTATAACTACAACGTACAACATAGATTTAGAAACAGCAAAGGCTGTTTATATCGACTAACTAAAATTATCTTAGGTATAAATATTTGGTCTGCTTAACTCGAATACAGTCGGAAATATCCCTTTGCAATAACAAAATACATTTCAGACAAGTGAAATTTAAGCGAACCGAACACAAGCTGTTAGTGTTTTATGTATCGAATGTTTTTGTTGTTAAACTAACTTTGTTAATTTTATAAATGTTTTTTGACATCTTTATAAAGTAACTTTACTTATTAATATTATCAAACGGTGTAACTAAGACCTATGTATTTATGTGTAACTAAGGCCTTATGTATTCCCTCAGACAAAGAGAGACGATATTTTTAGATTTTAATTAAGATCATCGTACTCTTTCCAATGTGATTCATTTGTGTTGGTGGTTCGACGTCTCGTAATGCATTGAAGATTCGACCCCATCACTTCGCCAGGTGGACAAGTTGAATAGTCTGTTTAAAAACATATTGATTATGATTATTACTGACTATGTTATTTTTGTTGTTTCTCATAGATCTATGAATAGCGAGCCGAGCGTGCCCTTCGCCTGATCGTAAGCGATACGGCAGTTCATGGACAGTAGTAAAACCAAACAACACCATGAATTATAAAGCAATGCTTGGTGTCACACTGCGCTCGCCATCCTGAGACATAAGATGTTTTTTTTTTCCGCTTGTGTTGTTAATGTAGGGGAGTGCTTATTTCGCTGTTTGGTGTTGTGTGTGTTTATGTGGGGTGTTAAGTCTCATTATGTCCAGTGGTTACTCTGGATACAATAACTTTCAAAACGGAACACAATGGTGAATTTACACGCTGTTTGGCGGGAGAAATAGACATTGCGTAGACATATGTATCTCGCAGAATAGATAACCGCGTCTTGGCAAATGTAGCGTGAGACGCCTTCGGGCCAGCATGCATGCATAAACATCAAATATATTAGAAATCAATTTTAAAACACTGACACGAAAGGCTACGATGTAATTTTTATTTTTAATACTGTAGTATTTCGCAATGATAATATTGTCTATTGTTGATACTTGATAGCACTGCAGGTTCCAAAAAAATATTAATAAATATTTTAGAAGGCAAGAAATCATACCACATTAATTTCTTTAAATATTTTGTATATAATAATTTAATCTAACCAAAGTCAAAATAAAAATACTATGCATAATTT
The DNA here is from genome assembly GCA_949752805.1 of Deilephila elpenor. Lineage (NCBI taxonomy): Eukaryota > Metazoa > Arthropoda > Insecta > Lepidoptera > Sphingidae > Deilephila > Deilephila elpenor. Next base: position 5,058,868 of record OX457099.1, on the reverse strand, counting down.
TCCTTGGGAGATATTTTTAATTTAATTAAATAAAACAAAGTTTGCATTTAAAATGATTTAATTTATAAACTTTACAATGGTCATAAAATAAATATAATCGAACATATTATTTAAAGGAAAAAACAGTTATTTATTACAAAATTCTATTTATTCATGTTTATTAGGATGTTTGTCGATGCCTTTCACATCTATTTGCTTTCCTTCATTCGTCCACCCATTTTGATTGTCATAATTTTTATCTAAATAATAATGGTTGTAATTAATATTGTTTTCCAAAGTACCACGTGTTATTTTCAGAGAGCAACCCAATAAAAGTGGTATAGCGCAATCACTTGTTGTTCCCGGTGGAAACACAGCCATTACAGGATTTGTGCCCATTCGTGAAGGTGAAAGCGATGCGTAAGGCGCTTGGCTGGCGCGTAAGAAAGGAAATGGCATCGTTGGTAGAATATTATTCATCATTGCATTATGCTGTAATTCCGCCATAAAATCTTCGGCGCTCGACCGGGCAATTCTATCACTTGGCAACAGTATTCTTTCAGCTTCCATCATATCCATATCTGGTCTGGGGTTAGCTCTCTCCCAAGGAAAATTATTGCGAAAATGCGTTGATTGAACTGGAGGGAGCGAAGTTATCCTAGATGCAGGCAATGTAGGATATAAAGGACGCACGAATGGATTCGTTGCAACCGGGATTCCTAGTTGTTCTGCATACGGCCACTGTCCGCTAGACCATATCATTGGCGCAGGAATATTTTTACTCGAAGGAAAAGAATCTTCTCTGTAGTCCTCATTTTGGGACACGTCTTGCGATACATGGTATAAATTGGAATACGGCAGTAGGAAATTATTGTTTAAAACTTCGAATTGTTCTAGTCCCATGTCGTGTAAATTGGTTAAAGATTCATCATCTTGAAATACCATTGTCGGATCCAAAGTAGGTGCAGGCACTTGTTTATTGTTTTCACTAATATCGTTCAACAGTCGCGTATCTGGGTCTGAGCACTGTCCAGAGTCAAATAGGAGTAAACCAATTATAATGGGTACGAACACAAAAACCAAAATAAATTCCATGATTACTTAAACACACGTTCTACATAAGTGAAATAAAATAACAATTTAAAATAATGCCGTTTATTTTGCAAGTAGCTTCGTATTACATTATTCAGCAGAATAGAAAATGACAATTGAAACGCATAACAGTCAAGGTATGCATTGAGTAATTATAAAATTAATAATTATTTTACAATAGGTTACCTTCCTGTAACATAGTATAGACATATAAATTATTTTATTATATAGTTTGTGATGTCTTACAATATAAAAATTTATAGCTTAGGAGTAGTCGTATATAAATATTTTAAATAAAGATTGTCATTCAGTATCAATGTTGTCGAGTCCTTAGGTCCAATTCCATCACTGTTTAATATCTGATAGTGTTTTAGTTTTTTGTTTCATAGTTGTAAGCATTTTGTTGGCTTTAGAACCTCCAAGTTCGTCAGTTTTTTTAATTTCTCGCTTATTAGGGAAGAACGTGAAATCGTCATCTGTTCTGTAGGCCGTGGATGCGTATCCAGCTGGTAAAGCTTTTGCTAAACTACCAGACGTCACTTGCGGAGAACAGCTCAATAATAATGGTATGCTACAACCGCCCACATTGGCATTCGGGAACAGGCCAACGGCACTTGGACTTGGCCCAGCCACAGCACCTGATGTTATTGGGCCGTATGCCGTCCTAGCACTCTCGTGTGTAGGCTTCCAGTGCATATTATTATCATGTCCAAATGTAACCGTGGCATCCCTCATGTTCGGGTTAAAGTTTGTTGGTTGAGCCGTGTTGTCAAATCCAGGTGAACTTCCGTGTGTCATATGTCCGTGCAATCTGTTCCCTTGCGATGGATGCATGTGCGTATGCGCGGTTGGCCCATCGAAATGAGTTGAAGCCTTCATTGATGGCATCATGTGAGCGCCATTCATAAATCGCGTGTTTAATGAAGGAGACCTATTATGAAAATCTTCTCTGAATTCATTAAGTTCCTTTCCTTGAATTGGTTGGTCCATAGATTTAATTTGATCGGACGACCATCTCGTAGTAAATGCGTGACTTGAGGCCTGTATGGGTACATTATCAACGTCAACTGATTTCATTTCTGTCTGCATAGGTTTCAAGTTCATTGAAAATGTTTCTTCGTCCTGGTGGGTATTTAATTTATTATTAGGCGTGGTTTTGTCCTCTACACCCATTTTTCCTTGAATATGCTTTAGCTCTGTATTCTCCAAAGGTAGAACTGCGTGTTCAACCTGTTGAGTTTCGCCGGGCATAGCATCATTTTCGTTAAACCTTGATTGATGGGTATGTTGTATGGGCGTGATAGTGTTCGTGACATCTAAAGGTTGACGTTGCTCAGAAGGTAAATTATTTTGTATCTTATCATTTACATCTGTATTAGTATCACTTGCAGGGTCGACATTAGAAACTGATTTTGTTGACGTTGTCGTGTCATCATCGGTTTTCAGGCCGATTTGGTCAGGGCTTAAACTTGTCTCTCCTTTCTTATCCATACAACCTGCTGCAGATTTTGCTTTGTTAAGTTCGGTAGATTTCATTTGACTTGCGGATGAAATAGGATCTATGTTAAATGTATTTTCATTAGTAGTAATTTTTTCGGTTTTATCAAAATTTACTGTGATATCTTGACCGTTTTCCATTGACCTCTTTGAATTTATTTGGTTTTGTTCTAAACCAGGTGCATCAAACTGCTTTACATCTCCAGACATCATATTGGTATTTCGACTTTGTTCAGGATGACTATCTTCTTCATTCATATGTTGTAATTGATTTTTCTTGATCCCGGTTTCCTCCAATTTTAAGTTATTGTTGTCGTTTCTTAACAGTTTATCATTATTCTCATCGGCATTTGACTCTACAAACGTAGAAGCGAAGCCGTTCATGTCTGCCGTCAAATTATCGTCTACTTCTTTCTTAGTCATTTTTGTTTCGTGTAATTTGCTGCTGCATTGTTTTTGATTGCCAAACTTATTTTCATTTGGTTCAGTATTCTTTGGATCCATATCAAAATGTACTTTATGAGAATTTATATTTTCATTTAAATTTGGTGTTGCTGATGAATCAAAACCATTTGTGTTTATATTCTGACTAACGGTCCTGAAACTGTCTTCAATATTCCTGGCGAGTTCTGTACTTTTTTTGATATTCAACATGGCTTCTTTCCATTGAGCCATTCTTTCTTCTTCAGTTTTCGCTATCGTAAGTTGAACATTGTGTAATGAATCGGCATCGCTTGAAGTTGTTCTGTGAATGCTCATTGTATCTAAATCACCAAAATTTCTATGAATATGATCGAGAACTTGTCGCGCTGTATCAATATCTTTGTGGATCTGAGCATCAACTGCATCGTCTTTCTTTTGGTTTGTTTTTGTTGTGGGGTTTTGTTCCTTTCTCTTTAGGTCCCTTTCCAAGTTTGCTATAGCTTCCTTCGCCATTCTTAGACTGTCTCTCATTTCATCTTCAGACATAATATTATCACCGACGTCTTCAATCGTAGTAGATTTCATGGAATCTGTAGATTTTGGCATGATCTTCTCGTCGCATAACTTTACTTTGACTCTTTCTTTACAGCTTTCACGGGATGTGGCCTGTTCTTTTTCTTCTTCAGAATCTCGGTATAAGTGATATCCAACTTTTTTTTTGACGATTATCGGTTTCTTGGAATGAAAGCTCCGTGCTGATTCCGCAAACGATTCAAAATCAGGAGTATGGCTTTGTGATGCTCCGGTTTCAGTAAAATCAGTAAATCCATGGTTTGCTGCCGGAGACTTCTTTTCACGTGGTATTATTTCTTCTACAATATCTTGTGTGGGTCGAAATTGTGGAAATTCTTGTTCCTGTAGTGCTGGAGCTGCGATGGCACCACACACCAGTGCAGTGAACACTACTAGTGTCTCCATCGTGTGGTGACGATGGTTCGTTTGATGTCGAGATGGATCTTGCGCGGCTTTTATATGAATTTAATAAACGTCCCATTTAATGAAAATTAAACAATACGTGCCTTGCCGATCGATACTGTCTTACTGTGAATGCTGACCTGACACATTTCATCTCACAACACATCGGTTAAATATTTGTGCCAAAATTACTTTAGGAAACGTGATTGTAAAGTATAATAACTTGCATACATTTTATACTTTGGTCCTTTAGTTACACAATATCTTTAGGATAAAAATTAATATCCTTAAATCCAATTATCTCTCTCTCGGGCTCTCTAAACAATATCTTTATAATTTATTCATGTTATATGAATGTAAATGTGGGACAACATAAATGTACATTTTACTGATAATAAGCATCCTGTACGATTGAAAAGGGATTTGAATTCAATATTAAAATAGTTTTCTAAACATTTGAAATAAAATTACAGCTCCGTAAAATATTTTATTACATAAAAACACATAGACATCCCTTTTCGTCATATAAACCATTGTATCGGGATAAATATTTGCGCCCCTAACAGATAATTTACTTGTACATTTTATTTTTTATATTATAAGAAGTGTTAGTTTGAGCGAGTGATACAAAGTAAGTCGCGGAGCGCACCACTCAACCGAAGCTGTCGGACGGTTCTATCACAAGTTCGAATCCGGATCACATACCACTGACTTTTCAAAATAACTATGTAAAGACTTAATCATTTATTACTTGCTTTATCCGTAAAGAATTACTTTATGAGGAAACCTGTAAAATGGATTAAAGAGTGCTTGGTGGCCTGTTGGTAACGGACCAAACACAACTGCCAACATGTTTTACCGTGGTCGCGGGTTCAAATTCCAGGGCACACCTCTGACTGAGTTATGTGTGTATTGATAGTCAATCACCACGCACATAACAGTGAAGGAAAACATTTTGAAAATTTCTACGGTATGTAAAGTCCGCCAACCTGCACTAGGCCAGCGTGGCGGATTATATGGCCTAACCTCACTCAATCGTACTCTCGATTGTAGAGGAGACCAATGCCCTGCAGTGGGACGTATTTGGACTGATACAGGATAGTTATAACAGTCTACAAGGATATTTCTCTATATGGCAACGGTATGCAAAGTCTTCAAACGGCATTAGGCCAGCGTGGTAAACTAAACGTCTGTGTTGATGTCAGGCATGCGGTCAGTCGTAAAATTATATGCTGTAACACTGATAAAATATTCCGCCAGCTATAATTGAGGGATAAAAGCAAGCAGGAAAAGACAACAACCATTTATTATATTTAGTGGTAGTAAACACTCACAGCCTTATCCATAGACAATTTTAAAACCTATTTTAGTTATTGAATGTTTTATCCCTTTCGAACGACTTTTGAATTCAGTTTGAGCGAAGAAGACAAAACATTCTATAACTAAAATAGGTTTTAAAACTGTATGAATAAGGCCTTTAGTATAGTGGGATGGAAACATGTGGCGTGCAAATGAGAAGCCTATACTCAGCAGTGGGTTGACAAAAACTGATATAGATATATAGGTAGATAGATAAAAACACAATTATCGTGGTGAAGACATGATGAAATCCATTGTATAAGCACAAAGTATTGCGTCAGCAGTTCGTGTAACAAAACTTATTTAATTATATTCATAGGGTTCCCATTAATGTAATCTCAGATATCATTCGTTTGAAATAGTTATTGTTTTTTTTAATTATTTTAGTAGCCACCAAAGGTAGTATTTTTAATGAATTTTGAGTGACTAGTAGCGATCGTCATGTTGCTAAATGTAGATATATCTCGTTAAAAAAAAAATCATCATGAGAACATATGTACCTTTTACCTACCCCTATTTGGCATCAGCATAGCCAGAAACAAAAAATTATGCTGTTGCACTAAGTGTGCCCGTAAGCTTTAATCTTCTCTTCTCTACATTTATTTATATTTTGGATTATGTAAAGTTCCAGTCCCGTTACATCCCATTCTGTCAAAATACTCAAGGGATGCAATCCTGTCCTTTCCTATACCATTTCAGCCACCCTATACTACCTCATTCCATCCCTTCGAGTTTTCGAGGAGTTGGCAAATATATTTGAACACAACATAATTTATTTTCGGACTTAGATTTTCCGCACTATATTAATTCATCCCTTTCAACCCCATAATGCTAGTTTTCCACAATTATTGCACTCCATTTTATTTTTATTTTTCATTCGTATTACGGTGCTAAAATAATCACATTTAGAAGTAGTGCCAGAGGTTTCAATTTTTCATATAACATTTCAACCTTTATTTTAACCCCTTGAGGATTATTTTAAAAAAGCAAAGCACGCAGTTATTTTTGTTTTTATATGAGAAATAAAGTGACATTTTTCATATCTGTGACTACCACTGCACCGTTTAGAATTTCTATACAAACTTTCATCTCTTATTACAATATCTACATTTAAGCCTTTTTTCGCAATAGAAGATATAGCCTATATCATATCCTAAGGTCTAATCCACAGAAATATATCGAGAGTCTAATCTACCTCTGTACCAATCGGTTTAGCGATATAAACATGAAAACGTAGCAGACAGACTATCATTTTAAGGAGTAAGGAAGTAAGGATTAATAACACAAACATGAATAAAATAACTCAATAAAATAACTAAAACTTTAAATACAATTTAATACAAATAATAAATACACCCAAGTCACATACATAGTACTGACCCGATACTAAGATCGAGTCTTGTGTCGTGGGTATAAGAAACTACGAGAGACTTTTCGGTCTCACAAACACCCAGACCCGAAACTAATACCTGTGGATCACACAAATATTTGTTTCGGTGCGGGGATCGAACCCACGCCCTCTCGTTTCACAGACGGCATCTCACCAACTGCGCCACGGAAGTTGTCAAAAGTTGTAATAAAGAATTAAATCATTTAATTATTTTATAATCTGAACTCTATTGCAACATAATAAATGAAATATAATAATGGAATAAAATAAAACGATAATTTGTGATTTAGAAATAATTTAATACTTATATTAACAAATCGCCTTAAAACTACACCGAAACTATTGTTTATTTAAACTGATATGACTGGGGTCATGCGTGGAATGGTGGTCATGGGATGTGCCATCTTCATGGGCCTCCAAGTGATGATCGACGACATCCCGGTACGAGTTGACGGGTACCGCGAAACCGTGCGGCTGCGGGTCCACCATCCGACCCTGGACTATCGACGGAGAGCAGCTGAAGAGCAGCGGGACGTTACACCCACCAGAATTCGCATTAGGGAACACTCCCAATGCAGTAGGGGCGGCAGGAATTCCATGTGGCATAACTATATGACCTCCAGTGTGGGCAGGTGCGTACCCATATCTCGCCATCGGCATGTGCTCCTCTATAATGTGGTTCATGTCGGAGAATCCTAACAATTCTTGGTCGGTCTCCAAAGGATCCATTGAGCGGTGGAGTGGCCCTCCGTAGGCATAGTGAGGGACGTGAGGGACAATGTAGCTTCCGTGTGGCGCCACGTCGTAGTGGTAGGGCGGGGCGAACGCTGGTACGGGCGCGGAGGCGGCGGCGGCGGCGCATGGAGACACATACTGCACGCCGTACTGAGACCGCTTGTCCCGGAGGTACTCCAGTTGCTTCTTCACCTCGGCTTCAAGGTCCGTGGGCGCGCAGTACACCACCGCAAACGCCGCGAACACACACGATGTTACCGCCTTCATCACAAATAATTAACTAAACTGCTAAACACAATTAACAAACAAGATTATTTATACAAATGTTGCAATTGCCTCCATTTCCGACAAAAAAAACACTGATGTTGCAAACCTACATTTTAATAAAACGGAACTTGACCTACTAAGTTATGCACACTTTGGTGAATCTGCACATTCAATATGAAACATACTCTAAATGAATGACCTACATGTTAATCTACATAGCGATGTTGTGGTATGTTTTTTAATTTTTTTTTACTCAATTACAATTATATCTATGTATAATTTATCCAATTCTATGAGAATGCAGTTGGTTAGACGCCGACTGTGAAAAAATGAGGCCACGGATTCGATTCCCGCACCGAAGCAAATATTTGTGTAATCCTCAGGTATATGTTTCGGGTCTGGCTGTTTTTGAGACGGAAAAGTCTCTCGTAGTTCCTGATGGAACTATATAGTATATACCCACGCCACACGACTCGATTTTAGTGTGGGGTCAGGAGTTCAGGACTATGTATGGGTGTATTTATTCAAACAAAAAACGTTTGAATGTCATCCTTTTAATGAAAGCTAATGTTAGCTGATTTTAAAACTTTATTTTAAGAAATGTATCTTATCGTTTCAAACGTAAAATAGTACATTATGCAACACAGATAACTAATCTACATGAAAGGAGATTTACTAAAAATACGAATAAAGAAAAAAAACAATACGATTAGGTATACACGAGTTGGAAACATTGGAGATTATGTTATCTATGATAACTATGTTTGTGGTAAAAACAGATGTCTACATATAGTATATTATAGTAAATGCAAAATAATTTTGTAGTTTCTATGTGCTAGTCAAAGTAGCAAAGTAAGCGGTAAACTCGTGATTAACAAATCAGACAGCGAAACTGATATCTGAGGACTAATCTTGAGGCAACATCTTCGACTTTCGCAGTTATTTGTTTAAGTAATTTTCTCCCACGTTAACATTGCAGCTATTATGAGCAAATCTGTATGAGTGTTCCGCACTAAAATTTGAATGAACATGAATTTCATCAATCACATTTGTATTAATTATAAATAAATATCTACACCCTACAATCACATACATAGTTCATTCTTTATTTTTCCACTCTTTCTCCCTCCCTTATATTTGTCGCAGATATACCTATTGTGAAAACCGTGACATTATTTATTTATTTATAGTAACATATTCATCAAAAGATTGTCTGATAGAGATCGCTTAAAGTGATAAGTTGGCCTTTTGTACTTTTATACTAATTGTTCTTTTATGATAATGGTGTTATGTTCTTCTTAGTGTACAATAAAGATTAAATAAATAAAAATAGTTCCTAATTCTGATTCCCGCACTAAGATACAAGTCTCGTGTTGTGGGTATCAGAAATTACAAGAGACTTTTCGGTCTCACAAACACCCAGACCCGAAACAAATAGGTACACGGTTCACACAAACATGTGTATCGGGGCAGGGATCAAATTCGAAACCTTTTGTTTTACATCCGGCGTCTAGCCAACTGCGCGAAAGAGGCTGTCAAGCATAATAGACCTATTACGAAAATATCACGTCAAGCCGAAATTGGATGGCAAAATTTAGTTTTATGTGTAGTTCAAGCTGATGAAGCTTCGCCTGGTCATGGCTCATTTTCGTAGTCATATCGTGTTAAACATCAAAGTACATAAGACGTATTATTTTACATTTATTTCACCTTACGTATTTCTATAATGAGTTGAGTCACATTTCGTATTAACATTGAAAAGAGCACGGAATTAGTCGGAAAACTCATTCAAACATGTGTAAGAATTGATGACTACTCAAGTACGAACTTTTGAATATTTTCACGTATAAAATTGTTGTTCCGTATTATATGGTTACATAAAATGTACGTATTTAAGTCATTATTTATACCAATAATAATACCAGCACAAAATGATTACAGAATAAACCAATACTAGACATTGGCATCTTTATTATTTTAAGGCAAACTTATACCTCGCTCACTAGAAGAGCCTTGTACGGATTGGTACTTGGATAGACTTCGCAAACTTGCCAAATTCTTGTGGAAAATAGAGGCACTGAGGCTCATTTACCTCCTAATTTTCAGCTGTGAGTCATCCATGGACCAATATACAGTTACATCATTTTTATAAACTGTAATTTTGGTTAAATCATAGTATACATTGAACCTTAGTAAAATTTATTGTTCGGAAAATTCGATTTATGTGAGTTTTTCAAGACTATGTATAATCGAAATAAATCCTATGAAAATAAAGAAATGAAATTAGTAATAACGAACAATCTTTGCTAAAATATTTTCTATACTTAATATATAAAAACTACATATACACATGTATAAATCGCGGCATTGCTTACTAAACATAAACAACAATCATAATCAGCTAACAAAACGGAATTCAGACTTGATTATTTAAATTCATTTTCACGTCTACAACCAAGACTAAACTAAAATGGTAGAAGAATATTCGTACCCGTGGAAAACGACTACCGTACCTACATGTACCAATCTACCTGCGATCTATGTATATGTTATCGAAGCAATCTACGCTAAGTAGAGTGTGTTTCGGACCCTACTCAAAGTCATCTGATTATGTCGATAGATATTGATAAAAATATACATTTTTATCTCATTTTGAAAAATCATAAATTTATCACTTTAGCTACGATCAATTTTGATATGAAAATGTATGGGATTAAGCTGTCGTTTACAATTCAAAAGTAAAAATGTGCTACTAACATGCCACGTAACAAGTTAGTCATCAAATTATAAATACCTAAATATTTTTCATCAAAATCCTATTATATCGATCGCACACGGCATGACAAGGCAGATAGAAGTCATTTTTTTATTAAAGTAGTACTCCACTTACTACCAATTACATAGCTTTCACTTTATCGTGTCAGGACGAAATAATTTAAAATAATATATCACATAGTTATGTCTTTGAATATATTTTTATTTTGTGTATGAACTGCTGAGACCTCTAGTTGATTTTAAATAATTATATAATGTCTCCACCACGCTGTGTAGTTTCTGTTCTTACCCGGACACATGGGCACTAAAATACATCTCTTGGAGTATTCGTCTCTGATGTACCCAGCCGCACATCTGCACCCCACGCGGCATTCCCATAACGCCGGGCAACGCACCTTGCCTGGAACAAAAATAGTAGGCTCCTCTTACATAAAGACACCAAAATAGGTAGGGTAAATGAGGGGTAAATGAGGTAGGGCTACTTTAAACTCCCTATTTCCGAACATGATCTTTGTTAATGGTAGGTCATTCGTATCTGCCAAGATAACGATTAGCGTCTATTGAAAACAATGTCGTTGTTGTCGGCGAAGTCTCGGAGCTATGCTTTAAGTTTACAGAAAAACCATTGATGGGTAGATGACATTGTGGTAAATCCATTTTCCCCAAAATCTGTTCGCGTCACTCTAGTTCCAAAAAATACAATTACGTAAATTACATATTTTCGTATTCTATTTCAAAGAACATATACTTTTACACTATTATCAATTATTAAGTATCGTTTCGTACTTTAGAATATGTAAACAATGAATTTGCAAATGCGATTACAATTCAAAATAATATATGACAATAGGCATAATAATATAACAAGATAAGAATACATTTTTCTTCCACGAATACAATATTACCGAATTCATATCGTTACTACGTAATGTTTTGTTTACTAAAAGTTATAACTACATTATACCTTAGTTACTTAGTCACTTGAAACGGAAAACAGCATATTATGCAATTCATAAAGGTACTTATAAATGTTAAAATCAGTATCTAATAGCGTGTAATGATATTTTTTCTATTCATTATCAGCCCGGAGTCAGGAATTTGTGCCCGATATAGCGATAGCCTCGCCCCCTATCACATCGTGCGACGAAACTTACAAGGCGAAATGTGGGTGTCCTGGTGGCGCCTCTGCCTACCCCTACGGGGTTAAAGGTGTGAGTTTATGTATGTAGGTATGTATGTGAGTTAAAATTTAACTCTACAGGTAATCTGTAAAGTTTTAGGAATCTCACCAGTAGATAAAATTCTTAAATTCACACAAGTAGCAGGACACTTCCAACCACAAAGAGAAAACTGCTCGTGATCCCTTAAACACATCGATGTTCTGTAGTCCACCACGTTGCGCACAAAAAATAATAAAACATAAAGCTGAAACATGGTGCTAAACGAAATATAACTTTACATAAAATAACACTTAATACATTTTACGATTTCGTACCTGTGAATAATAAATCTTATTACTCTTAGATTTATATACGGACGAGAATTTGAATCACATAATAATAAATATAAGAGTTAAAAAAAGGCTTTTTTTATAGTTGTAAATTTTCTCGTATATTCTAAACTACTCAATCCAGCAAAATTGTATTATATTATCAATCCAAAGTAGGTGATAATGAACAGAAGGAAAATATTAATGCATTGGAGGCGTGACCGGACTCAACACATACTCAGGGCAGCAACGTCGTAAAAACTATAAACTATAAGTTGGTTTGCATTGGTCCGTGAATTATTTGCGCATATTTTAAACAACTATACATTATTTGGTAAAATGTATATGAATAAAAATTCTTATTGTAAGCATTTTAATATTGTATTTTGCATCTACAAAACTTAATAAGGCACATGTTGTTGAGAACCATCGAAATAAAGATATAATTAAATATAAAATCAACCCAACAAAATGACGTGACTTTTAAGAAATTACGCAACTCATTGCCGCTAAATTTAAAAATTACTACGTTGGAATGCATTTATCGATCCGAGTATCAGTTTTTGGACATGTACCCAAATGATACTGGCTGATATATGTACGAACAGATAAAGTACCGAACGTCAATACGTGATCTTTACTCCAAAACAGTAACTGCTAACTTTATCGGTAGATGCACCTTATCTCTTCTTAGTTTTACAATGCAATTATAAAGTATAAAATGAAAAAAATGCAACTAAAATCATCATTCGACATAGAAACTTTTCAACCATGTCAAAAATAACGAGTATAATTACTTTCATCTACCTGGTAACAGAAGTTCATAGCCATGTGGCGCATTGGAACACGCCTAACCAACTTCACCCAGTTCACGGACTTTTTGTGAAACCATCGTCTGATGGGGCGACTGGAGATTTGTACGTAGCAGCGACTGAAGACAGCGGAGTCAAGTCTCAATGGCTGACCGACCAGCCAGTGAACTTCCTACCGGTGACAGCAGCAACTCAACCGCAACAAGCTGCCCTTCCCGTCCCGTTCACTGGATACCCGCATGAAGAAAGTGTGAATCAAAAACGTGCAGTAGTGACTCCTCCAGTGCAATACGCCTACGCACTCCCTGTACCCTCAAGCAGTGAAGGCGCCGCAATGTCTGCTTACCCTTACGTCCTACCAACTACAGCGATGTCGTCAAGCTCATCAGAAAGCTCTGCCACAACGTGCACCATGGATCCAGCCAAAGCCAACATTCCACAGTATCCATTCCAATACTTCTATCCACAAATGATGTCTGCTTACGCAAGCGCCATGAGTATACTCAAAGAGGCAGGCCTCAGCGACGATACCGCCAGCTCTGTGATGTCCCAAACGTCGCCCATGTGGTCACCATACAGTTACCCCATGTATGTAATGGTAGATCCTAGTGCGTGGGCTCAGAGCCAAACCACGCCATCTACCACAAACTCAAATTCCAATAATGATACTGCATAATCTCTTTCATACTTCAGTTACGTAATATTGATTATTTAATTAATTTATTTATTGTAATTAAATCAATTAAACGCATTGTGAACTGCATTTTGTTTGTGTTTGTTTAATTAGAATATAACTAGAATAGAAATAAAATAATGAATGTTTAAAGAAGTGCGTGGTGGCCTTTTGGTGGTGACCTTTTGGTAACGGACCTGACGCGACTGACGGTGGTCGCGGGTTCAAATCCCAGAGTAATCCTCTGATTTTTCGAAGTCATGTGTGTATAGATCTTTGGAATTGAAAGTCTAAAGACTAGCCTGGCGGACTATATGGCCTAACGCCTCTCAATTGTACAGGAAGCCCGTGTCCTGCAGTGGGACGTATATAAACTGATACATAATATATTATCAAACGATACGCATGCATTTAGGCGGTTTCTACAAACTCCCTTTGGAAATACTACAACTTGATATTTGGTGATACAACGCCATCTATGCGATTAAAATAGAGTTAGGGAAAAAACTGGGCGTGACATTCTCTTTAATTCAAAGACGTACCAGTAATAAGATTAACGGCCAAGGGGTTATTATTGGCAACACTGAATCAAAATGTCAAATATTCCTTCGATTGTCAAAATGACGGGCGTGTAACATGCGTGTTTCTTTTGCGTTTTAAAAAATTGAATTTTATGAAGAAAAACAGAATTGCGTACATTATTTATTCAAACAAGTGAATCATAATAACACAAAATGGTTTCCAAAAAGAAGAAGAAGGTATGCATAGCGAATTTCACATTATTAATTTACAACACGTGTTTACGTTTGGTTATAACCAAATTTTTGTCAATAGTATTCGTCTGGAGAAGGAGCCCAGTTTATGACGAGAAAGGCTGCGTTAAAGAAATTGCAGCTATCTTTGAAAGACTTCAGACGTATCTGCATTTTGAAAGGAATATACCCCCGTGAGCCGCGGAATCGTAAAAGAGCGCAAAAGGGAGCTGGTGGTATTAAAACTTTGTATCACACTAAAGATATAAAGTTTCTACTTCACGAACCTATAATATGGAAACTACGGGAATTGAAGGTAAACTAATTCTATCATATGGCATTGATTTCTCTCTTGGTCCCTAATAAATTGTACTAAATACTTAAATTTAAAAGTGCAAACCTTTTTACCTTTTATTGAGATCAATCTAATATTGTAAGATAATCCAATTTAATAAAAACATTTTGCTTATAAAGAGATAAAATTCTTCTGTAAAATATTATGAAATATCATATGTTCCTTTCAGGTGTTCCAACAAAAAATTCGGCGAGCGCGCGCAATGAAAGAATATGGAAAGATGAGAAAGTATTTCCGTGACTACCCAGACATCAACATTGACCATATTGTCAAAGAAAGATACCCTACATTTGTAGATGCACTCCGAGATCTTGATGACTGTCTTACCCTTTGTTTTTTGTTTAGCACATTCCCATCACTAAAAAGGGTGCCTAGAGACCAATCTATGTTGTGTAGACGTCTCACTGTTGAGTTTATGCATGCAGTGATTGCAGCTAAAGCACTGCGTAAAGTATTTGTATCAGTCAAAGGATATTACTATCAAGTTGAGTTGGAGGGACAAACAGTAACATGGATTGTACCACATCATTTCTCATTCCAGGTAATTTATTAAGATACTAACACTGGTCTTAAATATAGTTTATATTTTAAATAGTAGAGCTGAAATATTGCAATAACATGCAACATTAATTTTTTTTTTCAGCCTCAAAGTAAAAATGAGGTGGACTTCAAAATTATGTCAACATTTGTGGAATTCTACACAATGATGTTGGGTTTTGTAAATTTCAAACTATTCCACACACTTAATCTGACATACCCACCAAAACTGCCAGCTAGTTTCTCAGCTGACAAAGATAAGGACCTGATTGATGAACATGCTTACGTATCAGAAAGAATAGCAGCCATGAACTTATCTCTAGCTAGTATTGAAGGTGCCAATGAAGCCGAGGAGCTGCCAGAGATTGATGTATTCCCCACAGAAGATGAAGACCCACAAAAACTGGAAGAAGCTAAACTTGAAGCAGAGAAGGTTAAAAAATTGAAAACACTGTTCAAAGGCCTCAAATTCTTCATAAACAGAGAAGTACCCAGAGAACCAATGGTATTCATTATACGCTGTTTTGGTGGTGAATGCTCCTGGGACAAAGACCACTTTGTAGGTGCTACTTTTGATGAATCAGATGAAACAATTTCATATCAGATTGTAGACAGGCCTAGTATGGATAAACAGTACCTCTCACGGTATTATGTGCAGCCACAGTGGGTGTTTGACAGTGTGAATGCAAGAACACTTCTACCCATCAATAAATACCTAATGGGCGCAGTGCTGCCACCTCATCTATCGCCATTTGTGGACAAAATTAAGGATCAAGTTTACATACCACCTGAAGAGAAGGAGCTTAACAATCCTGATTTTAAACGTCTTGGTAAGTACAAGTTTTTAAAATAATATTTCTATTATATTAAATTCAAGTAAAAGTCAAATGTAAAAATGCCTCCTATTAGCCAAATAATTGAATTTTCAAATCCAGGCAGAAAGACAAAGTTATAGGAACTTCAACCTGGTTGTTGTTGAAATCCTTGGGGTAGGTTTATGTTCAACAATAGACTCTTTATGACTGAGAATGATAATGATAAAATGATCTGTCTGTTTCTATAAATAAATGTATCCATTAAGCCTCTTACTCACTATGCCCGCGGGTTTGTACGGTGCGAGTAACCGTACAAACCCGCCAGCGGCAACACCAAGCCGGCGGCATTTGCCGCAGAGTACACTTGAGTTGTGACAGCCTTATTGAAAGCTAGTAATTATTGTACTTAACAAGCAGCCGGCTTCCCGTGCATCGCGCCGATCATGCCTGCGGCTCGTTTATGCGGCTTTTTGTTATTATTGCGGCTTTATGCGGCCTAGTTCAAAAATCCGCCGACATAATGTAGGAGGCATTAGAGATAGTAACTACAAATAATCTTATTTGATATCAATCACACTTTCTGTATCTGTTATTTAAGATGACGACCAATCAGGAACTGATATAGAGGAGGCGAGTGATGAAGACCAAGAAGAGAAAAGTGATGAGGAATCTGAAGGTGATGCTGAAGAGGCCCTCACCAAGCAGTACAGGCAAGAGGTCGCCGAGGACTCACCTTCAGGAGAATCTGACGACGATGACGATATGGACCCTCAGAAGAAAAAGATAGCAAAGGAAAAGGTAAATAATTAACAGTATAGACAAAACAAATAAGATGTCCTGTTATACATATAATGTTTGTTACAAACATCAGTTTAAATAAAATTAAATAATATTTTGTATTAATTGTTTATTTATATTTTTCTGATAAATAACTATCTTTTTCTTCTTAATTTTCTAGAAAAAGGCAATGGCAGTCACAAGTGGTGTAACCTTTAAGGAACATCCATATCAAAAGGAGATCGAAGACAAGCAAGCATTCAGATTGCGTGAAAAGTTGGTACGTAAGAAACATAAGAAATTATACAAAAGCATGAAGGCAGGCCAGGAACAACGCAAAAAGGAAATCTGGCTGCTCAGGAAGAAGAGGCGTCTCCACGACGAAAAGGTCAAAGAGGACAAGAAGTCAGAAAAAAGAAAGCAGAAGAAGCAAGCATTAGAAGCAGCCTCTGCTTAATGATAAATAAAATTTGTAACAAAATAGTACTTTTATTTGAGCTATTGAATATATGTGATATTTACAAAATTGTAACAAATACATATTACAAAACATTAAACTGAGGAGAACACTACAACAAAAAATATAATTCAGTATCTGCATTTAGTCAATTGTAAATTAAGTGTGATATTATGAATGTCACTTATGTAACGTAAATTAACTTTTACATAAAAATTATCAAAAATATAATAATAATCGTTACTTTTAACGTAACCATTCTTTTAGTACAGCATTGAGAATAACAATGTAATAAATAACAATTACAAATTAGCTACGAATATATGGAACTATAGTATGGTCATTTATGGCATATATTTTCTAATCGGAATCACTTTCACTATCCCCGTCCTCAGCATCACTATCTTCTAATTCTGGCATAGGAAACCGCAGAATAGCAGCAATCCCAGTAAGCTGATCCAATTCTACAAATAGAAGGTTTCATACATGACATTGATTTTGTAATACAATTTTTGAGTAATGCAAATATGGCAATAAATAGGTACATATTCAATTTAACATAATACAAAAATCCTATGAATTGGAACTTACGTTCACCAGACACATGCATACTGGAGAAAATTCGGACATCACCACCATTCTCTCTCACTGAATCAACAATGGCGACATATTCCTTCCTTTTCTGGATATCTTGACATCTGAAAAAAATGTTGTAGTTCATTACATAATTTATTTTATATTCATAATTGAAATTAATAATCGAAATTGAAATAATTATTAATCCTTAGTTGCACACTTTCCATCAGAATATGGGTGTAAAGAGAGATTTATTTTTAAAGCTACAAGTTCAATGTTCAAATTGAGTATTATTATTATAGTATTATAAGATAGTTAAGATTTTTACCTGAACAGTTTATCAGAAATCATAAGAGTCTCAATGGCAAGAGCCTCATTGGCTTTCTCCACATGCTTTTTACCATAAAAAGCCTTGGCCGGTTCCAATTGCAACATTGTATAGAAACTTTCTAATAATTTGACTTCACTAGCGGCTTTTGTATCTGAAATCTTACTCAGCACTGCAGGTTCTTGCAAAACCTCTGAAAATAATTAAATATTGAACAGCATGTAGATAACTAAAGTTATAAGACAGAAAAAAATATTCACTCTTTCTTCATAAGACCATTATCTGCATGTCCTACCATTGGCTTTAAGATTTCTCACTGAATTAAATACAAGAACAAAGCTACCACTTTACACCAGTTTTTATAAATTCCTTTAACAACTAACCTTTCAAAGAGTGTTTAAATCCTGATGCAGCTTTGACCAGCAAAAACTTCCCTCTATTATCCAGCAGTATTTTGATATCCATTTTGATTGCCTGCTGGATCATGTAGTCAAAGAACTGATCCTTCACAAAGCCGGGGGATGCAATAATCACACACTTCACAATATTGAAATCCACATGCCTCTGTATTCCTTGCATTACTGCTTCATAAAACTTGTTCAAGCCCTAAAATGTGTGAGAAATATTAATAGTCATTCAATAACAGATCATTTTATATTAGATATTATTTGATCTTTAAATGGATATGAATACATTAGCAATATTCCATTACTTAAGACAGCACATTTTCATATTGGACTCATGTTGCATTTTCGACAACTCTTTGTACTCTTATTACTCCAAGAAATATGTATCAAATGTGAAAAAAATTAGGGGTATAGTAAAACCATAATATGTATATCAGTCAGATTCACCATAAGTATTAAGTAATTGCCATAACATTTAGTAAAGATATGAACTATATAACGTGGTTATTATTAGAAAAAGATAAAAGATATTTTACTTTTTCATGTTGCTGCACAAATCCTTTGCGTTTCCTCGGGATGTTGACATCAATCTTAGACTTGACTAAAGTCATTGACGGTGTGATCAAGCAGACATGGGCTAGACCTTCCTGCATCACCACGGCAGCTACATCCGCATTGGCAGCTGGATCACAAGCGGTGTCAACCCTCTCCAGTGCCACAGAATCCCATAAGATCTTTAGTAATTTGAACTTTCGATTTAATCCCAGATCTAATGTGTGATACGCTCCCATCTGCAAGAGGTTAGTAAGTTTTTCATTTTGTTGATATGTTAACTTCGTCATCATCAACCTGTTGCAGTCCACTGCTGGACATAGGCCTCTCCCAAGGTATGTCACAGAGCCTGGTCTGCTGATGCTTGTGCAAGTCGTCCCGCCATCTGGCCAGAGGCTAATGTTAACTTATTACTTAGGACGTAAAGGTTCAATCAAACAACTTTCTTAAGTTAATATTGTCATTTGATTTATTTTAAGTGGTTTTGTATATCTGTTATATGGTGCAAATAAATTAATTCACTTCATTAAGTTATGCGAATGAAACTAATCAACACATGTTGAATCCTGCACCAAAGGACTTTAATATGTTTGTACTTTTATTTACAATCATAACATAATCGCCAATTGTAACCATGCCTTTAGTTTTAAGTGATTTAACTGTTACTATGTTACTCTCTTTTATTGTGGTTTACAAAAAAGTATGTAAATAAATAATATAATTTTAGTAAGGATGAATCAAAGCTTGTTACCTTCACATACTGGTTCTCCTCAATGTTGCGGCCTTTTAACCGCAGCATACATGCTTGCGTGTCGAAATCGATATTCTCAACCCTGACTGTAAGAGTGGTTCTTACTCTATTACTAGTAGACGAACCAGTGGAAGATTCCGTTTGAACCTTACGCACTGTCGATGCAGTCACCACATCCCCTTCCGCGATCAGGTTGTAGGCGTGCCACATATCCTCTGGCTCCTCCGGAATAAGCGCAATGCTCCTAATAACAAAATAACATGGAACAAATCCCAAAAAAATAAAAACATTGCAATCAAATACTTACCCGCAGCCATCCTTCTCAATACTTTTAGAAACCAGTTTCATTTTTGATAGTTTTGTAATTTAATCTTGTTCCATTGTTCTTTAATACATGGAAGAAATTTATAAGAATCACAATTTGTCTTATGACGAAAACATTTAGTCGCCGTTTTGAGCGAATTTTCCCGTGACATGTGTTATAAAACTGACATACGCTCAATTCAAGACAACCGACAATTCATGACAAGTCAAAGTGAACAGCGCCATCTAATATTCTTGTCCCTCATGAATCTCCTATTGTATCGTAGTTTCATCCCCAGTATCCATGTGCTTTCATTTAATTTATGCTTACAATAATTTTCTTTTTAATTTAACATTAAAAAAAATACATACATGGCGAAATGTGGGTGTCCTGGCGGCGCCTCTGCCTACCCCCTTCGGGGATAAAGGTGTGAGTTTATGTATGTATGTAAAAAATACATATGGTACTGAAAATTCAATTCAGCATTTTTCATGATTTGTTAGGGTTGGTTATCGAAAGTATTTTAATGAAAATGGGCTATAATTAATGGTCAAATTGAAATTATAGATTTAACGTTGAAACTAACGTAAAAAAAATATTGTTCCTCTAAATAAATCACTACTTATGTTCAAAAATCATGATTCTTGAATATCTTTTAATTTTTTTGTAAGGCCCAAGATCCGCATTGGTTTTTGTATTTCTGAATGATGATTCAAATATTTTATAATTAATCATAATATTGTCCATATTATGGTATTTTTATACCATGTACTTACGTATAACCACAGATTACATAGTACTACGTATAACCAAAGTAGTATAAATCAAAGTAGAAATTAGAAATCCTAACAACTTTCTGTACATTTATATTTTTTTGGAATTCAAATATGTATATGAAATTGTAGTTATTTGTTAATCTTAAAAATACCTATTTGTACAAATATGTGTGTTTTTTTTAATTAAATAAAAAAATATTTCTATTTATAAACGCCATGTAAAATAAAAGAAGCTACGAAAGAAACCAAACGCAATTTTGAAGTTTTGAACGTAATGAGAGGACGGTCGACTTCCAGTTTCTTGTGTATTTGTGATTGTTTTCTATTTCATTCGTAATTGCGGTCTAATTATTTTGCTGTGCTTCATTTTATCGTATAATTTTAATTGTTGTTGTGTTCATAAATAATTTTTAGTATTGTAAATAATACGTGTGCAGTGATGGTGATAACGTCAACGGTCAAGCTCAGCTGGTACCAACGAGCGGTAAAAATCTCTCGAGTTTTTCTTTGAAGCAGCACTTTTCGTGCTCTATTTCTTCAAGGTATGCCGTTAAATGTTGCATTATGACACGCTTGTTCAACTAACTACATACGTTTTTTTAAACGTTAAAATGGAGACTTACATGTGATAATTTCACATGTGATTAAATTTAAAAGCGATTTAGATAAGCGCGACTTTTGTTGCAATTTTTTTTTGTTTATCTTCGTCCACAATAATATACTAACTGGCCGTGATCCAGATTTCCCGTGGTGTTATTGCGCGGGAACTTGAGATATTTTCGTACGCTATTAGTCGTGCGATGATTTGAGAGGCGTCGTCGATTATACACGGTCAAAAGGTTTTTTCGGTATAAATATGTAAGAAAGTTGCGGGACGTTACGGTTTTTAAGTGTTAAAAAAAGTGAATTTAAAATGAGTGAGACTCAAGATGTGCCGGATTCTGGAGCGCCGCCTCCTGCTCCTGCGTCCGTCGCGTCCTCGGACTCCAACTCAACAGCTAGCACAGCAACCACACACAAGGCTGACTCCACTCGACCTACCTCTTTACCGAAGCCTTCAGGGCTCAAACCCCCAACAAAGATTGGAAGACTATGTTCCAACTCTGCACCGAAGCCAGCTGTGCCTATCTCTCCCAGAACTGGTGAGTACTTTGTGATTACTTTTCTAAAAATATCTGCATTTGTCTCTTACTTATTCATAATAGTTTTAATATTTAGGGATGATAGTAGGTGTATCAGTCTTATTCCTTTTAATGAAACTGTTTCTCATAGGATATTTTATGAAAAAACAAACTGCACTTGATTTTATATGTTGTCAAAGCTAGTGTTTTTCATACACTCCTCAAACTGTTTTTTGGAAAAATCATATATTTTTGTTAGCTATATTGTGCTACAACTTTTGTATTACTGTCTAAATCATTATGTTGAATATTATATGCATTTTTGTCATCTCATCATGTTTAGATTGTTTGCAATGGAGATACTTGGTATAACATATTTTTCTATTTAAGCAAATTTCTCAAGTTTAATGTATCTGTATGTATCTGGGAATATCCATTTCATATAATTTATTCACATTTTTATCATTTTAGAAATGTATATTAGTGCCACTGTTTGAACTTGGTTCGCTTCAAGGCCCACAGAAACTGAATGTGAGAATGTTTGCAGACACATATGTTTGTTGATTGTGTTTTAGAACGTCCCAGTTTCAACAGATGTATTGAAACACGTTATGATGCAGCGTAAACTATTCTTAGATTACTATTGTGTGCATTCATGTTTTTACATCAATTAGTCTTGTTAATTCAATTCCTGTTGGTTATGCCTCCTTCACCAATACTTTCTTCATCTCTAGGTATTTCACATTTTTATGAAAGTCATAAATTGGTATTTCAATCCCTTTTATCATTTATTTAGTTTATGGCGCAATTAATTAATTAGTACTGCTAGTGTAAATATTTCGAGAGTCTATTGCATTACTGAGGTTACCACACACTTATGGATGTTATGTATTTCAATATTGTTTTATGTACTGTAGAAAATTTGCAAAAATGGTGTAAAGAAACACAGTTTTATTACAAAAATATTGTATACGTATCATTGGATCATGGAACGAATGTGCGAAAGTTGCAATAGATTTGCAAAACATGACGTCATTATTGTATAAAATGTACCGAAAGACTGCGAACGTACGGCCGACCGCGTTACACTTAGCATACTAAATGTCTCATTCTACTATTATTTAACATATTTTGAAGATAAGGAAAGTTACTACGCAATTCTAGTAATATACGCGGCGCGTTAGGTCATCGCGGCTTATTATATCGATGAGGTGCACAGCACGGGTGACCTCAGACCGGCTCTCCATTTTATTGGATTATCTGCCAGTGAATATTCAACAAAAATTCAGACCTTCGATATTTTTGTAATCGAACCGGTCTGTACGCCTTAAAATTGCGTTAAAAATGTTTTTTGAACAATCTTTATCATTCGTTTGTAGCTTGATTTCTATCATTTTGTTTGGTAATATTTTATTTGTGTTTCGGAAACGTTGAAGCGTTTCGAATGAAAGTAAGTTGATCGTTTTACCGTATTCTTTACTTTTATTCTGCTATTTTAGACTAGTTTCACCTGAAACTGTTTCTGATTTGCGTCGGTTCGTGTCGTGACTTTGAACTATATAACTTTCATCGTCACTGTCGGATTTATTGAAATGATCAGCGTTTCACATTATCGTGAGTGAGCTAGCACATTTAAGGTTCCACACAAGTTTATGTTCAGCTAAAGAGCAACTCTATTTTATCAAATACTCTCCGTTGAATGATCACTCGTCTATTTTGATGCACGCGTGCAGATCTCTCCACGTTGGCTGCTTAAGGTATTTATTTATTGCGCGCAGTATATATGAGTGATGACGGACAGTATTTACTTAGTGATACAAATATTTCTTAGTATTTAGAAGATATGTTTGAATCGGTAGTCAGATAATGTATGTGAAAACTTTTGGACGTACTGAAGCAAGAATAATGCGGAATATTTTAAAAGTACTTATTCAATTGTGATGTAAATAGCTAATGTTACTTTAGTCACGACGTTAAACGCGGTAGTTGTGACTTGTTACAAAAGGAAAAGTTGTCGAACAGGTGGTATCACATACTTACTTATTGCTGTGTAAGGTTACAAGCCCGTGCTAAACACACATGCGTTCTATTTGACAACATTGCAAAACGTGTGTGCCCATCCAACTTCTTAGATATGCTTTATCTCTTATCAGATGAGCTATTGTTGACCCTGACATCTTTAGACGCGAACTGTGTAGGCAAGTCGGCCCACCTCTCACAAAAACTCATAACAAGATCCAGTTTTGAAAAGTAAACAGTGTTTATTGTTTTTACAAGTGGAACATAGCGCCAGCAAAAAAGGTGGTTCCTGTTATTTCATTACGTTGTATACCGGTTCTTAAACGACCTTCGAGTAGAACTATTTAAAGTTAAACGGCATGCCTTAACTTCATCAAAGCGATTAATCGTTGTCAATTTTTCGTACGAATAAGCGAGGCCTAACAATTTTAGTTTAAATTATAATGGACAAATGTGACATGGCCAAGAATGCTGGTCTTCTAAAATTCGATATATAGGTATATTATCATTGATTTGTCCTGAACAAATAATATGCAAATTTTACAATTCAAATAGAAGAGTGCCTTGAATTTAAAATATATAGATATAAAATTATTGTGAGCTATACACATAATAAATACTCCCAACCGGATTTGGCTTTATCATTTAACACGTAACAACGTTAACACGTAATCTTTGGAATATATTCACGTAGATTTGCGTTTTCCTCTAGGTTTCGCAATCTGTGCTCGCCATGCACCGCTCGCGCAGTCTCTCCATTTTAACTGGCAATTTCCGCATAGCTGCGATGCAATTGTTTCTTGGCCTTCACGAATCAATAGGGAAATGAGAGGATGCGAATATAGGGCTGCATTTCGGAAAAAATCACAATTAAATATCATTCAGTAATCACAAGTCTACTTATGTTATACGTATAGTTCCGATATTTGGGAACAGCTGCGAAGGATGGTCGGAAGTACCGAGAAACATGAATGATAAAATACTTAATATGATTAGGTATTTCATTATAATATTTTACATGTTAAATTGTAACAGGAAGATGTTATTAATTTAGCAACGATTACAAGAATTAGTTACGCAGTTATTCGTATCTAATTAAGTGCTTAGCAATTTCCTTCGACGTTTCAAAGGAGATTGTTACAACACCGTTCCTAAAATAGTATTCATTAGTGTCTTAAATGGCATTTTCGTGTTATGTTTTTGGGCCAACAAATCATATGCCATTGTTAACGATTCACTTTCTCTGTAAAGCGCGCGTGACGTGCGCAGGCGGTTAGGCGCCACCGTTCTATCTATTCCGCACCGACCATTAAAACCGTCTGTACTCTGTAATGATTTCTTCAAAGGAACACAAAATAACGACTACTACGGCCATACAAGAGCGTAGTTATTATTTTTTATGATGGGCAATTCTTTTCTTGCTTTCGAAATTATGAAACGGACAATTAAATACTTTTTCTTCGAAGTTATGAACTGTTTTGCGAAATTGCTCATGTAAGTAATGTCTAGTAATATCTACGTGTAATCTTGTTAATATGCCGTCTAAACTGTCGTCTAGTCGCGCCTGGGCTTAGTGCTTGAATGGCTTCGTAATCGAACTAAACTTACGTTTAATGCTCGGAAAAACATTGAATTTGTCTATTGTACGCTACACTCTACAGCCGTAATAAATAGTCCTTACACTCTATAGATTAATCGACGATCCATTTAAACTGACATTTCCTCTATGGAGCCGGTCCCGTTAGCTTTGTGACCTCATTCATGTCCCGTGACCACGGCTCATAACGTTGGGCAGTTTGCTAATTTGCAATTTTGTCCGTTTATGAGGTAATTATTATGATACCATCCTTTATAGCTTCGTAATTTATTGCACTTATCCGCCAAATGTGATTAAACGCTAATGGACGCAAACATTAATTGAATCATCTACTTTCATCACTTAATCGTGTCATTAAATAAACAGATAGCAGCTTATCCTATACTAGTAATTACGTTATAGTATGAGAAAGTGAGGGCTCTAAGAATATGCCAATGGGCCTTTCATAACTTACGTAAATATTGATAAAGACATTCTCATTAAAGTTAAGTTTGTTTATTAATTATGACATGACTACTGCATAATGACTTCTTGACATTCCATCGGTTAACAACCGTCAAATATCATACAACTGGTTCAAACGGTGATCGTTCATAATGACGATTGATACCCATAGCAGGTGGGCATGACAATTTCCAAACGTGCAATTTGGGCCCAACCCAATGGCAAGTTCAGCACCTATGTTTTAAATACATAGCGGTGAAAATTGCTTTGACACCCACCTCAATTCACCCACGGAATCGGTGATAAACACGCATATGCAATATTTTAAGGCAATTCTCGAACATGTCATAAGATAAGGAAAGAAAACATAAACTGGAGTACAGCGTGAAAGAACTTGTATTCAATAAATTGCAGTTGTGTATTTGTTGCGTCATCTTGTTATCACGTACTATAGATAAATACATTACGTGTCACTTACTTTATAAATAACATTCTTACATTATCGCTGCACGCTTTCAATAATCTAATCTCGATATCATCTCTTCGAAAGCAACCTAACTGTTTGGAATGGGTTCTTTCATAACTATGAATTTTAACATTCATTCCAAACAATTTATATCTGCTTATTTAGATATGTTTCTCGTTCTCTGATGGGCCCACGATCCCACGCACATAATACGAGTGAATGAGGGGTTTTCTACAAAACTTTATAATATTGAAAAGAACTACGATCAAAAGTTTCATATGATCTCCAAGATTGATGTAAAATCTTATCCATTAAACCTACCTCAGCTCTGCACAATACTCAACAAGAGTAGCTTTGTAAAATTTTCTCAGCGTATTCTTAATTCCCTTTCATTCCCGAACTATAATCGCCGCATCAATCAATTCACGTGACTGACATTTGAGGGTCAGGTCGGCCGGCCATTTGCGTTATTGTGCCGTCGATGCAAAGTGCGTGATGAAAACACATTCCGTTTGTGAGTAAAAGTTAACTCTTTTAGCGTGCAATCAATCACGCTCCACGATTTATAGCTGTTGCATTTAAGTTTGTCAACTGTTAGATTGCAGTTACAATGAGATATTCGAAAGTCGGCACGAAACTCGATGTGTTTGTAAAAGTATTGTGTTTGGTGGTTGCACCAGCTGTGAACAGTTAAACAAAATAGCTGATGTCGAAATTCTTATTCTCTTTGATACGTTACTTTAATTTGATTTGTGAGTGAGAATTGGTTTATGGCTAGAAGAACTATGTTTTTCTATACCACAGGCAATAATAGATTCGATAGAAGTATCGATTAATACAAGAGACATGGAAAAATTTTGTGACGTATTCTATAGGAATAGAGTTAGCCGTTAATTATAATTACTTCCAGTGAAATCTTTGAGGATGTTTCTTCCTAAAATGATTCTTGATACAGAAGATCCACAGACTGCAGTTGTAAAATTGTATTACAATAAGTACTATTTATAAAAACAGGCGCTGTATCCTATATGACGGTTACTTATTATGTATAAGCCTTATGTATTATGTATTATATGACAGCCTCCGTGGCGCAGTTGTTTAGACGCCGCCTGTGAAACGTGAGGCTGCGGGTTCGATCCCCGCAACGAAACAAATATTTGTGTGATCCACAGGTATTTGTTTCGGGTCTGGGTGTTTGTGAGACCGAAAAGTCTCTCGTAGTTTCTGATACCCACGACACAAGACGCGATCTTAGTGTGGGGTCAGGACTATGTATGTGACTGTTGGGTGTATTTATTATTATTTATTATAACAAATGAGTAATAAAAACAAAAATATTATGGTCAAGTATTTTTCAATCAAGGTTTGTTATTGTAGGCATGGATTTAATCAACTCTCGAGGTTTAAGTGTAGTCACCATAAAGAAAATAAAGAGACAATAATAAAGCTTGCTCATCGTGGGGACTCGAATGAATGAAAATAAACACAACGTCACGACGTGACGCCTGTTAGACTGGGTACATTGAGACTCTTGCCAAAAGGACAAGTATTCATTTGAATTGGGTATTTTAGTCCATCAACTCATATAGAGCCGCTGGTCAGTTTGATGGATTAAAGATTAAGTCCCTCTTAATCTTAGATAACTAGTGGTCTGCAGTGGACGTATATGGCCTTTTATATTTTATTTATAATGCTGTTTTTTTTTATATCTCTTGTTTGTAATAGTTGTTATTACATTATTTTAATTTCACTTTTCGTGCGATAAGCATCAAGCACAGTATGATTTTGTTATTTCTCTTTGCGGACTGATTTGGCTTCTGAATATACTAAAATTTCTAATTTAATGTCTAAAAAAATATTAACGTATTATGTAAAAGACAAAGACCTAATAGTCAAATGTTAAATTACAATAGGCGCCATTCAAAATATATAAATCATGCAGATAATAAATTGTTTGTTTATATGGAGCGATAATTATTTCATATAGCTTATTAATAATGAATTAGTTTAATACATTATTCGCAATTGCGATCTATTCATTTGGGCTCCATTGTATTCAAACTGCGTAGCGGTGAACGTTGCAATTAAACCTTTACGATAAGCATCATCGTGGCACATTTAATCGTTTCAAAAATCATGATTGGTTCAGCGGCTAAGGATTGACTTTCTGGGTTAAAAGTTGGTTCGAACCTCATACAGATTTTTTTTATGGCATTTGTGATTGTAAAGGTAATTAAACAACTGTAAATCCAAAAAATGAGCGCTATGACTTGTCCTTCTTTTAATGAGGCTTTAACTTTCCTTACGGTGGGCAGCGGTTTGGTTGTGATGGCACTTGGCAGTGCGAAGGGCTATAAGCGGCGGTAAC